>OX359292.1:73511639-76161639 GCA_947179395.2 Pulicaria dysenterica | reverse complement strand
TGGCAACGTTACTAAGTAAGTAATTAACTCCCAAAGGACAAACCAAGTGGTACTTAGTATACTACCTCCGTACATTAATTACTTTTATTAGTCAATTGCATATATGGAAGGTGACTTAATTGCAAGTTTGTTACTCTATCTTTTTTATTAATTTTGATAATAAAAAAATTGTCCTGAAATATACAAAATATCCCCATTTTAATATTACGTGTAATTAATTATACTTTGTTGATATTATTATTAATACATCAAAGTCACATTTTCTTGCAATTAATGCAACAAAGTCCCTTAATTAAAATAATGTGTGTAATTTGACCTGCAATTGTAGGTTAGCATGTCACCTTTTGGTTTTTACGATATTACTTTAATTTTAATATTTTATAACCCACTATTATTCTTATTAATCTTCATCTCTTCAAATTGATACAACCTATAAATTAGGACGGTCGTTATACACTACTCAATCCCATCGAGTAGCTTCGGGTAGATGAAGGAACACCAAAACGCAAATGCCGGGTACCCCAATCGAGTAGGACCTTCGTGTCTCAAGACTCGAAGAGAAGCCACTCCCCACCCACCCATACCAATCACAATCACACATATTTAATTTAATTTTTTAATATATTAATAAAAAATGGGGAAAATTTTAAGGAGATGTATAACTAGTAAATTGGGTAAGGAGAAGGAAAGGAAGAGAGAATGATGTGGTGCTGATGTGGGATTGGGTAAGGGAAATGGGAAAGGAAGATATAACACATGGCCTTAGGGTCCTCCGGAGAAGAAATCCATTTTCGAGAGATGAAGAAAAATCGAGAGAGAAGAAATCCATTTTCGATTTCAAGACGAGCATGCAACCAAATATGCTTAAATCAAGAAATCACATATCAGTTGGGCACAAATATGAACAAATCAAGCAAACCTAAATCACAACAAGAAACCCTAAGAGTAAGATATGAACTCGAATATGGAGCTCGATGAACACATAATGACAAATCTATGAAATCAATTACGGATGAACTTATAATGACAGATATATGAAATCAATCATGGATTCATGGATATATAAAATCTCGAAAATTTATTACGCATGATTATAGATGAACATGTAGGTGTTGGTGTCGATGGAGTGTGATTGTGGCGATGAATAGTTCGAACATGGTGGCTTGGTGGGGTGTGGCTGCTATTGAGCAGTTGTGGTGTGAATTAGCGACGATGGTGGAATGGTGCAATGACGGTAGCACGAACGGTGGTAAGCGGCGCTCGTATGGAGAAAGAGTGGTTAACAGGTGATGGTATGGGAGCTACAAACGGTGGTTAGCGGCGATAATGAGAGAGAAAGTAGGGAGAAAGAGGGAATAAGATGCTAGAAAGATTGAAATTAGATGGTAGATTTGTAAATGGGTTATTTTATTATTATTATTATTATTTAATAATAACAATAATAATAATAATAATAATAATAATAATAATAATAAACAGATTGGTAAGAATAGTTAAAAATGAAAATAAAATAGTAAAAAGCAAAAGGTGACATGCAATATCAAGAAGAGAATAAAAAGCAAAAGGTGACATGCAATAAAATAGTAAAAATCAAAATGTGACATGCAATTGTAGGTTAGCTGATTTAATAACAACAAATTCCACTCACTCAATAAAACGAATACTATGATTATGTGTCCGAAACCCAGCAACAACAACAACAACAATATCAAGAACCATAAAAAATTCCGGAACCACAACCGGAAACACAAGAAGAGGGACATCACAAAAGAAGAAGAGCGGGGCATATTATAATAGAGTTAAACCTATCTCGTAGACAAACGAGGAAGAGATTGCGTTGGTTTTGTTATTATTATTATTATTATTATTATTATTATTATTATTATTATTATTATTATTATTATTATTACTATTATTATTATTTTGTAATAATAATAATGATAATAATTATTATAATTATTGTTACTAATATATTATTATTGTTATATGTAGAAAATTTTTAAAACCGCGTCTTGTCATCTTTTTAAAGTCAACTCTGCAAAGCTTCCAATTACCGCAATGTGCATCAACTAAATGCCAAGTTCAAAAATATAAACGCTAAAGTAACAAAGGTTGCCGGGATTTACAACAACCTATTCAATACAAGAGGTAGTGGAATGAGTGACACAAATATTTTATAAACTTCGCTCAACCGTTACCGAGAGGATAATCATGGCACATCTTTTGGTCACGAAAATTGTTGGGCAATTCTTAAATTTTTAAGTAAGTTTTTATTGTTAGTGTTGTATGAAAATTTTATTAATTAATTATTTAATGAATTATATTAGTTACTTAAATAATTATTTGTTAATAAAAAATAAAAAATAAAAAAAGGGGAAAGTTTGGAGAAGAGAAGGGAAGGTGTTACACCTAATTTAGGCAAGGAGACTCAAATGGAAGATGAAATGATGTGGCGTTGATGCGACATTGAGTAAGAGAAATGAAATTGGAAGATATAACTCTTGGTCTAAGTAAAACTTGAATTTTTTTTAACGGCAAAACATACACACACACACACACACCCTCTCTCTCTCTCTAATCTACATCTTCTTCTAAAGTTACATCTTTTTTGTCCACAATGAAACTTGAAACATTTACCTTTGATCAAACACCAAATTGCTAAGCATTTACCACTGGGCTATAACCCAAGTGACAGTAAAACTTGAATTATATGTATAAGATGTCACATATCCGCATGTTACATATGTTATCTTCTTAAAACCATGATGGTCGACGGGTAAGGTTACAAAAGTGTTTCAAAGTACTTATTTTTAAACTTATGAGTTGTAACATCCTAACAATTTTTTTGGTACTAAATATCATAATCCAATTAAAGTTGTAAATTCATTTAAATAAGAAAGTCAGGTAATAAGTATTCATCACAAGCATCGACCATTTACTTGCTCGACACACAGGACTCACAGTGTCAAAATAGTAATAAGTAATTGTTAATAGTTTAAGAAAATCAAAGTTCATATTTGAGTTTGCGCAAAGAAGCTGTGACGCTGGAGCCTTACCCCCTATCAACGCGAGATGGTCCTGAATCAACAACATGAGTAAGCATAAAGATTAGTGATCACACAACACTTATATTTTATCTGTGGATAACACGTTCACAAATAATACATATCACATCATATATGCCACATATGTGTGGGTGACCATCTACCAAAACGAGCCATCTGCTCAAAATTTCATGCAGGCGGGGTGACCATCAGCTCAAAATGACACACAGGCGCGGAGTGGCCATCTTCCAATCATCATCACAGTAACACATATGAACATGTATCACAATATAAGATATAAGTTAGTGACACTCACCTGATCAGCAGTGCAAGTGCCAGTATTCACATAGTTGTATTGTTAACGAGTCCATCAGCAAGAACCTACACATCATGTGTCCCACTAAGAGAATAATGACTACTAGCACCACAATATATATCCCGAGGACTATGTCATGGTTCTAATGTACACTAGTTTGAAATTCAATCGATACTACTGAAAGTCGGTCAACACTTAGAAACTTAGGGCAACACCACCAAGTTCGGTCGATACTTGTCTAAAATCGATCCACTACCGAATTCGGTCATCACTTAACAA
Source organism: Pulicaria dysenterica (assembly GCA_947179395.2). Lineage (NCBI taxonomy): Eukaryota > Viridiplantae > Streptophyta > Magnoliopsida > Asterales > Asteraceae > Pulicaria > Pulicaria dysenterica. The sequence goes on along the minus strand of OX359292.1, from coordinate 76,158,000 downwards.
TTTTTGATCTTCGACCGAATTCGGTTATCCACCTAATTCGGTCGACACTTGTCTAAAATCTTAGTTTATTCTTTTTCTATGAGACACAATCACTCTATTTTTTGTTTACCATTTACTATCTTATAATAATTGATTAGAAATGGGAAAGATGTGAATGATAGAAAGAGAGGTGTTTTCTATTAGCAGGACAAGAAGAAAGATTGGAAGGAAGTGATATACCGCTCAATTAAAAGGACACAAAAAAAAAAAAAAAAAGGAGAAGTTTATTTTTCGTTATTAATCTAACATTGTACATTATATATTTATACTTATAGACTGATATAATAAAACTGATTTGATAAGTGATCATTTCCCCTCCGTAACCATGTGAAACTATACAATGATCATGTTCAAGGCCTAAAGTTAGGTACAATCCATGAGTTATTTCTCTTTAAAGAAAATTAAAAAACATCTCAATTGGCCTACAAGTATGTGATTATCAAGCAATAATTTCACGGAATTATAATCCTGACAAAATAAGTTACGAATGCCAATCATTATGGATAGAAAAATTATGTTAATATATATAGGAAGAAGTTCATTTGAGAACTATTCTTAGTGCGAGAATCTTGAGAATCAATCTGGGCCGTCTAATTTTTCCTACTTCAATGTCATTGCCCACCTATGAATTCCTCACATGCACTCTGCCTCACATGAACTTCCCATATCCAAGGAACGGCTGAGATTGGTTCTCGCGATAACAACAGTTCTCGAATAAACCCTCCCCTATATATATATATATATATATATGTATGTATGGCGATGTTTATTTGAGAATCATTTTTAGTTTTAACAAGGTTTTAGTGCCCGCGTGTTACGGCGCACGGGGTTTCAACGAATACATTTTATAATATATAGAAACCAACACCTTTTTTACTCGCGCACTGCGTTGTTGAAGGAGAATCCCGAGTTAGGCATAAACGTTATTCTAGATTAAGTTGATATTGTATGTCATCCTTCCTCATATAAACAATCAGCATTCACGCAAAAAATGTGGGTTACCCAGCAATCTGCAAGATTAATCATGAATGATAAATTAATTATTTTAGAAGTATGAATTGTCTACCATTTATAACATATAGGGCAAGTTCGAGAAGTATACATGAAGATTATATTGATAGTAACATAATTGAGGCACATTTGTTTATAATAGAATGTCAAATTATAGGAATATGTAAAATACATGTGACCAAAAACACATCTAATATTATAACTTTATTGCAGTTAGCAACCGAACCCTGGCTAAATTATCCGCGAGATTGATTTGATTGTGTTGTTTGTATATATAAGGTGTCAAACAGGTATACTTACATAAACAAACTTTAAATACACATTTATTGAAAAACCAAACTTAAAAACCCCAAGATATCTGAAACTTACCACAGACACGCACCACCGTTGTAAAAACATGCAAAATCGAGTCTCATCCACTACTAATCGTCACACAAATCAACCATGTGTCATACAACCCTAGAAGGTAGTGGTGGACATAAGATTATTTTCAGATGTTAACTTTAACTATATTAGACTTTGCGGTAGACTTTGTTAGTTAGTTTTTCAAATATTAAGTTTAATAAATTAGACTTTGAGATAGAACTTTTTTGTAAAATTTCTTTCAAATATTAAGTTTAACCCTAGAAGGTAGCGGCGGACATAAGATTATTTTCAGATGTTAACTTCAACTATATTAGATTTTGCGGTAGACTTTGTTAGTTAGTAATTCAAATATTAAGTTTAATAAATTAGATTTTCAGATTTAACTTTTTTGTAATTTTTTTTTCAAATATCAAGTTTAATAAATTAGACTTTGAGATAAAACTTTTTTGCAAAAAAATAATCCTTATGAGAAAACTATATTTACTATAGATGAAAAAGTCATTAGTTTAGATAATTAATATCCTAAGAGTAAAATAAAAAAAACAAAAAAAACACTATTGATGAATAGTGCTTAGAAATAGTAACATTTACTTTGGTAAATGTTAGTAGTTTTAATTTAATACGAGAATCATATGTAATCACCATTAATGTTCATTAATGATTCATTAATAGGGGTATTTTTATCATTTAAATATTACTCAACCTTGAATTATGTATGGGTGGATGTGTCATTTAATGAGCCTTGATTTTTTCAAAATAAACCTATAATGAATTATTAATGATCGCATTAACAAGTCATTAATGAGTCATCAATATTATTGACTGTTGATTTATTTTGATAAAAGATCAAGACTAGTTCTCGCAATAACAACAATTCTCGAATTAACTATCCACTATATATATCAGGTCAAAGACGATGCGTCCAGTTCATTGCCCCCAACATTAAAGAAGAAGCCGATTTCGATCTCCGATTCCTCCCTACCCGAAAATGCATATCCAAACAGCACACAATTTTTTTAGATTTCAAAAATTTCCCTATCAAGTTCGACTATTTTTTTGTTATTATTAGCAATATATCTTCCAATTTAGATATTATAGGAAATGATTGTCTAGGATTTGTTACATAAGAAAGTTTGTTTTTCTTTAACTCCATGTTGTATTATTGTATAGTGAATTTTACTGTATCCTAGTTTACTATCTGCCTAACTTTATGTTGTTCCAAATCGATTCCTCTTCTTCTAGCCTCGATCAACCGTTCTTTTTCTTCATTAGTCGTCTATTTATGGCAAAATCAGATCTTTCCTTTAATCCTTTATTAAAAGCTAGCTTACTAGTTATGTTGATGGTTCTATCAGTTCCCTGTTTTCTACCTTGACCGTCGTAGACATTTCATCTAGTAATCCCTCATGTTACTTGACAAGTTTCAGATCAACCACAACTAATCACATAAATTAAAAATACATTTTTGAAAAATTAAACTATATATCAAGGGCATTAATAATGTAAGATCCAAGATATATGCACTATCATGCCAGGGGCAATATTGACATTTCACACTTGCTCATTATAATATTACTCCCCCTACCCCATGATCACCTGTACGGTCTTCCTTCTATAAATCCATCTCCTTCAACACCTCCTCCTCCATAGCCATTAACAACGCACATTCAGAGGAATTCAGATCAAAAATCTTGATCGAGATTCAATTCTACAAGAAATTAATCGATCTATCGCCATGGGCAACAGTTTAAGATGTTGTTTGGCATGTGTTCTTCCTTGTGGGGCCCTTGATTTAATCAGAATCGTACATTTAAATGGCTACGTTGAAGAAATCACACGTCCAGTGACCGCCGGCGAGGTTTTAAAGAACTACCCAAATCATGTATTGAGCAAACCCTGTTCTCAGGGCGTTGTCCGGCGAATATTGATCCTCTCAAACAGTACCGAGCTCAAAAGGGGCAGCATTTATTTCTTGATTCCGTCATCCTCCGTGCCGGAAAACAAGAGAAACCCACAAAAAAGTAAGGATCATAAGAAGGCGAAGAAAATTTCCACGGTGGCGGTTACCGATGTATCCGCCGCCGGCGATAAAGGCGTTCAGTTACATACTTCCGATGTTGTGGTGGTGTCTGAAAGGAAGAAGCTAGGACACCGGAGAGCTCGTCGCACAGTTCAGGCCGGCGAATGGCGGCCTCATCTTGAGAGCATCTTTGAGGAATGATCATTTTTTTTGAAAAACTTTTTTTGGGTTTGTTTACTTCTTTTTTTGCTCTGTTTAAATTTTCTTGTGGATAGATTTGACATTTTTTTTAAATCTCACCTGTGTTTATGGTTTTTTAGTAAACGAGGTAAATGTCTCTTTTGCCCCGAGAAAACCACATGAAAAAGAGAGAAAAGAGAGAAACAATACCCAAGTTCATGTATTTTTATGTCCTAAGTTGTAATTATGAATCTATAAATATTTTTGCCTATTCTATAACTTTCTTGGTTTTACTATTATTTTCTTTACACAAATATATATATATGCATGTATGTGAGTTTTGCTTCGAATTCATTTGTAAAATGACCATTCTACACTTATGTTTAAGGTATGTGCGTGTAATGTTTAAATATAACAAAATTTAAGGTAAAGAGTAAGATAACGTTTGATGGTAAATGAGTGAAATATGATGTAGAAATTTGGGGGTCATGGGTGATCATTCAGGTGTTCATGACATGATCCCCGTTGTAGAGGTAGTGTGATGGGTGGGTGATCTCCAAGTGACCAACGTCGCCTGTGATGGTATTCCTTTTTATGTTATTTAGTATTAAAAAAAGTAGATGATTTTAACTTTGATGATGTGAAAGAATAGATGTTTCGTGTAGTATAATTAGTCTACATAGCGCTATGTAATGATACATTAATCACACACACACACCCATTCCCTCCTTGCTTGAAACATTTGTATCTCTAAAACCATCATATCCACTCTCTTCCTCACATTTTCTACCAACAGAAAAGGAAGACTAGACGTGGTCAGGGGTCACTTTTCACTGCGATGTCTCATCGCGAATACTGATCATCTCCGTCACTCTATGTGAAAGTGATAATGCCATCTCCTCGATCATGATGCCATACCATAAATCATGTGTCACCGGGTGATGGATAATATTATAACATTAAACATATTAATATGGTAGTGTGATATATTGTGATGGAAGACTCTCTACCACCCCTCTAATAGTATAATACACGTACATGGTTAGTTGTCAAGCATGCCTACGATACTAAATACATGGAGATGAGATGTGCTACCAATTACTACTTCCATTGACTTTGAACTTTTTTTATAAACCTTAATAAATATTTAATTTCTAACCCGCTATAGAATATTTCCTACATAAGGTTTCGTGATGAAAAAGAATTATCTGTCTTGTAAGTTTTTCAGAACAAAATCTATATATTATTATAAGAAGAATTCAAACAATCAAAGGATTAATAGGTTATGAATTAAACAGAGAGTGAAAAAATTAATATGACGACAATAAAGTGCTATCACTTATATTACTTTTAGAAATACTAACATAATCAGACGTATAATTAAGTTAAGATGTATAAATTATTAAACATCTGTGAAGAGAAAGCCTTTAAAATGACATAATAAAATTTAAGATTAGAGCTTTCTTAGACTTTAATGATTTGTGTCGTATTAATGTTCCATTTTGATATAAAACTAATGTTCTCCAACTAAGAGACAAGTCATATTGTTGATAGGTCATAATCAGAGAAGGGGAAACTTTTCTTTTTCTATTAAAAAAAATAGTTCGAAAGTCCAATATAAAGATGCATGAATGATGAATCATAATGATGAATCATAATATCATATTACTATTGAAATTATAAAATGTTTAAATACAGAACCTTTTTTTATGAAAATTGTACAAACATATCGAAATTTAATAAAATAAAAGTATAACTCTCCATCTATATATATATATATATATATATATATATATATATATATATATATATATATATATATATATATATATATGGTAAGGTTAAACAAAGAACTTCCCTTAAACAAAGAACTTAAAGAACCTCCCTGGTGATGACATGTGTCACATAGTCTAAGGGCAAAAAGGGAAATTAAAAAAAAAAAAAATCGGCGCCTACAGCCACAAGCAAATCCCCCCAACAAACTTAAAAAAAACCCCAATTACTTTAAATGATCATAACTCGTTCGTTTTTAACAATTTTAACAAAAAAATTATACCATTAGATTCAGTTTTCCGTCATCTTTCAAACAAGACCGGACTTAATATATTTCTGAAACTTTTTTTTTTAAATACAAAGTTTGTATTTTGAGCTGAGTTCATTCAAACTCAAAATGCAAAATCCGTAGTTTGCATTTTGAGCTGGGTTCATTCAAGCCCAAAATGCAAAATTCTTAGATGCTTGATTCATTCAAGCCTAAATGCAAAATGCAAAATCTGTAATTTGCATTTTGAGTTGGGTTCATTCAAACTTAAATGCAAAATGCAAAATCTGTACAGAACATGCAGAATGCAAAAACATGCAAAATGCAAAATGCAAAATGCAAAAAACATGCAGAATGCAGAATGCAAAAAACATGCATAATGAAATAATGCAAAATGCAAAACACATGCAGAATGCAGAAATGCAAAAAACATGAAGAATGCAAAATGCAAAAAACATGCAGAATGAAGAATGAAGAAAGCAAAAAACATGCAGAATGCAAAAAAAAATGCAGAATGCAGAATGCAAAAAACATGTAGAATGCAGAACGTAAATCCGTATAAACATGCAAAATGCAAAAAACGAAAAACGCAAAATTAATGATCTGAGACGAACCATTTGTGACGACTGCAATGTCGTTAGCGACGACTTTGCTTATCTGCGACGACAGATTTAACTTCATCGTCGCTAATTTCTGATCTGAGACGAACCTTTTGCGACGACATTCAGCTCATTAGCGACGACATTCAGCTCATTAGTGACGACATTCAGCTCTTAGCGACAAGCTGCCAAAATGCAAAAAAAGGGGTTTTTTCCTGTTAAGCTGCCAAAATGCAAAAAAAAAATCATTTTCAAATTTTTTTTAGAAAAGTATAGGAAGAGTGATCTTGTTTGAAAGAGGATTAAAAAACTAAAAGAATGGTATAATTTTTTTGATTAAATTCACAAAACTTAAAAATTTATGGCAATTTAAAGTTTATGGGTTTTTTTTAAAATCGTGGGTGTGGGGGGAATAATTACATTTTTGCCCTATTCTTCCTAAATTAATACATAATAATTACAGTTTTGCCATCGATCAATCTCATCCATTGATTTTGATGATCCAATGGTTCAGATTGGTTCTTTAGGTTCTTTGTTTAAGAAGTGGTTCTTTATTGATCCAATTTATATATATATATATACATATACACACACACACAAACACACACATGTACACTCTTATATACAAGTAGTAAAATCGATGTAAAAGGCAAATTAAGGTAAAAAGTGTAAGGTGTAATCTAGACCAATTATTTCATAATTTTCAACCGTTACATATGAAGCTTTTTTTCTTCTGAATTTACTTAATAACTACGACAGTTATGGGTAAAACGGACTTTTTAGAATCTGATAACACGTTTATACAAATTTTAAATTGGTTTTCAACATCCGACAAAAACAATTCAACATCATATTGATGCATCTATCTATATCTATATATAAAAGACATGCAATTTTTTCAAAAATAATCATTAAATCAATCTTAATTAACCAATAGGAACCCTCAATTGCAAAATTAAACCATTATCAAAAACAATTTTAGCAAGATTCGAAATTTTAAATTAATTGCAAAATTCTCGATTCAATTTTAAATAAATTGGAGGGGGTTTGATGAAAATTGTGAGAGGAAATTTATAAAACATGTGAGGGGTTTTTAAGAAAATATGAGAGGGTTATATAAAAATTGTAAATTAATATAATTAATTATGAGCTATTTATAAATTATGTTTAATAGCTTGTGATATAATTTGTTTAGATAAAAAATAATTATATATTTACGACCGTCTCATTTTTATCTACGTTTTGTTGTAAAATTTATTGTAAAATGACACATTTTTAAAATTAGTATATTCTTAGTTTTTTGTTATCCATTAATAGTAGTGGGTATTCCTAAATGAAAATGATTTTATCAGATATAAAACTTTTGGTTAAGTTTTAAATAAGACAATTTCCTCTAATGTTGTGTTTTGCTATGACGATTAACAAAAGTCAAGTACAGTCACTTTCAGATGTCGGTTTATTCCTCAGGAAACCTGTGTTTACACATGGTCAATTATATGTTGCCGTTGTACGTGTTAGAATTCGGTGATATTTCATTTATTGCATTATTTTTATTTGAAAATTTTAATATCTCAAATACACTTCCGAAATACCCGTGCGTACACGGGTCAATAAACTAGTAAGAACTTAAAATTGAATGAAAAAGAAACAACCAATCATTTATTTAATCCGATTACAAACATGATACAAGTCAAAGAATGTTATACAAATAAGAACTTGATGAACAAGCTTGAAACAACCATAGATGAAGAAATTAAAGCAAAAAAATTGCTATTCAACAAAGGGATGAAAATATACTAATAATTTGCAGTTGGATATATAACCTATTAAACTGATATTATATAAAAAGAAATTGATTACCAAGACCTTTATAACTGGATAATCTGATGAACATACTAAACAAATAAATTTGATGCAATCAATGATGATGAAATCATTAAACGGAAACGTTGAAAAGAAAGTTGAAATTGATAAACATCCACTCTTCAAATAAACATCTACTATTAATTTGAAATTGATAAACGTCAAACCCTAGTTTGAAATGGCACACACTCTTTTTTTTTTTTAGAAAGCCGACATTATATTAAATAAAAGGAGATAGGGAGACTCTACAAGTGGTAGAAATCCCCCATTGTACAGTGCACATAAAATCAAGAACATGTTCAAAGAAAATGCATACAGCTACTACTCTCAAAACAAAGAACAACATGAATACTACTATATTTGTTGGGAAAATAGGAATATAATTTATATCATCTTTTGTTAATACAAAGATTTACAATATGTTTATATAATTGTATACACTAACATTAACATATGTGTACATATACATATATAATCAAGCAAATAAATACTTAAATTTATTTGTTACAAATTACATCATATAAATCGTCAAAATCCAAATCGTCCAAGATAAAGCGCCATCAACGTTCAAGATGAAGCATTCGACGAAGATTCCTACAAGAATAAATTCAAATGATATGAGCTTACAAATAAAATAATTAAAGTAGTTTAAGCTTTTATAAAATTATTTTTATAAAAACTTTTATAAAAATGAAAAAGATTTTTATAAAACTCATTTGTGTTGGGTGATTAAATCTAAGACTTCCCATTTTAAGTAAATAACAAACACAATCCTACTTTGAAACAATACACCACCATAATTAGCAAAGAAATCTCCCAAAGGGGTAAAATTCCAACATGCTTTGTGTATTGGTTTCCAAACTTTCATTTTTGTGTTTAAATTCAAACATTAGAAGTATGGGATCAACCAACCTTTTGAACATCTACTTTTCAGTTGATTTTTATGGTAAAAATGAGTTGAGTGTGGTTTTAAATAAAGCCCAACGTCTATATTGCAAAGAACAAGAAATGCCAGATGACTGACGGTCGATGCCACGGTCGACCGTGGTTCGACCGTGGGAAGTCTGGACAGTTTTGAGACTTGGACCTTTTCCCTTATTTAAACCAACTCAAACCTCATTCATCATTCACCTCTTGCAAACACAAAACATTCAGAATACTCTCTAATACTTGAGCTCATATCTTTGAATATTATTTCATCTTTCAAGTTCAAGATTCAAGCAAGAGTCAAAGCCATCAAAGCTTAAACACTACTCCATACTTTCATATTATTTGTAATAGTGTAAGGATCAAATCTATCCTACCAAATTAGAGTGAAGTGATGATCAACTCTAGCCTTGAGAATTAGAGTGAAGAAAGGTTATCTTTACCTTATTTGCAAGTTTGAAGATTAATTCTTGCAAGTATAAAAAGAGAAGTGTAAAATGTTTATCTCTACCTTCAAAGAGAGAAGCTAGTGGATCAAATTCTTGGTGGGTGAGGCCAAGGAGTGGATGTAGTGCAAGTTTGTTAACACTCGCATGAACCGCTATAAATCATTGTGTTCAATTTGTGATTGGTGATATCTCTCTAACTCTATATCTTTTATTTTCTTGGAAGAACTTGTAAAAACTTCAAAAATTGGACATATAACCTATTCACCCCCCCCCCCCCCTCTAGGTTCCAACAATATTTAACAGGATTCCTTTGTTATTTGGCCTGGTCCATTAATCAAGTACTCCAACTTGATCTGGCAAAATTGACTATACCAATGAATAGATCTCGATCGTGAGGGAGAGAGAGGCAACAATGAACAATGGATAGCCGTTGCAATCACCGATCATAAGCCTTATAATTTGCTGTAATTCAGCAACAAAGAGGATCTACCCTCAAGATAAACACAATCTGGAACGTGTCCTTTAACGACGCTTTATGGTTCATCGTGTTTTTGTTTTCAACACGAGGGAAAGTGGTGGTTGTGCTCGGAGGTTGTCACTGTGGAAGCGTGCGATGTTGCCGTCAACAAGAGAGAGAAAAAGCGTTGTCTTGTGCATCGGTGCTCACCGGAGATTTACAGAGGGAGATTTTAGGGTTCATTGTGAATCCCCTTATCTTCAACAGGGGAGTTGGGTGTGTGCAATAAAGAAGGAAGAGAGGGGGTAGTCGAATATGCCTTTAACCATTTTTTGCCACGTATATCATTCTTATATATATATATATATATATATATATATATATATATATATATATATATATATATATATATATATATATATATATATAGGAAAAAGTTCATGCGAGAACCATTCTTAGTGCGAGAACCGCGAGAACCAATCTGAGCCGTCCAATTCCCCTCTTTCAATGTCATTGCCCACCCATGAATTCCTCACATGCACCCTGCCACACTCTATCCCTCCACGCTCACCATCCATGATACTTCCCATATCCAAGGAACGGCCGAGATTGGTTCTCGCGGTTCTCGCGGTTCTCACAATAACAACGGTTCTCGCATAACCATCCCCTATATATATATATATATATATATATATATATATATATATATATATATATATATATATATATATATATATATATATATATATATATTCTAGCCAACATCAGATACCCAAAAAGAAATGATCTAAGAAGTATAACACTACCATGTCATGTTGGTACCTAGAGGTCAAGAATGCTTTAGCTAACCTTGAAGCCATTATTTCAAATCATATTCCTTTTTATAAATAATTAGGCCTCTAGGATATTTTATTTACTACCGAGGACATCACGTAGCCGAGCACTTGGTTAAGTTTCTAAGAGGCATGGTTGAAAATATGTAGGTAAGAGTGGAGATTTTAGTTTTTATACCAATTTTGTAGTAACTTATAAGGTTAGAATTGGTTTTTACTACAATGTAGTTTGTGAAAATAGAACTTCCTAACTAAATTAATGATGATTTTTTCTAACTCATGTCTAATGTGTATTGTAGAAAAGGAGATATACTTGTCAATGTTTCAAATTAAGATGCGATATAGTGTAGTAAAGGGAAGTAGAATGTAATTTCTTTACTTATCATATTAATAAAATTTTAATTTTTAGTTAATTAAGATAATATGTGCCATTCCTTGGGTTTTTTTATATTGAAGTAGTGGTTTTTTGATAGATTTTCTTACTACATAGAAGGCACGCTTCTATTCCTAACGTCCTGAATTTTTAGATCCGTTACATAGCATGAGCATGACTTAGATATAGGCATGTTTGACAATTATCAAGTATGGTCATGCTTAATACTTATATCTAGAGGTTTTCGAGAGTTATTTAGGTGCACTCTAATGCTGGCGCGCAACCCTATCCATTTTTTGAACTAGTGTTATACCCGTGCGTTGCCCGGGTACGTAAATATTTTTTTATATTTAGTACTTTTTATACGTACGAATTTAAAAAAATATAAAATTATATTTCATATCTAAAAATTTAGTGTAATCTTATGTGTATCGTGTTTACTATTGTTAATAAAAGAAACATTTATGTAATAGATAAATGAAAAACCATCATTGTCACGTTAAAACACGTGTATGTATACGGATGCTTGGCAATTATGAATTTCAAACACACACATACAACACACACACGCGCGCGCGCGCACACACACACACACACACACATATATATATAGAGAGAGAGAGTTAGTATCATAAGAGAACCATTCTAAGTTACGTATTAGGAAGAACACTTTATGGCCTTTGATCTCTTTAATCTAAAGGTAAAAAATTAGCCACGTTTTTATCCATTGACTGTGAGTAGAGGGTAAAACAGGAATTAAACATTTATTTCTCCCACGATTGCTCCCCACGTTGCTGCTCTCTGTTTTATTCTTTCATTTCTAATTTTCTATCGCATGGAAAGTAGCCATCCCTCTTTGAGGTTCATTTCACCGGCCAAACTCACAGGTCATCCCTCTGAATTCCGATGCATAACCTTCTTCTTCGACTTCGAAAATTGCGACGAAAACACACCCACCAGAATCAACCATCATTTATAGCTTTCAGGTTCCTGATTTTTACCTTAATCGTTGCTCCATTAGGTTAGTACCACCTTATTAGTCCCCGATCTCTGAGTTGACTGACTTCCGATGTCCACCTCATCTATGCTCACTCTTTCATCGATCCATACAGAACTTGAACTCACACAGGTGAGATGGGTTTTCTGTTAATGGAAAACCTAATGCCATTTTTTGAGGTAGCTACTTCCTACGGACATAATTTGAATGATGTAAGGCATATTTGGGTTAGCAACAGGATCTCATAAATTACATCTAACACCATTTTGTGTCTCTATTTTTCAAGAATGTTGTAAGGTATTTTTCGATCATGATCTTTTTTTAGAAGTTGGGGTTTTTTATTGCTAGCAATGTTGTCGAGCTTTATAATGATCTATTTTATGATCTAGGGGCTTTGTTGTTCAAGAGATTAATTGTTTCATTGTGCTTTGCATAGAATTTTATGGTATTTATGTTGTTTCTGTTCTAGAGTTTCCAATTGTTGTTTTGGGGTTGGGAAATCATATATTCCAGCAATAAAAACACCTTCGGAAATGTCAGCATTGCATAGTTTTTTTATGGTGGTTTTGTTTAACTCCTCATGCTCTTTTATGTGTATGGGCCATGTTGAAGTACAAGGAAAATAGTGAGGGGGATATATAGATACAAGGATTGTTTGAGTTGGTTCTCAAATTTGTTCTACATGTTTGATTGTTCCTGGTTTTGTTCAATTCTTTGATCCATTATAAGTATACGAAGTTTTTAAATCGTTTGAAGAATTTAATCTGATGAGGTTGTATAGTTCATAATTGAATTCCCAAGTACTTTTATTAAATTGAATTTCAAGATTTAATTGGATCTTGCTGTTAAATTTGTGTCTACATAATGCTTTTCTTGAAAAACAACACACTTCCTAAATGCCACACTTGTTGAGCAATATGCAATTTTCATGATAGATGTCATATTTAACTTGTGTTTTTTTAGTTTATTTTCCCTTTAATCTCTTAATAACTATCTCTCTTATTTCACACAAATTATGAATTATAAATCTGCATCTCATCAGTATACACTTTTGCTTTTATTTGATGATCCTAAGTTTGTGTATTATACTTTGTACAAACTTGAAAGGCTATTACTTGCTTAATAATGGTTGGTTTACTGTTGCAAGAGGTGTTTCGTCATTTAGTATTAATTAGATGTTGCAAGAGGATGTGTGTTTTCTTGTTGTGTGGCTGTTTGTGCTATTGTTCGTTTGCTGCTGTTTCATTTCGAGTTTGCTGCTGTATTATCAATATTGTTTTTACTACAGTTTCGCTGAGAGGCTATGCAAGTTCGATAGCTGTTGTGTAGTTGTACTGTTGTGTAGTTGTACGTTGCTGTTTGTGTTGCTGTGTTGTTGTTCGTTTGTTGCTGCGTTGTTGTTTGGGCGTTGTTGTGCTGTTTTATCACTACAAATTTGCTGCTGTTGGGCGTTGCCTGTGTGCAGTGTAGTTTGATGTTTTCTGCAAGTCCAGAAGTGGGTAATACACTGTTGTTGGTCGTTGTTGTTTTATCACGGGTTCGCTGTTTTGGGGGCTGTTTGTGTATTGTCTGTGGGCTGCTGTTGATGTACGACCAGAAGTGGTGTAACATTTTCGGAGTGGATTGTGTAATGTTCTGGATATTTTTCACAAGCTTCCCATCAGTAATTATACTAAATGGAGGGTCAGCTGTGGAGCTTCTCATGGGCATTGATATCCACTTCGTGAAGGACCCGCTGTGGATATTCAATATGTATTTTTATATGTATTGAGTATGTATGTATGAGTAACAATCAAAGTCTGAAAGAGTAAAGTGTGTAAGTGACAAGTGTGTACTCCTTGGAAGTTTGATTCATCAATTAATGAAAGTTTTCTTATTGTTAAAAAAATGGTTGGTTTACTGGCAAATGTATGCATTACATTTGTATTACTCTCAGAGGCATCAGTATTTTGTCATATAATATGTGCATTACTTTCAAATGTATTCATTACTTTTTTATTGAAACTATGCAGTGCTATATTGATCATTAGCTTTCAATGGTCAATCTCAGGTTTTAATTTTGCTCATATGTAATTCAAAAGGAAAATAATATATATGCGATCAAGAATTCGTGAGATGGGGAAACTTAGTTTCATTGGATACTACAAAGGATACCAGGTAACATAAACTTTTGAGTAATTTATTTCTTCTTCTACTCCTTATCATTGGATACAACTTCCTTTTCTTCTACTCCTTTTTTCTTCGTTTTCTACAGACACTACAAGCCATCCATCAAGAAACAAATTTCATGCATCAAATTTGATGCGTCAAATTTGATGCGTCAAATTTAATGCGTCTTTTAAGAAAAAAATTAGCAATCGTGTTATCAAATTGAAGATGATAACAGTCTGGATTTATTCATATAGTTTTTGTAATTAAATAATTGATATCTAAAATATATGATCAAATCAAAGAGCCTGCAGTATAAATAACCGTTTTTAGCGTTTCTTGACGTGTGAAAACTGCCGGAGCAAAAAAAATTCTTTTTGGCCAATTTTGCCCTATGTTCTCACTGTTCTCTCTCAAATGTCGTTCTCTCCAGAAACTCACTCTATATATATATAAGGGTTCCTTAAGTTCTTTATATAAGGGAGATTTTGCTTTGATCCTACACACACACACACACACACACACACACACACACACACACACACACACACACACACACACACACACATATATATATATATATATATATATATATATATATATATATGATTCTTTAATTTTTATATTGATTGATGTTTATTATTCGGATTGAGTTATATTATGATTAGAAATTTTAATTTTAAGTTGGTACATTTACATTTTTTTAGTTTTCTTAAAGATAAAATTTTAAATATTTAATAACATCATGTTATTAAACCTTAAGAAACCATTATGAACCATCAGTACTACCCATTAAGTATGGATTATATTGAACATTTCTCATATATGAGTTGTGTTCAACATAGTAGAAGTTTAATGATTCTCTCTTTATTTTTCAACCACTATATAATCTATTGCGTGATCCAAAAATTTTAAGTCGGTATTTTACATTTATCTAGTACTTTCAAAGATAATTTTTTAGATATGTAATAACATCATGTTATTAAACCATGACATATCAATATAATATATTCTTAATAATATTTTGAATGAATCAACTATATAACATACACATTTATTTATTATAAATCTTATCTATTTTTTATATAAATTTTGTTTAATAAAACATATATTTAAAAAATAATATATTTAGAATTCTTTTATGGAAAGACCAAGAAATCATTATTATATCGACAATGATACGTAGATAAAATGAATATAAAAATATATAAATTGTTTCAAGAGTTACCTACCCACTGTTATTAATTAATAGAGCTAAGATCCTCTCATGTTGTGATCAAACAAGACCTATCGTGTTCTCTCACAAACATGAGAGTGAGTCTCTTATTTTAAATCAAGAAGTGGTCTTTTTTGTAGGTCTCGCTATAATGTTGGTGAGAGAACATGTTTGATTATAACATAAGATGATCTTAACCCTAATAGATAACAGAAAATTAAGAATATACTAATTTTAATAAAGTGTCATATTACAATAAAATTTATACCAAAACGTAGATAAAAATAAGGCGGTCGGAAATATATAATCATTTTTTCTTTAAAAAGAATATATCAAAAGTTATTAAACATAATTTATAAACACCTATAATTAATTAAAACTAAATACAATTTTTATAAAAGCCCATTACATTTTCATTAAAGTCCCTCAAATGTTTCTTAAAACCCCCTAAAATTTGCATCCAGCCCCCTTCCACTTCATTTAAAACTCAATCAAATTTGACGGTTTCGACACTTTCATCCAATCACAATACATCAATTGTCCATGTCACATTTCCACATCATCATTGACGTAGAATTTTGTTCACTTTCTCTCTGCTCTGTCAACCATATATATATATATTTAATTGTGTATATGGATCACTAACATGTTATAGTGTTGTTGATAACCTAGAACAATTGGAGTGCTACAAATATATTCTAATCTTCATATATATATATATATATATATATATATATATAGGGGAGGGTTCCATGGAGAACCAAAAAAAATGCGAGAACTGCGAGAACCGATCACCATCTTTTTAAAATTAAAATATCTACCAAACGACAAGATATTAAATTATGAAAATTATACCAAATTAACGACAAAAATATGCTCTTTAATATGACATCCATATTGCTATATTTTTTTCAACAAAAAAAAATTCGTTACATATGTGTAACATACCTTATAGTACTGATCACATATATGTTAGGACTGATTACATATATGTAACATACATTATAGTGCTAGAAAAAAAAACCCGGCAAAAACGAATTTTTTTTGTTGAAAAAAATATAGCAATATGGATGTCATATTAAAAGAGCATATTTGGTATAATTTTCATAATTTAATATCTTGTCGTTTGGTAGATATTTTACGGTTTAGATCGGTTTTCGCAGTTCTCGCATTTTTTTTGTTCTCGATGGAACTTCCCTCTCTCTCTCTCTCTCTCTCTCTCTCTCTCTATATATATATATATATATATATATATATATATATATATATATATATATATATATATATATAAAAGACTAACCATCATTAATTTAATTAGATAATCCTAGTCTTTTATTTAATTAAAATTAAATCCTAACCATTCATTTTTGTTAAAATTAAAACGCTTTGACTTTAGATAGACAAATTGAAACCCAATTTTAAATTTTATATAAGATAAGATTATATTTGAATTGATATAACCTAGGTATTAATAACTAGGTTAAGTACCTGCGTATTATTGGCTGAAATTAATATAGTTTTTTTTTAATTTTTAAGAAAGTCTCGTTGATTTATACAAAACAATCACATATTTAGTTAATTAAATATAAATGTACTTTCACATACGTAATTATATATGGTTATCCAGTTCTTAGATTGAGATTTTCTTTCATTCATACAAAAACAATCACATGCATTTTTAACTAACTAAATATAAAAAGATAGTTTCACATAAATGATTATATTATATATAATTAACCAAGTTGGACTACTCTTTTATCTATACTAAAAACAATTACTTATTTAGATAAACAGATATAACATGATACTTTCATATAAATAATCATGGTCATCTGTATGTTTACATAACATTTAAACTAGTTATCTTATAAAAGTGTATGAAATGTTTATTTGGTTGTCTATGTCTTGTGAATTTTGGTTTAGGTTACAAGCACCTTTTTGACTCTTTTTGTTGAGTTATGCTAGCTTGTTTGCATGCGTTATGTAGTAACTCCTATGAACATGTGAGGAGTTCTTCTTAGTGATTGAAACCTTCCTACCTCCTTAATTATAAATATATAGTTAAGTGATCATGACACAAACACACACGGTCACACACTAGCCGATAATTTGGATATACCTGATCATCTATTTGCACCATATATGGTTTTGGACTTGAAGGAGCATGTGATAGAGTACAGTTATGTCAAAAGTGATTGTACTATAAGTTAGTTGAACTTGATTAAATCATTGAATCTAACTTTAGATTCACTTGTAGGCCTTGGGTGTGTCCTATATATGCAACTATCACCAATGTTTTTTTCTTAAACAAAAATACAAAGTACTAACTCATGATTAAAAGGTGTGTATATTTGAGTTAGCATCTTTTTTTAATTTAACTTTGTATTATAGACTATATATATTTAAAAATGGTTGTACAAAATTATTATTTATATAACACTCTATATAGATTAATATAAATAGAAAGCAGGACAACTTTAAGGTGTTGGGTAAAGACGGACAAGCTATGGATTAAATGATAATATAAAAATAAAAAATAAAGAAAATAAAAGTAGACATGACCACGCTAACCCCTTCAAATGACAGTCTGGCTATATAAGTATATTTAATGTATGCCACATGCCTCTTTCTACTCCCATTCCAACTCACCCACATTCTAAATTAACTATTTCCTTTACCTTCTATTTTTATTTCTTATGTACAAATTAAGTTATACATATATACATACATATATATATACATGGGCAAACTACACCATAATATAATGAACTTTTACTAAGCTACCATTGTATACAATAAACTTTAAAATCTAAAAAAAAAAATACAACGAACCTAATTTTTTCTTTCATTCTATACAAATTGACCTCCTAAACCGGTCATCAACAGGTTAATATGAATTTTTTTTATTCTTTAAAACATGAAGATTTGGGTTTAGACTTTGAAGCTTATATGATTGACTTGGGTGGAAACCTAGATTTAACCCCAAGACCTCAACTCAGCCACCAGATTTGTGTTTGGAGCTTGATATGGAAACTATCACCATCGCTTCAGCACCTCCACCGCCGCCATCTTCAACCCATCACCACTGCCGCCGTCTTCAACCCATCACCACTGCCGCCGCCGCTTTAAACCACGACCGCCGTCGCCTTCATGTTCAAACAACCGCTACTTCAAACAACCGCCGACGTCCCTCTTGCGATTAGGGTTTCTTGTGTCGGTTTAAACAACCGCCGCCGGTCAGATGCGGGGTTCAAACAACCGCCGCCGGTCAGATGCGGGGTTCAAACAACCGCCGCCGATTAAGGTTTATTTGCGATTAGGGTTTTAATTTCACAGGTCTTTCTCTCTCTCTCTCTCTCTCATCCTTCATTCAAATCTGCTGCAAAATTGGTATAGTTACGAGTATTTATGGATCTGAAGCTTATGTTTGCGAATTGGGTTTCAAATTCACAGGTTTCTACTTTGATTTTTGATTTGAATGTATGATTATTACTGGTTTAAGCTATTTGGATATAAAGAACACAATATCTAAATATGTTCTTGGGTTTGAATGTTCTTAGATTACAGATCTTGAGTTCATCTTTGATTTGATATGTATTAGAACTTTGTTATTTGTGATTATTGAGACGTGTGTGTAATCTTTTATTAGTCAATGTTTTACTTGTTATCTTGTTCAAAATTTCCGAGATTTGGGTATCATCTTGATTCTTCAAGAGTTGAACAAGAACATCAAGAACAATTAATTAAAAAAATTAGAAAAAATGAAAAAAAATAGAATTACCTGCAACCTGAAGTGCAGGTTACAATTTGTATTAAATGGGAGACATAAGTGGGTTGATTGTATTTTTTTTTTTAAATTTAAAGTTATTTGTATACATTGGTAGCTTAATATAAGTTCATTGTATTATGGTGCAGTTTGCCCTATATACATATATATATACATATATATATATATATATGTATACATATATATATATATATATATATATATATATATATATATATATATATATACATATATATATACATATATACATATATACATATATACATATATACATATACATATATATATATATATATATATATATATACATATTAACATATATATATATATATATATATATATGTATATATATATGTATGTATGTATAGACACAGTAGTAGGTGTGTCCGCGTAATATTGCGGCAACAATTAAAGAAAAATGATGGTTAATACTTGTGGTGACAAGTATGGAGAAGACAATGATGCTTGCGAATGAAGATTGAATATTACAATAAAATTTAGAATTATTTAAGTAATATTATTCATCAAATATATGTTATATGAGAGTTTTTATATTGTTTATACACTTTTACTTAAAAACGTATGAGGCAGTACAAATAATACTAATTTTTATATTAAATTTGAAGATCATTAATACTATATAATAACATTGAAATGTATGTTTTTAGAAAAAGATAAAATATATTTAGTTGTAATGAAAATATTTATTGTATAAGGAGAAAAGGAGATAAAATGTTTAATGAATGGATGAATGCGATTAATGTAAATAAAATTAGGGTAGAAATTTAGTTTTGATTGAAAAATTAAGAACTTTTAATTTTTAGATGAAAAAGGATGTTGTATGCTTAATAAATTGCTATAGATAGGGTGAGGTTCATGTAAGAGGTCTAATAAGAAATCTGGATCGTTCATTTTTCATCAGATCTACAATTTGTAGAAAATTTGTATTTCTTAAATTTAAGTTAATAAAAATAACAGTTAAAGTTATATTTGACTTTTTATAAATCCCTAAAATTAAGTTGTTGCCATTTTCTCTTACGTTTACACCCTTAATACCAACGCCAAACTTTTCGAAAATTGATATAAAATCTCACTAATTTGTGGCGTCAACTGCTGAACCAACATTATAACCGCATATAGACGACGGTTACAGTGGGAGTCGGCAAGTACAGGAGGCGGCAGGAAGACAACAGTGAAAATCAAAGCAGCAGGCAGTCAGTAGTTAGGAGAAATAGTGGTGGCTAGACGGCGATAATAGGTTGCGGTAGGGGTTTTTAAGGGTTCATCTTGTAATGGTGGGGTTGATACATAATGAGAGAGGAAGTGAGAGGATATTAAAAGTCTAAATTACATTTTAACATATTAGGGCACATGTCATGCTCTTAATTACTCTTACACTTCTTACAATATTTTATCTCTTATTTGATCATCATCCTATATATATATATAGGGTTCAAATGGGAAGTGTTTTTGGTATGAGAACTGCGAGAATCAATCTTAGCCTTAATTAAAATTAATCAATACATAAGATTTTTGATGGCTCATTAAAGGCTAACTCATGATGTATTAATGAGGGGTATTTTGGAAAATTCAAGAATCACAAGTTAATGACGGCTCATCCGGATGCAATTCACGGTGGGTTAATATTTAAATGACCAAAATACCATATTAATTAGTCAGTAATGGTGTTACAAACAGTTCGCTCAGTTCTTTACAAAAAACAATTATTTTTATGTATAGACATAAGCGATTTACGTTTGTATAGACATAATCTATTCTATGTTAGAATCTTATTTTTATGTGATCTAATTTGCATATACTTAGATGGATGTTATCATTATTTAACTTTTAATAAATTTAGTTTACAATTTCAAAGATTCAAATATAATTGGCTAATAAATCTGTCTTTAAAGCACTTGATATTATAACATCAACAATAATATTATAGTTATGTCAATGTCTGGACGAAGCCCCATCACGAGAAACACATTAATATTATAACAACTTTTAAACGTGTAATATAACTTTATATTTCTTAAAATGAGTATTTATAAAAAGTATTATAAATACAATTTTCACTCATTGACAGTTATATGTGACGGTTTCTCAAGTAAAGAGTAAGAAGCGGTTAAAAGTTTTAATTTGTGAACGCAACACTACTAATAAAACAATTAATGTTGTTTATAAAAAGGTTTTACAGAAAATCTAATGATAATCTTATGTATAAATTTCAAAAATTTTTAATGGTTATGTATTTCTTACGAGATTTTATATATCTATCTATGTTTTGTAATTATTTTTACTATACATGTTAGTACATTTTAAAATTATATAAATTTAAAATTAACTTATATTATGTTAAATAACAACTTATATAGATAAATTAGAAAAATACAACTAAAAAGATGTGATTACTTAAAACATACCTACGAAAAAAAAATCTTAAACATAAAAAAATAAATTAATAAAAAGATAACATATGTCGGACATGATTTCACAAATAATTGGCAAAATAATAAAAGAATGTAATACTCGAGAAAGGTTTAGTCGTTTAGACAATATATCGAACACTCATCTCCAAGCCTAGAGGCTGCCATCAATGCCTAAATGACAACCTTCTCTACTCCCACGCCTATGGTTAAAGCATGTATTTATTTATAATCTAAGTTATAAATCTTTATTTAACAATTCTAAATCACACTTTTATATATATATATATATATATATATATATATATATATATATATATATATATATATATATATATATATATATATATATATATATATATATATATATATAAAGAAGTTCATTCGAGAACCGTTATTAGTGCGAGAACCGCGAAACCAATCTGAGCCGTCCAATTTCTCCTTCTTCAATGTCATTGTCCACCCATGAATTTCTTATATGCATTCTGCCACACTATATCCCTCCACGCTCTCCATCCATGAACTTCCCATATCCAAGGAACGGTTAAGATTGGTTTTCGCGATTCTCGCACTAATAACGGTTCTCGAATGAACCCTCCCATATATATATATATATATAACAATTGTAGCTACCTTAATCTACACTATCTACTGTTCATAAATGAGATTCTTTAAAATGCACAATTAGTAATAAAATATAACAATTGTAGCTACCTTAAGTCCTTAACCTACACCATCTACTATTCATAGACGGGATTCTCTAAAATACACCGTTAGTAATAAATATTAAATATCCAGAAGAATACCTAGGTTCTCTTCTGGATCAATTGGCTAACATCTATGCTCTTTTCCAACACCCCACGTTCGACTCTCCACTCATCTTTTGAATTACTTTTTATGTTTTCCCCACCTTTCTTTTCTTTTATTTATTCATTTAGTTTTAACACTTATTTTCTTTCTTTTTATCTTATAAACATGTTTAATGTTTATTTTTTCCTAAATAATGTTATATATATTATATGGCATTTTTTTCAATTTTGTTTTTATTATAATAATAAACTAAAATCTTTTTTCTCTGTTAACCTCATTATAATAACAAAAGAAAATTAATTTTTTGGTTTTATTATAACGTAAATAATAATCACGGTCTTATGATGTGGATAAGAATAAAACATATGTTTTAATTTCTAAAAATAACAATCGTATCTCATGTATGAAAAGCTATAATTTTAGTAATAAGTGACTAATGTAATATTATAGAAATAGATAGATTAATAAACTTCTATTTTAAAGACAATTAACAACTAAATTTACATTACTTTTGTAAATAATCAAGCAAAAGTGGAATATACATCCACAAAGCGCGATGCATAACACTTGTTACTATACAATTGAAGCTTGTTAAGTGAAGTAAATGTTTGATTTGGAATAAATCGACTAAAACCCAAACGACTTAATGGAGAAACTGTTAATTGTTCCATTAATTTTTTACATTTCATTTTCATGTAATTATGTTAAAATTAAACCAAATTACTGTAATTTACTAAGTAATCGGGTTGTAATGATAAACGGTTTGAGAGTGGGGGGGAATTTGTTTGGACTCATTGAGTTATTCTCTTAAAAGTTCTTTTTACATGAGTTTCTTAAGGTCGAGGTGCAAGAGTTGTATGTTTTTGTTAGGGTTTTTGGTTGTTCAGATAAATCGTAGTGAGTATTATCATATTTCATTTTATTGTCATGTCGCATTGTTTATCGTAATAAACTCTATTTTTCATGAACCGCACACCCTTATCATATTAAAATTTAAAACCATTTAATTTAGGACAAATGACGACGGAGAAAGATAATATGTACATTAAAATTTATCAATAAAGGTAACGTGTAACTTTTTGACCAAGAAAGGATTAGAAATTTTAATTTGTTACAAAAAAGAAATTTTTTTGGTCAAATAACCTTGATCTTTAACATATCATGATACTTTTTTTAATAATAAACTGAAATTTATAATTTCCTTTTATGCAAATTTGAAATGTACAATCCTTTTTTAATAACAAATTGTTGTGAAACGGGAAATGATTTGTACACAACACAAATTAGTCATACACAACAAAAAATGATTGTTTGGACCATTATACCCTTGAATTTATGAATGAGAATGAAAGTTAGTGAGTAAGTAAACACATAAAAATTATGATTGTTAATTATGTATGTCTAATTTATATTGTGTACAAATTATATCGCTTGTTAAACAACTTAATGAGTATAGAAAGTGGGAGAGATCCCAATAAATCGAACATTGAGTTATGTGCAAAGTTTGGAGTTGGCATGAAGGGATCATCATCTTCTTTCATGAATCAATATGCATTTCCCCATGAAGAACTTGCCTTCAATCTCTCTTTCTCTTTTCTTTTGACCAACCAATCATTTATTCCTTATATTTCAAGTTTAATATAATAATAAAAATAAAAATATATAAAGGAAATATTATGTACATATATATGAGTGAGACAAGTCTCCATGAGACATGCTTCATTGAATCTTGCATAGACTACATATGAACCATCTTGTATAGAATATATTGTCTTTATTTTAAGTGAGACAACTTACTTTTGATTCTTATAGTTATTCATATCACGAGTTGTCTAGGTTTAAATCGTTTTACATTATATATTTTTATCATTTGGTTTCTCTATTATTTTTTCTTTTGAATATCAATGAACCTAGATAAATATGTTGAAAATAAAGATAAATATGCCGATTATCATTAAAATCAAAGTTAGAATGAAGGGAAAAAGGTATATATAGAAAACCCTAATACCTAATATGAGACCTAAGTGTTTGTTAAATTGGAAACAAAAATGTAAAATGGACTGCACATTGGTAAAGATAAATGCAATATGTAAGGCCGAATGAACAAATGAAAAAGATATGGTATCACTACAAAAAAATGTCATATAGTTGCATACAAAAAGTGTTACAAAAAACAAAAAAAAGTGTCAGACACCTTTAGGAAACTGCGGCACACAAAAACAAATGTCACTAGAAACGCTAACAGTAAAGTTTTTTAGTGATACTTTTTTTATCTACCGCAATACTCTTTTGGACCTTAAATGACACCATTTATGCCACATTAAATAAAAAAATAATATTTGTGACACAAATTTTATGCGAGTAAAAACTATTACTATTCAAAATTTTAAACCGGCACAAAACTTTTGCCACAAAATTTAGATTATCAAATTAAGTGCCACTACATATATTGTTTATCATATTGTTTGTGATTTATTATAAACATTAGTAACTATTAAGTAATATAAATCATAATATGCATTACATCGATTAAAGTTGAATGGTCTTCAAAAATATTGTAGATGTCTAGAAACAAATGTCTAACAAGTGTCAAATAAGTTTAAACATAAAAAATAAACCACATAAACTAACAAAAATAAAAACTCGAAACATCAATGAGCTCATGAATCTCTTTCTCACCTTTAAGCTGATAAGCGCTTTACTTGTTAAAAAAAGACCTTTCAATTCAACATGCAAATAATATAATATTTCCTCTTAAATAATTTTCACAATAATTAAGTACAAACATAAAAGTAATTACCATTGTCAATGACTTCATAAAAGTGATTTGATTAACCGATGCAGAGTTGTTAGGGTTTAGAGAAGAAATATTAGGGACCTAAAACATATAATGAAAACAAATATTGTTAATACATACATACTTAATAGTAAAAGAACATGTGGTAGTTCATTTAAATCTGATAAAAAAAATACATTATCACAACTTGAGCAACTTTGTCATCGCTACTAATAGCTTTCAATGAAGCCTACGTATACAATAACAAAAGTAATCTTAAAAAAAAGTAAACATACAAATGATAAGAATATATAAATTTGATAAAAAAAAATACATTACCACAACTTTAATAGCTTTGTCATCAACAATACTTCCATCTTTACGAGTGTGGGTTGTTACATATATTTCTCTTCGTGTTGGGTATACAACATTATTATTCATCGCCTATAAGAAGAAGTAATTGCTTTTTTATGGTTAGCAACTAAAAAGAAAACAAACAAAAAAAAGACTGAATTCCAAAATAGCTAGAATAATACCACTTCATGAGCATGTCTAACAAATGATTTTATCTAAGTAACATGCAGCTCCTTCATCTTGCAACACGACGCTTGTATTGCTCTCCCACAACCACGTTTTCAAAGCGGCTTGATCTTCTTACTACACACGCGTTCTATGATAAATTTTAAATTAATATATAACTTCTTTATCTAGTTCCATAATTATATATATATATATATATATATATATATATATATATATATATATATATATATAATCAGGATCAAATAAAAAGAGAATTAGGGTAAAAAGAGTAAGAAGAATTCTGGACCTAACAAGTGGCATAACCAACAAAAGGGTAAAATAGAAAGTTTTGAAAGAAAAAAAAATTCTCTTTCCTAAATCCCCCACTACCCCACCCCACCACACGTTCCAGATTTCTTTTAACGCCCCTTCCAATTCGCAAACCCTAATCTGTTGCCCCTAGCCGACGCCTACTTGTGCCTCGCCACCGCTATGCGTCCCGTTGCATTCTGCTTCTTCTCCGACAGCTTTCTCCGGCGACAGATCTTTGCATTCCGTTGATGTGCATCGAATAGCACCATCCTTTGATGTGCATCGAAGACCTAACCACCGGCGCTCATGTGGTCGTCGGAGACATCTGCAGTTTCGATGATGCTCACCGGCGCTCATTTGCTATAAACCACCGCCGCCTGGACACTGCCGAGTCGTAACCGCCGCCGCCTAGAAATGTAATCGGTGCTGTACAGATGTGCTGTCGCCGTTCACCCAAAACCAAATTGAAGTAGCACTGGGTAATGATCTGTTATTACGAAGGTCATTACAGTTTGTGTCATGATATCGATCAGTCTTTGTTCTTGATTCACCAAATTTTTGTTTCTTTGATTCACCAAATTTTTAATGAATTTAATTCATCTATTTTTTTGATTTGTTATGATTATATGATTACGATTCTCATTTATGAATCAGATTTCTTGGAAGTCAATGTGCATCTATCTATTAATTGTGATTGATGAATGGTTTATGAATAATCACTGTGCATTTATAATTTGATGATTTCTTGATGTGCATCATTTAATTTTTATTTTATCAATCTCTGATTGTTCGATGCAGGTGTTTGTTTATCATCTGTTTTGTGTTCATCAAACCTGTGTATCAATTTATATTTTTTATGAGTTTGTATCATGCATCAAAATAATTATGGAGAAACCATTTTTAAAATCGGTGTCTAAATAACTGCCTAAATATCAGGGACTGAATTTTTAAAAAGGTCAATTATGCCCTTTAGTGCATTTTTTATAATTAATAGAAAAAGGAAAATTCTATTTTTTTTAGGGCCAAATGCAATACATATGATAATTTGTTATATTTGTAATTCTTGTATACCTTTTGTTCAAATTTCTTCATGAGATCATCAAATTCCTCCAAAACTCTTACATCATTGTATAGATCATCAAGTTCTTTGTCTCCGAACTTATCACTCTGTCTAAAAGACACTGTTGGATTATGTGAAGAGATAATTAATGGGCATGTTGTATCCAATATTATAAGAGACTAAAGGGTCACACTGCTACACACCCAATTCAGAACAGATGGATTTCACCATAATCTGTGTGGAAATAATTAATCAGTTAGATTAATTATTAAAGAGAAAAGTAAATAATTAATCAGTAGTATTAATTATTGAAAAGAGAGAAATAAATAATTAATCAGTTTGTATTAATTATTTGAAAGGAAATAAATAATAAATAGTTATTTATTATTTAGAGAGAATTAAATATTAAGTTTTAATATTTAACGGACCAGTTAATTAATAGTTAATTAATTAACTAGTAAAGTCCAGGGGGTCAAAGTGAAGAGATTGAAAGTTTAATTAAAACCAGTGGGCTTTTAATTAAACGGGCTTGAGTCCATCTAATCCTTATATATATATCCTTAAGCCTTAAGGATTAAACATAAGTTGAAAAAGATAAAAACCTAGCCACCAAGAACTCTCTCCCTTCTCCCTCTCGTCGCAAGTCTCTCTCTCGGTTCTCTCTTCTCTTCGCCGAAATCGAAAGGCAAAACACTTAGGTGTTTTGCGATTTGGTGATCAACGAAGTCGACACACACACATACATTCTCGTTTTCGAGAATTGTTGAAGGCTTGGTGATCCAGGAGCGGTCTAGCAGCCAGTTCAATCGGAGGTGCAGTAGTGGTGGACTATCTTTAGCAATCCTAAAGTTTCTGATCAGGTATATTGTTGTAACCTTATTCTATGGATTGTTTTGCAAGAAACTATGTTGATCATGTAAAGTTTAAAGATCCTAACCCTTTTGGGGTTTAGAGGGTTGTGTTCAATCCAGTTCCGCTTTTAGGATTGAACCAGTAGAATCAAACCCAGATTTGACCAGTTTGAGTCATATGGTGGTTTGGTCAGATTCAAAACCCTTCAGACACGATGTACATAGTCCAATCTTTCCTAGAGATTTCAAAAACTTCCTGTTTATCATATTGATCAATCTTGACTTCAGTAGTTGCTAGCTCTCTAATAAGTTTGTTAAACTTATCAAAAGTTTGTGTCATTGACTCTTCCTTACTAGCCTTGAAGTTTACATATTATTGTTTCAAGAAGGGTCTTTGGTTTCTTTTGGTTCTTTTAGTTCCTGCAAATCTCTTTTCCAATGCCTCTCATAGTTCTTTAGCATCACTTATCTGTTAAATTGATGTTGATACTCGCTTGGAATACCCAAGATTAGGGTACTCAAGGCTTTTATCACACTCTGCCTTTCCTTTATCTCCATATCACTTGTTGGAGGGGGTCTTTTCTTTCTATTTCCATCTTCATCAAACTCAACCATATCCTTTGCACCATTCTCAATAAAAACCCACATAGAGTAATCAGTGAGTAGGATATATTACTTAATGCGGAGTTTCCACATGTCAAATCATTTGTTTTCAATATTGAAACTTTGGAGACTTGAACTTTGAATCAAGAGATATTGAAATCCTTGTTGATCTTGATCAAGAGCCTATTATTGGCTTTGATACCACTTGTTGTGAAGATGGATGTTGAAGGAACATAATTTTCTCTGATTCAAAAGATGATTGAAATAGGGGCCATTTGTTTGATTGATGAAATGTTTCTCAAATGTCATTATAATCGATGCCAAAGATGATGTAATGGTGACCGGAGTGCAAAGTATCAAAAGCAGTTTAAAGATTGTCTAGAGTTTTTTAGTTCTTTGAGGGAGAAAGGTGTTCTAGTTCATCAATGGTATTAAACAAACATTTCTGTCAAATTTAAGTTTTGATTGATTTTTTATTGAATAATTGTTCTCAATTTGGTTCGATTATTAGCTTCTAAGCATAAAATCTCGAATCTTAGGTTTTGACAAGGTCAAATGAATCGACAACTTACAAAATAGTGAGGATGTAAAATGACTGATATTGAACAAAACCACACTAGATAAGTTCTTGTATATGAATGAAAAAACAGAGAAATACAAAAAATATAATAATAGTTGAATAATTTAGATTTTGGGGAAATGATATGTAATGTTAACATCAAACTTAGGTGCAGCTAAATCTACAAACCACTGATACGTGAATATCAATCGTATATTTAAACACTAATCTAACCATATTTGACTGACATACTAACGGGCAAGCGCACCCGACCGTATAACAGTAAATCAGGCAAGACCAGAATCGTCTCCGTAAGGAACATTTATGGAATATACTATTAGGAAATAAACTAGTTTTACTAAAATGCTTTAAAGTAAAAAGGCGGTTTTGTAACTAGCAAGGAATGTAAATACTGAATTAAAGCAATGAACTAAAACAAGTTTAAGAAGTTGAAACCAATTGACATAGATGCATTTACCAATGGGTCGTTCTCCCTAGGCTCAGTTTGTTATAAATATAGTTAATATGACAGGATTGTAAGAGTGTTCGAACCAAC
The DNA here is from genome assembly GCA_947179395.2 of Pulicaria dysenterica. NCBI lineage: Eukaryota > Viridiplantae > Streptophyta > Magnoliopsida > Asterales > Asteraceae > Pulicaria > Pulicaria dysenterica. Next base: position 76,128,216 of record OX359292.1, on the reverse strand, counting down.
AATCATCAGTCCTACGAATCCGATTACGACTTAATCTTTTCAAAACACACTTAACTCTCGTTCTATGGTGAATTGAACTCAAACTTTTATCTATAGTAATACTGAATAATCTTAACCCTCATTATCTCTGAAAAGTTATCTATCCAATTGAATGCAAACGTCATAATCTCATAACAAGCAAACAATAATCCAAAAAAAAAAATAGATATGCAAGTAATTATCTCATAGCATGCACAAACTGTATCTAACAGATTACTCAACAAAAGTTAAGATAAAAAAACTCAAACTTCACGGTTAAGCATAAATAAAACCAATCATAAATTAAAAATAAATATTACAAATAAAACTTAGGGTTTGTTCATCATGGTAAATAATAGAAATGTCTAACTCATAGACAAGATATAAAACATATATAAAGAATAACAAAAATTACAAACCATTATAAACCGATAATAACAACACAAGTTAATCCTGCAGTGTTGTAGCCTCTCATCTTTATCAATATTGGTCGCTTCCCTAAAACTGTCGCATTATACATTTTCGTCGTCGGCTGTCGCTCGAAGAATATCAATTAATATTTCCCTCGCCGCCGTATTCTTTTGAATATCTAAGTATATATCACCTCAATTTAATTAAAACCACAAACCCTTATTGGGAATCTAAGCCCATAGCATCACCAAGAAAGAATACAAAGAGTAGGGATCCTGTAAAAAGAGAATTAAGGTACAAAGAGTAAGGTGAAATCTCATCCATTCATTTTTCCTGTAACCGCTCCTATAAAATTGGATTTTTTCTTTTTGTTTTAATTAAAAAAAATTACAGAAAGGGTATAATAGTCTTTTTGTTTATGGTTTTTTTCTTTTTCTCTCTCTGATCGTTATTTTTCCAGAACTGTTTTGATGCACACTGTTCTTCACCAGATGCACAAATAAAATTTCCAGAACTACATTGATGCACAATATTAATTTTTTTTTGCCAGATCCATCATTACTTAAATCTATTACAACACCAGATGCACCAAAGCCTACATAATAATCTCAGAAAAAAAGATGAATAAATCATACATGACCAGATCCATGATGTACTAAATCGATTAAAACAACAGATGCACCAAAGACTTCATAATAATTTCAGAAAAAAATATTGAATAAATCTGAATCACAACCATCGATTTCAATACCAGATGCACCAAAAGAATTGATGAACTATTTTAGAAAGTAGGTAGAAAGAAAAGCAATTGGGCACGACAATATCTACAAATCCTTTAGATCCCATTATGATTAATTAATGGGTTTGTTGATGAATATGAATTCCGCACACCATATTTGACTATAATCATCATCATCAACTCAAACATAGCCAGCGACAAGTTGACGTAGCGTCAATTTCTCCGATAAACTTCACCATCTTTATTTCTACAGCGTTAATTTCACCGATATTGGCTTGACTCCGGCGTCAATTTCTCCAATAAACTTCACCATTTTGCAAGAGGACGGTGGTGCATCATAAAACCGCGGTGGGGATCGACGGGTGTAGGCAGCGATTTTACAAACGGGGTGAGTGTTTGTAGAGAGAAGAGGGGGGCAACGTGAGACGGATTCATAGGCGAGGGCAGTGGGCAGACGAGAGAGGGGCGACTGTTGACGGCGAAGGTTGAGCGGCGCTGCATTATCGAGCCGCGGTTAGTAGCGAGTGGCGGAGAAGGAACCCGTGGCCGGAGCAGGGAGGGGCGGAGGAGGCAGGGAGCGGCGGAAGGGGCAGATCTGTCGACGTAAGGAGATTAGGGTTTAGGAGGGAGTGAGGGACATGAGGCTGTAATGGAAGGGAGAAATAGTGGGGTCTTAAATTAATGGGAGGAGTGATAAATAAATACGAGTTACCAATAATACCCTTTTTCATTTTTTAAATTAAAATGACACGTGTCGCCAACAGGTTTCTCCTTACTCTTTGTACCATAAAACTCTTTTTATTTGATCCTGATTCTATATATATATATATATATATATATATATATATATATATATATATATATATATATATATATATATATATATATATATATATATTGGCAAAAGTTCAAACGAGAACTGTTTTTCGTACGAGAACTGCGAGAACCAATCTCAGCCGTTCCTTGAATATGGAAAGTTCATGGATGGAGAGCGTGGAGGGGATCAAGTGTGGCAGGATGCATGTGAGGAATTCATGGGTGGGCAATGACATTAAAGGAGGGGGAATTGGACGGCTCAGATTGGTTCTCGCAGTTCTCGTACGAAAAACAGTTCTCGTTTGAACTTTTACCTATATATATATATATATATATATATATATATATATATATATATATATATAGTGAGGTTCAACAAACCCCCCCTCTTAAACATAGATATCAAAGTCTCAATCTCAGCCACTCATTTAAAAGTGCAAAATAGGAATTGAACCAATTTGAAATAAAAACACACGTGCATCCTACAGCCCAATCCAAATTTAGTTTTTTTTAGTTTTTTTAACTCTTAAATCTTTAAATGATCATAACTATTTCAATTTTTTGAGTTTGAGCAAAAAACATTATACCAATCTTCTCATTTTTTAATCCTCTTTCAAACGAGACCACTCTTCCTATATTTCTGGAAAAAAAAATTTGACGAAAATGATATGAATGACGAAAATAATCATTTTCGGCTGTTGGAAGAGAGTAACACATACCATTTTAATCATTTTCGTCCATCACCTTCATACCCATAGCACCTAACAGTTTTCATCATTTTCGGACCCCTGTTTACCATTTATTCTGACGAAAATGATTAAAATTATAATTTTCGTCACATGCTATTACGTAACATACAAGGGGGCACAAAAATGATGAAAATGACGAATTTTTATCATTTTCGTCACCTGCTTTTACGTGACATACAGAGGGCGCGAAAATGATGAAAATGACGAATTTTTATCATTTTGTGTCCCTTGTATGTCACGTAACAGCAGGTGACGAAAATGATAAATTTCTTCATTTTCATCATTTTCGTGCAGCAGCAGGTCCCCAAATGCAAACCAGTGAAAATGATAACCAGCTAAAAATGAAACAACTAACCAAAATGCTAATCACAACAATCACATACACATAGAACGAACTGTATTTTTTAAATTCCAAAAACACACAATTGCATTTCAACTGCTTAGCATTTTCAAAAGAAAAACCAAAAGAAATCAACTTTCTACATCCTTAGAATGAACAAGTACTTAGTATTTTCAAAAAGACAACATGAACCCACTGTATTATGAGTAGGGAGGAGACCATCAGTCCTTAGCATTTTCAAAAAAACCATCTAAGATCAAGCATTTCACCCTCTACATATAAGCATTTTACCTGCTCGTCATCATTTTCATATAACAAAGACACTGTCATTTTTAAAATAAAAAACACAAATTGGAATTTAAAAACAAAAAGCATCACAAAACTAAAAATGCATCTGAATTCAAATTATAGATGAAATGAAAGTGTAGCTGAATTTAAACCTCTGTTCTATTATATCAACACAAGATTACACAAAAAAAAATCTCCTTTTTCAAACCAACCAAACCTGCATTTCAAGTTGTACCACCACAAATATCCTCATCTGAAAAATCACTCTCGCTGATCATGGATGTAGAGAAAATTGCTGGCGGCCGGTGAAAAGGTTGTCGGAAAATTCAAACTTAAACAGATCGGGGATGTCTTGTCAGATCTTAGCCATTAACCGACCGAAACAACCATCAATTTCGTAGATCCTTGATCGGAAACAACCAGAAACAAAAACCTCAATCGATGAAGGTGAAAATTGACGGTGACGAAAAAAACCATAATCGATGGCAAGGAGATCCAACGCTTATCGTCGCCGGAGAAGGTACTCGTCAACACTGGTTTCGTTGGAGCATTGGAGCGGAGGGATTTCGTCGGTGCATTGACCGAAGGGAGAGAGGAGATAGAGAGGAATCTGGGAATGTAGAACATGGGTGGAGAGAGAATGAAGGCTTCAGATCTAGGCATACGTATTTGAGGAGAGAGAGTAGGGGAGTGATTTTTTATTCTTCCTAAAATACCATTTTCAACTCATAAATATCTAATAATTGATTAATTAATTAAGAATTGTCATCATCAGATCATGGCCTTTGATTTACTTGATCTAATGGCCAATAATTAGACTTTGGGATCTTTATTTAAGAAGGGATCTTTATTGATCCAATTTCTATATATATATATATATATATATATATATATATATATATATATATATATATATATATATATATATATATATATATATATATATATATATATATATTGATTGGGGAGGGATATTGTAAAAAGAGAATTATCATACAAAGAGTAAGGAGAAATCCTGGCCACACAATTTATATCAAAAGTCAACAAAACTGGGCCCACCACGTCTGATGATTCTAACTGCCATTTAAGGGCAGATTTGGAAATGAAAAAATAATGAGCAGCGCCATTTTCGTTTCTTTGATCCACCATCATCGTTTACCAGATTCAAAAGATGCCCAGATCCAACAAAAACAACAGACGCACAACATTAACAATTAAACCAGATGCACATAAACACAGATAGCATCCATGGATTTAAATAGATTTTAATAACAGATTCACCAAATACTTGATGCACAAAAAATGAATAACAAATCTAAATTATGTAAAGAAACCGAATTCAAAAGATTCACCAAAAAATCGATTTTAACTTCATTTTTTAGTAGGTCTAAAAGAAAATCGTTGGTGCATAAACCCTGTATACAATGAATCGGTTACAAAAAAATCTAAACGCGGAAGCACTGACGGTCGTTTACAAAACACACGTTGATGCACAAAGAAGAAACTCCACCTTTGACGGTATAGAAGGAGGCGGTGGAGGAGGTTGTCAACTAAAAATCCGTCGATGCATTGTCACGATTCATACAGATCCGTCGACTAAAAATGCGTCACCATATCGTACAGATCCATCGATGGTGGGCCGATTCCTTCAAGCCTGGTTGACGGCGGCAGAATGCTTTCTAGGGTTACAATCAGGACGGCGGCAGTTTCCACGCAAACTAACGACAGCGACGGTTCCAACGCAGACCAGTGGCGATGGGGCGAACATGTATTAGGGTTACGCAGACTAACGGCGATGCCACAGGGAAAGAACACTCAAAGGCATGAGTGGCGGCGGCTGCCAATGAGCGGCTTTGCCGCCAAGGAATACAAGAAGGCATTGGTTGAACTCAGTACGCCAAAGGAAAGAAAAGGCGACGCCACAAGAAAGAAACGACGACGCTAGGAATCTGTGATGGGGTGAACTAGGGTTTCGAGAGGCAGGGGCGGCGCAATCTTGACACGTATTAGATGTATCCAATTTTAACGTGGGGGTAGTGGGGATTAGGAAGAGAGAATTTTTTTATTTTTTTATGCTTCCTGTTAGTATTTCCTGTTTATGCCACGTGTCATCTCCATAATCCTCCTTACCTTTTTTACTTTAATTTTCTTTTTATTTGATTCTGATTCTATATTGATAAACTTTTTTTTTTGTAGTAGCCGTTTTTCCTTAATATATATCCCCTCCTCCCTACTAATTCAAGAACGCTTATTTGTTCTTTTCTTTTGTTGCTTTTGCAATCGCTGGCCTCATCTCCATTACAAGCCCAATTATTTAATGGCCCAATTTACATATAACTTCAATTTAATTCTTTCAATTTTTTTCTACAGATCTTGACCCCATATGATTAGAACCATGATCTACTTGTTTGCCAAAACATAATATTATTGTGGCCCATTCTGTCTAGTTTTTATAGCTTTTTAAATCATCCTGTTTCGAGTTCAAACGCGTGAGATATGATCAACACATGAAAGAAGTGTTAAAGCTACCAGCTTCACACAATTCATCTTTTTTCTTTATCATTTCTCATCAAATTCTTTATTTCTTCTCTCAGGACCTTAAAACACATACTACAAAAAATTAAGTAAATAATTACCATAAATCTTTATAAAAATTCATTAAAAACACGAGATATCAGATATAAATAATATGTGTATATTCGCCGATATCACCACCTACATGAGCAAGTATAGAACCACCTTTTATTTAAATGGATTGTGAGAATAACATCACGTAAGTTAGGTAACATTAATATTACCGATGATTTCCATTCATACATTGAGAACTAAATCATGAATCATATCATGTTTTAGTACAGTTTGAGAAGGATATCGAAACTCAAAATTATGAGAGAATAATGAAATGTATCGCAGTTTGTATGCATGTTACATAAAAACGATCAATGAAATTTATTGAAAGATCAAGAATTAGATAAAAATTTGGCACCGTATGCGTGTCGTAGTCGAGATTTTCTTTGTTGGTCGTTTGAGGTTCCTGCAAATCCATTATCATCAAAAGTTGTTAATTGAAGTTGTCAATTTTCTCAATACTTCTCCGCATTCGCATTGTGAATTGACAAATAGTTCTACTTCTACTTATTTTATTAGCGACTTAAATGCCTCAAGCCCGTTATATCAAGATAGGCCTGGTTAACTTTTAAGCCCATATTAATTATTAGACATTCTTATTTATAAGCTCTTTTTACGGTATCTTTTCATTGTATTTTTTGATTTTAGTAATATTCTACATATTTTATTACCAAGTTGTAATCAGAAAATTGACAACTTCAATTAACAACCTTTGAATATAATGTATTTGCAGGCCCCTCAAACGACCAACGAAGAAAATCTTGACGACGACAACCATACGGTGTCAAATTTTCATCTAATTCTTGATATTTTGATAAAGTTTATTGATCTTTTTTTATGTAAATTGCATACAATCTGTGATTCATGTGTTACCTGACTGAGGCAATACATTTCATTATTCTATCATTGTTGTGGGTTTTGATATCCTTCTCAAATTTACTAAAATATGATATAATCCGTGATTTAGTTCTCAATGTATGTTTATAAAATGTTTAAGGGAAATCATCAGTAATGTTAACGTTACCTAACTTACGTGATGTTATTCTCACAATCTATTTAAATAAAATGTGGTTCAATACTTGCTCCTTTAGGTGGTTTGTACATGTAGCATAACCTAAGTTTGATATTAACATTACAGATCATTTCCCAAAATTTAAGTTATTCAACTATTCTAATATTCTTTGCATTTCTCTATGTTTTCATTTGTATACAAGAACTAATCTAGTGTGCTTTTGTTTTGTATAAGTCATTCTAAATCCACATCATTTTGTAAGTTGTCGATTCATTCAACCTTGTCAGCAACTAGGATTCGAGGATTTTACGCATAGAAGCTAATAATCGAACCAAACTGAGGACACATTTCCAATCAAAACTTAAATTTGAAAGAAATATTTTTTTAATACCATTGATGAACTAGAACACTTTTCTCCCTCAAAGAACTAAGCAACTCTAGACACTCTTTAAAATCCTTTTGATACTTTGAACTCTGTTCACCACTACAGCATCTTTGCTATCGATTATAATGACATTCAAGAAATATGTCATCAATCAAACAAATCGCCCCGGTTTCGACCATCTTCTGAATCAAAGCGAATTTTGTTCCTTCAACATCCATCTTCATAACAACATAATCTTTTGATGTGAAACTGTTCTTCACCTAATTCGCGAAATCAAACCCTTAAATCTTATTCAAATCCCCCATGAAAGTAGTCGATGGTTGAGCCAATTGAACACGGCCCATTCCTCTTCCTTTCTCCTCGTTTTTGTGATTCGATTAATCTCGAAGAACAAATGATTTGTTTCGCACCCACGCAGCGTATGGAAACAGGGTTATGTTTTTCCTGGATTCGTATTCTTGATGAAAATGTTTATCTAAAATTTTGAAGGGTTTGTTATGTTAACGTTTCTTGAACCAGCTTCCGATGCTTGATCCGTAATTTCGAGCTCGCACGTCAATGTATATGTATCTTGTTCTAAAGCTTATATCCACCATAGAAAGAAGATATTTAATATTCTTGAGGTTTTTCTTCATCGTAATCCATGGCTTCAATGGTTCTTTAGATATCTAATGGCTCTGAATTTTGGATTTTTTCTTTCATATACGCCGGAACCGAGCAACTTCCAGGACTATGTTTTCATCGCAGAGAATCCCAATTTGTTTCTTGAATGCAATTTCACGAACACGTGGAATTATTGCCCAATGTTGAGCGATGATTTCACGTGATCTGATTAATATGAAGAAATCAAAGAAACTCAACAAAGAACTTATACTGTAGGAATCTTTTGATTCTGTATGGATGATGAGATATCCGTCTGGTTTTAACGTCCTTGATAATTCCGACGACAGATCATCGGAGCAGTGAGACGCGTGTGAGCGGAAAATTGAACATCAAAATTGTTGTTATAAAACGGAATCCAAACGTCTCTTTTTGTTGATTTTGAGTTTTTAAAGCCGATTTCTTGAAGGGCGGCGGCGTAATGGTGATACTGGGTTCCGACGGTGAGTATCTGTGAGTTAGCGGTGAGGAATCCGTCGTAGATTAAATTTTGGAAAATAATGGAATAGTGTTTGACGAGATGTTGGTCAATTTCGGCTGCCCTCGAGTCGTAATTGGTGGCAATGGTGGTGGTGGTGGTGGTGGTGGTAGAGATGAGGTATATTGTTCTTGGAAGGAAGAAGAGGACACCGGAATATAGCGCTCGTAAAAGAATCCTTCGCCGGCATACGACGGTGATCATGGTGGCCGTGCGCCGGAAGAAAGATTGATTCAGTGAAAAAGTGGGCTGATAATGGGCTTAAGGATTTCTCACTGCTGCAAGGGCATTTTACTAATAGGCCCAAGCTTTTAGAATGTTGGTATTTAATTGGTTGTTTATGTTATGTACATATATAAACTAGATATAAGTTATCAAGTAGTACTAAAATGTGTATTTATTGGATACCCTTATGGAGAAAAGGGTTAAAGGTTGTTTAGAAACTTCATTGTCTTTCGCAATGTTAATTTTTAGAAGCTATGTTTCCATACATTTATAATCTCAAATGATGAAAATATCTCTACTGACCAGCCTCCATCACATGACAAGGGGTAGTCTCCGATGTCTGTTGAGGGTTATACCACAATACCCGTAGATAAGGAATTTGTTTAGGGTTATGTAACCCACACTATTCGAACATCAAACCTATCTCAATCTTCGTACCCGCTTAGTCACGATCTTCAAGTGTTTCATATCCTATAGCACACTATATAAGTTGTGATAAATCTTCTCTTCGTCATCGAACTTTTCTTGAAACTATCAACATCGAAAGAGAACCAATGGCGAATTTTAAAAGCAGATAAAGATCGTTGTTATCGTCCTACCGTAGATAATGAGCTTGAAGCTTTAGAGAACAATGAGACAAAGACAGTTGTTGAAAGCATGATTCATGAGTCTTAGGAATCACCTAAGTTGCTAGAATTGATTAGGATGAGACTTTCACACCATTGCCAAAAATGAGGGTCACGATGTATGCTTTGCTAGGTGTTGCAATTGCAAAACAATGAGAGTTTCATCAAATGGATGTACACAATGCATTCTTGTACGGTGATCTTTATGAAGAATTGTGACCCGGTTTTAATATAACTCAACCTAGATAAGTATGTAGGCTTAAAAATTCGTTGTATGGGCTTCCTTATGCTCCACGTTGTTGGGTTTCAAAGTTTTCCTCAACACTGATAAAGTATAGTTTTGTTCAATCCTCGTCTAATTATTCTCTCCGTACTTCGCAACGAAACAAGGTGCAACTTTATGTCCACTTGTATGTTGATTATGTTATTATTTTTTATAATGATCATGATTCCATTACACAGTTAAAGCTAATCTGTTTGATTGTTTTCATATGAAACTGTATGGATGACACTATAATAAATTACAGTCGTAGATTGTACATAAAATAAAATTTCAAGGGTATATTCCTAGGGAATATTTTTTATTACTAAATCGTGTATAGTTCATGGGTAATATCTATGTAAAGCTGTAAATACCCATTAAGTAGTTTATGTGGGTATTGTTATAGGTAAACATTGACTTTTTTGTAAACTAATGATCTAACAATGTATTTTAAGTTTTTTAAGGAAAGGGAAGAAAGTATTTGAAATGAAATTACTTTCAATTTTATTTAAAAAGGAAAGAAAAAGGCAAAGAAGAGGTTTGAAGAAAGGTTTAGGCTTATTTTACACTAAAATTATTTCTTATTGAAGTCGGGATGATTAGAAAGAAAAATTTTCATTCTCCTTCTTTATTTTTCCTCTCAAGAATGTAGCATAAGTGTATCACCCACTTGTTGTCCTTGCAAAACCACTCCGGTGGTGTTCGTTGTCCCCAGACGCTCATAGTGAGCTTTTTTTAACCACTGGTATAAAAAAAAAATTTGTGTGAATCACTGATGACGTGGAACACTATAATACGTTGGTGATATAGACTTGACTATTGGTAATAGTGACTTAACTTTTAGCTATAATACTTATTACATCCGTGCTCTAAGAAATTTAAACGAATTTAAAAGAATCTATGTAATGTGTACAATGTCTTGTATATCTATCCAAGTTTATACAAGACTCATAACAAGCATGTAACAATAGCTAATCTCTATAATTAGAATTTTGCCATAGTTTTTTTACGTTGAGTTACCCGGTTATTTAACTAGATATAGTTTAAATGGATAACTACCAGGGTCTCTCGTGAATTCATTGGGCCCTGTGCAAAGAGAAATTATGGGCCCTTTTTTATAAACACACACGAGGGCAGAACTATGCTAGGTTCGGTGGTGTCACGGGCCACCGTTCAATTTTGCAAACGAAGTTAGAAAATTTCAACTTTTCCGAACCAGTGTCAACAGTGATTTGATTAACAAAGCTTCACATAGATTGTTTTAGATTTAGGCCTTAAAATACCGGAACGACATCTGAGACCTCGTTAACTCGACTGGATTTATAGCAAACCTGATAAAAAAGTATTTAAAGAATACCCTCAATCTAAATAAATTTTATTTTTGTCATTACATAATGCAACCAGGCAACAAATATCTCGAGTCCGCCCCTACACACGCACACACACACACACACACACACACACACACACACATATATATATATATATATATATATATATAGCTAAAATCAAAAGAACGGTAGTATAAATAGTTTATCTTATATAATTACTTTAATCATAAAATTCTTCTAGCATTATTAAAATCAAAGTTATGAATCAACTTTTCGTAATCAATACCCTCTAGGATATGAATCCCAATAACTACCATTATCAATTGTTGTGATATCCTGGACTATAAGTAAGATTTCAACATTTAAATTTTGAGAAACTTGTTTATACATATGTAAACATTATTGTAATAGTCAACAAGACTCTATATGCAATAATTGCATTAGGAAGACAATCGTCTTGTTTCAGAAATTTTAAAGCAATGTTAGTTTGATAGTTTAAACGCGTAAACACCTGTCAAACAACTTTAATTACATATAAAATTCATTTGCAGCAAGATCATTATATATGCTACTTCAATTGGCCACAACTATGGCTTAAGATCATTGTCATCAAATCCCTAAAATCTACTTTTAGGTTTACATAAAAATTATTTTAAATACAAGCTTCTTACTACATCTATCTTAAATGGACTTTGAAGAATTATAACGTTATACAAATATGTCATATAGTATAAATATTCTGGGCCCCCTCTATAACGTGGGCCCTGTGCGGCCGCACCTCCTGTACTCACTCAAAAACACCCCTGATAACTATTTTCACCAACCTTTTTCATTTGTTTGAATAGATAAAACGATTTTCCCATCCTTTTATCTAAGTTTATTACATTTTTTATGTGTTTTGTTTAAAATTGTAATTTTGATTTCCAAAGTCTGAATTTTTAAGGATTTAATCCCTCCTACCTGAATATTTTGAAATTTAGCCCTTTCAAAAATTTAAATTGACTAAAAAACCTTATCATTTTAACTTTCTGATTTTCTTTAAATTCTAATTAATTTTAAATATTATTTAGAGTTAAATCTTTCTTTAATTATTGCTAATAGCTAAATAATTGTTAAATCGATATTAATCAATAAATTATTTTTAGGTGGTGTTTGTTTTTTTTTATCAGATATATTTTCCTCTATTATCTGCGGACGCACAGACCATAAAAAATAGACTGTTTGTTTCACATATCAAAATAGACATTAAAATATCTATTTTGTCTGACCTAAACAGACATGGAATTACCTCTTTTTTTTAAATAGACATTCAATACACGCCCTAAACCCAAACCCACGCCTCTGCTTCTCAATCTCCTCTCTCGACAAGAAACCCTTGATCCACCACCTGCTTCTCACCCTCGATCGAACACCTGCCATTGGCCCATCGCCTTCTTCACCGACGATGATGCCTTCTTCCTCGACCGACAACAACCTTCACCGGTCATCGCCTTCTTCATCACCGATGGTGACTATCTAAGGTTAGAGTTTCCGTTTTTTTTCATCCATTTCTTCTTCCTCAATTTCTTCCTTGTTAGATTGTATTTTTGCTGATGGCGACCATCCTCATCTTCGCCATTTGCACCCTCGATTCCTTCTTCCTTATTCCTTCTTCTATGTTTTCCGATTTTGTTTCTCATTGCACCATCTCTTGTTCGATTGTGTTTTCCAATTGTGTTTCTGATTGGAAGCTGAAACCCTAATTTAGGCGAAGAACCCTAACTCAACAACACAAACAGACTATTTCCTTATAAAAAAGACTTCAATCCATCTATCATTTGCAGACATGGAAAGAGACATTAGATGTTTTACCTTTGAAAAAGCAAACACCACCTTATTTTCATTTTCAACCTTCAATGCCATCTTACGTCCTTACTGGCCACCACCACCACCATTAGTTAAACCCATACATGAACATAGATCCAATCGATTCCACCAAATTTTTTCACATAAATCTAGAAACAAATTATCATAGAAAACAAAGACCAAAATTGTAAGCACAGATAAAAAATCGAAAGCATTGCAGATCTAATTACAAACACCAATCATAAAGTCAAAGACCAAATACCCCATCACGAGTCATACAACTCTGCACAAATCGAATACAAACACACAATTAAATTAGTTTGCACAAATTCGAAGATCAAATACACATCGTGAACCACCATTCCTTCATCTTCACTACTGTCGGCCTAACCCCACACGGACCCGGTTCATCAACGAATTCAACCATCGTAGAAGCCCCAATCGTCTAAACCCTCTAATCAAAGACTTAATTGGCACATTTTAAACCCAAATCAGTCACCGAAGACAGTGATGTAAATCATGTAATGACCTTCGAATTGGTGATTGGGGATGTTTGTTCTTGATTTTTACAAAGATGGGAAAGTGAGGAGGGAGGGGGTACCGGCACTGGTGGTGCGTGATATAGTTGGTGGAGGTGACAGTGATGGTCGATCTTCGTGTTCTTGAAAGTCGTCAGTAGGGACCAAAGTCTAAAAATTTTGGTTAAGAAAAACCGAACTCGTAAAATATCAGATCTAATGAATTTATTCTGTATAATGATGATATTTAGGGGGTGTTGGGTATTGTGTTTGGAAATTAATTATCTGATTATTATGATTTGAAATCGTAAATAGTTAGTTTAAAATATTTGGGATTGCATTTTTATAAATCAATTATCTGTCGTTTGGATGCTACAAAATACAATTTTAAGAAACTACTTCAAGTTGCTTTTTCAAAATGATTATCTGATTATTATCATTTTATTCCTTAAAAATTAATTAATCTAAATTGTTTAACATCAAGTGACTGATTATCTATTTTTTGCTACATAAAATAGCATAATTGAATCTTAAAACTGTATATTTTTATAGCCGATTATCTAATTCTGAGTATTAAATCATATCTATTTTTCGAGTAGGAATCTTAATAGGAAAGGAAATTACGTAATAGTATCCTAATCTTAAGGAACAAGAATTAAAAACATGGGAAAGTGGAAACTAGAAATGGAACATGGAGATTAGGAGATACTTATCCAACGTACATATGTGCTATATGGACTATGAAGATAGAGTGTCCCTCTAAATAAATATTATTTGTATGAGATAAGTAGTATTATTTTTTGTTCTACATGTTAAGTAAACTATCTAAACAAAAAATAATAATAATAAATAAAATCATTTGACTTAATATATAAAACATCATACTCATAAATTATTTTATCAAATCATACTATTATATATTAAGTAATAATAAACAATACTATTAGAAGGTACCTTACTAGAATTCTACATAGCATTCTTGCTGTTTGAGTTATTGCTACTTTCTTTGTTTTTGTATCGACTAGTTACATGTTTGTCCGCCTGACGAATTTAATGTTTCAGTTATTTGATTTTCTAATCACTCACACACAGTAATTATATATGACAATATCGGACAACATGAAAAAAAAAAGTTAGTCTAAGACTAAATTTGTCTCTAATAATAATTCAAATAATTTTAATGTTGCAAATTGATTTTAAAAAGCCCAAACATATATAATCATTTAAATACTAAATAGTATATATTCAATAAGTGTATTTAATATAATAATATTTTCCCCCTCTCATGTTATCTAGTTTGTGGTCCATGACTACTCGAAATGCATCGTGCTGGATACGTAACAACGACAACGCCACTTTCCTCTTGGCGTACCCGACTGTAGTTTACGACTTTACGCAATGTATTACTGTTTTTTATTTTTGACCTTTTCAAACCAAACTATAATCATGTCAGATATTGTTGCATTACTGTTATCACTAAATGCTACGTTAGTAAATCTCTCTAATAATAACTATCATTACTGCTACGTTAGTAAATCTCTCTAATAATAACTATCATTACTGGACTCGCTAGAAATTATTTTTGTTATATTTTATACGTAGAAAAAAATTGAGAAAGACTCGTTATGGCGTCATTAAGATCACGAGAACAACAAATAATGCGGGATGACAAATCTTGAGCAAATCACGGTCTATCACGGGTCCGTGATTGAGGATGACGAGCTCGTCTTGACTATTACTCTGTCCGCGCTAATTGCAAGTCATCTCGTTAGTTTGTCATTAACGAGTCTTGTGAATAATATAATTATGTATATAAATTATGTAAACAACAACAATAATAATAACAAAAAAAAAAACACGCCTTATAACACAAATACAATCCTGATAATACACTGAATTTGGTGATCTATCTTCGTCATAAATCAAACTGGAAATATTTGTATCACGACGGATTTTTAAACTTTTTAGTATAACTTTTGTTAATTTTTGTAGTTTTTGCTTCAGCAAATTTATGGTTAGCTTGTACGTTTTAACAAATTTATATATATTGCTTCAAGTACGACAGGAAGTAGCAATGCATGCAATTTGTGTTTACATTGTATAAAATAATTAAATTTTAATATAAATTTAAACTTTGAGAGAAAAAGGAAACTTTTCTCATGTTTCCTTTGGAGATTACAAGAAAAAATATATAAAATGAATAAGACCTTCTTGTGTCCTGAAAAGGCATCAAATTGGCAATATTTTACCATAGTTTCAGTCAGTTATCATGGTCACATCCGGTGTGGCTTCCATGTCGATCGACTTGGGTTTATAATTTTTTTTATTTATACATCGAGATAGAGAAATTAAAAGGGGTTGTTATCGATCACCATGAACCACTACACATGTATTCCTAATGTGACAGTAACAGGGTAGTCCGGGATTCATAAGTCATAACCAACAACAGATGCTCTAGTGTAATGACAAAAAATACAAACCGATACTTTCAATTGATATCCATAAGCATGAAAGAAGTAAGAATCTACAACAAAACGAAGAACACCATGTCAGAATGTGCAACCCTGTTTAATTAAATAACCTAGATGACGAGAGTGGAAACCTGCCCTAACTGAACAAATCTATAACCCTAAATGACGAGAATGGTGGACGAATGTCAACAAATTTGTACCACTATCATATTGGAAAATCATCATCGTTTTGCAAGCAAAAGGTGAATGAAAGATTAGTTTCAACGAATCTAGGAGCTTAGATTGTGACAAGAGATGCGGGTGAAAGATTAGGATGGATAAAAATAAACACTATAATGTCTGCAAGGAAAGGGTGAAAATGTCTGCTACAGAAAGGTGAAAAGGTTTGCAAAAGAGGATGTTAAACCGCCTCTTTTGTAGAAAGAGGGGGTGAAAAGTCAAATTCACATCATGTCTCCTTAGTGAAACAAACAATTTACTTCATAGAAGTGTAAAAACGCGATTTTTTCACAAAATTATTTATAATAAAATACATATATATTTCATTAAAAGTAATTCACCTAAGTACATTAATGTTCTAAATAAACATTGACTTTTCTGAAATATGCAAAAGGTTATAATTTAGTAAAGTATTTGCACAAAATGTATGTTTGCGAAAGCTGAGAGCTGGCATTCTCGACTAGGAGCCTTCCTTTGATCTGTTCCTAAAAAGTTAGAATCGCCACACTGGTAAGCACTAATCTTAGTAAGTACACACTAACAACTAGTAGGCAAGTGTAAACACACACACACACACACATTGACTAAGAAGTTGTGACATATGTCATCATCACATCATATCACCTCATATTTTATCACAATATATCCAACATGCACATGTGCATCTAGCACATTTGTAAGGGTCATCTAACTCACATTGTTCGTTAATGTTTATCTTAAGCAACCGTTAATAGTAAAGTGATTAGTAGATAATCAGCAACGATCGCCTACGATACATTGTCATGTACTTCAGCTCTAAAACAGCTCAACAAGTCATATGTCAGTAACTTACACGGCCTAGACACACCCATGTCCTTTCACACAGTCTCAACATGTTTATATGGATAGTGTCATACCCTAGCATCACATGGTTATGTCCCTCAAGCATGCCTATGTCATACCCTCAGGGCACAGGGCGTACTATCAGGCATGGCCCACCTCCTCAAGGCATGACATGTCCCGTGCCCATCTAGCTACGCATGTGTCCAGTGTTTACAAGCAATCTATTCGATAACCTTAATGTGACCCATTACATCATTACCAAATGCAAAAATCACTAAACTAATCAATGATTTCTATTCCAAAGCTTGTAAAATCATCTCAAAACTAAAGATTGTTAGTTAATTCATCATCAATCCCCTGGTGGTGTTCAATAATACCAAAAACGCCTATAGAATCTATCAACATCTCAAATAAATAACTAGTTAGGGCTTGGATTTGATACCTTATAGCTTTATCTCAATAATCACTTCAACTAAGCCTTGAATCACCAAATTCAGCCATTAGTCATCTTTCTTTCTCCTCTTTTCGAATTCTCCGGCCAAAACACACATATTTTGACTTCACAAATGTCAAACTAAATTGTATATACCAAGGCACTTTAGCCTTTTGACAAAAAATAGCACCTTAACTTCTTTATTTTAGATTTTGGCCACTTGAATATCACATATACATATAATTAAATTATAGATCGACAACTTAAATCCTTTAACTATTAATCATGCTAAACACATATCGTTTAAGCATTTTAACTATTCTAAATAACCACCAAAATGATCAATTAAAACTTTATATCATGGTTTTTGAAGTAGTTTTATACACATACATTTTAGTTGAAGATTTTTGTAAAAAATTAACTTTAAATTTAGGGTATCATGTATATTATGTGTTTTGTTATGATATCTTGTCTTATAATGTTTACTTTTGTATAAAGTTGTTGGTCGGTTTTATATTAAGTAAATTAATAAACACATAAGCATCTTCTTCATTATATAATATTCTATTTTGTTTAGATATATCGCATGAACGTACATTTTGTATGTTATTATTACGAAATGTTATATCATATTTTTCTTGTTCTTCCCTGTCAAGTGATTTTTGTAAGGCTCTATTTATTCTCTAATTAACAGTTTAATTAACACAATCCGATTGTTTTATCAATTTTATATATATGTCATAAGAAAATACGTAATTATTGATTTGATTCATAGCAAATATGGCTTAGACCATTAAAAATTTTATGTCGTTTTATCCATCTAATTTTAAAATTTATTTTTAATAATGGTTAAATATCAATTTGTAACTTTCAGCAGTTGTCTTATTATAAATTTTTATCCTTTGTCTCTATTTTTTTTTCTTTTTTTGAAGAATAAAGAACTTATATTTCATCAAACGAAAAAACAGTTCTCAAGAAAGACACTGATACAGATTATCAAAAATCTATAAAAACAATACTCCATGATTACAAATACTCATCAGCAGGTCTAGTGCACCAGTTCTTCGAAAGACCTTTGTCATGAAATAAGCAACTCAAGAAGAGTCATTTTTTTGTAAAAATATATTATTACAATTATTAATATGATTATAAAATTTTCGTATATCTCAAGTGTTCCTTTTTTTATAGTAGTGTTTATATTTCAATTTTCATTAATTTGTTTATTACAAATTTGTTTATAAATCTCATTTTATTAATCGTAGGAGCAAAATAATGTGGTTAATGTCGATTTTACAAGAAAAGTAGAAAAAATAAAATGTAAATGAGGTAAATGAAAAGGGAAGGGGAAGGTTCTTGGCATATCGCAAGGTTGACCATTGACTTTATGTATCCATCGTGTTCACCAAGTTCTTCTAGACTCACAAGTCAGCATCATCATCACTACGCCATGGATCTTTGACACATTCAAACCTCTTTAGCACCAACCCATTTTTTTAATAATATCTTTTTCCTTTTTATAACCTACGATATTTGTATCTCATATCTATCTTAGATCATATAATATAAAACTTTATGACAATTACATGCTTCTCTTTTTTATATTACTATGAATATAGTTTTACTCTAATTATAATTTAATAAAATTTATTAAAAAAACACAACCTTAAAATATATCTAAAAAATTAGTTTACTTAAAAATATATATAAACCATAATTGTTCTTAATACGAGTAAACGCTTTCCACGCTTCGTAGCGGGCTAAATTATTATTGTCTACTTTGAATCTTTTTTATTTCCTTCAAATTTTATATTAAATAATAATTTAAAAGGTCACAAATTTAAACGTAACTTCCATCACTAATGTTAATATAAACAATT
This sequence comes from Pulicaria dysenterica, assembly GCA_947179395.2. Classification (NCBI taxonomy): domain Eukaryota; kingdom Viridiplantae; phylum Streptophyta; class Magnoliopsida; order Asterales; family Asteraceae; genus Pulicaria; species Pulicaria dysenterica. The sequence continues at coordinate 76,109,063 of OX359292.1, read as the reverse complement.
ATCATGTTAATGCTTAATTCATTATATAATATATAAGGTTACATATAAAACAAAATCTGGAGTAAAACAAAGTACAATTATTTAATAGTTCTTTTACATAATCCAATTCTACAAGTATATTATATGAAATAAGGTATATATTTGTTCTATAAAAAAAATAGTAAAGTAAAAATTTTATTTCATTTTCTCTAATAGACATAATAAAATAAGAAGTAAAATAGAACTTGAAAAAAGATAAAACAAAGATTTAATAAGTAAAAATAAGATACGTGATTACTGATCAGAAACTAAAAAAAAATAATAAAACAGAAAAATAAAATAGAATAGAATAGAATTATAAAGAAAAATGTAGAAACAAAATGAAGAGGAAGCAAGCAAAAAAAATAAACCAGCTGGGCCAAGATTCGAACCGCTCACCTTGGGGTTGTAGGAGGGGGCATCTACCATCTAAGCTAGACGCACACTTGATTAATGCTTTGCAAAGAATAAATATAATATAACTCTTCCGATTCAAGTTAGCAAAACCCATCTATGAACAGTATTTATGGCTCATTTTAAGCCTTGAGTATTGTATATATTATTAATACCTTTATCTACCATTTAACTTTTAACAAGAATGTAAATAAATTCAAAATTAACTTAACATTGTATTTCATCAAAACTTTAATAGTATTACAAATTATTAAAGAATCTTGTGCTAAAACCATATAACAATTAAATAGTAATTATAACAAAGGACTTATATAAAACTATATTTTCTAATTTTATTATAGATAAAAATATAGATTCAAAAGTATGGTTAAAATGTGAGTGTGATATAATGTTTATAGAAAAGTTAAGTTAAGGGTTAAAGTTGCTGAAGACAAAGAGGCTTTCCCCAATGTTATGATATGGCACATTAACTTTTTTTTACACATATGACCATTTAACTTGTAAGAAACCTGTTATTATAGTCATTTTGGTGATTTTGACCTGCAATAGCAGGTCACCTTCTTCCCCAATTTCCTTCACTTCGAATACAAACTTTGAAGCCAAAATTCTCCTTGTACACTTAACGAAAATCAATGATTCTTGACTCTATGGAAAGGTAATCGAGTTTTCTATCAAATAGTATAAAAAAACGAATAAAAACGAGTTTAAAATGTGTCAATTCATCGGAATACCGTAAGGGTATCGAATTGGTATTTACCGACTTTAATTAGCAATAACTTGGCCTACACTTGATGGTTTTTCATGAATTTGGTGTCCATTGAAAGGTAAAAAGATTATCTACGACAATCTATAAAAAGAATGACATAAAACGATCAAGAATCGAGCAAAAAAAAATCTTTTTTCTGCCCTGTTTTCGGAAAAAAACCCAAAAAAACGAGACTTTGAGCTCGAAATTCTCCCTCAATACTTGACGAAAATTCATGAATTAGGTGTCATTTGAAAGGTATAATGATAAATTACAAGATTCTACAAAAAAATCACAAAAAAGGATCAAAAATCGACCCAAAAATCGCAAAAAACGGGCTGAAACCGACTTGGCAGGTTGCAGGTCGCGTTTTGGCCATATCGACACGGTTTTGGTAAGTTAAATGGCCATATGTGATTATAATTTAACCCTTAAGTTAAATAGTAATTAAAATTTGATTAATTTATTATTCTAGCCAACCTAAATGTAAATTAACCTTAAATAGTTTTACAAAAACATGATTATGTCATCGATGACGACCGCTTGTTTAAAGAAAGTAAAGTTAAAAGCCATCGACCCCTATACTTCAATATAATGTCACTTCCTACCCTCGTTTTGCTGTCTCTCCCTATACGCTTGTTTTTACTATTTTAGAACAAAACGACAAGAAATAACTTTCAACCAACTTTTACCCCTGAATTTATTGCTTCTGAAATAAAGATACGTACATTGAAATAGTATGTCTTAGTTCAAAAAAAATTTATTTGTCTTTAGATATTAAAATAAACAAATTCACAAGATATGATGACATGTTACATGAACAATTTTACATTGTAAGGGCCTCAAAACAATGGAGGTAAAAGGATAGCTAGGCTCCTATGTGATTTTCTTTACCAAAAAAACACACAAGTATAGTGAAAACAAAACGGTAATAAAACAACAAAAGAATCTTTCTTGTATAACCTATTGATGCCTTTGAAGTATTTAGTGTGATGATTAACCCCTTATGATATTAGCATTAGAATAGTATCGACTCTAAGAACATGTCATCTCGAGGCTCTTCTTTGGTTCCTAAGTTTTGTTGATGTTCAATGTAGTTAGACTTCAATGCATTCTCAAATCTTGAGAATTTAAAACTTCCGGGATTTTGTAGCATCTCCAGTGTAAATGGTATTTGATTATCCGACAATGGTTGGAACCTTGAGCCACGAATTGGTTCGTCCATTGAGTTGTTATCTTGGTAATGAGAGATTGCCATAGGTTTAATTGCCATTGCGGGTACATTGTTGCTCAGATTGGAGGCTTGCATCCGATGACCAGAACCACGAGGCATTGGGACATCATGGTTGTGTTTCCCCTCGTAGGTTGTTATCACTGACCTCAAATCTTGAGATGCTCGTTCCACATGCTTTCTTACCGAGCAACCAAGACTTGTGCATTTATAGTAACTCCTGAAGAGTTAAAAGCAAATGCGTCAAAATTATGTTAGAAAACTACAATACCCAACTTTTAAATTAGTAAAATAAGTATAAAGTCACTTCAATTTACCTTGGATTAGGGTTTCCTTTGACAACTTTTTGCCCATATTTCCTCCACCTATAACCATCATCGAGTATATCAATATCGCTTGTAGTTTGAACTACAACCCTTGGTTCTCGTACTGTCTTAGTTCCTCCAATCATCGATATCCCTTCATTTTCTGATAACTTCCTGTAAAATAGTATCCAAATCAATTAGCAAAAATCGATAATCTTTAATGTATGATAATGGTTTTTCTTGGTAAAAAAGATCTCAAATTTTACTGAAACGTTAAAAAAAACAGAAATTTACCATCTTTTGGCCTCCGGCTCGTCATCATCAAGATCGTCCCCAGCTGATCTGCTCCGGTCAAAGTCATCATCTCCGACGGAAATTGACGAATTTTCCGGCGTGGTTACTGAATCAAGCTGCCCAGATCCGTGAGAAGCATAAGACTGATCATGGTACGAATGAATTTCGTGATTATTTGAACTTTGATTCATCTGTAAGTTATTTGAAACGGATGAAGATGATGATCTACGAGTAGATTGAGGTTTTGGGTGATTATGACTACCCTTATAAACAATCTCTGTAATCTGCCCATCTAAATTAGTCTCCAATTTCTTCTTCATCGAACAATTTGGAAACGTGCACTTGTAATAACTTCTCGGGTTTTCACTTCCTTTCACCTGTTTTTGCCCGTATTTTCTCCAATTATAACCATCTTCTGATTTCTTCTGCAATGATTGATTGTTGAAATTATTGTTGTTGGCTGCGTAACCCGATTGAAAACTTTGCGTCTGTGAATTAGACTCCGTTTGAATTGTAGAGATTTCAGGAGAGAAGCTTTGAGTCGGAGGTGGGTGCTCTGTTTGCACAAAAGTCCTTTCATTTCGTTGCTCCTGAAATTGAACAATTAAATTACTATTCATTCTTCTTAATCAAAACCCAAAAACAGAAGAAATCTGAATGATTGAAACTTACAGATGGATGATTTGATTGTGGCTGAAATGAGAAATCTAAGAAGTTTTTTTGCTCTTTTTTTATGCTCTGTTCTTGATTCTGTAAGTTGCTGCTGTGATTCTTCCAGTTAAACGCATGGAATGGGAAGGAACCAGTTGTCGGAGAAGGTAAAATCTGCAATAAATATAAAAATCGGTCTCTTAACTTTTACAAATTAACAATTTTTTCAAGAAATGTCGATGTAAAGAGAAAGAAACTTACGTTGGAAGAAGAAAGAAGAACAGGGGAGTCCAGTAGCTCAGCAGGGCTTAGGCCTGCCGGAATAGCGAAGTAGGAAGACGGTGAGATGGCCGGCGGGGAGATGGGTAGTGAAGGCGGAGGGATTGATTTGAACTTAGGTATACCAGAGCCAACTCTTTCAGCGATCCGGGCGGCGAGTCCCCCTGTTCGGGTCGCCGGAGGTTGGTCGGAGAAAGAAGACATGGAGAAAGAGAAGGAGGAGGAAGAGGGCGGTGAGTTTGATGGCCTTTCAATGGTGATACCGGAGGCTGAAGAGGTCATTATAGACGAGAGTTTTAGATAGAGAGATTGGAGGATGGGTTAAAGAATAAGAAGAAGAAAGGAAAATGCACACGTATATTGTGCATCTTTTTATTTATCATACGAACCTACGTATGAAAATCATAATCTTAATACTTATTATTTATATTTTTATTATTATCTATTACTTACACTATAACTCTATAAGAGATATTTTATTATTTATACTACATTATAAAATATTTAATTTTCTCTTTAATAAATTTTTTAAGATTACTTAATTTTAAATAGTACAAGTTTTTATGCTTAAGATACAAACACTTAAAACAATAGTCTAACCAATCATTCTCTTAACTATCACCACTAATTTAAGGTAACTATTACTTTAATAAATCATTAAACATCACAACTATTTAATTTATCTAATTTTGGCTAAATTACTTATATCAATACAATTTTAAGGCTATAGTATCTTTTTTTCTAATTATTAAATAATAATATTTTTTAATTGTTTTTAAAAAAAATTTAACAACTAATAATATGGTTGATTGTAAAAAATGTAAAGAAATCAGAAAAAGTAGATAAAACATGGATATGTTGACTAACACTGCATTTCACACATATCATACCATACTTTTTAGATCAAACATGTTGTCGAGCACAAACTATTGACGGCATGCCGTATTACGCGGGTGCAATGCTAGTTTATATATAATTAAGTCACTAAAATTTAAGATTATTTAGTACGTAAATATAAAAGTAGGGATGAGCATATTAACCGTATGGACCGAACCGAACCAGAACCGTCCCGAAACCGAACCAAATTGTACGGCGGTTCTCGGTTCCAGCTTTTCTGTTTTATCGGGTACGGTTCTTTCGGTTCCGGTTCCAATAAAATCGGTTTTTTACCCGGAACCGGACCGGAATATTAAAAGGCAAGTCACATTTTAATTAGAGATTTCAAATAATCTTATCCTTAATAAACAAGAAACCCTCCTAGAGTCCTAAACCTGCGTCAACTTCTACCCTCCCACCCTCTTGCGTTTGTCACTTCGTCCCCCTTCTGCGTTCGTGGATTAACCGTTAACGTACTCAAGATTTCGTCATCCCTAATATTTCTTCAAGTTTTCGTCATCCCTAATCCTCTCATTATCATTGATCGACAATTGGGCTCCCTCAAGCATGGAAGATACTCAAGTAAGTTTGTATTTGATCTTCATAATCACTCATCTCTTTTAATGTTTTTCTTAAACAATGTCAAATGTTATTATAATCACTTTTAAAATGTAGAAACTTAGTTAATTAGCAGCTTACAATCCATAATACCACTTTATAATGACAATCCATGATATCATTTTACAATCCATGATACCACATTAGTAACATAGTTAGAAAAATTAGCAGCTTAATGTTTTAAACAATAAATTAACTTCATAGTTAATTATCATATTATAATCACTTTTAAAATGGGTTGTAGAAACTAATCATAATTGTATTTTTTATGTTTAGGAGGACGATACATTTGTTGATGAGACCCCGGCCCATGAGGTTGTTGATGATGATTCCGATAAGGAAAAAGAAGTGAATCCGCCAAAGCCGAAGAATGGAATCTTGGATATAGAATGGAATCATGGATTAGACGTCATAATATGATATATAAATTCTCTAAAGTTACAACAATTGTCATACGTTAACCAAACTTATTTTATATTTTTTTGCATGTAAATTTGTAGCATGAAATCTTAGATATAGAAAGTTTTAATGGAGGTATCAAAATTTTCGGGTTTTGCGGGTTTTTGAACCGGACCGGAACCGGAACCGCTTATACTAAAACGGTGTGGTTCTCAGTTCTTCTTTTTAGCCATTTTCGGGTTCGGTTCCAATCGGGTTCGGTCCGGTTCGGTCCGGTTTTGAAACCGCGCTCATCCCTATATAAAAGTGCATGCGCCATAATTCTATTTTAACCGTTTAAGTTTTTCTGTTTTTAATAAGAACAATACTGTAATTACATACCGCTAATAACGTGAAGAGATTTCCAAATAAATCATAAATGATAATATTATTCTTATATTTAAACATTCATCAAGAACTTGTTTTTTAAATTCTTCATTCTTAATTTATAATTTTTTGTAATTAGTTTTTTTTTAACAAAGTTTATTATTTAAATCATTTGGAAAAAACTTTGAGATTTAAATTATAACAAAATCCAAAACTTTATGATAGAATCATTTAGAAAAAAACTTTGATAGTTAAACAAAAAATAAACAAAGACTTTGTTGGTTACATCATTGTTCACCCTATAATATATATACATATTAAATAGATAATTATGAATATTAAGTACGTAATATATAATTACTAAATAAATTTATGATAGTAATTAATTAATCAACTAATTAATTAGGAATTGATGGCAGTGTCCTTGTAGAATATACTAACTATAGCCCCAACTAACGATTACCCAAGTCTACATGTTTATAATGGTTGATACTTGAAAGTTATCTAAATATTACAACTTCAAAGAGCAAAAACACATTCATACCCTATCTTCAATTCTACAACCCATGCATTTACTGAGAAACTACTTGTTAAGATGGATATATGTCAATATTATAACTAATGAATATTAGATTAACAATAACATCAACTAACTCTTATGTTGATTAATTGTCAATAATGTTGCTTGTAAAGCTATATATTATTAATGCTTGATTATGATATGCCATGGTGGATATACCAGCTTGCTATAAGAAGCATATATAAATATAGAGGTGACTCCATACATTTTCTACTTGCAATCTAACTACCTTCTTATACAACAAACTAATCAAGCTAGCTACATGAAGTATATTCTATCCCATCTAGTGATGATATTTTTATGCCATGGCGAACCCGGAAACTTGTTATTACGCCCACTACCTTTGAAGATACATATTTATTCGAGAGAAATTAGAATCCAACAACTCATATTGTATCACCTGAAACTGTTATCTAGATGTGGTAATATCGACTCATTTAGTAAAGCTCGTTAAATGAGTCAAATGTTGTCCATGCTTTCTTAGGCATTAAAGTGTGAACTTTTTTTTTTATATATTGACAAAAATATTGGCATTGAAAAAGCAAAAAATTGTAGTCATATACGTTACTAGTTACTAGTAGAAAAACTATATTTGTTGGATAAAATTATTTAAATCTCAGCCCAAGATGCATAAAAATTACCGATACGTTACCCGTGGTAATTTCCCATACTTAAAAGATCAAGTGGGAAGAAGATTTCCATGCATGTAGAGCACTTATTTTTGTAATAAATACAATTGATTTTTTAATTATATTACTATATAAATTATTTAACACTCTTTCTTCTTCTAACTTTTAAGAACTTCTTAAAATTATGTTAATTATTAATCTCCACCCTTCTTTTTATCTAAATTAATTTCATCCACTTATTTTTTAACAATTTCTCTCTCCTAATGAATTTAAAATTTTTGTTTATGTAAAATATATTCTCCCATTAACACACTCTCTTATACAAACACAATTATCCACCCACATCAATATAATTTTAAAAATCTTATTAACTTCTCTCTTCTTATTTTATAAATATAAATCTTTTTTAATTTTTTAATGTTTTTTAGAATTTATATTTTAAACTAATAAAATAGTTGATACAAATATAACAATAATTGAAGAAAAAAACGGGCATGTTGCTGATATTTTTTTCGTGACATTGAGTTACGCATTACACCCTTGAAAACGACATGTTGCAAAACATAAACTATTTACGGTCGCAGCATTGCGCATGTACATTGCTAGTATTTTAAAATAATAAATGTAGCAACTAAAGGAAAAATGTAAGATTAATTCGTTAGAAAAGTAATAAAGATTGAACCATGTAATACATGAAAGATTGAACATAAACCATATATAATAACAAATTTACGTCAATTCAAGAAATGCTATGTGGGAACTTTGGAGCTAGAGGCCGGAATAAGATGGTTCATACTTCAATTCAAGAGAGGCGTAAGGTGGTAGTTTGTTTGAGATTCTTTTGCTGCCATAGTTTGACTGACTTTTCTGTGAGTTTCAAATAGATTGCATATGATTGTGTATGTCCCTAGCCGAACCTCAAGGCTGAACTTTCAAGCCTACAACAGCAATAATTCTGTCATTTTTTATATATAATATATTTTTATATAGAACTGTCTGAAAGTTAAATATTTTTATAATTTATATAATATATTTTTACATAAATTTATAAAACAAACTTAAAATAAGAAATAAACAAGAATGACAATTTTGTCACTTTACATTTGAAACCATATTCTAATTCCATTTCATGTCAACCAAACAGATCACAGATTCAAATTCCAATTCCTTTATAAACATAAGGCGAACCAAACACGACCTTATTGTAACCTTGCTTTGAAATCACCTCCGTTTCTCATCTTCACACCAGAGCTTGGTCACCAGGCTCAACCCTCGTGGCTAGACTAATGGTTTTCTTGTTTTATAGTGAACATCCGAGTACTAACGAGCATCCTTCTTAGCTCCAACTTAAAGGACATGCTTGCATCAACACCATAGAAATGCTATCAATCAGGAGGTTTGATCTCAAGCCCCCATCGTATAGGAATTAGTTAATTGTTTCTTGCGGTTCTCCAACTCAGAAATCCATTTTATACATTTTAAGTTAATATTAACCCTCTTTTAGTCTTTTACATAAAAAAAAATCTTGAGTCACTTTTATAAAACCCAACTTGTCAAATGGGCATATATATACATCTAGCTTATTGCGGAAGAGTTTTCTCCACTTGGCCCTTATGTGTTGTGAAACCTCTTCCGATATGAACAAAAAGCATTGCTTTCTCATCCAAAAATCAAATTCTGGTTGTTCACTTTAATGACATTTAATTAATTGTTAAAAGTTACATTCAAGTACTCTAATAAATTTGAAAATAAATATAAGTGATAAATGGATCGGGAGGGGAGTCTTTTGTAGAGTCGGGAAGGAATGGTGAGGCGGCATTCATGACAATGCCGAGGATGAGACATCATCCGCATTGAGGGTCAATTAATGAAGACCAAGAGTAACTAAGACTACTATACTAGTATTGAAGGAAATGTACACCGCTAAAAAACATAAAGCCAAACATAGTATTGAAGGAAATGTCACTTTAAATATTTGAGAAGTATGAAGATATTAAATTTTATATAATATGTCAAATAAAATATTACGATATTTTACTCATATATAAAGAATGTATCACTTATATTACAATCTTCTTCATAATTAAATTAAGATTATGAAATGAAGTTAACTTGTTTGTGTTCGCCTACTGAAATAACATAATAGAAACAAAAATGATATATTCTTTTACTTTTTTCTTTTACTTTATTTTTCTATTCACTACAACATGATATATGCACTTTATTAATTCTGTTTGTATCATTTCTCAAAAGGAAATATAGAAAATAAGTTTGGTTTTTTTTTTTTTTTTTGGGACTGGTTTGTAATAATACCTTTTAAAAAGAGAAGAAAGAATAGTCAAAAGAATTTAAGGTGGAGCGGGATTAGGCGGCTGGCTTAGTGATAAACATGTAGTTATAACACACGTGGGCTCACCAATTCGATGGGTCCGCCGGAGCGCTCATTGCGCTAAACATCCGCCTCCAATTTACTTCCCCACTTGTCCATCTTTTTTTTGCCCTTTTGTTCGCTACCTTCATTCCAATTATTATGTGATTCACCCACTAGCGAATCCAAAATTTAATATATATATATGGTAATTATGGTTGACAGAGCAGAGAGAAGGTCTGTCATGTCAACAAAAAAATCCATGTAATTGATGATGTGGAAATGTGACATGGACAATAGAAGATATTTGATTGGTAGAACCTGTTGATTAAGTAGATAAACCGTCAATTTAAATTCAATTCTAAATCAACTAGAGGTGGCTAAATAAAAATTCTAAGGGTGTTTCATGAAAAATGTGAGAGGCTTTATAAAAATTGTATATTAATGTAATTAATTATAGGTTGTTTATAAATTATGCTTAATAACTTGTGATATATTTGGTTTCGAGAAAAAATAATTATATATTTGTGATCGTCTCATTTTTATCTACGTTTTGGTATAAATTTTATCGTATTATGATTTTTTTTTAAATTAGTATATTCTTAATTTTTGTTATCCATCAATAACATTGAATGCGTCCGGGTGTATCGTCATTAATACATTATTAATGAGCCATTAATGAGTCGTTATTTTTGTCAGTCATTGATCTAATTAAATCAAGAGTCAATATTGGTTCTCGCGTTACTCGAAATACAAACGATTCTCAAATAACTTTTCCAATATATATATACTAGCTTAACACTCCATGTATAAACACGGGGAATGATTAAAGTCAGTTTTAAATTTTTTAGGTTTTAAGAGTACTAACATGTATATAAAATACAATTGCAAAACATACATTGTAATATAAAATGTATTATGAACATAATTATTTTTTTAGAATTTATTAATCGTGATATCTTCCTAGTAGTTGAATATTGTTTCAATAAAAGTCTCTTTGAAGATGATGAAAAAGATTTTTAATTTTTCGTAATTGATAACTATCAAAATGAAGAAGAATCATAGCAATATGTGTGATGTTGAAATGCAGTAATGTTTATAGATTTAAGATATAAATGCATACAATAGTTACGATCATCCCGTTAATAAATATCTATATTTGAAAAGTAATTAAAAAATGAAATAGTGAGTTGCTAATATTTTAATTCATATTGTGGTAAATTTAAACATTTTTAATTTTTTTAAAAATAAACATGTTTTTAACTAATAGATAATGACATTAGAAAGTTTCTAACTTAAAGTTACTATTTACACATATCTTGTAGGATAATGAACATATATTGTTTTTATATATTATATGTTTACCAAAACTAATCACCTACAAATATGAAGTTTGAAAATTTAAAAAACTTTAGTATCTAAAATTATTTTTCGATTTTTAATTAATCACACTTGATATAAGAAAAGTAAATATATTGAAAATAGAATGTTGTTATCGGTAATCGTAGGGGGTTATTAAAAATTTTTGTGAAATAGAAGGTTGTAATTGATAATTGCTATAATTAAAGGATAATTATGAGGGAGTTATTAAGAATATTTGTAAAATATAAGGTTGTAATTGATAAAAGTTTGTTATAATTAAAGATGATGATGTCATTGTCATTTTCTTTTAAAAAGGATGATGATGTCATCATCCTTTTCTTTTAATAATATTAGAAGATAGGGGAAGGTTCATGCGAGAACCGTTGTTAGTGCGAGAACCGCGAGAACCAATCTCAGCCGTTCCTTGGATATGGGAAGTATCATGGATGGAGAGCGTGGAGGGATAGTGTAGGACCGGCTGGGGGACGGGGTTCTAAACTAAACTAAAACACCCTAATGCTAGGACTGATCTAGGATTTTAGAGAACACACAGATTCAATACGCACGGAGTGAGAAGACACTTCGCACGAACACTAAGTACTACGCACGGACAGGACACAATACGCACGTAGTGGGTAATACTCAATGCGAACTGACACGAAGACACACAGACTTTAATACGCACGAACTGAGAACTTAGTACGCACGGATGTAATTGACTACGCACGGAGTACTTAAAATAGTTTTTAAGAAAAAGTTTAACACACAGACTCAAGTACGTGCGAAGTGTGTATCACTACGCACGTGTTGATAATCTACTACGCACGAACAAAGCACAAAGCCTATCGAAGATTCTAGAGGATCAACGACACACTACGCACGCACTAAGAGTCACCACGCACGCACACACAGTTACTTCGTACGAGTAAAATTCAATGATTAAGAACTGTTTAAGTCACTAAGACACACTACGCACGTGATGAGGGATAATACGCACGGATTAGGACTCAGTTCGCACAGGTAACACTCAAACAGATTACGTAAAAACACGACCTTTTTAACGCAAAACGACCTATTTTCGACCTACTAACCGGTTTAAACGACGAAAAGGACAAACACACAGGCCTAATCGACACCTAGATCACGAAATCCTAAAGGAAAAGTGATCAATCAAAGCACAAGGATCTGATACCACTTTGTAGGACCGGCTGGGGGACGGGGTTCTAAACTAAACTAAAACACCCTAATGCTAGGACTGATCTAGGATGAGAAATAGTGCGGAATTTCTATTTCCCAAACCTCCTAAGGATTCTAAGATCTGCTTAGGTGTCCGGCACACAGTAACACTAAGAAACACACAGAGTAGAAACAAGAACAAACTCTAAGAACTCACACAGAGATGCTTAAGGCTGCCCTTGGATTCGGATTAAACACACAGTATTCGTTTACGAGGTTTAAAGTCGCGATTTAGTAGGCTTAAAGTCGTATAAGGTCAATTACGAAGGCTCCCGGTTGATTACTCGATTGATTCGTAGGTTACCCGCTTGATTCCTCGATTTCCCTTAATTACCCGCGAACTCTCGAAGTTAATCAGTATTTATAGTGTAATTAAATTCACTACGCACGTGATGCAACGCACTTCGCACGCAGTGAGTCCAGTACGCACGTACTGGTTATTTTAATAATAATTAAATTCATTTTAACCTACCTAAACACTACGCGCGTAGTGAGATCCACTACGCACGTAGTGAGACTGACTTCGCACGTGGTGATTTCTCACACAGACTTAAACTTCCAAACACACATCAACACATGATTAAGTACTTGTAAGCTTAAGATAATCACATAGAATCACTAAGAATGTATAAACATGCAAACCATTAATCAAAACACATTTGAATTAACATTTCATGAATATATTTTATTGATATGAACTAGGGATTTACAAATATGCACCAACAGATAGGGTGTGGCAGGGTGCATGTGAGGAATTCATGGGTGGGCAATGACATTGAAGGAGGGAGAATTGGACGGCTTAGATTGGTTCTCGCGGTTCTTGCGCTAACAACGGTTCTCGCATGAACTTTTGTCTCTCTCTCTCTCTCTCTCTCTCTCTATATATATATATATATATATATATATATGTATGTATGTATGTGTTAGGTAATTTATAACTTAACATGCATCCGTATAAATAAAAGGACATTTTTGAAATAACAAAAATCCAATACCTTAATATTTTTCATGCATGTGTTATAATGTGATAAGGGTGATTTTCATTTATTTATTACATATAGAAATTACTTCATTAATATTACACTAAAAACTTTTAGATTTGAAATATAATATATTTTTAAAGAGCATGTATAAAAAATATCAAATAAAAAATTTTATTTACGTATCCGAGCAACGCACGGGTATAACACTAGTTATAAATTGGTGATATCATCATTTGAAATAGGTAAAATGATGGTAGTAATAGTTTAAAAAATCAAAACTTACACTACAAAATGGTAGCATCGTTTAAAAAAAATCAAAATTCCTGTGATCTCAACGACTTACCCTTGAATCCGCCCCTGGATTCACCCGTACACAATAAGTATCGTTATACATAACAACTTTATAAAATATCAATTTGTATCACGTGCATTGTAACATCCTAATTTAGGGCCTAGTAGTAGCTTGTTGTACATTGTGTTTGTATAGTTGTACCTTGACTTTAACCAAGTTGTTTAAGTTGTTTTGTTGATTAATTGTTGTTATTTGTTGGTATACGTGGTTATGTAGCTAAAGATGGAAATATATAATAAATAGATAATGTTGGTAATAAGTTGAACGGTTTCAAATAATGATTCCGAAAATATCTCCGTTAGTTGAAACGGATAAACCTAAGATGTGTTGTAAGTTGAATAGGAGAACAAAATACCCACACGGGGTATTAAACCAACCAAGGTCGGTTTGTGTGTTTCCCTTATCCCCTGGGAACACACACTACACACACACAAATACACACACAAGCATATGTACGTACGTAAGAAAGCAAACACACATGCTTGGAGATTTGAAGAGAAAATCAAGGAGGAAGCATTGATTTCGAGTTTGGCTATTGATTTCTTGTTTAAAATCATCATCTACAGCAAGTAATCATCTCCAATTTGTAAGTGTTATGGTGTGAAGCTTGTTCTTGAGTCATGTATAAGAAATGATCCATTTTGATGGTTCAAAATGGATTGTAATGGTTAGTTGTTGTATAAAATGTGTTAGTAGGCTCCTATTGATGTTAAACAAAGTCTATGAACAATCGAAATTGAGTTTTTGTCGATTAAATGGGTAAAAAGGTCGAGTTGCAGGTCTGATAGTTGAACAGGGCGAAGTTTACTGCGCAGACCCTTCCTACGACCGTAGGGAAAAGTCCTACCCCCGTAGGAGGGTGTTTTTTAGATTTATAGAAATTTAGCTCCTACGGCCGTAGGGAAAAGTTCCTACCCCCGTAGGAGGGTGTGTTTTCAGGAATGTTAAAATTAAGCCTTCTTTGGCCGTAGGAAAAGGTTTCTACGGCCGTAGGAGGGTATTTTGTGTATTTTATGTGGTTTACCACCTACGGGTGAAGGAAAGAAGCCTACGGGCGTAGGTACATAACCTACGACCGTTGGTACCCAAAGAATCACTTCTACGGGCGTAGGGTATGGTCCCTTCGGCCGTAGGGTATGGTTTCTTGGAAGTGAACTCTTGCGGGCGTAGGATGTATTCCTACGGCCGTAGGAAGTGTTTGGAAGGTGTCCTGCGGCCGTAGGACACATCTACTGCGGCCGTAGGAGCTGTTCCAGGTTGCCTGTTGCTTGTTGTTCGTTGTACGTTTACGTAGAAGCAATGATAGTACTTTTAGACGTTGACTGAACCTACACATGATGTGTTAGGTGATTCGGACGATTCCGTGTGCTCCTGGGATTCCCGAATTCATATCTGCCTCTTATAACCTCGAGGTGAGTACCGGTTTTCCCATGAGTCTCGGTTAGTAGCGTTGTCTGTTGTTTGTTGAAATATGTTGTCGATGTCGCACACGTGCGTATGAGGTATGTTATACATGTTGTTATATATTGTTGCCATGCTAAGTTGCTTTATACGTTGGTTATGAATCGCATGCGTATAGTTGAACCCATTACGGGTAGTAGTTGTATATGTGGTACTGGTCCGGACCGATGTGGCATGGTTAAGGTCAGCTTTCTTCCCGAAGGCTGGATCCCTTTGATGGAATAACGGGGATTAACGGTACCCGGTGTGCAGCATGCCGGGGTGGTCTTGCAAACCGCCGCTCCTTAACGTGAGTTGGGATCTTAACTTCAGTTGAGATCCAAGATGTTGAGCTTTGAGCTTCGTAACGCGTTTGGTGGACTGCTCTTCGCTCCCCCACCATTGCGGATAGTTGTTGCTGATAGTCCCCAGTTTGAATCGTTGAGCGGGGTTCCCTTCCCTGCAAGATATGATTCCTACTGACTCGTTGGCGCGACACTGTATGTTAGGATAGCCTTGTGTGCTGTCCCGTAGTTGGGATAACCTGCTTATTGATGCTTATGTGTTAATCTGTACTCACTAGCTAGTTGTAGCTAACGGTGCCTAAATTTACCTTTTTGCAGATGCGAAGTAGTTGGCCTGGTGAGGCGGGACTTGTTGGTAGTTGTTGTACATATCTTTTGCGGAACACTGCTCGTTGTAATTATTTGTGATCCGATGGTCGGTAGTGTCGGTTAGTTGGGTAACACGCGGTAGTATTTTTGGGACTTGGTTTATGGTGTTGTACTTTTTACATTACCAAGTCAGATAAACAATATTATCTTTTGTAAAACGTGGTTACTTCCGCTGCTGGCTTTTATTATATAAGTTTAAAAAGCTTAAAATTTTCCCTAATTTTAAGCGCGTGAAAACCGGTGTTACATGCATTAACTGTTTGTATCTTATTGTGCATGGTTAAAAAATGTTATGTACGTATCAGCTTTCAGTTATTATTGGTTATGTTAATAAAAATATGAGAAATCATATATCTTCTTACTATTTGTTTATACTTTATCATCTTTATTACTCAATGTTTGACATGTGTAATACACTAATTTTGTTTTTTCGTATAATGTTTTGATTTTAACGATTGCCTTAATCAAATGAGTGAAAAATAAGTATAAACAAATATGAGATGTATCATGTCTGTGGGGGCAATGTTTTTTCATTAAGATGTTATAATGAAATTATTTTATACGTCATTGTATATAACGAGTCATTAAATTCGCGCTTTGATGCGGGATTGTAACTCATTATTACAATCATATTAAATGAAATTCTAAGAAAATATTTCATAAAGAATACTACAATTTATTTCATAACAAAAGATATAATATATATAGTTACATTGATTTATAATACTTCAAAGTCTTTTAAAAGTTGTTACATGTGTGTTGTTTGTTAAGAAGTATATATTAATAACTAAGCTTTTTTCAATACTTTTTTTAAAGGCAAGATATTTGAAATAAATTGCTAATTTAAGTTGTTATTAAAACTTTCATCATGTCATAATAAAAATGGATTGAGAAAATTTTATGTTATGGTCAAAATGACATATCATGTTCTCTTACAAATATGAGCGTGTGTCTTTTATTTTAAATCAGGAATTAGTCTCTAGAAGGTCTCACTCTTATATTTATAAATGAACATAATGAATCATGTGTTAACAAAACGGAAAAGATCTCAATTTTATAAAATCAAAGTTACATTGATATTTTTTTAACATTCATATTACTTGTCTTATTAGAAAAAGAAAATAAAGTTATAAATGTATATAGTTAAAAAAACTTTCATTGCCTATTAATAAAGAAAAAAAATAAAATAAAAAATAAGAAAAATTAAATGATGAAAAGTAAGAAAAATAGTTAAGAAAAGTAAGAGGAAGTAAAAATTGGTTGGAGCGAAAAAAAAAAAGAAATTGAAGAATGTAAAAAAAAAGGGGAAAGTTAAGAGGAAGTAAAAAACTTTCATTGCCTATTAATAAAGAAAAAATAAAATAAAATAAGAAAAAGTAAGAAAAATAGTTAAGAAAAGTAAGAGGAAGTAAAAATTGGTTGGAGCGAAAAAAAAAAAGAATTTTGAAGAATGTAAAAAAACGGAGAAAGTTAAGAGGATGTATGGGCTCGAAATCCTGACCAATGGGTTATCCAAGGAGTTGCTAACCAACTAGACCAGCCTGCATGTTGTTTTTGATTTAACGAAACTAATAATTATACAATAGCGGCGTATTATAAAAAGCCCCAACTATGAACAGTAATCAGGCGCACGATAAGCACTTGGTGATTGTATATATTATAAATATAAATATAAATATAAATAATATTAAGAAGAAAAGTTATATTTAATTAACAGTAATTTTCTATTAATAATTATTTATTTATAAGCTACAAAAGATCTCACAAAACAATTTGATGGAATGGTTTGTGCTATTTTGGATAGTAAATCAAGGGTCCCATGTATCAATGATCTCTTAGCCTAGTGGTTAAGAGTCAGGGGAGGCAAAACCTTCTAGGAAGTCTAGGGTTCAAACCTTGTCAATGGAGTTTAATTATAACTTGGGGTTTACTAATTTACTAACAACTAACTTTGCCGTTAAAAAAAAAAAATTAAGGGTCCCATGTTCGGATTTTCATGTGGCAAGCCTCTTTTTTCATATTATTATTATTTTGCTCTTTACAACCCCTACACAAAGGAATTCTTTTACTTTCTACTTTCTCCAAATCCACACACTCAATTTCATATTTAAGATTTAATATTATTATACTAAAAAAGTAATAATTTCATAAATTATTTATTTCTTTTATAAATTTTAATGTTTAATATTTGGTATATATATATATATATATATATAAAACTTATTTTTATCTATATTTCAATATTAATTTTATCACAATATAATAATTAATTAAAAAAGTATATTTTTAATATTATACTATCAGTATTCATTTTATTTTTATAATTATTCAATCATCAAAGTTTTAGTTCAGCATTTAACCATCAAATTTGAATTTGTTATATCTTAAAAGCTACACCTTCTCTTTAGTTTAAAACTTAAAGTTTTTTCTAAATGATTTAACTCTTAGATTTTGTTAGAAAATGGTTTAACCCTTATATTTTGTTAAGTTTAAAAAAGAAACTAACATGTATAATCAAGTAAAGCGGGTAAAATCAAAAACCATACAATACTTAAGAGATTGATTAGTTTTTATAAAAACTTCAAGGTTTAAACTATTTGAAAAGAACGTTGATGTTTAAATCAACAAATAAAAAACTTTGATAGTTAAATCGAAACTGTATTTAAATTTTGATGGTTATTGGTTAAATATATTGTTATCGGCCCTAATCTATGAGTGCTCCTTTTTTCTTTGTTAAAAATATTTTTTTATTATTATGAAGTTTAATAATAATCCTTATTGGTTATTGTGATATAGAAAAGTAAAAAATGATCTTTTTAAATTTAAACTTAATGACACATTATGTTTAAAATTTATTTGCTTTTTATTTTGATATTTGTGTTTGAATGTAATTTTTTACATATTTGTGTTTATTTTTTGAATACTTTTAAGGTATAACTTCTGGTGTAAATATAAATATCTGTTTGTAATCGACAAACTTTTATCGATATTTAAGTACAAGTTTATCGTAATATGGTATTAATCTAGGAATGTATTTGTCGCCATCTAATACTACATACATACATTTCGTTAGATAGTTATTGTGCATCATTATTATTTATATCAAAAGATATATATGAATTGGTTACAAATATAGACTAGATGTGGTTCAAGACTTTAACCGGGTTGAAATTTATTTAGTTTGTGGCAAAGTTCTAATTTGATTGCTTCAATTTCTACGTGACCCTTGTTCTCTAAGAGTAAATGTTTATGGTTTGGGGGAGATTTGTTAGGGATGGGATATTTTGAAATCTTGCTTTGAAAACTAGTACTCTGTTGATATTCGGTTGCGGGTAAAAATCGCATTGGCTGAAACGGAAACCGAAAGAACCAAAAACTAAGAAAAGAGATAAAGAAAACCAAGAACCACCATGTTTAAATGTAAATTGGTTCAGCGTGGTATCTATTCCGGTTTGATAAAGTTATTGATTCCTATATTTTTCAATAACATTGGTTTAAAGTAATATAGATAACTTTCTACGATTGCAACCTTAACTAACTACTAATTTTAGCCACTTTGGATGTGTTCAACACAAACATCATAGGATTTATAAGAATTGAGGGCTTGAGATTTTTGTTTTCATAATCTTATGCTGAGTTTCATTCAAATGTCAAAGCTTGTAGAAGATTATTATAAATACAATCTCTAATAATATATGAGATAATCTCTTTATAGTAGCCTATGAATAGAGATTATGATTGTGATCGGTTAAAACCATATTACCAATTTATATTTAACCAATTAATTCCGATAAACCAAAAAACTAATTTTATATTTTTCAGCTCCAACCCTTAATCCTCGGTTTTAGCTTAACTCTATCTTTATCAAGCACGCTCTTTATGTTTAATTTAATTTTTTGAAATAAAATAAACTTTATCAACTCATCAATGTCAAAGTATTAGTTAAAAGTCGCGGATTCTAATCCTAAAAACATTTCCTGTTACTTCTAACATTTATTCTTTTCAAATTAATCTTTAATTTTTTAATAACAAAAGGAGCATCAGAATATTCAAAGAAAGAAGTATATATGTGTCTCCATACACCAAACACTACATTAAACAAGGCAAAGAAAAAGTCAAATTCGTTATGAGCGCATTATCTTAATTTTGACCAACAAAAAGGTTGTCAAAAGATGTAATTTGTATAAATTCTGTAGCCACTTAATTTTCATTTGTATCAAACATATAATAGTGCCGTCTATTATACCCATGGATTAAAGATAAAATCAATTACCTAAATAAGCACCATACCTTATACATTCGCGAAAAAAAGCTTAAAAAAATCAAATTACAAAAATGAGCATCAGTTTCGCCCCCCAAAAGCTCAGTTTCGCCCCTTGGTTCGCCCACCAATCAAAGCTCGCCACGTGTCACCAGTTTCGCCCCTTGATGCCTAGTTTCGCCCCTATGGGCATCAGTTTCGCCCCTGGTGGGCCCCACAGCCCAGTTTCGCCCCTCACAGCCAGTTTCGCCCCCATGGTGGGCCCCACATGCCCAGTTTCGCCCCTAGCCTCTAGTTTTGAACCTCAAGTCTCAGTTTCTCCTCTGTATGCCCCACATGTCTTGCACACTCTTAAATTTTATAATTTTACCCTCTTTTATTACTTAAAATTTTTGAAGTAGCCTTTAAGCTAATTTTAAAAAATTTAATCTTACTCCTATATATAATACATTTTCACCATAAAAACTGTTTAATTATAATAAATCACTTATTAATATGTATTAAAAAAATATGGTATCATACTTATATATTATTTTATCATACTCTTATTTTTATTGATTGTTTTTGTTGGTATTTAGTTGCCGAAAAGTTAAATTTGATTGTTACTTTTGAACGTGTATAAGCGAAACATTGTTAACGTTGGTATTTCGTGTCCTTATCAATTTAAATTTATAAAATACTACACCAACGTTAACAATGTTTCGCTTATACACGTTCAAAAGTAACAATCAAATTTAACTTTTCGGCAACTAAATACCAACAAAAACAATCAATAAAAATAAGAGTATGATAAAATAATATATGAGTATGATAAAATATTTTTTAATACATATTAATAAGTGATTTTAATATAATTAAACAGTTTTTATGATGAAAATTTATTATAAAAGAGTAAGATAATTTTTTTTTAAATTAGCTTAAAAGCTAATTCAAAATTTTTAAGTAATAAAAGGGGGTAAAATTATAAAATTTAAGAGTGTGCAAGACATGTGGGGCATACAGAGGAGACACTGAGGCTTGAGGTTCAAAACTAGAGGCTAGGGGCGAAACGGGCATGTGGGGCCCACCTTGGGGGCGAAACTGGGTTGTAAGGGGCGAAACTGGGCTGTGGGGCCCACCAGGGGCGAAACTGATGACCATAGGGGCGAAACTGGGCTGTTGGGGGCGAAACTGGTGACACGTGGCGAGCTGTGATTGGTGTGCGAACCAAGGGGCGAAACTGAGCTTTTGGGGGGCGAAACTGATGCTCATTTTCGTAATTTGATTTTTTAAGCTTGTTTTCGCGAATGTATAAGGTATGTTGCTTATTTACGCAAAATCCCCTTAAAGATAATACTTTATAGTTCTTTATACACGTTTTGAAAGTAAAGATAATCCAAGTAATATCAAATTATCTTATTATCTAATTATTGATTTATTGTTATGATTGTAATATTATCATTATTATTAAACCAATTGCTTTTTTTTTTCGTTTCATCTATTATAGACTAGATCTGTATTTCACCACACCATTGCATGTTCATAAGGCCGCTCGTTGTACGTGACTCGATTATATTCTGTAGGCTCGGGTAAGTGAAAGAATACCAAAACGGCACCAGCGAGTAAAGGCATCAAGTAAGGGCCTCGGGTCTGTGGACTCGATGAAGAAGCCGACAACCACCCACCCCCACCCCCTCTCAACCAATCATACACTTACACCTATTTTATTTATAAATAAAAAATAAAAAAATGGTGATAGTTTGAAGGAGATGTATAACATGTAATTTGGGTTGGAAGAAAAAGAATGATATAGCGCTGATGTGACATTGGGTAAAGGAAAGTTGCAGGTAAGGTACAACGCATGGCCTAAAAAGCAATAAAATAAAATAAAAGAAAAGATCAAATCCTCACGCCTGTTGTATCTATATAGTTCCTGCATCCGTCTCTCATTTTTAAATTTAATTATACAAAAAGTAAGAAAAAATCTCAACCATTCGTTAAAATAAAATAAAAAAATACACCAAAGAGCATAATCGACCTTTTAAAAATTCAATTCCCTAATATTTAGGAGCAGATTTCTCCAGAGAAACACAGGCACCGCATTAACATAAATCAAATGACAAACAAATGGCCCTGCATCGAACAGATTGTGCTTCGACAGATTCACCCAAAAAAACATAAAATTTGATTCACAATCAATATTCATATTAAAAAAACCTGATGAACACAATCCACACATAGAAAAATAATCCATATTCTTACATTCACGTTCTGATAAACAAAAATACAACAGATGCACACAAATACAACCAAAAAAAAAATACAAAAACAGATGCACAAAATACTTCACCAGGGCTCTAAAGTAGATCCGCAAAAATAACTTGATGCACAATCGTAGGGGAGAACGGCGGCGGCAGCGGGGGTGCATATGCGGTTATGGAGCAGCGGCAGTGGTTCTGCACAGGATCGGCAGTGATAGTATCATCAGCCTCGACAACGGCTGTTAGGTCTCCGATGACAAATGCGAGCAACTGTTAGGACTCCGACGACAAACGTGACAGGAAATCATTGACGGCCACAGGGGCGGCAGTTGTCTTCGACTGTGCGAACATCGAAAGGTGACCGGTGAATGGCGGCGAACGGCAAGCGGCAAACTTTGAACGGCGAACGACGACAGCCTGTAGAATCCATTTGTTCAGTTTTGGCCTCGTGTCTTTAGCTGCCATAGATGAGTTTCGAAGATGGTGAGGGATCTATAAGCCCAACCTTATTTCGGTGGATGCATGTTTTCCTAACTTGGGGCCCTCGGTTGGCTTAAAAAGGTGGTACCCAAATCCTTCACAACAATACTTTATACCTTTTGTCGGGTTTTATCGAAGTTAAGAAATGAGAAGGCTTTCTCTTCAAGCTGCAATTTAGTCACGAATATTGGACTAGCTTAGTTGGTGCTCAAACCTATTAGAGGCATCTACCTTGTAATTGTGGTTTTTGGCTCCTTTTTTTATGTTTATTTGATGCTATTTTTATGTGTTTAAACTTTGGTGTATGTTTTTTCTCTAACATCTTCCTAGATTTTTAATATATTAACGTTGTTTGAAAATTAAAGAATTCATATTTCACACTCTGTCACAATAGCTTTTTTTTATTTATCATAACACTCTTTATTACTTAAACACCATATAATAAAATTTGGACCATATACCCTTACACATATAACAAAATAAAAACTTTAAAAATTTGAGTAACTAGCATTATGGTGGTCACTTTGGTACCCATCATCCATTATTCACTTGCCCTTAATTATGACATCATGATATGATCACCAAAGATCATCCATCACTTTGGGCAATATCATATCAACACCACTCCCCCTTTTGAAGTCTTGATGGTAGAACTAAAAAAGAAAACAAAATAATATTATATATTTTTCTAAAGAAAAAGACGTAGGGCTCTCTTTTAGTTGGTTTAATATGCAATGAATATGGAATATCATAAAATGATGTTTAAGCTTTTTCCATTATTGAAAACTGCATTATATCGACTTACCATAAGACCACTTGTAGTGTGTATTTCAATGATGATGACGAGTCACTTTTAGCTCCGTCATTTTATTTTTAGCTCGTCGTTGTCCCATTGATAAAGGAGTGTTCGTTGTTTGGTTCGTTATTTTGGTGAGGAGCTCGGCAATTGTTTCTTGTTTTTTTCCAACCAACTAAATGAATTCAAATTCATATTAGTGATAACGAGGGCTGTTTAGCCATGAGATAGTCATAGACTGGAAACACTGATATGACAGTCAGTTATGAGTTATAACACTTATACATATCATGGAAAAAGTTCATACGAGAACCATTCTTAGTGCGAGGACGGCGAGAACCAATCTGAGCCGTCCAATTCCCCCTCTTTCAATGTCATTGCCCACCCTTGAATTTCTCACATGCACCCTGCCACACTCTATCGATCCATGCTCTCCCATCCATGAACTTCTCATATCCAAGGAACGGCTGAGATTGGTTCTCGCACTAACAACTGTTCTCGAATGAACCGTCCCCTACATATCATAACTAGGGTATAATATTAAAAGTGATAACAAAGAACTAGGAAATGTAATGAATCGTTATTTTTCATTGTCATGTTTAATTCAGTTGAAAAAATGGTCATGTTTTATTATGGTGGCTGACCCCAGAACCGGATCAAAAATCTGTAACAAAACTAACGAGTTTAACATTTTTGTCGTGTATGAATAATCATCGTAATGGTATAGTTAGCACTATAACCAAAAACAATATACATATTACATTCTAGCTATATATGGAATGTAGAAACGTAATTGAGTTAAAGTTTCTAAAATTTATACTAGTAGTAAAATATGTCTAATGCTATTAATATTATTTATATAATTAAAACTCAATTATATTATAATTCTTTCATTCATAAATTCATTCCATTTTAAAAGATTTTTTTTATAAAAAAAACATTCAAAAGAGAGCTTTCATATGCACCAACCTCCTTCGTCACCAAAAAAGGATAGAATATCATCACGACAATACCAGAATTATATAAAAATCTGGTTTACGAACTAACCCAATTAGATACGTAAGTTGTACGTAAGAATGATAAATAGTTGATACAAAATGCATGAAAACAATAATTAAAGACCTAAGAATTTATATGGTTTACACGGTTAGAGTAATTGTTAAGAGTTAATTGTCCAAATGGTCCTTTAACTTAGATGTTTCTATCATTTTCGTCTTTTAACTTTAAAAGTGGTAAAGATCATCCTTTAACTGTCATTTTCATGCCATTTTGGTCCTTATTAACAGTTGCCGTTAATTTTCTCAGTTAAATCAGGGGTAGTTTGATCATTTTACCATTTTTTTCTAACTTTTTACCATTTTTCTAAGTTTTTATTAATTTAAAATAATATTTAATCCTTTTAAATAAATATATATATCTCACCAAACCCTATCCATTCTCCCATCTCTCACTCTCGATCTCTGTGGTCTCCTCACCGTCCCACCACCACCTCAAGCGCCGCCACCGCCTATGGCCACCACCACCGCCGGACACCACCCCACCACTACACTGTGTCCAGATCTGTATCTCTCTCTCTCTCTCTCTCTCAAGGACACCACCCCACCGCTACACTCCTCACTAACCAAGAACCGCCGCCCACCACCAACAAAACACCACCGTCAAACCACTGACACCGTCAAGAAACGCCGCCCACCATCTGTCTTCAAGACCACCACCAACCAACACACCTCTCGATCTATCTTCAACCCCCCTGCTTCTCCTCGTCGCAAACGCCGCCGCCTGAAAACTCTAATTCGGAGATGGCGGCTACATACGAGTTTGTTTGGTGGGTAGTTGTTGCCGTAACCCTTGACGCCGCCACATGAAAACCCACCGCCACATGAAATCCCTAATTCCGTGGTCGACGCATCTCCCACCGTAACCCTTGACGCCGCTTCATATGAGTTTGTTTGGTGGGTGGTTGTTGCCGGCGTAGGAGGATAAGAAAACCCTAATTCCTTTTCTTGTTCTTTAGATCTGAATTTAACCGGTTCAGATTTAGGAATTGGCGGGTCATACGAGCGAAGGATGGCGACGGAAGTTCGCCGGAGGCGAGATCTAATAAGTTCGAATATGATTTTGACACCATTTTAAACACCAACTAAAATTGTCAACTCAAAATTTTAAACCAAATTACATAAATCAAATACCCAATTGAATGACTTGACACCTTTTCTTGTTCTTTAGATCTGAATCTAACCAAATTAGATTTAGGAATTAGGGTAAACCAAATGGGACTGAAAAAATTCAGTTCAGGAAGTAGTGGCTGTGGTGGTGGTGGGATGTGGTGATGGTGGGTTACGGTCGTGGAAGTGGTTGGTGGTGGTGGTGGTGGGTGGTGGTGGTGGGTGGTGGTTTCCAGATGACGGTATGAGAGAGAAAAAGAAAGAGATGACTTTGACATAGATGACTTGGAATTTGATAGAGTTGACTTTGACTTTTAATTATTAACTAATTTATAAAATGAGTAAAAATAAAACAATAAAATATAAGTACAAGGGTAAAATGGTCATTATACCTATTTTAACGGAGAAATTTAACGACTAACGTGAATAAGGACCAAATTGGCATGAAAATGACAGTTAAATGACGATTCTTACCACTTTTAAAGTTAAAGGACGAAAATGACAGAAACCCCTAAGTTAAAGGACCATTTAGACAATTAACTCTAATTGTGAACGTTGTATCTATGAAGAACTAGAAATGTTTTTAATTAATTATGAATATGTAGGCTTTTACCGTACATAGAACTAGAAATGTTTTTAACTAATTATGAATATGTAGGCTTTTACCGTACATATTATATTAGGGTTATATAAAAAATATTAGAAGATATATCTTAGACAATCGTTGACCTAATATTGTTGGTAGATAAGGGTCCACGAGCACAGGACGTCACAACTTAAAAGAGAGTGTTTGACCATGAGGAATTAAGTGTTAGGGGAAATGAATGAGTAATTTGCTCATAGGTTGTGATGAGTTGAAATCTCATAGTCCAAGACTAATTACGACAGATGCTTGGGGGTGGGGGAATAGTTGGCAACTATACAAGCATAACCTCAACCATACAACTCTAACTAAACTCATTGAATGAGCTCTTAACATATAAGAAAGTTGTAATATCATGACACAAAAAAAATTCTTTTAACCTAGTAATAAGCACATTAATCCTAAGACACAGAGTTATAAAAAGTTTCATCATGACTCTATCTAGCTAAAGTCGAATGTTCGGAAGTAAGATATATGTGAAGCAACTTTTAAATGAAATTGCTATATATTTAATGCCCCTATTATTCACTCTTAATTAGCAATCCAATAATATGAAGCAACTATTTAAGGTGAAACTTCTCAAGAAGGGTTGAG
Source organism: Pulicaria dysenterica (assembly GCA_947179395.2). NCBI lineage: Eukaryota > Viridiplantae > Streptophyta > Magnoliopsida > Asterales > Asteraceae > Pulicaria > Pulicaria dysenterica. Next base: position 76,082,064 of record OX359292.1, on the reverse strand, counting down.
GTTTGTGTTTCCCATCTTGCGAATGAGTAGAATTGGAGTAAAACCACACAAAGAAACTTGTAAGCCCTTATGCTTTCATGGTTATAGACTCACTAAATTGTTACTCCTTTCTCATATGTGGGACATATTCTTACACCCACTTGGTTTTGCCAAATTTCATTCCAAGTACTCAACTTTGAGTATCAATATTTCATTCACACATACTTCGTTTTGGACACATTATATATCGATTCGAAGCTCTCATAACGGAGTACAAACCCACTATGGATTTAATATAAACGACACACACACACACACACACATATATATATATATATATATATATATATATATATATATATATATATATATATATATATATGTATTTAAATGTGTCCAAAGTTAGTAAAAATACATAATTTTTACTAAACTTTCTAACATTATTATATATTTATTATTAAAATAAAATAAAAGGTAAGGTTAGTTTGGCTAGACTATACTAGAAATTTGGATTGGAAAGGAAAGAGAAATTGAAAGTGATATAACGTTAATATGGTATTTGGGTTGACTAACCCGAAAAGGAAGCCATACATAGTTTGACAATTACTATCCACATATATTGGCTCCAATGTACACCTGCAAGAAAATCGATGCATTCGATTTGCATATACTGTAAGTTTTTTTTTTAATATTTACCGCACAATATATACACTCTATTTCCACTTCAAAATCTACACTTTTGTTCACTATAAGACTCGAACTGAATCTTACAGAACAGTTAATAGATTTGATACTGGTAACTTAAAGCCATTTGGTAAGTTAACATTTTACTTTTGTTTAACAACAAAAGATCATAGTCGATACTCAAAACGTACTATATATCAGTTTCTTTGTAAGAATGAGATTTAGGGCATGCTGAAAATCTTTTGGGAAAAGAAAATGCTAACTGTTACATATATTCAAAAAATAGTTCACAAGTCTCATATATAATTAGAGAAGTTAATCAAGATCATGATTCATCCTTTGAATTCTATTAGTTCCATTTCCTTAATTATATATAAGTTTATGTTGACTTTTGCTTGACTGAAATCAAGAATCTTGGTAATTAATTAATGGCAGCTGATAAACCTTTTGAATGTAATCTTGACTTACACAGTCAACTTGTTTACATCAGTAGTTCTTTTTAACTCTGGTTCTCCTGTCTCCTGTGCACACAACTACTACTGAGAAATTGAGAATTATATTCACTTGGATCATCTCAAACACACAACTTTCAACAGTAAAACACAATTATACCAAGTCTTTTTCAATAAGTCAGCAAGTCCACACACAATATTTAACAAAAAACTTCAGTTGCTCTTATACTGTTGTAAATCAACAATTTTATTAATATTACCTCAATTAAACAGTAAACACAATATCAGAAATACCATTTACAGACTCCTTTTGCCTTCATTTTATTCCAAATTCTCTTGTTAATAAGTGCAATGAGTCAATGAGCTAAATATGAAGACATAAGGCAGGTCAACTAGTCAAACGAATTAAGTATCAAGAATGTATAAAACTGAGACCAAGGTCAAATGTGTTAAATATAAAATATGTACAAAAAAGTTATAATAATAAACAAGGGTCAACACGTGAAATGAATTAACTATAAAGAATGTTACTAAATGAGATGTGCAACAAGTCGAGCCGTGCCAAGAGAGTTAAATTTATAATAAAGTACTAATATGAAAGGATCAAATGGGTTTGTAAAATGTATAAGAGATTAAGCGGGTCAGCGGCTTAAATTTGCCAAAACAAGCTCGATAACAAATATACAAACATGAACAGATCAAATGAACTTATAAAATGTATAAAAAAGGGGAGCAAGTCAAACTTTGTCAAACAAAATAAATTTTAAAAAAATGTAGAAACATGAAACCTGTCGAATGGTTTGAAAGAACGTATAAAAATAAAATGAGTCAACGAGTCATGTGATTAAACCAAAATGCACAAACATGAAAGAAATGGGTAATACGGTTGAAGAATCTCATCCAAAGATATGAATGAAGCCCGATTGAAGCTCGTTATACAAAGATCCATCCATTCTATAGAAGAAACAGTAGGTCCTTAATCTTTAAATAAACAGAACCAATTAAACCTGATGATTAACATATGTTGATACGTGAATACTGTGTTATTATTCCACACTCCACCACTAACGCTTTCGGAGAAAGTTATCAACTATAATAAAGTGAATAACTGCTATCATCTCCTGACTAACTCACAATATCAACCTGCAACACAGGAACCAACAAAATATAGGCCCCATGAATATATTACATGCTTATAAACTATATGCAAGATGCAACCTTCAAAACTTCAGGAAAGGAAACCACAATTTTGCTTGTTCTCTTACTCTTTACTGTACCATTGAAGATCTTTATTTGCAAGTAATCAGTACCCTTCAGCCCATTGCATCAATCACCAGAACCAACTTTGAGGTTGCAGTTAATAGAGCTTTCAGAGTTCTTTCTCAGTGGACCTTTTTGGGTCATTATTTTCTTGATGAGATTCTGAGTTATCCTTTTTCTCCATGACTTCTTGTATGCCTTCTTGGTAACCTTGTATGAAGCTCTTCAGTGCATCTCTGTAAGCAGAGGCTCTAGTCATGTAAACCCGCTGCAAAGCTGGCCTAAGTGTCTCCATTCCACCTCGAGCAGCGACAGCTATCATCATCAATCAGTGCAGGATATAAATAGGATTAACTCAAGCAAATGAAGTTCAAGTCTAGGTTCATTAATTTAACTTTGTTGCATAAAAACCATCTTTCTTTTCGGATACAAAGTGAGCACTTTTGAGCAAAAAAAATGCTACATAAAATGTTTGTCTTGACAATCATATCAACCACACACTCATATTACAATCATATCTACTACATCTTTCTCACTCCCTTCAACCAAAACACACCACCTAAGTCAATCAGAAAAGGGTACATTAAACTTCCTATCAACCCACTTGATCGTTATACTATTGATGAGTTTCTTTTGACAATCTGAAATATCTATAGACCGTCATAAATACAAGAAAAAAACCATCCGCGTGACAGAAAGATTCTTAAAGAATTACCTAGATCCTCCAATGTTGAAGGTTCTGTTTCTCTGGTCGAGTCCTTTACTCCATCAGCTAAATCATCTGATTCTTCCTTCTTCTTGTATTCATTTGGTCGCAGCTCAGGGCCTATATCTCTTACCCAGCTTGCAGCATAAAGTCTAGTTGCTTCCTTCATCACCTGAAACACAAGACACAATCAGGATATGCATAGTAGCTTTTGAAATAATAAAATCAACCAACAATGAGATATATTATTAACTTTCAACAATCAGATTGATTGATCAGGGGGTAGCAAATCAGCTGATTTATTTGTTAGAGAATCATTGCTGCTTGATCGAAACTATCATATGAGAGCAAGCACAGCGAAGCAGTAAGTATGATTAAATAAAGAAAGAAGACTTACCAAATATCGTTCTTTCCAAGTAAGTTTTCTCCGTTTCTTGAAATGAGGAGGGTCAGGCAAAGAAGATGGGAATGCAATTTCTTTCAAATCATATCGGACATAATCACGTACTTTCCTCCAAACTACCATCACCTTCATGATCTTGAATTACTACAAGGAAATCTGGCTATGCCACTGAGAAAAAGAGAAAATATGATATAAGTCATAAGTGCATTGAAAAGAATAGTTGTTTACGACAAGATGACCTATGATAAAACCAAGTAACCAAGTAAACACAAGTGTTAATGGATAATAGCAACTAAGCCAAAAGAAACAATATATGAAATAGAATGCTTGTAACTTGGAGCTTCTGTAAATATGTTTTGACAAACATTGGCACATTACTAAGGGTTCTTATGCTTGATGATATTCAGTCAGCCAGCAAAACAGTCGCAGCATGAAGAAGTTCATTAATTTCCATCTAGATTAGTCATTACAATGAGCAAATGATTTCTCCACTAATACTCTACATTTTAGCTTTGAAAGAGATAAACTGTGCATTGGGTCAGTCTTGTTGCCATGGATCTAATCCGGTTCTAGATGGGGTAAAAACAATAAGTAGGGTACCTCCTTTTTCTAGATAATTTTACACAGGAATTACATCAAACACTTTGCATACAGTATAAAGACACGTAGTACCATCTTTACTTAATACACCAATTGTGAATCTCTAAGCAATGATAACCCATAAGTACAGTAAACAAAGGAAAAAATCGTTAACATACCAAAGTATAAGACTAAGCCACATAGAATTTCCAAAAGAGGAATTCGATAGAAAGTAAAAAAAAACTGAGGAATAGGTAATCAGATGGAACATAACATTGACCTTTTATTCACTAATACTCTGTGCTAATACAGAAATTGGTGTTTACCATTATTCATCTCTATCAGGAGCTACTAATCGATTTATCATATACGATGGTAAAACTCGTCTTGTAGAAATAACTTACATTCTCCCATAGGATTTGCAACCTAAAGGTACAATCTGTAACACTTACCTCAATTTTCGAGCATAGAGAAACTAACATACATCATACTACTTCACGAATCACAAATCGAGTTCATAATACTGCGTTTTGCTTGCATTGTGTGTTAATGTGTGTGCGAAGGAGATGGGGAGCGAAAAGCTCCAGGCCAGTTCAAGCCCTGGAAGTAGAAATAGAAATCTTGAGCAAGTTGCAAAAACTACCCTCTATGTTTGATAAGTTTTAATAAACGCCCCTCAGTTCTCATAACATGTTAGTCCACTACGTAAAAATAAATGAGTCCATTGCCAATTAAAAAGAAAAGTCTTTTTGGTTTATTTTGAAATATTAGCCCAAGTTTGGTAAAGGTTGGGCCAAATCACTATTATGACCCAATGATTTTGATAAAGCGACCCATAGCCCGACAATCTCATTATTGTCCAACAAATAGTAGGGAACACTACTCTAAGTCAACTCCCTGCTTGTTAGTTGTTATGGTGAAACAAGATTTTACCAAAATAGAACCGGGTGTGTTCAGTTTAGTTTTCTTATAAAACTGAAACTAAATCAAAATTTATTGTTTTTGAAAATTATAAACAAAAACCATTAGTTTTTAGGTGGTAGCTTTTTCTAGTTCGTGGGTATAAAATGGAAATATAGAGAGGTTGTCGAATGTCGATGGTGGGAATCTGCGAGAGGTGATGATGAGTGTTAAAGAAGATTGTCATCTTGTTGAAGTAACTGGGCTTTCCTATAGCTACATCATGACTCATGAGGTTACTAAGACCACCCGTAGTGGTCTTTTTGAAGGGCTTCAGATTCCCCGGGTATCTTCAGGTACACCACTACTACCCCTCTCGGGTTCCCTTCTTTTATTTCCCTCTTCGGCTTCTTGCACTCTAGCATACTCGACGTTTTTTTTTTGTAGAGAGAGTAAGAAGAGAGAAAATATTTTGGTTGTTTGAGTTATGTGATACTTGAGTTTCGGGTAAAAAAGAGAAAAAAATAATATGTCAGTTAATTTCACATTTATGTTGATTTTAGCTGATTTCACATTTATGTTGATTTAGAGAAGACCACTACTTCTAAAGATATAATAATCTAACAACCAGCTAAGGCCCAGGCACTTTAGAGTGAGCCCACATTATTTGGAAAACAGGACTACTTTCGAAATTACATTTTTACCCTTTTGAGTTCAGCCCACCCCATATTGTTTTTGCTCAAACCCATCGCCCTCCGCCGTCGTCGAAGAAGAAAAATGTTCCGTTCGCTTATCCGAGCAGTCGCCTCCGCACCGGCGAAATCAACTCTCATACCCACCGCCATCGCGGCAACAAATTCCACAGCTTCTCAGCTTGTATCTTCCAGAACCTACGCGGTAAAGAAAGCCAAAGCATCGCCATCCAAGGGGGGCAATAAAAAAGCTCAGCCTAAATCCAAGGCCGATGCGAAAACGAAGTCCAAACAGGAAGACATTGTTGCCTCTTCCTCTGTTGATGATGCAGTCCAAGACCTCATCTCCGACGAAAGAAACCGGAGGCGCCTCCTAGATGAAGATGAGCGCGATAAGTCACTTGACGTCGGCCCTAACGGACGGCCGTTGTTTACTTCCGCTGCTTTTTTGTCTGAACTCAGTAGGAAGGACGCCGGCACTTATATGAAGTTTAGGTATTGTTTATGTATTCTCTTTTACCAACAAATCTATAAATTGCAAATTTCAGGAACTGTTTCATTTTGATAAACTGAATTTGGTACATTTTTTGTCCATAATTTAAGATTTGATGTTTATAGACTCATGAGGAAGTACACAATGTAGGTAAAATCACACTACTGAACAATTTAGGTGACTCGGAAGGATCCAAATGCCATTTTTCTTATGTAGCAGCTATGAGTATTTGTTTTTTTATTTTGCTTTTTTTTTTCTTTATTGCTTACAGTAAGAAGAAACTGGAGGAAGTGCTGCCCGAGAGATTGCCAGTGGGAATGGAGAAGGAATTTGACGAGTCAATGAGAGATGCATTGCTTGTTCGACATAGCTTCTTGGATCTCCGAGATAACTTCAGACGCATTGTTGATCCGCCTATGCAATCTAGTAATATCAAAGGTTTGCTTTTAGCTTACTGCTGTGCTGAAACATGCATCTTTTGTAAAGTTTGGTAGTGCTCTTCATGCTTTTATAAGGGCAATGATCTTGGACTGGGAGAATGGAGATGGCATAATCGTCAATATATGATCTATACTGGACCACAAAAATATCTCTGTAATGAATTTGAACCACATCAAATTTGAGATGCACTTAAAGAAATATCAAAACCACTATGAATCTATGTAAATGGTAGTAAATAATCTTGTATTCAATAACGAAGGCATACATAATGTTAGCTAATCACATGACAGGATTATTTGATTCAAGTGTTAGGAGTTAGGATACTGCGCCAAAGCATTTTATGAGTGGCAACCTTGATAGTTTCAGGAATCATGGTTTGACAACAGTATGTTCAAGCGTCTAGTTTATAATAATAATTATTATATATAACCTTAAAGCAACTTTTGCATAGAGAATTGATATTATTTGATTGTATAAACCCAGGGAAATTGTACATCAATTTCAATGAACCAGAGAGTGTAAATGTATCACAAACGGACACATTGGCAACACCTATAGATAGTTTTATCTTTTGTTTTCTTTCTTAAGACCAGCTGTGGTTTTAAGACTTGTTTTTCATCTTCCTATTTTTGTTCGCAACTATTTCAAACATATGTAAAAACTTGTAATTGAAGTAGCTTATTGATAGAAGAGATTATATGTGATTGCAACCTTACTTTCAGGTTTCAGTGCTCAGAAGCAAATAGTACTGGATGGCCCTGTAAGCTGTGGAAAGAGTATTGCTCTTGCAATGCTTGTTCACTGGGCACGCGATGAAGGTTGGTTGGTATTCTACGTCCCAGAAGGCCGCAGTTGGACTCATGGAGGACTTTTCTATAAAAATCCTGAAACTGGTTTGTGGGATACCCCTGTACAAGCAGCAAACATTTTGAAGGCAAGAACGCTGACAAATTAGCTCCATTCATTTTTTTTGCTTTCTTAATTTTTATGCTATGGTACTACTAAAAACATGTTTATACTCTGCAGGATTTCTTGAAGTATAATGAATCATACCTAATGAAACTGCCTTGTAAAGTTTTTGATCCCATACCACTTGGTGAAGGTGCTGGTGTTGGGAGGATGAAGGATGCAGATTCAATGGCAATGCCTGAAGGCTCAACTTTATACGATTTGGTTCAAACGGGAATCACTACCACATATGCTTCTGTTGGAGTGGTGGTTCGTTTGAGGCAAGAGTTGTCACTTGTAAAAGATATACCTGTTCTTATTGCAATTGACCAAGTGAGCTAACTTGTTCTTTCTCTTTGCCAATTTTATAGTTCAATTTTTGAAGGCAATTTCAACTCATTTACTTATTGTTGGGTTGACTGGGGTTATGTTTTTATCTCTAATGGGTTAAACAAGTAGAATTACAAATTTAAAAGGAATAAAAACAGCTAACGAGTAAACGGGTCAAAATTTACCTCAACTTCATATTTAATCCTAAATCACTTTTCATAAATGCATATTGAAATAATATATCTTTGTAACTATACTTGACAAACTTTTGTTCTAAAAAGATACAATTTTGTGGATAAACATGGTTTCATATCAACCTGACTTGTTTTCACCCACTCCTTGTGCCAAATTCGGCTACTTTGTTAGTTCTAACAGAAATTTCTATATGTTGCCTCTTGCAAATAGTATAATAGTTGGTTCACGTTTACTGAATTTGAGGAGCCAGTGACAGTTCGTTCATGCCGCCCAATCCATGCTAGAGAAGTTGCAACGGTTAGTTGGTTGTTTTCTTATTGATTGTACTATGATCGTTACTTCTTCGGTCTTTGATTGCGTCCACTAAGTTTCTTGGTTTATGATGCTATTATCTTGGCCGTATGATAGATCTTTTTATTTGTTGCTTCCTATCATCTCTGATATATACTTTAAACAAGTCATCATATGTAAAAATCAAGATAAATTAATATATTATATGATCTGGATTCAGGCCTTCTATTTTTGTATCAAACATAATTCCGAGGCTCTGAGCTTTTAGTGATGGTTTTGTGCCTTATCTTAAACTGTTTGAATCGATCAATCTGTTCAAAGTCTACTTTAGATGCATAGCGTGACAATTTTATTTGAAGAATCTAGATTATATTTGTAGTAATATTATTTTTATAATCATAACTATTTTAACACCCCGTGTATGAACACGATGATTAAAGTTAAATTTTAAATGTTTTTGTATAGTAAAATAATTGTAAAGCGTACAAAAAGTATTGCAATAACGAACGTCACGAGCATTGTTTGTTTTCTCCCCCAATACTGTTTTTTGCAGCTTGAATCGTGATTATCTCCATCAATTTCCATGATAGAAAACAAAAATCACAAAGAAAGAAGGTACTTGAAGTGATATGTTATGACATCATTTTCGAAATGATTCCCATAAATAAAATAGTATCACAAATTGGATCATGAAACTTCAATGTATTAAATTAATCAAATTGGTCCATGTGTTCAAATAGATAACCACGAAAGAATGTATCTATTAAATGATTTGGTTAAATTTTTTGTTAAAATATTTTAGTCTTAACAAAATAAATCACCTAAAATTTAAAATCTTGAACAATATGCAAGGCTTGAGGTTTTTGACACTGAAACTATTAATTCTAAAGATATTTGAGAAAATAAGTAGATATGATTGGCATAAATATTTCTAACATAAGATGATGACATCATAACCCTATTTTTTTAATATAAATTAAAGATTAAAGATTAAAGATTAAAGAAGAACAAATTAATATTGATGAACTTTATAAAAATGGACAGATAAGTGTTGTCAGTCAATTCAATCTGTACTGAAATCGACAACCCGTTACCCAACCTGCTATCTTGCCACCTCTTGCATGCGTGGTTATTTGCCTTGTATATCGAAGCTTGTAGTAACTAGTTTTCCATACAACTTTTTTACTCCTCTCCAGGTGAATGCGTTTAGGTCGATGATGCATGACAACATGATGGTGGGTGCTTTCTCTCATTCAACAGCAGTAGGCAAGTTAAGGAAAGATTTACCAGATGTTCCAGCAAATGCTCGTGTTATGTTTCCTCGCTACACTCTAGATGAAGCTGCTGTTGTATCTCACTATTACCTGAGGTATGCATTCCCCTTTCTACACTCCCCAAAAGGTTCATAATATCTATGAACTACTTTTAGAGATTAGAGATGATAGGAAATTGTAGATGTAGCAAATCAGGTGAGGTGGGTAGTGGGTCGAAATAGAAATTAGGGTACAGGTCTATGGGTAGGGTTGGTTTGGGGGCAGGTTGATCTAAAACACTTTTTGGCCATATTTAATTGAGTAATTAGCGTGTGATGCATGTCTATGAAAACTGTACTATCTTCACAAATGGCTGTTTTTCTAATAAATTGATCTAGGAGGCGGTAGGCTTCAAAATTTCACCTCTGCCCTTTGGACCCGTTTAATCCTTACTTCTTAAACTAAAGATGTGGATTTTACCATTTGACCTGTTAGAGACAACTTAATGTGGAATCAACCCATTCCCAAGTAAATTGGTTGAAATTGTCACCTCTAGGGCAAGTCACCCAACAGATCAATTAAATGATATCAACCTCCTAACTTGATTTAGCCTAGCAATTGAGGATCTTTTTTATATATAAATCATATGTAATACAGTAGTAATTTATGAAATCGTAAAAAAGAAGTGGAACCCAACCTCATGACATGTACTATCATCAGCATCCCATTTCACAAATTCTTGGCTACTTTTACTTCATTTCTCATATACAACCAGTGTGTTCTAATTTTTATGATCTGTCATATAATTCTTTTTATACGCCATTGAGTACAAAACAACTAAAACATTCAGGCTCTTTTTTTGGTATGCTTATTACCCTTTGTGACAGGCAAAGACTGATACGTCGTGAAGCATTTTCAGAAGAGGGATGGAAAAAATTATATTACCTTGCAAACGGAAATGGGTCAGAAATGAGATGGCTGCTTCCCTTCATGCGGTGACATGTTGGATATCTTATTGGATTAGCCAGATCGCAAAAAGATCATACACAGATTGGAATCGACTATCATCATTGTCTTCAATCTTTTGTGCAACTGAAGCACCATTAACTAGAAAAGAAGAAAATAACTCCTGCCTTTTAGAAAGGTTAGTTCGAACACGAGTTATCTAAATTGTGTTCATATAGTAGGCTAAAAAAGGCAAAATATTTGTGCGTTCGACTGAAGCTGAATGTTTGTCCATGGACTTCCATGTTTTTGATCATTTGTATCGAGGATAACAAAATGAGACGCGAGTTGTTTGGTTCTGTTGTGAATTTAATAGAGTATCAAGGTCTTTTTTGGCTTAAAAGAGTCGATTCTTGTCTTAAGGAGCATCTGAAGTGATTCTTGATTTATTGGTTTTCCTTGATTGAATTAGGACTAAGTGAAGCGTAAATCGAAAACTTTATTTGTTATTATACGCAAATCACATTAGGGTGTAAATTAACCTGGGTCGCTTGCATGCGAGTGAACTGGATTAGATTAAAGATTTCTCAAATATGTTAAAAAACTATGTTAGTGTTACAGATCCTAACAAAACTGATCATCAAATCTTGATCGTTTAAACTTTAGAATTCAAGCAGAAACAAGACCCAGAAGTTTAAAACTAATGTTTCAAGAAGTTGCAACTCCCTTTTGGCATGCAATGTTCAAATTAAAGATCAGACCGTGATATAAGCATAAGGATGATATATCTAGTGAAATAAAACATGTCAACTTATTTTGGATGATAGGTCTTTCGTGTCAACCCAACCTGACTCATTGACTCGAACCCATTTTGATAGGTTGTAAACTTAACTAGCTACTCGCTCTATTTGGGAATTGGTCTATTCGATTCCAAGATACGTGTTGTAGTTTCCCTTTGGTCATCCAGCTCCCAGGACCATAGGATCTAGTTTTGTTTCTCTATTTTGTGTGGATATGAAGATCAATACATCAATCATTAGTTCATGATCAAAAACGCCGTTTGGACAACTTTTGACATGTATACATGTTTTCTCCTTGATTTGACCCATTTTATAAAACAAAACATAACCCGCGCCGACACATTTATAAGTAAATATGTAGAAAATATATAATAAAAATTTAATGTATAGCGATTAAGGGTTCATCATAAGGGAAAAGTTGAAATTGAAACCACCATGAAGTAACCAAATATGCAATTGCTTATTGTTGAATCAAAGTATGCATGACAGAATATGCCTTTTTCATGTACAATCATAACCTCATTGCTAAGCATAATTGTTTTACCAATAACTCTCATCATCATCTTCATCAAGAATTATCAGCATGTCATCTTCAGAAGAATCCTGGTTACTTATTGTTTCATATCTTGAAGATTGACTGCTCCCTTCTTCCTCTGAGTTTTCATCACAGCTTTTGCTATCATCTTCTTCTTCTTCCTCCTCTTCATCGGGATAATCATTCAAGGGATTGTCTTCAGCTGAACTCCCAAAAGAAACATAGATGATAGAGATTACTAATGTTTGAGAAGAGAAAGAACAGAATTTAATGGCTGAAAGCTTTTCTACAACGGCCGAATCTTCTACAGATATCAAAACATGCCCACTTCATGCTGACTACCTCCCTTTAATTAACATAAGATGCCTAAGATGGCTCGGAGCTTGCAAGAAGAGTGGGTTAGATAACGGTTTATGGTTGATACAAGTTGACAATTTACGGGTCGAAACTGGCTACATCAGGTTGAGTTGAGTTACAAACACTCTTTTGTCCAATTCATATAATTTCCTTGTTAATTAATTAACATGTTATTATGATTACAAAAGTAATCTAAATCTTTGAATAAAACCGACTTAGTAGGTTCTATTCATAGAATGTAGACTCTGGGTGACTTTCAACCTGTTTGAACAGTTCCTCTTTTAGAGTGTTATTCCTTTTTTAATTTGACCCGTTTGAGATAAAACATAACTGAAATGTAGCCATTCTGAAGTAAAGAGTTCAAGATTGCCACATCTACAAAATTTCATGTGTGAATGAAACGTACCATTGGAATCATCAGTTTCGTAGTCTGAATTATCTGGGCCGTCGTAGAAATCATCATGCTCATCGACTTGGACGCTATGATCAAAATCCACAAACGGATTGGGTTTTATACAAGGACAAGGCCTTTGATAATTGAGATAATTCACTGAATATAAAGAGAAGAGTCCAATCCTTACAATGGAAATGAGCATGAAGCGTCATCCTCCATCATGCTCATGTTGCCATCCGTGACAGCATATAAATCATATACATAGTCCTCCTTTGATGCTGTTGTTTAATTATCATGATAAAACAAAATGGAATAATTCACAAATAGAAAAGAGAAAGAAATTTGAAGTTTAACAATTATTCAATCAATGAAGTGATGTAGAAAAAAGGAAGAGTGAAATACGACTAAAAAGAAGAGAAAGACCTCGTTTTATCATATTATAGTCAATTTCAGATTCAATTTCCTCTGCAGCACTAGGAATGAACTCTTGTAATAGAGGCAAAAAACTGTACATGAGTCTCTGGTCCTCTTCATCTCTGCAGAATATTGAGAAAAATAGACATGTCGTGTAACGGGTCAAAATGGGTAACTTTGGTACGAATTAGGTTGACACGGAACACCTTCAGCCAGATTTTATTAAAAAAAAGCAAACACATATTATTACAGAAACTATATATTTCAATAAGATCCACTAGCTTTTTGGGAATAAAACGACATAGAAGGATCAAGCAGATACACATTGGGCGACTTTCAACCCATCTCCTTTTTTTATAACTTTGTTTATTTGACCCGTTAGAACTAAAAGATAACCTGAATCAACCCGTTTAAAAGTAAAGGGCTCCAAACAGCCACATCTAGCAATAATACAGACAATGGTGGGCTAAGAAGAAAGGAATAAGTGTAAAGATACTCACTCTTGCTCATACACCTGACTAGTCTCCCCAGAATCCACACGCTCAACATCATAGAGATGACACATGTCATGCAATGCATTATCAGACGAAGTCGTGTCTTTCCCCTTTCGGCTCTTCCATATTTGCTTAAAACGGGCGTTCTTCGCCAAAAGCTGATGCAGAAAGATTATAGCAGGATCACCATCTAGCATGACAACCATCACTGAACATAAAAAGAAAGAAAAATGGGGGAAACTTGCGTTCTTCACAACATTACGAGCTTCAAAATTGAGGAGTCAAAATTATGGAGAATGCGGCCTAGGCCAGTTTTTACTTCAAATCTTTATTTGCAAGCCAAACTAAGGTTGAGCTAACCTACACTTCTCTATTATTGTTATGTACAAATATGATTACAAACACAAAATTACTGATATAATAATACAGTATATTCTAAATAAAACGATTTAGGATGTTGTAAACATTTGAATAACCACTATACAACTTTTGACACGTTAAAACAATCTGAACCATTTAACCAGCTCTATTTTATAGTTTATTTGTTTATACTTTACATTTTTCACCCATTTTTTTAATTTATTGAAACCTCTTTTGCATAATATAGATGAGAAGCCAACAATTGACTAGACAAGTGCAAAACATCTTCACGTGCATTACATGCACAGTATTATAATATGGAAGCCATAATGCAATATACTAATAGCCTCAGTCTCTTAAACAATACAGTATAAAATATTTCTAGCTTCCAATACTCTCCCTCTTTTTGGCTACTAGTTGGGAGAAATGCAGCTATAAACTGCTTTCTTAAAACACCGGCACCATAAGAAGGTCATTATGCATTAGTAAGCTAACACGTTGAAAAGTAGGAAGAAAAATAAGCTAAGAAAATACAACATATAGGATGAAGTGAACTGTGAAATCTAATGCAAGAATTATAAATATGAAGAGAGAAGTTGATACTGAAACTAGCAAAACAGATTTTAAATATACCTCTTGTGTTTCTTTAGCTTTTACCAGCAACTGCTTCTGTTTCTGCAGGGAAGGGAAACAAAAAAAAGGAGGGACAGAATACATTAAAAGTTTAGCATCTAACCTAAAAAGAGTTTCAGCAGGAAAATAGATGAAAACTGGTGTACACCAAGAAACTATATCAATTTTAAAATAAATGTTACAAGATTCCGGCTCAAGATATGCATGTGCAGTGTGCTAGAATATGGATACCATTTGTTAATCATAAAGAACAGGAGTTTTGCCAAACTAGCATGGTTCTAAATTATCAAAGCCTCATCTGAAGAAAGGGTGATGATTTAAAACTCTTTTCACATTAGAATTAAGAAAATGTTTTCACTCTTGGAATCACTTATTAAAAAGAATACCAATAAAAGGCTGTGAGATATCCTAAGTAACAAATCTCTCAGTTGAGCACTAATGTATCAAGATGTTACATACTTATATATCACAAGTACAGAATACACAGGAATCAATTAATCATATACAAGATCATAAAATTAGTAGCATAAACATATATGGGACATGGAAAACAAGATGTTAATGACAAGGGAAATGCAGATGTCTTACATTGTCGGTCTTATTACTACTTCTTTGGTTGGTCCTCAAGTTTTGCTTTAGAATCAAGTGCATCAGCATAACCAGGCTGCTTGACAAACAGTAAACAACATAATTTTATAGATGACAAACAAGCATATGGCTAAACACACAACATATATATGTCAGAACATTACAAGTATTCAAAGATCACCTTGCTAGCCACAAATGACTGAAGAATATCAACAGCAACATCAGAGCTGCTCACGGTTTCCACATGTTGTACAAAAAACTTTTTGGGCTTCAACTCCTCAACTGCAATATGAAAAAAAGGACCTTCAATTATCATTTCACAGAATCATTGTTGAAACTACACTGTTCATAAACCATCCAAAAATTTATAGTCAAAGTCCAGTTTATCACACATAAGCTCCAGAAATTTATTGATCTCGGAACTGTTTGCTAAGAAATGATTCATAAAATAATACCATAACCATCACAAACCATTTACAAAGTAAACCGTCTTACTAAATGTTGACTGTTTTAAGTACAGATTGCGAGATCAAAGGAAATAGCGAGCTAAAACTCAAACACCATAAGACAGATGCTCACAAGCAGAACATACTCACAATTTAACGCTGAATCGTTGATAGACAGCTTCTCAAAATCCAGCAATGGCCGCTTCAGTGGTCTTTCATTGACTTCAAGCCCTAATTACAACGAAACATACGCGGAAGCGTTAAAAAAAAGATCAGAGATTCAATTGACTCGTATGTAAGATCAACAAACGTATCCACATGATGAGAAAGTAGAAATAAAACTCACAAAAAGCTTCAAGTGGAGAATGGTAGCTTTTCCTTTTTACTCTAACAATTACAGGCTTGTCATCCTTCAACATCACCGCCGATGAAGTCATTGGTAAGTTTCAGGTGAAGGTTTCGAAGGAGTGACGGGATCACGGGAGCAGTAATTGTTTAACAGTTGATTAGTTTGTTAGAGTGTACGGAGCTGAGGCTGCGCAGTCGCGCCGAGGGTGCGGAGGGGTGACCACACCGGGTGGGTCGGATTAGGGTCGTGAACGAATAAACGAAGCATGATTGTGTTTGTTTGTTTAATTTTATATGGAAAAAAAAACACGAACAATAAATGAATGAACATTTGTGTTTGATTGTTTAAAAATTTTGGTTAGTTCATATATATTTGTGTTCGTTCATTTTAATAATAAACAAACTTAAACGAAGAAACACAAGTTATAAATACAAATCCAACATTATTAAACACAAATAAACACTATATATAAACAAACAAATATAATATATATATATACACACACACACACAAACGAACGGATAACCGAACGTTTACGAACATAAATGAATGAACGAGAGCTCTGGTCGTGTTCGTTTGTTTAATTAAACGAACGAAAAATCTTGTTAATGTTCGTTCATTTATTAAACAAACGAACACAAACGAACTTTCCGTCGACCAATTTCACGAACGTTTCATTAACAATCTGTTCGTTTACAGCCCTAGATGTGCTACCACTCCCTTAAAATGTGGTGGAAGAGAATGTGTGGTATTATGGGGTGTGTGGTGAGGAGAGGTGTACCATTTAGTTTTTTAACTATTTTTTATTAAATTTTAATTATTTAGTTGTGTAATATGAGAGTCTCATAATTTAATGTGGTAAGAAATAACCATTACAAGACTAAATAGTAAGAAAAGAAAGCTAACATGATAGTGTGATGGATGTAATTCTATATGACCGCTCCTTGTACTTTTACTGTCACTTCATCACCTATACCCAAAAATTGTCGCTCTCACTTTTTCTTATTCTCTCTATCTTTCTCCTATTGCATTTATGAATTTATTAAATGTTGTACATTAAATTGAAAAAACTAGCTTGATTAATTAGATGATATTAAAACAAACTTATGAGTTAAAAGATAAGGTCTACATCATCTTTAGTTTTACATAAGTGACCTACGAAATTCAAAAAAGGTGGTGGGTGTTACATTGTGAATAGATAAATATATATGTTTTAGTAATAATTTAGAAAAATAAAAACCGTAGACAGTTTTGTTGTCTTTAATTTATTTTTTAGTGTTTTGGAATATTATTAACTTTAATTGATTTATTAAAATTTACATATATATATATATATATATATATATATATATATATATATATATATATATATATATATATAGGACAGAGTTCATTCAAGAACCGTTGTTAGTGGGAGAATCGCGAAAACCAATCTTAGCCGTTCCTTGGATAGGGGAAATTCATAGATGGAGAGCGTGGAGGGATAGAGTGAGACAGAGTACATGTAAGAAATTCATGAGTGGACAATGACATTGAGGGAGGGGAAATTGGACGGTCTAGATTGGTTCTTGCGGTTCTCGTATTAATAATGGTTTTCAAATAAACTTCTTCCTATATATACAAACAAACTAGTTTAAATGTCTATGTGATAAATGAGTTGTTTTAAAAAATAATAACTTTTAGATATTAATAAAAAAAATATGAAATAATTTTAAAATACGAAATAAATGAGAACTTACAAAACGGAAACTAACGAAGTAAAGACCCGGCCCAACAATGGAAGCATCGACACAAGGTTAAGAACAGACGTGATAACATAAACATTGCATCACCATACAAAAAGACATATATGATTGTATTTGTTGTACAAACCAGTGATCATTATTGTTCCATTTAGGATAATAAGATCAAGTCTTTAATATTGTTAAAAAAAATTACAATGGTTACAAAATATTTAAAATTTATAAAATTAATAATTTAGTCAAATATGATATTTTATATTTTATATAGGTTAAAAATTCTATTTATAAATTATGGTGGATAAATATAATATCTAAAGTTTAAAAATGACATATAATGAAATTCCTCTAATAATTTTGATTCAATTTTAACCAAGATAAGTAGTAAATGAAATAAAAATACAATGATAGTCAAGATTGAGTAATTAAATTTATTTTATTAAACGAATAGTTAGGATTATTCAATAAATTTAAAGCATAATAGTTTTTTAGGGAAAATGGCCGAGAAAGATATATATATATATATATATATATATATATATATATATATATATATATATATATCAAATTTACCAATAAACGTAACATTTAATTTTTTTATGCCGAGAAAGGATTATAAATTATTAAAAAAAGGTTGTAAATTTATATTGTGCATAAAAAGAGATTATAAATTTCAAATTGTTATTAGCAAAAGTATCTTGAAATACTAAAAATCAAGGTTATTTGGTTAAGATTTTATTTTTGTAACAAATTAAAATCTGTAGTCATTTATTGGCCAAAAAAGTTATATATTACAGATTATTGACAAATTTTGATATATATGTTACATTTCTCGATATATGTCCTAACTTCTTATTTATATTGGAAGAAGTGTAGATAAATATGAAGCTTTTTAATTTGATTCACTTTGTATGTACGTACGTAATTATTGCTGCCGATCGAAACTATAGATGTTAAAAGCATGTCTAATATTTCACACGTTACACAGTTTAATTAAGGTGCCTTGATACGTTGTAAATACTGGTTATTAATTGACAGATCTAGTTAATTATCAGCCTCCATGATAATGAATATCTACAAGTTAATCATTTTTTGCCATCGTCTTAATAGTGCTGGGAAATTTATAATATTGAACTCACATACATAAGTGTAAACAGAAAAAAATTGAGCCCTTTTCTAGACATGAGCCTTTTACGTCTATCCAAAGGGGGCCGATGATAACACCCCCCTCAAAGACACCATATTTCTATCCCACCATGCTTTTCATCTAGGAAAGACAAATATGCATGTGAAAGTGTTTATCTTTTAAAGTAGAAAATGGTTAGTGAGGTAATGATATAAATAGATGATCATATATTACCCTAGTTTAAGTAGGATAGAAAAAAATAGAAAGGAAAAAAGAGATAAAGTGATATAACGCTAATATGTTAGGAGATAGAAGGTGAAAAGGTGACTACTCCTTCCACCTTAAGTGCCGCCGCATGTTTATCATCCTTCTTGCAAAACCTACTTTGCTGCATGCCTTCACTAAAAATTACGTCCACATATTCTCCACTTGAGCGGGTGTCTTTAAGGGAGTGTATGGGTGCGATTGCACATGGTTCACGATTTAGAGGGGCCCAAATTTTTTTTTTTAATTATAATTTTTTTCAAAATCCATTTTTATAGTATTAGGAATCCCATATCAAAAATAATTATTCTATAAGCTCAATAAATAAATATATATATATATATATATATATATATATATATATATAGGGGAGGGTTCATGCGAGAACCGTGGTTAGTGCGAGAACCACGAGAACCAATCTTAGTCGTTCCATGGATATGGGAAGTTAAACGGATGGAGAGCGTGGAGGGATAAAATGTGGTATGGTGCATGTGAGGAATTCATGGGTGGGCAATGACATTGAAGGAGGGGGAATTGGATGGCTTAGATTGGTTCTCGCGGTTCTCGCGCTAACAACAGTTCTCGCATGAACTTTTGTCTATATATATATATATATATATATATATATATATATCAGGGATGTGAATTTGATGACAAAGATTATATGTCATAATCTAGCTGTGTTGAAGCCGCACTTAAATATAATGGATCAGAGCTTGATGTAATTGAACTTTTTACGGGATTGAAGTTGTTTGACATATTTTTACACGGTAAAACTATCAAATTTAACGATGTGTAAAATTATCTATCAAAAGTCGATTGTTTGCCTAATGCAATTATTACATGCAGAGTCTTGTTGATTGTTCCATTAACGTTGACATCTGCATAAACAAGTTTCTCAAAACTTAAGTTGTGAAGTCTTACAATCCACAACGTCACTTGAATGACTTAATGTATTGACCATGATAGATATTGAGAATGATGTAGTGGAAAGTATTGCTTACAAAAATTCAATTCATAACCTTGATTTCAATAACGTTAGGAGAACTTCACGATTCATGTAACTATGTAAGAAACGCTATATTACTGTCATTCTTTTGTTTTAGTCATTGATACAACATATATCGAAATATTAGTAAATTTTGCTTATATATGTGTATGTAAAAGGGGTCCATTTTCGCTTTGCGCATGGCCTAAAAAATCTACTAGACGCCCCTATCCGATATCCGATTCAAATCACTCAACTTCTCACACAATTTGCACCATTTCATTCTTTAATTTTAATCTCCTATCATACCTCCAAACCTTACACCAAAATCAGCCTAACTAACCCAGCAAAACATAGGAATCATAATCCAGTCTCAGTGTACAAACACACCCAAGACAACTCGCTATAACTTAGTTCTTGCACCAAATTGCATATTGGAACTCTTGACCACTCTAACCCCTTATTCTCTAAATTACACTTTTTTGCTCTATTTTTATCTAAAAAGAAAGAAAAAGCTTACAACTGGCCATTCACCACAACACTTCTCATGAAATCATCAGTTGCAAAAAATTTCTCATTTAAAATTTTTTTTTACAGAAACCATAAGTAAACCTTTTAATTATCACCTTTTAAGGTTACTTTTCTAACATGTAAAAGGTCAAATGAAGTTTTAAACCTTACTGTAAAATTAATAAAAAGACATAAATATGTAAATTATATAAAGTAACCAAACAGCAAATATTTAAAAAGCGAATATCAAGCCAAATGTGACGATCACTTTGATACATTATTTTGTGCATCATATAACAAACATATTTAATAAATGCAACCAATTAATTATTCTTACAACGTCCATATTTACCCTACTTAAAACAATTATTTGTACCCCCCACCCCCCCCCCCCCCCCCCCACCACACCCACTAATACAAATAAATTTTCTCATGTGTAAAAGCAGTGGCATAAAACATTTACAAATAACATAAAGTCCATCTTAATTGGACAAAACAGGGCATAAAATGATAAAATTGTTTTAGGGTGTATCTTTGTAACGACCCAATATTTAAAATAGTATTATTATATAAATTTAGAAGAAAATAATATTTACAAAGTCAGCAGAAGCAGTATTCGGTTATCAAAACCCGAATCACCCAAAAGGATATTTACATAAATATACAATGGTCTTTCAAGTTTAAGCAAAAGAGGCGTTCGATTACAAAACAGTTTTAACATAATACTGCCAAATGGGGGTTTTGCCCTTGCCGGCATCAAGACCTGCAAAAATATAACCGCGGTATCTATAAGCTATAAGAGCTTAGTGAGAATGTTAAGCTGCAAATCATATATATACACAAGCATTGTACATGCAATCACCACATAACATCATATATAAAGTACTGCACCATCTTAGCAACGCCCCAAAAGGGTTGTCGCTACGGGTAGTCATTAAGCACGAAGCAGTACGCTACCACATCTCATACTTGCGACCCCTTCAGGCCACATCATCATCATCACAACGTATAATACATATTGCACATATGAATAAGAGTTTAGTAAACTCACCTCGTAAGCAATTTATATGAACAACAATGTATAATGGTCAGATAAGCAGTTAATCACGTTCCTATACACATAACATAGCAACGGGTCACATACTCAACAAACTGATTTGGAAAAGGGCCTACACGGGCCGTGTACCCTGTAAATTATACGACCACACACGGCCACATGGCCTGTGTTGACCAAAACCATACACGGGTCGTGTTCCTCATCTAATACACGACCATGTAACCCTACATGGTATGTCACCGCCCTAGGCAACTACACGGGCCGTGTACACCTACACGACTTGATATACACGGCTACCATATGATACACAAGTCGTGTACATCACACTACAGCCGACCGTGTTTTCTCAATGTCGCTGTTTTGCCCTCAATTTCGGCTTCTAATCGACCCAAACTAGTTAGGGGTGTTTTCCTACACCCCATAAAGTACAGAAACATCAAAGAAACAATTGGAAACATATATATTTGACATGAATTGGAACATGGTTCAACCATTTTGTTAGAACCTAGAGGGGGGTGAATAGGTTATATATCCAATTTTTGAAGTTTTTACAAGTTCTTGCAATAATATAAAAGAGATAGAGTTAGAAAGATATCACAAATCACAAGTTGGACACAATGATTTATAGTGGTTCATGCAAGTGTTAACAAACTTGCACTACATCCACTCCTTGGCCTCACCCACCAAGAGTTTGCTCCACTATCTTCTCTCTTTGAATGTAGAGATAAACTTTTTACACTTCTCTTTTTCACTTGCAAGAATTAACACTTCAAACTTGCAAGTAAGGTAAAGATAACCTTACTTCGATCTAATTCTAAAGGCTAGAGTTGATCCTCACTTCACTCTAATTTGAAAGGCTAGAGTTGATCCTCACACTATTACAAGATGTATGAAATGTAGAAGTAGTGTTTAAGCTTTAAAAACCTTTGACTCTTGCTTGAATCTTGATCTTGAGAGTTGAAAGAATAATCAAAAAATATGAGCTCACAAGTATTAGAGAGTATTCTGGATTTTTATGTTTGCAAGAGGTGAGTAATGAATGAGGTTTGAGTTAGTTTAAATAAAGAAAAAGGTGTAAGTTCAAAAGCTGTCCAGACTTTCCACGGTCGACCGTGGCTTCGACCGTCAGTCTGCTGGAAATTCTTGTTTTTTGCAATATAGACGTTGGACTTTATTTAAACCACACTCAACTCATTTTTACCATAAAAATCAACTGAAAAGAAGATTTATAAAAGGTTGGTTGATCACATACTTCTAATGTTTGAATTCAAACACAAAAATGGAAGTTTGAAACCAATACACAAAGCATGTTGGAATTTTACTTCTTTGGGAGATTCCTATTCCAAATATGGTTGTGTATTGTTTCAAAGTGGGATTGTGTTTGGTATTTGCTAAAATGGGAAGCTCTTAGATTTAATCAACCAACACCAATAAGTTTATAAAAAATTTGTCCATTTTTATAAAAGTTTTTATAAAAATAATTTTTATAAAAACTTAAACTTATTTAATTATTTTATTTGTAAGCTCATATAATTCGAATTTATTCATGTAGGTATCTTTGGCGAAGACTTGATCTTGAGCGTTGATGACGATGATCTTGGACGATTGGATTTTTAACGATTTGTATAAACACAATTTGTAACAAATAAATATAAATATTTATTTGCTTGATTATATATATAGATGTATATGTGCACATATGTTAATGTTAATAGATACAATTATATAAACAAATTGTATATTTTTTAATCAACAAAAGAATATATGAATTATATTCCTATTTTTCCCGACACATTTGAACCACTTCTTGACTCATCAAACTCAAAAACAACAAAAGTAATACATACCTATGCTAAGGGATGCTATGGAACTGAATTCAGAAGCATATGTGCAGATATATGCATTTGTTTTTGTGTGTTTGACCAAGAATGGTCAAATAGTCCCTGCACTTAGTCAAGTTTTGTTTTGGCAGATTTAACCCCTCAAGTTTATGTAAACCCCACCTAGTTTCAAATAATGTATCACACTAATTAACTAGTTAATATATTTGAAAAGTTTTTCAAACCTTAGTGTTACATTCCTATTTTTTATTAATAGCGAACATATGATGAATTCATCTTGGGACAAAACAAGAGCATAGAATGACAAGTATTGAATACAATTCTCTACTAAAGTCCAACCACAAATATAGATTTGAAACAACAATAACAAAAACCGATGCAAATTAACCACGAGTGAAGAAAATACTTATATCGAATGATATTGTATTATTTTTTTTCCAAAATTTAGGTTATGTTATATAAGAAACTGTTAACTGGATGTATCATAAAATTGACCAGAGACACCGACTACAAAATTTTTGCAACATGCGATAATTTCATTGGGTGCATGTACCCCAGATGGTCTCTATAAAGATCCGCCCCTAATCATGAGACAAGAATCCTCAATAGCGATGACTAAACACAAGACTTAGTGGAAAACTGTTGCGGTCAAAAGAATTAGCGGTTCCTACTATATAAATAATTAAATTTATATATTGTTTGATAAATAATAGTAAGAGAGCTAGATATAGTGATCTAGTTAAATACATATAAAGGTTTTGGAAGTATTTTCATAACTAATATATATATATATATATATATATATATATATATATATATATATATATATATATATATATATATATATATATATATAGAGAGAGAGAGAGAGAGAAATTGGATCAATAAAGAACCATGTGTTAAACAAAGAACCTAAAGAACCAATCTGGACCTTTAGATCATGCATATTAATAGATGAGATTGAATAATGGCAAAACTGTAATTATTATGTATTAATTTAGGAAGAATAGGGCAAAAATGTAATTATCCCCCCTCCCAACACCCATGATTTTAAAAAAATCCCCAAAAACTTTAAATTGCCATAACTTTTTAAGTTTTGTGAATTTAATCAAAAAAATTATACCATTTTTTTAGTTTTTTAATCCCCTTTCAAACAAGATCACTCTTCCTATACTTTTCTAAAAAAATTTGAAAATGATTTTTTTTTTTTTTTGCATTTTGGCGCTGTACGGGAAAAACACTTTTTTTTTTGCATTTTGGCAGCTCGTCGCTAATGAGTTGAATGTCGTCGCTAATGAGCTGAATGTCGCTAATTACCCAGCTCAAAATGCAAATTACGGATTTTGCATTTTGCATTTAGGCTTGAATTACCCAGCTCAAAATGCAAACTACGGATTTTGCATTTTGGGCTTGAATGAACCCAGCTCAAAATGCAAACAACGGATTTTGCATTTTGAGTTTGAATGAACCCAGCTCAAAATGCAAACTATGGATTTTGCATTTTGGGCTTGAATGAACCCAGCTCAAAATGCAAACTACGGATTTTGCATTTTGAGTTTGAATGAACCCAGCTCAAAATGCAAACTTTGCATTTCAAAAATAAGGTTTCAGAAATATATCAAGTCCGGTCTTGTTTGAAAGAGGACGAAAAACTGAAAGTAATGGTATAATTTTTATGTTAAAATTGTTTTAAACGAACGAGTTATGATCATTTAAAGAAATTGGGGGTTTTTTTTAGTTTGTTGGGGGGATTTGCTGAAGACGCCGATTTTTCTTTTTTTTTTAATTTCCTTTTTTGCCCTTAGACTATGTGCCACATGTCATTACCAGAGAGGTTCTTTAGGTTCTTTATTTAAGGGAGATTCTTTGTTTAACTTTACCCTATATATATATATATATATATATATATATATATATATATATATATATATATATATATATATATATATATATATATATAGTGTAACTAATAATTTAAAAGCCACGAAGAATTGATTAATAAAAAGTTTGTTTTTTTTTAAACGATGGGTAATATATATAAAGATGAAGGTGTGTTTTTGTGGACTTTTATGACACACGTACGCCGTTCACTTCTCTACAAGTCAAAATCATACTACCATCACATCACATAACCTTAATAAATAACCACCACTACGTATCTCTTCACTTTGCTAGCTACCTCTCTCTCTCTCTCTCTCTCTATCGCATTATCAGTTAACGATGGCGATATTATTATGGCAGCTGGGTGGCGCCGGCAGAAGAGCCACCGCTTACTTTACAAAAACACTCTTTATATCAACTGCTGCTTTCCGTTCATTACATATACGCACTACTTCCGGTACCACCACCACCACCCTCGCTGGTATTGATTCCTCCGGTCATTCATCATCGGCCGTTTTCAGATTCGGCCGGCGCTTTGAGTCCACCAAAGCTGCCCAACATTTGTATCTCTCCTCTAGTGATGATGATAATGCCGAGGAGAGCCAAATTCAAAACCAGGTAAAATAATTAATAATATATACTTTTTAAGGTAAATTAATTAATTAATTATCGAAAGTGTTACGTACGGTCACCTGCATTTTGTTACATTTTCAGGTAAATCAAAACATCACTTTTACATAATTAACTCTAGACCGAAAACTTTTAAAATATATATCTTAGTTACTATTATATACAATTAACTTTAGTTTTTTTAAAATAATACAATCAACTTTCATAATCCTTATATTTGTATACAATTTGTTGTATACTATGGAAGTTATGAAAGATACAATTAGAAAATTAGAACATATAATTATGTTATTCTTAAAAATTTTAAATTGGTTGTTTAAAATAGTACTAATACAAAGTTTATTACATTTTCATGCAATTTACTTTATCATAAACTTTTTAGTCATTTTCGGATGTCAATCTTTAAATGGTTATTGAAAACGAAATATCTAAAAAGTTATCTTTTTGAATAGCTAATTAACGAAGCTTGATATTATGATTAAAGGACATTACCAATTAATACCTTATTATCTTATATCTTATTAAAAGAAAATGATGCTTACATCATCATTCATCTTCCCTAAAAAATCTCCACCAATCACATTCCTTCGTTTTAAAAAAAATTGAAAAAT
This sequence comes from Pulicaria dysenterica, assembly GCA_947179395.2. Classification (NCBI taxonomy): domain Eukaryota; kingdom Viridiplantae; phylum Streptophyta; class Magnoliopsida; order Asterales; family Asteraceae; genus Pulicaria; species Pulicaria dysenterica. The sequence continues at coordinate 76,055,496 of OX359292.1, read as the reverse complement.
GAAAAATAAAAGCATTATGATGTCACATGAGATTTAAAGACTTAAGTCCTCATTGATTCTTTTTACAAAATTACATTAAATGGAAGGGGTTGAATGTAAATTGTTAAGGGGGTAGTATGAAATATGTGAGGGGGTTTTATGAAAATTGTATATTAATGTAATTAATTATAAGTTGTTTGAAAATTATGTTTAATAACTTCAAATATATTTTGTTTTGAGAAAAAATAATTATATATTTGTAATCGTCTCATTTTTATCTACGTTTTGATATAAATTTTATCGGAATATGAGGTTTTTAAAAAAAATTAGTATAATTTAATTGTTTTATCCACATCTAAGTAGTTATTTGACATTTTATTCGTCTTTTATAGTTATTCCCTCTACATAATGTAGTCGATATAATCACTGATTTCTTGGTATTTCGATAAAAAGAATAGAAAGTATACTATAACTAATGGTTAGTGGCATAAAGTTGTTTACAAAACTATCACTTCCGTTAGAGCTTTTTAAAATTAATTGTTACTTGTGAGTAAATAATTCTTCATAAACTAGAACTCTACATAATTACTTGTAGTAAAACAACTGTCATGGATAGTGAGTTTTGTAAGTACACATACAACTTGAAATTTATATAAAAGTTTTAATTGTCTAAGTTTTCTTATTTTTTTAACTAATAACTTGATACATAAAATAAAAGTTATTGTTACATGGATATTTGAATTCAGTGAGATCTCATGTTTTCAATTATCTTTAATTGAATAATAAATTACACTTAAGTGATTTACGTATGTATAGACATAATATATTCTATGTTAGAATCTTATTTTTATGCGATCTAATTTGCATATACTTAGATGGATGTCATCATTATTTAACTTTTAATAAATTTAGTTTACAATTTCAAATATTCAAATATATAATTGGCTAATAAAAATGTATTTAAAGCACTTGATATTATAACATCAACAATAATATTATAGTTATGTCTTTACAATGTCGGGATAAAGCTCCGTCACTAGAAACACATTAATATTATACTAAAAACTTTTAGACGTGTAATGTAACTTTATATTTCTTAAAAAGAGTATTTATAAAAAGTATTAAAAATACACGTTTTTACTCATGGATAAAAAGTATTTATATGTGACGGTTTCTCGAGCGAAGAGTAAGGATTGGTTAAAAGTTTTAATTTGCGATGATGAAGGAAATCATACTAATAAAACCATGAATGTTGTTTATAAAGAGGTTTTACAGATAATTTAATGATATCTTATGTATGGATTTCAAAATTCTGTAATGGTTATTCATTTCTTATTTTCTTATGAGATTTTATTTACCTATCTATGTTTTGTAATTATTTTTACAATACGTGTTATGACTCTTTAAAACTATATAAATTTAAAATTGACTTATATAATCTCGTGTTGATACACGGGTCGCTTAGCTAGTAAAATATATATTGCATTGATTCGGTTATCATTTTACGTCATTTTACAATCTTTCATCGGTTCTAACTATATTTACATTTTCAAATAATTTTTTATAAATAAAATCTATAGGTCTAGTATTGGTCTGACACCAATCTATTTTTTTTTCCCAAACTAAAAGTTACGCTTAATAGAATATGGAAGTTTTAAAAGGTGAAACTGTAAGTTGACTCAAGTGGACATAAATGAAACCAAAAGATATGTTTGTGGCTGGAATGTAATAATATTTTACTATTGAATTATTTGGTTTGGTGTACTCTTTTGTCGAAATTTTGGTGGCTTTAGCTACAAAAGTGTCCTCAATAATAAATAAATAAATAAATAATATTTTTCTCAAGTGTCTCGAAATTAACATCAACAGACTACACGTAATAATCATTTATGACTAATGACCAACCTATAACTAATAATTTACAATAATAGCTCGCACCGTTGTCATTTCTAGATCTTGATAAAGTCAAAGTGAACAGATATATTTGTGCATTACAAAAAATGGGAGGTGAATGTGTAAAATAAAAATTATCCACATATAGCAGGTACAATCATATTATAGCAAAATGTACAAGTCAATAATGCAGAAATTGTTATGTATGAACAATTTCTGTTGTGTATACCTATCACCGTCATCACTAACAACTCATAGTCTTAACATGCATTACTATCATCACTAGACACAAACACAATTATTTATCTTAAATATTATTGGTTAAAAAGAAAAAAATCAAGAAAAAGCTTAACAAGCGACATGGCTCGTTACCATGGTCACGAGTTTTCTCCTTACGAGCAAACCACGAGCGACACGGCGCAATGGTTATAACTGCTCATCCTCTGTATTATGAAGCTCAAGCTCGAGATCGAGGCCCTTGTTGCGGATGGATGCTATTAATGTCTTTTTCCAAGATATATGGAAAAGGATACTTCGTGCATGCTACGACCCACTTGAATAGAAGATAGAATTCTATTATTTTATGTATATAAAAAACATTTAAAAATATCTGAATCAACAATATATACGTACATTGAAAATAAAATTAATTAAATATCTATACCTCTAGCTGTTTTACGCGAAAATATACAATATTTGTGTATGTGTGTATTAATATAATGTGGAATATTTATTAATCAACGCACTCTTGTTACTAATGAAAATAATCTGGAGATCCTGGTTCAGAATCTTGGCTATTGGATAAAAAATGGTTTCTCTTTACATTTATTAAGATTCTAAATGAGTGTTAATTATAATTTGTGTGTGATAAATATAATATTTATATAGGAATTGGATTTTCCTGGTGGTCGGGTTCCCTTCACTTCTGAAATGAAATTCCTTCCGGAATCATCTGAGAAGAGGGTTCAATGTTACCGAGTTCTTGATGACGATGGATATCCACTTTCATCATCTATTCAACATCATGTATGTATCGACTTATATATATATATATATAGACAAAAGTTCATGCGAGAACCGTTGTTAGCGCGAGAACTACGAGAACCAATCTAAGTCGTCCAATTTCCCCTCCTTCAATGTCATTGCCCACCCATGAATTCCTCACATGCACCCTGCCACACCCTATCCCTCCACGCTCTCCATCCATGATACTTCCCATATTCAAGGAACGGCTGAGATTGGTTCTCGCGGTTCTCGCACTAACAACGGTTCTCGCATGAACCCTCCCTATATATATAAAATTACTATGAGTTAAATTAATTAGTTGAGTTGAGTGTTGATATGAAAACAATTGCATGTATATGCATAGATGAATAAGGAAGTAGCAGTGAGAATGTATAATGGGATGGTTACTCTTCAAGTTATGGATGGGATTGTGTATGAAGCACAGAGGCAAGGGAGAATATCTTTCTATATGACATCATTTGGTGAAGAAGCAATCAATCTTGGATCTGCAGCACCTCTTTCTTCTAACGACTATATATTGCCACAGGTACTGCCTACCTAATCTTTTAATTAATACTAGACAGTAAAGACCGGTGATGTATCTCCATTTACCGGTAAAAAAAAATTTAAATAAATTTGCTAAAAGATATTCATTGAATAAATCATAGAAGTTTATCAGTTGTATTACATTTCTAAAGATGAGATGTGATTTCCTCCTAATATATTTTTAATTTATTATTCAAAAAGTACTAGCTTTAAAGGTTTAAGAAAGTAATTATTAAATCTTAATGATATCCACCTCAACCACGTGTTTTTTTTTTCGTTTTTTTATAAAATCCCACACCTACTCCATATACGTTGATGTTGAGTTATATACTGTATCGAATGATTATGAATTTGTAACCTTTTTATATAGGATTTATTAGGTTATATATTGTTTATTGTTAATTGACTTTGTAACCTTCTTAATAGGAATTATTAGGTTATTTTATTTATTGTTAAATATTTTTAAGTTGGATTCTTACAAATATAAATGATATCAGAGTCCGGACCATGTGTGGTTGGATAAAAGGTTACACACGTTCCATATAACCCATAAGTCTTTACGTGAGGAGGCACATTGAGTATTGTTTTAAATAAAACGAGTGTGACTTTACTGTGTTTAATATAATAGATATCTATGGTATTGTAACGCATATATATCTGAATTCTTAATGCGGAATAATATTATGCATAGTATCGAGAACCAGGAGTTTTGTTGTGGCGTGGTTTTGCATTACAAGAATTTATTGATCAATTCTTCGGAAACAAGAACGATAACGGGAAAGGGAGGCAAATGCCGACTCACTACGGATCTAAAAAGCACAATTTCATCACCGTCTCTGCCCCTTTAGCGTAAGTACTATTCGTCTATACGTTATGTATGTATATATATATAGGAAAAAGTTCATGCGAGAACCATTCTTATTGCGAGAACCGCGAGAACCAATCTGAGCCGTCCAATTCCCCCTCCTTCAATGTCATTGCCCACCCATGAATTCCTCACATGCACCCTGCCACACACTATCCATCCACGCTCTCCATCCGTTTAACTTCTCATATCCAAGGAACGGCTGAGATTGGTTCTCGCGGTTCTCGCACTAACAACGGTTCTCGCATGAACCCTCCCCTATATATATATATACTCCGATTTTTATTATTACAAAAAAAGGCTCAATGAATCTATTTTGTTTCTTTTTTCTTAATTAATTAATTAGGACACAACTTCCTCAAGCTGTTGGTGCTGCTTACTCTCTAAAAATGGAGAAAAGGGATGCATGTGTTGTAACATTTTTTGGTGATGGCAGTTCAAGTGAGGTTAGTATTATTATATTTGTATAATTTTCTTCTCTTTACATTATATTATAAGCACTTATTTATTTACTCATGTGAACCACCCTTGTACCTAACCCCAAATGGGTTGGTGACATGTTCATACCAATTGTTTTCAATAATAAACTAGTATTAGTTTATACTTTATACTGATCAGATTTCCTTAATTATTGGTTCATAATAATTTTATTTTTTTATAAAATGTTCTCAAGTTTTTATGTTTAAAGAACCAAGTATAACTTGTCATGTTATGTAACGAATTTTCTTTTCGTTTTTTCAATAAATACAATCATTTTTCATAATCTTTTTCATTATATGCGGTTGTTGTATACAATAATTATTCATACAAATTAAGTTTATCATTTTACAATGATGTTTAACATTGTGTTAAATTGGATCTTTTATAGGGAGATTTTCATGCTAGTTTAAACTTTGCGGCAGTTATGGAAGTGCCTATTGTTTACATATGCCGCAACAATGGCTGGGCTATTAGCACTCCTGTCGACCAACAGTTTCGAAGTATATATTTAGTCTTCACTCATCTCATTTCCATCCTCGAAAATCTATATTTTATGCGGTAAATATGCGGGTCGATCGGGGGTAATGTGTTCGAGTTAAAAGATGCAAGACATGTTTTAAACCGTACGGAAATATTAGAATCTGGGTTCAGGATGGGTCAACTCGTGAACTCTTTTTTGTACATGTGTCTGTGCATAATCATTCAACCCGCTTGACCTTTTCGCCTTTTTTTACTAAAGAAAAATTACTATACTTACTAGAGTTAAAACATAACCCAAAGCGATCCATTTTTTACTTTTGCAGGTGATGGCATTGTTGTTAAGGGACAAGCCTATGGTATTCGAAGTATAAGAGTGGACGGAAACGATGCTCTTGCTGTTTACAATGCAGTTCGAGCAGCTCGCGAAATGGCCGTAAACGAACAACGACCAATTCTTGTTGAGGTATAAATCTAAACTACAACTTCGAGTCAACAACTATTCATTTGATAAATCGCCGATCCTTCAAATAATGGTCATATACTGATCATCTTTTCTTATCTTTTACTGCTCAATTCGCAAAGGCTCTTACTTATAGAGTAGGACACCATTCTACGTCTGATGATTCAACAAAGTATAGACCGGTAGATGAAATCGAACACTGGAAAACATATCGAAATCCTGTGTCAATATTCAGAAAATGGATTCAGAGACAAGGTTGGTGGAGTGATGAAGAAGAAGCTGAATTTCGAGCTAACATTAGAAAAGAGGTACTTTCTTTATCCATATAACCAGGGGCGGACCCAAGGTATAGTCGGCGGGTGTATGAGACACTAGTCAAATTTATCTGTCTAGTGTAAATTTCGATTTTTCGAGTCAGTGCTACCACTCAATTCAAATCCTGGGTCTGCCCCGTATAGAACTATCTATAAGTGTGATTTTGTATATAAAAATTTACAATATTCAAAATTGTTTTTTGTAAAATAATAGAGTTATGATTCATGGGATATAATGGATTTTATCTTATGTATAGGTGATTCATGCAATTCAAGTAGCTGAGAAAACAGAGAAGGCTCCACTTGGAGACATATTTACAAATATATATGAAGAACTGCCTTCATATATAAAGGAACAAGAGATATTGCTTAGAGAAACAATAAAGAGGCATCCACAAGACTATCCAAAAGATGTACCTTTATAAATTTGAAGATACAAGAGGCCAAAGCTTTGTGTGTTTATGTAATTTTACATGTTTAAATTTAATAAGTTATAGAGGACATTTTGATATATTCAATGGGTTTTATGAGCAACAAAATCAATATGTAGCAATATATATTCACCATATCATTGGAATTCTTTTTAAATGCTTGAAAACCACAAAACATTCTTGTAAATTAGTGTTTTTTTTTAACTACTTTAGCCGGGGTTTCTAGCCACGACTTCAGGCATGGTCAAATGTAACACCCGTACTTACCACATATAATTTTGATAATTTTATTACTTGAAAGAAATTCATAGATACGAACAATAAGTTGTATCGGATAAGAACGGCGATACATAGATTGAAGATATAATATCAAGATTTCAAAGCAATGGAAAATTTAATAATTCTTATAGTATCAAGTTAATACGAATAGCTTTTGAACAATGATATAAGTGGCCAACGTCAATAATTTCGAACTCACGCCAAAGAGAATCAATGTCGTAAGAAAAATGTCATCAACATAGATTAGCAAGTAGTCCGATATCATACTTGTGCCAAATAAAAGAGAGAAGAGTCGCAACGAACGCGAGTGACATAACTAGCAAACTGTTGAAAACAGACACACAAAGTTTGTTGATGCAATTACATAAACTATGAACCGAACTCATCTACTAAACTATGTCATGAATAAACACCAGGGGTAAACATGATAACCGAAAACCGAATCGAAACCGTTAAAACCGACAAAACCAAACCAATAAAACCGCAACGACTTTGAAACCGGCACTTGGAATTTAGAATTTACAAAAAACGGATGCGTTTTCCGTTTCGGTTTTAACTAAAAACCAAACCGTTAAGAAACCGAACCCACCAAATATTTTTGACAATGGTGTAACTATTTAAGGTATTTTATTAGTATGTTACTTGTTTATTAATTATTTTGATACTTCCGACGTAGTGGTTATATGGTTTGGATGACTTTTTGAGGTTTCTAGATTTAGTTAAGAGTTTATTTCTTATGTTTATAGAAAAATATATGTTATTTATTAAGCTAAAATGATGGATTACAATCTCTTTTTAGAATTTTAGTCATGACAAATTTGAACCCAAAAATAAAATTAGATCAAACAAATAGGTCTGTTAGGTCCAGAAGAGGCGGGTTCAGTTTATAAATCGAAATAGATACCATTAATGACATGAAACCGCCAAAATGGAAACCAACAAAAACCAAAGCTATTGGTTTTGAAAATTCTAAAACCAAAATTCGCGGTTTGGTTTCAACATGAGCTTAAAACCACCATACGCTCACCCCTAATAAACACTACAATTCAAGAGAGTTTAACAATTAACTGTTTAATAATCTATTAATAGCAAAAAAGCATTCTGAAAGAAAACTCCACTCCGTTATCTAAACATGTGTCTAATTATTATTTTTTAAGAAAAGTAAAGAAAGCGTAGTGATGGGTTCAACATTCTCTCTTCTTCCATTCTTGTAATTCTCCACACATAGCATATAATATAACCACGCGAATAAATAGAATTCGAAAGAAACATATAATATAACCACGCGAATAAATAGAATTCGCAACAGTTTCTTGCGTGATTGCAACTTTCTTTTGAAGGAACTATGTTGGCCTCATTAGTTAGTTAAAGTTCAGTTTGGATGCAATTATGGGGAAGTTAGCTCCACCTTATTATCCAAACCAACTGATGTTTTGAGATAACTTTAAAGTTTGTGTATTGTAAACAACAATTTGGGCTTGGTCAAATTTGGTTGTGAGCAATGCTAATAGAACCACACAAACTTATAAGCAATGCGCTCAGAGCTTATCACTATATCGAAGTAAATCACCATTTTGTTATTTTTATCAGTTACTAATTATCAAAACATCTCCGGGGACCTATATATAGGTCATCTGGGGACACTGAAAACACATCCAAGGCATCAAATGTAAGTACATACGGCCATACAGAGATGTTCATTAAGTGTGTATTTGTGTACCCTGCAAACATTATTGGTGTTAAAGGTGAATGAAATTTAGGAGATTTTTATGTTGTAGTTCATACAGAGTTTTTAGTGTCTCAATCAGGAAGCTCGATTATTGTAGGCTTATGGTGTGAGCAATGTCGAAATCATAACCATCTGATGTTGGGAAACAATGGTGTCTGCATCTTCTGTATGAATCTAGCAAAACCATACAAACTCAATGATCAAACATAAAAGAAAGAAGCCGAGAGACTAGAAAATTAAAACTCGCAAATCTTGACACAAGCAGGTTCATAGAAATTGATAAACGGGTGGAAGATATTGCTAAAGCAAACAGGTAAATTAAATAATAAAAATAATAATAAAGTGGGCTAAAATGGAACTGGGTCCAATGGGTAGAACAAGTTGAAAGGATCACAATGTGCAATTTTAATAAGATTTTGACATCATTAGTATGTGTAGCTAAATAAGCATAAATAAATTCATCTACAACATAGCGAAAAAGGTACTGCCTAAGGCTAAATGTAGCAAGACATCTTAGCCTCTTAGGGGGAATTTGTATGTTTTTTTCTTCAAGCAATTGTGGAAACTTAAATAATCATTGTCATGGCCAGATAATAATGCGTCTAAAGCTGGAGACCGATAGGTATTACATGCTTCTTAAAAAGTGATTATCTCGATAGTAAGAGAGTGTTTTAATCTGTGTCTTCAAGCTAACAATTTGATTATTGATTCATAAAGTGGCATACAATAAAGTAATAATGTTCGAATAAGCAGATTATGCTATTGATTTTCAAATTATGTAGGAAACAAAAAATTACCTAGTTAACCCCCCCCCCCCCCCCCCCCCCCCCTCCCCTCCTTTTCCAGAAAAAAAGGAAAAAAAAAACTTTTTAACCCATTTTATAATAGTTTATTACTGAATCTGCTTCATATATACATTTTCAGAAGGCAGATTCAAATAATTAGTATTGAAATAGATTTAAATATTTACAGTTTGAGAAAATGTACCTTAACAAGATGATAATGATGCAACATAGGCTCAATTTGTAAATAGTCCCTTCCATGCAATCCAAGCATTCTTGACTTGATCCAACTGAGAATCTGGAATCTTAGTGTTTCTATCTAATAACTCAACCCACTCCTTCCAAGGTGGTCTTGAAGGATCCAAGAATTCTGAAACCTGAGGCAACATGATTGACTTGTAGAAATCTTCAACATCCTTGAGTATATCTTCGGATTCAACCAAAGTCACCATTTCAGGCCTTGTGTCAAGACGGGTTCTCATGACAAAATTGTTGGATCTCAGAAATAATACTTCAGATGGAGCGATGGGCATAACAATGCGTGTGAATTTGTTAAGTGAAAGTGCAATTACATCTCTCCGAAGTAGTCCACGCTTCACTGCCACGGCTGTCCCCACCATTTTGCGGATCTGACCAAATACCAGTTTTTAATTTTCTAATGGATAATGTAAAAGTAAGTGACCCAAGTATTCAAGAAGTTATAATAATGCCATTCAAATATTAAAACAGCATTACAGACCAAAGGTAAGTATTATCTTGTTTCGTTATTGATGTAATAATATTTTATTTCTTTTTGTAGAATCATACTTAATACATCAAGAATTAACAAAAAAAAATTTGTGGGTCAACGTAAACCAACCTCAAACTGTACTAGAAACACCCCGTTTTAATCTTTTACCCAAATAGAGACAAGTTTTACTTACTTGATGCAGCATGAATGATTCCCCACAAATGGAGATCTCAACATAACTTGCTCCAGACAAGCGTTCTAGTTTTCCACATGAACACTGGAAAATTCTTCTGAAATGTGAAGCACTTATCCTGTCTTTCTCATCAGGTTCATGTAGCCATTTAGCAAGAATGGGTACATCCTTCACACTATTCTCACTTGCATCAGATTCATCAATGGGTTCCTTATCAGAATTAAGATGAACTATTGATGCTTGATCTTGATCAATGGAGTCCGCAACCATTTCTTCTGTCCCAATAACTTTTTCTCCATAACATTCACCATATCCTGAATCGGATGATTCTTCATCATCACTCATGTCGAGAAAAGCTTCGGGTGGCTCACTTGACACTTTTGCTCTTCTATTGGCCAACCGCCCACGTTCGGCAGAATGTTTTGCAGAATACTTTTTCCTGTAATTCTTTCGGATTGTATAGTTATGGAAAGGATGTTTGCCCTGTAATAACACATTATACAAGGCTTATTCTCTAATCAAGTGTATAAGGACATCAAGAAATGTGATATATGACAGAGAGGCAGAAAGCAGCATTCTCTTATTCTGAATAATTAATAGAGGTCCATTACGTAGCTTTCTTTTTAGCACAGCAGAACACACGCACACACTAATCTAAATTCTAAACCTTAATCTACACCTTTTGTCCACAGCAGGACTCAAACCCATGACCATAGGTCATAGGGGACACCTTCCAACACCTTGATACCAGTAGGCTACAAAAAAGACTAAGAAACCGTAATTGTATCTTAAAAAAGACACGACTTTTTTACTCCCTATATAATCATTGAAATAAATTAAAGAACAAGTCTCAAATTCCAGAATTCTTCAGGACAGAATAAGTCATTCAACCTACTACACACATATTAAAAGGTAAACACGCCAGTGTTTAGATCACCAAAAATTTTGAAATGGTAAATATATGGCAATACTTAGGAGGAATTTGGATGTGCGTTACAAGTGATTAGTAAGACTTCAATAAGTTGAGTTTTGGCAATAAAATAGTGGTGGCACTCTCAACCAATTCATATGAGAATGGGTCAATTCGGGTTGTATTTTATTGATAACGGGTGAAATGAGTCAAATAGGGGAAAATATAAATAACAAGGAAATGGGTCAGACCAGTTAAATGATGCTTAAAGTGAATTCAAATCTGTACAACCTCCTACCTTAATTTTGTTTCAAAATTTAAATTAGTACCTAAATAATAAAATTTCTGTAATCGTACTTGATACATAACTTATTCATAAAGTAAAAAAAGTTTGGACAGAAAACTAATGGCAGGTAGACCCAACCCACTCATCACCTACAAGTCTCTAGGAATAATAATCATGATTATGCTTTGATGATCATTCACAGTCAAATTAGTCATTTTGGAGAAGCAGCTTTGGAGAAGCAGCTAAAGAGCATTGGGTTGACTTGTACATGAACCAGACCCTCCCTTCCCGAGGTCAATTAGATCCCATACTAATTGTCTTCTTTAAGATAAGGATAATGCAATAGTGCATAGACAAACAAACATTGATTAAAGTATACCTCAAAAGAATTAAGTATATCATTGAAGTCTGATAGGTGATGTTCAATTTCAGATGCACTCGAGCTACTAGTAATCCCAATGACCTCAACAGGAAGGAGGTAACTATATTTCCGGATATTACATTCCCTTCTTGCATCAAAACTCCTGAAAACATAGCAGCCACAAAAAAGATTAAGTAGGTGACAACTATGGTAGTGACACACATGAGAATCAATCAAAAAAGAAACTTCATTTCCCTTTTGAATTACAAGAATATTTAAAAGATTAGTATTGTCCAACTGTAGTCTGAGCTCAAGATCTACTGCCACTATTTTCTTAATTCTTACCATGTATAATCCTATTGAAGTGATGAGTAGAAAGCATAGATCATGTTAAGATGATCAATTTAAACATGTAGGATGACTATAGGTGGCAAGATGGGTGGGTCCCACAGGTTGGGTAACATTAAAAAGGGTCCTTTTTTAGTATCGATTGGAATAGGCCAGATCTGGTTGGATGACCCACAATCGCCCTCCCCGGGTAAGTGTGGAGACTTATCATGTATGGAGTTGGAAAGAATTGCAAATTGAAGATATCTTGAATTAATGAAGCATGACGTGGACATATATCCAAAAGATTTGAAATTAATTTCAAACTTGGATTAGATATGTACGTAATTCAAATTAATGTTTAGATATGCATGCTACGGTTGTTGGCCGACTTATTATTTGTTCCTACGGCTTTGATTCAAGATTTATTATGGATAAGTATCGTGGGTATATATCTCGGCAGATTCAAGATTAGAATTTGATATAGATTAGGAAGGTAATCCTAGTTTTCTCCTATAAATAAAGTTCTCATGTAATTGTAACCTCATTCACTCAAAGATAATAAAGAAGTAGTCTCTAGTTCGGCCGTGGACGTAGCTTGATCACATCGATCAAGTGAACCACGTAAAATTGTCGTGTTCTTGTTTTCGTTTTGCTATTTGCTTGTGTTTGTGGTGGTTATTGTTTGGGTCCATTCCGCGTTTCCTTACAACTGGTATCAGAGCCAGGCTGTTTGTTTGGCTCAGTTGAAGCAATGGCAGAAGACGGGAAGGTCAAGATCGACAAGTTTGACGGCCACGATTTTGGTTTCTGGAAGATGCAGATCGAGGATTATTTGTATCAGAAAAAGCTACATCTACCTTTATCGGAGACGAAACCGGCAGATATGAAGCAGGAAGATTGGGATTTGATGGATAGGCAGGCTCTTGGTGTGGTCAGGTTATCGTTGGCGAAGAATGTCGCGTACAATATTGTCAATGAAAGGACCACATTTGGATTAATCAAGGCGTTATCCAACATGTACGAAAAACCTTCGGCTTCAAATAAGGTTTTCTTAATCCGACAGTTGGTGAATACGAAGATGAAGGAAGGGGCATGCGTTACTGATCACGTGAACGAGTTTAATTCGATACTCTCGAGGTTAGTATCAGTTGACATTAAATTCGATGATGAGGTACAAGCTCTTTTACTTTTATCGTCTTTACCTGAGAGTTGGTCTGGCACGGTTACGGCAGTTAGTAGTTCATCTGGAACTACTAAGCTTACTTTTGAGGGGATTCGGGATTTGATTCTCGGAGAAGATATCCGTAGGCGGAACTCCGGGGAATCATCGAGTTCCTTACTGAGTGCTGATGGCAGGGGTAGAAAGATTGACAGGGGCAAAGGTCAAAACAGAAATAGGTCAAAATCGAGGAAGAGGGGTCAGTCAAAGAACAGGAATGATATTACTTGCTGGAACTGCAAGCAGAGTGGGCATTTTAGAAATCATTGTACAGCTCCTAAGACTCAGAAAGAGATGAATGTTGCAGCTGATGATGACTCAGATGCTTTAGTTTGCAGTGTTGAGTGCTCGGTTGAATCCTGGATTATGGATTCGGGTGCATCGTTCCATGCCACCCCATGCAAGGAAGTGATGCGAAATTTTAGGTCATATTCTGGTCAGGTTCGGCTAGCTGATGACAAGAAACTTGATATTACGGGTATTGGAGATGTTGTTCTCGGAACTTCCCTTGGTACAAGTTGGACTCTGAAAAACGTGAGGTATGTTCCTGGTCTCAAGAAAATGTTAATTTCAGTTGGGCAGTTGGATGATGAAGGACTTCACGTAGTTTTCGGGGATCGGCAGTGGAAAGTAGTTAAAGGGAATATGGTTGTTGCCCGTGGTCACAAAAGAGGGACTTTATACATGGCAGAGGTACCGGCTGATAATGTAAACGCAGCTGTTGATGAAGATACAGGTAGTTCCACTCTATGGCACCAAAGACTTGGGCATATAAGTGAGAAGGGTATGAAGGAGTTGGTTTCCAAAGGCAGAATTCCAGGGTTGGAAAAAGTGACAGTTGGTTTCTGTGAGCCATGTGTTCTTGGTAAGCAGAAAAAGGTTACTTTCGTGAAGACTGGAAAGTCACCCAAGGTTGGGAAGTTGGAGCTGATTCATACTGATGTGTATGGGCCTACATCAGTTGCATCAATAGGCGGATCACGGTACTATGTCACTTTCATTGATGATTCTACTAGAAAGGTATGGATTTATTTTCTTAAAAATAAATCTGATGTTTTTATTGCCTTTAAGAGATGGAAAGCTGCTGTTGAAAATGAAACTAATCTGCAGGTTAAATGTTTAAAGTCTGATAATGGGGGAGAATACAGCAGCAAGGAGTTTGTTGAGTTTTGTGCAGATAATGGGATAAGAATGATCAAAACAGTGCCAGAAACTCCTCAGCAAAATGGTGTCGCTGAAAGAATGAACAGAACTCTGAATGAACGGGCAAGGAGCATGAGGTTGCATGCAGGGTTACCTAAGATGTTCTGGGCAGATTCAGTTAATGCAGCGGTGTACCTGATAAATCACGGACCCTCAATCCCATTAGGGTTCAAGATTCCAGAAGATGAATGGCAAGGTAAAGAGGTCAGTCACTCACACTTGAAGGTATTTGGTTGTGATGCTTATGTGAAAGTCAAAGATGTTGATAGAGACAAACTTGAAGCGAAAGCGAAGAAGTGTGTGTTCATTGGTTATGGCTCAGATGAAATGGGATATCGGTTTTGGGATGATCAGGCTAAAAAGGTCTTCAGAGGCAGAGATGTCACCTTCAATGAAAACTCACTTTATAAAGATAAGTCTTCAGCAGATTCTAAGACTGTAAGAGAATCCAACAAGAAAGATCAAGTAGTGTTTGAAGATGACTCAGATGAAGATCTTGCAGATTCAAGTAAGCTTTCAGAAAATGGTGAGAGTTCTGAAACCAGTCAGGGTTCGGAAAGCAGTGGAGGACCTAGAAATAGTGGGAGCTCAGGTGATAGTGAGAGCTCGGATGACAGTGATAGTGATGATGCATCCACTTTGAGAAGATCCACGAGAGAAAGAAGACCTCCAGCTAGATACTCTCCATCAGCAAACTATTTGCTATTGACTGAAAATGGTGAACCAGAATCTTATTCAGAGGCCATAAAAGTTAAAGAATTCATACAGTGGGAGAAGGCTATGAGGGATGAGATGAATTCACTTGAAAAGAACCAGACGTGGTCCTTGGTCAAGCTACCAGCGGGAAAGAAAGCTTTACAGAGTAAATGGGTGTTCAGGGTTAAAGAAGAATTTAATGGCGGTAAACGGTATAAGGCGAGATTGGTAGCTAAGGGGTTCCAACAGAAAATAGGGGTTGATTATAATGAGATCTTCTCTCCAGTTGTGAAGATGACTACAATCAGACTGGTTCTTAGTATCGTTGCAGCAGAAAACTTACATCTAGAGCAGCTAGATGTTAATACAGCATTCTTACATGGTGACCTTGATGAAGACATCTATATGGTACAGCCAGAGGGTTTTCAGATTGCTGGTAAGGAAAACCTGGTGTGCAAATTAAAGAAAAGTCTGTATGGGTTGAAGCAAGCACCGAGGCAATGGTACTTGAAGTTTGACAGTTTTATGCAGAGGAATGGTTACACACGATGTGAAATGGATCACTGCTGTTACTTGAAGAAATTCAGATCCTCTTATATAATAATGTTGTTATATGTTGATGACATGTTGATTGCAGGATCAGATATGGCAGAAATCAACAGGTTAAAGAAACAGTTATCTCAAGACTTTGAGATGAAAGATTTGGGTGCTGCAAGACAGATACTTGGCATGAGCATTATCAGAGATAGAACAGGAGGTACTCTAAAGCTTTCTCAAGAAAAGTATATTTTGAAAGTTTTAGATAAGTTCAGGATGATTGACGCCAGAGTCAGAAGTACACCTATGGCTACTCATATGAAATTATCTAAGAAACAATGCCCTCAGACGGATGAAGACAAAGATGAAATGGCTAAAGTTCCTTATGCGTCGGCAGTTGGCAGTTTGATGTATGCAATGGTTTGCACCAGGCCAGATATTGCTCATGCAGTGGGAGTTGTAAGCAGGTTTATGTCTAATCCTGGTAAAGAGCATTGGGAGGCGGTTAAGTGGTTGTTACGCTACTTAAAGGGGACTTCTAAAACTGCATTGTGTTTCAGAAAGAATGATGTTATTTTAGAAGGCTTTGCTGATGCAGATTTGGGGGGCTGTTCAGATTCAGGCAAGAGCACTACGGGTTTATTGTTCACAGTTGGTGGAACAACAGTCAGTTGGATGTCTAGGTTACAGAAACGTGTTGCTCTCTCAACCACTGAAGCAGAGTATATGGCGATTGCAGAAGCAAGTAAAGAGCTTATTTGGTTGAAGAATTTTCTGTTAGAGTTGGGCATGAAACAGGATGACAGTGTTCTTTATTGTGATAATCAGAGTGCAGTTCACCTTGCTAAGAATCCGGTGTTTCACAGCAGAACGAAACATATTCAGATGAGATATCATTTTATCAGGGAGTTGATAAGTGATGGTACGTTGTCCTTGAAAAAGATCCTTGGTACGAAGAATCCTGCAGATATGTTTACTAAGGTGGTGACAACAGATAAGCTGAAGCTTTGCATGGCTTCAGCTGGTCTTCAGATTCAGTGATGAATGAAGACGCCGAGCTAGAGACAGAGAGAAAGGTTACAGAGATTACAAGTTCTTGGATGGCAGTTGAGCTGATAAGCCTCCAAGTGAGAGATTGTTAAGTGTGGAGACTTATCATGTATGGAGTTGGAAAGAATTGCAAATTGAAGATATCTTGAATTAATGAAGCATGACGTGGACATATATCCAAAAGATTTGAAATTAATTTCAAACTTGGATTAGATATGTACGTAATTCAAATTAATGTTTAGATATGCATGCTACGGTTGTTGGCCGACTTATTATTTGTTCCTACGGCTTTGATTCAAGATTTATTATGGATAAGTATCGTGGGTATATATCTCGGCAGATTCAAGATTAGAATTTGATATAGATTAGGAAGGTAATCCTAGTTTTCTCCTATAAATAAAGTTCTCATGTAATTGTAACCTCATTCACTCAAAGATAATAAAGAAGTAGTCTCTAGTTCGGCCGTGGACGTAGCTTGATCACATCGATCAAGTGAACCACGTAAAATTGTCGTGTTCTTGTTTTCGTTTTGCTATTTGCTTGTGTTTGTGGTGGTTATTGTTTGGGTCCATTCCGCGTTTCCTTACAACCTGAACAGAGAAAACCTCTCTTTTTACCCGTTTACCCCTTTCAACTTTTTTTTATTTTGAGTTTTTAACTGTTTGAGGTAAAACACTACTCAAATCTACCCACTCATAAGTAAATATGATGAACCTACACCTCCAATAGATGACATATTTCTCACCTTTGTGAAGGTAGAATACTGAAAACTCGAATACTTTTAGGAAGATATGAATTGACAACATTTGCAAGTGCTATCCCATTCGGGTCACCAACCCAGGCGATTTCAGGGATTTCCATTTTAAGTGATATCATGGTTGATAACGAATGAACCTGGGTAGCTGAATATAGTTAGTAACGCACATAAGAAGACGAAAAATTCAAAATCAGAAATTGAATAAACAAGTGGTATAACTTCACTTCAACTTACTCCTTTATCAGTTCTGCTACTTCTAGCCCATGCTATCTTGTTCAAATCCCCAAAGTTACTGTCACGAATTCCGCCTGCTTTGTAAATGGCCGTTTCCAGCTCTTTCTCTATAGCTATATGACACAGATGTTATTACTTTTAACAAAACCACAAAGATAATAAAATTTAAAGATTATGTCTACACAAGTTGCTTGTGTAAGCTAATTTCAAACAAAAGATATGACTTTATGATCAACAAGTAAGTTTATCACATATTTTATTGATCTATTTTTGTGGCTAGAATATAATATTTACATACAATTGGATCACAATGGCATCCGATTCCCAAGCTCCCAACTAAAGTCTAAAGATTACATTTTAATTGAATATCTTACACCACCGCCGCCGCCGCCGCAGCAGATTGCCGCCAGAAGATCCGGAAAGTTACAAAGAGAACAAATAAACGGGGTCGCTTCATTAACATCGCAGACATGCTGCGGTGGTAAGACCCTTCCATCAGCAAATAACTTCCGGCGATTATCACCGAAGTTCACATCCATCAGTGCATCCCTAAACAGCGTCTCCACCCCAAACCTTCGTTCAAACTCCAGAAACTCCCCAAGTGAAGAAGGCTTCGAAGCCTCACCAGTGCACAACCACCACCACTTCCTCCTCCTAACCCTCTTCCGCCGCCGTTCCGCCGTCGTCGTCTCGGTCTTCCTCCTCCTCCGTCCTACAAAATCTCTTCTATTTAGGGTTGATCCAAGCGTTACAGTTGGCGTCCTGCAAGTGACAGCTGGAAACGACGTCGTGACACCCATTAGAGCTGCTAAGGTGGTGCTACGGTCATGGAAAAACGACCCGGTTGACTCGGTATCCAAATCGGAAGATGAAACGGAAGAGATCGTCGGTGATAAGAACGGCGGAAGCAATTCCCTTGCAGTATGTAACGTCAACATCATCATCGTCATCCTCCGTGTAGTTGATTTCACGCACAGATAAGATTTCCACTAGTTTTTTGTATGCATTGCATGTGTAAGCGTATTCGAATGTGAGATGCTTTTGGAAAGCATGTATAATATATATATATATAAAATAATAATATAATAATGTAATCAACCACCAAATATTTCATACTATCGCTTTTCGATTTTTTTAATAATTTAACTATATTTTATAGTAACCAAAGTCTAAAATCTGGAGCTACCAACAATATTTTGAGATATGATACTTGTATTTATATGAAATAATAAATAAACCAATAAAGATAGTTACTGTTTCATACCTTTTATTACGTGTCTAGAAAAATAAAGACATGTTTATCGACACAAATAAAATGTCCAAAAGAATATCTTGTTTCCGTACAAGTTCAAATGGGCCTGGTATAAGTTCAAATGGGCCAACTTATATATAATATTGAGTTAATTACATTTTTGGTCCTTGTAGTTTACATAAAATTACATATTTGGTCTTTAGACTTCATTAATTACAACATTCATCCTTATGGTTTATATTTTGTTTTAATATTGGTCCTTAACACACCTAAAAGGACAAAATACCCTCATCTTATTTTTTTTCTTTTATTTTAATCTTTATTTATTTAAATAATACATAAAACATTATTTTATTATTTTAATCAACTAATTATCATAAAAAATAAATATACCCTACTCTCGTTCACATTCCCCCATGTCTGTCTCCTCATCCTCCCTCTCCTCTCTCTACACATAGCACCGCCACCACCATCTCCAGTCGCATCCTCAACATCTGGTAACCATCAAACTAACACCACCACCACCATCTCCTACAAATCCACCTTCTCTACCTCAACACCATGAAACCACATATCGCCGCCACCAACATAGAACCACCTACCAGCGCTAATAACATCACCTACTCGCAACCATGAAACCACCTACCCACCACCACCATATCGGACCGACCACCACCCATTACCATAACTAAACCTATGAATAAAATTTAAAACACTAGGAAGCATCCAAACAGAAGACATTTAAAACCAGAAAGTGAAAGCCCTAATCTAAGATTAAGTTGAAAAAGATAGGTGACATCATCGTATATCAAGACAAGTCTTAACCCTTGATGGTGATGTTTTCTAACAGATGAAATCAGTCGTTTGATGGTGGTGATGAATGCCATGACAAGTGGTATAGAAGTGGTAGAGGAGATACCGTCGGAGATGATGGTGGTTTGATGGTAGTGGTGATGGTGGTTTGATGGCTGTCGCACTGCCACCTCCACCTTTCTCCACCGCCACCATCATCGTCTTTCTCTACCGCACCACCACCGTCCTTCCCAGACGGTTGAACCCGATGGAGAGAAAGGAGATGGAGAAAGCATGGAGAAACCAAATCCACCACCCTAAGCCACTAACGTAGCCCCCAAATCTTACCCTAGATCCATCACTCCTAGTCCTCATTGTAACCCTAGATCTGTAACAGCAGTGGTGAGGGGTTGAAAGATTAGTTCCGAAGAGTGTGATCGCTGTTGGAGTTGGTGGCAAGATGTGGTGGTTGAGAGGCCGCCGGTTCCATGAGCAATGTTGGTGGTCGGAGTGGTGGTCGGATGTGGCACCCGACGACATCTAGAGAGAAGATGAGAGAGACGGTGAAGGGAGGGTGTGGTGTGGTGGTGGGGGTTATACTTTTAATTTTTGTAAATTATTAACTTTTTAAATAATAATCACTTTATTAATATTATTTATTATAAGATTTTAATATATAAAACTAAAATTAAAAGAATAAATTAAAGTCATGAGGGCATTTGGGTCATTTGTAGTGTAGGAAGGACCAACATTGAAAAAAAATGTAAACTATGAGGATGAATATCGTAATTAATGAAGCCTAAGGACCAAATCTATAATTTTATATAAACCACAGAGACCAAAAATGTAATTAACTCTATAATATTTGAATTTGAATCATTGTTAGGCACTGTTGCAGAACTCGATTTAGCCGGTCAACTAGTGGTCCTCTAGTCGGTAGTTGGGCATATATCTTGACGAACATGTTGGTATTATTAATGTGGTTTGTTTTTTCAAAAGAAAGTTATAAGGAATGTAAGAAACTGGTTTTGTCTTAAAGATGATTAAAAAATAAGTAAATTACTATAATTTTTTTCTTAAATTCTTAAAATTAAAATAATTATGATAATTTAAAATTTTTAAGGGATAAAAAAAAGTTAAGGGAACTTAGTCAGGAACGCGTGAGTTCAATTTAATATTTCTTATTCCTATCTAGTAAGTTTTACAAATTTTTGTTAGGTAAATTAATATGTGGATGCCTTTATCTTTCCATGATTATATATATTAGTTGCATGTGTCATTATTTAATTGGCATACTTATAAAGTGATAATAGACAAGTGATAGCTATTTTTCATTTCACTATGTTATTGAAACCTATGATATATTGATTGTTTCTATGGTATAATTGAATATGAGATTGACAATTAAAAATATAGTAGAAGCCTCAAAGGATAGACTTTCGCTGGTAATTTTATTTTCTATAACAATGATAGTACCTTTTCAACTTTGTCTAAAAGTCTTAAATCTATGGCCCTAACAATTCGCATTTTCTTATTTATTTTAAAGATAAGTTCACTTTTTATTTTAAATTACCTAGCTATTTGGAGTTTATTTAACATCGTTGTCCATTTAAGTTCCTTTGTATTCGTATTTATATATTTGTGTTCGTGTATGTTCGGTTAAAGTTTAAATAAACGAACACAAACAAGCAATTTCATGTTTAAATGTAAGTGTTTGGGTGTTTATATTCAGTTAAACAAATGAACATGATAAACTGTTTTTATGTCTAACCCTAAACAGTAGTCTAAAATCATTTACTTTTCTTAAAGATTTACATCCAAATTACGGATTTTTCATAAGTTCATCACTAATATTGTTCTAAAGGGAAATATTCATTACACACCTCAATAGGATAGAGAGGGTGGAATGCGTATGCTCATGATGGAATATGCCTCAAGAATTATAAATGGTGAGAAGATAAAGTTGTTTTGGGTTATAGAATTTGATTTTTATTGAATTGAAATTATTAAGGATTTTAAAATCTAGAAGAGATTGGGATTTAGAATTGTATTCACTAGGTAATTGTGCTTGGTGCTTATGAATGAATGTGACTCTACCACCCACAAAACATGTCCACCAAAATCGGTCACGTTTGGCGTTGGCGTTCAAAATCGGTCAACATCGGTCTCGGCGGTCAACGGAAGTCAAACATTTTAAAGAAAAACCTAGAGTTTAAGTAATCGATCGAGAAACAGACCCTCACATTCTGTCGTAACTTCGTAAGGCCTAGGGCTCCAGCGTCGGGCGACCTCCACAGCTCCACCCCGGCGACCTCCACCTCCGATGAACTTCACCTCTCTCTCTCTCTCTCTCTCTCTCTCTCTCTCTCTCTTGAAATTTTGGAGTTCATCAAAAGGTTAATTTCAATTTACAATTAGGTTATAGCTTTAAAGTTTACATTTTATATATCTTTGAGTTTGATTTTCTGCTCCATTGCTCTACTTGCTCGATTTTGTGCTCAATTTTGACACTTTTTTTTCTTTTTATGCTCGATTTTCTGCTCCACTAGGCTACTGCTCAACTTTTTTTTTCTTTCTATATTGTCCATTGCTCAAAGCCACATAATGTTGAAGTGTTATTGGCAAATGATAGTCACTTGGCTCAAGAATGGATTGTTGATTGTGAAAAAACATGGTGGAGATAAAGTCAAAGTCGAAGAAGGTGTTGAAGATGAAAACGTTGAAGCCGAAGCACATTGGGAAGCGGTTGGTAAAGCTTTGGAAGCCGATGAATATCTAGAACCCCGAAAAAGTTCTTGAACAACTACAAGCAAAACAACTAGAACAAGTACAAGAGAATTTTTTGAGGATGATTTCGAGTCCGAGTCTAAGAGTGAGGAGGTAGTATACGAAGAAGGTGAATACGAGTCGGATGGAACTCAAATCATAAAAAATTATGGAGATGTAGAGTAGAATACAATATGGATTATTGAACTTATGGTTTTATTTAAGTTTATTAAACTAGTTATGAACTTATGGTTTCAACTTTCAAGGCTTGTTAAACATTTTAATTTTTTATGGTTATTGACTTATTTAGTTAGGATTTAAAATAAATTCTTTTATAATTTATCGTTTCCAACGAGAAACCGATTAATTGCCACCAAGACCGATTAATCACTTAGCGGTGGTCGGCCGCCGACATACCACCGACCGATTTCTACAACCTTGCCATATATCGAACCCTACGATAAAAGCAACCAGAAATTCAAGCATATTTCTATAATCGAACCCTAAATCGACCCAGATGGTGAAGACTAAACCGTAACCATTAATTGTCACACATGGTGAAGAAATTGACCCTAGAATCAAAACTTAAAAGTGAATGCTAAAAGTCTAAAACAAACTATGATCGATCTAACAATTAAGCCACCCAGATATTGGTTTGTTGGAACATCGATATGATGGTAATGATGTGTGCGTTAAAGTAATGGATCCGGAGGTTGTCTATTCAGACTCAAGTATGTGCTATGTCCACAATTCCAGCTTAGCACCCTAGTATGTTCTAACGTCGATGGACGGGGCTAAATTCAGTAGATTCCACCATGTGTAGAATTTAAAGAATCAGAGTCCGATTCCTTGCTTCCAAATTTGTCAACCAAATACATAATGTGAAGGAATGAGAATTTAATTCTATCATATTCCGTGGGATTTCAGTAAGGGAAACATAAGGAGTATTACTAACAACACTTATTTTCATTAATAAATGAAAAGAAATCAATCAAAGGGGGTATGAGGAAAGAAGAGCAACAAATATCATTCTCTTGTATCAAGAAAGAAGAGAAAATAATAAGATAATAAATATATCCTTTCTGCATAATATTTAATGATTTTAGTTGACCAAACCATAGATGAATCAAGCTTAATACAAGACTTAGGCAGTGTTTGGTATGAAGGAATGAGATAAGGATTGGAATAACTCATTCCTGCGTAATGGAAAAAACATGTTTGTTTAGCATATAGGAATGGAATGACCCATTACTTGTGTAATGTAATTCCTTCCATTTCATTCCATAGGGGATGGTTGTTTTTTCCTTATTCCATTATGGAATGGAATGAATTTTATTAATTAATTTTTATTTTTTAAATTTTTTTACTAACATTAATAAATATTTTCTAGATATTTACAAAATTTATTAAAAAAAAATTTCTATAATGTTCTTAACTAAGTTTTTTTAATTTTTTTATGCTTAATCTTTCTTATAATAAGTTATTGATTTACATACTTTTATTAAGTTATTAACTAATCAAAAGTAAAATACATTTAGAAATTTGTATATAAAATATTGATAAATAAAGTATTGTTTTCAATAAAAATATATAAGTAAAAAATATTCTCTTTGTTTAAATTTCGTATGTAAAGATCATTTTAATAAAAAAAAAAATTGTCTTTTTTCTTAAATATCATATTAATGATAATCTTGTAGTTTTGATATTGATCAATATTTTTTAGACGTGCAAAAGTGTATTTAAAATAATTTTTTATGTATAAAATTACTTAAATTTAAGTTATATTTTAATACAAGGACATTTTAGTCATTGTTTATTTATTTTATTCCATTACAATGTTTATTCCACTCTACCAAACATATTACATTAATGATTCATTCCATTCCGAGAAAGCAACCAAACATTCGGATGGAATGGTAATGAACTATTTCATTCCTCTGATCATTCCATTCCTTTGTCTATTCTATTCCTTTGTTATTCATTTTCGTCCAACCAAACATACCCTTAGACATTTCATTTTTTTGCAATTTTCTTTTTATTTTGTCACGTCTGATTCTCTCTTTTCTAGACCTATATTTTGACATCTAACGTACCAATCGAGTAACCATTTGTTTAAAACAGGTAACTATTACCCGCGCTTCGCGGCGGGGTAAAAATAATATCTCGCCTATTGTAAAATTATATTGTTACTTTAACTTTTAATGAAACGTGTCTAAACGACTATAAAAAATATTTTAAAAAAGGCAGAAGTTGCAACGTCAAATAATTCGGTTGTTCTATAACGATATATTTACATCTTAATCTAACGATCAAACTATAATATGATATATACCTACATAAGATCTATCACAAAAATTAAGTTTAATGCTTAATAAAAATGAACCTAAACTCTAATGCCTAAATAATTCAAGTTAATGATTACACCAAAATAAGCGTAAGCTTTAAAGTTAAAATATTATATAAAGGTTTAAGAGTTTAAACTATTTTTAACCTTAATCAAAACTCTTAATTAAGTAAATATATTAATTATTATTTATATAAAATTATAAAACACATATATATTTAAAAAAAATAGAAGTTAAAAAAGGGAAAAAGGGATAGAGATATTAAAACAAAGTTTGAAAAGAGTTAAAAAATCAGAATTTATGTTTTAAGAAATTAGAAGTTAAAGTAGGCGAAAAAAGTTAAAAAAAATACAAAAGAAAAATGAAGAAAAAACATCAAAATAAAAAAAACTCGGATTTCTACCATAATTAGACTCGAACCCAGGTCTCCAGGGTGAGAGACACGCTTTTCCCACTCCAGCCAAACCCAGGTTTGGTTAATCTGCCTCCTACGTAATATATATTATAAATACTTTTCTTGTACTAAAAGACAAAAAAATTTCCTTCTAAATGTATATACTTATATAATGTCCTTATAATTTTCTTTAAGTTAGTTTCCCTTTTCAAAAGAATACAAGTAAAAAGAATAAAAAGGAAACTCACAGACACAACGTTTATAACGTTATTCGTCACTTGTTATCTACTAGTTATACTTTTAAATGACTTGTGAAAATCTACTTATTTCCTATTTTTCTTATAGTTAGGCTTATTACTGTGGTTGATAATTTGTACACAATAACTTTTTATCAAACGCAATACAAAATGACATTATACCCTTAAATTTGTAGATATGAATAGTAAATAATGCGTTGACATGTCCTAAATAGTGCACACAAATCATCACCCTTTCGTGCTAAATCATAACATTTAATAAGCTATCAAGCTGTCCTCCCGGGATAAATTAAGGAAAGAAAATAATAGAAAGGAAAATTAACAAATAGAAAAAGAAAAAAATAATGATTTTTATTTTTTATTTTCCTGAGTTGGAAATAAAAAAAAATAACTTTGTATTCCCAAGTTTAAAATAAAGAAAAGAAAAAATATCATTTTCTTAAAATTATTATTATAATTAAAGGTAATTTCGTCAATTACAAAAAATTATAAAAAGATTTCTTAGATGAGAAATTAATCAAAATTTAAATTTTAAATCATTTCAATTATTTCCTTAAAATAAAACTTTTTTTTTTATTTTCTTTCGACTCTCTAGTCTCTACTCAGAAACATAGCGTTTAGACAGCAATGAGCCAATGATACGCGGAAGTAAGGAACTCAAGTGTAAAGTTATCAAGAAGATAGATAGAAGTAGAAAATAAAGCGGGAAGATAATTTACTGGATATGGAGTCATCTTTTTGCATCTGCAATCCTGCAATAGAAACATAATCCCTACCAGAATTTAGCAACAACACCGAAACGCACACAAAGCACTAATACTCACAAACTAGATAATTGAAAACCGTCCAATTTAATCAAACTGGAGTCAAAAGTATCAGGAGATCGGAAAAACAAGATGAGGAGCAGAAACGAAAGGGAGCCTACCTCTGTAATCGGTGCCGACGTATCCGACGCGCATCACGACCTTCTTCTTCCGGTAAGGCTCCCATTCACTAGGAGTGGTGGTGTCGAAGGATTGGCTCGGCGGTGGAGGAGCTAGGGTTTCGAGAGCGGTGGCGGACGGCTGAGGTGAGGAGGAGAAACAGAGGATACTGATTGATTTCGTTTGAAGGTTGGAGATTGAAAACAAGAGTTTGGGGGAATTTTGGGCGGATATGAGAGGGGAGAATGCGTGTCGGAAGGAAGAAGTGAGCATTGAAGACGATTGAAGTTTGGGAGTGAATATCAATCTGTACGACCACACCTCTGGTGTCCGGTGATTCTGTGAGGCTTCTAGGCAACAGGCATGACACTCTAAGTTAAAAAGAGTGCACACTTGTGTAGGGGTGTTTTTCGGGTATATCCGTCGGGTTTCGGGTATTTCGGGTATTTTGGAATAGATATTTTAACCGATAACCGATCCATTCTACATTACGGGTTTCGGGCTTCGGGCTTCGGGTAGGTTTCGGGTACGGTTTGGGTCGGTTATTTTCGGGTATACCCGATTTAGTTGCAACGAGCCATATAGTTCTACATTACTTGGTTACATATATTACTATAAGACATGAAAATTAAGTTTATTATTTACAAGTTAGAGCATATGATGATCAGAACCTGCAGGTTGAATATCATGCCATATATATAATACACAATTCTTTTGCACAGTTGTATTATAACTACAGATGTAAAGATGCGGTGAATTCCATCTTGACCCAAAAACCCTAAAACTTTATCAAATAGAAAACCTTAGAACTTAATCACCAAAATCGAACTTGAAACCCTTACCTTTTGGTATATCGCTGCTCTGAACGACACAAAGAAGAAGAAAAAAGTCGTTGAATGTTGATCGACGAGAACTGTTGCAAGCCGCTTGTTGCTCGTTGAATGTTGATCGACGCAAAAGAAAAAGAAAAAGGCAATCGATGAGGGATCTGATCGTGGGATGTTGTGCCTTTGGTGTCAAGCCCGAAGCTGATGAATCGCATCGTACGTACAGGGGTGTTGTCCTATCGCAGAATGGAGGAGGAAGTTAACCTGTTGTTATGGATTTAAGTTAAAATTCTTTTTGGGCTTTTTTCAAAACTTTCACGTAAATAGTAATATGGCATGGGAGAATGAGTGTACAATTTGAAATGCATTATGTACTAGACAATATAGCTAGTAATTGCTCTTTTAAAAAAGTCGGGTATTTCGGGTATACCCGAAAATTATTTTTCCTAACCAATAACCGAACCGAATTAGATACGGGTTAACCCAATAACCGAATATGGATACCCGATAACCGAAATAACCGAACCGAAATACCCGAACCTTTAACGGGTCGGGTGGTTATTTCGGGTTTCGGTTTTTTTCGACACCCCTACACTTGTGGCCCCTTTATTTTTAAAACTAACATATTTTACACCAAAATAAGATTACACTTCCCCTCCAAAACCCTCCATTTCCTTTCCTTTACTAAATGAAACTCAAAAACACATTTTTTAGAGCTTTCTTTCCAAATCCTTTCATTTTTTTCTTAAAAAAACTCGAGAACAGGGCGATTTTGTTGTTCATGATTCGCGATTTAAGGCTATGAGCATCCATCCCCGTCTTCCCTTACCATATCAGCTCAACATCATTATTTTCTTTCATTCCCCTTCATCCTACTAACTCCACGTCCATCTCCCTCCACCATTCTCTGTTTATAAAATAATAATAATAAATGTAGCGAGAGGAGAGAGATAGAGAGAAGATAAAGAGACAACAGGGGAGAGATAGTGTGAATAGAAACCAACTAAACCTATCACTAAAGAGTGATAGGAAAGGGGGCGATGGTGTAACACTCCAACCAGCTCCATACCCGCTGGTTGAATGTCCATAGCCTAAATAGCATCCTTGCAAACACTTAAAAAATAAAGGAATAAAAAGAATTTGGTAGGATATTGATTTTCTTCCCCTCCGTTTTCTTAAAAAACTCGAGAACATGTTTTTTTTCTTGTCCTCTCAAGTCATTTCTATTTTAATCCTTGAAAAAACTCAAATAATTTTAACCAGATTATAATTGGATGAGTTGTTACTACTAAACGCAGTTCGCAATTTGCTGAATCTCAAAAATGAGAATAAACAAGATTTGAAGACTAGTACTAATTTGTCAAAATCCCTACTCTATACCATAATCACAAACAATGTAACATCTTTCCACCCCATACTCTGCTATGCCGGGGTTGGGTACGGGATGGAGTAATCAGAATCGACCCGAGTTCCAAAAACCTTTTGGATTCTTAACCAAAAGTTTAGCAGAAGACTACTAAATCAGGCTGCAAAACAAGTGAATCCAGACAAGCTTTTCTATAGAAAACTGAAAATGTAAACTACCATGGAAATGGTACACTCATATTTGACACTACATGCAAATAAACAACGGGGGACATGAGCTCCTTTACCAACCAGTTGCTTATCGACTGGTATTAAGGTGAAACAATTTCCATTCGCTTGACCTGAAAACATCGGGAAGAAAGAGAATGCCATCCATAAGTATCCTTACAAAGTCGATTTGTTGATAAGTAAAGATTAGAATGTCAATGACCAACAATTACGGAATCAAATAAGCATAATCGTAATAGATGTGGCAATTTTAACCCATATGTATGTTTACTTGGGTTATATTTGTTCCTTAACAATGGGTTGAAGGTTGACCAAAGTATACACAAATGCATAAAACCTCCTAAATTGTTAAAAATATTATATTATTGTTGTGTAGTGGGCCCTTTCTGCAATGATATTAAAGACGTTAACTATTTATGATAAATATAAAAATACGGAACGTGTTTGCAGGCTTGCAGCCAACCAGACCCGTCCCATACTAAAAGGTTGCCAATATTTATCTTGACTCAACCGCTAACCCGTTATTTGCCACCTCTAAAACATGCTGTTCTCAAACGGTAGACAAGCAAAAAGAATGAATAGCAGTGAAATGTGAAGTGATGTTAGATGGGGCCGGCACAAACTCAGCTTCTAGTACAACTTTTGTTCAAGGGTTAGTAATTTAGTGTTTTTAATACCAAAGGGCTTGTAGCCTAGCGGTACCAAGGAATTGGAAAGGTGTTCCCCATGGTCACGGGTTCTACTGTTGTTGTTAACATAAGGTGTAGATTTAAGAGTAGGTTAGGATGTGTGCATATTTTGTTGTTCCAAAAAATTTAAGTGTTGTAAATTATCATAATTCTGGGAAGGCTAAAAACATTATGTCCCAAAAGTGTAATCTTACTGGTTGTAAAAAGGAGAGCTTGTAACGTAATAGTTTAACATGTTGAACAAATTACAACACTATTTTTACATGTAGCCGAACCAATTTGATGCATAATGGTATTTGGTAGATGTTGCACACAGCTCTGTATAATCTAAAGCCCCGAACTAAAGTTGGTAGCTTTAACCAATTTACTTACGAATGAGTTGATATTGGTGAAGTTTAAAAAAAATATAAACGGGTCAATCCAGTTGAATATGTCAAACGGGTCAATAGTTGGCAAAAGTTTATTTTTAATATATACAACCTCCTAAATCGTTTTATTCAAATTTAGAATATTAACTTAACAATATAGTTTTTGCAATCATATTCAACACATTGACTATTTACTTAAAAAATAGAAATTTTGGACAGAAAAATGATTGCAGTCATCCCAACCCATTTAATATCCAAAAAAAGTATCTATCGACTCATTATCCAACCAGCCAGACCCACCCATTTATCCACCTCTTCCAAGAACGAATGATGAGAAAGATTCGACATTAGTAAAGTACCTCAAGTAGAGTAGTATAACGCAGCATCAGTCTTAAGCCAAAAATTCTCCTCCCATGTAGCCCATGCATCCCTGATTTCATCCAACTGAGAATCTGGAATCCTAGTATTTGCATCTAATAACTCTACCCACTCCTTCCAAGGATATATCGAAGGATCCAATAATTCTGAAAACTGAGGCAACATGATTGATTCATAGAAATCTTCAACATTCTTCAGTATTACTTCTGATTCAACTGAAGTCAGAATTTCAGGCCTTATAGCTTTCCCGGACTCTTTTTCCAATATGAAATGGTTCCATCTTAAAAATAATACCTCAGATGGAGCAATGGGTAGGAGAAAACGTGTGAATTTGTTAAGCGATAGTGGAATTACATCTCTAGGAAGTAGTCCACGCTTCACTGCCACTGCTGCTCCCACCATTTTGCGGATCTGATCAGATACCATTCAAATGCATGTGAGTAGAAGGAATTAACATCAACGTACACTAGCTTTTTCCCTTTTCATGTCCTAGAAAGTAGGACTCTTAATAACTTCAAACAAAACAAACAGACATTGACTCTGTGAATTACATAGTATAAAAAACATTAAGTACTGTTCATACGCTCATGTCCCTTCAATTGTAGGGTTTCAAATAGTATAAAAACCCATCGGTTGGCTTGAATGGAATGGACAGGGTAATGGAATAAGAAAGTAATGAAATGAATCAATTTGGTGGGTTGGGCGTAATAGTGAAATGAGTTTTTGTATAACATTTTTTATATAATATATAGATACATTGTATAGTTTTATCTCTAATTAAGTTTATAAATTATTTTATAGAGGTTATAAATTTTATATGTACAAATGATAAAAATTTAAGCTAACAAGAGTAAGATTATAAAGTTATATTCTCTAGTTATTTGGAAATTAGAAAGCAATTTAACTGAAGTTTAATAAAAATATTTATGTTCTTGAGTATTACATATATTAACATTGTAAAGTTCTGTTCCATGCCATGTTTAAATGGAAAAAAGAAGAAAAACTGAAAAAGAATCACCACTCATGGCTATGGAATAAAAATTAATCAGATGTAAGTAATCACATTCATGCAAAAATTCTCCATTCCATTCCACTGGACACCAAAAGAAATTCCATTCCAATGGAAAGAACGACTTCTCATATTTCATAATACCAAACACTACATTAGGATTAGACAGACTTACTTGATGCAGCATGAATGACTCCCCACAAATGGATATCTCAACATAACTTTTTCCAACGAGATGCTTCATCTTTCCGCATGAACACTGGAAAATTTTTCTGAAATGGATATCAGTTATCCGGTCATTCTCATCAGGTTGGTGTAGCCATTTCGCAAAGACTAGTGGATCATCCAAACTGTTTCCATTTCCACCAGATTCATCAACTGGTCTTTGATCAGAATCAATGTCTCTTAGTGGCATGTGTTCTTCATCAATCCTGATAGCTTCTTCTTCATCACATTCATCAATCACATTACCTGGTGCTTGTTCTGCATAATACTTATCCCTATGCTCGGATGAAATTGTATAGTTATGGAAAGGATGTTTTCCCTGCAATAGTATATTAAAAGTCAAAATGTAATAAAATGGTCAAACTATAGTTATTCTTAAATAGAAGACCAACATACTTTTAGGCATACCTCAAAAAAGTTAAGTATATCATTGAACTCTGATAAGTGATGTTCAATTTCAGCTTCACTGGAGTTACTAGTGAGCCCAATGACGTGTAAAGGAAGAAGGTAGCCATATTTTCGCATATTACATTCATCTTTAGCATTAAAACTCCTGAAGCAGGGTGAAAAGAAAGATCTATGTGGTGAGATGAGGGAGAGCTTGTGATTTTTAAGAGGGATTTTAATGCAAATAAAAATGGACAGAAAGCATAATATAGGCAAGATGCTCAGTCCAACTACTCGATCAGAAAGGCTTTTGGTTAAACAGTTATAAAATGAATTATATTAGTATATGAACAATATAAATGCAGTTATGAATATGCTTTATAAGGTTTCCATATGTCTTCTAGATACATGTATGAAGTTCATCAAAAAATAAGAGTTTTTGTTTCATGTAATTTATTAAAAGAAAAATATCTATTAAGATTAGTATAATACTATGATCCGAGGTTGTCTCTCTATATCTTGGTAGAGGTACGATTGCCTACATCTTACCTCCCCCATACTCCGCTCAAGTGGGATTGAGTGTTGTTATCATCCGAGGTGACAAGTTACTTACTTTTGTGAAGGTAGAATGCTGAAAACTCTTATATTTTTGGGAAGATGAGTATTGACAACATTCGCAAGTTCTATCCCATTCGGGTCACCATTCCAGGGATCTTCAGGTATTTCCATTTTTAAGGATATCATGGTTGATAAAGAATGAACCTGGAATAATTTAAAAAAATCATATTATGAGCCCAAGTATTAAGGCGATATAAAATATAAATGAGAGGTAAAATTGTGTTTGAATTTACTTCATCATCGGTTTGGCTACTTGTGGCCCAAGATATCTTCTGCAAATCCCCAAAGTTACTGTCACGTATTCCACCAGCTTTGTGAATGGCTGTTTCCAGTTCTTTCTCTACAGCTATATGACACAAAAATGCTTTTAGAAAAAGCCCATCCAAGCTTTAGCTAATCTGTTAAGATACATGATTTTGTCAACATCTGTTATATGTACATGCTAACATCTATAAATAAGGAGCAACTGAGCAAGTTCTATCACATGTTTCATATCTTAAGCATTGTTAGTTCCCAGATACTTTGAAAACTCAAATGTACAGATTTTAAGTGATAATGAAACTGCAACCTTCGATACTTGGTAATAATACAATCAAGACGGGTACTTGAGCGTAGAATTATCAAGAAAATTGCAACAATCCATATATGAGATATTTACTGGGTATGGCATTGTGTTTTTTGCATTAACAAGCCGGCATCAAATTCCAGGCAGCACACCATTTATCCAGTTAACATTTCTGTTATTAGGTTATCACCAGCATTCTTTCAGTTAGTTAGAGTGTTAGACTGGTCATAAGCATTGCATGTAATCTTGCTTCTTCTTGTAATACAGGCAGATAGATAAAGAGTACAATTGACAACTCTCTCTAAAATCTTCTTTCTACTTCATCAACTGTTCAATATTTGTTTGATTATCATGTTATCAGAGCACCAAGACTCTAAACCTTTTCTTTCTTCTTCCATCCAATTCTTTAACTGATTGTTTCGATTTCCTCATTTAATCCAGATTCCAGGACATTCTCATTTGAGAATTTGTTGATCTTTGTTCCATTTTTATTTGATAATTCGGTATCTCATTGATCTAACAACTCTCACATTAAGAGTACCAGTTTCATGATCTGAGTTTTCTGGTACAATTCTCATGTGTCTCTTAATGTTGTTTTACTTTGCACACAAACATTTTAATAGAAATACTCTGCCGACATATCAGACAATATAATGAACTTGTACCTTCATCACGGTGATCTTTTTAACAATTTCATAGTTCTACACTTCTACATATAATGAAACCACCAATTATTATGAGACAGCCTAGGATCCAATAGGGTTAATGCTATGAACAAGGAAAGAGAAGCGTTGCAGGCTAATGGAACATGGAGAAAACTGATATTACTAACTGCCAAAAAATCCATTTTGAGCGTTTAACGGCAGGTTAATTATCCAAAATACCAAATGAAATCTTCAAAACTATTTGCAGACTATTCCAGAACATTTTCCACTATCATAAAGATGGTAACTATCAGAATTATGTATCATTGAATGAGCTGTCTCTAAAGAATGGGGATATTCACAAACTTGTCATCAAACATGAGTTTCTTCATGGATATCTAAATGAAGAGGTGTATATGAAAATGCCTCTAGATGTTCCAAATCCTCAGAATAAGGTTTGCAAACTGAAGAAACCATGGTATGGTTTTAAACATGCTAGTAGACAGTGGTTTCGTAAGTTGGGATATGTTCTACAACAGCAAGGATAAACACAATCAAAGAGTGATTATAGTATCTTCATCGAGAAAGTTGGTGCCCGTCTCACTTTTGTTGCTATATATTGTAAGTTTATGGGGTTCCAACTCAAAACCAATTGGTTATGAGAGGAGTAGCCCAGGACTCTTATAAGCTCATTACAAAGTCACTCTCCGTCCTATGTGGGACATTACTCAACACGCCCCCTCACGTGTGGCGTTTTTTTTTTCTCACGCCTGACACGTGGATAATTATGGGTTACATGGAGTGAGTGAAGTCAGTTAACCTTGCTCTGATACCATGTAAGTTTATGGGGTTCTAACTCAAAACCAATTGGTTATGAGAGGAGTAGCCCAAGACTCTTATAAGCTCATTACAAAGTCACTCTCCGTCCTATTTGGGACATTACTCAACATATATGTGCATGATATCCTACTTGAGGGGTATGATTTTCAAGAAATACAACTTCTTGCTTATTTTCACCAAGGCATCCCTATTATAGAATTAGGTCGTCTTCATTAGTTCTCGGGCCTGGAGGTGAGCTATGTACCACAGTACCAGAAGTATTGTTTTGTCTCAAAAAGAATTCATACAAGCATTGCTTGAAGAGTCGTGAAAGATCGGCTTCGGCTCCTTTACCGTAGCATCTTAAGTTCACTAATCAAGAGGGTGATTATTATCAGATCCATCTATTATAATTTTTTATAGCTCTAGTTAGAGAGTTCAATTTCAAGACTAAGACAGACATCTCCTTTTTTTTTCAGACTCTTAGTCACCATATGCAACATCCTAGGAAGATACATCAAGGGCACAACAGGTCAACATATTTTACTTTGATCTTCCCAGATGGGGGACTAGAAGTTCACTTAATCTAATCAGATATCAGTTAGCATTTCTCTTGTGTTGGTTATAAAATTCCCAATCCAATTCAGTAATACAGGTCATAAGCATCGTATATAACCTTGCTTTCCTTTCAATAGATAAGGAATACGAATGACAACTTCGATCTCTAAAATTTTCTGTCTAAATTACCAAATACCAATCGATGAGTACCTCGTTGTTTATCAAAATTCTGTAAGGTACGTGAAACTAAGGAAGAAATGCACACCAATATAAACACAAACATGCTCACAGTTGAACGACCAACCAATTTAGTCAATCATATACGTTTGTATATAAAAGTGAAATCGCAAAAAAAATCGAAACGGAAAACGGAAGTTTACCACTGAAGTCAATGCCAACGTAGCCGACGCGCATCAATACCTTCCTCTTACGGTGAGCTTCCCATTTTTGAGTTGTAGTGTAGTTGACGGAGTGTATAATCTGTGGAGGAGCAAGGGTTTCGTGCGCGGTGGTGGATTGGGGAGATGAGGATGAGGAACAGAGGATTCTGGTGGAATTAGTTTTGTATACGAAGAACTGCGGAGAGCTTTGAATGTGAATAAGAGGGGAGTGAGTGAAAATAGGGGTAAAGGTCGCCGCCATGGGAGCGGGTCTCCGAGCTGCTGATGGAACTTGCGAGTTACTTCACAAGCTCTAATCCGACACAAGTTTAGTGAGGAACGAAGTCACGAACTGCTCCTTCTTAACACTCTGTTTTCTAGTTCGTATTTTGCTTGAATTAACTTTGCGACCTATTGGAAATGTCAACGTTTTGTTTGACCAAATGTAATGGAATTTGTTACTTAACTAGTACATAGCTTACCCGTATTTCGCGTCGGGGATTAATTACTTTTTAATCGAGTTTGTTAGATTATTTATGTACTATTATTTACTAAAAAAACCCAAAAAAATAATTTTAAACCACGTACGCAAAAATGGTAAATTAAATTTAGATATGAAACTTAAAACAATTGAATCACTTCAATTTTGTAAAAAAAAATATACAACCTCTTTTTTGTTATGAATTTCACCGGATATAAAGTTTCACATATCAAGTTTTCGCAAATTGAAAGTTCTAGCGTTTTAATTATGAATCGGTTATGAGAGACCTACATTCATATGATGTTGGTTTGAGGGACAAAAAGTAGTATATAAAAATAATTTTATATAAATAATGTAATTAAAAATATACAGCTATAACAATATGTAATAAAAAATAATAGTTTATACTAATAGTATATAATAGAGGTTATGAGAGACCTATATTCATATGATGTTGGTTTGAGGGATAAAAAGTAGTATATAAATATAATTTTATATAAATAATTTAATTAAAAATATACAGCTATAACAATATGTAATAAAAAATAATAGTTTATACTAATAGTATATAATAGAGCATAAACAGCCCATTAAAAACCATATATTATTAAAAGTTAAAAAAAACTTGAATTAGGCATTAGTCGAACCCAGGGCAGTTGTAGCATCTGCCTTGTCCCTTGCTAGCACTGCCAAACTTCCTTCTCTATCTCTTTTGGAAGATAAATGTATATATCCGCATTGCTTTTTTAAATATATAGAACGACAAAAGAATTTTCCTGAAATTGTATGGTTATATAATACACCAACTGTTATTGCAATTTCCTGTTTATGTAATAATGTCCATTAATTGATGTGTATACTAGTGAAATGAGGTAAGTTTTACAAAACTAAAACATAAAGCATAAATAAAATATATAACATAATCTAAACAAACAAAATCATATTCATATAAATAATAACTAATAAAAACATATTTATCGAATGTTCAAAAATTGAATTAAGACAGGGCTTTCATATTTACAGTAGTACTTTTTTGTATACTACATTCATATTTTATTTGTCAAACTACTATTATCGTTACTAAGATGAAACCTTGAGGGAAGTAAGTATATTTGGTGTATACAATGATTCTTAGACATGATATGAAAGTTCACCTTAAGTCCTTCAATATATTATCTAATTTTGAAAATAATACCCTCATAGTGTTTAATATTGATACGATGTAATCATTTATGTGTTTAACCTCTTAATTTGTTAGAACAAAATTATTATCTCTTAAAAATAATATAGATCAAAAAGATGTTCATTGATATCATTCAATCATTTATATGCTCAATTCCTTCATTTGTTAGATTCACACGTGATATACGGTTAGTCTTAATTATTTTTATAAAAAATTATTAAAAACATAGTAAAAATATGAGTCAAATTTTTAAATATAAATAATTAATACTTCTTAATTTCAAAATCTTATATTTTAAAAATATTTTAGTTAAAATTTCTCATTGTTATTACAAAAAATATGAATTATAAATTAAACGAATACACAAATCACTTCGTTAGCTTATGATAATATCGTCTTAAAATTCGGATGTCATGCTCATAATTTTCTTTTTTTACATGTAAAGCTTTGGCGGTTAATTACTTTTAAATAGTGTAACTAGCAATACCTCACACTTTAACAAATATTTTATTATGAAATCGTTGGCATTGAAAAATAGAAAAAAGAGCTTAACGTTGTATGATTATGTCAATAAAAAAATAGTTGATATGGATATTCACAAACATAAACTATCCCATAGAAGGTACTATATCTCACTAATATGTTGTAGATATATATTATCATATACTTTAAGTCAAAAAATACCTCATAAAAAAAGACTAACGATTTAGTGATTTATAACATAAAAAGTAGCCATTAATATGTTCCACCGGTTTATAGTATATAAAGAAGATAAGCAAGGAAAGTACATATTCTCATTTAGAAAAAGATTAACTTTCATTACATTTCAAATACAAAATTAAAGATGGTAACTCCATTTTTTCAATGGTTATAAAATTTACTTTTTACTAATAAAAAAAGTATTTTTTTTTAGTTTTTGTGCTATTATGGTAAAACTTACATCAAAGCGTAGATAAAAATGAGACGATTATAAATATATAATTATATTTATACCAATCATAATATATTAAAAGTTATAAAAGAAAAACTACAAATATATACAATTAAATACAATCATTAAATATAAATATATAATTTATAAAAACACCCCATATATATTTTCATATAGCTCCATTATAATTGGTTCCATTAACTCTTTCAAGAACGATTCTAATAATGAAAGTCAAAATTAAAATTTTTGGTCAAAATTGAAAAAATAAAATGTTTTGATTGGTTAATTAAATTTTATTTATGGAATCTTTCCCATATTTGATTTTCTTTTAATATATATATATATATATATATATATATATATATATATATAGATATATAGATATAGATATAGATAGATGTTTTCTTTTTTGCTTGACCATGGCCGAGTACATATCATCGGAGAGCTAAACTCCTTCATGTCAATCCTCAACCTATCCTCTCATCTTTGATACCAACAAATTTATGGAATCAGTGTTGCCAACAAGTACATGATGATACTTACAAGATAACGATCAACATGATTATACTTACAAAATTACTACCAACATCTTTGAACTAAAAGACATAGTAAATACGACAAAGGCACTGCACAATATGCTTAAACATAACATACTGAATAAAGCAGCAATAGTACTATATCACTAATGATCATAAATAAACTGAGATTGGGAATTTGTGACAAATACGAAACTTGACCCGAGCCTAACACGGAAAATGTCCGATTTGGGTCAAAAGCAGACCGATACAAAAATAAATGGGAATGGTAAGGGTCGACGCAACCGGAAACTGACGCGTATGACCTGTTTAAGGGTAAAAACGTAAGTAGAAAATTTAAAAAGAAAACCGTATTTGAAAAGTGAAAAAACATTCGTCGAGTCCATCGAAATGGGTCGATCCAAACACAACCCAAACCCAACGTAAAAGATGCAACGATCAGAACTCAGCACAAAAATAAGTCAGATGAAAATGAGTCAACATGAACTACTCTCATGAATTGACAACCTTAAAGTAAGAGTTAATTACATAGATGGTCCCCGTGGTCTTCGGATAATTTCACATTTAGTTCTTTAAAATAAAAAATTACACTGATAGTTCTTATGGTTGACATTTTATTTTATTGTTAGTTATTTAGACTAACTCCCTTTGACATTTTGTTTCACTTTTACACTGATAGAGGATGTTTGGTTATAAGGATAAGTAAGAAAATGACTAATATACCCTTTGACTAATGGTCAAAGATAACCAAAAGTGAAATAAAATGTCAACCATAAGGACTATTAGTGTAATTTTTGATTTTAAAGAACTAAATGTGAAATTACTTGAAGACCACGTGGACCATCTATGTAATTAACTCTTAAACTAAATATCTGAATAAAAAATAAAAAGTTCTAAATTAAACTTTAGGGTAATATTATCTCAATCGAAATAGAAGGGTGCAATTAGTTACTATATTTGGAACTTTAGGGGAGAAATTTTGAAATACGGAGGTTTTCTTACAAAACCCTTCCTGCTCCCTATCTCCTTCTCCGCCCTTTTCACCCTCTCTCTCTCCCCCCTATCCTCTTTTCCACTCCATCAGTAACCTCCTTCTGTCGTCGGAAACAGACCGGAGCTTCACCGGCGGGGGAAAAGCGTCAGAAACTTCACACCATGAACCCTTCAATTCTCCTAACACAACCATCTTCTCCTAACCCCACAATTCTCTCCACTCCATTTGTTAATCCTACGCCTCTCAAAACCTCAACAAAGTTCCTCACCTTTAATCGCCGTCGACACAGGTACAACTGCCATGTACCCGTCGTCCGTTGCTCCTCAGCGGAGCAGCCGTCCACCACCACTGCTGTACCCGATGTGTTTGGAGGGAAGAAGGAGCTGTCAGCATTTCAATCAATCGTGGATTCTATGTCGCCCGCTGTTAGGTTAGCTAGCTCGGTTGTGGTCGTTGCCGGCGCCGCTGCTGCTGGATATGGATTGGGGTTACGTGTTGGTGGGACACGGTATGCTAGTTTGGGCGGGGCTGTAGCTTTAGGTGCTGCCGGCGCTGGTGCTGTTTACGCGGTGAACTCGTCGGTGCCTGAGATTGCTGCCGTGAGTTTGCATAATTATGTTGCAGGTTCAGATCCCGGGGCATTGAAGAAAGAAGATATTGAAAGCATTGCTAGCAGGTGTATTTATATAATCCGAAACTATAATTTTAATTTTATAAGTTCATGATTTTATTTGTGTATGTAATTATTATTTAGAAGCTTCAACAAACACTGGATAAATTAATAGAACATTTGAATCAATTGTAACCATCATAATTCTCAAAGAAGCAAATTCATGTACGAATGATACGATAAAAATGAAACTGATTCCATGTATATGGATAGAGCAAATTGTATACCCTGAAGATTAAATATGTTTAATCTATAGAAGTCTTCGGTAAAACTAGATTTGCCGATTCGGGCAAGCTCATTTGGTTGATTGATAAGGCAATATTTTTTTATATATATATTTTTGGAAATAATACACACTTGGCTAGCTTGAGTTTTTAAAAGTTTATAGGATAACTATAACCAAGAGATTATGAGTTGTGTTTTTTTCAGGGTCTTAAAGGATGAAATTCTTGATGCTTATTTTTTTCCTTATATTGAATTCTTTCAGATATGGTGTTAGCAAACAAAATGAAGCTTTCAATGCAGAACTTTGTGATATATATTGCCGGTGAGTAGCAATTGTGTTACATAATTTTCTTTGTACCCCTTTAATGGCCACTCAGTTGGTTATTAGCAACTGATCTCATTCTCACTATTTGCCGGAGGTTTTTGGAGAATCAGTCTCTCTAGTCTTGGACTAGAGTTACTACTTTCTACATCTTGCCTCACCATACTTCGCATAGGTGGGATTGGGTATGGTGGTGGTGGTGGTTGTTGTTGTTGATCATAACTACTTTCACATGTCAACTGCTTTTATATGCAAATAGGTTAGTTTGTATCTTATATAATTGATAATGGGTCTAATGGTTAAAACTAAATATTTAGTTAAAAACCGAGCAGGTCAAACAGGTTTAAAAGTTTTTAAGGTTAGTTTTGACAATCTTTAAAATTGTTTACTCAAGAGAGTTGATCACTACATGATAAAAGCTTTGTAACCATAACCATATTGATTATTTATAGAACTATAGAAGTCAAACAAAGTTGGACAAATAATTGTATTGGACGGTCAACCCAACCCACTTTGACCCTTCTTAGAAATTTACCTGTTTTGATGAAATCCCTGCCCCATTTTGCCACCTACTGTTAGGATTTAATTATCACATCTTGTGACTTTCACCTACTAGATTTGTGGGTCATTTAGTTGGTTCATATGATGCCAGTTATATCAAAACAAAGTCTCTATTCTTCTTGTGGCCTATCTAGTTTTGTTACACATTTATCTACACACAAGAACTATGTTTACACTTTTTTTTCTTCGCAACTCGTAAATTCTGCTTTCCCAGAGTACTTTAAAGTGCAACAGTAATACCATTCTTGAATACTTGTTACCATTCCCTTCTATTTATTTCTCAGATACGTTTCTTCTGTACTTCCTTCTACTGATGAAGATCTGAAGGGTGATGAAGCTGATATTATTATTAAATTCAAAAATTCACTGGGTATTGATGATCCAGATGCAGCTGCGATGCATATGGAGGTAATATAACAAATTGGTTTATTGATGCATTCTAATGGGTGGAAAATGATTCAATGGCCCTTGCTTTAAGATGGACACATGTCTTTCTTTTCACCAGCTGTTACCTTTTCATGTGCATTTGTTCAACAGATTGGTAGGCGTATTTTCAGGCAAAGGTTAGAAACCGGTGATCGTGAAGCAGATGCAGAACAACGACGGGTAGATTTCTTTTCATTTTGTTACTAAATTGGTAGAGGTGGAAATTCTGGTCCGTTTACTTATATATGGGTTAATTCAGGTTATGTTTCTTTTCTAACAAGTCACATGAGTACAGTACAATAGCTTAAAAAGGAACCAGACAAGTGGGTCAAAATCAAAAGTCAGCAAAAGTGTTTTTTCATGCTTAATACCCTAAAATCATTTTTTTTTTAAAAGAACATTTTCAAAATAATACAACTTTTGGATCGCAATTGACACTACTTGGCGAACAAATTCTTAAAGATTTAGAGAAAGAGTGTTCGGGTCAACATGACCCAACATTTAGCCAGAACAAACATACCTGATTTGATTTCTTGCCAA
This sequence comes from Pulicaria dysenterica, assembly GCA_947179395.2. NCBI lineage: Eukaryota > Viridiplantae > Streptophyta > Magnoliopsida > Asterales > Asteraceae > Pulicaria > Pulicaria dysenterica. Next base: position 76,013,089 of record OX359292.1, on the reverse strand, counting down.
ACCCGCCATTTTGCCACCTCTGTGAGTTTAGATAATTAGTGAACAGGGCTTGATCATTCTGGGGGGCTCCAGTGCAGGCATTTCAGAAGCTGATTTATGTCTCAACACTCGTATTTGGAGAGGCTTCTGGTTTCCTTTTACCTTGGAAGCGTGTCTTTAAGGTTACTGAATCACAGGTATTAATCAATTCAGACGTGTCAGTAATGGCTTATTAGAATTAAAAAGTTATTACAAATTTCTATATTCACAAACAGCTCTCATAACTTTTTGGGTCTTCGTAATTCTTTGTGCAATAGGTTGAGGTTGCTATACGTGACAATGCCCAACGGTTGTATGCTTCCAAGCTAAATTTGATTGGCCAATGTAAGTCTCTGACGTTGATTCAAATAAGGTTTTGAGCTAGCTAGTTAGCTGTGCACTAGCAAATTAAAAGGGGTGTTTTGATCTGCATTGTGAAAGCAATTATATGATATAATATTGCGCAATCAGGTTCAAATAATCATCTGTAATAGCAATAACTGTATTAGATGGTGGTTGTTCTACTGTTTGAAGTCGTCATAGTCAAATAATTAGATGATTGAGTGTCAGACAAACTCTGATTATTCAAGCAATTAATGGAAAGAAGGACAAAACATAGAACACATTTGTTAATAAAGAGATGCCTTGTGAAATGGGTGTACAAGTTTCTTCAATTAGGTTAAAAAGAAGGGTACATTGGTAACTTTATTTACCCTCTGTTTTATTGCTGTTAGTATGCAATTGATTGTTCGATCCACAAATAATTAGAAGCCGGATTTTTTTTATAATTTTAAACAGAAAACCTCTCTATTGTGTCTTCAATCTGTAACGATCAGATACAATCCATTCTATAATCAATATTGAAATTTTCTTCCATGTTAGTAAAAGTTCAGTTGAAGCAACATTGTTTTGTGTTTTAAAAGTAGTAGATCGTGCAATCCTTAAAAATTACAATTTTCTGTACTTATATTTACTTCCTTAAACCCGTTTTTAGACGTCCAGCCAGAAGATCTTATTAGTCTGAGAGATGCACAACTACAGTGCCGGCTTTCAGATGAGGTACTCATTTTGAAGGGCTTAATTATCTATTAGCAGTTGTAGTTGTTTTAATTATTGGTTTGGGTTTCTTGCAGCTAGCTGAAGACATGTTTAGGGAGCACAGTAGAAAGCTTGTTGAAGCAAATATATCAGCAAGTGTAAATGTACTCAAGTCCAGAACAAGAACTGCGTACGTCATCTTGACATATATATACGCGTGTGCGTTGTGTGTGTATGTATATGTTTAATGGTTTACATGCCCCATGTTGTGTATGCTGGATTCATCATCTTGGCCACTTTGATCGTTGCTATTATAGAATATCAGTAACATTATATTTGTCCCAAAAGACCCCTTTTGGTATTATTGATGAGTATTTTAGATATTTAAGTAAACTGTATGTTCAGTCAAATGTTGCATTTGTTTAGGAGGGCATAGACACATGAGAGAAACTGTACTTGTTGTCTGTGTGGTCTTCTTACTGATAAATCTGAGTTACACTTCACAGCAGGGAAGCCAAGCTTATTGTCGAGGAGCTTGATAAGATATTGGCATTCAATAACTTGCTGGTTTCACTGAAGAACCATCCTGATGCAAGTCGCTTTGCTCGTGGGGTTGGTCCAGTTTCTCTGAACGGTAATTGTGCTCTTATCTAGAGGTGACAGAATGGGCAGGTTGGCTAACAGATCAAAATTGGTTTGGTTCAACCGACTCAGTTTTTCTAGTAAGGGTTGAAATGGGCCATCTAGGGTTGCGTTGACCTGTAAACACTCCTTTGTCTTTTCTGTAAATAATTAATGTGTTAATTTTGATTGAAAAAAAATATTATTGTAATAATCTGAATATATAAATAAAAAGGCTTAAGAGATTTTATGTGTTAAAAGTAAAAACATACTTTGTGTTTCAACCTGTTTGACCCCGTTCTTTTTTCCTTTGGTATTTTTATATGATCTTTTGACTCGTTGGAGATAAACATGAGCCAAAAGGACCCATTTATAAGTTCACCGGGTCGGAGTTGTCACTTCTATTCTTATCCAGCGTAGTTTTTTTCCCTCTTGAAATATTTACATTTTCTTATTCTAGTAGTTAGTACTAATAATTTTTTTATTGGGCAGGTGGTGAATATGATGGTGATAGAAAGATGGACGATCTAAAGCTCCTCTACAGAGCATATGTTGCTGATTCTTTATCAGGTGGTCGTATGGAGAAAGAAAAGGTAGAGAATCGAACATGTCCGTTTTAGGTCCCATAAATACTGGTTTAATTGAAGCTGTTGCGTCAAAGTTTTCTACTTATCTGGTCCTTTTTATATCATGTTGGGACAATTGAAGATGTTGTGGGTCTGATTCATTTCAGAGAAATGGAAATGAGACCCAGAAGATGGATTGAGGTGGCAATATGGGCGGGTAGGATTACGTGTCAAAACGGATAATTATCTGAATGAATTAGGTTGACAGGAAACGCTCTGTCTAAAAACTTTAAGTTTTATAAACAAATATGTCTCAAAGATGATTACATTTTTGTAGTAATTTATGCATTTAAATGAAAATCTGGGAGGTTTCATGAACACTTTTTATGCAACTTTTGACCTGTTGGTCTATTTCCTTCCTGGCTTATTTTTCGTATTTTACCTATTTGAACTGTTAGAGATTAGACATAACCTGAATCCATCTATTCGTAAGTAAAAAAGATTAGAATTTTAGATTACCACCCCTAAAAACTGATATGAAGGAAAATGGTACAAAGTATGGGACCTAAACTCTCGGCCCACTCTGAAGGAAAGGTGAGGGTACTAACAAAACCCGAGGATAAGAATGTATGTATATGTGTATGTATATGTATACGTGCTTATATGTGTCTGTTATGTTATTTCCTGAGCGCTAATTGTTTTTTTTTCCATTTATGTAATTTCTCATACATAGCTTGCTGTCCTGAGCCAATTGAGGAATATCTTTGGTCTGGGTAAAAGGGAAGCCGAGTCAATTGCTTTAGACGTTACCTCAAACGTATATCGTAAACGCCTTGCGGAATCTATAACCGGGGGTCATTTAGAAGCTGCAGATAGTAAAGCAGCATATCTTCAAAATCTTTGTGAGGACTTGCACTTTGATACTGAGAAAGCCATCGAGATCCATGAAGGTAATTAATGCTGCGAAATTCATCTACATCATATCATTTATAATTGAACTTTTGTATACATATTCATTTTGCAGTATTAGTTTACTAGAATTAGCAGTAAAATCGTTGTTCAGGATGACACTTTAAAACTCTAAATATTATTTTCATATAGGTGACGATTTAGACCCAATTACTTATATGGGTTTGTTTTTTAATATCAACTTGTGTGAAGGCCTTCTAATGTTCATATGCCTATGTCTTGTATAGAAATATACCGAAAGAATCTTCAGCTATCCGTGAAAGATGGAGAGCTTAGTGACGATGAGGTTAAGTCCCTAGAAAGGTTGCAAGTTATGCTCTGCATTCCTAAACAAACGGTTGAAAAGATTCATGAGGACATATGTGGCGCTTTATTCGAAAAGGTAATTGATATATAGATTCTTCCTCATATATAACATGTAGTATATATGTGCTTTCGGTGTTTTTTAAAGGCCAAAACTATAAAACCCCTCTTGCGTTATTGTTCTAAATAAAATGTATGTCGTTTATCAAATATCTAAAATAGAGGTTGAAGACGAATAAAGGAATCTTACAGATCTATTTGTAATGTTTATAATGGACAATTATTGTACTCATTTGCATTTGAATGTTTCTTAGAAAAGATGTTTTGCAATTTTCATAGGACATAGATCAGTTACAAGTTAATTTTTTGGTGGTTATTGTGGTTGCATTTTATTCAATGATTCTTTTCCAAGGAGTATAATTTATGAAAAACAATTCAGGTTGTTAAGGAGGCGATAGCTGCAGGAGTTGATGGGTATGATGCTGATGTTAAACAGTCTGTAAGAAAGGCCGCATATGGTTTACGGTTAACAAGGGGTGTAGCCATGTCTATTGCTGGCAAAGCAGTAAGTGCTTTTTCATAATAGCTTCTTTTTTAAAATTGTTAATGCTATTTTTAATATAATAATTTAAGAGGCTTTATCTATCAAAAATACAGTTTGCATGTATTCGACCTGTTTGACCCATCTTACAACTAGTAGTCTAGTTTCCTTTGGAACCGTAAGAGAGAAAACTTTACCTGAGACTGTCCATTCATAAAAAGAATCAAAATCACTGGCTTTAATTATTTGTAATTACATAAATTAATAGTCAGGCTTTCGGCACTTTGTCGCAATTTAATTGCAGGTTCGTAAAATTTTCATAAGTTACATACAAAGATCTCGAGCACTGGGTAGTCGCACAGAGGCTGCAAGAGAACTCAAGAAGATGATTGCATTCAACAACTTAGTTGTCTCTGAACTCGTGTCAGATATCAAAGGTGAATCATCTGAGAGCACCACAGAAGAAACCCCTAAAGAATTGGAAGAAAAACCCGTTGAGGAAGTAGAAGATGATGAATGGGAGTCGTTGCAAACCCTTCGAAAAGTCAAACCAACCAGATTGAACATGGGAAAGCCCGGTCAAACCGAAATAACTCTCAAAGACGACCTTCCTGACAGGGAAAGAACCGACCTTTACAAGACGTATTTACTCTATTGTTTGACCGGAGAAGTCACGCGGGTCCCATTTGGTGCGCAAATCACTACCAAGAAAGACGATTCCGAATATGTTTTCTTGAAACAATTAGGGGGAATTCTCGGTTTAACCGATAAAGAAATTGTGGAAGTCCATAGAAGCTTAGCTGAGCAGGCTTTCAGGCAGCAAGCTGAGGTGATATTAGCAGACGGCCAGCTAACAAAAGCCCGTGTAACACAATTAAATGAGTTGCAGAGGCAAGTTGGATTGCCATCTGAGTATGCTCAAAAGATAATAAAGAACATAACTAGCACGAAAATGGCAGCTGCTCTTGAAACTGCTGTGGGCCAGGGTCGGCTCAGTATACGGGAGATTCGTGAGCTTAAAGGGTCGGGAATTGAGTTAGATGTGATGGTGTCACAGGGTTTAAGACAAAATCTTTTAAAAAAAACCATAGATGATATATTTTCTTCAGGGACTGGTGAGTTTGATGAAGTGGAAGTGTATGAAAAGATCCCTGAAGATCTCAGTATTGATGCTGAAAAGGCTCGAGGTGTTATTCATGAACTTGCAAAAACTCGGTTGTCAAATTCTTTGATTCAGGCTGTGTCATTACTTCGACAGAGAAACAATTCGGGGGTGGTAAGTACAAATGCTCCTTGCTTCTCATAAATTAGTAAAAATGTTTGACAATCTATTGTATAATCAACTATTTTATTTCCAGGCATCCAAAATCTTTTAAAGATTTTGAAGAACAAGCATAGAAAGAAAAACTATAAATGATAAAACACGTGTGGTTTGATATTATAGCTTATTGCTATTTGATTGCAGGTTTCTTCTCTAAATGACTTGTTAGCCTGTGATAAAGCGGTACCTGCATCACCATTATCATGGGAAGTGAGAGAGGAGTTAGCAGATCTGTATTTAATATATCTTAAGAGCGACCCTGCACCTGAAAAACTGTCACGTTTGCAGTACTTGTTGGACATTGATGAAGCAACTGCAGAAGCACTAAAAGGGATGAAGGATCGAGCAACGCCAAGTAGGGGAACTAGTGAAGAGGAGTTTGTATTTTGAGAGTTTTGATTATATTTTTGGTTCTGCGAGCGATAGGCAGGCACAGTATTTTTGTTGTTTCTAAGCATTATTGTTTAATGAGATGGATGATGTCCGAAGAAGAGGGTATGTCGTTTAGAGATGTTTGAAAGCGTGTAGTGTACATGATGAAACTGGTTTTGTTGGATTTTTCCAGCATTCAGTGATCTGAATAAACATGAATAGTAGCTAGCTACTGATATGCTTAATATCTGTTATTAAAGATGGTAATTTGGACCATTCTTAAGGTATTATGACCACAATCTGTAATTCATATAAATGAATTTCAGTTTCGCCAAAAAGGTAGAGGTCTAGCCACGATTATGTAGAGTATCAATCACCTCCTTAAAAGCATGAAACCTTGAACACGTTATAAGATGTGGATAACAGAATCAAGATAAACATGAAATCAAGAAATAACGTGGTCTGGTCGTTAGGGTCACGATCTACATTCACGGGCAGAAACCAGAGACCTCGTTATTATGACTGAAAGTGTTTACAAAATGTTATCCTAAGGCGCATATGATTTCACAAAGATTGAATGACAAGAAACCTACCTACGATATACATAGATAACTAGCGTACAAAATATCTTTACAAACAAGTCGTGATCCAAAAAATCACTTTCCACGTCGCGGACCAATACTCCATGGCGTGAGGCCTTCGAGAAACTAGAGTGTTCCATGTTGTGCACTCCTCGACTTTAGCAAATTGCAAATCCAATTATCAAACGCTGCTTGTCGAGTTCTCCATTAATTAGATTTTAGTCCAATCGTACCGCTAATTCGTTAGCAAGTCTAAATTATATCAGGTATCTCACTTTTAGTCTTTTAAGTCAAAATTTTGCATTATTACTCCTTTAAATTACTTTGTTCATGTGATTAGCCAAAAAAAAATTTAACTTTAATAATGATGTTGTCAATAATTTTAAAATTCCCATAATATTTTATACACCTAAACCCATTTTAAATTTGTTGTCAGCGACACTATTTAAGTTAATCATTAAAGGACTAATCACGTGCACAAAATTACTTTAAAGAACTAATATTGTAATATTTTGACTTACGGGATTAAAAGTAAATATCACCTACATTGTAACATCGGGTTTCACGAGCTTAAAATTAGTGCTAATTTAAACTTTTTATACAAGATTAATCAAAAGATCGCAGCGGAATCAAACCACTGATTACAAAATATTAGTATTAATACCGGACTTGATCAGAAACATATCAAAATACATCAAGTCCCAAAACTACCAGTGTTACCAATTAGACACCGACCACCGAAACATGAAAAACTAACAAACTACAAGCGTTCCCAAAAGATATGTACAAATACCCACGAGTATTCCCAGCTCACCAGGCCCACAATCACTAACCTGCAAAAAGGGAAATTCATACACCGATTAGCTACACTAGCTAGTGAGTACAAATTTCACATAAATATCAGTAAGCATGGTTTCACATTTCAGGTACGGCACACAAGCTAGTTTACCACATAGCAGTGTGCCTACAAGTCAGCAGGGTCATGTCTCGCGGGGGAGCCAGCCCAGCTCAACGACCCAAACTGGGGAATCAGCCACAACCAACCGTACGGGTGGGGGAGCGAAGAGCAGTCCACCCGACACGTTACAGAGCCGCGTGGATCCTAGCCATAGGCCAAGACCCTCAAAACCCACGTCAAGAACCACCGTCCTCCACTTACCACATTTCAGCAATCCACACTTCCCACAATGCCGCACTTCCCACAATTTTCACATTTACCACAATTCCCGCACTTACTTGTCCGGACGACCACCACACTTCTCAGCTATTCACAGTTTGCACATAAACACATTTCACTAATAACCACACTTTACCCGTAGCCACGTTTCACAGATAACCCCTATCAGTTCCATTAGCATGCTAGCATTTTACAATTAACATGTATCATATCACATCATTTCAAATCTAACATTTCATAAAGTAACTTACCTCATGGCAAGACAGTTCATACAATATCGTCTCTAGCATATCATACCTCAGGCACATAAACAACACAGATAACACATTGCAATAACTACAGTTAGCCCTACTTACTGATCCTTATGGGAAACCGGTACTCACCTTAAGATCACAGAAAGCTAACACAACGATCAACGGCTTCCGGTCCTTCAAGAACACCTAACACGTCACACAACACTGGGTTACCGCTTAACACTTAACATTCTTTGTTTAAAACACGCGTCATAAATCTTTCAACACAGGACAGGGTCCTACGGCTGCAGATGATATGGCCTACGGCCGCAGAAGACTAAACAACCCCTCTACGGCCGTAGAGAACACCCCCTACGCCCGCAGAGTCCCTTTTCTAATGAACAAGGTCCTATGGCCGCAGGGACTTACCCTACGCCCGTAGAAGTTGTTCACGTGGGTGCCTAAGGCCGTAGGTTATGTACCCACGCCCGTAGGCTTCGTTCCTTCACCCGTAGATGGTAAACCATATAAAATACCCTCCTACGACCGCATGAACAACTTATTACGGCCACAGAAGGCTTAATCTCAACAAATCTGAAAAACACCTCCCTACGGCCGCAAAAACATTTTCCTACGGCTGCAGGACAAAATAGCCCTTACGGCCACAGTAACATTTCCCTACGGCCGCAGGAAGGTCCTGCACAGCAGACTTCTTCCCTGTTCGTAACTCAGACCTGCAAGTCGCGTTTTTGACACCCAAATCGACCTAAACTCATTTTTAATTGATCATATGTAACACCCTCCTTACCGGCCTAGATTATTTAAGGTAATTAATTAATTAATCTGGAAATTTAATTGTTATGTGGATTAATTATTTTAATTGTTGAGGTTGTGAAATTATTTTGTTTTATTTATTTTAGGTAAATATAATATTTAAATATTTGAGTGGGTATGAGGGGGGGGGGGGTTGTGGCCGGTTGGTGGTATACCCACTCCTCCTCCATTCTTCTTTACTTGTAATATTAGACAAAGTATTTGTGTGTGTGTTGTGTGTCTCTGCCGAGAGCAAGAAAGAAAAGAAAGAAGAAGGAATTCAAACTCTTTGATCTTGATTGTGAATCTGTTTAATTGAAGCGTTAACATAATCAAGAGGTTAGAAATTCTGAATCATTGTGTTAAATTGATGTTTAATTTCGGTTTTGAATGCATGTATGTGAAAATCCGATTGAATGCTTTAATTGATGAATTCATGATCTAGGATGTAAGCATGTTAGTAATTTATGTTAGATTGTGAACAATACATGTTTAGAATGATTCTGGAAAACATAGATGTATTGCATGCTTAAAATCAGATTGAAAATCGAAGTTAGAATGATTTTTGAATGTCTCGGTTTTCTTAAGTATGAATCAGTCGGATTTTGTGTTGAATGGATCGGTATTGGTGAATACCGAGTATTTCTATCGGAATTGGTTGAAAACCGAGAGAACTGAACTGTGGCCTTAACTTTTATCGGAATCCTATTCTATCGGATTGTTATTTCATCGGATTGTATATATACTCGGTATATGAACTATGCCTTAACATTTCATCGGTATTTGCTATATTCTGTGAGCAGTTTTGTAACGCTTTTGACATGGCAAAGATTCAGCGTGAGTTCCTGGATTTGGTACAGACGGATAAGATGTCCGTAGATGAGTTAATCAGTAAGTTTCAAGAGACCTTGAGGTTTGCAAGACAGTGGTTACCTGATGAACATTCTCAGGTTCAACATTTGGTAAAAGCTTTGTTGCCGGAATATCGGGGTAACACCCGTTTGGCCACATTGCTCGTTCAGGCATTCACTTTAGCCAGAGCTGCAGAATCTGATGCTCAGGATCGGGAAAAGATGAACAAAGGATCGTTCAACAAGTTTGGTGGAGGTTCCAGTGGGAATCAAGGTAAAGGTAAAGGGTAGAGTCATCATGGAAGGTTCGACCAGAGGTCCAAGGGATCAGAATCTTTTCAGAATAAGCCATTGTGCCAAAGTTGCAAATCTCGTCACACTGGGCAGTGTACGCCGCAAACTCGCAAATGTTTAAGGTGTGGTGAGTTTGGTCATGATATCGGTGCATGTAAGTTCAACACCTTTGTCTGCTGGAATTGTAAAGAAGAGGGACATCGAGCTGGAAACTGTCCCAAGATAAAGACCGCGGGGACTGGGGCAGGGGTAAGTAATGTTGGGGGATCGTTTTCTGCAGGTCAGAAGAGGAAGGTTGTACCTTCTGCTGAGGTTATATCTTGGAGTTATAAGATATATCACCTAATTGTTGCTCTTTGAGATTTTATCTCTTGTTCTGTATATACATGATGTTATTGTGGAGATCAGCTTGGCGGTTGTTTTTCAGCTAGGCCTTTGTTTAGGGATATACATTAATAGTAATCGTCTTGATAAGCATTTGTTGTAATCAAGAGGTGCTAGTACTGTTATCTGTGATAACTGGGCTATCGGTAAACCTATGCTTTGGCCGGCATTTGGTTGAAGGTCCCGCAAGACCGCCGGTTCTCTTGTTTGTTTGAGCATTGTTGGTTTGGGCTTTATGCCTTGTATGTTTTTTATATCTATTCTCTCACTTAGTTTTGTGCTAATCCCCCACTGTTGAACTCTTTTACAGGATAATCCTGGTATGAGGATGATAGAGGTGAAACTGGAATCGTGGACTGATCTAACTCTGATATCTGTTTTGATTTTGTAAAGAGCCTGTGTTTGTAGTAACACTGTTGTAGTTTTGTAAAGTTAACCAGCAAAGTTGTATTTACAATATTATATATATATGTAATTATGTTATTAGCTTCCGCGCGTATTACAAAGTTGTGTTTTAGAAAATACGGTGTTACAAGTTGGTATCAGAGCCCTGGTTTGAGGATTTACATTGTTGAGTTGTGCAATACTAGAACCAAGGCTCTGATCAGTCCAAAATTTCCAGGGTGGGTAATTAGTAAGGTAGCTATAGAGAATATGATGTGGTACTAACGGATTATAATCTGACAACTGGTGAGATGTTGTGTAGAACAGATTATGGCTGATAATAACGAGAACCTGGTACTTACCCCTTCATCCCCAAGAAGACAACACAACAACGTGTCCTCTACCGCTACCAATGAACAACACAGAGCTGGTACCTCACACAACGGGGAGTATGATAATCAAGACTATGTGTTACAGCTGGAAGATACTTTATAGACTCAGAGAGACCGTATACTACAACTTGAGCAGCAGTTGAACCAAACACAATCTTCTCAACAAACCAGTACAGTACAGATGCCTCCGATAACAACTACATTTACTCAATCCTTACCACCACCTGTCTATACCACAGCTCCTGTGAGCACAATGTCAACACCTTATGGATTTTTTCCGTTTATTCCCATGCCACAAGGGGTATCTTCTCAACATCAAACCCCGCAGCAGAACTTCTTCATTCCGTGGTTTCCACAACAAGAAGTTAGACAGAAGTGCCAATATAAGGATTTCATGGCGTGTGGTCTGCCAGAGTATTCGGGGAGTTCAAACCCGAATGTGACTTTGAATTGGTTGAAAGAAACCGTGAAAGCTTTGGAAGCATGCAACTGTGAGAAAGCTGAATGGGTTAAGTTTGCGACGAGGCGACTGAAAGACCAAGCTTTGACTTGGTGGGATTCACTGAACACACATCTGCCGAGGGAGGTTGTTAATTCCATCACTTGGGAGCAATTTCAGGATAAGTTATGTGAGCAGTTTTGTAACGCTTTTGACATGGCAAAGATTCAGCGTGAGTTCCTGGATTTGGTACAGACGGATAAGATGTCCGTAGATGAGTTAATCAATAAGTTTCAAGAGACCTTGAGGTTTGCAAGACAGTGGTTACCTGATGAACATTCTCAGGTTCAACATTTGGTAAAAGCTTTGTTGCCGGAATATCGGGGTAACACCCTTTGGCCACATCGCTCGTTCAGGCATTCACTTTAGCCAGAGCTACAGAATCTGATGCTCAGGATCGGGAAAAGATGAACAAAGGATCGTTCAGCAAGTTTGGTGGAGGTTCCAGTGGGAATCAAGGTAAAGGTAAAGGGCAGAGTCATCATAGAAGGTTCGACCAGAGGTCCAAGGGATCGGAATCTTTTCAGAATAAGCCATGGTGCCAAAGTTGCAAATCTCGTCACACTGGGCAGTGTACGCCGCAAACTCGCAAATGTTTGAGGTGTGGTGAGTTTGGTCATGATATCGGTGCATGTAAGTTCAACACCTTTGTCTGCTGGAATTGTAAAGAAGAGGGACATCGAGCTGGAAACTGTCCCAAGATAAAGACCGCGGGGACTGGGGCAGGGGTAAGTAATGTTGGGGGATCGTCTTCTACAGGTCAGAAGAGGAAGGTTGTACCTTCTGCTGAGGGTAGAGCTTTCAAGATGACTGCCAAGGAAGCTACTGGCAGTGATGATGTAATAACCGGTATATTCATAGTTAACTCTATTCCTGCACGTGTTTTGTTTGACTCTGGTGCAAATAGATCGTTTATATCTATGACTTTGTGTGATAAATTGAAATTACCTGATTCTGTAAACACTACCCCTTTAGAAGTAGAAATTGCTGATGGTAATGTAGTACCTGTAACCACTTCTGTGACTGGGGTTCAGATTAGTATTGATGGGGCTAGTTTTCCTGTAGATTGTTTGGTGATGCCTATACCTGGTTTTGATTTAGTATTAGGCATGGATTGGTTAAGTCACCATAGGGCTAGTGTCCAATCTCATAAGAAACTGATAACTATTCCTCTGGCTGATGGGTCGCATGTCGTGGCTCGTGGGGATAGATCTCTATCTTCTCTTCTGATTATCTCGTATATGAAGGCTATAAAATCTTTAGCCAAAGGGTGTGCGTCCTTTCTAGCCTATGCTATTGATGTGAAGAAAGAGAAGCGTCCGGTTACCGATGTTCATGTGGTTTCGAAGTATCCGGAAGTATTTCCAGACGATTTGCCAGGATTACCACCTGTTCGCGATGTCGAGTATAAGATTGATTTGATACCTGGTAGTACAACTATTGCGAAAGCTCCTTACCGATTAGCTCCTTCAGAGATCAGAGAGATGATGACTCAGATACAAAAACTGTTAGATAAGGGGTTTATTCATCCAAGCTCTTCGCCTTGGGGTGCACCGGTGTTGTTTGTTAAAAAGAAAGACGGGACTTTGCGTATGTGTATTACATAGATTTGAATAAGAGAACTGTCAAGAATAAGTATCTGTTGCCAAGAATAGATGATTTGTTCGATCAACTTCAGGGAGCTTCGTACTTCTCAAAGATTGATTTAAGGTCGGGATACCATCAAGGGAGCTTCGTACGCGGTATGGTCACTATGAGTTTCTTGTTATGCCGTTCGGTCTGACTAACGCTCCTGCAGTGTTTATGGATCTGATGAATTGGGTTTGTCGACCATTTTTGGATAAGTTCGTCACCGTGTCTATTGATGACATTCTTGTGTATTCTAAAACGGAGGATGAGCATGATCAGCATCTGCGACAAGTTTTGGAGACTTTAAAGCAAAACAAACTGTATGCCAAGTTGTCAAAGTGTGAGTTCTGTTTGCGTGAAGTCAAGTTTCTGGGTCATGTAATCTGTGAAGATGGTGTCAAGGTAGATCCGTCTAAGATAGAAGCTGTGATGAATTGGAACGCTCCTAAGACGCCGACTGTAACACTGTACTTTTTAAACAAATATTTTACTGCACGCGGAAGCTAATTACATATAATAATCTTGATTACATAATAGATACAAAAGATTTAACTTGTTTGATGTACAAAGACCCTATACAGTGTTAATACAAAAACAGGCTCTTTCAAAAACTTGACATCAGAGTTTGGTCTGTCCATATTCCCAGCCCAAAGCATCAAGATCACCTCAGAGGATCTGCAAAACAATCTAGTGGGGAATTAGCACAAAGCTAAGTGAGGGAACAGATATCTAAACATACACAAGGCAAACATGCCTAAACCAAATAGCTCATGAATCCCAGGAGAACCAGCGGTGTTGCAAGCACCTACAACCATGGTCGGCCAAAACCAAGGTTTACTGATAGCCCAGCTAACAGTGAAAACCACACCAGTCTTCTTGAGTACAATAAATGTACCCCCAAGAACTGATGAGTTACACCCCCAAGCAAAGGCCCAGACTATGCTAGTCTCCAAATAACATGTATATACAATCCAAACAAGAGCATTCCAAATAGGATATTCAATCCTGTATATCCGAAGATATAAATCCACTCACCAAAGTCTTCAAACTCTGGTTCACTCGAGTGACTAACTCACTGAGTCTTCTCAGTTCCTGAGATTGAAGTAACCCAAGTCAGTATTCAATTCATAATACTGATCCAATAATAAATATCATATCTAATCATGTATGATCACAATTAAATATATATATATTCATCATACAAAAGTCCCCAAAGATATACCAATCATGTTTATCTTTAAATCATCAAATCCGATTAACCAAATCCGATTAAAAGTCCAATTCCAAAAGAGTAGGATTCCGAGTGAAGGATATAATCCGAGCAAATGATTCAAATCCGAGAAAAGGTACAATTCCGAGTGAATAGGCGGAATCCGAGTAAACAGTCACAATCCGAGTCAATGATCAAAATCCGAGTACAAGGCAAAATCCGAGTACTTTACACAAATTAACATCATATGAACAATTCTAGTCGGAATCCGAGCAAGAGGCGGAATCCGACTAATTCATACTTATGAATTCCGAGTCCTTCATAACTCAGCACATAATCAATTTAAATATTCATTTTCTAAAATGATTTCATGCATACAAGTTATACAAACTTTCAGAAATCATTCTAACATATAACTAACACATATAGATCATGAAATCTAACATGCATACGTCCTATGATCATCAAATCATCATATATGCATCAATCGGATTTCCTATATATAAATACACAAATCTATAAAACCGAGTTTAAACTACAATCAACATAATGACATGAAATTTCTAACCTTTAAATTGATAACAAATAATCACGAAATGCAAACAAGATTGAAACTTAATTTTCCTTTCTTCCTTTCTTCTTCTTCGGCCGAGAGCAACAAGAGCACACACAACACACTTTGTCTAGTTTTACACACAATGAAGTAGAGTGTGTGTGGGTTGCTATAATCACCAATCGGCCATACCTCCCCTCTCAGCAACCCAATTATAAAATTACTATTATTATTTACTTTTAAATACTAAAACAAAGTAATAATAAAATACTTGACAATAACACAAATTCACAATTAATTCATATAAACAATTAAAATCCCAAGATTAATTAATTTAATTACCTTAATTAATATAGGCCGGTAAAGAGGGTGTTACACCGACAGAGATCAAAAGTTTTCTTGGATTAGCAGGTTATTACAGGTGTTTCATAAAAGACTTTTCGAAGCTTGCGGGTTCGTTAACCAAGTTGACTAGAAAGGATGTTCAGTTCCAATGGAGTGAGGCTCAGGAGAATGCTTTTCAGACTTTGAAGCAACTTCTGTGTCAAGCTCCTGTCCTAGCATTGCCAGAAGGATCTGAAGATTTTGTGGTATTTTGTGATGCTTCACATGCCGGGTTAGGGTGTGTACTGATGCAGAGAGGTAAAGTTATAGCTTATGCTTCCAGGCAGTTAAAACCCAACGAGAAGAACTATCCGACTCATGATTTGGAGTTAGCAGCGGTGGTGTTTGCTTTAAAACTATGGAGACATTATCTGTATGGTACAAAGTGCATGATTTGCACCGAGTCTGCAGTATGTATTTACACAGAAGGAATTGAATATGAGACAGCGTCGATGGTTATAGCTGATAAAAGATTATGACTGTGATATTCAGTATCATCCGGGGAAAGCTAACGTGGTTGCTGATGCACTTAGTAGGAAGGGTTCTGCGGATACAATAAAGTTTATGCGGTTGGAGATTAAATCTGATTTGATAGATCAGTTACTGGCTGCACAATTAGAAGCTTTGAAAGAAGAAAACCTGAAAGATGAGATAATGGTGAAAAGACAGCATGAGCTAACAACTGATTCTCGTGGTTTGAAGATGTATCTGAATCGTGTTTGGGTGCCGAAGCTTGGTAATTTGCGGGAATTGATTTTGACTGAAGCTCATAAGTCAAGAATGTCTGTCCATCCGGGTAGCACTAAGATGTATCATAGTATGAAGACCTTTTATTGGTGGCCTACTATGAAGTTAGATGTTGCTCGATTCGTGGAGACATGCCATATATGTGCACAAGTAAAAGCTGAACACCAGAAGCCGTATGGATCTCTGAAACAGTTAGCAATACCCGAGTGGAAGTGGGATCTCATTACAATGGATTTTCTAACAAAACTTCCAAGGACTCAGACGGGAAACGATATGATATGGGTTATTGTTGATAGATTAACCAAGAGTGCACATTTTCTTGCTACTGCTGAGACTGCAAATTTGAGTAAGTTAGCCAAGCTGTATATTGATGAAATAGTGTCTAGACATGGAGTTACTTTGACTATCGTGTCCGATAGGGATTCGAGGTTTGTGTCAAATTTCTGGAACAGACTACAGCAAGAGTTGGGGTCTAGGGTTAATTTGAGTACAGCTTATCATCCACAGACAGATGGTCAATCAGAAAGAACAATACAGACTTTAGAAGATATGCTTCGGGCATGTGCGTTAGAGTTTGGAGGTTCTTGAGATTCGCATTTAACGCTGGTTGAGTTTTCCTACAATAATTCTTATCACTCCAGTATCGGAATGCCGCCGTATGAGATGTTATATGGGCGACCGTGCAGATTTCCTACTTGTTGGTTAGAGGCAGGAGAGAAACAGTTTGCTGGGCCAGATATTGTTCAGATCACAGCGGATAAAGTTGCAGTGGCTCGGGAAAAGTTGAAAGCTGCAAGAGATCGACAAAAGATGTATGCAGATCCACGTCGTCGACCAGTGAGTTTTGTTGAGGGAGAACGCATCTACTTAAAGGTTTCACCGTGGAAGGGTGTGATACGCTTTGGGAAACGTGGAAAGTTAGCTCCTCGATATATTGGTCCATTCAGAATTCAAAAAGTAATGAATGATTAGACGGTTGTATTGGATCTTTCCGATGAATTGGCAGGCATACATGATACTTTCAATGTTTGTTATCTGAGAAAGTGTAATGTAGAAAATCAGACTCAGGTGTTGCCGATACAAGATCTGCGTGTAGATTCCAACAAGAGGCTGATTGAGGAACCTGTTGAGTTGCTGGATTGTAAAGTAACAAAGCTGAGAAATAAACAGATACCAATGGTCTTGGTAAAGTGGAAGCACAGCCTGGGTTCAGACTTGACTTGGGAGACCGAAGCTGATATGAGAAGTCGTTACCCTTTGTTGTTTGAGCGCGATGAGATTCCGAGGACGGAATCTTCTTAAGGGGGGAAAATTTGTAACACCCTCCTTACCGGCCTAGATTATTTAAGGTAATTAATTAATTAATCTGGAAATTTAATTGTTATGTGGATTAATTGTTTTAATTGTTGAGGTTGTGAAATTATTTTGTTTTATTTATTTTAGGTAAATATAATATTTAAATATTTGAGTGGGTATGAGGGGGGGGGGGGGTTGTGGCCGGTTGGTGGTATACCCACTCCTCCTCCATTCTTCTTTACTTGTAATATTAGACAAAGTGTTTGTGTGTGTGTTGTGTGTCTCGGCCGAGAGCAAAAAAGAAAAGAAAGAAGGAATTCAAACTCTTTGATCTTGATTGTGAATCTGTTTAATTGAAGCGTTAACATAATCAAGAGGTTAGAAATTCTGAATCATTGTGTTAAATTGATGTTTAATTTCGGTTTTGAATGCATGTATGTGAAAATCCGATTGAATGCTTTAATTGATGAATTCATGATCTAGGATGTAAGCATGTTAGTAATTTATGTTAGATTGTGAACAATACATGTTTAGAATGATTCTGGAAAACATAGATGTATTGCATGCTTAAAATCAGATTGAAAATCGAAGTTAGAATGATTTTTGAATGTCTCGGTTTTCTTAAGTATGAATCAGTCGGATTTTGTGTTGAATGGATCGGTATTGGTGAATACCGAGTATTTCTATCTGAATTGGTTGAAAACCGAGAGAACTGAACTGTGGCCTTAACTTTTATCGGAATCCTATTCTATCGGATTGTTATTTCATCGGATTGTATATATACTCGGTATATGAACTATGCCTTAACAGACAAAGTTGTATTTACAATATTATATATATGTAACTATGTTATTAGCTTCCGCGCGTATTACAAAGTTGTGTTTTAGAAAATACGGTATTACATCATACATCTTATTTAACACCCAAATACACTTGCTACATGATCTATTACTCAAAAATCACACATCAAACCCATTTTTCACCATTAAAATGGGTTGTCTTCTTTAATAAAACTCCAACTAAGTTTAATAGGTAAGAACACTACTTACCAATGGAAGAGATAACTCAAATCAACTTCAAGGACTTCAAATCAGTAGCTAGAATAAAAGATTGAAAGCTTTCCTTCAAGTTTTCTTCTTCAATTAGAGAGAGTAAGCATGTGTGTGTGTTATACGTGTGTTTGTGTGTGTATTGGTTAGTCAACAGGGGGATAAGAAGCATGGACCGACTTTGTTGGTCTAATACCCCACGTGGGTATTTTGTTCTCCTTTTCAACTAACAACTTAACACACGCCATCCCGTTTCAATTAACGAGGATATCTACGGAATCATTACGCGAAACCGTTTAACATTTTATAACTTTTACATATTAATCTCAACTTTCATATAACACCTCACATATCCACTTTATCCAACTAATAACATAAAATAACCACTAAAACACTTATTTAAAGTTAAGGTACAACTACTAAAACACAAGGTACAATCCCACACAACTAGGCCCTATTTTAGGGTGTTACATACATACTAAGTGACTCATTATATTAAGCATGGAATTTTGTATTTGTAGCTTTGGACATTGGTGGATCAAATAACTTTAACGTCTTGGTCTCGAGTTTAATAGAGAGAGGAAAGAAAATAAATTTCCTTTTATTTTAAATCATTCCACTATTAAAATAATAGATTTAGAATCAAAATGAGTGTAAATTCCTCAATAATATCTTAAAAAAGTTTCGTTGCAAATTTTTTCTTCTTCTGTTAACAGACTTTATTACAAAACCCGGGAGGCGTAAGTCCATAGTTTAAGAGTAAAAAAAGAAAAAGTCTGTTAACAAAATCTTTTTCACGCAGCCCCCTTTCCCCCTCCCCTACTTGTCGACTGCAGAGCCTCGCTAAAAGGAGTATTGTCATCTGCCGTTGCTAACCGCTGTTCGTATCGTCGCCCAACTCGTTATTGAAATTAAAAAACGCTGCCATTCGGGACCCTCAAGTTGAATCAACGACTCCACAGTGACTCGAATCAACGATTGTAACTTGTAAGTCCTCTTCTCTCTGTTTTGGCTGTCTTGAATTCTCAGAGTTTAATTTAGTTTGAAACTAGAAATGGGATTTGGGAATGGCCAAATGGGGTCTTTCTCTCTGTGACTTTGTCTATTTGAAGTATGACTTTGAACCTAAGAAATGGTATATGAAGTTTGAAATTGAATGGGAATCGGGAACTCCAAGGCCGGTAGGGTTTATTAGTTCTTCAAAACTTTATTTGCCAATGGTGATATTAGGTTTAATTGTTAATTGTTAATTATTAACTATGATATTTAGTTGTTATATTATTATTGTTAATATTTGAAGATTTATTTCTTCTTGATTGGTTAGTATTAGGAAATTTATCCATTTCGTATATTGTGAGGTGATTGTGAGTTTTAGGCTAATATATTGTTAGGTTCTAATTGAGGTTTACTTTTGACATTGGTTTGAATCTTTTTAAAACAAAATTCGAATGTTAGTTTGTTATGTTGAATGTAGACCTTAAAGGAATGTTTTGTTTACATTCTTGATTTTGGTCCGGCTAACTACATGTCTAGAGACTAAGGATTCGATTTAGAGTTTAGATTTTGCTACAACTTAGAATCTTACTGCTTAGATTAGATCTTGTTGACATCTATTAGTAACTTGGCAAATTTGGCTATGGAACAAGTGTCACCCGCCCCGTTTGACCCTCATATATTTTAATTCATTACATAAGTCCTCTTGTCATGTAACATTGGTGGCCTCAATGGGGAAATTCCTGGATCCACCATGGGCTTTGGATGCATTAATCATGAAGTATTTTAGGTTTCCTCGATATAGTGTTTGTTGGTAAACACTCTATAATTTTTATGCTGCATTAACTTTGAATTTGATAATCTAAAAAAAGGTTCAAATTTGTGCTATAAGCAAATACAATCATTGTGTTTAAGCTAGTGTCGACTGTTACTAATTGGGATGGTTTATTGTTTGTTAAATCTTATTTGTTGAAACTAGGAATAAAGGTTAAAAGCATGTTTAATATTCCACATATACTTCACCAAAGAATGGAATGCACTCCAGGTGTCTAGTTAAAGATGATGTATGTTATAGTTGAGATATGGCCTATGGATTTCTTGATTTTGTGCACCAAATCAGCGAATCTGAAAGGACTAGAGAGTCCTCGTGTCAATTAATGAGTAGCTAACTAAGAGAAGAATCTATTTTGCTTGGCCTGAATCGAAATATTAAAGAAACTACTTACCATTCCACCTCAGGCATAATCTATCAAGGAATTAGGAAGCATTATTAAGGTTTTACTAGAAGAACATGCCCGAGGGGGTTCTTGAGAAAAGAAAGCAGGACGTTGACGAGAGTGTGTGCATCAGGAGGAGACGGAGATATGGTAAAACTTCAAATGCCTCTAAATACTAGGTAAAGCTGAAATCGTTGACCAATGAAAACATGAGATTGACCGGTGGTCAGGGTGTTATCTCTTTGGTAATTTACTTTTGGAAGTTCTTAATGAAATTAAAGTACTTAACGTGTCAAAGATACATGTCCATCCCGAGTGAAGTTGATATTAAATATGTTAGCACCAACTAAAGATAATATGTGTTTGGTAATCGCACATAAAACAATTCAATGTACCCCATAATAGGAATACGCTAGCAGTAGTAGACTAGTAGTAACAAACAAAAGTATATGAGTAGAACTATAGTTAAACTGATGAAACTGGAAACATAAATAAGACATGGTGGCTGAGGTGTGTATTCAACACACCCCCTTAAGTTGTATTCGGACTTGGTGTATATTTCTCAGGGTACAATTGATGAAGAAGTATGTATTGCTAGATTTGAGCTAACGTGCCTGAGATTTCTCTGGAGCTTCGCCACGTTGACAAAAGATGAAAATTTGTTACCAAACTCTCGAGTGTTTAGTCGCGCAATGTTAGTTTGTAATACTTGGTGTTTTGGTGTGGGGTGCATGAAGTGATCTACCCTTCTCACAAATGACAAGTGACACCTCTTTATATAGTTGCTTGAAGTTGAAACCACCATTGGAAGTAACGTTATAATTAATTACGTAATTAATCTTAATGCAAATTTAAACATTATTCGTATCATAAAACAATGCAAGTTTAATCAAAACCAAATGTTGTGGAAGGTTTTAAAACACACAAAAGTATCAACAATGATCACAACATTTGCAAAATATAGATTCAAGATCCTAGTACACACTAAAAATCGTCATGAACGGATTGTGCAACATAAGGTGTTTAAAGACCGGTCTTACATTGTCTATCACGACCATTAACACAACAAAAGAATGTGTTCCTATCCTTAAACAAGGCAATCCCAAGAAGACTACCCACCTTCCACGACTAAGGCAAGTCTATTTACCACCTGCGAATACACGTCATAAACAATCAAAGTTAGCTTATAAGCTAGCGAGTACACCGTTCATAATTTAAGTTAAACTTCATGGCTAACAGTACAAATTATTCAATACAAGACATTTAAGAGTCACACAAGTTTAACATCAATTAACATTACATAAAATATATCTACAAGTGGAGTGGAGAAAGCCTACAGGTTTTTGTCTATTGCGGTAGCTAAACATGCTCACCGATGGGGGATCCCCACTACCCAACATGGTGGGTGAGCATTCATGGTCCATGTTGATTCGACTTCGTCACGCAGACCCTATGGTACATTTACCACCTAGTTAGACCCAACAAACAGGTCCCACTCCCGCAACATGGACCGACTTTGGATAGCTGCTTACATAAGTCACACTCACCTAGGTCCAGACCAAAACATCATAATCATGACATGTTTGCTAGCGCTACCACGTAGCATGATAAAAGACAATAGAACAAATAACAAATACATATATACATATATGAGACCACTATCGCTACCGCATAGCACTATGACAAATACAAGATAATCTTGCTACTACTTAGTGCATAGCATAAATCACAAAAGTATCTTAACCTCTACATAGCAATTCAATAAATGAGTATCATATGATCATGATCAAAAGCCCAAACATGTACAAAATGCCAAGAAACAGCATCTTAATAACAATTAGCTTTCAAAACCATTTACGTGTATCCGAGTTTAACAAATGTTTAGTGCCCATGGACCATAATAAACCATCCCAAGACCCTAACTAAGACTTAGGAGGCTTAACACCCAACACCGAGACAACTACTTGACAAGGAGCTTCAAGCAATGCCCAATCCTACACAAGAGTTAAATTAATCTTGACTTAGTCATCAAAACCTTTGTAATGGTTATGTAGTGTTTAAAATTCTCAAAACATGCCCATGGACCATAAGAAACCATCCCAAGACACTAACTAAGACTTAGGAGGCTTGAAACAAAGGTTTAAGGCTGTATAGGGGCTTCTTACCATGTCTCGTGCCGTGAGAAGTTCGCTAGAAAAATGGTGGTTCCGGAGGCTGATGCCTCGTGCCGTGAGCACCTGCAAAATACTACCTGTTTAAGGAACAAAAAAGGGTTCACAAAACAACCTTCAATTGTACCGTAGGGTTACTAATCCAATTGACCCATCCAAAGTTTCGAACCCTTAATTTCAACCTAACTCAATGCATTTGCTTTAAAACAAGTAAACAACAATCAAACATAGGTTTGCTGATTTTTTCACCTTATAAACAAGAAACAAGCTTAATGACCAAAGTAAAACTTACTAGAGATGTCAATTCTAGATCTTTAGTTCCAATCTTGAAAAGCCGACACTAATACTAGTGTCCTTGAGTCTTAAACAACATAAAATTTCAATCAAAACTCACATGCAACAAGAGAGAGACAATAATCTGACTAAAAGTTCTTCAAAACTCTTTAAGCCTGTTCTCCTTTCTCTCTTCTCTTTTCTGCAGTTATGCCAAATGAGGAATGAGGGTTTTTGACCCTCTAAGTGGGTTAAATGTTCATATTTTGCACTTAACGACCTTCAGTTTTGGTTATCGCCAAAGTAACCCCAAAACTACCTGTAGTTTACAATACTTGTTTAGCTACTTTCACTTCAATCTTATTATTACTAATAAGTGCATATACAAGTAATAGTGAATATCAGCCACAAAATAAATAATCGGGATCATAAGTTGCATATTTTCATAAAATTCATTTATCATCTTAATAAATCGAGTATACAACTAGACCCTGCAACAGGATGTTACATAAATAAAACTTAAATACATAGTAATTTAGGTTCAAATGGGTCAATAGACACATCCGTAAATTGACCAAAACTGGATCTGCATGGGCACACCCATACTAACCCAAGAACCAACTCAATTTTCATTTATTTTTTCAAAAGGCACTTAAATTCCCATTCTAATCACGGAGAATGAAAACCACTAGATTATTACTTGTATATATCACACATTTATTAATGTTTATGTTCAATATTAAGGAAAAACCTCTAAAGTTTCCAACAATATGATGTATTAGAATGCTTGATAGTTCTTCCAACTCTCTATGCTGTTTTCTTCTTTAATACTAGATGCTAATTTGTTGTAATTATGACTATCCATTATTCAGACTTGCATTAGCCGATAATTGATTCGGTTTTCTCCAACAACAGAACCGAACCATACATGCCCTACATAGATGTAATTCGGAATCTCAAATTCTATCTCAAGCGTCGTTATTGAAGTGATTCTGTGATCACACTGTTATGTTTTAGTGTTGGTCGCTTATTTTCAACTTGTTGTTGACTAACATAGTTGTATAATTAACGCAGCCTATTGTGCTATTATGGGGACTGAAGGCCCTAAGGATTCGTTGGACTGGAAAAGCATTGGTGACTCAAGCAAGAATGAGGCTGATGCTGGACCTGTTGTGAAAAAACGGATTCCAAAAAAGATGCGACACATTCCAGACTACTATTTTCTTCCTCGTAGATCAATGCTTGCTAACATTGCAATTTATGGTTCATGCATTGTTGGTGGAATTGGAGCTGGGATGCTGACTGAAATCTGGATTAACAAGAAAGTTCAAGGTACTTTCAATTTCTGTCAACTATTTTTCTGATTACTTAGGCCAAATGACAATAGCCTCACTTTCCCTCCCTAATTCTCCGAAGAGGACTTAAGGGTCCTATTACAACTCTTAGTTTATATTAATGGGAGTCGATAACTGCAGATATCATGTCAATAACTTGTAGAAAACTGATAGCAACCCAACTATGGAGCCCAATCTGGACTCAGCCCGGCCCAACAATCAGCCCAAACCCTGGATTGTTTATTCTAGAAGGCCACGTGTAGGGCAGTGATGATTTGGTTTGTTAGTTTGTTAGAGCAGATCTTTTAATTAATATTTATAGTCATGTGAGGTGGTCTACTAGGTCATCTTCATCTTTATCAATTGAGTACTGTAATCGGCTAAGGCTTGGGCAGGGAGACTCATTTTGAGCTCCTCTGATCTTTCTTATTCTAATTAATCAATCATCCTTCAATTTCTACCGTTCCAGTTTATTAGTCTTATCATTTTGGTTCCATTGCCGGGAAACGAACTACACAGCCATGGTGCAAACCGAGTCGACAGTGGTGAATACCAGAACCCAATCCAGACTGGATGCCTTGGTTTTAAAAAGCGTAAAGCGCCCAAAAGCGCTAAGGGTCCTAGAAGCCGGAGCGCTAAGCGCTAAGCAAAAGCGCTCACTTTAAGCACACGAAGCACCCAAAATAAAAAAAAAAAATTACATAATACTTATAAATTACCTAATTTCTATATATAGTCATAATGTCATATACTACCTTATAAATACTTAAACACCAAAGTGTCAACAGCTCAACCCATATATTCAAAACTCAGAAGTACTTAAACACCAAAATATAATTATCAATTTACTTATAAGTTATAAATACTTAAACAATTATACACCGTTAATCATTGCTGATTAAAAAGTTGTTATCGACTTTTTACCGCTCTAAAGGATCCATTTTTACTACTTTGGATGATGAATCTTTGTTTCTTAACCAAAGCCCATAGTATAGAAACTAACCACTAACAACTTAAAGCCTGTTCAAAGCCTAAACTAATCAAGATTACCTTAATCGCTATAAAGCGCCGCTTAGCGCTTCACCTAAAGCGAAGCAATGCGAGCGCTTTTTCTCGCTTTATGTAATTGTAGCGCTTAGGTATAGCTTAAGCGCTAACCCTCATCGCTTCAGCGCTTAAGCGCGCTTTTTTAAACCAAGCTGGATGCTCACGAAGAAAGGCTCAATCAATTGACCAACCAGGTCCAGGATCTCTCCACGGGTATGGAAGTATTGAAAGGAATGGTGGGGAAGGTTCTAGCAAATCAAGAGAAGGTGCAGGAGAAGAAAGCAACAGGGGAAGATGATTTTGATACAAGCTTCCCTAATCCATTCGATTTAAACCCAGATGAGGAGCCACCTACTGGATCGAATTTCATCCCACCCAAGATTAGGAACAATCACTTCGACAAAAATGGAGAAAACCGGTTTGATGAGAACCTGTTTTCCTTGCCCAAGGTGCAGTTGCCTCCATTTGATGGAACTGATCCACGAGGGTGGATTACCAAGGCAGAACTATATTTTCACGTGAATCGTATTCCAAACCCTCATAAACTAAGTCTTGCACAGATGTGTATGGATGGCCCTGCTCTCAATTGGTATACTAACCTCATCATCAAACATCCCACCACCGATTGGATTCAATTCAAGGATAAACTAAAGGTTCGTTTTAGTGGAACGAAGTTCAGAAACGCACACGAGGCCCTGAGTTCGTTGTATCAGGAAGAGGACATTGATGACTACATAGAAGAATTTGAAGCACTATTGGCACTCATTCCCAACCAAACGGAAGAGCAGACGATTGGTTTGTTTTTACACGGGTTGAAGGAGGAAGTGCGAAATTGGGTCAGGGTGCTAAACCCAGTTTCATGCGATCAGGCGATGGAATACAGCCGCCACGTTTCCACCGCCACCGGCGCTTCGGCGAATCACGGGTTACGTAACACTAGAACTGGGTCTTTGGGCTGGAAGGGGTATACCAGACCTGACCGGGCCGTTCCACTCAATTCTTTTAAGCCCAACACTCAACCCGGCCCAATTCCTACGAAACCTACAGTACCTGCTAACCCTCAAACCCGGCATCTATCCAAAACGGAATGGGAAGACCGTCGACGCAAGGGGCTGTGTTTTGCGTGTGGCCTCAAATATACGCCACAACACAAGTGCGCCTCTGGTCAGCTTCGGATCATGCTTTTGGCAGATGGCGAAGAGGTAGATGGCGATGGGGAAATCCTCTGCATCGAGACTGAGGAAACCGACAACCCTCCACTGGCAGGTGAATGTTCATCTCTCGAGTTGCAAGGTTTAAACTCTAATTCTTTTCCAGCTGAATTCAATACTCTTAAACTGATGGGAGAAATTTATGGAATTCCTGCCCTAATTTTGATCGATAGTGGAGCAACCCACAATTTTATTTCAAGCAAATTAGCAAGGGCTCTGGGAATTAATTTGCTATCTATCGATTCATTGGGAATTCGGTTGGGGGATGGTAATCGTATTTGGGTAACTCACCAATGCCAGGGAATACCACTGAAGTTAGGGGCTTTTGAATGTCAAGTGGATGCTCTTGTTTACGATATTGGACCACTTGATTTCATCTTGGGAATAGCTTGGTTGAAGCAACTAGGGGATGTCGTGTTTAATTGGCAGACCCACGAGGTTAAGTTTAAGCAACACGGATCGCCTGTCGTGTTGAAGGGAATTCACTCTCCCTTACCGACTTCGATCCACGGCTGTCTCGAAGGGAAATTAATCCATCTTGGTATCGATGCTGATGGTTCTTCTACCTTATCCCCTACTCAACAGAACCAGGTTAATCATCTGTTAAGTGGTTTTCTTTCACTGTTCCAGGAACCCAAAGGGCTGCCTCCAGTCAGGGCAATCGAGCATAAGATTATTCTCCATGAAGGCCAGGGACCCATCTGCGTCAGGCCTTATCGATACCCACACTCACACAAGGATGAAATCCAGCGACAGGTCGAAGAAATGTTGATTTCTGGTATCATACGTGTTAGCCAAAGCGCTTATTCCAGCCCGGTCATCTTGGTAAAAAAGGACTCATCATGGCGAATGTGTATTGATTATAGAGCCCTCAACCGCGCAACTGTTCCGGATAAATACCCAATTCCAGTCGTCGAAGAGCTCTTGGATGAACTTCATGGGTCTCAATTCTTTTCCAAGATCGATCTCAAATCGGGTTTCTATCAAGTGCGTGTTCGTGAGTCTGATGTGGAAAAGACAGCTTTTAGAACCCATGACGGGCACTATGAATTCCTAGTCATGCCGTTTGGCTTGACTAATGCTCCGGCTACCTTCCAAGCATTAATGAACGAGGTTTTCCGTCCATATCTCCGTAATGGAGTGCTCGTTTTCTTCGACGACATCTTAATTTACAGTCCTACTTGGTCTCACCACCTTGAACTACTTGAAAAAGTGTTGTATCTGCTGCACACACATGAGCTGGTGATCAACAGAAAAAAAAGCCATTTCGGAATCCAAACAGTTGAGTATTTGGGACACGTAATCGACCGGGAAGGAGTTTTTTTGGACCCTTCTAAGGTCCAATCTGTTACACAGTGGCCTGCTCCCAGAAACGTGAAAGGTGTCCGGGGATTTCTGGGTCTCACGGGATACTACAGAAAATTCATTAAGGGATACGGGAAGATTGCTCAGCCACTTACCAAGCTGACTAAGAAGGACGGTTTCAGCTGGGGGCCTCATGAACAAGCTGCCTTCGATGAGCTTAAACTCAAAATTACCACCGCACCGGTCTTGGCACTTCCCGATTTTTCTAAACCTTTTGAAATTGAGTGTGATGCATCCGGGCAAGGGTTAGGGGCTGTTCTTATGCAAGAAAGACGTCCCATTTCCTTCTTTAGTAAGGCCTTATCTGACAAGAATTTATCCAAGTCGGCATACGAGAAGGAAATCATGGCCCTTGCTTTATCGATCCAACATTGGCGCCCTTATTTGCTGGGTCGTTCTTTCACGGTGTTCACTGATCAAAAAAGCCTCAAGCACCTGCTCGAACAAAGAATCACCACCACGGACCAACAAAATTGGCTTGCAAAGCTCATGGGTTATCATTTCTCCATCTCCTACAAACCGGGTAACGAAAACCGGGCTGCCGATGCTCTATCACGCATCCTTGAGGGGGCTGAACTTGCTCCTTTGATCTCTTTTCCGCAATGGATGGATGGCACCACTCTTATGGATGGATGGCACCACTCTTATGGATGGGTATGACTCTGATCCTCACTTACAAAAACTGATTTCTGATCTAACTGCTGACAGCCGCTGTCACCCTCACTACACCCTACTCAATGGTCGATTGTACTACAAGAACCGTCTCGTTATTCCGGCTGCTTCCCCGTGGATACCCAAACTGCTGGCTGAATTCCATTGCACCCCTAGCGGGGGTCATTCGGGTTTTTTTCGTACTTATAAGAGATTGGCGGCCCAAATTTATTGGTTGGGAATGACTAAAACAGTCAAGGAATACGTCCTGCATTGTGACACATGCCAGCGTTACAAGTCTTCTACCGTCGCACCAGCAGGTCTACTACAACCTCTGCCCATTCCATCAGCTGTGTGGGAAGATATCTCTTTAGACTTCATCACCGGGTTACCAAAATCAAAGGGTTATGAGGCCGTATTAGTCGTGGTTGACAGGCTGTCCAAATATTGTCATTTCATTCCCCTTAAGCATCCCTACACAGCCCGGTCACTCGCTAATATTTTTCTTCGTGAAATAATCCGTTTGCATGGCATTCCCAAGTCGGTATTAAGTGATCAAGACCCTTTGTTCTTAAGCAGTTTCTAGCGCGAGTTATTTGAGGTTCAGGGGAGCAAATTGAAGTTCAGTTCCGCGTATCATCCCGAAACGGATGGGCAGACGGAGGTCGTTAATCGAAGTCTTGAAACTTACCTTCGTTGTTTTGCTGCTGATCAACCACAGATGTGGTCTTATTGGCTTCCGTGGGTGGAATTCTGGCATAACACGACCTACCATGTGTCTACCAACTGTACCCCCTTCGAGATCGTGTATGGTCGCCCTCCTCCCACCATTTTCCGTTTTATTCCCGGGGAAATTCGGTGTGCTGCAGTTCAACAGGACCTCCAAGACCGGGACGAGGCCCTAAAACAGCTACAACATCATCTCTCCCGAGCTCAATCGCGTATGAAACAATCTGCTGATAAACATAGACGCGATGTCTCTTTTGAAATCGGGGAATGGGTGTTCCTCAAACTCCGTCCTCATCGTCAACACTCTGTTATCCGCCGGATCAATCAGAAACTCGCAGCCCGTTACTATGGTCCTTTCCTTATCTTGGCCAAAATCGGATCTGTCGCTTATAAACTCAAACTTCCAGATTCTGCTCGTATTCACCCCGTGTTCCACGTTTCTTTATTGAAACGAGCAGTGGGAAACACTCCAGTTGAAACTGAGCTCCCTTCAAGCCTGGTGGTTGATTCCGATTTCCTTCACACCCCTGCTACATGTCTAGGCCGGCGCATGTTTTCCAAAGACGGCACTCGTATGGAACAATGGTTAATTCAGTGGCACTCGGGTTCAGTTGAAGACGCTACTTGGGAAGATGCAGCAGCCATTCAAAGTCAATTTCCCTCCTTCCAGCTTGAGGACAAGCTGGTTCTTCAAGGGGTGGATAATGATAGCAACCCAACTATGGAGCCCAATCTGGACTCAGCACGGCCCAACAATCAGCCCAAACCCTGGATTGTTTATTCTAGAAGGCCACGTGTAGGGCAGTGATGATTTGGTCTGTTAGTTTGTTAGAGCAGATCTTTTAATTAATATTTATAGTCATGTGAGGTGGTCTAGTAGGTCATCTTCATCTTTATCAATTGAGTACTGTAATCGGCTAAGGCTTGGGCAGGGAGACTCATTTTGAGCTCCTCTGATCTTTCTTATTCTAATTAATCAATCATCCTTCAATTTCTACCGTTCCAGTTTATTAGTCTTATAAAAAACGTTCGGGATGCTGTATAAATATTTTGGAAAAGGAAATATATATATATGTCAACCACAATTCTACACTATTCTGATGATATTTCTCCTAATCAATATGTTTTGCTCATGAAATTTTACATCACGTCTCCATGTAAATATGTTGTCCATAAAACATATAAAATGAAAAATCAGTCTTGGTACATGTTTGATGACAGAATGAAATCTTGTATTAAAACACCAAATGGATTTCTTTGATATCACTTGGTGCCTGCCGCCTAAACGTATTTCAGATCAGTTTTATCACTCATATTAAGTTTGCTTCAAACATTACCAAGACGGATATAGATACTTGAGCATAAATATATCCAGTAAAAAGGAGGCTTAGGTAAATAAATCATTGATATTACTCAAGACACAGCTTTGAGAGATGATAGGTCGAGATTTAATGCAAGGAAATCAAAGTTTCCAATAGATTATGTTTTCCTGCAAGGGTTAGTTTACTCTAGGGTCTAATCTCAGCATTTGAGAAACAACAACAACAATACCCAATCCCAAAGCAGCGGGTATGGGGGAGGTGGAATGTAGACAATCGTACCTCTACCCGTAGGTAGAGAGATTGCTTCTTGAAAATGACCTCCGGCAGTGTAGAACAGAAATCAATAAAGTACATAGACATGGATAGAAAAATGACACACACAAAACCAAAAAAAAAAAAAAAAATTGTAAGAGCCAAAAAGTAGAGAATAAATAGCAGATATTATATATATTCACCCCCTAGATATTTGGGGATCTACTAACACTTATAAAGTTAAGACTGTAAGTCCGAAATCTTAATAAACGTTAGGTTTAAAGAAGCTGCTAAATGTGAATCTATGATTTTTATCCCTTTTTGATGTGAAAAATGGATAGCTTGTTTATAACAGCTCTTATTTTATAGTTTTGAATAGGGATAATGACATGTGATAACAATGCACTTCACAAGATATTCTTTTTATGCAAATGTTAACTGTTTTCCTGTACTCATTGCAGAGGATGGAAATGGTGTTCTCTGGGAATTTGATAAATAAACTTGAGATGACATTACATCTCAATGTAGTTACTACTTTCCAAATTCTGGTAGAGCAAAGGTATCTGGTGAAGGCCAAGGTATGATTGATTAAAAAATGCGGGTTATTAGCCAAAATATATTCAGAGTTCAGACATTCTTTTAACGTTGTTTTGTTTCTTTGTTTTATTTTTTCGTGCTTCATTTTTGGTGAAAGAATTCATCCATTAGAATGTTTCTATTACGGAAGTCCTTGATGTACCTGCGAAAATTTAGGGTTTCATACTTTTGTGCAAAACTTAGTGTACATTTTTTTTTGTGGGAAAGTGGATGATAGTTGATATAAGGCCATATAATTGATATCTTATCATATTTGGTCTGACTTCGAGTGATTGTATATTTTAACCAACCTACATAGCAGTATGGACGGGTTACATAATAGGTAATTTTTGTTACGTGTCACATTGAATTGATGTGTGTGTTTGCCTTTTGAGTTGTATAGATAGTTAATAAGATTGTAATCCTTATACTATTACAATAGTAATAATAAAAATAACTTCAAAAGTTAAGAACGAATTAAGAGGTTCTTTCAACAAATTGTTGTTATCAGACCTCCTTGAAGTATAATATGGTATTTTTCGTAAAAAGATTGAATGCATATTGAAACAATATACAAAAATTAAGAGTACAATGAGGCCGGACAGTGAAGCTGGTTAAAAAGTAATCGAAGAGTGTCGATGGTGGTCCCCCTTTCACACTGGTAATAGAAATAGACATGAATTCTTAGATGACCCATTGCTACTTTTTATCACAAATGAAATGGATGACGATTTCAATATGTTTTGCTCGCTGTTTTTTTTTAGTATTATTAGATAGAGACAACAACAACAACAACGTTACCAAAGTGAAAGATAGAGACAGCACTGATTTTGTCACAGTGCACAATGGTAGCCTTAGTACAGGGGAGTGAAGTCTAGGAACAGATTTTGAAGCCAACACGTTGCAGCAACATTAGCAGCCTTATGATATTTGGCTTTTGCACTAAAGTGAAAGATTGTGGACTATCATTTATGTTAGTACCAAGTTGTGTTCATTTTAGTATTTTAGAATAGTTTTGCTTCTAGTTGTATTTCCTAGAAGTATAGGGTAAGTTTGGTAAATACCTTTGGGTATATAAACTTTGTAGTCTACCCTCGTGAATTTAAGCAATCATATTCAGCCGTATATTTTTCCCTCATTCATCACATTCATACGCACATGCAAGAGATAAATCATTGTGTTATTGCTTCTATTGAATATTGATACTTGATACCGGACCTATAGTTTAAGACCAGGATAAAAAAGTTGCCAAAAGGGAAAAAGAAGTTAATGAAGAGAGGAAAGTTAGGATTAATATCACGCAGAGTATAGTATTTTGTACAATGAGACTAACCGTAAAGACCGAGTATGTGAGGGACTAAACAAATAATAAATTACGATTCTAATAATACATATTTATAAACACCGATTCTTAAGTGGTAAATAGTTTTGTTTCTTTCATTTATGTCAATCATTTAATAGGTAGGATGATTAGTCTCGGTCCACAGATAAGGTTGCCTTCTTTTATTCAGGATAGCTTTTGTCAAAATACCGAAAGCGAGAGTGAATCACATGTTTCGTTTACATTCTAACTATTTTTGGCACACACAACGAATCTATCGGTAAAACAGGTTTCCTTTGGTACAATCTCCTCTGCTGGGGCATCCAGTACAACTATAAACAAGCCCTCTAGATGTTGAACTGAAAATGTCAGCTTAATTTGAAGTCAAACAGATACATGCAAGAAAAGAAGAATGCCTAAAATTCTGAATGTATTTAGTTTGAATCTCAGAGTTTAATACAATGCTCACTCAAAGCATAGTTTAATATCAATTATCAACTAATAACAAATCTTTTTTAACATATCCTTTATTAAGCCAAAAAGAAGAAAACTAATGGGTCAAAGTCAACTGCAACCGAATTCTGTAACGCTTGTTAATGATGCCAAAATCCGCTATTGATGTCTCGCCTGTCAGGGGCTTGCCCTTCATGGTTGAGACCAGTAAACCGAACCGCTAGAGTGGTCCTAGGATGTCTGTCCCGAGGGTTGGGGATTCTTGAGATAACATGCCACTTATGTTTGTTACTTTGTTGTTTAGGAAGTGTATAGTAGTGAAGACATGTATTACAAAAAACAATACTATAAACACATCAATCACCAATAATCCTTACAAGAACAAACACCATTCTTGAAATGATGAAAGCGGTTACGATCTCGCATTATTATCTCCCTCTCGTATATCTTTGATATAAGCTTTATAGCCGTATGACAGTCGTTACAAGTTCTCAAATTCTTCACAACCCGAATTTCCTTCCCAAAAGGGGCTCTCATGAGCCCAAAAGCAACCGCAATCCTCTCACTGTGATAACTAACCGACCCCTCTTTTTCCTCCTCATCTATATCATGAAGAACAGAACCCGTGTCCGCCACATAACCTTCATCTCTTAATCTCTTCCCAATCTCAACCAAAAACATGTTAATTTGTTGAAATTCAGGATGTGAAGAATCTCCTGCTACAAATTCATGTACTACATTCTCCATCTCTATTGAACTGCACCCGGGTACCTTGTGGACCCCGCTTTCTATCATTACCTTCCGACATCTGTCCACATCCTTCCATCGACCCAATGAGGCGTATAAATTCGATAAGAAAACATAATTCCCACCATCAAATGGGTCCAGTTCAAGTAACCGTTGAGTAACAAGCTCTCCAAGTTCAGTATTTTTATGTAAATGACAGGACCGAAGCAAACTTCCCCACACTACTGCGTTTGGCTTCAGGTTCATGTTATTTATAACTTCTAGTGCTTCTGTAAGTTGACCAGACCGACCCAAAAGGTCAACCATACAGCCTAAGTGTTCGATCCCTGGTTTAACACCATAAACTCTTTGCATTTGAGAAAAATACATTTTACCTTGTGAGATTAACCCCGAGTGGCTACAACCACATAAAAGACCGATAAAAGTGACCCCGTCAGGAGTTACACCTTCTTCAACCATGGAGATGAAATAGTTTATAGCTTCATTACCATAACCATGCATTGCCAATCCTATGATGACTGAATTCCAACAGTAAATGTTCTTCACTTTAAGTTTGTGAAAAACGTCTAGAGCAGATGATATATTCCCACATTTGCAATACATGTCTACAAGAGCGTTTCCTAAAACAAAGTCGATTTTAAGTTTATTCTGTTTTATGTAATTATGAATCCATTCACCCATACTTAAGGCTCCAAGATGAGCACATGCAGATAATAAACTAACCATGGTTACCTCAGTTGGTTTCACCCTTTCAGCTTGCATATGTTCAAACAATTGCAATGCTCTTCTGAACTCTTTGCACTGAACAAATCCGGTAATCATAGTGTTCCATGTGACAGAATTTTTTAATTCACCGGCTTTACTGAACAATTCTTCAGCATAACTAAGATTACCAGCTTTACAGTAACCATCTATCATTGCATTCCATGAAACCACATCTTTGACTGGATTTGAATCAAAGAATAAGCGAGCAGAGTCAATGTCACCTATCTTGGAATAGCTAGTGATCATGGAATTCCAAGTAATTGAATTCTTTTCCTGCATATTGTCAAACAGATCCTGTGCATCTTTGACAAACTCGTGTTTAGCAAATGCTGAAATCATTGCATTGGTGGCCACAATATCCCTTTGGGGCATTTCATCGAACACTCTCTTTGCAGAAGTCAAGTCGTGCATCTTTGCATAAAAGTCCAGCAACCCTGTTTGCAAAACCACATCATGATTAAAATTCCACTTGAATATCTGGCAGTGAAGCGCTTTCCCTAGTCGTGTGGCACAAAAACTGGTACAACATTGAATTATCAAAGAAAGTACACTTTGACTGGGTCTCACATCGCTCCACCTCATTCCATTATAAAGAGTTACAAAATCTCCCAAATGATCAGCATTGCTTAGATAACCTGATTTAACATACCCATCGAACAAAACATTCCAAGAAATCTCATTTTTTACAGGATTTCTATCAAAGATAAGGCGTGCATAGTTGATGTCACCTATCTTGAAATAGCAAGATATCATTGAATTCCAAGTATAGGAATCCTTTTCCAACATGCTATCAAACAAAACCCGTGCATCCTCAATGAACCCATGCCTCCCATACACTGAAATCATGACATTACAAGCAACAACATCTCTCTGGGACATTTCGTCAAACGCCTTCTTTGCACACCTCAAACCTCCAATCTTTGCATAAAAATCAAGCAACCCAGTTTGCAAAACCACATCAGAACCGAAACCCAACTTAAGTACAACTGAGTGAAACAATTTCCCCACTTGAGGATCACCAAAATTCGCACCGTACTGAAAAACCAAAGCAAACATGCCGACGTTGGGACTGTTTGCGTTACGACCGCGACACCACATCATCGCGTTATAACAAGTAAACAAGTCCCTCAGGTTATTAGATTCTAAAAACGTTTTCATCATGGCACCCCAGAATGAAGGTTTTGAAAACGATGCTGGCAAGTTATATAAGAACTGTAACACGTAACCGGGGTTACGAGAACGGTAACAGGATTGCAAGAAGGTGGCGATGAGGGGGGTGGAAACGAGATTACCATTTGCGAGGATTTGGCCATGGATTTGTTGAAGTTGTTTTAGGGTTAACAGTTTGCTGTCTAGGGCTGACTGAATGTAGGTGACGATAGATTGGGGAGGTTTGTAACGGGGTAACATTTGAAGTTTGTTCAAGAATTAGTTTCTTTTTTGCCGCGAACAATTTGTTTTGAATTCATTCGATGATCTCCCTACCCTTTTTTCTCCTTCATTCTTGAATGTAGTCTATCACTTTTGTTTTCACCATTGACTTGGACTATATAGTCAATTAGATAAGTTTTTCGTATTAGAATTGTAAAATTTGTTTATAATGCAGTTAATAATCACTAATTAAGATTTTTTAATTATTTACATATTTATCAGCTGTAAATTACGTTAGAATTGAATAATATGTTGTCTTCTTCACACATATTTGTATATATTGATTTGTAAAAAACCAAACAAATAGCCAACAAAAGCATTTGTAAAGCATCTAAGCTACACATATAACTTGATTCTTGTGGACTTAAAAGTTGTGAATGCATTCGGAAACCTACATGTAACACCCCAAAGTTCGAAAGTTTCTTTTTGTTGTTAAGTGTTGTATGTGTATTTAGCAAGTTGTCCTTTTATGTGTTTATGTGATTTAAAACTAGAAGGGGCTAAAGTTGTCAAGTGTACAAAGTGGTTAAGTGCAGGGGCTGAATTGCCATTGTTTGAAAGTGTAAATATATAGGTATGCATTTGACTATTTTTAGTCAAATAGACCTTTTGCAAGAATAGATAAAAACATACACACGTACACAGCCTTTGTTGAAGTTTTGATCAAGCAAGTAGTGTCTTTAACACTTGATTTCAGCAGCCATATTGTTTCATAAGCTTGAGGTATGAGTTCTTCTTGGTTCCTTTGAGTTTTTAGGTCAAGAAAGGGATTCAAGAGTTGAATCCATGTTAGCAGCTTGATTTAATGTGTTTTAGTGTTGTTTTGTGTCAAGATTAATGATAGAAAGTTAGTAGTAATGTTATAAGACCTGTTTGTATGGTTGAATATGAGTTTAAGCAAGATTTGAGTGTAAAAAGGGGATGTTCGGCTGCTGTTCTCGAACAGAGCAGGAAGTCTGCTGTACCGACTGTTCCTGCGGCCATAGGGATTATTCCCTGCGGGCGTAGGAACATGTTTAGTGGGGTTTTGGCTGTTTAGGTTCCTGCGGCCGTAGGAAAGGTTCTCTGCGGCCGTAGGAAGGTGTTTTAGAGTTTTCGGTGATTTTGCCTCATGCCGCCGTAGGAAAGGGCTCCTGCGGGTGTAAGACTGTATTTTCATAAGTTGCCGTCTAAGGACGAAGGAAATGAGCCTACGGGCGTAGTGCACATAGCCTACAACCGTAGGAAGTGTAGAGTACCCACTATGGGCGTAGGGTTTTTCCCCTGCGGCTGTAGGAGGTGATTTTTAGCTGAGCTTTTGCTTGTCAGTCAGAATCATTACAGCAACGTTTAGAAGTTAATGAGGTACTTGTTTATTGCTTGTATGCAACAAGAGTTGACGTTTCCGTGATAAAGAATAGCTGTTTAATTGCTATTAAGGTGAGTGTACTTACCTTTAATCAAATTAGCATATGTACGCGCACTAAGTGAATAGTATATCAATTGTATGTTTGATATGTAAAGTTAAAGGCTGCTGTTCAGAGGTTCAGTAGCATTATGTTATAGTATTTGATATGATTAGTATGCATTTATCCACAAAGTGAATAGTATGATATCTGTGTTGTGATATGTGATATGTTTGTGCACAAATATAGCAGGTACCTGGCTTAGAGAAGCCTTATACAAAGAAAAGCGGATACTTTGTATCCAGGAATGTGAAAGGGGTATATTGAGATCCTTATACACAAGTAAAGCGTCAAGGGCTTGGTTACGCGCGAGGTGTGATCATACCCCGGGAAAAGTTAACAGTTTGACTGTTTTGCAGGTCATAGCTAGGATGTGAGACATCATGAGAAGAGTTACTCATGTTATATGTGTTTTTCAGTTTAGTAGTATGCTCACTAAGCGAAAGCTTACGTTTTAGTATGTTGTGCATGCAGGTAACTAGTTTCCAGCAAGGGTAAGGCCCCAGTGCTCTGCTTAGTTAGATAGCTCCAAGTTTCGAAAAGAGTACTTTTAACACTACTTTTGTGAAACTGTTGGCACTAAAGTGATGTAAGCTTGTTTTCCGCCAACTCTGATGTTTTAGAGTGTTAATCAGTAGCAAACGAATTTTAAAAGCTATTTTAGAAAGTGGTGTTACACTACATTTGCCATACATTAGATGAAGGATCATTTCCTAAATCGCCATAAAAATATTAATATAACAATATCAAGAAAACATGTAGTTTTTGTATATAACATGTAAAATGTTTGTATTTTATGGAAAGGAGAAAACAAACACATTCAAACATAAGAAACCAAAGCTCCAAAGTTAAACATTAATTTCGAGTGATTGCCTTTACAAGTTTATAAAGTTATAATGAAACCGAAACCAAAGATGAGGTTTACATAATGAAAAGACAAATATACTAGAATTGCGAATTCAAATAAACTTTCATGTTTTTTGAACTGTAGCGAAAGAGGACCTCAAGGAGAAGCTTCAGCTCCGCCATCACCCTAACCTTGAGGATAGACATGCACATATACCGGATAATACTATAACCGGTTATAGTATTATCCGGATCGGATTTTTTGGGCAAAAAAAAAACCGGTTTCGAAAATAACCGGTTTAGTATTATCCGGTTTCGCTATCGAATACTGATACTATAATATCCGGTTTCGGTTATTGCTATAACCGGTTTTGATAAAAAACCGGTTTTTTTTGGGAAAAAAACCGATCTGCGTAGAGAAGCAACAGCCCACTGTTTTTTTTTAATTTTTTTAATTTTTTTTAAAATACATTTCCTATAATATATACTATAAAAAAACATACATGTGAAAGAAAACTCAAATTTTGATTAATTTAAATACTTAAAAAGTACAATATTAAAATTACAAACTTCCTAATTAAAAATATTCAAATTACAAACGTCTAAACATTCTAATAAAAATACTTAAAACCATTCAAACTTCGAATTAAAAGAGGGAAGCTAGGGAGGAGTTTCGGCATCGCCATCACCCCTACATAGCAACCCGTTCACGCATCTTCTTCTTCGCCATCTTCATCGGGAGACGATATTCCAAGTTCCACTTCTTCATTGTGTATGTTTGATTCCAGCTCGACGTCAATTAGGTCTTCTAGTGTGGTCACGTGTTGTCTTCTAGTCGCGCCATCTAAGTAATCTTTTAAACAAATACACACTTCCACCGATTCGGGACTCAACCGTGATCTTCTTGCGGATACGACCCTACCACTCACAGAAAAAGCAGATTCCGAAGCTACCGTAGAAGCTTGGACGGTTAGTAGATCACGGGCCATGGCGGCTAGAACCGGGAATTGTGATTCCCTTTCCTTCCACCAAGCCAAAATATCAAAAGTTTGAAAATCCTCATATGTATAGTTTGCGATAAAATTGGTTGACATGTAATTCCCCAACTCACTACTTGGGGTGGCACCACGTGCTCTCTTGGATTGAGAGTTCATAATCGTGTTAAAAAGTGACAAACCCGCATTACTTTGGCGTCTACTAGATTCCGCTCTCATTTGATCACGAATGACACTAGATGTCCCGTATCTACCCAAATAAATCTCAAACATATCTCGAAAACATTTGTTGAAATAATTGGTTTGGTTAGTTATAAAATCGGGCTTATCTTCGGTAAGGTTAAAAGAAAATGCAATTTGTTCGATTAATGTTTCAACTCCACCAACGTTTAAACAAGGGTTCAAAGCGGCGGCACAAGTAAATACCGGGGGAGTTGCCTTCGGGTGCTAGAAACTTGTGACGTAGTTTGCACCGAGCCCTTTTTGAACCGTTAGACATCTCGCACAAGTCGAAATGTTTCCAAATTTATTTATTTCTATTATGCTCGAGAATCCTCACCACATCGGGGTTTCCTCCTACGGAAGATGCTCCTGTATTCGGTATGCTACTACTACCGGCCATGATATCAATCTCAAGAATGTGAATAAAAGTGAACTTTGGTGAATAAAAGTAGAGAATTTGGAAGATGTAAGTTGTGGATTAATCCTACAACATACCCACACTATATATAAGTTTTTTGGGTGGCAAAAGGGTAAATAAATCTGAAAAAAAGGGTCATATAATGCCCCAAACGGCTAGAAAACGGTAACTTTTTTGAAAAAAACGGCTAGTAGTATAAATCGGATAAAAACCGGTTTTTAAACCGGTTATAAAAAAACCGGTTATTTAACCGGTAAAAAATCCGGTCTGCTCGAAATAGTAATATCCGATCATACTATCCGGTTACAAAAAATCCGGACCGGATAAAAAAAACCGGTTTCCCTAAAAACCGGTGTCGGATATTTTTTCGTATAAATCGGATATTCGGATTTTTTGTGCACCTCTACTTGAGGACCTCGAAATTTTATTAATAAACGAGACTCTAGCCAGGGGCTAGATACATGATAACAAAACAACAAGAAACAAAAACCAAAAACACATAAGTAATCTGCATACTAGAAACAATCGAAAGGCCTAGACACCCAAACATTTTTGTATTTAAAAAACGAATCAGCGGATCTCTGTTTGATCCAGAAAAAACTCGACGCCTACACTTGGGAAATTAACAAATCTGTCTTAGCTCCTGAATTAGGTGTGAACAAAATAGATTTTCTGCACCCCCAGATTGCCCAAATAAAATACATACAAAACACTTAATAGGGCCTTTCCTTTTGCACCCTTAAGTTGAATCCGAGAAGCCCACCAGGTAAAGTTGCAAAGATTTAGATCCTCATTCAAAGCCCACCACGATTTCACTAAGGCCCAGGACATCTTAATGGCAGAACAATCCATGAACAAATGGGCCTCTGATTCATCAGCAACATGACAAAACAAACATAGTGGCAAAGGTACTGGAACACCTCGTTTGATGAGGTTAGACTTAGTTGGTAATTTACAATGCATTTCTCTCCAAACTGTAATGTTAATCTTGGAAGTAACCCAATTATTTCATTCGAAACTCGAAAGGAAAACTTCTGGGAGAAGACAATGTGAAACCATCGAAGGCCCTATGTAAAGACGAAACCGAAAACAAACCTGAAGCCTCAATGGCCCAATGACAGTCCCCGTTGTCCGAAATCTGAAACCACGAGGCAAGAGGAATGCTAACTTTCTCGAAATGCCCGTGTATCTTTAAGATGCTACCCCAAGCAAATAAACTTGCATTAACTACATACTTCTGATGTAAATGCAATAACTACATATTTTCCCAATAAATTCAAATTAATATAATGCGGTCTATTGATGGTAGTTATACTAATGATAGACACTTATAACAACACCGATATAATTGTTAATGATGACAATTATTACAAAGTCTACTCTTATTGTCTTATTAGAAAATAAGAAAAAGCGAGTTTCCTATATCTTAAAACTATTCTAGAACAAATCAAAAAAATTATTATATAAGAGATTTTTATACTTTCTTAGTATTTAAAAAAAATATCTTGAAAGCAATTCTCGCCCTAAAACTATGATTAAACCTTTTTCTAAAAGTACGATGGTTCAACAAGTTGGTTTTTGCTTTATTTTTATAGGTGAAAAGATGGCAGAAAATGAAGGTTAAATTAAATAATACAAAAGTAATTATTAAAATTTAAATTTAAACCAAAACAAGTAGCTTTACAACGAGAAATGAAAAGAAAATCATTAAAGTCTACATAAATAAAGAATTTTCGGGACCTGCCCAGTCCCCCACCATACCTACCATACGCTCTCTCGCCGATGAACAATTCCTTCCTCTGCGATATTTACACGTTACTATCGCCGGCTGCCATTTGAATTCTATCGCCACTACCAAGTCTCATATTTTCTTCCACAGTTGACATAAAATAATATTTCATTCAAATCGATCTCCAATCACTGTTCAATCAACACAATTGGATCAGGTAATTTCGATTTCTGTTACTCTGTTTGTATCTCTAGCTAGATTTGATTTCTGTTAGTTTCTTTAAGTATCAGTTAGTTAATCGCAACCGATTTGATTTCTATTACGCTATTTGTATATCTTCAGTTAGATTTGAGTACTCGTTTTGCGCGGTTGTTGTTTAATCGTTGTATGGAAGCATAGAAGGCTAAAGTTTGTTCTCGTAACCTCATAAGCTGGTTTCGATTTTGTTTAAGATCTGTTGTGTTTTGGTTCTACTGCCTCTAGACGCATTCTTAAAGTTTTTGAAGAAATAGTAGTTAAATTGTTGTGACTAGGTTGGTGAAGTTATCTAATTGTGAAATAGCAGAGATACCTATAAATCTACTCATATATTCTGCAATCCATCTAAACTTGGTGATTTCGAGTAAATTCAAGGCATCTATGTCGTTTCACGACTTTAGATGTGGCAAAAGGTTTACAAGTAGGGGTATTATCTCATTTTACAGTTTTTCAGCAAGTTTTTCACTTCCAAATTGATACTTAGGTGTTCTCTAAAGTTGCTCTGATGATTGGGTGGCCTTAATGAAAACTTTTAGTTTTAGTTTTAGTACTTGAGTGGCGTATGTGAACATTTCTCAGATGCATCGTTTTCATTCATTTAGATACCTTTGCTGGAAGTTGTATAGTGTTTCTTTCATGTTTCTGTAAGAACGAGTTTTTCGCTTAACTAAAGATGAATCCGGGGTTGTAATGCCTATGGATTGCGAATTTAGTTTGCAATTCCATGTATGGTCAGAAGGTTTTCTCAAGTCTATTAACTAATGTTGATATGATATCTTTTTTCTGTTTAAAAAAAGCTTATAAGTATTCTGCTTATGATTTTTATGTTCAGGCTTGGGTTGTCCCTTAATCTGCAAGCATATTTGTATCGTCTCCATTCTCTTGTTGATCTTCCAAAGAGAGGCCAGGGAATGCTGAAAGATGTGTGTGAAGGTCCAGAAGCCTTCTTCTGAAGTCCACTCTGATTCTACCTCGCTACAACTCACCATCTTCATTCTTGATGAGACTGGCTGCATCTTCAGCTCATTAGATTCATGTGCCACAAACCGAGTTAACATAACATATGCTTCTTTAGTGCATGATCTGTGTGAAGACGGTTGAGCTGTTTCATTAAAAGACCTGTTTCTATACTTAGTATAATTAAGGGTAGTTTCTTTTTGTTCTTGGCTTTAAGGTATAATCTATGACAGATATGGATATTAAAGGGAATATTTTGATGCAAAGGTATGAGTTA
The DNA here is from genome assembly GCA_947179395.2 of Pulicaria dysenterica. Lineage (NCBI taxonomy): Eukaryota > Viridiplantae > Streptophyta > Magnoliopsida > Asterales > Asteraceae > Pulicaria > Pulicaria dysenterica. Next base: position 75,969,859 of record OX359292.1, on the reverse strand, counting down.
GGGAGATTACTAGGCCAAGGGACCTTTGCAAAGGTGTACTATGGCCGGAATACATTAACAGGCCAAGGTGTGGCTATTAAAGTAATAGACAAAGAGAAAGTGTTAAGGGTCGGGCTTATTAATCAGATCAAGAGAGAGATATCTATTATGAGATTGGTGAAACATCCTAACATTTTAGAGCTTTATGAAGTCATGGCCACGAAAACCAAAATATATTTTGCATTGGAATATGCCAAAGGGGGTGAGCTTTTTGACAAGGTGTCCAAAGGTCGGTTGAAGGAACATATTGCACGTAAATATTTCCAGCAGTTGATTAATGCTGTTGATTTTTGTCATAGCAGAGGAGTCTATCATCGAGATTTGAAACCCGAGAACTTACTCTTGGATGAGAATGATAATCTGAAAGTTTCTGATTTTGGGTTAAGTGCTCTTGCTGAATCTAAGCGTCTAGATGGGCTACTTCACACTACTTGTGGGACCCCTGCATATGTAGCACCTGAAGTGATTAACAGGAAAGGCTATGAGGGGGACAAAGCTGATATCTGGTCATGTGGGGTGATTTTGTATGTTCTGTTAACAGGTTATCTTCCATTCCATGATTCAAATTTAATGGAAATGTACAGAAAGATAGGCAAGGCAGAATTCAAATGTCCAAATTGGTTTCCACCAGAAGTAAAGCGCTTACTCACAAGAATGTTGGATCCAAATCCTACCTACAGAATCACCATTGCCAAAATTAAAGAAAACTCATGGTTTAGAAAGGGAACGAACGCAAGAAAACCAAGAAACGAGGCTGAGATAATGGATTCTGACGCAGCTTCAGGTTCATCCGAGGAGAAACAGCAAGCATTGAGGCCTCCAAACTTGAACGCATTTGACATTATTGCCCTTTCTCCAGGGTTTGACTTGACAGCATTGTTTGAAGAACCTCGTCAAAAGAAAGAAGCAAGATTTACCTCTTGCAGACCTGCCTCCGTTATCATCTCTAAACTGGAAGAAATTGCTAAAATTTTGAAGCTGAAGATTAGTAAACGAGAAGCAGGATTACTGAAACTGGAGGCAATGAAGGAGGGTAGAAAAGGAATTTTGTCAATTGATGCTGAGATATTTGAGCTCACTCACTCCTTCCATATGGTTGAGGTGAAGAAGTCTAATGGAGATACTCTGGAATACCAAAAGGTACTAAAAGAGGGTTTACGACCTGGACTCCAAGATATAGTTTGGACATGGCAACCCGAGGAAGAACCACCAGAGGAACCACTACAACCAGAGCAACCAGGGCCACAACCACCACAGCAAGATCAGTTGCCCTGAGCTACAATCTACATACATTTCCATCTCTTCAGGTATCGTATATTAGTATATGTTCATATGTTACCTTCCTTTTAGCTTGTGTGATTGTATTATTATTATTATAGGTCTTATATGAAATTTGCTTGCGAGTGTGTCGTATGCCTTTACTTTGTTACACACAATTTTGTAACGTTCAAGGTTTTGCTCCTTTATGTCATTGTGACACACATAGATAACAGATATTTACACGTTAGGATTGCAGAATTTAAACCATGCAGATTAGTTGAACAACTTTGAAATCAACTAAGAGATTTTACAAATAATTCGTGAGAGAGATGTGGGATAAAATTTTAAGATAGCAGCTCTCCTCCTTAATTTGGAATCTACAACAGTAATTACATTTAATGCAATAAATTTAGAGCAAATGAACTTTTTAAGCGTTATATTTGTTGTCGTGATACTTTTTTATCTGCAATTTCGGAAGTTAACAAGGCTTCAAGTGCCATGGTTGGCAATCATTTTCACTACATAGCTTCGAAAACTGAGTTTTGGAAACGAATTTGGCCCCAGACCAAGTGTAGCGCAATTGACTACATGTAGAGTTGGTTTGCCTTATCAACCTAGTAGTCGACTGCAGTTGATCATCTTCGACGACGTTAGAGCGACCTTGTGTTCGACGATAGAGGGCTGCTGGTGGAGAGCGTCAGAGCTCGTTGATAGGATAGAGAAGATAGGCTATGGCTATGCTCTATTTCGAGGACAGAGAAATCACAAGAGAGGAAAAGGTTTATAAAAAAGAAGTGTCAAGCCTACCTCTTTTGTAAAAGATTTAAGTGGTCTTCAAAACACTTCCGCCTTTTCCTTAGCAAAATAATCTATATTCAAAACATAGATATATCTTCACACATAGGTCGCCAAAAAGAGGTAGGCTTGTGTAGTACAACTCAAGTTTATAAGAGCTCAAGTTTATAAGAGCTCATTCTAGCCTTGTGTAGTACAACTTTAATAAATAAATTAGAATTTATTTATGACATCATGATTAAATGTTATAATTGTTTATGTCTAGGTAAATTAGGTCTGTCTAATTAAGCTATTAAACTTGAGTTCTAAAAAGTTCGTCAAGTCTATGCCGTGCCTCTATTAAAACGTAAGGTTTGATCATGCCGTCATGAAAAGGTCTTTGACACAGTATAAGGCGTGACGAACCCCAAAGCCTGGATATGCAGGCCTTCATTCACCCGTTATCAACCTGTTTTTTGAGGTGCGTTAACTGTGCTGGGTTATATGGGCCAAATAAATTGTTATTTTGGAAAAAACAATTGTTATTCAATTATGACGTATGATTCGATAGATTTAATACGAAAAACAAAATGATTATACTTTTGTTAATGTTTATAACACTTTTTTAACTTGATATATATGAATTTTGATACAAATACTTAACCCTATGTTTTTTTGTCTGTTTGCATGTATATATATAAACTCTATACAAAGCTATCATCTTTATTTACGTCGTAACTCGTCAGGATATAAGCTAAAGGATTGTCATGCTGTCATGACACGCCTCACATTATTTGATACTTTTAAGTTAATGGTCCAATCTAAATCGAGCTCGGCTTGTTGTTATATGCACAAACATCGGATGCTCATATGCATACATGAATTGGAACACGCCAATCAGCTGTATGAACTCTCAACGCTTTATATACAAGACTGAGAGTACTAGGGTAAAAATGTTTATATTGTTAAAAATAAATTTACAAACTTATTTTCGACAAATAAAGTTGCTTGACACACTGTCAAGTCTCTAGTTGCCACCTACCTGAACTTCCCGTCGTCTATCGAGCAGCTCCGGCTTGATCCTGTTCTTCCAAAACTCATCGTACAACTCTGCACCTCCACCTCTACTCCGAACTTCCACCACCACCACTCGTTCCGTCAACCGGAAAACCTCCAATCCGATCACAAATTTACCGTTTTGCCATACCAACTCCATACCCCAATCCTTTCGTTTCTTTATCCTAACGTCATCCTCCTTCACCATCTCCTGAATCTTGTCGATAACTTCCTCCGGCGGGCCGGCCACCACCAGCTTTTCCCCTTGACCTGTCGTATTATACGTGTTATCGAAGAAAGGTGAAAGGTTTAGACCGGAGGAAAATGAGATGATATCGAACGCATTTAACGCCGTCGTTTTAGCATCCTCTTCTGGCTTCACGAGAAACTCCTCGTCTTCACACTCGTAAAATTTCATCCCTTTGCTTCCTTTCCTGAACCACGGGTTACTTGTGATTTCATCTATGGTGATTCTCGTCGCCGGATTCGTGTCAAGGAGACGAGATAATAATCGCCGGAGATCCGCCGACATCCATTTCGCGAAATGATAATCTCCTCTGTAGATTTTTTTATACAACATCATGAGATTTGGATCATTGAATGGCAAGTATCCAGCTGTCAACACAAACAAGATGACACCGCATGACCACAAATCCGCCTTCGATCCGTTATAACCTCTCTTTGTAAGTATCTCCGGCGCAACGTAAGCCGGTGTCCCACACAGTGTGTGTAACAAACCGTCGTCTCGGATCTGCCCTGTAACAGCACTCAAACCAAAATCCGAAACCTTCAAATTACCATTCTCATCGATTAGGAGATTCTCTGGTTTCAGATCTCGGTGATAAACACCTCGAGAATGACAATATCCAATTGCAGAGATCAACTGCTGAAAATACTTCCGGCTTTGAGATTCACTGAGACGAGTTTTGGCGACCTTGGCGAACAACTCACCGCCTTTAACGAGCTCCATCACGAAATAGATCTTCGTTTTCGTTGCTAAAACTTCGTACAATTTAACAATATTGGGATGGCGGAGCCTGCGCATGATATCAATCTCGCGCTCGATGTTGGACATGAGACTGGAGTTATTGGTGATCTTTTGTTTATTGAATACCTTGACGGCAAGGCTCTGGCCGGTGACGATGTCTCTGGCATGGTAGACCTTGGCGAAAGCACCGCAGCCGAGGAGTTTACCTAGCTCGTATTTTCCAAACAAAGAGTTGGAGGGCGGCGGGGGTACGCCGGAGGCAATATTCCCGACCTCTGGCATCGCCTTAAACGACACCAGAGATCGGATCGAAATCGGTGGCGGTGTTCAACAGAATTGGGGAAGGAGCAGAGAAGAGAAATGAATGAGATTGGGTTAGAAACAGAATTGAATGTTTGGTTTTTGTCGAGAAGAGAATTTTAAGGGGTGGATTTAAAGCTTTTGGTGTCGCTAACTTTGAGGATTTGTGTGGTTCAAATTTGTTTTTGTTATGTTTTGCTTATTGCTAAAGTAGCAGTTATTTAGTAGTTTTGTCATATACATGCATGTTCGGTTATGTAATTACTTGTATGGTTTCGATCGAATACCTTGATCATAAAGTTTAATTTCAACTTTTTTCCACCACATCTATATCACATCCTTGTTTTTTGGTATGTAATTAGAATTAGAATACATGTTATACACTATTTTTCTTTATTCTTATTTTTAGAAAAGGACTATAAGTATCATGTAAAATGTAACTCATTTTCTAATATAAATAAATAAAAGAATACAAGATTAGCATGTATCAAATTTATTGAATAATAATATCTTTTTATATAATAAAACAAAGTTAACTTTTCATTCTTACCATCTAAGCATTCGTTTAATCAAATTTGAATTTTGATTTTTTTTAGTCAAATTTTATTCAATTTTGATTTTAATTTTAATTGAAATTTGTTAGATATAATTCATATATGTTTTTTTAAACCTAAATATTATATTTGTGTATCATAATTTATAAATATCATATTAATCCTTTATAATATTTTAAAATATTATATTCAGCCAAAGTTTTAGTTTTATAATTTTAAAATATTTTATAATCATTTTAATTTTCTAATTATAACCAATAAAAACTTAATATTATTGACTAAATCGTAACTATAATGATTGGCTAAAGCTTAAGAATTAGAAAATTCTCACTGGTTCTTGATTTATAATAAAAATATATCATATCTGAAAGAATGTAGATATTTACTGGAACTGTCTTAAATATGTTCACTTGCATATCATTACATTATTGTTCTTAGAAACAGAATTGAATGTTTGGTTTTTGTCGAGAAGAGAACTTTAAGGGCTGAATTTAAAGCTTTTGGCATCGCTAACTTTGAGGATTTGTGTGGTTCAAATTTGTTTTTGTTATGTTTTGCTTATTGCTAACGTAGCACTTATTTAATTTTTTTTTAACGACAAAAAGATTGCAAGAAGCATGCTTCGGTATTGTCATCACATACCCTTGCAAACCCAAAAATATATAAACTAAAAGCTAGCCAGAGACTAGCGAAGTGTACAATAGCGTCAAGAAAAATACAAGCAGGAACAACATAAAACCAAACAGGCAGCAAGTTGCCAAAATACACCCCAGCACCAAAATGAAAACAAACTAGAAGCATGCTACCAAAACCAAACAAACATCCAGCCACTGAATTATGAGACGACGCATGAATTGGGAGACAAGACCCAACAACTCCAATCTAAGTACACTTTATCCTTGCCGGTTCGATGTTTAAACCAGAAGAAAGAGTACGCCTGAATGTAATTAATACCAGCACCTCGCTTCCTCTTTTTGCAGAAAAAATGATTTCGTTCCTATGCTTCCATAGTAGCCAAAGAAAGGCATAAATAACGTTTGTAAAACCAATGGTAATGGTTTTATTAACTCCCAAAGTAGATCCCCATTTGAGTAAGCTAGCGATATCATCAAATTCCTTCATCTCGATATTCCACCATTCGCTAATAAGAGCAAGGATTTTTCCTAAAAGGACATTGCGCAAACAGGTGCGTTTCAGATTCATCAACGTTGCCACACAAAGGGCACAAGCATGATAAAACTATGACCCCACGTTTCGCCAAGTTCACTTTCGTGGGCAGTCTTTTTAGAGCCACCCGCCACGCATGTATGCAAACCTTGAGGGGTACCCACCTGCTCTAATAATAATCCAGATCCCGAACCTTTTTAAGTGTAAGATCGTCATATGCATACCTAAGTGAAGATACCGTGTAAACACCAGATGAATCCAACATCCAGGTAGTATTCAAAGCATTAGAGGAAGCCTACAGCCAGTTGTTGAAGGGGCGTTAACCTTGTCCAAATCCTTAATTACTTTCAATATATTTCTCCAAACACCAGGTACTTTGCCCCTTGAACTCGTGCCCGTAATACCACCATTTGAACCATGAATAGCTTGAATAACAGCCTTCCACAGCCCACCTGTTGTTGTTTTAAATTTCCATATCCATTTAGCAAGGAACCCAATATTGAGGGCTTTAAGACTCCCAATTCCTAACCCACCATTCTTTTTGCTGTTCATGGCCAAATTCCAGTCCACCCAATGGATTTTCCTTTCCCCTTGTTTTGAGCCCCAGAAAAAGTTAGATCGGATACTCTCAAGCTTTTTAAGGACTTTTTCGGGAGCTCTGAATATCGAAAAAAAGTAGGAACCCATGCTGCCAAGAACCGTCTTTAGAAGTGTCAATTTCCCACCACAAGATAGAGTCTTAGATTTCCAACTTGAAAGCTTCGAATAAAAATTTTCCAATACGGGAGCCCAAGAGTCCAATTGGTTCATAGAAGCCCCAATCGGGAAGCCCAAATAGTTGAAAGGGAGTTCGCCAATTCTGTAATGAACTTTAGCAGCCAGCGTACTGATGGAGTCCTAAGCAACACCCACTCCAATCAAGCTATTTTTTCTGAAATTGATCTTCAAACCTGAAGATAGAAAAAAGCAACGTAAAATACGGATAAGATTAAAAAGATTGGATTCAGCCCATTTACCAAATACAATGGTATCATCAGCGAATTGTAGATGCGAGAGCATCGGGCCATTACGAGGTAGTTGAAACCCATGGAAGACACCCAGATCAGTCGCTTCCTTCATAATAACATTAAAAGCTTCGGCTGCGATAACAAAGAGAAAAGGAGCCATCGGGTCTCCTTGCCTCACGCACTTATTTAGTAGCACTTATTTAGTAGTTTTGTCATATACATGCATGTTCGGTTATCAGGTTATGTAATTTACTTGTATAGTTGTATGGCTTCAATCGAATACCTTGATTATTAACATATCCAAGGGTGTTGTGTAATTGATTCATTATTATTTCTCGACCTCATCTATATCACATCCTTGTTTTATGGCATGCAATTATAATTAGAATACATAGGTATATATATTTACTTATACGGTTTGTCTTGCCTCTATTTTCTCGAGACTACTACGAGCTAGAGAGATGGAACTACTGAAGCAGCTCCATCTGCTTGTGGAATTGTAAAAGGGTTGGGGGCAATGAGGGGTGGACCTGTTCTATGACTGGTGGTGGCACAGGACACCAGCCAATTTTGTCCGCGTAGTGGAAATTTTGTTTTTTCTGAGGCGGTGCTACTTGTTAAATCTTTGGATGCTACCGGTCATTGTTTCGATGCCAACATAATTCGTTTAAAACTAATTCTATAAGTTTAATAAATTGTAATCGTGTATTAGATTTTATACCTTTAAGTTGAATTTTGTTTTAAATTTGGCCTTAAAATACCAAAACAACCGCTACCTTGTTAATCCGACCGATTAACTGGAAATCTGAAAAAGAATCCGAACAACATCCTCAATTTTAATTAATTTTATTTTTATCATTATATTGTACTACCAGTTAAAAAAATTATTGTGTTTGCCCCTGGCTGCAATCACTTTTTAAATCATGACTTGTAATCGTGAAGGTTTTTTTTTTTAACTTTTAGCTTACCCTGGTAATTTATTTAGAGAAAAAGTCTAGGATTGAAACCTTAGTAAAAATTCTTAGATTTGCTCAATTCTTGCGTTTGTGAGGTTTTGCATGCTTAAGACACTGTGTTAACACTATTTGTTTTTATCGTCACAATAGATTTAAGCATATTCCTTAAGAAAACTAAAAACAATTTTGGCCCTCGATTAAAATTAATCAGTGTCTAACAATCTTGGAGTTAATTAATGATTCATTAATAACACACTAACAAGGGTATTTTGGTAAAATCAAGTCTTATCATTAATAACAGTTTATTCGGATATAATTCATGGTTGGATAAATATATAATTGATAAAAATATCTCTATTAATGAGTTATTAGTAATGTTACAAATATAACACGTACGAAAAACAATTTTCAAATAACTTTAAAAAACACACACTTTTAACTTCTTTTGTTAAAAAGGGGTTTTATATCCTCATTTTTTTATATTTATTTATTATTATTGTATTGATAATACCAAGACAAGTTCAAAATAAAAAAAAGATATTAAAAAAAATAAATGAATTTCACATGTTATTATCCACTAAGTAAAAGAATGAAAAAAACAACAAAACATAAATAAATAAATGAAAAAAACAACACTAGATTTTTTTTAACAACAAAACATATATATATATATATACACACACACTATTAAAATCACTTGAACCCGTAATCAAATATCATGAAAAACATATTTCGACATCTTAATATAACTAAGGGTTTAGTTCCTAAAAGTACATCGAAGTTGACACATTTTGCTATTGTGTATACTCATCTTTCATTACTCCCATTTAATACACCGAACTCTTCAAAACTACCATTTAATACATCTTAACCTGTGATAGCAGGTTAAGGGTGATGTGGATCCGGTTTTGATGATGTGGCATGTGTTTTGAGTGATGATGTGTAATTTTCTATTTAACAATAACTAAAAATATAATAATAATAATAATAATAATAATAATAATAATAATAATAATAATAATAATAATAATAACTTTATGAACCCAGAAGCTTCAACAGATGAAGCTTCCATCGCTTTCATCTTCATCGATCACAGATATGCGATTATGGGGTTTTCAAGAACAACAAATCTGATTTGGGGGTTTTCAAGAACATCGCTTTCATCTTCCATCGCTTTCACCACCGAGAACATCACAACCTTCACCATCGTATGAACATCACAGCCGCCGCCATCGAGAACATCACCAGCTCCGGCCGCCTTCACCACCACCTTCAACAACTCCTTCACCAGATCAAGGGTTTCGATCTTCATCATATTCATCATCGCACTGCAGATCTGACTTCGAGAACCCAGATCTAGGGTTTCGATCTTCATCATCGCACTGCACCACCACCGTGACAGGTTTGGGTTTTTTTCATGTATCATGTTTAATGTTTCTGGGTAAGTTCGATCCAATTTTGCTTGGTTCTTGTTTCCGATTTTGCTTGGTTCTCGGTTCTTGGTCTTGGTTTCGATTTTGCTTGGTTCTTGGTTCCAATTTTGCTTCTGGAATGATCAATACATCTGTGATTTTAGGGTTTTCGTTTTAAGGTTTTGATTTTGTGAGTTCATGTTTATCTTGGTGATTACAGATTTTAGGTGTTCTTGTTTGTGAGTTCGGTTCTTGTTTGTTAGTTCTCGAACCCAAATCTTTGTTGAGGTATCAACAACTCCAGATAACAGATTTTAGGTATTCTTCATGGGTTTTGATTTTGAGTGTTAGAATGAATTTTGAAGAGTTCTTCGTGGGTTTTGATTTTGGTTTCTGTTTGGTTTATGTTCTTCATCAGATCTAGGTTGAAGATGAAGATGTTCTTGAAGGAAGAACATCAAGATGAAGGTGTTCTTAATTGTATGATGTGACAAAATTTTATGAGATGACATGATGAAGTGGAATAAAAAAAAGTAAAAATAAAACAAATTACCGGTTACCTGCTCAGTGTACTAAACGGTAGTTTTGAAGAGTTCGGTGTATTAAATGGAAGTAACGAAAGATTAGTATACACAATAACAAAAGATGACAACTTCAATATACTTTTAGGAACTAAACCCTATAACTAAAGAGCAAAAAACTAAAAATCATTTGGTAAAATAATACGAGACTAGCTGACTATATCCGGTTGTTAAAATAGGAACGACGTCGTAGCAACAAGCACGTGGCCAACGGGAAAGGTCTCGTGGGAATCAAAAGCCTGACTCCTGACACAGAGAAGGCATTTGAACTCCCTCCATTCACGCATTCTCAGCCCCTCCAACTTTAGCTATATTCACATCTGGTCCCATATATTTTTCAACAACTTATATTCTCATGTTATTATAAGATTTAAAATCTTTCAAGGCAACATAAGTGTCTACATCATATTAGTTTATAACATACAATTTGACAGATCGAGGCTTAGACTTCAAAGTTTGTTAATATGTTTCAATCTTTTAACTCAATTATATGTTTCATGATCAAAGTTTTATTGATTTTTAAATAATTAACAAACTTTTTAAGTAGTTTGGTATGTGATGAATGACTTGAAAAAAATGATTAAAGGAATAAATTCGAGACTAATAACTTTAGTTTGCCACTTTGAAACTCAAGTCGGTAATTAGTATAAGATATTGTGTTATAGACATCTAAAGTCTTAAAAAAAACCTCTACAATTTTATAAAAGTGCATGTTGAACCTAATGGATAATAAATTTTTTCTTAATTATTGATTAGAATTATTCATATAGGTGTACAACTAAAGTTATACCAGAATTTATACAATTGCGTACAAAATTATTTTTGAATTTAAAGAAAAGAAGGGATGACAATATAGCAGGTATCGATTATCCTAGTTTCATATCCGATATAAAGATATATCTCATACTCGATCCATCCAGTCAAGTACCCTGTTTCTAAATTAGCATCGGGTTCACGAAAATGATCTTAATGGTTTGGAGTCAGCTATATGAGCTCGGGTATAGGGTTAGGTAATTGGGCTGGTACTAACAAAACTTATAATCATCTCAAAATTTTAAATCTTTTATAGAAGAAATCTTATACTCGTCCTCATAAGCATTTACATATACCAAAACTTTCGAGTTTGAATTTTCCTGTTGAGATCATTTTTTTGCCATCCTTAAAAGTAGGTTGATATCTTTTTATAGCGGCAAATAAAGTAGACATGTTAGGAAAAGAACTTCGGCTCGACCATCACCCATCTGGTGATCAAATATTTACAAACAAGATATTAGTAAAATAATTATTATACACAATTTAGGACTTGTCCTAGTGGTACTAGGAGTTAAACTCCATCAATGTAAGGTCTCGAGTTCGAGACTTATAATGAAAGTTTCTGAAAATAACAAAAGAGAGTTTAATCTCTCATGACTTATAGCTTGGAGCTCACATATTGACCATTTGGGTGTCAATTCGGAATCAACCCACTAACATAACTTTGCTATTAAGAAATTATTATATACACAAAATAATTTTTCTGTTGAAAAGATTATGAAAAGTAGAGGGTAGGAAACTATAAATGTATTCATTTTATTGATCTCCACTTAATAAATAAAAGAATTTCAAAAAACCCCCCTTCCTCAAATAAAGCAAAACACAAAAATTCAAAATTTGCAGCACCTCTGCGTCCGTACAGATGCTCAAACCCTGCAATCCTGCATCCATCTTCTTCACCCACTACACACACTTCCCAACGTTTACTTTTGATTCACACACACACACACACACCCCCTTTGCTAGTTCACCAACCACCAATCTATTCATTGATCAAGTTGTTGGCTTTGAAATCTGCAAGTGTCCCCGTTTTGATCACTGAAGATACTAAGATCTTTGTTCATGATTGTTGTCGGATTAGGGTTCTTCAGTTTGGTGCATTGCTCTGTTACTGGTATGCCTTCTGTTGATATAGAGTTCATATTCTGTCTCTAGACCTGTTATAAGCTTGAAGTTCTGTTTACTCGGGGTATTTCGTGTTTCGCGCCTTAATTCGTGGAATTAGGGCTTTTTAAGAGCTCAGAAATCGTGATAGCAACTAGAAAGTGGTCGTGAATAGTTGAAAATGAACATCATGATGTTCGTTTTGAGGTCACAACTCTAAAGGGTTCTCACTTTTTACTATTTACTTTATGGATATTCTGTTTCTTGGAAAAGAAATGGAATGCTTGTAGATTCTTAGAAGATAAGAGTTGGGATTTCAGTTTTGTTTAGAATGGATGTTGCGGTTAAACCTACAAAGCCTTCATCAAACATAACCGAAATCGTCTCCAAATTTGCGAAAGTTTGTAAGTTCAGGTCGATTGGGGTATTTTCCTCAGAAAACCCTAATCATTTGATGCACCAGGAATTGTCTAATGATGTAAAAGAGTTGGTTGATGGGATTAGAACAGTGGATTCTCATGGTGCAAAGGTTTTTCCTGATCTAGTTGAGGTCTGTAGTAAGACCAGTTGGTCTGGGCATGATGAGATCTTGAAGCTGTTTGATATAATGTCTGAACTAAAGTTGGCTTATGTTCAGCTCCAAGAAGCTCACATTCCTTATGATCCAGAGAAGATTAAAGCTGCTGATGAACTTGTTTTCTCTAATCTTGATAGATTGTGTAAGGTTAGGCGTGCATTTAAAGAGAATCAGTTTCAGAAATCAAACTCTCTTTTGGCTTGTTTGACTGTTCTAAGAGCTGAAATTAAGGTTCAGGAGAGGACATTAGAAAGATTAAAGTCTCAAGCTAAGAAGAAAGATATTGAAATAAGTTATCTGAAGGGAGAATTTAATGATTTAGATGAGAAAAACAGAATGTTAGTGGAGGAGATTAAGCATAGGAAAAGGGAAGCCATAAAGCGATCACATTTATCGTGTGTAGACAATGTTGTTAAGGAGGCTGCAAAGGGTATTCATGATTTCGCTAAACCATTAATTGCTTTAATGAAGGCTTCAGGATGGGATCTAGATGAAGCTGCAAACTCAATCGAAGATTCAGTTGTGTACTCTGTTAGATCTCATAAGAAATACGCATTCGAAGCTTACATTTCAAGGAGAATGTTTTATGGATTTTCTTTAACATCCTGCAATATTGATGATGTCTTGAGGTTTAATGATCCTGTTGATGTTCTGATTGAAGATCCAAATGGTAGTTTTGCCAAATTCTGTAGAACCAAGTACTTGTTAATAGTTCATCCAAGGATAGAAGTTTCGTTTTTTGGAAATTTGGATCAGAGGAACTTTGTGTCTAGTGGAAGGCATCCAATAACACCATTCTACCAATTATTCCTCAAAATGGCTAGGTGGGTTTGGCTTCTTCAAGGTATTGCAGCTTCAGAGCCGGAAAGTGAAATGTTTGTAGTGAATCGTGGATGTGAATACTCTGATTATCATATGGAGAGTATTGAGCAATCATTAGATGAGCAGAATGGGAAGTATAAAGTTGAGCTCATGGTCATGCCTGGATTTAGGATCGGGGGTAAGTTATTCAAGTCACGGGTTTATCTTTCCAAACTCAGCAATACATCTTAAGAGCATGGACTTTGACTTATTTGGTAACTTTCTGAACCTTTTTCTTTTGGTCCATTTATATGTACAAGTTGCATCTTTAAGTTAAATTAGGGTTGTTAATGTAACTCTATGCCCGAAGTTAGTATGTTATTATGATTTTAAACCTGTTAAGCTGAAGCATATGACTTAAAGTCTTATTTTTTTAGTATCTTTATTTGCTTCGAAGCTGAAATTTTGCTATAATCAACTTGCCCTAAAATGATAATCTATATTAAATTATAACTGGATTTAGGAGGGTGATCATCTTTTGAAAAATCATTTTCATGATTTGAACTCGATTCTTCTGTGATGATCGTCATGGCTTTTCAAATTCATCTCTAGAAGCTTTAAAAAATTTGAAGCTTTTAGAAAACAGAACATTGTAGGAGCATGTAAAGTTAAGCAATAAGGTGGTGATCTCAACTTTTTTAGTGACGAATTCTCGATTTGGTTTATGTTTAGTACTTTAGTCTTTCTTTTCTTTTTAAAGGAGTTTTTTTCCCTGTTAGAGCTCCTTCCAGACAAATTCTTGATTTAGTTAGTCTTTCTTTTCTTTTTGAAGTGAAAAAAAATTCAGTTTAACAACCAAATCTCGTCATTTAACAGTTTAGCTACTAAACTTTAACAATGTGTTAAGCATTATTTTTTGTCTTAATCACAAAACCATTATGACCGGTACAACTACTTATAACTCGGGCATAATAACATTTTGAGTAAGACAAAAATTCTTTAGTGTTAAAATATTACCAGAAAAAGGTTTAATGGTTAACCCTGTAATCAAGTGAAAATTCATGGAGTTTTTTCAACATTAACCCAACAGATGACGCAGGTGATTGGTGTTAAAAATCTGCCTTGTTTAATGTTTGAAAAGTTATTTAAGTTTTGATTCGTTGCACCAACTCTTACAGAACATTTTGCAATGTTTCGAGGGTAATTGTGTCAAAATATAAGGAACCAACTTTATTTTGAGTCTAAATAAACAACCAACTATTAACAATTAACAATGAGTCATTGTATGCAGTACTCTGCTATTGCAGGCTACCAGATTAACAACCGGTTTTCAGATGATTTTTTCCACTTACCGGCGACTTTTTCCAGTTCCCTATTCATGGATTCTCTTCTCATCGGCTCCCTATACTCAAATGTTATTAATCATCTCTTTACTCATTGTGTTTTTGGGTTTATTGTTCTATTCATCGTTGCTAAGTCATTTATTAGATTTCGATTATTTTTCTCTTCTTTTTTGGACTCTCTACTCATTTTGTTTTGGGGTTTTATTGTTTTGTTCCATCGAATTTTGATTTTTGCAAGTCTAACTAAATTCATCGAGCTCCTGTTCCCTATTTGCGTTTTCGGCTCTCTGCATTTGTAAACACTCAAGAACCCTAAATCGAACAGTGCATTTAGATTCAAGAATCCTAATAACGAAACATTGTGATAAACCACTTCATCATATAACATCAATCTAAGATATTTGAATTTGAGAAGTGTGGGGAGATCCATCCTCAAATCTCATCTTTTATGTTACAAGGCTTAGCAAAAGAGTTTGTTACATGAATATTACTAGTATACTTATACTAGTATGTATAAGAAACAAGTGCTTCTATTTGAAAGGGGTGAAAAATATAGCCCATTGGGTCACAGCTAGACATGCACATATACCGGATAATACTATAACCGGTTATAGTATAATCCGGATCGGATTTTTTGGGCAAAAAAAAAACCGGTTTAAAAAAAAACCGGTTTAGTAAAATCCGGTTTCGGCATCGAATACAAATACTATAAAATCCGGTTTCGGTTAATGCTATAACCGGTTTTTTAAAAAAACCGGTTTTTTTTTGGGAAAAAAAACCGACAGCGTTTTTTTTTTTTTTTTTTTTTTTTAAATACATTTCCTATAATATATACTATAAAAAAACATGCATGTGAAAGAAAACTCAAATTTTGATTAATTTAAATACTTAAAAAGTACAATATTAAAATTACAAGTTTGGTGAATAAAAGTAGAGAATTTGGAGAGAAAATGGAAGATGTAAGTTGTGGCTTATTACTACAACATACCCACACTATATATAAGTTTTTTGAGTGGCAAAAGTGTAAAAAAAACATGAAAAAAACGGTCAAGAATTCTCACAAACGGCTATAAAAACGGCTATTTTTTTGAAAAATGGCTAGTAGGATAAAATCGGATAAAAACCGGTTTTTTATCCGGTTAAAAAAAAACCGGTTTTTTAACCGGTAAAAAAACCGGTCGCCCGGAAAAACCAATAACCGGTCGTACTATCCGGTTTCAAAATATCCGGTCCGGATAAAAAAAATCCGGTTTTTCTAAAAACCGGTTTCGGATATTTTTTCGTATAAATCGGATATTCGGATTTTTTGTGCACCTCTAGTCACAGCAAATGGTTAAGCTCGAGCGACATCAGCCCAACCTTCCAATAACATATTGTTATGTTTTTACCTTTTTATACATGTATATTCATGTATACTTTTGACTTTTCCTTTCAAAGAATGCCTTCTTATAATAATAATCTAACAAGAGTTTAAGTTCATGTTTGCTTCTTTATTCAATGTAATTAGAGTGTACAGAATGGGAGGGTGGTGGGCATGGTCAAAAGCGAACAAAGAGATTTTTGGCTAGAGTTCAGAATTCGTTTAGTTTCGTGACTCGATTACACTACTTAAACGAGTGGTTGGGTCAAGTTAGTCAAAAAATGATTCGTTAAACCAAATCAATATGTAACGGTTAATTATACCATAACGAAATCAATTCTAACCAAGTAAATTATCAAAAAGTTTCAACAAGTTAACCAAATCAACTAATTATCGACAAGTGTTATTATTTGAAGAGATTAATTATCAACAAGATTCAACAAATAATCAATCCTATTGGTAGATAATTAACTTGAGTTAGTTAAACATCGTTTTCTTGTGGGCTAGAAAAGTCAGCATTGTAGCCGATTGTTAAGTATAGATTTAGGATTAGATTTAGAGAGCGTGTATCTAGTAAACCTTTGTTTAAACATATAAATAAAAGATTAAAATAGATCTGAGGCTAAGGATATTCATTATTGGGCAAAAGTCATGAACTTAAACAACCGATATTGGCAATAATGCTTAAAAGCTTAAAGTGTTGAACATCAAATTAAATAAAATCAGATTTAAATGGGCAAACAACTAAATTTAGGCTGCTTAGTTATTACTTATTAAGTTATTAGTCAAGGTTGATTAAAAATTTTGAGGGACCAGTTACATAATGAGTTAGGTTATTTTCGATTTTTTTTTCTATTTTCTATTTAAATTGAATTCTTTTTTAATTTTTAAATTGAATATTTTATTTTTTACTAACAAGCGAGTTGTTATTAGTTGGGCCGGTTGCATAATTTTTTTTAACAAATATAATACTACCGTGAAATTTGAGGGTCTATCCGATCTATCCCGGTTCACATAGTAGGTCCGTCCTTGGGCGTGAATGCGTGATGGTGGTCACACAAGGGAGCCGAAGTGGTGATTTTTTCCCATTTTTCTCGACATGTTAAGTTTAATAAATAAGATACGTGAATCTTAGAATTTAATATGTTTATAAGAGATCACATTATAATAAAAAGTGTAATATATAGGTCATAGTATGATAGAAAATGGACACTTACCATATGCTTGTAAAACGAGTAAGTGACAAAAACTTGATGTTATTAAAGTCTAACTCTCAGGGATAGTGTTTCCAAATTCTACTACATTTTAATTTTTATAACATTTTAGTTTGTTGTTTCAATGTTTTTTTAGTTTATCCCTCTATAATTTGTTTATTCTGTTTATTTCATTCTTTTCGGTTTATTTTTTTTTGGTTTCCTCTTTTACATACTTTTTTAAATTCATTTTTTAATTTTCATTCCCTTTTTCCTTTTTATTTATTTCATTAGTTTTTTAAGTTTCATTCTCTTTATTTCTTTTTTAATTTTATTGGTTATATAATTTCATTGTTATACTAATTACATATATTTTGATTAACACAAATTATGAATATACGCATTTGTGGCCTTTTAATCTAAATTGATTTATTTGTTCAGTCATGACTCATGAGTGTTTCTATCACTTACATACATTAAACATTTATGTATACATAACTTAATAATGGTGTAGCAAAATCTGAGATTTATTGTTCAGTCATGAGTGTTTCACTATTTCATTTTCTTTTTTTCTTTCTTTTTCCATTATTTTTTGGGTTTAGTTTCTAAAAGTACACTGAAGTTGTCACTTTTTGCTATTGTGTATACCCTTCTTTCATTACTCCCATTTAGTATACCAAAGTTTCTAAAACTACCGTTTAATGCATTGAGTTACATGCTAAGCAGGTAACCGGTAATTCTGATATTTTTGATTTATTTTATATTCCTAAAAATGCCACATGTATAGCCACATCAGTAATATTTGCCACATCATATTTACATCTTTTAATTTAAACCATGAAGAACAAATGATGAATAACATGAAGATCTGCTTGAAACCCAAATCCATCGTATGAACTAACCAAAATCGGAACAGGTTACCGATCGTATGAACAATCTGAACAAATATGAACAATGAACTAACCAGATCTGTGAAACAAAAACCCAAACTAACACTGATCTGGATTCTAAAAACAATTCACAAAATCGAAACCTTAAAACGAATAAGAAAACCTTAAAACGAGAATAAATCGAACCTCAAGCATATATGTGAAGATAATTCCAGAAACCCATAAAAGATGATGGAAATCGTTAACCTTCTTCAATCCTTAACCCAGATCTGATTTGTTCTTGCGATGGTGAGCCCTGAAATCGATTTCACACCAAACCCTTAAATCGAACACCAAACCCTCAAGATCTGTTCTTGCGATGGTGAGCTCCTTTGTTGTTCAACGATTCAACGATTCAACGATGAAGGCGGTGGGCGGTGGTGAACGAAGGCGGTGGGTTTTCCTCTGTCGCCGGAGGTCGATGAGAACGATGAAGATGAAGGTTCGAAACTTGAGCACGATGAAGATGAAGGTTCCAGATCTGAGAAGGAAAATCGAACCCAGATCTGTGTTCTTGCCCCATGAACATATCTGTTGTGAACAGATCTAGAATCAAATATGGAAGATCTGGTAGTTCTTGAAGATCTGGAATCGAAACTTGAGCGCGATGATGGTAGTCCATGGACAAATCGGTGGTAGTTCTTGAAGATGGTCGGTTCTTGAAGATGACGATGGTGAAGTTCCTAAAAGATGACGATGGTGAAGTTCCTAAAAGTCATGTTCCTAAAAGCATGAAGATGATGGTGAACGATCTGAAACGCAGATGAAGCACAAGAACAGACAAATTATTATTATTATTATATTATATTTTTAGTTATTCTTAAATAGAAAATTACACATCATCACTCAAAACACATGCCACATCATCAAAACCGGATCCACATCACCATTAACCTGCTATCACAGGTTAAGATGCATTAAACGGTAGTTTTGAAGAGTTCGGTGTATTAAATGGGAGTAGTGAAAGACGAGTATACACAATAGCAAAAGGTGTCAACTTCGATGTACTTTTAGGAACTAAACACTTATTTTTTTCTTGTTTTATACAATACCCTATTTTTAAATGTTGTTTATAAGTTAGGTGTCAGTTTTGTTTATTTGTATAGATTTTTGTTTGATTTTTTGTTGGCAAATATTCATCACTATATTTTTAATTTTACACATTTCATTATTATGTGTACAAAATTTTAAAAAATTGTATTGTGTGTATCCAAATTTTAATTTGTTGCTATTATATGTGCTTTGGTTGTATAAAAAAGAAAAAAATATATAAGTTTAGTACATGCAATATAAAGTTTAATATAATATCGACAAATTAAAATTTTGATACACGCAATAATTTTTTTTAAAATTCGATACGCACAGTAGTAAAAGATCGATATAATGTTGGATATATTTAGAGGGACTATACCCTTTCTTTTAACATTTAGATCTAAAACCTTTTAATATATTTAGATAAACTAATGTTAAGATATATCTGATAATATCTTAATACGAAACACACACCGCCACCGTTGTTACATCAGTGTTTTCAAACAACCTTTTACGTTGTTTTTTTTTAGTTCATAGTTGTACTCAGAACATCCAGTGTGGTAATGGCAAAGCATCGGTATTGTCTACGTGGAGGGGCGGTACCGAGGGGCACACCACCCTTCTTAGAACGGTACAGAAAAAATGAGAAGAATCGGCATTTGGATGCCGAAGATGGAGGAGATAGATAGAGAGAAAAGAGGAGAGAGGGAAGAGGAGAGAGAAGATAAGTATTTTTTTAAAAATTAAAATCTTAAAGCGTCGAAACGTAGGTAGTACGACATTTGACCACCGTCGCTACTACCCAAATTTTGTCATCTTTTGATGCTACCCTAATTCCCTTACCGATCAAGTTTTCATTTTTCATTTTGTTGTTTTTCTCACATTAATCAACTCTAATTATAGGCATATAATTTTTATTGCAAAGTTAATACATTATTGCTTATTTCTTTAATTAGCTTTTTAATTAAATGATCTATTGATTGTTTTTGGTCATTATTTTTTAGTGCTGAAATGCTGGTTGGCCGGTAGTTAACTTGTTATTAACTTATTATGCAACTCAAATTCAACATATTTCTTATGTCTCTAATTCAAAATTTTGATTTTTGTATGTTGTTGTATGCTTTTCAAAGAAGTTCAGATTATATATTTTGCGGAACCAAACAGATAACTTTTAGAGTTTAAGATAACTTATAATTATTCAAAACTTAAAATTTTGATATTAATTATAAATCTCTTAACAAACAAACAACACTTTACTCATAATCAAATGGTGTTGTTGAAATATGTTAGAAGCAATATGCAACTTGAATCTTAGTTTTAATTAGTACAAAAAATGATAGATATCTCATGATAAATACAATTGAATGCATAGTTTAATATTTACAATTACTCATGAAACAAGCAAAACGAATTCACAATTAAAATTATAACAAATTTAATTAAGCTAAAAAAAGTTATGTTCAATTATGAGTGCATTAAACACATGTTAAATAATACAAAACGTTAAGTTTTCAAAACTAATAATGTATTTAATTAGTACAAATAAAGTGGGTAATATAATGTATTGGCCTTTATGATGCTAAATTTATTAGGTTAATCACGTGTTTTCTTTGCATATATGTATATAAGTACTCTTATTTTTATCTATCTCTCTCTCTCTCTCTCTCTATATATATATATATATATATATATATATATATATATATATATATATATATATATATATATATATATATATATATATATAAGACATGCAAATTTTCTAAAAATAATCATAAATTGAGTCTCAATCAACAAATTACAACTTTCAATTTCAAAATTAATCAATTCTCAAAACAATTTTGGTTAATGTCGATCGAATCAATTACGAGGGGGCTGGATGAAAATTATGAGGGACTTTTATAAAACATGTGAGGGGTTTTTAAGAAAATATGAGGGGGTTATATAAAAATTGTATATTAATGTAATTAATTATAAGCTTTTTATAAATTATTGTTAGTAACTTTTCATATATTTTGTTTAGAGAAAAAATAATTATATATTTACGACCGTCTCATTTTTATCTACGTTTTGGTATAATTTATTTTTGTAATATGACACTTTTTTTAAATTAGTATATTCTTAATTTTTTGTGATCCATTAATAGTAGTGAGTTGTTGAGATTATAGTGATGAGTTGAGTGGTCAACTTAAATATGCTATTCAAAGTGTTTAGTTATTGATTTTGACGTATTTTCAATCTTATTAGAAAGATGTATGAATTTTTTTATAAATATGGTTCAAAATAAGATGTATCATTAAAAGATTATATATTATATATTTAAAAATTTAAATTTAGAGATGTAAAGATATGGGTTTTTGATGGTCATAAAACTATTTTATTAGTGTAGGTAGTTAGCTAATTAAAGAAGACAATTTCTTCTGATGATGTGTTTTACTATGACGATTAACAAAAGTCAAGGATAGTCACTTTTAAAAGTTGGTTTATTCCTCAGGAAACTTATGTTTATACATGGTCAATTGTATGTTGTCGTTTCACGTGTTAAAAGTGAAAAAAGATTAAAAGTTTTAATTTGTGATCACAGTGGTAATGTTACAAACAAAACAACAAATGTGGTCTACAAAAAAGTGCTTCAAAAAATATAGTTATTTTTTTGTTAACCATTATGACATATGTAAGTTTACGGTGTTATTTCATTTATTGCATTATTTTTTATTTGAAAATTTTAATATTGCAAATACACTTTCGAAAAACCCGTACGTACACGGGGCAATAAACTAGTTATTTAAAATAACATTATAACGACAAAACTCAAAACTATATTAACAAACACTAGATAACTATACTACGTACATAGTGAATCTGTTATATAGATTTAACTTTTACTTGTTAGATTAGTTAATTGGGTTTAGTTTCGAAAAGTGTACTGAACTTGTCACTTTTTGCCATTGTGTATACCCAATTTTCAAAACTACCGTTTAGTGTATCATACTTCAAAAAACTACCATTTTAAGTATCAAGTTACCTCTTCTTTAGGTTGCAGGTTTATTTATCATTTTTAATTTATTTTAATCTCCTAAAAATCTATATCATATGTCATGTTATTTTTATTTTATTTTTATCTCTCAAAATTAGAACATGAAGAACACAATAAGAACATCATCTAACATTCAAGAATATTTTCATCTTAAAGAACAAACTTCATTTTCTAACATTCATTGTAAACTCATTTGATACAATCTGGGTAACAAAAATCAAATAGATTCAAACCCTAAATTGGAAGCTTACGATCTGAAATAAAAACCCTAAAACATGAACAATCAAATAGATTCAAACCTGAAAACATGGACCCTGAAAACATGGACCCTAAAAAATCGAATCCGGGTAGTGAAAATCTAACAAGAACTAAGATTTGGAAGCTACAATCTGAAATAAAATCCCTAAAACATTTCGTAGGGTTTTCAATCGAGTACTCAAAAATCGATTTCGGATCTTTGTTCGAAAACCAAAATCCAGAAACATAAACCCTAAAAAAACCCTTACGATGATGAAGTCTAGATCTTCAATTAGAAATATACCTTCGATGTCGAAACCCAGATCCAGATGGTGAACCCTAGGTGGTGTAGTAGATGGTAGCGATGAGAAACCCAAATCTGTTATCGCCGATCTGTGTTTGCTAAGATCGAGCCATGGTGGTATTGGTTGGATAAACGATGAAGATGAACGAAAATCAGATCTGTTGTTCATGATGGTGACTGACGAAGAAGATGAAGATCGATGGTGATGGCCGACGAAGATGAAGATCGATGGTGACTGCCATGGTGGTGAATGGTTCTCGTATATGAACAAAACCCCTGACGATCCCCATCGATCTGGGTTCTCACTTCAAAATCACGTTTCGATCTATTGGGGTTACAACCGGATCTGGGATCTTTAATCTCCGGCCAGATCTGCTTGGTTCTTACTTCCACGTACCAGATCTGGGATCGATGAAGGCAGAAAAGATCTGGAATGTGAATCGATGAAGGCATGAAGGATCTGGAATGTGAATCGATGAAGGCATGAATCGATGAAGGATGAGAGTCTTTAACAAATTTCTATAATAATAATAATATATGAAGGACGTGAATCGTTGAACTCAGAAGAAACTAGGCGATGAAGATCTAGATAGCCATGTTTATTATTATTATTATTATTATTATTATTATTATTATTATTATTATTATTATGTTATTATTATTTATGTTAAATTTAAAAAACCATGTCACCTGCCACGTCATTCATTACCGTGCCACGTCACCAGTAACTTCCTATCAAAGGTAACGATACCTTAAATGGTAGTTTTTGAAAGATGAATACATTAAACGTTAGTTTTGAAAATTGGGTATACACAATAGCAAAAAGTGACAAATTCGATACACTTTTCGAAACTAAACCCTAGTTAATTTCTTAAGGGCTCAAATATTTTGATTAGTTTTTTAAGTACTCGAATATGTTAAATTGGTTTTCGTACCAATTAGATTAGATTTAATTTGTACCACGATTCAACAATATTAGATAATGTGTTTAACCACTTTATGCCGCCTTCGTTCGGTTTTTAAGAGATACAACATTAACATACCGACTATCATTATGCTTATCCACTTAGGCTATGGGCATTCGTCCTACTGGTTCACCAACCCCTAAATATTTACATTCTTTCTCCTATTTTTTATATATATTTATATTTAGTTTTTTTTATATAGAGAAGGGTTGTAAGGGATGAACGGATATTTATGAGTTCGAAGAGAGATGAAAAAAAATGTTGATGTGAGACTTATATGACATATGAGAGAGTACGAGAAAGATGTGATGAACGCGAGAGTCTTATACAAAGCATCCATCACACAAAGAATAACCAAATATAATATGACCAAACAACATATAACCTTGTATCGTTTTTATGTAATTATTTAACTAATCGTCTTAAAATCATGGAAGTAAGAATATAACTTACCTAAACCATTGTAAAGTCTTTTAGAAACAATTGTATTACTAAGATATATAGTAAAACAATTATAAATCATGCATATGTATATAAAATCTTAAAAAAAGAGGTAAACCTATTTAAAATCAGAAATTTATACATAACATCATCTTCAAATATTTTGTAGAACATCTTTATAATTAATTTTGATTTTTTTAATTTAAATATTGGTATATGTCTTTATATAAATTATCACGAAAATAGGTAAATATATCTACTAAATTATTTAAATAAATATTTTTGTTAAGAAATTTAAGTGTTAACAAACTAAATTATCTAAAAATAACATTACAGAAAACAACTTATTTATAAACCATTAAGAAACTAAAAAAATGGTTAATAAAAAAAATTCTAAATTAAAATAATAACATCATAAACTTTTTTTCTTTGAATATATCAAAGATTACATATTTGCAAATAACAAATCAACATATACACCTATTAGTTCACCATATCATATTGTATATATTGCATACATAGCGACACATACCCCATGTATACCCTCTTGAAGCATCTTATTAATTAAGTTATTATAGTTATAATATATTACTTTAATTTGCCTCTTCATATTTCAGTATTTCTGAACACTATCTATTGTAAAACACTATTTCCGCTTTTACTATCTATAGATTAATAGTCTATTATCTTGTTTATATACGAAATTGCCCTATATAAGATATTTTGCAATTTAAGAATTACATATATGAAATTGCCCCTTTGCTCCTCAAACCATATTTTGAAAAGTGACACTACCTTGTTTAGCCATTATATTGTAAGATCACTTTTCAATGGTGCTAAATCGAGGATGTATAACGCATAGTCACTGAAAATGCCATGATATGTGATCCGATTGTTTCTTTCCTAATCGGGGTACGAAATCGATCCCATTGCTAATTGGATCGTGAATTGAAACATTGGTCAAATCAAACCAGTTGGTTTTTAATGTGGCTAGTGGAACGCAAATATGAACGATCCAAAATAAAAAATCACAAATTGGTACATGAATTCAATACAGGTACGGTACTTTATTAACGGGAAAAAAATGGATAACTCATCGCTTTTCTCATTCTCTGTATGTACCAATTTCACACTTCTCAACAAGTCTTTTGATGATTCATTTACTCATTCTGATTCTTATTTAATTTCTATCATCTTCTATTCTCTTCCACTCTTCCCTTCCGATTTCTAAGTTCCAGTTCAATAAGCTTCTGTTTTTTTCCTTCACTGAAAAAGGTTTTTGGGTCCCATCCTCGATACCTAATTAATACCTCAAATATAAAAGACAATGACATGAAAGGATTTATTCAACCAAACTTAACAGAATCGATCAACTATAGAAAGAGAAGGATGCAACCATACCAGAAGTAACATTTGTTAGTGTAGAAAATAGTAAGAATGCTTGTGGTGCAAAAATCTGGGTTTGCAATCACTGTAAGGTAAAGTATATGAGTTCTCACTAGAATTCACTATAACTTTTTCGGTACTTCTATTGGAAAAATGTTGAAATTAAGCGATGGCTTGTTTTATTCAAAGATAATGAGAAGTATCAGAGTTTGTTGAACAAAGTAAAACTCACTGAAATGGTGAGTGCAATAAAGAAAGCACCTCATCGTGACAAACCTCCATAAAGTGAAAAGGCAAGAATTGTTTTGCTCGATGAATGTGTTAGATACTTTGAAAAGAAACTAACAAAGTTTAAAGTTATGGACTTTCAATTGTTTTTTATGGCTGGTCAAATGTTAGCATAACATGCTCATTAATGATATTGCGGTAAATAACAGGGTCGGTGTAATGTTCATGTGCGTGGAAGACTTTTCTAGGGTGAATAAAATGGGAGTAGCGATTGAAAACTTTTTGTAAGGGGCTATCGAGAGGGTAGGAGCAAGCAATGTTCTTCAAGTTGTCACCGACAATGTCATGAATTATAAGGCTGTCGGGAGAGCTATCGAAAAGGTATGCAGGGTCGGGAGAGCAATCGAGATGGTAGTGATGAAGGTTAAGAGTTAGTGATGTTAAACTCACAATGAGTAATGATAGTAATAATCACTACAGATAGTCTAAATGAGTTGCACATGTACTTCTTGTAGGGTTTATGCTAATACCTCTAAAATAAAAAAAATAATTTATGGTAAAAAATGATCCTGATATGCTAAAAAATGATTAATTTGGAGTAGACAAATATCTATAATTTAATTGAACTTTTAGTCCCAATGAAGAAAAGTATGGAGGAAATAAGTTGTTTGGAAGCAAGATCGAATACTTACTGTCAAAAATTTTATTCCTTCAAAAATTTGTTGTCACATGAGACTTTGGTTTCTATTTTTTTAACTCAAGTAGTATTTTTTTTTATTGAAAGGTTTCTGCAGTGAGTCAATTATTTTGTAATTGCTATCGCATATTGTTAGTTTTTTTTATATAAAATTCAGTGTTTTTATTTGTTTGGTAAAATAGATATATGCTGATATTGATTCGGCATACACTACTACAAAAAACACATTTAGGCCCCCCGCTTTAGACCCGGTTTTATAAAAAATCACCAAAAACCGGGCTTAAAAGTACAAAATGCGCGTTTTTAATGATTCAGGCCCGGTTTGTTATAAAAAACCGGGTCTAAATGTCTGAAAAATATTATAGCGCGGTTCGTTAATAGAAAACCGGGTCTAAATATCTTCTTTTAAGCGCGTACAAATTGATGAACACATTCAGACCCGGTTATTATTATAAACCGGGCTTAAAAATACAAAATACGCGTTTTTAATGATTCAAGCCCGATTTCATATATAAAACCGGGTCTAAAAATCATCTTTCAATCAGACCCTATCCTTTATTATTACCCTGATGCCCTAGCCGCCCTTCTCATTTCGGATTTTTTCCCTCTCGGCCGCTCCCAAGCTCCTCGACGACCACCCCAATCTCCCAGAGAACGTAATCATATTTGTTGTTTGTTGTTTGTTAAATTTAGATTTGATGCTGTTTTTTGTGTTGTTCGACCAAAGATCTGTGTTTTATCTGCTGTATATCTTGATATGCACATGTTGCAATAAAATTACTCAAAGCCTTCTGTTTATATTGCTCCAGTTTGGGCCCTTTTAAATTTGTTTCTTGCTATTCTTTATATTTAGGGACTTACTTAAAGCAGTTTGTTTATAATGATGACGGAATTATTCCAACTAAGAAGAACTTGTTACGTATATGTGTTTAATTGGTTATTAGTTACTAAGATAATCTCTTTCTATTTGTGCAGGGTTTCTTTCTAATTACAAGAGAAAATCTATGTGTTCGCGTTGAAAGTTAAGAAGTATATATATGTTTCTACAAAGTATTCTTGCTATGTAGATATAACGTCAACTTTTTTTTGTCTTAGCTCCTTTGATTTTTGCTACATTCAGAAATGAGCACAAGATTGTGGTATAGAATGTGGTTTGGACATATCATATTAAACGTATATTGGTTCATTGAACAAGCCGCCCGAATTGCTTGAATCAAACTAATAGGAATTGTTATTATGGTTGGTTTACCTATTTGACTTATTGCTTTTTATTTATGACGGAATAGTTATTTATTATCATTGTCGTACTACTTGGGTTGAGTATTATTGGTAAATAAAAGCAGTAAACAACAAAAAATGAAAATATATTTTTTAAAAATTTAATAGATTCAGACCCGGTTTTATAACCGGGCTTAAAAACAAATAACAGGGCTTAAAAGGACCCATTAAACCTTAAAAAGGAACAAACAGACCCGGTTTTTTATATAAAAACCGGGCTTGAAAGTGAGCTTTAGACCCGGTTTTTTAACCGGGCTTGAAAGTGAGTTTTAGACCCGGTTATTTAACCGGGCTTGAATCTCCGGACTTTCAGGCTCCCCCCTCTTCAGACCCCCTTCAAAACAGGGTCTAAAGGCCTTAAAAAACCGGGTCTGATTCTGTTTTTTGTAGTAGTGATATAGAGTGTTTAA
Organism: Pulicaria dysenterica; assembly: GCA_947179395.2. Taxonomy (NCBI): domain Eukaryota; kingdom Viridiplantae; phylum Streptophyta; class Magnoliopsida; order Asterales; family Asteraceae; genus Pulicaria; species Pulicaria dysenterica. The sequence continues at coordinate 75,941,630 of OX359292.1, read as the reverse complement.
AGTGATATAAATTAATTGGGTGCTACTATTTATACTTTCTCACTTTCAAATATCAAACGTATAATGTCAACTAATTACAATTTTTAATTCATGTTATACATTCACATATATCATATTATAATGGTTAATTTATATTATCAAGTGGGTATAAATTAGGAATCATTCAAATTAAACTGCTCCTTTTATACAAATGAGTCATAAAAATTGGTTAATTGTCATGTTTATAATCGTACATATTTAATGTACCTTTTAAGTCAAAAAGAAGTTGAAAAGGAATTTTTAAAGAAGTAGAAAATATATCACACTTAAAGATAATGAGATATAATTAAGGTTGTAGATGAATTACTAGTCACTCAAATTCGACTTGTTACAAGCTTAACTTGAATGAACTCGAACCATTATGTTCAAGAGACTAACCAAACTCATTAATTATACAAATATAATAATATACATAAATTAACATATAATCATGTAATAAATATCATCTACATATGATTACAATATTTTTTTGAAGAGAAACAAGTACTATTATATGTAAAATAATAATTACAAACATATTTTGCAAGTTTTTTTTGTATATACGTAAAATAACGAAATAATATAAGTAAAAGCGCACATAATAAACGAGTTGAGCTTAGACATACGAAATTCTAATGAGCCTAGCTCGAACTTTAGATGAAAGGACTTAAGCAAGGTTCCAATATAGAGTTCTCTTATTTTAAATAATCTGAGCTCGAGTTTATCGTAATTGTCTTGACTCTTTTATACCTCTAATTATAAACATGGCAGACACCTACGACTGAACGAGTCATAAATATTATGAAAAACTTTGAAAAGAAAAATATTTAGAAATAATGTTACGTTACTTTTAAATTACATCTATAAAACAGAAACTAAGGAAATTTGTTCTGCAAAAATAGTGAAAGTTTCACTTTTTTTGTTTAAAGAACTGACGGAAAAGTATATAAATAATAGAAAAACTCATATTTTTTTTACTAAAAAACAGATAAAGTTTTCCACATATAAACATACAACAAATTTCCTATTTTTAATATAAAATTTTTCCCGGAAAAACCTACAGAACGAAACACACACCAACACACTCGTATTCTTCCTCTATATTTATCCTCTCTATACCTATTTATTATTCATCCTCCTCAAACCAAATCAATCACACTTCCAGATTGAGAGAAGATACACACACTACACACATATACACACACACACACAGAGGTATTGTATAGTTTCAATGGGGAATTACAGGTTTAAATTATCAGATATGATACCAAACGCCTGGTTTTACAAGCTTAGAGATATGAGCAACACCAAAACAACCACCACCAACCACCACAAGAAACCACCCTCTGCTTCTTATTATTCTTCATCAACCACCACCACCAAACCACCACCCCAAAACCACCATTTTTCTCATCCAAGAAACTCCTTTTACTACACCCCTAAAGTTTCCCAATTCCACAATTCACCCAAATTCCCACATTTTCATGACCCACCTAGAAAATCATCCAAGAAATCAACCCCAAACAGAAAAACCATCTATAAACCTTCACCAAAGCACAATTCTCAACTCACTGAGTCAACTCACACCCTTCAGGATTTCTTTCATTCCCCTGTTACAAACGAATCTCCTTCCTCCGAGTCAACTCAGTCAGGTCTCACCTCATGCACTTGCCGAGTCAGTTCTTCAACTTCCGACATCATAATCGATATAAACGAGAAAAAGAATGAAAATCTTTGCGGGTTTGATTTTTCGATGGAAACAGAGCTTAAACTTCCTCCGATCATAACAAAACCGGCGAAACCCGTTTCAAGAAACAGACAAATTACGCAGCTTTCCGGCAAGAAAGTCAAACAAAACGACAAAACTCCGGCGAGGAAATCAGCCTCCGGCGTTAAACTCAGAGGGAATTCTCCGAAGCTAGCAGTGAGTAAGAGAATTGCTCAAAAATCTGCCCAGAAAAGAAACTTGTCGGAAAGCTTTGCAATTGTGAAATCATCATTTGATCCTCAAAAAGATTTCAGGGAATCAATGATGGAGATGATCGTGGAGAACAATATCCGGGAAACCAAGGATTTAGAAGAGCTTCTTGCTTGTTATCTTTCTTTGAATTCAGATGAGTACCATGATGTAATCGTTAAAGCATTTGAGCAAATCTGGTTCAGTTTGCCAGATCTTTGACTTTTTTGAGTCAACAAAGCATAATTTAAACGTACGATTACGGCGAACTTAATCGTCGAAGTGGTTCGATATGTGTGATTTGGATGTCGCCAGAAGTTCGATCACATTCTGAAAAAGGAAACTTCTGACAATTTCGAGTCGAATTGAAGTTGTTTTTGACGAAAATAAAGACAAAATTTGCAACAGCCTGACAAGTTCGTTCTAATTAGAGTCAAGAAGATAGGTGTCACTTTAAAGTGGTATAGGTCTATAGGAATTGTGTGTACATTTTTGGTTTTCTTTTGTTTGAAATCAAGTTAATGAGGTTAATATTTAAATTCAATTGTTGTAGGTTCAAGCTATACTATTGATGATAGATGTGTTTGGCGTACTGATCTTTTATATCGAAGCTTTTAATTTTTAAAAAATAAGTCTTGATATATGTATACTTTCTTGATTGTATGTTAAAGATATATCGACAATGATATGTACATGTTTTCTTTGTTTCGTTTGGCCTTAGGTTGCCTTTTGAATCGAATCACTAAAAATTGAGATGTTGAAAAGCTAGATCGAGCCTAGTTAGAACAACATAGAAGATACAAACGATGGTCATTTTAGTAAATTTTTAAAATTTATATTTTGATTAAATGGAAAAATACAATCATAATCATGCAAAAGTTGGAAATAAACATAGTTTTTCAATATTATGGTTTCGAAAAAGTTTTTAAATGTTTATTGGTACTAGCATCTTATCTAGTGTAGATCAAAAACAGTTTAATCACAACATTGATATAGTAAATGTTTAAAGTATGACTATACATTTCAATCTTTAGATATTTTTAGTGATATATAAACCTAATAAAATTACTTTAATTCATGGCTAATTTATTTATTAGTCATTATATATTTTAGTCATTTTCTCTCACTTAATCTTGCCCTTTAACTTTGACATACAAATCATTTGCTTTTTAATATATCTTCTATAATCCACAATCCTATTTACTTGCATTTGATTTGACTACACTCATTTGGGACGATATTGGTGCAGATTTATATATAATAACAGTTTTATTATGAAATAATTATTTAAATTATCATATCATTAAATTTATGGATAAAATAATAGCTAGTATATCGATAAACGTGTAAAAATTCTAATTGTTATATATAATAAAAAGTTAGGAATAAATATCAAGTGTAAATTTGTGTTTGTATTTCTTGACATATTAACTTTAGAATTGGTTATTTTATTTTATCATTATTATTGGGACAAAGGGTGTAAATTGGGTCCATAGGTTGCATTATGCAAAGAAGAAATGAGGGCAAATGTAATGTAAAGCAACTTTTGGCTTTCATTGCGTTGTCTAAAGTGAAAGCCCGCTTTTTTAAGTGTTGCATGATAAACTCAACTTTTTCTCCCCATATAAAAATGATAATAGAATGTTTATAACTTTAACTATATAAAATAATTTACTAATAACATATTCATGTACAGAAATATGACTTTCTATTGCTTGCAAGATCTTTTGTCATCAAATATGTCTTGAATTGAAGAAATTAACTTTTATGTTTATTTTCCTTTTAAAACACACAATACCATATACTTTCTCTCTACGATATTCAACCTTTGTACGAAATCTTTTAGACTAGATATTATATTTCTTAGTAGTAACAAAATAGTTTATCGATTACTCAGTTCATGTTGTTTGTAATGATTTTCGACAAGTTGTCATAAGGGATAAGTGAGAGTGTCGTTAGTCTACCATTAAGGTGGCTAACACTAGACATGGATCAAAAGTTCATGGCGGTGGTGACGAGTTTGACCATCCTTAGATGAGGAGGAGAGAATCTCTAAGTGAGTCAAATGAGAGGGAGTAAGGCGTGCTTAGAGAAGAGATCATTAATGAGGTGAGTGACTTCTCTATTTACAGGAGGGAAATCTAGGGCATGGCCAAACCTTTGAGCCAAGCTATATAAATGGACCCAGTCTAAAATCTCGAAGGTAGGTACATCATCGGGATTAAAGCTTTGAAACTTTCAAGCATTTAGACTCCATGCTTCATAAAACAGAGGATAAACTAGGATATGACTAATCGTATAAAAACATGATCATACAAAACATAGTCAAAAGGAGGATTGTGCGAGAAGACAACATAACTGAAGTTGAAGGAAAACTTTTACATAGTTTTAATTAGATCATCAATAATGTGACAAAATAGGAAATCTATAAAGTGTTATAATCTTCATGGAAACACATAGCCAAAGTGTAGTAGATTACGTATTTTAAAAATAAGAACAACCATCTTAAGAGTCTTTGGAGTGGCATGTGGTTTTGGCGTGGAAGAAGCCAACCACACTCTTGAAGAAGAAAAGCCCCACTCCATGGCGCTGTGGATTGCTTTTGGTGTGATGATATCCACATGGGTAGTGATAATCAATGTGGGTCCAAGCTGTTATTTTTTTTTAAATTTTTAATTGGTTGTGAGTTTTTTGGTGGGTCCTATAATTTGGTGTGGTAGGAAGTGATGACTACAGACTGAGTGATGGGTTAAGTGGTAGAAGAAAAAAGCTGACGTGACGGTGTGATAGGTGTGATAAGGATTGACCATACCGTTCACTCTAACATCCTCGTATCACTTCCATCTTCGTTACTTGTAGAATTGAGTCTAAGGATTGATTTTCGAACTCCACTTGTAACCCGAATGAAACCTCAATGTTAAACTATAACTTAAATTAGGCTTTTCTTAAACTTTTTAAATAATATTTTCCAAATCTTAAAATACCCCAATAGAAATTAATTAAAAAATAAAATGTGAGAATTTCGTCATATATTGTGATAAATTGCGAGAATTTGAAAAATATCATGCTAAAACATAAGGATCCAATATAAAATTGTTTATAACAAATCATGAATATATTTGATTAAATCTCGTGAATTTGTCAACCATGTAAATCACAAGAATTAGGTCTAAACTAATTATGGGTCACGACTCACGAGGGTTTACCTAAAACTCATCATAAATCACGAGAATATAGTAAAAACTCAAAAAAAAGTGAAAGATAAAAGATTAAATTAATATCTTTTAAAAAAATAAACTTAAATATTTTGCCATTAAGGCAAAGGTCTTTGTCAACTTAATTATTATTTACTGATATTCCATCATTGAAATTTATTATATATGAGTTTTAAAAGTTATATGCAAAAGAGTAGTGCCACCATATAATATATATGTGGCAACATAAATAAGCATGCTCATTATTTTCACATGGTTTTCATATTTATTGCTTATGTGCTTATGCTTTCAACATAATACCAACACACTATCTTCCTCTATGGTTTGTTTGTTCGATCTATATCCACCCATTAACTATTATTTAGATAATAGTTTTTAATTATAAAATAAACCAAACAATCTTTTATAACCTACTCTAAAGATTATTTAAAACATTTTATTAAATTAGCAATATATAAACATTGCACGAACACCTCTTCTTCTCTCGATCGACTTGACAATTAGTTTAGTTGATTTGATTATAATTAGTCAATAATAATGTTATTTATATTATCATTATAAACATATAATAGCACACGTGATTGATTAACAAATTGTCTTAAATATATAGTTATGTAACCAAAAGAAGACAAAATATATTCACATGTTAGTCCATCTTGACAAAATATGTGGTTAGCAACCGCTAGATCAAACCCAACGCATTATTCTTTAGCGTCAAGCAACCTCTACGTTCGTACCATATTATCCCAAAAAAAAGAATATCTATGCACTACAAGGCACCGGAAAAAAATGCATATAGTACAACCTATAATTACATAACGGTTACTTCCTAGATCGTTTGCAACGAGAGTGGTGAGGGTGGCGGCCTCTCTCCACTACATGGCGGAGTGGCGGAGGGGTTGTGGTGGGTAGAACGTAAGAATGGTTGGTGTGATGGGAGAGGAAGTGTGGTCCATAGCAACTCTCTTTTGAACTTTTAATTGTTTAGTGAATATTAGATGGGTTTTATAATTTGATGCATGTGGTGTGAAGTGGTTCTTACGGGAATGTGTGATGGGCAGAGTGGAGGGATCAGAAACATGATGTCAAAGTGTGAAGGGTGTGGTGGGAAGTGAGGGTCAAGAACACTCATAAAGTATGAGGAGTGATGAGTGCTACCACTCTTCACTACAATGTCAAGTCAACATCACGACCATGTCACTTAACTCATCACTTAGCCCATGTTATGATCGCTCATTACCACATGGATTAAATTATAAGACTCATGTACCTTGTTAATTTAACACTTAACATGTTGCAAAAACTTTCTCACCACGTCATATATGTGTGATCACCGCTATGTCTTATCACTACTGTCTTACATCACAGCGACACACTAGTGGTATGGGTAGCCTCTTTCACCATGTGATGGTCATAGACCACGCAACCCACCACCACTATGCTTTGTGTTAACAGTTAATAATTTTTAATAAACAGTTAAAAAGTATTTTACAACGTACATTTAACTTCTTGAAAAGTGATCTTATAATAAAAGCTTCTGCATCCATGCATTCAAATTATCTTTTCCCATTTGTGCTTATTGAAACCAACAATCTATTTACCAAACATACAATGATTAAGCACATCTCATGAAATCGACATTCGACAGACCGATTGAGACGTATATCGTGTTCTTTTCTAAACCTAAAACACTTACACTTTAATACGAGTTTTCAAGCGCAATGTACAACTCATCATTGCGTGCTCGGCTTCTAGCCGGCTAAATCAGGCTCTAGAAATAGTAGTAAAAGAGAAGGGATCACAAGAAACCTTCACATGGAAACTAATATCAGAAGATGTTGCATATTAATTTGATTAGGTTAAGGACCACAAAGAAGGTCCATAACTCATGACATCCCCAGACCCAACCCACTGGACCACTTCCCAATCCTTTCAAAGATCCAAAACTCTCAAACCCAGAGCATTCATTCTATCAACACTTGTACAGCATGCATAAAGGTTGTACATTGGTGTCAATTTAGTAATTAGCAACTCTGGTAAAAGGGGTAGCTTGGGTTAAATATATATCAGGATATACAACCATTTGGGCTTTGAATTATTATGTAGTTTTGGAAGGTTTGATCCATACCTCCATTTGTGGTATTTTCTAATTCTTTTGACAAGTCACTTTCTCACACACCACAAATGACACAACTCAACACCAAGTACTACTCAGTATCCCCCCACTCCACATTTTTCTCTTTGCTTAAAGTGACAACACAAAAACATTTTGCTGTCTCTCTATCTACCAATAACTAATATAAGTTTCTTATACTTGTAGAATTATATATATATATATATATATATATATATATATATATATATATATATATATATATATATATATATATATATATATATATATATATATATATATATATATATATATATATATATATATATATATATATATATATATATATAAGGGAATGTTCAAATAAGAATGATAATTAAATTGAGAATGAGAGACTCAATCTCGGCCGTTCATTTTGTAAGTGGAATTCATGGATGGAGAGCGTGAGGGGATAGAGTGTGACAGGATGCATGTGAGGAATTCATGGGTGGGCAATGACATTAAAAGAGGGGAAATTGGACGGCTAGGATTTAGTCTCCCATTCTCAATTTATTTAAGGTTCTCATTTGAACCTCCATATATATATATATATATATATATATATATATATATATATATATATATATATATATATATATATATATGTAGGAAAAAGTTCATGCGAGAACCATTCTTAATGCGAGAACCGCGAGAACCAATCTGAGCCGTCCAATTACCCCTTCTTCAATGTCATTGCCCACCCATGAATTCCTCACATGCACCCTGCCACACTCTATCCCTCCATGCTCACCATCCACGAAACTTCCCATATCCAAGGAACGGATGAGATTGGTTCTCGCGGTTCTCGCACTAACAACGGTTCTCGCATGAACCCTCCCATATATATATATATATATATATATATATATATATTGAATCAATAAAGAACCATGTGTTAAACAAAGAACCTAAAGAACCAATCTGGACCTTTAGATCATGAATATCAATGGATAAGATTGGTCGATGGCAAAACTGTAATTATTATGTATTAATTTAGGAAGAATAGGGCAAAAATGTAATTATCCCCTCTAACACCCACGATTTTTTTTAAAAAAAAACCCCAAAAACTTTGAATTGCCATAACTTTTTAAGTTTTGTGAATTTAATCAAAAAAATTATAACATTCTTTTAGTTTTGTAATCCTCTTTCAAACGAGATCACGCTTCCTATACTTTTCGAAAAAAATTTGAAAATTTTTTTTTTTTTTTGCATTTTGGCGCTGCATAGTTTGAATTACCTAGCTCAAAATGCAAATTACGGATTTTGCATTTTGCATTTAGGCTTGAATGAACCCAGCTCAAAATGCAAACTACGGATTTTGCATTTAGGCTTGAATGAACCCAGCTCAAAATGCAAACTACGAAGTTTGCATTTAGGCTTGAATTACCCAGCTCAAAATGCAAACTACGGATTTTGCATTTGGGTTTGAATGAACCCAGCTCAAAATGCAAACTTTGCATTTCAAAAAAAAAAGTTTCAGAAATATATCAAGTCCGGTCTTGTTTGAAAGAGGACGAAAAACTGAAACTAATGATATAATTTTTTTGTTAAAATTCTTAAAAACGAACGAGTTATGATCATTTAAAGTAAATGGAGGTTTTTTTTTTTTAATTTGGGGTTGCTGGGGAAGAGCTGACGACGCTGAAATTGGTTTTTTTTTTTTTAATTTTCCTTTTTTACCCTAAACTATGTGCCACGTGTCATCACCAGAGGTGGTTCTTTAGGTTCTATGTTTAAGAGTGGTTCTTTGTTTAACCATACCCTATATATATATATATATATATATATATATATATATATATATGTTTGGCTCTTGCTGTCGTATTGAATGATCAAAATTGTCTCATCGTGTATATATTAACCTATTTTTTAATACTTCTCTTATATGTTTATTTATTCTTGAGTGATGAAATCACACACATTTTATCTGTCTCCGTTGATATTTGAATGTATAATCACTTGATTAAGGAGCACATTTATTGGATACAGCTAGTGAAACACATGTTATTATCTTTTGTTTCATAGCTATTGTAATAATATTGGTTGTTAAGATCTTATAATCTCATTTACTTAGAATATGCAGGACCCTCTTCTTCGAGTGCAGGCAAAGCCTTTATAACTGGACATCATAAACGATGTAAGGTGGATACCTTATCAGTTAGAGTGGTTGCTCCCCAACCCAGGAGACTGGTAAGCAAGACTAGCTACATTGCGATAGACAATCACAATTGAGCTCTCACACCGGAATGTGGTAGGATAACATTAGCTGTTTATACATGTGTGGGCTTACATGACTCGTAAAGCCTTTTTTTATTCATCAATAGCATATTTTCAGTCACTTTTATGGGCAAGAATCAAGAGGCGGGATTGAAGTCATAAACAAGTATCTTTATCTTTGCACCTCAAATCAAGAGGAATGATAGCTTGTCAAGCTGGCCTAAAATTTTAATTATTCTTAATTATTATATATAGAATGATTTATAATTAAGATATAAATAAAATGATTAGTTGTATTTTTAACCCTTGTTCTTCTTTGTCAACATTACTAGCAACCTATAAGTTTGCATTAATAAAAAAATATTATTTTAAAAAGAAAAGACGCTATTTAGCCATACATTAGTAGAAGTAAGTGACTGAGTTAGCCTAGCATACCCCAAAAATAGTATGATACTGCATAGTAGGCGAGCGAGTTTGAGAAGATGCTTAGGCTAATAGAAAAGAGAGCTTTGGTGAGTGACCTTCATTCTACTACGCTATGAAAATGTTACAAAATCACTTACCAGTGTGAATGGATTACTGACATCATGGCCCGTTTAAATCAACTACTATTTTCACGGATAGTCCCCCTAGTAAACCCCTTATGGCATAGGATTCACTGTAATCCGTTCCTAAAACTCTACCCTCTCCTGGGTAGTACAAGTGAGATCTGCCAAAAAGATATCACTCCTCGGAAGGAAGAACTAAATCAATTTCTTGATATAAAAAAGAGGTGTGAAAGAAACTTTTCCCCCTATTAGTAATCGAAATTAAGCTTGTACTAAGCATCAACAAGTTCCATTCCCATGATGAAAACTCGATGCCTTTGAGAAGGAACGTTCATTGTTTACTTATGCAAATCCAAAAGCTAAGATTAACATATGAAAACCATACTTTATATAACAAAGACTCAAAGAGTGATGAGGGGGGAGCCAAAAAAGTGAGTGGGAGCTAGTGATCTCGAACTAATGTAATGGTGGAAATATCTAAACTCTAGGAAGGCAAGTGAGGGCTTCTCCGGAGAGGAATCCAAGCGGTACTGTCTTCCTCTATAATTATGAGTTATCCGAACCTGAAAACAATTCCTTTGTGCTTCTTCTTATGAAACACGCTCTCAGTGTAACAAAAACTAAGTTAGGTGCTGCTTACTTTAAAGTGATTTCATAACAAGTTAACTTCTAATATTAGTATCTATGAATTGTATTTTATTATTACATAAATGCTTAACTTGAAGTGAATTTTATGAATATTCACTCCTCGTTAGAAATAACTTATAATCTCATTTTCTTATGTGTTGGATACTATTTGTATGAATGTAGGTGATGTTGATTAAAGATAAAAACAAGAAAGTAAAGTACATGGTGTAAAAATTTGAGCCATGAGTTTGTGTTTGTCTTTTAGGAAAAGTTATTTGAGAATTTGCTAAGATTTTCCAAAGGGAAAAAAGGAAGGTAAATGCCAAAAATGGCAAAATTGATAAACAACACGTAGAAGTTAGAGAACTTTGTTTTAAGAAGAAAATGGTTAAAAAGCTATGAAAATGCACAACTTTTGTTGTTTTCCTAGTAGAACAAACAAAATGTCTCATCACATTTAAAATGGGTGTCATAACCCTACAAGCAAATGTCATTTCATCAAATATTTTTTTTTTTTTTTTTTTACTAAATCTAAACGAATCATTTTTCTTGGGTTTTATGTAGGGGTGACAAATAAAGGACAAAATGTCTCATTATATCAAAGATGAACGTGATACCGAAAGATCGATAAAAAGATCAAATAAATGCCGTTTGAAGGGCGAGCGAGTCAAATGAGTTGGATTGTGTTACTCGATAAGTAAGATTGTTATGCCGGTCCTATTATATCTTTATATTGTTTATCCAAATGTTTGTAAGGTATCAAGACTCTATTTGAAATAAATAATATATGACAATAGGATGATAAATAGAAAGATGTAATATTACAGTCTACTTTATGAGAAAAAGAAAGTTTAAAAAAATATAATATAAACCAAAAATTAATATCTTATAACTATATAAATGAACGCACCTATATCTACCAACATTAATATCATAAATTTTCAGATCCAATAAGATATTTTCATTTTAATAATCTTTATTCATTTTTCAAGTTTTAGATGAAACACTTGTTCTTTTTAACTATGTTTCCCTCTACTCACCATTAATAATAATAAATATATAAAAAAAAAAAAGGAAGTTTTTTCAGTAATCGTTATAAACTAAGTTTAGTACGTCTAATGAACTGCATTTTAAGTATTTATTTAACGTTACATATTCTAGTAATAAAAAAAAGCTAAAAAATCGAATGCACCAGCCGGGAATCGAACCCGGGTCTGTACCGTGGCAGGGTACTATTCTACCACTAGACCACTGGTGCTTCTTGTTTCTATTTTGAAAATAAACGCTTTAACTGTTACAGCCACAATATTAATGTTGCCAACTCTTCAGATACAAGAAATTAAATAATAAATTATAAAGATGATATAAAAAATCACTGTGGGATTGATGTTAAAAATTATTGCTAAATCATTTATTTTTAAGGGTCTGATTTGAGGTTAAACTTCGTACAATTCCCGAATGGCCAAATCTAATAATATATACGTAGACTTAGAGGCCCACCAATTTCATGTGCAGCCCAAATCACAATTTCTAGTTTAGCCCAAATCATTCAAATCTTACTAATTTTTGCGGAAACGATACATTTGTAATTTAGATGGTATTAACATTATCTAAGTTAAGTGATGTTAGCTGCTTTGATCGTTTCCCCTATAGGTATTAACTAGTTGAATGTCCCGACGCGCACAAGTGAGTTTAACGTGTAATGGATCATAAATAAAACATATAAAACATTTTAAACAAACATAATCATATCCACAAAACGAGTAACTAGTAAATCAATTAGCAATGGGGAAAACGACCCGTAACTTGGTTGTGAAAGGAGAATCTGATGGGGAAGTGTCGTGGATTAGGTCTTTTAGTAATGGAGAAGCAGATGAAGAGATCGATCACCTAAACGGCTAAATTAGTAAATTATAATATATAAAGCAAATTATAAATCTTAATGAATATATAAATCAGCTCATTAGCTCATGATAAAATTGTTGAAACATAAATAAAAATGAGATGACGATTAATATACAATATTTTCATCAATCATTATACATCAAAAGCAATATAAAAAAAACTACAAACATACTTTTTTCTTTTTTTGAAAGGTAAAAAAAACTATAAATATATAATTTTCATATAGAAACAACACCTTATATATTTTCATATAGCTCATCGTAATTTATCTAAACACAGCTTAAGAAAACTTCGTAAATGACCCTAAAGTCAAAACTATGTGTTTAATTGTATAAAAGTCAAAATTGAGGTGAAATTAAGGGTTTAAGTTGGTTGAATTAGAGATAATTTTTTAAAGGTGAATTTGAAAATTTGTTTGCTTTAATATAGAGTAAGATTAGAGCGAATATATATATATATATATATATATATATATATATATATATATATATATATATATATATATATATATATATGTGTGTGTGTGTGTGTGTGTGTGTGTGTGTGTGAGATAAATAACTCAGTTATTTAATTTACTAGTTATTGTCATTAAAAAAATAACTATTGTTAATTTACAAATGAGGTGGTTTTAAATCTAATACTATTTGATAAAATATACAACATTATCTATACTATATTACTATTGTTAGTGCAATCAAAAGATTAATATTTAATATATCTGATTTTGATGATGTAATTTAAATAATATTATTAAAATGAAAAACATACATATCCAAGTTAATATGAAAATAGTAAGTTTGGAAAAATAATAATATATATCTGTTGATGAAAGATCAAAGTATAAAAATATATACTTGTGTGTTTCGTGAAAATTAACTAATGGGTTGTAACATAAAAATGACAATATGATTTTAAAAGTATACATTTAAAATTGTCATTTTTATAAAAATAAAATTTCACTTATAAAAATTATTCAATACTGCATCAAGTGATATCTATCTATGGAATAAAGTTTTTATAACTATTTGCCAACATATCTAAATAAACGAAAGTTTATAAATTGGCAAAAGTGAAAATATGTATTTTAGAATACAAGATAAATATCCTTAAAAGGTATTATTATACTGTGTATTAAATGATTGGTAGAAAGAGAATAATTGGAAGATTTGAAAGTACAATAAAAGTACATGAGGTGTCATCTCCTCATTTAATCTTGAGATCCAATCTTTCAAAAGCCAGTCCAGATACACAGTGTAACGATATTTATTTTGGTATTTATTTATTCTAAAATACAGGTTTAAAAGAGAAATCGTAAAATATAGAAAATATTTTTAAACGACTCGAGATAATGACATCTGTGGCCACGGCCGAGCACCACGGTCGACCGTGGGCATCGACCGTCTGGCCAGTAGATATCCCCACCTCTCCTCTCTCTTCCTCTATAAATATCACCCCACATAAACACAATTTTCATATTTTGCAATCTGAAAATTCTCTCCTCTACACACATTCATATCTTGATCTTTCATTTTCAAATATATACTTTTGAGTGTGTTGATTCTTGAAGTTGTTTTCTTCATTTGTAAGAGTTATACAATACGTCAAGATCAAGCAAAAGGGAAGCAAGAAAATTACATTGAGTGATATACACTTTGAGTGAATCGATTTTTCTTGTATTGAGAGATTATTGTTCATACACCATTGTTGGTGTTTTTGGTGTTTTTGGTGTTCTTGGTGAGGTGTTCTTGAGTGAAGAACACGTTGGGTATTTTTAGTGGGTTTGACTATTCCCCACATAGTTTGTAAGTTTGGTGGTGATAGTTGTTGGTGTAAGAACTAGTTGAATCTTCTTGTTGAAGAAGATAGTGTTTTTGGTGAAGAACAAGATGTTGGATCTAGTGTGGATCTTTGGTGGTTATCATCTACCCGTAAAGGTGATTGTACTACGGTGATCTCTTCCGGTTTAAGAGATTGTTGCAAGTGTTGCTAGTGGAAACCTTGATGGAGGTCAAGGTGTGAATGTAGGTTGGAGTTCAACCAAACCACGTAAAAATCTTGGTGTGTTCCTTCTAAACCCTTAACTCTTTAAATTTCCGCACTTGCATTTGCATATTTATTTTTCACAAGCATATTTACATTTCTTGTAATTTATATTTCTGCACTTTATTTCTTATTTCTTTTATTTATTTATTTCTGTCATTTAAATTTCCGTCTTACTATATATTGATATATATATATTTATCTGATACATCCATCAAGATTAATATATATATATATATATATATATATATATATATATATATATATATATATATATATTACTATATATATATTTATATACTTTCCGCAATTTACATTTCACTCATCTTATATATATATATATATATATATATATCTGGTAAATTCATCAAGATATATATATAAGCACTGATATATATATTTATATTTTTTAAGCATCTTTTTATTTCTGCATATTTACCTTCAAGTCATATATCCATTATTTTATATCTACTAACGTTTTTTCTCTTGTGTTCCATATTTAATTATTTAATTAAATCGAAAAAGTGGTCATAGAAACTATTCAACCCCCCTCCCCTTCTAGTTTCAACAATTGGTATCAAAACAAGTTGCTCAACAATTTGCTCAAAAAGGTTTTTCTTAAAAAAATATAACAAATTTTTTCAAATTTTGAGTTGATCCATGGGTCAAGAGAACTACAAGGGATGTTTAGTTTCTATCCCACCTATTTTTGAGTCCAGTACATTTCAATTCTGGAAACTAAGATTTGAAACTTATATCAAAGCCACTAATTATGATCTATGGCACATTATTGAAAATGGAGACTTTAAACCACTTGATACAAAAAACCCAACGATCAAAGACATTTCTTTTCTTAAAAAGAATAGTGAAGCTAAACTCTTAATTTACAAAGTTTTACCAAGAACTGAATTTGGAAAAGTATTTATGTGTAAGAACGCAAAAGAGATTTGGGACAAGATCGTTGAGGATCACAACAACTCTCAATCCGTCTTGAATAATGAACCTGAAAAAATAGTAAGATCAGAAGTTCTTGAAGATGACAACACACAGGAACCTCAAAATCTCTCTAATTCTGAAATTAAAGAAGTTCACCATCAAGAAGAGAAGAATGAAACTTGCCTTGTAATCAACAAGACAAAAGAGGTACAATCTGACTTATCCTACTATAGTTGTAACTAGGTTAGTGACCAGTGTATTACACGGGTTGATAAAACAAAAATATTGATAATAACATTTCAAAAAATAATATCTTCCAAAAAACAATGAAATTTATGTAATACATATTTTTTAAAAGAAGAAGAGAAACAGTATACAAACTTCCCCACGTAAGCATCATTCCAAATTTCTATTTTTATGCACTTAAACACACATTTCTTCACACCAACTAACTCCTGGTCCCCTACACAACACTGTAATAGAAGATAAAAACACTTAAATTGCTTAATATGGTGTATACTCCAATGGTTTCTAAACACAAGTATGATTGAAATCACTTTTCAAATATTAAGGAAATTTGAAAATTAGTATTGTAAAACACAAAAACTTGAATAAAGCGTATCAACATGAGACTGAAAAAAATCACCTGAAGCAAAGAAACAGATACCCAAAGCTGGAAAAAAGTTATGCAGATTAATTTTTAGGTAATTACATTCATGGGCATGAAGCATGATGTGCTATGTCTCACTGTATATCTTTTATTTTTAAAAGACAAGAAAACAGCTTCAAAGTCTAGACATGACTGGAGACACAGGTTTGCTCATTCTCCCACAAGATAGCCTGCCACAAATGAAAGATTCAGGGGAGTAAGAGAATAGATATGTGGTAAAACTCTTTCAGCAAGGTAATTATAAATTTTCATTAACAAAGGGTAAGTGGATTCTCTTTTTAAACGCAAAACACAATACACATCATTATTGCATGTAAAGCTACTAACTTCGCATTCCCACATAAACTAATTCAACTCTACATTACACATAATGCCCAAGTAGCAATTTATATCTACATGGTTAAAACATTCCATTACGAAATTGGTAGATATATCACACATAGAATGAACCTTATAAATACTGGAACAATGAAGCATTCATATTAACATTAATTGCAGGTTTATTAAGACCGAAGAAAAAACCCTACAATTTATTCCTTCTATTAAAAATACATGTTATCTCATTAACATACTGAAGAAGCATCATCCATCAAGTTTTCACTATCAAATTACATTAGATACATCACACACAGAACCATATATCTACTTATCTCATAGCCACTGTCCAACCAACCGTTTGTATAACTATGTAGTTCAGACCGATCAATTTAAGCACAAATGTGTATATTTGCCCAATGTCTAGCTAATCCTTCCATATCATGTGATTGACTATCTATTGAATACATAGAATCCTGATCGATCTTACTCGGAACCTTATACATTAGTCATGGGTTAGCTCTCAAATCATAATGTGATATTAGTATTTAAATTCTTGAGAAAATTGCATACCGTTTATAGTTGATTGCATGTACTTCAAATATAATAATGTTGGTGCTAAACACGAAACATACTACATATATAATTATTGCATTAAAAGCTACTGACTTTGACACCATGTATCATAATGTTGCTTCCTTACCAACAAAAATGGAGTGCAATTGATACTGGTTGCAGCATTTAAAGACATGAAGAGGGACATCTGAAGCTGCTATGAATCATATATTGAACATTTAGTTGAAGCATTTTGTCAAACACTTGGTGTACATTTTAAATTTGTAAACAAAATCACAAGCTATAAAACTAAGACCATAATACATCATTTTATGAAGGCACATCACATTAACCTAAAAAAAATGAACCAAAATAGATAAAGAAACTTACATAATCCAGAAAAAGAAACATCGTAGTGACAAATCATTGAGTGGAGAAGATACAGACAGCCAAAAATGGTGAACTACCGTGTTCAAATAAGAAACCCGATTTTGAATTGAAAAAGCTTAGAGGATTCTGAAGCAGCTTTTGATTTGGAGTACTTTAAAATATGTTGGGGATGGTCGATGGTGGGATCCTAGTAGCTAGCGAGATCATCATCTACAGTGAAAGTATGCGATTTAGTTGATTGGGACTCTTGATTGTATGAGATACGAAGATGGAGATACCGTAGGAGATATAGAATTTGAGCAACTGAGAAGGAGATGAATTAGCGTTAATAGTTGCCCTAGTTAAGCGATAGAAGGAAAGAAGTTTGTTCTTGGCGAGATACAACTTCCCTCATCAACACCCCTAATTTACGGCTTTTCAGATTGAAAGAGGAGTGAAGATAGTAAGCTACCGTTTCAGAGAAGTGGAGACACGTGTTAGTAGTTTAGACAGAGTTAATAGGCGGGAAAACTCAGAAATGATGGTCTAGAAAAATGACACGTGGCTTCATATTTACTCTTTTATTAGAGAAGTAAGATTCTAAAGATGATGATTTCAGAAGATTATATTATAAAAGTGAAAAACTACGATTGAGAGCCAACAAGAAAAATGAATTTCTCAAACTGAAAGTTAAAAGACTTGAATAATTAATAGAAGAAAATAAATACAAACTTGATATTTCAAAAAGGAAAAATTCCAGAAAACAAGAAAACGCACGGTCGACCGTCAAAAGAAATCAATCGACCACAAATCAACTTTTGCCTTTCCCTGGAAGCGACCGCGGTCGACCACAGTCGACCGTGAAAATTCAATTCACTCCAGAAAACAAGATTTTTCAAAATTTCTATCCAGCCCATCTTCCTAAATCTAGGATAAACAAAAATGATTCATTGAATATTATTAGAATCAGATTATGAACAACTATCTAAAAGAAAGTTCAAAATACACATCACGTCATCAAAATCAATATAATAAAGGCATTATTTACCAACGAAGTTCAAACATTAACTCAAATAATCACCAGTTCATGTACAAACCCAGAAATGATCCATCCTTTTATAAATGGATCAAAGTAGGAATGTTTGATGCTAACAATCCTGGGAAAACAATATTTCAAAAACAAAAACAATATTTCTCACAATTTCTCTGAGAAAAATGGTTGCCTAAATGAACTCATTGACAATAGATTTCAAAAATTAAATAAAATGTGCAATGCCATGCTGAAAGAAAAGAGAATTCCTAAGAAATTCTTGTGTGAGGCTATAGCTACAGCTACTTACATTTTAAATCGTACATCTTCCAGATCCTCTATAGGAAAAACCTCATATGAAATATGTAAAGGTAGAAAACCCTCATTAAAACATCCTAGAATCTTTGATAACAAATGTTTTATTTTGAATAATAAAGAACATCTTACGAAATTTGAACCCAAGTCATATGAAGGAGTATTTATGGGATATTCTCTAAACAGCAAAGCCTACCGTGTATTAAACAAGATAACTATGATCATTGAAGAATCTTTAAATGTCTCCTTTGACGAACTATTTAAAGAAGAATCTTTTTATAAAAATAATCAGAATATCCCTGATATACCTCATCATAATGATTCTCTACAAGCCACTGATAGTATAGCCCTTGATCCCAACACTCTTAAAGTTGTAAAGGACCATCCACTCACTCAAATTATTGGAGACATAGAAGAAAGAAATACAAGATCTAAAACCACACAAATGGATCTACAGCCTTTGTATCAATTATTGAACCCAAAAACTTCAAAGAAGCCATCAAAGATGAAAGTTGGGTTATGGCTATGCAAGAAGAATTAAATCAATTCACACGAAATCAAGTATGGGATTTAGTTCCAGCACCTCTAAATCAAACTATAATAGGAACTAAATAGGTGTTTAGAAATAAAATAGATGAAAATGGTATGGTAACTAGAAATAAGGCTAGGCTTGTTGCTCAAGGGTACAATCAACCAGAGGGTATTAATTACGATGAAACATTTGCTCCTATTGCCCGACTTAAATCAATTAGAATTCTCTTGGCTGTAGCATGTGTAGAAGATTTTAAACTTTATCAAATGGACGTAAAAAGTGCATTTTTAAATGGGTTCATCAATGAAGAAATGTATGTTGCACAACCTCCAGGATTTGAAGATTTTCATAAACCTAAATATGTGTATAAACTTAAAAAGGCTACGTATGGTTTAAAACAAGCACCTAGAGCATGGTATGATAGACTGAAAACCTTTCTTGTTGAAAATGACTATATGATGGGTAAAGTGGCTAATACTCTCTTTGTGAAAAAGAAATTAAATGATATTATCTTAGTACAAATATATGTAGATGACATTATATTTAGGTCCACCAATCAAACTCTATGTAATGAATTTTCAACATTGATGCACAAAGAATTTGAAATGAGCATGATGGGAGAACTTAATTTCTTTCTAGGATTACAAATTAAACAAATGGTTGATGGCATTTTTATAAATCAATCTAAATATATCAAAGACATGTTGAAAAATTTTGATTTTGAAAATATTAAACCAATGGCTACTCCCATGGCTACTACCTGTGATTTATCTATTGATGAAAATATAGAAGATTTTGATAGCACCAAATACAAAGGCATCATAGGTAGTTTACTATATCTAACTGCTAGTAGACCAGACATTATGTTCAGTGTTTGTAAATGTGTCCGCTTTCAAGAAAAACCAAAACTGTCTCATCTAGAAGCTATAAAAAGAATTTTCAGATATATAAAAGGAACCATAAATCTTGGTATTTGGTATCCCAAATTTGGTGGTTTTGACATCACTTGTTACTCTGACTCTGATCTTGGGGGATGTCTAGTTGATAGAAAAAGTACTAGTGGTGTATGTGCTTTTGTTGGTTATTGTCTAACATCTTGGTTCTCCAAGAAACAAACCTCGGTCGCTCTATCAACAACAGAAGCTGAGTATGTTGCAGCTGCTAGAGCATGTGCTCAGGTTCTATGGATGCAAAAAGCTTTAAAGGACTTTGAGGTAACATTAACAAAAATTCCCATAATGTGTGATAACACTAGTACCATCAATCTTAGTAAAAATTCTGTTTTACATTCTCGTACCAAACATATAGAACTCAGACATCACTTTCTGAGAGACAATGTACAAAAAGGGAATGTGACAATTGATAAAGTAGATTCTACTCAGAATATAGCTGACATATTCACTAAACCACTCAAAAGAGAAACCTTTGAATATCTAAGAATAGGTCTAGGAATGATGGAATTAAATCTCTGAAAATAGACAGACAAAATTTCAGATAAAATATTCAATTTCTGCAAAAAAAGGTGTATGTTACCACGGCAGCTCACGGTCGACCGTGAGTGCGACCGTGAAAGTACAAACCTGCAGAAAACAGCAAATCACTGCAACCCACTTTATTGATATCCAGATTTTGTGCCTTTCCCATAGAAAATCTGGAGTTTGGCAGCCAAAATCTACCTAGACTACCTTAAACATCAACTCACTACCTAGGATAATGATGAAAATTCACTCCTTTTAACTCAAGGCCTTCAACTCTAATCCTCACAACCTCTTCAAACTATCAAATTTCCTGCATAACTCTCTCCTCTACCTAAAAAAAACTCTTCTCTTCAAAATTTCAAAAAAAACTATGGAAGATACCATAGCTAGATCTAATTCAAAAGGTAAGAGAAAGGCTTCAAATTCTCCTCCTTCCGTCAACTTTCATCCCTCTACCATATCTACATTTGCCAAAAATCGAATGTTACTAAAAGATAGATCAATTCTTGGAGGAAGAAGTATTATTGATGAAGACCTTGGGCCTTTTGGTGTTCATAATCTTTTTAATCACATGGGTTAGAATGTTTTTCTTGACTTTTCATCTCCAATCCTTTCTGATCATGTAAGGGAATTTTATGCTGGTTTCGAATTTGATGGTCAAGACAACACTTCCATCACCATGTACAAAAGGCAAAGCAACCTAAGTGTTGCTAGATTTGGTGAATGTTTAGGAGTACAAAACCAAGGTATTAAGTTCTATTCAAATGACTATGCACTTGAATCCTTGAAAATCATTAATCTTGATCCAAAGCTAGTTATTCTTACCATTTGTAAGCAGTGGCGAATCTAGAATAAAAAACTACGTGGTTCCCTACTTAAGTTAAAGCGATAAAAATGATCGAGTAAACTAAATTTATTTCGGGTCGGGTCGCTAAAATAAAACATAACATTAAAAAAATCAAATACATCGTCTATATTTATATTCTAACAAACAAAACACAAATTAACAGTTACATTTAAATTAAAATATAAATATATAATACTAACAAATTGTCTTGGACAGTACATTGTTTTAGGAAGTACATAGCTACAAGCAATGTCAGAAGAGTCACATGGCAATGGCAGAAAGTGAAGCTACAAATGAAAACAACTCAAGACCTACACAAATACACTTTCTTCTCTTTTGTACGTATTCAACTTTATTTATGCCTCCCTCATCCTCCTTCTGTCTTCCCACTTCTTCATTCCCAAATAAAAATTTTCAAAAGCACTCAAGCAAATATGAGATTTCTTACTACCATCGACGACAAAAACAAGGTTGAGAAGAATATATGAAGTTTTAAACAAACCTCGGTTAAAAGAGATATCTTGAGCAATCAACCTGTCACAAAATATGCAAATAAGCATATTGATCTTGAAGAATGGAATGAAACCTTGCATCGACAGCAGCGGCGAAACGGGGGAGACGATGAGTCGAGATTCAAAAAATGGGATGAGGCATCGACATTCACCGGTTCACGTGATATATTTTGGTTTTTCCCTTTTCTTTTCTTTAACTATCAGTGTAGAGTTTGGAATGAGTTAAGTTTTTAGGTTTTTTTAAGTTGGGTTATTTTACAAGAAGATACAATTTGGTTCTTCAAAATTTTAATGAATCAAATCTACTTCATTTTTATCATTTAATACTTTGAGGTAGGTCCTTTAAAAATTTTAAGGTAGTTCCCAAATTCTTTTACTATACAAGTTCTAAAAAAATAAAAAAATAAGGTAGGTCCAAGGACCTACCTAAGCTCAATGTAAATTCGCCCCTGTTTGTAAGCCATGAACTATCATTGAATCATCATTTCCTCTTCTTTCAAATCTCTTACCTGATTGTCTTGTTTGGGCAAAAATTGCCTATTCAAACATTCTTATAAAAAAGATGAGGAGTGACAAGATTCATGCAAATGTTTCCTTGATCTTATTTTGCTTAAAAACCCACACCCCTCTTGATTTGGGATTTATGATTGCTCATCGGATGAGCAACATACCACAACAACCGGAGCAACTTCTTCCTTATGGAGGATTGCTTTCAAAAAATTTCAAGTTCTTGGATCTTCCTACCTCCAAGATTGAGCTTAACACCTCCATACCTATTAGCTACCAAACTCTTGTGAACTTGAAATTAGCTTAACCAAAGAAGAAGAAAAGGCAACAAGAATTTCCCACTCATGACAACATCCATTCAACCAACATGTAAGTTGATAAGGTTTCTCATGTTGGCTCTTGCTCTAGGGGATACACCTTACTAATCACAAAGGATGAGTTCACTTCTCTCAAAAAGGAGGTTGCCAAGAATAACTCTTTGCTCACCAAGATCTTCTTATATTTTCAAGAGAAAATGGGATGTTCTTGCAAGACCTCCACTAATGTCATTATGTTAAAACATAGGAGATCCATTTGAGTAGCTTTCATTTTAGTATTGTCTTTTATGTCATTTTGTAAGGCATTTTGGTGGAATGTCATAATAAAGTAAATTAGGACTTGTTGTGTTCAAATGCATATGTTTCTTATGAGATTTCTATATGCTACAATCTGTTAAAAATGCAAAAATTTTGAACTGATGGTATCACGGTCGACCACGGCTGCATGACTGCAACCGTGGGATTTTTGTGCTCTCTGCTGGCCGCGACCACGGCTGATCACGGTCGACCGTGATCTACCAGTATCGCGTATATCTATATTATGCTACTTTTGCTATTCCTTTTGGTCATACATGCTCATCAACTATTAAATTTTTAAATTTTTAAAATTATTACATGTGTACTAATCTAATGTGTCATAATAAATCAAACTTTAGACAATATTACACACTTGAATGGATATAAAATCAAATGGTCAAATATATGTCGTGTATCATTTCCTTCCCATATTAATATTTTGGATATTTTTAAGGCTCAACCAATTTATGGTTGCATGCCAAATTTATCCAAACACATTCTACTAACCCAATCTACCAAAGATTGGAATATTTGTGTTTTTTTTATAAAAATGTTGATAGGTACACTCATATAAGATGATGTCATGCAAATCACCAACAACCCTACAAAGTGGGTACTTAAAATCGAGAAAAATAAAAAAAAATCTATTAAAGGAAATATTACAGTTGTATTAAGGAGATACAAAATTTTATTACAACAAAAGAACAAATCAAGACTAAGGGAGAGCTATTCTTATAAGGGGGAGCTATGATTAAAAAAATAAGGGGGAGCTATTATTTTTAAAATAAAGGGAAGTTATGATTAAAAATGGGAGAGCTATTATTGTTAAAATAAGGGGGAGCTATAATTATTTTTAAAATAAAGGGAAGTTATGATTAATAAAGTCAGTGGGAGCCATTATTATTAAAATAAGGGGGAGCTAACTTGATTTAAGAAGCTCATAATGATTGACAATATAAAGTGACTAGCATCACGAGAAACGAATCAGGATCCAGTTTCTAACTTTGCAATCATACTTACCACTAACATTTATACCTCTTTTCAAAATTTGAAAACTTTGTTTTGAGCAAATCTTAGTACAATCAAGTAAAGCTTAAGGGGATGTCTCACTTTAAATATACCAAAAAGGGGGACAAACCTTTTTGATGATGCCAAAGGGGGAGAAGAATCCAAGTGAAGACTCAACAGAAGAGGGTACAACTAGTACAAAACAAGTGGACAGATTTCAAGAAGACTTGATGATAAAGCAAAATTTGAAGATTCAAATATAAAGACATAAGCTCATCATCAAAGGTCGATTTCTTGAAACCTCACACTTATTATTTTTCCATAACATATTATGAAACTATTAACTTGGATTAAATTAAAATTGTCATCATAAAAAAGGGGGAGATTGTTAGTGCAACCAAAAGATTAATATTTAATATATCTGGTTTTGATGATGCAATTTTAAATAATATTATTAAAATGAAAAACATACATATCCAAGTTAATATGAAAATAGTAAGTTTGGAAATATAATAATATATATCTGTTGATGAAAGATCAAAGTATAAAAATATATACTTGTGTGTTTCGTGAAAATTAACTAATGAGTTGTAACATAAAAATGACAATATGATTTTAAAAGTATACACTTTAAAATTGTTATTTTTATAAAAATAAATTTTCACTTATAAAAATTATTTCATACTGCGTCAAGTGATATCTATCTATCGAATAAAGTTTTTATAACTATTTGCCAACATATCTAAATAAACGAAAGTGTATAAATTGGCAAAAGTGAAAATATGTATTTTAGAATACAAGATAAATATCCTTAAGATGTATTATTATACTGTGTATTAAATGATTGGTAAGAAGAGAATACTTGGAAGATTTGAAAGTACAATAAAAGTACATGATGTGTCATCTCCTCATTTAATCTTGAGATCCAAACTTTCAAAAGCCAGTTCAGATACACAGTGTAACGATATTTATTTTGGTATTTATTTATTCTAAAATATTGGTTTAAAAGAGGAAGTCGTAAAATATAGAAAATATTTTTAAACGACTCGAGATGATGGCATATGTGGCCACGGCCGAGCACCACGGTCGACCGTGGGCATCGACCGTCTGGCCAGCAGATGTCCCCACCTCTCCTCTCTCTTCCTCTATAAATATCACCCCACATAAACACATTTTTCACCTTTTGCAATCTGAAAATTCTCTCCTACACACATTCATATCTTGATCTTTCATTTTTAAATATATACTTTTGAGTGTGTTGATTCTTGAAGTTGTTTTCTTTTTTTGTAAGAGTTATACAATACTTCAAGATCAAGCAAAAGGGAAGCAAGAAAAATACATTGAGTGATATACACTTTGAGTGAATCGATTTTTCTTGTATTGAGAGATTAATGTTCATACACCATTGTTGGTGTTTTTGGTGTTCTTGGTGAGGTGTTCTTGAGTGAAGAACACGTTGAGTGTTTTTAGTGGGTTTGACTATTCCCCACATAGTTTGTAAGTTTGGTGGTGACAGTTCTTGGTGTAAGAACCAGTTGAATCTCTTGTTGAAGAAGATAGTGTTCTTGGTGAAGAACAAGGTGTTGGATCTAGTGTGGATCTTTGGTGGTTATCATCTACCCGTAAAGGTGATTGTACTACGGTGATCTCTTCCGGTTTAAGAGATTGTTGCAAGTGTTGCTAGTAGAAACCTTGATGGAGGTCAAGGCGTGGATGTAGGTTGGAGTTCAACCGAACCACGCAAAAATCTTGGTGTCTTCCTTCTAAACCCTTAACTCTTTGAATTTCTGCACTTGCATTTGCATATTTATTTTTCACAAGCATATTTACATTTCTTGCAATTTATTTCTTATTTCTTTTATTTATTTATTTCTGTCATTTAAATTTCCGTCTTACTATATATTGATATATATATATATATATATATATATATATATATATATTTATCTGGTATATCCATCAAGATTAATATATATATACATATATATATATATTTACTTATAATAAATATAAATATAAACTCTTATATATATATATATATATATATTACTAAATATATATTTATATACTTTCCGCAATTTACATTTCACGCATCTTATATATATATCTGGTACATTTACCAAGATATATATATATATATATAAGCACTAATATATATATTTATATATTTTAAGCATCTTTTTATTTCAGCATATCTACATTCAAGTCATATATCCATTATTTTATATCTACTAACGTTTTTTCTCTTGTGTCCCATATTTAATTATTTAATTAAATCGAAAAAGTGGTCATAGAAACTATTCAACCCCCTCCTTCTAGTTTCAACAACTATCTATATCTATGCTATTGTATAAGGCATTTAACTTTCTCTCTTCTTCTTTATTTTTTGAGTTCTTAAATTTCAATCAAGACAACATCTTGATCATTCATTCTATCCAAATTAATCCCATCTACCCAATTTTTGACCATTTCAACCTATTTCCTAATTTACTTTAACTTTTCATTCAAAAAAATATATATTCTCTCACTAACATACTCTATCTCATATCAACACAATTATTAACCGCACCAACACAATTCTTAAGATGTTATTAATTTTTCCTCTCCTTATTTCATAAATAGATATATTTTTTCTTATATTAATATTATTTAAAAAATAATAAATAAGTTGATGGAAAAATAGAAGAAAACGAAGATGTTGCTGAAACTATTCGTTACTGTCGCATTGCACGAATATGAGACTAAACGAACATGTTGTTGAAACTACTCAACTCACCCGAAGACTAACCCAAATGATCCGAGCTAGAGAAGTCATACACATGGCCTAAGAGAATCAATTTACTATTATCGATGTAACTACTCAAATTGGTGAAATATATTGCACTTATTAATTTATGCTTGATTGTTGTTTCCTTTTTTGTCCCATTTAATTTCCATGTTTCAAGGATTTTCTTAGCTATATGTGTAGCATGATATCCGCGTAATGAGACGGTAATAAATAATTTCTACTCCTTAATTAACATGTTTGTTTTCAAGACGTAAGGAGTATGGTATTTATGTAATACGGTGAAAGTGAATAATTTATATTTGGTGACATGTCTATTTTCTATCTTTTTTTCATTTCCTTTACTTTTCTGTTCTCCGTAATTGAAAAAAGATTATGAAAATATAATTGGGTTTGACTTTCAAAAAAATTGTATTGACTTTGATTTTCTTACAAATGTATAGGTTAGTTATTAAAACATAATATAAGAATCTTATTAATTATATCTATAAGTTACTCGATTTAGTTTATAAAAAGGGGTAATTTAGTAATTTCATAACACTTAAAATTAAAGAGTTTAAGTAAAAGGGTTAAATATTTTATAATATAATATAGATATTGGGTATATCTAGTGGTGTTCAAAATAACCGAAAGCGAAAAACCGAACCTAAAACCGACCAACCGTACCGAAATCTAGATTAACCAAACCGAATATATTAACCTAAAACAATTTCGGTTATTCGTTTCGGTTACGGTCACAATCTCAGACATGGAGGGTTAACCGAAAAACCGTAAACTTGTAAAGTTCAAATATTATTTTTTACGTTTACCAATACTACAAATTAATCAATATTTACATACAATAATTATCCACTCATAATAAATTGTTACTCAAAGTCAATATCAATATTTTACTTTTCAATATAGATATTAATAGATATATGATTTATTTAGGTTTACAGGTCAACTAGATTATCATTTACTATTTATTTACTTAGTGTTACTTTAACTTAGTCACCTTTTTATTCATGATATTTTCTTATGTAATGATTATTTAATACATAAATCACACACTTCGTAATGTCTTAACAAATGTCTCATTTAAGCCTTGTTCTAGTTATATTGAATATTAAATTTTGAAACCTTTTATTTTAGAATATTATAGTAGTTAAAAATGGTTAATTAGTTAACCGGGAAAACCAAACCGAAAAACGGTTAACCCGATTATCGGTTAACCGGCTTTTTCGGTTTAGGTTTATGTTCAAGAAAGTTACAAACCGATTTCGGTTAACCGTATGCTTAGTTAACCATCAATGAACACCCCTGGGTATATCTATATCGTTGAAAATGTTGTACAAGGGCATATAAGTAATTTTGGAGACTAAGCAAAAAATACTTGTATATATAAATATTTTTGGAGAATTAAATAAATAAATAATATAAATTTTTTAAAAATATTGGATATCCGAAATTTCAAAAAATCACTGTCCAAGCCCGAATTATTAGATATCCGAAATTTTAAATATCTGAATTTTTAGATAATTTCGGTTGGGTTTTTAAATACATAACGGATATTTGAATTAAGATTATTTTAAATACCTCTATTGGTAATTGATCATCCTATGGAAATATATTGTATTACTAGTTGAAAGCCACTCACCCGGTATAAGTGAGGTGACCTTGCGGGTTGCCTAAGGCTCTCCGTTATGGTCAGCTCGCAAGCGGCAAGTTGGCTTCGAGTTGGAATGGGAACACCACCTCGGGTGGTACCTACTCGGCGGGTAGGAAGCCTTCCGGCTTCGGAGACTCGGACGCAAAACCCAACCCCCCACCCCCACAATATTCTACCAATCATAATTTAACATCTCATATTTTTTTTTAAAAGTGAAAATGAAAGAGAATTGGAAAAGGAAAGGTATAACATTTGTAGTAGGTAAGAAAAATGGAAGGATAGGGAATTGATGTGGCGCTGATATGACAGTGGGTAAGAAAAGGGAAGAGAAATAGTATAACGGTTAGCCTAAGCGACTCCGCGAGAACACCATCCCATACCCAACCTTGCATGAAGAGCCTTTGTAGCCTCTTCCCGACGTGTGCCTCCCTGCAAAACCCCTCTACATTTGAATAAATATAGAGGTACGTTAAGTGACAATTTATTTTTCTCTTTAAGCCCTCTCATTTTTCACACATAACTCCTTTCTATATCTCTCTCAAATTTTACTCTCAACCATTATATTTAAAAAAATAACATTATTATCATCATCATGTTTGTCATATTCTTCGTCTTCGTCTTTGTTTGCGATCAACACATTCTTTTTTAAAATTTATGATCAATGAAGCAAACGACGTTCTAGCTTAAACGATAAATGGATGAAGCCGCAAGTTCGAGGCGTGAGGCGTCAAAAAGAAAAAGGGGCGGTAAATAGTAGTCGTGAAGCTGGACTAACCATCCCGTAGAAGGCTATTCAGAAGAGGTTTTTAGATGGGAAAAGTTTTTTTTTTTTTTTTTTTTTTTTTTTGCTGAATTGTTGATTATTTTAAGAGAAAATCATCATTTTTTACGCAAAGATGGAATGTGAGAGGTAGAAACAGTTTAGCCAAATGTAAACGTGCACATCCGCAATATGCCAATTACGTATTCCTGCATGATATTTAATTACATATACGAAAGAAATTCGTTTGGATCTGTGCATAAGTTTAGTTGTAGTATAGAAGTTATGGCAATGCATATCTGCATAAACCTACTTTTAATAATGCACAAATATTTTATGCAACAAATAAATCTAAACATGGATATCCTGAATCTAGATGTTAAAAAGCATACATTGTACGTGTATATTGGACGTGTAGAAATAAATTGTTGCATGACCAGGTTAATACGTAATCAAAGGTGATCATGAATACTTGACGATTTGGTGAAGCACTGCAGTACAATCGTATCAACAAGAATGGATAATCGTCACTACTTTCATTATTTAAACTAATTGTAATTTTCGTTGGCAAGATTTTGTATATTTTATGTATTAATGTTTATTTAAAATTATTTGGTTCTATTTTTAATGTCATTGTTGTTTATTTTTTAAATATATAAATTTTAATTAGATGTAATTTTAATAAAAAAAGAGGTGAAAGATAGTGAGAGATTGAAAAATAGGTATTTCATGGGTTGCAATATGGCCGGGTATGTGAAAATTCCAGTTTTAGCAACTTTTCTAAAGGACTCGAGCTATGCTCTAATGTATGTGACATAACTGTTTTCTATGTCGTTTCTCATATTATCTCTGGCTGGCAAAAGATGTTTAATTGATTAGTAAGGATTAATCTCTAGGTTAGTTTATCTAGAGATGGTTGATGAGACAAATTAACCCACTGTTGTTATTAAAGGTGACAGTTACTTGGATAACTTAGAATCAATAAATGATGAAAGTAAGACAAAGGGTTCACCGATAATTGTATTTATGGAAAATCAGCGGAGTGCAATAACCGAGTTCAATGTAATCTTCAAGCATACAAAACAATATAAGTTCTTCACTTCAATCTACACTTTTTTAAAATCTATTGTTTGGATATGTAGAACTACTACTAACAAAGTCAAAAGTTTCATCAAGTTTTTCCTCAAGCAGAACTCTTAGCTGACGGTGTTTGTTTCTGAATACATAAGATGCACGTCTTCTCTTTTTAGGTTAAGTTTACGTCTCTCTCTTACAAACCATCATAGATATAAAGCCCTAACCTTCGAACGTACGAAGGAATGAGATGACGAAACCCTGTCCGTTGGTTTTGACATAATCTAGGTGACCAAAATTTAACCATGGGCGTTGTTTACATTCGGAATGAGACGCCTATGGACGATTGGTGAAATCGAACGAAATGGCCTGAGATAATGAAGGATGGAAGGTGAAGATGGAAATGGTGGATTTGGTTTGTAAAAAGAGACAAACTGGATAAGTGGGCAAAAAAATGTTTGCAAAGGAAAAGATCAAAACCACCTTTTATGTAAAAAAGAGGAAACATATCTTTAACCTCTTTGTTTATTTAATGAAAAGAAACACTCTTCTCCTCTTATGTATGGGTGCCTATAGACATAAGACCATTTGTAATGGGTCGACAACGAGCTCGTCATCCTCGCTGTTCTAGTCTGGGTACTATTCCGTTGTCCGGTCAGTTCTTTTGGGGCTCGTCATTCCAGTGACGAGCTCAAAACCTTGGTTTTCAATTTTTAAACTAGTCATATTTATCTAAATGCACATTATGTGGGTCTAGTAGTGATATTGATAAACATATTTTAATGCTTTTTCGCATTTTTACAACTTTATAAATGAAAACATCTTGTCAATTTTGAAAGTATTTACAAATTTACCGGTGTGAATAAACTATCAATAAATTTTCAACAATTGAAATTTTTCTTGAACAATTTATATAGCGTTCGTGATGTATGACGATAATACTTAATCCCGTAACAAAGAGGTATCTAGAAAGTTATATTTTTTCGAACAACGAAGTTATGTTTATGGGTTTGGTCCACAGTGACATCCATATAGGGAGTGTGCGAGCCAGAAGCCATGCGCCATGAGGGAGTAAACCCTCCTCCATTGTTTCTTGAAAACCCACACAATGAGGCTTGAACTCAAGACCTCACAGTGGGATAAGACCCTCCAGGCCTCCATACTACTAAAACAAGTCCTAGTTAGTATCAGTTATATCTCTACCCAACCAGGATATATGTAGTTTTCATGATGTGCATCACATAAACCAAAAGATTATCACGCGTGCACTACGACACAATCCAGCAAATTCCTAAACAATAATTTCGAAAACATGAAACACAACATCATACCTGAAGCGTAATTTTATCTGCATAGAGAATTTGTTAGCAAGAAGCAAGAAAAGGAGAACAAGCATCATACAAATGTTTTTTTTTTATTTTCATCTTTTTGGTCTTTTTTAAACTCTTTTTTCCTACATTATATTACAAAACTAACAAAAGTTCAAAGAAAACTAGAAAAAACTTCCAAACAAAACCTACACAAACGGAGTCCTATTTATCTTTTTACATATTTTTTAATTTTTTTTACATATTTTATATTTTTTTTACGTTTTTTATTTTTTTTAATTTTTTTACAATTTTTAATTTTTTTTAATTTTTTTGTATTTTTATATTATCCCTATATAAGTTATCTAATTAAGCTAGTTATGGTAAACATCTAACCATCAAACAAAGTTTTAGACGAGCTTGCACACTTTTATACATGCCGCGTCTCATCTTCCGAGCTCAACGGAGGGAACTCCTTGTGATCCTGTAGATGCAGCAGGGCATCCGGGTTCCTGAAAACATGTTAAAAAACACGCATTTATTATTTCCATTTGATAAGTATGTCAAATAAGTTACTATTCTGTGTAATTATCCTATATATATGGCTTACCTGCTAGCATCGGAACCAGTTTTAGGGACTGCACCAAAAGATCCAAACTGGAGCCTCCTTTGTGTAGCCACGCGGTTGGGTCCATGTGGATGAGCCCGACTTGGTGAGGACTGTTGGTGAGAGTTTGGAACCATATGATTAGCACCTGAAGTTGAACCCATTTCTTCACAAGACCGAGTAGGAGATCCATACTCCCTTCCCCTTCTTCCTGTGGATGTGGATGCACCCTGCAACAATCCAATATCAAACAATCCACCATGATACAGACTACAATAGCATTTTTGTTCATGTTCTTGAACTAGACTTATATAGCTTACCACAGCAGGGATAAATGAGCCGGTTCCATGATGAACCCTGACATGTGGTTCAGTTTGCACCACTGGACCATATGGGTATGGATATGGGTAGGATAGATTATGGTGAAACCATGCAGCCACTTCGTGTGGCTCTTCACCGGTATAAGGTGCAGGTGGATGAACAGCAGGAACCACAACAGCTGAGAAAGGAAAACCTTGATAACATTCACTGTACACCAGATTCCTTACATTACCATCATAATCTCCAGTGAAATTAACCAAATTCAACTTCTCATATTCAGTTTCATCAATCTCCCCAATTGAATCAGAAGTATACATCAGACTTTCTTTATCAGCAGTATTTAAACCAAGATCACCAGAAACGTAAAGATTAGGCGTAGAAAGATCGTGTCCTTTTGATGATTCCCCCATGGATGAACCTTCAGTTTCAGATATATGAATACCAAGATCAGCATTCCACAATTCTAAATCAGAGGCGTCAACTTCATTCTCAACATCAGTGTTGGAAATCAATGACAAAGGGGGGAATGTTAACACAGGCATTGGAATGTTTCTATATCGATGATTCTTCTTTACTGTGTTAGTAAAGAACTTCCTGATTGCATCTGGAATGCGTTCATTCGGTAGTTCCAGAATCTTACCAAGCTTACGAGCACCGTATCTGAATGAATACCTTATACGGTAAAAGGATCCTATAAGAAACAAAATGTTTTCATGATCAAAAGCTAAAAAAGAATTGTTTTGAATCATTTATGTTTGATTTCTATACTGAAACTATGTTACGACTTACCTTTATTAACGCTTCGTCCAAGATTGTTGTTTTCTTTCAGAGGATCGATAATATTAAGATACTTCGGTGTGAAAATTTTCCTTTTTGCCTTATCATCCTTACACGGCACGGAGAACATATTTATATAGCTTTTCATATATTTACCAAGTAGACAGTTTATAGGGTTCTCAACTGCACGAAACAAGAGATTAAGTTATTCGCATATCCAAACATTAGAAATTAGTTATCCGCAAGTAAAGATTTATTAAGGACTTTATTTCTTACCAACTTTGTTAGGGAGTAAAGCCTTTGTAACAGGACCATCTATACTGATGCAGAAGTTGTCACAGTCAAAATCGCCATAATACTGCATGAACCTATAAAGAACCTAAAACAAGCAAAAGGGTATGTTCATGAGTGAATATGGAGCTAGAAAAACCAACCTTTTACGCCTACAATTTAATTACCATTAAAGGGTCGGTTAGAGATGCATTGTACATATAGAATATGTACAGAATTAAAATCTCCAATGCATATGTAGATAAGAGGCCATAACTAGCACCAGAGATACGACTCTCATAGTAACACCATGATTTTATCAGAATGATACTACGTTTGAAAAGATGATTTTTTGCAATGATGCGATCAGCCTGCATCAAGAAACACAAAAACAGTCAAAGTGACGCTAAAAAGTAGATGTGATTTTAAAAAAGAATCAAGAAAAGGCGATCCTACCTGCTCAAGAAAGCATAGGGAACAAAGTCCACCCAACTGATTAAACGATATATCCACTACAATGCCGCCAATAATGCATTTCACGATCTTAACCTGCCATTAGAAACATAACAACCACTGTTTTATCCAATAATCTAGAAATGCACATATATGAACTTAAGAATTTCAGTTTTAACAAGTGATATATTACTGTTATCTAATACTAAAATGAGGCATATATTGTTACAATTCTAGGATTTCAATAATAATAACTAGAATCAAGAAATTACCTCAGCATTGATGAACTTGATTTGCTTTATCTTGAATTCAGCTGCTGGATTATGTTTTTCGGCCCTAAGAAGATAAAGAACCGCCTTAGGCAAATCACGCTCCTTGTCAGGAGTGCTGATAGCAGTCAGATCAATATCGCCTCCAGGGAGATATGTTTTGAGTGGTACTGAACCATACGCAAAGACCTACAAAAATCAATCCAAATGAACACTTTAGAGTTGATTGATCAAACAAACAGTTGATTGCAAATTTAGCATCACATTTAGCAAGATATAACAAGAAATCAAAAAGGTATAATGCCGAATTTAGAGTTGATTAATTTAAAAAACTTTTTGTGATTCTTCTTTAACATGCCTGACATTTTTCTTTACAGACCATCTTACAAACAGAACTTTAGAGCTTACTCTCACTGGTGATGGCGTACGGAAATGAAAAGTTGTCGCATTTATGAAATTTTCTATGACCCCTATTTGGGAAATTCATCTTTTCGCATACCATGTTTGCTTCCTATGCACATGATTGTAACTCCTTTTCAAATCCTAGTGTCTAAATCTTTGCTTGTTCATGCAATTTTGTGGATGTGATCTATTTTTTATTATGATTTGTTTTCTATAAAGAGCCTTAATGACAATAAAGCTGGTTAAGTTCGATACATATGTGGCTAATCACTTATCTTCATCACAAACTTTCTACAAGAAACTTAACATCGCCTTTATGCTTAGTTTTATCAAATTTTCTAAGTTACAACGATCTAGAACATGGTTGACATCTTTGTTAGTGTGATTGTTCGAGTGGATAATGCATGCTTATTGTTAAGCTCATATGCACATAATCTATCTCACAAGTTCATTGGTTATAAAATCAAATTAAGATTTTTAAATTTATCAGTTTGGGTGAACTTGTGAAGTATATTATGCACATATGAACTAGAATAACGATTACTAAATCGAGAATTTCAACCATCTCGCATGCATCATCCATTCAAACAGTCGCATTCACACAAACTGCAACCATGTAGCAGATTATTATAACTTGAAAAACTTGATACAACCTAGCATCTAAGTAAAACTAACAGCCTGTTCTCGAGTTTTTAAAAGTGAATATCAACCCTCTTGATGAAGGTTATATATGTTTCTTGTAAAGAGTTTGTGATCAAGATAAGTGATTAGCCTAACATAAAATCAAACTTAACAAGCTAGATTCTCATCGAAGCTCATATTACCAAAAGAACCATAATCGAAAACAGATCACATCGAGTTCTTGAACAAGCATTAGACTGTAGAGTTAGTATCACAATATGGTATAAATAATATAATTTCCCAAAGACAGGATGCAGAAAATTTCATACCTACAACAGTTTTCATTCTGAAAGAACCACAAATATGTTAAGTGATTAATGACTATAGAACAACGACGTCGCCTATCTAATTCATATTGTGGAATCTCGTATCAAGATAATAACATCAAATTCGCAGTAGTCGAGTGAACATATATGTATCAGTATTGTTCATTAAGCAGTTGTTTAATCTTGGTCTTCATAGGAAAAAAAAAACTTGTTTGACATCATCATTACTGTACCATTCAATGTTTACTATCTTTAGTTCTATAAAAGATCAATTTTGTAAAATTGTTCATCTACACATCCAAAAGGATAAAAAGATAGAAATTTTAAACCCTAACCCTAGAATTTTTGGTAAATTAGGAAAACATTACTTCAGTACACACATATGCACAATTTTATATAAAAAAAACATCATTCATCCTCACAGATTATTGATGAAACTTTAAAGAAAATATATTAAAACTGAAAATTCAAATGGAAAATAGGATGAAGATTTAAACTTTAAAGGTTTGAATTCCATTTTATTAGCTAAATTTGAGTACGAGGAACCACCTGCAAGAATCTTGAAATTAAATTTTTTTGAAAATTTTCAAAACTCTATCAAATGGTGACGAAACCACCGACCAGATTGAATAACAAGCACCGTAATTCGTCATCAAAATTCAAAACGAAAACATTCCCAAAAAAAGAAAAAAAAAACGATTAACAAGATCATGATAAAAAAAATTCCCTAAAATGTTAAAAGATCTTGTTATTTGATCGATTGAGGTTGACATAGATTCAGTCGGGTATATCAGTTAAAACCCTAATTTTTCAGAACAATCAATTCAAGCACCGGAAGAATTAATTCAAAATCGAACCCGATTCAGCTTTCTTTTAAAAAAAAAAGGAAAAACGATTAGAAAATAATATAAAAAGATTAAATAATTTTAAACTGAATTTTAGGGAAAAAAAGTTGACACCGGTCCTACATTGATCGGACCACCCGAGACCCGGATCCGGATCGGACTATCGACAAGTAATATTCATGCAAAAAAGTCAAGATTTTAGTGAAATGAAATAAACCTGAGCTCCAAGAACACTTCCGATGAGCTTTTGCATGTATTCGATTACATCTTTTCTCCGGTCTTCAGAATCTGAAGTCGGGCAAACACAATTCACCACTTTACGAATCGGGTCTTTGACGGCGGCCCATTTCTCCGCCGGAATCGAGTTAAATTCCGGTATAATAAGCGGTTCTTCATGCTCCGGCAGAAATGGCAACGATGGATCGTCAACCACTGTGCTATAAAAGAACGCCAGCATTTTAAACCCACACACACACACAAAAAAAACTTGATGATTGTTTGTGGATTATAACTTATAAACGACGCTAAATTTGTAATAAATTAAGAGGATTTAGCAGAATTCACAGCGAAAAAGGGTTTTTGAAGTTGATATACACCAAACAGGAGAAGAGAGATTGGGGAAAATTGAAGCTTTGAAAATGGTGAAATAAAGGTTTATGATTGCTTGTGTGTATGAAATTCGTCTTTAATTCGCATTTCCAGGAAAAAAGAAGCTCTTGTTTTGTTTTTCGTCTGTATCTCTTATTACATATGCACACATATATATTACTCGTATATACATGTGTATTTATAGATTTATTACTTCTTGACTCGTATATACGTACGTATATGAGTGTGTATCTATAGGTTTATCTCCTGGTTCGTATACACATTCATTACTCATAAGTCTCATATATACGTATATGAGTGTGTATCTATAGGTTTACTGAGAACTAATCCCGACGTGCTGCACCGGAAGCTGGTGGTGATTTTGGAGAAATATGATTTTCAATTTTCAGCCCCTGTTCTTTTAGTTTGCTTCCTAAATGGTCCTTAGAAATGTGTTCTTATTTTTTAGCTACTATGATTGATGTATTGCACTATTTCTAGTAATTTCATTTAATAATGCATTAGTTATCAGTTAAAATTATAAATATATAAGTATAAGTATTATGACACATATTATGATACGATTAAATCTTTGATTATATTATAACATATATTATGACAGGATCAAACCTTTAATTTTACTCTAATGCTATTAGACGTATAAAAAATTACTAAGACATATATAGATAGTTATAATTTGGTTTTATCCATAAGCATTTTGTATGACTTTTTATGTAATATGTAAAAACATTCAAATATAGAAGTATATGTAATAAATTTCCATGTGTAAATATATCTAATAGAATATAAATAGATAAGAGAGAGTATTATGAAGCGGACCTCAAAACGGGGTTACCTAAATATTTTATTCTTATGAAATTCTTATTCAAAATGATTGTAGGTGGTATAAATAATAATAGCAAATTGAATATATAATTTGTTCACTATAAAATAATAAACAAAAACATATAACCACCACCTCTCTTATCCTTAAGATTACAAACTTTATTTGTATCGCTATTAATGTTTTAACCTAAGTTTAGACAATTAAACATGTTTGACTTGTAGAAAACTATAGTGAGTTATTGGATCTAAAGTATAACTTTAGCAAGAATACTCGTTTTGAGTTTAAGTAATTGACATTGTGAACAAAAGTAGAGATCAATGTGCCATGTGAAAGTTTTAAAAAACAATGAGGGTCATATGTAGAACCTTTCAAAGTTTAAGGTTTAAAATGACAATCCAAATTAACTTTGTGCAGAAGAAAAAAAATAAAAAAGTTAAATTACAAAAAAACAAAGGTTGATGGTTGGTGATGACGACTCCGGTTTACTCTTTTTCAACGTGCTTCATAGTTTTTACCTTACAACCGCCAAGTTTTTATTTTTCAACTATCTTTTCATAGCCCGCAAGTTGCACTGCAACTTGTTTTTATATATCTAATTTTTTATTAAAATAAATCATATGATTAGTTGATCAACATGATAATATATTAATAAAAAACTTATTAGTAGTCTGTAAAATATAATTAATAACACATATTCAAGAATATTTTTTGCTCAAAAAGGCAGAAGTTGCAAGTTCAAAATTCAGATTGTTCTATAAATTTTTTTTATACTTTCTGACCTGATGATCAAAATTTAGTATGATACATACCTACATAAAATCCATTATATAGCTTAAGTTTAATGGTTAATAAAAATAAACTTAAACTTTAATGCTTAAACAATTCAAGAATATAAGTTAATGGTTACGCCATAATAAACCTAAGTTTTAAAGTTAAAATAAAAAAAAGTCTAAGAGCTTAATCGAAATAGAGTTTAAACTATTTTTTAACCTTAATCAAAACTCTTAAATAAATAAAGATATTACTTATTGTTTACATAAAATCATAAAAGACATATATATGAAATTTACTAAAAGCAAAAGAAAAAAAAAGATAAACACGAAGGTTTAAAAAATAGAAGTTAAAAAGAATACAATGATTAAAAACCAAGTTTAAAAAGAGTAAAAAAACCGGAATCCACATTTTAAAAAATTAGTAGTTAAAATAAGCCAAAAGGGTTAAAAAATAAAAAGTTAAAAATGAAACGAAGCAGCAAAATTAAAAAGTGTGGACTTCATCATGGTAGAAGTCGAACCCAGGTCTCATGGGTAAGGAACGGGAGCCTACCAGTCCGGCTCAACACGCCTTTGGTTAAAGTTGGCGTTATTTAATATTTATTATAAACATTTGTTATTTTTCCAGATAAATGTATGGTATTATAACTTTATAAGAAATCATTTTATTTAAACAAATTAAGTCTTTAAGAAACTAGAGCTTAGATTATTCTCATTCGTGTTTTATGTTCATTAGTGATTTCCCATGTTCATGTTCTATTCACTATTGGACCTTTTGTGTGTACAAGTTACTGTTGATTGTTTGTTTTATGTTCAACAGTGAACATTATGTACACATAGTTCATTGTTAGCTTGGTGTGTGTTTGATCTGAAGGGTGCTAGGCCCCATCAATTACGTCAATTTTATATCATTAGTTTAAGTATAATAATCATAATTCATGTTTTATAATTAACTTTTCATGTTTGTAAAAAAATCCACTTTAATTATCTTTTATTAGATTTCAACTTTCCATATATAAATTATGGTTGCCATTTCTAAAAAATTAAAATCA
Source organism: Pulicaria dysenterica (assembly GCA_947179395.2). Lineage (NCBI taxonomy): Eukaryota > Viridiplantae > Streptophyta > Magnoliopsida > Asterales > Asteraceae > Pulicaria > Pulicaria dysenterica. The sequence continues at coordinate 75,901,535 of OX359292.1, read as the reverse complement.
TATACTTTTACTCTTATCCATAACCTTAAAGGATGTGGTTGTCATTTTTCTTATAAAATAAAGACTATTGAATGATATTTTAATAAGGTTTATTTGATTTCTTGAATCAAAAAGTAAATTAGGAATAAAAGTTTAGAATGAAAAGTTCTCATCTTATGTTAAAATGTAAAACTATGTGTGTGTGAGAGAGAAATATAGAGTATTCGGTGAAAAGCTTAATATATTTAATAAGTTAGCTACTAGTTATATCATAAATGTAACTTTAATGAATTATATTTTTCTTTTTTCCTTATTTCTATAATCTTCATAAATGTATCCACCCCAATAATTAATGTATGTATTACAAAGAGAAGATCATAACTTCATCCTATTAATATTTTTTTGCAAAAGACAAATAAGGTTGTTGATTGGTATTTGGTTGATTTGGAAAATTAAATGGTAGAATCCTAAATAAATGTTACAAAACTTAGCTAGACTTTCAAATTTAAATCATGGAATTGAAATAACAAGCTTTCAGGTTTGATCACAATTATAAATCACATTTGGTTCATGGGATATGCATTTATAATTTAATGTTAGTTTGATTGACAAATAAAAATTTTCAAATATTAAGAAGGATCAGATATGGAAGAATCTTTAAAGATCAATGTATAACCATTGTTCTTACGGTGCTTATAAATTTTTGGAAAATAAATGGGAATAGGAAGGGAGATGATTCTTTTACGGGAGAAAATAATTCCTTTATATATTATACAACACATTTAAAGCTCAATACAAGTTAGTGAAGTATTCTTTTCTCTGGATGAATTAATTCTTTTGTGAAAGAATAACCTCCCAAATCCCAATGAAGAAGACATATTAAATATTAATGCATTTGTTATTCAATGAATTGATCATTTTAAATTTGGGAGGGACTGAAAGTAAAATAAGTTTGAATCAATAACTTTTCAAAACCACTAATCAAACTATTATGTTATACATATCTTATTGTAATTAAATTTAATATCTTTCATAAAGTTGCCATAATTTTCTTTTCTTTGTTAACTAAAATTAATAAAATATTTTTATTTTTTTTAAAGAAAAACTCATATTGAGCTATTAATTTCGGTCATACAAAGCACTCATTATATATTTAACAAAACGTATATAATATAACACGTTCATATAATTAGGTTACCTGTTTGTTAACACTTTCACATAATGTTTAATATTTATCATTAAAATAAAAGTCGTATATTACACGGGCATTTAATCTAGTTATCTTATATTCAGTTTAGCTAATATATAATTATTTTTCTGTACAAACGAAAAAAAAACTCAATCTAATACTTTCTTGGATTTATAATAATTTTAGTCCGCATAAAACTGTAAATGATGACAACTTTAAAAATGATGTAAAACTAAATTATGATAAGATTTGTAAGTGGATATATATAATAAACGTAGATAAGTACAAAAAGTTTAAATATATATAATATTTTTATTTTAATAAATTTATCCCACTAAAAGGTAACACACATCTATAGAAATCACATCACACTACACCAATAGAGAAATGAACCAAACAACTCTTAGTAACTTTGACGACATTGCCCTTTTTAAGCCATGACAGTTGGTACAAGGTCGTGTACTCGTGTGTTTCTCAACATGAAGACCCAACTTTATAACCATACTCGTACCCACCGTGTTTTTGCAGCTATTTCCATCAATTATCACGTTACAAACTTTATCTTTAGTTGTAAATTTGAAGTGAAAAAAATTTGATTCAATGGTGACGTGACACTGAGAAGTCAATGGTAATGAGGTGACACTGAGAAGTCGTTGTGTGATCAATGTTACACCTTGATTGGCGCACACAATCTCTGTCTCTTCATGTCGCATTGTCCTCAGTTCAGGGCGAGTCACTTTATCCACAAAGGTGACGAATTGTGTCGCGACATTCACTTGCAAGATGAGGTAATGTTATGATTCAATTTCAGGATCAAATGTTGATCGAAGAATTAATAGCAGAATTTCTAAGAATTAAAATAGAATTTGAAGATAGAAAGCTGAAATTGCCATTGACGGGCAAACTGTTACAGAGATGGTTTAGGAACAGAGAGTTGACAAATCAAGATTGATTATTACAAGAAAAGACTATTGCTTTTATATAGTTAATATATCCCTAACAAATATGTAACAGCCTAACTAATTCAATCTTGACCTCACATATCATTTGGGTCATAACACGTAATCCTTGGCATTTAAAACACCAAATAAGACGATGATTAGAGGGAATGAAGAAGCATTACATGGACAATATCCTTAGAGGGGTAGACGTTAGTGGATACCTCTGCTTTGATACCAAATGATGCGGATCAGATTGCCAAACGCAAGAGATTAGGAAAAGAACTATCGATAAGATCTCTTGTTCACTACTAATCTCCATGCTAAAAACAAATAACCCAAAATAAAAACCCCCCACTGGAATGTTGGAATCGTAGCTAAACAATAGCATATATATATATTCAAATTCCTCATATCAATGTTTGTAGCTGCACTAGGAAACTATCAAGTATATTTAGAAATAAAATAAACAAAAGAAAAGACAATTGATTAATATAATAAATTAATAATCGCTCACGGAGAAATCTTTGCCTATTTGGGAAAATAATGTCAAACATCCTGCTTACCAATAAAAAGTTCTCCTTTAAGTTGTGATATATATATATATAATAATACATACACAAAAGTTGAATCACCTGCCATATATATCATTCTGTTCTTCTTTTTTCCAGTCTCCCCCATCACTTAAAACAAATAGGACTCACTTTATTAAACAAGTGAAAACATTAGACCCTCAAAAATAATTCGATCCTACAATTTCCTCACGAACCCTGAATCTTGATATTTTTTAACTGCTGGTGGCGGTGACGGTGACGGTGATGGTTACGGTTACGTAGACACCTTCACCACCGGGACATATGTGCTATTTTGTGAACAGAAGAGAGTATTATACCTTAGGATCAAAGATTCATCACCAACTCATCACGCGTGCAGATCTTTGTCCAAGTTCCACACCGGTGGTTTTTGAGAACCGGCCTCGTTTGAATTCACTCCATCTTCCACACTTATTAAAGGATCTTTCTCACTTTCATTAATCTTGACAAAAGAAAAGGGAAAATAAAACAATAAAGTTAGATCATGTCTAATGACATTCTAGTTTGCAGTAATGAGATCTCCACATTGGAAAAACAAACTCCGTCATTTTGCAAATGGTTTATTAAATAGCATGAATTTTGCAACAAATTCTCTACTTTTGTAGGTAATTTGTGTTCTAAGTACCTGAGAGAACTGTGTTGATGCTTCGGTTGGCTTTGGCTGTGCATCACGAGTACAGAAATAAGAATAGAGCACCATACCGATAACAGCGACGAGGATTCCCAAAATATTTCGCCAACTAAAAGGATCGTGTAATAGAACATAGCCGAATGCCAAAACTAGGCATGTTTTCAAATGACCCAAAACCTGATAAGTCACTGGAGATGTCTTTCCAATTACCAGAAAAGTACTGAAGTTGACAGAGACCGATATTAAGCATGAGAGAACAATGAAGGCCTGAAATTTCAGAATTTTAAAAATCATGGTTCACGTAATATTAATGGTGGCAAAAGGGTCGGGGGCAAGTTGGGTAACTGGTTCAAAACATGTAGTTGCGGTATTGGTCCAGTTGACCATCTCTAGATGACCTAGAGGTAGACAGCCCAAAAAGTCTTACAAAGACCTGGGTTTGATCCTCCCTAGTTAGACATCTTGGATGGCAGGGGATGGTATCTCAAACATTTAGACCGCATATATCACAGGATGGCTCGACTCCCCAAGGGGAGCCTACTTAAAAAAAGCGGGAAAAGACCACTTTAAGTTAATGTGTCATATTAGATTATAGAACTTATATTATTTCCATAACAATATAACATTAAGGCGACTTTTAACTCGTTCAAACCGCTTGACCTCTGTTTAAGCTAATTTCTTTTTTTTATTTGTTTGACCCGTTAGAGATAAAAACATAACCCGAATCGACCCAACCATTTATTAAGTAGATGAGTTGATATTTCCACCTCTACTTAGAACAAGAAAGGCAACCTAGTCCTCACCAGCACTTGCGGTGTGTATTTGAAGGCAAACACATTCTGATTTGTCAAAAGGGCGTCTAAAAATGGGCCTACAATGAACAAGATAAGAGCTTGGTATGGGCAAGATTGGTACAGGAGTTGAGTTGAAGAAACCTTGAACTTCTTCTGGATTGTATTAGTCATCTGAAACAAATTGATTAAGGATTGAACATATGTATGCACATTAGTTTGTGAGCAGCAATATGAACAAAACGATGTGGATGTTAGGTTAATCATGATTACGTAAAGTAACATTAAAGTTTAAGGATACAATTTGAGCCACACAAGTTGTTAATATGGCAAATAGGGATAAGATGCTTCCCAGAAGATTGAGTTGCAAGTCGGTTACTGTTGCAATTCCAACTCCCAAGAGTAAGATGGTAAGTGAAAACCGAACTTTCTTACTGCAGGTGACAGACGAGAAATGTTAGCATTGGTCTTGGAAAATGGACAAGTAATTATAACAAGGTATTGCACTACTTATTAGAGGTAGCAATTTCAACCTATTTCTTTATGATTGAATTAATTAGGGTTGTGTATATGTCAAACGGGTCAAATCATAATAATTATCTATAAGGGAATGGGTCAAGTGGTTTTAATTTGCTCAAATAGGGTTGATCGTTGCCCAAAAATGTATTGTTAATGCATATAACCTCCTAAATCTTTTTTTTCCATATATTTATAGTATCATGTAATAATGTTGTTTTTGAAATCAGCACCATATTCAACGCATCAATTATTTAGTGAAATGTACAAAAAAGAAAAGAGTTTGCAAGTCAACCCAGCTCGTTCTAACCCGATTCACCCCACACCCATTTGACATGTTACCAAATCGACCCTAACTCCCATCTTGTGACCTCTATTGTTTATGCTCAAAAGCCAGCCCACCCAAGTTGCACAGGTTTTCATGCATTTTCATTTGAAAACATGATTATTTTGGATTGCTTCAAGAAGATGTCACTATATTTTCTTGATTTCCAGGTTTGAAGCAAAACATGTCGACAAACGGTAAGCATATCAGCTCTTTGCAACATTAAAAATCTGTTAAGCCAATGCAAACAGAAAAAATTTAAGATAAGAAGTTAACCTGAATTGCTTGCTGAAGAAAAGAGTCTCCAAAAGTACAGTACAAGGGATGATAGCTAGTTTTGTCATCTACAATGAAACCATAAATAAAGTTTGTCACACTACAAACAGAAGCCTGAAGCTTACTAATATATGTACTTCTATAAAGTTAAAACTTTGGAGATGATCTATTCCACAACCCAAGATCAACACACCAACAAAATCTAATTATAAGGGTAAGAAAGTAATTAGGGTTTCCAATGATTGTATTTGACCCTGTTCTCCTAAACAAAATAACTTGTGGAGTTGTGGGAATGATCAACTAACGCTCTAGAATTTTACCTGGTAAAAGCCAACAGAATTGAAACCCAGGCTGAGGTTAAGAAGCCCAATGGAGATCCCATTCAATATCCCAAATCCCATAACAGCTCTTGAATCAAAAGGCTTGTGCTCAAAAAATTTCATCCATAAAGCCACGTGTAATGAACAAAATGTGACTAAAAGATGCCAGCTTGTCAAAGTTGTAGCTGAGTATACAAAAGTGAAATTGAAGTCAATAAAAGATGCAATATCAGCTTATCAGGGTATTGGAGTCTAACCTACAGTAACATATAATGATATAATGTCTCCAAAGACATGGATATTGCAAAGAACTTTGTCAGTTAAGAAGTTCCTGTTTAACTGGTATAATCAGAAGGGCATTAACTGATCAAGAAGTCCAGCTTAACAGCTATAAAAGGTAATGAATGATTTTAAATCATAGCGATAACTTTTTCAACAATCACCAACTTATATAGGTAAATGAAACGTTAATATGAATACAAATATCACCACAAGCATATCTAACTACATAATTGAGTGTTGTAGTATTAGAAACTTTAAGGAATCAAATAAATAAAAATAAACAAGTTCTATGCAAAAAGGCAAAGATGTCTATAGATTTTCCTAGTGTGCACCAGTCAGAATGTCTTGGGTCACCTTTTGCTCTGTTCCGCAGTTCTTGTTTGTCATTCTCAATACTTTAGATGCCTGTTTTCTGCCCACTAGTTGGCCATCATGTTGTCCACAATGTTTTCTTGTGTTGGATCTATTAGGCTAAGGAGAGTCCTTGTTTGTTGGGCCAACTCATTTCACATTTATTTTTGTTGTTCCAGGTATTTCAGGGGCAGATGTAGCTCAACTGGCGTGACACTTATCAGCCTGTTATCAATTCTTTTATCTTGACCAATGACCACCATACTTGGTTGTACTTCACTACTTCGTAGCCTTCAAGTCAAACCCTAAATAGTCGAACCTTAACGGCTCAACAGGTTCAAAAGGTTATTACAAGATCCACGTCGTCGTTGTTTCCTAGAGTAGTAAGAATCTGAGTATGCAACATGACTTGGTTGCGCTAATGATCGTGGTAAGAGTCTTAGTATACTTTGTATGTGTGTTGTGATTATAGGATCTATTGAAGGCTGATTTAGTGCTAATTATATATGGAGCAGAGGCTGATTTCCTGTGATTACTACAGCTGTAAATACTAGCGAAGTAGTGATTCAACGCTAGCTTTGATTTCCTGTAGATGCTACAGCTGTAAATATTCAGCAGAATCAGAATATTTCTTTCCAACTTTGTATATTTCCTAAACTGTGATCTTCATATAACTTGAGGGAATAATCAAGTTGAATATTCAGAAAACTCTTATTATTCCTCTCTTCTTCCTCTTATCTAGATTTACATGGTATCAGATCTTGAGTTTCAGGCCAGCTCTTATCTATTCTGGTTCTGCCAAAATTTCCTAACTCTATGTCCCTATTTCTAATACTGTGTTGTTAGGTTACAGCCTTTTGACTCCATCTCCCTGCTTACATGTATGAATTATCAGGTTCTACAAAATCTTTTTGAACTAATTCTGGTCCTCCTACAATCACTGCCGTGAAACTTCAAGGTAGTGATGATTATGTTTTATCAGCTTCTGGTTGACTTATGGTTTATGGGCCAAGGATATATACATCATCTAAAAACGGTGCTAATATAGTAGATGAAAAGACTAGGAATGAAAGGATCAGAATTGATGGACACTGTGTATCTGTGGCAGCATTCCCTCAAGTCAATATTGCTTACTTTAGGTCGGTCTTGTATAACTAGTTACAAAGTTTGGATTAAAGCCAAACTTAGTGTATCAATGATGTTCAACGTAATTATATATAAAGTTCTCTCAAATCTTGTCCATCTACAACAACGTGAGCAAGATATGGGCAGCTACTTTGGTCAAGTTGAAACTTTAAAAGATGAATTTATATCTCCTATGCCATTTTCAAAGTTACTCATCAAGGATAAGAGAGAGACTATATTTTTATGGTGCTGGCTTTGATATGTAATCCGAGCAGATTTGGTTTAGATTCTAATGTCTAATGAGGCAACGAGCCACATCTTTCTGTCTCTAAATGATGTCTTTGCTTGTTTACTCCGCGTCTCCTTCACCATGTTTCAGAGTGAAACTCGATGATTGCAGTCATGGACGATCAGCTAGCTCTTACTTTAAAAATCTTAAAACTGAAGCCATTTCCCATATAGCTCAGCCACAAGAAGATAAACTTATCTTATTCTTGCCACCAAATGCACAAAAGACCAATTTCAGACTCAATAACTAGCAAGGACAGATCATGATGATTGCAGTATTAAGCACAAAAGGTTAATTTAATCACAATGAATAGTACAGATTATGCTGATTGCGGTATCAAGCATCAAAACAACAGCCCTCTTCCACGACGTTTGGTGCTCAACTAGGGGCGTAATCGAGTCGAGACAACTTGCAGGCTACTTGGGTTAAAAATATTCAAAACAATTCAGTTTAAGTCGAGTTGAGCTTGAGCTACCCGTATAGACTTCCGAGTCAAGCTCGAGCATTATAATACTCTGCTCTTGAAGCTTGCAAGACTTATCAAGATTGATCCATATTATTAGATTACTCTTTAGGTATATGTATATCTACATTATTCTAGTACTAATCGAGTCAAGTCGAGTCGTTTCGAGTCAGTTTAGGTTAAAAGCATCAAATTTAATCAAGTCGAGCTCGAAAGTAGCAACTCAATTAACACCAACTTCAATTAATATTTGGTATTAGAATTAAATATTGATAGTTGTGTCGACCTCGAAAGTATTGGTTATTTAAAGGCTGAATTGAGCTCGAATTATGTATTCTAACACAAGGGACGACCTCTAAGGAATTACTTAACTCAATTAACATATTTCCACATGTTTTCAGACTTATGACTTGGAAAAGCTATAATACTTTCTTGACATGGAGGTAGCAAAATCAAACACTGCCATTGCTATCTATAAAAGAATATAGGCATTGAATATACTGGAAAACATGGGCATGCTGGACTAACCTATGGGAACCCTTAGGGCCCTGATGTCAAGCCATTTCTAACAATTGGAGCTACTTAAATATCCTGGTCAGTATCAAACTTTGGGTGCAAAACCCAATTATGTCGCACACCCAGTCAATTTATTTGTTGTGAGTATACCTAGTCAATTTCTTCAAGCTCCATACCGTGGTCTTTAGGGACAAGTGATATCATCCTTAGATACATCAAAGCACCTAGGCAAGGTATATATTAAAATAAAAGATATAGAGAGTTTATCGGACAGTTTGAGGTATATTAGACAGCTCCTTGAAATACCTGGTCAACTCTATGACCTTGTAATTCTCATTGGTGGGAACTTAATATCATGGAAAGAAACAGATAGACGTAGTAAAATTTAGCATGGGAAAAGCATATTGAGTCATGACCAAGTCACTTGTGAACTTATTTGATTAAAACAACTACTTCACGAATTAATATCAGTTCAAAGAAGCAGCACCGCATGCCTCAAATCAAGTATTACATGAAAGAATGCAACAAATAAACAAAGACTGTCACTTCATCAAAAAAAAAATTGGGATTGGAAACTGTGACTAGCTTTGTCAACTCAAACGGGTGAAACTATGAGTTCAATGAAGCAGCATCACACGCCTCAAATCGAATGTTACATGAAAGAACGAAACAAATAAATAAAGACTGTCTCTTCATGAAACAAAAAGATTGGATTGGAAACTGTGACTAGCTTTGTCAACTCAAAAGATCACTTAGCAAATATTCTCTAAAGTCCTAAGAACCCTCATATGTACTATCTTTCCAACAAGCTCGGAGCATATGATGAGAGAGGGGGGGGGGGGGGGGGGGGGTATTGTGACTATAGATTGATTCCAGTGGATTTAGTGCTAATCGTATGTTAGCTATAGGCTGATTTCCTGCCATTACTATAGCTATTAGTACTAGAGATTCTAGACTAGTTATTACTTTCCTATATTGTATATTTATACTATATATCATCATAGTTTGAGGGAATAATGAAGTTGAATATTCAGATTTCACTCTTGTTCTTCTATTCTTCCTTTTTTCCAGATTTACAGTAAACAATTTGGTGTACATGTAAGTAAGCCAATGAGGCAATGAGTGGTGTGAATTTTATTCGATTCTCCTATGTAACCAAAGGAATGCCAGAATCTTAAGCCATAAATAAACAAACAGAATAAGGAAACACAGAGTTTGTTCTATGTGAAGTCAAGTATCAAAATAAGTAAATCAAGCAAGAAAGCATCATTGAAAATCCAGGGCTTTACTTCTCAGCATAAAGTTTTTAAAGAGGTACGTGTAATTTGAGTCAATGGTGGAATTTAAGGATCAACCTCCTAACGGCATCAACTGGCAACAATGTACAAGTACCAAATACCCTACAACATGACCTTGAATCATGAATCTGTCCAAAATAAGTTATAAATTTGAGCCACATTACCATAATACCATCTGTAGCTAATCTAGAAGTTCAGAGTAAAAGAATTATGAGTTTGGTTTCCTAATAGCGATCTACCAAACATTCAGCACACTTAGTGCTGATTCATCTACCAGGATCATGAAGAGATTTCGAATCAAAATTGCAAATTTAGTTTGAAGGCTTGACATCTTACCAAAAGTGAAACCAAGAGTGCTTATCAATGCCTTGTTGCAAATCACAATCGAAACCGACGAAATCACAGATAAACTCAAGGCTCCAACTGTTCCCAGCTGAAACCGCTGTCCTTCGCCCATCTTCCTCGCTCGCTTATCTAGCTTCTAAATTCGTTTTGATCTCAAACTCTACAAAATATAAACACAAAATTAAACTTGGTCTTAGTAAGCTCAAACAATATAATATCGATTTCTTACCTCATTCCAGTAAACTACAAAGTGGCGCTAACTTCAAAAACTGCAAAATTCAAACCTCCACTAAATTTAGCAATAGAAGCTCTAGATCTGCTGCTCGACATTCAGTTTCACATTATAATCATGAAACTCTACACAGATCCCACACAAAAGTCGGTGTAAATGCAGAGAGATAAAAGCTAACCTGAGATCTTCCCTGAAAAACCGAAGATGTTCCTGTCTCAAATCTGATGCTGATGATGGTATGTACTATGCATATGATTGAATGATTATATATAGTACCTAGGGATGGGTGTGTGAGAGTTACAAAAAAGAACTGTATTCAATGTGAATCTATGAGCAGAGAAAGGGGAAAAAATCTTGATTGTTTTGACTTGAATTTGAAAGTGGTTTTCCGGCCGATTTCACGCCGGCGAGAGTTATATGGTTGATCATAAAAATGGACGGTCGTGATTTTTTTCCCTTTTCTTTTAAAAAACGTATGTTATGTTATTTTTGTCTAGGAGACAATATAGTAACATATAGTAACGCTGTGTTTCATAGAAAGAGTAGGAAAGAAAATAAAATGAGAAATGATATATTTTTTATTTAGAGAATGGTTTATTCTAGAACCGTTGTTAATTTGTAATAGGAGACAATATAGTAACATATGGTAACGTTGTGTTAACATATTTTTCTTATATTGGTTCGCGGTTTTCGCATTAAGAATGGTTCTCAAATTAACTTTTTCTTTACTATTTGTTTCTATTTTATCATTCTACTTTCTCAATGTTTGACATGTGTAATACATTCATTCTCTTTTCTCATATCATCTCTTGATCTTGACACTTGTATTGATCAAATGAGTAGAGTGATAAGTAGGAACAAATAGTAGGAGGATAAATCATTTCTTAAATAAAATTAACGGGAGAAAAGAAAAGGTTCCCGAGTTAGGAAGAAAAGAAATAAGATTGGAGAAAAAAGACATAAGTTTGTGTTCCTGAGTTGAAGTTGAATGAAAGAAAAAATGGTCATTTTACAGTAGTACCCTTTTTTTAAATTTTTCTTATTATTATTAAGGATAATTTTGTCAGTTACAAAAAATCATAAAGATTTTCCTTTTTTTCCCTTCCAAATCCTCCCACTTTTGAAAGGAAGGTTTAGGAGAGAAAATTAACCAAACTTTCCTTTCAGATTCTAAACTCATTTTGTAACACCGGGTTTCACGAGCTTAAAATCAGTAATAATTTAAAACTTTTTAAGTATACTTATCAAAGACGTGCAGCGGAAACTAAACACTGATTATAAAATATAAAGTGTTATTATCCAACTTGGCGATTATAAACATGAAAAGCCAAGTAACAAAACAAACCGGTATTACCGTACTATAAACCGACCATCGGGTCACAGATATAAATAAACAACATAGTGTTCCAGAAGAGTTAAATACTGATATTTCCGTATTAAACTATGTTTTTATCCGTAAATATTGTAGTTTCTACATGTCTTTTGTGCCTATAATGATCATATAATACACTAAATTGTTACTTGGGATGCTTACAGGTTGAATACGGTGGAATACTCGAAGAAAGGGCGGAAAAAGAGTTGAAAATGCAGAAAATGAGAAAAGCTGTCAACTCCGACACACCTCCACTGTTTTGATCATATCTTGCTCATACGAACTCGGATTGAGGTGATTCAAGCGGCCACGAAAACTAGACTCAGAGGGCTACAATTTTAGTTTTATGGTCATCTCTCAAAAACATAAGCTCGCGCCGCGAGCAACTCTCTGGAATTTTTGGGTTCGGAGGTCAGGTAGCTCGCGCCTCGAGGCATATGGGCTCGCGCCGCGAGCCTGCGCAGATCAGATTTCTATAAATTCGAAATTTGAATCCGAAAATCACATCTTTTGCCCTACAGCCGACCCTAGGCGTCTTTTTCAGAGCTTTTCAACCCTAGAGGGTGAGGAAACACCCTTGGAGCTTAGAGGATCCATATTTCATCATCAATCATCATCATCAACAACTTGGTTTGTCGAATTCATGCTTGTTCTTCGATTAGTAATGATTTCTAAGACTTTGTTGGTTTGTTTAAGCCTGATTATGGGCTAATCACCTCTTGTATTCATCTTATGATTGAACCCTAATTGGGATATGTCTTGATTTCTTTGATTATTTAAGGATTGATTCTGGTTTCATGTTCATTCAATCAAAGTTTGGATTTTTAGGGTTTTCATCTCTTATTTCTGGATTCATGGTGCATGTTGAGTATAAATAGGAAGTTTATATGATATGTATTCTTCTTTGAATGTTTGTCTATGAATAATTCAAGGTTTTTGCTAGGAAAAGCAATCAGAATCCAGGAACGGTAACCTAAACCTAATTATCTAGGGCTTTGCAATCGAGGAAACGGTTGATTATGTTAAACTTGTTTAATGTGGTTGATGAATTGTGAACTAGGTTGTGTGGATTTGATGATCAATTGGAAGTTGTTATTCTTGTCCATCTCACAATAGTTGTATGAAATAGGAAATTGAATATGGCTAAGTCAATCCAGGTAATCAATTAAACTGATCTTGAGATATATCACAATAGGGGGAAAGATTAAGGTGGATACTTGTTTTCATCTGGTTGTTTGCAAAAGTTCATTATTTGTTTTTCTTGTCTGCTTTTAATTCCTGCTTAGTTATTAGTTATCTCTCTTAAAACTGAAAAACCCCATCTTTAGGTTAACTATTAGTCTATAATTTTCTTTGGTGTTGCACTGCTCTCCGTGGATACGATACCCATTACTTACCTTTTCTATACTATTACATGATCCAGTCATACTTGCTGGTAGTGTGTGGTGAAACTTAGGTGATTTTGGACTTAAATTTATAACTAGATTTCACACGATCAAATACAATTACCCACAAGCACCCGCCTCACCAAGCTGCCTAATTTTTACCTGTAAAAAGGGTAATTCAGGAACCGGTTAGCTACACTAGCTAGTGAGTACAGGCTGCACATCAGTATCAATAAGCATGCTATCACAACACAGGAAAAGCACCCAAGGCTATCCTATCACATCGCGGAGTGCCAACATGTCAGTAGGAGTCATATCTCACGGGGTTGCAAGTCCCGCTCAACAAATCCAACTGGGGAATCAGCAACACCAATCCATACTAGTGGGGGAAGCGAAGAGCAGCCCACCGAGCACGTTACGGAGCCACCTGGGCTCAAACTAGGCCTTGATTATTACCAAGACCTTTCTGTTGTCAAGGAACGGCGGTCCTGCAGAACCTGAGACACGGCGTGCACCACCGAGCCACCGTTGATCCCGAATAACCAGCCATCTAGGCCCTCAAGGGATCCAGCCGCAATATAGCCAGCTGACCTCAACCGAGTTGGAAACTATAAGCGGTTTCCCGAGTGTCCGGACATAAGTACATAAACAATAAGTGATCCAATCAGGATCCAATAACATGCGCGCATATAATCACAGCAATTACTGTTCATACTAGTGAACAGGACATGCGAATATAACTTAATCATAACATACACTTACCACATGATTCACGTTACATACCTTTAGTCACTGACAATATAACACTGTAGCATGGCATATCAAGTTATAACATACCTTACGCACGCACATGTGGGAGCACCAATTACACATTAAAAACACACAGGGGTTAGCACTACTTACTGAGCCTCATGGGAAACCGCTACTCACCTTAAGCTCACGATTAGCTAACACAACGATCAACACCTTTCGGTTCTTCAAGTACGCCTAACATATCACACAATGCTGGGTTATCGCTTAACACTCAAAAGCCTTCGTTTAAAATACGCGTCACAATCTAACAACATTGGACAGGGTCCTACGGCCGCAGAAGATATGGCCTACGGCCGCAGAGTCCCCTTTTCAAATGAACAAGGTCCTATGACCGCAGGGACTTATCCTACGCCCACAGAAGTCGTTCACATGGGTGCCTAAGGCCGTAGGTTATGTACCCACGCCCGTAAGCTTCGTTCCTTCACCCGTAGGTGGTAAACCACATAAAATACCCTCCTACGGCCGCATAAACCTTTTCCTACGGCCACAGAAAGCTTAATCTTAACAAATCTGAAAAACACCTCCCTACGGCCGCAGAGACTTTTTCCTACGGCCGCAGGAACCACACACCCCCTACGGCCGCAGAAACATATCCCTACGGCCGTAAGAAGTACCTGCACAGCAGACTTCGTCCCTGTTTTCTGCACAGCCCCGAAATCCACATTTTTAACATCTTAATCGGTCAAAACTCGATTCTAATTGTTCATACACTTTACTAGACATCATTTGGAGCTTACAAACACATTTTGACACAAGATAAACCATAAAAACACATTAATACACCATCAAATGATGTATTCTCATGAAGAACATGAAACTAGGGTTCCTTCACAATATTTCTTACAAATCAGTAGAAGAACACCAGCTAGAACACGAATTTGAAACCGAAATCACCTGTTTTCAATTTGATTCTTGATTTGCTCTTCAAAACTCCAAAGAATGAGTGTGTGTGAGCTTGTACGTGTATGTAAGTATGTTTAGTGTGTGTTTTGTGTGAAGTCAAAGGATAAGAAGCATCAACCGACTCTGGTTGATTAATTATTCAACACGCGGTATTTTGTTCCCCTTTCCAACTTACAACTTAACACTCGTATACTCGTTTCAACTAACGGGGATACCTTTGGAAACATTACGCAAAACCATAAAATATTTTATCACTTTTACTTACTATCTCAACTTTTATATAACACCTCGCGTATCCACATTAACTAACAAAATATCATTTAATCACTACAATACTTAATTAAAGTCAAGGTACAACCCCTTGAGCAATAAGTACAACTAGGTACTATTAGGGCTATTTTCAGGATGTTACACATTTTCTTAAAATATCTCTGAAACACAAAACATGTTTTATGTCCTTCCAAATCTCTTCTTTTCGCTCCAAATTAAAACTCTGGAACATAGTGTAAATGTTATTTTTTTCCTAATTCTTACATAATAAAATTTGTTCAAAATTTAGTACTATATATTAGAAGTTAATAATACATAAATTGATATATATATATATATATATATATATATATATATATATATATATATATATATATATATATATATATATATATATATATGTAACGCCACCCCTAACGAGCTTAAAATTAGAGTTAATTTAAACTTTTTAAACATCGATTATCAAAAGTGTTGCAGCGGAATTAAACACCATTTACAAAAACAACAAATTTGACTCGGCTAATTAATTACAACAAAAAGGTTAGCCAAGTTCAAAGCTACAAGCGTTACCAACTAGTTACCGACCATCGGATCCAAAAACAACAACGTGTTCCCCAAAAGGTATATACAACAAAAACTACCATCAGTACCCGCCTCACCAGGCCTCTAGCATCAACCTGCGAAAAAGGTAATTCTTGCACCGTTAGCTACAACTAGCTAGTGAGCACCAATTACACATAAGCAACAATAAGCAGGCTATCATATATCAGAACAGCACACAGGGCTATCCTATCATATTGAGGCGAGCCAAACGTGCCAGCAGTAGTCGTATGTTGCAGGGGAGCCAACCCCGCTCAACAACCCAACAGCAGTCCACGTGGTACACCATGTCTTTCATACTGGTTTCCATCTATCAAGGAACCCCATTCCATAGAGGAACGGCGGCCTGCAGAGCCCTACCCAAGTGTATACTACTTGAGTACCGTTAGTTCCCCAATTCGTAGTCCCTAAGGACCCTGGGAACCCAGCCAGATACTAACACCCGTCTACCTGACTGACCTCCGTGTTCTCCAATTCAGTGTCCGGACATAACTTCATAAACAAATAGCTGATCCAATAAGGATCTAGTTCATGCGCGCATATAATCACAACAATATCTTTCATATCAATAATAATAATAAGCATGCTTGTACAACTCTATCATAACATACCTCCATTTTCACGTATCAACACACCAGTCACATGTCAACAAGTACCACAGATAACTTACCTACTGAGACTCATGGGAAACCGGTACTCACCTCGAAACTACAAGAGGCAGATATGCAATCGGGAATCCCAAGAGCACACAGAATCGTCCGAGTCACCTAACACCAATAAACACAGATAAACACCCCTTAGTACGCACTACAGCAGACTGTACTAACAACAGTCTCAACAAAAGGTCAACATGGCTTCTGACAGCCTCCTACGGCCGCAGGAACATGTTTCTACGCCCGCAGGATACCCTTCCAACACGTACTACGGCCGTAGTATTCATACACTACGCCCGTAGCAATTCTTGCCAAAGAACCATGACCTACGGCCGTAGTAACCATATACTACGCCCGTAGTAGGCATCCTTTGGGTAACTACGGCCGTAGCAACCATATCCTACGCCCGTAGTCTTGTTTCCATCACCCGTAGGTGGTAATCCTCATAAATTCAATCCTACGGCCGTAGCAACCATTTCCTACGACCGCAGTAACATAAACAACACCCTACGGCCGTAGTAACATCATACTACGCCCGTAGGAACCATATTTACAGCGTGATCTTGCTCTGTTCGTAAACAGATGCTGTTTTACGGGTTTTGACATCAAAATCCCACTTGAATCCATATTCAAGGGTTTACACATGATCTCTAACATACATATGAAGTTATTAACACCTTTTGGACATAAAACCAAAACAACAACACACATGAATCCATCAAAATAAACCCCCTCACCATTAACACTCAAGAACTAGGTTATTCAAGAAAACTTACAAGGAGAAGATGATCTCAAGTTCTATGAACAGATTTCCCACTTGAATCCAGCTTCTAAACCGAATCTAGCGTGGTTCTCTTCTTCAAATCAACAAGGGTTTGAGTGTGTGTGTAGATACGTACGTATGTATGTGTATAGAGTGTGTGTAAGTGTTTTTAGCTTATCCAATAAAGAAGAAAGAGGCTATAGGCCGACTTAACAAGTTAATACCCCATCTCGGGTATTTCGTTCTCCTATTCAACTTAAAACTCAACTTAGGGTTATCCGTTTCAACTAACGGAGATATTTTTGGAACCATTATCCAAAACCGTTCAACTATTTGTCAACATATTCAACTTATGACAATTTTCATAATACTACATTTTTATCCACATTTAACACCAGTTAACACATTTAACACCAATTAGCACCAATTCATGTTTAAAACACCAATTAACATTTAAGACACCATTTAGCAACATTTATACTACAGTTAGCAACAAAACACCAATTAAAGTCAACGTACAACTGTTAAAGCTACATGTACTACAGTTTACAACTAGGCCCCATTTTGGGGTGTTACAAATCTACCCCCCTTAAGAAGATTCCGTCCTCGGAATCTGATCGTCTACAAACAAGTGAGGGTATCTAGCTTTCATGTCGTCTTCCGTCTCCCAGGTCATATTCGAACCCAGGTTATGCTTCCACTTAACTAACACCAGTTTAATCAACTTTCGACGCAACTTTTTGGTTTTAGAATCAAGTATCTCTACAGGCTCTTCAACTAGGCGCTTTGAAGCGTCAACCTTCAATTCTTGTAGAGGCAGAATCTGGTTCTCCTCCACCTTGCACTTACGCAGATAACACACGTTGAACGTGTTGTGAATTCCAGATAACTCTGGAGGCAACTCTAGCGTAACTGTCTGATCGTTAACCACGCGAATGATCCGAAATGGACCAATATAACGTGGACTCAACTTGCCCTTTCTACCAAAACGAATCACACCCTTCCAAGGAGAAACTTTCAGGAACACCCGATCGCCCTCCTGGAATGCAACTGGTCTACACTTAGGATCAGCATATACTTTCTGTCTGTCACGGGCCGCTTTGAGCTTTTCCCGCGCAATCTTCACTTTATCTGCCGTAATCTGAACAATTTCAGGTCCAGCAAACTGCTTTTCACCGGGTTCTAACCAACATGTGGGAGTACGACAACGCCTCCCATACAACATTTCATAAGGTGGCATCCCAATACTGGAGTGGTACGAGTTATTATAAGCAAACTCGACCAACGGTAAGTGAGAATCCCACGCACCACCAAATTCGAGAATACATGCGCGAAGCATGTCCTCCAACGTCTGAATCGTTCTCTCTGACTGGCCATCTGTATGCGGATGATACGCCGTGCTCAGATGAACACGTGTACCAAGTTCATGTTGCAAGCTCTGCCAAAAGTGTGAAGTAAATCTCGCATCACGATCCGACACAATCGAACATGGCAAACCATGTCGTGACACCACTTCATCTACATACAGCTTTGCTAACTTTTCTAGCGGAGTAGACTCGCTGATAGCTAGAAAATGAGCGCTCTTGGTCAATCTATCGACAATGACCCAAATAGCATCATGACCCCTAAGGGTCTTCGGCAATTTCGTCACAAAATCCATCGTAATGTGATCCCACTTCCACTCAGGGATCTCTAGTTGCTGCAAACTGCCATAAGGCTTCTGATGTTCTGCCTTAACTTGCGCACAGATCTGACATTTTTCCACAAAAGAAGCAATATCTCGCTTCAAAGTAGGCCACCAGTACAATGCCTTTAAATCATGATACATCTTTGTGCTGCCCGGATGAACCGACAGCCTAGACTTATGAGCTTCCTGCAGTATCAGCTCACGATTATCACCATGAAGAGGTACCCACACGCGAGACTGAAACGTCTTAAGTCCGCGAGTATCATCAACAAGTTGATCTTTCAGCTTTTTCATCGTTTCTGTTTTGAGATTATCATCTTGCAACGCCACTTGCTGCGCTTCCTTCAATCGAGCAATGATATCGGGAACCACAGTAAGTTTCATAAATCTAGCATCTGCAGTAGAGCTCTTGCGACTCAATGCATCCGCCACCACATTGGCCTTACCAGGATGGTAGCGAATCTCACAATCGTAGTCTTTTATCAACTCGAGCCATCTACATTGTCTCATGTTGAGCTCTTTCTGCGTGAATACATATTGCAGGCTCTTGTGATCCGTACAGACCACACACTTGGTGCCATAGAGATAGTGCCTCCACAATTTCAACGCGAACACCACCGCTGCCAACTCAAGATCATGAGTCGGGTAGTTGCCTTCATGAGGTTTCAATTGCCTTGAAGCGTAGGCAATTACTTTATCTCTCTGCATCAACACACACCCCAATCCAGAATACGAGGCATCACAGTAAACAACGAAGTCTTCAGATCCCTCGGGTAAGGAAAGTATTGGAGCCTCACACAATAGCCGTTTCAAAGATTGAAACGTTTGTTCTTGAGCTTCCGCCCAAACGAATGCAACATCTTTGCGAGTTAATTTAGTTAAAGGACCCGCAAGCTTAGAAAAGTCGCGGATAAACCGCCGATAGTAACCAGCTAATCCGAGAAAACTTCTAACTTCAGAATGAGTTCGAGGAACTCCCCAATTCATAACTGCTTCAACTTTTGCCGGATCAACTTTCACGCCATCGCTGCAGATCACGTGACCGAGAAAATGAACTTCTCGTAGCCAGAACTCACACTTTGAGAATTTAGCGTAAAGCTTCTCCCGTTTAAGAGTTTCGAGAACCTCTCGCAAATGCAACTCATGTTCAGCTTCAGTCTTAGAATAGATAAGAATATCGTCAATAAACACAATCACCGATTTATCGAGGAAAGGACGACAAACCCGATTCATCAGGTCCATGAAAACAGCAGGAGCATTGGTTAAACCGAAAGGCATCACCAAAAACTCATAATGACCATAACGAGTACGGAAAGCCGTCTTTGGAACGTCTTCGTTAGCAACTAACACTTGGTGGTATCCAGACCGCAGATCAATCTTTGAGAAGCACGTCGCTCCCTGCAGTTGATCAAACAAATCATTTATCCGCGGCAGAGGATACTTGTTCTTTACCGTTCGCTTATTCAGCTCCCGGTAATCAATGCACATTCTCATCGTCCCGTCTTTCTTTTTCACAAATAGCACCGGAGCACCCCAAGGAGAAGAACTCGGGCGAATAAAGCCTTTGTCAAGCAACTCCTGAATCTGCGTCATCATCTCGCGAACCTCGGAAGGAGCAAGACGATATGGAGCTTTAGCCACAGGGGTAGCCCCCGGAACAAGATCGATTCTATACTCAACATCTCTGACTGGCGGTAACCCAGGAAACTCATCAGGAAATACCTCTGGATAATCGGTCACCACCGGAATATCACGAACCACACGTTTCTCCAGTTTAGCATCAATCACATGTGCTAAATAGCAATCGCAGCCTTTCGAAACCGACTTTCTTGCTTTCAACAGAGAAATGATAGGAATATCTAACTTTCGTCTCTCTCCACGAGCCACAGCATATGACCCGTCAGGTAAAGGAACTTTAATCAACTTCTTGGAACAGAAAATCTCAGCGTTCAACTTACTAAGCCAATCCATCCCAATCACGACATCGAATCCCACAATCGGCATTAAAAGAAAAGAAACAGGAAAACTACTCCCGTCGATATCAATAACCGCTTGAGGGACACTATCTACAACAGAAACTACTTTACCACTAGCAGTCTCTACTCTTACAGGCCCAGACAACACAGATACAGGCATTTGCAGTTTATCACAGAAAGAGACAGACACAAATGAATATGTAGCTCCAGAATCAAACAGTACACATGCTGGGGTAGAGTTAATAAGAAAAGTACCCGTAATCACATCCCCAGCACCCTTGGCCTCTTCCTTTGTCATCTGAAACGCCCGCCCTTTAGCACGGGGAGCGTTGTCTTTCTTCTGCCCCGAGGCAGATCCTCCAGCTCCAGCATCGGACTTTGACCGACAATCTGTAATCCGGTGCCCTGGCTTGTGGCACTTGTAACAGACGTTCTCCTTAAACTCGCACTCATTCACCGAGTGCCCTTTCTGACCACATCTAAAACAACGAGTAGTGGCCTTTGAACAATCACCAGCATGGTAGGTGCGACACAGAGAGCACCAAGAACCCTCAAACTTAGCCTTCTTCGAATAATCAGGCTTTCCCCCAGTCGACGACTGCCCCTTGGAAGTAACAGATTTTGAGAACTGCTGAAACTTCCTTTTCTGACCCTCAGCAGCATGATCCCCCTTTCCCTGGCGTCTATCCCCATCAATCTGTCGGGCTATCTCAAACGCCCGATCCAAAGTAGCCGCAGCTCTAACATGAGCGCGATAATCAAGTGGCAACATGTTTACAAACTTCCGCATCTTGGCTTTCTCATCAGTCACCAAATGCGGTATGAATCTAACCTTATCCGTAAAAGCATGAATAAGGTCCTCAACAGGCTTGTCCCCCTTACGGAGACTACTGAACTCGTTCTCCAGTCGTTCCAGATCATAATCTGTACAATACTTAGATTTCAACTTCTCAGAAAACTGCTCCCAAGTCAGAGCATCAATCACCTCCGGGCTCAACGTGTCTTTCACTGTATCCCACCAATCCAGAGCTGGCCCTTTCAACATCCGAACAACATATCTGACGCGGAGCTCACGTTCACACTCACAAGCTTCGAACACTTGATCCATCTCACGTAACCAACGAATAGTCTCAGAGGGATTATCACTACCCTCGTAAACCTTCGGCCCGCAAGACATAAACTTCTTATACGAGCACTTCTCTGGTTTCTTTCCTGCCAGAGCGTTCTGCAACAACTTCCTCGTCGATCGGAGCTCCTCCTCTAACAATCTCACATATGCCGCCTGCTCTCGATCATGCCTTGGCGGCTCCACATTATGCTGAGAAGCTTCGTCCTCAGCTTCCCTTCGTTCACTTGAGGCCTCGTCCTCCATTCGTTTGAGAGCCTCTTCTGTCGTAGCTCTACGTTCGGCCATTTCTACTCAACTAACTATTTACACGTAGACCACAGTTAGTACACCATTAATTCACCATTTACTAATACTACAATTAATCATTCACGTAGAACAGCCACATAACGCTCAACTCAACCCCAATTACCCGATAGGAACACTTAACGATGGTCGGGCCCGAGCTTGAGATTGAATACTTCAACGAGTACCAAAATCCTCAAACTTAGGCTCTGATACCTACTTGTAACGCCACCCCTAACGAGCTTAAAATTAGAGTTAATTTAAACTTTTTAAACATCGATTATCAAAAGTGTTGCAGCGGAATTAAACACCATTTACAAAAACAACAAATTTGACTCGGCTAATTAATTACAACAAAAAGGTTAGCCAAGTTCAAAGCTACAAGCGTTACCAACTAGTTACCGACCATCGGATCCAAAAACAACAACGTGTTCCCCAAAAGGTATATACAACAAAAACTACCATCAGTACCCGCCTCACCAGGCCTCTAGCATCAACCTGCGAAAAAGGTAATTCTTGCACCGTTAGCTACAACTAGCTAGTGAGCACCAATTACACATAAGCAACAATAAGCAGGCTATCATGTATCAGAACAGCACACAGGGCTATCCTATCATATTGAGGCGAGCCAAACGTGCCAGCAGTAGTCGTATGTTGCAGGGGAGCCAACCCCGCTCAACAACCCAACAGCAGTCCACGTGGTACACCATGTCTTTCATACTGGTTTCCATCTATCAAGGAACCCCATTCCATAGAGGAACGGCGGCCTGCAGAGCCCTACCCAAGTGTATACTACTTGAGTACCGTTAGTTCCCCAATTCGTAGTCCCTAAGGACCCTGGGAACCCAGCCAGATACTAACACCCGTCTACCTGACTGACCTCCGTGTTCTCCAATTCAGTGTCCGGACATAACTTCATAAACAAATAGCTGATCCAATAAGGATCTAGTTCATGCGCGCATATAATCACAACAATATCTTTCATATCAATAATAATAATAAGCATGCTTGTACAACTCTATCATAACATACCTCCATTTTCACGTATCAACACACCAGTCACATGTCAACAAGTACCACAGATAACTTACCTACTGAGACTCATGGGAAACCGGTACTCACCTCGAAACTACAAGAGGCAGATATGCAATCGGGAATCCCAAGAGCACACAGAATCGTCCGAGTCACCTAACACCAATAAACACAGATAAACACCCCTTAGTACGCACTACAGCAGACTGTACTAACAACAGTCTCAACAAAAGGTCAACATGGCTTCTGACAGCCTCCTACGGCCGCAGGAACATGTTTCTACGCCCGCAGGATACCCTTCCAACACGTACTACGGCCGTAGTATTCATACACTACGCCCGTAGCAATTCTTGCCAAAGAACCATGACCTACGGCCGTAGTAACCATATACTACGCCCGTAGTAGGCATCCTTTGGGTAACTACGGCCGTAGCAACCATATCCTACGCCCGTAGTCTTGTTTCCATCACCCGTAGGTGGTAATCCTCATAAATTCAATCCTACGGCCGTAGCAACCATTTCCTACGACCGCAGTAACATAAACAACACCCTACGGCCGTAGTAACATCATACTACGCCCGTAGGAACCATATTTACAGCGTGATCTTGCTCTGTTCGTAAACAGACGCTGTTTTACGGGTTTTGACATCAAAATCCCACTTGAATCCATATTCAAGGGTTTACACATGATCTCTAACATACATATGAAGTTATTAACACCTTTTGGACATAAAACCAAAACAACAACACACATGAATCCATCAAAATAAACCCCCTCACCATTAACACTCAAGAACTAGGTTATTCAAGAAAACTTACAAGGAGAAGATGATCTCAAGTTCTATGAACAGATTTCCCACTTGAATCCAGCTTCTAAACCGAATCTAGCGTGGTTCTCTTCTTCAAATCAACAAGGGTTTGAGTGTGTGTGTAGATACGTACGTATGTATGTGTATAGAGTGTGTGTAAGTGTTTTTAGCTTATCCAATAAAGAAGAAAGAGGCTATAGGCCGACTTAACAAGTTAATACCCCATCTCGGGTATTTCGTTCTCCTATTCAACTTAAAACTCAACTTAGGGTTATCCGTTTCAACTAACGGAGATATTTTTGGAACCATTATCCAAAACCGTTCAACTATTTGTCAACATATTCAACTTATGACAATTTTCATAATACTACATTTTTATCCACATTTAACACCAGTTAACACCATTTAACACCAATTAGCACCAATTCATGTTTAAAACACCAATTAACATTTAAGACACCATTTAGCAACATTTATACTACAGTTAGCAACAAAACACCAATTAAAGTCAACGTACAACTGTTAAAGCTACATGTACTACAGTTTACAACTAGGCCCCATTTTGGGGTGTTACAATATATATATATATATATATATATATATATATATATATATATATATATATATATATATATATATACTCATAATTTTTTTATGTATGAATCATTACATATTTGCATTGTTCTAAAAAGTTCGTCTTGGCTTCGCCATAACCCTGCCAAGGCTTGAGGCTTGACCATGCCGCCACACCAAAGTCTAAGTCTTGAGCTTAAGGCTTGACGTATGTTAACGCCAAACTTGGCGCACATTTGCCCATTATAAGTCGTGTTTTTTGAGACATGATAAAAGTATTGAATCATAGAATTCAAATATATATATATATATATATATATATATATATATATATATAGTTATTTAGTTATAAAGATGATTGAATATACTGAAATGAACAAAAGATGGATAAATTATGTTATAAATCTATAATTAGGTGTTTTTTTGTACAATTGTACACTTATAATTATAATTTACATACAAATTTGTCACCTTAAGTCACGCCTTAGGAAACGTCGTGACCTCGTCATGGCTTCTAAGGCTTGAGGTTTAACCATGTCGCCGCCGCACCTCACATTATTTAGAACTTTGCATATTTGTAAAAGACTATACTTTTTTCCTTTTTAAGAGAACTAGCTTTTATAAACACTCTTAACTTTAAAGAATATAAAAGTTCATGACTTGGTAGAAATGCACACATGAAAGAAAAATGATTATATAGAAAAAGCCATTTTTCGCTAAGGTAAAGTTGAAAGGGTATTTATCTAAAGTTTTAAACATGTTATAATAACTTTAAAAAATTGAGATATTGTAAAAATAATTTTAGTTCACCTAATATTTGATGGACTTTAGTGATTGTAGATTTTTAACTATTTAACCTGAAATAACTTTTATAACTGGAAATATAATATATGTTTCCAGTAGTGTGTATCATAAATATTATCATAATTATAAACTGCTCAAATTGGTGGTATAAAGTGTAATTGTACAATTGTCAATAAATTTGCTCTTACTATGCGTATTGTATTCTCATAGCTATATCTATATGTTTATGTTGATTTATTTATTTTCTAGCACCATTTTTATTATTATTATTATTATTATTATTATTATTATTATTATTATTATTATTATTATTACTATTACTATTATTATTATTATAATAATTATTATTAATTATTTATTATTATTATTATTATTATTATTATTATTATTATTATTATTATTTTCTCTTTGAATATGCTTTATAATTATACACTACTTGTAGTGTTCTTGAATATCCATATTCGATATTTAACCACCACCATCCACTACTACTACCCACCATCCACTACTACCTTCTATTACTTTCACCACCTCAATCAAGGCATCAATCACTACTACTCCCACCAAACAAATTCATAATTAAAAGAAGAATAAAAAAGAAAGAATTAATAAAAAAATTATAAGGTTCGTTTGGCACATAATTTTGTAGAGTTTTTTGAAGCTGCTAGTTTTTTGTTTTGAAAGAAAAAACTATAAGTTATATTCGGATGAAAAAACTTTCAAACTTCTTAAAATAACTTTTAAAACTAACTGAAAGCTTTTTATATATCAAATCACCTAAATACTCTCTATAATTGTTTTATATTTCCTCCTATTTTTATGATTTGTCCTTTTTTTTATCATTTACATTATTTAGCTCCAGCTAAAATATACGGCTTCTAACTTTAGCTACCAGCTGCAGCTACCAATTATTCCGGCCAAACATACCTATAGTTTATAAACGAAATATATATCCAAATTTATATAAGGATATAAAAACCTTATAAAACAAAAAGAACAAACACATACACTTTTATACAACTAAGCAAATTTTATTGTTCATTGTTTTTAATACAAACAAAGTTTTGGTGCCCGCGAGTTGCCGCGGGTTTTAAGAAAAAAAAAATATATTTTTATACATAGTCTCAAAAGGCAAATTTTCAAGTAATGAGTTTAAACAAAAGTTGATCCATATTACATCTTGAATGTAAAGTTGCAAAGTTAAACCAGTTATTTGTCACCTTTATATTCAAGTGTATTCCAAATGGAGAATTGAATCGTATACTTACATCTGCATGAAGAATATAAAAGCAAGCTTGAGTGAAAAGCTTTATGAAGCATCAACAACAAAATGTGATCGTACAGTTCATATTCATCATAAACAAACTATTGAATCTTTATGTGACTAGCAGCCTTAAATAAAATAATCATGATTTAAAGATGAATTCAAACAATCTTTTGAATATATATTTTTTAATGACGACGAATATTCAAAGTTTAAAAAAAAGAAAAAAAAAAGAAACCTGGTAAAAGATTCAAATGACAACAATGTAAAAGATTCACCAACCTTAAAAACACCCTATGAACAGTGAATGAAAGTGGTGTACATACAATTTGTAGCACAAATCTGTAGATTCAAAACATTCAACACATTGAAAAATCTAAACTAATTATATATAATAGCAAATATACATGAACATTTGTACCAACTATTTACCTGCTCGGTGTCGAAGAAGAAGGCCTCGAATGACTGGATATAGTCTAAGAGTGATGCGGTATCAAAGCATCTGCAAAAGTAATGTGTTTACGGGAAAAAAAGCTAGATCGAAAATTCCTTGGCTAACTAATACGTGATTTTAATCTATGTTAACATCAACAAAAATCTATTAAACACGCACTAATGAGATTAGAAACATAAGAAAAGTGATAAAGAACATGTATTTGGGCATCTACGAACAACAAAGAATTTGAAACGTATATATCAAAAACCATATTCCTTTTATTTATTCATTATCAAAAGGGAGATTACAGAGTTGTCATATGCATGCCACCAATTCTTTGACTTCAATTGCATATAGGACCTTCTAAAGTTGTCTTGTATTTGCTTTTTGCATGCATTGCTAATGGCCAAGTTCCAAAAAGGCTGCACTAATCAAATAAAAATTAAACTTTGGGGCTTTACATGCTAAGTATCT
Organism: Pulicaria dysenterica; assembly: GCA_947179395.2. Lineage (NCBI taxonomy): Eukaryota > Viridiplantae > Streptophyta > Magnoliopsida > Asterales > Asteraceae > Pulicaria > Pulicaria dysenterica. The sequence continues at coordinate 75,873,852 of OX359292.1, read as the reverse complement.
GAGTGATAGAAATAAAAAACAAAGGACAAAATAGAAGGTTCAATAGATAGAAACCCTCACATTGACGAATATGCTTAGGATAAGTCAACAGGTCTTAAGAAAAAAATGAATTAATTAAAACCACATGCTACTCTAATTAGTTTACTTTGAAAGGGGGTTTTCATATAGTACAAAGGCAGCAGCGAGCATAGAAGCGACATACATTCATATGACACATCATCTGAGATCATTTGAGAAAGAATGTACTATAGAAGAAGAGAGCATAGAAAATTTTATTTCAATTTGAATTGATCAATTCAGTTTCTCTGGTGTAAAGTCTCTCATTATAGCTTAAAGTGAAGGGCATCATAATGCAAAATGAAAGTCAATCAATTATATATCAAACACAATTGCAAAATACATTTGTATGACGCATCAACTAATAATCAATAATATATGACAACTATCTAAAACCAAGGAGATTCAAGGAGATTCATCGGACGATAAAACCAATTTCACTACAATTATAAACCGTAAAAACCTAGAATCGGACAATAAAACAAACCAACAAAAGATATATGTTTTCAATAAACACAAAATTAATGATATAAAGATAATGGAATAGAATTTATATAAGACAAAACTGTGAGGAAAAGAAATGGTTAATAGAAGCCAACCTGACTGGGGCTTTAACTCAAACTCAGTAGCATGTTTACTTTCTTAGCTGTAATAAACATTTTAGCAAAAACTGTAGCTTCTGTATTTGATAAGTTAAATTTTAAAACCTCAAATTAAAACAAATTTTAGAAAAATCAAGTACTAATTATAAAACCCCAAAACAATAATTATACACATAGACTCCAAATTTTTTACCATTTAAGGTCAAATACCTTCGAATCAATACCAAAGCACCACCTGCAAATTACTACCTATATACACCAATGTCAAAATTCAAAAACTACAAAGAAAGAAGAAGATGAAGAACACAACCAGTTAAATTTTACTTGATCTTGGAGCCAAAATTTTCTCTACTTTACAAATTCTTTCAAACTCATCTTGTTAAGGAAGTAGAAGAAGTCATCTCCTCATTCACTGTTCATAACTCTGTTCTCTAACCAACTGAAACTTTGTAAGCTTAAGGTTAAAGCAGTTTATTGATAAATTACAATAAGTGAAACCAAACTCTATGATCTAACTATATGATTCTAGTTGTTCAGCTTCGTTTTAAAATCACTACTACACTTTGCTCAGCTTCCAAGTAGAACCCGAACACTGATGATTAAAAAATAAATGAATTTCTTAAATAGTAATGGATCTGCGCATTTTAACAAACAGTTGCGTGCACATTGAAAGACTACCTTTGAAAAATCAAATTTAATTGTAAGAAAATCCAACAATTCAACATATGTATGTAACGTACTCAATAGTTCATAATCAGAGTAGCATTGGGTTTTGAAAACCAAATATAAGACGAAGACCAAAGCATTAAAACTTACTAAGAAGATAACTAAAATGATTCATGGTACGAGAGAGATATAGAGAGAGAGTGAGAGAAACAGAATTGTTGTATTGATTATATCATGTTACAATGAGCTCATCAGTACATGTATATATAGCCACTAACTCTACATAAGAAGAGTAATAGGACAAGCATGTGGCTTTAGACTAACTCATCAACTAACACAACTAACTGATGTACTCTATCATCCCCTCTCAAGCTGAGCGACAGTATTGACGCAAAGCTTGGAACACAACTGAGCAAAACGAGTAGCAGCAAGACCTTTAGTAAACACATCAGCAGGTTGTAATGTAGTATGAACATGACGGACAAGCAACCGCTGAGTAAGAACCATATCTCGGATAAAATGAAGGTCTATTTCAATATGCTTCGTCCTCTGGTGAAACACTGGATTAGCTGCTAGATAGGTTGCTCCAAGGTTATCACACCATAAAGTGGGAGACATCTGAACAGATAACTTCAATTCTTGAAGAAGAAAAGTTAACCAACAAAGTTCAGCAGCCGTTTGTGCAAGAGCACGATATTCTGCCTCAGTACTGGATCTAGCAACAGTGTGTTGCTTTTTAGAACTCCAACTCACCAAATTTGTACCAAGATAAATGCAATAGCCAGTAGTAGATCGTCGATCATCGGGACACCCAACCCAATCGGCATCCGAATAAGCATGTAATAAAAAATGAGGAGATTTCCGAAGAACTAATCCATGAGTCAAAGTACCACGTAGGTATCTCAAAATCCGTTTAACAGCTATCCAGTGATGATCAGTCGGTTCATGCATAAACTGAGAAACTTTACTAACTGCATATGCTATATCTGGCCTAGTAAGCACCAAATACTGTAAGGCCCCGACAGTACTCCGATATAGAGCAGGCTCAGACAAGGGCGCACCAGAATGCTTGGACAGCTGTCTCCCTGAAACCGGTACGAGTAAGAAGATCACGAAGATACTGAAGGGTTTTGATCTGACCAAACCACTATATGACACAAACTGGTCAAGTCCTGGGTTTGATTCTACTGGTTCAATCCTAAAACCGGAACTGAATTGAACACAACCCTCTAAACCCCAAAAACGGTTATGATCTTTAAACTAATGATCTATTTTAGTTTCTCAATCATCTACAATAAAGGTTTAGAATTTTACCTGCTTTGATCCTGAGATTGCTAAAGACAGTCCACCACTACTGCACCTCCAATGAACTGGCTGCTAGACCGCTCCTGGATTTACTCGATCAACAATACTCGAAATTTTGAGTATGTATGTATGTGTGCGTCGACCTCCAAAAGCCGAAACACCCTTGGGTGTTGTTCTTGAGTTCGACGAGAAAGGAGAGAGCCGAGAGAGAGAGAGAGAGTATGTCGACGAGAGAGAGAGTCGACAAGAGGGAGAGAGAGTGGAGGTGGTGTTTACAAGACTGCTGGTTTTTCTGGTTATAAAATCTTGGGACACAATCTCGTTTTAAATTTATAAAAACGATGTTACTAAGCAGATACTACACACAACTCAGGCAATTATAACCTGGTCAATAGTAGTATAGACTCGGTAAGACCGGATGTCGTTCCACCAGGACAGGAATCTACCAATACTTAAGTCTCATTGTTGTTTGATCAGCAGGATTAATATTAAGCAAGTGACAGAATGAACTAAATTAATTAAGGACTACAGCAACTAACATAGACCAACACAGAAGGTAATCAGCAGGATAACAGATTCACTCAGGCTTTCGAATCATCGAGACTAGTCATGGCAATGACACAATACAAAACATAATATGAAGACTTGAATAGATTAAGCGCATAGCATGCTGTTCTAATACTTGACAAAACCATATTATCATGCACAAATCTTCACTCGAGTTATCAAGACTCAGATTCAACACTTAAACATAATTAAACAAGTAACGGCATATCAGAATTCAACTACAGATCCACCGGATCGCGTCCAAATCAGACTACAAAGACAAACATCTTTTCAAATGATTTGTCCAGTAGTCCTCAGAACCCAAAAAGGTGTCAAAGCAGTTAAATTAGTTAAAACAAGCAAAAACAGCACACTGGTGGTAAAAATGGCTCCTACGGCCATAGTAAGTATCTACTACGGTCGTAGCAGCCTGGACAGTACTACGGCTGTAGGTATTTCTTCCTACGGCCGTAGGGACCCATCCGACAGAACATTCAAATCTAACATAAAGGCATTCAACAACAAATTACAATCTAGACTTTAATCTCAGATCATAAGCACATGTAAACTGGTACAATGGGGTCATAAACTCATCTAAACTCAAACCTCACAATTAAGGGATTCTTAATGTTTAGTCACATGATTTCTAAATATATGAACATGTTAAACCTACCATTTCTAGTATAGCCAACACTTCTTAAAACATGAATCATGTGATATGCACATTGAACACTAAGACAAGCATAACAAAGGCATACATGTGAGTTCATTTCACCATCTAAACATACCAACAAACATCTTTGTGAATCCTTTAATCATTAGTAGCATGTTTAACCCATAAATACACCAAATAACAAGATTTTCATCTATAATCATAAGGCATGCATAAAACCAACATATGATTAACATAACCAATAATGGATGAACCTGAAATGATTCAAATCATATTCCAAAAATGACATCTAATGACAACCATGCAAGATGTATCATTTCTAATACAAACTTAACATGGAATTAGTAAAATAAACCATCATTCTTGAATATTCATATGTTAAAACATGAATGAGTTATCATATACACATTATCACACATGAACATGGTTAGATTAAACATACTAAGTTGATAAAACACATTTGTATTCAAGATTAAACATGCAAATATGAATCAAGTCAACATAAAAGTCAAATATATTGCCATAACTAGCCAAGAATCATCTTGGCCCAAGTGAAATGAGTTTAGTTATCCATATACAATAATAGTAGCATTACAACATCTGGAACACATGGGTACATGATTGATATAATAAATGGAAAGAGTATGCCCAAGCTAGCAATGATATAACTAATGAATCCAAGCTCCAAATGTTGTTCCAAGCCTTCAAGATCCAAGCTCTCCTCCTTAGAATCACCAAGAGAAGTCCCATGGAGTGTTAGGATATTTAGAGAGGGTATATGGATGTGTTTTTCCGGAGTGGAGGTGAAAATAGTAACTCCTTGCAAAATGGCAGAATTCTGAATTTAATCTGCTGTAAGTGGGCTTCCTACGGCCGTAGGAATAAGCTACTACGGCCGTAGGAAATCATGACTGGATATTCTACACACGCAACGTTAAACCATTTGTCCGGGACACGCAAGATCTGGCAGACAATGATGGATTCTAGAAGATGGCTTCCTACGGCCGTATGGATTATATCCTACGGCCGTAGTGATCATTTTTTCACTATTCTTCAATTTTCTTCAATTCTTTTCTTGTTTTGCCCATTTATATTGCTTAAAGCTCTTTGTAACCTGCATGGTGAATGTTAAGCATATTAGATCCATATTAGAAGTATTCACCTTGTATTTGGGCTAAGTACGTGGTATTCTAACATGTAAAACATGTATAAAAACGCATATATCAGGAGGCTAGGGTTATCTTGTGATCATCAATCCTTAAAGCTTGAAAGGTTATTTATAAACCTCATTAAAAACTCAAGCCCGTTTAATTAAAGCCATGTCTTTAATTAAACTTTCATTCCTCTCACTTTGACCCCCTAGACTTTACTAGTTAATTAATTAACTATTAATTAACTGGTCCATTAAATATTAACCTTAATATTTAATTTCTCCTTAAATAATAAATAACTATTTATTATTTATTTCCTTTCTGATAATTAATTCGACTGATTAATTATTTACTTTTCTCTCTAATAATTAATCCAATTGTTTAATTATTTCTACACAGAATTATGGTAAATTCCAACTGTTCTTATTTGGGTGTGTAGCAGTGTGACCCTTTAGTCTCTTATAACATTGGATACAATGTACCTATTAATTATCTCTGCACATAATCCAACATATACTTCTCCTGACTCAAGTGTAAACACGTATCCGTGAAAGTTGCTTGAATACCCAGAAAATAACTGAGTTGTCCAAGATCTTTCAAGGCAAACCGAGAATGAAGCCATGTGATCAAGCTAGTAACATAATCTGAGGAGCTACCAGTGATGATAATATCATCAACATAGACTAACACATAACAAATCCCATCAGACATCTGACTAACAAATAAGGATGTATCTGAAACACACTTGCTGAAACCATAATCAAGCAATGCAGATGATAGCTTTGCAAACCAAGCTCTCGGTGCCTGTTTAAGACCATAAAGAGCCTTACGAAGCAGGCAAACATTATTAGGATGCATAGAGTCACGATAGCCAGGAGGTTGAGCCATATACACATCCTCAGACAATTCACCATGTAAAAAGGCATTATTGACATCAACTTGCCTAATACTCCACCCCCTCGAAAAGGCAACAGATAAGACTGTACGGATAGTGGCAACAGATAAGACTGTACGGATAGTAGTCGGTTTCACAGCAGGACTAAATGTTTCAGAGTAATCAACACCTTCTGTTTGTGAAAAACCCTTAGCAACTATATAACGACTAACTGTGCCATCTGGATTGCGTTTGATCCGAAAAACCCATTTGCATCCAACAATATTAACATTAGGAGGGGGAGGAACTAACTCCCAGGTTTGATTGGATTTCAAGGCAGATAGTTCTGACTCCATCGCATTACACCACTCTGGACATTTTTGAGCTTGAGAATATTCTGTTGAGAAGTTGGTCCAGTAAAGGGTGGATAAAATTATTGTGATAGGGCCCATTAGAATTTTGATAAGGCATGAATTGGGCTTGAGCTATATTGCCATAAACCCTACCACCATTTCCACCGCCTCTGCTATACTGACCTCGACCATTTCCACGACCTCGAGTATGTCGTTCATAACCTCGATACACTCCTCTGCTGTAACCTCGACCATTTCCACGATTGGACTCCATTTTGTCATTACCTTTTCTGACTTCAAACCTCCACCAACAATTCGAAGCAAGATGCCCCGATTTACGGCAGATCTGAAAGTTTTCTCCAAGGTTTAATGCCTTGACAGACGAATTCGATGCAAGATGAGGAGGATTATGTGAGGCAGCCATGGCAGATACTTCGATTGAAGACACATCTTGTGATTCTCGAGTCAATCTTTGTTCAAACACAAGCAGCTTTGAACGCAATTGAATAAAAGAAGGCATCGGCACTGTGTTTTCAACGTTTATAGCAAGCATACGATAGTCTCGATTTAAACCTGCAAGTGTAGCAACTACCAAATCCGAATCAGCAACAGTACAACCAATTGATGCAAGAGATTGTGCAATAGAATTGATCTCTTGACAATACTCTGTTATGGTTCGATTTCCTTGTTTAATCTGGTGTATTCGAGTTTGCAACTCAACCTTCTTAGCAGTCACTTGTTGTAAGTATAATGTTTCTATCTTTTTCCATAACTCAAGTGCTGATGTTGTACCAACTGCAATGTAAGCCACTGATGAATCTAATGTAGCATTGATGCAAATCTCTACATACTTGTTTAACTTTTTCCAGTTGTTAAACTTCAAATCATTTCCTGTTGGAGGTAAACACGAACCATCAATGAATTTTACAAGATCTAAAGACTCAAACACTGATGTTAATTGATGTCTCCAAATCAGATAGTTATCCTCTTTTAACTGGACTGAGACAAAATTCGAAATATTAGTGATAGATGGTAATGAGGCAGTTTGAGTCATGTTAGCTGTGTTGTCAATTCAAGAACAAATTTGAACTGATCTGAAATTTTTTGAAAGAATTGAGACTTGATTAAAGAACAACCTTGAATCAACATATTTTAGAAAGCAAAATGACTCAGGAATCAATCCGAGTCACTACAAAAACAACAAAAGAAGAACAGTTTAAGAAAGAAGAAACATATCTGAAGTATGTAGAACCACTTGTAGCATCGAACAACTGATCTTAAAATTCCTTGAAAACTGATCTTGAATTTCCTTTTTATCCACTGGATTTTGACTTGAAAATTGTGTACATTAAATCAGATCTTGTTTCCTTGAAGTCTGATCTTGAATTTCCTTTAGTTCACTGGATCATTGAAGCTCTGATACCATGAAATGATTCATGGTACAAGAGAGATATAGAGAGTGAGAGAAACATAATTGTTGTATTGATTACTAGTGAGTCTTTTAGGCTGTGCTACGCACAGCCCATGATGCTTTACGTTGATTCCCGAAGAAATTTGGCAAGAATGGGTACCTCAGAATCAGCAAGTATCAACCTCTACAATTCACTTCCAGAGAGACTTGTTTATGTATGTCCATTTTCCAACACTTGTACCAGTGATGTCAACCAATTTCTTTGATTGGGTTTGATATCAACCACATTTGAGATGTGCCTAGACATGTTACCTTGAAAGCAAAAAACACATGTCACCTTACACAATAAGAGTAGTTTTGTAAACAAATCAACAAGTTAAATTACGAAGCATGTACTATACTTTAGTAAGCTAGAGCTAAGATGCAATTGGTAATGCAAGAGTAAAGTTTTTTAAGTACCAGCATCAGAGAAAAGAAGATGAAAATCAGAGAAGTATATTGTTCATCACTTGGAGGTTGCAAAGGTATCCTATGAATAAATACTTGTTTACCAGAAAAATCTCCAAAAGCGATACCTGCCCATTCGGTCATTACTTATAAAAATCACACCACATCAAACTTCTTGATACATTGATACAGGAAAGACTTTAAGTAGCACATCCACTGTGCATATGAGACATTTATATTCAAGTAACAGAGTCGATCACATTCATTGTTTTACCAATCTACTGTACCAAAAACCTGCACTCATTATGTCTGTTCAAGGGAGATCATGTTCATCAACACTAAAGTGAACCACACACACATGTCTAAAAGTAGTCTAAAGATCTTAAATTCAGACACGGAACCAAAAACACGACATTAACAATTAATGACAAGCATATATGCTTCAAAGATGTATAAACATGCGTATTTAGCATGTATTTAACAAACTTGAGTTGCAAACAAAGATTTATACAAGACATATACAAGTGAGGAAAGCATTTCAAAAAGAAAAGAAAGAAAGCAAGAAAGATGTATGCAATGTCTACACAAGCGCAAAACGACTTTATCTTATAAAAATACAGGTCACACAGGCAAGGCATAATCGTACTCGAAAAACTTACGCAGAAAAAGAGAATGTAGATATTTAACTGAAATGGTTAAAGCATGACGCAGATTGCGATCGTGCTCGATTCTTGTTGAAATCAAAAACATAAATGATAAGAATGCTCTACAACCCTAAAAAGAACGGACTTTCAACAAGTGAAAAAACAGCTCAGATGGAAATAATAAATCTTACTCGGTGGGGTAAAGCTGTAAAAGCTTTCTGCACAGAGTTTAAGTAATTGTCCTAAGCTAAAATGCAAGAGTAAACATCTCCAGGATGACAAACATATTTCCTTTTTCTCATCTTCGTTTGTTTTTTCCTTTACTTCTTTTTTTAAGTATGATTAGTGTATTGGTTTTATACAAGGATATAAGCATATGATTTTAAATAACAAATTCAAGACATGGAAAGTACAACTACTCATACTTAAAAAAAACTAATACAAGGGCACTAAATAGATAAGACACCTTCCGGTAAGGGATGACTATCATGATCCTATGACAGAAACCTTCGACAAGCATGTAATATTGCCGAGTGAAATCCATTTGCATTGTCTAGAAAACACAAAATGACCAGCCTGCAATCACATCGACACATTGGTCAAGACTTTGTTAACATTAGATGTGGCAAACCAGGGTGATTGAGTAATGGGTGAAATATAACAAGATAATAGATCAAAAACCAAATTAAAGCATCTTAATCCTCAAGACTAAAGTTTTAATACATCATAAAGAAACAACTTTATAAAAAAAAGAAACCAACTCATTCAGGCATTTTGTCAAACACATGGTATGCATTTTATTTAACATAAACACTTAACAGAATTAAAAGTTGTACGTGTTTAGCTAACTCAAACAGATGCTTAGGTGGTTGTTTCTGTAACATAATCAAATTATTATGTGTTAATAGATCAAAAACCAAATTAAAACATACTAATATTCTATACTAAAGTGTTAATACATCATAAAAAAGACAAGTTTATAAAAAACCAAAAACAACTCATTCAGGCATTTTTTCAAACACCTAGTATGCATTTTATTTAACATTTGCTAGAACACATATACAAAAACTGATCATGACATGTACCACCAATATTCCAGAAATCAAATCTATGTAAACGAAGACGTACCAGGTGCGTACCTCGTTCTTCAATTTTAAATTTGTGTTCCCAGGGTGTCGTGAAAACCCAGAATGTGTGATAAAATGGGGACAAATTGAGATATAGGTTCGAGTTGTTCAGGGTCACTGATTTCGTTGCTGAGAGAACCGGTGAGGATTCGTCTCCGGTGAAGCTTCGTCTTCGGTGAACCTTCTCTGGTGAAGGTCAGCCACCGTAGGTGAGGTGGTGCCGCGTTTAGTGAGGTAATGATCAAACGGGAGAGAAAAGATAGTTAAAGTTTGATATGGGTGTTTGTAGATACAGAAAGAGGCGAGAATTCTTAGGTGCTTGTCATAATCGATGAATGCTGGAAGAAGGCAATTGAGTGGAGAAGAAGAAGGCAATTGAGTGGAGAAGGACCAGATGATAGATAGAGTATGGTGTTTTTGTTTGTGAATAGGTTGTTACTATTTAAGGGACACATGGTAATCTTTAAAGGCATATGGTCTTTTTATAAATTAAGTAGATATCATGATACAATGAGCTCATCAGTACATGTATATATAGCCACTAACTCTACATAAGAAGAGTAATATGACAGGCATGTGGCTTTAGACTAACTCATCAACTAACACAACTAACTGATGTACTCTATCAATAACCAAAGAAGAGGACTGAGAAAGCGTGTATTGTGATGCAAATGTGTCGAGAACCGAGAGAAAGCTGATTTCAGGAATCAGAGGAGAGCAAGTGTTAAACTTAATCGATTAAAATGCGAAAACAAAATCTCTCCCATGACAGTTCATCCACAATATAGAAAGCAAACAGTTCTCAAGAATAAGAGGAAAGGGAAATACAAACTTGAAGATGTACCACATGAAGAGGACTTTGATTTTGAGTCTTGCGTGGGAATGATTACAGATAAGCATGCCCAAAACCTTTGTTTGTTTATCTGAAGGAGGACTTCATTGGGTATCTGAAGAAGGAGACGTGTTGCAGGAGAGATTTGCTAGTCTATGAGGCATGGGATGAAGGTACGCAGGGTATGGGTGTGGTAGGTTAAAAGGTAAAGCGAATGCAGAGAATGAGAGAAGTATGGAGTCGCCTAGGTAGCTTGTAAAGATGGGAACCGTAAATTTTTTTTAAAAAGGTAAATATATGTGTGATAAGAGTCGAACGGTGCTCTACTTGTGGAAATATGTCTCTTGCCAACAGACCAACAACGATTTAGACTTTATGAGGCAAACCCAAAATATATAATATTAAAATGTACTAGTTACATTTTGCCTTGCAAAATGTTATTTATAGAATATGAAACCAAAACTTAAAGAGGGGGAAGGAGTGTATCGGATATTCTCTTCAACTGAAACTAAACTATACTAGGAAAAAGAACACTTGAATCAATACAACATTGGTAATAGTTATTATGAATGAACACTGTAGTTGTAAAGTAAATATAAAATTTTACATTATTACACATAAAAGCTTATTACGCTAACGACCTCAACCAACCCATAAGTCCAAGGAGCCCTGCATCCAATACTGCTGACCTCTTTTCAAGCCCTGCAAAGAGAAAACAGAATCCAGAACTTTTAGTGACAGCTTAAAACATACAGGTTCAGCCATCTGTGTAAAGGTTGGGCTTAAAACCAAAGGTTGCCGGACCACGAAAAATTAGCTTAACGTCTCAACCCGTTCACTTATGAATGGATCTAATGTGTTTAAGGTCAAACCCAGCCATAACTATAATTACTCAATTTGACCTGTTATTAGGTATCCTTGTAGAAAATTCTTAAAACAATTGCTCATGGTGAAGGCTCGGGTATCTAAATTGTTTCCAATCGAACTTCTAAGTCATATGATTATCGAGTTTTGTTACCATAGAGAGGACTAGTTGTGGGATGGAAAGAGTATTTAAATTACACTTACCAACGTCTGCAGCTACTCGGTGTGCACACATTACGCCAGAGAAGGCAACGGATATAACGCCTTGTCCAGGAAAGCAACTATCACCCACACAATAAAGACCATTTATAGCCTACAATATTCAACACCAAAAAAAAGAGTCAAGTTAGATTCAAAGCAAAACAATCACTAAGATGTGGAAAGAAGGCATTTTTTAGAATCCAAAATTGACACATCCAACTTGAACTTTTATCATTACTTTTCGACAAGAAAAGTCGAATCCTCTCTATGATCAAATAAATGTAGGAAGTAAGTGAAAGTTTTAATGAGATGTTTGGATCTAGATTTGAAAAGTAATTATGTAATACCGAATGATCCAATAAAGCGTTGTAGACAGTAGCGGATCTAGTCATCTAGAAACAGAACCTTGATAATTTTGTTAAAGTATAGCAACGGGAACTCAAAAACTCGTTGGTAAGTTACCAAAAACAGAAGGAAACCACAATTCCATTGGTAATAAACATGTAAATTCTATGGTACAATTTTGTTTTCATTTACCCTACTTCCGAATAAGATGGACCAAGATGCGATGTTCAGTGAAATGAGAATACAAATCTCAAAACAGGTTAAAAGAGAGAGCATATAGGTAATTTTATTTTACTGCTAAATAATAGTTTTGTTGCAGCTGTTATGAAACTGATTTGATGTAGTTGACCCCTAGATAGTAAGAAAAAGGCACAATATCTACATCCAAATTTTAAAAATTAATTCTTGTGATTTAAAGTTACAATAAGGAGATTATTAATTTCCAAAACGCAAAGCCAAACATCAATTAACTTACGGTAGTATTAAAAGGCATTCCCAACAAGCCCTTAGGAACGTTGCGCGGCATTGGCCCATATGTCCCGCTATCACGAGCCAAGAACCGTCTGTGTGTCTTTGGTGAGCCCACCTGCCATATATAACAATTGTTATTGTTCATTTTAGTCTATCATCTTCATTTGGTGGGTCCCAATTATATTGGAGTACCAACTAACAACAAATTAAGATATGAAGGTATAAATTAAACTAAAGATGAGACCAGCAGGATGAAGAATAGAAGAAGATTGCATAACCAAGGAAAAACTTGAAACATTTTGAATGGTAAATTAACTACAAACAGTTTCAGAAAAAAAGAACAAGTTATTTTGACTGTGGTCATCCAATGTACACAAGATAAAAATTATCATGAGTTTCTCAAATGCATATGAAAATGTTTAAAAAAAAATTTGTTTTATTACTTTTTTAGGCGTTTAATACTTAAAATCAAGTGGAAGTTTAATACCTCTATAAATTCAATGGAGGATTTGAGGCCTGGAAAAAGTTTCTTTTCCAATCTGCTGATTATTGTGTCTGCAACAAGCTCCTTCTTCGCCTCATAATCTTTTATGGAAAGCCCCTATATTTTCCCCCAAAACAACAATGAATGTAAATGGTATGCTGAGTTAACATTAAGAAATATGTATATACTTTTCATTCTTAAGTGTCAGGTATTAACCGCAAAGTTTCCATTTTTGGAAGATTGTCAAGCAAATGTTACCTGTTTGCCTATTCTAATCACTACTGACAGTACTGAATTTGATACACAATATTCCTCCGATTTGTTTATACCAAAGGGTAATTTAGACATTTCACATACAATCAAACTAGATTCAAGCTAGAGTAAGCTAATAGCCTTGATTAACATTTAATCAGTTATTGAGGGCACTGATTTTCATCCACAGTATTCCTCCTAGTGTCACTACTAACATGTATCTTAGGCATTTCACCAAACAATGGAACACTTCTAGAGTGAAGGTAAAGTGTGATTATTTGTCAGCTCTGATCACTAGGCATAATAAACAGCATCAGATTTGATTCACAAGATTCCTCCTATTTCATAAGGGCACTTCAGACATTGCACTAACAATCAAACACTTCTAGAGTCAAGCTAAAAGTTGCTTGTTAGCCCATTATAACTGTTGCTTCAAAGGATCTCAGCAACGGAAGGTAGGAGCTACCTTCTCTTCATATCCACCTAAGCTATCTGCCTATCTGAAAGCAGACACAAAGGTTAGCCTCGCCACGAGCAGAACCTCGTGACCAAGCTCGCGTGCAAGAATGAGTAACGAATGAGGGAAAGAGTATTTAATATAGAGAGTAAATGAACAAAGAGAGTTTAGAGTAGTTAACCTTATTTTGTAGAAATGAGGCATGTATTTATAGTATTAGGAGTGGTCTTTAACCACTCTGCACAAAGATACTGTGTGTCAGTTCAGTAGTACATTCATTAAATGCTCTGTTGTACTTCATATACTATCAATAACCATTACTGATTATTGCATGCTCTTTGTGATCCACAAGTTTCGGTCTACATGTTTCACTAACAACCAAACGCTTCTAGAGGTAAAAATGGTGTAACTTATACACATAATGTACTCATTCTCATTTTATCGACTCTTTATTTTCATCCACACGATTCCTCTCATTTTATCATTGCTAAAGAAATTCAGACAGTTTACTAACAATGAACACTTATAATTCCGGGTATTCATCAAGCGTTATTGATGGTATCAGCTTTAAATTCACAAGATTCCTCCTACCTCATAAGGGTAACTAACAATCAAATGCTTCTAGAAATATAATGTTGCAATGTGAATTAATAAATCAAAGATAAAATACCTGCCAGTCCTCTATGGGCGAGGTTGTAAATATGTGAAGAATATGACGCCCTTTTGGAGCTAATGATGAATCGAGCATAGTCGGGATGCTCAAAAATATACTCCCATATGGCTCCTCTAAGTTTTTCCAATCATCCTACACCATTACATAAATCAAACAAGTTTTTTTATCTGCATGAAGACACACATATAGAGATGGCAATTTCAACCCATTTATAAGTTGGCTTAATGGGTTGGAAATTATCCGATTTCTATTCAAACGCATAAAAACCTCCTAACTCACTTATAAAACAAAAAAATGTTAGATTATTTTGCATTAATATATTGCTTATAATCATATTTAGCACATTATTTATTTACAAACCAAAATTTGATTGAAAACGTGCTTGGTGGTCGGTTCAAACCGTTTCAACCCACGCTTACAAATGACCCATTTTTGACCTGTTACCTAACCACCTCACCCCCTCCCCCCCTTTTGCTTCTTTTTTTTGCTACCTCTAAACACAAGACAAGGAGCTAAAAGAGAACCTCAAGAACAAAATGATGACAATCTGTTTCTGGTGGTAAAACATCAGCTTTAACCCCCATGTGAATAGAAAGAAAAGAAGGGGCTTTTACATATCTTTTTTGAAAATTTTCTTCTTCTTTGGGCAAATCCTCCTTTTTCAAAAGTTTGCCTGCATAAAAAGAACATATAATCTAGTAATCTAAATCATTGTGAATAAAGACAATTATAATAGTGGAGTTAAAACAAACCGAAAGTATCCCATCTAGTAGCATTCGAGATTATGGTTTTGGCAAACAACTCTCTTCCATCTGATAGTCTCACTCCTACCTGTAGTATGAAAGAATACACTGGCTTGTAAATGCATGAGATACTTCGTCTCATGAAAGTAGCAGTGTTCTACTTAGCACTAAATGACTAAACTACCCTTTATTTTCTATCTTAGCACTAACATCAACAGTTAAGTGGCAAGACTCACTGCTTTCCCATTATCAATGATAATGCTTGTGACATTTGCCCTGTAGAGCATTTCGCTTCCCTGATCAACTAAACCTTTTGTTAAGGACTTTGCGATTCCTCCAACCCCGCCAACTGGGTAATTAATGCCCCCAAAATGTCGATCACATAACACCTAACAAAAACATAAAGTCAGGAATGGGGCATTAAAAAGGAAGAACAAACCAACGAAAAGAAGTCAATGTTTACCATGCAGGCAATTATCATGGGTGTCTTTAATGCATTAACTGTGCTCACAAGAAAACACTGCAAGAACAGAACAATCATGATATTTTAGAACCTAGGAGACAGTTTGACAAAACGAACCCATTTTAGAAATGGGTTGATTTGCGTTGCGTTTTTTTCTCAAACAGTTCAAATGGATCAAATAAAACAAGTCAAACGGCTTGAATGCGTAAGACCTCCTAAATAGTCTTATTCAGAGATTTAGATCATACTAATGTTGCCTTTTTAATCGTAATCAGCGCAATAATTGTCTATAGAATTGTTAACAATAAAGTGTTACTTGGTGAACCCGGACTTGTTTGACTAGTAGTAAGAAATAACCCATGTTGCCACATTTACTTAGGAGATAGTAATGACCCACCTCAGCATCTATGAATGAGAGCACTTCGGGATCTTTTATGTAACTGCGAGCTATGGCTCCCGCATTTTGAGGCAAATAGTAAGCTGCAGAAGACACAGATAACGTACAATTTGCATTACATTTGCTGAAAAATGGTTAAATTTGCACTAGATAGTAGGTCCATAACATTTCTTCTTCACAAGTCTTGTCTTCATTTCTTGAACTATACGCGGCCCACACTCATGTTTTTAGTTTCCGGACCATATAATAAGGTCCCACAAAGTGAAAATGTCAAATATCAGATGGTTAAGATAAGGGAGATGATATTTCCACTTATAAAGTTGATTCATCCACTACAAACTCATGATTTACTAACTTCTAACATAGCTTCAAAGGTGTTGTACCTTTAGTGGATGAATCAAATCTATAAGTGGAAGAATCAATTCCCTTAAGATAAACTGGCAAGAGAGATACTAATCAATTTTATTCTGTGGGTCATGTTTACCAGAACTGAACATATGATTTTGGGTCCCACTTAGAGGGTGTTTAGATATTCATTTCAAAATTGATATTACGAAGAAGCAGAGGTGGATAATCAGATGACAAAAACTGTGGATGATGGTTCTACATTTATCTCAAAATCATTTTGAGCCTAAATATTAAAGAAAAAATAATCATCATTACTTTATCTCAAATCAGTTTACCCATTTAAACCCACAACCAAACACCCCCTAGTTCATGTGATTAATGAAGATGATGCCCACAAAAAGTAGTACAAAAAGCAGGTTCAGAATATGCAAATATTCAAGGTGGCAATTTAAGCTCATTTACTTAAGAACAGGCCAATTCATATTATGTTTTATCTCTAACGGATCAAATGTGTAAAACTTATAAAATAACCATAAGAAACAGTTTAAATAAGTCAAATGGGCTCAAAGTAGCCCAATGTGTATTTTTAAATTTATAAGACAGAGTTTCAGTTGACCTGTTTCAACCACATACAAAAATATCCCATTTTTTTCTGAATCCATTCTGACCCGTTACTAATCCGCCCATTTTGCCGCCTTTACAAATAGGAAACCAACAGTTGCACACAGACAACATACCTAGTGTCAAGCATTCCACAGGCTTTTTAAAAAACAGACCAAAGAGGTATATAGGTTCCTCAAGGGACTTAAGTTCCAATGAATTCAAAGCATTAAAAATCTGATGCATATGCAAAAAAAAAAAAAAAAAAAAAAAAAAAAAAAAAAAAATCTTTAGCCAACATGTTGATTAAAAGTGGAGGTGAAAAGATCAACTAGATGCTGCAAAATCACTTACTAAAAGTCAATACAGACCTTCCAGCATTCATTGTAGAATTTGAGAATCCCTTCCTTTTCATGGGGAAATTTACTCGTAAGTTCATAAATGAAATCATCATATTCTCTGTGTACTTGGACAGAAAGGTTATTTGGTAAATGAAAATGAACAGTAGTTGGATCTGGTATCACCTCCATTTTACACCCGACCGCTGCCAAAGCTCGAGTTATTAAATTCACGTTTCCCTATCGCATAAAAAAAAAAAATTCAAAAGGGTAAACGACTTGATGGATGAATCAACACCATCAAACTTCATTTTATATTATTCATTAACTGACAATAACTGCTTCAAAAACACATGTTCAAGCACCCCTAAATGTCCATTCGAGTTCATTCGACATGGAAGTTTCATTCTTTCCACTAAATGGAAACTATGATCATAATTTAAACCACATTCAACACATATTTTGGACACACAAGTGAAAATGTCGAATAATATACACGATCAAGATCTAATCAAAGGAACACTGATGAGTGACAGCAATATCAAAACCAACAAAGTGGAAGAAAACTATTCGATAATTAAACTAAGGGAGCTACTATTTGAAACCTCCTCCCTCTCATATATGGATGTGTCACATCAATCAATTACAGTTTTCAATGTATGTTATGCACTCACATATATCACATCAGCAGAGTCAAATTAGACTATAAGGCCATCAGTACCGCCCTAAGTTTACCCAGCTTACCCTGACAGCCACATCACAGCCACATCAGCTTTTTCTCTCTCCTACCCAATTTACCCAATTTGCTAGTACCACCTTCTCTCTCCTACCCTAACATTTTCGCCACTTTTTTTAATTCTTTTACTTCACACAATTTATTATTTAACAAAATAAAATATTTATAAATAAATTTAAACAACTAAAACTTCATTTCATTAAAATAAAAAAATTACATTACTAAAATTAAAAAAAATTACATCACTAAAATTAAAAAAAAATTACATTACTAAAATTAAAAAAACAAATTACAAATATTAAGATAATTAAAATTTAGAACTCAATTACGAGGTGCTTCGTAGCCGAGTACTTCCTCGATATTAACGTATTCAAAATATACGTGTGAAAATGTTTGTGAAAATGTTTGAGAAAGTGTTTGGTAGAGTGTTTGAGAGAGTTTTGAGAAAATGAATATGAAGAAGATGATTTGAAAATGGGTGAAAGTTGGTTGTATATAAAGGGTTAAAATTAAAAAAAAAACAAAAAAAAACAATATAACCGTTGGTTTCAATTTTCAAAAAAAAAATTCTTTTTTTTTTACATAAAGGGTTAAAATTAAAAAAAAAATACAATATAATCCGTTGCAACAATCGGGTGTTTATACCCGGCTCCAAAGCCCGCTAGCCACACCCGTTTCACCCGTATGGGTGTTTTTGAGTTACCCGGCCGAACCCGATACCACACCCGGAGGTGGTACGGGTGGCCTAAAGGGGATTCAAATAGTTTCACCCTTAAATTAAACATAATGAAAAACTATGATTAGACCATGCGCATCGCCACATTGGCCAACGTTGGTCGATCCCACTAGCCCAAAACACCATTGGCTGGTTGGGGCGGGTTCCAAGCCCTGCTAGCTCTCTAGCCAGCACAGGTAACCTCCTTTTTTTCTTTTTCTTCCCTTTACTCTCTTCTCTCTCTTAATTATATATAATTTATAATAAAATAATAGGTGTGAGTTGAAGAGAGTTAAATGTAAAAGTTTGTGGGTTACTGGGTTAGAGAGGGTTAAAAAATAGGAGATGATACGGATACTGATATGTTGGATGCTAACGGTCTTACCTTATCACCGAACCCATACATGACAGATGAACCAACATCAAAAGTGTAACCATCTTGTTAGGACCGTTACCAGGGAACCGACCAACGATATTGTCCGCTTTGGGTTTCCCCTCACGGCTTTAAAACGCGTCAGTTGGTAAGAGTAAGATCCACCCTCCTTATAAGGAGAATGAATTTCCCTTGCCTCACCAATGTGGGATGCTCCTGCATTGCTACAGGAGCGGTGGGTTTAAGAGTCGCGGATTTGACCGGCTCGAGGGAACGTTGAGCCCCATAAACCCAACATTCCCCCCCCCCCACATTGGTGCGGCCCCCCGGCTCTGATACCAATTGTTAGTACCAAATGTCAAGTATCAAACATAAATCTGGAAGCAATCTTACAATGATATGTCTTGGTATGAATGTATGCGTATGAACACGAGAGTAAACCAAGAACACATCTTGATCATGTAAACATGTCAGGTCTAAACAAGACCACACTTAGGCTGCGGTTCTTGGTTAATTGGCTCGTGACCTCTTTGCTTCAGTTGAGATTACCTGGTTCTGACCCGCTTGTTCACATTTACGGGCCTAAAATTAAATATGAACGAGGCGCATCAGTTGCGTTTAATGTGAAGAATCAAAGCAAAGGGCTAATTAATCCAGAAATAGTTCAAAAATTGGCTGAAGCAAATGGGGTTTCTCTTGGTGTTGGTATTCTTTGTCATGCAAGGATTATTCAAAGCACACGACAGAATCGTGCAGCTATCGATCTTGCTGATACAACCGTTTGCAAACCCATGAACAATGACGGAAATAGTGGCGGATTTGTTAGAGCCGAGGTTGTTACTGCTTCACTCGGTTTCTTGACTAACTTTGAAGATGTGTATAAATTGTGGGTTTTTGTTGCGAAATTTCTTAATCCATCTTTTGTTGGAGAACATGGAGTTTTGGAAGGTGAAGAAACAGAAATTGGGTAAAGCTTTAATCTTTTGGTAAAGTTTTTTGCATTTATATATCAAGATAGAAGATACCCATTTGGAGATGATGTTAATGGTGGATTTGAAATCTGGTGCAAGTGTTATTGTATTATGTGAAATATTGCTTTTGATTTTAACAATTTTTTGGTTTAAAAAAAAAAAAAAAAAAAAAATTTGTTAGGACCGTTACCAGGGAACCGACCAACGATATTGTCCGCTTTGGGTTTCCCCTCACGGCTTTAAAACGCGTCAATTGGTAAGAGTAAGATCCACCCTCCTTATAAGGAGAATGAATTTCCCTTGCCTCACCAATGTGGGATGCTCCTGCATTGCTACAGGAGCGGTGGGTTTAAGAGTCGCGGATTTGACCGGCTCGAGGGAACGTTGAGCCCCATAAACCCAACACATCTCTCTCATAGAACCCTGAACTCCCACCAGGAATCACATATTTCTCAAGCACCAATACCTTTGCTCCCTTCA
The DNA here is from genome assembly GCA_947179395.2 of Pulicaria dysenterica. Lineage (NCBI taxonomy): Eukaryota > Viridiplantae > Streptophyta > Magnoliopsida > Asterales > Asteraceae > Pulicaria > Pulicaria dysenterica. Next base: position 75,853,253 of record OX359292.1, on the reverse strand, counting down.
CCGCCAACTGTGTCGCCGCCACCAATCCACCAATCCCTGAACCAATCACAATTGCATCATAACCACCGCCGCCGCCGCTGCTATCCTTCCTCTTCCCCTCCGCCACGTCATCTTTCTCCACTACTTTACTAACATCCATCGCCGATTTTGCCCTAACAGAGAGCAAACTTCTTTTTCTTTTCACTTTATTAAGGAATCCCACCTCCTGATTAGTATGATTTTGGGTTTTCAAGTGTTTGGAACAAGAAAGACTCTGCTTTGACAATTTTGGTTCATCAAGAACAGTGTAATTTGAGGTTCTTAAGGGTCTCAAACAAGAAAGTAGCTGATATGTGCATCTGGGTTCTTGAAGAAAACTTGAATTCCCCAAATGGGAAGCCTTGGAATCAAGAAAAAACAGAGAACTTGGAAAACCGATATTCGTGTTTCTTGTTTTGCAGCTACCCAAATAGCCCAATTGCATCTTTGAAAGCGAAAAATGAGTTCTTTTACGAAATGAGAGACAACTATCAGGTGGAATTACGCAGAACGAAGAGGTACGAGAATGAAGAGGTATTTCTTACTTGACATGCACGTGAGATTTATTATCTCCTTAAATCAATTTACAAAAATATTACACTATTCATTTCGATTTTCATTTTACCTCCGTAACAAATTTTTATTTTCCCCCCTTTAGTTTATATAAATTATATTTTACCTCATAACATAATTTATATTTGCATTATCATTTTTTTTTGTTATTACTACAACTATTAAATATGTTTTTTATTACATTTTACCTCATAACATAATTTATAGCTTCATTGTAAAAGTGGAATTCATGGATGTGGAGCGTGGGGGGATCAAGTGTGGCAGGGTGTATGTGAGAAATTCATGAGTGGGTGGGTGATGACATTGAAGGGGGTAATTGGTCGGCTCATATTGGTTCTCGCGATTCTCGCACGAAAAACAGTTCTCATTTAAACTTTTGCATATATATATATATATATATATATATATATATATATATATATATATATATATATATATATATATATATCCCCTCTGGTCAAACATGGCAGATAGTGAGATCACCAAAATAAAAAAGAGTTAGAAAAACTTTATTATTCTTACTTTTCATTCCTAAGTAAAGAAGTCGAAAATTTCTTTTATAGTTTTTCTTTATTATTTGCAGGTTTAGATTAAGTTTCCTATATAATCTCCTCATAATTTCCTATATAATAATATCATCTATTGTACTCGTAGTTTTTCCACGTTAAATCTTGGTGTTTTTTGTTTTCATATTATTTATTTGTATTTCGTTTTTACTTGGTTATATATACATACACACACACACACACAACAACAAGTGGTATTAGAGCCACGTTGTTTTCTAATTACCTTTTTTTCAATCTACTGGGTTTTATCGACATGGCTACTTTAATATACGATATTACGTTGTTGAGCCATGAATTTCTTCATGGTAAGTAAGAAGCAAGCGATATTGGCGATCTTGATAATATGCTCTTAGGTCTTGAAAAGATGTTTGCGGGCTTGGTCATATGAGAAGAAAGAAAAGATCATAATACTCTCTCTCTCTCTCTTTCATATTCATCTCTATTTATCTAATAATATTTTACAAGATGTATGATGACGTTACAAAAACTTTGTTAGATGTTCAACATGTTCCAAGTTTTAAAAGAAATCTTATTTATTTGACTATTCTTGATCTTCAATGGTACAAGTATTATAGTGAATGTGCAGTTCTAAATGTTTTAAAATACCGTCTAACTGAGATGAAAACTGATATCAAGTCTGCAAACTTGTATCATATTCTTGGTACTATCATAAAAAGTAGTGTTTCAGCGACCATGTTTGAACTTTGCTAAACTTTGATTTATATAACAATCTATTTTCAAAGGATTTTTGGTACACGATACTTTTTATAATGAAGAGTTTAATGAATATTTAGGTTGTTATTAGCTACACGGTAAAATCATCTCAAGATAGAGATTGTTGCTTACGAATTACGATCCGATTTTACACAAGTTGGGCCCTTAACCCATTTATTACACAACTAAGGCCTTGATTAACATACAACCTATATATATATATATATATATATAGACAAAAGTTCATGCGAGAACCGTTGTTAGCGCGAGAACCGCGAGAACCAATCTAAGCCGTCCAATTCCCCCTCCTTCAATGTCATTGCCCACCCATGAATTTCTCACATGCACCCTGCCACACCCTATCCCTCCACGCTCTCCATCCATGATACTTCCCATATCCAAGGAATGGCTGAGATTGGTTCTCGCGGTTCTCGCACTAACAACGGTTCTCGCATGAACCCTCCCCTATATATATATATATATATATATATATATATATATGTTTCTCGGTCAAATATGGCATATTGTTAGATCACCACAATTGAATAGAGTTAGAAAACTTTATTATTCCTGCTTTTTATTCCTACGCAAAGAAGATCAACTTTTTATGATTTTTTTTTTAATTATTTATAAGTTTAGGTTATGTTTTGATTATCTGCTTTCTTGTAAACCTAATCATATTTTTCTTATATAGTAATATCACCAGTTATGCTTGTGGTTTTCTCTCATAATTGGGTTTTCCATGCTAAATCTATGTTCTCGTTTTCATATTATTTATTCGTATTTTGTTTCTAAGTAATTGAATATATTTATTTTACAACATGCAACGTATTATGGGATGAATTTAAACCTCAATTTTGTATTTATAAAGCATCTTCATGGCTACTAGCGCGAGTGGAACGGAAAAAAAATTGTTTCAAATTGTAATTTCTGTATGTTCTCAATTGTATCAAATATCAACATAATTAAAGCAAATACATAATGATGAGTTCTCTATGATATGTATTATGTAAGAACGTGAGAGAGAAGAACAATATGATGAAAACGAAATTTTGTATGCTTAGTTTATTATGTTTTGTTGACGTGTATCTATACACATAAAATATTTACTAAATATACCATGTACTATGACTAATATCAATATTACGTTCTAACTAAAATATAAATAGACACAACTTTATCTTCTAATAATTCCTTTAACAAATTTTATTTCTTTTGGAAAGATATATTCTAGGATAAACTTCCCTTGGTAGAAAAAACAAAAACTGACAAAAACTGAATACTGGTATAAACTAGGTGGATTCAAAGACGATAAATGGGGATCAGAGAAACTTGATTATTCCAACAGGGACGGGGATAGGTTTGGCTTATAGCACCGGATATCATTAGTATTATCATAATTATAAACCGTTTAAACATGAAGTATGTTATGAATACATCTAAATACACATGTTCATCTCTTGCTATAAAGTGCAATTGTACAATTGCCAAAATCTTTGCTTTTATAGCCCCATTTATTATTAACTTTTTCTCTTTGAATGTGTTTTATAGTTGTAGACTTGTAGTGTTCTTGAATATCCATATTCCATATTAGACCACCACCTCCATCAAGGCATCAACCACCATCACTCTCACCCAACAAACCAATAATTAAAAGAAGAAATAAAAAAGAAAGTAGAAAAAATCTTAGTTTATAAATGAAATATAGATATAAACTTAAATACAAAAATAAAAACCTTATAAAACAAAAAGAACCAACATATACACTTTTATATGCAACAACAACAAATACTCAATCCTGCTTTAACGGAAATTATACTGTTCATTGTATGTAATACAAATATGAAACCAAAACTTAAAGAGCGGGAAAATATGTATTTAGATTTCTCTTTAACTGAAACTGAACTATACTGGAAAAAAGAACACTTGAATCAATACATCATTGATGATCATTAATATGAATGAACCTGTAGATGTAGAGTAGATATAAATTTTTACATTGTTACACATATAAGCTTATTACGCTAACGACCTCAACCAACCGAGAAGTCCAAGGAGCCCTGCATCCAATACTGCTGACTTCTTTTCAAGCCCTGCAAAGTGAAAACAGAATACAGAACTTTTAGTGACAGTTTAAAACATACGGGTCAGCCGTCGTGTTACGGTGGGGCTTGAAACCAATGGTTGCTGGACCACGGAAAATTAGCATAAACTCTCGACCTGTTCACTTATGAATGGATCTAATCAGGTGATTGGGTTCTGTTCTAATCTCTAACACGCCAAAAGGAGCCCAACCAAACAGTATTTTAAAGCATACAACCTCCAAAGTCGGTTTATCAAAAAATGGGTTCTTAATTATATAATTGTTATAATCATATTTGACTTATAAATTATTTAAAAAAAATATTGGACACAATGTGTTACATTCGTTAGGTATGCTTGTAGAAAATTCTTAAAACAATTGCTCATGGTGAAGGCTCGGGTATCTAAATTGTTTCCAATCTAAGTCATACGATTAGTTATCAATTGGTAATCGATTTTTTATGTTTCCATAGAGATGACTAGTTGTGGGATGGAAAGAGTATTTCAATTACACTTACCAACGTCTGCAGCTACTCGGTGTGCACACATTACACCAGAAAAGGCAACGGCTATAACGCCTTGTCCAGGAAAGCAACTATCACCCACACAATAAAGACCATTTATAGCCTACAAGATTCAATACAAAAAAATAAAAGTCAAGTTAGATTCAAAGCAAAGCAATCCTAAGATGTGGAAAGAAGGCATTTTTTAGAATCAAAATTGACACATATCCAACTTGAATTTTATCATTACTTTTTGACAAGAAAAGTTGAATTATCTCTATGATCAAATAAATGTAGGAAGTAATTGGAAGTTTTAATGGGATCTTTGGATCTAGATTTGGAAAGTAATTATGTATACTGAATGATCCAATAAAGATTTGTAGACAGTAGCAGATCTAGTAAAAGAGTTCATGGGGGCACAATACACCATATATACAAAAAAAAAAGGAACAGAACCATAATGTCTGTTGATAATTTTGTTAAAGTATACCAATATCTAGGTAATTTTATTGCAGCTAATAATAGTTTTGTTGCAGCTGCTACAAACTGATAATCCCAATTTGATCTAGTTGACCCCTAGATAGTAAGAAATAGGCACAATATCTACATCCAAATTATAAAAACTAATTATTGCAATTTAAAGTTGCAGTAAGAAAATAATTAATTCCAAAATGCAAATCCAAACATCAGTTAACTTACAGTAGTATTAAAAGGCATTCCCAACAAGCCCTTAGGAACGTTACGCGGCATTGGCCCATATGTGCCACTATCACGAGCCAAGTACCGTCTGTGTGTCTTTGGTGAGCCCACCTGCCATTTATGAGAATTGTTAAGGGTCATTTTAGTCTTTATCATCTTCATTAAGTGGGTCCCAATTATATTGGAGTACCAACTAACAACAAATTAAGAAGTGAAGGTAAATATACAAATAAAGAAGAGACCAACAGGATGAAGAATAGAAGAAAATTACATAACCAAGGAAGCCTAAAACATTTTAAATGATAAATTAACTACAAATAGTTTTGAAAAAAGAACAGGTCATTTTGACTGTGGTCATCCAATATACACAAGGTAAAGTACAAGCCACAAGATACAACTACTCAAAATTATCATGAGTTTCTCAAATGCATATGAAAATGATAAATAATTTTTCATAAAACCCTTTTGTTTTATGAACTTTATGGTGTTTAATACTTGATTTCAAGTGGAAGTTTAGTACCTCTATAAATTCAATGGAGGATTTGAGGCCTGGAAATAGTTTCTTTTCCAATCTGCTGATTATTTTGTCTGCAACAATCTCCTTCTTTGCCTCATAGTCTTTTGTGGAAAGCCCCTATTTTTTTTCCCCAAAACAACAACGAATGTAAATAATATGTATATAATTTTCATTCTTAGGTGTCAGGTATTAACTGCAAAGTTTTCATTTTTGGAAGATTGTCAAGCAAATATTACTTGTTTGCCTATTCTAAACACTATGGACAGTACAAACTATGATACACAATATTCCTCCAATATGTTTATGCCAAAGGGTAATTTATACATTTCACATGCAATCAAACTGTTAGATCAAGTAACCGGATTTCTTCTACAATCGTGATATACATTTTTCAAATTTGATTTTCGACCCTAAGGTCCCGTTTGTTTCACCGCAATGCAAAGGAATGGAAATGATTTTTATTCCATCCATGTTAGTTATGGAATGACATTCCTCTACCCAAAGGAATATTAATACTTCAAAGAATTTAATCCCTTTCCAAATAATGTTACCAAACGCAATATACAACGGAATTTGATTTCAATTCCATTACATTCCTTCACATTACGGTGAAACAAACTGGACTTAAGTGTCTGGGTATCACGAAATCCAAATTGGGAGAATTATAGAAGTGTATGATCAAAGTTCTTGGCATAGAAGATGATCAGAACCAGAGAGAATAGAGTATTTCAAATTATCTGTGTGTTTCAAAATGATGATCCGTTTTGCATATCAAAACCAGAAAAACAGAGGTTACAAAGTTTCATGCTTTACAATGAAAACCCTTTAAAATCGAGAATTTCCATTATAAACCTTCCACTATTATCAATTTTCGGGCCGGGTTGCTGCCCCACACCCCACCAGAGGCTCTGCCCCTACAACCCTGCAAAGGGCGCTGCCCCCTAAATCTTACCAGGACCAGCTTAGACTAATACAAATGTGTACTCCACACTCTCCATATTTTTTTTAGAACAAAGCTCAATCCCCTTGAAACACACGTATAAATTCCATTACATTAAATGAACCGATGATACTAAAATCACCAACACAAACTGGATTCAAGTTAGAGTAAGCTATTAGCCTTGATTACCATTAAATCAGTTATTGAGGGCATTGATTTTGATCCACAAGGGTTTTTATATATATTCATTACAGATTAAACAAAACTACTTTCAAAGGTTCCATAAAAATCGAGCACCTTCTAGAGTCGAGTTAAATATTTATCCAATTAACCTTTGTTGAAGATGCTGATTGGATGCATAAGATTCCTTCTTTTTTATGATTGTTATGTAGGTATTTTAGATATTTTATCAGCACTCAAATAATTCAAGAGACAAGCTAATGTTTACCTATATACCCATTGGAACTATTAACTATACTGATTTTCATCCACAACATTCCTCCAAGTGTCACCACTAACAAGTATCTTAAGGCATTTCACCAAACAATGGAACACTTCTAGAGTGAAGGTAAAGTGTGATTATTTGTTAGCTCTAATCACTAGGCATAATAAACAGCATCAAATTTGATTCACAAAATTATTCCTATTTCATAAGGGAACTTCAGACAGTTCACTAACAATCGAACATTCCTCTCATTTTATCATTGTTAAAGGGGATTTAGACAATTTACTAACAATGGAACACTTATATTTCTGGGTATTCATCAAGCGTTATTGACAGCATCAACTTTGATTCACAAGATTCCTCCGATCTCGTAAGAGTAATTAAGAATCAAATGCTTCTAGAAATATAATGCTGCAATGTGAATCAATTAATCAAAGATAAAATACCTGCCAATCCTCTATGGACGAGGTTGTAAAAATGTGAAGAATATGACGCCCTTTTGGAGCTAATGATGAATCGAGCATAGTCGGGATGCTCAAAAATATACTTCCATATGGCTCCTCTAAGTTTTTCCAATCATCCTACACCATTACATAAATCAAAAAAGATTTATTCTCTGCATGAAGACACACAAATAGAGATGGCAAATTTCGACCCATTTATAAGTTGGCTTATGTTTTATATCTAGCAGGTCATACGGGTTAATTTAAATGATGTAACTAAAAAAAGGCAATGAATAAAACGGATTGAAAGTTATCCGATTTCTATTCAAATGCATAAAAACCTCCTAACTCACTTTATAAAGATTATTATATTATTTTGCATTAATATTTTGTTTATAATAATATCTAGCAAATTATTTATTTACAAAGCTCCAAAAATTTGATTGAAAACGTGTTTGGTGGTCGGTCCAAACTGTTTCAACCCACGCTTACAAATGACTCATTTTTACCCATTACCTAACATACCTCACCCCCGCCCTTTTGCCTTTTTTATGCCACCTCTACACATGAGACAAGGAGCTAAGAGAGAACCTCAAGAACAAAATGATGACAATCTGTATCTGGTGGTAAAACGTCGGCTTTGACCGCCATGTGAATAGAAAGAAAAGAAGGGGCTTTTACATAAATTTTTTGAAAATTTTCTTCTTCTTTTGGCAGATCCTCCTTTTTCAAAAGTTTGCCTGCATAAAAAGAACATATAATGTAGTAATATAAATCATTGTGAATAAAGACAATTATAATAGTGGAGTAAAAACAAACCGAAAGTATCCCATCTAGTAGCATTCGAGATTATGGTTTTGGCAAAGAACTCTCTTCCATCTGATAGTCTCACTCCTACCTGTAGAATGAAAGAATACAATGGCTTGTAAATGATGGAAAGAGTCTGGTAATCCATATGCATGAGATAATTCATCTCATTAAACTAGCAGTGTTCTACTTAACACTAAATGACTAAACTACCCTTCAATTTCACAAAATAAAGGAGGTATTATATGTACCCTGATCAACACAATATGTGCATTTTTAGTGATAACAAAGGACAAACCCAAATCAACATTATTGTAAGAATAACAAAGGTCAAATAGGTCATTTTAACTAAGAAACTTCTTAGCAACAGATTTGTTTTTCTATCTTAGCATTAACATCAATAATTAAGCGGCAAGACTCACTGCTTTCCCATTATCAATGATAATGCTTGTGACATTTGCCCTGTACAGCATTTCGCTTCCCTGATCAACTAAACCTTTTGTCAAGGACTTTGCGATTCCTCCAACCCCGCCAACTGGGTAATTAATGCCTCCATAATGTCGATCACATAACACCTAACAAAAACATAAAGTCAGGAACCCCAGGCGGGGTGAAAGAGGAAGAACAAACCAACGAAAAGAAATCAATGTTTACCATGCTTGCATTTATCATGGGTGTCTGTAATCCCTTAACCGTGCTCACAATAAAACACTGCAAGAACATAACAATCCGTATATAAAAGAAAAAGAGTAACAATCATGATATTTCAAAACCAAGGAGAGAGTTTGACAAAACCAACCCATTTTGCTAATGGGTTGATTTGGGTTGCGTTTTTCTCAAACAGTTCAGATGGATCAGTTAAAAAAACAAGTCAAACACGTTGAAAGCTAGCCAAAGCCTTCTTTTAGGTGCATAAGACCTCCTAAAGAGTCTTATTCAGAAATTTAGATCATACTAATGTTGTCTTTTTAATCATAATCAGCAGCAATAATTGTCTATAGAATTGTTAACAATAAAGTGTGACTAGGTCAACCCGGACTTGTTTTGATTTGTACTAAAATAACCCACTTCAACCGCTAACCAACCCGCCCATGTTGCCACATTTACTTAGGAGACAGTAATAACCCACCTCCGCATCTATGAATGAGAGCACTTCTGGATCTTTTATGTAACTGCGAGCTATGGCTCCCGCATTTTGTGGCAAATAATAAGCTGCAGAAGACACGGATAACGTGTAATTTGCATTACATTTATTATGTGGGTCATGTTTACCAGAACTGAACATATGATTTTGGGTCCCATTTAGAGGATGTTTAGATGTGTGTTTCAAAATTAATATTACGAAGAATCTGAGGTGGATAATCAGTTGACAAAAACTGCGGATGGTGGTTTTACATTTATCTCAATTATCATTTTGAGCCTACATATTAAAGAAAACATAATCATAATTACTTTATCTCAAAAAAGTTACCAATTTAAACCCACAACTAAACACCCCCTTAGTTCATGTGATTAATGAAGATGAAGCCCACAAAAAGTAGTACAAAAAGCAGGTTACAGAATATGCAAATATTCGAGGTGGCAATTTAAGCCCATTTACTTATGAATGGGCCGATTCATATTATATTTTATCTCTAACGCTTCAAATGTGTAGAACTTAATAAAATAACCATAAAAAACAGTTTAAATGAGTCAAACGCGCTGAAAGTAGCCCAGTGTGTATTTTTAAATTATAAGACAAAGTGTTTCAGTTGACCTATTTCAACCACATACAAAAATATCGCATTTTTTCCAGAATCCATTCTGACCCGTTACCAATCCGCTCGTTTTGCCACCTTTAAAAATAGGAACCAACAGTTTCACACAGACAACATACCTAGCGTCAAGCATTCCACGGGCTTCTTGAAAAACTGACCAAAGAGGTATATAGGTTCCTCAAGGGACTTAAGTTCCAACGAATTCAACGCATTATAAATCTGTTACATACCAAAAATAGAATAATCTTCAGACAACATATTGATTAAAAGTGGAGGTGAAAAAGAACAACTAGATGCTGCAAAATCACCTTTACTAAAAGTCAAAACAGACCTTCCAGCATACATTGTAGAATTTGAGAATCCCTTCCTTTTCATGGGGAAATTTACTTGTAAGTTCATTAATGAAATCATCATATTCTCTGTGTACTTGGACAGAAAGGTTATTCGGTAGATGAAAATGAACAGTTGTTGGATCGGGTATCACCTCCATTTTACACCCGACTGCTGCCAAAGCTTGAGTTATTAAATTTAAGTTTCCCTGTCGCATAAAAGATGATAATTCAAAAGGGTAAATGACTTTATGGATGAACTAACACCATCAAACTTCATTTTATATTATTCAAATCCTTCCCTATATCGTTCATTTTCATTGTTTCAAACAGTTTACCGATTCCTCATTGTTTTGGGTCTAACTTCATGTCTAGATGGAACACATAGTAAAACTATAGATCATACTTAACATATAATTAAGGCCAAGGCCACAAATGAGCAAAAATAATTGCTTATCGTATAGGAACACATTTCCGAGGACAAGGTGTTTCTTGGATTTACGCTTTAATTTGATAATAATTTTTTATTATTATTGAGATTAAACTATGGAAAAGTAAGTAAGAAGTAGCATGAAGACAGCCGGTTGAGATACATGTAAAAAATACCCGAATATATTTGAAGAATGTAATTTATTATTATTTATTAACTCAAGATAAACTGCTTCAAAAACACACATTCAAGCACTCCTAACTGTCCATTCGAGTTCATTCGACATGGAAGTTTCATTCTTTCCACTAAATGGAAACTATGATCACAATTTAAACCACATTCAACACACAAGCTGAAAATGTCAAATAATATACACAATGAAGATCTACATATCTAATCATGGCAAAGGAACATCGATGATTGACAGCAAAATCAGAACCAACAAAGTGGAAGAAAATTATTCGATAATTAAATTATACAAAATGAAACTATAATTACCTTATCACCGAATCCAAACATGACAGATGAACCAACATCAAAAGTATAACCATCTCTCTCATAGAACCCTGAACTCCCACCAGGAATAACATATTTCTCAAGCACCAATACCTTTGCTCCCTTCACCGCCAACTGTGTCGCCGCCACCAATCCACCAATCCCTGAACCAATCACAATTGCATCATAACCACCGCCGCCGCCGCTATCCTTCCTCTTCCCCTCCGCCACGTCATCTTTCTCCACTACTTTACTAACATCCATCACCGATTTTGCCCTAACAGAGAACAAATTTCTTTTTCTTTTCACTATATTAATGAATCCCACCTCGTGATTAGTATAATTTTGGGTTTTCAAGTGTTTGGAACAAGAAATACTCTGCTTTGACAATTTTGGTTCGTCAAGAACAGTGTAATTTAGGGTTCTTAAGGGTCTTAAACAAGAAATTAGCTGATATGTGCATCTGGGTTTATAAAGAAAACTTGAATTCCCCAATTGGGAAGCCTTGGAATCAAGAAAAAGCTGAGAACTTGGAAACCCGATATTCGTGTTTCCTGTTTTGCAGCTACCCAAATAGCCCAGCTGCATCTTTGAAAGAGAAAAATGAGTTCTTTCACGAATTGAGATACAATTATCAGGTGGAATTACGCAGAATGAAGAGGTACGAGAAGTGTAGGGGGTTTTGGATTAGTGGCATGTATGCATGATGATGATTCCAACCAAAATGCAGATTGATCCTTTAACGAGACGAGACAAAAATCGAAAATGTCGCCCAGCATTCGAATCTTTTAAGTATTTATTTGTGGGTATCTTTCATCTTAATGTTCTCACCAATTATATGCTTCTATGAATAACCATTTTTTTGGTAATAAAAAGGTGTTTAAGCCTTAATAAATATGGCTATTTTTAATAGGTTGTTTTTTATTTATTTTCTTATGTATAAGCATATCATGATTTATAGTAAAAAATAAATAGACATTTTAGTCAAAAATAGGTTTATAAAAAATAGAGTTACTTACATTTTACTTACATTTTTTTATTCATTTTAAATACTTTTAGAAAATTAAAAACATATAACAAGTTATTTTCTTATATCACACATTTTAACTCTATTCTTGCTCTTCTTTCTCTCTCACACACACAGTTCCCACCTTTCTATCCGTATGTGTTATACACTTCTTTTTCTTTTTTCTTACCCAATGTCAAATCAGCGTCACGTCATTCTCATTCTTCCTACTCAAATTAAGTGTTATACTTCTTTTTCGAACTCTCCCCGCGTTTTTTATTTTTATACTAATAAATTAAGTATGTGCGAGTGTGTGATTGGTTGAGAGAGGTAAGGGTGGGAGTTATGCAGCTTCTCAATTGAGTCGCTATAACCAAAGGCCTTAGCCGATTAACCTACCCAAATATTTAGCTAAGAAAACAAGCACGGCCAAATAATCTACTTTTTATGGTGTTATTAAGCTATAGATTCACAAAATAAAAAACCTTTTTAGAAATAAAGTGAACCTGTTATAAGGGAGGGAGGAAGTATTTCACATTCTCACATCCATCATACCGTATCACGTTAAATTCTAACTTTATCAAATTTATAATCACACACCTATCGTTCTGGACTCTTACTTCATCACACCTAAAAAAACAAAAGCAGAAAAAGAGTATGAGAAGATCACATAAATATTTCACATTGGTTGAGTATAATAGTGTAACTCACACAACAAGTGAATGAAATTGTAGCCTCACAGTGGTTTTTATTCCACTCGCTCCTTGCCCCCTTGGTAAATTAGAAGGCATTGATATAGAAGCAACGACAAACCTAGTATAAGGTATGAGGTAGTTCGTGCTACACCTAACATTTTTACGCGTAGTGTAAATATACGACTGAAGTTTTTGTACATAGATGCAACCCCTACTTAAATTTTCTCGGTCCAATAATCCTAAATCCACTACTATATATAAAAAAAGTTCCAGAAACTACATATAATAAAATAAAAAACATTCATTATCCGTATCATATTCATAATAAACATTTATTAACAAAAGTTAAATGACCCTTAGCGGATGCTATTCAACACCCCGGCTTCACGATCAACCAAAGAAGGGACACCGGCCATTACAATTACAATATTATACAAATAGGGTTTATTTCATATAATAGTAACTAATTCTAAAAAGTGTTCAATTAAAGTCACCTATAGATTATTTCACAATGTGAAATAAACGGATGAACGACCTTGATAGAACACTTTTCAAACTTAGTTACTTTTATGTGAATTTTCCCTATACAGATATAGATTACTTCGAATATATCTTTAGCTCACTCTAACCACTCAAACTACTTTGAAAACAATCCTCGAAACATAGTCTAAACTTGTGTGGAGTCCCTAGCGTGGAGTAGAAGAAACTTTAACCTAAGCATTTGTAGTAGACTCCCTTCCACTCTAAAAATATTAAAATTGGTTCCCTTGGTAAGTTTGGCCAAACTGCCAGCCAGCATGCACGGCGTTGAAGCTCGTTGTCGTAACTCCATCACTAGTCGTGACTCTAAACGAGAGACTTTGACCATTAAGATATGAATTGCTTTGCCAATTTTGACCCCAGTTTCTCGACATTGCTTGCCATCCGGTTTCGGACCCTTTGATGGATACCTCATGCACCTCCCCTGCACCCGCGACATTGCTGATCAAAACCAAGTTGAAGTAAGAGTGACCGTGCATGGTGAACCTAATTCCGCCTTTTCTTACACATGGAACCCTGCCCAATAAAATTTAGTAAATTATCTGTATATTAAAATCGATAAATAAATATAACATAATTAAATAATAAAAGATTAATTGAGTGAAATAAGTCTGTAATTACTAACAACTTCTACTAATTAATACCCCCTCCACCTCAAAAATATTATTCACTTTTGACTTTTAAGTTTTTTTACAACTTTTACTTTAAATATTTTTGTTTGAGTTATATAATACTTAATGAAAACTATATCAATGAAAGTACATTTAAAGCATAATCTATTCATATATTTTGCATCTAAGTATTATATAAACTAAACAAAAATATTTAAGATCAAAATTGAAAAAGAAAGACTTTAAAAGATCAAAAAGTAGACAGTATTTTTAAGATGGAAGGATCAAATTGGTTTACCTTCTGAAAGATACAGGCACAATCCCAGCTTTGTACTTAGCAATATGTAAGAAAGCAGGTTGAGCCATGTCGAAATGTTGGAGTGGCGGGTTGCACCACCCGCCATTGTTGCTCGGCAAGTCGAAGTTGGGCGGGCAAAAGTTTGTGCCGGTGATGATCACACTTCCTGGGAGGCACCACTGTGGATCATTCACACACTTAATCTCATAGCAACCTCCACAGCTTAATCCGTTATTAAAAAGTGCAGTACTTAGTGCTGTTGTGTTTGTACCATATCCTTCGCTATACAAATTCCCATAACCACAAGCTCCACCTATATATATATATATAGATGTAAGAATTTAATAAACATGACCAAGATGGTTATTATTTCTTAATAAAACTTCATGTCACATTTTGTTTTGTTTTTTTTAAATATATTTCCTAAAGTACCCTTTTTCGAAATTGTGATTTTCGACTGAAAAAGCCCGCTAGCCGAATAGCTCGTTATTGAGCTTGTGATATGGCCATAATGGTAATAACTATGTGTTTGTAATAGTGAAGCTCGTTACATGAGTAACGAACATAATACAAGCTGGTTTTTTTAAATGTAACGGTCCCGGTATATATATTTAGCATATGTTTGTACCTTTTAATCTTTTATATAAAAAATGAAAAGTGAAATAAAGTTAATCTTAAAAATAAGTTAGTGATAATAGTTATTACTCTGAATGTTGTTAGATGAATGTCACATAAAAGAAAATGTGATGTTATATATAGGCAACAAAATTAAGTATTTTCATCACATTAAAATGCGATAGAAGCTCGAAACATACCCATTGTCCCGGAAGCATCACCACCTCCATAAAAAGTGGCGTGGGCGCTCTGCCAGCCGCCGTAGCTGGCGGTTGTGGTGTGGAAGAGGGTGGCGATGGTAGCGTTGAGCAAGAAAAGAAGAGAGATTTTCATGTGATGAGACATGATAAAAATTAAGATGGAGAGAGATTGAAGAAAGTAAGAGTTATGGTTTGAGATGAAAATCATGAGGTGGTGGTGTTGTGTATTTATAAATAAGAAGAGAAACCAAAGATCGACACGGTGGGAGATCAGAGGGAGAGAGAAACGGCGGAGCGGCCAGATTCCGGTGGCAAAGAATAAGGCCAAAGTGCACATGCTGCTGTCTTCATGTGATGGATGTTTTTGTGCAACATGGGATTAATAATTTTTTTATGTAATAATTAAATCATATTAAGTGCATGATTATATCAGGATGTTTGTTTGATTCGATTGATCACAATAATTTCGGATCACACTTTCATAAAACAATAATTGTTTTTATGGACAACACACGACCGCGCGTGTACCCAAATCAAATGAGGTCGGGATAGCTTTGCCTTGGATTTCAGATTTAGCGTTATTTTTTTGTGAAATGGGTTTCCCCTCAGGGGCGGACCCAGAATTTTTGGGGACCGGTGGCACAATATAACGGCAAAAATAAGATCAAGTAAGATTACGGTTGTTGTTCAGGTTTTTTTCCGTGTTTCCAGTTAATCAAGTCGGGTTTAAATGATGTTTCAGTTGTTTTTCCGGTATATTATGGCTAAAATCTAAAACAAAACATAATTTATATGAAGTTTTACTAATTAAATTGTTATTTTTAAAATAAACTAGAGCATTTTAAAAGTATAAATCAAATATTGAACTATAATTTATCATTTTGTTATAAAAAAAACTCATTTTTCATTGAGTTTTTATGGTATGAAAAAATCACTAATAGCACCCAAAAATTTGACTTGTAGCACCGGCTAAAAAAGTCGAATATTTACACTACGCATGCAAAATTGACCGGTGATACGTGACACCGCTGGACCCTATGGCGGTCCGCCCCTGCTTCCGCTCATATATTTTTTGGTGAGGTTAATTTAAGGGTGAAAACATATTAACAAAAAGTGAGAAGAGTATGTAAACTATAAGAACTACATATATTTTCTTATATTTATATTGTATTGTATGAAATACACAAAACTCTAATGACCGGGCGTTTGAGATTAACATGACTTTTAAACTGAAAATAAGATACGTTTAGTTGTCTCTAATGTTTAGGTGTCTTATAAGATCATGGATTTACTTCTTGTTGTGAATAAAAATAATGTAGATTTAGAATTCAATTAGAGGATATGTATGTTTAGATGTTACCCTGTTAGAAAAATATGTATATTAATATCGATTTACGTTATAAGAATAATTAATGCCCTAATAAAACTAAAAAAAAAATTGGTAAAAAAATAAAGACGGTGGTTTGGAAATGGACACCTGTATGTATAACATTTGGAATATATGTATATTCTTTTCATGTCCCGGCCAGTTAATGGAGATCGAATAAGTAATTACTTTAACTAAATCAATCAATTATAGATTAATGCTGGACGTACTAATTAAAAATCTCTCTACTCTATTGATTTAAGTCATAAAATTCAAGTACGACATTGGTTTTCATGTGTGATATATGAATGTGTGGCAATAATCAAGTAGCCTGATATAACATCCTGAAAATGGGCCTAGTTGTGTAGGCTTGTACCTCGTGCTTAGATAGTTGTACAGTTATAACATCCTGAAAATGGGCCTAGTAGTACCTAGTTGTACTTCGTGCTTAAATAGTTGTACAGTGATTTTAAGTGATTTAAATTAGTGTGTTTTAAGTTGATAACGCGTGTTATACGTTAATTAAAGTGATTGTGTGAAAAGTGTCAAGCAGGTTTTAAAGTGATAAAGTGTTAAACGGTTTCATGTAATGATTCCATAAATATCCTCGTTGGTTAAAACGGGATGGTGTGTGTCAAGTTGTAAGTTGAAAAGGAGAATAAAATACCCCGTATTTTAGTAATAAAACCCAAAGTCGGTTTATTAACTCCCTTATCCCCTGGGAGTTGTCAAAAACACACAAACACATATTGCCTTACGTACACACACACATATACTCCAAGCTTTGAGTTTTTGAAAGAGAAATTAAGGAAGCAAGTTGGTTGCAAGAGATTCCAGGGTGGAGTTTGAGTTCTAATTGCTGTTCTTCCTTGATTGTAAGTGTTTTTCTTCTTCCTAGACCCAAGTTTTGTGTTCTTGAGGTCATACACCAAATTGATGGTGTGAATCATGTTTTTGTAATGGGTTTTGGTGTCTAATGTGTTCTTTAGTGTCCTTGGGTGTTAAACAAAGTATACAAGTGGTTAGAACTGAGTTTTGGTCGAAAAAGATGTTAAAAACGCGATTTGCAGGTGCTGTGTCGAAACAGGGACGAATGTCACTGTAAAAAGGGTCCTTGCGGTCGCATGGCAAGGTGCTTGCGATCGCAAGGGGTGTTGCCATCCTTGCGACCGCAAGGGTTAAGCCTTGCGATCGTAAAGGTGTTTGTTAATTACGCACCGCGTAAGTTTTGTGATGTGATCGCATGTGTTAGGCTTTTGACCGTAAGTCTCGTATGTAGGCTATGCGATCGCATGGTAGGTCCATGCGATCGTATGGGTCTGTTTTGTGGTGTTTACCGCTTACGAGCGAAGGAAATAAGGTTTGCGACCATAAGTATGTAACTTGTGATCGTAACCAACCCTGGAACCATGTTTGCGGGTGTAAGGGATTTCCCTTGCGATCGGAAACATGCGTTTGTGATAGAAGGCCTCTTGCAATCGCAAGGAGTACCTTGCGATCGTAAGGGATATTGTTTGAGGGCCTTTGTGACCATAAGGATAGTGCTTGCGATAGCAAGCAGTGGTCCAGCCCTGTCATCTTGTTAAACTTGTGTTTTAAACCATGTGTGCTATGTGTAAGTAATAACCAAGCGTGTATGCGATGTGTTAGGTATATCTGTGGAACCGGAAGACTCGAGTGGCGTATCTGCTTAGTGAGGACTCCAGGTGAGTACCGGTTTTCCCATGAGACTCAATAAGTAGGGCTGTCTGTAGTGTGTTGACACGTGCTATTGTGATAGTGACGTGTTGTGATATAACACGTATAATATGATTATGATAGTGACGATAGATAAGTGATAGTGACGTGTTGTGATATAACACGTGTAATGTGATTATGATAGTGACGATAGATAAGTGATAGTGACGTGTTGTGATATAACAAGTGTAATGTGATTATAGTAGTGACGATAGATAAGTGAAGTGATACGAGATAGACCCAAGTAGGGTTATGACTTATGTGATAACTGTATGCGATGTTTTAAGTGTAATTTGTATTCTGCTCATCAAGAATGAGCAGAAGCTAATGTGATATAGTGATACAGTGATATTGTGATACAGTGATATGTGTGATGCCAAGTGATATAAAATGTGATATGTGATATGCATGCGTACTGTGGACCCTATGGGTCAAAAGTGTTTATGAATCCTGTCCGGACAGACGCAGTGGTTGAAGTCAGTTGTCGATGCGGCTAGGTCCCTTGAGTGTTATTCAGGGATCAGCGGTTCCCACGAGTGATTTTCTGGGGTAAAGGTTCTGCAGGCCGCCGTTCCTCGACATACAGTGAGGATCTTGGTCTATGATCAGATCCAAACGGAGTCCTAGTGGCTCAAACGTGATGGTGGGCTGCTCTTCGCTCCCCCACCGATGCGGATGGTTGTGACTGATTCCCCAGCTTGAATCGTTGAGCCAGGCTAGCTACCTCGCAAGATATGATTCCGCTGACATGTCGGCACACCGCTATGTGATAGCCTAGCTTTGTGTGCCTTATTGTGATATGATAACATACTTATTGATGCTTATGTGTAAATTGGTGCTCACTAGCTAGTTGTAGCTAACGGTGCAAAGTTTCCCTTTTTCGCAGGTTTGTGACTAATGGCCTGGAGAGCTTGGGTTACTTGTGGGTAATTGTGGTATTTATATTGTGGAACACTAATTGTTATTAATATGCATGTGATCCGATGGTCAGTCGTTGGTCGTGGTAACACTTGTTTTGTGAAATGTTAACTAGTCAGATAACAATCGGATATTTTTGTAAATGGTGATTATATCCGCTGCGGTCCTTTGATAAATAAGTTTGAAAAAGTTTTAATTGGCGCTAATTTTAAGCTCGTGAAACACGGTGTTACAATTAGGTATCAGAGCCTAAGTTTGAGAGAATCGGGCACTTGTAAAAGTATTCGATCTCAAACTCGGGCCCGACCATCGTTAAGTGTTCCTGTTGGGGTAATTGGGGCTGAGTGTGAGTGTTAAGTGATTGTGATATGTTGTGTACTAGCGCCCCGTGTTAGTAGATGGTGTGTAAGTGATGTTCTACGTGTGGTTTTTGTGTGTATAGTGAGTAAGTGAGAATGTCTGAGCAGCGAGCTGATAGTGAAAATGCTCGTAAGCAAGTGGAGGATGAGGTATCTCGTACTCATGTTGAAGCTGAGAAGGAATCTTCTCTGCGTGGTACTCAAGGCTCGAGGCCGACTCCAGAGTGGCAGGCGTGTGTTCTGCACCTTGAAGAAGAGCTTTGAGTAACGAGAGAGATGTGGTTAGAGTACGTCAAACGCAAGAGTCCGGAGCGCTGTTCCTACAAGAAGTTCCTTTCTTGTGGACCCAAGGAGTTCGAGGATAGTGATAATCCTTCGAATACCATACGATGGCTTCGAGAGACGGATCAAGTTTTCGAGTCTTGTGATTGTGAACCTGAGTACCGTGTCACGTATGCGGTACGTCTGCTGAAGGGTGATGCCCTGTTTTGGTGGGATTCTGCGAAAGATTCAATGAGTCGAGACGTGATTGTTGCAATGACGTGGGAGCAGTTTTCTGAACGTGTGATAAGGAAATACTGCACCGACTATGATTTAGAAAAGATGGAACGGGAGTTCAGTGATCTCCAGAAAGGAGATAAGTCAGTGGAAGATTTGATCCATGCTTTTACTGATAAGGTGAGATTTATCCCTCACCTAGTAACAGATGAAAGTGCGAAGATTCGCAAGTTTCTGGGAATGCTACCGTAGAGTATAAAGCGCATGTTAGATCTGTGTCTGGTTTGGAACAAGCTTTTGAAATAGCTCGACAAGTTGAGGGAAATCGTCTCCAGTGCAAGGGAGACAAGATAGTTAAGGGTCAGAAGAGGAAATTGCGGAAATCCTCTAAATCTGGTCCTGTAAAATAGCAGCCTTGTGTAGGCGGAAAGTTGAGATCGTGTAAGAAGCCCAAATTTGATTTCTTGGTGTCCCAGTGTCGTGCATATCACACTGGTTCTTGCTCCAAAGCGACTACCAGATGTTTGAGGTGCGGACAAATTGGCCATATAACTGCGGAATGTGAGTTCAAATGAAATGTGTGTTTTAGGTGCCATAAGTTGGGACACCGAATTAGTGATTGCCCGATGAGATAGAATGTAGGAACTGGAGGATCTACGTCAGGGCAAAAGAAAGAGGGCTCTTCCTGTGCTAAAAGGGTGAGCTTTGAGGATGATAACAAGTGGAGCTAAAGAGACGAAATGTATAGTTTTGGTGATTAGTGTTTTGTAGATTTTGGTGAACTGTAAGCGTTTGTACTGATGTTGACTAAACTCGTTTAAGAGGGTAATTTGTTGATGTTCAAGTAGTTGTTACTGTGTTTAGTGTTTTATGAGTTGTTGTTGGCTATAGTGAGATTGTTTCTTGTTTTATTGTGATTGTGTTTCTTATGAGATTTTGATGTTATAACTGGAGTGGGTTGATTCGGCAATGATGTTGTCGAGGAAATCCAATTCAGTAAATGTGATAGAGATTTTATTGTTTCATGAGACAAGTGTTTTAGCTCGAGATAGACAATGAAAGCATGTGATATTGAGTAGTGATAAAGTTTAAGAATTTGGCTTAAGAAAGTTAGTTAAGAATAAATGACAATTGTGTTAAATGAACGCAAATGCGATAAGAGAAATAATGTGATTAGATTGAATTGGTGAATAGTAGAAAGATTTTAATATTGTTTTGTGTTTATACTAATAAAGAGTTCTTTGATTGCAGTGAGATGGATAGAGACGTGGGTAAACAAGCGGGAAGCGAGAATCGAGAAGAGGTTTTGGATTTGACTACCATCGGAGAGGTCCAGGACTATATCTCTGTTTATGGAAGTAAACGCGGGGCTGTGCCTACGCGTCACCTTCGAGAAGTGATGACTGATCAATTCGATAAGTGTTTTAAGAAAAATATGCCTTCCATTATAGCGGGCATAAGAAATGAGGTGAAAGAGGAAATGAAGGGCGAGATGAGAGACGCGGTACGAGAAGAGTTTCGTACAATGAAAGAGGAACGAAATGAAGATAGCCAAAAGACGAAAACTCAGGCTGAGGCCGGAGGATCTAGACGTCGAGTTACATGTGAGATTTGTGGAAAGAGCCATGCCGGGGAGTGCAGGTACAAGGATAGAGGGTGCTATTCGTGTGGACTCCCAGGGCATTACTCTAGAGAGTGTTTGGGTAAGTTTTGTGATGTGTGTAGTCAGTATGGGCATGACTCCTCGGAGTGCCCTAACTAGTAGAAAGTGTTTTGTGAACTTTAAAGTAATAATAGAGAGTTTTAATATAGTTAAGTGAAATATGTGTAAGTGTAGTGTGTACTTTTTAATGCAAAGTGTAACGTTGCAGTTAGTTGAAATAAATAGAGTTTGGTGTTAGTTGCTTTTCGTGTTAAATTGTGATTGTGGCATAACGCAGGATGATTGTGGTAATGTGTGATCGTGTAAGTGATCGTGATTAGATTCCGAGGACGGAATCCTCTTTAAGAGGGGTAGATTTGTAACATCCTGAAAATTGGCCTAGTAGTACCTAGTTGTACTTCGTGCTTAAATAGTTGTACAGTGATTTAAATTAGTGTGTTTTAAGTTGATAACGCGTGTTATGCGTTAATTAAAGTGATTGTGTGAAAAGTGTCAAGCAGGTTTTAAAGTGATAAAGTATTAAACGGTTTCGTGTAATGATTCCGTAAATATCCTCGTTGGTTAAAACGGGATGGTGTGTGTCAAGTTGTAAGTTGAAAAGGGGAATAAAATACCCCGTGTTTTAGTAATAAAACCCAAAGTCGGTTTATTAACTCTCTTATCCCCTAGGAGTTGTCAAAAACACACAAACACATATTGCCTTACGTACACACACACATATGCTCCAAGCTTTGAGTTTTTGAAAGAGAAATTAAGGAAGCAAGTTGGTTGCAAGAGATTCCAGGGTGGAGTTTGAGTTCTAATTCCTGTTCTTCCTTGATTGTAAGTGTTTTTCTTCTTCCTAGACCCAAGTTTTGTGTTCTTGAGGTCATACACCAAATTGATGGTGTGAATCATGTTTTTGTAATGGGTTTTGGTGTCTAATGTGTTCGTTAGTGTCCTTGGGTGTTAAACAAAGTATACAAGTGGTTAGAACTGAGTTTTGGTCGAAAAAGATGTTAAAAACGCGATTTGCAGGTGCTGTGTCGAAACAGGGACTAAGGTCACTGTAAAAAGGGTCCTTGCGGTCGCATGGCAAGGTGTTTGCGATCGCAAGGGGTGTTGCCATCCTTGCGACCGCAAGGGTTAAGCCTTGCGATCGTAAAGGTGTTTGTTAATTACGCGCCGCGTAAGTTTTTAAAGGTCGCGTTGCGTAAATTTGTGATGTGATCGCATGTGTTAGGCTTTTGACCATAAGTCTCGTATGTAGGCTATGCGATCGCATGGTAGGTCCATGCGAGCGTATGGGTCTGTTTTGTGGTGTTTACCGCTTACGAGCGAAGGAAATAAGGTTTGCGACCATAAGTATGTAACTTGTGATCGTAACCAACCCTGGAACCATGTTTGCGGGTGTAAGGGATTTCCCTTGCGATCGGAAACATGCGTTTGTGATATAAGGCCTCTTGCAATCGCAAGGAGTACCTTGCGATAGTAAGGGATATTGTTTGAGGGCCTTTGTGACCATAAGGATAGTGCTTGCGATAGCAAGCAGTGGTCCAGCCTTGATAGTTGTTTAACTTGCGTTTCGACCTATGTGTGCTATGTGTATGTGATAACCAAGCCTAAACCTAATGTGTTAGGTGTACCTGAGGAAGCGGAAGACACGAGTGGCGTATTTGTTTAGCAAAGATTCCAGGTGAGTACCGGTTTTCCCATGAGACTCAATAAGTAGGGCTATTTGTAGTGTGTTGAGATGTGCTATTATTGTAACACCGGTTTCACGAGCTTAAAATTAGAGTAAATTAAAACTTTATTTACACCAAAGGTTTGCAGCGGAATAAACCACTGATTACATATTAAGTATTTCTTATCAACTTGGCGATCACAAACAAAGAATCAAGCCAAGTACCAAAATTTAGCCAGTGTTACCACTACGCACCGACCATCGTTATACAGTATCAGAGTTAATTAACTACAAGTGTCCC
Source organism: Pulicaria dysenterica (assembly GCA_947179395.2). Classification (NCBI taxonomy): domain Eukaryota; kingdom Viridiplantae; phylum Streptophyta; class Magnoliopsida; order Asterales; family Asteraceae; genus Pulicaria; species Pulicaria dysenterica. The sequence goes on along the minus strand of OX359292.1, from coordinate 75,829,465 downwards.
AAAAGATATATACAATAACACTACCCACAGCAACCCGCCTCGCCAGGCCATCTGATCACTAACCTGCGAAAAGGGAAATATCACTAAACATTAGCTACACTAGCTAGTGAGTACAAGTATCACATAAGCACCAATAAGCATGCTAGGGAAATATCAAAATAAAGCACACAATGCTAAGTTATCACATAGCGGGGGTGCCAACAGGTCAGCAGGATCATATCTCGCGGGGTTGCAAATCCCGCTCAAATAATCCCACTGAAAAGTCAGCAACACCAATTCATGCTGGAGGGGAAGCGAAGAGCAACCCCCCGAGCACGTTACGGAGCCACCTGGGCTCAATTAGGCCTTAGTTACAAACCAAGACCCCACTGTTTTGTCAAGGAACGGCGGCCTGCAGAACCTTTACCCCAGAAAATCACTCGTTGGAACCGTTAATCCCTGAATAACACTCAAGGGACCCAGCCGCATCGGCGACTGACCTCAACCCCTGCGTCTGTCCGGACAGGAATCATAAACACGTTTGACCCATAGGGTCCACAGTACGCATGCGTATCACATATCACAATTTATATCACATGGTATCACTTATAACACTGTATCACTATATCACGTAGCACACAACACAGGCACACAATAGCCCTACTTACTGAGTCTTATGGGAAACCGGTACTCACCTCGATATCACAAGAGGCAGATATGAATCCGAGAATCCCAAGAACACACTGAGTCGTCCGAATCACCTAACACATAAGGTTCAGGCTTGGTTATCACTTACACGTAACACACACAGGTTAGAACACAAGTTACATAAGCTGTCCACACAAGACAACCTTCTACGGCCGCAGAGGATATGTCCTACGGCCGTAGGACACTTGAAAAACCCTCCCTACGGCCGTAGTATCCAGTCACTACGCCCGCAGAGGTTCCTTCCAACAAACAATGTACTACAGCCGTAGAAACTCTCTTCTACACCCGTAGTAGTTGTTCTTTGGTGAACTACGACCGTAGGTTATGTACCTACGCTCGTAATCCTTGTTTCATCATCCGTAGACGGTAATTCACACAAAAACACACCCTACGGCCGCAGTAACCCTGCCTACAGCCGCAGTAGACACAAAAGGCTTCCTACGGCCGTAGGGTTCATTACCTACGCCCGTAGGGAGTGCCTGCACAGCAGGTCTTCGTCCCTGTTCCGACACAGCTCTGTAATAGGCGATTTTGACACTTAAAAGTCGATTGGAACTATATCCAATCGTTTGTACATGTTACTTAACATCCAAAGACACCTACAAACACATTAGACACAATCAAACAATACAAGAACATGATTTACACCATCAAAATGGTGTATTTTCTTCAAGAACATGAAACTAGGGTTCTAGCAAGAAATCACTTACAAATTAATAAAAGATCAGTAGCTAGAAACCGTTTTTGACACTTGAATCACTTGAAACAGCTTGCTTCTCGATTTTCTTCTCAAAATCACCAAGATTGGAGTGTGTATGTGTTGGTACGTATGCTTGTGTGTAAGTGTATGTGTTTTCACAAACCCAGGGGATAAGGGTGAAGATACCGACCCTGGGGTGTTTATTTAAAAACACGGGGTATTTTGTTCCCCTTTTCAACTTACAACTTGACACACGCCATCCCGTTTTGCCTAACGGGGATATCTACGGAATCATTACGCGAAACCGTATAACACGACATCACTTTTAAACACGTTTGACAGTTTTCACATAACCACATTAATTAACACGAGACACGTTAGTCACACAAAACACTTAATTAATTTCACTTAAAGTCACACTACAAGCTCTAAAGCACAAAGTACAACCCTACACTGCTAGGCCCATTTACAGGGTGTTACAATTGTAATAGTGACGTGTTGTGATATAACACGTGTAATATGATTATGATAGTGACGATAGATAAGTTATAGTGACATGTTGTGATATAACACGTGTAATATGATTGTGATAGTGACGATAGATAAGTGATAGTGACGTGTTGTGATATAACACGTGTAATGTGATTATAGTAGTGACGATAGATAAGTGAAGTGATACGAGATAGACCCAAGTAGGGTTATGCCTTATGTGACAACTGTATGCGATGTTTTAAGTGTAATTTGTATTCTGCTCATCAAGAATGAGCAGAAGCTAATGTGATATAGTTATATAGTGATGTATGTGATGTCATGTGATATAAAATGTGATATGTGATACGCATGCGTACTGTGGACCCTATGGGTCAAAAGTGTTTATGATTCCTGTCCGGACAGACGTAGTGGTTGAGGTCAGTCGCCGATGCGGCTGGGTCCCTTGAGTGTTATTCAGGGATCAGCGGTTCCCACGAGTGATTTTCTGGGGTAAAGGTTCTGCAAGCTGCCGTTTCTCGACATACAGTGAGGATCTTGGTCTATGATCAGATCCAAACGGAGTCCTAGTGGCTCAAACGTGATGGTGGGCTGCTTTTCGCTCCCCCACCGATGCGGATGGTTGTGACTGATTCCCCGGCTTGGATCGTTGAGCCAGGCTAGCTACCTCACAAGATATGATCCCGCTGACATGTCGGCACACCGCTGTGTGATAGCTTAGCTCTGTGTGCCTTATTGTGATGTGATAGCATGCTTATTGATGCTTATGTGTAAATTGGTGCTCACTAGCTAGTTGTAGCTAACGGTGCAAGATTTCCCTTTTTCGCAGGTTAGTGAATGATGGCCTGGCGAGCTGGGGTTACTCGTGGGTAATTGTAGTATTTATATTGTGGAACACAAATTGTTATTTGTATGCATGTGATCCGATGGTCGGTTGTTAGTTGTGGTAACACCTGTTATTTGAAATGTTAATAGTCAGATAATCTTCTGATAATTTATAAGTGGTGATTTATATCCACTGCAAACTTTTGATAAATAAGTTGTAAAAGTTTAAATTGGCGCTAATTTTAAGCTCGTGAAACACGGTGTTACACGTGATATTTGCTCCCTCTATTGTTTCTTAAAGGTTTTTTTTTTAATTTACGTGATCTAATCAGTTTTATTAATGATCGTTTTTAGAATATTCACTACCTTTGAATTTAGAACATCTAAGATTACTCTTTTTACGTGTGTTATGTGCGTTATCCGATCCTTTAATTTTAGGTGCCAAAGGAAAATGTTCATTTATAATTCAAAATTAGGATCTATATATCAAAATCTTAAGAGAATAATAAAAGTAGAAGATGAGTGAAAGTGGAATGAAAATGAAGTAGTTTATTTATTATATATGTTAAATATGCTGTTTTATACTTCTTTAAAAAAAAAAACAATGTTAATTCATTTCATATAATTTATAGAAGATGTAACACTCTTGGTGTTCCTTTTAAAACTGACAAACCATATTTTAGGTTTATAAAAACATTTAGATAAGCTTACAATAGTTATATTGTCACCTGCAAGGTTGGTAGTCTATTGCTTGATTTAGGGAAAATGATGTTTTTAATAGGCCACCCCACCCATGTTACATGTCATAGTGTAAGGTTGGTAGTCTATTGCTTGATTTTGTTCCTTCTAATCGCATGTTAGAAGAAGTCGCCATTATTAATGTTAATGTTAAAATTAATGACTAACTAATAGGGGTATTTTGATAATTTATATAGCTACTTAACCGTAAAATGCGTCCAGGTGAGACGTCATTAATTTGAGAGACTTAATTTTCTCAAGATACCCCTCATTAATGCATCATTAATGAATCATTTGAGCCGCCAAAAATCTTAGTCATTAATTTAATTTTAATCAAAGGGCTAAGATTGGTTCTTGTAGTTCTCGTACGAAATATAGTTCTTGAACCCTCACCTATTTATAGCGGTTCAAACGAGAACTACGAGAACCTTATTTGACCAATCATTTAATTTCCTGTCTTTTTTTATTTATTTTAAAGAGGAAATTATAGTATGAACATTTTTACATTACCTCTTGTCTTATGTTAGACACCCTTGTTATTTGTTGGACAAAGACACTTGGATCATCCTCTTAAGGGGCCCATATTTTCTCACTCGATCACTTAATGGCACGTATCTTTTTTCTTTCGCGCTTGTCATCACTTAAGCATCACGATGTATCCTTACTCTACCACATCACCACACACTCACAACTCCTTCAATGCACAAAAGACCTCAATAGTCAATAACACAACTTGACACTATCACGGATCGCATTGGAGCGATCACTCTAGCTCTACAGTCACATCAATCCTGATACATGTCTCATGTCGTCCATCACGCTCAAACTCCGTCCCCTCTAATAATTTAGATACACATTCCTATGATGAAACATTGGTATATGATTGTTTTGAGAAAAGCAACAACACAACAATGATACCTAATCCCAACTTAATTTTATTGTTTTCTTTCATTTTTATCCCCTTCAACAAGTGACCAAGCTATTCTTAACCCCTTATTTTTTTTCATTTTCGTAATTTAATTTTTTTAATAAACATAAGTAAGCTACATTAAATTTATTATTTTACCATCACTGAGGGGATTTCCTGCATGATGAAGAAAACTATGTTGTGGTCAAATGGAGATTCCACAACAACCTACTATGTTTGTACAACTACTAACATCGCTACTTTACGTCACCACCTTTTTTGTTCTTCATTAATTTCTCAATTTCTCCTCTGTGTCTTGGTTTCTCTTTTGTTTCTACACTCGATTTCTCCTGTGTGTATGGATCTCTATTTAGGTGTGAGTCTATTTGTGGAAGTACTTGTGTGTGGTTCAATTTGGGCATGTACGTGTGCATTATGTATCATGCATGAATGTGTATCTAAAAGAGTGTGTATGTGTAAGGATTTGGATATGAGTATGTGTGTAGGTAGGTCTCGATATGATTTTAAGGATGTATTTATATGGATCCAAATATGACTGTGTGTGATATGTGTTCTTGAGTCTCTCATGTGCACATAAAGACTTATTTCTATTTCCTTAATTATTACATATTTACATGCATCCAGTAGCTCACTATCTCCATCTCCTTTTAATTTTCTATATTATAGGACACGAGGGTGCATCATTCATGTTTCCATTTTCACATTTTGTTCCTAAAGTCAAGTAGTGGGTCTTGTGTTTCATATATGTATTCGTACTGTGTTTGAGAAGAAATAGAACAGAAAAGTTGTTCCCATATTTATCTTTCTCTTAGACTCTCCGCATCCATCACGAGATGGAGCTTGTGAGAGGTCTTCACACTCGCGAGCACCATCGCCCTCCTTCGTGAAGGGTGGCTCACGGTCACACACGCGACCATGGTCACTCGTGATCAGCTTGTTTCTTTTTTTTTTCTTTTTTTTTCTTGTGATGTGAAACATGTGATGGATGTAGGGGTTTGTGTGATGTGATGAGGGAATGGTGGGAAATGATGTGGCTATGTGAAGCATGTAATGGATGCTGATGGTCTTAGCTTTAATTTATAGGAGAGTGACCGTCTGATTGATCCCTCTCTAACGAGTGTGTGTTCATACATGTAGAAAATGTGTTAAGTGTGTATTTTCTACTTGGTTGGAATACAATTTGAATGGGTTCGAATGTCGTTTGAATTTCTTTGACGTATGTGTTTGAGTCCGTATGTCACTACACGATGTCATAGTCGTGACTCTCATTGATTGCCACCGGTGTTCCAACTACAAATCATATATAAACATTTTTCCTATTCTACTCATATACTATAATTAAGGGGGCGTTTGGTTCACAGGAATTGGGTGGAATTGGAATTGAAAAGTCCTAAATTATAAGAGGTGTTTCGTTTCATAGAATTGATGCAATGGAATTTGACCATTCCAATAAATTCCTTAAATCAAGGAAATGGGAAAAACTTTCCCAAATAGATGTAATTCTTCAAATTTATAAGGAATCTCAAAACATAATTGTTGTCTCATACCCCACGCCCTACACCCTACCCCACCATATCCCACCCCAACCCCAACCTCACTTTGTGCCCTACCTCACTCTACCCTACTTTACTCCACCTTACTCACCCTACTCCTACCCTACCGCACCCTTACCTAAGTCCACCCTTTATTGACCCCACCCCACCTCATCCTACCCTACATGTTCTATGGCACCTTACTCATCCTACCCTTACCCCACCCCACCATACCTACTTCACCCTATCTTATGACACCTTTACATACTCTCTACCCCACCCAATGTCCCAATACTAACCACTCCACCCCTATCCTAACTCCATTTTTATTCACCTCACCCTTACCCTTACCCCTACCCTACCATAGGATGAGGTAGGGTGTGTAGATAAGGATAGGGTGGGGTAGGGTGGTAGAGTATGTATAGGGGTAAGAAGTGATAGTGTGGGTGTGTTAGGGTAAGATGGACTAGGTTAGGATAGGATGGGAGTGGGGTAGGTATGGTAAGTAAGGTGCAGAGTGAGTAAGGTGTAGTAGGGTGGCTTGGGGTGAGGTGAGGTAGTGTAGGTGATGGGGTGGGGTATCTAAGGTAGGGGTAGGGTAGGGGTGAGTAAGTCGGAGTAAGATGAGATGAGGATAAGGTAGGGTAAGGTGGTGGGGGTAGGGTAGGGTAGGGTAGGGGTGGCGGAGGAGGTGTTGCAGCGGTGGAGGGGTAGGTGGTTGTGGGCGATTTCTAGTATTGTTTATTTTGGTTTATTTATATGTATTGAATTAATTTATTTTTGGTTAGATTTCAATTTCTGTCTTTACTAACCAAACAAGATATAGTTTTTTACGGATCCTTACCCTAAGGATCATCATACGAAACATATTACTTCCCACTATTGGTTGGTTGTCTCACAAGATTTGGTTCAAAAATCAATATAATGCCACAAAAAATATTGAATCGAACTTATTGAAGGCTGCTCGCATCGTGAATGTCAGCATGTGGTTTTTGTTGTATAATAACCATAGATAGATGTTCATTTGCAACGAATGAACATGTTAGATAAGACGAGATAGACTTAACAAATATAATCCCACTAAAACTTAACAGCAGACCCTAACAATCTTGCTTAAGCTTAGTACAATACATGATGTAACTTTCACAGTTGAAATTCACCGAGTGAATTTTACGTTAACGTGGAATGGATATTGGCTACTTAAAAAGCCATGGAGAGACATTCGCAATGGTCGGAATGAGTTTATGTAAAACCGACCCCTTGGCTGAAGGAAACCCGGTCTTGAGGTTTCTATTCATAATTTAAGATCACGGCATCAAATCTATTACGATTCCTGTTCACACCCCCTCATTCCCAACCACCCATCCTAACTAGCTCATAAATCATACACATGCATAAATTGATAAAAGTGGATGTAATGAGAATAGACCAAGCTTGAAAACCAAAACAATATTTTTTTATTTGAATCCAATTGATGTATGTGTCATAAGCAACAAAATCATTTAGAAATCTCTTCTAGTAACGCTTAAAGTTGAAATCTTTTACTCATCTAAACATCTTGTGCTTACATTTTCTCATGAAAACCAGGGTTCGGAAAGTGGTCTTACTTGTATATGGCGAAAAGAAGCGACTTGCAAAGGTGTTAACAAAATGCAGGGTAGAAGGTGGACGATGCTTTGAAAGCAATAGGGTCGTCGATTACATGAACAGAAGAAGTGGATTTTGTTTTGGACTCGTTAATGTTGGTATTGCAGCCCCAAACACGAACAGCAAGCCTTCGACACTTGGGAGATGATATCCTCAAGTAAGTGTTGTACCAGTTACTAATATCACTTTTTTCAAGGCCTTTGACTGCTTCAGCTTCTTTTGCAGATAAGTCAAACATATACCTACAAGTCAATAGCATCATCAGTTGCCTTCTTTAAAAGTATTTGAAAAGTAGATTAAAGATTTAAAGAAGTTATAATGCTAGCAAGTTGCAAAGTTTCACCATGCTAATCAGAACATTAATCTAGATTAGGGAAGTATAATATCAAAGGCAAGGAAATTAACCTCTGGTCTGTGATTTGTCCCCAGTATCTGTTTGTTTCGTAAGTGAGAGAAGGATCTTTCTCTAACAGCTTTGCAATTAATCCGCTTTTGAAATTCTGAAAAGACTCGTCATCAAGTTCACTCTGCAATCCCAGCAGAAGTTACATCACGCAATCAAGGAAAGAGAAATGTGATACAAATCAAATTGGCAGGGATAAAAACTAACGGAATTAAACACCGTTAGTCGGATGCTTTATTCATAAACGAAGCTGGATTCGAGTTCAGTAGACTCCAAGAATATGCAAAGCAAAAACAAAACAATCGATGCCTCCCCTCTAGGGGTCGGCTGCCCTATATGGGTCGACCAAACTAAGGAACCAAATAAACATAATTAACCACTAACAATAATTAAATGACATCCAGCCCCCTGCACTAATAAGTGATAATTAATTAAGCAGCCCATTTCTTCCGCTTGTATACTTTCCCGAACCTGCCTGAGCTCGTATCATCACCCGGGTCCCGAAGAACCACCTTGTCCTCAAGGTGAAAATCCGGAAACTGCTGTCGCATGAGCTCATAGTCTTCCCACGTAGCTTCTGAGCGAGGTAGTCCTTTCCAGCCCATTAAAACCTCCCGGCGACCCGCTACCTTACGAATATCCAGTAAAGTATCCGGCTCCACCATAACCGAATCAGCAAACACCTCAGGCAGCTCCTGCGCCACTGGATGGCTGCCCACGACTTGTTTTAGCTGGGAAACATGGAAGACCGGATGTATGGTAGAAGAATCCGGTAATTTGAGCCGATACGCCACCGCTCCAATCTTTGCCAGCACTTCAAACGGACCATAGAACCTGGCGGCCAATTTAGCATTAGCTCGTTTCGCCACCGACCCTTGACGGTATGGTCGTAGTTTCAAGTAAACCAAGTCACCCACTGCAAACTGCACATCCCTCCGTTTCCTATCTGCACGATCCTTCATCAATTTTTGAGCCCTCTCAAACTGCACCTTCAGTTCCTGCATGACTTGGTCACGGTCCCGCAGATACACATCAACATCAAATGTGACAGCCGTACCCTGGTCATAAGTCAACAGACGCGGGGGTTCACGGCCGTACAAAACCTTAAACGGCGTCGTCCCAATGGTCGAATGAAACGAGGTGTTATACCAGTACTCGGCCCACGGTAACCATTTAGCCCACTCTTTCGGTCTCGATGATGCAAAACAGCGCAAATACGTCTCCAAACTCCTGTTAACAACCTCCGTTTGTCCATCTGTTTGTGGGTGGTACGCGGTACTATGCTTAAGAGTCGTGCCCTGAGAATTAAATAGCTCACGCCAAAAATGACTAACAAATACCTTATCCCGATCCGAGATAATAGAGTGGGGAACCCCATGTAACCGCACAATCTCGCGGACAAACACCGTGGCGACCGAAGCTGCTGTGAACGGGTGTTTAAGAGGCACAAAGTGGGCTGATTTGCTTAGTCTGTCTACCACCACCAGAATCACGCTGAACCCCGCTGACTTTGGTAAACCCTCTATGAAATCCATCGTCAGGTCTTCCCAAATCCGGCTAGGCAAGGCAAGAGGTTGTAATAACCCTGCTGGAGATAAGTTCGAGTGTTTGTTGCGCTGACATACTTCACATTCCGCCACCAACTTTGCCACGTCCTTTCGCATCCCAATCCAGTAGAATTCCCGAGCTATTCGGAGAAATGTTTTCTTAGTCCCTTCATGCCCCCCGGTTGCCCCTCCGTGTATTTCCGTGAACACCTTAACAATCCAGTCAGATGCCCGTGGTAACACAATCCGTCCCTGGTAGCATACGGCACCGTTCACCATGTGGTACCCCTCCAAACCCGGTTCGGCCGCCTCTACCCGTGCTCGTAGAGTCGTGATTTCCGGTGTTACCCGAATATCACGCAACAAGTGTTCCAAGAATCTCACTCTTGCGACCGACAGGTCGTTCAGACTCGCGTCCTCCCCTCGTCGCGATAATGCGTCGGCTGCCCCGTTTTCTTTTCCAGGCCTATACACAATGTCAAACTCATACCCGGATAATTTCGACACCCATTTCTGATGCTCCCCAACCACGGTTCGCTGTTCCAAAAGGTACTTAAGTGATTTTTGATCGGTTAACACTGTGAAAGACCGCCCTAGCAAGTACGGTCGCCATTTTTGAACCGCCATAACAATCGCCATTAATTCTCTCTCATAAACCGATTTAGCTTGCGCCCGTGGCCCTAACACCTGACTGAAGTACGCAATGGGCCTCCCCTCTTGCATTAAAACCGCCCCTACACCGTGACCCGAAGCGTCCGTCTCAATAGTAAATTTTTTGGTGAAGTCCGGCAACGCGAGAACCGGAACCCGTGTCATGACATCCTGTAGATTGCGAAATGCCTGGGTGGCTTCATCCGACCACCGAAACCCATCTTTTTTAAGCAGTTCGGTTAACGGTCTCGCGATCTTCCCATACCCTTTCACAAACTTACGGTAGTAGCCTGTCAAACCCAAAAAACCGCGCAGTTCACGAATGTTCCGCGGAATAGGCCATTCGGTCATAGCCGTGAGCTTAGATGGGTCGGCCTGGACCCCCTCTCCTGTGACGATATGGCCCAAATAATCTACTCGATCTTGCCCGAAAATGCATTTCTTGCGGTTGCAAAATAGTCTCCCCACGCAAACACCCAAATACTGTTAACAAATGTGCTTTATGTTCTTCCATGTTGCGGCTGTATACCAAAATATCATCGAAAAATACCAGCACAAACTTACGCAGGTAGGGTTTAAAAACTCGATTCATGAGTGACTGGAATGTAGAGGGTGCGTTAGTTAAGCCGAAGGGCATGACCAGGAACTCGTAGTGCCCCTCATGTGTTCGGAATGCGGTCTTATGAATGTCGGAATCCCTCATGCGAATCTCGTGATACCCCGATTTCAAATCCAGTTTGCTAAAGACCCGCGCTCCATGCAGCTCATCCAACAGTTCATCAATGACGGGTATTGGAAATTTATCCAGCACGGTGGACTTATTGAGTGCTCGATAATCCACACAAAATCTCCAACTCCCGTCCTTTTTTTTTACTAGCAGTACCGGGCTCGAGAAAGGGCTTGTGCTCGGCCGAATTATCCCCGAATCTAGCATATCATTGACAAGTTTCTCGATCTCGTCCTTTTGAAGCTGAGGGTAACGATATGGCCGAACATTTACAGGTTCCGTGCCTCCTTTGAGGGTAATAGTGTGGTCGTGTTCGCGAACGGGTGGTAAACCTGCAGGCAACATAAACAAATCCGAAAAATTCGTTAATAAATCACCCAATTCTGGATGAACCAATTCGCCCGGTGGTACCGAGCTATCCAGCGCTGTCAGCGCCACTAAGAAACCCTCCGTAATGCCCGACATGTCCCGGGTCAAGGCGCGGAGCGAAGACTCTCCTCGGTGTAACCCCGGGTCCCCCATCAACTTCACCTGTCGCCCCTCATACATAAACACCATGGTTAGTTTCCGCCAGTTCACCCGCACATCTCCTAACTGACTTAACCATTTCACACCCAGGATGACATCGGTACTACCCAGTTGCAGCGGGTAAAAATCATCAGTAATTAGCAGCTCTGGTAACTGCAACTCCACCCCCTTACACACCCCATAGCTTCGTTCCGTTTGGCCATTGCCCAACACTACCCCGGTCTCCCGTTTTCCGGTCACTGCTAATCGCAGGGGCGCGACCAAGTTGAGAGACACGAAATTGTGAGTCGCCCCGCTGTCAATCAGTATCACTACCTCCATTCCCCTCAGACTGCCCTTAAGTTTCATCGTGCGGGGTGCCGTTATCCCCACGATCGATTGGGCCGACACCTCCACGGAGTCCAAGTGAGCGGGCTCATCGTCGTCAGGTGCTTCCTCTCCGGTTTCCTGATCATCATCGGCAACCATCATAACCTGCAAGGTCTTATCCGGGCACTTGTGCCCTACCGTAAATTTCCCGTCACATCGAAAACATAACCCCTTAGCACGCTTGTCAGCGTATTCAGCCTCGGTCATACGTCTAAACGGCTGCTTAGCCTGTACAGGAGCAGGCCTAGAAACAGCAGCCACGACGCTAGTCGTGAATCCCCCGTGGCCGGTTTCGGCGGTGGCGGTCTACTACCACCCCCTTTTCCTGAATCCATCACCCCCTCTGATTTATTCTCGTCCACCATAATAGCTAATCGCATTGCCTGTGTTAACCCCGCCGGCTGTAACAACCGAACCGAAGCCCTCAATTCTGATCTCAACCCGTTAATGAACGTCGCCTGCATCACCTTTTCCGGTAACCCGGGAATCTGGGCAGCTAGAGTCTCGAAGGCTGCCACGAACTCACGGGCTGACCCCGTCTGTTTGATAGCCAGAAACTGTTCATACAAATCTCCCTGCATTGATGGCTGAAACCTGTCTAATAGTCGTGCTTTTAACCCTTCCCAATGGCGGAACGGTTCCCGAGCGTCACTCCACCTGAACCAAGATAGGGCCGGACCCTCAAAGCAAAGAACAGCTGCTCTCAGTTTCTCCCCCGTTGTCACAAACCCTTGAATGTCAAAAAACCGTTCAACCAAGTAAACCCAACCAAAAGCATCATCCCCGTTAAATAGCGGCATTTTCAATTTCCTCAAACGGTAATCAGTTCCGGGGACCCAAACCCTTTCTCCCGACGGTCCCGAGCCCCGTCCATAACTTCCACCGAACACGGGCTGCCCAGTTTCAACGCTACAGCCGAAAGGTAAAGGTTCAGAAATAGGAAAACCTACCGACACACGATTGGTGCTACTGCTTTCTGGAGCCGAATGCAAGGAGAACCCCAAATCATCATACGCCCTGGAAATTGACACCGATGCCGGCGTGGTGTAGGGTGGCGCTGAGGCAAAAAACGATGGCGCCGTGGTTGGCGGCGGTGGTGGTGGCGCCGAATTCTGCTTCATGATTGCATTCAGAATTTCGGTGTGTCTTTGCTCCATTCCGAGTTTCATGGACATTACAGCGGCTTCCAATTGAACCACCTTATCATCCAGGTTATCGACCTTGGTGTCCAGTTGCTCAAAGCGTGCGCTAGAGTCGGCCTTGTGTTTGGCCAGATCGCCGTCGACATCAGTAACCTTTCTCGACATGGTTTTTGTTATCTGAAATAAAAAAAAAAAAAAATCTTTTTTTTTTCGTCCGATGAAACAGTAATATCCGGTGAACAGTAGCGGGGGGCGTGAACAGCACTTCCGATGTGAACAGTGAAATCGTACTTCCGATGAACGGCGGCGGCGGCGTGAACAGTGGCTCTGATACCAATTTGATACAAATCAAATTGGCAGGGATAAAAACTAACGGAATTGAACACCGTTAGTCGGATGCTTTATTCATAAACGAAGCTGGATTCGAGTTCCAGTAGACTCCAAGAATATGCAAAGCAAAAACAAAACAATCGATGCCTCCCCTCTAGGGGTCGGCTGCCCTATATGGGTCGACCAAACTAAGGAACCAAATAAACATAATTAACCACTAACAATAATTAAATGACATCCAGCCCCCTGCACTAATAAGTGATAATTAATTAAGCAGCCCATTTCTTCCGCTTGTATACTTTCCCGAACCTGCCTGAGCTCGTATCAAAATGATACACCTAATTTTGAAAAAATATATAGTTACAAGAGTATGCTTACCAACAAAGTATCCATCTCATTAATAAAATTATCTATTCTCCCTTGCAGATAAACAGGACTATATTCAGCAGATTGAACGCGAAAACAGAATCCCAATATCCGGTATGTTACACGAGGGCTACAATCAACAACATAACCAAGCTGCTCCTTTGTCCTACATGCCATCACACAAGACATTAGCCCATGGTGGTGTAAAACCTAAACCCTAAACCCCACACTACAGTTTTCATCTAGTTGGAAATTTAATATCACTGTACCTAAGTTGATTGAAAAGTGGTTCTTCCACTATTTCATCTAAAAGATCAACCAGCGCTTTTGATTTGGCTAAGTTTGAACCATCTTCGGGTTCAATCTGATAATAAAGCTGGGATAAAAAAAAATCTAGTCAGAAACATCCAAATGACACCATGCGATAATGACATCTTCCATAAGAATAATTTCATGAAGATTACAAAAAGGAATTAATAACCTCAACCACAGAGTTCGTATCAAGCTTGTTTTTTACTGTGACATCTCGAACTAGGTCTGCATTAGAAGGAAGGCATAAAATGCTATCTTTATGTCTCATCTCGAATGGAAGTGGCTGTACTGAGAAATATGTTTTAAATATTTCTGATACACTTGCAGCTTCTTCTTCAAGTAGATTTCCATGGCAAAGCCCCTCAATATACAACTGCACAAGAGAGATATATAAAGGCATAGAATGATAAACAGTAACAGCTTTACAAGAGTTCCCAGGAGCAAAGAGAAACCCAAATAAGTCGCCCAAAAAACACCAGGTGATTTTCAGAAACAGTAAATAGTCATAGCTTGGTCATGTCAAGTTGCGTTATATCTTAACAGGTCAAAGAAGTACTTCCTTTTTTTTAAATGGCTACAAGAAAATGGGTCAGAGGGGCCAAACGGGTTGAAAGCCCCATTGAAGGGTAATCTTAGTATCTAAAAGGCTAAAATCTCTAAAAAATATTCATTCATAAAAATCTGACTACTGAAATAACGTGATACTATCATATTTGACACACACAAAAATTTAACATTTTCAGGAAAAAGTGTTTAAGATTGACCCGTAGTAACCCGCCCACCTGTCCTGACAATATTGCCACATCCACGCTTGTGGCTTCTTTGGTATTACAAACAATTGGAAATACTAGGCCCGTCCTTATTCAAGAATTACAAACCAGATTATGTACTTTCACATTGTCCACTACATCATTTAGTTATTTGAAGCTCGAGAGTAGCATAGGGTTATAGGAGAAAAGGCAAGTGCAACATATATGCTTAATAAGTAAGGGTAATAGTGAACCTGGGAAAATAGCTCGGGAATAAAAGCCTTTAAATCAGCTAGGGAGAGGTTATATAGCAATGCTAGCTTCTCATCAACATCCCAGAAACTCTGACAGAGAACTTGCAGCCTCAAGTACGATGAATGATTTAGAGGCTTCATGTTGGCATTCCTTAAATTTCTCTCCATATCCTCCTTAATTACCTGTCAAAATATCAGCAGTTGGCCAGCAGAGAAAATTATTAACTTGATAAAATATGTTGTGACCATGATATCAACCAAATGTGAGACATAAGTGGAGGAACTTAACAGAAATTAAAAATTCACGAATCCGTTATGATTAGTTTAGAAAGGTACTTATCTACAAGCAGAAAGCTATGCAAGAAGTTGATTAGTAACTGAGATTGTAAATCAAGTTTTCTCACTCTTTTCTATAAACCCTCAGGGGCGGACCCATGTACAAGGGGGGGGGGGGGGGGGGGGGGGGGGCACGGGACACCGGTCTTTTGACGGTTTGTAGTGTTAATTTTCAACTTTTTGAGGCGGTGCTACCGGTAAATTTTCGGGGTGCACCGGAGATGCCACCAAAATCAAAGGAAAAATGAAAGTTTTCTAAAAAAAATGATAAAAAATAGTTTAATCTTTCAATTTATACCTTTAAAATAGCATTTTAGTTAACAGATCTTCATATAAATTGTGTTTTGTTTTAAAATTTGGCCTTAAAATACCAGAAAAACAGCCGAAACCTCGTTAATCCGACCCGATTAACCGGAAACCCGAAAAAAACCCGAACCAGACCCTCAAACTTATTTAATTTTATTCTCGCATTATATGGTGCTACCGGTCCCCAGAAATCCTGGGTCCGCCACTGAACCCTGTAATTGAGTTCCGAACACCATCAATAATATTCCAATATCTCTTCTTCCTTATTAAGATTCCTGTGTTAGCTTAAGATCCCTTTTCATTTCCTTTAAATCTATGAAAAGATCATATCAATTGGTATCAAAACCACGTTTTCGGCACCCAATGTCTTACACAAAGCAACACAAATTCAGATCTGATAGTCATTATTGAATAGAACAGCACAAAGCATAATCGTGAATGAGCGTATGAAACAGGGTTATGACAGTAGCTGAGGTAATACAAGATTCAAAGGCAGATTTGATAATCTACAAACATTCAAGAATTCTCAACAGGTGAGATACAGAAATTGGGAAGAAAAAAACTAAGGATCTTCAGTTATGATGTCAACAATTCGAGTTATAATCATGTTTGTGGATGATTTGAGCCTTTGAGAGATTTAGTGGCAAATGATGTGATGACGAAGTAATTTCAGAGAAGAAAGAAGAAAAGTGGAAAGAAAAAGTAGTGTATACCGAGAAAGATGCACATGCGGTGTTCGTTGTAGTCGAAGAATAAAACATCTAAAATAAGTTGTCAATTTATAATATCATGATCCGTTAAGTCTTTGATCAGCAAGATAAAATTGGATGATTTGCATGTGGTCAGTCATTTTATGCATGGCTCATAACCGAAATTGAGATGGTTGGTAGAATGTTTAAACCCAACCCATTTCGATGCTTATTCCTTTGCCTTGCCAAATTACAAGAATCAATACTCTCTTCTCATAACTTCAGTTCTAACTCATTTTCTTCAAGTACCCAAACAAAAAGAGTCCACACTTCAAAACATCTTCCTATTCCTACTAGATCATTGACAATCTTTACGAATTTAATCCCAAAATCCAGATCAGCAGTGGTAACTCAAGTTTATCCAAGAACACAGCTTAGTCAAAACTCAAAAGGAATATGGTAATAAGGAAAGGGGATTGGGGAATCCATAATTAACACATAACAGTTTCTGAAGATGCCACCTTCCATTATTGAAGCTAATGAACATAAAGGTCTCAGTAAGAAAACAGTGAGACACTCCAACAACCAAAGAGAGTTGAGTTACTGATTACCAAAAGGGCAACAAGATTAGAATTATCATCTGATAATGGACGTTACATGATAGATTTATAACGCTTGTTACACAAGTAAAAAACAAAAAGAAGATTAAGAGGAAAAAACTAGAAACCTTTTTGCAGGGCTCTAGAAGGAGGTCATCAGTTTTCAGAAGGATAGAAGATACATCTAAATTCGAAATATGATGCATGGTCAGCAGGTTGATGACTCATATAAGAAAATTGAGTGATAGAGATACAAATCTGTTGTTAGGAGATGGACCATAACGAAAAAGACATGTGTTAACTTAAACAAATGGAGATGGCCTAAAAAGAAAAAGATCCACCAAAATAAGAGACAACCTACACAAGTAACCAGAACTTTATTGGTAAAGGGAATGGGAAAGTTGTCAAGGAACATGGTATTGGTGGAACTGATCAGATGATGAGAATGAATACAAAAAAAGTTGCAGACATGTCTGGCACGCAAGCAGCTCGCCTCAAAGCACACGTTGAACAGATGTTGGAATGTTTAATGGTTAGAATGATACGGAAAGCATAAGCAAACAAGTTGTAGCAGTAGTTTCATATGTGAATTCATTCTTGTGAAAAAATATACCATGGAGGCTGATACCGTAAAGCTGTTTACTTGAACGCTTTCAGGGAATATATTCTTGTGAAAAAATATACCATGGAGAGCTATCTGATATATTCTTCTAAGGATGTGTTTGGTAGAAAGAAAAAAATGCAGAGAAATGGAAATAGGGGAGAAATGGAAATTGGGAGAAATGGAAATGTGGAGAGAATTGAAATTGATTATATGGTTTGGTATTGTCAAAGAAATAAAACAGAGAAATGGTGGCTGAGGTGGCCGGACAGTGGTTGCGGTGTTGGCCGCCTCGCCGGACGTCGACGATGATGTATGGAACGCCAAGAACGCAGCGCAACCGGACTTTGACGATGATAAATAGACACATTGGCCGTCATTTCTCTCCATTTCTCCACAATTTGAAGAGAAAAGAAAATCACAAAGGAATGGGAGAAATGGAAATGGGTGGAGAAACCATTTCTCCTTCCAAAACCATAACCATTTCTTCCAAACAAGAGAAACCAATTCTCCCTATTTCTTTTCTCTCTACCAAACACACCCTAAATGCTTTATGATTAGCTTAGTTAGGAATTGAGATTTTTAATCAAGTTCTCTCCCTCTTAAATGTGAACCCTGTAACCGAGTCCAGACTCCATTATTGAAGCTTGCATGCCCTAATCAAACTCCTGTATAACTGTATTAACTTAAGATCCCTATTCATTTCCTTTGGACTTTTGAAGGATCGTACCAGACATACCTAAGCAGTGAAACTAAAATTTTACAATAGAACAAACTTGCACAAAAATAAAACAAGACCTGTGAACAACAATAAATTATCAACTCTTTAACAGAGACGCAAGAATGTAAAATACTAATATCTAATCTACTAAGCCATTTTAATTATAAAGAGAGAGCTCAAAAACATGCATACCACGAAGCGATCATCAGTTGGCACAAATGACTTGGCAGTTTCCAAAATATTGGAAAGGAGAACTGGAAGCTTGTCATTAAAGCCATAGACCTTTAGCTCTAATTTGTCACTAACAAGCGATATAGAAGTTTCCAACTTGGCGACACTTGCCTGCATGCAAAGAATTCAGGTTATTGTTTACAATCCTCAGATTCCAAATACAATATAATACTAGTAATGAAGCAAAATAATGACAACAGAAAGTCCATTTGAGGAGGGAAGCAGTGAATAGAACTATGTCTAAAAAACCAAAAAAGAAGTAATTGGACGAGAGAACATATATATGTATCCAAGAGTCTGTGACTAATATCAACAAGAACCAAAAAAAATATGTTTCACCCCTGGTGATGGGGGTTAAATACAAAAACCATCACTTGTTAACACAGAATCGAATGTATATATAGCACTAAAAAACTAGACAATAGTTACTTGCCTGATAGACAATGTCATTTAACTTGTCCTTTAAAAGGTTAAGAAATAGCTCAGTCAATAGCACATTCTTTAAACCACGATAAGCACCATTCAGTGTAACACGAAAATAAGTATTAGCACGTGGAGATCGGAAAGTCGTATCAAGCTTGTACCAAAATTT
Source organism: Pulicaria dysenterica (assembly GCA_947179395.2). NCBI lineage: Eukaryota > Viridiplantae > Streptophyta > Magnoliopsida > Asterales > Asteraceae > Pulicaria > Pulicaria dysenterica. The sequence goes on along the minus strand of OX359292.1, from coordinate 75,810,466 downwards.
CATCAACGGTTCATCAAGTATACATTTAGGAGGGGATGAAGTGATGGAGTCACATGAAATACTATCTGCACGAATGGAGAAATCTTGTGGAATGAATTCATTTTTTGCAGGTAGATGCAATGAAGCATCTACTTCTGGAGGATCGCTCCATAATTTCAAAAGGGATGGAGAAATGTTTTCTTCTATATACTGTGATCCAAACCAGGGCTCGCATTGGACACCTGGGATAAAATAAATTAAAAGAAAATTAGGGGAAGTAGTTAACATCATCATACCAAAAAGATTTTGTTTCTCACATACATGTCGCATGGGAGCATCACTGAAAGATGCAATAGATAGTTTTTGACAACTAAGTGCTAGAAAAGTTCCAAGTCAAGAAGCAAGTTCAGAGAACAATGAAGATCAAAAATCGTATTTACCAATTACAAAACAAGAACAAATTACGTGTTGAAGAACACTGCCAAAACCAAGATCTAAATGCTGGATATCTTTCAAGATACACAATATCGAGGATATTGACATCCACAGTTGAAAAATTATAATATCAGCTCATGGTAATACCAAGTACGGAAGTACTCCTTATCACCATCAATATCTGCAAACTGACAATTTAGCAAGGAGCGTAATAGTAAATACCGAGAGATTTGTTGACAGACTTCGTTAATATATCAGTCCTCATGTTGTCTGGTGTGAAAAAAGTCAATACATGTTTGATCATTTCTTCATCCCACACCTTGTATGCATAATCCCCATATATAGCATGCTCCGGTGGATAGATAAGCAGATTTGCTAGAATACCAATAAGAAATATACAAATATATTATTTGAAACGAATGAGGACACTAATGAGATTCATAAATCTGAAAACGAAAACTGGGCAGAAAAACAGACTACTATGTTAACAATATATGACTATTACAAATAGCATACGAGAATAATACACTTTACGATTCAAAAGGCAGAAACAGAATAAGAATTATGCCTTTTAAAACGTCAAGCACAAGCAAGTAATAATACTACTCAAACAATAACATAGTTGCTTTAATAAAATGGGATTCAAGGCCAAAGATAATGCTCTAGAAGCAAACAGAAAGGTAATTAGAAAATAGGGAAAAGAGATACCTGAAAGTTCTGCAGCATACTCATCCTGAGGTTGCTCCTCAACAAATGTAAAATCCATATTTGCAATGTCCTGAAGTTCTCTATATATCCATTCTGGAGGAGAAACTTGCCGCAGTAACTTTAGGTATTGATAAACAAAACCAATGATATCATATATCTGCAAATACAGATATCTCATTTCAAAGAAGAATTTTAAGGCAAAACATCAGAGGATAAAGCTTCACTTGAAGACTGTTATTAAGCAACAAAGCTGTGTTTTGAATATTCATGTGTCATGTACATTTCCAATCCAACACTATAACCAGGTTTTAACTAAATAAATGCCCCAAAAGTTTTCCTGAAAATCTTTTAACTATTTGTTATGACAATCTCATGCATCTTTCAGAAGACTAGTCACAAGCATGGCATATGGTGGACAGATGCATTGCTAATTAAAAAACTCCCAACAACTGCTACACCCCAATTGCTGTGTGTGTAGATAGATAGGTAGATAGATAGATATACATATATACAATTATACATACAGAGAGAGAGGGAGAAAGGAAACTGTGAACCAAAGTAGCAAATATCAAATTGAAGGAAGAAAGATAAAAGCTTAGTGAAGAAAGCAACATTGTTCAAGCATTCCAGAAGTGGATTGAGGTACATCCTAATGTTTACCCAATGCATAGATGAAGATTGGTAACAAGAGAGTTAAGATGAAGTATATTACACATGAATCAAATATATCAAGGAAGAGCCGTAGCGACAAGATTAAATAGTTAGGGTTGTTGTGTTTAAGCCTACTTGGGATTTCTGAGCTCAATAGTGAATGAATATAAGTAGAATATGCAGGAGTGAGAAGCTTATACATGTGGGATTTACCCTCTACATGTTTATTATTTCGTGACTACGTAAAAGAAAGCAATATGTGAGATTTGTTAGTAGTTTTAAAGCACAAACACAAAAGGGAAAAACATTACAGCTAGGCATAGTGATACGCTTGTGAGAAAATGTTGTGTTAGGCAACATAGTTGTTAAAATTCAGAGTATGGCTACACCGAAGAACTGTGTAGTGATAAGCCTGAGAGAAACTGTGGTTTCACCAGGTGTTCAAAGCTTACTCTTTGAATATGTGATATCATGTTCAAGTGAAAGATTAGTCCATCCTAGTGACAGGCAAGGAGAGGTTTGAGCTTGTTACGCAAAACAAGTATATCAGAAAAGCGTATTGTTTAGGCATAGCCTTTACTAGTTTAATAACTCTTTATTGTAAGTGTGACATCTTTCTAAGAGATTGTTTAAGGAGCTTAAGCTATGCATGTAAGCAAACATATTGTATAATATTGAAAAATGATTAGCACTGAAGTGTAAGTGGTTTTTTCTATGTCAACACTTGTTTTAGCATTATGAAGCTTAGGGTGTGTCACATGCACGCCACCAACTCACCATATTGTAAACAAACCAGAGAAAAATGGCGATAAATTACATTATGATATTACCTTTTCCAATCCAATGTCAGTGAGGTGTATAGACATGCCAAAAACATATGCTACTGAAGATCGTTGCATTCCATCATCACCAACACCAGCCGATATAGAAGTCGCCCACCCTTTAGCTTTTAAAAAGAAGAGCAAGCTTCCTCTTCCCTCTGTATAAATAAGTTTACGCTATATGAATCTCCCCAGACCCCAAGGTGGTATCAGAAGAATAATGTAGCAGAAAGATCATGCAAAAGATGTGTCCAATAACAAAGAAGAAAGATTATCTATCTACTCTATAATGCATTTAGGACATTTTTTAAGACCAAAAATTAAGCTAAGCTGCTAAGTAATACAACATCTCATGCATGTATTACAATATCTTAAAGCATTCGATTTTCAAACTCTAAAATTAATGAAAATTAAGTCATCGATCAGTTACAAAATGGAATTCAGTTATAATGTAGAATAACAAAATAACTTTGAACTCTATAAAGCATGGCCATTAACTCATTCGGTTACAAAGTGAGGAACAAACATCTATTGGTTGTACAACGTTACATTAGATAGCAAAGCAAAACTCATATGAATAATATTTTATACACCGTGGCATCGCACGAGTAAAATACCAGTTTAAATTAGAGGAAAGGGAAATGTGAACTCAGAAACTTTAATAATTACCACTTAGGGACCAGCCATGATACTTATTGAAGCAAGGCACTTTCGGTGAGCAGAAACTCACAACTAAACACCAGGAAGTCAAAGTACGGACGTTGTACTCAATCTAAGTTGGGGTTACATTAAGATTATATAGGAAATCAATGAGATCTTTGTAATAATTGTAAAGTAAGCACTAAATCATTTAATCTACTCATCTAAAAGAAACCACAAAGAAAGACACACATCAGTCATAATATAAAATAAACCCAGACACAAGGTGTCAGCTGATGTCGGCTTTCACTCAGTTTTCATATTCATTTCCATACCTACATATATAGAGAGAGAGACATGTATACATGCATGTATGTATGTATGTATGTATGTATGTATCTTTGTATGCATGTATAATGCACTTCAACGACTCAGGCTTAACGTACAATAAACTTTTTTCCATATTCATAGTAAACCCCAACTCTCTTTATTCAAAAGTAAATCTTCTCTATTTTTAGTTTTTTACAGTACAAATAAATGACCTTTCAGTTAACTATGTTGCAATAAGTCAATAACAAACAAATATATGTGACGGTGTGACGCTAGAAAAAGAACAAGCAATTTCAAGGAAACTAATCTGTTTCAAACAGCTCACCATGCCCAAGAAGATGTGCCAAATAGTCTTCAGCTTTCTTTAAATAGTCTTCCCGAAGACATGGTAATGTCCAAGATAGATCGAGAACATGAACATCTTTAACAGCCTCTAAACGATGAACTTTTCCCGCAGTCCAAATAGGGAGTCCTACTCCTGGTCTGTGTCGTCTGACTTCTGATTTTGATGCATTGCTGGTCTTGACTTTGCTAAATAGCTCCTTAACCCAACGTTCAAGCACATCAAGACTTTCTGCAGCACAAAAAGTTCAAGGTCTTGTCACAACAATGCTAATGTACAAGTGAAACAAAGTTACCAGCTAAGAATCAGGTAGGCATCTGTGTTATAGAAAAGTGACAGCAGAAGAAGGATGTTTCCAGAAAGGGCCAGAAAAATGGCCCATGCACATTTTTCTTCAGCTTGTTCAAAACATTATATAGATTAATGTCATGCACAACTTATATATGACTGAAATAATATATTCAATATGAATAGGAAATTATGGTGAAATAAAGTATAGCATCAAAAAGGAAAGAATGCACTTCAACATATAACACAAACTGCATCATCATATCGATATAAAGTTTCGCTTAATGGATAACTCTTAAAGCTTATGAAAGGTAGCCGTCTCATGATGCCTAATTTGATTCCAACTTTCTGAGATCAAAATTAACAATACTAATGAACCTCTCATGATCCATGCTTAGAGGTACTTAATATGAAATTAACATAATTACCCAAGTTGATAGCTAACCCTGGATGCAATCCATGTGGGGGACTAATTGCAGTATTACACACCCTCCCCCCCGGCCTTTTTTTTCCCAAAGAACGTACTGTTCTCAAGATGGAAATTTTTAGATTTATTAGTAAAATTCTGTCTATATCTAGGTTGGTTATCATGAAAGTGTGAGACACCATAGAACGAAGTCAGCACATTAGGAACAACAAAATGAACAAGCAAAGAACAGGAATTACATGGTTCCGTGTAGGAATGACCTACGTTCATAGATGCACTAGCATGCCAGATTATTAATCTTGATTTGGGGTTTTATGACTATAAAGGGTGTAGAGAATTGGGTTAATACAATTATATGTGCTTTCCCATAAACCAAATTTTTCTTCCATGAATAAGAGGCACTTGCACACTAGACTCTCTTATGCATGGCGGCTTTACGAACACCAGGCAGTCAGTAACGAGTCGAACTCTATAGCTAAGCAAGTTCCTCCACTTCAACAAAATCACCTCCCACCTCCCTTGTCTTCCTCGTCACCTGCTTAGAAGACCTACAAGAGACAAGTGAAAAAATAGCACCCTTAAGCCTAAATCACAACCACTTGGCCTTCTAATCTTGTTAACCCTAAGAGAGACCATTAATGTTATGCATTTCTCCAATAGTTGGGTTTTGCGGCCTTGGTAAGAATTCTGCAATCCCTCCCGATTGATAGTATCGTCAATTCCTTGTGTTAAATTCATAAGTTCCTTTTCAATTGATAGTATCTTCTAAGTAATACCGACAATTAGGGTTGTAAACAAACCGAACGAACACGAATGGGGGCTTGTTTGTGTTTGTTTGTTTAACTTTGGCAGCACAAATAAACGAACACGGACGGATAAACGAACGAATTGTTGTGTTCATATTCGTTCGTTTAACTTTAGCCGAACACAAACAAACAAACACATATACAAATATAATAGAAACCCAACATTATTAGATATAAACAAACATTAACTAAACGAACAAAGATGTTTGTTCATCTTCATTGGTTTATTAAATAAACGTACTTCCCACCGAACGGTTCACGAATGGTTTGCCGAATGTTCGGTTCGTTTACAATCCATATTCTTGTATTGTGTTAAATTGTGTAGAGCAAAAACCTAACCCCTTGTAAGGCTTGAAAATGTTCCAACATTTGTCCTCGAATATCTTACCATGTCATTAATGGTTGATATATCTTGACGTAAATGTGAGAGCCAAGACCTAACCCTTTGCAAGTCTTGAAAAGGTTCCAACGTCCGGGTAACTTCAAGTCCCTCATACTTAGTTAAGCCAATTAAGTGCCAGATATCATTAGTAGGGATTCAATAAAAGTAACTCAACAAGAAGTCCACGAAGTCTCTTTTGATAACCGACACTTTTGGCATTCAAATGTGGTGCTACCACATATATATCAATTAGGTATGTGGTTGTGAGGATCTTGGCGCCCTTACCAAATCCTTAAGAATCCAAAATCCTAAAAACTCATCATCGTGTTGACCCTCTTCTCAAACTCATTATCGTTTTTTGACCCTTGCTGATTCTAAGGACTTTCTTGGCAATCTCTTATAATTTGCCTTTCAAGTGGATTATTTCTTTCCTCATAAACCCTACCTAAACTCAAGCTAATAGCATGTCCCAAAGGTAGACAGTATCCTAACTCGTCTTCAACCACAAGAGAAAGCTAAAACAAACACCCAAGTTCTAACCCCTCTGGCTTATGTATGAGATCCAGCAAGCCAAGCCTTTTCTGGCCAAAATATTTCTCTCTAACAACATGCATTTATATATATATATATATATATATATATATATATATATAGGGGAGGGTTCATGCGAGAACCGTTGTTAGTGCGAGAACCAATCTCGGCCGTTCCTCGGATATGGGAAGTTCATGACATTGAAGGAGAAGGAATTGGACGGCTCAGATTAGTTCTCGCACTAACAACGGTTCTCGCATGAACTTCTTCCTATATATATATAGGCAAAAGTTCAAACGAGAACTGTTTTTCGTACGAGAACTGCGAGAACCAATCTGAGCCGTCCAATTCCCCCTCCTTTAATGTCATTGCCCACCCATGAATTCCTCCCAGTTCTCGTACGAAAAACAGTTCTCGTTTGAACCCTCCCCTATATATATATATATATATATATATATATATATATATATATGTGTGTGTGTGTGTGTGTGTGTGTGTGTGTGTGCGCGTGTGTGTGTGTGTGTTCTTGCCACCATATGGTAATTCTTGTCGTATGTGATGTGATGTCTCCTCCACACATCTGACACAGCTTACCTCTTGGTCTATCACCATCAAGGTTGTAAAAATCGGTCGGTGATATGTCGGCGGTCGACCACCGCCAAGCGATTAATCGGTCTTGGCGGCGATTAATCGGTTTTTCGGCGGAGACCCTAATTTTTAAAAGAATTTATTTAAATTAAATAAATATTAACAATATCCTAGAAAAATAAGTCAATAAAAATCAAAAAATTTAACAAGTTTAAAAAATAAAGACCATAAGTACATAATTACTTTAAGTTTTAACTATAAAATTAGATAATGTTTGAATCATAAATTATTCCAATGATAATATAGTAATTAAATAGAAAGAAAGGCTGAAAGGATTATTAACATAAGGCTAGAAGGGTAATTAATATAAGATAAAAGGGGTAGAAAAGCCTTTTAACCATAAAATATGATTACTACAACCCTAGCCGCCCTCCTTATCAAGTTCAAAAAGAAAGAAAATCGGAGTAGAGCACCGGAGCACAACTTGAAGCGGCAACTTCAGAAAGTCTTTCCAAACTCGACTTTGTGTGGAGGTGGAGGTCGCCGGGGTGGAGGTCACCTGACGCTGGAGCCCTAGGTCTTACGAAGTTATGAGAGAAAGTGATGTTATGTTTCTCGATCGATGGCAAGGAGTGACTTAAAACCTAGGTTTTTTTTAAAAATGTTTGACTTTCGTTGACCGCCGAGGACCGCCAAGACCGATGTTGACCGATTTTGACCACCACCGCCAAACGTGACTGCCAAGCAGATTTATCAGGCGGTGAACCACCGCCAAACCGCCTAGGGCCCATAAATAAATCGGCCGCCGAGACCGCCATTTACAACACTGATCACCATCACGTCAAATCCCCATTGTGTGATTGTTAGTGAAGTCACATGACTCTTTAACCATAATGGCATAACAAAATTAGACTTGGGTTACGATTTTCCCGCGTTAGCCTTGAGATTTCTTTCCCATAGCTTAATGTCGCCACTACTCTCCATAATTCCTCTCCATTGTCAAATTTGGTCTCTTCTTCCAGCTTTCTATGTTTGCTTCCCTTGTGTCGTTTTTATTCTAACTTTGCACTTCAACCAATCTCATCGGTAGTTCTATAGATGTGAACTTTTCTTATATCCTACAAATCGATTTAACATAATAATTTTCACCTAGGTGAGTTTAGCACTAGTTTTTCTTCAAATGCATCTACTCTTTCCAAGCTATTGACGCCATAACATGATGCTATGAAATCAATTTGATGGGAACTGAGGTAAAACTATATAAATATTGAGCACAATGATTGACTACAAGACCAACTTGCTTTCTGGTGGAAGTCGTCCCTCCTAATAGTTTACGATAGCATTCCGACCTTTTGTGATCAAAACTTAGAACAATAAGCAACCCTCGAAGTCTCGCAATCCCTACTTACATTGTCCCTATTATGGAATAACATAATCAAATAACTTACTAGTTAACCTAGATGCAATCTCGCATTGATCATCTACACGAGGCCTCTTGTCCAACGAAAGTCAACAAACATGTTAACTTACTCACCAATACTTGTAAATTGCAACTAGACCAAAGATACTTGTAAATACTTGTAAATTGCAACTAGACCAAAGATATTACCTTGCATCAATTATATCAATTACATAACTTGCATATATGCACCTATTACATCACTACTAAACCCACCTTTGACAAGAGTATCCTATTGCATTATAAACACAATTATAGATAAAAAAGCAACTTCAAATCTTTATGTACTACTACCAAAATGTAATCACTTGGGGAGCATTAGCAACATATACCTAGTGAAACATGAATTTGTCACTTAAACTAGCAAACATATTATTTAACAAGCATGATTGCAATTCCTAGTACATGTATCAACCTTGATCCAACACTAAAGGTATAATAAAAACTCTAGCTAACACATCCTACAAAATTACAAAAAACAATTGCTTACCTTCCACATAAACAATTTGGTATTATCTTGCTCTCTATTGGTCTAAGTAGCATGCCCTTGACACAAACCACTTTTTGCAAATTGCAACGCTCAATCTTTAAATTTAGTTAAGTTTAGCTTCTTAAATTACAATTAAAGCAAAATGTACAAGATAGTTAGTTCTTTTACGCCAATTTTCTCCGGTTTGATAGAATATAATGTCATACACATAAACCAATAATTTAAGCTTTTAAAAAACAATAATTCAACATCACATGTTAAGCTAAAAAGATTTATTCACAAGGATTCTCTTTTTATATTTATATAAAGGCAAACTTACCTCCCCCAATGACAACTAACTTCATCAATCCACCATGGTAAAAGTCGTGGTATAATTTGAAGATTTGATCCCGTAGGTTGATTCCTTTGTCCATCGCATCAACAAGGCTTTTCTTGTTCCCTTTAGTAGAACAATATAGATAAAATAAATGCAACTAAGAATACTCAATGAACATGACAAGCTAAGCATTTAAGTCAAGTATACAATATAAACACCGCATTAAAATTAAAAATGCAGTCGAGATAAGGTGAAAGGATAGGCTTATTCAAGTTCACCCCAGAAAAATTGATTAAAGGCATGACCCGGTGCAGCTGTATGGCATTGTAATTGTTGAAGTCGACACATATCATTTTGCAACGCCTGATTAAATTCTGCCAATTTTTGTATCATAACAGTTACAGTTGTCAGTAGGTGACTTGTCACTCTTATTTTGGTTAAAGACTGGAACTATCAAAATGAAGTGATCCGAACACACCCGAATCTACAGCCAGTACTTCTCGATCCATTGCTTCAGTCTTCACTAGTGGTGAAATAAAAAACTGTGAAAATCTGGGAAATTGGAAGGGGGTGTCTTAGTATGCTTTAAATTTATATACGATATATAACATATAACTATAAGAAAAGGTGTTATTAGAATTTTAAGCACAATGTCAATCTAGAAGGTATCCCAATTGTAATACTAGACTCCCAACATATGTAAAGCTACAAAGATTTCTATAAAGTAAACATCATATTATGTTCAAACCCTGTTTCTTAAATTCACAGAATTATGCCAATGTGCATTTTAAAATGTGACAGTGCATTTTAAAGGAATATGTTGGGAAAAGAAAGTGGCCAAGATTAAATATAAAATGCTTATAAGAACTAAGGTGTGAGAGCATGATGTGTACAAAATCATTGTAGGAAATAGTGCTAATATTGAAACAAATGTACGCTCATCCAGATGTCTAAACTTGGCCCAAGTGCGGTGTGATTTATAACTTTGTTTACAAATAAGTTAAACCATATCAAGACATTGGTCTAGTTACTTAACAAGCAACAAATATCATACATTATGCTTCTGTGAAGTCTATGCTTATGAAAGAGATCCTGAGAGGACATATAATTGATTGGCTTAGTAACACCATCATCAAACTTCTCAGGCCATGTAGTCCACTACATATCACATATTGGTGTCTACTTACAAAATGGTATTACCATTGAGAAATTTGAACTCCATAAAAATATGAAGAGACAAGTGAACATTGTTTATCGGACACTAGCTCGCTTTAGGTGTTTAAGAAGGCTTAATAAGTTACAATATGACTATTAATATATATACAAATTGTACTTCCAAAGACCCACCAAAGGCAAAATATAACAGAAAATGAATTAGACCACAATATGTGTGTTGTTATCTCAGTGCCAAGAGACACCTTACCAATAAATGCATTTCTCTCTGCTATCTTTATCATATACATCTGACACATAAACATACAATGAGGTCTTTGTATATTAACATAGGACGTGAATAAATCATACCCTACTCTAGATCAAACCTTAAACATACAAAGAGGTTTTTTGAAATACAAGTGGTTTCATTTCTCTCTTATATCATATTAGCTATTAACCCTTCTTAGTCACTTTTTGCAAAATGGCATTATCATCAAGAAATTCGAACTCTATAGCAATATGAGTAGACAAGTCAATGTTATTGATCTTACTATTAGCTCGACTTAAGTATCTAAGATGGCTTAATAATTTACAATTTGACTCGATATGGGTAGAAACTGACCAGTTCTCAATAAAAGCAAAGTTTTACATTAATGGATTAGATTGCCTCAACTAAGACTGTTGTATTATCCTGATGCCAGATAACACCCTACCAGTAGACTTGGTCATATTGGTCTTTGTTATCCTGAGACTCTACGATGACAGGAGAAAGGGTGACTGAGAACCGTAAAAAAGCTCAACCATAGGATGAAGATATATGAAAGGCGAAATGTATTTCTGTATAACGTAAGTGGTAGTATACTAGTATATGATTATCATTACCAATTAACATTATAGGTGATTTTGTTGACACCCAAAAAACTAACAAACCCACATATATATACACAAAAGAAGGCATACATGAAATAAAATAGGCATAATGGAACAATGACCACACATGTGTATGAAAATATGCTTGAAAAATGATGCACAACTACCTTCTCAAAGCACCCTGGAGAAATTCTGGTTTAACATCAAAATGGTAGCAAGTATGCTCCACTTCTGTGTAAGCATTTGACGAGCCCCCATGCTTGGACAGGTAACTGTCATACTAGCACATGAAAGAGTCAAACAGGAGGGCATGGGTAGCTTCCTATATAGTTTACCATTGAAATAACATATAGCAAGAAAAACCTCATTTTCATCCGGAAATTCATCACTCCCCATGAAGAGCATATGTTCTGCATTAAAGCATGTAATAAATACGGTCTGACCATCCAAGTGAACAAGCCATCAAGTAGTATACTTAATTCTAGCTATACATTATCGTATTAACATGAATATATACATTAATTGGAAATTCTCCTAACTATGTGCTTCATATTGAAGCTCCCACCACCAAATTAACATAGTCCGTTTTAAGTGTATTTGTATATAGCAACAGAAAAAAGTAAAAACAAACCAGTACCAGCTGCTTAGATATCATGAACCAAAAATACGAAAATTAAGAATGCAATAGGTGTTAGGTAACTCCAACCAAATGTCTATCCAAGTCTATAAGTATGTGTTTTTTCATGGATCTGCTACATGCCGAAGTATGAATACGAGATACATGTGCAACAGAACAGAAACCTACCAAGAAAATGTGCAAGACCCTGTGCCTCCAAAGGATCACAAAAGCTGCCCATCCCTACACACATTGCTGCAGCAGCCTGCAAGATAACAACGATAACAGTCTCTATAACTCTAATCAAATTCAACGTAATCAGCTCCACTGCCGTTAGTTAATTTTCAAATTGTCTCGTTAAATCCAACATAATCTAAGAATATACATGTACTGATGTACATACCTGTAACACAAACCAAAAATTTTTTAAAAAAAAAGAAAAAAGAAACTAGTACTTCTGTCAAATAAAATGCACATAAAATAACCAAAATAAAGCCTCACTTTAATCTAAACTGTAAAGTGTAAAGTATCTCTGTTCCATAATCAGACTCCACAGTAATATAACAGCAGTATACTCAAGCAAGATTATAAAACTGTATGTATATCCCTCAATTATTGATTAGATAGGAAGATTGATTATCAAACCTTCTTAGTCTGAGCGGCATTGCTCTTAGATGATTCCATATCTTCACCTTCGTCATCTTCATCATCTTCCTCTCCACTCTCGTCGTCGTCATCTTCATCCTCGTCATCTTCTTCCTCGTCGTCATCTTCGCTGTCTCCATCAGGTCTGGCACTTCCCGGCGGTCCATCCATGTAAATATCGGGATCGTGCACAAGTAAAGCACAGAGGCCATTCGGCAGCTGTATGTATCTGTATAATCGCCTGTCGTTAGGCGACTTCACGACGATATCGTCCGACGAGAAAGCACAACCGCCGACCGCCATTGATGGAAGGGCAGACTCCAGCCGTTTACTTTGGGTTCGAGACTGCGAGGTTCTTAGCTTGAAAGTACGAGTACACCTAACGTGCCCTACTAGTCTAGATATAGTTATTCGGCCCCTTTATGATGGCTATTGCTTTTCGTCACAAGTTCGTTAGTATAAGATACTGATAATTACTTATACGGTTCGACAGCGAGTTCCGGTCCGGTCCGGACCTAGTCGGTCCCGGGCCGGTCCGGTCCGGTCCTCGGCGGACCGGTCTTCGCGTAAGACCATTTCGATAAATTCGGTCTTCGGGCGGTCCAAGACCACTTCCGGACCGGTCCAAGTCCGGACCGGTCCGTTTTTCGTTCGGGTATTTTCCAGTTCGGTTTAGACATTTCCGGGTTTTTTTTAGTTTCGGTTTAAAATTTTCCGGTTTTTTGTTCCTTTTTTTGTTTGAAAAAAAAAAGTGACTTGTTAATTTAAAAAAAATTGCAAGTTATAAACTATAAAGTATAAACATATATAATTGCAAGTTAATAAAAACATATAAATAACATTGCGATACAATTACGAAATAAAATTACATATTGTTGAAACTTGATTTATTTTTTAACAAGAAAAGGGAACTCTGGCAATGGAGCTTCGGCATTGCCATCACCCCAAGTTAGAGACCCGAAAAATACATATTGTTCGAAAGAAATAACGTCACAAAATATAAAGAGACAACTACTAAAATGGATAGTCGGAATTGATATTCCAATAGTTGTAACTATCGTCGGTATATGGCTCATGCCCATAATAGGCGACTTCGTTCGAGTGGACATTGGATGATGAACCTGCGTTCATTCTATTTTGAGTGTCGTCAACGTATTCTTCGTCGGGTTCGGGTTCTTCAGTTTCAGCTTCGGTGTTAGTGTTTGATGTTCCCGATGCGAAGTCCCTGTTGTAATCGTCTTCCATAATTGCTTCCTCCAAATTAGTTAAGCCTTCTTCGAGATCCGCATCGTTTTAACATCTTTCCATGGAATCATAGTAGTCCTTAAGCATCACGGCCATTTGAACCGACTCGGCCTTCAACATACACCGTCGTGCACTTAAAATCCTGCCACTAAGAGAAAAACAACATTCCGAAGCTACGCTACTAGCTTGGACGGTTAGTACGTCCCTAGCCATACGGGCTGGGATCTTAAATTGACCAACGTTTTCTCTTTCTTGCCACCATTTTAATACATCAAATTTTGCAAAATCTTCGGTGACAATATAACTACTGTAATCACTTTCTTTATATATGGAAAGTTCGTCTAAAGACGATTGAACTCGTGTACGTTTTGATTAAGATACATTATGTAACCAAGACGATCCAATGCTAAAAGTATTGTTTGGCCGAGTAGCCGATGTTTGTGAAGTCGAAGACCTCGGGGTGGAAGCAACATCTCTCCGTGGTGCACATTCATTATCATAAATAGTATATAATTGTTTAACACAATTTTCAAATTTTGATATACTCATCCTAATCTCATCTGGAGATTGACCCAATGCTTCCCCGATAGAAGTTAAAGATTCTATTACACCCTTAAAATTAACAAGAGGGTTTAATGCCGAATCAATCAAAAAATTTTGTTGGAAACTCTTTAAAATATTTTATAAGACTTTCACACATTTCGTTGGTAATCATATCTCACCTTTGATCCAAAAAACCAAAAGACTTTAATGTTCTCAAAATTTCACAAACACTTATCATAGGGAAGTGAGATGATGGAAAATATGTTTGTGATAGCATCAATGTGGCTTCATACAAAACTCCCAAACCGATGTGTAATTCTTCTAAAATATTCCAATCAGTTTCCGTAAGTACTTCATATAATTGGGGTAGGTGTTCTCGATGATATTCGGTAAATAAGTCCTTATTTTGTATCAAACGCCCTATCATTTTATAAGTTGAGTTCCATCTCACGGGCATATCTATGAGAGGTCTCAAACATCTTCTTCTTTTTGTTTTACAAAAATGCTCATATTTTTCGAATGTGATGGGTCCGCTTTAAAAATTGTCTCATTTAATCTTCTAAATTTCAAAAGACAAGTTTCCATAGACTCCAAACCTTTTTGGACCGCGAGGTTGAAAATATGACAACAACAACGTACATGCAAAAATTCCCCGTCACATATTGGGTTTAAAACTCTTTTCAATCGTCCCATAGCGTTTGTATTGTTGCTTGCATTATCTAGGGTGATTGAAAGTATTTTTTCTTTAATTCCAAAACCGTTAAAAATCCTTAATAAAATATCGTAAATTTGTTCACCTCCATGCGGGTGAGGAAAGTTTTCAAAAGCAATAATACGTTTTTGCATAAGCCATGTTTTAGGGTCTATCAAATGTATCGTAACACAAATAAATGAATAATGGGTTGTATGTGGAGCGGTCCAAATGTCAGTGGTTATGGAAACTTTACCATCGAATCTAGTAAAAAATTCTTTTAAGTCTTGATATATTATTTTCCATTTTGTGATAGCTCTACGTTTAAGAGTTCTTCGACTTACAGAGGAATAATGAGGTTGTAAAGTTTTTTTGATAAAAGTTGTGACTCTTGGGCGGGAGAAGAAGTCAAATGGTAATGCTTCTTGTATTGTTAACTGCATGCTTAATTCTTGAGCTAAAGCAGCATCGAAACGCCATGTTTGACCATCAACTTGAGTTTGACTCTCAACCGCAGCGGCTTGTCGCGCCAAGCATTTAGTCTAATTTTTTAAAGTTTATATTAGATTAAACTAAGTTCAAGTAATGTAAACTATATTTAACTAAGGTCATGTATTAAATTCAAGTACTAAACTATATTTAACTAAGTTCATATATTTAATTCAAGTACTAAACTATATTTAACTAAGTTCATGTATTTAATTGAAGTACTAAACTATATTTAACCAAGTTCATGTATTTAATTCAAGTATTAAACTATAGTTATTGATTATAAAGTAATACGTTTGACTACCAAGCAAAGAGTGGCCAGGGAGGATCCTTTCGGTTTAAAACCTTTCGGAAAATCCAACAACCACAAGCCGATCGTGACTATTATAGACACCACTCTCCGGGTTATATCTACTAGTATTACGATTAGAATAAATAACTAAGTTATGAATAACTAGAATTACATCAAATTGTTTTAGGTTCATGAATTCCTATAATTTTAAATTCACAAATATAATAAGTTGTCCACCAATATTTTCAATTTCATGAATTCCTATATTTTCAATTTGCATAAACTAAACATAAATATAAAAAAACTAGTATTTAAATAAACTAAACATAAATATAAAAAAACTAGTATTTAAATAAACTAAACTTAAATATAAAAAAACTAGTATTTAAATAAACTAAACTTAAATATAAAAAAACTAGTATTTAAATAAACTAAACTTAAATATAAAAAAGAATACTTACTAAATGCCGAGCGAGAGAAGAATTAGAGCCAGATAATATTCCTCCACAATGCGTACACTTCGCATATTTTTTATTATTTTGTTTGAGTTGCACAAAATCCTTCCAAATTTCCGCAACTCGATTTGTTTTTGGAACTTCTTCGTACGGGAGATTTATATTGAAATCACTTCTACCCGCGTTCAAATTGCTAGATCCTTCACCCGCCATTTTTTATAATCTTGAAGCAAATCGAAATATTATATAGAACACTTGTATTATATAGAACACAAACTTGAATTTTCTTGAAAAATAAAACTAGAAATATCAAGATTCAAGAATGAGAAAATTGGAGATTTGGAGAATGAGAGAATGTGAGAAAGAGTGGTGCAAAGATTATGGCTTCAAGAATGGGGTATTTATAGGGAAATTTTTGGGAATTTTTTTTTTTTGAAAAACTAGCCGTTGGGACCGGTTCGGACCGGTTTTTACCGTTTTTTTCAAAAAATACCCGTTGAACTCTTGGACCGGTTTGGACCGCGTTTGGACCGGTTCGGTCCTTAACCGTTTTGGACCGGTTCGGACCGTTTCTCTCACTTTCGGTCTTGGACCGGCTCGACTCGTGCGGTCTTCGTTGGACCGGTCCGGTCGGTCCTCGGGGCCCATGTCTAAATACTAGCATTGCACTCGCGCAATGCGGCAGCGATGACAATAGTTTGTCCTCGATAACATGTTTGATTTAAAAAGTATGTTATGTGAAATGCGATGTTAATCAATTTATCCGTGTATTTTCTACATTTTTCTGATTTCCTTACTCTTTTTACAATCAACCATTTTATTAGTTGTTAAAATAGTTTTCAAAAAATAACTACAAAATATTATTATTGAATAATTAAAGAAAAAAAATATTATAGCCTTAAAATTGTATTGATGTAAGTAATTTAGCCATAACGAGATAAATTAAATAATTTTTGTGATGTTTAATGATTTATTAAAGTAATAATTGACTTAAATTAGTTGAGATAATAAAGAGAATGATTGGTTAGGCTATTGCTTTAAGTGTTTGTTTCTTAAGCAAAAAAATTTGTACTACTTAGATTTAAGTAGTCTTAAAATTTTTAAGAGAGAGAAAGTTAAATGCTTTATAATGTAGTATAGATTATAAGAGTTTGATTTTATTTTTCATAATCTTTATTTTTATAAACTCGTTTATAATCTTAAGAGAATTATTGAAAATTTAATTTTAATAAAAGTTTTTTTTCAAATATATTACTATATAAATCATTTAATACTTTTTTTCCTCTTATTATTAAAACTTCTTAAAATTCAATCAACAATACATCTTTGCCCTTCGAAAAAACTTATCATAATGTTAACTGAACTTTCTACTTGATACAATGGTGGTCATGGGGTTTGAGGAGAGATGGGTCAGATGAATAAAAGTGTGTTTAGAATCATCTAGAGTGTCAGTCCTAGTGAATGGATCCCCAACGGGAGAACTTAATATGGGAAAGGGACTCGGGCATGGAGACCCTTTAGCCCCGTTTTTGTTTCTCTTGGTGGCGGAAAGTTTAAATGTTTTTTGATGGTTGAAGAAATAGATAAAAGGAAATTCAAAGGGATCGAAGTTGGTTCGCAAGATAAAATAGAGGTGTCACATCTGCAATATGCGGATGATGTTATCATTTTCGGGGATTGGGGCTTGGAAAATTTCAAAAACTTACTCAAAATATTGGAGTGTTTTCAAAGACTTGCAGGTTTGAAAATTAATTTGGGGAAAAGTTCGTTGTTGGGGGTGGGTGTGAATCAGGAGGAAGTGGCTATGTGGGCGAATCTAGCAGGATGTAGGATGGGGGAACTTCCTTTCTCATATTTGGAGATGCTGGTTGGTGCAGATATGAATCGAGGAGTGAGCTGGAAGGGTATCATCGAGAAGGTTCAAAGTAAACTTACACATCGAAGAGCAAATATGGTTTCTTTCGGTGGTCGTCACACTCTGGTAAAATCAATTATCTGCAGCTTACCACTGTATTATTTCTCTTTGTTTAAGGCCCCAAAGTGTGTGATTTCAATTCTTGAGAGTACCATAAAAAAATTCTTTAGGGGGATAGGGGATTTGGGGGGGGGGGGACCTAAATATATACACTGGGTTAAATGGGATAAAATATTAAATTGTTTTGGGAAGAGGGGTTTGAACATTGGGAGCCTTAGGGCTGCTAATTTACGGCTCTTAGGTAAATGGTGGTGGAGGTGGTGGAATGAAAAGGGTTCTTTTTGGGCTAGGGTAATGGGTGGCATTTATGGGGTTGGGTTGGATGAACCTTGGGTTGATGGGTTGGGTCGGGAGAGGTTTCCGAATACAGTATGGGGTAATATAGTTAAATTAGGTGAGATTCTGGATAAAAAGGGGATTAGTTTTAGGCAATCTTTTGGGAAATCTTTAGGGGAGGGTTCCTCTATTCGGGTTTGGTATGATAAATGGTTGGGAGATTTTATGTTGAAAGATAGATGTAGAAGGTTATACAATCTTGAAATAGATAAAGAGGTGGTGGTGAGTGAGAGAGGTAGGTGGGAGTGGTGCTGGAATTGGAGGAGGGAACCGAGGGGGAGGGAGATAGGGGATATTGAGGTGACATCTAAATTGATGGAGGGTCATGATCTGGTTAGAAATAGTTTAGATAATGTGATTTGGAGGATAGGATAGGATGGAAATTTTACGGTCAAAAAACTTGGGGAAATGGTCGATGCGGTGGATTTAGAAATATCGGTGGGTGGTATAGAGTCATGGTGGCATAAGAGAGTCCCAAAGAAGGTTAATATTTTCATATGGAGAGTCCGGCTGGGCAAAATCTCAGTTAGGACAAATCTTGATTCCTTGCAGGTGGACGTGCCGTCAATCCTTTCTCCTCTTTGTGAAGATCAAGTTGAAGATATGGATCACGCGTTATTGAGATGTCGAGCGGTGCAAAAGGCATGGGGTCTCATGTTTAGATGGTGGTCTAAATTGATGGTGGGAATTAACTCGGTTTTGGAGCTCTTATCACAGGATCAAACACTTTGGCAAGCTACGGTTTAGATCTTCATATATCTTATTTGGTCACAAAGAAATAGAGTTGTGTTCAAGGACAAGAAGACAAACTTTGAAGATGTGTTTTATGAGTTGCAAGTAAAAGCTTATAGATGAATATTGGGGAAAAAAGGAGTATCAAATGAAGATTGGTCTAATTGGATTGCCAATCCTAGTTCACTGGTATTAGGGTGAAAATAAAGCTACTGGAAAGTTGGTTTGATTTACTTTTGTATGTGTTTTACTCATTTTGGGCTGCTGTTTTGTTTCCAGGTGCAGTTGTTTGCACTTTTTTGCTTTTATTTTCTTTTGTTTAGAGCATCTCCAACCTAACACTCTATAATTAACTCTCTATCTCTAAATTTTGTGGGTCAATTCACTCTAAATAATCTTTCAACTCCAACCCAACACTCTATTCAATACTTCAAAAATGGGACCCATGTATTTAATTGTTATATTTTATTCAAAAATGGGACCCATGTTTACTTTAATTTATTTTATATTTCAATTTAAATATTTTACATTAGAAAAGAAAATACATTAATTTAAAAGACATAAATTAAAAAACATAATAATTAAAATATATATTTTATCGACCTATTGTTAATTTCAATATAAGCATTTTTATATCACATATATACAAGATAAAAAATTAAATACAATTGTTAAATATAAACACATTAATAAATAGAAGAAAGAAAATTAAATAGAAAGTAAATAAATTATATGGGTCTCATGGATAGAGTGTTGAATTCAACACTTCAAATATAAAGTTTATTTTTCAACACTTCAAATATAGAGTGTTGGATGAAGTGTGGTTGAAATGCTCAAAAACTCTATTTTGAAGGGATAGAGTGTGGGTTGGAGATGCTCTTAGTGGTTGCCTCGTTGAACTCATGGCTTAGATGCCATGCCATATATGTACTATCTTTGTTTATGGTTTTGCCGTTTTGGTATCAATGGTAAAGGTACTTGTTCTTGAAAAAAAAAATACATCTTCACCTATATTTTTATTTAAATTAATCTCATCCACTCATTTTTAACTATTTTACTTTCTTAATTTACTTTAACCTTTTATTTATTTAAAATATTCCCTCTCATAAACACACACTCTCACACTAACATATTTATTCACACACATCAATATAATTTTCAAAATCTTATTAATTTGTCTCTCCTTATTTCATACATATAGTTTTTTTTTCTTATTTTAATGTTTTTGAAATTTATTAATAAAATTAACACAATATTTGATACTAATATAAGAAAAGTTGAAAAAAAATGGACATTTTTATGAAAACTTTTCGTGACATTAAATCGCGTGAATAACAATGACATGTTGCAAAACTAGGGATGTAAACGAGCCGAGCCGAGCCGAGCCGAGCCGAGCTTTAGACTTATCGAGCCGAGCTCTTTTAAAAATGCAGAAGCTCGAGCTCGAGCTCGAGCTCGTTCGAGCTCGTGATTTGAAGCTCGAGCTCGGCTCGCGTAGTGTTTTACAAAGCTCGTTAAAGCTCGTTTATTTTTTTTTAAAATAGTTTATATTATTTAAATAATAAATAAAAAGAAATTGAACTTTAAAATTGTTATTTTATTTAAAAAATCATATTTAATGATATATAAATAATTTGAATTTTGAATTTTAAACTTTTTTTCATATTTAATGATATACAAATATATAATACAATTTATATAAGTATTAAATAAAAAATAAAAAATAAAAAATAAATATTATATCAAAGCTCGTTTAAGCTCGCGAGCTTAAACAAGCCCAGTATACAAGGCTCGAGCTCGAGCTCGTTTAATAAATGAGCTTTAATCTATGCTCGAGCTCGTTTAGGCTCGGCTCGTTTCGAGCTTTTAACGATCCGAGCTCGAGTAGTTCACGAGTAGCTCGGCTCATTTACACCCCTATGCAAAACAGAATCTATTTGCCGCCACAACATTACGCGTGGCTTTAAATTATCAATTTATTAGTTTTAGCTCCAGGCCCAGACCCTATTTTAACCCAAGCAGCAACTGATTTCACTAAACATATCCTAATTATGATTACATGTATTTTAGACACACATGTACTATAACAAATTAATTTTTAGTAATCTGGATATAAAAAATACTCACTTTTAATTACAAGGTCTTACTTCATAATTTCAAAATTTTCATATTTTTTATTCCATTCAATCAAAATTCAAAAAGCGCCATGTTGCATGACTTTTGTCCAACCAATTATTACGTAGCACATTTGTAATGTTTCTTTTACCTAACTTTGACGATTTTTATGTTTTATTTAATATTATAATATTAGATTTTTTAATCCTACTTGTTATTTAATTTCTGTTTTATAATTTTTAACATATTTATATATTTTGTTTTTATTATATTTTTTTAAACTTTGTATGATATAAATCATAATAAAATATTTATTCAACAAAACATATTTTTTAAGATCGTATTACCCAAAAACATTTTATAAATATATTTAGTTACATACGTAAAATCTCTTAATTAACATACAAAGTTTATGTTATTACTAAAGTATATAATTTTCAATTATTATATGTATTATATTAATTGTTCATATAACTCTAAATGATAAATAAATAGTCAATAACCAAGGGATTTTATTGAGCTTTGTGTGGATGACAAGACAAAAGCTCTTAACCAGGATATCCTAGCTCTATCAATTCATTGACTTTTCTTTAAATTTCAAACTGTTTTAAATATGGATACGTAGGTTAAGTATGATACTTGGGTTAGAAGTATCTAGAGAATTAGGGTAGGCTAAATATCATATTTGTATGCTTAGATAATGCACTTCTGTATTCTCCCTTAATAGGCCACCTTTCTTGTCGCTTGATTTTCTTTGTAAAGTTCCAGTTTTATATGACAAAACCGCATTGCTTAAATAAAAGAATAAAATGGTCATTTTTTACCTAGCTTTGATTTGTCTCGTTCATAAAAATTAATTGTCTTGACTTGCTATAAATCTTAATTGTTCTACCATGTAATTTAACACATTTATGTTGCTATGTTAAAGGCTCTATAGGTGTTCGTTATAAAACTAGTCATTAAATAATTGTACTCTAATAAGTGTGTGCGATAATAAATTTTGATTTGTCTAAGTGAGGGTTTCTTTTCTCTCGTTGATTGAATTTTTGGGATTTAAATAGTGAACATACGCCGGAGCATCTAGAATTACATGCGTCTATAATGTGTAATTTCTACATCATGATCTTTTGTCAACCTTCATATAAAAGAACGATGTTTTAATGAGGATGAACAAGTGTGTGGCTATTAAGGAGGGTAGTCACCACTTCATATTAGCTTCTATAATGTCAATGTTTATGGACCGATGTGGTGTTCTTGTATATAAGGTTAAAATAGTTGTTCACTATTTCGGAGGTCCTTACTTCGACTTTGCACACATTAAAATTCATGCCTTTATCTGCAAGATCGATTTAGAGGCGAGGCTTTGTGTGATATGCAATTGACAAAAGCATTTCAAGGGATCCAATCCAACTATTTAATATATGTCAAGACTAGAGTGCAACACCTAGATTCTCACTTCAGTTTTGGACTTTTAAAATGATATTAGTTACTTACAGTGTATGTTTTAAAATATAAATATGGTAATCAATCGTCAAATAGTGGAAGTTGATGACATTTTAAATTGTTTATATATGAAATAGAGCGTGAGAAGAAAACGTAAAAAGACCCAACCCGATCCACTTACCGTCACAATATTCATGTTATTACACTATCGTTGACCCAATCATTAACATACACAATATACCATTAGCATGTGTTCCACAACTACAACTAGGGGTGAGCATTTGGCCAGGTTGAACCGAACCGAACCGGAACCGGTCCGGGACCGGTGCCGAACCGGGACCGGTTAGCATCAAGCGGGCCGGTTATCGGTTCTTAAAAATGGCTTAATTCGGACCGGTTAGCATCAAGCGGCACTGGTGTAGACTAACCGGTCCGGTTTTCGGTTCTTGAAGTTTGGCTATTTCGGTTCCGGTTCTAAACCGGTTCCGGGCCGGTTCGGTCCATTTGCTCACCCCTAACTACAACCTTCCAGTGGGCTTATGACTAAGTCAGTCGGTTGTTAAATAGTCACATGCAGATGCTCATTTGAAAACAACACAGTTTAACTTCTACAAGTTGGACACTAGAGGTTTTGCAACTAATAAAACATAAAACAATCACCATAAACTTGGCATATAGACAACATACACACATTGGATGTTTTTGTCATGGTAACAACCTTGACGTGCTTAATAACAATAGAAATACAGGACATACAACTAGGTGATATGGAAAATGCGCAAGAGATAAATTGATTATTACGTGGTACGTAGTTAATTGTGCTCAATAACTTACTAGTTGACTTCTACCTCACCTGATAAGGGATTTGATATAAAAAACATATCCTAACGTAGAACATACATTTACCCTCGTTAAACCTCTACAACACAATCCCACTCTTGATAGATATATTGACTTTAAGCTAATGACTACAACACATCACAATTCACTAGATCACAACAAGTAAAATCTCCATGCTCACAAAGGATAACTAACGAACATGGCTATTACATCATGCAAGCAACTCAACAAGTTTGCTATTAACATTGCTAAGGAACATGTCGTCCTCAACAACTATATATATCCACACGAAGGTTCGTGAACATAACTCATGAATAAGTACGACATATATAATATCATCATCGTTTATTTATGCTATTGTGCTACTACGAAGGTACGCCATGATTGACATAAATTATGGTTTTGTTGACACAGACAACCGACTTAATTAACAACTTTACATGTGTGCACCAATAGTATACAACACATTTTATGCCACATTACATATATACAACTTAATATCATAAAAATATTTAGTGTACCCGGTAATTAAAAGACCGGGGTTATATATCACTTTGTGGCCCTCTTGTGTAATTTCTTTGTATCCGACCTAACTCTTTTAGGTCAAAATATACTTAAACGCAACTATTTATCACTACTCAGTCTACATGTGGGTTGAACAGTAAATTTTAACTTAATAGATGTCTATATAACCCCAATACGTCCCCCTTCTACACTTGTATCATACATTTTCAGCTTAAAATATACTTAAAACACAGTTAAGTATCAAACGAACATCTAAGTAACGTACGTTCTCAACTTTCATTCTTACCATATAAATATGATTAGAATAGTTTTACCAAGTATATGTTAACCTGTGAGATTTTGACTTCAGTAACTATATCTCTAGTTGTACTATCATAGGGCGTTTGGTTCATAGAATTTCATAGGATTTGCATTTAAAATACTATGATATGATAAGTTTAGTTGAAAACTGAAATAACGAGGCTTGAAATCAAAATCCTATAGTTATGAGATTTCTAAATCTGCTAGGTGCGAAAAGGAGTTTAAAAATCCAATGGACTTGGGAGTTGGGATTTATAAAACCCGTATGAATGGAGATTATGGCTTCACCATAGACACCCTTACCATTCACCTTCACCGTTACCATTGACTATCAATACATTTGTCTAGGTGTTCATTGCAAATCAACATTTTTGTTTTACCACCAATACCTCCACCGTCATCTTCACCAATCTCCCATCAACGCCTTTGCCATTTGCCATCACCATCACCATCAACAACTTCATCGTTATAGCGTTGCTCATCTTCATCGGCGAAAATATGTTGTCACATAAACAACGTCATTGTTGCTTACCGTAGACACCTTCATTGTAACTAATGTAAACGAGCATCTAAAACCTCACTTCACCACGGACACCTTCATCACTTCTCACTAATATAACCCTAATATTGCCTTAATCAACCGTATAGCATAATTACATTATTATCATTGATTTCCACTGCATAACAGAGTTTCATATTGCCCTAATTGATCAGTAGAGCCTTTAACTTGCCCAAATCAACCAACAGTCATAGTTTCATCGTACGCCAACCATATCGGTGTAGCCTAGAGTAGACCATGGACGACCTACCCCGGATACCAAAATCTACACGGTCGTGCCTCTTACACGACAACCTTTTATGGCCTTCCAAGTGCTATACAGCCCGTGTACTCTTCTGTTGTTTTATGTGAACTGTAACGCCACCCCTAACGAGCTTAAAATTAGAGTTAATTTAAACTTTTTAAACAACGATTATCAAAAGCGTTGCAGCGGAATTAAACATCAATTACAAAAGTAACGTTATTTGACTCG
This sequence comes from Pulicaria dysenterica, assembly GCA_947179395.2. Lineage (NCBI taxonomy): Eukaryota > Viridiplantae > Streptophyta > Magnoliopsida > Asterales > Asteraceae > Pulicaria > Pulicaria dysenterica. The sequence goes on along the minus strand of OX359292.1, from coordinate 75,784,975 downwards.
GCTAATTAATTACACCAAAAATCAAGCCAAGTTCATTATCTACATGCGTTACCTACAAGATCTCCGACCATCGGATCCATACACAAAACCACGTGTTCCCCAAAAGGTATTTACAACTAAAACTACCACCAGTCCCGCCTCACCAGGCATCTAGCATCAACCTGCGAAAAAGATAAGTCTTGCACCGTTAGCTACAACTAGCTAGTGAGCACCAATTACACATAAGCAACAATAAGCAGGCTATCATGTATCAAAACAGCACACAGGGCTATCCTATCATATTGAGGCGAGCCAAACGTGTCAGCAGTAGTCGTATGTTGCAGGGGAGCAAACCCCGCTCAACAACCCAACAGCAGTCCACGTGGTACACCATGTCTTTCATGATGGTTCCAATCTATCAAGTAACCCAGTCCCATAGAGGAACGGCGGCCTGCAGAGCCCTACCCAAGTGTATACTACTTGAGTACCGTTAGTTCCCCAATCCGTAGTCCCTAAGGACCCTGGGAACCCAGCCAGATACTCACACCCGTCTACCTGACTGACCTCCGTGTTCTCCAATTCAGTGTCCGGACATAACTTCATAAACAAATAGCTGATCCAATTAGGATCCAGTTTATGCGCGCATATAATCACAACAATATCTTTCATATCAATAATAAGCATGCTTGTACAACTCTATCATAACATACCTCCATTTTCACGTATCAATACACCAATCACGTGTCAACAAGTACCACAGATAACTTACCTACTGAGACTCATGGGAAACCGGTACTCACCTCGAGTTTACACGAGACAGATATGCAATCGAGAATCCCAAGAGCACACAGAATCGTCCGAATCACCTAACACATTAGGTTCAGGCTTAGACACCAATTAACAACACTTAACACCACTTAAACTACAAGGCTACAAAGCTGTCAACACAACAGCACAGCATGCGATCGCAAGGGCACCCCCATGCGATCGCAAAGGCTTATCCATGCGATCGCAAGGGATCTCCATGCGACCGCAAGGGCCCTGTCCAAACCACCCCAGCTTGCGACCGCAAGGACACAGCCATGCGACCGCAAGGGTGGTATCTTGGGGGCTTACGATCGCAAGTTATGTACTTACGACCGCAAGTATCATTTCTTCGTCCTTAGACGGTAAACCACGACAACAACCCATTTACGATCGCATGACCCATGCATGCGATCGCAAAGTATAACACACATGCATGCGACCACAAAGGATAACTATGCGATCGCAAGGCTTACCAACATGCTTGCGATCGCAAGGACCATCGATGCGATCGCAAAGACCCCGATTACAGTGGGTTCTTGCTCTGTTCGCGAACAGCGGCTGTTTTACCCATTTTTGACACAAATCTCGACTTGAACATGTATTCGATCGTTTTTACAAGTTATCTAACACATATACTAACTCACTATCATCATTAGGACACAAGAACAACATTAAAACCCACTTGAATCCATCCAAATGGGTCTCCCTCTTCACTAGACTCAAGAACAAGGTTTATGAACAAGAACTTACAAAAGATGATGATCAAACTCCACAAGAACAGATTTAGTACACGAATCCAGCCTCTAATCTTGATCCAACTTAGTTTTCTTCTTCAAATCCACAAAGGTTTATGAGTTCGGGTTTGTACGTATGTATGAAAGTATGTATGTGTGTTAATAGATTCAACAGGGGATAAGGAAGGCTGTTAAGCCGACCTTAAAAGCTAATACCCCCTCTCGGGTATTTCGTTCTCCTATTCAACTTAAAACACAACTTAGGGTTATCCGTTTCAACTAACGGAGATATTTTCGGAACCATTATCCAAAATCGTTCAACTATTTGTCTATTAGGTCAACTTATGACACTTTTCATAATACTACATTTTTATCCACATTTAACACCAGTTAGCACCATTTCATGTTTAAAACACCAATTAACATTTAGAACACCATTTAGCAACATGTATACTACATTTAGCAACAAAACACCAGTTAAAGTCAACGTACAACTATTTAGGCTACAGTTACAACAGTTTACAACTAGGCCCCATTTTGGGGTGTTACATGAACAACTTCAAACCATCCAAAATCCATCAAAAACTCAAACCCAACCATTAAAACTAACATGCAAATGTGTAATCACTTATTAATAATCTACTACGTGTATAAACACCAAATTAACTTAACTTTGTATAACATTTAATAGAAATCTATCATTAACCAAATTAATTACTCATGGACCCAATAACACATGAAGAATTAGAAAGACTAAGGGGGTGTTTCTTTCATTCTTTTAGGGGGATTTCAAGGGAATGAGAATTTAAATCCCCCCAAATGATGTGTTTGTTTTGCAATTGTGAAGGAGGAATCAAAATGATGGGAATGCTTGAAATCCCATGAATGAGGGATTTAGAAATCCTCCTCCCCCCCCCCCCCCCGGTATTTTGAAATCCCTCACTGATGAATTTGCTCCGACGACCTCCGGCGATCGTCCGGCTAACATTCCGACTAACCTTCTCCTTCAAACCCGACATAAACCCTAGTCCCTACTTCGTCTTCTCCGTCAAACCCTAGTCGCCGTCTTTGTCTTCTCCGTCAAACCCTCTGGTGACCATCCGATTGTTCATCCGTCGTCCCTTCGTCGTTCCCTTTGTCAAACCCTGGCCTTTGCAAACCTGTTCGTCGTTCCCTTCGTCGTCGAGCTTCGTCTGCAACACACACACAATAATGGATTTAAAATCCCATCAAATGCAAATCCCACCAAATGCAAATCCCATGGTAATTACAAATCCTCCAAAAACAAATAATGAAACAAACACCCCCTAACTTTGTTATCTTGCTTAGTTGTTGATGTATTCATGTTAATCTTCAAAAATCTACATAATCTTCCCTTAATCAAGTTTGATCTCTTGTTAATCATCATTTCTATTTACTTTCCCTCTCAAACTCTCGTTCTCACACACACCATCCACAAAAAACACACAGCTAAACACTTGTTTAGGTGCAATGTTACCATTTATAGTGACTTTCTTGATTGGTGCATAATACCTCATTACAACTTGCAACATGTTAACTTTCTAAATATTAACTTGTTATTAATAATTAATTTCTATATTAATACTTCTATTTAAAGGAGAGTTTCTAAACGTGGGTGTTACAATAATGGGTGTGTTTGGCGAAACTAGCTGAGGTTTGGGTTGATTAATTGATAATCTCAAGCCCAATTTATAAGGTACTTGAAATTTTTTTAATTTTGAGGTCTTACGAGTAGTTATATTTTTAATAATTCCCTCAAGATTTTTTGTAAAGGCCCAAGGTTCGAAATTCCTAACTAAAATAAATAAATAAGTGTTATAAATACTACGAGTTGTCTATGTGAGATTGGTGTAACACCCTCTTAACCGGCTTAGAATTATAAGGTATTTATTTAAGTTAAATATTTGGATTTAATTAATTATGTGAATTATTTGTTAGTATGCTTTAATTAATAAGTATTTGTGATAATAAGTTGTTTTATTATTATTAGGTAAATAATTAAATTATTTAATATTTGAGTTGGTAGGGGAGGTGGCGGGTTTTGGTGGGTATAGTCACCAACTCCTCCACCATACCTCATTACTTGTGAAACAAAACAAAGTGTGTGTGTGTGTTTTGTTTGCTCTCGGCCGAGAAGAGAAGAAAGGAGAAAGAAAAGGAACCAACAACTTGCTAGCATCTTGATATTTATCTGATTTTGTTTTGCAAGAGGTTAGATTACTGTATTATGTTGTTAATAGATGTTTAAATCTCGGTTTTATTGATATATAAATATATATGTATGAAATTCTGATAGATGCTAACTTGATGATTTGATGATCTAGATTGTTTACATGTTAGAATAGAATGTTAAATTATGTTCATAGCATGCTTATGATGATTTCTGGATGAATAGATTACAATGCATGCGTAAAAACAGATCGAATTCGAAGTTAGAATAAACTGTTTGAGAGTTATGAATGTATCGGAATTCATGTTATGAAGTTATCGGAATTCAAGTTATGAATCTGTCGGAATTCGTGAATTCCGATAAATATTATCGGAATTGTCTATTTTCTCGGAATTGGACATTTATCGGAATTGAGATCTATCGGAATCTTATTTTCTCGGATTGTGCCTTTTCTCGGAATGTGCCTTTGCTCGGAATTGACTTTGTCAGAATTGAGTCCTTTGCTCGGAATTCATATTTTCTCGGAATGTGTCTTTTATAGGATTGTGCCTTTTCTCGGAATTGGATATATTCGGAATTGGTTTTGATTAGAATTAGCCTTTGCTCGGAATTGGACTAAGGTTTGATCGGAATTCATACGTTGGTCAGAATTTGACAATGTTTGGAATTATGATTATGCCCATGCTCGGAATTGAGGGTTTTGATAGTGAATCTGAATGAAGATTGAACTAAGTGACTCCTTGATGATATTGATGATTAAATCAAGTGTGGCTTTAACATATGGATGAACAATATGTAATGCCTAAGCTAAGGAATTGGAAGATTTCACAAATACTGGATGAATCGGTAAATGTGAAAGGAATGGTATATTTATTTAAGTATACTTGTTGTTTATGTACTGTGGATTATTGGTACATGTAATGTATAAGTATATGTACATGTTGATTATTTGTACATATGATAGTATTGTGTTTATTGTGGATTTGATAAACAAATACTGATTTGTAATTGTATTCTCAGGAGGAGACAAGACTCAGTAGATCAGATTACTGAGTAACCTGAGTTGTGAAGACTTTGATGAGTAGATCTATATCTTCGGATATGCAGGATATGATATCTTAATTGTAACTATGCTCTTGAATAATATGTATACATGTTTGGTAGGAGACCAGCTTTAGCTGGGCGGCTGAGCCTGTTGCTTGGGGATTTACAATATTTAATCTTGAGATGCATTTGTTGTACTCAAGGGTGCTGGTACTGTTGTCCATGTTAGCAGGGCTATCGGTAAACCTATGCTTTGGCCGGCATTGGGTTGTAGGTGGTTGCAACACCGCCGGTTCTCCTTGGTTGAGCTATGTGTTTGGGTTGTTTGCATTGAATGTGCTTAGATATTTATTCCCTCACTTAGCTTTGTGCTAATTCCCCACTAGCTTCTTTTGCAGGTGCTCCGTAGTGAGTTTCTGAATATATAGGACTGGGAATATGGACAGACCAAAACTCTGATGTCAAGATTTTGAATAGAGCCTGTTTTGTAAATTAACACCGTAATGGTATTTTGTAATTATAAACCAGTCAAAGTTTGTATTTATCTTTGGGTTTTAAATGTAATTATAAGTAGCTAGCTTCCGCACGCGTACTAAAGTTAAATTAAAAGTACGGTGTTACAATTGGAGATGTTTATAAAATTAGAGAGGCTAAAACTGTCAAATAAAAGTTGATAACTACACGGACTATTTATGCCAATTAGTTATACTTATAGATATATCTGCTTGTTTCTTAAAACACACATACACATACGTACCAATTAGTTATGCTTATAGATATATATGCATACTTCTTTCTAGTTTTTGTAACACCCTCTCAACCGGCCTAAATTAATTAAGGTAATTAATTAATTAATCTCGAAATTTAATTTGATTATGTGAATTATTTGTGAGTATGTATTAATTGTTTATAATTTGTGATATTATCTTGTTTTAATTATTTAAGTTAAATAATTATAATAATTTATTATTTGAGTGGGTAAGGGGGTGTGGCCGGTTTGGTGGGTATAGCCACCCACTCCCTCACCATACCTCATTACTTGTTAAGTGAAACAAAGTGAGTGTGTGTGTGTTTTGTGAGCTCTCGACCGAGAAGAAGAAGAAGAAGAAGAAGAAGGAAAGAAAAGAAATCGAGTTTCTTACTTGCTTGCATTTTAGTTGAGTATTTAATATCATCTAAAGGTTAGAGCACCGATTCAAAGTTGTTGATTGTTAATTTATTCGGTTTTGATATATATATGAATACCGATTGATTCTTGATGAATTGATGAACTTAGGATGTATGCATGTTAGATTTTATGAACAATATATGTTGTTTATATGTTTAGAATGATTCTGGAAAACATAGAACAATTGCATGCGTAAAATCAGTGAGAATTTGTATTAGAAACCGAAATTGGGGAAGAACACATTAATCTGTCGGATTTAAGTATGAATTTATCGGAATTAGTGAATACCGATAGAATATTCTCGGAATGATGATGAATCCGGGAAAATTGATAAGATTGTATTGAATACCGATAAAAGATGAATTGTTGGCCTTAACATTTTCTCGGAATTGATTTTATCGGATTGTGCCTTATCTCGGAATTGGACATTTTATCGGATTGCTCATGTTCTCGGATTGTTCATGTTCTCGGATTGTGCCTTTTCTCGGAATTGGACATTTTATCGGATTGTTCATGTTCTCAGATTGTTCATGTTCTCGGATTGTGTATTTTATCGGATTTGGTGTTAATCGGAATTCCCCATTCTCGGAATTGGATATTATCGGAATTTGCCAATCACTCGGAATTCGACATTGATCAGAAATGGGTTCTATCGGAATTTGGGATTTAGGAGTTATTCCTAAAGATCAAACTATGACTTGGTATGCATGATAGTTATACATGAATATTTAACATGTAATGTATGAATGCATGTATTATGTATTATAAATCAGTATTATGAGTTGAATACTGACTTATGTTACCTTAATCTCAGGAACTGAGAAGACTCAGTGAATTTAGTCAACTGAGTGGGATTCAACAGTGCAGACTGTGGTGAGTGGATTTATATCTTCGGATATACATGATATGATATCCTATTTGGAATGCTCTTGTTTGGATTGTATATACATGTTATTTGGAGATCAGTATGATACTGGGCCTGTTGCTGGGGGATTTACAGTATTTGATCTTGAAGTACATTTATGGTACTCAAGGGGGCTGATACTGTTGTCCATATTAGCAGGGCTATCGGTGGTTTTGGCCGACCTTGGTTGTATGTGCTTGCAACACCGCCGGTTCTCCTGGGATTCATGAGCTATTTGGGTTTAGGCATATTTGCCTTGTGTATGTTTAGATATTTGTTCCCTCACTTAGATTTGTGCTAATTCCCCACTAGATTGTTTTGCAGATACTCCGTGGTGAGTTTGTAGATAATGAAGACTGTGATTTTGGACATGACCATTACTGTGATGTCAAAAGATTTTGTTAGAGCCTGTTTTGTAATTAACACTGTAGTGGATATTTTGTAAATGATAACCAGTCAAAGTTGTATATCTTTTGGATTTTAAATTTAATTATATGTAATTAGATTCCGCACGCAGTTTATTGTTAATTAAAAAGTACAGTGTTACAGTTTTGATCATCAAATACAACAAACTAGCACTTTACTAGCAACATATCATTCATAAATAAGATCAAGGTATGTGTGGTTGATTAAGTTTATGTTTTACTGGGTCAAAAGGATGCATATGGTTGAACCGTAGATGTTATATGTTAATCTATGCTAAAAGTGATTTAAGTTAGTCATATAAGTTGTTTGGGGTGTAGGAAAACACCCATGTATAGTTAGAATCAAATTGGTATAAAAATGGGTCAAGAACAACAGCTGTGTTCTACACACAGGCTGCAGGTCGCTCGACTACACGACCCATGTAGATTAAGGGAGCACGTGTAGCACATTAGGTCGGCACAATGTCATGTAGCCTCACATGCCCGTGTAAGGTGATGGGTACACGACCCATGTAGGCCCCGTTTCAAGCCAGAATTTATAGTTTATAATACTCAGTTATTCAATTGTATAGAGAGGTGATTAGATACTTAACTGAAATATATAAGCTACCAATCACACTAAGCGGTCACAAGGTGAGTTTATTGCTTTCTTTTACTAATTGTGTAAAATGAATTTACTATGTGATGCATATGAAATTCTGGGTTATATGATGTGAATGTGATGCATATATTAATGTAAACTAAGGTGTATAACCATGCGGCCATGCAGGTGGTATAACCATGTATGATTATGCGAGATAACTTGGTACCAAGTAAAGTATGCAAGGGAGGTTCGATACTCATCCTGTTGACCTCTCTCTCTCTCTCTCTCTCTATATATATATATATATATATATATATATATATATATATATATATATATATATATATATATAGACAAAAGTTCATGCGAGAACTGTTGTTAGCGCGAGAACCGTGAGAACCAATCTCAGCCGTTCCTTGGATATGGGGATGGAGAGCGTGGAGGTATAGAGTGTGGGATGATGCATGTGAGGAATTCATGGGTGGACAATTACTTTGAAATAAGGGGAACTGAACGGCTCAGATTGGTTCTCATGGTTCTCGCATTAACAATGGTTCTCAATTGAATTTTTGTCCATATATATATATATATATATATATATATATATATAGAAAAAAGTTCATGCGAGAACCGTTGTTAGCGCGAGAACCGCGAGAACCAATCTAAGCCGTCCAATTTCCCCTCCTTCAATGTCATTGCCCACCCATGAATTCCTCACATGCATCCTGCCACACCCTATCCCTCCATGCTCTCCATCCATGATACTTCCCATATCTAAGGAACGGCCGAGATTGGTTCTCGCGGTTCTCGCACTAACAACGGTTCTCGCATGAACCCTCCCCTATATATATATATATATGTATATATATATATGTAAAACGATACTAAACAACAAAACTCATTACCACTTTCATGTTTTTTTTCTTGATTGAATTTGGTACCCTTCACTCACTTGAGGCGATCATTTGAGAACGAGGTGTCTCGATGTATTTTTGTTGTGAAGTTTAACAAATCAAATCAAAAATCGAATCTACTAAACATTGTCAAATTGGTTTATAGCATTGCCGAAACACCCATAACTAGAGGGGGCAAAAATGTATACGACATGATTTATATGGGCTAAACAAGGGCATTTCGGAAATTAGCAAACAAATATTACAGGAATTCAAACCCTAATTTGAAATCCCACGTACGTTTCTATTGCAATACTGTAATCTCTTTCGATGGACATCGACGTATGCGGATGGATTCTCGAATTCCTTACCAGACAGGAATCACTCGACGATCGAATTTTGAATGATCTGATCCGCCTTCTTCCATTTCCCAACACCAGTCACAGACTGGAAAAGAGCTTGATCTTACGAAAAATCGATTCGGATATCGAGAAAGGTACAATATCCGAACGAACAATCGAGTTTATGGAACAAATAGAAAAGTTGGATCTTATGGAAGGTGATGCCGAGGTTTCTGAAGCCATGAAAGCAGCTTACTGCACAGTCGCGATGCATTGTACTGCAAAATTCATCGAAGAGAGCGCCGGTGATAAGAAAGAAAAGGATTTTAGTGCTGTGCGGAGGTTGTGGAGTGGTCGGATTCGTGAAATGGAGAGGTCTGATGTCGCGAAGAGAGTGGGAATGGCTGTAGATGACTTGATTAGTTTGGTGCATGACATTGATGCTGGTGTTTTGAATGTAGATGTTTGTAAAAATGTTCTTCAAATGCTTAAAGGTTTGGATGTAGTGCAGGTTCTTCGTCGTTATGTCAACGAAGCAAAAGAAAAGATGGGTCCTTCGTTTCTCGAATTGGCTTGCGAGACAATCTTGAGTGATGAAGCATTAAGCAAAGCTATGGGTTTGAATGAAGTTGCAGAACTTAACAATCCAAGTGAAGATGATGCATCGACGAACGATGCCGATGCCGATGCCAATTGCCATGGCGATAGCAATGGTAATTGGAAATTTAACCTCAAACTCAAGACAATCATTTCAAATTCAAGATTCCAGTTTTTTCCTGTTAATTTGCGTCATTTAATCTCATGACATGCTACAGCTTTAAGCCTTTAAGTAATTTCTCCCAATTATGTGTTTTTTAAGTATTTCTGTAATTTTCTCCCAGTTATGTTTTTTTGTAAATTTCTCCCAATTATGTTTCTTTTTTTGTAATTTTCTCCCAATTATGTTTTTTTAAGCTAGGTTTCTCCATCACAAGCATTTGCTAATTGTTTACTTTTTGGATTTGAGCTTCGATCTATTTGTTAAAGAAACTGTGAAAAGATATATGATGATAGTTGTTTCTGATCTTTGAGATAATAGCTTGGCACCTTGCTAAGCTGATGGAGGTGCATGTGCAAATCTATCTTATTTGCTACTTAGTTTATTAGTTTTGTTTTGTATGTCACAGTTTGAGATGCCTGTGAGATTACACCTGTTATTATTTATTGAGCTGTGGTGTTGCTCCAGTGGCATCGAGATTACATGCCAATGTTTGGTCCTGTTAACATACAAGCATTGCATCTTGATATTAATGTATTTATGTTTGACCTAATGCAGAATCATTTAGGGCTCCTGCACTACCCACACACAAGTGTGTTGCTAAAGGATCTCACAGAGTAGCAGGACACAGAACTCGTAAAGGTGCTAAGATTGTTGATCCCATGGAGACATATCACAAGACATATGATCTTATATCTACCCCGGAAGTGCGTAAAGTACAGGAAGCCCTTAAGACCAGTTCTTTCGAACTACATGCAGTGGTTAATGATCCTCTTCCTGATGCATTACGCCTTGCAGAGTCTTTGAAAGTCAGCAGGAGCAGAGGAATTGTGGTTCATGAGCATGTTGTAGGTAATTCTACTAGGGTCAATGATGAAGCTCCTAGTTCCTCACATGATAACAATGATAAAATTCAAGATGCCAATGGGGATGATGTTATCGGAAGCAATAAAGAAATAAGGATCAAGCCTAGCTTATTGGAACGAAATATGACTGCCCATACTGTGGAGGTACTGCCTTTGGCTTTTGTGCATTTCCATTCAATGTTAATTTTTTCATCTGTTTTTAGTGTTTTACATAAGCATTATTCTCTGTCGACAAGTATTAAATTCTTAATATATCTTTTACTTGTGTATTTCTTAAAGTTAGAGGTGATGCATCCTAGCCATGACATTCTTAATAAATGTAAATAAAAGGTCATTATGATTCATTATAGATGAAAATGCACCATTTTCGGTCAAAAACGGCAGGTTGCATAATGTAAAGTATGTGGATGGAACTGGCATAAGGTGTTTAAGAAATAATCTTTAATGAAATTACTACAACTTTTTCATCCAACCTTCTTCTTTATGTTTAATAAAAGATTGTTTTCAAATCCATACTTTGTAGTTTCTACTTACTAGGAGTTAAAGGTGAAAATGAAAATAAAGGGGAAGGGTACCCCAAAAAATTGAACAATAAAGAAGTGAGAGAAAGAAGCCTTAAATAATACCAACCCTTGGGATCACTAAACATACTTAGGATCAAAACTGGGGATTACCAATGTTCCAATATCAAAGACGAACTAAAACCAAGCTCACATCTAAAACAAAACCCAGAGCAGCAAATTGGTTCAGGAAAGCATTTCATTAAGTGCTAACACAGTTAAACTTCGCATATTAGGGACTCAAAGGAGACAGCAGCAAAAGATTATCTCAATCTGCAAGTTGTGACCATCAAGCATCTCAAATAATGGACAAACAAAAAACTAAACCTCAGCTAAATTTGTGTCTGCCAACAGCAGAAACAGACCCCATATAAGATCATATAACCTTAGCTGATTAATCAGGCTTGGGCAAATCACCTCATAACTATTAGGCTTATGTAGATACCATCACTGCGAACCGATTGCAGCAGATGACAAAGAATTAAGAAATAACTTGTAACCAATCCCAGATAGCTGCCAGAAAATCCCACCAAACTACTTTGACTTTTCTATTTAGACTATGTGTTACTTGCTGAAAACCATCCATATATCATATATGCAGGCGTCTAGATAGCATATATTTTATATATATTCAATAGGTTCTTTCTATTCTTGCTGAAGTTAAATTTCAGGACTTGAATTACCCATTAGACTGAATCAGAAACCTCTGTTTTGACCATACATACAATCCATTAAATGAAATAATCCAATTCCCAAAGACTTCTAATTTCTATTGTCCATAGCTAAAAATAAAGAATACTTTTGTACTAATAGAAGTAGTTAATAGCTATGGAAAACAGAAAAGAATTATAAAACACACCATAAGCCAGGCCAAAACAATGATGCGAATCAAACTGGCAATCAGAAAGAAAAGACAAATAAATAGATTAATCGGCTTTCGAGAGGTCAATCGACTCTCCCCCGGTTTACTTCCGAGTTTCGAGAGGTAAACCAACACTCCAATGATATAAACCACCAGTTATTTCTGCATATTAGAATTACAACCCTGATGACCTATTTATAATGAAAGATAATAATCTACTCCTAAAATAACTCTAGCTCCTAATCTTTATCTAAAATAATCTCTATCTAAAATATCAACTAAATAATAAAAACATTGTAATAATAATTTCCTTATCTAATTAAGACTTATACTAAAACTTATCTAAATATAATCTCGATCGTATAAGAGACCCCTAAAATTGTTAGAAGCTAGCATCAAATTCATGCCCTAACAAATAATGATCATTAGACATCATGTATTCTTGGCTGTTTTTGTGCTTGTACTCCCCTGCACCTGGGTTCTCTTTGCATTATGTCTTAGCAGAAGCATCCATAGCCATGAAGTGAGCCACACCATCATCCCTCCCTCACATTTATAAAATATCCTTTTTTTTTTCCAACATTCCAAGAGTAGATTTGTTTTCATGTTTAATACATTTAAGCATCCTTGACATTTGTTGCTATATTCCGACCATCCTTTTGAACTTTTTTTACTCTCATTCATAGGGTCGAAATTTTCAGGAGCACCAAACCTATTATTGGTTTCAGTTTTGACCCCTATTTTCTTGTCAATTACATTTTTCATTTTTTGATCAATTTTTTGGACTTTTGGACCTTCACCCTTTGTCCCTTTCCCTTATCCTTGGTTCCTTATCACCATCATTTTGTTGACTTTGAGGTTTCGCAACAGACCTCCTATTACCCGAGATCTTCGTGCTCTTATTTTGAAACTTGTTTGGAGCATTAGCAGCTTATTATGATCCTTTTTAGGAACTACCTTGGGAAGCAACACCATCATTTCTCTTGAATTATTATTATTTTTTGGTTCCAGTTCTTTGTAACTACATGAATAAGCCCTTATCCTCCACCTGCCCAGCAGCTTAACAAAATCTTCTTAACCTATTTACTTTTTATCCTTAAATGCGTTGATTTCAAGTTATGCTCACATACCTTGTCATCATGCCCACCAATGGCCAAACCTAGGAAGCTAGGAGCTTTATATTGTTATCCTGACGTCAACTTTATTAACGGTCCTACAATTGCAGCCTCTCACCTCTGCCACGTTTAGGAGCTCCTATTCAGTTGGAACTTCAGTTAGAATTTTGGAACCCAAGGATAATCCGCCCTTAATTCTTCTGTTCACACATTTCTGCAGAGGATTCAGCTGCAACTTCAATTGGATTCTGTAGTTTGATTGTTTTTTGGTTCTTCAAGATGAAGATGAGGATCATGTTTGTAAATGTTGCTTTGGTTAAACCGTTAAAAGAGTTGGAGCATATATCCTAAAAAAAACTCTGGTGTATCCCCTCCAATTACCAAACATATCATTCTTAGCCTGTTTATTCAAAGTTTGGCCGATACACCTGCAAGTTAATTTTATGCTCTGTTGGCGATGAAATAGTGATATGGACTTTTGGTCATCTATTGAGAATGACAAGGCCAGAGGATGCATAACCGCTTTAGAAATCAATGCTTTTATAGTCCACTATCATGATATGATATTTTGAGTTTTTTTAGGGCACTTGATTTACCGCTATATGTATTGCAGTATGAGAGTGTACTAGCTGAGGTGCTCTATGCATGTGCTTTAGTACCGAATAAATGGATACTAAGACGAACTGTTTCTAGAATAGTGTTTCTGCAAGTAGGAAAATTGGAGTTAGATTTCACAAATGATGAAATCTATGAAACTATTATCATATAACAGATACATATGAGATATCAGGTAGGCAAACTCTTATGAACTATATAAATTTCCACTTTATGACTGGATGATCTATTTGGCTTTGGACATCATGAAATGATGATATTATACACACACATGCTCCAAAAGCGTTACTATTACCAAGTACAATTATTAGTACTAGCAGTATCTAGAGGTGGTAATTTAGGCCCATTTATTAGTGAACATGCAAATTTGGGTTGTGCTATATATCAATTAGTGAATTAGATCATATAAAAGTGTTTAGCCAAAAAGGGAATAGGTCTAATGGTCAACATCATCCTATCCTTTATGCATACAACGTTCTAGATCCTTTTTATTAAATTTAAAATATCTAGATGAGTATGTGATTATATTTTTTTGGTGATCATGACTAGTGTGTATAACTTTTTTTTAAAGGACAAAAGTTTATTGGTACAACCTAACGTACCTGCTCTAAATGGCGTTTTTTAAACCAAACCGTTTTTGCACGTTACCAACCGGATCAACCCGCATCTTGCCACCTCCTAGTACCAGTAGTGGATTATCTATTAAAGTTCTACCTAGCACTATTAGTATATTAGAACTACGACGAACACCTATCTAGTTATTTGTGTCTGCTAGACCTCTCCGTTCATAGATGAAATAATTTGTATATCATAAAGCGTCTATTATCAAAGATTCCCCTGTTCACAGTTATATTCTCTTGTTTATATGTTTCTTTGTTTTAATCTTGTACTAATATATGCATGGACACCCATAATTAGCTATAATGTCTTTTGTTTAGTGGAGTGACTCCATTGATAGCTCTGAGGAAGGATCACCAACAAGACCTCACTTGCCTAGCCCCAAAAAGAGAAAAATCACACATTCAAGCCTTTCTGATATCGAAAAACTTGCACGGAAGAGAAAGAAAAAGAGATGGACCAACTTAGAGGAGGACACGTTAAGGACCGGTGTGCAAAAGTATGTCATACTTGTTAAGCCTTCTTTTACCTCATTTTATCAATTTTCATAATATTATTGAAATTGAAATCCAACCCATATAAATGGCTTGATTTGTTATTTATAATTTCAAAACTCGAATTATATGCAGGATAACTTATCCTATCCTCTGCTTGTCTAACTGTTGTCTAGAGGTGGCAAAATGGATGGGGTGGACAATATTTTGAAATGGGTCATTCTTAGTATGGGTCATGTCGAGTAGAGTTGACCTGCAAATACTTTATTATCCACTTTTTAAAAAAAGTTAATACAGTACTCATGATTATGATAATAATTATATGACAACGAATAATTGAACTTTTGGATTAAAACATTTAAAGAGGTTGTATGCTTTAAATTGACTTTGGGTGATTTTCGACGCGAATGACACATTCCCCTCACTACTATTTTTATGTGCCTGTTTGGGATCAAACACAACTCGAATCGACAATCATAAATAATGGGTCAAAATTCCACCTTTACATTTGTCTATGAAGACAAATATTATGTGTAATATTCACATTAGTTTATTCCTGTATCTCAAGGTATGGTAAAGGAAACTGGAAGCTGATCTTAAATTCATATCGTGACATATTTGAAGATAGAACTGAGGTAATGCAACATTACGTGTGTTGAGACATTCCACAACAATATATCTTTGTATTGTCATCAAGTTTTTAAATTCATGATTTCAGGTTGATTTGAAGGACAAGTGGAGAAATATGACACGCTGGTGACCATTGCTTTACTATGTATAGGAGCAAATATGGTCATGGTCTGGATCTTCTAGTAAAACAAGTGAAGGTAAATGAAATGACTTTGTTTGCATAACGCTATCTAAAGACTCTGTGGTTGACTGGTTGTAGTGCCATATTGTTAAGTTGTGGCAGTTTTGAACTCCCAATTCCAGCAATCAGTATTGTTAACCAAGATTTAACTTTTGACCCAGAAAATATTAATCTGGAAAGATCTTAATGGTATAATTTTGAGCTGTAACTGGCCTGAACCATATCTTGAACTTGCTTGGTTTGTAATAATACATTAGACCAGGGTTTGGCTGGTATAGAGTTGGTTAACTTGTGCTGATATGAGCCGGATGCTGATTTTCGGCCAATCTAAGCTTGGACTAGATTAGGGTAGTAACTGAGCCGAGTTGAGTTGAGACACTGAAAAGTTTGAGCCTTCTTTCAGAAGCTCGAGCTTGTCTAGTTATTGATATTTAAGCTCCTTTCCAACTCAATTATATAGTATAATAATGTTAGTATATAAATGTAAAATAACACAAAGTTCGATAAGGCTTGCGAGCAGTTTGGGTCGAGTATCTAATATTCAAACTTGAATTGGAATATCTTCCGAGTTGGTCTGGAGTAGCTTATGAATTTGGATCGATTGGAGGGTCAAAATGACTTGATTTTGGTAGGATCAAATTTGCTCATCTTAACGGGGGGAATATTCCTTTGTATTAACATTTAACATAATATTGTGTAGCGGTAAAAAACAATGTATAAAAGATGGTGAATGATGAACAACAAAAACCAACAAATATAGTACAAGATTCTATATCCTTCCAAGTTGGCCAAGGAAATGCTGGGTGGACTGTGGGTTACCTTTTCCTTCTAGTACAGGGTGTCCCTACTCCAAAAAAAGTAACATGAAAAATGTTCCTGCGACAGTCAAAACTAGGGTTCTTGAGCAGTAGAATCTTCTCCACCATCTGATTCTTGAATTAATTAAAAGAATGAAGTATGGTAATAGGAATATAGGATGACATGCAATGAGTATGAATTCCAAACATAATCCTTTCGGTGGGCATGGTATATACCCAATTTTATGGGTATGAACCCAACCTGTAATAAAAGTTCTAAATGACGTGAGGTGTGACGTGGCGGAAAGCTTAAGTCTCAAATCTTGAAACCCATGACTGACTTAAGGTGTTTTTTTTATATAAATTCTAATTATGTATATAAAATTATACAATTTTTTTTAAAACACATGATTATAGGTTTATAACGTAGTTTATCAATCTTTTTATTTGTTTTCGATATATTCAACCATTCTTATAATTGAATAACTATATATATATTTGGCTTATATGGGTCAGTACCACTAACACGTCCAAGCCTAAGATTATGTCGTAGCAGCATGATCAAGGTTCAAGCCATGGCGAGCTTTTTAGAACCATGCCCAGCACACTCTTAACATTATTAAAATCGCTACAGTGAAATCCAAAACCTCAAATCAAACACCACCTTAATTTGGCAGAGTTGTGTGGGGTCTATATGTATGCAGGGAAACTTTTATATAAGTATTCCGAATCTTATAGTTCGAGGATCTATTCAATAGAAACTCGATGTTTCTCATGCATTGGAGTTATTATCCTTGTTGAGGGTTTAGAAAACTATCATCTAGATTATGGATCACAAATTTGATCTATTGACATATAGCTAAAAAGAGATTCCGAGTTTAACATTCGATGTCACAGAAACCACAAAATTTCAGACATCAAACGCACTCCACGCATTCTTCATGGCATTGAAATGAAGGCAATAAGCAGAGGCTCTCCAAGTCTCCAGAACATGTATATTTTAGTTGCAACTATGTAATATCCAAATTGTATATTTTAATTGCAACTATGTAATATCCAAATTTTTGAGGGGCCAAGTTGTATATAGAGCAAAACTTCGAGGGTTCCTCTGCAAATATTTACTATTATAGATTCCCTGGAAAGTTCATGGGCACATGAATTTCATAAGGCGGGCCATAGTGTCTGAAAATATCTAAAGTAAGGACTAGGAAAGGAGTGTGTTGTTGATAACGACCCCTCAACTTACTTCAACCATCTAAACCCCACACGCTTATCTCAAATCACGAAAATATAATATTACAATCGTAAACAAGCAATGTTTTTAAGCCACAATCATATCATAATACCTAATGAACATACTTATGATTGTTTTATTATCTTAATCGATACAATTGTTCACGCAATAACTATTATCGGATGACATAACGGATAAGACACAAGCTCTCCAAAGGTGAGGTCAAACCTTTGTTGCAATCGAATAAACAGAATCGGGGAAGAAGGAAAAGTCGACCAAAACGGTGTTTGTGTGGTCGAGCCACTTGGGTTCCTTGTGGTAAGGGACCATAATCGAATAAACTGAATTATACAACAATGAAATTGCTATGAACCATCTCAAGATGATTTAGTTGGCGATCCGGGTTCAATCCTTACTGGGTATATATTGTGGATGGTTATGAGGGTTAGGAAATGACTAACTTAAGCAGTCAGGTCATATACATTATAGCATACCTTGATTTCATCATAAAACCATTTTTAAAGCGGGAAATAAGAAAAGAGAGAATGAACTGACTTGGACTAATCTAAACCTTTTGATACTGGTTCAGTTTCATTTTAGAGCCACTTGAGTCCCAAACTAAATTGTAAGTTGTATTTATAAGTGTTTAAATGTAAAGCTATAAATCAAAAGCATGTTTTATGTTTGGAAAATAAATAGCTGGTCAGGTTGTATATAACCAAACAATATTGAGAAATGGTTTTTAAGAGAGATTAGAAGGCGAAACCCATTTTTTTTAATACAAAAACCCTAAAAGTATGAAGTAGAACGGATGTAATTAAATAGTTTTTGACAAGTTAAAACAATGAAGATACAAAGATTTAAAGATCAAGCTCAACAAGAAGCTTGAGTTTGTGTACCACCAATCACTAAGGAACTACTATAAGAAGAAAGTTTATATATGTTTAAAACCTATTTAATAATACTTGATAATAAAAGCATATTTCTATACAAAATTAGTTCATTTAAATGTGTCGAACTTGTATTTTTAACTACTGTATGTATCAAATTTTTAAAGTTACCTATCACTCAAATTACCGAATAGTTAATAAATTCATAAAAATGCGAAAGTCAGAGTTATTTTGTAGGGTAAATTCTTATTATTTTCTAAAAGAATCAAATATAAAAGAAACAATACACTTCTATAAAACCTAAAGTGATAAAAAGTAATTGGTGGTGAAATTACTTAAAAGATGAAGGATCTAGGTAAAAGAATGGTAAGTATATGACTATACGAGTATGGTAAAACTAACTGATAGCTAGATATTGAAGCTTTGTATATATGTGTTTGACAGAATAATTAGTAATTAAAACTTAAAAATGTAATACATAAAATGGACATAAAAAAAATTAATGGTAGAAACAAGTTATTAAGGGTTTTTATTTAATATTATACATTAAAAGCCTCACAATGTTCCTATAAGTCGCTAAGTAGCTTTTCTTTTAAAGTCATCCATGCTAAAAAAAAGTGTTTCCAACTCTTAAAAAACTCTAAAAAACTTAAAAAATTTCATTTCAGACACGATTTATCTTTTAAAAACAGACACCACTTTACTCTTTTAGTATATAGAATTTAGTCTCTATGTTGGTGATATCAAGATCGGAAACATGCATTGTGATATAGAGTTTTAATTTGGGTTCAATCTCAACCCGTATCCATATCTACAATTTAGACAATTTACTTCTTGCATATATTAATCTTGATATTTACATGGTCTTTTTGCTTAAAAAGATAATTTGTTCATAACAATAATTTGTTATACATAATAATTATGTCATTTACACATTCATAAACTCATTATTAGTTTTTTCTAGTGACGTCTTCAAGGGCAAAATTATCAAACTAAATATATATTTTTTATTATATAGGACAAATTATTATTACACACAAATTCCTCCTTTCTGCTTAAAATAAAAATAATTTCGTGATATTTTTGGTTGTCGCATGTGAATATATTATTTGTACCAAAAAAGTAGATCCACTTGTCCAAAATCCAAATATATGATGTCAAATTCAAAATTTATCTCTCATTCCTTTCAATCAAGCTGAGCCTCTCTCTCATCATCAATTCACCACCGTCGTCATCTCTCTCTACAATAACTATGGAAGACTTGAGGACGACCATGGATTCCATATTCTTTAAGCTTTATGGTCTCATTATTCTTCTTCATTTTTCTTGATTCTTACTCATCAAAACCCATAAATTCTTTGCTTTTTCTGTCTTCAATCCTTGTTGCTACCTTTCCAACACTTTCTTTTCTCAATAAACCTCAAAACAGACATTCCGATCAGATCACAAATGGTTCCAGCCATGGCTTATCGCTGGCTACAACAAACCGACATCGCGCTTCCGCCATCAGCCGCCAATGGAAGCTCATCCGATGGCGGTTTCGCTGCAGGAGACGACAGCTTTGACAACAACATGATGATCATACTAGCTGTGTTGCTATGTGCTTTAATATGTGCACTTGGGCTTAATTCCATCGTGAGATGCTTTTTCCGGTGTGGCCGGACTTTTATTTTTCAGAATCCGCCACAAACCGCCGCCGGAATGTCCTCGACTGGCGGCAAGCAAGGTAAGTTGAGTGACATTCCGGTGGTGGTTTATCGGTCGGGGACGAAAATTCCGGCCACCGATTGCCCAATTTGCCTGGGAGACTTTCTTGAAGGTGAAAAGATGAGAATTTTGCCAAAGTGTAAACATTTATTTCATCTTAAATGTATAGATAAATGGCTTCTGTCAAATTCATCTTGTCCAATATGTAGGCAACTTTTATTTGAACTAGATGAGGTTTAATTAGTTGCAAATTTATAAAGTTTGTATGTGGTTTTTGCAAGATTTGTTAAATATTATAGCTACTTTAGTAAATGCTTGGTTTTAAGGGGCCTCAGGGTAAATATAATATCTCAAAGGGCTACATTGAATTACAGACTGTTCTTGAACTTTCTGATAATGACACAATAATCCCTCATAGTCTTAGTAGCAAACTAAAATGGTGCACTATATATGCACCACATAATTTTTCTTTCTCTAGACCATGATAAATTGATAATTTGATTGATTTAATTTTGGCCCCCTGTTATATGAGGTTCATGTAATACATGTCTCAACACATATATCCAAAAAAAACTCCTAATTTAAAATGCACCTTAGGAATAAATCCAACTTTGTATATATTATATAAGCTATCAACATCATTTTTCTATTGGTATTATTTATACTCAATTTATTATGAATTACTACAACCTCTAATTTTTTTTTAATAATTTTCATCACTAAATGATTTTACCTATTTCTTGACAAATGAATTTAGCTACAATAATAATATAACAATGATATCACATGTAATAACAACATATGGAAGTATTGAAAAAAATAAGTAACATATACATGACCCCATTAACTCAAATCTAAGAAAGCAATAATAATATTCAAAGTTAAAATTCATTAAACATTATATCCTTCAAGTACAAGTTCTATAGCAATTTCTTGAAAGTAATAATTAGAAACAAATAAAAAAATCAAACAATATAAAAAGCCCCACCTTAAGAAATATATCCGTAATTAACTTTTTATATTTAAATGAAAATATGAAATATAACTTTCAAGGTAAATTGTCAAAAAATAGCAATATAATTTTAGCAGCAACATGTTTGGTAATTATAACTAGATTCGGTTGGCTTCGATTTTTGATTTTCTCGGTTAGACCCGAATATTGAACACCCATATTTTCTCCTACTCGATCATTATTTGTTACAATTTTTTTTATATAAAACTTATAACTATCAAATTGGATTTAAACAAAATAATTACCAAATATCAGCACTGCCAAAGATATATCACTATTTTTTTAACGGTCACCCCCAACTGTTTTCATAAACATAATTCCCAACATGTTGGGCCAAAGTTTGCTTCTTATCTAAAAATATTTAAAACAAAAAATAGTCCAAATTTATGATTAAACTTAGAAATTTAATTTTAAAAAGGGAGGTGATGACGAGAGGGAGTAGCATAAGGTGAATACTCAGGAGTGGTGACAAAAGAAGGTGGGCCGCTAGCAACAACATGGGCCCGATTTGGGGTTCTTGGGGCCGTTAATGGGCTTCTTGATGTGGTGGACATCATAACACTACGGTTATACATGTTTCCCCCTGATCTTCTGGGCCCCTTTTCGGCCCATTTAAGTTCTTGGGCCTTCACTCCACTTGGGTACCCACCGAAACACCTTGACCAGCACCCTACATCACCAGCCCTATGGATATACCTACATATCAAATACACAATATTAAGATAAGAGTATATCATTATATGTATTCATACCCTGCTAAAATGAGATTGAGTAACAAACTGACAAAAAGTACAAAAAATGAGTGGTTATTCTTATCGATTGGACGATTGCTATAATTTTGTTTGCTAAAGATCATTATTGAACATACGCAACATGTCGATTTTGCTTACCGTTGACTAAATTTTCGTCCGAGACAATCAATACACTTTCTTCCTTCGGTCATCTCGCCCATGCCAATGTTCAAACATTGTCTACAATACACTCTTCCACAAACCTAGAGAGAAAAAGAGAGGGTCAAATGAGTAATGTAACATAAAAAATAGATAATTTGTAATACAAGTTGGATTTATTACTCATAAACTAGACAATTAAGAGAATTGACTTACAAGGCAACGGTTGCGAAACACGTAGATATACACACTGCATATAGTGCAAATATTGGAGTGAGGGACACCAGGACGACGTCGTCCCGCCTTCTCTTGGTACATGGATGTCATGCTCATTCCACTCATCATACTCATGTCATCATACGCCATGCTATTCTCAACCGCATGATGTCCATGATCTACATGATGCCCATGACCTTGAGTACCCTTCATCACATGATGATTCCCACGACCATGACCATGTGATGATTCATTTTTACCATAATATTCATGATGATCACCATGGTTGTTATACCCATGTCGCGCAACATCCTCTACTTGCTTGTGGTGCTGCCTGTAACTACTTCCTGGCGGCAAACCAATCGCCGGTGGGTCGACGGCAGCATGGTGGCTCTTCTGGTGATGATGATGCAGCGGAGAGGGGCAAGATGCTTCTAAGCCTCTACTGAAATCAAGACTGGGAATCTTGGACAAGTTATGTGTTGGCGTGAAGTGGTCGTGTTTAGGAGTGGATTCCGATATGGAATCCATTCTCTTGGCGGGCGGCGGTGGCAGCTGCGTTGGTTTCTTTTTTCCGGCCGCCACCGGAGCTACGTTTTGGGAAACTTGTGCGAAGTCTTGGAATGTTAAGTTTACCGAATCATCAGGAACACCAAGATACATGTCTTCGAGCTCCCTTCTAGCCTTTGCTAGCGATGCTCGATCAGTCATCTTCACAGATCGAATTGAGTTTCGATCTTTGGTGTGTGTGTGTGTGTGAGAGAGAGAGAGAGAGAGAGAGAGAGAGTATTATGAATTTAGGAGATGAAGATCGAATTAATTCATATATGTAATGTAGATCCAGCTGGTAAAAGCCAAAGGTTTTGGCCGGTCGTATGAAGGAAGATATATGCAGTATGTTATACAGATCGGACCGTACGTACACTACCAGTTCCAGATTTAAAATAAACGATCGAGTAACTAAAGATTAAAAATTTACGCTTGTTAATACGTGAATTTATATAAAAATAATAAGAAAGTCTGTCTCTACACTTATAAAACGTACAATATATATATATATATATAGCAAATTATATATCAGTTAACTGATAATTAAATTAATAAATTATGTATCTTTACATGGCAGATTGTTTGATTGTTTTCGTCACTTTAGAGTTATGTTCTTTAATTACTTGGTTGTATGTGATCGAGAGTTTAACTTGTAACTCATTTATCTTTCGTTTATAATATTTGATAACTTTAAACTTATATTTCATGAAATATGATTAAATAATAAGTTAAATATTCGTAAATATTAATGAAGAACGGTAAGAAACAACAAGTGAATTCATCTAAAATTATAAATTCACTAAATCCATATATAATTATGCTATCTTAAATATAGTGTAACATGCGTTTCTTGGAAAATTTGGGCTTAGTTAATGTCAAGAAATTGACAGTTAAAATAATATTTTTTTATATAATAAAAGTTTTAGTTCTGTTTTAGTTAGGCCACTAATACTTTTAGATCATTTAAAAATAGTAACCAAGTTTTAAAAGTGTTTTATTTTTTATAAAATTTATGGTTATCAGGTAAACTTGATAACCATGTAGACATGTAGTTAAGATAATAAATAAACTCAAGTTTACCATGGTAACTTGTAAAAAAGAAAAAGTAAATTTCACAATAATGAAACATTTTTAAAAGTTGAAACTATTTTCAGATAATCTTGAAGTATGAGTAATCTAATCTGAAAAAACTAAAACTTGGTTACTAATTTATAAAATCAACTAAAATAACCACCAATATAATTCTATGCATTTATGAATGACTTCATAACGTACTAACCCTAATTTTGTTAACAACTCACGAACTAGTATAATTACTTACGAATTTAGTAAAATATAGATACTTCACTTGTGTAAAATTAAACATGGAGGAGATATTCGTTGTTAAGCATTTCAAGAGATAGACAAGCAGTAGCTACCATAGATCTTGATTTCGATCGGCCGCCTTAGAGATGTATAATTATAGGTTACCATAAAACAGCTTGTACGTCTTTGATCGATTCAAAAAAGACATTCAAAATTAAAATATTAATTATATTATTCATTAACCATAAAACAATTTCAAAATTAATTAAGAATATATAACGGCCGGACAATTAAAATGATAAATTTATGACAATTAGGTTTGTCTGGATATATACATATGGGAAGGATCGAAGAACATTAATTTAAAATTATTTATTATTATTAATTTTGTAAAATTAATAATTAAAATTTGAACGATGAACACAAGGAAAGAGGTGCAGCATGAATGGCCTGTAGAAACAAACATGCACCCACACCACTCGTGCAATACTTCGTAATTTTTTTTTCCCAATTATTTTATAATTTTGTAGTCTTTCCTTTTGTTTAATTATGAGTGGGTGTTATCGGATTGAACGAATCTTTTAGGCTTTCGATATTAAATAGGTTGGCTGTTTTATTAAACAGATGGAAAACGACTTTTATTACGCATTAACACCCATAAATCTTGGATATAAACTTATAGAGATATTATATATAATATATTCTAAGTTTTTTTTATACTCGCAAACAACTAAAATGAGATATGTTTAGTCATTTTATCATTTATTTATTTAAGTGTTTGTAAGTATGAAAGCACTTAAGATATGTGCTTCTAACTACAACATTCATGTCCCTAAATTTATATAGCCGAATATCTTGCTTTCGAAAAATAAACATTTGATCGATATGTTATTAGATGTTTACAAATCGTAGTGTTTTGTTGGGGATATGATTAAAGGTCGTTTATGTAAATTTATGTTATACATGGTTTTGTGAAGGCTGTGTGCTTGTGTTTTTTTGGACCTTCTTGTTAGTCTAATTTGACCCCTGATATATGTAAGTGTAAGACTTGTATTGAAACCTGTAATTTGTTAATATTACATGTTTAGTTTATAAGAGAAAAGTTAATTCGAGAACCTTTGTTAGCGCGAGAACCAATCTGAGCCGTTCAATTCCCCTTACTTTACTGTCACTTGCCCACTCATGAATTCCTCACATACACCCTGCCACACTCTATCCCTTCACGCTCTCCATCCATAATCTTCTCATATTCAAGGAATGACTCAGATTGGTTCTCGCGTTTCTCGCGCTAACATCGGTCCTCGAATGAACCCTCCCTGGTTTATAATATGAAAGAAGTCCAAACTTAGAAGGGGTCAAAGTTGGATGATTTTTGTCTAAATCACAAACTTCATTAATAATAAAAGAGCGTAATTTAATTGTATTTTTATTTATTAACCCGATAATTTTAAATATAAGAAAGAAAGAAGTGAAGCTATGAATATTCTAGCTCTGCTCTTTTATCAAACGTTGACATTTGTATGAACTTCCATAGAATTTATTATTATTATTATTCTAATATCTTGAGCTCCTATAATCTTCTATACACTCGTTACCGAACACACCAAAGAGTTAAAGACTCTTAACAGCTACCACACTTATTTTTAAAAACAAACACAATAAGGTTTCAAAATTTGTACATATCATGACATCCATTAATATATGCCCCTCAGAAGATGCAAATGACTCTTCTTGTCATCCCATCTCCATTCCAGTATTTCCAATCTTTCATTCGCAATAAAATTATAAATAAAATAAAAAACATTGTCCAAGACTCGATACAAGTACTCTCTGAGGTTGCATCACAACATCATATCAAAACTACAAACTTTAACTTATATAACAAACTCAAAACTACAACACTCTCATCTTGCTTTGTATGATCCATCATTCATCACCCATCTCCAACAGCATTCTCTACTTTCTCCTCCACAGTATCATCCATGGGGATTAGGGCTTCATTTGTAATGGCCACTGAAGAAGGTGAAGCTGAAGGTGAAGGTGAAGGTTGCCCTTTAACCAGAGGAGGAGGGCGAGGAGGACGTTGAACTATCTCACTTGTACTTTTGGGTAATGAACAGGGTAAAAGCCCTGCAAGCACATTCTGCCATTCTAATGCAATTCCAGAAGCATTGTTAGCATCAACCATTATCATTTCTTCTTCTTTATCAGGATCACAATTCAAATCTAGCTGTTGTCCTCCTTTGCTACTGCTCTCACCCACCTCCACCTCCACTTCTATTCCATTCTGATCACTTATCCCCGCTCCAATTCCACCACCATTACTAAGTGCCGCCAATGACTTCTGGGCCGCTTCCGCCTCCCTTTCAGACAGTCGTTTCTTCTTACGAAGCATTAACGTTTTGAAACGGCGTCTCACTGTCAGGCAGACGTTGCAGAAGCAATTGGGTTTGTGCTTTCCTTTGCCACTTGGGGGTTGTATGCAAACGATACAAGAACAACCGGGCCGGTGGCGGGGGTGTCTCGTGGTAGGACCCGCTGAAGATTCACCAATTTCACCTATTGTTTCTCCTAGTACTGCAGCAGTAGCTAATGCATCCAGTCCAGAAGGCTCTTGTTCTTCAACCATTTTTCCTTCTGCTGCAAGTTTCCGCTTCTTAACATCTGGGAATCATCAGAAAATAACAAAAGAATCACAATATGTAATTTCTAAATTTAGTATAGAGGTGACTATTCTTAACAGGATCATGCTTAAAACACAACATCAAAAAGGAAAATGTGAACTATTTCCAATATATTGGATTCATACCCTTGCCAAATTTAAATATTCGTTCCAAATCTTTTGTGCTTATCTCAACCGGAGCAGAACATGAACACCTGACGGACATTAAACAAAATTAGTATTATTACAATCTATCATCTCTTAAAAAATCATACGTAAAATTATAGTAGTTGATTTGCAATATATTATTACCTATCTCGATCCCAAACATTATCAGAGCATGTCCATTTTGGAGGAAGAAGAACATCAGGAGGTAACCTCCGCCATTTGGAGCAATTGTCACACTGGGCCCATTGTTCTTGTGACCTACAATGATAATCAAATTGGATGGGATCAACATTACATCATACAACACATTGCCAAAAGTAGAGGTGGCAATTACAAACACTAAAAACTTCTAAATCATTTTATTCAGAGATTATATTACTACTGAAATTAAATCTAGTATTTGTAATCAATCATATTTTAAACACTAGTTATTTGTAGAAGACAATAAAAAAATTAACAAAAGGTTCTTCGGGTCAACCAAACCACCCTCGACCAGTAGAATAATATAATCTGTTACCCAACATGCTGTAATTCCATCACTACGAGCTAGGATAAACTTAAATTGTATGTGAAACAAGCCCTTTTAAAATTGCTCAAACTGAACAGGAATAATAAGCACATTATGCAATATATACATGTATGAGATCAAAAAAGGGTGCAAGAGGCATTCCAAAAAGAGTTAAGCAAGCAACTTTCCAATGCTTAATTGATTAAAAAGGGGATTAAATGGACTAATCAAGCAGTTCATTTTGATGTACAAAGTTCAAATAATTGGGATTCCTATAAACCCCACATCTTTACATACCATACTTAATTTTCGAAGTTCAAACTGGGCCTCAAGAGAAGGAAGCTAAAAACAACTTGGGTGAAAATATTCTGTCTATTGGGATGGACCAATTTTTAACCGGTTAACTTACTATCTGGTTACTTAGTCTATTACCCTACAACTACAACTACAACAACACCCAATCCTGCAAAGAGAGCTTAGTCTATTACCCTGCTTAGCCCAATCCTGCAAAGAGAGCTTAGTCTATTACCCTGCTTAGCCCAATCCTGCAAAGAGAGCTTAGTCTATTACCCTGCTTAGCCCAATTAATTTTCCACTTCAGTTTAAACAATTCCCAAAGGGACCACAGGTCCACAATCGCACATTGAGATGATATACGTAAGTAAAACATACAGTACTGGCTATATCTTCTAAAATAAGATATTGGATACTTTAGGTCACATTAAGCTTATTCGAAGACCTAAAAGGAGTTCATATTCATTCAAGAATGTCATAAAGCATCCTGACAACTAAATACATATTACTTCCTACAGAAGCGATAGCAATAAAAAAACTTACCCAGATGCATGCACCGTGAATATGGTCTTCTTGCCAAAAACAGGTGGTTCCTTAACAAAAAAACAGAACGATTGAACCCATAGAGTACACCAACAAATATATTTATAAATTTATAATGAAGCAAATGACTCATCCCCCTTTCAAAGAGTGACTTCATGCTTACATCATATTCCTCGAATTCACAATTTTCAATCACGGATATAGTTGGGTTGGAAGTAGGAGACGGACGGAGCAGTTCATGTGCTTCTTCCCATGTAACCTTCAGCTCCATGGCATCTTCATTATGCATGAGCAACCTCTTATTTTTTAATCCTATATTACGAGTTTTCTTCTTTTCTTGGATCAGTGCCTTTTGATCCCCATTAGCCATGCCTTCATGCTCCGCATTTTTCTGCCAACCAAGTGTAACTTGATTAGCAAAAGTCAATTTAAGTGATGCATAAAAATAATTTGCCAAGATAAATGAGAAAGAACAGATGAAAGCACATACTGTCGGAAGGTTTCCATTTCCACCAGAAGTTCCACCAGCAACACCATTAAGAGCAGGTGTTTCACCTTCCTGCTTGATTTTTTTCATACATTTTAGTCATTTACATAACATATACGTGCCATTGTATGTGTGTGCGCGTGGTGACCAGTATCCTCCAGGGTTCCACTTTTTGTGTGCTCTCTGACTTCATGAGGTTTAAGAAAATTCCAACTTTCAAACACCTTTCAAGCTTTATCCTTGACCCCACTATCAACTAGCATTAGTGGTGGCAAAACAGGCGGTCCAGGATTGGGTAACAGGTCGAATAGGTATTTTTAGTAAGAAGATGGTTTGTTTTGTCAGGATGACCCGCAAACATTTTTATTCTTGAATGCTATTAGGATATTTAAAATAATTAACGTGTTACATGTGATTAAAAAAAAATTAATATATTACAATTATAATCCAATAAAATAGAGTAACAAGATTAGACTTGTTTTAGTAGTTTGCATACACTTTGCTGACTTTTAACCCGTTTTCATTTCTATCTTCATCATATACTTTTACAGATTTGAGATATAAACAAAACCCATATCGACCTATTTGTGCCACCTCTACTAGTTTATGTACAAGAAAGATTAATTATAGGGGTATGAATGAAAAAGCAGCCATTTTGTCATTCTGTAAAAAGCTAATAATTATTTGGAACACGCCGAAGACTCGCAGAGGAAAACGACGCACATAAAGAAGGGAGGGGATAATATACAGTGATAAAGAATTATGCTGCAAGAAGATCACCTGTGTATCAGCAGAAACTGTTGCCTTTCGACAACCTATAACAAGCTTTTCTCCGGGATCTAGTCGACTAAATATAACTGTAGAGAAATTAAAAAGGTAAAAAAAAAGGAGCAAATCAGCAGTATAAAGCCACCACCGACTTAATAAGTAATATGCCAAACACCTACTATAGATTATCAGAAAGATCATATAGTGCAATAATTTATATAACAACAAACTATACTAGTATCATATTGCCCTAAAAAATCACAATGTCTTCCATTTTTAATCTTCAAAATCATTTAGCATTCACATTATATAATGCTAAAACCCTTTGGATTTGATTTATTTATGCACTTGACTCAAAAGAATCCCTCATCTGGCTTTGCTTTGATTTTCTGTTTTCTTCTTAGAACTTTAACAAATATCAAGAGACTGTTTCAATTTCTATCTCTGTGTATATCATATAATATGAATTTCCACACGTGCAGCGGCATCCTGATACCCCTAGGATGGGAAAAAGATACAAACGTTCATTTGAGAACCGATTTTAGTGTGAGTACCGCGAGAATCAATCTTAGCCGTTGATTTGATAAGTGGAAATCATGGATGTAGAGCGTGTGGGGATCAAGTGTGGCAGGGTGCATGTGATGAATTCATGGGTGGGTGATGACATTGAAGGAGAGGGAATTGAACGACTCAGATTGGTTCTCGCGGTTCTCACAATAAAAATGGTTCTCAAATGAACTTTTCTCTCTCTCTCTCTCTCTCTCTCTCTATATATATATATATATATATATATATATAAATGAACTTTTGGTTCTCGCAATTCTCGTTTGAACTTTTGCCTCTCTCTCTCTATATATATATATAATAGGTGACCGTCTACAATAAGTTAATTTAACACATCTCTAAACTTGTCATAAGAAAATAAGGATACCTGTGTCTCCAGCTTGCAGTTGCATATTCTGTATGCAAGGGGTTACACCCTCTAAAACATACATACGACTGTTATTATTGGGCCAAAATCGAAACTGAAATGTCCACTCTTTCCCCTTTATATCCTGGATTCTAATTGGTAAACCTTCTGATTGATTAATAGCAGGAAAATATGCCTGTACAAAATATTTTACACAATGAAATATGAGCAGGGCACATAATGCAGAAAGAGGATGAATAAAAGAAAAGAGAAACCTACTTCGGCACATGCTTTAGGCAGGACCAACCGACCAATTCGGCCAGCATCGCTTGCACTCAGAACCTTTTCAAATAATGGAGTAATAGTGCAGTTGGATTTCAAGCTAGAATTAGAATTAAGAAAAAATGTAGTGCCCAATGCTCTCTTTCAGGTTGGTGACAGGGTGCACCTATTTTTACCTTAAGGAGATTGCCTCTATTCTTATAAAATAATACTAAAATAGTGTTAACTGGACATGCTTTTGATTAATTAGCCCTTTAATACACCACAAATGACACTTGACCCTACAAGCATATTAGTGAAGTACTTGATAATCACCAAATGTCCATATATCTATTTATAAAAGTCGATCTTTTGCTTATTAGAATACAACTACTGTTGTAATAATCCCAACACCAAATTGATAAATTTAGCTTAAAATAAATCGAAAAACAAATCTTTTGTGTTACAGCCTGTAAAAGCACATCAGACAAAAAGTTGGTGCTTCAAAAATTTGTTAGACCTGTGCATATATTAAATTTTTAGAAACATGTCTTATTAGTGTTTTACTAGGTAAGCATTAGTATTATTTTTTACAAGTTATGACAACTAGTAGGATTTAGAATTCTTAGGTGGGAACTTACATAAATAGAAATTAGGAGAACTACTTTTACCTAAATTTCACATCATAGGAGAGCTGATCCACCTATAGATTGTCGGTCAAAGCTATTTTGTTCGTTAATTTGTGTTATTGTTTGATAAACATACTCCGGCCTAAAATTTTGAGCATGCATTATCTATTAACCTCTAAATGGACGATATAAACCCTAATACTGAAGGGAAAAATACTTGAAGTAATAAAACTAAATGCATGTATAATGGAAGATTAGACATAAAAAAGGATACTCCCCAGATATTTGCAACAGTTCTTGGTCAGTTATCTTGGGCCAATACCTTGGAAGTAGTTGATTGCGGCCTCTACCTTCAGCAGGTGGTCTTGCAACTCTATTATCTGAAACCATCCCTTTACTTAACTGTGAGCGTATATTATTAACCCCCGTTTTCGATGGTTTTGGAAAATTAAGGCGTGACCTTTGCCCTTGCTTAAAAGAAGGAACTTTTTCGGGTTCTCTTCCATCCAAAACCCCACTAGAATAAGGGCTTACAGATGATTTTGTAGCGGCTAGTGCATTACCAAGAGAATAACTTAAAGATGGTTGAGGGATTGATTCATAGATTGCTTTTAAGCCCATATCTGTGCTTGTACCGTTATCTGATGTGGGAAACAAAGACGATGCACTTGGAAAGATTGTTCCAACGTCAGAAATTCCAACTTTCAACTCCCCAGAAGAAAGGCGGTTTTCCTCTTGTTTAATTTGGTGACCGGCGGATGAAGTTGAAGGAGGAGGGGTCTGTTGTTGTTGTTTATCTATAGCTTCGCTTAACTGTGTGAGTTTTCCTCTATCGACAGTAACACCACCATTCATGCGACTACCAATAATGGGATGCCAAGTGCCAGAAAACGGAACAAATCCATTAGGAAGGTCACTCGGATGGCTCTGCATTAGTAAAATATTTTTTAAAAATTACACATCAAGTATAGGATAGCAACAAATAATCAGCAAAGATTTTCATGATCCCTAGTAGTTGGAATCCTTCGCCGACCTTTTTTGAGGAACATACATATAATGTAGAAATAGTGGTGGCAAATTGGGTGGGTTGAGTAAAACATAAAAAAGGTCGATTCTTCGGTTCATGTCCAAATGTGTCGACAATAAACGCTTTTCCTCCAATAATTATAAGAGGTTTAAGCATTAAAACTACACTTCGTGAGGAGACTTTCAACCGATTAACCCATTCAACCCAGTCTCCTTTTAGGCATATTTTATTTTATTTTTACACGTTAGCCTATCAGAGAAAAACATAACCAAAATAGACCTATTTATATTACATAAATGGATCAATATCGCCATCTCTATGTAGAACCTTTGCCATAGCAAAAAGCAACAGGTTTGCAGACTGTTGCTAGTCATCAGAGACTACATAAAAAAGTATTTAAGAAAATAAGTGAACGGTACTACTAAACATGTTCAACCTTACTTGTTGCGACTCCATTCTACATAGATTTTTAGTCTCTCATAGATTTCATGCGTTCCTATATAAAAACAAGTCACAGAAAGCTAAAGGAATCGATTACCTGTATTGGCTTTAGGGCTTGAGTCCCCCTAGCTCTTATGCATTTTATACATGATATTCCTCCCAAATCAAGGCATTCATGAAGATACTTTGAAACAACACATCCACAGTGAATAGGCTGCAAGATAAAGCATAATAACCCTTAGCACAGACGCTAAGTTCTTAAGAGAATTCAAGGATAATGGATAGAGATTACCTTTTCACAGAATTTGCATTCCCTCCAACCAGGTTCGTTCAGATGGAATCTTTCACAGTAGTTTACATGATCGTACACAGTTCTTTTGTCCACATACAGTTCAAAACCAAATTACAAATGACAAACGAAAATCATAGTTGTGGCCAAATTCACAAGGAATTAAGAAAATATATAAAAGAAACATCATGCCAAAAATATGCAATGAACGTAAAGAATGAACCGAAGAGACAACATAGCCTCGTACAGAGATGAATGCTAGGGAATTATGGGTAACAAAACTAGTACGCATCATATTCTACAAACTAAGGAAATTCAGATGCATTAATCCGCAAAAAGTTTAAAGGGTAAAGGGTCAGCCCAATCAAAGGCAAATGCGATGAAGAAGTCAATCATACTTTCAAAAGCTGTTAGGCTGTTAGCTAATTGTTCATATAAACGTGGCTTCATGATAACTTGAGCAGGGAAGGAAACGATCACACGTAGCACATTATTAAGCAGAAAAAGAATTTATATTAGGAGAAATATGCTGCTAATACTATATCCATCTCATATTCTCATTATAAAGAGGAACTTAATGCCACAGTTTTGGTTAGGTGGTTTTGTTTAGTTGGTTACATTCAGTTCGTTTCCCTACCAAATATTGTGCATTTGAGATACAATCTTATTACATACCCCTTTCCTGCTTTCTTCATCCCTTATAAAGTGAGATTAATATCATATAGAAAATGGATAGTGTAAAAATGTGAAAACCATCGGTGTTGAAAGATCGTAACCCCAACAACTATACATGATAAACGACGTGCACATGACATAATTATGCTATAATGGGCCATGTTACATGTGACTATATGATGTTATGTCACTAGTCATTGGTACGATTAGTACTTAGGAATGCATGATGAGTATACAAAAACTAAATTTATTGCATTATAAAGGCAAATCAATTTTACTTTTTATAATAATGGCTGTGAACTGCATTCCTGCCTAGTGCCATGATAATACGATCCTACACATTTTTCTTAAAAATTTAATACAACCCTACATTTGGGGATATTACTAGAAAGAGGTGGATTTGTAATTTCTCACGTATATTGTAATCTCAGTAAGATAGAATGGTATTTCCTGCGGTAGCAATTGTATATTTGGAAAGAATAAGAAAAGGTCAAACTTTATTAACCAAAATCACAGATATGATCATAATCCTAACGTATTTATTACAGAGAAATTGATCTCGGGAGTCAAATTAGGGATCCTAAAATGGGAATCCCAAAATGCCCTTGCAAGAGGCATCGATCTATATATCAAATTACGTAACATTCCCAAAAAAAGGAAGGGCAAAATTGAGATAATATTATACATACCCGCAAGTGTGGCAGAGAGTAGCGAAACCGCCGGCCTTCATGGGCCAACCTCGCTTCCATTGAGGACTATTCTTCGTCCCGCACAATCCGTTCATGCAAATCTTCGACGACGACATTTGACCCCCGAGATTTGTGTAAATTAAATCTCCAGATCTTATAATCTTAAACCATGCAAATGAAACGAAAAACCCAAATCAAAACCCTAACAAATAAAACACACAAATCAGACGACAGTGAAAATCGATAAGACGATCAAATCAGAAATGAAAATTGATAGAATTAATCAAATCCAAAAACTCACCAAGAACAAAATCGAAGCTGATAAACCGTAATTGCCGGGGATCGAAATCAGCTAAATTAGACACATCGAAATGCACCCATGCACACACCCATCAAAACAAAGATAAATTCATACATAACATAGTAAAATACAGAATACTGACGGATAGAACAAGGAAGAGAGTGTGTAGTCCGATATGCTGCCGGAATTGGGTGCGGTGGCGGTGGGAATAGGTGGATAACTTGTAGCGGCGGTGGTTATATTATACAGGTGGAGTTTAATTTGATGATTGATTGATGAGTGAAGGTATATAGAGATAATAAATTAAAATAAAAAAAAGGAATTTAATAGATGGAGAGAGAAAGAAAGCGTGTGTGCATGCGAAGAAGAGTTGCACGAAATGCATGCACGACAACACTAAGAACAACTACAACACAGACCAGACCGGAAGGAACGAAGGTCAAATGAATTCCATCAATGGAAGAAACCCCTCCCCCTTCCTCCCTTTTCTATACTATTTTTCTCCAAAAATAGCACAACTTTTTTATAAATATAGCAAAACTCATTTATTAATTATTAAACTATGCATGCATAACAACAGATTCATTTACGATATATGATGCATCTACTAGATTTATTTACCAAAATTTTATATATTTACTATGATTTATCATTTTTGCATTTATTTATTAATATAATTTATTGTTTTATATTTTTATGAATTAATCATGAAGGTAATCTTATCAATTTTCTTAATTTTTACAATTGTACTTCGTATACCATGAGAAGGAATGTTCTTCGTGAAACCTTACAATATGAAAATCTTACTTGTATAAATTCAATGTTACAAAGATTTGTATTATAATCATATATGTTATAATTTATGTGTTTAACAAAACTTATTTATGTGTATAAATCGTCTTAATATGGATGAAAATGATAATATGTTGATTAGATTTATCATGTCAAACAAATTATTTAGAGCATAGGGTGTATAAGAAGCATGTGATCGACATTGCTGATTTGACCCCTCGGTCCGACGGAACACCACCCTCATGGGGTGGTATCGAAGAAAACACAACAGCATGGTAGTACGGGGTTTTAAGCAATACTAAAGCATGAGGTGGATTATGATGATGTAGCACTAATGTGGCGCGTAGCATAGGACGCCCAACCATGGTTACACCCCATGCTCTTATGCAGTAGAAGAAGAAGTTGTCACTCAAAGAGGTATGAGGACATGTATGCCCCTTCCAAATTCTTCCCTTCCTGGTATTCAAAGATACAATAATATTATTCGTTCATCAATGTGTCGTTATTTGATATGGAGCATGGCTTCAAATTAAAAGAGCTTGGTGTCAAAAGGCACCATCATCGACCTCTAATGGGAAACACATATCATATGTTAAGGCGATAAGATTGAATTTGTACATGTGCGGATTAACTAGCCACACATGAACAAATTCTTTAAAAGAACCTTAAAACAATTAAATCTGTGTGTGCATGTGTTATCTCTCTTTTAAGCCAAGCTATATGTCTAATTAACTAATTTTCATTCTGTATCGTATGCGCACCTCCAAATATCCTTTTATACTTGTATATGAAGGGGGTACGGTGTCACTCAATGCATGCATGCAGAGTGGAATTGAGAAAAGGGTGAAGACAACACATGGTGGTGGGATTAAAGGGTATATAGCTCTATCTTTACTGTTTTTGTATAATATTTGATTGGTTAATAAGTATTAGAAGAATCCAGACTTTCATGTGGTGAAAAGTCATCATTATGTGGCTGAGTAGTAGACTGAGTGATGGTAGTAAAACTAACCTCGCGTGACGGTATAATATGGATATATATGTAATACTCTAATGCTTTCGAATTTTATAAAGAATGTGATTTGTATGCAATACTATTTTGTCCTACACAACAATCATAACCTAAAAAAATGGGCAAACTGCACCATAATACAACGAACTTTTACTAAGCTACCAATATATACAACAAACTTTAAAAAAAAAAATTAATACAACAGACTTGTAAAAGTGTATCCTTGTATGCAAGACGACTTGGTATAGCAAGTCACCACCATGTCCAGCCGGTTACCATACATTTTTATGCTTTTTTTAATTTTTTAATTGTTTTAATAAAATAATATTTAATTAAATTCTTCATCTCCTTCAGATCTTCAACAATCTCCTTCATTCACACACAAACACCTCTACTTCAGCCCTAATTCTTCATCTCAGCCTAGTCCTGCCGCCGCCGCCGTCGTAGTCTGACCACCGCCGCGAACCACCTCCACCGTCCCCTTCGAAGCTAACTACTGCCGTCACCTCAAAGCATCGATGTCGCCTTCGAAGCCTCTGTCTTCGAAGCTCACCCCTGCCTTCGAAGATCTCCGTCATCCCCTTTGAAGCCTATGCCTTCCCCTTTGAAGCCTATGTCTTCCCCTTTGAAGCTTGACCACCTCGTCCGTCTTCGATCGAGCAAGCCTCTGTTTTCGATTGAGCAAGCTTGACCACCTCTGCCGTCCCCTTTGAAGCTCACCACTACTGTCACCTCTGTCTTCGAAGCCGACCACCGCCATTACCTCTGCCTTCGAAGATCTCCACCGGCGTCGACTTCAAGCTGACCGTCGTGCTTATGGTTTCTGGCAATTAGGGTTTCCAAGTGACCACATGTTTCTCTCTCTTACAGACACATTTAGATCTGGTGCAAATTTTGGTACAGATACAAAGGTGAAGTTTGGGGCTTGAATGTTCTGATTTTGATTTTCGATTTCAAATATATGATTTAATCTGATTTAAGCTCTTTGGATCAGAAAAAAGGAATATCTAAAGTTATTGGATTTGAATCTTCTTGTCATCTTCCATTTGTATGTATGAGGACTTTGTTACCTGTGTTTTTTGTTTGGATTACAGATTTGAATACAAATTTGAGATCTGAATGGAGTTTGGATGTTTGAAGGTTACTTGTATGGAGTTTGGATGTTTGAAGGTTACAGATTTGTTACTTGTATGAAATTTGAATGTTGAATGTTTAAAGGTTGGATGTTCTTGAATCTTAAGAACAAAGATGATGAATATAATAAATAAAAAATAAACGCAAATTAAAAATGACCTCTAACCTGTAGGTTACAACTTGTATAAAATGAAAAAATAAGAGAGTTGGTTGTATTTTTTTATAAATTTTAAAGTTCGTTACATATAATGGTAGCTTAGTAAAAGTTTGTTATATTATGATACAGTTTGTCCTAAAAAATTACAATCATGACTTTATAGTTTATACACCTATAAATCCGTAAATTATTTTTCTAAACCAAATGCTTAAAAAGTTTTACAATCCAAACATACATATTTTTATTGTATATAACAAATAAGAATTTTACACAAATTATTTTGTATGAGTATGTAAATATACTTTTTTTTGTAATAAAAGATATTGATATTTAAGAGGGGTTGTTGTTCGGATTGCAATGCGTGGCAATTAAAATAATGGCACAATTCTTTTATTTAATGCACATACAAGTTCGTTGATAAAAGTCAAATATGAGACCTTTTCAAACCTATTTTAAATATTATGTTCTTGCAAAATAATAAAGATCCTGTTTTGAACCCGTTTTGATCTTAAAAAGACATGTTTATGCCAAATCTCAACTTTTTCATTATTTTTTTAATTAGCTTGTTTTATTACTTAATGATTTAAAATATAAAAAATCTAAATTTCATAGGCTCTAAAATAGCAGGGTTTCTGTCACCACCATTGTTGCACTACCCGAACGGCCGAACTTGTTGCATAGTTCGAGCAATTCATCACGTACGCGAGTGGTTATAAAACCGAAAACTTAATGTAATGATTTGAGGTTCTTTGACCAAAGGAAGACAAGAAAGAGAGAGATGAGGGCTTTTTCGGTTTAAAACATCGACCAGTGTTAAATTGCATCGATCTCCTATTACAAATGTGAAGCAAAATCTTATTACCATTTTTTTTTTTGAATAAATTCTTCAGCTTTTATTTATTCTAACAACTATATATCCAATTTAATAAATAAATTTTTGTAGCTACTAAAAGTTAGTTTTCTATTAATTAAATAACTAATTTATTGAATATTATTTATTCACCACAATTATTAAGTATTCGTTTGTTTGATTTTCCCCCTAAATAATAACAATCAGTTTATTTTCACTCAAATTAATTTATCTAATTGTTAATTATTTCGTCAATCAATATTTGCAAGTTAAATTTTATGTTAAGGTGTGGTAGCGATATGAACTTTAGTGTTTTACAAACTTAGACATATTGACCTTGTGTTTGTTGTCTATGCATACACCATCACTTCAAACTTATGTTCATGTTTAAAAGAAAAATGACAACAAATCTCATGGTACAAATTTGAAAATAATTTCTGATTGAATGTCACGTTAATCGAAAAATCCTATCAGACATTATCTTTAAGCTATCTATCTCATCGGTCATCGCTACCTTTTTCAAAATTTATAAAAAAACCCGAGTCTATGTCTTACTATCTTTAGTTCATCAAAATTCAAAATGTAACTAACTTGTCACGTTTTGTTATTGTGTGTATCAAATTTTAGAAGTTTATATTGTGTGTATCAAACTTTTAATTTGTTGTTATTGCATGTACTTTGGATACATAAAAAAAAAGAGAAAATAGTATAAGTTTTGTATATACAATAGAAAGTTTAATACATACAATAACGGCAAATTAAATATTTGGTATATATAATAACAAATTTTAAAGTTCAATATACACAATAACAAAACGTGACAAATTAAATACATTTTAATATTGCTACTTTAAGGACATCGTAGCAAAGAATATATCTGATGTATTACAACTAAAGTTTCAAGTGTGCTACAAAAATAGGGATAGGTAATAATATTTTTAGATTTATCATATGATAAAAAAGTTAATAATAAAAATTACGGTTACCTACTTACATTACAACCAATGACAATAAAGAACAACTTAAATTCTCTCCAGCCATCAATTCGAGTTAGGCTTAAAATTGTAAAATACGCTAATGCTGTCTGTCGAGTTTTGAAATACATAATTTAATTTTTAATTGTCATATTAGTTTCTCTAACAACGTATTTTTTAGATACTATCAAGGAAAAAAGAATAGTAAAGAAAATTATCGGAAGAAAGAAAAGGAAAAAAATAATGATTATGATTTTTCATGATTCCAAACCATTCATATGATTTAAAATTAAAATTCAATTTTTAATTTAAATGGGTCAAAATTAGACTAACTTTTAACTTTAAATCAATTATAACCACTTAAATTAAAATCTTATCTAAATAATTTGATAACTTTTTAAATGACACAACTAAAAAATACGGAACATATATATATATATATATATATATATATATATATATATATATATATATTTTTTTTTTGGGTTCAAATAAAAAAAAGATTAAGATATTAAATGTAAGAAGAATTGTGGTGATGACATGTGGCATAATTAAGAAAATGATAATTTTGGTAGTCAATAATTTTATTCTCCCTCCTCCTTAAATCACTCCCCACGTTTCAAGATATTCCCTACCCCCATATCGAGACCCATCCCCACCTTTGCCCTGCTTCTCCTTCTTCCGATATGTGCATCCTTCATTTTTACCGCCGTTGAACCCTCGCCTCCCACCATAGCTACCGCCGCCTCGCCTGGTGTCGCTTCCCATGGTGATCGGTTTTCAGAAACCCTAAATCCATACCGCCGCGCGTAACAGTAAGTTCTTCCGCCGCCTCCTTCACGTATCGCCGACTGTTATTTACTGCAACCGCCGCCTCCTTCACGTCGCCGACCACCACCGCAACAGGAAAGCTAGATACGGTTTGTGATTTCTTTCTCCTGTGCATCGTCGACTGTTATTTACTGATTTGTGCATCGTCGACGTCACCGCCGCCGTCGCCACTGTTCATCCGTCCATTTGTTTCTTGTGCATCGATTTACCCTAAAGTATGTAATTTTTTTTGTGTGCATCAAACGGGTGTATTTTTGTGTTTTAAATGTGATATGTGAATCAATAGATGTATATTTGTGCATCAAAATGTTTGTAATCTATGAATTGAAGTTTGTATCTTGTGCATCTGACCGACGGGAGTAGAGAAAACCGACGCCGACGACTTTGATTTTGGCCGGCGACAGTGATTGTAACTTTAAAAGGCCGCTGTTCATCGACTTCCATTTTTGGCCAGCGACTTTTAGTTTGACAAACGGAATAGAGAAAGCTGTTCTCTTTCCTCTTTTTAATTTTGACAATTTTACCCTTTTTTATATTTTTAAATCCGAATTAAAAAGATTTGTTGACTGTTTTTGATTTTGGAAGAGATCTAATGGTTGAGATCTCTCCTTACATTAAGTACCATAAATTTTTATGTAGTATAACCCTACCCTATATATATATATATATATATATATATATATATATATATATATATATATATATATATATATATATGTTTTAATTTATAATCAATTAACTATTATATAAGTAATGATATAATTAATTTACATTGTTATGAATAACAATATATATAAGTCTTTATCCGTACATATTAGATATATAGGTATTAGATAATAATTTTGTTTCTTGAAGACTTATCCATTATATATCTATAAATAGATGATCATTTATGTATTTACTTATTTCTTTTAGTTTTTTTTCTTTTATTTTCTCTATAATTCAAAACATATTTTCAGTACGAAAACTCTAGAAAAAAATGACAACAAGGAATTAGGAAAATTAGTATACCATTGATCCTTATCAATTCTATAATAATTCAATATGTTTAAAATTTTTAAATAAACTATTATATTTTAATGAGTTTAGTTTCGAAGCTTTTGGGTGTTTCATGTTCAAAGCTTCTAACAAGAACACATAGTGGTTGTGGCAGATGTTTGATATTCAATCGTAGATTTGGGTTTTCAATTATTTGAACTTCAATCCATTACAGCTGATGTTTGATTTTATTATTATTATTATTATTATTATTATTATTATTATTATTATTACCTTTATTCCATGTCACCTGCCACATATGCAAAATTGATGACAAATCACTAACCACATCATGTTTACCTGATACACTTAAGCACATAGCAGGTAATAAGTTACTTGATACATTAAATGATAGTTATAATAAGTTTGATACATTAAATGGTAGTTTTGAAAGATAAGTATACACAATAGTAAAAAGTGTCAAGTTCAGTACACTTTTTAAAAATAAACCCTTTTTTAATTGAGCGGCCTTGATTTCTAAACCGTGTAGGATATACACATTTCATTACTCTTTGGACATATTATTTTTATATTATTAGTTTGTCATATTTTTACATTTTTATTTATTTAGTGCCTTATATCTATTTAATATTTTGTATTAATATCTAATACTCAATCACATGTGATTCAGTATACAATCATATGTTAATTACGAAATGTCACTCCGCCCAAATATTAAGTATGAACTATATTGAACATTTCTCATAATCTTAAACAGTCCGTGTATCACACGGGTATAAATCTAGTTATTATTATAAGTTATAATCCGATTTTTCAAATATTATTTCTAATTTCAAAATTTTTATATTTAAAGGATCACGACCCTAATTTTAAAGCGCAGGAAAGCGCGGATTACTATCTCGTTGTCCTAAATATCACCTTTTAAATATATGATGCAATATTTATTTTTTAGTGACGATTTATTAATCAGACTTGTTTGCATTCTAAACAATCTAGAATGATTGAATATTGGCATTCAAAACCCTCATGGTCATAAAACAACATCCACATTTATCTAAAATACAAAAAAAAGTATAATTAAAAAAATATATGAAATATTAAAAAAGACTTATGTAATTAAACTAGTGTTAACACTATCTTATTATAGAAAAAAAAATATTTTTGATAATGTCACCTAATTTAAAAGATGTTTTTCTTACATACCATTTAAATTAGAAGTGATTTAATTATTTTAGTATATATTTATTTAAACGAGTTAAAGTATAATATCACATACGTTAGTGATGCTAACAATAGGCATCTTTTCCTATTTATTATAATAACTTTGTAATATATTATTTATTATAATATAATTATAATTGCTACAAAGCTAAAAGAGTATTATAGTATCTAACAACGGATGAGTGAACACTTTTGTGAAAATATTCATAATATAAAAGGATGAAGCTATGAATGTTACTAAATTGTTATCTAGCATAATGATAATTGTTATTTGAGAGTATTTCATATATATATATATATATGGGAAGGTTTAAATGTGAATGAGAAATTAATTGAGAATGGGAGACTAAATCTCAGCCGTTCATTTTGTAAGTGGAATTCACGGATGGAAAGCGTGGGGGAATCGAGTGTGGCAGGGTGCATGTGAGGAATTCATAGGTGGGCAATGACATTGAATGAGGGAGAATTGGACGGCTAGGATTGAGTCTCCCATTCTAAAAAATATTTAAGTTCTCATTTGAACCTCCCACTATATATATATATATATATATATATATATATATATATATATATATATATATATATATATATATATATATATATATATATATATATATATATATATATAATCAGGATCAAATAAAAAGAGAATTTAGGGTAAAAAGGGTAAGGAGAATTATAGGCTTGACACGTGTCCTTTTAATTAAAAATGTGAAAAAAGGTATAATAGGTATCTTATAATATTTTATCTCTCCACCCTAAAAATAGCCCCACTCTCTCCACTTCCCGTATGAGAACCAAACGTCCCTCCCAAACCCTAATCACAGGCGACGCTTCCTTCCCCTTTCGCCGCTCCCTGTCTCCGGTGCTCCCTGCTCCCTCCGGCGACATCCAGATTTGCGGCATCTTCTATCTTGCCGTCTTAAGCCTCATCGCTAAAAGATAAACCGACGCCTCTCACTCAAGATCTGAGAGTCCCGCCCCCATTCCCCTCAAGAAAACCCAAATAGAATCGCCGCCGCACACATCGTCGACACCGCAAAGAATTGATTGTGGGTTCCTATGTTCTCCCCCCATCACTGACGCTGGTTCGTTTATAAAACGCCGCCGGTGGGTTTCGTTTTTCATACGCCACCGCTGCTTGCTTTTCCGACGTCGCCGCTGATTTGCAGATGCACGCTCGCCGCATACGACACGAAACCCATATCTGATGATTGCAGATACACAGCGAAGACTTGATGCACAATTTGTGCTTCAACCAAACTCGATAGGCCACGGTGGTTTATGGATCTAGAAACTGAAATTGATGGGTTGTTTACTGTGCATCGATCAAGATGTGTACCCTAGGTCTTCCTTTGATGGTCGAATTTTTGAAGCTTTTGCCAGAGGTAGTGTAGTGATTGTAACCATCATCATTTGAGTATTTTTTAAAATATTATGTAATTTTCAGGTTTGTATCTTACTTTATGAATCTAATTTAGAGAAACGGGGTGTGAATCAATTTCATAATCACATTTGTTCTGATCTATATAAATGGGGTTATTTTTCTATG
This sequence comes from Pulicaria dysenterica, assembly GCA_947179395.2. Classification (NCBI taxonomy): domain Eukaryota; kingdom Viridiplantae; phylum Streptophyta; class Magnoliopsida; order Asterales; family Asteraceae; genus Pulicaria; species Pulicaria dysenterica. The sequence continues at coordinate 75,740,434 of OX359292.1, read as the reverse complement.
TGTGATTTGTGTTCATCGTTTTTTTTTCACCATGGCTATGAATCAAGTTTTATGTTTTCTGTTGGGTAAATCTGTGGATGCACAATCTCTGATTGATCTGTGCAAGGTGTTTGCTTATCATCTGATTTGTGTTCATTCAGTGTTCAGTGCATCAAAATAATGCTGGAGAATCCATATTGTGTTCATCAATCTTGTGATCATTCAGTTTCCATAAATTTGTGCTCATCAATCTCGTGTACCAATTTATTTTTGATGAGTTCATTCAGTGTTCTTCGAATCAAAATAATGCTGGAGAAACGGATTTAAAATATGTGCCTAAATATATGGAAACTGAAATTTTGAAAGGTCAATTATGCCCTTTATGTGTATTTTTTTATAATTAATAAAAAAAGTAAAAAGCCATTTTTTTGGAAGAGATTAGTGGCTGAGATTTCTCCTTACTTTTTGTAGTTTATTTCTCTTTTTAGCAGATCCCTTCCCTATATATATATATGGCAGGGTTCAAACGAGAACTGTTTTTCGTATATAATGCGGGGCTACTACTGTCGACGTGGTGGAGATGATGAAGGTTCACGATGACTAGGTATTAAATTATGGAAGAGCAAAAGACGTGAAATTGTGTTTTTGACTTTTTGGTTCTTGTTTGTTACATATTAATTAAAGATAAGATAATTTGAAGTTTTATTATATAAATGATTGTCATTTGATATTCCGGTCCGGTTCCTGGAAAAAAACCTAACCTGTTGGAACCAAACCCGAAAGAATCGAACCCGAAAAAAGAGAAAAAGTGGAACCAAACAGACTTTCATATCATTAAAAGGTAAAAGGAACAAATTATGTATTATAATTGTTTAGATCTTGTTTTTTAAGATTAATGAAACAACCAAAATGATTAGTTTTTGGTGTTGCTATTAGTTTTTTGGTTCTAGGCCCATTAAAATGAAATATTTGTTTAGCCCAACTACTATTGAGAAGTGTTTTAATTTTGAAATTAGCTTCGACTCATCAGTCAATTATTATACAACCCTTAATTAAAATTATTCTTAAAGTCACACACACTTTTGGTCATTCTTGCTTTTCTTAATAACTCCATGTATCACAAGTTAAATTTTTAATACTTTATTTGATATATTTTACTTTTGGAATTCTTACTTCGCTTTCATTTTGTAACCAATATTAATATAATCTTTGATTTGTATATCTTATATCTTTTATATATAACTAGGTTAGAGACCCGTGTATTACAAGGGTTTGATTCATATTAAACGTAAAAATGTTAAAAATAATGTTTTAAGCTATGATATAACTAAATTTAAATTTGAAACAAACAGAGTTGATTAACAATTATAAAGTATAAACCTCTCATAGTTTACCCATACAATGAATTTGAGGCTACATGATTTCTTTTCATAGTTAACCAAACCAAATAAAAAACATGGGCCAAAGCAAAGGGATGGTTCAATAGTCATTTCTAGTTTTATTTACACCCTAAAAGTAACATCATGGAAACATTTAAATATGTATTAGTCGGGGAGGGTTATTATGAGAATGAGTATTTATATAAAAATGTGAGAATAAATCCTAGCCTTCAATTAGATATATATTTATTAGATCTAACGATCGTAATCAGCATTCAGCAGTCGCAATTCATGGTTGAGTTATAAATTAAATAAGGGGGCAATTATATATCATCCGATCAAATTAAATAGAGAGCCAAGATTGAATCTCTCATTTTTATCTAAACATACATTCTTATTTGAACCTCTGCATTTATTAATAAAACCAAATTAAGATAAAAGTATTGTTACTTGTTAAAAGGGGAAAAAGCATGGAAAGTGTTAAAAAAAACTTTTACCGTCTTCAAGATATGCCACTTTAATCTACCAAAAGTAATCATTAGTGAATAGAAATTCAATTTCTTAACACTAATGGAATTGAAAGAAAGAAAAAAAGTAGAGAATACTTGATACGAGGAAGTAGAGACTCCAAATTGGAAAAGCATAATATGATAAGTGTAAATAAAGGTCCCGGTATAAATCTGCAATCCTAACGACTTGTCATACCAATTGATGCAACATGGAAATTTATGGGCTTTAATTAACTGTTTAGTCATTGAAATTCTAAGATTTTATACTTCACTCCACTAACTTTTGCAATGTAGTCAATATATTAGTTTTCTTATTGAACATATAGTATTTTATTTTAACCATGATTTTAAAAGGTTTGCTTTGGCTTCGTCATGGCTCTGTCAAGACTTAAGGCTTGATCATACCACTATGACATGGTTCAAGGCTTGGGCTTAAGGCTTGTCTTACAATAAGGTCTAGCTTGACATGCCTTTACCTATGATAAGGCATGTTAGAGGTACCAAACAATATGAGCCGAATATATATAATTATTCAGTTATAAAGATGGTTGAATATACCTCAAAGAAACAACAAGATTGATGAACTATGTTAATTCCTATAATTATGAGTTTCTTTATATTTGTTTGTATAATTTTGTATACATAATTATTATTTATATACAAAATTCTCACCTTAAACCGCGCCGTGTAAAATGCCAAGTCTTCGCTATGGCTTCCAAGTCTTGAGGTTTGACCATGCCGTCACGTCACGCCACACCTCACGTTAGTTAGAACCTTGATTTCAACCATCTTGCAATTACAAACCACCAAGTCTTCAATGTCTCAAAAAAAAAAAAAAAAAAAAAAGGAAACCCACGTTACCCTATCAAAACAAAGTAATAGAAAGGACACTAACCACACTTAAAAATACTAAAACTTACACAAAAATTAGACTTGCTAATTGAAATAGGCCATTGGCCCACCAGCCTTCACTATCTTGAATTGATATTTATCATCATCCCTCAAGTCTTCTTCTATGAAATAACAAACAAACGCATATTACAGTAAAAACTTAATAACTATATGTCAAAGAGAAATCGGGGTATAATAAGTTGTAAATTACATGATCCAAACATAATAGAAATTTTCAATATTGGATACAATAAAACCAAAACCCATATAATTAAAAGTGGATTATGATCCTAAGTGTTAAATTTTACCCAAAAAACTAAAAGCTAAAGAGATGTTGCTCAGTAATCTACTAAACGAAAATCGATGGAATACATAATCTAAATATATGAATCAATTAAAAGGAATACAAGATAGATGAAGTATTAATTACCTGAAAACAAATATGGTAAAATATGGAAGAAAGACAAAGAATCGAGAAATTGTGATTGCAATTTTTCCCCAAAGACGACAATTCAATATACGCTTCCATGTACCATCTAAACATGGTTATTATCATCAATAATTCATCATTTATGCCTTTTGTTTCTCATCGATTTTTTTGCGAATCAGGTATGTATTTCTCTTATTGAATATCCCTTCTCATAATGTTCTAAGTTTTAATTCTATAACTGTACAATGTTCTTTAAGCTCTAATCGATTCAATTGACTGGTTCCAATGTTTTTGCTTTCAAATTTTATTTTGGTCATCATATTTGCTTTGTGTTCTTTCATGTTTCTTTTTGCTCGGTACTTAATATCACTGAAATTGATTAGGTTTGGGTTTCTCTAATCACTAGATATGATTTGAAGTTTAGGATTCATCTTCCAATACTCAAAATTCCTACGCATGGCTAATTCAGATATTTGATTATAAAATTTTAAAGACAATATGTGAATCGAGGATATGACTAATTTGTTTAGGTTTGGTTTTCATATTAATTCTGAATCGAGGATATGACTAAGGGGGTGTTTGTTTTAGCTTATTATGGGATTATTTTTCGAGCTTATTTATCATAAGCTCGTTTTTTGGCTTATTTTTCACTAGTCCGGCTTATTTTCTTATTATAACTCATAATAAGCTCAAAAATCAGAAAATAAGCCAGAAAAAAACTAACTTATCAAAAATAAACTCGGAAAATAAGTCCTAAGTAACGAACACCCCCTAACTCAGATTTCTGATTGTTTCTTTTTACTTGTGCTTCATTGGATCTAATGCAATTCAAGATGTATCTAATGTATAAAAGTAGAATTTTGGTGAAAATCTATTTTATATGGTGAATGTGAAGTTCGATATAAGTGGCATAAGTATACAAATTTTAGTTCTAAATCTGTGACCATATATGAAAACAATATGTTTGATAAAATGCCTAACTACAAAGTGGACCAAGCTTGTGACTCACCTACATGAAGTTTTTTATTTTAAATGAGCTAGCTCAAGAAAATGTCTAAGTTTTTAGAGGGGAACCATATACTCATCTTATGATTATATCAAGTAGGTTTGTTTGTTTGTTAACTGGAATTTAGTTAAAGAATACATTTCAATATTGAAAGGCTTAAAACTATCTGATAAAAAGTAAAATTTCTATAATTTTTTCAAGCCAAAACAACAAATAATCCTGCCACATGCACATTTGTGAATATCTTCATTACCCAAAGTAACAAAATTGAGTTGTTTGATCATGAACCAAATACCTTGGATCCTTATATAGGTTCATTGCTATGATACAGTTTGTTTCCACTTTCTCATGGTTTAGGAGTTTGGGTCTTTCAATTGATAAGACCATCCGCATCGGGTCTTCGTGAAGGGCTGTGAAGGCTCCTCACGCAGGTGAGGAGTATCGCCGGTCATCGTGAAGAGAGGCTCACGGTCACGCATGTGAGTGGGATCGCGAGAGTGAGCGGCACTTTTCTTTTCATTTTTTTTTGGGTGATGTGAGGGTATGTGATGGATGCAGGGGTTTGTGTGATGTGATGAAAAAATGGTGGGAAGCTGATGTGACGCTGATGTGACTGTGTGAGGGGTGTGATGGATGTGGATGGTCTAAGTAATTATAAGTGGTTTATTTTTTGACAAGGGTTAATTAAAAAAGGAGTTAATTACATGGATGGTCCCTGTGGTTTGTCATTTATTACTGGTTTAGTCATTTATGTTGAAAAATTACACCGTTAGTCCCTACTGTAGAATATTTGTAACACCGTTGGTCCTTATACTAACTGGCCGTTAACCCCTACCGTTAGTTTGTCTTTTTGTGAGGGCAATTTGGTCTTTTCTCACTTTTTGTCTTTACAAAACCCTAACACATCACTCTCTCTACCCTCTCTCAGTCTCTTTACTCTCTCTCTCACTCTCTTTACTCTCTCACCTCCACACCATCCCTACCATCAAGAACCACCGCCGGCCACCACCCCCATCACCGCACACACACACACACACACACTCTCTCTTTCTCTCTCTTCCCCCTTTCAAGAACCACCACCGCCCACTGCCACCTTCACAGCCACCACCACCTCCCTCATCCCACAGCCACCACCACCGCCTTTATCCCACAGCCACCACCACCGCCCTCATCCCACGTCAAACCAGCCACCATCCAACGCCCCTACCATCAAACCACCACAAGTACACCACCCCATCACCTCTCTCTCTAGGGTTTTCTCGTTCTCAGCCGCCGCCACCTAGGGTTTTCTCCTTCTTAGCCGCCGCCTAGGGTTTTCTCGTTCTCAACCGCCACCTAGGGTTTTCTCGTTCCGGCAACAAGGATCCAGACAGGAACAACAACAACAATGTGGTGGTTGGAATTTCTCGTTTCGGCAAAAAGACGACCACATAGGGTTTTCTCGTTCCGGCAAAAAGACGACCACGGTGGTGGTTGGAATTTCTCTCGGTTTTACCTTTCTGAACCAAAGGTTTATGCTTTGTGACAAATTCGGTTGAAGTTAGGGTTTTCTTTGAGTTAAGGTTACAAAACCCAGATCTATGGTGTTGTTGGTGGTTGATGAAGGTGCTGTTGATGGTTGATGGCGGCGGATGAAGATGAAGATGAAGGTGCTGTTGGTGGTTGATAGGCGGCGGATGAACACCAAACAAAACCCAGATCTAAGGGTTTTCTTCGAGTTAAGGTTACAAAACCCAGATCTAAGGTGTTGGTGGTTGATGGAGGTAGCAGATGGAGATCGAGAGAGAGAGGTGAGAGAGGTGAGGGAGATGATGAGGATGGATGGATGGTGGTGGTGGTTTGATGATGCCTCCGTCACACACAGAAAGAGAGAGAGAGAGAGAGAGAGAGGAGAGGAAAGGAAAGGGAGGTGATTAAGGTGTAGGTGGAATATTAATTAATTATAAATAATAAAAGTTAATAATAAAAATATAATATATAATTGATAAAAGGGTAAAATGACCAATTTACCTCCCACAAAAAGACAAACTAACGGAGGTATTAAACGGACAGTTACAATAAGGACCAACGGCGTAACAAAACTGCTACAGTAGGGATCAACGACGTAATTTTTCAACTTAAAGGACTAAACCATATATAAATGACAAATCACAGGGACCATCCGTATAATTAACTCTTAAAAAAGACTGACCATCCACATGTTTTGAAATCATGTGCTTGCAGGTGACTTATCCAACATGATGAAAACTTTGATCCTTTTTACTCTTGTGTTGATAGTCTAGCTTACCCATGTTGAAACATCATTGGAAAATACATAGTCATTGAACCAAAGAAAAAGTTCTTATTCAAACTAATGTTTTGAATGGTAACTAGCCTTTGTTTGTAAGTACCCTGGTATGTCAATTCTTCTCTGACTCATATAGTTTGGTGGGGAGTAGTACAACAACAACTACTACTACAGAAATGGCTACGAGGTTACATGCTATTCATGCATCGTTTATGTGTTATAGGAACACATCGAGAGACTAATGTGTAGCTATCTTTTGCTTACAACCGAAAAGGTCTAGCTCACATACCCTTTTTGAAGGTAATTGAACTGTTAATTAACACTTTCATTAATTTGAAATACATGAACAAAGTGAATATATATAAATATATATAGAGAGAGAGATTTGATCAATATAGATCCTTTCTTAAACAAAGATCCCAAAGTCTCAATCTTAGCAATTAGATTAATCAAATCAATGGTTAAGATCTATAATGACATGATTGTAATTAAGTAAACAATTATAAGATTTAATTTTAGAAGGAAGGGTATTATGGTCAAAGCCCATTTTTTTAAAAAAAAATTTACCCCTTAAATCTTTAAATGACCATAACTCTTTCAATTTTTTGAGTTTGAGCAAAAAAATTATACCAATCTACTCATTTTTTAATCCTCTTTCAAACGAGACCACTCTTCCTATATTTCTGAAGAAAAAAAATCGACGAAAATGATGAAACTGACGAAATTCATCATTTTCGTCACCTGCTGTTTGTTATTGCTGTTACGTTTTTTTTAACAGCCAGGTACTTGCCTTTCATTCATCAAGATAGCTTAAGTACACACGGTTATCACCATATCGACAACTAAATTACACACACAACGCAATATAATAGCGTTGACACTCTCAAATTACATTACATACTTCAGTAACAATTAGTAACAATCAAATTCGGACCTGCAACTATAATAGCGTTGCAAGAAAGACAGTCGTATAATAGCGTTGTAATCAAAGACAGTCGTATACTCAACACACCTGCAACTCTTAACACTTTAACAAAACAACATTCAGTAACAATCAAATTCGTACAGAAAACAACGAATTAGCGACATTTAATCATTCTCCTTGTTCCAGAACTGAACTCTCTTGTTGTTACGTGATATATAAGGGGCAGCCGAAAATAATAAATTTCATCATTTTCATCATCTTCGTGCCTCTTATATATCACGTAATAGCAGGTCCCGAAAATGATAAATTTCCTCATTTTCATCATTTTCGTGCCCCCTGTATGTCATGTTAAAGCAGGTGACGAAAATGATAATTTTAGTCATTTTCATCATTTTCGTGCCCCCCTGTATGTCAAGTAACAGCAGGTGATGAAAATGATACAAATTCGTCATTTTCATATCATTTTCGTCACATGCCTTTGCATGACATACATGGGGCATGAAAATGATGAAAAAATCGTCATTTTCATCATTTTCGTGCCCCCTGCATGTCACGTAAAAGCAGGTGACGAAAATGATAAAAATTCGTCATTTTCGTGCCCCCCTGTATGTCATGTAAATGCAGGTGACGAAAATGATAAAAATTCGTCATTTTCATATCATTTTCGTCACCTGCTTTTACATGACATACAGGGGGCACGAAAATGATGAAAAAATCGTCATTTTCATCATTTTCGTGCCCCCTGTATGTCACGTAAAAGCAGGTGACGAAAATGATAAAAATTTGTCATTTTCATCATTTTCATCATGTAAAGGCAGGTGACGAAAATGATATGAAAATGACAAATTTTTATCATTTTCGTCACCTGCTGTTACTTGACATGCAGGCGACGAAAATGATAAAAATTCGTCATTTTTATCATTTTCGTAAAAAAAAGGTGAACAGGGGTCCGAAAATGATGAAAACTGTTAGGTGTTATGGGTATGAAGGTGATGGACGAAAATGATTAAACTGGTAGGTGTTACTCTCTTTCAACAGCCGAAAATGATTATTTTCGTCATTCATATCATTTTCGTCATTTTCGTCAAAATTTTTTTTTTCCAGAAATATAGGAAGAGTGGTCTTGTTTGAAAGAGGATTAAAAAATGAGAAGATTGGTATAATTTTTTTGCTCAAACTCAAAAAATTGAAATAGTTTTGATCATTTAAAGATTTAAGGGGTAAAAAAAATAAAAAAAACTGAATTTGAATTTGGGCTGTAGGATGCGTGGGTTTTTTTAAAATTGTTTCAATTCCTATTTTGCCCTTTTAAATTAGTGACTGAGATTGAGACTTTGATATCTATGTTTAAGAGGGGGGCTTTGTTGAACCTCACCCTATATATATATATTTATAGGGGAAGGTGAACAGGGGTCCGAGAACTATTTTTCGTACGAGAACTGTGAGAACCAATCTCAGCCGTTCCTTGGATATGAGAAGTTCATGGATAGAGAGCGTGGAGGGGATCAAGTGTGGCAGGGTGCATGTGAGGAATTCATGGGTGAGCAGTTCTCGTACGAAAAATAGTTCTCGTTTGGAGTTTTGCCTATATATATATATATATATATATATATATATATATATATATATATATATATATATATATATAGGGGAGGGTTCCATCGAGAACAAAAAAAATGCGAGAACTGCGAGAACCGATCCCCATCTTTTTAAAACTAAAATATCTACCAAACGACAAGATATTAAATTATGAAAATTATATCAATTTAACGACAAAAATATGCTCTTTAATATGACATCTATATTGCTATATTTTTTCAACAAAAAAAATTCGTTACATATATGTAACATACCTTATAGTACTGATCACATATATGTTAGTACTGATTACATATATGTAACATACCTTATAGTGCTAGAAAAAAACCCGGCAAAAACGAATTTTTTTTGTTGAAAAAAATATAGCAATATGGATGTCATATTAAAAGAGCATATTTAGTATAATTTTCATAATTTAATATCTTGTCGTTCGGTAGATATTTTACGGTTTAGATCGGTTCTCGCAGTTCTCGCATTTTTTGTGGTTCTCGATGGAACTTCCCTCTATATATATATATATATATATATATATATTCAAATGAGAATATATATTTAAGTGAGAATGAGAGACTTAATCATGACCCTTGATTTGATTTGATCGGATGATCTACATTTGACCCTTCTAATATTCATTACCCAACCATAAATTGTGTGATGATCATAAATTACAATGCGAGAACTGCGATCGTTAGATTTAATAGATCGACATCTAATTGATAGCTAAGACCTGTTCTCCATTTTCACCTAAATGTATATTCTCACAATAACTCTTCCCTATCGAAATAGAGTTAAAATTAAAATGTTATGTATTTTGATTATGACACGTACATACTTTCCTTACTGAAAGAGAGTTCATTGTAATGATTGATCAAATCAATGTTTTATATCTTGATTTGGAACTAGAAGATGATGCAAATTTCTAAGCTTTTGTCACTACCTAATAGACCTTCAACAGATGGAATTCATTTTATAAATCATTTAAACATGCATGTTTCTTTAACTACCAAATCTTGGAGATGTTTGCACCAAGAAAGGGAGTAAGACCCGATGGATGTTTTTAAGTCAAAGTCAAAGTGTGATTGAAAGAATCCCAAAAGTTAATTATGTTAAAGAATTCACTGCCCATATATTGTGAATACTCGTCAAAAAGTACCAAAACACAAGGAGAAGGGTGACCATAAATAAATAAACTGAAAAAAAGCTATAAGAGACATTGAAATTATGTTACAGTATATTACCTATATATGTATTTATTTATCTTTGGTAAAAGAGCTGGAGGAAAGTCAAGCAACATATATAAAACATCTTTAATAGACTCATTACATAATCTTATATATATATAATATCTACTTATTTTAATTATTTCATATTCTTTTTAAGTTTTTTTACTATGTATAAATGTTTAAAAACCAACTCATATTATACATATATGAGTCTCTAACCTAGTTATGTAACGAAAATTTTGTATTTTTTTGGGTAAAAGTCCCCTTTTCTTCACTTCTTGCAACTAAACTCTATGCGTGAAAGTGTGAAAAGGGTGTGTGTATACGCGAGAGTATAACTGAGTGTGTTAATGGAGGAACTCACTTCTCACTTGAAATGGAGACATTTACAGAGAAATCATATTTGCCCAAAACTAAGAAAGATTGTCAATTGACCAGTTGTTTACATGTTCGATAAGTTATTTACATCTTTTTAATCAAGAAACAAAATTGCAAAATTTTTAAAAGATGCTTAAAAATATGGTGATTAAAGCAATGGGTGTACATGAAGCATTCCTTTTGTACACTTATTTGGCACTTAGGTACCAATTTAAACACCATCCCCAACATTGTGGTACCGAAACAAAGCAACCATTCTCAATATCCAAATGTTGATAGAGAGGAGAGAGAGAGAGAGAACAAAAAGAGAAGAGAGGAAAATTTATTAATATAAATTTTTTTGAAGTATATATGAAGCGTGAGTAGTATTGGGGTTTAAGTATGAGTGAAGCATGAAGTGATTTATGCTGATGTGACGCTGATATAACTTAAAGCATGAGATGCTCAAGCATGGATACATCCCATGCTCTTAAAGTTGTGGATGAATAAAAATTTTAATAATTTTATATTGTTAACTCAAAAACAAAACGAAAAATGGATTCATAGACCTTATATATACACTTAAATGTACGTCTAAACGAAATAAACGCATGGATGATATGTATCATTTACTTGATTGTTGGAGTAAATAGTAGGTAGTTATAGCTGTTAGCTGATAACTAGAAGTTGGAGCTGAAAGCTATGTATTTAAGTTATATATACGTTTGATAAATTAGTTAGTTACTGGAGCTTAATAGTGTAAAATGATAAAGAAAAGGACAAATGATTAAAATAGGAGAAATTATAAAACAATTAAAGAGGGATTTAGGTTATTTGGTATATAAAAGATTTTCAGCTAATTTTAAAAGTTACTTTAAGAAATTTTTTGTTTTAAAGTTTTTTATTTAAAAAAAACTTCAACTTTTTCATCCAAAGATGACTAGCTTATAACTTTTTTTTCAAAATAAAAAGGCTATCAGCTCTAATACATTTAAAAAAAGTTCATAACAAACATACCGTAAAATATGAATATCTAATAACCTTATTAAAGGAACAATGATGTATGACAGTGTCCTTATTTTTAGGAATATTTTTATCAATCACAATATCCTATTTTATAAATTAAAAAAAAAAACCTCTTGATGATTACCAAAAACAACCTCCTACTTTCAATATATGTAATTTCCTCATATCAAGTGTATTTATTCAAAATTGAAACTAAATTTAGATAATATAAGTTTTTTAAATTTTCAAGCTTTCCATTTTTTTAGGTGATTAGTATTGGTAAATATCTAAAAATAGAAAAAATATATATGTTTATTATCCTACAATATATATCTAAATAATGAGATTAAGTTAAAATACTTCTACAATTATTTTTTGTTGCTTTCAGTAGTGATTTCTACTTTTAAAACTGACAATGTTATAGTGGAAAACGAAATAGATTCATGTTTCTGAAAATGGTGAATCTGATCACTATATCATCAAAGTAAAAGTAATTCTCATATGAAAGAGCTTCTTTAATAACAATCAAATAAATTTATCTAACCTTGATATGATCTTCATTGACGAACGGGTACTCTTTAAATTTGATATAAAATATATATTATTTGCCCATGTTTCATAATTTCTATTAGTATTTTCTTTATTTAAATATTGATTTTCAACAGAACTTACAAGAAAACCATCACCGTTAGAAAAATGTTACTAACAACGTTCCAGTGTTAATTAGAAGAAGATGGTTATTACATAATATCAAATATTAGAGTTGCATCATACTCTTCTAAACCTAAATTGGTTGATCATGTGACGAAAATTAACTTTTTTCAAAACACCCATATTGAAACTACGGATGATTTTCAAAGTCTCGATCCTAATTCAATTTTGTCAGTTAAATACATTCAATATTCGATGTATGTTCAACACTTTTATTTTTTTTATAAATATCAGTATTTTATAAAACCTAAAATTATTTAAAAATAACATTAATCATTTTCATATTTATAAACTAATATTAAGCTAGTTAAATATAAAAGAAGTTAACATTATAAAAGAGACAGATGTAGTGTTCGAGAGCATGCGTGGAGAAGGGGGGCCGGGGTTAACGCTCCGTTACACTCCCTTTAACTAACAAACGAATCCGTACATTTTGTCCAATTAAGCTTATCCACAAATGTTGGTTTTAACGTTTAATTTAAGAATTGCATTATCTAAAAACTGACAACACATTTTCTATACATATATATTGTTATTTAAACATTTTTTTGAAAGAAAAAAGATACATGTAGCAGGGTGGGTACTAGAACAAGGAGTATAACACAGGCAAAAATACAATTCAAGATACAAAAATAAATGGTATCAATACAAAACCAAAACCAAAACCAGATTGCAAAGCATAGATTTAACCCAAGATACTTGATTAAGTTAGTCATGGACAGCCAAAGCCTCTTTCGGGAAACGAATCCAGAAATGTAAATCGAGCTTTAATTACCTTCTTTAATCCAGCAGTCAGCCATTGGCTAGAAATACGTTATATGCTTAGAAATATGTCATCCGTCTTAATTTATCGTGTCTTGTTCCTTTCCTATAACATGAATAATACGATTTCTTTAAAGCCAAACCCTCCATATATATACACACAAAGTTATAAGAAGAAGGAATACACCGCCCAAATTCTTGTCCAAGAGAAGGAATTTGTTATTCTAATATTTGATTAAAAAGCATTGTAAATATTTACTTATGAAGCATTTTTTATTAAAAAAAGGTAATGTGCATTAAACAAGTCTTGTTTAATTTGCTTAGGGTTTGTAACTAATCTTTTATCTTTTATCTATTAATAATGGTAATCAACAATGTTTAGATCACTTAATGTTTCATTATTTTTAGTAATTATTTGAATATAGCAATTTATGTTGCGTAATGTTTAGAAATTTTCACAATCATTTAATGGTTTTTTAGCAACAACAATTGAATGCAATATAAAAAGTAAAACCTACCTTATAAACTTTTATAACTTTGTTTTTAATGCTAATTGTCATCTCTTTAGCTAATAAGATTATAATAGATTAAAAAAAATTTGGTTTTGAAGGTTAAATAATTATAAAATCATAATATGGGGAATGTAGAAATTAATTTAATATGTATTGTTGACGGAACTGAGATAATGTGTGATGTGTCAAAAAAATGATAACGTCATTGATGATGTGTAATTATGATATGGACGAATAATATAATGTGATTGATATATAATAGGAGAAAATGTTAATATTATAATTAAATTCAATTTAATTGGGAGGGTTTGGATGTAAATTGTGAGGAGGTAGTATTAAATATGTAAGGGTTTTAAGAAAACTGTATATTACTGTAATTAATTATAGGTTGTTTGAAAATTATGCTTAATAACTTGTGACATATTTTATTTAAGAAAAAATAAGTATATATTTATGTTAGTCTCATTTTTATCTATGTTTTGATATAAATTTTATCGTAATATGACGTTTATTTTCTAAAATTGGTAGTTTTAATTGTTTTATCCATCGAGAGCAACGATTAAGTAATTATTGGACATTTTATTCATCTTTTATATTCATTTCTTCTACATATATAGTCGATATAATAACTGATTTCTTGATCTTTTGATAAAAAAATAAAAAATATACTATTGATAAAAAAACGTGTGTTGGTGCATACATGGTCATACATTTAAAAGTGCACTCCTTGTTTTGATGATGATAAAAATATACACATGTGATACTATTGCTTATCAAAATTATTCATATGTTCATATCTATATTCTTAAAGAAAATTAACAAGCCTCAAATTGATGATCAAGTGAAGTACAAACAAGTAAAAGACTTCAATTCAACAAGAAAAGAAGAAATCAAGATAAATCAACATTCACGGTCGATACCACGGTCGACCGTGAATCAACCGTCGCTGCTCAGCTCGCAACTCTTAAATGTTGTTCTTCTTCAAGTCAACCGAACTCGTACTTAACAAGTGAAGATGATATCTTCAAAGCCGATGACGAATATATCTACAAACAAGAGTTCGAATTATATGAGCTTACAAATAAAATAATTAAATTAGTTTATGTTTTTATAAAATTATTTTTATAAAAACTTTATAAAAATGACAAAGATTTTATAAAACTCAATTGTGTTGGTTGATTAAATCTAAGACTTCCTATTTTAAGCAAATAACAAACACAATCCTACTTTGAAACAATACACCACCATAATTAGCAAAGGAATCTCCCAAAGGGGTAAAATTCCAACATGCTTTGTGTATTGGTTTCCAAACTTCCATATATGTGTTTAAATTCAAACTTTAAGAGTATGGGATCAACCAACCTTTTGAACATATACTTTTCAGTTGATTTTTATGGTAAAAATGAGTTGAGTGTGGTTTTAAATAAAGTCCAACGTCTATATTGCAAAGAACAAGAAAGTTCAGGTACCTCACGGTTTTAGCCACGGTCGACCGTGGATCGACCGTGAGGGTACTGGACAGCTTTTGGACTTTTACCTTTTTCCTTATTTAAACCAACTCAAACCTCATTTTTTAGCACCTCTTGCACAGCAAAAACACAGAACATATATTCTTATCTTGTGAGCTCATATTCTTTGATAATTCATCTATCATTCAAGATCAAGAATCAAGCAAGAGCAAAGCTTTCAAAGCTTAAACACTACATCATCTTTCTATATATTTTGTAATAGTGTAAGGATCAACTCTATCCTTTCTAATTAGAGTGAAGTAAGGATAATCTCTAGCCTTTAGAATTAGAGAGAAGTAAGGATCAACTCTAGCCTATAGAATTAGAGTGAAGCAAGGTTATCTTTACCTTACTTGCAAGTTTGAAGTGTTAATTCTTGCAAGTGAAAAAGAGAAGTGTAAAAGGTTTATCTCTACCTTCAAAGAGAGAAGCTAGTGGAGCAAACTCTTGGTGGGTGAGGCCAAGGAGTGGATGTAGTGCAAGTTTGTTAACACTTGCATGAACCACTATAAATCTCTTGTCTACTAATTGGTGATATCTCTCTACCCTTACTCTCTTTATTTCAAGTATATATATTTGTTGTGTTATAAACTTCAAGAAAAATATTTTTAACACAACTTACAAATTTTTATTTGTGAAAATTTGGTAAACTAAGTGAAATAACCTATTCACCCCCCCTCTAGGTTCCAACAATTGGTATCAGAGCAAGTTGCTCTAAAAAAATTTGTTAAAATTGTTTTTGAGATAGAACTTGCTTTATAAATATTTTGAGAGAACAATTTTATACAAAAATCTTGAGTTAGATCCATGGACTTAAATGATAGCCTAAGTTTGGGGGTTTATATGGCTACTTTACCTATGTTTATTGATTATACATTTTTGGGTTGGAAAGCCTACATGTTGACATTCTTAAGATCAATAGAATATGACATGGGTGACTTTATTGAAAATGATCTTGATGAAGATATGTCACAAAATGAACAAGCATTGATATTTATTCAAAAATCTCTTAAGGGAAGTAAATATGAATATATGTGTTCTTACACTTGTGCCAAGAGATTATGGAAAGATGTAGGTAAATTTGAAGAGCTTGAGGCAAGAGGAATTGAAGAAAAAGAAATATCAAGAGAACAAGCTTGCTTCATAGCTTTTGAAGAAAATGAGGTATCCCTCACGAATAACCTTTGTAGTAGAGATAACTCATACAATTCTTATGTTGAGCTAAAAGATAAAAATAATATGTTACTTGATATCAATTCAAAACTCATTACCAAGATCAACAATTTGAAAAATGTTGAGAATGATAATTTCAAACTCAAAGATCTAAATGAAATCTTGGTCAAGCAAATAAATGAGTTAAGAAAATCATCAAGCGATGAAGGAGGTCTTGAGTTTTCAATTGAAACAAGCAACATATTATCCAAATCTATCAATATTGTGAACCAAGAGGCAAAAGAAAAAATCCAGGAGCCTCACGGTCGAACCACGGTCGATACCGTGCCTCGACCGTCGGCACACTGGATGGTTGAGAAATTTGAAAAATGCAATATTGTCTCTCGTTCTTCCATATATATGCCTAAGGTTGCAGGTTATAAACAAATGATGAATTCTTATACTCCATCCTCAAGGCATGAACTTTGTTTCAAGAGACCTAAATCAAAAGTGTTTCAAAGATCAAGATGTTGTCATAAAACAATTGATTCTATGAACACTTGGTATTATAAAGGTTTCAAGATAACACAAAGATGGATCAAGGTAGGTGTGTTTGATACTAACAATCCCGGACCCATGAAAAGATGGGTACCACACATATGAAATATGTTTGAGTTGTAGGTTGCAATTGAGGTTGAATATCATTCTTGATGCAACTTGAAATTTTGTGTGGATGAAAGACTTGGATGATAAATCATCAAGAATAATGCTTTTGAACAACACTAGTGAAACACAATCAAGATAAGTTTCTCTTTCACTTCTCAAAGCTTTATATGTTGACATCTATGTGTTGAAAGTGCCATGAGAACTTATGTGAAACTACTTGACATGTTTAAATGTGTTTATAGTATCTAGTGTTTTACATAAACTTGGTTTGCCATAAAGAAATAAATGGTAGCAAAAACATTAATAAAATACATGAGAAAATAATTTATGTATCATAAAGTGCTTTAGCAAATATTAAAATTGTCATGGCTTATTAAAATGATTTAAAGTCACACTTTGTACTAGAATAGCATGACGAAATCTTAGGAATTACTTAGGATTGAAATTTTTATAAAACACATCATTTTAAATTAAATCTTGGGATCCATCAAGAAAAGATATATTTATATCCAAGATTTTATTGATATGTGTAACTATTGAAAAATTCCTAAGATATTCTAATAATGATGTGTGTGAAGATAATCATTTAAATTTGCCATGAAAATCAAAAAGTATCGATATAAAATCAACTCAAGTTTAAATAAATTGTATTGCATGACAAGGTAATTAAATATCAAAGACATAGAAATACTTATCAAATGCCTAAATGTCTTGCAAAGGTCAATTCACACTCATGTAAAATGATTTTTGATTGAGTTACAAAGTTGAACTATGTGGTGCTATAACGACATATTAATTATACTCATATCATTTGGACTTGTGTTTTACATCATACAAATTTAACTTGAAGTCCTTCTTGATATAGGCAAGACAAACATTAAACTATCTTGAAAATCATTATATGTCAAAACTTGTGAAACTTGATAGTTGATCAATAATTCTAGATGTATGGTTTCATAAAGTTAGAATATTTAAACTATATCTAAACAAGAGTATTTGCTTTTGAATGTGAGAAATATTGTGCTTAAAGTTAAAATTGCATATTGATGAACAATATTTTAAAATTTGATATACCATGTTCATGTTCATCATGTTGTCTTAAGTGATTATATGCAAAACTTGAATTACTCACAAATCATGTTTTGGCTAAAAGTCTCTAAATGATATGGAAATATATTTTATATATTTCTATATATATTGAAATGTATAGTCAAATAATTAATCATTTGTCAAAGAATTAAAGGTTTGCTTAAATCCCATGGATTTTATTTTCACATACACTATTTGGGTTTAAGTAATTAAAGAACCAAATTAGATTTTATCATAAGTAACATTGTCTTAGAATTGAAAAGATATCATATCAAAAAATAAGACAACTTACTTTGATAAATCATAGTTGCGGACATAAATACTAAACCACTTAAGAAAGAAGTAGGTAATACAATAAGATTTGGTTTAGGAATGATGGAGCATATGCCTTAGAAGAATATGCATGATTATGTGAAAAATTCAAAATTGGTGCCCAGAGGGTTCACGGTCGAATCACGGTCGAAACCGTGTATCAACCGTGGGCTTACTGTCCATAATGTCAAAATTGATAAAGGAACACGCGGTCGACATACGGTCGACCGTGTATCGACCGTAGGAACAAAAACGAGTTTTAACCCTAGGAGGCCACTTTTCTTTCTCTCTCCTTCACTTTATCACTTCCATCTCTCTCTCAAAACCCTAGCCGCCATTAACGATTTTTAAGCTCAAGATTTGCGATTTTTACAACAAAACTTCAAACAAATTCAAGATTTACCTGAAGATTGAAGCTACAAACGAAATATCTACGGTGGAAACTCAAGATTTCGTCATTTTCTTTTCCATTTCGAGTTCATCGAATTCCTCTCGGGTTACCTTCCAAAATCACGAAATCTTCATCTTCAAGGGTATATTTCTTCACAAATCTTGCTCTCCTTCTCTTTAGGATATCATTTTTGCACAAAATCTCATGTGATTTTAGGATTTGTTTTGCTATAGTTGAATTTTTTTTGGAGATAAATCTTGAACACTTGAGTATTCATGTGGGTTGTAGGGTTATTATTTGGAATGCGGGTATGAAATGCGGATGTGGGTTGTATGTATTAAACTTATGAAAATTAAAAAAAAAAAAAAAAAAAAAAAAAAAAAAAAAAAAACTGAACAGCAGACTCACGGTCGAACCACGGCTGATACCGTGGTAAAACCGTGAGCTTGCTGGAAATTTTTCAAACTTTTTAGTTTTTGATTTTTAATTCGCAACTTAATTTTATTCACATATATTATAGTATAACTAAGCTTAGTAATCACATGATGCACTATTTTGCTAAAATCTTCTCACATTTAGAACACGCACAATGTTTGGACATATTAGTATAGAGTTTGTTATCTCAATTGACATTACTCTTTAAATATGCCAAATAACATTAGTATACACTTGATTCATCATTTTCAACAATATCTCACATTTAGGACACACACACACTATTTATGCACACATTATACATAGGTTTACTCTTGCTTAATACTAAACATACATCATGCAACATAAGTGATTCAATTGTCTTCCGAAATCTTAAAACATTTAGGATACATGAACCAAATTGGTATACACATACATGTTAAGTTTACATTCACATATGTGTTTCAAATAAAATGAATCATCATCACTTCATCACCTATTACTTTGAGAACTTATACAAACTTTTTGAACAACATCGTAAACAAATGAATAAAAGCATGTTTATGGTACTAAAATGCTATGCCTAAACCTTTGTGCATTAAGTAAATTATATTACCTTGGTTTAGTGCAACAATATGCTAACATGCAACTCCCTATGATGTTAAAGTTTGAATATGTTGTCTTGGGCTCAAATTCTAAGAACTTAATTCAAAAAGTTAAGACTATTAGTAAAAGTGATAAACTAATTAAACTTGCAAAGTCATAAAATGATTATTATGAAGTCAAGATAAAATTACATTAAATAAATAAGAACTTGCTTATATCTTATACACTTCACAATTCAAAGTAATCACAAACTAAAAGTTGAGTTATGACATAAGAGTTTGAAAAACCATTTTAGTCAAACATTTCATGTGTTACTTTTATAAGAGCTCATTAAGTAATTGCATACATGGAGAAATAAAAATAATTTGCACAAACCTTATGCCTAAATTCTATATCTTACATGGTTTGAAAAGGTAAAATACTTGTATGCAACTTATATGTGATGCTCTTGATATCCTATTTACATCAACAAGATATGTTACCAAAATAACAATACACGCTAAATGATAATACTTTGGTTCATGTTTGACATATCCTTGTTCTTAATGTTATCAAATTACATATGTGATTCTTACATGAAATATCACTAAACATATGTAACATTATGATATGTCATTCATGCTCATCAAGTGTTGAATAATTATCATGTAATGAATTATGGTCAAGATATCTTATGGAGGTACTTTTCATATAAGATCATTATCAAAAGAGTATTTGAAATAAGTTTGTGATGAAAGATATATGAAGATGATTACATGGTGAAGAAATATAAATTAACATATTAATTGTTGCAAGTGGTTCTCTCTTACTATCTTGTCATGGTACTTAATGAATTACTCTTTGTAATCAAGATAGTTAAAATAAATGACAAGTTATGCCTCATATAAGAAATCATATTATTTGTCATCTTGATATATGCTTGAGTATGCCTATATACTTAAATGACTAATCTCATGTGTCACATACTTAATTTGATTATCACTTGACACATGAAACTATGTGGCATACATGCATAAATAATGATTGGAGCATTGGTATTGCATGTTTTATACTAATGAGAACACTTTTCTCAAATCATCCTAATCTTGTAGAATATTGAATACACATAAATAAAAAGCAAAATTTGAATACAAGATAAAATAACAAGTAAACTTATACTTAAGCCTAGTTGATCTATCAAAAGAAGATAAACTTAAGTAATCATGAACCAAACATGTAACTATAAAATCTTTATTTGACTTGCTTCAAATTAGAAAACTTTTGTGTACTAGTAATAATGAGAGTATATTTTAGTGTGTATACGTAGGTATAGAATTAACTTAAAATATGTAATACTTGAGAGATATACATATCGATGTTGATTGTAATCTTGAAAAGATCAATTCTATATCAAATGTGCCATAATATGTTGATCTACATATACAATGAATTATTCTTTGAAGATCATGATATTATACATAAATGACATCATGTGCTTCTTACATAAAATCAAAACAATTGTCAATTTTGTGCACACATTGGTCACTTACTTGATTAAAATTATAAGTGGGCCTACATGCATTAGAATACTCATGAATGTATAAACAAAGGTTGATCTATAAGATTATGGTCCAAACAATGTTTAAACCTTTACTTGCTAAATAATGTATATGAATAAATATCAATTAGAAATGACTAAACTAATATTGAAATAATCTCCACAATCTAGTGCTAAGAAATTTTTGATACTTAACTTAAGATTAGGATTGTGGATTTTGGTTGTCCCTAACATAATATGCACATTTTAAGGGGGAGTCACCAACCAAAAAGAAAATTTCATATATATTCACACTCTCACTTCCTATCATTAGCATAAATACAAGATAATGATGCATAAATCTCTCATGATTTCTACTTGAGTATATTTGATTTTTCCTAAATTAAGTTTATGCAAATATTTTTGTATATCTTGCACTTGTATTTTGTTTTGTCTATCTTTTGTCAAGTGCTAGCTTAAAGGGATCATAAATCAAGGGGGAGCTTTGATCAAGGGGGAGCTTCATCAACTATTTTGTGCTAGATCATAAGAGGGAGAAGAATGTTCCTTTTTGATTTGACAAAAGGGGGAGAAGAATATAGCTATGCAACATTGTTAACATGAATAATTTTGTGTAGCAATCTTAATTAAATGTTGCATATTTTGTCATCATCAAAAAGGGGGAGATTGTTGGTGCATACATGGTCATACATTTAAAAGTGCACTCCTTGTTTTGATGATGATAAAAATATACACATGTGATACTATTGCTTATCAAAATTATTCATATGTTCATATCTATATTCTTAAAGAAAATTAACAAGCCTCAAATTGATGATCAAGTGAAGTACAAACAAGTAAAAGACTTCAATTCAACAAGAAAAGAAGAAATCAAGATAAATCAACATTCACGGTCGATACCACGGTCGACCGTGAATCAACCGTCGCTGCTCAGCTCGCAACTCTTAAATGTTGTTCTTCTTCAAGTCAACCGAACTCGTACTTAACAAGTGAAGATGATATCTTCAAAGCCGATGACGAAGATATCTACAAACAAGAGTTCGAATTATATGAGCTTACAAATAAAATAATTAAATTAGTTTATGTTTTTATAAAATTATTTTTATAAAAACTTTATAAAAATGACAAAGATTTTATAAAACTCAATTGTGTTGGTTGATTAAATCTAAGACTTCCTATTTTAAGCAAATAACAAACACAATCCTACTTTGAAACAATACACCACCATAATTAGCAAAGGAATCTCCCAAAGGGGTAAAATTCCAACATGCTTTGTGTATTGGTTTCCAAACTTCCATATATGTGTTTAAATTCAAACTTTAAGAGTATGGGATCAACCAACCTTTTGAACATATACTTTTCAGTTGATTTTTATGGTAAAAATGAGTTGAGTGTGGTTTTAAATAAAGTCCAACGTCTATATTGCAAAGAACAAGAAAGTTCAGGTACCTCACGGTTTTAGCCACGGTCGACCGTGGATCGACCGTGAGGGTACTGGACAGCTTTTGGACTTTTACCTTTTTCCTTATTTAAACCAACTCAAACCTCATTTTTTAGCACCTCTTGCACAGCAAAAACACAGAACATATATTCTTATCTTGTGAGCTCATATTCTTTGATAATTCATCTATCATTCAAGATCAAGAATCAAGCAAGAGCAAAGCTTTCAAAGCTTAAACACTACATCATCTTTCTATATATTTTGTAATAGTGTAAGGATCAACTCTATCCTTTCTAATTAGAGTGAAGTAAGGATAATCTCTAGCCTTTAGAATTAGAGAGAAGTAAGGATCAACTCTAGCCTATAGAATTAGAGTGAAGCAAGGTTATCTTTACCTTACTTGCAAGTTTGAAGTGTTAATTCTTGCAAGTGAAAAAGAGAAGTGTAAAAGGTTTATCTCTACCTTCAAAGAGAGAAGCTAGTGGAGCAAACTCTTGGTGGGTGAGGCCAAGGAGTGGATGTAGTGCAAGTTTGTTAACACTTGCATGAACCACTATAAATCTCTTGTCTACTAATTGGTGATATCTCTCTACCCTTACTCTCTTTATTTCAAGTATATATATTTGTTGTGTTATAAACTTCAAGAAAAATATTTTTAACACAACTTACAAATTTTTATTTGTGAAAATTTGGTAAACTAAGTGAAATAACCTATTCACCCCCCCTCTAGGTTCCAACAACGTGTATTTCCCGGACACGTAAACCGGCCCACACAGGCAGCCTTTCCCGATGTGAGGGGCATTCACGACTCACCCAGCGGTTGTGGCTAATGGGGGGGCCAAGATTCGAACCCTGGACCTGTTAGTTATTGATCCAAGTCTCCCTATCCCATTACCAACTGGGCTACACGTCATTGGCAAAAAAATATACTATTTTAAAAATTTTGTCGTATTACGATAAAATTTATATGTTTAATAACCACTTAGTGAGTCTTTTAAACCATAATTAGTGTCATAAATCTATTTAGAAAACTACCACTAAAATTGATAGTTAGTGTGTGAGTAAATAACCGTACATAAACTATAACTCAACAAAATTATTGAGTAATGAACAACCGTCATGTTAGTGGGTTTTGTAACTACAATACAACTTGAATTTTTGTATAAAGATTTTAATTGTCTAAGTTTTCTTAAACTATCCGCATCGCCTTCGTGAGAGGTCTTCACTGTGGGAAAACCATCGCCTCATCTTGTAATGGGGTGGCTCACGGTCACGGTCACGGTTATGGTCAAGTCGTGAGAGCCTTTTTTAACCATGTGAGGAGATGTGAGGATATGTGATGGATGTAGGGGTTTGTGTGATGTGATGAGGGAATTGTGTGGTGCTGATGTGTCAGGCAGGAACGTATGTGAAACATGTGATGGATGCTGATGGTCTTAATATTTTACTAATAACTTGATACATAAAATTAAGGTTATTATTACATGGATATTTGAATTCAATGTTCTCTATTGTTTTCAATTGTATTTAATTAAATGATAAATTATACTTGAGCAATTTACATATGCATACACATAATCTACTCTATGTTATAATCTTATTTTTATGTAATCTAATTTATGTATTTTAAAGGAATTATAAATAAATATTATATAATAAGGTTCTTGTTAATCCATATGTTGCGGTGTGCTTGTAATGAACTTATTTAGTCATTTATAATATGAATGGTACCTTAAGATAAAAATAAGTCTAAATTAATGAAAAAAAGCTATAAAATAAAATATAACCGAATGAATGGTACCTTAAGATCGAACACAAGAATATAACCGAATTCAAGAAAACTTAAAATTCTAAATTGATGCAAATAGCTATAAAATAAAATATATTATAAAAACATTAATAAAAACATGTGAGCGGGAATGCTAAAACAAAGTGGTTAATAAGATATATTACTTTTTATATATCCATTTTTCTTATAAAAAAAGATTTCCCGTTTTAGATAATAATATTGTCCATGCAAACACAACTAACACTATTTTGTTAAATTAGATAAGATTATTTCTTAACTCTTAAAATCAAAATGGATAAGATTCCTTCTTATCCATTTTGTAACTATCTAGCCAGACTTGGTAACAAATTCGCCTTGAAAGTAGAAATAACACATTGTACAAATAGAAACAAGTTATTATATTGTGTTTGCATAGATATCTAATTATATTATTAAAAGAATATATTAAAAAAAAGTTTTTTACTAAAATATAATTTGATCAAGAAAGCATTTTAAAAAAAAATTAATTAAGCTTACAAACAAATATGATTTAATCATCCTTAATTTCAACCCTCACTTTTCTTAATTCAATTTAACACTTTTTACATGAGATACATATTCAAATTTAATATAAATTTACGTAAGAGGTTTTTTTATAAAAAGAAAAAATTCATACATTAGATATTATCCAACACTTTTTGTTTATTTTTTTTAATCATCTTTTAGGAGAATGAATTTGTGATATTAAATATATAAAAATTTATTAATCTTATCTTTATTTGTATGGTTTAGTTTTAAATAGGTTGATAATCACATATATATAACTTATGATTACATGTTTAAATTAATCTTATTTTTGATATTCCTTCACTTCGATATTAAATATCCTACTATTCTCATCTTTTTCATTCTCTTTGCTATCAATTATGAAGAATAAACAACCTTCTTCATTATCTTCAAAGAGACATTGGTCCGGACAACCTATATCAATTATGGAGAATAAACAACCTTGTTAGAACCTAGAGGAGGGGGGGGGGGGGGTGAATAGGTTATTTTACTTAGTTTACCAATTTTTCACAAATAAAATTTGTAAGTTGTGTATAGAAGATTTTTTTTGAAGTTTATAACACAAAATATATATATATACTTGAAATAAAGAGAGTAAGGGTAGAGAGATATCACCAAGAGTAGACAAGAGATTTATAGTGGTTCATGCAAGTGTTAACAAACTTGCACTACATCCACTCCTTAGCCTCACCCACCAAGAGTTTGCTCCACTAGCTTCTCTCTTTGAAGGTAGAGATAAACCTTTTACACTTCTCTTTTTCACTTGCAAGAATTAACACTTCAAACTTGCAAGTAAGGTAAAGATAACCTTGTTTCACTCTAATTCTAAAGGCTAGAGTTGATCCTTACTTCACTCTAATTTGAAAGGCTAGAGTTGATCCTTACTTCTCTCTAATTCTAAAGGCTAGAGATGATCCTTACTTCACTCTAATTTAGAAGGCTAGAGTTGATCCTTACACTATTACAATATATATGAATGATGTTGTAATGTTTGAACTTTGATGACTTTCACTCTTGCTTGGATCTTGATCTTGAAATATTTAATAATTTCAAAGTATATGAGCTCACAAGATGTAACACCGTGATTTACAAAATACCGTTTAACAAAAAAATTTAGTTATTAATCAACCATAAGCAACGGAAGTCTTAAAACCATAAGTACGATATACGTAACCCGACAAAACCACAGTGTCACACCGTGATCAAAATCGTTAATCCTTTACAACTTTAAATAACAAATAAAATAATAAAAGTTCATTGGTATCAACGTCTATAAACTATCTACCCAATAGGCACCCGCCTCACAAGGCCAATCTCTAAGCCACCTGCACGAGTACAAGACACCATTTCAAAAGAACAAGTGTCAACTTACGTCTCGTGAGTCAATAGGGTTAGAATAACAAAATCCGTAAAAACATTAAAGATGACCATTAATAAAGTTATCAAATAACCATGCCCGTCCCGTAAATATATATTTGACCCATGCCCTGAATCCCACATAACATTTATCATATAAATGGGTCAAATAACCATTTCAATTTAACACAACATATCAAAACCGTTCACAAACCGCATATTAAGCACATACCACATATCAACACATCCCGTATATCGTAGTCCGTATTTCTACCCGCTAAGTTTTCCTAGCCATTGGGCCCCGGCCAGCTAGGTAACCCGTTCACTAATCACACGCTAAGTAACTCGTGCATTGATTGGGTAGCTACTCCCGATCCATGCATGAGTGTACATTAGACGATGCTTTCGCTACTCCGACTGTGCAAGTACAAGTACTGCGTTGTCGTTCAAGTGTAAGTACAAACGGGGGCAACCGCTATCAACCCCTCCTGACACTCACGTGATGCTATCGATATGACTACACCTGCTGTCATACATCACTCCAGTACTCGAGCACTCAATCGTACCCTTGTACCATGCGTTGCAAAGGTTATCTAGAAACCGCAACTCCGTATGTGGCTAGCACTTTAACCTAGAAGGTCATTAAAACCTAATAGGTCTCTAAACCGTAAGAGAGCATGAAAGGTTACTACCCCCGCCCATCAAGCCATGTACATGTATATAAACAGATAATAAACCGTATAAAGGGTAGCATGCATAAACAACCTTGTAAGCATACATAATCATATAATTGCAAGTAATACACTTAGCACATTAAACCATTGTTTATATATCATTTAATCATTAAAAATATAGATTTTGTCATTGTACTCGGTTTTGTAAACTATTGAACTCACCTTGGGTCCGAAAGTTGAGACCGAGAAATTCACCGAAAAGCTTACCGAGCAACCTATAAAATAAATGAGTCCTACTAAGTTGTCGCGTTACGGGAATTGATAATAAATAATAACACTTGAGTAAGTTGCAGGTCCTAAACTAAGAATTCTAATTTCATACCTCCAAAGAATGAAATCGCAAATCTCTTAAGAATAACCATTCGATTTTCCCAAATCAAATTATGAATTGCCAGCTAACTAAGATTTGTAAATTTAATCCTAGAAACTTAATTCACAATTCACTAAGGGAATCCCAATCTGAAATCACGCATTGCCTCACCATTTGAAATTGACCACAAGTCATGTCTTTTAACTCCTCTTCAACCTTAGTCAAGTCCTCGCATCCATAGCCAAGCCTGCCAACCCTTTCTCGCTGACTGAAGTCATTTGCTGGTCTCGCCGTTGTGAACTGCAGGGCCACCATCGACCATAAATCAGCTCCTACGGAATCGTAATTGACCTTCTTCCAGAAATCGTAATTCACGTTTCATAGCTGATCGTAATTCTCATACATGCAGCAGATGGGTTCCAACAAATCTGAAATCGTAATGCTCATATGTTCAAGATTAGAGTCGCAAGTCACTATGTTCATCTTCTCAAGAAAACCTGTAGAAGAACAGGCCCAATAATCAACTCATTTACACATATTTCTTTTTAGCACTCATAAATTTAGATTCCTATGTTGAAAATATATATCATGAATCACACCTCTAGCATTGAAATTCATTAAAACCAATAGTTTTAATCCTAAACTTCACTAAATCAAACCCTCTGTTTTCTTTTCTTAATATTCGATCAACAGCCCCAAGAACAAAATTCAGTTTCCTACCTTAAGATCCTGATTAATTCGTCCATACAAATTAAGAATCCTTCATAAGCAATTTCCCAACATCAATTTTTGGATTAACTACAAGTTATCTATCAAATTCCCAGCCTTTGAATCAAAACCGTCGACCCCTAATGGTGCACTGTTCGATCCAGATTTACACCCAAATACTATCGATTAAATTCCGTTATCCTACTTATAATCTAACATAAATCATGCTTAAGGGATAGGAATACTTACTTGGTCAATTATCTTCATGAAACACCAAGAATTCTTGCATTCTTGTCAACCGATCGACAATACCTATTTGCCTTCAAAGTTGCCGTATAAACACAATGGCTGCCAAATAAGGGTTTAACCCTAATTAAATCTTGGTCCCTAATTCACTAATTAATCCCTAAAGTATCCCCTTGATAACCCCTAAGTCCCTATTCTTTTGTTCCATTCAAAAATATGACTTTTAAGTCATTAAACACCCAATAATTTTTAATTGCGACCCCTATCGTCTAAAAATTATCCCATTATAAGTACCCGAAATATATTTATATTTTGTATAAAAATTACCTCGAAAATCTGGTCGTTACAATTCTCTCCTCCTCAAAAAGATTCCGTCCCGGAATCCGCATAGCCAAACAATAAGCAAGGTATCATAAATTCTGAGGTTCGATCGTTCAACACATTGTTGTTGTTAGATCTTTTCGTTCGTTACTTAAAGATTTACCTTCAAGATCAAATCCTTATAACTTATGACAACC
Source organism: Pulicaria dysenterica (assembly GCA_947179395.2). Lineage (NCBI taxonomy): Eukaryota > Viridiplantae > Streptophyta > Magnoliopsida > Asterales > Asteraceae > Pulicaria > Pulicaria dysenterica. The sequence goes on along the minus strand of OX359292.1, from coordinate 75,711,536 downwards.
ATATGAATAATTTCATATTCGTAAATGGGAACAGACAACCATTTAACTAAAACTTTAAAATGTAAGAATTCACAAACCAACACCCACCGTACCTCTTCGTATTGTAACTTGGGCTGTTAGCTTTAGTCGGTTTCTTATCCTTTCCTTCGTATCATACATAACAAATTAACGACTCTACCAATCAACTACTTCTTTACCCACGGATCAACCTTCTTAAGAGTCAGATGTACATAAGATTCATTTCCACATAGTCATTCCACTAGATCTCCTTTTACATCCTTCTAATATCCATCATCTCTTTTACTACTCATAAGTAGACTTGTCACTCTACATCCACCTCAAGTAATGCAAACGTAGTTATCGAGCACAAACATGGCATGGCATTTCCGTGATGACGTTGGCCAGGCGTAATCACAAAAATACCCTACATGAGTGTCCTCCTCACCGTCCTCACGTCTCTCGAAATTTCTGAAACATCTACCGTATAAATTTCCAACTCCTATTACTACCTCGTTCGTCTTATATCCACATCCTTACTTGAATTTCCATATCCACACGTTCTAGTTCCTTACTATGAGTAGGTCTAACCCGCGCTTGGCCTACTTCCCTCTATTGTATGTGTCTCATTCCTCCAATTTGTTTGTTCATCGTTTGTAGTCAACCTTTCGTTCAAACCGTCTTTAGCTCTCAATCCTACTCATACCCATCCATGTAACTTTAAATTTCATTTTAGTCATCTCTTATGTCAAGTCACTTCGCTCCCAATTTGAGCATAGCACGTCCTCTAAAATCTTAATACATGAAGGAGACGAGATCCTCATATTTCCATCCAACGGATAAGACTTTATCGAACGCGCTTAACAAGATAACTCGAACGCGTCTACCGATAGTCCAACTAGAACTGTCTCAAATATAAAATGCCAATAATATCGTCATTAGTATCGTATATACATACACCTATTATATCATATCACCATAATATGCAACTATCTTTATATTTGTATTTATATTTCCTTTTTAACAGTCGCGTGTCACCGTCAGCGGTTTCGTTAAAACATCTTAATCACATAGGCTATTTCCGAGTAATCCGTTTAGCTGTCTCCGTTGCCATTATCATTCCTATTGATTAAAGTCACCATATGATTTTATTTTATTTTATTTATCCTTTTTTTTACAAATGTTAGCACGATTCGAGGACCTACCTCACGCGCCGTGTTATCAAATAACCACCGAGTATATAACATCCACAAGAAGTAATATACTATTAATCGAGTAAAACCATATATTAAGTATAAACCGCGAAATATCTTAATCATCTAGTAATATTCAAAAAAACTAAGTAATAGGACTATGCAACCCACTGCTCAGTCGTGTCGTTTCCAAATCGTATACATCCTCAACTCCATAGTCTCTACCGTAATCGTCATCCCCACCTCTGTTGTTGTCCAAACGGTCTCCACGATTGGTGGAACTAGCATACTTTGACATCAGGTGTTTCACGGAGGGTTACGGTGAGTGTCACCCCTCGTAGTTGCACCGAAACCCTAGGTTACCACTTTGTTTTTCATTCCAATATCATCCAATTCAGTGTCGTTGTCCGAATCACTCCCGAGATTCACATGCGCAGGTGTAGTCATTATTGTCTCTTTTACATGATATACTTTCTTGCACTTTCTCTTGAAGCTTCTATTCGAAGTGAACCATCAGCCTTCCTAAATCAAAAAGGGAGATTCTTCAAATTGTCCATTCTCTATGTATAGAGAAGGAGACCCAAATAAAAATCGAATTTTCGAGTAGTTCCATATCATTCTAATCGTAAAAGCTATCGCAATAGTAGAGCATTTGATTTTTTTTTCTGGTGGCAAGACAAATAGCAAGGTGTCCATTCATATATCGCAACCCTAACACGTTGTGTACCGGTTGAATGCCCAAATCCCAAATCAGTTGAGCCGCAACACAAAAGACCCTCACGAAACTCCCTAAGCTCTAACCAAGTACTTAGATTACAGAATACGATCTAAAATAAGAAGTAAGAAAAGCACATAAACACTCATCTCTCACCCAACCACCCAAAAGTCCAAGTCAATCCTATTCGAGCCGATCTAGCCGTGAGTCCAAGTACAGGTCTCAGCACTTAGTTCACTCACAGCGTGGCTCTGATACCAACTTGTAACACCGTGATTTACAAAATACCGTTTAACAAAAAAATTTAGTTATTAATCAACCATAAGCAACGGAAGTCTTAAAACCATAAGTACGATATACGTAACCCGACAAAACCACAGTGTCACACCGTGATCAAAATCGTTAATCCTTTACAACTTTAAATAACAAATAAAATAATAAAAGTTCATTGGTATCAACGTCTATAAACTATCTACCCAATAGGCACCCGCCTCACAAGGCCAATCTCTAAGCCACCTGCACGAGTACAAGACACCATTTCAAAAGAACAAGTGTCAACTTACGTCTCGTGAGTCAATAGGGTTAGAATAACAAAATCCGTAAAAACATTAAAGATGACCATTAATAAAGTTATCAAATAACCATGCCCGTCCCGTAAATATATATTTGACCCATGCCCTGAATCCCACATAACATTTATCATATAAATGGGTCAAATAACCATTTCAATTTAACACAACATATCAAAACCGTTCACAAACCGCATATTAAGCACATACCACATATCAACACATCCCGTATATCGTAGTCCGTATTTCTACCTGCTAAGTTTTCCTAGCCATTGGGCCCCGGCCAGCTAGGTAACCCGTTCACTAATCACACGCTAAGTAACTCGTGCATTGATTGGGTAGCTACTCCCGATCCATGCATGAGTGTACATTAGACGATGCTTTCGCTACTCCGACTGTGCAAGTACAAGTACTGCGTTGTCGTTCAAGTGTAAGTACAAACGGGGGCAACCGCTATCAACCCCTCCTGACACTCACGTGATGCTATCGATATGACTACACCTGCTGTCATACATCACTCCAGTACTCGAGCACTCAATCGTACCCTTGTACCATGCGTTGCAAAGGTTATCTAGAAACCGCAACTCCGTATGTGGCTAGCACTTTAACCTAGAAGGTCATTAAAACCTAATAGGTCTCTAAACCGTAAGAGAGCATGAAAGGTTACTACCCCCGCCCATCAAGCCATGTACATGTATATAAACAGATAATAAACCGTATAAAGGGTAGCATGCATAAACAACCTTGTAAGCATACATAATCATATAATTGCAAGTAATACACTTAGCACATTAAACCATTGTTTATATATCATTTAATCATTAAAAATATAGATTTTGTCATTGTACTCGGTTTTGTAAACTATTGAACTCACCTTGGGTCCGAAAGTTGAGACCGAGAAATTCACCGAAAAGCTTACCGAGCAACCTATAAAATAAATGAGTCCTACTAAGTTGTCGCGTTACGGGAATTGATAATAAATAATAACACTTGAGTAAGTTGCAGGTCCTAAACTAAGAATTCTAATTTCATACCTCCAAAGAATGAAATCGCAAATCTCTTAAGAATAACCATTCGATTTTCCCAAATCAAATTATGAATTGCCAGCTAACTAAGATTTGTAAATTTAATCCTAGAAACTTAATTCACAATTCACTAAGGGAATCCCAATCTGAAATCACGCATTGCCTCACCATTTGAAATTGACCACAAGTCATGTCTTTTAACTCCTCTTCAACCTTAGTCAAGTCCTCGCATCCATAGCCAAGCCTGCCAACCCTTTCTCGCTGACTGAAGTCATTTGCTGGTCTCGCCGTTGTGAACTGCAGGGCCACCATCGACCATAAATCAGCTCCTACGGAATCGTAATTGACCTTCTTCCAGAAATCGTAATTCACGTTTCATAGCTGATCGTAATTCTCATACATGCAGCAGATGGGTTCCAACAAATCTGAAATCGTAATGCTCATATGTTCAAGATTAGAGTCGCAAGTCACTATGTTCATCTTCTCAAGAAAACCTGTAGAAGAACAGGCCCAATAATCAACTCATTTACACATATTTCTTTTTAGCACTCATAAATTTAGATTCCTATGTTGAAAATATATATCATGAATCACACCTCTAGCATTGAAATTCATTAAAACCAATAGTTTTAATCCTAAACTTCACTAAATCAAACCCTCTGTTTTCTTTTCTTAATATTCGATCAACAGCCCCAAGAACAAAATTCAGTTTCCTACCTTAAGATCCTGATTAATTCGTCCATACAAATTAAGAATCCTTCATAAGCAATTTCCCAACATCAATTTTTGGATTAACTACAAGTTATCTATCAAATTCCCAGCCTTTGAATCAAAACCGTCGACCCCTAATGGTGCACTGTTCGATCCAGATTTACACCCAAATACTATCGATTAAATTCCGTTATCCTACTTATAATCTAACATAAATCATGCTTAAGGGATAGGAATACTTACTTGGTCAATTATCTTCATGAAACACCAAGAATTCTTGCATTCTTGTCAACCGATCGACAATACCTATTTGCCTTCAAAGTTGCCGTATAAACACAATGGCTGCCAAATAAGGGTTTAACCCTAATTAAATCTTGGTCCCTAATTCACTAATTAATCCCTAAAGTATCCCCTTGATAACCCCTAAGTCCCTATTCTTTTGTTCCATTCAAAAATATGACTTTTAAGTCATTAAACACCCAATAATTTTTAATTGCAACCCCTATCGTCTAAAAATTATCCCATTATAAGTACCTGAAATATATTTATATTTTGTATAAAAATTACCTCGAAAATCTGGTCGTTAGACAAGATATGAATATATGTTCTATGTTTTTGTTGTGCAAGAGGTTAGTAATGAATGAGGTTTGAGTTGGTTTAAATAAGGAAAAATGAGTGAGCTCAAAAAGTGTCCAGACATCTCACGGTTTTTGAGCCTTTCAATTATAGACGTTGGACTTTATTTCAAACCACACTCAACTCATTTTTACCATAAAAATCAACTAAAAAGTAGATGTTCAAAAGGTTGGTTGATCCCATACTTCTAATGTTTGAATTTAAACACAAAAATGGAAGTTTGGAAACCAATACACAAAGCATGTTGTAATTTTACCCCTTTGGGAGATTCCTTTGCTAAATATGGTTGTGTATTGTTTTAAAGTGGGATTGTGTTTGGTATTTGCTAAAATGGGAAGTCATAGATTAATTCAACCAACACAAATAAGTTTATAAAAAATTTGTCCATTTTTATAAAAATAATTTTATAAAGACTTAAACTTATTTGATTATTTTATTTTTAAGCTCATATAATTCGAACTCTTATTTGTAGATATCTTCATCATCGGATTTGAATATATCATCTTCACTTGTTGAGTACGTTCGGTTGACTTGAAGAAGAACAATATTTTAGAGTTGTGAGCTGAGCAGCGACGGTTGATTCACGGTCGACCGTGGGATCGACCGTGAAGGTTCCTTTATCTTCATTTCTTCTTTTCTTGTTGAATTGAAGTCTTCAATTATTTGTTCTTTAATTGATCATTAATTTTAGGCTTGTTGATCTTTAAAGAATGTAGCATATGAACATATGAATAAATTTGATAAGCAATAATATTACTTGTTCATATTTTTATCATCATCAAAATAAGGAGTGCATTTCTTAATGTGTGACCATGTATGCACTAACAATCTCCCCCTTTTTGATGATGACAAAATATGCAACATTTAATTAATATTGCTACACAAATTTATTCATGTTAACAATGTTGCACATCTACATTCTTCTCCCCCTTTTGTCGAATCAAAAAAGGAACATTCGTCTCCCTCTTATGATCTAGCACAAAATAGTTGATGAAGCTCCCTCTTGATTTATGATCCCTTTGAGCTAGCACTTGACAAAAGATAGACAAAACAAAACACAAGTGCAAGATATACAAAAGTATTTGCATAAACTTAATTTAGGAAAAATCAAATATACTCAAGTAGGAATCATGAGAGATTTATGCATCATTATCTTGTATTTATGCTAATGATAGGAAGTGAGAGTGTGAATATATATGAAATTTTCTTTTTGGTTGGTGACTCCCCCTTAAAATGTGCATATTATGTTAAGGACAACCAAAATCCACAATTATAATCTTAAGTTAAGTATCAAAAATTTCTTAGCTCTAGATTGTGGAGATTATCTAAATATTTGTCTATTCATTTCTAATTGATATTTATTCATATACATTATGTAGCAAATGGATGATTTAATCAAGTAAGTGACAAATGTGTGCACTAAATTGACAATTATTTTGATTTTATGTATGAAGCACATGATGTCATGTATATTATCTTGATCTTCAAATAATAATGCATTGTATATGTAGATCAACATATCATGAGAAATTTGATATAGAATTGATCTTATCATGATTACGATCAACATTGATATGTATATTTCTCAAGTATTACATATTTAAGTTAATTCTATACCAACATATACTCACTAAAATATACTCTCATTATTATAGTTACATGTTTGGTTCATGATTACTTAAGGTTATCTTCTTTTGATAGATCAACTAGGCTTAAGTATTAGTTTACTTGTTATTTTATCTTATATTCAAATTTGCTTTTTATTTATGTGTATTCAATATCCAACAAGATTAGGATGATTTGAGAAAAGTGTTCTCATGAGTACAAAGAATGCAATACCAATGCTCCAATCATTATTTATGCATGTATGCCACATAGTTTCATGTGTCAAGTGATAATCAAATTAAGTATGTAACACATGAGATTAGTCATTTAAGTATATAGACATACTCAAGCATATATCAAGATGACAAATAACATGATTTCTTATATGAGGCATAACTCGTCATCTATTTTAACTATCTTGATTACAAAGAGTAATTCATTAAGTACCATGACAAGATAGTAAGAGAGAACCACTTGCAACAATTTATATGTTAATTTATATTTCTTCACCATGTAATCATCTTCATAAACTTATTTCAAAGACTCTTTTGATAATGATCTTATATGAAAAGTACATCCATAAGAAAAGATTGACAAAGTTGCATGTATTAACATTGAAACTTTTTACTTCTAAATCTTCTTCAAAATTTATTTGTGACGGGACTTGAATTTATAACTTTAGGTCATATGTACATTAAACCTATACTACACCATACCACTAGTTTAGAAAACTTATTTTAACAATGAAACTGATTTGTAGATATCAAAACTAAGTCCTTACGCAACAAATACAATTTATAAACAGGTTTTCGACGTACTTTCAAATTAACTAAGTATTATACTTGTTTCGATGATGTAGAAAAGCCGGATCATAACTTAACACGTTTTACTTAAACAATTATTAGGTTACAAGTGGTATACTAAATGATAATTTTCAAAACTTTTAGAATATTAAAAAGGGTTTAGTATATATATATATATATTAATTTTATATCTACTATTTTATACATCTAATCTAACTAATAAAAAGTTACCTTTTAATGTATTGAACACTCACATTTCACCTTATTGTTTATTGAACACTCAATTTTTATGCATCAAACCGTTACATATTTTGCTATTATATGTGTCAAGTTTTCAAACCAAATTTATTAGATGGTAAAGTTTTAAGAGTACAATACACTAAAAAATAAGTTTGAAAGTTGGTCGGATATACACAATATCAAAATGTGAACAATTATAATGCATAAATTATTAAAATATGTAAATTATATATATTTTTTAACGAACTAAACCCTTAGATTTATATTAATTTGTGACGGAGCAATTAGATAAGTATAGTTGGTTGATAAACGCGTACTACTATTTAGATCGACTTCCTCCTTCTCATATACCAAACATATTAAATCAATTAACTACAATTTCTAACAATCATAAGCATACATATATAACATCACAAATATCAGTTAAGATTATTAAATAATCTAAATAGAATCACCCTTCATAAAAAAAATATCAGAAATACTTTGTTGCTTTGGATCTCAAGCCCTCAAAAGGGTATTGGGAGAAGGGAATGTGGCATAGGACCACACATCGATTGATGATATATACGATGGTAAATTTCACATGCTCAAATAAATATTTTATAAAAGGTTTACAGCAACGCAATTTATATGTAATAACATAAATATTGATCACATGATTGTTTCATATGTACTTCAAAGGAAATTTTAACACAATCCCATTCAAGTTTGTTTAAATATATTTTATAAAAAATATTTAAAATAATTTGCTTTTTATAAAATATGTATGTCCATTCAGAAAAAAAATATAAGTTTTAATTCTTGTCTGTTTTAAAACCAGAATTTCTTTTTTTAATCAATTTTAGGTGAAATATCACAACGTATCATTATTTTCTTTATCGGGTGGTGTTTTAATAAATTTAATGTCATACTTATGATTTCAAACACTCCATTACTTGCTTGTTATCACCGTTGCAGTTTGTTTATGCAAGGTTCGATATCCTCAAGCTCATAATGATGGTAAGGAGACATCATATTCATTAGTTTTTTCAACAGCAGAATTGAAAACGAATAGTTATGTGTGTGTTAAGTGGTGGTAGAGATGTGTGCTATCTCTATGAAATGTTAGTGACAGTTAGTGATGCTAACATGGCGTTTAATGATGACAATTATATGTACATGTTATTACCGTGAATGCTCTTACACATGTCTACAACAAATCTAGAGCACTCAACCTGAAATAGGGAGAAAAGCCTTAAATCACCAAATTAAATGCCTTTTGTTATTTATTAAAAAGAAATTCCGAGTGTTTTTATTGGTATATCAGGACCCACCAATTTTCACGTAATGTAATTTTTGAGATTCTTATATATCACGATCATACACAATTAACATCAAAGAATTCATTCTGATGTCTAGACTATGCGGGTCTAATTATCTTCAGACTATGATACTTGCACCATAACTACTTTGCTCCTACCTAATCTGTTTATGTGTAAGTCTCCATTGAGTGACAACTCTAATGTTTTATGTTTTCTATGCATTAAGTTAACCTAAGGGTGTTACTACTTGGAGTCTTGGACCCCTTCTTTTTCTCACATACTATATTACATCAATCAGTTACAGTTTTTAACACAAGTCACACACTCATATACATTACATCACATACAAGTTCAATTCGGACTAGAAAGATGGTCTAAATCGTCACACTCTTAACCTAATTAGATAACTTATGATAAAAGCTAGCAAGAGTTTCTAGTAGAGGATTCACACACCAATTAGGCCTCAAGTAGTGGTGAACCCGAAGGCTTCGGGTAGCTACTCGGGCTCTTTGGGTTCCTCTGGGTTTACGGGTACATCATTTTTCGAGTTTCCCAACCCGAGATCACCCGGTGCCTTTCTCTTCTTTTTTTTTCCTTTTGCTATGTAAAGAGAGTAGGAGGAATAACATATTAGGTTGTTTGAGTTAAATTATTCTTAAATTTTGAATAAAAGAAAAAATAATATGAAAGAATAATGTAATATTAGAGTAAGAAAATATTAAAGAGATACACAGTATTATTAGTGTTACCCTTCTCTTTTTCTACTTTCTTATACTTGTGCACTTTGCCTGCAAATCGCATCCCAATGACCCAAAAAGATCACGGAATATCTCTTCCCGGATTTCATCACCTGTTTTTATACTCTTTCCCAATTCCTCTCCATTTCACACACATACTCACACTCTTATCTTTTCAGTCTCCAACAAACACACACACACACACACACAGTGTCTCTTATTCCCTCTTTTGGCCTATATACAGTGCATATCTGCTTTCTCTTCTTGCTGGGTTTTGTTTATTTCCCCACTCAGATAAAAACAGACACATAGTAAGTGTGTTTTTCTTTCCTGGGTCTTGTTTGTATTCCTCAGAAAGATCACAAAACACACAGAGAGTGTGTGTGTTAGTTTCCTTCATGGATCCATCAATATCAGCAGTAGGTATGAATGAAGCTAAAGAAGAAATACCTCATGTGTTGGTTGTGGATGATAGTTTGGTTGATCGTAAAATCATGGAAAAGCTTTTCACCAACTCTGCATGTAAAGGTACCATGTCTTCTTATTTTTTTAATTTAATTCTGCCATTTATTATTTAAATATATATATATATTATATTTATATAAAATTGAAATGGATCAGATCGATCAAAGTCTTATATTAAGTAAATACTTTCTGCAATATTATAATTAATGTTTCTTTCTGCATCATAAACTATCATTTATCTGTTGCATTGCACTTGGTCTACTTCGATGCTCAAAAACTGCATTTTTTTAGAATTCCCATAAAACCATTTCAAAGTATTCACTATGCATATTAGCATATGTTCATCAATGGGCGTTTTTAGAAGTTCTAAATAATGTTAGCTTCATTAATCACGTGTGTGTGAATTATTAATTATAAATAATAAATAACAAATAATCTTCAGTAAATTGTAACTTCTTTTTAAATAGTTTTTTCTCTTCGTTTCTCATTCATGAGCTGTCGTTTAAAAACTGAATAAGCAATCAGATTAGAATAAACGATCGACCTCAAATACTCCATAGAAATTTTTGTACAAAAAATATATAAATAACTTACTACTTTTTATACAACTATCTTTTCCTTCAAAATTAAAAAGAAATATTCTACTCTTTTGGATTTCCAACTTTCCATAGTTGTAAAAGTGGAATATTATTTATTTTATTCTTTTCGTGGAGATAATAAAGAATTTTTTAAAGAAACAGTAATAATTAAGATAATAGATTTCGATATCTTCTTATTGGTATAGAGAATAAGAGAATAGACCCAGCCTGGAAAAGGGTAGGAAGGAAAAAAGGAGATGTTATCCAATCAGGAGTTAAAAGAGAAAATTAGAAAGAAAAGGAAAAAGAAAGGGGGGCCATAAAAACTCTCTTGACATGATTTTTTTTGCCAAAATTTTTCTACAAAATGAAAACAAACATTTTTCCTAAAAAAAACATGCCTTAAGTTCATCTAAAGATAATTATATTTCGTACGAGTTACATAATTCAATATACCTAACTCAAAATCAAATCATAGCAAGTTGATGACCACTTTAAAAACAACATTTATGTATGAACTATCCTTTGAAAATATGATGTATGAAAATTGATTGCCGATTTATTTATAAAAAGAATACCTTTATTTTCGTTTGTCTTTGGAAAAAAAAAGCAATGTTATCTAGGCATATTAAATCAGCTTAAAATTGTGATTATAATCTTATTTTTAGACATGTTTTAATTTTAAGAGACTCCACTTTAAATTAATTTATTTAAGAAAAATATATGTTTTGTGTTAATGTGTAATATAGTTTCAAATGTATCATACCTTTCGTGTATAAATCAATTTTACAAGTGAATATATTAGCTTACAGAAAAATATTATAGAATCATAATGTAAATGTACTTGTACATTCGTTATTGATTAAATTTTCTACCTTTCGGAAAAACCAAGTATAATTTATTTGAAATAATAATCTATAGACATAATAAATCAACCAAATAATGAGATGGAGACACAGGATAAGATCAAACAGAAAAGATAATGAAAGATAAATAACCAAGCAATAAAACAAACATTAAAAGGTTAGACCGATTTTTAGGTTGACTTATTATGCATATGTATCTTGTTGGTTAGTGATTGGAACTTTTAAAGGTTATGATTGTCTAAAGAAAATTTCAACCACTTAAATTAGAGTTTGTTTTTTATTAAGAAAATTATACCTTCGAAAAAGAAGAAAAACATAGTTTTGAGGGGATTTAGATTTTAATTGCAGGGTGTTCGCCTAAAAAAAGGTTTGAAATATGTCCATACTGACGTATATGATTTCAAGTGTGTATAGGCTGATTAGTTAAATGGCATTAAGAGTGTCATAAAAGAGTAGTAACCTTAAGGAAGTACTGTTTCCAGTTGAAGGATTTCACACAGTCGATGTGTAATTTATGAAGGGGTAAAATGCAATAAGGGGGTGTTTAGGTTAGCTTATTATTTTAGGATTTAGCTTATTGGCTTATAATATTAACTAGATACATGACCCGTGTAGACGGGCCGGTGAGTATAAAGAATTGATGGTAAGAGTATAAATAACCCGATACAAAATAGTAAGTTACGTAATTTAAATATATTATTTATATTAGAGAGGAAAATCTTGTAACACACGTATTGCAAAATAGTAAGGAACATAAATGATAAATAGTATTTATAGTACAAATTAAATCAAATTTTTTGTAGCACTTTTTTGTATACTACATTCATCGTTTGAAGTAAGTATACCATCATCGTCAAGTATAAGCACTTTCAATCCCTTCTTACTGGTGACACGAGATCTAACGACATAATGTACGTATAAATATTAGTCTTTTGTATGGATTAAGAAAATAAACATATTTTTCATCTTGTAGCTTAAAATTTAGAACACGACGCTCACGATTTTGCAGTTTTTGTATCGTCATTTGACCACCGGATACAACACGACCAAAGACGTCTGCAAAACATAACTTATATAATTCCCTTAAAATTATTTTATATAAATTCAATTCGAATATGAAATTACTTACCAAATCCAACTTCGGGGTTAAGGTTTTTATGAATAACATGTTCAAAGTTAATAAACTTAAAACCATAATGCTTACAGTCAAAGTCTTCTACAAATTTGATAGGGTTCTATACTTCTATTGTTGAAGTTGATCTTTCATTTATGATCAACTTTACGAAACTTTCCTTTGTTTGGTAGTACATTAAAGTTGGATAAAACATGATATCCTCCCTCCTCAAGCACATCTTCATATGTATTTATTAGTGATTTTCTGATAGTTGCAAATATTCGGACACCCTGAAAGAAAATTAAAAAAATATATGATTTACAACATTGATTTTGATACAAAAATAAAGACGATGGAACTTGTAATAAGATGCATTACCTTCTCATTCATTAGTATCATATGTATGTTTGCAAGATTTGACATATTACTATTGTGGTAATATGATTTCTAAAGCAATATAATTTTAACTTTGAGAACCAAGTTTTTATATTCTTCATCAATTTCAGCAATAAAATTGAATTGAGTGAATAGTGGCATGAGGATGAAGAGAAGACATAGATTAGATACAAGCAAATAAAATGAGAGAAATATGTAATTTTTTTTTCAATACGGAGGATATATATAAGGGTAAGGGTAATGATTTTGATAAATATGATTTAATGGATTTAAAACTCTTCAGTTAGTCAAAGAAAGTCACACGGCTATGTTGAATAATTATCTAAAATTTGAATAATATTAAACATTACGAAATGTTAGATATATGTTAGTCAAAATAGTATGATGATAACCATTTATGCGATTTTGAGGATAATTAGTAGGTATTAATTTTTAAATTTAAATATATAATATCAACATTACGAACTCTTAGATATTAATATATATAAATTTACATTATAAACATTGAATTGATATATATTTAAAACAACTTTTTTTTCAATTTACTATATTTAATTTAGTTTGACTCTAAAAAAGTCAAAATTAAAATTTTACAATTAAAGGAATCAATGGCTAAGATTAAATGTTTTATTAAATTAAGGGTCCTGATCGTCTAATAATTTTTTTGAAATTAGTCTTTTATATATATTAGAAGATAGCTTATTTGGATATACTGTTTAAATCAACTTATAGCTTACCAGTTAAAACATTATTTACAAATAAGGGAAATATAATAAAGGATATGCTTACATATTAAAATGTTTAGACTACATAATATTTATGACAGAAAAGAGCATTAAAAGGGTAGATTGATAAACCCCAAATAACTTAATAAGCTATACTGAATGGCTTATTAAATGTGCTTATGAGATCTTTAAGCTAAGATAAACATTTATTTCTTAATAAGCTTCCTATAGCTTATAAGCCATTTAAATAAGCTAACCCAAATCACTAAAGTTCTATATATTTTTTATAAGCATTCATAGTCATAAGGGGCTAATTTTAACCTATGAATTAATGATATTAATAGTCCAGATTGAATTTTAAAATTTTGGACGGAGAGGAATTTCCGTAATTCACATGTGATGCTTTTACAAATCACATACACATGTATACTGAATCACCTGAGATTGTATATTAAAATTTTAAAACTATATTTTTTAGATTGACTTTATTAAACACAACTCATCGTTAATATCCACGGATGCCGAGACAAAGAAAATAAGAAGCTTTAGAGTTCCTAGTAATTTATTATGATATTTAAACGTTACTTTAAGCATAGAAAAATAACGACTTATCACAAATGAGAAATTTTATGAAATTATTGCATTTTCCTTGGTCTATAATATAACGTATGAAAGGGAAAGGAAGTACGTGTCAGTAGTTCGCAGCTTCTTACAAGTTCCCCGCCCCTTAAACGTGCCCCAAACTTTCACGTGTACCTTACCTACCTCTCATGCCCCCCGGATCAGCAGGATTCTGATGCATATATCCATCTCATGTTTTTCACGTTCTTTTCATGATAGAGCTCAATTTCACACTTTTATCTCTCTCTTTTATTATAAGCTTTTGCTTACATAGGCTAGCTAGGGTTAACAAGATTATCATAAAAAAATTTATATCTAACCATAAAACATGAACAAGTTATATTGGTTTATTAATTTCACTTTGTCTACGAAGCTTAAATTCAATTTGGAAACACAAGTTAAGGGATAAGATATATGCTTCTTACAGTACATATTTTTGATGCTTCCACACTTACAAACATTTTAAATGAGAAGGTGTTAGTGATTTCACTGTTTGCTTAATTTAAGTGTTTGTGAGTATGGTAGATACTTCTAACTGTACAAACCTTTTTCCCTAATTGTACATCAGACTATTCATGAACACGAAGATTTTTCTTAATGTCCATTTCTAGAGGCAACAACTGAAACTTAACCAGAACCACGTTTTTAAGTGTCATTGCACTCACAAGTCAAATGACGTAAATACCTATAATTTAAGTAGTTTATAAGAGTAATAATACCTAAGTTGGGTGTTGTTACTGGATGAATCATTTTTCCATAAAAATAAAAAATGTTATTAGGGATCATCTTAGCTTCTTCACATATGTTAGCCCTCCTTTCAAACACCTATACACCAACATAATTTACATAAGTAGCATCAATGACATTACAATTAAATGCTTATTTCTTAACATTGAATTTGTCTGTAATAAAGCTGGACGATGGTTATTTTCTGATTCGAATAGAGACATCCTCAAACGAGACTACAATCACTGAGATATCTTTTGTATCAACTGACTCTTGATTGTTATTAAAAGTTGTTCTATTTAAGGAATCGATAACATTAGATTACCTTAACCTTTTTAAGGAGATTGACATGTTGTATGATGTCATCCTTGCATATTCTAATTTGTAACAACTAAATTTATCTTTGAGCCCTGCTTAATATTAATTTTTGACAAAATTTTCATTTACAAACTGCTATTTTGAACTGCTAATGCATGTTCTAAGAATTGGGAAATAAAAATGTAGTCCATATAGTACTTTGGTCTTCATTATAACAGTATGGTGGAAGGATCACACAAAAACTTGCTTGGTGGTTACTATTATCAACTCATTAATAGGTGATATGGTTCATCAAGTGTCACCTACTTGAACACGCTCGCTTAAGTAACAACGGCGTGATATTTATATAGCTATTTTGTGTTCGTGGCAGTGACTACAGTAGATAGCGGGCAGAAGGCATTGGAACTTTTAAGTCAAGGAAAAGGCAAACATGCCAATATGAACCCTCTAGTAAGTTTCTGTACAATCTTTCCACAATAATGTCATATTGAATAGCAAACTACTAAATTATGCAATTCCTTATATTACATTTTTCACCACTTGTGAGAAAGGCATTATCCTGAGTCCTAAAACACCAATAGAATTATAGGTTAAAAGCGACACCTTATTAACAAAAATCTGTGTTTTTTTGGTGAATGGATATTAATTAAGCAGGGCTCAAAGATAAATTTGGTTGTTACGGACTACTGTATGCCAGGAATGACAGGATACGATCTCCTTAAAAAGGTTAAGGTAATGTAATATTGTAATGTCTCTTACAAACGTTCCTTAGAATCGCATTCAAAGATGTATGGGTATTTTTCTTGTTAAGTTGTTATGTAACACTAAAACTTCTGTAACAGGAATTATCTGATATCAAAGAGATCCCAGTGATTGTAGTCTCGTCAGAGAATGTCCCCACTCGAATTGAGAAGTAATTAACATCAAGATTTATTACAAACAAAACCATTGTTAAGAATTAAGCATATAGTTATTATGTGATTGCTGCTTTTTTTTGAAATATTATGGTGCATATAGGTGTTTGAAAGAGGGAGCTCAAGAGTTCGTCCTTAAACCTCTCAAACAGTCTGATGTTAAGAGGCTAAGATGTCAGATGCAGTTTACAGAACCACTAAAGGGAAGGCTTTGCATGGGAAGATAAGTGAAGAAGCAAAGTCAAGGTACTAGAGAGTAAGCGAACCTATGTTGGTTTTAAGGTTTTCAGTTACATGAACCCACACTTGTCTTCTACAGGACTCCAACATGACGGTCATTTAACTAAAGGAATATTTGGATATGAGAAGACCTGAATTCTTCCTCTGGAGAAAACTATACTTGGTAGTTGGTATCACCTGTCTAAGTCAACATTAAGAATGGCCTCCAGTGTTATGTAATAGGAACATTTGAAACAATCTAAACAATATATTGCATTTTATGAATTTCTTTTTCTTTCAAATTCAAGGGAGTTCCTGTAGGGTATCAGTAGCGTGAGAAATGCCGTACCTACTTCAAAGTGTGGCTCACAAAAGTTGAAGAACAAATCTCCCAAGCATCATCACTTTGCAAGATCTATCCACATTGCTGAGTGGTCCATCATGTTTTAGCTCCCCTATACCATGTCCAGAATCCTCTGTTTAATGTTTTGAGAAAGAGAAAATTAGAAATTTATGTAACACTTACATAATAGAATACCAGATAACTAACTAACACGGAAAAAAAGCATAAGATGGATGTATTAGCCTACCTTTATTCTCGTTTTGGTTCATGAGAGAAGTTTGCATACTATTTGCATGTCTGGAAAACCAATATAAACTACTTTAGGACAAAAGTTATAAAAAAATGTATAGGGCTAATGCTAGCAAAAAAGAGCATAAGTGATGACAACTTACTCTTTTACGTCATCAACTTCTGGCTTCTGAGGCATCTCCACAGATGATGATCCCCCTTCTGAACGTAAAGGAGAGAGCACTGCATTTGGAAGTGGGGTCATTTCTGGAGTTTTAATTTCTGTTTCCTTGGAGTAACTGTGGTTATTTTCCGAATTGGGGACGTTCATTGTTGGTCTGTTTGCTGAGGATGAATAATTGCTTTGATGAAGTGTGCTACCAATAGCTGGTAGAGTAACTGATTTTTCTCCAGTGCTACAACTCTCCTGAAATTGTACCTTAGGGGAATCTTTCTCGTTCTTATAATTGCCAGTATATGACTCATGTGCACATTCTGGTTTAATATTTGAGAGAAAAGGGAAGGAGTGACCAAGACTAGCTTGTTGGCAGAATGCAACTTTGTCCGAGAAAAGATTACCACTTAAGGCATCATGTTCTGACCTCGAACTTGATTGTTTCTCATCAACATTGAATTGCGGGTTGAAATCTGAATCAAGGTGCTCATCAGTCCAATGCTTGCAACCGAAAAAGGAGGCCTTTTGGTTTTCAGATGCATTCATGGAGGCGTATCCTGGTATTGCATCAATACTGCAACGTTCTCCAGCTAACCAATCATCTCCTGAAGTTGAAAAATCTGGCATCTTGATACGCGTTCCTGAACGAATGCCAATCTCCTGTTGCCAGGATTCCTGAGTAAATGTATTCTCTTTTGTACTCAACTTATTTACTGGCCTTTTTAAATCAGCTTCCTGTTCTCTTAATTTGTGTCGTCCAGTAAAGTTAAACAGCGGTGTTTTGGTTTCTTCTCGCCATACTACATTAAAAAAACATGACTGTGTTATTGAAAAACATAAACACATAATCAGATAATTGGTATAGGTAGCTGCAAATTGTCACCTGCACGAGACAAGCATGAATCTTCGCTGTACAAAAGTTGTTCAAACAATAGAGTGAATATGACGAAATAAATTTTTCATGTATCATTCAAATGAAATACGATGAAAAGCATGTGAATTATATCATATATCGAGTATTAACCTTAAAAAACTCAAACAGTCTCTTGAGTCTTCTGGGGTAAAAGAAGGCCAAGCTGAACAACTGGTCGTCTCACTGCAATCAGAGTTTCTATGTCTAGTTGGATAACTGTCATTGCCGATGTTTGTTAAATACCCACAAGCATATCACAATGATCTCAAATAAGTTTGCATACTGTTGAGAGCTAAAATAACTTTGTATTATCTGATTAACTCAAAATAGAGAACAAAGGGAAACATATAAACAAGTAACCCTAAAGCCCATAAGGGCCCACATCTCACTAATGAATATCTACACTAACACTCCCCCTCAAGCTGGAGCATATATATTGATCATGCCCAGCTTGTTACAAATATAACTAACTCTATTCCCTGGTAAGGCTTTGGTGAATCCATCCGCAAGTTGACCTCCCGTCCTCACATGAGAGGTAGTAATCGTTCCATCTTCTATCTTTTCTCGAGTGAAATGACAATCCACTTCAATGTGTTTGGTTCTCTCATGAAATACAGGGTTGTTAGCAATATGAATAGCAGCCTCATTATCACACCATAGGTTTATTGGTTTTGATTGAGAGAACCCGATCTCATCAAGTAGGTTACGTAACCATACAAGTTCGCAAGTCGTCTGTGCCATAGCTCTATATTCGGATTCAGCACTTGAGCGAGAAACCACGTTCTGTTTCTTACTCTTCCAAGAAACAAGATTGCCTCCTACAAAGACACAATAGCCGGTTGTAGACCGTCTACTTGTAGGATCTCCACCATAGTCGGCATCCGAGAAACCTTCAATGACATGATGACCATGGTTTTGATACTTGATGCCATAACCAGGAGCTCCTTTCAAATACTTCAAAATATGACAAACGGCATCCCAATGTGAGGTTCTTGGAGACGACATGAATTGACTAACTACACTTACCGGAAAAGCAATGTCAGGGCGAGTGATTGTCAGATAGTTGAGCTTTCCCACAACTCGTCTATAATTCTCCGGATTTTCAAGAGGGTCGCCATCGTCAGCTTTCAACTTCACATTTGGAATCATAGGAGACTCACAAGGTTTCGCCTCGATCATTCCCGAATCAGTCAGAATGTCTAAACAATACTTACGTTGTGACAAACAAATCCCTTTGCAATTCCGAGAGACTTCGATTCCCAGGAAATACTTCAAAGGACCAAGGTCCTTAGTCTGGAACTGAGATGCAAGGAAATCTTTCAATTTCTTGATTCCATTTTCATCACTCCCAGTAACAACTATATCATCGACATATACAACTAACAGAATACATCCTGAACTGGATGAATCAAAGAACACCGAGTGGTCATATGCGCTTCTTTTTAAACCAAACTTGGTAACCACTGTACTAAATCGTCCAAACCAGGCACGAGGAGATTGTTTCAGACCATACAGAGACTTTCGTAATCTACAGACTTTACCACACTCCCCCTGAGCAACAAACCCGGGTGGTTGCTCCATATAAACCTCCTCAAGTAAATCACCGTGCAAGAAGGCATTTTTCACATCTAACTGATGAAGGGGCCAATTATAAGTTGCAGCTAGAGATATGAACAAACGAATAGATGATAATTTAGCAACAGGAGAGAATGTCTCGGAATAATCGACCCCATAGGTTTGAGCATATCCTTTTGCAACCAATCGAGCTTTTAATCTAGCTACCGATCCGTCTGGATGAACCTTTACAGTGAATACCCATTTACAACCAATGGCCTTCTTGCTCGCCGGTAACGATACTAACGTCCACGTGTTATTGTGCTCAAGAGCATTCATCTCCTCAATCATAGCATTTTGCCAACCCGGATGAGCTAAAACCTCTCCAACAGTCGTAGGGATGGATATGGAGTCTAAAGAAGCAACCAATGATCGAGACGTTGTAGACAACTTCGCATAAGATACATAAGAATCAACTGGATATGTACATGAACGTTTACCCTTCCGAAGGGCAATAGGAACATTATCATCAGACTCTTGAGATGACGAATCAGGATCCCCTGCTGTATCTGAATCACTACTAGATGATGGATCACATACTGGAACCGTAAGGTCTGGAGGGACATGGCTAGAAGTTGGAGCCACCGGAGGAATCACAGGAGGTTCTGAAGTAGGTCGGCATTGCCTACTATATACATGAATCACTGGTGGTCGTGTTGGTTCTGAAGGCTGTTCTGAAGATTCTTCTGAGGTAGATGGAACTGGGGAGTCAACAGTCGAATTCGGAATCGGTACAGTATAGATCAGCAAATCATCATGGTTTTCATGATTAGGAGAAATGGGTACCGGGTAGAAAGGTGCTTCCTCCACAAATGTCACATCGCGTGAAACAATGTAACGATTGAGGGTAGGAGAAAAACACCTATAACCTTTCTGAAGACGAGAATATCCAAGGAAAACACACTTGAGAGACTTTGGATCTAATTTAGTAACGTGGGGCCTAGTATCTCGAACAAAACAGCTGCACCCAAATATCTTAGGTTCAATCGGGAACAAACGTTGATTAGGAAAGAGAACAGACATTGGAATTTCACCACGAAGAACAGCCGATGGCATACGGTTGATTAGAAAACAAGCAGTAGAGATTGCATCAGCCTAGAATGGTTTCGGAACAGTCATATGAAATAGCAGTGCACGAGCCACTTCAAGAAGGTGGCGATTTTTGCGTTCAGCAACTCCATTTTGAGCAGGAGTATCCACGCAAGAAGATTCATGAAGTATACCTTGCTGAAGCATATAAGTATGAAAGGTTTCAGAAGTATATTCTTTTGCATTATCACTACGCAAAGTTTTCACTGAGACGTTAAATTGCGTCTTGATCTCCGCGACAAAGGAACAAAAATGAGTGAATACTTCGGAGCGATTCTTCATCAAGTATAGCCAAGTAACACGGGAATAATCATCTACAAAAGTAACAAAGTACTTGAACCCAGTTTTAGAAGTAATGGGACAAGGACCCCATACATCTGAGTGAACCAATTCAAATGGAGATGCAGCTCGTTTATTAACTCTGGGGCTTAGATGAACACGGTGATGTTTAGCAAATTGGCATGAGTCACAATTAAGGGAAGACAGATGTGAAAGCTGAGGATACAATTTCTTTAGACTTTGAAGGGATGGATGCCCTAAACGACAATGTAACTCAATAGGGGATAATGATGCCAACCCTGCTTGAAATTTAAGCTCTTCAGGTTCAAACACATAAAGTCCACCAGATTCTCGTCCTCTACCAATGATTTTATTTGTTAACAGATCCTGAAAAACACAGTAATCAGGATAGAAGGAGACACTGCAATTCAATCCACGAGTTATTCTACTGACTGACATCAGATTAAATGTAAACTTAGGCAGGCTTAGTACAGAGGATAATGACATTGACCGAGATAGTTTAACCGTTCCAGATCCAATTACTTCAGAAATAGATCCATCAGCAACTACGACCTTATCAGATGATCGGTGTTTACTAAATTCAGAGAGCAGATTAAGATTACCCGTCATGTGATCCGAAGCACCGGAATCAATAACCCATTGAGAAGCAGATGACAGTAAACAAGTGGAATTATCAGCCAATGTAGAGATTGATACGGATGATTTCAGATTAGCCATAACCAATTATTCAAAGATTGTAATTAATCCTCTTGAGCCAAAATAAGAGCAGAAGAAAAGAGATAACCAACCAGATTGTACAATCAATTATCAAAGCCCGAACTCATACAAGCGATCTACCTGATCAAACGTTTCAGATATTACCCCGAGAGACAGCAAACCAAATGAAAGTGTCTTCAAAAACTCGAGCCAGTATCAACAATATCAGATTCAAGAATCACACCAATAATCTTTCCCAACTAAATCTCTCTTTCAGAAAATCAGAACACAACACTTGATAACCAGATTATAATGCTCAAGTATCAAAACCCAGATGACTGTATGTCCAGATTATAAACCTCAGATGTTTGCCTGATATATTAATCGAGTTCAAGAGCATAACCAACTGAACTAAACCAGTAAATACCACAAAATCAAGATGTTGCTTCAGAAATCAGATCAGGAGCAATTTCTTCAGACCAAATAAAACCCAAACAGCAGACTAGAAGAGACCCAAACAAGGGTATATGACCAACAGACAAGATACTTCGAAATCTCACCAGAAATGAAACCAGAGTACAAAACCGATCAATTCAGAAGAAAAAACAGAATCAACGGTGGCCGGAGAAAGGCCCACGCGCCGGCGCGTGAGGCGAGGGCGGCGGCGACCGGATGTGCACGTCTACAGCGTCGGATCGGATGGCTGAGGTCGCCGGAGATCAATGTGCACGTCTACAGGGGGGGTGAGAGTAACGGAGACCTTCTTATAGGTCGATTTATAGTCATGACGGGACTGGAGCTGGGATTCCCAGCTCTGATACCATGTTGAGAGCTAAAATAACTTTGTATTATCTGATTAACTCAAAATAGAGAACAAAGGGAAACATATAAACAAGTAACCCTAAAGCCCATAAAGGCCCACATCTCACTAATGAATATCTACACTAACACATACCATGCCATATCGGACGTTATGAAATCAAAACCATGCTCCATTGGGCGCTTATATGGAGAAGATAATCCTGAATAACAAAACGATTGTAAAAGTGATACATCGCTGAAATATAGAAAGTTATAATTTTTAGTAAGTACGGATAAAACATGCAAAGAATTTAGGGATGGGGGATGCAATACATGCACCATTTCCTTTGTTTTGCATCGACGCCAAAAATACAAGAACTAAACATTTGGCACATACAGAGAGGTGAGTTATAAATATATGATTGGCTATACAGAACTTAGTTCAGCCATCATCAATGTTAAATTTATCATTATGTCATGTAAACTTGACATGCCCTTAATAGCCTACTAAAACATGCCCCAAGTCCCCTGCCCTAAAATTGATGTTTTACAATGACTGTAAGAATTTCTCAACCAAACAGATGATACCAAGATAGTACTATCCTAAACTATGTTATAAAACTATTTCCCATTATTAGTTTTATTATTGCCACTACTATTATCTTACTTCTTTGTAAGATCATCTTCATCTTATCATGTCCCGTTGATGGGGATGGAACCCATGGCAATCAATTTTTTCACAAGATGTTGGGTTCCTTTGGAAGCATTTTCTTATAATTATTGTAACAAGAATTATTATATATATAAAAAATATACAAAATTGAGGGATTAATATTTGTTACATAGGGATAAATATTACCTGTATATGCTCACTTAACAAGCATAATTCAATAGTGTAAATGTTAGATTTATACTCGAGGTTTGAGATGGAAGGATGGAGTAATTCATGAGTTCAAAATGAATCTATGCAGTTTAGATAATAGTTCAGGTTATGTTATGAATTTATGATTTCAACACATGGCTGATATACAGGTTCCTGATGGTGATACATTGGTGGAGTTATAAAGTTAGCAATGAAAATTTTGGAATGCTTAAAAGGAGTGAACATTAACGGAAAGAAAATAAGAAATAGAACCTGAAACATTGAAGCAGTCAGCTGCTTTCACACAAGCTCTGCAGATATAACTCGCCAGTCAACAACTTATTAGAATAAGAAAAGGAAGGATGTATGGATAAGTCGAAGTTCGAGATAAAGTGATAAACCTCCTTTTTTGCATATGAATGTCTTCAAAAGAGAAGTCTGGTTTTTCATATTTCCTACTTCGCATATGATTTATCATACTGGAGTCTAAATCAGATGACCAGTTCTTCCAAGATAACCCACAGTCATCATCAACAAAATTGTGACCTAAGAAGTTTGATTTTTCTGACAAAGCAGAAAAGTGAAAAATGAATGGATCATGCCTTGATGCATAACTACACCGCGTAATACAGTCACATATAGAAATGGTAGATGAAGTGTAATAGAGGTGAGGGATTCTAGTCTAAAGGATATTGAAACAAGCTACCTCAGAATTCCTAGTCCTAAAGTGGTAGATAAAAGTGAAGAAAGATTACCATATTTAAAGCTGTCTTGATCCATCCTGCTATGATAAAATTCATCAGTGCCTAAAAAATCTTGTGCATTACGCAGCAGGCAGTCATTGTGAACCATAGTTTTATGCTTCGAAGTACAAAATAGTTCTTCTAAGGAAGGAGGGAGCTCTAAAGAACTTGCATCAGTGGGTACGTCAACACCATAAGCCATATTATCCTGCATCATTAATAAACATTAAAGTGACCAATTGCATGGGGTGTAATATAACTGAAATGAGATAAAAGGTGTAGAAATCTAGTCAATTGATGCTCAACAAGTATATCTCGAAACTTCGGATGGATTTCAATTAAGCTCAACAGATTCAAGAGGGAACCTTTTTAAAATCAATAGGAATACTCACCCACTAGCTGTATGCAAGAAATGGGATAAAACTAGAGAAGATCCAAGAAAACAAGTGCCAGTACCGATAAGAACATGTTAGATTTGTATATATAGGTAGATCATTTAAACCTTGTTTCTGTAATTTTGATATATCAAAATTGTACCTCTATACAATCAATCAGCCTAAACTATTGCAAACTGTCAATGAAGATTTCTAATTACAATTTCAACACGTTTATTTCTGATTTTCTGAAAAATTAAAGGGATCTCTATTGTTCTGTTTGTTACCACACCATGAGACAAAATTTAAGTAGAATATCAAGAGAACAATATAAGTTGATGCTAGTTGAAATTTTCAAAATAGACAAAAAGGTGATAACTGATAAGTTGTCAGCGATCAGGACCCGGGGCGGGGGGGTGTAACTGTAGGGGTATGACCGTATGAGCCAAAAGGTGTAAAAATTTAAGGTGATAATTAACCATACTTAAAGAACCTCTCACCAATTCAGGAAACTGGTCTACCAAACTGCATTTTAGATTCTTGGAAGAGTGAGATCCATTGAGAAATTTGGATGGTTTATGGCATTCATATGAGAAGTTTCTGTTAAAAGAAAACGGTGAAGCTCTGATTAGGGAATGGGTAACACTTTGAGCAAACAATCAATCAAACATACATAATATACACAACTTTTTACACATTTTATCAATAGGAGACTAGTGTAGAAACCAATACAGGACCTGCTAATATAAGATGATATATTGATATGAATCCATAAGAATATAAGAATCTAGCATCAATTGCAAACATAATCTAGAAGCCTTCATCATTCAGAATAGTTCGCATTTATAACAAGATCCTTTAAGATAACAATCAAGAAATTTTAATAATAATAAAAAGACTTTACCTAGCAACGTTTGTGCCAAAAACGGTAGCATAATAATTAAAGTTTGTCTAACCATTCATATCAGTATGTTCACACTATACTGGTCTATAAAAGCAAACATTTTGTATGTTACCAGTTTGCCACAGATAGATGACCAGTTACACATTGTATTCCTGTAGTAAGGCAAGTGAATATGTAGAGAAGGTAACACAAACGGTCTAAGGAGATTTACCTATAGTTGAAAAAAGCAAATTTAACAAGTGATGACTTTATTTAATACATAAAAATTGCAAAAACACTTAGACATCAACCACATAATTTATTAGGAAGATCGCAGGGCTGTCAGCTGTGTCATAATGATTATCAAAAAACTGAAAGGAACAAGCAACTACTACTAAAATTTTAGGAAAGGCATGTTTAAGAGTTTATTCCAACAGATACCTTGCAGGATGTTGTGGTGAATGAACTGGAGTTTCCATTTCCACTTTTCCTAGACCTGATGGGAAAGGGCATACTTCAGATGCATAAATGAGTGTCGAAAAAATTGCTGGCTTCACAAAACTGTGAGTAATTTAGTCAAATAAATGGGAGCACACTGTTTTTACTTTAAACAAAATAAATGAGCATGATATGGTTGGCCTTTAAAGGATTTTTAAAGTAATCCCTAAAAGCACTGATCTCTCTAGTGATGGTAACTGCAGTGATAATTTATTGTGGATGTGTACTTAAGAAGTACATTTGTTGACTGGGAAGCTTCTATAATAATATAAGGTACCCTACTATGTCTGAAGCTCAGGATCATCTGAAAATAATCTTCATCCATGTCATAATAAAAAGTAGTTCTCACTTTGGATATGAAAATCAAGTTTATGCTTTTTCCACGCTCAAGCAATCAAAGGTGAATCTGTCACAAATCTTCAGAGTCGTGATCCGTAATGTACCTTCAACTGAAAATGCAACGTGATTCTCATGTACTATATTTCCTCTTGAACTGCTATTTTCTCCATCATCGGTGAGCAAATCGATGACACACAACCCTGGGAGAAAATAAGGAAAGCCAGAACTCAACTTATTAGATGCCACTAGAAGCTAATTGATAAGTTCAAAAGTCTATAGCATAATAGCTATACTAACCATTTTGAACAGTGTTCATCTTCACTGTATCATTGTCATTGTTCCTTCTTGAAGCATCGGGATGACTATAGAAAGAGAATATCAAGACATCAGATCTACACAAGAAGAAAACATCTTCCAATGAAAGAGCGGTAAACTATGCATACTGTGAACAGAAAATAGCATACTGCAAAACATGTATATGTCCAACCCCACAAAGAACTGATGCATACAATTTAGTAAATATATCATGAATGTAGGCTATGATGATCAAGCATTGGTTTTAGATCAGGGGTGGTCAAACTGAAGTGCTGGACATCCATGGAAAGATCCACTTACTCCTGTGGACATACTGTCTCTTCCAGGTGATTGGACGCAAATCCTGATACAACTTAAACAAAGAATGATTCAGGAAAGAGCCCAACAAATAAGGAAGAATGAGACTCGGGAAATAGTGCAGAAATACATACGTGTTTCTCTTACTATAACATGTTCAGATGGATAGAGGTTTTTGGTTTCCATTTGATTCGTATCTGGGAAGCATGCAGTTTGATATTTTGGTGCTGTATATTCAACATTTGAACCTCCCGTTCCTTGTACAATTATAAGGTCATAAATAGTATAAAGCTCATACAAAGATACTGAAATATCACAAAAGACATGATTCTAGCAGAAATGCAGAAATGCTATGCACCCAAACTTACAGGTATAGTGTTGTTTTTGTTGCCTTTTGTTCTTGTGGACGATAAAACTAGACTTAATACCTCTTTTCCCTTTTGACTAAACTGTGTTGTATTGTTCTATTTTCCATATTTCCCAAGTTCACAACCTAACATTAGTTTGTTTCTTGCATAGAAACATGTTGCTCTACCATAAATTTTACCCAAAATATTAAGTAACATTTCCATGAAAAGTTTGAACCAATTTGCTCCAACATGTAAGATACACCACTTTTGTGGCTTTACTCAAATTCTACACTAGGCACTAGGCAGGCTGTCTAGGGGAATGTAGACAAAGATATCCAATTATCCATGAATTTTCGCTAAGTTGCAGACCTTGGCACAATGACTCTCAAACTGGATACAATATTAAAGGTACATGCAGACAGTAAAGAGAACACAAAGGAGCAAGTAAGCGACTAACAGAAACATAAAAGTACCTTGTGTGCATCTGAAAGTGGAATCCGGACCATGTGTTGATAAGTTTAGCAGACTGAGAACATCAAGGGACCTATTATTTTCATGATGTGTGCATGGAACGTTTTTGTCAGTATAGCTCTCTAGCCCACTTAAATTTTGCTGCTGCTGTTGCCGTTTCCTTTGTTCAAAATATTGTTTTTGCCTGGTAGGTTAAAGGTAAGAAGCTAAGAACCAACTATAAATTATGTGATTAAAGTATTCCCACGATCTTTCGTGGAGGATTAAGCTTAATAAAGTACCAAATGGAAGACATTAATGTACCTCTTTTCCGTTGATTTTCTTGACTGAAAATATCCTCATTTAAGCACAATCAGAACATTCCATCATACCAAAAAAAAAAAAAAAAAGATTGTCAGTTGTAAACCATAGAAAAGGATCATGAGTTTATCAGTTTAATTACAATATTAGAAGCATACTACAGCAATTTAACTATATTACTCACTATTTCTCTCATATTTTTTTGGCATGGGTTAATTTATTATCGGGATTGAAGCTCTTAAAACAGCAATCAATAACCAGCTGAGTCTTTGCTGTACTAAAATTTTTTTGGCTATGATCTATACCATATACACAGGTCGATCGTCATCTTAAATACACCTAAGTCCTAAGGGAAAGTACTTCTGCTATTGGCCTTGTTGACATAATCTAAGGGAAGATATTCCCACTGAAAGTCGAGAGATATGAAATATGGTTCCAAACATCTTTTAACACCTTGATCTCTGTATGCTCTCCCAAATCAAGAGAAGGCTTGCACCCGCCTTCGTTTATACCCTTTTCCAGCCACTGAATGGTATAGGTTGTGTAGAACTAAAAGCTTTTAAGCAAGCCACAAGAGTGGAACCCCTCCGTGTGTAGTGTTTTCCTAACTTAAAGATGTTTAATCACCTAAACGTTACAGCATGCTAATATGGGGCTCTGGGAAAAGTCTAGTGACCAAGCTCTCAATAGACAAAGGTGAGATGAAACTGATATTCAGAAAAGCAGTAAAAGATAACCTAAGAAATCTGGTGCACAGTAAAAGATCAATAACAGTTGAAGAGAAATGTCAATAATACAATTGATACTTGGTGAACCACAAGTTACAATTGCTAACCAATTTACAGATGAGGAATCCTTGGACTATAATGGAAAGTGATTTGCTGACCGAAACTTACAGTAGTCACTTTCCGCCGTGATCCTCCCATCCATTGTAACATTTCCAAGATGTGTAATATTATTATAAGACCTAAATAAACAGCATAAATAGAAAATAAATAAAAGAATAAGACATATGACATATGACATATGAGGATCAACTTAATCATATTCATATGAGAGAAATTGTTCTAAGATGGTATTATCTATTGGTTGCTAAAGCTTCCACAGTTCATTATCAAACTCTGTCACGAAGTAAAAACATAAAGCCCAATCCCTCTATAATTAAATAGGGGATTGGTCCTGCTAGAAATAGTTAGCTGTGTTAGAGGCAGTGAGCCACTTGTGTTGCCAATTTGCCACGTCATCAATATGGTATGTTGCTTTGTGAATTTGCTAGTGTGACAGGGTTGTCATGTGCTGTTATTGTATGCCCATAACCGTTCCATGGTGCTTGTGCGGTAAACTTGATTCATCTTTATTTTTCATTCTGTTGCTTTTGTTTTCGTGATTAAAACATGTAGTTTGATTCAAATTCGTTTTCGAATCAAACAAAATCTCGCTCAAAACAAAACAAAACTCATTGATTCGTATTGTCTTGATTCAACAAAAATTTGTAAAATTTTCTCAGATTCATATTCGTTTTTGTATCTGTTCATACAAAATAGAATCTACAAAAATCACAAACAAAATCAAATTACGTTTAAAACAAGATTCCTGGAATAGAATGGAGTTCACAGAATTACTCAAATCCATCGAATACACAGCACCTTCACAAAAAAAGGCGAATCGATCAAGTCTACAACTTAGAAACTCAAACATACCTGTGTTTAGAGGGAGGCTTGCTCAACAATCTAGGCTAGTCTTCACCAATTTCCACTGCTTCTAGTGCATTATCAGAAAATAAACAAAAGTTTATAAACCAAATCTGTCAAAATATTATGCACAATTGATCTCAGTCAAATCTCATGTTTATCGGGTCCTCTATCTTGGATTGGAAGGAATAGAGCTAACGCTTCCAAGTCTGGGATGTGAATAAACCTAGCAGCTAAAAATGTATAAGAACCTGAATAAAAAATTCAAAAACTCATGAAAACAAAAAAGTAAACTATTTAAAATTTGGATTGCATGAACAACTAAATAGTATAAAAGCTCCTCCAGGTCAAGAGTTCCACCAGCAATTGTGTTCATAAATTAGCACCAAGAGGTTATAACAGTAGGTGCAATAAAATCATGTAATTCTCGTAACAATAAGATCAACTGATGTTATTGACGCATTTGCGCATGATAAATGTAACTATTTGAGCAACAAAAAGAATTAAAACTCTTGAATATATAATCTTTCAACTTCGATAAGAAATCATCAGCTATTCAACTTCGTAGGTAAACGTAAAACATTAAGACCTACGATCGAATATCTATTGCATGAACTAATAATCAACAATGACAGATGATCAAACTACTGAGATGAATATCATCAATGGAGGAGAAAGAAATTACCTAGAGGAGATTACAGGTCGCCAGTTAGGTTTGAAACTTCGGGAGGCACGAACAACTTAGCGCGCTGACACTGGACTGGACTTTGGTGATAAATTTAAATCCTTTTAAAATAGAGGGGGTGTTGGTACCATTTACTACAAGTCTACAACAGGTATTTATAGTTTTATACGACTTGATCTGATTTTTTGTTAGGGTAACATAAATTGTCATAATATTAATAAATTAGATTAGATGTTTAAGCAATATATGGGTTGGATTTTTAAAAAACGATAAATTTAAAACACTAATATAAAATATTAAATAATTACAAAACATGAAACGAATAAAAGTTTAAAGAAATAACGGCAAACGGCGTCAACACCATAGTGGTGGTAGAAGTATTTATGTGCGGTTGAGGATAGACGTGAGGTTTGAAACGTGATATTATGATATAAAGAGACGTGAATGTATCTTTTGTACATAAATGATTATTACTGAATATTAAATAAATATAAACTAATTTAAATTGATAAAATAAAAAATATGGTTAAATATGATATTTTGAAATGTAATAAAGGGTAAATATGATATTTGTGAAGTAGAATGAACAAATATGATATTTTAAGGTTTATAAAGAGCATATAAGCAATTTCTCTAATAACTTTAATTTAATTTTGAAGTGAAAAGTCAATATTAGAATTGTAATTTTGATTAGATAGATGGTTAAGATTGAGTAATTAAATTTATTTTATTACTTTAATGGTTAATATCGTATAATAAATTTGATATAAGTTAGTCTTTTATTTATGTGAAAGATATTCTTTTTGTTGATAAACTAGTTTAAATTTTAATATGTAACAAAATATAAAGTGCAAAATACGTGAAAATACAAAAACTTTGTCAATATTGTCATTGTATGCAATCAACTTTACTTTGTACCTAAAAATACACACAACTAAAAAATTTGGTTCATTGTATATAATTGGTAACCTAATTACCAATTGAAACACCTACTGATAGTCTATAATGTAAGTTATTGTTGATGTATATCAGTTACCAATTGTATACAATGAACCAAATTTATAAGTTGTGTGCGTTTTTAGGTCCAAAATACCGGTTATTTCTTTTATTTTTGAAAATCGGTAAGTTCTCTATTGTCATATACTCATATGTAACTTGCATACAATGAACGAAATTTGTAAGTTGTGTTATTTTTAGGTACAATAAAGTTGTTTGCATACAATAACAATATTGGCAAAGTTTGTAGTATTTTCGCACAATTTACGCAAAAAGAAAATAGTATCTTGAAACACCTACTGATAGTCTATAATGTAAGTTATTGTTGATGTATTATTTACGTGACAGCCTACCTGACACCTATATTATCCACCATTCCACCACATCATTAATTAGGAGCTAATTTTTTTAATATTTATAAGAATGTTAATTATAAGTTAAGTGTTTATCAGTTAACATTTTATATCTAGTTGTTAATTAACTCTTTATTACATACTAGTTTAGAGATCTGTGTATTACACGGGTTGGTCATAGATAACTTATTAATAATAAAAAAACACATGGAATAATTACTAAGGAAATGAAATACAAAATCAAATATAAATCATAAATTGGAAAATATTTATTTGCATATAACATTAATTGTCTTGTTACTAAGTTTACTTTTTTTATATAAGATTAATATCTTTTATCCTTCTCTACTTTTAACTCTACATAAAGCAACATATAGTTGACCATGAGAAAAAACATGGTCCTTCAAATACAAACTCACTCTTGATAGCGATCGCCCTTGGTTTTTGTTTATCGTCATTGCAAAACAAACCACAAGTGGAAATTGTCTTCTTTAAACTTTGAAATGAATCCTCTTATTGGAAGAAGTCATACACATCATTGGAATTAAATGCCGTTCACCAATATTAGTTCCATATATATCTTCTACTTCAATTACACGCTTACCATCGATGTGACTCGTAGCCTACTTCCATTACATGAGCCTTTTTGTTGATCATTATTACGTAATAACATTACAGGGAGAATTTACCTTCCGAAAACAATACCACCAAAAGGTTTTTCTAGAAGCCAATATATCTTGTAAATTGCGATTTAAAGCCTCAAATGCATGTTTGCGTGTCATCGCTGCTTCATCCAAGAGGACCAAGATAATCAACTTTGTCCTCTTTAGTAAATAAGTTACATCAGTATCTGACTTAATCGTACAGAGAGAGTCTTCATGTAGATATATAGGAATTCGAAATTTATATTTGCAGGTCAATAAAGTTTAGTAAGAGAAGGTTGCATAGGTATCTATTTTTGCGATTTACATACCGATTGGGAGAAGGTTGTCAAGTCATACAATTGCAAAAGTTTCAATTGAAGGATTAAAATGTTGGGTCTTATGTAAGATTTTTCAAGTTCAAGCATGCACTGGTGCTTCTACTCTTGATGGATATTTGCAAATATTCTTGAAAAAAATCATTGTTTTTGGTTCTATGGAGGATAAAGAAATTTGAGCAAAAGTAAGAATTATTGGTACCTTGTCTTCAACATTATTATTATAACATAAGATAACAATCTCAAAATGTTTATATAGTTGTTATGTTGGTTTATATTTAGAGATCTTAATTTGTAAGAACTTTGTATCTCAATCTTTGAAACCTTTGTTGTTCATGAAATAATAAACTATTTATCTTATATTGTTGTTTTTATCCCAATTCAATTATTGACATATACTCTAGCCATATATTATGGTAATATTTTAAAAAAAAAGTCACATAGATACCGGTTTTAATACAACAGGTCTATAAATAATACTATTAAGTGAGAATGCATACCGGTCTCCAAAGTGAAGTTAAACCGGCCTTTATGTAGAATTTGATTAGGGCCACGTATGATAAACCGGTCTATATGTGAGTTTAGACCGGTTTATAACCGGTCTTTATGTTATTCCTAGACCACCCCTATTAAGACCAAACGAAAACCGGTCTTTTTATTCATTAAAACCGGAATAAAAAATGCATGCGTGTAATAAAAAATGGGACATGTGGCAGATGTATAATGTGTTGAAAATGAGCTGGAAAAAGAAAAAAAATATATCTAAAAAATGGACATGTGGCAATATGTTATATGTTTATTAATATTTATAGATTATAGATAGATTTACCATCTAATAATTTAAGTAGTAATTTTATATACATTAATTCCTAGGTTTTTTTGAGTTAGCTTTAAATTTCTTTAGAAAGCAAGTATTTCATTACCAATAGCATACCAGATATACCAAAAAAGCAACTACAAATTTGCAAGTTCGCAAGACACGAACACGCGATCCCTCACATTATAATAGACCAAATACGCACACACCAACACCCAAATGAAGCACTCTAAATTTGGTTCAAGAAATCGAACGAGGCAGCCACACAACCATACTTAAAGAACACATATCGAGCTCAAACCTAAATCTATCGCTCTTTTTGTCATGGTTGGCGGATCTAGAACGATCAACAAAGGTGATAGTGGATTCAAACATATCTAAGGAGTCCACTAGTAAGAGAGTCAGTAGAGAAAATAGAGAGCGTAGAGAGAGAAGGTGATCACCAAAGGGAACGACGGTTGTGGACAGTAGAGGGGAGTCAACCGTGGTGAGTTTTGATCTTTCTTGCATACGTAGATAGAAGAGAGAGAGAGTGTGTGTGTCTATGTTTGTGTGTGTGCGCGCACACACACTTTTAATTTTATGAGGTTTTATTTTTAATAATTTTGTCAATCTAATTGCCATATAAGCTAATGGTTGTCACATTGTTAAATTGTAACTAGTAACCTATTAATCCGGTTGACTCAAATGTATGCGACCTAACCTGGGTATCACTATGACCGTTTCATTACCCTTCCCTAACCACCCCAAGATACCTAGTGAGGTTTGAACCCGTGACCTCTTTGAGGACGAGACACCTTACCACTAGACCACCTTGACGGTGGTTATATTATATTATATTTATTTGTAATTTGTCTAATTTGGTATAATCAGAATTACTACATGAAAAATCCTCATCTTATTATCTTAGAGGGATAATCATAATTTTAAATCTTTTTTATTTTAAACAAGCTTTTATAAACTTATTATTTCAAAAAAGATTTCTATTTTAAAAGCACATATTATCGCTAAATTAATATTCAAAATCATCGAACGCAACAGGACAACAGAAAATGGCAAAGGAATCGCTAACCAGCGGTTAGCAATTATAGAATGCATTAAATCACTCGTAGTTATGACATGCATGATTGTCGTATAATAAAAAACTCCTCAAAGAGTAATCTCCTCGACGGTTACTTTTTTAACAAAATAGCCGTTTCGAACCCGTCCTTTGAGTGACGAGCGTTTGGACGATGAGCGCTTACGAGTGACGCGTAATGTCTGACAACGGTAGATGAGCTTGTCATGAGTGGACGATGAGCATTGGCGGACCTAGATGTAGTTTGGCGGTGGCACAGGCCACCAGTCAATTTTGCAAACTAAGTGGAAATTTTAATGTATTTGAGCTGGTACCACAAGTCAAATTTTGGGAGTGACACCAGTGATTTTTTGCCACCAAAATCTAATAAAAAAGAATTAAAAAAAATGATAAGATATTGTTCGATTTTCGATTTATAACTTTAAATTACTTTAGTTTACCTCAAAAATAACAATTTAATTAACAAGACTTCATTTAAATTGTGTTTTGTTTTAAATTTTGGCCCTAAAATACTGCAACAACAACAACTGAAACCTCGTTAATCCAACCCGATTAACTGGAACTCTAAGAAAAAGACCTCGAATAGAAATCCTGGATTCGCTACTGATGACGAGCACTCAACATAAATCATGAATCCCCTACCGACGACAAGCACCAATACGGGTGGTGTTAACAATTTTCAAATCTCGACATACAACCAAAGTCGGCCAAAACCAAGATTTACCGATAGCCCTGCTACTTGGATAACAGTACAAGCTCCCTTGAGTGCAACAAATGCCCCTCAAGATCAAATACTGTAAATCCCTAAGCATAAGCCCAGCCGGCATACCAAAGCTGATCTCCCGCCCAAACATGTATACAGTTTATCAAGAGCGCAACAACTATCAGGATGTCATATCCTGCATATCCGAAGATATAGATCCACTCACCAAAATCTTCAAACTCTGGCCACTCAGCAATCTAATCTACTGATCCTTGCCACCACCTGAGCAAACAACTACTAGTCAGTATTTGCTTAATAAATCCACAATAAGCATAATACTACAGTTATTATACATGTACATAAAATCAGCAAGTACATTCTTCTACATATCACACGTACTAAAAATCTACAATTACACAATCATCAACTACAGATATATCCGAATTCACAATTACTCTTTACAACTTGTAAATCTGTAGATTCATTCAACTCCTTAGCTTAGGCAATACATAATCTCTCATTCATACACTTGATACAATGTTCAATTCAATTCATCAGTATCATCAATGAGTTATTAGTTCAATCTTCATTCAGATTCATCATTGAATTCCCCAATTCCGAGCATAGGCATAAGTGTAATCCCAATCAAGTCCAAATCCGATTAAATCATACTTTGAATTTAAGTATGGGTTCAAATCCGATCAACTCTAATTCCAAGATCAAGTACAATCCGATAAAACCAATTCCGAGAAAAAGGCACAATCCGAGAAAAGTTGAATTCCGATAAAAGTCACATTCCGATAAACACTAATTCCGAGCAAAGGCAAATAAACAATTCTGAGTAAACAGGATTCCGAGTAACTTCAAATCCGACAATACTCAATTCCGATATATTTGAATTCCGAGTAAGGGCAAATTCCGATAAGAGTTAAATTCCGATAAAGGGCACATAACAAATCCGAGTAAATGGGATTCCGATGAAATCATTGTAAATATCCAATTCCTATTCTTTTATCGGATTTATATCAATTCCGATTGAATTCTATCGGAATCCTCTAATTCCGATAGACTTAATCAATTCCAAGCCCTTCAAATCCCCAATTCCGATCGATTCATCACCCAGAATCCGATAAACTCAAATTCATGCCTAACTTCAATTTAAATTCTGATTTTAGTCATACATGTTAATCCACTTTCCAGAAATCATTATAAGCATAATATAAACATATTTAAACATCAATCTCTAGCATGCAACAACCTAAGATCATCAATTCATCATATAAGTCTTTCAATCGGAATTCATCTATATATAACTAAAACAGAAATTAAACATCAATTATCATAATGTTACTGAATTCCAACCTTCTATGGATGATAAATGCTTCAGCTAACCAATTACACAATTAAGATCACTAGATTTCTATCTCTTCTTCTCTCCTTCTTTTGGTTCGGCCGAGAGCTCTCAACACACACACACACTTTGATCAATTTGCATGTAATGTGAGTGTTGTGTGTGTGTTGGTGACTAAGTACATACAAGTTAGACACCTCATAATCCACTACCATATTATTAATATTATTTATTAAATCAATAATAATAAAACACATAATAATAGTAATAATAATAATATAACTTCACATAATTTAACTAATTAAACGTAAACCCCAAGATTAATTAAATTAACTACTTTAATCTTATCAGGACGGTTTAGGGGTGTTACTGTAACACCGCAAAAATACAAGCCATTTTTTTTTTAAAAATCACAGCGGAAGTAATACGTCATAAAACTAAAAAGGAAATAACATCAAAAGTTAAAACCAACACTGTACAAACATACAGTACTTCCTTTAGTGTTACAAAACATTTCATAAAGTATGGCTCATCATTTTAAAACCCAAAATATCATAGCTACGGTCAAACTTTCCCTGTACACAAAAGCTGCAACCTACCGTGCTCTCAAAACCTGAAACAGAGAGTTAGGGTGGGGAATTAGCACAAAGCTAAGTGAATGGAAATCAAGCCACAAGCAATTAAAGCAGAACCACAACGATCACAAGAACAGTTTATCTCAAATATCAAAGGACCGGCGGCTCTGCCGAGCCTACGACCAATGCTGGCCATAGCAATGATCTACCGATAGCCATCTGCTAACTGGCACAGTTAAACCCCCTCTGCTACAACAAATGCAACAGAGGATCTAAAACTGCCTAACCAGAAACAACTGACCCAGCCCAAAACCACGCTTAGCTGACCTCTGCCACAAACATCATGAGCACAATTTCATGCCTTGATACTCATATCTTGGACACAATTTCAATAATCATCACATAACCAGTCAAGCAATCACATCAGACTAAACAGTCTATCGCATGATTAATCGTATAAAATTCAAGTAACCATAACAGTTACAACTAAAACCACCGGTGCATTAAAGTCCACTCACCTGTGTCCTCGACACCCACCAAACTCAGTTGTCTAATTTCACTGAGGCTTCGGATTCCCTGAGAACACAATACAACCAAATTAGTGAATCTAATCTCAATTAATTCAATAATTCAAGTAGCTACACAAATGGGTCAAAACTAAGCCATTACACAAAACTCATATAATCAATATGGAAAACTTCCAAAACCAATTAAGATATCCATATATGTTACCAACAAAGTGTAACAACCAACAAAACACATTTAAAGTCCAATTCATAAAATTAAAGTAGCCTTATATCATGAATTAAACATAATTAATTCAAATCGTTCTACACATGTTTCCTTATCAAAACCATTCATATATACATATCCTATAACCATGCATGTAATAGGTACTAGCAGCAAATAACAGCGAACAAGAAAACACGAAGCAAAACAGAACTTGCAGAGCTGTGCAGGTAAATCTCGCGCCGCGGCCACCCATTGCCTCCGCGCCGCGTAAATTTACGCACAGCAAACTGCAGTTTCTGTTTGCTCGCACCAGCAGCCAAAAACCCACATGAAACTCGATTTCCAGGCAGCTAAATCGAACAATAACACTTCCAAACATTCAAACAACATCAACTAACATATAAGGAACAACAAAACACATTTCTAATCATCAAATCATGCTTTTAGATTCTCAAATCCAACCCAATACTTCCATTAATGGTGTTCTTCAAGCTTCTCACCAAATATCCAGAAATCACTTACAATTTAATACTAAATCAGTAAGTAAGATCCATAGAACATATAAGAACATGTATCAAATTCGGATTAGGTATA
Source organism: Pulicaria dysenterica (assembly GCA_947179395.2). Lineage (NCBI taxonomy): Eukaryota > Viridiplantae > Streptophyta > Magnoliopsida > Asterales > Asteraceae > Pulicaria > Pulicaria dysenterica. Next base: position 75,672,917 of record OX359292.1, on the reverse strand, counting down.
AACCCACATGAATCTTGAACCCTAGAAAATCAAGTAGCATGTTTTCTTCAAAACCCCATCAAGAACTATCAAGAACTAATCAAATCAATAAAACATACCTTTAATCAACAAATCCCACACACAAAATGAAGAATCAAAGGATGGAATATGTGAGTTCTTTGGTGGGTTTTCTCTTCACTTCACCAAGAAAGCAAGATAAGCACAAAATGAAGAAACTTGACTTCACAAAGTCAATTATAACCACAAAAGTTGGCTGGGATTTTAATTAAAACAACACACAGTGCCAAATACTGTTATCTAGCATACAGGAACCTAAATAAAGCGGTCCTATTCAATTCATTAACAAGCAACGAGGTATTATTCGGGACCCTCGTATAAAAACGAATCATATGGTAACAATATCATATAAAAATATTAAACTAATATTTTTATCTCTTATCTCGCGGTCCAATTTAAATACCAAACAAGCATCAAATAAATATATAAATAAATAGCAGATAATTATAAACAATCAAATATACTAATATAAACAATTAAATAACTTACCACCGCCACAAAACGACCAGGCCCTAAACGCGGGTGTTACAAATCTCTCCCCCTAAAGAAGATTCCGTCCCCGGAATCTCATCGCGGTTGGCGGAGATTGCGGTTGGCGGTGGTCGGCGGCAGTGGCGGTGGCGGCGGTAGTGTCGGTGGCGGTTGGTGGTGGTCGGCGGAGGTGTCGGTTAGTGGTGGTCGGCGATGGCAGTTTGTGGTGACGGTGTTGGAGGTGGCGGTTGTTGCGGTGGCCGTTGGTGATGGTTAGGGGTGGTCGGTGGCGGTGATGGTTGATGGTGGTCGGCAGAGGCGGCGGTTGGTGGTCGGCAGAGGCGGCGAAGCTTGGTGGTGGTCACCGGCGGTGGTGGAGGTGGTGGCTGGTAAATATAGTAAATAAGACATTTCTTAAAATTAAAAAAACTAACAGTCTTATCTCGCAGATATTCGCAGACGTAAGACCCTTTAAACCACATCTTATCTTGCAGATATGAAATAAAACATAAGAAATTTATGTCTTCAAAAAACAAACAGCACAATATCTCTCTTACAAGTTTGACTACGATGATCGATATATCCTTTCCCATAACAAGTGATGAAAGAGTGCTCGATGAGTGGATTTAACTTCTCACATGATTCTATACACTTCTGAAACCGTCTTGGATCCCAAATATACCCGTGTGAAAGTTACACTAGTTCTCAAATTTTTGTTTAAGAAAGAAATAATATGACTTAAGAGAAACAAAAAAGTTGAGTTTCTAAAGTAGAAAAATAAAAGATATAATTAAAAAAATTCGTACGTATAAAAATTGTTTATACAAAACATATATAAATTTTTTACAACATATAATACAAATTATTAATACATGAACTATTATATGCGAATAAGGTGATATATCATTCTATTTATCTTTCTACTTACAAGATCAATACAAGTGTCTAAATTAATAAAAAATATGAAAAATAAGAATTAGTAGAATCCACGTATCATGTTGTAATAAGCAAAAGTATCTCGGGTTAGATTTTTTTTTTTTTTAGTGGTTGGGGGTGGTTGGGATTGTGGGTGATGAAGGGGTTAGGTATGGGATAGAGAGGAGTTTCTATTATTTATTAAAAACATGGCGCAAGTAAAATGAGAAAGTTTTATTTAACAAGCACGCATTTAAATTTTTAAATACATGATCACGAATCACTTATGTTTTTCGACAAGGACAAATAATATATTTTTTTTCAAACTCAGAGTGAACCTGTTATAAGGACAAATAAAAGGACTTGTGTTGTTACATTATCTGTGTTATATATATATATATAGGGGAGGGTTCATGCGAGAACCGCGAAAACCAATCTCAACCGTTCCTTGGATGTAGGAAGTTTCATGGATGGTGAGCATGGAGAGATAGAGTGTGGCAGGGTGCATGTGAGGAATTCATGGGTGGGCAATGACATTGAAGGAGGGGGAATTGGACGGCTCAGATTGGTTCTCGCGGTTCTCGCACTAAGAATGGTTCTCACATGAACTTTTCCTATATATATATATACATATATATATATATATATATATATATATATATATATATATATATATAGGGGAGGGTTCATGCGAGAACCGTTGTTAGTGCGAGAACCAATCTCAGCCGTTCCTTGGATATGAGAAGTATCATGGATGGAGAGCGTGGAGAGATAGGGTGTGGCAGGGTGCATGTGAGGAATTCATGGGTGGGCAATGACATTGAAGGAGGGGGAATTGGACGGCTTAGATTGGTTCTCGCGGTTCTCGCGCTAACAACGGTTCTCGCATGAACTTTTGACTATATATATATATATTAATGTGTCCATTGAGAACCGATTTTAGTGCGAGAACCAATCTTAGCCGTTGATTTTAGTGCGAGAACCGATTAATGTGTTCATGGATGGAGAACGTGGGGGGATCAAGTGTGGCAGGGTGTATGCGAGGAATTCATGGGTGGGCAATGACATTGAAAGAGGGGAAATTGGACGGCTCAGATTGGTTCTCGCACTAAAAAAATGGTTCTCAATGGAACTTCTTCCTATATATATATGACTTGCATTGTATCGTGATTCATGATTTATAATTTATAGTAAATTAAACGATATACAAATCAAACTCAATCTTTAAATCATATATCACAGTACTACAGTAGCACTTGGTTATTACAATATAAAAACGAAAAACAAAAACCCTTAAAATGATCGAGGTTTAGCGACAATAGTAGAATGTTTCAGGATATGCATACTGAACTGCCCGCCTTTCTCACAAGTGTCAAGCTTAGACTGCCCTGGTGGCGGCAACAGCTCGAAGTTCTGCACCAAACGCCCGAGCGTAATACTGAGGATCGGCAATGCAAGAATAATTCCGGGGCAACTCCTTCTCCCGACTCCAAACGGTACGTACCTAAAGTCATTCCCGTTAGCCTCGACCTTCGCTTCCTCTTCCAAAAACCTCTCTGGCCTAAACTCGTCTGGTTTTTTCCATTGCTCGGGGTTGTTGGCTAGCAACCAGGCGTTGACTAAGATCTTGCTTTCAGCAGGGATGTCAAACCCACCTAGCTTAGCATCATGGAGGTTCATGTGTGGGACTAGGAGCGGGACGGCCATACGGAGACGAAGTATTTCTTTGACCACGGCTTGAAGGTAAGGTAGGTTTTGAACATCGGGCTCGGTGATCTGGACACCTGGTCCGAGCTTGGTGTCGAGCTCGTGCCTGAGCTTGGCTTGGATCTCTGGGTGGTTCACGAGCTCCGCGATTCCCCATTCGATTGACCACAGAGTTGTCTCGATTGCTGTTTTTACAAAAATATAATGAAATAAACAATAAATATAAATTCAAGAAATTCACATTTGACTTTGTAACATGAAATGTTAAAATGGTCACACAAAATCCAAGAAATCAAATCTCAATCTATCTATATCTTATATAATCTCAAGTGGCATGTGTAATTAAGCTTCATTTGAAATCCAATGTAATTAGATAAGGTCTAAATTTGATGTGATACTCAATTAGGTGATTTTGTCCCACATAAGAAGATACAAAGAAATACACATGAAACCAGTTGACTATTGATATGTCTTCTCATGAGTTTGACAATTGGACATGGTTTTTAAACCCGGACCGGTCATTGAACCGGACATCATAATCGTTCATCGGTCCTGAACCGTATTTAAAAACCGGATGATATACTTATTAATTTGAATACTATAAAAGTACCTAAATACAAAACATATGTAATTAAATATTTTAACTTACATAAAACAACAATCTTTAACATTTATAATTTATAATTTTATATATACATTATCAAACATTAAACTTTACTACTATTAGATTTTACTATAATCTTCAACAATTTTATGCTTTACTATTAATCATCTAATCTAAATATCTAAATATACGTATAAGCTAAAACATTAGTTATTGAATAAAAATACTGCAGTTTAAAGAATACCAAGGAAAATGAATCACAACAAAAAAAGACATTTATTAACTATTTACTTGATGGACTTATGGACTCTTAAGTCTGAAAAAAGAAAACAAATGAAAACCATATCCCACATCGCTAGCTGGCAAAACAAGGAGATATATATATATATGGGAAGGTTCAAATTAGAATGAGAAATTAATTGAGAATGGGAGACCCAATCTCAGCCGTTCATTTTGTAAGTGGAATTCATAGATGGAAAGCATAGAGGAATCGAGTGTGGCAGGGTGCATGTGAGGAATTCATGGGTGGGCAATGACATATAAGGAGGGGGAATTGGACGGCTAGGATCAAGTCTCCCATTCTCAATTAATTTAAGGTTCTCATTTGAACCTCCCACTATATATATATATAGATAGAGGGAAGTTCCATCGAGAACAAAAAAAAAATGCGAGAACTGCGAGAACCGATTTAAACCGTAAAATATCTACCAAACTCCAAAATATTAAATTATGAAAATTATACCAAATATGCTCTTTAACATGACATTCATATTGCTATATTTTTTTCAACAAAAAAGTTTCGTTTTGCCGGGTTTTTTTTCTATCACTATAAGGTATGTTACATATATGTAATCAGTACTTAACATATTTGTAATCAGTACTATAAGGTATGTTACATATATATAACGAATTTTTTTTGTTGAAAAAAATATAGCAATATGGATGTCATATTAAAGAGCATATTTTTGTCGTTAATTTGGTATAATTTTCATAATTTAATATCTTTCCGTTTGGTAGATATTTTAGTTTTAAAAAGATGGGGATCAGTTCTCGCAGTTCTCGCATTTTTTTTTTCTCTATGGAACCCTCCCCTATATATATATATATATATATATATATATATATATATATATATATATATATATATTATGATCCCACATTGCTTTTAAGAAACAAACCGAAGGATGTCCATACATATATTTTTACCAAACATGAAAGTATCATGTAGCGTAATTCAAGGTAATGTGTTAAAACATAAATAAATGCAAATAATAAACGAGACTAGTAAAGAGGATCGTACCAGCAACATTGATGTTTTCAACAATGTAAAGAACATTGTCTTCGTTGATCTCTCCCTTATCCTTAGCTTCAAGAATGTGATCCATGGCGCATTTCAATTGGTTGTTGTCCATCTTCTTCGTGCTTCCAAGCTTCCTGTTTTACCCCAAAACAAAACACTAATTACCTCATCGAATCCAAATCTAATGTAAATGACCCCCAAATTCAATCGAATATCCAATTAGATCAGAAAATGCCCAAATCGGAGGAATTGAAGAAGAAATACTTACTTTCTTTCATCAACGAAGTAGTCCTTGAAGAGCTGTATCCTTTTTTCCTTAACTTCCTTGCACAATTTCAAGTAATTCCTCAAAAATGGTCGTAAAATGGGGATGAAATCACCATAGTTATACTCGAAGCTCTGTGCCAATCGACTTCTCTCACCATTCAATGCCTTGAGTTTCAAGAACAACGGATCCTCTTCACTTTCGAATCGTCTATCGAACATGATCCTGAACATATTGTTATACATCATGAGCTGTAACCGTCTCCGGATCACAATACCTTCCGTCGCCGATGCCGGATTCTTCTTCACATTCTCGACAACCGCCGCCGCCTCAGCCTCCCACCACTGTCTGTACTGCTGCACGACTTTGTTGGTGAAGAACGGCACCGTCATGATCCGTCGCATCTTACGCCAGTGCTCGCCGTAAACGGTAAACACCATATCCTGTCCTTTTCCAGTGAAGATATCGAACACAACGTTACGTGTTCTGGAACCGAACTCAACGCCCTGTGTGTGTAGTACCTCTTTCGCGAGCTCAGGCGTTGAAACCACCACGAGGTTGCGCTGACCCATACGGAGGAGGAAGATCTCGCCGAACTTTTTGGCTAGATCGGTTAGGTTCCGGTGGTTGAGATCATCGCCGACTTGGAGCCAGTTGCCGAAAATGGGGACGGGAATGGGTCCCGGAGGAAGCTTAAACTTCTTGCCACGAAGCTTAGAGATGACTATTGCGACAATTATGGATGCAAACAAGGCTATGAGGGTTTTCTCTACAAGGAGAAGATCCATGGCGGATTGCGGTGGCCGCTAGAGGTGCCGAGTGGTGATGTACGTCAAGTAATTTTATAGTTTTATGCATTTGTCGGAGGGAGAACGGCAAATTTATAGAGGTAATGACAGAAGGATGACGCCGTCAGCCAAGTTTGACGGTAAACCTGCCTACGGCTTAATCATCTTATTTTATCTTTGTATTTGTACTCGTTACCTCAATAATAACTACCTTTTTTTCTTCTTAAATTTTACACATAATACAAAAAATGACCAGTAATAAAAAATATATATCTTTCTACTATTTGTTCCTACTTAATTCTCCCATCTTCTAAATATTTTTGATATGCGTAATACATTTACTCTCTTTCATAATACCATTATTCATTTTGACACTTGTATTAATCAAATAAGTAGGAGAACAAATATGAAAAAATAATCAAATGATAAATCATTTCTCTTAAAAAAAATATAAAGATATAAAAGCTCTCTTTATACTATGCTGTATTTCAAGTTCATGTTAAGCCATGATTCTTTTGATATCCTTATAAAATAAGATAATTACATATATATTTTTATAACACTTAATATTATTATTTAATATTCTTCTAAGACCATTGCATCCCATCAGATGTTTAGGAGGGAGTATGGTGCCGTATCAGTACCGGTTATACGGAGTGCTGAATTTGGTTTAAAGATGATACTGAACACTGTACCGAGTTTTTATATATGATAATGGTCATGGGCGGACCCCCCTTATGCTCGGGGGGTTCGTGGGACACCATTGTTACAACATTTCGAATTTTACTTGAAACAAAATAACTGAGCATGATATGGACCATATGGTTCGCCTTTGAAGTATTCGAAGTAATCCCTAACAAGCAGTGATCTCTCCAGTGATGGTAAGTGCAGTGATAATGTATGGTCAATGTGTCGACTGGAAAGCTTCAATAATAATATAAGGTACCCTACAATGTCTTTTAGGTCAGGATCATCTGATAATAAATCTTCATCCATGTCATAATAAAAAATAGTTGTCACTTTGGCTATGAAAATCAAGTTTGTGCTTTTTCCATGCTCAGGCAATGAAAGGTGAATCTATCACAAAACTTCAGAGTCGTGATCCATTATGTACCTTCAACTGAAAAAGCAACGTGATTCTCATGTACTAAATTTCCTCTTGAACTGCTATTTTCTCCATCATCGCTGAGCAAATCGATGACACACAACCCTGGGAGAAAAGAAGGAAAGCCAGAACTCAACTTATTAGATGTCACTTAAAGCTAATTGATAAGGTCAAAAGTCTATAACATAGTAGCTATACTAACCATTGTGAACAGTTTTCTTCTTCACTGGATCATTGTCATTGTTCCTTCTCAAAGCATTGGGATGACTATAGAAAGAGAATATCAAGACATCAGATCTACACAGGAAGAAAACATCTTCCAATGAATGAGTGATAACTATACATACTGTGAACATAAAATAGCATACTGCAAACCATGTATATGTCCAAATCCACAAAGAACTGATGCATACAATTTAGTAAATATATCATGAATGTAGGCTATGATGATCAAGCATTGGTTTTAGATAGGGGTGGTCAAACTGAAGTACTGAACGTCCATGCAAAGATCTACTTACTCCTGTGGACATACTGTCTCTTCCAGGTGATTGGACGCAAATCCTGATACAATTAAACAAATAATGATTCAGGAAACAGCCCAACAAATAAGGAAGAATGAGAGTCGGCAAAAGTGCAGAAAGACATACTTGTTTCTCTTACTATAACATGTTCAGATGGATTGAGGTTTTTGGTTTCCATTTGAATCATATCTGGGCAGCATGCAGTTTGATAGTTTGGTGCTGTATGTTCACCATTTGAACCTCCACTTCCTTGTACAATTATATATGAGGTCATAAATAGTATAAAGCTCATACAAAGATACTGAAATATCAAACAAGACATGATTCTTGCAGAAATGCTATGCACCCAAACTTACAGGTATGGTGTTATTTTTGTTGCCTTTTGTTTTCAAGGACGATAAAACTAGACTTAGTACCTCTCTTCCCTTTTGACTAAACTGTGTTGTCTAGTTCTATTTTCCTTATTTCACAAGTTCACAGCCTAACATTAGTTTGCTTCTTGTATAGAAACATGTTGCTCTATCATAAAGCCATAAAGGTTACCCAAAATATCAAGTAACATGTCCATTAAAAGTTTGAACCAATCTGCTTCAACATGTAAGATACACCACTTTTGTGGCATTACTCAAATTCTACACTAGGCAGGCTGTCTAGGCATGTACACAAAATTATTAAATTATCCATGAATTTTCGCTAAGTTGCAAACATTGGCACAATGACACTGAAACCGGATAGGATAGGATACAATTTTAAAAGGTACATGCAGACAGTAAAGAGAACACAAAGGAGCAAGAAAGCAACTAACATCAACATAAAAGTACCTTGTGTGCATCTGAAAGTGGAATCCTGACCATGTTATGATAAATTTAGCAGCCTGAGAACATCAAGGGACCTATTATTTTCATGATGTGTGCATGGAACGTTTTTCTCAGTATAGTTCTCTAGCCCACTTAAATTTTGCTGTTGCTGTTGCCGTTTTCTTTGTTCAAAATATTGTTTTTGCCTGGTAGGTTAAAGGTAAGAACCAACTGCGTATTAGATTACCTAAAGTATTCCCATGATCTTTCGTGGAGGAGATTCAGCTTATTATAGAACCAAATGAAAGACATTAATGTACCTCTTTTGAGTTGATTTTCTTGACTGAAGATTTCCTCATTTAAGCACAACCAGAACATTCCATCATATAAAAAAAAAGGTTGTCAGTTGTAAACCATAGAAAAAAATCATGAGATTCAGTTTAATTACAATATCAGAAGCATAGTACTGCAATTTAACTATATTACTCACAATTTCTATCATATTTTTTGACATGGGCTAGATTATTATCAGGATTGAAGCTCTTAAAACAGCAATCGATACCCAGCTGAGTCTTTGCCATACTAATATGTTTTTGGCTATGACCTATACTATATACACACACACGTATAGATCGTCATCTTGAATACTCCTAAGTCCTAAGGGAAAATACTTTTGCAATTGGCCTTGTTGACATAATCTTAGGGAAGATATTCCCACTGAGAATCTGAGAGAGACACAATGTGGTTCCAAACATCTTTTAACACCTTGATCTCTGCATGCTCACCCAAATCAAGAGAAGGCTTGTACCCGCCTTCGTGTATACCCTTTTCCAGCCACTGAATGGTATAGGTTGTGTAGAGCTAAAAATGTGTAAGCAAGCCACAAGATGGAACCCCTCCGTGTGCAGTCTTTTCCTAACTTAAGGATGTTTAAACACCTAAACATTACAGAATGCTAATCTGGGGCTCTGGGAAAAGTCTACTGACTAAGCTCTCAATAGACAAAGCTGAGATGAAACTGATATTCAGGAATGCAGTAAAAAGATAACCTAAGAAATCTGGTGCACAGTAAAAGATGAATAACAGTTGAACAGATATATCAAGAATACAATTGATACTTGGTGAACCACGAGTTACAATTGCTAACCAATTTACAGATGAGGAACCTTGAAACTATAATGGAAAGTGATTTGCTGACCGAGACTTACAGTAGTGACTTTCCGCCGTGATCCTCCCATCCATTGTAACATTTCCAAAATGTGTAGTATTATTATAAGACCTAAATAAACAACATAAATAGAAAGTAAATAAAAGAATAAGACATATGAGGATCACCTTAATCATTTTCATATGAAGAAATTGTTCTAAGATGGTATTATCTATTGGTTGCTAAAGCTTCCACAGTTCATTATCAAACTCTGTCACGAAGTAAAAACATAAACCCCAATTCCTAGATAATTAAAAAGGAGATTGGTCCTGCTAGAGATAGTTAGCTGTGTTAGAGGCAGTGAGCCACTTGTGTTGCCAATTTGCCACGTCATCTTTATGTTATGTTGCTTTGTGAATTTCCTAGTTTGACAGGGTTGTCATGTGCTGTTATTGTATGCCCATAACTGGTCCATGGTGCTTGTGCAGTAAACTTGATTCATCTTTATTTTTAATTCTGTTGCTTTTGTTTTCGTGATTCAAACATATAGTTTGATCAAATTCGTTTTCGAATCAAACAAAATCTCGTTCAAAACAAAACAAAACTCATTGATTCATATTGTCTTTATTCAAACTAATATTTGTAAAATTTTCACAGATTCAAATTCGTCTTTGTATCTGTTCATACAAAATAGAATCTACAAAAATCACAAACAAAATCAATTACGTCAAAAACAAGATTCCTGAAATAGTATGGAGTTCAACAAATTCATGGAATACACACAGCACCTTCACAAAATAAGGTGAATCTATCAAGTCTTCGATTCAGAAACTCAAACGTACATGTATTTGAAGGGAGGGTTCCTCAACAATCTAGGCTGGGTATACTACTTCTTCACCGATTTCCACTGCTGCTAGTGCATTATCAGAAAATAAACAAAAGTTTATATGCCAAATCTGTCAAAATATTATACACAATTGATCTCAGTCAAATCTCATGTTTGTCGGGTCCTCTATCTTGGATTGGAAGGAATAGAGCTAACGCTTCCAGTCTGGGATGTGAATAAACCTAGCAGCTAAAAATGTTGTGAACCTGTATACGAAATTCAAAAACTCATCAGTTCTCAACTTCCTAAAAACCAAAAAGTAAACTCTGGATTTCATTTACAACGGAAGAGTATAAAAGCTCCTCCATGTCAAGAGTTCCATCAGCAATTGTGTTCATAAACTTAGCATCAAGAGTTTATAGACTTAGGTGTAATACGATTATGTAATTCTCGTAACAATAAGATCAGATGATCTTATTGTCGCATTTGAACATGGAAAATGTAAATATTCGAGCAACAATAAGAATTAAAACTATTGAATATATAATCTTTCAACTTCGATCAGATTCATCAGCTATTCAGCTTCGTAGGTAAACGTAAAACATTGAGAAAACATTGAGACCTACGATCGAATATCTATTGCATGAACTAATAATCGACAATAACAGATGATCAAACTGCGGAGATGAATATCATCAATGGAGGAGAAAGAAATTACCTAGACGGAATTACAGGTCGCCAGTTAGGTTTGAAGCTTGGGGAGGCACCAACGACTAGCGCGCTGACACTGAAAACAAAATAAAGGGGGTGTTGGTACCATTCACTTAGGCTACTCGGTGACCTGCATGTAAGCCTTACCTCAACCACATCAGCGTCACATCATTCTTCCTTTCTTACCTTTCTCATTTACCCAATTTCAAGTTATACATTACCTTCTCTTACCCAATCTTTTTTCAATTTTTTATTCTTTTTTTATAATTTTAACAAATAACCAATTATATAAATAATTTAACTCATTAATTTAATAAAATTAAAATTCAAACAATACTAAAAATTAAAATTACATAATTTAAACTTAAAAAACAAACTTTCTTAAAAAAAACATAATTTTTAACTTAAAAATTAAAAATAATATCTAATCCATTGGCGCTCAACCGTACTCACGTCGTATTTCCTCCTTCATTGCCTTCATATTTTCCAATGCCGCTCCCGAAAGATGACTCGTCGGTTGCATGAAAAATTCGAAGGCTTTTATTTTATTTTTCACCGCTATCTGTCTATTTTGTTCCGCTATTTGTCTAGTATGTTCCTCTTGCATCTGGAGAAATTTAGCATTTTGCGTTTCTAAATTTGTCATTCCGCTCAATAACGACGAGATGCTATCGTCTTTCGACCTCGTTCCGGTTCCGGTTCCGGTTCCGGTAGATCCCGATGCCGCCCGCTTTCCACGATCCCTACCGATGGGTCGTTGTAGTTCGGTTGGGGTGTGATTTTCGTCTGCATCCTCACCATAGTCCTCGTTCAAGTCAATATGGACGTGTGCGTCGGAGGAGGTGGTGTGTGGAAGTTGGCTCGTATGGGATGACGAGGTTTTGGTTCTTTTTGAAGGACGGGAGGTGGCATCAACGAGTGGAACTTCGTGCCATTTGGGAGAATTCCGAAGAATTTCCCAACAACTCTGATGAACAAACGCACAACCTTTGTTACCTTCACGGTAACGGTTGAGCGCGGTACGTAGAATATCGGCATCGCTCATACCGCTACCTCTCGTGTTGGAAAGGTTGTTGTAGATCCCTGCAAACTTTGTCACCTTGGCATTGATATTTTTATACTTGGCAGCTACTTGGTGGACGTTGCGGTAGTCTTTGCCCTTGCCAAGTGCTTGTCTAAATTTATCCAAGACGCGTGACCAAAAGTTAACTACAAATGACAATAATATTAGATTAGTAATAATAATAATAATAATAATAATAATAGCCGTAATAATAGTAATAATACTAATAATAATAATAATACTAATAATAATAATAATACTAATAATAATACTAATAATAATAATAATAATAATAATAATAATAATAATAGCCGTAATAATAATAATAATAATAATAATAATAATAATAATAATAATAATAATAATACTAATAATAATAATAATAATAATAATAATAATAATAATAATAATAATGATAATGATAATAAAAATAATATACCTTGTTTTTGTGCATTCCCAACGATTAGATCTTCGGAGGTATCGATCCAAGCCTTGACCAACGCAAGTTCTTCGTTAGAAGTCCACGGAATTGCTTTGGCTCGGTTGGCAAATTGTCCGGTTTTCTTCTTACGTGATGTTTGCGTCTCCGGTTCGGATTCCGGCTCGATTTCTGGTTCGATTTCCGGTTGTGTTTCGGGCACCACATCAAATAAATCATCCACCTCTTGAGTGTCAAGAGGGAATTGTTGTGGCGGTTGTTGAGGCATCGGGTATCCTAGATGAGATAGCGGGTATTGTTGATTAAGCATCCCCGTGTACGTGAATTGGGGAGGGGCAAAGAATGGATTTGGTTGGTACGGTTGTTGCGGAACATTTAAATAAAATGGGTTTTCCGGACGTGTCGGTGTAGAACTCGTAACGCGAGAACGGTTATGCCCGGATGATGGTGGAGTAGAACCCTCATTTGGATCCATATTCTTTGTAGAGTAAAAATGATAAAACTTTGAGAGTGAAAGAGAGTAGAAGATATAAAATGTTGTGGTTTTAAAATGATAAAAAGGGGAGTATTTATAGATGGAGAGGGGTAAATTAATTAAGTAAAAAAAAAATTTAATTGAAACGGTCGAAAAAATAGCCGTTGGAGGGGGGGTGGGGTGGGGGGGGAGACTCGACGTCGAGCTCACGGACCCGAAGCCGGTACTCGAAGGCCATACCCGATTTCGCGTTTTGGTGTACCTGGCCGAACTCGATGGTACCCGATCCCATCGGGTTCCCCATAACATGCAGCCTTACAAGTCTACAACAGGTATTTATACGAGTCGTTTACATGGATAGATGATACGTAAATAATAAAATTCGTTTATACATAACACGTATAAATTAATTTTTATTGAGTAAATTACACGGATAGTGTATATGATTATTGGCCAGTAACTAGTTTTGTATATAAATATTAAGTAGAAAGATTATGTCAATAGTCCCTACTATGCACGTTTTGTTTCATCCATAGTCATTTATCTAACGTGCCGCCATTTCTACCGTTTGTAGGCTTTTTCAAAGAGTAATTTGGTCTTTTTCATCTTGGTAGTTTCTACTTTCATCATTAGTCCCTACATTTCCACCTTCCTCTATTTATTACTGTCATCTTCCCCACTTCTCCCCTCTTTATTTCTTCACCCGCAACTCCATTGTTAAAGAAATTAGGTCAGAGCTGAGACCAACCTCCATGGCGTTTTGTTGGTGTTGAAGATAAGCAATAGTCAAAACTTCTTTGACACTTCTCTATCTTGGTCGTAGGTTTTACTCATGTCCCAAAGAGGTAATGCATTTGACTATTTTTGGTTACTTTGACTACTTTAATTCTTGTTGTATTTGATAAAATGAGGTCAATTTCTTGTAGAGATCTAATTGCAGATTTATTGGATGGGTTAACCCTCCTATGTGTCCACGTTTTACTTAAATTATACCTGGATTATTGAGAGCAAGGAATAAAATTGAATCAAAAGTCAAAGCTGTAGAAAGTCAAGTTAGAAGGATGAAGTTGTTGTTGATCTTTAGCTAGTTAGGATTTTCAATTTATGTAATGTTAGCATGAAGGTTGTTAGTATGAATGTAATGTTATTACAACCTCCATGTTAGTACTAGCAAAAACAGTAAATGTCAATATTCTAATGATGTAATGTTAGTCTATTGAAATGAATTTAGTAGTTTCAACAAAGCATGTGCAAGCAATGTGTAAATACAAGTGACGAAATTTAAACCAAAGCATTACAAATTCATATTAATAGATTATCCAAAAGCAGTACAAGTCTAACCAAGCATAGCAAAACTAAGTTAACACAACATAATAAGAATTGAACCATAGCAAGTAACAATTATATAGATAAAATTTCAATAGACTAAACATTACTTCTTGTGGACATTACTTCTTCTGGACAGATCCATAACTAACATTGCAAGATGCTTTTAACCCTCCTTCGTATTGAACTCCTTACACTTGAAGCAACTTTCCTCTTTGTAACACCATGAACACTTGCCGTTACACTTGCAGTTGCACTTGCGTTTATAGTGGCCCACCAACAGCACCAGGAACACTTGCATTTCCCCATCTACCAACAACACTTCCCCCTCCACCACCAGCAGCACTTGCACTTCTTTTAGTTCAACATTTTCGCTTTCTTCTTTAAAAAGATAAGGGTTTAAAGATTAGATAATATGCATGTGTTTGGGAGAGATGAGATCAGGGAGTGAAGATAATCTTAGATATGGAGAGAAATCTTTAATTAATATAAATGAAATATTGGACTTATAATGAAAGACATGGATAGTAATAGACATACGCTTGTCAAAAGACGAAATTGCACCTGATTTAATCCCATAAACGGTAGAAATGGACAACACGTTAGATAAAGATGAAACAAAACTTGCACAGTATGAACTATTGGCCTAATTTTTCTGCTTAAAGGACTAAACCAGTAACTAACCACTAACCAAATGAACCATCCTTATAATTTACTTATCTTCTAATATAAATAAAAGACTAATATTCATCACTTTGATTAGAAGATCTTGACTATTTATTTTATTTTTATTAAATCCTAACCATTCATTTTATTAAAATTAAAAGTTTAATTTGACCTTTAATATTTAAAATTGAGTTAATAGTTAAAATTTAGTTAATAGTCAAAATTGAAAATATAATATGTAATATTCTGTCATACTAGAAGATAAAATAGTTAGTAAAAAATATATTAATAAAATTTAAAGGTAAACATATTTGTTAGACAATATATGTAAATTAAGATTAAAAACATATATACTAATTTAATATAAAAATATTATCTAGAGTAAACGTATAATATTTAAAACTTAAAGTTGTCATTATTTACTTTTATATGTTAACTAACTTTAATATAAAATTCTTTTAGTTTCCAAAAAGTCTTGTATTTTTTATATCAATACAAATGATTATATATTTTAGGGTTAAAGTTGCTTAACACAAACAGACTTTTTCCAATGTTCTGATATGGCACATTAACTTTTTTTTACACATATGACCATTTAACTTACCAAAACCGTGTCGATATGGCCAAAACGCGACCTGCAACCTGCCAAGTCGGTTTCAGCCCGTTTTTTGCGATTTTTGGGTCGATTTTTGGTCGTTTTTTGTGATTTTTTGTAGAATCTTGTAATTTATCATTATACCTTTCAAATGACACCAAATTCATGAATTTTCGTCAAGTATTGAGAGAGAATTTAGAGCTCAAAGTCTCGTTTTTTTGGGTTTTTTTTCCGAAAACAGGGCAGAAAAAAGATTGTTTTTTTGCTCGATTCTTGATCGTTTTACGTCATTCTTTTTATAGATTGTCGTAGATAATCTTTTTACCTTTCAATGGACACCAAATTAATGAAAAACCATCAAGTGTAGGCCAAGTTATTGCTAATTAAAGTCGGTAAATACCAATTCGACACCCTTACGGTATTTCGATAAATTGACACATTTTAAACTCGTTTTTATTCGTTTTTTTGTACTATTTGATAGAAAACTCGATTACCTTTCCATAGAGTCAAGAATCATTGATTTTCGTTAAGTGTACAAGGAGAATTTTGGCTTCAAAGTTTGTATTCGAAGTGAAGGAAATTGGGGAAGAAGGTGACCTGCTATTGCAGGTCAAAATCACCAAAATGGCTATAATAACAGGTTTCTTACAAGTTAAATGGTCATATGTGTAAAAAAAATTAATGTGTCATATCAGAACATTGGGGAAAACCTCTTTGTGTTCAGTAACTTTAACCTTATATTTTAATAACCGACTATAAATTAGTTCTTTTTCATTACCCATGTATTTATACGAGAATTCAAAATAGTTTTTATTATATACGAATTAACAACCGAGAAAATTAAATAAATGGATTTGACACAGTACCCTTGTTGGTTTTATTTTTATTCTCTTTAGTGGTTGGGGGTGGTTGGGATTGTGGGTGATGAAGGGGTTAGGTATGGGGTGGGAGAGGACTTTTTAAATGTATTAAAAACATGGTGCAATTTACATAAACAAGTTTAATTTAACAAGAAGACATTTTTTATTTGATCATGATGTGCTACATTTTTTCGATGAGGACATATATAGTTTCTTATATCTCAGATTGAACCTGTTATATGGACAAATTCAAAATGTGGGATTATGGGGTATCTTCTACATAACTAGCTAAAAGTTAGAGTTGGAGGTTGAGTTTTTAGGAGCTGAAGTTGTAGTTTAATAAGAGCCGAAAGTTAAAACTTTATTTGTATGCAAATATTTGTTAAAGTAGTTGTAGTTGTAACTTAAATTATAAAAAGACACAACAATAAACATTTAAATAAGAAACAAAATTAATCAAGGTTGTTTATGTAATTTGGGTTTTAGAAACTCTCAAAAGCTCTTAAAAGTTACTTGAACTAGCTTTTTATTTTGGAGCTTTTATTAGCTTATTTTTTTATAAATAAAAGTTTTAGCTCCCGCAACCAAATAGAATTAGTGAATTTTTTTTTCAAAAACTAAAAAGTTAAGCTCTTAGAAGCTTCGAAAAACTTCCTTCAAACATACTCGTAGTATCTAAGTTATGTGTTGTCATATTTACATGATTGTTTAATAAAAGATATTTTTTTTATTTCAGTATTTACTTATTAAAACAAATCAAGAACGTTCAATATAGTCCATAGTTAATTCATAGTCCTAAGAGACTAATTTTAGCCTTTAGATCATTGCATGAATGGTCCAGATTACATTTTAAATTTTTGAACGGAGCGGCATTTTCTTAATTTACATGTGATGCCTTTAAAAATTATATTTGATTGTATACTGAATCGCATGCGTATTAAAATTTTAGCACTATACTTTTACATGGACTTTATTTACATAACTCTTAATCAAATATATAAATGTAACAACACCCATCTCCTAACTTAAATACTCCTAGCAGCTTGGTTACACTACCAACTAAACGAGGAACGAAACTCCTTTTCTAATGTATAAATGGGAATGTGACTTGCATTGTATCATGATTTATAGTAAATTAAACGATATACAAATAAAACTCAATCTTTAAATCATATAACAGTAGCACTTGGTTATTACAATTACAATATAAAAACAAAAAACAAAAACCCTTAAAATGATCGAGGTTTAGCGACAATAGTAGAATGTTTCAGGATATGCATACTGAACTGCCCGCCTTTCTCACTCGTATCAAGCTTAGACTGCCCAGGTGGCGGCAACAGCTCAAAATTCTGCACCAAACGCCCGATCGTTATACTGAGGATCGGCAATGCAAGAATAATTCCAGGGCAACTCCTTCTCCCGACTCCAAACGGTACGTACCTAAAGTCATTCCCGTTAGCCTCGACCTTCGCTTCCTCTTCCAAAAACCTCTCGGGCCTAAACTCGTCAGGTTTTTTCCATTGCTCGGGGTTGTTGGCTAGCCACCAGGCGTTGACCAAGATCTTGCTTTCAGCCGGGATGTCAAACCCACCTAGCTTAGCATCATGGAGGTTCATGTGCGGGACTAGGAGCGGGATGGCCATACGGAGACGAAGAGTTTCTTTGACCACGGCTTGAAGGTAAGGGAGGTTTTGAACATCGGGCTCGGTGATCTGGACACCTGGTCCGAGCTTGGTGTCGAGCTCGTGTCTGAGCTTGGCTTGGATCTCTGGGTGGTTCACGAGCTCCGCGATTCCCCATTCGATTGACCATAGAGTTGTCTCGATTGCTGTTTTACAAATAATATAATGAAATAATTAATATATATAAATTCAAGAAATTCAAATTTGACTTTGTAACATAAATTGATAAATTGGTCAGACAAAATCGAAGAATCAAATCCCAATTATTAAACTATATGAACTACAACATGGTCTTAAATTCTAGATGTGTTAGGTCCGTTGCCAGTTGCACTAACAAATGCATAGCAATAAATCACTTGTAATAACAACCTTACAAAGACATTTATAATCTTAATATGAAAAGGGCAAAAAAGACATTTCTCTATCTTGGATCATCAGTTTTGTTGCTTCTTATAGCTTTTCTCTAAGTCTATCTATTATAACATTTTGACCATTTCAATACCTAAAAGGCTAAAATACAATCCATCTATAACTTTGAAATGATTAAAATATTTTTATATGTAAACTGATTGTGACTGTAGAAGCACCGATCGAACGGCGGACAATTATGTCCCAAAATAATCTTCTAATATATATATAAAAGACTAATTAGAAAAAAATTATTAGATGATCTTGACCTTTCATTTAGTAAAATATTTAATTTTAGTCGTTCATTTTTATAATTTTAAAATTTTAATTTTGACTTTTTAGAGTCAAACTAATTTGACTAACCAATGTGAATTAGATAAAGATAACCTTTAATTAAATTATAATATTTAAAATAACAGTTAAATTAACTAATGTTTAATCGTATGTATATACCCATGTGTTGTTCTTTTAATTTTTAAATTTTGATTTGAATATTTATCATAACCCTTAATTTTAAAATTTTATTTTATAGCTTATAATTTTAACGATAATAATTAGCGACTTGTACAAAAAAATACAATCACGTCTTTTATGATATCATATTTTTGCAATCATGTTAGCTTTCTTGCGTCAACGTTTCCATCGTTGGTTATAGTGTTGACATCTTTTGTCTTTGTTTTTTTAAACTCTCAAATATATCGCGTTTTATAATATTCAATATTTTTGTTAGTTTTTAACATTTATTAAATTTTTAAACATGTCCATGCATCACATGGGTATTTCACCTTAACGAATATGAATTATTATATTAGTGTCTTATAATTATTTAATATTTTCTATTAATTTTAATATTTATCTTTTTTACAACCCGTGTATTACACGGGAATTACTTTATATATGTGCTAATGCAGTTAAAAAAAGTTAATTCATTAAGAAGATAATTATGAATTTCAAAAGGTAATGCATTAAAACAAAAATATATAAATAAATGCAAATAATAAAGAGGATCATACCAGCAACATTAATATTTTCAACAATGTAAAGAACATTGTCTTCGTTGATCTCTCCCTTATCCTTAGCTTCAAGAATGTGATCAATGGCGCATTTCAATTGGTTGTTGTCCATCTTCTTCGTGCTTCCAAGCTTCCTGTTTTCCCCCAAAACAAAAACACTGATTACCTCATTGAATCCAAATCTAATGAAAATGACCCCCCAAATTCAATCAACAGATTGCTTTTGAATCGAATATCAAATTAGATCTGAAAATGCCCAAATCGAATAAGTTATAAGAATGGAAGAAGAAATACTTACTTCCTTTCATCAACGAAGTAGTCCTTGAAGAGCTGTATCCTTTTTTCCTTAACTTCCTTACACAATTTCAAATAATTCCTCAAAAATGGGCGTAAAATGGGGATGAAATCACCATAGTTGTACTCGAAGCTCTGTGCTAATCGACTTCTCTCACCATTCAATGCCTTGAGTTTCAAGAACAACGGATCATCTTCACTTTCGAATCGTCTATCGAACATGATCCTGAACATATTGTTATACATCATGAGCTGTAACCGTTTCCGGATCACAATACCTTCCGTCGCCGATGCCGGATTCTTCTTCACATCCTCAACAACAGCCGCCGCCTCAGCCTCCCACCCATGTCTGTACTGCTGCACGACTTTGTTGGTGAAGAACGGGACCGTCATGATGCGTCGCATCTTACGCCAGTGCTCGCCGTAAACTGTAAACACCATATCCTGTCCTTTTCCAGTGAAGATATCGAACACGACGTTACGTGTTCTGGAACCGAACTCAACGCCCTGTGTGTGGAGTACATCTTTCGCGAGCTCAGGCGATGACACCACCACGAGGTTGCGCTGCCCCATACGGAGGAGGAAGATCTCGCCGAACTTTTTGGCGAGATCCGTTAGGTTCCGGTGGTTGAGATCATCGCCGACTTGGAGCCAGTTGCCGAAAATGGGGACGGGAATGGGTCCCGGAGGAAGCTTAAACTTCTTGCCACGAAGCTTAGAGATGACTATTGCGACAATTATGGATGCAAACAAGGCTATGAGGGTTTTCTCTACAAGGAGAAGATCCATGGCGGATTGCGGTGGCCGCTAGCGGTGACTAGTAGTGGTGTGCCTCAAGTAATTTTATAGTTTTATGCATTTGTCGGATGGAGAACGGCAATTTTATAGAGGTAAGGACGGAAGGAGTTAGGTGGACGTGGAGTTGGTCAGATGGCAGAAGCTGACGCCGTCAGCCAAGTTTGACGGTAAACCTTCTTCATTCTATTTTATTGTTTTACTCTTAAATAAATAAAAATATATATGTAATTTACTAATTCTATGTTTATCTTAATTTTACACATAGTAGAATAATGAATAGTAATAAAAAATATAAGATAAAAAACTCTCTTTATATAAAGCATAGTATCAAGTTTATGTTAAGTTGATATCCTTGTAAAAGTAGATAATTACATATCTATTTTTATAAAACTTAATATTACTTTAATATTCTTCTACGTTGTAACATCGCATCCGACCAGCTAGTTAGCTGATGGATGGCCGAT
The DNA here is from genome assembly GCA_947179395.2 of Pulicaria dysenterica. Classification (NCBI taxonomy): domain Eukaryota; kingdom Viridiplantae; phylum Streptophyta; class Magnoliopsida; order Asterales; family Asteraceae; genus Pulicaria; species Pulicaria dysenterica. The sequence goes on along the minus strand of OX359292.1, from coordinate 75,651,620 downwards.
GGTGCTTGTTTGTAGGAACATCATAATGGTCCTCCTCCTCCCATGCTCGTTAGGACCTGACTATACTCCGTGATCACGATGCCTTTTTCCTCTCTTTCTTTTCTTTATCTCTCTCCTCTCTCCGTATCCATAACTCTCTCCCTCTCATTTATTTGTTTATTTCTTTCAAATAAAAAAATATTATGTGGTATTGATGTAAGAATTTATGAGATAGAATTGAAGGGAAAAAAATGATCTGATATAAATAATAAAAATGATAAAAATAGATGCTCATGATTTGTGACTTTGTATCTTTGAAACTCTAATATGTATCTAAGTTATTATTTAAAACACATTAATTAAATTTTATATTCAAAACTAATTATACACAAACTTAATTAATAATAGTTAAATTCCTAAACTGCCCTTTGAAAACCATTTAATTGGTACAGTACAAGTTTCACATCAGCAGGTATAAACCAATCGGTCAACTGTGATCTTCAATTAGCTCTACCTCACCTGCTCGTATATCCCAAATGCCTACAATATATCATCCTCCTCATTGGTCATTTTTCAGGTTCCCGTTGGTATCCGTTTTTCAGGTGGGTGTGTGAATTGTTTGAATTTATCAAGATTTTAAACAGTAAATTTGATGGTTTTAAAGAGTAGTTTATGTATACAACTAGTATTAAGTTTTTAAATAATTGGTTTTGAATATAAAATTTAATTTATTTCTTTTAAATATTGATGTGGACATATGAATTACTGATCAAATTTGATAGTCAGATGGATTATTATATAAGGTGTTAATGAGGAATATCTAATTGTAGGATCATAAGTAACATTTTTGCAAAACTTTTTCAACCCAAATGTCATATTAACTGTCATATATATATATATATATATATATATATATATATATATATATATATATATATTTTACTTTTACCTATAACCTAAGTAGTATCTAATCTAAACAGTCCAAATATTTTTCTTCTGCTTACTCTTTCTTATACACTCACAAAAAAATAAATAAATCACATGTGAGCTTGGGTGTAGGAAGCCGAAGGAGTGGTAGTGGGGAACTAGAAGCCCAAGCCGAAGGGTTTGGGACACCGGCCACGCTCAACCTAATTGAATATAACCGTTTGACATTAATGTGTTTAATTTTTGTCTTTAAATTAAAAATTGTGATGAATAAATAGAAAATACCTATGAATCATTTCATATCGAAAAACATGTTAAATTATTAAACACCGGTTTTCGTTTACCCAAATATCATATCTACTTTTATAAGTTATACTTTTTAAACAACCGGATCTCATTATACAATAAATCTTTGTGAAGATTAAAATGATAATATTGTATATTCCAAATTCTCATCAAACAATCTATTACATTAAGAGCTAGTTTATTACAAAGTCTTCTATAATAGTCACATTTATTTTAATCATATAGTTCCTCAAACAACCTAAACCTTACATAATACAAAAAATCTGTAAATAATTCAGTTAACGTAATTAAATTCTAACTAACAAAATCATAAAAAAAAATTAAACAAAAATAATTTATTAAAAATGACATCAGTAATAAGTTAAATAATATATAAAATAAAAAATAAAGATGGAGTATTTGCTTGTGTGAATATCCGTGCACCGTATTTGTATTTGTGAACATATAAGTTTTTCTGTGACAAAACAAAACCATATTGGCATGTTGATATATATATATATATATATATATATATATATATATATATAAAGTTAGGAAAGAAAAAATAAAATTCAAAAAAATAAAAAAGGGGGCGAAGTAGGTGGAAAGGAAAAGAGTTGGATCCGGGGTAGGTGGGACGGCGCCCATCGGTTCACGAGTGGTTATTGTTTGTTCTTCGTTTTGGGTCTGACATACACACGATCCCCTGATCGGTGACCCCAATTATTTTATTTCCAAATTGCATTCACCCTTTTCAAACACTTAAAACAATTTTATAATTCTTACATTATTATGTACATATTATGGTACGAAATGTGATTAAGTTTTGTATACATGTTATTTATTAATATTATTAAATTATTATACATGTTATTTATTAATATTATATAATTATAAATGATTCAACTTGTTTATATAATCAGATACCACCATTTTATGATAGACCGTATTATCATAATAATATTATTATATCGAATTATAGTATCTAATAGATACTATATAGTGTTGTAATTTCATTTTGATACCTCATTAACACTAACAATACAACCTGTTTAATCCACATATAATTAGTTCTGAATCTAGATTGATCATCTCTATTTAATTTAATCCAAATAGATCATGACTCTTAATTGTACGTAGTTCATTTTTTTTATTTTATAGGTTTCTGCTTTTCTCATATTATTTAAATTGAGTTGACTATTTTGTAAGCTCTAAGTATGGTTATTAAAATACAACTATGCAATCGCTAAGATTCCTATAATATGTTTTAATACGTAACTAAATAATAAAAAAAATCATAGTAGACATTACTTATTTATTTACTGTTTACTAGTATTAATAAAATTTAATGCATTTGTTATTATAAGTTATAAGAATATTATGGTCCTGAAATAGGGAAGAAAAAAAAAGTCAACTAGCGATTTAGTGGCGAAGAAATGCCACAGCTCTCAAACGGCCGTTAGTTGCTCGTTAAATTGACAAATGGAACTAAATTTGTCCACGTGTTTGTGATGTCACGTGCTAGCACAATGACCATGACGTTTTAAAATCAAATAACAAGAAGAATTGTTCGGCCAAAAACAACGATTCAGCATCTCGTTAATTTTTTTTTATAAATTAGTACATTATTGCAAATAGTGATATTAAACAAAGAGTTAATTACAAAGAACATCCTTGTGGTCTTGCACAAATTTCATATTTAGTTCTTTAAACTCGAAAATTACACTGATAATTCTTATGATTAACGTTTTGTTTCACTTTTAGTCATTTAAGCTAACTTCAGTTAAAGTTGACCGTTAGTCAAAGGGGTATTCTGGTCATTTTCGATTTTATCTTTGTTGCCAAACACCCATTTTCAGATTCATTAATTAAAAATTGATAAAAAAAATATAAACACTACATGCATTTAATCCATAACTCATTCTGTATGTTCTTGAACTAACAAATCCATATCTCATTCTAGTATTTTTCTTGAACTAATGTTTAGCTGAATAAGAATTTTTTTTGAAAAGCCAAATACCATAACCTTCAAAACAAGCATACACAAAGTTCAATCCATGGCATCTTAGCCATAGGACCTCAGCGAAGACAGTAAATGTACAGAGCTTCAAAGCAACACTAACAAAACAAAAGGTGTAACTTTCTACACCTCAAGAAGGAAATAAATAGGAGAACCATATTGAAATTACAGCCACGAAAAACAGCAACAGGCCAAACTGCAGGAACCACCACGAGGACGAACAACATAAGAATGAAATCAAATATTTATTAATTTCTGAACAAAAAGCAAGAACATAAAGAGAAATCAGGAACCTTAACATGTTCATGTACAAACAGATCTGAAACATAACAAGATAAAAACCCTAATCGAAGAAAACCCCCAATCGTACTTCAATATGCTGTCAGATCTGAATGATAGCGGCGGTGTTTGTGACTCCAACGTCGGCGGTGTTCGTGAACAAACTCTCGATATGGATCCGACGGCGGTTCTTCATTTTCAGATCTGGATCCGGCGGTTCTTCATTTTCAGATCTTGATCGAAGTGTGTGTGTGTGTGTGAGAGAGAGAGAGAGCGCACGCAGCAAATGTAGTGGAGCGGTGGTGGTGGCCGGCGGCCCTAGGGGTGGCGGTGGGCGGCAGTGTAAGGGTGACGGTTGTGGCTGTTAAACGAAGTTTAAAGAGAAATGAAGAATAGGGAGATGCGAGAGAGAGCGCGTAGCGGAGGTGGTGAAGCCGTGGTGATGGCCGGCGGCCATAGGGGTGGCGGTGGTAGTGGCCGGCAGTCAAAGGGTGGTGGTGGTTGTTCTTGTTTAAGAGAAATGGGGAGTAAGGAGAGGAGAGAGAGAGAGGTGATGTAACTTATAAGAGAGGTGAAAAGATGTTTGGTAAAAAGGTTTAAGGAATAGGTTGTTTGGAAATTATTTTAAGAGATAAATTGTGTTTGGTTACAATGATAAGTGAGAAAATTACCAAGTTATCCTTTGACTAACGGTCAAAGATAACTGGAGTTAGTCAAAAGGACCAAAAATGAAACAACATATCAACCATAAGGACCATCAGTATAATTTTCGAGTTTAAAGGACTATATGTGAAATTTAGCACAAATCACAGGGACCATCTTTGTAATTAACTCTTAAACAAATTAGTACATTATTGCAAATAGTGATATTAAACAATATTATCGGGGTTAGTTATAAAATAATATCCAGATTGTTTTGATTAGTTAGACTTAGTTAACTTACTGTTTTATATATTAAATAAATAATCTACTTTATATGATTTATTAAAAAGTAAGGATTAGACTTTAGTCAGAGATCTCATTGTTGGATCATCATCAAATTACCGAACCAGATAAATCCTTGGTGGTGATATAAGAGTCTGATCGGTCATCGTTGCCGAATAAAAGAAAATTGAAACAACGTAACTATCGACTCAACGACGGCCGTTGTGATGACAGGGGACCGATCAGATTCCACCATCACCACCAGAAAGAAATTCAGTCATGTCATCAAAGTTTAGTGGTGATCAAACGGTGTAAACTATGACTAGAGCCAAAACTCAAAGTCAAATAAATATAAGTCCTTGCTTACTTTAATAGTTTACCATAAATTAAGTAAATAATCTATTTGGTAATAAAAAGTAAATAAATAATATCAACTCTTTTTTTTAAAAATAAGATGTTATTCAATTACCTTAACTCAAACAAAAAACAGTAAAGCTTTTGTGTGAATTGCATTGTAATGGTGTCGGGCTCTAATGTTGGTTGTATTAAGAGGTGTACAAAAAATCCGAATATCCGATTTTGTACAAAAACTATCCGAACCGATTTTTTATAAAACCGGATTTTTTTCACAAAGGTTTATAGCGACGGACGACTGAGTCATTAAAGGGTTATTGTTACATAATTGCAGCTATTAGCGACGGATTGCACAGACAATTAGATAACCATACATTTACGGGGAAATTATTTTGTCGCTTTATGTATACAAAATGAACATGGTTATATATTTAAGCTTCCAAAAGTTTTCAAAATGGCTTCTAGATGGAGTGGTAAGAGATGTTATATTTGCAGTGGAGGTCTTCCTTTCGATTCATGCCACAATCTGTTTTTTTAACATACGGATTTTTTGGTAATATTATTTTGAGTATTACAAATTTTCTGTGGTTTACCAAAAATTACACTTTTCGTCCTTTATAATGAAAAATTACACTGACAGTCCATGTGGTTGACATTTTGTTACATATTCAGTCCTTTACATGAACAACGTATTTTTTTTTTTTTTTTGTTAAAGCCCCCACACGAGGAGCACATGAGGACAATCCATGTTTCCAAATACTCTTTCACCCCTACAACCCTCTTTCTCACACTATCCCTCTACTCTCTACTCTCTCTACTCTAGACCAACAATAAATCTCAATCCATATCCTTTAACTAATATAGATAGAAGAACAAGTTAAGAATCAACCACAGATAATGAAATGAACAAAGACCATAACCATGTAGATTAACCAAGAAAATCAAACACAAAAAAAAATCTGAGAGGAAATGAAGAACAAAGAACATATAATTCAATTTTATTCAAGTAAAAATGGAACCCTAAAATCAAACTTTAACAAATAAAACCCAAAATCGCAAGAAGAACCCACAACCATCGTAAACGGACCACCGCCACCGTGAAATTGACCACTGCCATCGTCAAAACAGACCACCGCCACCGTGAAACTGACTACCGCCATCGTCAAAACAGACCACCGCCACCGTGAAACTGACTACCGCCATCGTCAAAACAGACCACCGCCACCGTGAAACTGACTACCGCCATCGTCAAAACAGACCACTGCCACCGTGAAACTGGCCACCGTCAAAACAGACCACCGCCACCTAGAAGCTGACCACCGCCATCGTCAAAACCGACCACCGCCGTTGTCAAGACCAGCCACCGCACCCTACGATTCCACCACCGCCGTTGTCACGACCGACCACCGTCAAAACCTAGGGAAACCCGTCAAAATCTAGGTATTTCGATGACGGCGGCGGTTCTACAACCATCAGATCTATGTATTTCGATCACGACGACAACCATCAAATCTAGTGAAATGCACTATCCGAAATTTTTCGGATATCCGAAAATGAACACCCCTATCAACAATGTTCTGCATGTACTAGATGTACAGGGTAATTCTGAACAAGTTTGGTTTCAAATTTGTTTTTGAATCGGATAAATTCAATCGTACAAAGATGAAAATTTTGTCGGAAAAGGCTATACCGGGAGGTTTGTTCAAACTTAATCTCAATAATGTAGTCAATACTAGTGTGAAATATGTTATAACGATTGATGTAATTGATGTTGATGCGTCTATTGTAAAAGTGAATGATGATTTTTTTATTCATCTACCTAGAATAGGTCATGTACACTTTAAACGTATGTCTTTGACTTTCAAAAGAATTGGATTGATTTTGATTTTCTTAAATATGTAAAATTTAGTTATTAGAAATAAAATATAAGAATCTTATTAACTATATCTTATAGTTACTCAATTTAATTTATATAAACGATAATTTAATGATTTCAAAATACTTTTTTTTATGGCAAATGCAATTTTATTACTCGCAAGACTCCATAAGGTATGGAGAAAGTTACAAGGGCCTGTTACCTACCAAATACTTAATTGACTTAATTACACAAGTACAAAGATGATTATTCTCCTTTGATTACCGTAACGTCTGAACCCGTTAACCAGTCTAACCACGTTATACTGCTACCCTTTTTTGCTCTTGACTTTAGCCATTGAAACAATAGAATTTTTACTTGTAGTGGTACGTTCCAAAGTTGATTACCCTTTGATCCAAATATAAAATCATTTCTTGCTCGCCATATGCCATATGAAGTTGTTCTAATAACTAGATGCCATATGCCATCCTTTAGTTCTTCAAAAGAATCCCCCCCTTTGAAAGTCAAACCCCACCATGAGTGAATTTATTCCCATACTGATGCTAATTTGTAACAAGTAAACAGTGCATGTGATACGGTTTCTATTTGCTCCTCGCACCAAGGACAAAGAATAGAGGGAATGTCCAAACCTCTATGTGAAAGGTTTGTCCTTACCGGTAGTCTTGATCTATCAACTCGCCATGCAATATTTTTTTTGGTATCAGAGATGTCCAAAACGTTTCCTGTGCGTGTGACTGTTGTGTTAAGTAAAATACTTAAATTTAAAAAATTAAGTAAAATACTTAAATACTATATTATAATATATTCGTTTCCTATACTTTTCCTAACGTTAAAGATGTTAACTTGGTGAGAATTGAAATTAGGCCTTCTTTTATACTTTCAAGGCTACTACCACTAAGATTATGTCGAACTAAAATGATAAAAAAAAATTAATTGATTGTATATATGTAATTATTCACATTAAAACTCATAAAAGCTACGTCAGCTAGCCCTTTTGTTTTGGAGCATTTTATTTCACAATATAAGCTTATAGTTTCATATCAAAACGAGGGTGAAAGATTTTATCGTCAAAACAAAATGTTTATAGTTCATAAAAAAACATATCAATAATATATTTAAGGTATGTTTGGTAAAACTAAGTAGTGTTAAAGCTTTTATTTATAACTAAAAACTATAACTTTAATGTTTATTGAGGTGTTTGAGTAGTTCTAGCTAAAAAAGTAAAATAACACCAAAAGACAAATATATATAACAACTCAAACCTGGAGCGCGGTTTTGTTTTCGGTATGAAACATTTGTTTCATCCAAAACGGCTCATGTTAGGAGAGGTGTCCAATATAAGACATGATTTTAGGGGTGACAATTATCGACACGACACGAAACTGACACACAAATAAACTGGTTTGGGTTAAGCATAAACGGGTTCAGATCGTTTTCGGGTTGGCCCGTCAACCCGTATAAATAAGCAGGTCATGTTCGGGTTGGCTTGCGGGTTCGCGGGTTGGCTTGCGGGGGCTGTGCTCAGTCTTTTCAGAATCGGATTGGACTGGAGAAAAGAAAGCAATTCATGCAGAATCGGACTGGAGAATGCGATTCATGCAGAAGGTTATTAGATACCTCAGAAAAGCCCGGCCAGAACCACACGTGCAAGTTTCCCTGCGACCCGTCAACCCGTATATATATTTTTGTTATTTTTTATTTTCTATATATCCTTATATATTTCATGTTTCCTATTTGGTTTTTGGGCTTTTATCTTATTATTTAGTCATCCTAAATCTAATAAGAAACAATTCTATTGTCTCCTTTTATTAATTCGTCGTTTTAATTCTATTGTCTTCTTTTGTTCATTCGCGGTTTTGAAACTACTAAAAGTTGACATCATCGCTTGTAGTTTAATTGTTCATAGAATAATCAGTTTTTGTATTTGGATTAAACAATTTTGGTATGGCTCGTCAACCAATTAATGTTTAATGTAATCAGTTGACATCATCACTTATAATGATTGATGTAATTGATGTTGATGTGTCTATTAGTAAAACTAGACCCACTGACTCGCCAACCAATTAATGACCCGCCAACCCGTGAATGACCTGCCAACCCGCCAACCCGTATATTTAAACCGGTTACGCGGGTCGTGTAGTGTTTCAACTTATACGGATTGTGACAAACATTTTGACACGAATAATTATACGGGTGGTGTTCGGGTCACGACCCGCCAACCCGAACACGACACGATTGCCACCCCTACATGATTTGTTTCTCCCTCCAACCGGTATGTAATTGATGTTACAACATAAAACCTTAAAGAGAACAATTTGATTTGCTAAACCTTTCGCTTATTTTAGAAAACTATATAAAGTAGTTTTTAAATTATAGCTTTTATGGACTTATAACAGCTTATTTCTTTTTAACAATGCCTTATAATTATAGAAACAAAAAACTTTTAACTTCTAAATGTATAAGACTTCTAAATATATGTTATACATGAATAAAGACTTATCAAAAGTTATATAATGTGAAGAAACATAGGCAAGATATGCTTAAATTTGTTCATTTAAATGTTAGTGTTCATTATTTGTTCATGAGTAAATTATTGATTTGATCTTTATAGTTCGGTTCAGATTATTAATTTAGTTATTTAAGATAGAATAAATATCGAAATACTCTATATGGGATATATTTCACAACACGTTTGGTCCTTCAACTCAAACATCTAAATGATGGGTAAGCGTGGGCATCAATCTCCTTTCCTCCTCTCTTCTAAAAATCTAACTAATATTGAAATCTTTCACTGAATCAATATTTCTTTTAACCGTCAATTTTATTATATTTTTCTCCAACCAATCAACATGCAAATTTATTAGCTTTTGCTTCCTTCCATTGCGTTTCTTTCTAAAATGCAATACTCATAACTCATAAGGTGATATGATATATGATATTAGCATCATATCCCATGGTGATCTTAGCCTCTCCCACCCGCGAACATTTTAACGAAAAAATAAACGACAACTCTAAATCCGCTTTTTCTTCAAATAAGAAAATCTTTATTACTCTATAAAACATTTAACTATTTTTTTAAGACAATTTTTTAAGTTAAGTAGTACAAGTAATATAGTATGCTTTACAATAACTTTGAGCAACAATCTTAATACTTTTAAAATAGTACATCTGTCATTAAATTAAGGACATTTTTTTGTAATTAATTTTTTGACAGTTTTAAAGCATTCATTATGTATTTAAATTCTGACAGTTTTATGTAATTAAAGTATTTAAAGTGTTTAAGATCCTTGCTGAAACATATTGTAAATAATGCTATCTGAGTTGTATTATTTTATGTAATCGGTTTCGGTTTTAAACCGAATTTGAAAACGGTTTCGGATTTTTCGGTTACGGAGCGGTTCATATTACGGTCGACAAATGAAACTATTTTACCCCGCCGCATCGCGCGGGTGATGCGGCGGGGTAAAATACTAGTTATAAGTAATGCAACTATAAATCTCAAAATTCAGTGACTTCAATATTTACTTATTTAAGCGTATACGTATACGTATATTTGGATGCTACTAGCTACAACCTTGCATATGCCGTCGTTTTCTATACTCGTAAATCACTTAATCTTTTCCCTTTCTTTTCTTTCTTTTTCCTCCTTGTAAAACCATTGAACACCCAAATTAATAAGTTATAAACATCCTAACTCGACAAATTTTTTTTTAAGATAAACCATCTTAAACCCTTTTTACGAGTATTCATGATGCCATGACCGGCTTTTTTCTTTCCAATAGACCTTGGCGCAGCATTTGATAGGCGTTCCTATAATGTTCAACTGATACACACAACTGCCTTACGGCTTGCCTTTTTTCCTCTGCTCCTTCTTCGATCAACTCTCGCTGTTTCTCTATTATTTTCTCCATTTCACGACCCCTTTCCCTCAACTCCTCCATCGATTTGCTTGATTCTTCGTATTCCAGATGTAGTTTGTGTAGTCGATCGTTTAGTTCATCAATTTGATCATCTTTTAGACTCATTTCTTCTTCCAGCTCACTCACTTTCGCAGCAAATCCATCTCTTTCTGCTTTTAATTGCTCGATTTCATCTTCCATTCCAGTTCCTTCCATGAGATGATATTGTTTTTCATGTAATTCGTCATTAGAATCGAGTTCTTCTTGTTCAACCTCACCCGGTTTTTCCTCCACTGCATTAATCCTGCTTGAAGATTCATCTGGAAAATCATCATCTCGAGGTAAAACGCTGATTGATTCGTATTTCTCGAGCTTTGATTTCAAATTTGATATCTCTTCTTCGGAAGAGTTTATTTTTTCCTTCGCGATTCGAAATTCCTCTTCGTAATATGCGATTGCAGGGTTAGATCTGTTTACTTCTTGTTCGATCTGAAGCTTTCGGAGCTCAGCCTCTAATTCGGTGATTTTCCGGCGTAATCGTCTGTAATTGCCATAATTCGACGAACTGGAATAGTTATGGAAGAGCGAATCGTCGGAATCGGAACCGGAATCGTACGCCGAAGTCTCGTATCCTTTGTTTCCGACAATGTCGAAACACGCGGTTTGCGTACCCGATAATCGGCGAGTTAACCTGCGGTCAGGGGACGTCATGGCTGACGGTGGTTCGGAGCATATCTCCGTCATGGCGGAGCCTTGCGACCGTAGATCAGAGGGGAGGGTCCGTCGTAGCTCACACGTGGCGTTATCGTAACGCTCGGCTAACGATCGGAACATCCGATAGAAATCTTCGACTTGAGAAACGAGTTCAGGTCTTTTCTGGATGTAGATCTCGGCTTTTTTGGCAAACGAATCTCCTTCTTCTTCAATCAATTTCAACATCCGTTTGACGCTTCGATCCATTTCTGAAATCAAGAATCGTTTGGTAGGTCCACGATTCGACATTTTGGCCATTAGGGGTTCCACAGCAAGCAATCATGTTTTTGTTGTTTGAATTGAAGAGGGAAAATGGAGCAATTGTTTTAGATCACCATGAAAATGAAGGAATTGCTTGATGAACCAAAAGTGAGATGCAAAGATGGAGGCATGAAAAAATGGGTTACCCTTTGTTTACATGGAACCACATCACCGTTCATGTACATAACTACATATTTTGTTAAATTTTCTTTGAAATGTTCAAATTTAGATTTGTCAATATAACGGTTATAATTGCTTAAAGTTAATTACATGTTATTTTGCTTCAACTTTAATTTATTTTGTTTCTTTTTAATCTTTCTAAGTTTTATTTAAGATTAGAGTAATTTAAGCCTTAAAGTTACATTTTTTTATTTAACATTTAAAGTTGTTTCAAATGGCTTAATCGTTAAAGTTAACATTTATATCCATCTTTATAATCATGTTTTCGAAATCCTCTAGTTTTTATATTCTAACATTTATTAACTATTTATATAATACATTCTAACTTATGTTTTATACAGTTAACATTTATACTCATCCTTATAACAAGCTATCTTAAAGAATGGTTGAACACTTCTTTTCTTACATCTTGTGATTTTTAATCCTGGATATGATAATGATACAATATAGTCACTACGCACTAAGATCACTTAAAAGATTATGGAACCATGTTTACATGTGGTTTAGGTTCCTAAAGTTGTGTTCAATAAATTATAGTGAAGTTTAGTTTATATATGACATTAATCATAGTTTAAAGTATTTTGTGTAAATATTGTAGAGGTATAAATACAAGTTTGTAAACCCTAAATCATTAAGCAATTCTAAGCTCACGTTTCGGTTATCTCTTTATTGACAAACCTAAAACCAAGTTCATCTTGTGTCATTGCTTCAATCTTTGTTTGATACTTGATATTCCGGACCTACAGGTTATTTAAGTGTCGGTTCAATAATTACTTAAACAAGGATAACCTTAATAAAAAATTTATTTAGCTTTGCATGAATTCATATTTTAATTGTTATTATTAATATCTAGTTTATCTTTTCAACATGTAACATTGTAAAAAACTATCAACGTTTGGCTAAATGCCAAGTATAATATTTCCAAAAAAACATTTATAGCTTGTAACTTTTGCCTGAAACCATGTATAACCTTTTTAGAAACCTGCAATTTTCACTCAAGGCCAGCCCTTGGCACGGGCAAGCGTGGCAGCCGCCCAGCGTCCATGAATTCCAGGGGCTTTATTTTTATGAACTTGTGTATGTGTATGTGTATGTGTTTGTGTGTTGTGAACTTGTGTATTTTTGTGAACGTGTGTATGTATTTGTGTGTGTTCACCCTTCTTCCTCGTTGTAGCTATCGACTATCCAAAAACGTAATCAAACTTTTAGTTAAGCTTCTTCTATAAATCAAAAGGTTCACTCTTAAATTTTTTGTTACTATAAGTAAACATAAATATTATTATTAAATTGTAGGTTAAATGCAAAGTATTATTATTAAACTGTAGGCTAAATGCAAAATATATTAACGTTAGTTTTATTGTTGGATTATTCTATTTAGCAAATATAACATGAGATTTATATTGTTAAAGAAATTGTAAAATTTTTTAGAAAATTTTAATTGCATATGCTAACTTTTTTTAAGCAATAATATATTATAAATGCATGTGAAAAGCAATAAAGATCAAAAGTCTAAAATCCAATTTATATTTTACTTATTTATTTTAATTATATTTTAATACTTTTAGAGATGACCCTTTTTATTTCTGTCAGAGTCTCGTATATGTTTGTAACGACCCTACTTTCACTAGAAACCATTTGTAACTTTGCCAAAATCATGCAACTTTTGTTGGGAACCATTTATAAGTTCGTTAGAAACTTGCCAGACTTCTGAAGTCAACAATTAGTGAAGTTAACATGTCACACTACACAAAATAGCATAAATTGAAGTTTGATACGTACAATAGAAAGACTTTCGATACACAAAATCGGAATTTGGTTAAAAAGTTGGCTACGTTGTGATAAAGGTAGTCCCTTAACTTTGAACATTGTTTAGGTACGTCGTGAGTCGATAACGGTCCCAGACATTAGTTCAATAGTATTCACTTCACAACATGTTATGTCAATTGAAACATGTCAACTTAGACATTAATTCAAAATAATTCGTACAATTTGGTAAACCTAAGAAGTGAAAGTACATAATATGTTATATCCATATGTCAAAGTATCAAACCATTATGATGTTAGTATTGGCGGATTGATCAAGAAGGGATTATATCGAGATTCCTCCTAAAATAGAAGTTTACTTCCAGCCATCTCTTGAAATCTTTTATTGACAAAAAGCCAAGTTAAAATAGATTCGTCTTTTGATGACTACGGCTTTGTTTTTTTTTTCAAATAAAATCTTATTTTAGAAAAAAACATCTGTGGACGCGCAGACCTTTTCAATAAGCTTGTTTGTTTGTTTAAAGAAACGTTTGCGCGCGTACAGATTTTTCTAATAAACTTGTTTGTTTTTTCGCAAACATAAGATCTCATTTTATCTTATTTGAATAAGCTAAAAACTAAATCTTTTTTCGCAGATCATCTCAAACATAACCCTCCGAACCACATTTTCTGTTGAATACATGCAATGAGACATAAGACGCTTATGTCTCCGAAAACAAACAACACCTACCTATTTTCCGAGATAGTAAAGTTCAAAAAAGTTTTTTTTTGTTAGCTGTGCAATATTTTTATAAAAGGTGTTATTTGTAAAATCTCTCAAGTGATCCATATTGTTTAATATCATTTCTTATTCACCAATAGGAGATATGTTCAAAACAGAACTATATGTTGGAAAACAATAATAAACGATAGAAGCCTAGTTCTCGTTTATGTCAAATCCTATTGGGATATACTTTAGTCGTTCCATTGTTTTTAGTGTAGAATTTGGTAACAATCATCGTTTATGTCTATACCCTCTTCACTTATAAATATAAACCAACCTCTTATGGTTTTTACTCCCACCAAATCAAAATGAAGTATTCTCAAATTCTTGTGCTTTATGGGTTTTGTTTCTGGGGTTTCTTTCAGATTGCAACTTCCAATCCATTTGGTAAATTCTTCATGTTTCGAGTGTACAATAAGGCATGCACCAAGTACAAGTATTTACGCTACTAACTTTGTTCCAATTTTATATTTTATAGGTGAAGAAAACCCGGCATACAACGTTAATCTTGCACCGTTTATCCAACGTTTAAGTGCATACTACTGCATGAAAAATGTAAGTTTCCTATGTCTTTTAGGAGTGTGTACGGATTAGTTCGGTTTTCACCTAGAACCGGAATCACACCAAAAAATGGTTTTTGGCATATCAAACCTAAAGCTATATGTTATAACCCTCCTTTTCTCTTTCCTTTCCTATTACCCCTTCGGCCTTTCCCCGTCACTACCAACTATGTTCTACCCTTCTCAATCTTTTCCTCTCACTTGTTTATATAAATATTTTATCTAATGGAAGAGAGACATAGATAGAAAGAGAGGAAAAAGAGAAAAGAAAGGGGTGGGACGTGTTCGGGTAGAGACTAACGGAGGAGAGGGGAAGAGCGAGTATGGCGGCCGTTTTGGGATTCTCTGCAGGGAAGGGATGTCCACATCAGACCTGATGTCGGTGGCGGGTTAAACATTACAGATGGCCTAATTGATATTGGTGTTCAGTTTAACAAATTTTGCTCTTGTGCAATTCGGTTTTCTTCTGTTCTTTTCTTTCTACTATTTCATGGTTTTCTGGGCTGAGTTCAGCTCGAGAAGCAACACTAATCACTATAACGAGAAAGAGGCTAACATTTATAGTTTTCAACCATTGCCCTTATACTTTCCATATACTTGTCTAAAGCATTTTTTGAGTTCCAGTCGGAAATAGATAAACAAAGGCTAGCCCGTTTTGTAAACATGTACGAATTGCAGTTTTGCATTTAATATTCTAGTCCATGCGACCTTTCAAACTAAATTGTACTCTTTAAACCAAATCCTTTTCGCGTGATTAAAAGCCGGAACCAAACTAATTTATTCTATCCCATTACTAATATGATCCCTCCAGTCGACACCAAAACTCAAGGTTCAATGAAGCCAAAGCGGCAACAAATCTATTCCTAACTAGTCTCTATACACATGGGTCAGTCCGATTGTGCACCCACTTGGCACATGTTCATTCACAACATTTCATATTTGCAACAACTGAAAATAAATAAATTCGACAGGAGTCATCGCACTGCCCAGGAAACTTCACACTCCACGTAAACGGATGGTTAAACATAACCGCAAGTGAAACAGATGCATTTTGTAAAGGAGGTTGTGCTCAACACACCCGAGATGTTCTAAAATGTGTCCAGTATGTGAAACACGATTACACGTTTGAGAACTGGGCTACTATCAATGACATCAACAACACTATCAACTATGGTTGCACTTACGGTAACACCCCGTTATTTGTTAAAACATCTAATAAGTATCATGTGAATTGTGTGAAACATCCAATAACAGCCAGAGTTGTAAAAATCGCCCTAGGCGGCCGATTAATCGGTGCCTAGGCGGTACTCGGCGGTCTACCGACCTACAAATCACTTGATTGGTCAAATTTATCGGTCAGGTCAAAAACCGGCCTTGGGCGGTCCTAGGCGGTCAACAAAAGGGTTTGACTTACTTTTTTAAAAAGTGAAATCAGCTTAAGAAACAGAACCCATGACTTTATTTTTTTGAGTTTATTAAACTAATTATGAACTTAAAGTTTTTATTTTTCAAGTTCATTATACTTTTTTTTATGGTTATTGACTTATTTTGTTAAAGTATTGCTAATATTTATTTTTTTAAGATAAATTTTTTTATAATTTAGGGGTCCCGCCTAGAACCGATTAATCACAAACTAACGATAAGGCTATAACAACCTGCAGGTTTCAACGGGACGAGCTTCCATCCAAGTCATGGCACAAGTACAACTACATCACTCGTTACAACACTTTCGGCTTTGGCCTTTTTGGCCCTCTTTTATATGTAGCATTCTCAATAGGAACAGAAAGGAAGATCACATATGTTTAAAAAAGTTTGCCATAATTAATAAGCACACTTTTGTTTGATAAAACTAAGTGGCAGATAAATGTAAAGACAGAAATAAGAACAAGTACTATGAGGTACACCATCTGAGTAATGAGTAATACTACAAAGTTATTAAGAAACACAGTTTAGCATTCAACTGAATACCTTCACCGCTCGTTTGAAAACATCTTGAATACTTTGCTTGCACACTCTTTTCCATTTGAATACATGTATATAATCCAGCAAAATCATGTACCAGCCTTTCTACGACCAACACGAGCCACAAAACCGGCCTTGATTTGAGCAACAGATCGCCCAGAACCACACTGCACAGCAAAGAATTACCAATGTCAAGGACTAAAAGGAGCCCAAGAATCATGTACACGCGAGAGAATATTGACCATAAGATAAAATGCTTTCTTTATTCCTTCCTATTCTACAAAGGGAAACTAGGACCTACTGATTTATACATGTTGTATGACACGATTTATACCCAACAAATCCAATGGGTAAATAATCTAAAAAAATTGCTAAAAAAGAAATGGGAATATGTGTCTTAACACGTCAAGAGTAACCCAAAGTGTATTCTTAATGCAATAAGTAGCAATAAATGATAAACATAGGCATCTTTTTTCAAGCTACTATGGAGTAAAACTAGTTTTAGTACAATGGACATCAAGAAAAGTAGGAAGGGGTGCACCTCATGAAATCAATAGTGACCTTATAATCAATCATTTTGATGTGTCAGGAATGTTAAGCTCTCTATATTACCATATATTTTTAGAGTAGTAAAACAGATCATCTAAGAAGCAAACATGAAGGTATCACCACAGATACGATCCTTCTGAATTTAGGGTTCATATATTCTAGTATTCTACCAGTGTCATAAATAAACCTACAAACAACAAATATGAAGAACAAAAAAACAAAACTAGGCTGTATTCAGTTTCTTTCTTTGAAACTGAACAATCAAGTGCAGGAAAATTCCATACTGTCACAGGGTTTGATTAATAGGTAAATCTAAGCGCCAATTATGAGCAGAACAGATTCACTATTTAATGCAATACATAAATAAGTAGCATGATAGATTTTTTATTCAACTCCTTCATGAATGTATACAGAACTATGTGGCCTATGAGGTGTTGTACCTTCTCACATCTGAGGAAGAAAAGACGGTTCTCCTTTGAAAGAATTGTATCTGGACTCTTGCAACCGTTGCAGATAACATACTCGTCTGTAGATGGAATTTTATCAGCAAAAAAAGGTCATAAACTCTACTCAATTGTGATACCTAAATCAAGCCATCTCAACATGTCCAATTCTTATTTCCAACTAATGATAACAAGACAAAAATATCAATAACTATCCAGGTGAAGCCAGAATCAAATTCAGACTGAGGGCTACTTCTAGTGTCTGAATGAATATTAGATAAATGACTTTCTAAGGAGTAACTTACTGACATAACGCCTCAGAATCCCTTCAAAATTTTTGGGTGCAAATCTACCCTTCACTACCAATCTTTGCTGCCCATCAAGAGATCCACTTGTACCAAGTTCAGCAAGCAAGAAAGTCATAACATGCTCTGGCTGCCTATGCATCCTAATAGACAAAAAACAGAGAAAACTCAGCAAGCGACCATAAGCTGATGAAACCCCCTCGCTATAAATTGTAAAATAAGAAAATAAAACTTAGCCATACGATCCGTAAAATTCACGAAGACGGTCTTCTTTGTTCCTTCACGAAGAACTTGTGGTGGCCTCATGACCGTTCTCCTCCTGTCTCCAGCAAGCTCAGGATTGTTTTCACGTAGGATATGGAAAACTCGGCCCAAAAGCTGAAATACATAGATTATAATAATTAGCATCACCATTTAAAAGAGAGACTAACGAATATGATATATGGGTTCTATTTTCAAGTTGACACCTACGATGCCAAGTCGTAAAATATTTCTGGATTGCATACCTCCTCATACTTGTAATCACGATCTGTTCCTTCCCATGGCAGTTTTTGCTGTTGCAATACGATTCCTTCTCCTTCCTCATCCTCTCCAACAGGGTCTAGGTAACCAAAATAAGAACCTCATTCATCCAAGAGAACAAGAGATGAAAGGTGAATAATAAGTTAATTAACAAAGCTACTTACAATCAACATCTTCCTCAGCATTTTCTTTTTCATCATCCAAGAGATCCGTCTGTACCTAAAATGATCATAGGAAAATCATATTTAGACATTTACAAAATCCTACAAAGCACTAATGCAGAGTGTATATTAACACACCTGTTCTTCTTTTTCAGACCAGTGAATGTAGGCTCAAGACCTTCAGAAACTGCATTACCAAATTTGGCCTTCGTTATAACTTGAGAATGACAAAATGTATTAAGTAAATCATATAACATAACTTCAGAAAATAAAAAAGGACGACATTCATTTACCAGATAAGCTTTCCGTTTTCTCAACCAACTGTTCAACAGAATCGTCAGCAGGATACCACTTGTTAGGATCGAGACACCTAAAACCAACGTTAGAATAATGCGGAAACAGAAAATAAACGAACACGAGATATAACGTGGTTCGGTCCAAACACGACCTACATCCACGGGCAGGAACAGAGACTTCTTTATTATGACTCCAGAGATATTTCGATGTACACATGACTTCACCCCTAGCCTTGGTATTTATAGACAACCAACTAGAAACTAACTTTATCTCTAATACATAAGATAAACACTAATAATATGAATGAATTCGTAATCGGCCGTATCTCCGTACATATCAAACTTTAAAGATAAGATAGAAGTCAAGATAAACATAATCTAATTTGATTTCAAAAACATCCCCACCACGTGTGCTAATCCCCTCGAAGTCTGCCAATAGCAAAATTAATTCCAAGCGTGCAAGTTTGATTTCAATCCATGCACACTTAATTTTATCCATGCATAATTAATTAGCATACACATCCTAAACTGGAAATCATTAATTAGTCATTCATGTGGTGGAGTTTTTGTTTACAGAAAACAACAGTTTTTAGTATTGGTAATACAGTTATTAACGCTGTTCTATCAATTTTTTAGTATTGCATACGATAATTTCACATGTTATGAAATACTTATGAGAGAAGCACCATACTTATCTTTTCACTGTCCATTTATGACCTTAACTTGCGTGA
This sequence comes from Pulicaria dysenterica, assembly GCA_947179395.2. Classification (NCBI taxonomy): domain Eukaryota; kingdom Viridiplantae; phylum Streptophyta; class Magnoliopsida; order Asterales; family Asteraceae; genus Pulicaria; species Pulicaria dysenterica. Next base: position 75,631,827 of record OX359292.1, on the reverse strand, counting down.
AGTTGACCCTTTGTCAAAGATTTTTGTATATAAGGTATGGATAGTTTTATTAATGGAAAAGACATTTTTGTGTTAGGACTTGTGAGAATCAAATAATTTGAAACATGAATTTTTTTTATTAATGCAGAGAAGTGGTGTGGCCACACTTTAGATACCTACATTCCGCTGTTCCAAGATCATCAATTACAGAGTTTTCAGTGGAAGGTGATTTATCCTGCATCTTTCATACAGTATTTCTAGAGGTGGCAAACTGGGTGGGTCGGGCAAAATGGTTAGTGTCCTTGTATTTTAAAAAAAATCAACGTCTAGTGTCATATATGATGATTACACGATTTATATTATGTCAAAGACAATCTGACTTGCTGGAGTTTTATTCTTTCGACCTGTTCTCTTTTTGTAAAAAGTCCGATTTTACGCATTTGACAAGTTACTGATAATAAAACTAAAAAAAAACGGGATGGAACTATTTTTAACCATTTGTCTATTTGTCACTAAATTTGCCCTTTTAACCATGGTTATCAAAATCGCGATCTTGATACGATCCTACCAACTGAAAACGCGTCGGATCGTATTTAGGATCGTAAATAGGTAGGATCGTAGTCAGGATCGTAAGATCGTACATGAGATCGTAGGATCGTATAAGATCCTACGATCCCACGATCCCACCTTTTTTTTGTTTTTTTACATTTCTTAATACTACTATTATCTTACATGTTTATATTTTACATTTTTTTATTATAACTTTTATTTTACTTTATTATTTTATTAATTTTTAAGTGGTCAACCTTGTGTTAAAAATAATTGTTCGAAGTTTTGTACTTTACATACGTCACAGATTTATTTTTCTTTATTATAAGAAAGAGAAGTTCACGAGAAGAAGATATTTTATAAAATAAGGAATTAATGTTGTGCTTAATGTGCTCTAGATTTGTTGATTGTGTTTAAGAGTCACCTATTAAATTTTGTTATGATATGTAAATCAATAAATTGTAGTGAATTTTCATCTATTCTCTTAATATTTACAATTTTGACGGTTTAATGTATGCTATTCTAAAATTTAATGATTAATTCTCTCGTAAAAATGTTACATAATTGGTTTTTGATAAAAATTATAGCATATAAAAAATCTAAAAAAAATCTAGTGACTTGTGGTAGGATCTTAAGATCCCGATCTCGATCTTACGATCCGATCTTGCAAAGACAAAAACGATCTTAGGTAAGATCCCGATCTTGATAACCTTGCTTTTAACTAACTGTTAGTAGTTACTTTTTACAGTTTGCCTTCACCACTATACAACCTTCCATTAACTTCTGGTGCTGGCCTCCCTCAAACACGACCATGGTTGTCCATCCCATTCAAAGAATACTGTATCCTTTGTCATGATGTTGTTGTTGCATGTAATCCCTTCCACAACCACACTAAATGCTGATTGATTAAGGACTAACTTGGTTACCCTCCACGATTTGTATATTCTTAGGATTTTTTTATCAGATTTATAAATCCTTCACTGCTTAGGTTTAACTTGAGGAATATAGTTCATTGTTGTCCCTATTGTGTACAGATGATGAAATTTTGGTTAGCGTGTTGGCAGGATGTCCAGATTTTGTTAATATGGTATACATTCATGTTAAAACTTCAGCTATTGATCATATGAAAGTGGCCAAACCATGTAAACTGTGGTTCAAAGAAACAAATGGCTAAGAGTCCAAGACTAGGACTGTTGAATTGGATCGGTTAACATGCTAAAAGGGTCCTTTTTACCCGATAATAAATTAGTTTCGAATGATAAAATATGATTGTACAAAATGTCATGGTATATGGTAACTTTTGGTTTTTACAGTAAGGTTTAAGACCACTAGATTGACAAGCTACAACCTGAAAAAGCCCATTATGTTCATCAATAAAAAATTTTGTACCTTAAAAATCTTCAACACGGTACTCTCTAATGATTCTTTGCAATAATCTATCAGGAACAATACCATCTTTTAGCATACATCTATACAACAACTTTGCATCACCTAATCTCCCAACTTTGCAATAACCATGAATCATGATCCCGTAAATGATCACATCTGGCAATAAACGCCTTTCTAAAGCAGAACGAAACACCGTCATTGCTTCCTCTGTTAATCCCCGTTTGCACAGACCATCAATCAAGATGCTACAGCTCACGATATTTGGAGAAATGTCGTTTCTCAACATCTTTTCATGCAACTCGAGAGCAGTTTCAATTTTCAACATTTTGAAATGACCGTCGATTAAACTACTATAAGTAACCACATTAGGTTCTAAACCTTTTGCTAACATAAGTGAGAATATCGACATTGCATCTTCAACTTTACCTTCTTTGCAATATGCATCAATCAAGATGGTGTAAGTAATGGCATTTGGTTTCTTTTTCCATAAATATGATTCTTCGTAAAGTTGAACGGCTTCCTTCAACATTCGCAAAGAACAGTACCCACTGATCATTGTGTTGTAGGTCACAATATCAGGTCCAGGTTCATACTGTTGAACATGTTTGAAAAGCTCCAATGCCTTTCCCAACTGACCACTTTTGAAAAACCCATTCATCAAAACGTTGTGGATGTCGATATCAGGTTCAACTCCATTTTCATGCATCATCTCAAAAAACCATAACCCGATATCAACTCTATTTACTTTACAAAATCCATCTATAAGGGTGCAATATGCAACAAGATCAGGAGAAAAACCGCTCTTTAAGGCTTGAAAGAACATAATCAAAGCATCGGGTTGCCTTCCGGTCTCGATCATTGCTTTGATCAGCATTGTGTAAGTAACTATGTCTGGTTTTATATTATATGTCCCCATGTTAATATACAACGTCACAGCGTCCTTCAGTAACTTCAATTTGCAGAAACCATGAATCAAAGTGTTGTAAGCAACTATACCAGGTTTTGAATCACTGTTCAGAGACTGATAAAAGAACCGAACAACATCATGAGTCTTACCTTGTTTTGTGAGGCCATTTATAAGTACACTATATACCGTTGCATCTGGCTTATGACCATAACTTATAAATTCATCATATAACTTAAATGCATATCTCAAATTCCCAGATTTGCACATGCCATCAATGAGGCTGCTAAGAACTAGGGCAGACGGATCAAGACCACGTTTCAGTAGTTGACCGAAGATGCTAGTAGCCTCGTAGACCATACTGTTTTGACAAAATCCATTTATAAGAATGCCATATGTAACTATACTTGGTTTAATCCCTCCCTTAAGCATATCTTTGTAAACTTCCAAACCCTTTTCTAGATTTCCATGTTTTACATATGCATCTATCATGGAGCTAAGAACTACAACATCCACGATGATGCCTTTCTCTAATGCAACTAATATTAGTTGATGTCCTTCATCTAACTTGCCTTCCCGGAAAAGACCTTCAACCAAAATACTGTATACAACCAGATCAGGAGTGATCCCTGTTACCAGCATCAGATCATATAGTTGAAAAGCTTCTTCCAGTTTTGATTTCTTGCAATATGCTTTGATTAACGTACTAAATGTGACTACTGTTGGGGTTGGACCTATTTCTATTATCAAAGATAAGAAGTCGTGTGCAATGTCTAAACACTTGTCATTGCAAAGACCTTTGATGATCTTATTGCAAGTAACTACATTAGGCACAAACCCTCCTTCGATAATAGCTTCATGGAACTTAAGCCCAAAAGTTGCCTCGCCCTTCTTGAAGAAACTACCTGTTACATACCCATATAGATTCGAACATGAATCCGCGTTGTTCTCTCTAGGATCATTAGCTATTTCTGAATAAATATTTGTTATAATTTCAATCCTCTTCAAATCAACCAACCCACTCGCCAATTTCATCAATGCATATGGTGAGATAGAAATACCGGTTCTTGACATCCTAAAAAACACTTCAACCGCCTGATTAATGTTCCCAGTTCGACAATAGTTATCAATCAAGAAGCTGTAAACAGTAGTAGCATTCGAATGATAACTCCTAAGACCCGCATGAAAAGCATCAAAACAATCGAAATCCCCAAACCTTTCAGTCATTTTATCAAACACCCTTCGTGCGTGATCAAACATTCTTTTTTCTAAGAGCAAATGCACAAGAGCACAAAATGATTCAGGCATATGATGATGGAAGCCAAGATGGTGCTCAGACCACTCAAAGAAGCGGATTGCCAAAGCGGGTTTTGAGCGTAAACCAAAAAGAATTGGCTCTACTTCATGGGGATTCAACTTAGAGATGGAAGAATGGTTTAACAAGTGTTGGGTAGGGTCTTTTTGTCGAAATGATGTTATTATATGGTGAATTAAGTGAGTTTGTGGTGATGTAGAGTAGAAAAGTGTTGATGCAAATGCAGGGTAATTGACAAAGGAGATGGATTTGAGAAAGCGAAGGGGATTTACCTTCGCAAATGATGTTGATAATGAAGAAGAAGAAGAAGAAGATCCACGAAAGAGCATTATATGCTTGAAATAGGCGAAGATAGTAGTTCCATACAGTGAGCACGAAAACACCCTGTATGATGGTGAATTGGTGTTGAGAGGTTTAACAGCATCAACGAGGGTTTTATTGTAGTCTGGCTGGCTGCAGAAGAAACGAGATACGTTAACTTCTACTCATCCGCACAGTTCCTTCTGACTGAGGTGGTGGTCAAGGAAAATAACTCGTAAATGAAAATTATTTTGACTTTTTATATTTTTTAGTTAAAAACTTGATAAAAGAAAAATATTTTCAAATGCCTTTAGAACATTTATTAGATAACCATTATAATTTGAAAAATTATATAATCCGTAAATATCATTATGTTAAGCTATTTATATACTTTATAATTGTCATTGTGTCTTTTTTGTGTTCCAATTACCTTTTGAAATTAATACTTTTTTATGTTAAGTTGTTTATATAAAATTATGTTTGTTAAAGAATATTATTTTATTATACTAGGATTGTAACACCCCGTCTCGGCACGAAACAGAGGCTACTCATATGATCCATAAACAGAGCCAAACTAAGACAAATACCTCTCAAATCAGATTACAAGTACCACCTTATAAGCTCTTCTAGCTCTCGATCTTTTCCCTTAAAGCACCCTCGAAAACCTGCCGCAGAGAAAGAAAGAAAACTGCGGCTGAGCCAATTGCCCAGTGTGCGGATATGTAATAACAATAATAATCGAAACGAACACAAATCAAAATACTTTCGGAATCAAAATCATAATTTTCAATAAAAGGCTTTTCGTTACAAAATGCATACATATCTTATTCATTCGTATCATATCGGAAAGCATATCAAATCACATATCATATCGTATCACAATTCATATCAAATTACATATCATATCATAACACATCGAGCCCCTACCGAAAACGCATACACTTGCACACCGTCAACTGACAAATGCCAGACAGTTTGTACAATGGACCTGCAGATCCAAATGTACCCTACAATGTGAATGGGTGTCGGGCACTACACTACCATCCACCATAGCATAACATAACATAACATACAGTCTAGGGTTAACCCATACGCCTCCCCACCAAATAGCTCTCGAAGCCAAACCCTTAGGAGACGCCGTGGACTGATCACACCGCCACAGAAAGTGTCACACCATCGGTGCCCCCAATGATATGCCTATGGTACCCCCATAGATGGATAAATAGCTCGATGCATCAAAACAGAAAATATCCAAAACAACATATATATCAAAATATAGTTTTGAGTTCCACAAGTTTTATAAAAAACATTTATAGTTGAAATAATAATCGAAATAATTTTTATGAAACATCATGTGGAACGTATTTATTAAAAGAAGACTTAAACTTTTCTAACTCGCTTAACATAGTATAATATTCTCATAAAATCCGACAATAGAAGCATATCAAAAGAATCAAGATCTCAATATCAAATAACAAGGATCATCGCTGAAGGAATAATAGGAATTCAAAAACGACAGTTCATATTTTGAGAACAGGAATCCTTACGGAAAAGATCCAGAATCCGTACCTTATATTCACAACCAAAGAAGTCCAAACACTAGTAGTAGCTTTGAGTTTAGTTCCTTTTCCCTCCGTCTAAAAATATATATACACTACCATTAGTGCTTATCCTATTTTAGTTGTTTTAATCATTAATGATTTAGGGTGTTCTAGGACCAAAATATACCACTTCCATTAATTCAGCAGGTAGGTGTTTAAGCTACAGTCAATCGCCTAAAATAAGTTTAAATCAAGTTCATGTATATAAAAATACTAAATATACCTGAGTGGCAACATAAGCTATTTTAACGTGATTGAGTTTGGCTAACAGATCAACTTTAACACATATATAATCATATTAAACACAGGTCAGTTAGTTAATATAGTCAACCTATGTAGCCTTCCCTGTTCCTGATTACATTGCATCTGATTCATTCCGATTCATACTCCAATATAATTTTAGCAGCTTGAATTGAGAACCACTTAACCTTCAGGCTTTAGCAACTCAAGATTTATTTGTAATCCATTCGTGTATTTACCCAACTTCCGTATCTTACCCAATATCAATTAACAGTAATTACAGGTTTGACAGCAGTAGAATTAAACAAACAGAGCCAACTAGGATTATTTATGCACTGTTACTATGAAACTAGTAACTTACTAAGACCCTATTTAGCAACTTCGATAACTTCCTCAGTTGATCTGAGTTTAAAACTGCGATGATGTAGGTGCATGCTTATCTCAATTAAAAATATTAGTTTACTGAGAATTTTAGTAGTCAAACCAAGACACTAAGTACAGATACAGTCATGCTCAATTTATTTACAACAGGAGAATTATAGCATATGCAACATTGAGACAATAACTTCAAGATAAACCCAATAATACTCTAACCCCAGCCCTCATAATTCCCAAGTTTAGTACCTCTTTTATTACTAAAACTCAGTTTCATGATTCTCTAATTCTATATAATTAACCAGCCAACAAAGTTTATCAAAAGGTCAAAGAGCAGTGTACTAAAGATGTTAACTTCAAATAACAGAGTTAATCAGATTAACTTATACGTACTGTTTTGATGATACAAATATGCCTATAATCATATCAGGACCTTTATTAACAACCCTCGGTTACCAAATCATAGACAAAGAAACATTCTGTTTTTAATGTAGTTCAAAATACAGATCAAAGAACCTACTTTTGGCTTTTATCTCAAATCAAAAAGGGTATAAGTTGCTAATGAACAGAATCGGTATTTGATCAATTAGAGAGAAACATCAGAAGGAATTGCAAATCACAGACCTTAATTAATTTGAGAGAAGAAGGCAGATGAAATTTCGATTCCCAAATCAGACCCTAAGCCGTCGACTGGTCGAACTAGAATATCCCCTCTTTGCCGTCGCACAATGTACCGTCGATACCCTCCTTGCTGTCGTACAGCCTCTGCCGTCGCACAACAGCAGGCTTTTCTCCCTCTCACGAACTATCGATTTTGGTTTACAGAATGAAGAAATCGATGATGGCAAACGTGTATATATACTCGATTCTCGGCACATCCGAGTTTATCCCTACTTCTCCGTCGATTGCACAAAAGGATCGGTACAGAGTTTAAACAGATAAGTCCTTCATAGTACTAGGGCTTGGGCTTTAGAGGTTTAAGTTGGGCTGTAATTAGTTAGGTTGCTAGTCTAATGAAATAAAAAGTAAAGGCCCGAATCTTTGCTTATCTATTTACTTATCCATTATTATTATTATTTTATTTTATTTTATCGAATTTCAGGGATATTATAAGGATTGTGTGATTTTATATAAATTACATCTTAAGATTTTTATTTTTAGCTGATTTAATTTGTTAAGACTAAAATTTAATTATATATATATATATATATATATATAAATTATTTAATAGATACATTTTCTTGTAGTTATTCATGTAATCATGACTTCATATAGATTGTGTTTTGTTTTTAATTTTGGCACTAAAATACCAGAATAACAGCAGAAACCTCGTTAATCCGACGCGATTAACCGGAAACCCAAGAAAAAAACCCGAACCACACCCTCAATTTTATTTAATTTTATTTTCATATTATATAGTGCTACCGGTCAAAAAAATTCCTAGGTCTGCCCCTGGCAAGTGCATAAGCAGACTCTTCACTTATCAACCAATAAAACCATGTAAGAGAAGAGTTTCCACAACCATGTCTAAATAGATTTCAAATCTCATTTCAAAAGGATATGAGAATCAAACACAACAATTGTGAACCACAAAAACACGATATATACTTTCCAAACAAAAACTAAATATATCATGCAGAAAAATAAAAATAAAGATAGCAATCAATCAGTAGTAGTATTGAATGAGGCCATCAAATCTAAACTAAAAGAACGTACAGAAATAAACCAACAGTAGATAAGTCAAAAGATATACTTACATCTGCAGCTTCATCCTTCAACTCAATTTGGTTTTCTTCCTCTGCCATAGTTATCAAATCTGAATGATCCCTAGGTCCAAAATCCTACAAAAAAAAACATTAACCTGAAATTAATATCCGAACATCAAATGTATTAAACTTATCAGATTATAAACATGCACTAGCCTCAAAACGTAACGGAACCATCGAAGCCAATATATATCCATAAAATAATAGTAGTAACAATTGTGTTTAGACACTTCATAAAGCAAAATTTTACAAAATCCAGTTTTGAAATAAAGAGCAACATTATAGCTAATCTGAAACAAACTAACTAAAGAAACACTTGATAAAGTTCATCAACAGAGTAAATTCTTAATTATGTGCAAACGATAAACCCTAATTTGTAACTTGGGGGGATACCAAATCAACCTCAAAGTTGAATGAATCAAGAACGAGAAGAGAAACTAAAACTCGAGGATTAGAACGCAGATGAACATGAGAGATTCAGATTTACCTTCGAGATTGAAATCTTCGTTGGTTCCTGAGAGTATCGATGGCCGTCTGTTCTTTGAAGCGTCTTAAACCAACCCTAAACCGTGAGAATTTTATTTTTTCAAAAAAGAAAAGAGAAAATAAATTACCTTTACACACTCAGTAACCGAAGACCAAAAGGTCAAAATGGGCCGAAGCCCAAAATCACTTTTCTGATCCAAATCAAAATAAATACAGAAGCCCGTTTCTTAAATCTTCAATTCTTCACCCGTTATAAAAATAGTGGTGCTAAATGAACACCCCTTTTATTAAAAAAAACACCCTCTATAATTAGATTTATTATATTTCCATATTATAACTATTGTTTTAAATATATAACTAGTACAACTATACTTTCTAAATTTCTTTTTCTATAAGTAGATTCCTTTTTCCATAATTTTTTTTTCTTTTTTTTGACCAGCAAATGGGGACACTTTCCCGCCTCTCCAGTGTGGGTTTTTTTTTCATAAATGTAATAAACATTTTTATAATTATTATATTAACTTTTTGTAATAAACTTTTTCAAGCATTGAAAAACATAATTGATAAACATAACTGTAAGAACATGACCAATAATATTAAAATTATAAAAAAATATATAATTCAAGCATACTCCTTTATATCTATAACATGTGTTTTCGGAGCACTAGCTTTAGTTGTCTATAACATTCCAAACATAACATATACATGATTGTCATCCAGTGACAAATGGGGCTCTATGACGGATCTCATAAGCTGAAATGGTAGGCATTGGATAATTTCCTTTTAATAGTTTGATGATATTGAATCTGTTCCAAACCTTTCCAAAGAGGAAAAAAATCATCTCACCGTGGATGGTCAAATAATGGAGGATCACTCGAAACTTGTTGACAATCATGACTCCTGTTTTAAGCATAACCATCAAGTGTTGTGGTGATGCGGGCGACAAGACCCCTCAATAATCTGAAACACGGTAAGAGCAATCTCCAGACTTAAACCAGGAGCCTTCAGAGCAACTTTTAGAGGTCATACACTTAAACAAGATGCCTCAATCATGTACTCGTCCACTAATGAAAGAAACTCTAGTTATATTCCGCCCTTACACCACAGTTATACAAGATGTCAGGGGCGATGGAAATTGAGAATTTCGAGCAATATCTGTTTGTCTTGGTTATGAAGAATATCGTTGGCTCTACATTTGAAAACAACTGCTAGACAGATTATTGAGTTCCTATAATGTCTATCCTAGAGTAATTTACCGATGAAATTGATGAATTACGTGAATAACTAAGTTTCTCACAATTGTCCTCACCACCACAACACTAGATGGTTATGCCTACAACTGGAGTCCTGATTGCTAACAGGTTTGGAATGTTATAGACAACTAAAACCTAGTGCTCCGAAAACACATGTTATAGATATATAGGAGTATGTTTGCATAATGTTTTTTTTTATATAATTTGATATTATTGATCATGTTATTGCAATTATGTTAATCAAATTTGTTTTTCAATGCTTGAAAAAGTTTATTACAACAAGTTAATTTAATTATTATAAAAATATTTATTACATTTATGGAAAAAGAAATCTAATTATAGAAAAAGAATTTTATAAAGTATAGTTGTATTGACTATATATTTAAAACAATAGTTCTTATTTGAAAATGAAAATAAATCTAATTATGAAGGGTGTTTTTTAGCAAATTGAGGTTGTTTATTTAGCCAACCCCGTTAAAAAAAATATAATCTTTATTTAAACATAATTGGAAAGCTAAAGATTTATAAATTTTAATATACATCTTAAGTTTGTGAGTATATTTGGTATGAATATGTTTGACCTTAATGAAGGTGGTAGTTTTTTGTTTTAAAATAAAAACAAAAAGACTTTGATACCAAATTTGAATTTTCATGAATTGTAAAACACATTTTAGGTACACCACATTATAAGAGTTTTTATATTAATTAACCGTTATTATATACTATATCAATTCTTGACGTAAATGGGCATTATCTCATGAGATTTTAAAGGGTGTTTTTGTAATTTTAGTAACAAACTCATGAGATGTTAAATGAACATGAGTACATGACATATTAATTTATCATGATATGTTTGTGATTGGTAATAGTAAAAGTTTTTTGTTCTTCTTTCTCAATACTCACTTATCCATTTAATACCTCACTTTGTCATCCCATTTTTAAAAGATATAATTAACGATAATTATATGATATATGTGTATATTTCATCCTTCTTTACAAACTCATTATTATTTGATACTTCACTCCCTATTTTAATAGAATAAATTTAATGGTTTTGTGTAAAAAATGATATGGATTTTGTTTATTAAATTGAAAGAGTTTTTTATTAACCTTTGGTAAGAAAATATTTAAGATAAACTAAATTAAGTAAAAAAATAGGGAATACATACAAAGCCATTTATTTAGATTGAAATAAATTATTATAAAGATTTAAGAAGTAGAAATTATTTGTATCGTTTCTCTTTTGTTTGTAAAATTTTGAATAACTTTCGTGTAACAATAGTGAAACTTGATAACTATCATGTTACATTTTTTTCAAATAAGAAAGACAGATATATGTAAAGAGCTAATGTATTTCAACCCGACGCATCGCACGGGCTATTAAAAACTCGTTTTTATCAATCGTTAAATTGACTCTTGTGATATATATGAAAGGTAAAAAAAATATTTATAATTATTGAAGGTAAATTTGGTTTTAATAAATAATTACACATGGGAAGAGGTGGAACTGGTAGGTGAATCATATCAAACCATACTATATTTCTATTGAAAAAGATAAATATTTGTAGTAAAAAAGTTTGTAACTTGTGAATAAGAGTAAGAGATCAATTATAAGTTGTTATCGACTAACCAGGTTGACGTTGATAATTTCTAGTAATATATAGGGTAAATTGTATGATAATAATAAACTTTATCTTAGTTATTATTGTATATAATTAAAAAAAATTATTTAAAAAGTAAAAACAATATAATAACTTTCATAATTCATTCATCATGTACAAAAAACACATTATTTGTATCCGACTTTCTGTTAACATTATATATAATGAACTTTGTCATAATTTTTGTTGTGTATAACAAATTACATATGATGAAAAAAATATAAAAGTTAATAATACTATTATCCTAGTTACTTTTCTATTATCATATGTCAATTATCTACACATATTATTTGATTCTTTTTAAAAATATGACATGTGATGATCGAAAAATAAGTATGAGAAATATAAAAGAAATTAGTGTTTTCCAACTCAATATATATATACCGGCATATATTGGATCACTGTCTACACCTCTTCAGTTTTGGTTCGAATTGCTTGGTGGCGGGTCTTCAAGTGCCCCTCAGTTTTTGTTCCCAAAATTCGAACACTAAACATTCACTCCACAGGAGGAAACCCATAAGAGAAAACCCCTGACTAACTAAGTTATAATGAGAATGTCACGCGTTGATACGGACGTTAATATTAAATTTTTTAAGGGAAATAAATATATAATAGGTCTATAAAATTTTTAAATACACGTCAATTAACAAATTTATGTACAAAAGAAAAGTCCATTCTTATTTGCACAAAAAAACAATTTTCAACTTTTTATTACATTATTACTAATTGTTGAATCATTAGTAGATTAATCCCATATCATCTAGACACATTTATAAGAGTTGTTAAATTTTTAGTTAGTAAACTGTGTTTCTCTTTCATTTTATTAATAATATGAGGAGAATAATAATAGGAAGAAAATAATGAAAACTTCGTAGATAAACGTAAAAGAGTAATAATACCAAAATAAGGAAATGGAGCATATAAGAAAAAAAGGAATCCAAGAGGATTCAAACATCACATATTAGGGCTAAAGTACAATGACATTAACTATTTATGTCACCTCAAATCTTTAAAATAAAAGGTGATTTTTGATATATATTATATAAAGTGTGGTACCATAGTAAATATGTCGCTTTCAAGAATGTAATAATATGTTATTTGTGCTATTCAATGCCACGAAAAACTTTCTACAATAACATATCCGTTTTTTTCTAATTTTTTTATTTGCATCTAGCTATTTTTTAATCTTAGAAGTAAACTCTAAAAGACATTAAAATAAGAAAAAAGATTTATTTTGATGAACTAAAGAGAGACAAGTTAATAAGATTTTTAAAAATTATGTTGATATGGGTGAAAATTGTGTTTGTGTGAGAATGTGTGTTAGTGTGAGAGAGTATATTTTAAATGAATAAAAAGTTAATGCAAATTATGAGAGAGAGTGAAATGGTTAAAGATTAAGTGGATGAGATTAATTTAAATAGAATGAATGTTCAAGATTTTATCTTGATTGAATTTTAAGAAATCTTAAAATAAAATTGGAGAAAGAATGTTAAATGATTTATATAGATTATAGATAAGATGTGTTTGATAAATAAAAAAATTCATGTGAACAGTCAAAAATTCAAAAAAACAAACTTTCTATCAATAAAAAAACTAAGCACGTAATAGGGAAAAAAGAAAACTGAAATAACATAATAGAAAATTTTAAATAACACGATAATAAAAGGAAATAGGAAAAAAGAAAAAGAAATTAATGGATAAAGGTAAAAAGGAGGATAGGAGGTTTACACCTTCCATTGTACCATACTTGATGGCATCGGGTTGCATCGAGTAGGCTCGAGAACACCAAACGAGTAATCGGGTAGGGCTTTCGGGTAGGCCAAGCGGGCATTGAAGCTCGATCGAGAATGGCTCCCACCCCCAACCCCCCTCCCAACGTCTACTTGTTTAAAAAAAATTACCATTTCAAACGGTCAAGATTTTTTTGTTTTTTTTTCCTTTTTCTTTATACAACTAAATAATCACCTATATATACTACTATATTCACCTTTTTTTACTCACACTTTTCACCATATTCTCCACTTTTATAAATTCTATTCTTTTATTCTCTACTCATGGATCCTCAAGATTTTACAACTCCGCATTCACCCGGACGTAACAGATCAAGGTTTACGAGATCCTCAAGACTTTAAAACATCACGTCATTGTTGGACGAACTAGCATCGATAAATTCGAAAAATGACCGTTTCCTCTCGTGTCGTGAAAAAAAATTGGAAATACAAGAGGCGGATTTGAAAGACTACGAATTTTACATGAAGCCGACGGCTCATTTTTCGGGAGGTGCATTGGTGACGATGTTGTTGTTAAGGAGAAAATACATGGTTCTAAATAACGTAGGGCATGGTGTGATGGTGAGGTCAAGCCTCAAACCTTAGGAGCCATGACGAAGCCATTGCGTTTTCCAAGGTGTGACTTAAGGCGGCGATTTTGTATATATTTTATAATTATATATATCAAATTTATCATTATTAATATACTAATTACACAAAAGTTTCAGAAATGATGAGCAAAGTAACATATACAAATTACAAAATACAAATTTATAAACATTCTATATACGCGATCGCAAACTATAAACAAAAAAGTCCAATTTTGAAAAAAAAAATGATTTTTTCTGAGCCATGTTTCAAAAAACTCGCAATTTAGCGCGCGCCACGCCTAGGGTCATTTCTTAACGGCGGAGCCACACCTCACGCCTTAGCTACGCCATGGCGCGCCTTTTAGAACACTGAGAAAATACAAGTCAAGTATGGGTGGCCTCGACTTGACTAAATATTATTGTTTATGTTAGAACCTAGAGGGGGTTAATAGGTTATATACACAGTGTTTGAAGTTTTTACAAGTATTTGCAAAAAATTAAAGAGATAGAGTTAGAAAGATATCACCAATCAAGAATGTTGAACACAATGATTTATAGTGGTTCAAGCAAGGGTTAACAACCTTGCTCTACAGCCACTCATAAGAATTAACACTTCACTCTTCTCTCTTTAAAGGTATATATAAACTTTTTACAACTTCTCTTTTTCACTTATAAGAATTAACACTTCACTCTTGCAAGTAAGGAAAGATAACCTTACTTCACTCTAATTATAATGGCTAAAGTTGATCCTAACTTCTCTCTAATTCTAAAGGCTAGAGATGATCCTCACAATATTACAAAGTATGTGAAATATTGAAGTAGTGTTTAAGCTTTGAAAGCTTTGACTCTTGCTTGATTCTTGATCTTGAGAGTTGGATGAATTAGCAAGAGGTGAGTAAAAAATGAGGTTTGAGTTGGTTTAAATAAGAAAAAAGGTGCAATCTCAAAAGCTGTCCAGAATGTCCACTGTCGACCGTGGTTTCGACCGTCGGTCTGCTGGAACATTTTGGGACTTGCAGAAAAAGACGTTGAGCTTTGACCAAAACCATACACAACTCATTTTTACCCTAAAGATCCATTGAAAAGAAGATTTAGAAAAGGTTGGTTGATCCCATACCTCTTAAGTTTGAATTTAAACACAAAAATGAAAGTTTGAAAACCAATACACAAAGCATGTTGGAAGTTTACCCCTTTGAGAGATTCTTTTGCCAAAAAAGGTGTTGTATTGTTTTAAAGTGAGATTGTGTTTAGTATTTGCTCAAATGGGAAGTCTTGGATTTATTATAACAAATTAAATAAGTTTATAAAATATTTGCCAATTTTTATAAAAGTTTTTATAAAAACTTAAACTTGTTTAATTATTTATTTTGTAAGCTCATATAATTCGAATGTTTTCATGTAGATGTCTTCGACGTTGTCTTCTTCTTGAACGTTGATCTTCGACGATTGGAGCTTGGCGATTTGTTAAAAATAGTTTGTAACAAATAAATACGAATATTTATTTGTTTATATATATATATATATATATATATATATATATATATATATGCATATGTGCACATATGTTAATGTTAATGAATACAATTATATAAACAAATTATATATTTTTGTATCAACAAAAGAGGATATAATATATATTTCTATTTTTTCCAACAGTTTAAATTATGTATTTTTTTTATTTTTATTTTACAATTTTAGATTTTAATTAAATTTTTATTATTAGTATTGTTTAAAATTTTAATTAATTATATTGTTTACATAAATAATTATTTGTTAATATAAAATAAAGTGAAAAAAGCGTGGGTAAGGAGAAGAAAAGTATAACACTATATTTGGGTAGAGAGAAGAAAATGAAAAAACCTTAATGTTGTATATTAAAAGGCTAATCAACTCATCGATACATCATTAAAGTTATAAGACCGCAAAACTTAGTTATAAATATTAAAAGCACAATTTAAAAAATCTTAGAATAGTAACTTAGACGCATGATAGAGACTTGACAAATATTTATATTTATAATTGGTCAAATTGTCGAGAAAGATAAGCTAAATATTAAAATTTACCAATAAAGGTAAAGTCCAATTGTTTTGGCCAACAAAAGATCGTAAATTTTGATTTTAAAAAAAGGGAATCTTGACCAAATTATCTTGGTTTTTAGCATGTCATGATACTCTTTTTAATGACAAATTGAAATTTAAAATATCTTTTTATGCAAAATTAAAATTTACAATCAATTTTTATAACAAATTAAAACTTATAATCCTTTATTGGCATAAAAAAAGTATATGTTATTTTTTAAATTTTGATATATATGTTACCTTTTTCAATCATTTGTTTTTTATAATTTTGATAATTTCAAACCACTACTTGGGGGATGTGGCGTGTTGCAGACATCAGACTATCCCATTATTACGTTGTTTGATATTTAGACACTATTGCATTTTAATCACTATAAATAAGACTAACTAGTAAGAGCCCGTGCTTCGCACGTGTGTGGGAGGGCTAAAATATGATCGTGGCTGAAAACGTAAACCCGGTTTGTGAAAAGAGTGCACTGGTCTTGTGTTCACCGACCCTACCCATTCTAAACCCGGTTCTTATCCGACCCAAAAAAGAATAAAAAACCGACCCGGTCCCACAAGAGCACGATAAAAAAAATTATAATTCAAAACTCAAACCCGTAACCGAGGTTACTTTCTTTAAATATATAATCATGACTATCTTTTAATTTATTTATAAAAGATAATTGTAATAAGATTAATAATAATCTTTTATCTTCTCTTATGTATTATTATTTAAAAAAAAAATGTTTTGGTATTTAATTATTTTAATTACGAAAATAAAATTAAAATAATTAATTGCTTTTTTAAAAAACATTAATTAAAATTACAACCATAGATTATTAAATATAAAATTATAATTTTTCTTTTTTATCACAAACTCTCAAAAAACCCTAACATTATATTTAACCTAAAAACCCTAATCTTCTCAAAACCCATTCCCTTCCCCAACATCCCCTCCCTCTCCCTAATCTCCATCTCTCCTCTCACTCTTCTCTCTCACTCTCTCTTCTCTTTGTCTGAAACCACCGCCACCACCATCCACCGCCACAGCCACCATCACCGTCCACCGCCATCGCCACCGCCACAGCCACAGCCACCATCACCATCATCCACCGCCACAGCCACTATTCACCATCTCCTCTCACCCTCACCCTCTAACCGCTGTCACACCACCACCCGGCAGCGCCACCGCCAACCACCGCAGCCACCGTCACACCTCTAGCAGCGCTGCCTAAAACCCACCCCAACCTCCGTCTCTCGCTGTCACCCTTCTCTCTCTCTCTACCAACATCGACAGAAAACCCTAGCCGCCACCCTAGATCTAAATCTAAAACGTGTGAAAACCCTAGATCTAGACCCAAATCATGGAAAATCCGGCGCCATTAACATCAATCGCCGCCATTCCACCATCGTCCCTTCCTACCACCACCACCGTTGAGGTCCATCAACTGTCGAGACCCATCACGAAGCCACCAGCTTAAAACCGCCTACACCATCATCTTCCAAAGTCTGCCACCATACAACCACCGTCAAACACCACCTCTGTCTAACCGCCGAGCCACCGCCGCCCGTCTCCATTCGTCTCCATCTCGCTGCCGGCCCAAAAACGGATTCGAAAAAAAAAAACAAAAAACCCAAAGTTGAGATCCGGCCCAAACCCGGTTTCTCACCCAAACCCGGATCCAGGCACGGATATATAGGAGGCGACGCATTTTTATTATATGATATAATAACAATTTAACCTCGTAATATGTATTAAAGAATGTATAATGCATATCACCATAAAAAGCTTTATGAACTCATGCCATATCTATAGCACATGGGAAATGCTAGAGAATAGGATGCCTTTACAACCCCCTTTGCCAACCTTATCATCATATATGAATTTATGATATATACCTAAATGGTTATATATTTATATACCTTCACCTGAGTCATTGTATTAGGAATTACAATAGATCTGATAAGATTATGTTTATATTTATATCTATTTAGCTTTTCATAATTCATATTCATATCCATATTTACATTAAATTATTTCACCCGTCCATATTCATATTCATCGGATTAGACGGGTAAATGATTATCTATTAGATGCCGTAATAACTCTTTTTTTTTTCTATAAAAATTACATCGATTTACATATAATTTATAATTTTGGTTGACATAAATACATAGTTTCTTTTTTTTAAAGATACAAATCATAATTTAACTAGGTATAACTACAATTAAAGCGAAAAACTTACTTTGTAATTATAAAATTTATAATTTTGAATATTTTATATATATATATATATATATCGAGTATTATATTTATATATACATGTTAAAAATAGTAAATATACAGATTTATATACTTAAATATATAAAAATTTAATATTGGAAAATTTAATTTCGGAATAATAGATTTATCGATGGATAATGTCATTCATATCCGTTTCACTAAACGTCTGTATTTACTCCAATTTCCCAATTTAACTTCATCCATATCCATCTTCGATGGATCGCATCGGATGAATATTAATTTGATCCAAAGATTATTACCATCCCTTCATGGCATGTAAGGATTGAATATATTGGTTGGTTGCGTCGTGTCGACGGTTCAAGACATCGAAGCTATTGTGGTTAGTGGTAAGATATGAATGGTGCGATTGTACTTTATCATAACAAAGGCTTATCACTTTATATTACTTACTATCTTGGTAAGAAACAGCAATGCATAATAAAATTGTAATAGTAAGTTAACTACCTTTTCTCGATTTTATTTAAATCGATTTTTTATCATTTGTTATTAGGGAATATGGTCGATGTCTCCAATCAACAACATATATTTTAGATTTCTAGATACTGTTGTGTATATATATATATATATATATATAACACTTAAATGAGAGACATTTTAAATATATATGAGTATGTTAATAATTTAAGTATTATGTATATGCAACAACACCTACGATATATATTGTTAACCGCACACATTATTTTCCATTACTATTAAATAATAGGTAAGATAACTATATAATACAAGTTTGCATCACATTTGATAACAACGTGTGCTTGATGTATACACATGACAAACAATGTGAATTCGAATGTTCTTAAAAATACATTTTTAAGAATGCCTTGGAACGTGCAAACTTTATTAAGCATGTGGTGTTCGTGGAAGAAAGCTTTCAGAATAACATCATTTGCAATGGCGTGGAGAATCTGATTGTAGAAATCGATTCAAAAATCTTCAAAATATTAATCAAACCAGTAATTGATTTAGAAATTTTCAAGTAATCAACAATGTAAAGATAGTACTCATATGTAACAAACAGATTCAACTATTATACCTGGTATAATAAACTAGACATCGCCTCTATTTTAGTTAGTGATAAGATATTAGATATGACTGTATGTTTGTACTCATTATAACAAAGGATTATCTTTTTTATTTTTACTTATAATTTTGCAAAATTTCTCATTGTTATGTGGGTTGAAATTTAGTGAGTATAGCATTTTATATATCATGATTGTAAAGAGTCCACCACCAGGGGTGCAACAGTGGGCGGCGGCTATATCATATGTGTTGATAACCAGAGTTAGGCAAAGTTTACTTTCATATCAGGTTGGTAACCAACCTGTGGCACCCACACTTTAAAAAGCAGAAAACAAAAGTTAAATTAAAAAAAGAGTAAATTATAAAAATCATTCGTGTGGTTTATCAAAAATAATACTTTTCGTTCTTTATAATCAAAAATTACATAAATGATCCCTGTGGTTAGCATTTTGTAACACATTTGGTCCTTTGACCGTTAAAGATAACAGATTTAGTTTTGTAAATTTTTCATAATGACTATTTTACCCTTTTCTCACATATCATATTAAGTCCTTATGCTTTATGTTTGTTGCATTAATGGTCCTTTATAGAATATTTTTTTGTTTTATCACTTTTAATTAACTAACTTTTTGTTTTAATATTTTTTTTAAGTCTTTTTAGTATTGTTATATAATTAAATTAGTAAATTAATAAAATATATATTTGTGTTTTGTTTTTATCCAAATTTATATTAATTATTTAAAGTTCTCAAAATACATTGTAAATCAAAATAATAGTTTGAGAACTTTAAATAATTAATATAAATTTGGATAAAAACAAAACACAAATATATATTTTATCAATTTACTAATTTAATTATATAACAATACTAAAAAGACTTAAAAAATATTAAAACTAAAAGTTACTTAATTAAAAGTGATAAAACAAAAAAATATTCTATAAAGGATCATTAATGCAACAAATATAAAGCATAAGGACTTAATGTGATATGTAAGAAAAGGGTAAAATAGTCATTATGAAAAATTTAACACTAAATATGCCATCTTTAACGGTCAAATGATCAAATGTGTTACAAAATGCTAACCACAGGAATCATTGATGTAATTTTTAATTATAAAGAACGAAAAGTATGATTTTTGGTAAACCACAAAGACGATTTTTATAATTTAATCTAAAAAAACGTAGATTTCATGTTCAGCCACTTTATTTTCGTCAATGTTTATCGTTAGGCCCTTTGTTTTGTAAACTTTGTCAAATTCTCTAGGCCAAAATGCCAAATTGTAAACATACCCTTTGTACATAAACTAGGATATTATTCAGATATAAATGTTGAGTTAAAAGTTAAATTATACTTTGATTTGACAGTATGTTTTTTTTTATTATTAAATCTAAATTAGATACTATTAAATAGTACTATAAGTTGTTTTATAAAAAGTTAAAAATCATAATCATTATAAATAAATACAAACTAAATATCATTTTCTTGTAAGTAAAACTAAGAACAAAAGGGGACAAAGAATATAATTTGAAATAATACAGTGTTGCTTTCCAAAAAGATAAATATAATATGAAGTATGTTAAAGTACAGATTTTATTAACCTCAAGGACAAAATTTAAAATTATAAAAAAATTCAACGGTCTTGGTTTGTTCTTAATTATACACTAGCAATGTACCCGCGTAATTTTGTGACGGTAAATAATTTCTGTTTTACAACATACCGTTTTCAAGAATGTAATGCGTAATTCAATGTCATGAAAGAAAATTTTCGGCAACATGCCCGTTTTTTTCTTCAATTTTTCTTATATTTGTATCAACTATTTTATTAATTTTAATTATATTTATGAAATAATTAGAGAGAAGTTAATAAGATTATAAAAATTATATTGATATGGGTGGATAATTGTGTTTGTATAAGAGAGTATGTTAGTGGGAGAATTTATTGTAAATAAATAAAAAGTTAAAGTTTATTAAGAGAGAGAAATGGTTAAAAATTGAGTGGATGACATTAATTTAGATAAAAAGAAGGGTGGAGATTAGAGATTGAAATAATTTTAGGAAGTTCTTAAAAACAAGAAAAAGATAAAGAGTGTTAAATGGTTTATATAGTAGTATAAATGAAAGTCTTTAATTCTCGTGTATACCGTTTTGTCTATGTTACGCGTAGCTACTTCTTAAAATAATTCTCTAGCTAATCCTTAATTAAATTCCTAAAGATTTTATCCCTCCATCTCTTTTATAAGGAATAAATAAACCCCGTAGACCATCAAGGTGATAGTTGCTTGTTCATAACAATGATATAATTAAACAAGGACAATAAAAGTTACAAAATTATATAATAATAAGAAGAGTCTAACACCTAGGTACCTCGCTGTCAGGGGGCTGAAGGGTGCTTGGCCTCCTCTAATGAGCCTAACATCCTTAGTATTTTATGTCTAAATCCAACACAAATATATTAACCTTCTTAATTGTAATTGATAGCCCAAGTATTTCTCAAAACTAGAAAAGATGTAGAGAAGGCTTGAATTAGCGATTCTGATATATAAAAGAGCTTTCTCAGCAATGAAAAATATGAAAACAAGGTTTCATAATAGCATGAGTGATTATTATCTTTAAAACAGGTTGATTCATGACATTGAGAGATTGCTCATACTTTATCTACAGACAATATAATAGATGAGTTTTATTCAAATAAACAAAATCGTATACAACTACAAACACACGAAGTATGATTTCTTATCATTATTTTTTTGATTTCATTGAAGTTTTATCAAGATAAAGTATTCGAGTTATTGTTTTTATTATGTAGCACATTAATTCATGACAATCGAAATGACGAGTGTGAGAAAACTTTGGTCATTGAAGACCGATTTTGGCAAAACTTAAGTTTTGTTTAAACACGTGAATATCTTGTTTTTAAACGACCTTTCATAATTTGTTTATCTAGACAGATAATTGAACTTTTTAATATCATCCACATATATTTGTATCGTTAAATAAAGTAAGGCCGGTCCCCGCTATACTAAAATCTTAGCTCCGCCCCTGCTCGCCGTCATTGTGCATCCAACTCTCACATTTCATCATATTTACAATATCATCACATACCCACGTCAGATTTTCAGTCATACCACATCACTTAACCCCATAGTGACAAATCCTTACCAAACTAAATTATAGGATACACATAGTATCTACTAAGCCACTGACCAAAAAATAAGACAAAAGATATGGTTGACCTCACAAGCTTTCCACACCCATGGCCCTAACACCATCTCCTGCATGATAAAGATCATCACCACTACCCCACCATGGCGTCAGGGGCGGACCTACATGTAAGGGGATGGCACAGGACACCGGTCAATTTTGTTCGCGTACCGTAATTTTTGATTTTTCATAGTGAAAATTTTAAAATTTTGGAGTCAGTGAGTGCTACCACCCATTAAATGATGCCACCACCTAATACAAATCATGGGTCCACCACTACATGACGTTGTGTAGTTGTGACCACAGCATGGTGAGCGTCACCTCTCCCACCCCATAACCAATTGCCGATATTCTAAGACCGAAAGAAGTGGTGACATCCACAACTCACCATCATACCGCCACATCAATTTTTTTTTTCTCTCATCACTTAGGGTCGTAGTGGTCAATTTCCACCCCTCCTCACCATACCAAATTACGGGATTTTCATATTACCTCATTAACCAATTAGTTTTTTCTTAAAAAAAAAAGGAAAAACACATAGACGATCCGTGGAGACAAACATAAGATAGAATCATCAAACCTCGTATTTAACTATCAGTATTCTCAATCATGATGATCCGTGGAGCCAAACATCGGTGGCACAAAGATACCCGTTCCAAGGGAAGGCCTACAAAAACCACCAAATTAAATGGAGTAATCTATCTTTTCCCTTTTCAAAGATTCTAGGCTTCACTTCCAAGCAATATATGTAAAGCCATGCTATATATATTTATATATATTGGACCCCCCCCCCCCCCCCCCCCCCCGGTCTCTCTCTCTCTCTCTCTATATATATATATATATATATATATATATATAGGGGAGGATTCAAACGAGAACTGTTTTTCGTACGAGAACTGCGAGAACCAATCTCAGCCGTTCCTTGGATATGGGAAGTTCATGGATGGAGAGCGTGAGGGAATCAAGTGTGGCAGGGTGCATGTGAGGAATTCATGGGTGGCTCAGATTAGTTCTCGCAGTTCTCGTACGAAAAACAGTTCTCGTTTGAACTTTTGCATATATATATATATATATATATATATATATATATATATATATATATATATATATATATTGTATATTCTTCTACGTACGACAATACTATACCCAGTCATCTCTTAGTCAACCCCATTTTTTAAGAAAAATGACAGTAACTATATTAAACTATAATACAAAATACAATAATTGATCTCTCTCAATATAAAAGAAAAATCAAAGAATAAGAATGAGCGGTATATGTAAAACAAGTGCTAAATTCCAATCTCATTCGTACAAATTAACCGGAGTCAAAATACCAAGGAGATGGATCAGTTCACACCATGAAAAGATTACACTAGCTAGCTAGCTAGACTACCTGGAGTAGAGAAAGGTCACCATGTCCTGTGACTTAGCGGCCGATATCCGTTCATCCTACTACATTCTTTATTAACAGTATCTAGATCTCTTACACACACTTATATTTACAAATTAAGAGAAAGATCGAGCTGTAAAAAGATGTCCATTTTTTATATGATGAATGATTGAGATATAAAAAAGGTGCACATAAAATGCATAATATTGCTTCCAATTTAGATTTCAACATACATAAAAAGATGAGTAGAACCGTAAAACATATTTTAATACCTTGAACTTGATCGATCGGATTTTTTAACTATTAAAGATGCAATATGGCTGGTAGCAAAGAACTTGAAAAACAGAGTCTTCTACTATTTTGTATTAGTTTAGTTGAATATTTTAAAACATTTCCAAGTTCAAGGTAAACTTCTCAATCTTTTGTCAATGTCAAATTTAGAATACTATACTACATCTTTAATAAATGTAACGCTCTAAGCCTATTGATATAAGTTAGTTTAGGTTTTGTGCTACTAATGTCTCATTGGTTCGAATTCCTATCATAAACTTATTTGAGGTGGATTTAGAAATCGTTAAAAAAAATTATCACATCTTCAATAATTAAGAGTAGTAGATAGAATTATTCAAATACTAAAATGTATTTTGACTTAAAATCATACAACTATTATAACTTAATTTAGTTATAGATATGAATTTTTCTGAATACCATAGTGGCATAATATATGGTTCTTAAACTCCTATGACACTGTATACAAGATTCATGCAAAATATCAAATACTTACTTCTACATGTGGTAAATGAAGTTTTGGTTTACAACTTTGTGTTTAAAACCTTCAAGCATGTATACAATCTTACTTTTTTTAAACATAAACCACCTTAAAGGTGATTAATGATAAAACACCTAAGTGCAATATTTGATTATTTTCCTTAGGTGTATTATTATCACATAAGTGCATGTATAAGTATTTTCAAGTGATCAAAGACCATGAGTGAAACAAAAATCATATATTAGGAACTCTCGTCATAACAAATATAGTTTAGAAAACAAAGATGTAAAAAATAACATAATTCAGTCACCAAATATGTAATTAACTCTAAACTCTAAGCAACCAAACATAACTTCATCAATGATTGATTTGATCTCTGTTAAGACAAAACATAAAGTTTTATACTAGAAAAAAAATTCATTTTCTAGTTATTTTTGAAGAAAAGTAAACAATGACAAGAACTTATTATCAAACATGGATGGGTTCTTAAACTAAAATATAAATTAAAGTATAAGAAAACAAGAAAAGTCAACAATTTCCTCTATATATGGAAAGAGCTAAGAAAAAAAATATTTTTTTATTATCAAAATATGAATGATTAAAATTAAAAAGTTTGTTTATATAATGTTAGCCGCATCCTTTTCCCTTACTCAAATTAGAAAAATGATTTACATTTTTCTAAAACGTGTCTTAATATATACCATTATAGAAACAATAACACATTACACATGACATAATTAAAAGTAAAGATTTAAAAAGAAAAAATAAATAAAACATGTTAATCAAATAAGTTAGACTTGATTATATTGATTTATTAAACATATATATCATTACTCGAAAAATATATTCGAATAACTTTATATAACTAATTTGGAAAGAACATTAAATAATCAAAGATTTTATATACTTAACTATTACTAATTATATAGTAAACATTCTAAATATTACAATAACTAAAGACACAAAATTGTTTACACTTTAGACTACTCTCACTCACCGACTATACTTTCACCACGTAATTTACCGAGGAAATCTTCAATGTCAAAGTCGCCAAACTCCTCGCCGTAGTAATTCGCCGGAGCTGCAAATTCCGACCAATTAATCGGTATATCGATATCGAATCCAAAAGCGTCAACGTCACCGTACCGGAATCCATCAAACGATGGTAACTCTTCGTCGAAAGGGAGGACAGACGTCGGCGACAAAACGGCTTCCCTTACCTGCACTTGGCCATCGCCGGCAGGTGTCATTGTGGTTGCTTTCGGTTTTTTACCGTCATCGATAACGGTTTCCGTTAACGAAACTGATTGGAAGTTCGTAACGGCGTTATGACCTTTCAGCATAACGGCGGCGTTGTCGTACACCGTCGCAGCTTCCTCCGGTGTATCAAACGTCCCTAACCATACACGCTTCCTGCGACGAGGATCACGGATCTCCGCCGCCCAGCGGCCCCACGGCCGCCGCCGCACGCCTCTGTACTTCTTCATCACCGATCCCGTGCTCCTCACGTGTCTCCGGTTTTGATTTCGCTTAACAACTCTCGAACACGGCGGATTCACGTTGATTTCGAACACGTGCTTCTTCACTCTCTTCATCATTTCTTCATCATCGTCGCCAGAGGAATCGGTAGCGTAGGGATCCGTCATCGTGATCCTAACCACTTTTCGCTTGAACGACGTCGTCCGAGCCTTTCCAGGTGGATCTTCATGAACAAACTTATTCGTCGTCATCACATGCTCTGAGAACTTCATCGCCGATCGTACGGACACCGTCGTTTTTACCTCCATATCATATAGCCGAACAACAATATAAAACGGAAAGAAAAATTCAAGCAAATAACAACTGATTGGGTGAAGATACAGAGCGATTTACGGATTGTTTCTTGGTATAACAACAGAAATCAAAAGGGGCCCCAGTGAAAATGTATCAATTCAACAACTCCGGAGCAATTATTGGCGGGAAATTTTCCCTCCCTTTTCTTCACTCCGGTGTGTGATATGTGTGTGTGTGTGTGAGAGAGAGAGAGAGAGAGAGAGAGAGTGCGAGGAGAAACTCGAGGAGTGTGTGTGGGTGTGTGCATATAAAGGAGGGGGCAGAGTGCAGTCCAGTACAGTAGTACCGTAGAATACACAGTGGGAAACGGACAGTAAAAAAATAATATTTCATTTTTGGTCCTTATTCTATTGGCTTCTTTATGAAATACGGGGATTTGTGGGTTGACTTTGCACTTTGGTTATCTAAATGCATCCTCTCTTGTTTAGTCTTTCTAGGAAATTTCTTTTCATGTTCCTCATTTTGGAAGTTGTAAAAGAAGAAAGAAAAGGATGGGCTAGAATCACATGTGATCATGTTTTTATGATTTGGATACAATATAACTTGAATGTTGCATATATTATACATGTTAATTCATTTCATATTTTTAATATAAGTTGTACATTTATATATGTCGGATTATATGAACCGGTTTATATTATTAAAAAGCTCAAATAAAATCACCATAACTTTTATCTAATAAGATTATATGTTCTTTTATCTAAAGAAGATAAATTAATAGACTATATGTTTTTGTGTGTCTTGTTTATAATATAAATAAATACATGCAACACAAAATATAAGAAGTTATGTAACTTTTGGTTCTATTAAAAATTTAAAAGTTATATAATATTATAGAGAACTTGTGACTTGTAAAAACCGCAAGATCCTTTCAAACGTGGCTTGTTTCCCATGCATAGATTCTTAGTGTTTGACGCTTTTCTTAGAAGAATAGTTTAACCAGGAGCAAGGTGTTGAAATCATAATATTATGAAAAAAACTCAAAGATAGGATGACTGAAGCTTTTAGAGAAAGTTATATCATGAGAGATGGAAGGTAGAAAGTTTTATATAGAGATAGGGCGACTCAAAATTTTATCCAACACCGGTGAATAGCATCCTTTCAACTAAATTTAAAAGTGTGTAAAAGTGTTCATTTGTTGGAGATCTCAAATATGTTTATTTTGGTTACAATTAATTTAGATTAGGTTAGTGTTTAGTTGGCTTCTAATTTCATCAATGATGGAGATATGGGTCTTGTGTGTCTTTGGTACCAATTAAAAAAAATCCAAAGTGTTTTAGGTTTTTGTATTATACTCGTCAACAATTGCTTTTCAGATTGCTTTATAAATTTGTTTCTCTCTCTTTTTTTGTTTTGTTAATGCCATGATTGACAAGCTTTCAATCTTCTTAGGGTTAAGATCGCTAAAATCCAAAACCTTAAAAAACATAACGATAAACCCTAATGCTTCATGGTTTTAACCGGTTTAGGTTTTTTATCTCCAATTCTCAATTGATGATTCATCCTTGAAGTGGTGGACGGAAGTGGCTGGCTGGTGGTGGGATGGCATGACACGCGCTAGCATTAATTAATTAAAAAGTAATAGTTTAATCAATTTATATGATAATTTAAGTGAATACTCTAAAAAACTAAACATGTGTAAGGGTAGTTTAGTGATTTGAATTAACAAACCAAAAGTAAATACGTCTTTTTAGATGCATCTAAGGCAAATTTTAAGAAGTTTGGGTCAAGAGAAACAAAACCATAGTTTTGCCAAACTTAATTTTTCTATCCTTTTTTATTCTTGATGAATAACCATGGGTCTCACCCGCAAATTTATCTTTTCTTCTTCTTGATAGCCATTTTTTCTCGATGAGCAACCATGATTCTCGACTAACAACCTTCTTTTTGTAGACCATTGTAGGCTTATTTGGTTCACGACTTCTAATAGAATGTGATAGAATCAATATTGGATTCGGTTGGGTTTTGGTGAGGTAAGGAATGAAACCTTATTTCATCATATTCCACAAATAATGGAATCTATATTCATGGGGTGTTACAAAAAGTTTGAATTTCATCTAATATATTCAAACACATACGATTAATGTTATTTCATCCAACCCACACCGTCATCTATTTAAAATTATCAATATTCACTACCCCTTTGACCCCACTTTGTTGTGTGTGACATCACCACCACCACAAATGATTTCACTTCGTCCAACATTCCAACCTACACCATCATCCTCTTGTTGAGTAATGTCTCACATCGGACGGAACGTGACTTTGTAATCTGTTTTATAAGTGTCCCGGGCTACTCCTCTCATAACCAATTGGTTTTGAGTTGGAACCCCACAAACTTACATGGTATCAGAGCAAGGTTCACCCGGACTCCACGTAACCCATAAGTATCCACGTGTTAGGCTCGAAAAAAAACGCCACACGTGAGGGGGCGTGTTGAGTAATGTCCCACATCGGACGGAACGTGACTTTGTAATCTGCTTTATAAGTGTCCTGGGCTACTCCTCTCATAACCAATTGGTTTTGAGTTGGAACCCCACAAACTTACACCTCTAAGGCAGATTTCACCTAGGGTTTGAATATGGTACTCCATCTTCGTCTACGTAGGTCAAAGGTTCGATTATAGCACTTTATATATTATATTTATATTGTCGGAGGTCTTTCGGGATTCAACCAATTTACCCATGGGTAAAATTACCCTTTCATAAATCCGGCTGTTACATGATGAGGTTGTTATTTTGATATTTTGTATGTATTGCAGTTGGATAATAATTGTAAGCGTAAAGGGAGTGTGTGTATGTGTGGCTATAGTATACTAAGCTTAGGTGTGGAACTGACTGAATCTACCGTTGTGTTGATCTTCTTCTTTCAAAAAGAACCTTATATGCGTGATACGTGGATTGTTATTTCTTCCCCTCAAACAAAACATGATGGAGCTAAAACTAATGTTGTTCGAGACATCAACAAATGCGAATAACCAAATTAGATGGGTTCTACAATATCAAATTTTGCCCATATGAGTATCCCAAAAGAAACGATTGTTGATTGAGACATTGTTTATATTAAATTCATACAAAACAGAACATTGCATATGTCGATAGTAATGATGCTAGTATTTTAAAATCGCCTCTTCCTCCCATTCGGGTATATATTTCGGAAAAGTTTGTATAAAAAGCACACCATATGTTCGACTCAATGACTGAGGTAGTTGCTTTTAAATTTCAATTAATTTCTTAGGTTATGTTTGTTATGATGGAATGAGAGTAGGAATGGAAACCTCCATTACATTCCTTTACTAAAAGGATGTTTGTTTACTAAAAGGAAAAAGAATTAAGCATTCCAAATGTAATTTCATTCCTTCTGTTTCATTCCTTCCTTAAACCTCTTTTTTTGTTCATTCCATGTGCACATGAGATAGAAAATGATCAATATACCTCAATATTTATTAATGATAATCTCGTAATTTTGATATTTATCAATTTTTTTAAGACGTGTAAAGTGTATATAAAATAAATTTTTATATATGATTTTTTTAAATTTAAGTTATATCTATTTTTTAATACAAGGG
This sequence comes from Pulicaria dysenterica, assembly GCA_947179395.2. Lineage (NCBI taxonomy): Eukaryota > Viridiplantae > Streptophyta > Magnoliopsida > Asterales > Asteraceae > Pulicaria > Pulicaria dysenterica. The sequence continues at coordinate 75,601,500 of OX359292.1, read as the reverse complement.
CATTTTGGTCATTATTTCTTTATTTTATTTCATTTCAATGTTTATTCTTCTCTATCAAACATACTACAGTAATGATTCATTCCATTATGAGAAAGCAACCAAACATGCGGATGGAATGATAATGAACTATTTCATTCCTTTAACTATTTCATTCTCAACTGTTAGAAATGGAGGTGGGATCTGTTGGCACTAGTGACCCTAACATTGATTTAAAATTGGTTGATAAATTTGGGATAAGAGCTAGAATATTTTCTCACATTATGTACAACCCAAATGCTTACTCTTCAATGCCATAGTTCACAAACAGAAATGAACCATCATGAAAACTCCACTGATACACCTTCTAATGTGTCTACTAATGGAACTCATTTCACATCTATGTTACCAAACAGAAGGCAAATTGTATTTGTGTGTATATTGGAAGGGATATAGGATGATGATTCACACTTCTATTGAAGTTACTAAAAAATCTTTTGATGTTGGTGATCAGTTGTGACCCAAATTCAAGTGAAACCAAGCAAGAACTACTTGATGAGTAAGAAGTAGCTAGATGAAAAAGAGAGCAGAATTTACGGTGCAAGTGTAAGTGCGAGTGTTAAAGTGTTTTTGCGATATTTTATGTAAAAAAAATTATAATTTTGCGAAGTAAGCTTTATTATATGTTTCTTGGGTGTACAAATATATAAAACACTCTTGTACTCTAGTATGATTCCTTTTATAAAAGTTGGTTCATATACCATGTTTATGATAAATTACATATACCTCCGTATTTGTACTTTTACGGGTGCGGTCTATGTATATGATGCTCTAATAAACAATGGTAACTGAAACGTGTATCTTTGACCCGTTTATTTTAATTTCATAACCAAAACATTTCATTTAATCTAAAACAGGTATGTTTCGTATGGTTGGACCCATTTGGCCTAAGTAACTTACATTCACTACATACTTGTCTAATTTGACCCATTTGACTAATCTTACTTCAGTTACACAATTTAATTAAAATAACAATTTTGATTTTGATGTTTTTGGACATTATTTCTAAACCAACAGTGACCGGATTTTGCAACTATGATTGTGATACAAAGACTTTTTCAATAATTTTGATGGCGTAGCTAAAACAATTTTGCAATTGCTATTCAATTCAGCTAAGTTTGCAACAATTTTGCAATTTAATTATTTAAATAAGGCAAATAATAAAGTGAGTACTTTAATATGGTGAACTTATAGATCGTATGATAGCGCCCCCCCCCCCCCCCCCCCCCCCCCCCTTTCTCTTTTTTAGACCCCTGGCTAGGTCAGGCTTGATATCATGTTACGTATTGCTTTCATCTATCAGAATATATAATACACAGTATTTACACAAAGGGCCCTACACTATACATTAATAACAATAATAAATTATTTATTTAACACTAACACTGCCGAAGGAGGGAAGGTCCGGTTCTTCGCTGGTTGCCGTAGAAATCAGAAGCAATCAACAGGTAACAACATTGTACACCTTATGAACGTTTTCTAGTAGTAGTAGTTGTGTTTTGTGAGCATTAATCAACCTTTGTGAGCTGTTATCGCAGTTCGAAAAAGAAGAAGAAAACCAAAAATTAAAACTCATTTTTAGCTATGATTCTGCTAGCGAAATTTCAATTAAACAATAAGAATTTGATGGTTTGATGTTAGGAACATGTAACAAAAGCAATTAATCCTTTTGGTTAGGAATTGAATTAATTTTGATTTTGGGAAGAAGATGTGATTCATGTGAAGAACCATAAACTATTCTTGTTGACAAACAACTCCAGCTGCCTCATGTATCGATTTTGGGCGGTTGTGCGTCGAGTTGCATTGGGCCTAAACCCAGGTCACCACTCACCAGTCACCACCTAGCAAACTTTGAAGATCAGGGAATCTCGATTTGGGCCTTAAGCCCAGTAACAGTCACGGACACATGTAGTGATTGAAACTGTGAATTTCAAATATAGATTACTCATTATCTAACTATTATATAACGAAAGGCGACCGAGAGAGAGAGAGAAAGGGGGACCGGGGCGTTACAGAAAGATGAAAGGCGACCGAGAGAGAGAGAAAGGGCGGCGGCAAGGACCAAATCCGTGGCGCTGGGATTGGAACTAATGACAGAGAGGCGTCAGGGGCGGATCTATGTGTATTGGAAGAGGGGGGGGGGGGGGGGTCACGGGACACCGGTCTTTTGACGGTTCTTAGTGTTAATTTTCGATCTTTTGAGACGTGCTACCGGTAAATTTTCGGGATGCTATCGGTGATGCCACCAAAATCTAAGGAAAAATGAAATTTTTTTAAAAAATGATAAGAAATAGTTTAATCTTTCAATTTATACCTTTAAAATAGCATTTTAGTTAACATGACTTTATATAAATTGTGTTTTGTTTTAATTTTTGGCCCTAAAATACCATAATAGCAGCCGAAATCTCGTTAATCCGACTCGATTAACCGGAAACCCTAGAAAAAGCCCGAACTAAACCTTCAATTTTATTTAATTATTTTTTTCGTATTATATGGTGCTACCGGTCAAAAAAAATATGGGTCCGCCCCTGAGAGGCGTTAGGTCTTGCAGTAGCGACAGCGGTGTCAGAGCATATAGAGGCGATGGGGATATGGTTACCGGCTCAGAAGGATGGAGGCAGAAAACTCGGATACACTAATTATTCGCAACTATTTGCTGCTTTCTAGAAGATTAAAAAAAATGTCATTTGAAGTTTGATATTAATCACGTCTCATTATCTGAATAGTAATGGACTAATGGTTGCTAAATGGAGGCTGGATTCACTTTATGATGGTGGTCACAATTTTAGGAGGTGTTGTAACCGGTTTGCAAAGCATTATAAAAATGTGATTGTTTTTTGTAAGTTTTGTGCTAGAAATATTAATGCTAACAATTCCACTTCTTTTGAAAAGTGGCGGGTTTTTATATACTAGGATGGAGAATTTATCATAGAGGTGGTATGTTTTGAGGTAGTTCATGTTCTTATCCTTTAAGTGTGATTAATAAGCTACGTAAGTTATCTCTTTTAAGTAGTGCATTTAATAAGCTATGTCAAGACGATTGAAATTGTTATATTAGTAAAATTACTACAAAATTTTAATGTTAAGATGCACCCACTTTATATATATTTTATCCTAGGGCTGTGCATATGCACAGCCAAAAGCTTTCCTAGTAGTAATATACATTTTCAAGGAAAAGAAAATGAGGACAATAATAAATAATTAAAAGACCATTTTTTAAACAAACGTAATGTAGGCCAGCTGGGTAAGGCCTTGGTTTATAGGGTATAGGTCTTGATTTCGACTCATACATCTTCTTTGCGGTTTTCATATATATTTTCTGTTTGTATTTTACGACTATATTTTCAAAAAAAAAAAAGGTTAATACATAGTAATACTTTAAATAACAGTTATAATATATATTTATATCCTGTTTGTTTTGTTATTTTTAAATTTGTCTTCTTCATATTTTCATAATTATAAAAAGTCCCATATAATTAAGAGGAATTTTTTTTCCTTTTATATATTAAAAAGTAAACAGTTATATATGTAAACTTAAAAAAAAAAGACACAAAAAGGAGCGTAGAAGGAGTGGTAAAGGACGTTGCCAGAATCATGGCTCAGCCAATTTTGTGTTTTTTTTAACTTTTCTAGCATATGGCTTTTTAATGGGTTATTACATATTTTTATAGTTGTATATTGCCAACTAAATTATTTTTTTATTATTATTTGTAGAATACTATTGGGTAATATTTTATCATCCTTTTTATACTTAGCTCACATCCTTTTATTTATTTTTTATAATAAGATAAAAAATTGTTTTGTAATTAACTCTATAATTAATTTTATAGCTCTTTTTTGTTTTGTTAATTTGTAGTTATTAAAATGTTTTCCTTATCACTATCAATATTATATTATTGACCATAGATGTGGCAGTCAATCTAATTATTTACTTAGTAACAATAATTTATTATAAACCCCGTTGTAATACATGGATATAAAAAATCTTACCTTTTTAACTTTTTTTACAAACATCCTTTTCATCAACTAATACCACAAACTCAATATATGAAGTATAGGTGTCTGCCTAGATGGTATGATTATTATGAGATTACGAGGTTTATGTGTTATAACTATAAATGTAGGTGTCTGCCGGTAGTTGACATATATATCATAGCTATCACTTAGGCTATGGAATTAACGAAAGTATAGGGAAAGTAATTCTGATTTTTGCTTCTAATAGAAAAAACGATATAGTTTGAGCACTAAGCATACATTCAAAACTTTAAACCGTATATTAATAATAAAGTTATATAACACCTAAGAACAAACCATATTTTAAACATTATTTTAATGAAGTTAGTTAATTTCTGGGTTAAATTAGTTATCTTTATGTTGCAACAAAATTAACTTATATATGTATTAATTTGACTAAACTCTAGTCAAGTATGGATATATGATCCAAGATTCTAAATAACGTATGGCGTGGCGTGGCGTGGCGGCGAGATCAAGCCTCAAGTTTTAGAAGTCATGGCGAGTTATGGCGTTTTTTTAAAGCGGCACTTAAGGCGGCAATTCTATATATATTTTATAAATATTTATATCCAATTTATCAATATTTATTTACAAATTACACAAAGTTGCACAAATTAGGAGCAACGTATCATATACAAATTAAAAAATACAAATTTATAGAAGTTTAATACACACGATCGTAAAATGTATATAAAAAGTTAAAAAAAATAAAAAAAAAATATTTTTTGCACGCTACGCTATAAAAAACTCGTCATTTGGCGCATAAAGGCACGCCTTATGCATTCTTGTCTTACGCCACGCCTATATGATTTGATCAGATCACAAATTTAGGAGCCGAAATAAAATCACAAAATAGTAAGTTGAGTCTTAATAGCTACTATTTACAGCATTTTAACCCATTTTACCACTTCTACATTACAGTCAGAAGGAATAAAAGCCAGTAGTAGACGCATCCGAAAGCAAGTCATAAGCTTTGGTAATAGTGTAATACCACTCTGGAATGTAAACTAAAAGTGTATAATCTTTTAGGTTGATAATATCAAAAGAGAAACCCCAAGACATAGGATAATATAGATATTTAGACTTTTGAGAGTTAAAATACAACTAACTCATTCCCCCCTGCCTTTCTGAACCTTTGTCTTCATTAAAATCAATTCAATATTACACAAACTGAAACACCATTTCATTTGATTTCATTTCATCGAGATTTCAAGAATTTAAGTGAAAAACGCTAAACATTTTTTATTCTTCCAACCACTTTGACTCAACATCATCCCATGGCGTACTTCTGTGTCCAGCTACGTGCAGTTGCTTCATACTTGGACTTATCCGTCTTGTACATGTGTGCGATTTCTGGCACCAACGGATCATCAGGGTTGGGGTCTGTTAACAGCGAGCAGATAGAAAGCAACACCTACACAAACACACACTCTCTTTTCTTAGAACAAAGCATTTATATTCACTTGCAAAATCATTAATATTACTTATTAGACACAAGTGTCTATACGAAAATGACAGTTAGATCAAACCTTTGAGATTGTTAGAGCTGGACTCCATTGTTCCTTAAGGATATCTAAGCATATGCTACCATTGCTGTTGATGTTTGGATGAAATACCTTCGTCCTAAACGCAACCTGAATATACAAGACATAAAACCCGTTAGCATCAAAGGATTCGGTCCATAATATTCTTTTTATATTTGTGCCAAATTATAATTTAACTATGAAGAAATCTATTTATTCCTACTCGGCTACTCCATCCTCCTACTCAACAAAAGATGACATGTGTAATCATTTATTCTCTTTCATCACCCTCTTCATTGATTTTCAAACATATCTTGGTTTTGTGAATAGAAGGATAAGTAGAAAGATTTTATGGAAGAATATAGAAACTCTCGTTAACTATTAAACATAATAACCACAGGCAGCAAAACTACCTTCGGGGGCTTGAAAGGATAATCGGGAGGAAAATGAATGGAAACTAGGAACACACCGCCAGAGTATGGACTGTCGGAAGGTCCCATAATTGTTGCTTGCCAATGAAACATATCCTCTGCAACAGGACCTGTAAAAGTATACCACGTTTAGACCGCGAAACTACACAATCACAAGAGACGGAAATAAATTACAGAAAATAAAGATAGAGAAGCAGAAAACAAGTCCATTATGACCAGTAGGTTCCAAAATCTTTATTGATATGGACTTGTTTTCTGCTATGAGATCAAGCATGATTTAATTGACATAAAAAGATAAGTTAGGCACATCCACTGAAGGATAGGCAGAGAAAACTTTGACAAAATTCATAATCTTAAGCATCAATTTTCAAATTGATAACAGTGTTTGTCAGCATAGAGATAAAGTAGCAGTATCGTCGTATTCGTTCAACAAACACGACCTACCCTCGAAATAAGTCAGAGCACACCCACCACAGTGAAGGCCCTTAAACTAAAAATTCAAATTAAAAACATTGATTTCGTCCATATATGGTAGCAGTATTATATCATATTTGTTCAAACCTACCCTAAGCTTAAATATACGATATTGTATAGTTCACAATTACACTTAATTAACTCGTCTGCAAGACCAAAAATACCTGATAAACAGTATATACTTAGAGCAGTCCCTCCCATCGACAAAACAGATTAACAAACGTGTTTACTAGCAAAAAAACGTAATATATGATTATATGGAACAAAAAGTGTCCATATGCTCGGGTTTTTGCTGAAGTTATAGGCTATTTCGTAAAAAGCGTAAATTATGATTATTATGTACGAGCTTAGAAAGAAGCTTTAGATCACAGTTTCAACCCTTTACACCTTTGAATTATTGTCCAGTCACAAACAATGATGATATACTAAAGTTCAAGGATACGTAGTACAAGCTGCGGCATAATTCGACATCACACATAAAAGTTTCACAGGGAAGAATAAATGCTTTCTTACCGGCGCTGCATGACGTCGGCGGGTCCTTCTGCAAATCCTTGAGTTCCTTCAATATACGTTTCGATGCCATCACCACAACGTCTTACAATCCCGCAGCTCCAATCTTAAGTAACCAAAAAGGCAGATCGTACAACAAATCAGAAAACACAGCCTAGACAAACCATAATCAACATCAAAGAAAAAGACTCGGTCAACGACAGAATCAAAACAACGGTAATCAAATTCATCAGAACACGATTACAGATCTATACACCCGTAACCATAAACAAGCAAATAACAATATATATACAAATGAACACACACAAATTATGCAGTACGTATGTATATAGATAGAGATAGAGAGGTCAAATTGGTAGGGAGAGTACCTGATCGAAGAGATAAAGAAGGAAATCAAAGAATTTGAACTTGGGGATGAGGAACGAGTAGCAGATCGAGAGCCAATGGAATGACAAATTGGGGAAACAAAATTAGGGTTTTGATTAGTTTTACTGGAAGTGGATTTTATAGAGCGTTGGGCTTCTAGAATTTTCTGTTTGTACTTTGAAAGGAGGGCCCACATAGTTGGCGTGATATAAACGCGGGACGCGGACTCTGTACGACTTTTCAAGTTTCCTTCTGTCTCCACCGCGGCCCAATTTGGCAATTTGCAAAACTTTAATATTCTTTTATCCTACAGTCGTTATAAAAACCTTAAAATTATTATATATATATTATAATATTTAAATTACATTAACATAGATATAATAATAATTTATTGTTATAAATTACATTAACATAGATATAATGATAATTTAAATTATATTATATACGAAAAGTGATAAATATAATATATGCATATATAATCTTTAGGTCCCTCGTTGTACCTCGTTGAACTTTGACAGAGACTTGGAACTTTGAAAGTGTTGACTTTGATTCTTAATTATTAATTAATTTATAAAATAAGTAAAAGTAAAGCAATAAAACAATAAAATATAAATACAAGGGTAAAATTGTCATTTTACCGATTTTAACGGAGAAAGTTAACGGCTAACGTTATTAAGGACCAAATTGGCATGAAAATGGCAGTTAAAGGACGATCCTTACCACTTTTAAAGTTAAAGAACGAAAATGACAGAAACCCCTAAGTTAAAGTACCATTTAAACAATTAGCTCTAAATGAAACGTAGGTATATATGACGTCAGACAAAGGCTTAGATTTTGTTCCCAGTGATCATCACATCGCTTTCAGTCTCTACGTTATATATCACGTAGTTTCCACGAAAAAAACAAAAAGGAAAAAAGGAATTCAAAGGGTGTAAAATAAGATATTTGTTCTAAGTTATGATTTTGGGAATTTAAAAGTTGTAAATTAATCTGATTATCTGCACACTATGCTTGTCCCCATACAGCGCTTAATAAGTTATGAGTTTGGAATTAAAAAAAGACTTATATTAATTTTGTAGTAAAATTCCAATCCATATGTTCTGTGTATCAATTATCTGGATAATAATCAAGTTGTGTTCTATATAGTCTTAAAACTTTAATGTATAATCATATGTGATTTGATATACAATCACAACTAAAATATAAAAATACCCTCTCAGTTAATGTTTTAAAATGCAATATGAACCATTAATATCATATTCCAAATGCTAAAATTAATCTTTTAAAACTATAAATGAAGTATAAACTATATTTCAAATTCTTCCATAATAATTAGTTGATTATTTAATTATATTTTCGTACACAACATGATTCAGTTTTTATCGTCATATCCAAATTAATAATTTTACCAAATTTCAACATAGTTTATTTGTTCTTTATCAATGATCAACTAAATTTACGATGTTAGTACAATTTGCATAAAAAATTACTATGTTAACGTACAATCTTCTTCTAATATAAATAAAGGGTTTAGTATTAAAAAGTGTATCGAGATTGTCATTTTTTACTATTGTGTATACCCAACTTTGAAAACTACTATTTAATGTACTGAATTTTGAAATCTACCATTTAATGTATCTTAAAACCTACTAAGCAAGTTGCAGGTAAGTTTTGAATTTTTGAATTATTTTTTATACCAAATTCAAGATGAATAACACATATTCATAAACTAAATGAATCTTCATCACCTTCAAGTGCAATACACAAAACATTCAAATAGATTTGAAATACACATAGGTGAATAACAAATATCTATGAAACCCAAATGAATCTCGATACACATATGTGAACAAAAGATCAAACGCACATGCAAATAACATATTAAACAAATCGAACAACAGATTTGTGAAATCGAACACATGAATAGATACATATGTGAAATCAACACATCAAACAAATCAGACAACATATCAAGCAGACATCGCATATATTCAAACACAGATCGCACACATTAAGTAACCCTAAATCAAAATCATTAGCTAACCCTAAATCATACACCTTCCAATATTGTGATCTAGGCCAAATCGCAGATATTCAAACTCACAGGTAGTTGTTGTGTAACACCGTATTTTCTAAAACACAACTTTATAATACGCGCGGAAGCTAATAACATAATTACATATATATATATAATATGGTAAATATAATTTTTCCGGTTAACTTTACAAAACTACACAGTGTTACTACAAAATCAGGCTCTTTACAATTTCAAAACAGATATCAGAGTTAGATCAGTCCATAATTCCAGTTTCACCTCTATCTTCAACCTACCAGGAATATCCTGTAAAAGAGTTCAACAGTGGGGTATTAGCACAAAGCTAAGTGAGAGAATAGATATAAAAAACATACAAGACATCAAACCCAAACCAACAATGCTCAAACAACAAGAGAACCGGCGGTCTTGCGGGACCTTCAACCAAATGCCGGCCAAAGCATAGGTTTACCGATAGCCTAGTTACAACAGACAACAATACTAGCAACTCTTGATTACAACAAATGCTATCAAGACGAATGCTAGTACTGTATATCCCTAAACCAAGGCCCAGCTGAAAAACAACCGCCAAGCTGATCTCTCAAACTACATGTATATATACAGTCAAGAAGAGAATACATCTCAAAGAGCAACAATCAGGTGATATATCTTATACATCCAAGATATATATCCACTCACCGATATCTTCAAAAGTTCAGGTAACTCAGTCTCTACTTATCTACTGAGTTTTGTCTCCACCTGAACAAACAACTAACAATCAGTATTTGCTTAATCAACACACAATAAGCACAATACTTAACATGTACATAAATCAACAAGTACATACATCTACATATCACATGTACCAATAATCTACAAGTACAGATCAACTTATGTATATTCAAACAATATGCCGTAATTCACTATTACTCTTTACTTACTGTAATCTTGTAAATTCATCCAACTCCTTAGCTTAGGCGAATCATTCATTCCTTTAATAAGCCAAGACAACAAGTTCATGTTCTAATATTGATCTTTCACATCTTAGCACACAATTTCCGAGCATAGGTATGACTGGAAATCCGATTGTTTCAAATCCGACAAAACATGAAATCCGATCAACCAATTCCGATAAAAAAACAATTCCGACTAAGAGTCAGATTCCGATACAATTCACAATCCGAGAAAAGGCCAAATCCGATCAAGTCTTACAATCCGATAAAATATCAAATCCGAGTAACATACAATCCGATAAAACAATCGGAATCCGATAACAACCAAATCCAAATCCGATTAAACTTCTATCGGATTCCGAGTAAAATGGCAATTTCGAGAGAATTGTCAAGGCATCAGATAATTTAGTCGGATTCCGAGTCATTCATACCTCAAATACGTCAGATTCATAACTTCATCCCCATTATTGATTTCTAACTTAAATCACTACTGATTTTAAACATGCAAGTTATATATGTTTCCAAAAGTCATTCTAACATATAATAATCATAATCTATCATCAAAATCTAACATGCATTCATTCTAAGATCATCAAATCAATCGGTATTCATATAAATATAAATACATCTATTCAAAACCGAAAATCAACAACAATCAACATAATGGTTCTGAATTTCTAACCTTCTAATAATGTTAAACACTTCAAGATGATTAGATTGCACAAGGTATAAGATTTCCTTCTTCTTCTTCTTTCTCTTGCTCTCGGCCGTAGCACACAAAACACACACACACACACACACACACACACACACCTTGTCTAATATAACAAGCAAAGAAGACATGGAGGGGAGAGTTGGTATACCACCAACTGGCCATACCCCCCCCCCCCCTCATACTCTTTCTAATATTAAATTATTAATATTTATATTTTCCTTAAATAAACAAAAGAAAATAATATCACATAATAAATCAACTACCATTTATCTACAAATAAATCACAACAACAATTAAACAATTAATTCACATAACAATTAAATTTCCAGATTAATTAATTAATTATCTTAATTAATCTAGGCCGGTAAGGAGGGTGTTACATGTTGGGTACCCCTAAATCGCACAGATTCAAACTCAATTGAAGCTATGGTTGTTGGTATTTTCGAGATATGTTGTTGCCTAAATCGATGGAGTTGTAGGTACTGAAGTTGTTGAACAGATTCATAACAGATATTCGGTTGGTATTCTAGAGATTCAAACTCAAATGAAGCTATGGTTGTTGGTATCGCCGAGATTTGTAGTTGTCTAAATTGATGGGGTTGAAGTTGTTGAAGCCTAAATCGCACATATTCAGAACAAATATTGAGTTGAATTTATTTTTAATTATTTTAAATCAAATTGACCTGTTGTAACTTTTGTATTGGGATGCCGCCATACGAGATGTTGTACGGGAGACGTTGTCGCACACCAACATGTTGGCTCGAGCCCGGTGAGAAGCAGTTTGCCGGACCCGAAATTGTTCAGATTACAGCTGATAAAGTGAAAGTTGCTCGTGAAAAATTGAAAGCTGCTCGTGATAGACAGAAAATATATGCAGATCCAAAGCGTAGACCTGTTGAATTCAAGGAGGGCGATCGAGTGTTCTTAAAAGTCTCTCCTTGGAAAGGCGTTATCCGATTTGATCGGAAGGGTAAGTTGAGTCCACGATATATTGGTCCGTTTAAAATCCTTCGTAAGGTTAATGACCAGACGGTATCGCTTGAATTGCCACCAGAGCTTTCTGGAATCCATAACACGTTCAACGTGTGTTACCTGCGTAAATGCAAAGTGGAGGAGAACCAGATTCTGCCTCTGCAAGAGTTGAGAGTAGACGCTTCAAAACGTCTAGTTGAAGAACCGATGGAAATACTGGGTTCAAAGATCAAGAAGTTACGCAGAAAAATGATAAAGCTGGTTTTGCTCAAGTGGAAGCATAACCTAGGTTCGAATATGACCTGGGAGACCGAAGATGACATGCGATCTAGATACCCTCACTTGTTCGTAGACGATCAGATTCCGAGGACGGAATCTTCTTAAGGGGGGTAGATTTGTAACATCCTAATTTAGGGCCTAGTAGTAGCTTGTTGTACATCGTGTTTGTATAGTTGTACCTTGACTTTAACCAAGTTGTTTAAGTTGTTTTGTTGATTAATTGTTGTTATTTGTTGGTACACGTGGTTATGTAGCTAAAGATGGAAATATATCATAAATAGATAATGTTGGTAATAAGTTGAACGGTTTCAGATAATGATTCCGAAAATATCTCCGTTAGTTGAAACGGATAAACCTAAGTCGTGTTTTAAGTTGAATAGGAGAACGAAGTACCCTCGTGGGGTGTTAGACACACTTGGGTCGGTTTAAAGGGGGTTCTTATCCCCTGCTTTCACCTTAAACACACACACAAAACACATACATACATACGGAGCTTCATATGCATACACACTTAGAATTTTGAAGAGAAGTCAAGAAGGAGGATCAATTGTTAACTGATTCCAGTAGTAATTCGAGTCTTGTAGCTTGTAATCGTCTTCTTCAAGTAAGTTTTCTATGTAAAACCTAGTTTTCGGTTTTGTAAAGAAGATGATCCATTTGATCGGATTCAAGTGGGTTTTGGTGTTAGTTTTATGTTCAAATTATGTTAGTAAGCTTAGGTATGTATTAGACAACATGTAAGAACAATTAAAATGAAGTTTCAGTCGATAAAAATGGTGAAAAACGCGAGTTTCAGGCCTGTTTCGCGAACAGAGACGAAGGCCTGCTGTGCAGGAACTTCCTACGGCCGTAGGGAAAAGTTCCTACCCTCGTAGGAAGGTGTTTTTCAGATTTATAGAAATTTAGCTCCTACCCCCGTAGGAGAATGTTCCTACGGCCGTAGGAGGGTGTTTTTCAGGAATATTAAAATTAAGCCTTCTTTGGCCGTAGGAAAAGGTTTCTACGGCCGTAGGAGGGTATTTTGTGTATTTTATGTGGTTTACCACCTACGGGTGATGGAACGAAGCCTACGGGCGTAGGTACATAACCTACGACCGTTGGTACCCAAAGAATCACTTCTACGGGCGTAGGGTATGGTCCCTTCGGGCGTAGGGTATGGTTTCTTGGAAGTGAACTCTTGCGGGCGTAGGATGTATTCCTACGGCCGTAAGAGGTGTTTGGAAGGTGTCCTGCGGCCGTAGGACACATCTACTGCGGCCGTAGGAGCTGTTCCAAGTTGCCTGTTGCTTGTTGTTCGTTGTACGTTTACGTAGAAGCAATGATAGTACTTTTAGACGTTGACTGAACCTACACATGATGTGTTAGGTGATTCGGACGATTCCGTGTGCTCCTGGGATTCCCGAATTCATATCTGCCTCTTATAACCTCGAGGTGAGTACCGGTTTTCCCATGAGTCTCGGTAAGTAGCGTTGTCTATTGTTTGTTGAAATATGTTGTCGATGTCGCACACGTGCGTATGAGGTATGTTATACATGTTGCTATATATATATTGTTGCCATGCTAAGTTGCTTTACACGTTGGTTATGAATCGCATGCGTATAGTTGAACCCATTACGGGTAGTAGTTGTATATGTGGTACTGGTCCGGACCGATGTGGCATGGTTAAGGTCAGCTTTCTTCCCGAAGGCTGGATCCCTTTGATGGAATAACGGGGATTAACGGTACCCGGTGTGCAGCACGCCGGGGTGGTCTTGCAAACCGCCGCTCCTTAACGTGAGTTGGGATCTTAACTTCAGTTGAGATCCAAGATGTTGAGCTTCGAGCTTCGTAACGCGTTTGGTGGACTGCTCTTCGCTCCCCCACCATAGCGGTTAGTTGTTGCTGATGGTCCCCAGTTTGAATCGTTGAGCGGGGTTCCCACCCTGCAAGATATGATTCCTACTGACTCGTTGGCGCGACACTATGTGTTAGGATAGTCTTGTGTGCTGTCCCGTAGTTGGGATAACCTGCTTATTGATGCTTATGTGTTAATCTGTACTCACTAGCTAGTTGTAGCTAACGGTGCCTAAATTTACCTTTTTGCAGATGCGAAGTAGTTGGCCTGGTGAGGCGGGACCGTTGGTAGTTGTTGTACATATCTTTTGCGGAACACTGCTCGTTGTAATTATTTGTGATCCGATGGTCGGTAGTGTCGGTTAGTTGGGTAACACGCGGTAGTATTTTTGGGACTTGGTTTATGGTGTTGTACTTTTACATTACCAAGTCAGATAAACAATATTATCTTTTGTAAAACGTTGGTTTCTTCCGCTGCTGGTTTTTATTATAAGAGTTTAAAAAGCTTAAATTTTCCCTAATTCTAAGCGCGTGAAAACCGGTGTTACAAGTAGGTATCAGAGCCTAAGTTTGAGGAATTGGGTACTCGTAGGAGTATTCAATCTCAAGCTCGGGCCCGACCATCGTTAAGTGTTCCTAGTTGGGTAATTGGGGTTGAGTATGAGCGTTATGTGGTAGTTGCATGTGTAAACTAACTTGTAGTGTTAGTAGTTGTTGAGTAAATAGAGTACTAAACGTTGTTCCCATGTGTAGTAAGTTGACATAGAATGGCTGAGCAACGACTTAATACTGAAGAGGCTCTTAAACGTATGGAGGATGAAGCTTCAAGCGTTCATCCTGAAGCCGATGAGGGATCTGCTCCGCATAATTATGAGCCGATAAGGCAAGATCCAGAACAAGTAGCGCGTATTGCACGTCTGGAGGAAGAGCTCCGACTTACACGGGAGCTGTTAGTAACGGCTGTGCAAGGGCGTAGACCAGAGAAGTGTTCGTTTAAGAAATTCCGTTCTTGCGGTCCGAAAGAATTTGAGGGCGGTGATGGTCCTTCGGATGCCGTGAGGTGGCTTAGAGAAACCGAGGGTGTGTTCGATTCTTGTGATTGTGAAGCGGAGCTTCGTGTCAAATACGCGGCACAGATGTTGAAGGGTAGCGCGTTGTTCTGGTGGGATTCTGTGAAAGCTACATTGAGTAAAGAGGTTCTTACTGCTATGACGTGGGAACAATTTGTGGAAAAAGTCACGAAGCGGTATTGTACAGACTATGATATGGAAAAGATGGAAAGAGAGTTCAACGCTCTTAGTAAGGGAGACAAATCGGTGGATGTTCTGATTCAAACCTTTATCGATAAAGTGAGGTTTATTCCTAGCCTGGTGAATGATGAAGCTGCAAAGATGAGAAAGTTTGTGGGAAAGTTGCCTGCTGATTATCGCGCTATCGTTAGAATGGCTGGGAGTTTGGATCGAGCGTTTGAAATGGCTCGACAGATTGAAGATGATCGTACTCAGGGCAAGGATGACCGAGCTGGTGAAAGTCATAAGAGGAAGTTTCAACAGTCCTCGAAGCCGGGTCCTTCTAAAGGAAAATCTGTTGCTGGTGGGAAGTTTGATTCCCAGAAGAAGCCGTGGGTGGATCGTCCGTGGTGTGCAACTTGCCGTACGTATCACAGTGGTGACTGTTCTAAAGCCACTGCTCGATGCTTACGGTGTGGGCAGAAGGGGCATGTGGTTGCCGAGTGTGAGTTCAAGGAGGATGTTTGTTACAAGTGCCACAAGCCAGGGCACAGAATATCTGACTGCCGGTCAAAGCCAAGTACCGGTGCTGGTGGATCTGCCTCTGGGCAGAAAAAATATGGTGCTCCCCGAGCTAAAGGGCGAGCATTTCAGATGACAGCTGAGGAAGCTAAGGGTGCTGGAGACGTGATAACTGGTACATTTCTTGTTAATTCTGCCCCAGCATGTGTATTGTTTGATTCTGGAGCTACGTATTCTTTTGTATCTGTCTCTTTTTGTGATAAACTGCACATGCCTGTATCTGTACTATCTGAGCCAGTAAGAGTAGAGACTGCTAGTGGTAAAGTAGTTCCAGTTGTTGATAATGTCCCTCAAGCGGTTATTGATATCGATGGGAGTAGTTTTCCTGTTTCCTTTCTTCTTATGCCGATTGCGGGATTCGATGTAGTAATTGGGATGGATTGGCTTAGCAAGTTGAACGCGGAGATTTTCTGTTCCAAGAAGTTGATCAAAGTCCCTCTACCTGACGGGTCATATGCTGTGGCTCGCGGTGAAAGACGCAAATCGGATATTCCTGTCATCTCTCTGATAAAAGCGAGAAAGGCAATTTCAAAAGGTTGCGAGTGTTATCTGGCACATGTGATTGATGCTAAATTGGAGAAACGTGTTGTTCGTGATATTCCGGTGGTAACCGATTATCCAGAAGTGTTTCCCGATGAGTTACCTGGGTTACCGCCTGTCAGAGATGTTGAATATCGTATTGATCTTGTTCCGGGGGCTACCCCTGTTGCCAAAGCTCCATATCGTCTTGCTCCTTCAGAGGTTCGCGAGATGATGACGCAGATTCAGGAGTTGCTAGACAAAGGCTTTATTCGCCCGAGTTCTTCTCCTTGGGGCGCTCCTGTGCTATTCGTAAAGAAGAAAGATGGGACGATGAGAATGTGTATAGATTACCGGGAGCTGAATAAGCGAACGGTAAAGAACAAGTATCCTTTGCTGCGGATAGACGATTTGTTTGATCAGCTATAGGGAGCGACATGCTTCTCAAAGATTGATCTGCGGTCGGGATACCATCAAGTGTTAGTTGCTGACGAAGATGTCCCAAAGACGGCTTTCCGTACTCGTTATGGTCATTACGAATTTTTGGTGATGCCTTTTGGCTTAACCAATGCACCTGCTGTTTTCATGGACCTGATGAACCGGGTTTGTCGTCCTTTTCTTGATAAGTCGGTGATCGTGTTTATTGACGATATTCTCATTTATTCTAAAACTGAAGCTGAACACGAGTCGCATTTGCGAGAGGTTCTCGAAACTCTTAAACGGGAGAAGCTTTACGCTAAATTCTCGAAGTGCGAATTCTGGTTACGAGAGGTCCATTTTCTTGGTCACGTGATTTGCAGTGATGGCGTGAAAGTTGATCCAGCGAAGGTCGAGGCGGTGATGAATTGGGGAGTTCCCCGAACTCCTTCTGAAATTAGAAGCTTTCTTGGCCTAGCTGGTTATTATCGGCGGTTTATCCGCGACTTTTCTAAACTTGCGGGTCCTATGACCAAACTAACTCGCAAGGATGTTGCATTTGTTTGGGCGGAAGCTCAAGAACAAGCGTTTCAGTCTCTGAAACGGCTATTGTGCGAAGCCCCAATTCTTTCGTTACCAGACGGATCTGAAGATTTTGTTGTTTATTGTGATGCTTCGTACTCCGGATTGGGGTGTGTGTTGATGCAACGTGATAAAGTGATTGCCTATGCTTCAAGGCAATTAAAACCTCATGAGGGTAACTATCCGACTCATGATCTTGAGTTGGCAGCTGTGGTGTTCGCGTTGAAATTGTGGAGACACTATCTTTATGGTACCAAATGTGTGGTCTGCACAGATCACAAAAGCCTTCAATATGTCTTCACGCAGAAAGAGCTCAATATGAGGCAACGCAGATGGCTCGAATTGATAAAAGACTATGATTGTGAAATTCGCTACCATCCTGGTAAGGCCAACGTGGTGGCGGATGCCTTGAGTAGAAAAAGCTCTTCTGTAGATGCAAAGTTTATGAAACTTACTGTGGTTCCCGATATCATTGCCCGATTGAAGGAAGCGCAGCAAGTGGCGTTGCAAGATGAAAATCTGAAAGCCGAGTTGATGAGAAAGCTGAAAGACCAACTTGTTGATTATACTCGCGGATTAAAGACTTTCCAGTCTCGCGTGTGGGTGCCACTCCATGGTAGTAATCGTGATTTGATACTGCAGGAAGCTCACAAATCTAGGCTGTCGGTTCATCCGGGCAGCACAAAGATGTATCACGATTTGAAAGCGTTATATTGGTGGCCTACTTTGAAACGAGACATTGCTTCCTTCGTAGAGAAATGTCAAATCTGCGCGCAAGTCAAGACAGAACATCAGAAGCCTTATGGCAATCTGCAACAACTTGAGATCCCTGAGTGGAAGTGGGATCACATTACGATGGACTTTGTGACAAAGTTGCCGAAAACCCTCAGAGGTCATGATGCAATTTGGGTCATTGTCGACCGATTGACCAAGAGTGCTCACTTTCTAGCTATTAGCGAGTCTGCTCCGTTGGAAAAGCTAGCCAAGTTGTATGTGAACGAAGTGGTGTCACGACATGGTTTACCATGTTCGATTGTATCTGATCGGGATGCACGATTTGCTTCCCATTTTTGGCAGAGTTTGCAAAGCGAATTTGGTACTCGTGTTCACCTGAGCACGGCGTATCATCCACAGACCGATGGCCAGTCAGAGAGAACGATTCAAACGTTGGAGGACATGCTTCGCACATGTGTCCTCGAGTTTGGTGGTGCGTGGGATTCTCACTTACCTTTGATCGAGTTTGCTTATAATAACTCGTATCACTCCAGTATTGGGATGCCGCCATACGAGATGTTGTACGGGAGACGTTGTCGCACACCAACATGTTGGCTCGAGCCCGGTGAGAAGCAGTTTGCCGGACCCGAAATTGTTCAGATTACAGCTGATAAAGTGAAAGTTGCTCGTGAAAAATTGAAAGCTGCTCGTGATAGACAGAAAATATATGCAGATCCAAAGCGTAGACCTGTTGAATTCAAGGAGGGCGATCGAGTGTTCTTAAAAGTCTCTCCTTGGAAAGGCGTTATCCGATTTGGTCGGAAGGGTAAGTTGAGTCCACGATATATTGGTCCGTTTAAAATCCTTCGTAAGGTTAATGACCAGACGGTATCGCTTGAATTGCCACCAGAGCTTTCTGGAATCCATAACACGTTCAACGTGTGTTACCTGCGTAAATGCAAAGTGGAGGAGAACCAGATTCTGCCTCTGCAAGAGTTGAGAGTAGACGCTTCAAAACGTCTAGTTGAAGAACCGATGGAAATACTGGGTTCAAAGATCAAGAAGTTACGCAGAAAAATGATAAAGCTGGTTTTGCTCAAGTGGAAGCATAACCTAGGTTCGAATATGACCTGGGAGACCGAAGATGACATGCGATCTAGATACCCTCACTTGTTCGTAGACGATCAGATTCCGAGGACGGAATCTTCTTAAGGGGGGTAGATTTGTAACATCCTAATTTAGGGCCTAGTAGTAGCTTGTTGTACATCGTGTTTGTATAGTTGTACCTTGACTTTAACCAAGTTGTTTAAGTTGTTTTGTTGATTAATTGTTGTTATTTGTTGGTACACGTGGTTATGTAGCTAAAGATGGAAATATATCATAAATAGATAATGTTGGTAATAAGTTGAACGGTTTCAGATAATGATTCCGAAAATATCTCCGTTAGTTGAAACGGATAAACCTAAGTCGTGTTTTAAGTTGAATAGGAGAACGAAGTACCCTCGTGGGGTGTTAGACACACTTGGGTCGGTTTAAAGGGGGTTCTTATCCCCTGCTTTCACCTTAAACACACACACAAAACACATACATACATACGGAGCTTCATATGCATACACACTTAGAATTTTGAAGAGAAGTCAAGAAGGAGGATCAATTGTTAACTGATTCCAGTAGTAATTCGAGTCTTGTAGCTTGTAATCGTCTTCTTCAAGTAAGTTTTCTATGTAAAACCTAGTTTTCGGTTTTGTAAAGAAGATGATCCATTTGATCGGATTCAAGTGGGTTTTGGTGTTAGTTTTATGTTCAAATTATGTTAGTAAGCTTAGGTATGTATTAGACAACATGTAAGAACAATTAAAATGAAGTTTCAGTCGATAAAAATGGTGAAAAACGCGAGTTTCAGGCCTGTTTCGCGAACAGAGACGAAGGCCTGCTGTGCAGGAACTTCCTACGGCCGTAGGGAAAAGTTCCTACCCTCGTAGGAAGGTGTTTTTCAGATTTATAGAAATTTAGCTCCTACCCCCGTAGGAGAATGTTCCTACGGCCGTAGGAGGGTGTTTTTCAGGAATATTAAAATTAAGCCTTCTTTGGCCGTAGGAAAAGGTTTCTACGGCCGTAGGAGGGTATTTTGTGTATTTTATGTGGTTTACCACCTACGGGTGATGGAACGAAGCCTACGGGCGTAGGTACATAACCTACGACCGTTGGTACCCAAAGAATCACTTCTACGGGCGTAGGGTATGGTCCCTTCGGGCGTAGGGTATGGTTTCTTGGAAGTGAACTCTTGCGGGCGTAGGATGTATTCCTACGGCCGTAAGAGGTGTTTGGAAGGTGTCCTGCGGCCGTAGGACACATCTACTGCGGCCGTAGGAGCTGTTCCAAGTTGCCTGTTGCTTGTTGTTCGTTGTACGTTTACGTAGAAGCAATGATAGTACTTTTAGACGTTGACTGAACCTACACATGATGTGTTAGGTGATTCGGACGATTCCGTGTGCTCCTGGGATTCCCGAATTCATATCTGCCTCTTATAACCTCGAGGTGAGTACCGGTTTTCCCATGAGTCTCGGTAAGTAGCGTTGTCTATTGTTTGTTGAAATATGTTGTCGATGTCGCACACGTGCGTATGAGGTATGTTATACATGTTGCTATATATATTGTTGCCATGCTAAGTTGCTTTACACGTTGGTTATGAATCGCATGCGTATAGTTGAACCCATTACGGGTAGTAGTTGTATATGTGGTACTGGTCCGGACCGATGTGGCATGGTTAAGGTCAGCTTTCTTCCCGAAGGCTGGATCCCTTTGATGGAATAACGGGGATTAACGGTACCCGGTGTGCAGCACGCCGGGGTGGTCTTGCAAACCGCCGCTCCTTAACGTGAGTTGGGATCTTAACTTCAGTTGAGATCCAAGATGTTGAGCTTCGAGCTTCGTAACGCGTTTGGTGGACTGCTCTTCGCTCCCCCACCATAGCGGTTAGTTGTTGCTGATGGTCCCCAGTTTGAATCGTTGAGCGGGGTTCCCACCCTGCAAGATATGATTCCTACTGACTCGTTGGCGCGACACTATGTGTTAGGATAGTCTTGTGTGCTGTCCCGTAGTTGGGATAACCTGCTTATTGATGCTTATGTGTTAATCTGTACTCACTAGCTAGTTGTAGCTAACGGTGCCTAAATTTACCTTTTTGCAGATGCGAAGTAGTTGGCCTGGTGAGGCGGGACCGTTGGTAGTTGTTGTACATATCTTTTGCGGAACACTGCTCGTTGTAATTATTTGTGATCCGATGGTCGGTAGTGTCGGTTAGTTGGGTAACACGCGGTAGTATTTTTGGGACTTGGTTTATGGTGTTGTACTTTTACATTACCAAGTCAGATAAACAATATTATCTTTTGTAAAACGTTGGTTTCTTCCGCTGCTGGTTTTTATTATAAGAGTTTAAAAAGCTTAAATTTTCCCTAATTCTAAGCGCGTGAAAACCGGTGTTACAGTTATATATAAGTTGATATAAATTTAATATATCTAAATTTTGTTCTAAATTTAAAATCTATATATATATATATATATATATAATATGTTGGTAAAATGACCATCTATCTAATTTAGTAAATACAAATTGAAAATTATTTTGGATTAATTAAAAATTGATATCAATAATTTAATATTAATAATCTTGTCATTTATTTACATAATTATTAGAATATATTATGTATCATTATTAAAAATAACCAAATTTCATGTGACTGTATAAAAAATTTACATGAGTTCATGATAAATTATGGCAAATTCATAAAGAGAACGTTATTAATCGTAATAACAAAGTTCTAAAAGTTAGAGATTGAAAATAGAGTCTCATATCATTTTTTTAATATATTCATTATTAGACTTTGTGTTAAAGTTTGAGTAAATATGTATAATTTATTTGAGATAGTAACAAGATCTGTATTATAACAAACATATAGTACATGTTAAACTAAACAAGTCACAAAAGGATCTTGTGGATAAAGTAAAGGGTAATAGTTAAATGTGATAAGCTGTCTTAGCTATTATGGGCTTAGTGTAGAGCATGTTTAATTAGGTGGAAAGCATGTTAGTCATTTACAACTTCCTAGAATGACGTGAATATGGTACCTATTATTATCATGTTTTCTACTATATGTGTGATGTATCGGAATGGTGAACATAATTTGATTATATTTAAAAATAAATTCTTAAGTTTTATTCGTCGATCCTAATATATAAATATCATCTTTATTATTTATAATATTTAAAATATCATATGTAACCAAATTTTTAGTTTTAAAAGTTTATAGTCATCTTAAATTCGTTTGAATTATAACCAATATAGCCGTTACATATGTTTTTCCTCTCGTGTCGACGTATCCACCGCTGGTGTGTGGGTGTTGACATCTGTGGTATTTTTTAAATTCTCATTTATTACATGTTTTATAATTATTCAATATTTATATTTTATAATTTTTTTAAAATAACCCGTATAGAACACTGAGGGTATAATATATATAACAAGTATGAATTACCGAGAACAAATTTCCTCCTCCTATTACTTCTTGTATATACATGACTTTGTTACAGTATTAGCTAATGATAAAAACCAAAAGGCGCTTGCTCTAGCGGTATTAAGGTGTTGTTAAGGTGTCCCTCTCTTCTTGAAGTTGAGGGTTCAAGTTCCATTGTTAGCATATGTGTAGTTTGATGGGGTGTCACTTCTAGTACTCTACTAATGAATACATGTCACTTCTAGTACTCTACTTATGAAGACTATACAATAATAGTCATTAACCTCATAATCTCCACCTTTATTGAATAGTCAACACTTCCCAGTATCATCTAAACACTTAAGAAACTTTGCACCCGGAAGGGCTTTAGTCATCATATGCGCAACATTGTCTTATGTATCCACCTTTTCCACTGTCACTTCCTTTGAGTTAATCACTTCTCTAATAAAGTGTAACTTCACATTTATGTGCTTAGTCCTTTCATGATATACCTGATGCTTAGTCAAATAGAAAGCACACTAATTTTTAGCATCTAGGATCCATGATCTACTCTTGATACAATCTTGTTGATGATACCACGAGAACCTCAGCACTATCATACTCCTCAGATAGGGCATCTGTAGTTTGTGATTCTCTATTTCTTGAAAAAGTTTAACGATCAAACTTTTTCTTATAGTCAGTCTCTCTTAAGATGGTTTTTAGAATGCCAAATGAAACATTTTGTTTTGGGTTTTGATTTTGACCCGGTGCAGTTCCCTTTTGTTTCTCATCTCTCTTATCCTGCCTTCCTCTTGTGAACAACCCTTCACTAACATCCTCTTTTGATTATGATCTATTCTTTAGTTCTTTTAATTTACACTAGCGAGCACAGTTATTCCATTCATAGGCATTCCCTACCATACATAAGAGTATCAACAAAATGCTCATATGATGGTGTAAGGGATGACACGAAGATAATTTCCATATCTACCTCATCAAGAACCACTTTGATGTTTATTAAATCGAGAATAGTCTTATCGAATTCACCTTATGATCATCAAGTGCTTTACCAACATTCATTTAAAAAGTATAGAGCCTTTTCTTGAGATAGAGTTGATTTGCAAGGGATTTCGTCATATAGAGGCTTTCTAGATTGGACCATATTACTGCAGTTGCGTCTCCTCCGATACTTTCCTTAGGAACCCGTCTCCACGGTTTAAAATGATCGCACTATGAGCCTTCTCCAAGATGTCCTTCTTTTCCTTGTAGGTAAGAGATGTTGGAAGGCTTCCTTCTCCGCTAAATGTGTCAACGATACCTTGATGTAACAATAGGTCCCTCATCTTTAATCGCCATAGCGCAAAGTCATTCTTCGCATCAAACTTTTCAAGACAGAATTTCACCTATGACATCGTTCGATCATACCCCTTCCACTCACATTATCAACTGTGATCAACCCCTTCTTTCCGTTGATTATGACCCCATACCAATTGTTTAAGCAATTGATTAAGAACACACTCACACTCATAAAAGAAGAATTAAATTGATGATCCGAACAAGTATGAGTTACCATGAACTCATTTTCACTTTCTATTACTTGTTACATATCTGACTTTGTTACAAACAAGGGTTTACAAACCCGCGCGTTGCGGCGGGTGTTATATACCTAATTTGATATGTTTTGATAATAGAAAATAAAGTATAAAATATGTCTATTTATTAATAATGATAATAATAATAAAAATAATAATAATAATATAATAACAATATAATAATAATACTAGTAATTATAATAATTATAATAATAATAATAACATAATAATAATAGTATTATAGAAATTGCAATATAGTAATAATATTAACTACCACAAAAGACAAAAAAAAATTACCACAAAATGACAAAATTTTCTCCTGTAAAATGTATGTATTTATAATATATGCAAAACAGTATAATATAATTTGGTAAATTAACACTTCTAAAAAACTATAAAACTTGATAACAAAGTTTTTCTTCTTCAATTCTTTCATTTTTAAGAGATATTAGATAATTTATACATAAATTATTTTATATAACAAGATAACATATTAAATTATTACTTTTTTTACTAACAAAATATAATGCATTTTCTACACCCTAGAGCTAGCTACACAAATCTATTCCTTTGAGAAACAGAGCACCAAATTCGAGCAGTAAAGAAAATGGAAACATTATAAGAGTCAAAAGCAATTCTCTTAAGAATGTATAAATGAACCAAATTCTCACCCTTTTATGCAGATGGGCAAGCAGGTACGTAGCGTATTCAATGAAGTTCAAGCATATATGCATCGTAGTTTTAAAGAGAACTCAACTATATCTTCTTCTATTTGTTTTTTTAAAGTAGCTTGTACTAAACGTGTCTATATTGATAATATTGTGTTATACTGAACGAACGAACTTGATTACTGCAGATTTGATCGGGAGATTAAATTTTTTTGTTCTAGTCAGAAGGAGACAGACTTGACACGTTGTACACCTTTACCTGTTCGATCATTCCAACAACAGAATGCATAACTGGTCGCTTATCTGGAGCCCGCTCCACACAAGCCAAAGCAATTTGCAACATTTGCATCATCTCATCTTCGATGTCATGATACCTCATCAGCTCAGTGTCGAATACCTCTGCTGTCCAATCTTCCCGCACCACCGATCGGACCCACTTTGGCAGATCCACCATGTCTCCTCTCGCTGGAGATTGAATTGGTTGTTTTCCAGTAAGCATCTCCAGGAGGAGGATACCGAAGCTGTAGACATCTGATTTATGGGTGTGTTTATGGGTTTCAACAACTTCTGGGGCTCGGTATCCAGGACACTGTGAAGATGATGAGGTGGGAGGGACGTTCATGATAGGGACTAAGCCGGCGTCGGTAATGCAGGCTTCCATGTCTTGGTCGATGAGTATGTTTGAGGGCTTGATGTTTCCATGAGTGAAGGTTGGGCCTCCCACAGAATGGATATGGGCAATGCCTCTCGCAGTTCCTAGAGCGATTTTGACTCTAGTTTCCCAGTCAAATGGAGTTCTACTAGTAACACTGTTTCCTGCAATTTCATGTAGATTATTAAACAATACATGTGCTATATATGAGTCTGATTTGTTTATGTTTTATTTATGAAGGGTTAAATAGATAAACTAAAAAGGTTTAGCTAGACACTCATTTTCAATAAAACAAAATATCGGTATATGTTCGGTATGGAGCTTTTTGAAGCTTATCAGAGTCATGTTCGGATGAAAAAACTGAAAGCTTTTTTTAAACAAAAAAGCTCTAAAACAAAAACTTCTTTAAGTAGCATTTAACTGGAAACTTTTTATATACCAAATTACCTAAATACCCTCTTTAATTCTTTTATAATTCATCTTTTTTTTTGTCATTTTACATTATTAAGCTTCAGCTACCGGCTAATTTGCAGAACACATATATAAATAAAATAAATAGCTTCCAGCTCCAGCTACCAGCTTCCAGCTTCCAGCTATAGCTACCAGCTACTTACGCCAAACATACCCAAAAGGTTGGTTAGGTCAACTCAACTCGACCAATTTAGATCTCTACAAGAGTTATCCCTCTTGATCCATCACCTGACCCACCCAATTTCTTCTCTATATAAAACAGACTTTTAGCAACAAGATGTTCACATACATGCACTAGACATTAGACACAAGTTGTGATAGGAATACATACCATGCAAGAGGATCATTAAGCTACCGGCTGCAAAATAATCATACACAAGAAGCTTCTCATCTTTAGAGTAATAAAAAGCACGAAGAGCAGCGACATTTTGGTGCTGCCCAATACTCCCTATAAGCCCCATTTTCTGTTCAAAGTCTTTCTTATTTGCTGCTACTTCTTTTAATCTTTTCACAACCACAGTTGTTGACTCCTGTATGACAGCTTTGTAAGCTATTCCAATACTACCCTTTCCAAGAACCTCAGCAGATGCCCGCAACAAGTCCTCAAGTTCGAAGTTATAAGAAGAACCTTCTAAGAAAACCAGTTTGCTGTCATCAGTCTCTACTGCCCCACCGCCATCTTCTGCCTTGGGCTTATCACCTCTTTTCCCGGAGGGCTTTCTTCGGTGGACTTTACTTGCATCCAAAGTCACTTTTCTAAGACAGCAGTAAACAAATACAACAACTAGAAGTAACACTGCAATACTCCCTACAATTGCAATGCCTGCAATAAGCCATAATGGGAGCTTCTTTTTAAAAAGACGGTGTCCACAAGACTTAAGAGGTGGTCCACACAAAAAAGGGTTTCCTAGGAATGATGAACTTGGGAAAACTTGGAAGGGAGATGGGATGAATCCGGTGAGACGATTGTAGCTTATGTTCACATGTTTCAGTCTTGTGATTATGACATTAGGAATTTGGCCAGAAAGAGAGTTATTTTGGAGGTATAACCGAGTTAACTTTGTCAAATACTGGATATTTGGTGGAATGTTGCCAGTAAATGAATTAAATGATAGATCCAGTATATGCAGTCGTTGAGGAAAGATGGCTGGGATGTTACTGGTGAAGTTGTTATGTTGAAGGAACAGAGAGCGGAGTGAAGGAAGGGAAAGGAGATCAGATGGTAAACTTCCATTTAAGTGATTTGATCTGAGGCTTAGAACTCTCAATGCATCAAGCTCTCCAAGAGTACTGGGTGGTATGGGGCCTGTAAGTCCAACAGCAGGAAGTCGAACACTAAGCACACGTGTCCCATCAGAAGTACATGTAATTCCTTGCCATGAAGTGCAAATGCTAGCATTGCCATTGCTATCCCATTTGAGCTTTGGACCATGAGGTACAGCAGCAGCAAATGCAAGCAGAGCTTGTTTATCTGAGTTCAAGTCAGCACATGCCAAAGGCAGAAGAAAGATTATGACGAAGATGGACAAAGAGAGTTGCTCAGAAAAGAATTTCATGACTTCCACTCTTGCAAAACGCATGGTAATTCCTGTCAGGCGATTTTCCTGGTCCAGCACACATATATAAGAGAAGAAAAGTGCATAACATGTTAATTAATTGCAATAGTAGCAGTTGAAAGAACAAGAGCAAAATCATTCCAGTTAGTCAAGAACATCTATATGAAAAGAATGCTTTCACTATAGAGAGGAACGTATAACTATGACCCTATGACACTAGCTACATGTATCTCTCTGATGGAAACTAAGCTCAAATGACCAAACCAAATACATGAAGTGTTCTAGCTATTTCTTTCTCCATATCTTACAGATAATATATATAGAGCTAGCGAAGAAGAAAACATACCAAGTTAGGGGAGATCTATTGGGTTTATAATGAATTCATAGGATTAACAGCTTAGAATTAGTCGACAACAAATCACAAGCCAACTCAAAAGATCACCAAGGTACAAAAACATACTAGAGGGTCATGCAGATACCATGACCAGCCTGCAGCTGAATTAACATATGTGCATATGATGAAAGACATTCTTCCAATTTATGTTCTTAGTTAATAGCAGTAACCTGTGAAAAGGAACAGGGAACTAAGAAGGATGTGAAAACACAAGTAGCCAATTACATAGAGCTTTGCCAAATGATTTAATCAACAGTAGGGAATTAAGAAGGATATGAAACAACATATGGAGTACAACTTCTTAACTTTAAAAAAGCATCTAATCATCTATGATGCGAGTATGCGACAGAAGGTCAAGTTAGATGAAAAGAGAGAAAAAGAAAAACTTTCCAAACCAAGAGGCAATGAAAGGGATTTAAGAAGAGAAAACTGAAATTACATCTAACCCTTTGGTTCCTTCCTGCTTATATCAAAACAAAACAACAAAATGGGAAGGCAAGTATAGAAAAAGGTTACTATTGTTTAAGTAGACACGGTTTCAGGACTCCATAGAGAATTCACATAGCATTACTTCACACATCAGTGAGGTGAATCAAGCTGGTAATGAATTTAGGACACGAAACTTTAAATAGCAAGCTAGCACAGATCTTTGATTACTTCAAGCTAATTATGTCAAAATCTTAACAGCTAATACATAACTATAACTTTGTCCTATATTAGCGTTAGAAGTAGAACTTTCTGGATTTCTCATAAGTGACATGGTATAACTTATTAACTTGGGCAAATGTCCACGTGCAAAGTGAACGAGGTTGGTGATTAATTCAATCAAGCAATCCGCCATATTTCAAAGATTCAAAAGAGATTAAAACTGTAACTTTCCTAGCTAGTAATCTCTGAATCTCAAGAACTAAGCTAAAAAATATAGGAAAATTCTACTAACACAATAGTCCAATTTGATCACAACTTTCAGCAAACAATGATGTTATCCAGATTAATAATATACAAAACATAAAAATCTGCTTAACGTCCAGTTAAATAAATCATAAAGCTACTTATCTCATTAGCTACATTTAAATCGAGAGAACAGCAATGGCATATGAGTAGGTCGAATCTCAGATGAGTGAAAATACACAGAGATCTAATATCATAACATGGATAAATGTAAATTGTAATAAAGTAAATAAACTTCTCACCGAACAAAATCACAAACTCAGCATCAAACTTTAGAACAAGCTACTCAAATTTGTTTGTTGAGCTTTAAGCCTCCACTAGAAGTTCAAACTATGGCCGCTGTTAAAATTCTCCGACCATTTCATCTAGAACATTCGCATCGATAATCTCCAGCAGAATTTTCTTCACGAGATTCAGTATCTTAATTTACGAGAAAACGAAGCATTCTCAGATGGAATTAAGCAGAGAACAATGTACCAAACAACTAGAAATTCTCCAGCATTTCATCTTACACATTCAAATGCAACGTATATGCGTTGATAAACAGGAAAAAATCTACTCAATATTCGTCAACTTGATTGTGAAGTTCGAAGAACTTTAAGGAAACACACAGAAAGTGTGTGTGTGTGTGTGTGTGTGAGAGAGAGAGAGAGAGAGAGAGAGAGAGAGAGAGAGAGAGAGAGAGAGATTGGAGAGTTGGAGGCTTGGAGCACTGGTATCCGATACCCGTTTGTTAACTCAACAACCTTCTTTGTGCGGGGGTGAAGGATACACATAGAGCCTAGAGGTCGGTATCAGTTGATTTAATTCCAAATTTTAAATTAACGCCTCTCTTTTTGTGTAATTACATTTTCACCCCTCACTTTAAATATTTGACCAAATATTTCTTCTAAACAACGAGCACAACTTTTGTATATTAATCGTCAAAAAGAGCACTGATCACCAGAAAAAAGCGAGAAGAATTAAGAGGCAGTTACCTTAACCTTTTTGAGTTCTCTCTAATGATTTTTGCTAACCAGTCAATTTGTGACACATACTGTAGCAATAAGTGTCTTAAGAAGTCATTTAGCGAAAATTTGCCTCAAGAACGTACATTAGCCGCAAGTTTTTGCATAAGAATATAGCAATTTAACGAAGTGGTTTTCGCTAATAGAGATAAAAAATTAAAACACCTTTCTTATTTGTATTGGTTAGCGTACTGGTTAACAAAATGTTGTTTAAATTCATATTCTATGTTGCATCTAACTTGTTCTTACAAAAATTAACCCATTTGTTTAAATATGGAAAACTTCCCTTTTCATTTGATATATTTATACAGAAATATGACGTTTCCTTGCTAAAATTAGGCCATACCTTCATGAGTTTGGGAAAACATCGATACATAATTCATAAAGAAAAATGAGAAACCGTGAAGTTGTGATATGTACCTTGGCGGCGGCAACAACAAAACATTAATTATGCAATATCAGAAGTGAGAAACCATGAAGGTATGAAACGTCAACCATTTCATGAGCTCGGTACAGAAATCGACGACATCAATAAGCTTAGAGAACTTAACCGTATCTATATGGTAATCGTGATTCTTCTCGAAATTCATCCCTTGTTGTTTCAACAAATCAACAATCAATTGTTTCATAAGCGTATTGGTTGTGTCATAGATCAAAGTCCCTTGAAGTTAAATTCCCAAATATAATTTCAACATTCGTTTTGAGAAGAAGATAGTGATTAAAAGGTTAGGCTGATCTGAATAAGCTTCATAACATCAACATTCACTTTGAGAAGGCAGTGATCAAAAGGGTTATGGTGACGGAAGTAGTTGTTACAAACATTAGAGACCACCAATTACGGCTTTTGAAGATCCTTATAAGTAGATCTCTCCAAAGTTACAACGTTCTAGAGATCCAGCGGTGGTTGTCATGGCCATAAAAGACCGTTCGTCTCCATCGCCACCGATTGTTATACAACCTGTGTAGGCCTATAATCTAGAAAGAAAAGTGAAAACCCTCAACCTACTTGTACTTGTTAATAGAACTAATGCAAACAATAGTCGCTGATCTGTGGTCCAACAATTTCCAGAAATGAGGCCTAAATTGGAAAGTAACCAGACGAAGGTGAGAATCCGATAAGTTGTATGAACGAAGGTCATCGGCAGTCTTTAGTGGTGGTCGATAGTTTACGATGGTATTGGGTTGTTCACCTACCATGTTGTTCATTTGCAACCCGGCAACCACCGTAGACTGTCAACCACCACTAAAGATTGTTGGTGACTTCTACTAACCTAACTTATCGGATTCTTACCTTCATCCAGCTGCTACCTAACTCAAGCCTCATTTATAGGAATTGTTGGACTGCAGATCTACAACCATCCATATAAGCGATTGGTGTTTGCATCGATATCATTAATAATTACAAGTAGGTTAATGGCTTTCTCTTCTCTTTCTAGATTATAGTCCCACACAGGTTGTATAACAATGGGTGGTGATGGAGATGAACGGTCCTTTATGGCCATGACAACCACCGCTGGATCTCTAGAACGTTGTAACTTCGGAGAGATCTACTAATAAAGATCTTCAAAGGCAGTAATTGGTGGTCTCTAATGTTTGTAACAACTACTTCCATCACCGTAACCCTTTTGATCAATGTCTTCTCAAAGTGAAAACCCTCAACATTCACTTTGAGAAGACATTGATCAAAAGGGTTACGGTGATGGAAGTAGTTGTTACAAACATTAGAGACCACCAATTACTGCCTTTGAAGATCTTTATTAGTAGATCTCTCCGAAGTTACAACGTTCTAGAGATCCAGCGGTGGTTGTCATGGCCATAAAGGACCGTTCATCTCCATCACCACCCATTGTTATACAACCTGTGTGGGCCTATAATCTAGAAAGAGAAGAGAAAACCATTAACCTACTTGTAATTATTAATGATATCGATGCAAACACCAATCTCTTATATGGATGGTTGTAGATTTGCAGTCCAACAATTCCTATAAATGAGGCTTGAGTTAGGTAGCAGCTGGATGAAGGTAAGAATCCGATAAGTTAGGTTAGTAGAAGTCACCAACAATCTTTAGTGGTGGTTGACAATCTACGGTGGTTGCCGGGTTGCAAATGAACAACATGGTAGGTGAACAACCCAATGACCATCGTAAACTATCGACCACCACTAAAGACTGCCGATGACCTTCGTTCATACAACTTATCGGATTCTCACCTTCGTCTGGTTACTTTCCAATTTAGGCCTCATTTCTGGAAATTGTTGGACTACAGTCAGCGACTATTGTTTGCGTTAGTTCTATTAACAAGTACAAGTAGGTTGAGGGTTTTCACTTTTCTTTCTAGATTATAGGCCTACACAGGTTGTATAACAATCGGTGGCGATGGAGACGAACGGTCTTTTATGGCCATGACAACCACCGCTGGATCTCTAGAACGTTGTAACTTTGGAGAGATCTACTTATAAGGATCTTCAAAAGCCGTAATTGGTGGTCTCTAATGTTTGTAACAACTACTTCCGTCACCATAACCCTTTTGATCACTGCCTTCTCAAAGTGAATGTTGATGTTATGAAGCTTATTCAGATCAGCCTAACCTTTTAATCACTATCTTCTTCTCAAAACGAATGTTGAAATTATATTTGGGAATTTAACTTCAAGGGACTTTGATCTATGACACAACCAATACGCTTATGAAACAATTGATTGTTGATTTGTTGAAACAACAAGGGATGAATTTTGAGAAGAATCACGATTACCATATAGATACGGTTAAGTTCTCTAAGCTTATTGATGTCGTCGAGTTTTGCAAAAGGCCATATGTTATCTACTTCCGTCACCATAACCCTTTCGACGATATCAGGATTCTTCAAAATCAACGAGTGTGATTGATCATTGGTTCACGTAATATAGTTAGTTCTCGATTAAACTCTCCATTATATACAATCATCATAAATTCTACTTGAGTAGAGTCAAACCAAGAATAATCAAGTCAAGCTCAAAAGTGTGAAGTCGAGTAATACTAAACTAGTTGATACTACTACCTCCGTCTTAACATTATTGTTCGGTATACTATTAAATGTCATCCTAAAAATGGCATTTTGCTAACTAAAAACAAAACATTACCCAAGATACCAGTTTACCCAAAAAATAGACAAAACTAGTGGTTAGCGTGTCCACGCTTCGCGTCGGGAAGTAATTGCTTTTTAATCGAGTTTGATTAGATTATTTATCTACTATTATTTACTAAAAAACCTCCCCAAAAAACATTTTTAAAACCACTTACGCAAAAATGGTAAATTAAATTTAGATTTGAAACTTAAAACAATTTACTCGCTTGAATTTTTTAAAAGTATAAAAGCATTCATGTATCTTAAAACTATGTAAAATATTTAAACAATGAGAGCCTATTTAACTACTTTTTTTAACAACAAAGACACGCAAACCCGTTAAGTCTACTCTTATATTTACTTCATTGTCCACAACGGGACTTGAACCCACAACCTCTTAAAAGGGGGGCTTAACAAGATAAGCATAAGATTTAAAATTAAAATATTAGAAAAGGTGTAGAGTTTAATCGAAATAGATAAATAATTTTTAACCCTAAAAGTCTTATATTAAATATTGTTTACTAAGCAATAGAAATGAAAAAAAAAGGTAGACACGATGTTTTAAGAAAACAAAAGTTAAAAAAATACAAAGATCAAAAAGAAGTTAAAAAAGATTAAAAATCGAAATCCATATTTTTAGAAAATTATAAGTTAAAAAAAGACCAAATGAGTTAAAAATAATACAAAGGTTATAATTAAAAACAAAGTGGCAGGAAAAACCTTAATACTTTGCTTCAGCAGGATTCGAACATGCGCCTCCTGCACAGGTAAGGACGCGCTAACCACTGCGCCCAATCGATAGTTTATTTCGAATCTGTTATTTAATATATATCATACAAGGGGTTTTCTTTCCTTGTAAATGTATGGTATAGTAATTGCCAAGTCCAACCAAATGCATTCCACAACTATTCACAACTGTGGCATTTCACAACTGTGGCATGTGCATGATTGGTTTTCTTTCTGTATGGCATTTCACAAAAGTTTCATTTAAAAGAAGCGAATCATAATCTTGCAACTTCATACAAAGATGATTTGACAGAAACAAATATCACAATAACATCAATAATGATATGATCAACCGACTGCAGAAGTAGATAACACAAGGCCTTTTACTTTTATCCTGCTTTAAACCACTAGATTTTACTTGTAGAAATCAAAATCAGTGTCGGGTTTCTTTACATTGGTCCGGTAGCCCTTCTCGAAGTCCTTGGGAAGAATAACATACCGGTTCTTGCGCACCGCATGCATCCCTGCTTCTTGACAAATGGCAGTAATCTGGATGTAACAACCATTCAAGTAATCAATAGCTGTCATTAGAGATAGCAAAAACAGGGGTGGATTGTGTAATTGGTCAAAACAGGTAACCTTTATAGCGCAGGTCAAAAAAGGCTAGACCATGGTGTGTGAACCTAAAAAACCCATTGTCCAATTTCGTGTGTTACATATATGACTACATGAATATATTACAGCAACAACATTCTAATTTCTTTTAAGCTATTTAGCAAGTTGTATGCATTTCGCCACTTCTGAATGTTACAAACCAACCGACCCATTACCCATTTAGTTAACTTCTTATTGCTACCCATTTGGCCTGTTAGAGCATTCTATCACAATGGTACTAACATGACGACTGACAGTAGCAGGTGTCTGTCTAAAAGTAGTGAAAGGCAGAAACTCATGTTAGCATAGGAGATAACTATAGCCCATACTGACTCATGTTGTCGTATACTCGTAGAATATTTATTGGATTTAAAAGGGGCTAAACAATGGGATGGTGCGAGTGTGTGACACAAGCTTACATAGTTACATAAACTGTAAACTGCATGAAAGCAACTTACCTCAGCAGCACTGATCTTGTCAGGCCGAGAGACATAATCTTCCAAGTCTACTTCATCACTTAAATTCATTTTAGCAGTGCAAACCTGCAAAATAGAATTATTATTAGAATGAAGTTACAATTAACATGTCTAAATATATCATATTAACATGTTTGACCCATTCGACCAATTCCCTTGTAAGCTAGTTTTTTTAATTAATCCCATTAGAAAGAGAAGTAGAAAACTCAACGAGCATTGACCCATTCATAAGTACATAGGTTGGATTGCAACCTCTGAAAAAACTAATACATGGGCAGTGAAAAATTCACCTGGAAAACAAGCCTCTTTTGTCGTCTATCAGGCAAAGGAAACTCAATCTTGCGGTCAAGCCTACCAGGACGAAGAAGTGCAGGGTCCAAAGTATCAGCTCGGTTAGTTGCCATTATAACCTTCACATTCACCGTCTGGTCAAACCCATCCATCTGCAAACAATCCAGATTCATGGTTTTATAAGTTGTAAGCAACAGGACCAATTCATACACGCAGATAAATCAGAAATAATATTAACAAATGGTCCATTGAACTTTTCACAAGCTCTTCAATTTACCTGATTTAACAGTTCCATGAGAATTCGCTGCACTTCTCTATCAGCTCCGGTCTGAGCATCAAACCTGGCAGTAGCAATTGCATCCACCTCGTCAATAAATATTATGGCAGGTGCATTTTCTTTGGCAAGACGAAAGACATCACGAACCATCCGCGGGCCCTACATCAAGCATGAGCAAAATGAGCAATTCATAAACGAAGTAATGTGTATTATATCATGTTATATCACCACAAATTAGAATACAGACACAGATACATAAAAACATACAATATAGGAGTACATACATGTATCAGGTTGAGCATGAAGATCTAAATTTAATCTACTGCTAGCTTTTGGTTCATGGCTAAAATTGGTTACTTCAGAGGATATGAATATAATATGCATCCAATAAAATTTTAATATAGCACACTCAATCAACTCTGTGAAAGCTCTAAAAGAATGGAGATTATAGACATACCTCACCAAGATACTTCTGAACGAACTCTGAGCCAACAACCCTAATGAAGGCTGCAGTTGTATGATTTGCAACAGCTTTGGCAAGCATGGTTTTACCAGTGCCAGGTGGACCATAGAGCAAAACGCCGCGAGGAGGGTCTATTCCTATCTGTTTGTACAAATCATGATGAGTCAAGGGCAACTCAACAGCTTCGCGTATTTCCTGCTTTTGAATGTCACATCCTCCAATATCCTATGAATATCACATTATCAAGAAACAGCATTGTTAGCTTTGCAGGAACAAAGTAGATTTCAAAGAGGTATAACAATGGAATTAAAACATAAGCTTTAGATGAACGTGTGAAACTAGAAACACATAATGTATCAGAAGCAACAGTAGAATCATGCACTACCATTTCTAAACTTCAGACTTCTAAGGTTCACTTTTGCTTTTGAACGCATTTTAAATTTATCTAAAATCCATATTTTCTATCATATATGAGGAATGAGGATGAGACCCGTGATGAGACCCATAACAACGGGTCATGGTGTATGAAAAAACAACCACTGAGCTTAATGGAGGTTAAAGAGTAAAGACAATCCTATGTGCTAAACTAGCTAATAGAAGATACATGTGCACAACTCAAGGGATGAACCCTAGATCAGACTGTCAAGGGATAGCCGTTGTTTACAAATTACTATGATCTATAGACACAGAAGTAAATCTTAAGTGTTTATACTGATTCAGGCAAAAGATCTCTAAAACTTTATCATTAAAGATTTTCAGAAATGCATATTCAGAAAATAAAAGATAATGGAGACAGAAATATTTGGAGAAACGTGAAGCAAGTTTCAAATTTCATGCTTTGCACTCGAAGAATCTGGACTGGTACTCTGGCAGAATACCGTATCTTCTAAAAAATATATTAACCTTGACTTCTATAGCATGAACAAACCAGATAAAATGTATCTAATGTCAACTAGTGTGACAAACAAGGTCCAAGGAGCTTTGCTCTGTCAAGTGGGAAGCGGCCTAACTAGTATCATGTTTAACAGCCTTTATATGTACTAAATACAGTAACACTTTGATAGCAGTGGCAACAGAAAGGTAAATGCTCTGGCAGACTTATATTCCGAGCTATTGCTTGATATGTTTCTTGCATTGACATGACCAACGGCATTCAATTTACGGGATATATAATATTTGTACTAGCACCACTTTACAGGAAATTTTTTTGATCATCTAATCATCCACTCATCCAGTCTGTAGTCTATACTGCCACAAAAACTACTTCCTTTCCTAATCCAATGTTCCAGTTTCACTTGGTTCTATGTCTTAAATTTCATACAAATAAACAAATCAGGCAAAAGTTATGGGAGTCCAATAAGCAAGTGTAGCTGGCACCATTTTGACACATTAAACCAATTAGGCCTTGTAAGTTTATGATTACAGATGAACCCTGTTAAGCTATTACAAGATGAGGAACTTCAAATGTTAAGATGCAGCACATCCACATACACGGAGGACCAAATCTTCCATAAAACTGTTAATTATTGATGCATATGCTACACACATTCTTTATTAACAAGCGTACATTAATGATTTAGAGGGTCTTGGTTCAAAAATAAGGTTGCCCACGTTCAGTAACTGGATTAATCGCTATGATAGGAACTAGTGCAAGTGACCTATTCATACTGCGTAAAATCTGTCAAAGCTATTCAAACAGAGGCATAGTGGCCTACAGAATATCATCTAGGTATAAGCTAACTGACACACATATATAGAAGATTCCGTCCTGTAAAACACACAAAAAGTGCTCTGCCTATTTGCATGCTTTGGCCCGTGTAAGATATATGTGTCAATAATCATACAAAATTAACATCTACGGTCTACCAACTGCAACTTCTGAAGCAAATAAGCAAGTTATTCCATCCACACTATCAGCTTATAATAAAAGGGATGTTTAGATTAACTTATTTTCCAGCTTACGAACTTACTTTTAAAAAGCTCATAACCAGCAGCAATATAACTAATTAACTATATAAGCTAATCCAAACACCCCAGGAATTTTGACAAGAATTTGTATTACTTTCATAATCAATGAGCCTATAACCATGTAAAATACCAATATAATTACATGAATTTCAATTAGAGCTCAAAAATCTACTTCTTAATGTCATAATTCATAATTGATGTTAACATAGTAGGTACCAGAAACTTAGATAATCCATTACGTAATTCAAGTTAACAAGAACCCTAAGACAAAAGTACTAATCAAATATTCCGAAGTCCGAACTAAAAAAAATAAAATAAAAAACTCGAGATATATTACTCACGTTGTAAGTTACATCTGGTTTCTCAGATTGGCTAAGAAGAGAAATACTGGAATCAGCCTCCGGTGGCAGCACATCAACGAGGGCATTAGAATGGCGATGTAAAGCTACAGATGCCGAGGGTTTCAATAACTCCCGGTTAATCGTACTCAGAATCCTAACGTAGTAATTAGACCCAGTAGTTGACCCCACTATGCCATTATTCTGGTCGATCATCTCCATGAACTGACCGATTACAAGCGGCACCGACTGGATACGCTTAACCTCCTCTTGAGACCTGAGGAGTTCTCGCTTGAGATTTTTCTGCTCGTCTTTAACGTACTCTTCCTGAATTTCAATGAACTCGATTTGGCGGTATAGGGATTTGAGGCGAGTGTATAGGTCATCTTCGGTGTCGGTCAGGGGGGTTTCCACGGTGTAGGGATTAGGAAGTGTTGGTGGTGGTGATGTAGATGAGGGTTTTGGATCGAGAACCATAGTAGCTGCCATAGGCGTCGATGATGATGGTCGTGGTGGCGACTGCGGTGGTGAAGGCGGTGAATTACTGGGAATAACGGGGAACAGCAGAGAAAGGAAGGAATCAAGCCATCAACGATTTCGTGGGCAGCAATTTATCACAATTTAACCACAAATCTATTTTATTTTTTACAAGTTGAGCACAAAACTTTTGATGTTTTTGTTTGTTCTCTTAAATTAACAATTTGTTATAATTTTAATCATTTAATCATAAAAAGTAATGTCGTTGATGTTACAAATCTTAAAATAACTATTTTGCTCTTCTGTCACATTATAATCACAGTTTTCTGTGGTTTCCAAATGGTTTAATATTTAGCCATTTAACTTTTTTTTTAAATAACTATATGTAGTGTGTAGTGTGTAATGTTTATTATAATTGTATTTTATTCTTATTACCGTTATCATTATTTTTATTTTACAAATTTAATATGAATCATCATGTTGCATAACAACCTTTCAAAAATAGTGTTATAATACAACACTGTGTAGTTTTTTTCTTATTCGCATATTTAAAGCTAATATAGTTAAAACAAAACTTTCTTGTTATATATGAAAAAAATATTGTGCACAAATCATCATACATAAAGTTTTTATAAAAATTCCTAAATCAACCTCGATAACTTATTTACTTTATCTCAATCTCATTTGGTGTACGTGGAACAAGTTCGAAGAAAACAGCACCGTAAGTGGATTGTTTGTCTTTTATAAAATAATAATATCTCTCATTTTTAAAGGAGTTGGGTCGGGCTTTATAAAAGCTCGGGGTTGTGGCAAGTCATTTACATGCACTCCTAGGGAACTTGACTCATTTGCACTTATATTTATACCAACATCCTCACATATACTCGCTCTCAAAGTCAATTGATGATGTCCTTTTGAAAGCACAACTCCTAAGGCATTATATTATACCTTATAATCAATTTCCAAAGAATAACATTATTCATTTTGATTTTTCACTTTATATTCTTAACTTTATAAAAGTTACATAATAATACTATTGATTTCAATTTTTTATTTTTAACCTTTAATAAATTTACACTTTTTATCTTATATTAATATAAGTTACATAAGAATACTATTTTTTTACTTTTTATTTTTAACCCTTGATACAAAATTATCCCTTATAATCAATTTCCAAATAATAACACTATTCATTTTAATTTTTTACTTTTTATCCTTAAGCTTAAAAAAGTTACATAATAATACTATTGATTTCAATTTTTTATTTTTAACCTTTAATAAATTTATACTTTTTATCCTTATGTTTATATAAGTTACATAAAAATACTATTTTTTTACTTTTTATTTTTAACCCTTGATAAAATAATAGCCTAAATTTCATATAATTTACATATGATTTTATAAAATTATTTACTATTATTTATAAATCAAGGTGACTTAGTGATATCAAGGTTTATTAAGGTATCTCCCTATTTGAGATTAACAAATTAGGTCTTTTTTACCTCATTCAATTATTTAATTTCAGCATTTAATAAATTTTTTATTTGCCTTTTAGTTTATATAAGTTACATTTGATCTTATAACATTACTAGGTCACGTAGTCTTTTATACATAATGTAACCATCAAATATGCTAGATACATGATAAACTAAATATTGTCTATATATGTTAATTTTGAACAATCATATAAATTATCACCCAGAGCATCGAGTGGGCTTGATATACCTTGTATATAATCAATTTCCCAGCTAAATCACTATTCATTCTAATTTTAGTTT
Organism: Pulicaria dysenterica; assembly: GCA_947179395.2. Lineage (NCBI taxonomy): Eukaryota > Viridiplantae > Streptophyta > Magnoliopsida > Asterales > Asteraceae > Pulicaria > Pulicaria dysenterica. Next base: position 75,560,988 of record OX359292.1, on the reverse strand, counting down.
TAACCTTCAAGTTTATTTTTTTCATTATACACTCTTAACCAATTTTCAATTTTAACTCTCGAATTAATGTTTTCATTATACACCCTTAACCCAAGTAAATGACTGTTCATATTAATTTTTAATTTTAACCCTCAAAATATGTTTTTATACACCTTTAAGTTTATATTAATTATAGTTGATCTAATACAAGTATTTATTATTATTTACAAATTAAATTGTCTTTAGCTTTTCTCTCCCCACTTTAAGCTTAAGGATTCAATTGGTGTTATAGATCATTTCGATTGTTCAATTCAACCCTTAATAAATTTTCACTTTTTACCCTCCAAATTGTATATGTTACTTTTGATCTCATAACATTACCAGCTAATGTAGCTCCATGTACGTAATGTAATCAGCAGTACAGTAGATGCATGTTATTGTTAACCTAAATTTTTTCTACGCATTTCTAACTTCGAACAACCATCTTATGTATTATATTAATATTTTAATTAAATTACTAAGAATATGATTGTTTAAATATCAACGAGGTAACGCGTGGGCTTGATAGTTGATATACCTTGTAGAGTTCAAATAACAAAAACAGCTGAAGATGTATGTTGCCAGCTACTCGATTAATTTGACATCGTCACCAAGCTAAAGCGACTCGGGTGATCACTATAAGTTTATCACAACGTGCATAAAGAACGCAAACAACATCAAGATTAATATAAACAACCGCAAGCATGTGTTAAACTATTTATTGAATATCAAGAATTCTCTATTATATCAATTGACAAACTAATGAGGCTATTTCTCACGAGATATTTGAGGGTAATTTTGTAAATTTTTCATTTTCACGTGATATTGTTATTTCACAAGATATATGAGATTTTGAGGTTTTTGTTTTATATCGCTTGCCTTCTCTCTCTGGATACAGTAGAAGAAGCCGACCGTCTCCAACCTTCGTCTCCCCTTCATCTGATTTTGTTCCTCCAAGTCGGCAATTTTCAACCATCTGGATCTCTTCAATCTACGAATAACACCTAATTTCGCAACCCTACCGCCAATTTTGTCGGTAAAGAAAGCGACAAAGCAAAAGGAGCATGAAAGCGAAAAAACAGCAAAGGCTTTCGACATGTACGTAGCCTTCCACCAAGATTTGGAAATATCGGCGAAGTCCTAAAGCGGGGATTTCAAACAACACTGTGTTTCATAACAACATTCGAAGCTAGGTATAGTCCTCTGCGTTTAAAATGCCTTTTTGTGAACTCTATGGAATAGAGGTCAGATTTGAATGTCAAATTGTTGGTTTTGAGTTTCAGTTCTACAATGAAATGTTAGATGTGAATATGTGGTTAGATGTTTTGGTTTTGAGTTTCTGATTTCGCAACACTCTGGAAAAGTGGGAAACTTTGCGTGTGGTTTCCATTTTGGTACTTTAAGAATTGGAAGCACTAACATTTCAAAAATGGCAGCCGATGGTGTGATCGACAGTGAAAACAGTTTTGGTTTCGTTTAGATCCGCTATTTCGTGTTAATGTAGTTGTGCACTGTAGAATTGATTGCGAAATTAATATTGAAATCTGATATGTTCCTTGATTCTTAAACCACGACGATTACTTTGTCATTGTATTTGTTGTTACGAATATATTTTCGATTCACTGTTTCACTTATTAAAGATCAGTAGCATTGAGCGTGTTCTATGTATAAGTTTGACGTGTTCAAAGGTTTAAGTTGTGCAAATGTTGATAAGAAAGTTTGGATTCTGATTCTATCAAATATTGTTTGAACTTTTTTGAAGTATAATTCTCATTTATTTCTTATGTTTATTGCTTAAGAACTATGATTTAGATTCCGGAATTTATTTTCGATCTTGGGAGCGGTGGTGATGGTGACAACAAGCTCTCCCACATCTGCCCGTATCACCCAAATTAGGGCTCAAAATCGGCACATGAGTTTTGTTCTTCATTCCCTGAACCCGAATTTGCAAAGTAAGTACAACCTTAAATTCATACTTTTGCATAATCATATCTTCATATTCTTTGCATATATGTCTTGTTAGTATATGCAAAATGATTACCAGATCATCATTGATCATGTAGATAGTAGGTTAATTTATTAGTCCATCCAAGCAGATATCTCACCTTTAAATGGCCTATGGGAACCCATTTGCTCACTAACAAACTGTTGATGTCCAAATTTTACCTATAATTGATACAGGCAACACTATATAAGGTTTTAGTCAAACATAAAATTAGAAGCAAGATCCAATTTTTAGAGTAGATCAGCTGGTAATACTATATAAGGAAGTATATTTTGCTCGCTATGATATGGTCTACATATAAAAAAGAGCCATAGAACATAACTCTTGCATTGTATGGTTTAAAGTTTGTATGAGAAACATTATGTGATCGAATTTTCAGATCTCTTGCTAATGTGTTTTTTTTTCCTAAGATTATATATTATATACCGCACATATACTTGCTAGGATTTTATGTAAAACCACATATGAAACTGAAAAATCAGTAATGCCACCTTAACCCGACGCAACGCGCGGGCAACGTTATCCTCGTTAATTGATCAAACGCCAAAACTTCATGTCTATCGATGTAAAATAATTTCCTACCAACACAACTAATTTACCCTAACCTTAACATTCCTAAGTTAAACCTCTTTATTAAACGGCATTAATCGAATAACGAATAAAGTATGTAATTGTGGTTCTCTTCTTTCTAAATTAATATAAACAAACCATGATTCAATTCGATGCATTAAGTGGAGAGAGAGAGTAAAATAAAAGATATCAATAATGAGAAATAAGAAGCATTCGTTAATTTAGATTATATTATACATATATTGTTACACAATGGCACATTTTTGTAATATTTATTATATTTGTTTTTACATAGCTTAAAAACATGTATTATATAGATAGAGAAATAAAATTTAAACATCCTATAAATTTAAAGATTGGTCTACTAATAACTTTTCATCATAATTTTAAGTTGACATTGAAGTTTTCCAGTTAAATCGTGCCTTTGAATTATTGGGTGTTATAAGTCGGAAATTATTAGCAGACCACAACTTTGGACTTATAAGGTGCTTTAACTTTCATTCATCTTTTCATATGGGACAAGTTGTTAAAAACTCCATCTTAAACACCTAACCTCCTCGCCAGGCCAACATACCCAAAATTCAAACACTACATGATGAATGAGTCTCACACTCACTATAACCCGATGGTTCTCATACCACCTGTAACACCTAATAATTGAAAGTCATGGTCTAATCTGATAAATTTGAATGTAGCTTAAAACCATGATTAAAGTTTTAGAATATCACAACTTTAGACTTATTAGATGTTTTAATTTCTGTTCATCTTGAATTTCTAACGAGCATGACGATCATGACGATGAATATAAATTTTTTGCTTCAGGCCATTTATGAACCTTGGCATGCATGGTTTACTTCATATATTAATATTCGTACACACACATTTTCACTAAAACAGACAAACTACCCAATTAAATTAGATAGTGAAATTAACAGAGTCAAAAGCACATATATGTACCTCTTGGTCCATGTAGGGAAAAAATGTGTTATGTACTAGAGTTGGTTTGTGTGAAACAAAAACCACCAACACAAACACCCCAAATGGTGTTCCCGATTGAACTCATCATCCACATCATACTGACCCGATTGGGGCGGGTTATGTATAAGGGAGGTGATTCTTACACAACAGAAGTGGTCATACATAATAATTTTATGAATCATCAACTTGTACCATGTGTAGTAAGTGTTTGTTTCTTGTTGTGTATGACTAAAAACTTTTGTGTATGGACATGCTTCCTATGTATAACACTCTGTCTTAAAAGATTAAACTCTACCATCTCATCGAAATCTATCTATATACTAATGATATTCTGCAAAAGTAAAATGAAGCACACAGAACTCGTGATCGGCATATTAAGTTAAAACAACGATTCTTTGATTTTCTACAAACACACTCTCGTATATTATATATAATAATAATAATAATTACATTACATACACTAATAAAACAATAAATAGAAGGCAAATCATGATTGAACAACCATTAACAAGGAAAAAAAAATCACAACCACACCACCTGACCTAGTTCTTCGGTAAGATATTCGAGCTTACGAGATTGAGAAACGTCTCCTTCTCGGCTTTGTATGGTCAATGTCATTTCCGTCTTCGATATTAGAGGTATCCTTGGATCCATGTTTAAACGGATTAAACTTCCCAAGTTTCTTAGACATCGACGAGAAGAAAGTGGGCTTCTTCGGGTTCCCTACTCGAGAAGACGTCGAGCCCACTTGATTCTTGCTTTGTATATCGGTTATAAAAGCCTTCATTTGCAATAACTCGGTTCTCAAGGCTTCATTCTCTTTAGCCAAGGATACATCCGCTTGTACTTGAGACCTCATGCTTAGGGCATCGGGTGTACTCTCGATTTTGCCACTTCTTATTTGTAGTTGATCAAAATAAAGGGCGTGCAGAACTATCTGTACCGGTAACCTTTTGTTTTGAGAGGCGTGTACCCGTGCTTCATAAGAGAGCTTTAATGGATCCATCGCACTGCAAGCTTTTTCGCGCTCTATTTCATCCAAATTCGGATGAGCCTAGACAATTATAAGTTTGATTAGTACTAATTTAACTTCGGTAGTTGAATTAGAAGTTGCAAGGAAACTAATTCTTAAAAGTATATAGAAATAAAGATGTTTGACTTTCTCTTACAACAAGTTAAAATAACTAATTTAACTAGTTTTATCCGTGATCGTTTCTGAATACTGGTCATTCCTAATTGAAACCTAGTGAAACTTGAACTCTTGACCTCCTTTATGAGGACAAGTGCTTTACCCACTAGGATATGATTAGTTACAACACGGATTAATTTACTTGTAACTTATTTTTTTTTAAATTTTTTAACTTCATAATGTCTTGGTAGGATATATTTAATAAGAAATACTACCTTGAGATATATATCAATGGCGCGATATAAATCATCATCAAATTTCCGTGCATTTTTTGGCACCAAATTGGCAACGCCATTGAATTTCGAAATGCTCAATTCAGCAACCGTCGCTATTTCACCGAGATACGCATCAACCGTCTTTGCAACCCTAAGCATCGCCGTCGACGAGATCTCTCTAAAATCACCGCCGTTAAACACTGACACACTCTTCTCCTTCTCCACGAATCCGGATATTATCCTCCTCGTGCTCTCCAGATCAAACAATCGCTCTCCGTCAAAAGTGTAAGACAACACAAGCAGATCATCGACGGTGACATGCTCTAACATCGCCGATATCCGTTTCTCTAGATGCTTCTTGCAGACGTCGTCGCTCTCGAGGAAGATCGCCGCGCGGAGGAGGCAACAAAGGAAGTTGATCGGAAAAGACGCTCGTTGATTTTCGACGGGGAGTAGAGCGACGATTGCCTCTAGGAGCTGTCGTTGTTGGTTTCTGGTTGCGGCATCGCTGGACATTGAAGTTTGTATACCGTTACCGGAGTGATCTCGGACAAGGTCCGGCAACGATCTCTCGGTGTAGGTTACGATTGCGCTAGAAATTGTGAGTGTTTTAACTCCTCGTGATTTCATCGAAGCGATTATCTTCTCAAAGAAGTTTATGTGAACAATTGATAGCTCTTCTGTCCACCAATTCGGCGGTGAACGACTCGGAAAATTTGCTTCGTTACAAGCCTGCAAATGTTAGATCGATTCAGTTATCCTGTACGTTAAGTCTTCAATACCTACTCAGAAATACGTTGTTTGAAAGTTAATTAATTACCTTAGCACTAGCCACTTCAACGCATCGCTGAACGATGTTGATCTGTTCAGCTATGGGAAGGAGATCTTCACATGATTTTAACACGACGACGGCGCCGGAGAGGCTCGTTAACGCTACCTGACTAAGGAAGTCGTCGGTACGGCCGGCGAGGTTGCCGTCACAGTACTGATCCGTCATGTCGAGATACTCTGCAGCACAACGGAGAGCTGCTACATTATGTACAGTGATTTCGAAATTGACACCGTAGCAAAACTTTGCTGCTTTCTCAAAGATCTCAGCTCCCCCAGGGATACTCGACAGATCTAATTTTCCCAAATCAGGTTCTTTCGATTCCACTATTAATCTTCTTATGTAGTTGCTCTTTGCTACTAACATGAACTGCCATAACAATTACTTGATTAAATAATTGACAACTTTGATTCTAAAATTTTCAAATTTCCACCATTATCAGTTAACCATACCTTGTGAAGAGGGAACCTTGCTTCACCAACTTGTACAAGAATATCAGTTGGAATATCTTGAGAAAAAACCCTAATTAAGAACAGATCAGAGAAAACAACAATGAGTTGGAACCTTAGAAAAAGAAATAACACGTACTGTTTTAAGTTAATCGTGATTAAAGTTGTGATGGTTAATTACCATTGCCCAGTTCTCTCCATTGCAAGAGAAACCCTATTGGTGTTCTTGGCATGTGCAGCCATGGCTTCAGAATTGATTTGAAAGGATAAAGTGATGATTTTAGTGTTACGGGTTATATAAGGGAGATAATAATATAATAGTCATAGATGTTGCCCTTTTTAATTCCACTTTTAACAGAGCTTTTATTTGGACGTTAGGAAAAGATAATATTACATCGTGGACACTGTTTTAGCCGTATTCCTCTTTCCACCTTTATCACTAAGTACCAAGTTAACTTTAAATTTACTTATCAATCCATCTAATGAATTTGCTGATTTACTTATCTTCATGGCGTGCAGAACTCTGTTCGGCATTACAAAATTGAATAGCTTTCGGTTAAAGATATTTTTAAAAAATGGTTCTCGGTTTACTTCAGCACTTTATTTTATAAATTAATCACTTTATTTTACAAACTATTGTGTTTTATTTTAAAGTGTTTATTTTAATGTCAAGTTTTAAAAAAAAGAAAAAAAAGAATGAGGGGTGTGTTACTGTGTTTGGCGTAAAGCTATAAATAGCAAGTAGCTGTAGTTGGAAGCTGTTAGCTGATAGTTAAAAGCTAGAGCTAGAAACTGAATCTTTTATTTGTATATGTGTTTGACAAAATAACTATTTGCTGTAGCTGAATAATATAAAATTACAAATCATAAAAAATAAGACGAATTTTAAAACATTAAAAGAGAGTATTTATGTAATTTTGCATATAAAAAACTTTTAGCTGACTACTTCAAAAATATTTTCGTTTTAAAACTTTTTGTTTAAAAACATTCCAGATTTTTCATCCGAATAATACTTGTACTTTTTTCTTTCAAAATAAAAATGATACCAGCTTCAGAAAACTGTGTGACAAACACACCTGAGAATATACAAAGAAAAATAAGAGAATGAATATTGTATTTAGCGGTGAAAACTGAGAGAAAAGAGGAAGGAATAACTACTTGGCGGAGAAACCATCAAGCGGAGAGGATAGGTTGGGCAATGCCCCTAAGTCCATGGGAAGTGACCTCTCTCTTCTTTCGATACCACTTACGTGACTTTTGGTACCAAGGATGAATACCATCATCAAGCCTTTGGTACCGTAAAAACAAGTTTTCTTCGTATTTTAAAGCCGGGAGAAAGAGAGAGGAGAGAAAAAAAGAGAAGAAATATAATTTAGTTAACGTATGTGAAGTATGACTATTAAAGTAACAGTCAAATATGAGTAATGTGACATTGAATTAACATTAAGTATTTGAAGTGGAGTGGCCTCATGCTTTAAGAGTGAAAGAAGTGATCCGCTCATCTCAGATTATCACGTTAGTTTTTTTTTCCAGCACTCAACTCTTCAATGGTCAGCCTCGATCAATTTGACACAACCCCCCCCCCCCCCCCCCCCCCCCTCTCCCCTCCACCACTTGGGTGATGACTCTACTCCCCACGGATGCCTCTCCCACTCGTATCACTCAATTTGGCAAAGGTTTCACATTGGTGAGATAGAGAAAGATACCCACACCGGATGCCTACTAAGAGATTAGGTCTATGTACGTAAAACACGAATAAGATTAAATTACTGTTCAATTCTTATTATAGCAGATTAGTAACGAGAACCAACTGAAAATCTAGAATAATAATTTGAGTTTGGTCTACCGATCCAACAATTTGAAATTCAAAGCGAATTAACTAATTCAAATTGTCTAATTAAATAATTCATTTTTATCCATGTAATAAATAATAAATATATAATAACATAACATCTTTCACCTCTTCGGGACTGATCTTTCAGCCCATGCTGGTAGAATCACACTTTGACCCATAAAGTTCTAGCTAGAAACAAGGATTATGAACCTTTATCTGATCTTTCTATTATTATGTAAAATATCTTCAAAATGACTCAATCTATAATTTCATTACATAATTCATACATTTGATACGTGAAATTTTCTCCAATCTTTGTCGTCGATTCTTTTACATAAAAATTATGACCTAGCCACCTCCATATTTGTAATATTTGTTATAAAAACAATTATAACATTTATACTTTTGCTAATCCATTATCATTTAAGCCATTTACATGTTTAAAAGTGTAACTGTTTAAACGTTTTTTATGTACGTTAAATTATTATTTTGTGTAGACGATTTTTACTTGATTTTTCCATTTACCATGGTGTTAAATACTAGAAACTTGACGCACTTGGCACTTTACAACTCTAAAGCTGGCCGAGTTGGTACCCTTAGCATCAAATGTCGTACATTAATAGACGGGTTGTTTTGTTCGCATATGCATTTGACAACTTGCCAATTAGGGATTAGGAGAGAGACCTTTTGGTCGAACATAATGTCGAGTACCGATGACTATGCCAACTGCATGTGATGGCGGTCGGGGTTTCTCTCCACCACATAATCGTGTGGCTGAGCCACCTCCAGCTTTGATTCAAATCTTGGCCATCTCATGGTACAAGTCACTAGGGACCTCATGTCGCTTTTCCACACAAGATTATTCAAGTTTAATGACCCCGTAGGGAATCCAATTATAGCAAATCATATTCTCACACGTGGATCACTGCCCGAATCTAATCTCATAAGATAATATTAATTAATGGATATATAATATGATATTCTGTTTATGTACCATACCAATCATTACTAATCCAAAAGAATTCGTTAGTAAGTGCCAACATAAAAATTAAGAGATGTATTTTTCTACTTCATTTTTCTACTTTATTTTTTTACTTATAAGATTAATACAAGAATCAAAATCAATAGAGGAGGTGAGAAAAAAGAATTAATGTAGAGGAGGTGAGAAAAAAGAATTAATGAACTCTACAAGTTATTATGTAGGAGTAGGAAGATGAAGTAGGAGGAAAGAGGAAGAGGATGTATCATTTTTCAAAAATTAATCCTTGCATATTTTGTATAACACATTTGAATCAGATGTACAAACTGATAAAATATTTATTTATCTTAAATAAATTAATTTTAATATGGAAAAATCATCTACTTTATTATAAAAATACACTATCTTATAAGACTATCGTCGTAGCTTTTCTTTTCCTTACTTTTTCTCTTTTGACATAATAGTTTGGAATCCTTGGGATTCTGAAAGAATAAAAATCCAATTCTTAATGATTCATGTATTTGGTTCACTTTAATGATGGAATCTTAAGAAATTGGAATCCTTCAAATGAGAGAAAGTGAATTTCATCACTACATGGAGGGATTTCAAAATCCTCTTAATGTGAAATAGTACCTTGTTATCCTTAAACATCTCTTTAGCCCTAATATATCAAGGGATATATCTATTTTATTCCATCTACATAACACGTGAGCCGACTCAACCCTCCAAACACCGACGACTTCTCCCTTCGTCGCCTCCTCGAGACCCTTTGCCGCAACCTTCCTCCGCCGCCGCTACCAGACCGTCCGCCGCAGGCTTCCTCAATCGCCGCCTCCAGACCGTCCGCCGCAGTCTTCCTCTACCGCCTCCAGAGCATTGGCCACAACCTTCTTCCGCCGCCTTTTCCAGACCCTCCACCATAGCCTTCCTCCGCCACCGCCTCCTCCAGACCCTTCGCCGTAGTCTTTCCTCCGTCACCGTGAAACTGATGATTTGAGACCCGATGCTACTTGAATTTATGCGGATATGTTGTAATTATTGTTTACTTATGATGTTTATTAGCGTGATTTTTATAATTTATTGCTATATATACTCATTCAATAAAATGAAATTTTAAACTTTTTTATAATTTATATAATATAATCTTACATAAAAGTTATAAGACAAACTAAATATAAGTAAAAAAACAAGAAAGACAATTCTTTCATTTTACATTAGTGAAACAAAATTTTAATTCCATTTCCCGTCAAACAAACAGATCATAGATTCAAATTCAAATTTATGAGATATTTCAATTCCTTTTCAGATTCCAATTCCTTCAAAAACATTCCGCGAACCAAACGCTGCTAGTTTTTTTCTCCTTTCATTCTCAATGATTGTCTATAATTGTAGCATTCATTTTTTCTTCTTATTTATATTTTAATTTTTATATACATGTACATAAAAGTATTTATAAATTATCTAAAAATAAAAACAAGAATAATTAATAAAAACAAAGATTTCAATATTTCATTGACTAAAACAAGTAATAATATTTTGGTTATATTAAAAAGTAAAATGATACAAATAAAAATAATAGTAACGCTCAATCAAAGTCGTACATTTATCTAATTCTTTCGTTTCTTGCCAAAGCCGTCTTCGAACATTTTTTATAAGGTGATCATGCATGATAATATAAAACTCAAAGTCTTTTTCAAAACGAGACTCTTGTTGTAGTTTTACTTAATATTCTTTAATTGCCAACACTTTTTCTCTACTTTAAGTTTCTCTTTATGAAAAGAGAGCATGTCAACACCCCGAGAGTTTAACACATTTCTTTGACTCAACAAATTATTTATGCGTTCTTCATTACACTGGCCCACATAGCGTAGAACTAGTTGATGGCCTATTCCTCTCGTTCCTCCTAGCAGGTTGTTTAGGCGGATCTAGCGCAACCTCAACATTATACATCTCGTCATCGTCATCGTTTAGGTCTAAATGACGTGTATCGGAAGATCCAGACATGTAACTTTTTGATCTGATGTATTGCTACGTTTTATAGGGCTGGGTAGAAGTAGCTAGGAGGCCTCATCAAGAGTATTGAGCCTCATCATTGGGTAAATGTTACCCCTTTGTTATCATTTTGGTATTGGACGTGCGCCCTTTTATACCACTTGATTGCGAGTATCCAATATATGGGTGATGTGCGTTTTACGTACAAGTTTTATATTTATAAATTCCGTGTTAAATTGTACCAAAAACGACACGAATAGGCAAGTGTACCTAATCGGTTTTTATAGTATAATTAGTAAGCACGGGTGTCGAACTCTCGGGGAACGGATATGATTTGATAAAATTATAATGATTTAGATTTTAAAATAACTAAACTAATCTAAACTAAGCTACGCAACTAGAAAGCAAATAAATCTAACCTAAGGACAAGAAAATAAATAAAGCAATTAAAGGGGGGAATTTTATGGTAAAAGATGATAACTTTCAACCAACTAAGTCACTACAAACCCTAGAAAATCACTAAAACATGCAAAAGAGACAAGGAAGCAGTTAACTCGGAGAATTAATATATTAATGAAGATGTTCCCTCCCTAGATTCAATTCAACCCTTTTCATGGCAGTTAATTCATGGCAAGATGAGCTAAAGACACTTTGAATAATCATGCATCGATTCCTAAATTAGTTAAAACCTTGGTCCAGTTCTAACGTCTAATTACACCAATTAATAACCTTTATGGTCAAAAGCGTGATTAAAAGGGATAATTAGCCAATTAATTCGATTATCAAGTAAAGACTCAACTTTTAATGTTTCATATGATCAACAAAACATCATTAACACATAAATGGTCATTATATGTTTAATCACATGCAAAATCATCTATTTAAAGTTGCTTAACACTAGGATTTGATCAATCATTATCTCTTTAATTATCTATTGGTCCTAGACAATCAAGATACAAGCTTTATGAATTAAATGGTCTTTTAACACACAAAACTCGGATTATAAACATCCAAAACAGATTACTAAGCATGGATGAACTAAGATTAAGTTAAACTTGAATTAAACATGAATTAAAGTATCAAAGCCATGAATTAAATAGCCACTACATGAGTTTCATCTCCTCTAGGGAGGAAAACAGAAGATCTAGCCTCTCATATTCATTACAAATATCTGGAAAATAAGAACAAAGATGAACATGATGAAGAGAATACGTAAAACCGTAAAAAGCCGAATGATCTTCACTTTGATCTTCAAACTTAAGCTCTAATCCTTCCAAGCACTTGCTCTAAGCCTTCTGGACGATTTATGGGTGTTTTCTGGAGTTATGGTGGTGAAAAAGTCGAATGAAAGTGATCATCCAGAATGAAAGTCGGAAAATCAATATATAGAGCCTGGCAGCCCCTTTCGCGTCGCGAACAAGACCTGCGTCGCGACGCGACGCGACCATTTCGACCCTTCTTCGCCGATTTTCGAATTTTGAACTCGGGATCATGCTAATCCACTCGATCGCGACGCGAAATAACCCTGGGTCGCGACGCAAAGTCCCATTCTCGGCTGAATTTTGACTTTTGTTGACTTTTTGATGATTATCTTCTATTTCCTTCATCTTATCATCTTATATCCGAAATTTAAACCTGAAATTAATTGTTAAACATATTAAGCACCTTTTAAACATATATTTTATGATTTTAATTAAAAATTATGAATATCGCATAAAAATTTATATATAAAAACGCGATATCAAAATACCCCACACTTGAACTTTGTTTGTCCTCAAGCAAAATCACAATTTTATCCAGGCATAATATCATTCTTATAAACATCAAATACCGCTGAATAATGTCAATATATTTGATTAGAAACAAGCCATAAATTACATTTAGACTCATGCATATACCCGTGTTGTGATCCTCTCTTAACTTCTCACCATCCCTAATGCATTCTCTTTTTATCAATAACCAACCCTTAATTAATAAAAAAAATTTATGGTTAAATTACCCCTTAAGAACCCCCCAACCTTAAGACTTATCGCAGATTTCTCAATTTTATTTAACATGTGCTTTTGATCTTTGTGAGCTCTTATTATTTCATATAAGTTTATGACTTTCGATGAAACCCATGTAGCGAACTTTCAACCCAACCGATCTCAAACCAGTTGGCTTTAGGTGATTAGGTGTAAAACACCCTTCAGATTTTACTTGTTCGAGTCCCAAAGGCCACTTATTTGACTTATAGATTAGCCTTTTGACTTTATTCTATAAGTCAAATTAAAGAAAAAAAAAGGTGTAAATTAAAGAAAATGTATAGATTAGAAAGTGTGTTCCGTCGTTAAAAAAATTACTAAACAACTAAGTCATTTTTGTGTAAAAGGAAAAAAAAAAGCCTATATTAATTTAGGATGTTTCAGTTCTAAATTACTTTGCTATGCTTTTTGATTACTCTTTTTCCCAATAGATCCTATCAGCGGATTTCTCACATCTTTCTAAAATAAAATACATTGCACCTATGAATTTAATTAAAACTAAAATTTGAAGAATATTACATGTAATGAAAAGCGAACTCGAATATGTTTTAAGTTTGATTGATGAGGTATTAATACACTTAAAATGTCTTGTTTCTTTTTTGTTTTTAAAGAAACTTTGGGGGTGTTTGGTTGGGGGATTTGGGGAATGGGAATTTAAATCTCATTAAATGAGGTGTTTGGTTTGTAAATTTGAAGGGGATTCAAATTCTCAGGAATCTTTGAAATCCTATGAATGAGAGATTTAAAAATCCTCTCACCCCCCCCCCCCGGTATTTTGAAATCCCATACCTGATGGATTTCCTCGGCGACCCCTTTGCCTTCGCCGTTCGAAAACCCTTGCTCGTCGCCTATTACCCTTTGCCTTCGTCGTCGTTTGCTCGTCGCCTGTAACCGTTCAAAAACCCTAGCCGCCGCCGTCACCCCTTTGATGTCGATTGTTACCCTTCGAAAACCCTAGTCGCCTGTTACCCTTCGAAAACCCTAGTCGCCGCCGTCGCCTGTTTGACGTCGCTGCAACAGAAACCCACGAAGATAAATCCGTCGCCTCCGCCGTCATCTGTTCAAAAACCCTAGACGCCGCCGTTCGCAAACCCTAGTTCGCAAACCCGTCCCTCCGCCGTCAAAAACCATAGTTTGCATAACAGTTCTAAAACCCTATTTAACAGAAACCGACGACGAAAACTCGTCGCCTCTGCTGTTCGCTGTTCGCAAACCCTAGTTCACCGTCGTTCTTTGCCGTCGGTGGTGGTGGAAACGATGGGAGCGGATCTTGATGTGGTGGTTGGTAGTGGTGGTGATGGGTTTAGTGGTGGTGCAAATCCCACCAACAAATATGAACCAAACACATGTTTGGGATTTTAAATCCCACCAAATAAATTCCCATGAAATACAAATCCATTGTATAAATCACAATCCCCTAAAATCAATACTTGAACCAAACACCCCTTAGATGGTAATATGAAAACATTTAAACATTGTTCTTCAAGTATGGAAATGCATGTTTCTAAATTAAAAAAAAAAAATTTAAGTTCGCTTTAGGCTCCTAATAAGGTTGAGACGTGTTTGGCTAAATTTTTTTTATTCTTTTAACAACAAATATTATTTTATTCATAATTATGGTAATAAAACTCAAAACAAAACCTACATATTGCGTATACATTGCATAAACTGTATAATAATGTTAATCTGCCACTCTCTCTCTCTCTCTCTCTCAAACAGTGTAACTTTTGACTTTGATATATAGTCAGAAACCATGCATGTAGGTTTATCCAAATTTATGAGATAGAATGATACAATTTGTATTCTGTAACGTCGCTGTTACATATCGTATAGCTGCAGCCCTACAGCCATTTTCATCCCTAAATTATAATATTGCATTTTCCTTAAACCAATAAAATCCAAGCTACTGTTTTGACTTGTTATCTTTTTTTATTGGATGAATACAAATTATATAAAAAAAGATGAAAATTGTGTGGCGGGGGTATCGACTACACGACTTAGTCAAATCTGGTCCCTGATGCATAATGGGCCCAGTTATTGGGCTAACTTATAATATGTGGTTACAATTCGTTTTGCTTGCGTGGGTGGTGCAGCAAACAGCCAAACACAAAGTGAATTAGTAAGGGCTCCATTTCAAATCCGGTCATGGGGTTTTTTGTTGAGACTTGAGAATATATGTGAAAATTAGTAATAATTCAGTTGAATAATAACTACTCGTTTCTAACGATTTGAGCATCACGATATGTTACTTTAAGATCATTCAGAAACTACCTTTAAATAGATTTATGAATAGGAGAAACACGGAGATCGTGGATGTATATATGTAATTATGTATGCATATCTATATGTTCTTCATGAAAGCCAAACAAAAAAAAACCGTTTAACTAACCAACTACATGTTAGCCAATTTCAGTTGCCCAACCAATAGTCCAATAGTCATACTATTTCTTGAGAAAAATTAAGGGATGTGTTGATTGGAATGAGCAAGTCTATTAATATACCGGTTGTCCAACCAACTAAGGACCGCTTTCCCTTGACCCTTGCTCTTTAATATGGTGGTATTCAATAAGCTAAAACGAGTGTGCATTCCATAACTCTTAACTCGCATCAGCTCGTATCCTGATAATTCCTCATAAAGAGGCAAAATTGCATAATAATGAGTAAACGCTCGTTGTCACCTCCATTGCAATAGGTGAGTGATACCCTCAATATCCATTAAGGTGCTCGTTATTTTTTTATTTTTTTTAACCAGTAGATTATAGATAAATATTTGTGTGTGAGTCCAGTAATGATAGTGATCACAGTTATCACTACAGGTGGTTAGTAATGAGTTAGTATGAATCAAGTAATGGTAGTGATAGCAGTTATGACAACATGTGGTTAGTAATAAGTTAGTGATTCTGACGTGACAGTTAGTAATAACATTTATGACTGTGGAAAGTGTAAATACTCTTAGAAGTCCATTATTACATTTATGGGAAGAGAAAAAACTCAAACTTGGTGCAATTACTATACTAAAACATTCTAAATTCTTTCGAGCCTTATTTTATGGTAAAATATTAGCCTTGTCATAAACTTTCGAGCCGAATCAAGTCAATAATGGAAACTCTCAGAGAGTGTATCAAGGAGTCTCTAGAAAATGCTATCTTGTAGTTACTTTCAAATAGACTTGAATCGTCGGATAGCTAGTACACAGGTCAATAAGAGATTTCAGAGCTTACTCGGGGAACAACTCCATCGCCATGTTAGTTTAACCTAAAACCATAGAATGTGTACAAATATAATGAGTATGAAGCATGGTCAGTTATGTTGTTAGCTAAAATAATACAATATAACCCCACACTACTTAGCTTAGCTATCATGACCGTTTCGTCTTATAATAACCTTTAAGAAAAGTTAAATTAAAGTAAGAAAACATAAAAAAGAATTGTTACGATAATAACACTTTATCCAGCAAACTCAAAGATATCATCAGGAAGCATATGATATATGGACCTTAGAGTTTCAAGTTATTTGGATTAATGCAGGAGATATATAAAGTCGAATGGTTCCAAAATAATTGAAACTAGTTTATTGACCCGTGTACGTACGGGTATTTCAGAAGTGTATTTAAGATATTAAAATTTTTAAATAAAAATAATGCATTAAATGAAATATTACCTTTGTGACGAGAATATACTAATTTAAAAAAGTGTCATATTACAATAAAATTTATATCAAAACGTAGATAAAAATGAGACGGTCGTAAATATATAATTATTTTTTCTCTAAACAAAATATATCACAAGCTACTAAAAATAATTTATAAACAACTTATAATTAATTACATTAGTATACAATTTTTATAAAATCTCCTCACATTTTCTTAAAACCTTCTTATATGTTTTATAAAAACCCCTCAATATTGATCTAACCCCCTCCCAATAGATTTAAAATTAATATTTTGAAATTGAAATCGAATAATTTGAAATTAAAATTTCTTATCCACGTTTTTAATCTTTTCAAAATTGTTTTGAGAATGAAATAATTTTGAAATTGAAGGTTATGATTGGTTAATTAAGACTCAATTTATAGTTATTTTTGAAAAATTTACATGCCTTATATATATATATATATATAGGGTGCGGTTCAAACGAAAACTGTTTTTCGTACGAGAACTGCGAGATCCATTTCTGGCCAATCATTTAATGTCTTGTCCTTTTTATTTAATTTAAATAGGAAAGGATAGTATAGACATTTGTACATTTTCCCCACTTTTTTAAAAGTAATATATCCATCAAACGAAAAGGTGTTAAGTTGCGAAAATTATACCAAATTAACGAGAAAATTATGCTCTTTAATTTAAGACCGGTCTTAATATATTTTTTCAAAAAAAAAATTTACACTTGCTGGGTTTTTTTTTCTGCTATAGCTCGACATGTGCACTTGTACAACTTTTGCACAAGTGCAAAATTTGCACTAGTGCATATCTACATCTGTGCTGAAAAACCAGGTGAATCTGTGCATATGCACTAGTGCAAATTTTGCACTTGTGTAAAAGTTGAGCTGTAGCAGAAAAAAAAAACCCAACAAGTGCAAATTTTTTTTTTTTGAAAAAATATATCAAAACCGGTCTTAAATTAAAGAGCATAATTTTATCGTGAGATTTTCAAGGGTATATATGTCTTTTTATCCATTTATCGTTATTGATAAGATATCAACAATATCTCGCGATAAATTACTCAGACGAGATCTTGAAGAGTTTTAAGAATTAAGGGAAGAAAGATCCAGATATTTGACTACGACCACGTTTGAAGAGGGTAGGCCTGCTCGGAGGTGGCAGCCATGTCCGAGATTGCTAGATCTGGAGGAGAGGTAGTGTCGTTCGATTTGGAAGGTGCCGAAGAATCTTGACAAGGCTGTGGCGTCGAATCTAAGCAGTGTTAGTAGGAGCAATCGTGGGTGGGAGAGGGTGTAAGTGTGTGATGGTGGTGGGTGTTAATCGGATGGAACGGGGGAGAAAGGGAGGTCGAGTGTGTGTGTGTGTGTGAGAGAGAGAGAGGAATTGATAATACCCTAGCCGGAGAGGTGGCGTTGTGGCGGGAAGGGTCACCGGTAGTAGATGGCAAGGATGATGATGGTGGTGGTCTGGTGGTAATAGATTGAGAGAGAAGCTGTTAAAAAAAGGAGAGAGAGAGAGAAAGAGAGAGAGAGAGAGAGGAGGAAGGGGGAGGGAGAGCGGGGTAGCAGACAAATGTATGGGGAAAGAAGAAACATGGGGGAAGGAGAGAAGCATGGGAAATAATGAGATGATATTTATTTTTTTAATTTTTTTTACTATTCTCCGTTTCTATGTTAATAATTATAAACTAGTGGGTAGCTTACTCACGCTTCGCGTTGGGGACTAATTACTTTTTAATCGAGTTTGATCAAATTATTTATCTACTTTGAATTTTTTAAAAGTAATTTAGCCTCTGTGTATCTTGAAACTACGCAAAATATGTAAACAATAAGAGCCTATTTCACTACGAACCAATGTAACTTGGATTCTGTCTAATAGCAAGTACTCGTATAATAATAGAACTGCATAAATTTAACATACAAAATAAAATTCACGCATTGAGACCTATTATATTAAACATCTAAGATCTTCATTTTATCTTGAAACCTACATACTAAATTTTAAAAAAACTTTGTCTAGAAAAAAATTATATCTTATATAAATGTTACAAATTTATCATTCCAAAATTAGAAAATACTTTTCAAAATGTATATTAATAAGTTTTTTTATCATTATCGAAATAAACAATTTATTGTGATTTTAGAGATATTTTAGAACTTATTGTAAAATTGAGGGTTGGATTGAAAGAGAACAAATTATTTGGGGTTCTTTATGAAAAATTAGAAAATAAAATAAAAAGAAGGGAAATACGCATTGTAAGAATCGAACAAAGGACCTCTTATATAAAAGTCACGCGGCCTAGCCATTGCGACAAAGGCAATTTATGTTTAAAGGACGCTCTGTTTAATATTTATTGTCAAAGTGTTTTTTTTCCTCAAAATTGTATGATAATATAATTTTTTAACTTTTTATTTTAAATGAAGAAAGTAACTGGTAACTAAAATAAAAGTTTTAGTTTGATGAAAAGAATCAAAAATATTTTTAATTTAAACTTATCCATGGAAAAATAGTTGATAATCTGTGTTAACTTTTTTTAGACTAAAGTGAATTTTGAGAAAAATGTTATCGATTTCAAGTTTAATATATTGATATTGCATTAAATAAAACAAACACACATGTACTCTATCCTATATTACAAACAAATCAACATGTAAAGATCAAATTCATCAAACCTAATAATGTGTAAAATATGATAAATATTGATTTATTAGTTATTTAATAATAAATAAATGTTTTTATCATTAAGAAATAGAACCAACATAAATGATTTTAACATGAAGCTATTAAGATTTAGGATTATAATTTATCAAGTCAAGATTAGGATGACATGAGACATGTATTTTTTAAAATAAAAACTAATTAAATTTTAGTCAAAAAAATCGAAGAAATCAATTAGAAAAGGCTACTGAGTTCTAAGTTTGTTTGAATAGTGATTACAATTATTTTACTTATTTATTATTTCTAAAATGAATTTATGTTTTTTTAATAGCATAACACAAACACTAATCTGTTTTTAAAGGGACTTGAATCCATGATCATAACTAATGAAGAACACTTTTCAACACTTTAGTAAGACATTTTATGATAAAATAATAATATATAATTCTTCTATCCCGGCGCAACGCGTGGGCATTTGAATACCTCGTTATCATTATGCTCATAACATGATTCCGTTTTGTTTATTTAATCAAATATACAACATTCTTTTAAAGAATCAATATTTCTGTTAAAAAAATTACGAGTTGCGGCAAAAAAAAGACAAATTAAAAACCGCGCATAAAATCCAACAAATTTGTGTACGGTTATACCTAGATTTAGAGCTGGTAATTTGGGTCGGGTTCGTGTTGTTCAGGAAGGAATATCGGGTTGGGTAGGTTCCAATGAGTCTTGATTTAAATCATCATCACTATAATATTGTTAGGTTTGAATCTTATCAAGTTAACAAATGTCAAAATATCAAAAGTCCAAAACAATATAGTCAAAGTAACAAATAACAGAATGATGTAATATTGTTTAAGTTTTAAATCTTTTATTGTTTATTTAAGTTTTTAGCTTTTAGATTTTGTACTTTTGTTTATCGGATTTTATTGCCTAAGATGTCACTCCCTCATTTGAATTCACAATCTCCTTTTTGAAATTTTAATTTAAAGTATTAAAGAATTTTTATATTTTTAGGTTTACCCTTATACGGGTCACTTTTGGGTTGTCGGATTGACCCTAACCCGACCCATTTATTTTCGTGTCAACTATTTGTCGACATGGTTTTGACCCATTTCGGGTTCGTGTCACTTTTTCGTGTCGAGTTCGGGTCGTGTTTCGTATCGGGTCAGAAATTGTCAGCCTTACCTAGATTAGACTAGGGATGGAAACTATGACCCGATCCAATCCATCAGTGATGGATATGGATGAATATGTTTAATGGAGCAGATATGGATGTTTAATGGAGCGGATATAGATGCCGTTTTTCAATCCACCTTAAACCCGAAATTTAATTTCTTCATTATAATTTTATATAATTAAGAATATACATATATGCATTATACGACTTTATAAAATAATACATAACATCATTTTTATTTTCTTTTGTGGGATCTGAATTCAACACCATTAACTTACTAGCATGCAAGTATGGAACTACGGAAAGAATCAGCTAAAAGGATCAATGTTTTTGGATTAGCTTCAAACCATGCTCAATCTTTTGAATGTAGACTTGTAACTATAATAAGTTATGTTTTGATTTGTATTTTTTTGGATCACTATTTTGGGCTTAGCTACAAAGTACAAACTATGCTCAATCAATTGAATGTAGATTTGTAGTTATGTAGTTTGTATCTTTTTTGGAAGAAATTGTGTATATATGCAACAAAAATCGTAAATTATACATAAAAATATATTATTTTCTTTAGGACTTTCGACATCCAATGGACGCCCATTTGCCCGTTTTAATCCGATGGATATGGATATGGATGGATGTAATGATTTTAAATGAATATGGATATGGATATAGAGGATGAAAATTTAAATGGATACAGATGTGGACACGGTATCATCTGATTCATATATGATCCATTGCCATCACTAGATTAGACCATATCTTAACTGGACTGAACTAACCAAATTCGAACTACCCGATTTCTTATTTGAGTCTCTTAGCGGCTATTTTCAAAAATGAATAACCAGAGGAAACCAGGGGCGGACCTGTAGTGGTGCACCCGGTGGCACGGGCAACCCCTCAATATTTTCCGAGTAGTGTAAAAAAAAAATTTTTTTTTTAATACAAGTGCTACCCCTAAAATATGTGGAAAAAAATCGTGCAACCCCTGACCAAAAGGTCGGGGTCCGCCACTGGAGGAAACCCGAATAAAATAAACAAATACACTTATACATCTAAATTAAACTAATTTGTCAAACACACATAAACAAATACTTCAGCTTACAACTGCTACTAACAGCTCCAGGTTCAAGCTTTCAGTTACCAACACTACTACCAAACACACCTAAAGTCATAAACATTTGTTTTAAGTCAATATGTAATTTTTAATTTTACATCTGTTTTAAGTCTACGACCATTAGATATATTATATCTAGCCAACTTTCTCAAAGTTGGATATGTCGGTCATTAGCAATTAAATAACCAAAGTGGATCAATTTTGTAGGTTTAATAACATTAAAATGATCATGTAATACTAACCGGATGTTTCAAACACGATGACATAACATATATTTATTCATAAAATTAAAAAAAAGATGAATTATGATGTTATAATATTTTTGGCTTGTTGGAATGTTTGGTTGTAAAATCATTCTTTGAAAGAAAACAATTATTATGTAATAACAACACAAGTTAAGAGGCTAATTAATTGTAACATGCTATGAATAATTATAAAATAGATGTTGGCCTATCTTCTAATATTATTAAAATTTTGTATGTATTGTCTTAAAAAAAAGATTTGAATTTAAATATATTTAACTTGTACTCTTATAAATAAACTAGTATTTTACCCCGCCGCATCGCGCGGGTAAAATAGTTTTATTTGTCGACATAGGGTGTTCAAAATTCGGATATAAACCGTTTTAACCGTAATCCGAACCGCTCCGTAACCGAAAAAGCCGAAACCGTTTTCAAATTCGGTTTAAAAACCGAAACCGATTACCACATATATTTAATTACATAAAACTGAAACCGTTTTCAAATTCGGTTTAAAAACTGAAACCGATTACATAAAATAGTACAACTTAAATAGCATTATTTACAATATGTTTCAGCAATGATCTTAAACACTTTAAATATTGTAGTTACATAAAACTGTCAGAATTTAAATACATAATGAATGCTTTAAAACTGTCAAAAAATTAATTACAAAAAAATGTCCTGAATTTAATGACAGTTGTACTATTTTAAAAGTGTTAAAATTGTTGCTCAAAGTTATTGTAAAACATGTTATATTACTTGTACTACTTAACTTAAAAAATTGTCTTAAAAAAGAGCTAAATATTTTATAGAGTAGTAAAAATAAATAACTAATGCATAATTGAATTTCTTCCTATCTATTCTTTTCTTTTATCCTTATATTCACAACATGTTATTGCCAACACAACATGTTATTACCAAAAACTCTTTTCAAAATAATCGGAGCTTTCATAATAGTTTGTTCATAAAAAACAATATGTGGCTCATCATTACTTTAGACATTAATATTTTAATTATATATACTTCTGCCTTTTATATCGACGCTCTACCGTTTCGTTTCCATAATTTCTTTAATAAAAAGAAAGTTCAATGATTTTTGAGATATGTTGTCGTAAATTCAATATACTTTAGATATTAGAATTTTGATTATGATTTTCTTCAATACCTTAGTAATTAGTAAGTTGGATAAAAATTAAATAAAAATAGCTGAAGAGATTTCGTGATTTTTTTAGAATAATGATCATCATTATAGGTTTGGTGATATGATTTATCGTTGAAAAAATATAAGGTGGTGTACTATTGTTTGTTTTTGAAGACATAAATATCTTATGACTTATTTTATGTCTTCAGAAGAAGATGCGGTTCAGAAGGTCTTCAGTCTGAAGAGGTCTGCGAAAAAAGATATAGTCTTTAGCTTCTCAAAATAAGCAAATATAAAACAGAATAAGGTCTTATGTCTGCGAAAAAACACACAAGCTTATTATAAACGTCTGCAGACGCGCAAACGCTTCTTTGAAAAAACAAACAAACTTATTGAAAAGGTTTGCGCGCCCGTAAATATTTCTTTAAAATAAGACTTTATTTGACAAAACAAATAAAGTCAAGTCTTTCATTAGCATTGATGGATTTTTGTTACTGGTATCTTACTTAATTGTAATTTTGAAAAGGATCCTGTTTCATTTAATACGTATTTTTTAAACTTTATTGTATAACTTAATATGATATATCAACATTTATATATTGTTATTATAAAGTTTCGTCATATTAAATCTTACAAAACTTAGATCGTATGCTTTAGATATTACTGAAGAAATCTCTTTGTCTAATTGTCTTAGGTGTTGGTGATACACCCAAATGCTAATTGCTTTATGATTTTGTTTTCTTGCTTTTATAATATCTTGATATCTATTATTGTCCAAGACTATAATATAGATATTGTGATAAAAGTATGAAAAATATCTATAAGATATTTTTAGTGGTATACCTTTATGCATATTTTTGAACGGTTATGACATCAAGACATCTAGTTTTAATATATGAATGTATGAATCTAAGTTTTGTTAGGATGGTATATTAAATATTATATGGTTTGTGTTTATAGCTTAGACATCTTTCAAACAATTATGTCTAATCTTGTTAAAGTTACTTACATAATGATGTATAATTAATGAGTAATAAATCATGTATGTAATAGATAGAAATATAAAGTTACTTCTAATCCAAATTTACTTGTTTAGCACTAAAAACATGAAAATCGTGTATATATATGTGTGTTCTTCATGAAAGGCAAAAAAACGTTTTAAAAACCAATTGAAAGTTAGTAAATTTGGGCTGTCTAACCAACAGTCATGCCATTTCGTGGAAAAAAAATCAAGGGATGTGTTAATTGGAATGAGCGGGTCTATTGTCCAACATGAGTTGGTACGTTGTGTTTTGCAATTACTTTTCACAAAATAATTGGCAACATGAGTTGGTACGTTGTCAACTACGATTTTGTATGGGAGCCAATGTAACACCCCACCACCCCGCGGTGCGTCGACGCATCGACCACCCGGCAACCGACATGGCGATGTCAAGTCTGCAGCCCAATACACCCCAACCCTTCCCTCTGATAATTATCCAGAGTAGGTTGTTGGTGAGACTTGAACCCAAGACCTCACCCTTTAATACCACTCCTACCAGAGTGATATCACCAATTAAGCCGGGTGGTCGATGCGTCGACACACTTTTTTGTAACACCCCACCGCCCCGCGGTGCTTCGACGCATCGACCACCCGGCAGCCGACATGGCGATGTCAGGTCTGCAGCCCAATACACCCCAACCCTTCCCTCTGATCATTATCCAGAGTAGGTTGTTGGTGAGACTTGAACCCTGTATTGGGCTGCAGACCTAACATCGCCATGTCGGCTGCCGGGTGGTCGATGCGTCGACGCACCACGGGAGGGTGGGATGTTACAAAAACGTTCACTTTTTTGTAACACCCCACCGCCCCACGGTGCGTCGACGCATCGACCACCCGGCAGCCGACATGGCGATGTTAGGTCTGCAGCCCAATACACCCCAACCCTTCCCTCTGATCATTATCCAGAGTAGGTTGTTGCCATGGTTTGAACCCATGACCTTTTATACCACTCTTTCCAGAGTGATATCACCAATTGACCTGTTCTTAATTTTTCCTGTTTTCTAACGAGTTCAGATTCATAAAATTTAATATTCAAACATACAAATTCAAATTTATAACACACACCACCCAAGTTACATAGTTCCTGACACGAACATCAAACCAATGTTTAACGGTACATTATCCAAATACAATAACACAAGAAGTTTGCAAACCAAAGATAATAGTCCATTATTAGAAAAAACGAAGAGCGTGCCACAATGATTGTGAAAGCTTGAAGTTCCTCAACCCACAAGATATTCTTTAGATTTGTCACCTGCATATATTTGAAACATATATAAATAAGTAATGGTTTTATTAAGAAGCTACATAGAAATTAATTGACTGTTTGCAACCAAAAATTTAATATATACATATAAATTCATAAAACTTAATTCATATGAAACAATTATGCCAATCCTTTGATCATTCTCTTGAGTGAACAAGATATTAAGAAGATTAAGATTAACTAAAACTATAAAACTTAATTATACAACATTATACAACCTACTCAAATAACGACACTCGTTCATGTCATCCAACTTCAATCATCAACGGTGATGGTGGAGAGACATTCCGGCAAATCCTTCAAATCTGAATTCAAAATCATACATTAAACAAAAATTAAGTAAAACTATAAAACTTGTCAGAAGATAAAGAATAGTTGTTAATTTTAAATTATTAAACTAAAATTTACCTGCTTCAAGTGCTTCAAGTTCTTCTAGTTTTTCTTCAATGTCGAAAGGAACAGATTTAGACCTAAGCCAATTTTGTGTACATACAAGTGCCTCAACAATCCTAGGAGTTAGTGAACTACGAAAGGCATCAAGAACACGTCCTCCCGTACTAAAAGCTGATTCAGAGGCAACTGTTGAGGCGGGAATCGCCAAAATATCTTTCGCCATTGCTGCCATCACCGGAAACCTTGCTTTATTTTTCTTCCACCAACTCAGTATGTCAAACTTACTATGTAGAGGCTCACACTGCTCATCCAAATACTTGTCCTTCTCGGATTTTGCACCTGTAGTACCTGAACTCTCTTCCAATTGTCTTTTATATTGATTGTTCAAATACGCTGTTGGGTCATCATCAAGTTCCATACATTCATTTTCATCAACAACTTGATTCTTTCCACTATTTTCATTACCAACTCCAACTATACCCAAATAATGATTAAACAACCCATCCAACACTCTATTGATTTTATCAATCAACATCTCAGCCTTTTCAGGCTCGAAACTACTTCTAATAGTGAAAGACACATAACCTAATTTATGGCGTGGATCAAGAATCGGCGCGATGAACAAATAGATGTTAATATTATCAATATTGCTCCAATACTTGTCATACTTTTTTTTCATTTTTGCAGCCATCTTTCTCAAACTCTCATCCTCGTCTTCCATCTTCGTCCTAATCATTGCTCCAAGACCAAAAACTTCATAAAAATACATGTTGCTAGTCACATATAACGAACCAGAAAGACGCAAAGTGGAATTATAGAAACCCCTAAGAAAAGGTACCAAACTCTTAGCATAATTCCAGTCTTCTTTACTAGGCAAGCCTTTTGATGATAATAGTTCAGAACTATACTTGTTGTCTTGCTCCTCCAACATATCAAAAACTGTATGAAATTTTATAGCACTCTCAAGCATCAAGTATGTCGAATTCCATCTTGTTTCGACATATAGGCAAACAAGTCCTTTAGTTGCAACTTTAACTTTCTCAACACATTCCCTAAAACGTTGGAGCCTAGCAGCCGAAGACCTTGTATACTTCACAGCCGACCGAATTCGAAAAATGGAGTCATCAATTTCTTTTAAACCATCTTTCACAACGAGATTTAATATGTGGGCACAACATCTCATGTGCAGATGTTCACTATCCAACACACTATTCTTCCATGTGTTTAGCCTTCTCTTCAAGTATCGAACAGAAAGATCATTTGAGCAAGCATTATCAACCGTCACCGTAAGAACCTTGTCAATACCCCAATCAATCAAGATTTTTTCAATATATTTCCCAAGTACTTCTCCCGAATGACCAGAAATTGCAGAGAAGTTTATAATCCTCTTATGCATTTTCCAATCTTCATCAATGAAATGAGTTGTTAAGCACATGTAACTAAGGTTTTGCCTTGAAGACCACAAATCCGTGGTTAGGCAAACTCTTTGCTTAGTCTTTCTAAAGTACTTCTTCAAGCTTTCCTTCTTAGCTGTATACATATCAAAGCAATCTCTAGTGACAGTTATTCTTGAGGGGATCTGAAATTGGGGTTGCAACATATTCACAAAGTCGTTATGGTTAGAAACAAGCAGAAAATCACAAGTTTGATTTAGTCTCAATATTCAAGTAAGTACCTTTGAATCTTAACTAAGAATTTTATGTGATATGTGATTAGTTTTCAAGGCTTATTTGGGCTCTCGAGGAATGTTAATTTCGATGGAAACAAAACTGTGCGTAGGTTTCAAAGTTATGATATTTGTAGTGTAAAATCAAGCAGGTACGTTAGGTGACTCACTCATGTAATTCATATTAATTAGAAGTTATTAATAATAATGAGGTTCTAGAAGTAGTGATGCGTTGATTCGGATTTAATTGAGCGAAGACTTCCTGTTCTTCACGTTTATGTAGCACCACGGTTCCGGGATGTTATTAGATATATGTAATGTAATTATAAATTTGCAGTTACAATTCTGGTGCCGTTGGGCTGAATTAAATTACGATCGTAGTAGGATAGGGAATTACGGTTCTTACGAAATACGATTAGTAAACGATGTAAGTACCATTCTTAATAACAGCCCTTGAATTACGAATGTTGTGTCAATTGAGATTGCATGCATGGAGGAAATACGATCTACATCGTTGTAGTTACGATTTGGAACTGGCAAATGAGATGGTGTGAAAGAGGAACTACGATGAAATTTCTAGTTGATTTGGGCCGTATACTGTTTTTCTTAGTGGTTGTAGTTCTTGTTGAATTCCTATGTGTTTTGCAATTACTTTTCACAAAATAATTGGCAACATGAGTTGGTACGTTGTCAACTACGATTTTGTATGGGAGCCAATGTAACACCCCACCACCCCGCGGTGCGTCGACGCATCGACCACCCGGCAACCGACATGGCGATGTCAGGTCTGCAGCCCAATACACCCCAACCCTTCCCTCTGATAATTATCCAGAGTAGGTTGTTGGTGAGACTTGAACCCAAGACCTCACCCTTTAATACCACTCCTACCAGAGTGATATCACCAATTGAGCCGGGTGGTCGATGCGTCGACGCACTTTTTTGTAACACCCCACCGCCCCGCGGTGCGTCGACGCATCGACCACCCGGCAGCCGACATGGCGATGTCAGGTCTGCAGCCCAATACACCCCAACCCTTCCCTCTGATCATTATCCAGAGTAGGTTGTTGGTGAGTCTTGAACCCTGTATTGGGCTGCAGACCTAACATTGCCATGTCGGCTGCCGGGTGGTCGATGCGTTGACGTACCGCGGGGCGGTGGGGTGTTACAGGCAATTTGCATGATATAACAATTCATATTTGCCTTTAAATTGAATTGATATTCTTTATATATTTTCTTTGGAAATTCCTTCCATAATCTTATATTGGCAATTTGAACTCGGAATGGAACTTGCGATCTTTATAGACAAGGACTTTGTGACTCGTTATGGTTTTGACAGTTGCTTTCGAGTCTCGTTAGTCGGTTACTTATTAGGGCTCGTTATTTTATTAGGTTGCTCGGTGAACTCTTACGGTGATTCTCTCGGTTGATTCTCTGGAAACTTCAGGTTAGTTCAATAGTTTTAAAAACCGAGTACAACGACAAAATATATTTTTAAAGATTAAATGAATATGTATATGATGGTTTAATGTGCTAAGTGTATTACTTGCAATTATATGCTTATGTATGCTTACAAGGTTGTTTATGCATTACGGTTAATTTACGGTTTATATGATTTATATACGTGTATATGGCTTGACGGGCGGGGGTAGTAACCTTTCATGCTCACTTACGGTTAAGGACCTGTTAGGATTTAAAGACCTTCTAGGTATAAGTGCTAGCCACATACGGAGTTGTGGGGTTTCTAGATAACCTTTGCAACGCATGGTACCAGATTGAGTGCTCGAGTACTGGAGTGATGTATGAGAGCAGGTGTAGTCATATCGATAGCCTCACGTGAGTGTCAGGAGGGGTTGATAGTGGTTGCCCCCGTTTGTACACACTTGAACGACAACGTGGTACTTTGGTGTGTCGCGTTTTAGTGCGGACCGGATTTCACAACGGTACAAATGCACACGGCACGGCTGGGCAGAAAAACCATCGCGTGTAGCAAGATGTGCTGGTAAGACCGATGATTTATATCGAACACGGGTAAACGTAAAAGCTATGACTACTCTTATTCCAAACTGCTGTCTAGTTAAATAGATAGGTGAGGATAAAAATAAACTAAATACTAGGCAGGAAAAGTAAATAAAGCAGGAAGGAAAGTGTCAAGTCACGAATCTTCCAAATAGATATTAATAGTAACGTTAGCTAATCCGGTTATATAATGAATGAAATTATTAAGATGATTTCTAAAGTTGATTCGGTACCAATCGTTTATCAATTTATAACAATCTTAAGGTAACTCTGATTTAATCCCTGTATTATAAAAAACACCGGTTAGATAAACCTCGCTTCCCGGGTGTTATCCCGTTTTACTTAAAAGGTCAGTATTTATCTCCTAATTAAATAATAGACAGGATAATTACCATTGTCTGTCAACATCCGGTAAGAAGATATATATTTAGGTATTAAGATAATATATCAGTTCAACACCTCAAGTGGGTCTATGAGCAAATGTCCCTGTATACATATACCAGACTTATACGTATCATACACCTCAAGTGGGTCTATGAGCAAATGCATATAAATATGAGTCTGTTTGTATATATATGTATAAGAATACATATATCCTAAGCAAATGGTTTTTCAACACTTACGATGCCGAATACCCGCATGAAATGATAGTATTATAAAATAACCAAATATACATTTCATTATTTCAGAAATATCAAGTCTTAAATAAAATCATCACAATATAATCCTATGCATAACAACTACATATTTATATCAATTTAGATTCATTGTAACGAAGCGAAAATAAAGGGAAGAGAATACCAGTTTGTATTATACAAGGTAGAAATACATCTGGACAGCATCCTGACTCGTACAAACTTGCTGAAACTCGTTTCCGAAGAAAGAAAAACAACTACAGCTACGAAAACTACAAATCTACGCTACAAGCTACGTATTTACATGGATAGGAGGCGAGGAAGCCTCCAGAGCAGCCCGAAGGCGCCCTGGATTCACCTGAACTCGTCTGGAGCGGTGTGTGAAAGTGTATATGGTGTATGTTGGTGTCTTTTCGGAATGAAGCTTGGCTTGCTATTTATAGGCGTGAATGTGGATTTCCGCGCCGCGTAATGATCGGTTTCCGCGGCGCGTAAAAACGCCTGACAAGTTTCCCTGACAAGATTCCCTTGCAACTTGCATTCTGTTGTAACAGAATTCGATTCTTCCGCGTCGCGTAATGAAGATAAGGTACGCGGTGCGTAAAAACGTCTGACAAGATTCCCTGACAAGATTCCTTTGCAACTTGCACTAACAGCTTGCATTCTAGAAGGTTGGGTTCGCGTCGCGTAATGAAGATAAGGTACGCGGCGCGTACTTAGCTTTTTCAGCATATCTTCGCCTTTTGCTCGTTGTTTTCTCGTTTTGACGCATTTTATCCATTTTTCCGTATTGTCTACCTGAAATAGCCTTGAATAAAATAAGAAAACATTTAAAGCTCATTTTGACTATATTTTATTTATTTAAAACAGATATTGGCAGATATCAGATATATATTTTATGTATAATTCTGCCAATATCATACTTGTACTTGCACAGTCGGAGTAGCGAAAGCATCGTCTAATGTACACTCATGTATGGATCGGGAGTAGCTACCCAATCGATGCACGGGTTGCTTAGCGTGTGATTAGTGAACGGGTTACCTAGCTGGTCGGGGCCCAATGGCTAGTGAAACTTAGCGGGTAGATATACGGACTACGGTATATGGTACATGGTTGGTTTTCGATATGCGGTTTGAGTGTATGGTTGACATGCTATATTTATTGAAATGGTTATTCGACCCATTTATATGATATTTGTTATGCAGGGTTCACGAGATGGGTCAAATGTACATACGGAACGGGTATGGTTATATGATAATTGTATTAACGCTTCGTTTTAATACTTTTACGGATCCTATGACTCACGAGGCGTAAGCTGACACTTGTTCATTTTAAATGATGTCTTGTACTCGTGCAGGTGGCTTAGAGATCGGCTTTGTGAGACGGGTGCTTATTGGGTAGATAGTTTATAGACATTGATACCAATGAACTTTTATTATTTTAGTTATGGTCTAAACTCGTAGCGGTTTAACGGTTTTGAACACGGTGTGACACTGTGGTTTTTGTCGGGTTACGTTTATCGTACTTAAGGTTTTAAGACTTCCGTTGCTTATGATTGATTAATAACTGAAAAATTTTGTTAAACGGTATTTTTTTGGAAATCACGGTGTTACAAAGATAGTGATAGTGGTTATGTCTAAAGGTGTTTAGCAATGAGTTAGTAATGTTGATGTAACAGTTAGTGATAACGGTTATGACTACGAATGCTCTTAGAATTCAAATATCACATTTATGGGAACAGATTAACACTCAAACTCATTGGTGCAGTTATTATACTAAAACTACCTAAATTGTTTCGAGCCTTAATTGTGGTAAAAGATTAGTCTTGTTGTAAACTTTTGTGCCAAATGTGACATTTGCTATTAAGGATGGAAAGGAGAGGGGTAAGAGAGACTATTTGTTCAAAAAACCATCCTCTTAACTATCAAATGATTTGGAAGGATAGATTTTCCCTTTCCTTTCTTTTCTTTTAACTCAAAAACGCAACATGCTCATCTCTTTCCATGTCTTTTCTTTCCCTTCACTTTCTTTCCATTCCCTTTACTACGTTAAAAAATTTGAGAATGAGATGTTAATCTTTTAAGAAGAGACACCTTTCTACAACATCTAATATTACTGAGCTACAAACTCTTTAACAAACGGGCCTAGGTGGGTAGTAAAAGAAAGAACACTCAAAACTATCTTGAAAGTAGTCATATAATAAAACACAGAGTCATTTCATACATACAATTGTAGTTCACTAGTTTTTTTTCAAATCATACGATCAATCCTTGGCGTTTTTAAAAATTAAGTTAAACTTGTGCATTTGTATATCATCTTCCTTAACCCATGTGAATTGATTCCAACAATTAAAGTAACAAATTATAAAAAATCTTAACGAAATGTTATATTGTTGGTAATTAATATCGAAAATGTATTCACATATATATCGGAGAAAATATCGTTAAATCAATTTTTTGAACAATGGCTTTCAGTCTTTCACTACTACAGTATAAATTCATTATAAAACTATCAAAAATAGGGTTGAAATGAAACAAGATAGTTTAAAAAAAGGCTTCTCGCAGTCAAAAATTTGACGACCTTTTGCCAACGATAATCTCAATTTTTAAATGCTCAAGTTGTTGAAATGACAAAACTTGATGATTGTATACAAAGAACTGAGAAGATACAAGAACACATGAATTACCAGGAATACATACTTATGTTACAAATGAAGACACTACTTAAGGGTATTTCATATTTGGATGTTCGCTTTAAAATAATTATAATGAATGTGTTTTGATATGTAGTTTTTTTTTAAGGCCAGAAGTTTTTTTTGTATATCAAATTACCAAAAATGCTAGGTTTAATTACTTTACAATTCCTTGTCTTTTTATTATTTTTCAGATTTATAATTTTACATCATCCATTTAGGGGTGTTGAAAAAACTGAATCCTAACAAACTGAACCGAAAAACTAAATTTGGGTTATACGATTCGGGTATTTAGTATCTTAATCGGTTATTTGGATAAATTGAACTAAGGACAATTTGGTTATTGGATATCATGGGTTTCGGGTATACCTGAGAAACATGAATAATACTTCTTTTTATTTTTTAAAAATTTCATTGTATCACCCTACTTCGTTGGCTTGTGATAAAAGAAAGTCTACAAAGCCCATTACCAAACATTTCACATAAAAGGCAAAGTCAAAAAGCAAAAACCCATTCTTCCTTCTTATGACATTCCATATACAAGAAAATGAGAAATGATGGAAATGTGTCTTCTACTCTTGTGTGATTTTTGAAATCGGGGCAAAAGTATTAGTGTTCCTTCTAGTGACATTCAAATTCAAACATTGTTGAGGAGAAAACTTACTCTATCTTTGATCAAGAGACTTATTACCATCTTCGTCTAAACGGTAGGGGTGTTCTTCGGGTATACCCTTCGGGTTTCGGGTATTTTGGTATAAATAATTTAACAGATAACCGAGCCATTTAACATTACGGTTATCGGGTTCGTTTAGAATTCGGGTACGGTTCGGGTCGGTTAATTCGGGTATACCCGATTTAGGGATTTTTTTTTTGTTACATTTTTTGACCAAGTATCGGAATGGTATTTTGTATAGCATTTTTTATTACGTTTTTGGGTCAAACATTCATTGTAATAAGCAAGTTTCATCTAGTTTACAAAAACTATTAATGCATTAACTTCAACACGTTATAATACTAATTATAAAACATAATTGAATCGTGTTAAGCTTTACAAAATATGTGTTTATTCTTCTTACACAGTTACGCCTTCACGTTACTACCTTCATGTAGTTATCCTATCCGAGCTTTAGTTAGATATACCTTAAAAGTAATTTGTAACATAAAAAAGAAAAAGAAAGTTTAAAGTAATTTGTAACATAATATACATTAAATTATGTATGGAAAACTAATACCTTTATCAATTTCATGCATTGCATTCCAATCTTGGATGCAAATTATACTTTGAATCATCTTAAAAAATATACACGATTAAGCATACATACTTTGGATTGAAAATAAAACGTAATCAATTTAAAAGAACATTAAGAAAAATAATTTTCTTGATAAACTAAAACATCAATTTGGCCATCTTGAATCAAAGCTACATCTTAAAAAAAAGAAAAAAACTTAATCGGGTATTTCGGGGTATACCCGAACTCTAAATAACCAACCCATTACCCGAACCAAACTAAAATCGGGTAAATCGAAACCCGAAATAATGCTACCCGAAACCCTATCTAACCGACCCGAATTAACCGAAACCCGAATTAACGGGTTGGTTTATTCGGGTTACGGTTATTTTCGACGCCCCTAGTTTTCGAGACGGTTTTTAGCACTAGTGGAAAGATCTTGGATCCCTTTAGGAGTTCTTTGACTGCTAGAATTGTTGAAAGTTTGTTTTTCTCTTAAGATTGGTTTCGAGGAAGTACAATTGCAATTCTGAAACCGGTATTTGAGGAAGATTGGGAGACTATTAAAAAACTGAAGATATATTTATTTACTTTTAATTATACATGTTATCTTATTTGGGTGTGTCTAGTAGCCGAATACTATGTTTTTCTTTATATAGAATTGAAAAGGTTACGGGTTTGAAGAATGATAAATAAAGAGATAAAGTTGGTATCTTGATGAAGCATGTTTGATCAAGCAAAATTTATTTATCTATACTAATATATAAACCATTTAAAACTCTCTATCATTCTAACTTTTAAGAACTTCTTAAAATTATGTCAATTTCTAATCTTCATCATTTTTTTATCAAAATTAATCTCATCAACTCAATTTTTAACCATTTTTCTCTCCTAATAAACTTTAACTTTTTATTTATTTAAAATATATTCTCCCACTAGCACACTTTTTTACACAAATACAATTACACAATTATCCACTCACATCAATATAATTTTCAAAATCTTATAAACTTCTCTTTTATTATTTCATAAATATAAATCTTTTTTAATTTTTTAATGTTTTTTAGAATTTATTTTTTGAAATTAATAAAATAGTTGATACAAATATAAGAAAATTTGAAGAAAAAAAACGGACATTTTGCTGAATTTTTTTTCGTGACATTGAATTACGCGTTACATCCTTGAAAACAACAGAGTGCAAAACATAAACTATTTACCGTCGCAGCATTGCGCGTACACTGTTAGTGTTTAATTAGACATGTTACCTTTTAAAGTTTTACTAGCTAAAGTTTCTTTTATAGAATAGGAAGAAATTGAATGTATATCGGCATTGATATTTTTGGTGAAGATATATTAGCGTATTGCTATTAGAGGAATGGAGAATCTAAGAAGTTGGTATTGATGAATATGTTTAAGGAAGAACTTTTAAGAACGGCAATTGACTATATTAGTTAAAAAAATGTTCTTTTGAAGATGTAAACTAGTTAATTAATTAAGTATTTTAGTATATTTTGTAGGTCACTTTGGCATGTTTGTAGGTTCATTATATAGGAGAATGTTCAAATGAGAATGAGAAATTAATTAAGAATGAGAGACTAAATCTCAGCCGTTCATTTTGTAAGTGGAATTCATGGATGGAAAGCGTGAGAGAATCGAGCCTGGCAGGGTGCATGTGAGGAATTCATGGGTGGGAAATGACATTGAAGGAGAGAGAATTGGACGGCTGAGATTGAGTCTCTCATTCTCAAAAATATTTAAGTTCTCATTTTAACCTCCCACTCATTATATATGCCCATAATATGATAAAATTTTATTTTGTTTTAATCAAATATACAACATTCAATTAGATATATAATCGATAGATTTTTTATTAAAAAATTTACGACTTGCAGCAAAAAAAATACAACTTAAAAAGTGCAATGCGAAAAACTTAGCAGATTCTTGTACGATTATACCTGGATTAGATCCCATCCTAACTGATCCGAAGTACCCAAATCCGAACTACCGGATTTCTTATTCGGTCGGTTAGCGGTTATCTTTAAAAAATAAATAACCCAAAAACCCGAATAAAACAATCAAATAGCACTCATACATCTTAGCTTCAACTACTTAATTTGTAAAACACATATAAGCAAATACTCTAACTTATATCTCCTACGACCACCTTCATGTTCCAACTTCCAGCTACCAATACTACTTTTACCACACACAAAAAAATAATAATTATTTGTTTAAAGTCAATATATTCCTATAATTTTTAATTTTACATTTATGTAAAGTCTACGACGATTAGATATGTATTATATCTAACCAACTTTCTCAAAGTGGGATATGTCGGTTATTAGCAATTGAATAACCAAAGTGGATCAATTTTGTAGATATAATAACATAAAAATGATGTAACACAAACAGGATGTTTCAAACATGATGACACCACATATATTTATTCATAAAAATAATAAGATGAATTATGATGTTATAATAATTTTGGCTTGGAGGAAGGTTTGGTTGTAAAGTCATTCTCTGAAAGAAAACAATTATTATGTAATAACAACAAAAGTTAAGAGGCTAATTAACGCAACCTAACTTGTTAGGAATAAATCCTTGATACACTAGATTAATGAGTATATCAAAAGTAAATACAAATATCATCTTAGGTATTTAGTAGGAAGGAAATACCATTTACAGTATTGACTTTGGTTATAAAATCAAACACATACAATAGTAAAATGTGTAAAGATGAATATATATTGCCATATTAGTGAACTAAACCTAAAAAAACTTTAATGCCTTACATTTAGAAAGAAAAGGTTAAGCAACTCATCAAAATGTCATCATCTTTTTCATCTTTATTTTCATCGACATTATCGGATTCGTCAACTTCCACATCATAAATCATAATTACAAAGTTTATTGATGAAGGTGCAAGATCAAGGGCTCAAGGCCCACGAAAGAAGAAGAAATTTTGCACGAAGGTTTCTTAAGGGAAAATTACAAGTAATATTCCTTCGGTTATGGATGGGTACTTGTAACCGCCGCCGACCACCGCCACCACCACCGCCGACCAAATCCAACTAAATGGATCTCAATGTTATTGGATCAGATCCAAATCCAATTAAATGGATCAGCGGGTCAGATCAGATCTTTAACCGATCCGATCTGATCCAACCCATTGACAGCCCTAGACATGGATACCTGATGATGGTGTTACAAGCAGTAACATCATATAATCTATGATTGAGCACACTTTTTTAGTAGACTACAATGTCTTACTATTTTTTTAGTATACTACAATCTCTTACTGTTGAGTAGACTACATTCGTTAAGACATTTGACACACCCATATAATGAAAAAAATGGAAGGGTTTAAGGGAGCCCAAAAGGCTGCAAGAAAGGATGTTGAACTAGCATTTGACAAACTGAAAGGGTATTATGTACGAATGTAGCATATTGCATAATATGATTTTACAAGATTAAAAAAGTGCAAGCGTGTATCAAGTTTTACCAAGTAAATAACACTGCGTTTAAACATATCATTTAACTTTCAAAACATTACAAGTCGGACTAAAATTACACTTCAATTTGCTATTCGCTTATTTATTAAAATCAAACAAAAAGTTTCGATTTTTATAAGAAAGAAAAGCAATTGAACGATGGTTCTTAAATAGATATAGGAAAGTGTGGGTGTGTACCGAAGTACCGAACTACCAATTAGATACTAAAATATTAGCCCAATTGTCAATTGTCATGTCACGTTGGTTTGGTCTTTGGTCTACAAAAATGAGCCCATTTCCAACAACTCATCATGTCGTCTTTTCTTTCTTTTTTTTTTCAAAGTAAAAAAGTCAATGTAATGATAGAAATATAGTAAAGTGGACTTTTATACAAGAATCGGACCGTTCACATGACATAGTTTCAAATTAATGGACGAGGTCATAAGAAGAGAACAAATCATTCACCGTTATGTTTCTTTTAATATATATTATACTAGGTTAAATACCCATGTATTACACGTGTTAATTTTAATAACTTATAAATAATAAAAACTATAAAGAGATGAAATAATTGCAATATATGAATTAAAATAAAAAATAAAAAAATAATTTTAATTCATAATTTTGATAAATACAACATCAAAAGTCTTACAGCTCACTTGATCATCATCGCATAAGATTGATTATTTCAACCCCGCTCTACTTTCAACTCTAGATATTATAGTCATATATGGGTAAAAGTTTTGTCACCACCAACAACTAAAAGTAAAACATGTAATTATCTTTCTGTACATAAAAAAAAAAACATGATATTTGAAGATTGAACTTTGTTACCACCAACACACCTAAAAGTATTAGATCATCCATGCAATATTAACATGCTTAATTCAATCACATGATTCTAAAGTTTCATGTGCACCCCCAATACCTAAATATTTTTCATTTAAAACTATGAGACGATTAGATTAATTTTAACAAAAGCTGGAATAAACTAATATGTGTAGGACCACTTAGCAAATCCCACCATGGCGTAAGTGATTTACTTGGGTGAAATACTTATCTCACCATATACAAGCAGATTGTACATGGGGATGATGCTATATATTTAGTGCAAGTAAAGACTGTTGTTGCACAAAGAGAATAAAACGTAATGATGAATATTGACTAAACCTTTTGAAGCTATTAATAATAAGTCCCCTAACACGTAAATGAAATTACTGTATGAAAAGGAACACAAGTGAAATGGTGAACCCTCTATTTCCCTCTATGCATTTCTTGAAGTGAGAAAGTAACAGCAAAAGGAGAATATAATATAGCATCGAATTCCCGGGCTAGCTTGATCATTGGCTTCAAAGAAAAAAAAAGCATAAAAAATGTCATTAGAACTTAGTATTACTACAAAATGTGAAGAATCCTGTCTAGTTCTTTGTAGAATCAACATGTATACAAAGCAAATTTGGAAACTTAAAAGACAAAGTGAAACAATAAGTCTTTACAGAGTTGAGGGTGCGTGATTGTATAAACATATGTGATATCAACTTTCTATTTACGAAAACAATGTTGCAAGTCTTTGTGAACGTAATCTGTTACATGATCTTTGTTCCACCATGAAAGTGTTGATATTTGGGTGGTTGTCTTCAATTATATATAATAGTAAAAAGTTATACTTAAGCCAAATATTATTGACTCAAAATTTGTTAATTTCATGTGTTTAAACTAACATATCCAAATCCTTACATAAAAACATTTATGCTTCGGCTTGTAAAAAACACCTCCAAACCTGTAACATTGAAGAATCAATTTCTGGTAGAGTTCAAAGGAAAATTGAAGAGAGCAACGAAATAACATTGATGTTGCTTATAGGTGGCATAATGCGCATGTCATGCGCATTTAGTATCAGCATACAGTTATACAAATTACACCAAAAACCCTAACCAGTATACAGCTATACAAATTAGACCTTTAACCCTAACCAACAATTCCTTGTACCTTCACATTTTATTATGCAAATCAGATCAGATGCTATGAGAGTAAACTTTTCTCCTGAAGAGTTTTCTCCCAACATGAAGGGTGATTCCAATAGCTATATCATATTTAAATAAATCTAATGCTCTCATATGCATGTGGGGTGATTCCAATGGATATAATAAGTAATTCAAGTAAACTAAAGCTAATTGTTCTCATCTGCTAAATTCACTAAACACTTTTTTATGTCTTATTGTTACACTGCATTCCATATCCACAGTTTAGTGGATATAAATTCAATGCATTCCACATGCACAATCTTAAATAGTCCTATAATGTTAGTTTACCATTTCCTATTCTGCCATAAGTGTTTGCTTTAGTGAAGTATCCTAAGTTATGGTGACTTCAATTACTCAAAGAAGTGTCGTTACTCACTCAAAAATGTATTTTTCTAGGAGACATTAAATCAATCACTTGAGTAGAACCTAAAAGTTAATTATCATACTCTATTATTTCACACTCAATTTCTTGTTATACTCGGGTACAGATTCAGTTCATAGTCATGAAAATCAGACATGATGTCAAACATATAAACTCAATAGCCAATAATTGTGATAGGCAAAATCATTCCACAACCAATTCTACATCCAATCAAAGTTCAAAAAACAATTAACCAATTTGAATGTTAAATTAATTTGCATCATATTCCACAGCCAATTTTAGATTTCAAACAGGTTATAATTTTTTACTCCTAAATTGATGTAAATAGTAGTGTCTCTAAGAGAC
The DNA here is from genome assembly GCA_947179395.2 of Pulicaria dysenterica. Classification (NCBI taxonomy): domain Eukaryota; kingdom Viridiplantae; phylum Streptophyta; class Magnoliopsida; order Asterales; family Asteraceae; genus Pulicaria; species Pulicaria dysenterica. Next base: position 75,520,728 of record OX359292.1, on the reverse strand, counting down.
CTGTCATTTGGCACTAAATATATAACAGCAATCAATATTCAAAAAATCATATTGATTTCCATCTTTAAAGCCGATACGATTAAACACCAAATTTCTTAAACAAATTATTGCCATTCCCTTTAAATAATGCAAAAACAGCAAATTGATTTATGAATCAGATAAAATTACATGGTAGAAAAGAATAATTGTAAGAGAGGAAATAATTTACCTTTGTGTTCCTTGAGGTAGATGAAACACTCGAAAGTGATGAGGAGTGGGGATAGGGAAGACGTTACAATCAGAAGCAGGAGATGCGAATAGGAGAAGGGACTGGGAGCTGAGGAGACAAACAATAGAATACGTGGGGTTCGTGAGCGGGAAAACCAAATAATGATGGTGTATAAAAAAGCCACGTGTCCTATATTTACTTATTTATTAGATAAGAAAGATATTCGGATAAGGAACTGTTAGGTGTAGTGGAAAAATATTAAAACTATAATCTAATTAAATGAGAAGCTCGACGTAACGTAAATTATTGGGGTGCTTTATTTTAAATGGTGGTTGCATGGATGAGTGAATTCATAATTTGAATTTGCAAATCTCTTGTATTTCGATCCTTACAAGGTGGTATTTTGATTCTTATAGTAACTCCATGTAGACATCGAGCTATTGAGGTTATAAGAGTATGGGTAATGTTTTTGTGGTCATCCTCTGGGTTCATGTGGATTGCTTGTGTCTTTCGGCATTACATTACGCCATGTGGTCAACCTCATTCATTTGACTTGTTCTTATTGATTTGTGTGCTAGGGTAGGAGAACTAGGGTTTTGATTTAGATTTTGTTGTTTTCACTTTTCTACAAAGCATTCATGGTGTGAGAAGGGTAAGTGATGAAGCGCTGATGTGGGTAGGTGACTTCTAGGGTAGTTTGGATCCTTATACATTATGTATGCTATAAGGAGGTGGTGATTATGTGAGTTTTAGGTGGATATCGAAAAGTGGTGGTAGTGACCAAGTATGGAGGCTTAATTTTTATTTTTTTGTGTATTTACTTATTAATCATGTAAATAGTCTCTTTAATGTCATATTATAAATTATTTTTCATTTTAAAGGGAGGCAGTAATGCTTGAAGAATGAATCTTTATAAGAGACTTGATATGTGATTCGCAACACTTGTGTGTAAAAGATACATACCAGGTTGATTGATCAACTAAAATTTTTGTGAAATAGTTTGATATAGACAGATGGTTGAAAATAATCTTGTTTTCATACGACTTTAACTATTAAATTATGATTTATAAGACCCAATAGTACTTGGTCTAAATGTGTAGGTTGACAACTTTCAACCGAAGCTCCTAATTTAACTACTTTTCATTTTTATGTATATTTGCAACTATTTCACCTACCTCCGCTCTCAGGTTAAATGTTTGGTTTAGAGTTGTGCATTTGGACAACTTGAGTGCATAGATTGGCTAGATTGTTGGACGTTTCCTCTAGATTTGAGTGGTAGATTGTTAGATGTTTCCTCTACTATTGCATTGGTTAACTCCAAGCAAGGGAGCATGTCCATAGCAAGGGTGGCGTTGGGATCCCTTGTTGTTGGATCAATAGTTTCTATAAGAGTTAATTACAAAATGGTCTATGTGGTTGTCACCAATTTTCACTTTTAGTTATTTAACTTTAAATATTACGAAAATAGTCATTATGGTTGTTATTTTGTTTCGCTTTTGGACCTTTATGCTAACTGCTGTTAAGTTTGACCATTAGTCAAAGGCTATTTTGGTCATTTTTTTGTCTTATCCTCATTTCCAAACAAGTTATTATAATGATTTTCCAAACAAATTCATTTAAAGGTCATCTTTAAACTTGTTACCAAACACCCTTTTATTAATTTTCTTTCCATTAAACAAGATCCAAGTAATTGGTTGTTTCACTGTTTGGAATCTGGTAACTTCATCTCTCTTTCTCTCTCATAATATTCCGATCAAGTTTAAGACATTTAATGTCGACCATTTGCCCACAAACTATGCATCATCAGCATAGAAAAAATGAGAAGGGGTTGGGCCATTGTTAGGAAGGTCCACCCCTCTATAATACTGAAGGCCCGTGCCTCCTCAAGGAAACATTTAGGGGCTCAATTCCAATGATAAAGATAAATTGGCAAGATGATACCCTTGTCTAACTCCATGATACATATTAAATTCCTCAGTGAGAGCTTTATTTATTAAAATAGAAACTTTTGTAGATTAAAGGCAATTCCTGATCCAAGCCCTCCATTTCTGCCTAAAATTTAATTGTTCCAAAATCGAGTCTAAAAAGTCCCAATTTAAGGAATCAAATGCTTTCTCGATATCAAATTACAATAAGAAGAGTTGTTTCTTAGATCTTTTTGTCCAACTCGTGACTTCGTTGATTATTAATGGGCCATGAAGAATGCTTCTAGCTTTTAAAAATGCGGGTTGTTCCCGTCCAATCAATGATCCAATAATAGATTGTAGTCAACACAAAAGAAACTTAGTAATGATTTGTAAGTACAACCAATTAAGCTAATGGGTCTAAAATCCAGAAAATATACATGATCATTATTTTTCGGACTTAAAGTGATAAAGGATGAGTTTGAACCTGTATCAAGAGTGACAGAAGAATAAAAGTCAGCAACAACAACAATTATGTCAGCACCAAGAATATCTCAAAACTTTATAATAAATGTGAAAGTAAGCCCATCAGACCCTTAAGCCTTATAACCGTCACATGCCCATACCGTACCATTAATCTCCTTCACAATGAAAGAGCCTTCAAGAGTTAAACTTTGCAGTGAAAGCTAGTCCAAACACCATCCACATGCATTAATTGTAGTGTATGTAAAGTATACTATGCATGTGGAATTACTATGCCATGTGTACCGCATGGCTCGAAACACTTCAGGTAACTTTGGGTTAGGCATGGGAGGCTCGGGAACACCGGTATGCCCAGGCCCGTCTTCGGTTTTCCAAACCCGAGCTTAATTGATTGTTTTTTGGTTGTGTAAGACAGGTAAGAAAAAAGAAAATATTTAAGTTGTTTGAGTTAAATACTATTTTAGTTTTGAGTAAGAGAAAGAAAAAAAATAATATAACAACTGATATAAGATTTTAATGGAGAATGATTTAAGATGAGTGTTAGTCATTCTTATTAGGTTTTGAATCTTTTTATTGTTTTGTGTGTATTGACTAAGGGGAAATCATCCGTAATGTTAACATTACGCAATTTAGGTGATGTTACACTCACAATCTACTTTAATGAAGGGTAGTTTAGTCATTTCTATATATACTCATTTAAATGATTTGTGAGTGTAACATCACATAAGTTAGGTGATGTTAACATTACGGATCATTTTCCCATTGACTAATTAGTAGATTAGGGTGTTAGTTTTGAGAGGAATTAACAATTTACACCTGAACATAGCATGTTCCGTCAAGCTACTGGTCCCAGCCTACAAGCAACGGAGGTCACCAAAACACCACCGAAGTCAATGATGGCGAACACCGTCTTAATTACTTTTAATATTTCATCTTCTGATGCGGGAACCAGAGCGGTCACCCAAATAATCGTAGAAGTTAATTTGAAATGATTAAAAAAGGCCGCAATCGTCAGCAATTCCATCTGTATCAGCTTACAAATGCTTACCAATTCAAAGTTTTTCCTTTTTTTTTACTTCTTCGTTATCATTATCAAACACCCACAAAAGTTTACTGAAGAACATTCAACAAGATTCGCCCAATCATATAAACCTCTTGCTCAACCACCCTCTTAATTTGTCAATGGATAATTAAACGCGTACCCACCTGAATTAATTTGTTGTATCAACATCGTTCATTATTCAGCATAATACTGGGTGCACGCAACCCGTTTGATGAAATGTCTCATTGAAGCGGTAACTTTGCTGGTTTTGAGATTTCGATATTGAGCTCTCTGTTTGGAGTTATTGTATCTTAACAGAATATTATTGCACTTTGGAATTGAACTGTTGTCTTATTTGGGCTCAGGTGGATGTTTTGGATATTGGGATAAGTACAAGAAGTACAAGGCGTTTACTTTGAGCAATATTTGGCAATTGGTGACTTAGTGTCCACCTAGCAATCTCCAGATGTCAGAATTAGGGTTCTTATGGTTCAGAGTGGTCTGTGCCACGAGTTTGTTGCTTGCTGTAGTTGTAGATTGTCAATCTACTCATCCAACCGAAGGTAAGCTAATAACTTTGTTATTTATGATCTTTGCTTGCATGTAAATAAAGGAATTCTTGTTCAAAGATTCCATTGTCTCATTATATAATGAAAATCTTTCTTTCCCATATAGGAAATATTGACAATATGCAAACTACTTCATTCTATTTTCTGTCTAAACTTAATAAAGAAATTATCATCTTTTCCATTTACATGATACATGTTGTTAGAATACTGTCGCACATGTTCTCTGATCACATATATGAAAAAGCTCAAAATTAAGCCAGAATTATAATTTTGAGATTTGACTTCGTTTTTGGTAAACGTGATTTTTTTAGGATGATGCTTTTTAAGCTTGTTACCTTGCTTATATGCCTATGTACTGCCCCTTATAAACTTCATATATTCAATCTACTTTTTCCATATCAACGGTGTAGGTATTTGTTGCACAATTATGGTTCACGAGTCATGACTTCATGTAATGTCAGATGCAAAATGAAATTGAAAGAAGGAATTTTCGTTCCTGATTAAGTATGAGATATTATGTATCCTGGTTAATTTTATTGTACAGGGATTATTTTTTGTCAAAAACTCGTTATAACTTTGTCTATTAATTTGCAGTGACAGCACTGCAGGTTATTAGGGGAAGCTTCATTGATCCAGAAAACAGTCTCAGAAACTGGAGAAGTGGAGATCCATGTGTATCAAATTGGACTGGGGTCTTGTGTTTCAATACAACCTTAAACGACAGCTATCTTCATGTACAAGAATTGTAAGTGCAGGTGTCAATTAAAACCCATTCACTTGTGAACGGGTCGATTTGGGTTATGTTTTATCTCTCAAAAAGGTAAAATAAATTATATTAGCTAAAATAACTGTATGTACAAATTTTGCAGGCAGCTATTGAATCTCAATCTTTCTGGAACTTTATCTCCCGCCTTAGGACGATTGTCATCTATGCAAATACTGTGAGCCAAGTTCTTATGTCACATGCATAACTTTGTTGCCTTCCATTTTCCTTTCTACTCAGTATTCGCTTATAGATATTTAACCTGTTACTTTGAAGGGATGTAATGTGGAACAAGATAACCGGGAGTATACCAAAAGAGATAGGCGAACTTACAGATTTGAGACTTTTGTAAGTTGGTTTCTTCTTTTACTGGTTCATATTGATCTATCGCCATTATACGACAATACCAGTAAAAATAATTGCCATATTTACATTTATTGCCATTGTGATTTCTTCTTTTGTTATTATGTGCATGCAGGCTCTTGAATGGAAATCAACTAACAGGTTCATTGCCACAAGAGATTGGCTATCTCCCTAATCTGGATCGAATACAAATTGATCAGAACCACATATCCGGAGAAATACCAAAGTCATTTGCAAACTTGAACATGACAAAGCACTTGTATGCATTATGTTCCATTTTTTATCTTCTTAATTTCTGTTTGATTTTTATGACGATCGTAACGAATCATATTGTTTTGTTGCGTGTTTCTGTATCTCCTGTGTCAGCCATATGAACAATAACTCACTTAGTGGACAAATTCCTCCTGAGCTATCTAGATTGCCATTGCTTGTTCACTTGTAAGTATATGGCCTTTATGCTTTGAATTCATAAAGAACGAGTGCAGTCTGAGCTTGCATTTGCTGATATGGTGTATGTTGCAGGCTGCTTGACAATAACAACTTATCGGGCTATCTTCCTCCAGAGCTCAGTGACATGCCAAAACTACTTATACTGTATGTTTTCTTTCTTTATTATATTGATGTTGAGGACTATACGTGGCAAGATTTGTGAGTTAGATAATGGGTCAGAAACAGGCTGGCCGGGCTATGTTGATCCACACACTTAGTTGTCAATTTTTATTTTTATAGATATTTCATGGGTTAACTATGATTACAAAGTCAATGTTAACACAATCTTAATCTGATATTTTGGTAAAGCAATTCAGAAGATTGTATGCATAAATATGTACTTTGAGCGACTTTCAAACTGTTCCCATAATTAGCCAATTATTTTTATTTGATTCATTACTCATATAAATTTCCATCTCTAAATCGATGAATGTGCTTTTTTGGTCAAACTATAAATCAAGGGATTCATTGTATTCTGATAAACCTGGTTTTATTGGTATTTAATTACAGAGGGTGGGTTATCCTTTTTATTTTTTTTGAAAGGCAGAGGGTGAATCATCCTTTTTTATTGAAAAGCAGAGGGACAGATATCATTATTTTTATATAAATTTTAGTGTTAGGATTTCTTTTCATATAAATAGGGATTTAGGGTTGTAAATTTATTATGCTGAATATGATGAATTAATCTGGTCTTTACCAATTGTGAGAGCTGACTGACCTCTCGTACATTGATTTATTCGTTTATACTATTTTTTGGTTCGTTTTATTTTTATTTGAGCCAGGTTATCAACTTCCTTTCCTCAGAAGTTATAAAAATTAGAATTTAGCTGCATGAGAATTAGGAAAAGAAAGATACAAAACTTACACAATTATGCGTCACTTGTATTAAAGATGTATCACTGCATCATCTGTTTTAATTTATTTATAAAAAAAAAACTCTTTCAAGGTTATGTTATATCCTTGTAGCATATCATTGATTTTGTCACCACCTAATGGAAGTTTCCATAATTGTTTGTAACTCTGTATGCTTGCAGTTTTCTTCTATATAAAATTGTCGTCACTTATTTCTTTCCTGTATTTGGCAGTCAACTTGACAACAACCACTTTGAGGGAACTATTCCTCCCTCTTATGGCAACATGCTTCAGTTGTTAAAATTGTAAGTTCATTATTATTTTTCATGTGTGAACTTCGATTATAAAAAACTGTAGTGCTGATCAGCAGTTCTGCACACTTCTTACATTCAAAATTACGTTCCTATGTAGCTTTGTAGCTTGTATAATTGTTTGGACTGTTTATTTCTTCTTTATATGAGTGGGTTCCTGTTTAAATAGAGTTTATGCTATAATGCAAATTCTGAAGTAAGAACCATATGCAGAATATATGTGCTGAAGCATTACAATGTTAATCGTTTCTTATATCTTTGGAGGATGCAAAATACTTCATTTATGGTGAAAATGATACATCGAGGGGGGATTATGATCTATTTACTAATGTATGGGTCAATCTGGACTGTGTTTCATCATAAACAGGTCAATTGGAAGTTAGCTAAAAGAGGAACGAGTCGAATGGGTTTAAAATTCCCTGAAGTCTACTAACACATGCAACCTCCTAAACCATCTTATATAAAGATTTTGATTTTGATTTAATTATATTGCTTTCTGTCATAATTAACGAACTTGTTACTTAAATGGAAGCTATTTTTATTTGGTTTTCTGTTGGCCATGACAGGAGTTTAAGGAATTGCTCCTTGCAAGGACCCATCCCTGATCTTAGCAGGATACCGAAACTTGCTTATATGTAAGTATGCAATAACTCTTGGACATTTAGAGTGATATCTGTGTGTTCATCCATGACTGTTATCTTCTCTATGGCAACTGTACATTTCAGAGACCTCAGCGATAACCAGCTTAATGGATCCCTACCAAACACAAATTTTTCTGATGATATCACAACAATGTAAGAACACTTGATTAATACAGGGTCTGTTTCTTTATCTTATTTGGGCTCTAATACTCGATATAACGAACAATTTCATGGGATAAACTTGTGCAGAGATCTGTCAAACAATCAGCTAACTGGAAATATCCCTCCCAGCTTTTCCGGCCTTCCTAATCTACAAAGACTGTGAGGCTTCTTTAACCTTCACTTTTATTCTTTTTAAATGCAACTTTATTTCTCCAGTGGTACTTGGAAGGTATTTTCACCTTACGAAGATTGGGTGTCCTTCAAGTTAATAAAAAACAACAAAGAAATATATATGTTTATGCCTGTTGGTTTATAGATTTCATGGATGAACAAGCTTATCATAAACCACCTTCCCCTGCAGGTCGCTTTTCAACAATTTATTAAATGGCTCAGTTCCATCCACTATTTGGCAAAACAGGACTTTCAATTCAACTGAACAACTTGCCTTGTAAGACCTGAAACTCAAATCTCTTCCTTGTTTCTCTATCTCTCTGTCTCTACACATACACCGTGTGTGTGCGTGTGTGTTCTTGTTTGCATCAACACATACATCTCTTTCATGGTTGTTTATGTATTTGTCTTGAGCATTCACACCGTCTGGTTCAGTATTGTATATGTCTTTCATGATGGTCTCTGTTTATATACTCTGTCAATCCCGAAACTGCATCATTGGTTGGATGTCTTCAATGCTATCCAATAGTGACAAAAATAAGGCGATCATGTAGATCAAGATCTTACATCAATAGATAGTAATGATGGCTATGAGCAATTAGTTAATGTTAAAATTTGTAAGATAGAAACGTTGCAAATTTCATGAGACATTCAAATAGACTTTTTTTTTTCTTTTTATTCATGCATTGAGTGGAGTAGTATCAATAGTAAATAGTGTCTGATTGTTATCTTAACTCATCTTCTCTGGTATTGCAGGGATATGCAAAATAATAATATATCAGGCATTTCAGGCAGCCTTATTCTCCCTCCAAATGTTACTCTTAGGTTTGCTAATTATATATTTACTGAAGCTATTCATGTTATACTAGGCTATCTAGGGTGCTTGAATCTGTGTTTTGAATCTGACTACTATGACATGTAGTTGAAATAATCAGTTTTAAATGTTTGGAATAAACAAATATTGTTTTCGATTATTGGGGGTCAATTAATCAGTTTTATACTAGCTGTTACAAAACTAAACTGATTATCAAAGGGCAAAACAAAATTACTTAATTACCACTTTCTTTAACCTAATATGAAAAACTTCACTCCATATCACAAAATGTATCTCCATTTTCAAAAGAATGTCCTTTTGGTTATTTTATGTATTAGTATCTTTAATAATCAAAGTTTTTTACACACTCGATCAACAATGATCTTATTATTACTCTAACTTTAAACAATGAACACACATACAAACACTATTTCTTTAGCTTTTTTATCACATAGGCTGATTATTCATCATCACATAATCACTTTCATAAAAATACATCAAACAGTTATCTGGATTTATCATGAAATTTTTCTGTGGTTATGTATTTTCAGCCTTCAAGGAAACCCTGCATGCTCAAATGGCAGCCTGATAGGATTCTGTGGATCTCGGATGGCATTAGTGAATCGTCTACAAAGCATCCCATCAAACTCGACTGACAACTGCCTGCCTCAATCATGCCCAGGGTCTGACTACGAATTCGCCCCAGGGTCTCCTGTACAATGCTTCTGTGCTGCACCACTGCTTATTGGTTATCGGTTAAAGAGCCCTGGGTTCTCAGAGTTTCCAGTATATTTTTACCCATTTGAGGTTTATTTAACCACTGGTCTTGAAATAAATCATTTTCAACTTGACCTTACTTATGAATGGAAAAAGGGTCCTCGATTAGAAATGAATTTGAAGATTTTTCCTGTATATACTGTACCTGGTTCTAATACCTTCAATAGGAGTGAAGTCCTTCGGATTCGGAGCTTGTTCACGCAATGGGAGATTCCAGATAGTGAGATCTTTGGACCGTATGAGCTTCTCAATTTCACACTATTGGATCCTTATAAAGATAGTACGTCCCCTATAATAATAACCCAGACCTTATGTCTTTTGGAAATGATTATCTGAAGTTGCAAAGTCAGTTTTAGTGTTTGGATGAACTAATTTTATATTGCATCAAATAATTAGTTTTGGATAATCAATTACATACAAGTTGCAACACAAAATTTGATTATGTAAAGGGTGAAATAAAAATATTTCATTTACCACTTCGTTTAACCTAACCTAATTCAAAGGGAATTCTACTTCCATAGATCCATTCTTCATATCATCTCTACTTTGTCTAAAAAATGTCCCATTTAGTCATTTTATCCATTTAGTCATTTTATCTACTAATTTCCTTAATAATGAGTAGTTTCTCAACGCTCAAAACGTCTGATTATCTGATTTCTACTACTTTAAATAACGAAATCACATCCAAACACTATTGTCTTCACTTGTTTTTCTATTATGTGTGATTATCTTATTCTGATTATTCAGAATCAAATAATCATGTTAGAAATGCACATCCAAACACTCCTGTTTAGGAATCCCTCCATCTCAGATATCCGCGTGAAAATTCTGAATGTTTCCATTTTGGGATATTTTCAAGTTGTGATGCCTATTTGCTTTTAGTTATCATTAGAAAAGGAATCATCTTGGGTTTCGTCAACAACATTCCCTTATTTTGTCATTAGCGAAATATGTTTAATAATATTCACAATCTTTTCAACTACATGTGCAATCAAATGTTACAAGTTTCATGTGTTCTCTAATATCAAACATATAGAACTCTTAATACATGTTCAAACTTGGGATTGTTCATGGATGGAAGAAAGTAATATTAATAAATGATGGTTAGTTGATATACTCCTGTCACTTAGATAATTTCGTGTTATGAACACTCACCTTGTTTGCAGTTATTCCCACCCCCTCTTCCTCTTCTGGGATAAGCAAGGGCGCAGTGGCAGGCATTGTGATTGGGGCAATCTTCGGTGCAGTTTTACTGTCTGCTTTTGTTTCACTTTATATCTTAAAAGTGAACCGGAGAAAGTACCATGCAATTTCAAGAAAACGTCATGGTGAGTAAACCTCTGGAGCTTCTGTACTAGTGTTTCTAGAGTTGGTAAAATGGGTCAGGTGGGTTGAGTAATTTGTAAAAAATGGGCAGTTTTTGGTTCGGGCTTGCTTGGATTTGGTTGGCTTGAAACACTTATTGTCCAGGGTTCTGTCTGAAACCTTTTAAACAGAATTTATTGTCCATGGCTCTATTTTATATACTAAGAATACACTTTGGGCACTTTCAATCTGTTTATTGTTTACCAATATGACCCGTGAAGGATATAACATAACCCAAAGATCATTTCATAAGTAAATGGGTTGAAACTTCCTCACTAAGTGTATAAACTGTCAAATTCTAACAGATGTACTCTACTACACATCAAGGTCAAACATCAATCTTCAAAATCCATGCTAACAATATCATGCATTATATATCAACAGTGCCAAGCTCAAGTATTTAATATGCATAATACCACATATATAAGTTTAGTTATGTAACTTCGAAGTTGAAATTAGTCAATATGGCTGCAAAAGAGCAATTTCAGGCATTATACCATATCTGAGTCATCTGACCTTGGTTTTAATTATATTTGTGCAGTTTCAAGGGCCTCTCTTAAAATTGAAGGAGTGAAAAGCTTCACTTATGAAGAAATGAAACACGCTACAAATAATTTTGATGTTGGTAGTGAAGTTGGGCAGGGCGGGTATGGAAAAGTATATAAAGGTGTGTTTACTGACGGAACTGTTGTCGCCATTAAACGAGCCCAAGAAGGATCGCTACAGGGTGAAAAAGAGTTTCTTACCGAAATAGAGTTATTATCTAGATTACATCATAGAAATTTGGTTTCATTGCTTGGATTCTGTGATGAAGAAGGCGAGCAGGTAAAACCTATGTTTGTTTTGTGAGGTGGCACATGTCAAAACGGATCAGGGGCTGGCTGACTTATATGCATTTTCTATTCCATTTTTATTTAAATAGTTAATGCATTAAATATAGAGACATCAATATATTATAATATGAATCTTAATTTTTTTAAGTCAAAAAAATTTGAAGAGGCTGCATGCAGTAAAGATACCCTTTGGACAGCTTTCAACCCGTTTGACCTGTTAGGGATAAACTATAACCTAAATTAACCCAATCATATATACGCGGGTTGCAATTGCCGCTTCTGGTCCAAGGGTTTTTTGTCCATGATGATTATAATAGGATGACCCGCCAAAAAGATCCTGGTTTTGCTTAGAGTGTCAAACAAACTACAACTAGTATAAATTAATTAAGTTTGTGATGTATAGACTTGCAACAATTTTAATCTGTATACGAAAGCCCATAAATTTATATTATGTTTGGTACAAAAGTGGACACCTATTGTGGACCATAGGGACTAAAATTCGTGCACAAACAAATAAGGTACTTCCCCGGTCTGCCTTTTGAGATGTCCAAAATATATACAAAGTTCTCTTTTTGACAAAGTTTCTATCCAAAATTACCTTTTGTTCGTTAGTGTAATCAGTACAAACTACATATAGCCATTGATTTTGGCCGCATGTTCTTCTAGGGGTGTTTGAGATATTTGGATAGTATTCAAACAACCAATCTATGTAGGCACAAAACTTCTAACTTATTTTTGGTCTTAGGGAGTAGCTATAATTATCTGGTCAAATATATAAACATTCTAAATCATAGATTTATGCATGCAGATGTTGGTTTACGAGTTCATGTCTAATGGCACTTTAAGAGATCATTTATCAGGTATTTCTTAACTCTCCCTTATGTTACTTTTATATGATTAAAAGCAAGTTCAATGTGTACTATTTCTTAAAAAAAAGATTTATCATAATTTCCCAAACAACCAAACAACTCGTTATCTCATGAGTCATGAATACAACTGCAAAGAGCAAAAGTGCATCCAAGCACTGCTCCTAAATCCCTTTCTATTGAAGCTGATGATCTGGTATGATTATTCAAGTCACATAATTACTTTGAAAACGCAAATCCAAACACCCCCTTAAAAGCAACAACTCTTCGATTCCCTTTTACCTTGATTTTTTTGTTTTGAAATAGTATGAGAAATTGGTGAAGTGGAATCTTTTATTTAGGAATGTTTCTAAATTTATGTGTGTTATGTCAAGTAGTTAATGAGAAGTATAAAGAATCCTTGAGTTTTGCCATGAGATTAAGGATAGCATTGGGGTCTGCAAAGGGCATTCTCTACCTACATACTGAAGCTAATCCACCAATATTTCATCGAGATATTAAGGCTACAAACATCTTACTGGACTCAAAACTCATTGCAAAAGTTGCTGATTTCGGGCTTTCAAGACTTGCTCCGGTTGCTGACATGGAAGGAGTTGTCCCCGGCCATGTGTCAACTGTTGTTAAGGGTACTCCGGTAAGCATGCTGTTCTATTAAGGTTTGACTTCAAAGGTCAGAAGAAGTTGATCTTCAATTTCTAAGCTGAAATGAAGGAATTTACTTATTTAACTTGAATCTAAATATTTTTTATTTACAATTTTTCCTGCAGGGCTACCTTGACCCGGAGTATTTCTTGACTCATAAACTAACAGACAAAAGTGATGTTTATAGTTTAGGTGTTGTTTTTCTTGAACTCTTGACGGCGATGCACCCAATCACACATGGCAAGAACATTGTTCGAGAGGTATTGTCTTACACTTTCTTATACTCTCTTGCTCTTGAAGTGAAAAAGAAAAGATATAGTTTGACTTTCATGGTCAAAGTCGATAAATCTTGAGGCAACACCAAAATCATTGCACCAATATTATGAAAGCGTAATTTTAGGAAGCCTGCAATTGCCTTTGTTCACAAAAGTTGGCAGATAAATGAGGATATGAACAGTATAACTTGGTAAAAAAGATATATTAAATTTAAATCTTTTATCATAAATTGATTTTCAAGAAAACAAACATGATTATATGCAAAGTAAAAACTATTCATATTAAAATTTACTTTATTGCTTCTATACTATTTTGATAAAGACACAATCAAACTAATTTAATATAATATACATGCAAGATATTAAGCTTTTTGAAGAAACCATTACATTCATAAACTTTTTTCATAAATAGAGTTGAAAAACAATAATACATTTATATCGTATGGGATGCTTTCTCGATTTGTACGACAAAACCTGAAATTATGTACTGAAATCATTGATGTTGATACTACAGTATTAAACTAGCAGGGTTATTTTAGGAAACCCATAATTAACATGATTTACAACAGCTGGCTGAAAACTAAATAATAGAAATATAGAATGAAACAGAAAGGTCTTGACTTTTGATGCTAAATTAACAATACCAGATAAACCCATTGTTTACTCCATGCATCTTCGACTTATATTATGAACATATATTAACATCATTTATGATTCGTTCTTTTTATCAGGTTAATATCGCGTATCGATCTGGCATGGTGTTCTCTGTGATTGATTCAAAAATGGGATCTTATCCATCAGAATGTGTGGAAAAGTTTGTGACTTTGGCCCTCAAGTGTTGCCAGGAAGATACAGATGAACGACCATCAATGGCGGAAGTTGTTCGGGAACTCGAAAACATCTGGCATATGATGCCGGAATCAGACTCAAAAACGATAGACACGACTGACACTGAATCTACGAAAAATGTGTCTTCTCCATCTTCATCTTCTACAACAAAGAACCCTTATATTTCATCAGATATTTCTGGAAGTGATCTTGTTAGTGGTGTAGTTCCCACCATTGCACCTAGATGATTCACAATGTTCATATAAACTATAGTTGATTTCAGATTAGGGTTTGTGTGTAGGGATATACATGCAGTACATGCAGGATAAATAGTGATCAAGGAAGATGTCTTTACAGAATACTTGAAATACTGGTTTTTCATATTTTATTTTATGTACACATGTCACAGTGGGATTGGCTTTAGATAGTTATAAATGTGAGAGGGCATGTATAAAGCTTCTTTACATTACTTACTTGTTTTAGTGGTGGTTAAATGATCAAATCTTTTCAGGGGTATCAATAATTAATGATTTACTTTTTAATGGTTATTATCATTTATAAAGTTCATTCAACAAATAAAGCAGACACAGCTATCTATTCAATACATATGTTATTTATATATTTAAGTTGAACTTTTATTCAAACAACATTTAATGAGTAAGAAATCACACAGACCTTAAAGGTGTATATCTAAAACAAGAATTAAATTTAATACTTATTATTAAGGCTGATAATTCCTTACCCGACACGAAACACGACCCGAACACGACACGAAAAAAGTGACACGAACCCGAAATGGGTCAAAACCAGGTCGACACGAAGTTGACACGAAAATAAATGAGTCGGGTCAACCCGACAACCCGAAAGTGACCCGTATAAGGGTAAAACTAAAAATTATAAAATTTTCTTTAATACTTAAAATTAAAATTTCAAAAAGGAGATTGTGAATTCAAATGAGGGAGTGACATCTTAGGTAAAAAAAATCCGATAAAAAAAAGTACAAAACCTTGAAAAGCTAAAAAATTTAAATAAACAATAAAAGATTTAAACTCAAACAATATTACATCATTTTGCTATTTGTTATTTTGACTATATTATTTTGGACTTTTGGTACTTTGACGTTTGTCAACTTGGTAAGATTTAAACCTAAACAATATCATAGTGATGATGATTTAAATCAAGACCCTCTGGAACCCACCAAACCCGATATTCCTTCTGAGAATACAACGGTAAAGAAGAAAAAAGATTTGCCTTTTGAAATTGGATAATTTCCTTTAAGTTATTTTAGTTAATGGTTTTTTCATTAGTTACTACTTTTGTATTAAAGCTATTAAATTGTATTGATATTCGATATTTTAATCAATAGTTAGTAGAGAAAATTGAAATAGACAAGGAATCCGAAAATTTTATGACGGAAACCGTACTCGAAAACGAATTTGAAAACCGTATTTGAAACCTATAATTGAAAACCGTAAATGAAAACCGTACCCGAAACTCGTATTCGAAAAACATAATTGAAAATAAAAAAATACTAGTCAAATACTTTTGACCGAAATGGGTTGACACGGAACACGACTCGAACCCGACACGGAAAAAGTGACACGACCCGAGCCTGACTCGAAAATAAATGGGTCGAAATGGGGTTGACACGAAACTGACCCGAACCCGAACGACACGAACCCAATAACACGAACACGGCCCAAATTGTCAGCCTTACTTATTATGTAATAACCCGTCCCACATGTAAAGATGAAGGAAATTTGAGACATCTTATAAATTTAAAAATAATATTCTCATGATTTTTAGTTGGTTTCAAAGTTATTGGGCTAGCCCATGAATTTGAATTATGGGTGTTACATATTACTTCAAAAAGAATATTCTCATCATGAAACATTGTGTGTAAGTGTAACACCCCAAAGTTCATAAATTCCTAGATATGAGTTTATGCAATTTTTGTGTAAATTGATTTCAAGTTGAGGGATTAGTTTTGATCTTTCTGAAAGTTGTAAGTATAGGGACTAATTGTGCCAAGATGTCAAAGTAATAGATATGTATAGCTGAGTTTGACCATTTGTGAGTCAAATGACTCAATCTCGTTCTACACATACACATACATACGTAAGTGGCTAGCCACCCAAGTTCTGTCGATTTTGAACAACAATCACGAAGGTTTTGTAGCTGTATTTCGATTCTTGTTAGCCTCCAAGATTCAGGTATGTGTGGTTTGATTGATTTTGTAGTTCTTGAGGTCAAAAGGGTGATTCTTGGATGAATCATTGAGTTCTTGATGTTTTGAGCTATGATACATGTAGAGAAGTTGCTAGTAGTGTTAATGAACTTGTTTGAAAGCTTGAATCAGAATTTAATTGGAATTAGAGTGCTTAAAGTTGAGACCCAGTTGCTGTCGTCGAACAGAGCAGATGAGTCTGCTGTACCGACTGTTCCTACGGCCGCAGGGATTATTCCCTACGGGTGTAGGAAGGTGTCAAGAGTTACTAGTTGTTTTGTCTCCTATGGCCGTAGGTAAGGGTTCCTGCGGGCGTAGGACATTGTTTTATGATTTACCGTCTAAGGACGAAGGGAACTAGCCTACGGGCGTAGTGCATATAGCCTACAACCGTAGGAAGCCTAGAAACAATACTACGGGCGTAGGGTTGAACCCCTACGACCGTAGGGAGGGCCAGATCAGGTCAAGTTGTTTGTTGCTTGATGTTCAGTTTAAGTTGCCATAGAGCGTATAGAAGTTAATGTAGCACATGTTTATTGCTTGTAGGCAATAAGAGATTGACGCTTCTGTGAGAGGAGTATATTTCTTAACTGCTGCTAAGGTGAGTATACTTACCTTTAATCAGATTAGTATACGTACGCGCACTAAGTGAATAGTATATCAATTGTATGTTTGATATGCGAAGTTAAAGGCTGCTGTTCAGAGGTTCAGTAGCGTATGTTATAGTATTTGATATGATTAGTACGCGTTTATCCACAAAGTGAATAGTATGATATCTGTGTTGTGATATGTGATATGTTTGTGCACAAATATAGCAGGTACCTGGCTTAGAGAAGCCTTGTACAAAGAAAAGCGGATACTTAGTATCCAGGAAAGTGAAAGGGGTTTATTGAGATCCTTATACCCAAGTAAAGCGTCAGGGGCTTGGTTACGCGCGAGCTGTGATCATACCTCGGGACAAGTTAACAGTTTGAATGTTTTACAGGTCATAGCTAGGATGTGAGACATCCTGAGAAGAATTACTCATGATATATGTGTTTTTCCGTTTAGTAGTATGCTCACTAAGCGAAAGTTTACGTTTTAGTATGTTGTGCATTGCAGGTAACCAGTTTCCAGCAAGGGTAAGGCCCCAGTGTTTTGCAGAGTTGGATAGCTCCAAGCTTTTGAAAAGAGTACTTTTAACACTACTTTTTATGAAATTGTTAGCACTAAAGTGATGTAAGCTTGTTTTCCGCAAACTCTGATGTTTTAAAGTGTTAATCAGTAGCAAACAAGTTTTAAAAGCTATTTTAGAAAAGTGGTGTTACAGTAAGGTTTCATGATGAAGCGCTTCTTAATAAACAATCAAGCAATTTGTCAATTTATGTAGAATCCATTATTAACATTACACCTCATGGTGAGTTACTGAGTTATGAAGGATTTTTAAGTAACTAAAAATCAAGAGGTGTTTGGCTATGCGGTTCCTCTTTCACTTTCAGACATTTGAAAGTTATACCCATCTTTCTTGTTTTTCTTATCCAATGTTATATCAGTGTCACATCGTTCCCCTTCTCCCTACCCAAATTAAGTGTTATACCTCTCCTTCAAACTCTTCCTATTTTTTTATTTTTATATTAATAAATTAAATGTGTGAGTGTGTGATTGGTTGAGAGGGGGAGGAGGGGGTGGAGAGTGGACAGCTTCTCGATCGAGTCTGGAGAGCCGAGAGGGTTACTCGATTTCCTTAACCGAGAAGGCGTTTTGGTATTCCTAGCCTTACCTGCTGCTACCCAACCCCATCGGGTACAACATAACGCTTTGCCTTATAAATGGCAAAAACATAAATTTTGTCATTAAATCAATAGGGACAATGTGAAGTGTAGCTAAATTTATGTCAACAATTACAACCTTTACCGTCGCTAAATAGTGACAAAGCCAACAAATCCTTCTACAAAAATAATCGGTTACATCACTAAAGCCCTAGTATTCTAACATTTAGCAGCAAGAGTTACTGCTTAGATTTACTAGCTATATACTAAATTATTTTGTTGACTATTATCAATTTTGCTGACCAATAAAATGATATGTTGATAGACCCAAAATGATGGTGAAAAACCTTTTTTTCTATAAAAAAATAGAGTTGATTATCTTAAATCATAAAAATTAAAAGTGGAAGTGTGGAACTTGTAAGAAATTATATACTTCTTTATGTAATTTGCCTTATAGTATTTATTAAAAAAAACTCCGAACTTGTATCAAATTATACATTTAATTTAAATCTTATATTATTATATCAAATACCCGTATGATAGACATATTAGTATTAAAAAATTATAAAGATTAAATATTAGTAAAAATGTATGAAATAATTGTAAAACGTGAAATAAATGAGAATTTAAAAAATGATAACAGACGAAGACGACATTCAGACCAGTTGTGGAAGAGTCGACGTGTGGGGGAAGATATATATGACAACAGAAACATGTTATTATGATACAAAGGACGTAATTGTAATTTTGTACATGCCATCCATAATAATCATTACAATTAGAGACAATAATATCAATTCTTTATTGGTTACAATTCAACTCTTTACATATATGAGTGTTACTTACGCTCAAACAACCAATATAGTTGTTTAAAACACACAGTTAACATCTAAATACGTCAATCAACTTATTAAACTCAATTAAATTCTATATGAATACCAACTAAGAAACCAAGAATTTCATGTACAAAACACTTGCTTGAAGCTATAATTGCACTAATCCAATTGCAATTCCCTTGTTTCTTGATGTAATAGTCCTTTTCCGGCTCCAACTTTCCAATTATAGGAAACTTTAAACTATTTGTAACCTTACCCTTAAACTTTCCAATTATAGTAACTAGTAGAATTAGTTTCTAGAGTTACTAAACACATTATCAATTATCAATATTCTATAAATATTTCTAATAATTGGTAATAAATTAAACGAGTAAATATTCCCGCGCTTCGCGGCGGGATTGATAAAATTACTATTCCGTCTATTTTGAATTTATATTTCTTCAATTATTTTATTAAACTAGTTTATTGACCCATACACGTACGGGTATTTCGAAAGTGTATTTGGATATTAGAATTTTCAAATAAAAATAATGCAGTAAATGAAATATGTGACGAGAATATAATAATTTCAAAAAAGTGTCATATTACATTTTCTTAAAACCCCCTCATATCTTTTATAAAACCCCCTCACAATTTCCATCCAACCCCCTCCCACTAGATTTAAAATTGAATTCAAATTTCTCATATCCACGATTTTTAATCTTTCCAACATTGTTTTGAGAATGGAATAATTTTGAAATTGAAGGTTGTGATTGGTTAATTAAGATTCAATTTATGGTTAATTTTGGAAAATTTGCATGCCTTTTATATATAGATATAGATATGTTAAACGACTCTATAAATAATAATCTAAACGTCATCAGAATTTCACTCTCAACTTAAATAACTAATGTCCTAGAGACTAACATGTTTTTCATATAAATAAAATAATATTATTATATAGAAAATGACAAAAAGTTGCTATTCTTTTAACTTTTTGAACAATGACGTAAAACGTTTGATTTTTTTTCTTTGCATTTAAACTTATAGGTCATATTTTAAAAGTAATGTTAGTAGTAACTTAATATACATATAAAGACAAAAAACAATTCAGAGTTTTTAACATTATATTGTTGACTGTTGAAATAGGTATATAATTTTTTTCATAAAATCTATGATATCACATATTTGTTTTTATACAATCTATTTTTATTAATAATAATATCCTACTAATATATAATAAATCACGTAAATACCTGTTTTTGAAAGTTTAGCATATAATGTTACGAAAAAACTAAATTCGTTGTTATAAGAAAGAAAAAAAATTAAAATTAAATCTTTTATTTCAACAAATGTTATTAAGAAAAAAAAAATACCACGTAAAAGAAAAGAAAATGTAAGAAATATAGATAGAAGAAAAAAGAGGATTGAAAAGAAATAATTGAAAAAAAGGAGGGTGGAAAAGTCAAAAAGTAACCTCGTTTGCTCTGTCAAAGTCCAAAATGTTAACCATTTGATCTAGGAGACAATTAACAGATTTTTTCAATATTTATTCTACAATATTCAAAGGCGCAAGTTAACAACTTTTAGCTTAGTTTATAGCGCAATTTAACCTCTTGAGAATCAAAATTATGTTTCAAGTTAACCAATTTAAGTCAAAATTGTGTTTCAATTTTGATAAAAATAAATGACCAGGATTTATTTTTATAAAATAATGATTGAATTTTTCTAATTAAGTTAAAGAAGATTAATCTTTATTTATATTAAGAAATTATCAAATATTATTATTACATCTTTTTAGCAACAAGGGTCGTAACATCTCATTTTAGTCGTATACCAAACGACCGTTTAATTCAATAACTTTGATTGTAGAATAATTAGCAAAGCGTCTCGTGAACTACATGAAGACGCCAAATATTTCATGTAATAATGAATGAATGTTAATCTTTTATTAATATTAAGAAAAGAGATAAGAGGTAATATTCTTATATTAAGATAAACATTACACAATAAAGTTCTTATCGAGCTTTAAATACTATATAACATCTCATTATAAGGGCTCGGTCAAGCTCTTGTTATGCTTTAAATACTATATAAAATATGTATATAAATATACATAAAATTATAGCTAACATATTATTGATTAAATTATTAAATTATAGTGTTGTAAAATCAAAATTTAACTTATATTTAAGTGTTGTTTTAATGCTTATGCATAAGTTAAAATTTTATTTATTATTTAATGTATAGTATTTTTAAATTTGAAATAAGTTTATTTATTTGAAATTGTTTTCAATAAATATTTTAGTTTCTTAGTCGAACTTGAGCGGATGGACTCTTTCATCCTTTTTAGGTCAATAAACAATTTATATAAAGGGACTAATTTACAAACATAACCCCAAACAAATATGAAACGGCAGTTCTGCCCCTTGATTCCTTTCTAACTTTGGGTTAGCAAATACAAACCAGCCGGTTTGAAAGTCAGCGCATTTGGGCTAGACGCTTCTAGAAGCCCACAACTATTAGCGGCCCAGTTTTAACACGCCAATGACGCATCCTCTTACGTAAGCCCACTTAGCCCAAATAACTACTATATATACACTATTTCTTCCAGCCCTAATTAGGTTTATCGTCTCAAATTTCCGCAGCAGCGTCTACAGAACAATAAAACAGCCATGGGAAGAAGTATGTTTTCTCCTCAATTGCTTTATTGTTATTGTTAATTGTTGCTATCTTAGCCTCGTAGACTTTAATCTGACATCGTTGATTTGATCTGTTATGTATGTGTATCTTCTGATTTGAGAACTAGTTAAAGATATATATCGATGTGATGTGTTTTGTCTGAATTTTTCATTTTATTTGTCTATTTTTAGTTTTCAGTGTATGATTTATGTTTTGGAAATGGATTGTTAGGTTGATTATAAGTTGGTGTATGGAATTACCAGTTTGAAGGTCTGCCGTATCAATTTTGACGGTGAAAACTATGATTTTGATTTCCTGCTGTATTTGCAGTTTTGCGATCAATTCTTTCCTCTTTTGTTTGATTGGATGTTTATGTATATTGATTTCGGAACTGCTATTGATTAGATCTGAGATAGTTAGCAACTCACAAACAAGCATTTTTTTTGTTCTGAGTTCTAGTTAATTTTTATACGAATAATAGCGTAACTACAATGATTCACTTGTTTTATATTCTACTATGCAATTTTCTATTTTTTATAGGATTCATCTCTTTATAATTTAATGACTGAATATAAATCTATATGTGTATGACTATGTTGAATGTAACAAGCTATCTATGTCCGTTAGTGTTCTCAAATTGTGATTTAGTCGATGAATTGTAGCTATGTCTGTTTGTTGACGTGTAACAATTTGCATCATTCAGGACCTGCTAGATGTTATCGCCAGATCAAGAACAAGCCTTACCCAAAATCTCGCTACTGCCGTGGTGTTCCTGATCCTAAGATTAGGATCTATGATGTTGGCATGAAGAGAAAGGGTGTTGATGAGTTCCCCTTCTGTGTCCATTTGGTGAGTTGGGAGAAGGAAAATGTCTCCAGTGAAGCACTTGAAGCTGCACGTATTGCCTGCAACAAGTACATGACCAAATTCGCTGGAAAGGATGCCTTCCACTTGAGGGTCAGGGTCCATCCTTTCCATGTGCTCCGTATCAACAAGATGTTGTCGTGTGCTGGAGCTGATAGACTCCAAACTGGTATGAGGGGTGCTTTTGGCAAACCTCAAGGTGTATGTGCTCGAGTTAGCATTGGTCAAGTTCTTCTATCTGTTCGCTGCAAAGATACCAACAGCCCACATGCTCAGGAGGCTTTACGTCGTGCTAAATTCAAGTTCCCTGGCCGTCAAAAGATTATTGTCTCTAGGAAGTGGTATAAATTCTGCCTAATTTTATTGGTGCATGCTTATTCTATTTGTTGAATTTTTTGTGCAAACATTAGATGCTACCCTCATTGGTGACATAGTAATATGTTAATATATTATTATTGTCTTCCATACGGAACTTGTGCCTAATCTTTTTGATGTTCTTTTCAGGGGATTTACCAAGTTCAGCCGTACCGACTATGTGCAGTGGAAATCAGAGAACCGCATCATGTCTGATGGTGTTAATGCCAAGGTATTTCTTTGACATCTTTAGGAAATAGTAGCTGTAAGTTTATCCAGGCAACATGATCATTGTTTTTTGCAAACCTTAAAGCTTGACACAAGTACATCATAGTAAGATGTTTGCTTTGTTATATTGGTGCAAGTACACGACTTTTTTTAAAAAGAAAGCTTACATCATTTAGGTCTTGGGTCTGCTTCTTATTCGACATCTTGCTTTTGTTTTGATATTTTGATTACTGAATTATGATAGTGAATCAAGGACCAGAAAGCTTGTCCATTTATGAGCACAATTTTGACTTTCTAATTGATGCATTTTGTTTTACAGCTCCTTGGATGCCATGGACCTCTTGCTAACCGTCAGCCCGGAAGAGCTTTTCTAGATGCTGTTGCTTAATTGCTATCATTTGATGAAGACATATTGGCAACTCTTAAGTTTTCTTAGTGAACTTAGACGCAGTTTTGTTTATCTTTGAGATCTATTACTGTTTTGTATGTTCACTGGAATGAGATTTATCGCATCTCTTTTATGTTTTGGCAACTGCAATGAAAGAAACATTCATGATTTGAATTTCAATCATCTGTTAATCTTAAAGTGTTTTACATTAAGTTGTCGTTAACTTTTGTTGAGCATGCTCTGTGATACTGAAAGTATGCAAACTTGATAAGCATTTATATAGTGTCTAAATTTTGCTTGGCTAGGCGCAGAAAATTAGCTTCAAGCATGAGGCTGGGTTGAACCGTTTTAGGCCTTGATGCTAAATTTATGTCATTTGACTAATTTGTGATGGTGCAAATCCTTTGAATTACTTTAGATTGTGATTTCATCTTCTGAGTTCCTTTTGTTTGTTTTATATCTGGTCATTCTGATGGCTACTGAGGATTTGAGATTTAATCTGGGGGCACTGCTGTGTTCATGATCAACTCTTCTTGATTATGTTGGTGAAGGGGGAGTGCCTGAATGACTGAATTAGCATTTGTTTGGTGCAATAAATAGAATTCAAAACTAGAGATTTTGTATCCTCTTACTTCTTATTTCTATTCATTCTATACTCATAAGATCGAGACAAATATCAAAATCAATAGAGGATATGAAGAAAGAGAACTAGTAAATTTTACATATCATTTAGTGAGAGGGAGATGACGTGATAAGATTTAGTAGGATGAAATAAAAATTTCCTTTCAAAAAACAGCTATAGATCCTTTCAGTTTCTTAAAAAGCCTCAAGCCAAAGACTTAAGTATGATTGCCTCACGCTTCGTAATTTATGAGAAACTATGATTAGTCGGATTCTATGTTTTGAAATTCGGATGAATAAAATATTAATTGCATGAGGTATCCCATAGAGAGCACAAAAGTCACCAACACCACCAAGAAAACCCTATAGAGAATTCAAAGGTTAGTACATGTTTAGATGCATCAAAAAACTTGTTTAGAAGCATGGTCATTGTTCACCGGTTTTCTCTCTAGAGTAGAAAGTAGAATTAAAACTTAACCCACAATCCCACATTAGGGAAAGATAGTTATTTGAGCTAATTACATTTGGCAGCGGTGTGTTGGCCAATCTTGCATTGCTTGTGCTTACCAGCATCAAGCACGACGCTTAACTATGAAGCATGGTCATTGTTCACACAGTTTTCTACTTGTACTCGTGTCTCGTTTTGTACTTTGATGTTCGATCATTCCTGGAAAATGACCCAATAGGTTCATATCTCGTCAGCAATGTTATTATATTGCTCATGTTGGTAGGCATAACCCAACAGACTCACACTTACACATAACACGTTGAAAGTTAGTAACATAAAATATGAGGGTATCTACCAATACTTCATCGCCCCCAATTAGGCATAGGATATGTCATCCAAAGACAAGCTAGCAACATAAGCAGTACTTTGAAACCATCTTTATAAGTAAGTGAAAAATCATCCTTTTGTTCTTAATATTTGTATAAAGGAGAGGCATGGATAAATGTACATTTCAAAATTATTGATGTTTTTCGAGTTAGCTAATTAAGGACTACCTACAATTGATCCACTATCAATTTAAACGGAAGTATGACCATGCATTTTATGTCAGCACCACGCCACCAAATAGTGGCCAATGTACATCACTTTTGCCCCATGATAAAAGGAATAAATCCTCTTGAATAAATAGACCTTACTCACTCATCATGTCATAACTGAGTATACTCTATATTGATACCAGCTATAAACAACATTGGACATGTCAAGGCATAATAAACTACATGTTAAGGACCATAAGCATATTCTGTCAAAGGACACAAGATAATATCATCTTAAACTTGCCTGTGACTTTATCCAAGAAGCAATCCTAAGTGTGGATCACCTCCAATATATGACTTTTATCAAGTACATGTGAGTGTAGTTACATCTCCATGTCATATACATCTAAACAGATAATCAACCATTTCTCCAAATCGGTCTTAATCCACTTCTTTCTTCCCATGAAGAATTTTCATGATTGATCGTGTTCGTGAAGACTTTAGAATCAACTAATATTCAAAAAAGTAAGTAAACATGCAAAAGAAACACAGTAAAGTACTAATGCATATAATTACTTGCAAATGTGTATAAAAATCTCCATGTAGTAGTAATTATATCAACTAATGTACTATATAATGCTCTAAAACATATTAAATCAAACTAAAATTACAATCAAGCCAACTCTTTCATGTGCCTTCAGATCACGCAATTACGCAAACTGTATAAAACATGAAGATGTTTCATTCCATGTTCAACCACTTTCATATTTTTGGATATCTACAAACATTCGTTGTTTATGGGACTGTTGGAAGGCTTCTCCGTTTTCTCGCTTACAAGCACTGTGTAGATAGCTTTGATTTCTTTTTTATTTTTAATATGTTTAAGAGGTGTCTGTGTTCTCTATTAGTTCGGACTAGCAGAGTTCTTTTAATTTTAGATGTTCTTTATTTCTAGTATTGCATCTTGGATATTTAGCTCAAGCAAGCCCGTGTAAAGCTTTTAACATCATTACATCTTGAATTTATGATATCATACCCTTTTGAGTAGTTATGAGTCTTTCTCAAAAAATATATATTCATATCAAATCCCAAATTGACAGACTTTCAAATTTACTGGTTAACCTTCAAAATCAAAGCCTAAGCCAAAGTCCACAAACTGCAAATTGACAACCGTTGACATTTTTGAATGGGTGTATTTTCAATAACAATAATACCCATAAATCCTTGCTATTTATCTAATGTTTCTGTTTGTCTTATATTCTTGACCTTATTGAACCTTTAAGCGAAATCCCTACAGCTTTCCCTTCAAACCAAAACCCATAATGAAATAAGACAGTAGAAAACAAAGAGATCATAATGCAAAGAACATCTTCGACCCACTAACCATTAATATTTCAGTAAAAATTGTTGTCATGTTGAAACATAGCTTGTAATACTAACCAAAAATCAAGAACAATTGTTTCAACCTCCATGACAACATCTACTAGATATATATAAACTATCAATTATCTCTAAAACTGCTTACTTGGATTGAAAATACATTTTCCCCGCACTGTGATCCAAATTCACTTCTCATTTCAATTCCTGGTAGAACGCCGTGTGGCGATTGCAGTTTCCTTTGACTTTTTTGCCTTTTTGGGTTGACTGCTGCATTTTGCAGTCGGTTTCTTCCCATTTTCTGCTGTACCGTCAAGTGTCTTTTTGAGCTTCCTTTTTGCATTTGAAGTCTTTTTGGTTTCGACTGCTTCTTCATCGACATCAGACATATCAGCATCAGTATGTTGACTTCCACCATGTGATGCTTTGACAATGTAAATCTGCAGTTGCATCAAACATGGAACCTCTTACAATGTTAAATATGATCACACTGTTTTGTTGTGGGAGAATGAGCATGTCATAGTGGTTGGGTAATGAGTGGGAGTTGATCAGGTGAGACAGGGTTGACCTGTAAACACTTTTTTAGTTTTTTGTCCATTTTCATATTTTTATAGATAATAAATCGGTTAACTATGATTACAAATGCTATATTATTAGAATAAAGATCTGATTTTTGAATATGGTGATTTAGGAAGTTGTAGTTTGTATGCACCGTTAACAATAAACTTTTCATGACTTTTAAAGTGTCCAAGCCATCTGAACTATTTCCATTTTAGCTCAACTTTTTGGTTTTCTTTTTAACTATTTGACCCATTAGACATAAAATTAAACCCAAATCGGCCCATTAATAAGTAAATTGGTTGAGATATAATCCAAAGAAAGGAGCTATTATTTTCCTTCAACGACACAATGACATGATTCAAAGCAATACTTAGAATCTTGTTGGTCAAAATATAACCCACAAAAGGAGGCTAATTCCTGCCTTAGATGAGACAATGACATTGTTCAAACTTCAAAGCGATATTTAGAATTTAGTTGGGTTGATTGACTCAGGGGTGTTCGGTGTGCGTTTTGGAATGTCGTGGTACTATATGAGGTTGTGATAATCAAGATTTTATATGCTTGAAAAATTCTGATTGCTTCAGAAATTAACAAATAAAATGACACTTTCAGCAAGAAAATTAAAGTGGTTATGAAATGAAATTAAAAAAGTCTTTCATATTAGTTTATAACTTGCTATTGTGACTGGCAGAGTTGGTTTTTATATCGCAATAATAAGATGAGGTTCGAAACACAGATCCAAACAACTTAAATAATAACTATGATCTTTGACATACCTTAAATCTAGTTTTCTCAATCAATTCAAATAGCAAAGCATCACCATCATCCAGTTTATGTTCTAATGCAAATGCTCTCCATCCACCACTAAGTCCAGTTCTCTGGCTTATGAAAACAGCATCATATTCATTGCCATCCTCATCTTCTAGCACCATATTCACTGTAGACTTTGGAAGATGACTCCTACAGAATCTCTGAGGTAGCCCCTTTAAATTTGGGACAAATAAAGTTTGTTCATAAGCTTTCATAAGAGTAGTTATAGTAGCAAAAATTTTGAAAAAGATTGGGGATATAAAAACATACACACAGCCACACAGGCTACATTTTGTATTATAAAGCATTTGGTTTAATGTATTAATCTCTTAATTTTAAGAAAGTTGAAGTTACTATTTTACCTCTTATATCAAACTAAATAGAAACCATTCAGCCATTAACCAAACTAAATGGAATCAATTAAATGCTTATACCATCTTAATTACTAAATCTTCCATAATAAAAAAATCTGTAGAGAAATCAAATCAAATACAAATTAAATTCCAACCTATAAGATTTAAATGTCTATATAATCAAAATAAAATAGAACAACTTTTGCTGCTTTGCGTGTGTATTTGCTAGCGTGTGTATTAAACAAATGATTCCACTACAAAAATTGTTCTATAGAAGTTTAGAGAAATATAAAAAAGTCAAACGAATTTTCAAGCTTTGGAGCTTTGTTAACTTTTATAAGCATGCTAATACATGTAAAATATATGCTAAGACCAACATGTTCTCTTGTCTGGTGTTAAATGTTTATTTACTTGGACAGTGGACATATTTTGCTCATTTATAAGTGTGAAAAAAAATTTACTCATTTTCTATGTCCTGTGGAATAAAGCGAGTCCAAATTGCATATTTGTCCTAGTGTTCCTATAGAGTGAGATAATGTTTCACGATTTGCGCGTAACAAATTTGTTTATTTGTCCAACTTACCAACCAAAAGCAACTGTAGACATGAGAACGGACCATTGACTTTATAAAACAGGGATATTCAGACTGCAAATTGCTTTGGAGTTTTTCTGCAAACTTTATTGCTTGAAGCTTCTCTTCATATGAGGCAATTTTGACTTCTTCCAATGGTCTTGCGAGATAACTGAAAACGAATATCATCATTTATAGCCATGGTGGTTTCTGTGGCATAAGGTGATAAATTAATTCTATATAGTTAAACCTTGCCCATGAAGAATCTGATTTTGATCTCCTCCTGATGGTTGGCAAACCTATATCAACCTGTATAAACAAGTTTGAAATAATATAAATTCATGCCTTTATCATATTCAAGAGGCATGGGAGATATATGCTTTAAATAACCTTGTTAATCATGAGTTAGATTATATAATACTAGTGGGTGAGTTCGAACCGAAGGTACTCCATATTTGTTCAGCATAAGAGATTTTGTTCAAATATGACCATAAAGCTGGCAGAAAATCAAACCACCTCGCAAACTTCCGTTTATGGATTACAAATCATAACCATATTTAAGATGCATCCTTGTTCTTATAATGAGTTGTAGAGAAATTTCCATATCTTCAACATATAAGAATTAGAATAGTGGGGAAATTAAGTCAATGACAATTATGGTTAACTATTAGCAGTTATGACCAAAAACATGTTTATTGCAAATCAATAGAATTTAACTCATGCTAAGCTTTCCTATTATATCTAATACGTAGATGCTGAACTTACATCATCTATATATGAACGAATGGGGTTGCGTTCACGCGTTGAACGCCTTGGTTCTATTACCGGAGCATTCCTTATTTTTGGTTTAACTTCACGTTGCTGCTTGAAACAAACAAAAATACGTCATAGATGAACTAATATTAGTCATGAAAGTTGATAATAGAGTGTGGAAAAAACATACACTACCTTGGACTTCTTCTCGGATTTTGAAAGATCTGATAGGCTTTTAGAAATATTCAAGATTCCTAGATCCTTTAGAAAAACAAATAAGTATAAGAATGTCATAAGTGAAAAATAAATTTGAAGCTAAAGCTAACATTTGGAAACACTAGCAGCATGTAGAAGTATCAGAAAGATACTAACCTTTATATAAGTGAAATGATAAACAATTGCGTATTTAGAAGGCATGCACTTAAACATATATGTGCATGAGGGGAGCACTTTTAAGTTCTACCATATTGTCCAAGAAGCCAATTACTAAAAATTGAAGGTTAAATACCTCGAATCTCTTTTTGTTCTCAAGTAGTTGTTGCTTTCGAGCCTCTTCATAACTGTTGGATGTGATCTCCTCAGCCATCAATCGCGTGTTGCTACAATGAAATGAGTACACAATCTATGAATCTGTGAAGGTAATAAGAGCCTCTGCTTCCTTTTGATACAATCTATCACAATATAGAATGCCCTGATCACCCATACTTTATGCAAAAATGCAAATCTACCCCAGAAGCAAGGAGCACACCAGATTCAAATTTCTAGTTCATAGTATTGCATGCTTAACCACAACCAAGGTGGCCTAGTGGTAAGGCGTCCCGTCCTAAAAAATGTCAGGGGTTCAAACCTCACTAGGTAAACATGGGTGGCCTAGAAAGAGTAAGGAAACGGTCACGGGGATACCCCGGTTAGGTTGCGTACATCTGAGTCAAAGACTCGCCCTCCCCGGGTAACCTGAACATGGAAAACCTCTCCGTTTACCCGTTTAGTATTGTGCTATTGTATGCTTGTTATCCCTTATACTATTATAAAAACTTCAAAAAACTAGCCCGCCAATCCCATGAGAATTGTAACGTTCAATTAAAAAGTTGGTCAGAAAGCTTTTAACTGGTACTCAGTAATTTGAAATAGCACCTATATGTAGATAGCAAATAGGTGGTTTTAGCATGAAAATTGGTAAAGTTTTAACAGTTTTCATAAGAACAGCCCACGATAAAAGAAACTAAATCGAACTACAAACTAAATCGAAATACATTAAATTTCTAATCGGATAAGTTATTCCAAGCACCTGAGATATATTACTCTCCTTGGCATTAAATTCCAGATGCTAGGCAAGTTTTTCCCAAAGTAAATTGACAATGATAGAGTTACAATAAAACAAAAATTATTCTTAAAAGCTCGTCGAAGCATAAAACTTCCAGAATGTCTAAATGACAGCCAACGATTGAGTAATCTAAGGTTCACATGTAAGAAATCCAGAAAAAATTAGGGTTTTTTATATGACTTCATCAGCTCGCAAATAACAGTAGCAATTATGCTTCGCGCTCATTGTGATTTCTAATCAACTACTGGTAATACTAAGATAATCCGACAAATTATATGTTTGCGGTCGAATGTTCGTTTAGATTTATGAAAAATCAAACCGATAAAAGCACGAACTTATGCAACAAAGTTAAAGATATAAGCTAGATAATTCGCTTAAAGAATGAGTAGAGAGCACGAACGTACCAGAAATCAGGTCGATGGTGTGAGGAATTCGCGTAAACAGTGACTATGTGTGTGTGCGTGTGTGAGGTTTGAAATTTTGAAATGGCGGTCAAATAACTTTGAAAGTTAAGAATATTACCAGCTTTAGTACCTGAGCTATACTAATGATGACATTATTATCCCCACGAAAAAACAGAGAAAATATAATGGTTAGCAGGAAAATTAAATCTTATAAATATACATAATTTTGAGTTTGAAAAGGTAAAAAAAACAGATATATCTATACTATATTATAAAGCATTTACATCTTTTTACTTAAACTCTTAATTTTTAAATGTTTTGAAATTACTATTCTACCCCTTACCCCTAACAAAGTAGCTTAGAATGTAAACCTACGATGGATTATCAAATTACCATAATTGCAAAATGTTATTTCTAGCATTACCATAATTGCATATGTTATTTCTACCATTTACCAAATTAAAGGAAACACTTCCCTTAAGCAATACACACAACCAAGTTGCTATGTATTGAGAAGTAACATTTTTAACAAATTTGGAACTCAATATTTCGCACTCACCAATTTACAAAAGCAATACTTTATGTTAAATTGTTGAGAAAACAAATCAAAAGCGTAGTTAGCAAAAAAAATCTATTGATAAACCTTATATTGGCACCAACAAATCTACACAAATCCATGAAACCAAGTTTAAAGTAGATGAAATCAAGAGTCTAGAGTCAATTTCATACCTACGGGGTATCAAAAATCTTGTAGATGCTCAACGAGAAAATAGAGCGGTGATAATCCAGATGTAGGGATTAACCGAGGTCGTGATGCTGACATTGATGCTAGAGAAAATCAATCGATGTCGGGGATTGTTAAACGAGGCAGAGGCCTGAACGCGATTTCAGATAGTAGATTGATGCGATTATAGATGGCGGTGGCATCGATTAAAAGATAAGGTGTGCATTGCGATAACAACTAGGATGTAGGTGTATTATCTCAAATATTGATTAAATATATTTGTTTTTATAAATATAATAATTATAAGTGTAAATTGAAGTTTATACTTTATACAACATTAGTCCACTTCGTGTAATATTTCATCATATTTTCTTGTATTATTTTTATGATATTCAAAATTCATTATGATTAGTGTTCTTTTAATTTGAAAACAAATAACACAGTAGCATTTGATTTTAAACAATGTTGATAGCAAATGAAATTTTTTGTTACCCTCCATTATTAACTATATTGATAACTTGGAAAATAAAGTCAATGAATAGGTGAATGTTGCTAAAAGCTTAAAACTCTTAAACGGAAGGTAAATATTAATTTTCAAAGTCGTGCACCATTTTCAGGTGTCACCATTTATTTATCGTTACTATCGTCACCCATAAAAAATTTATCACATCCTTTTTTTATTTGTTATCGTCACATAGCGCGAGTACCATAATAAGAAATTGTTAAATGAAGTAACCATTAGATTGATTTAATGAGATTCATATATACAATTTTAGTGAAGCAACCTTTCATAATAAGAAAATATATAAAACATCAGGTCAATACCAATTAACTTGACTTTTACAAAATATTTTAACAACTAAACATTTCATTATAAATATTCTATCACATAATAAATAGTTGAACTTAATTATAAGAAAATATGTATAAATAGAAGTCATGAATTTGAGTAAGCTATAACCTAAATTCATTAACATTTATGAAATATAAGTGACTCAATAATTAAATTAGATAAGTTGTCCAGCTAAATTATTCGTCGCCGCCGCATTGGCGCGGGTATCATGCTAGTTTTCAATAATACTTATATATGTTGAGTTTAAAAACCATTTGTCATTTTATCCATATTCTTTTTTGTCTCTATCAATCAATATTTTTAAATTCAAATTCTTATAATTATGATTGCTCACACCAACTATTGTTTCTCTAACTCCACCATACTTCTCCGGTGTCGATGGTGGAGCATGAATAAGAAGGTTAAAGGCGGCGATGGCAGAACAAAGTAGTGAAGGGTAAATCGCCACATGTGCGATTTGGTCCATAAATTTAAGTATACGACATCAAAGAAAATTGATTTATAAGTTTATTCAAATTTTAATATGTTCGTTAGTCGAAAAACAAGTTAATCCATATTCCATACACATCCATCATTTTGTATAAAATGTAAACTCATGCCAATACCATTAACCTCACACTTTTACGTTACATGAGAATATAAGCATATATTCATGTTATATGATCATATCACATGTAGTAGGAGGCTCCATCCTCCCGTCATCGGCCCACAACAGACGTTTGACGCATTGTGCGCACTAGACTCACTCGTTGCCTTTACGTCATGGCACCTCATTGTCAGTTTGTCACTGTCATAATGCACATCACAAATATTTGGCTATTTTATTATTTGCAAAAGATAGAATGTTGGCAACAATAAAATGCAAATGCTAGTAATATTAATAATTCAACATAAATTCAACATTTCATTTGTATCATGTTATTAAATTGTTCATACCTATTGTGTATAAACGAATTTTGTTATGTATAAATAAGCTCTCATCTATTAATGAACAAGATTGTAATCATGTAAATAGTGAATTAGGTGCATGATAGAAATGTGTCATCATATTAAGTGTCCTTTTGTGTGAAGTCCTTGTATAACATTTTAAAGTTTCTCTCCATTTACCGTAACTAAATATTCTTTTAATTATTACATCTTTAATTATTGCATATGGGTTTTACCGCGTCCCTAGCATCAAGTCGTGATGTTTGAGATCATGCCAATTTCACAATCCAGAACAACGCCCCCTCTTAGAGTAAACGGAGTGGGAAACTCTATGCGCATGAAAATGTATCCACCGCGCTGTGAATGGAGCAGCCACCACTCCATGTCGGTGTGATCATGTTCTTGGCGTGGCATATACCACGCAGTGAAAATGGCGTAAACCAATGGGTTTCCTTTTTTGTTTTTGAAAGTTTTTTTCTTTAATTATTTTCTTCTTCTTTTTGTTTTTATTTTGCATGGTGGACTGTGGACATTGTATCAAACTTTTTTTGCATGTGTAATTTCATGAGTTTTTATGTTTATTTTGCATGTTGACCGACTTTGATATTTATATATTTTAGATTTTTATTTTAAAAGTCTTATTTTATTTATATTAAGTATTATTAAATTAAGGGGAAATCATCCGTAATGTTAACATTACGCAACTTAGGTGATGTTACACTCACAATCTACTTTAATGAAGGGTAGTTTAGTCATTTCAGTATATACTCATTTAAATGATTTGTGATTGTAACATCACCTAAGTTAGGTGATATTAACATTACGGATAATTTTCCCTTAAATTAAATATGTTATTAATAAATATGGTGGGTCTCAGAATTAAGTGATGTAAGGAGTGACCACTACGGGGTCTGAATGATGGGTTAAGTAATGAAAGTAAAAAACTGACGTGACAGTATGGTAAGTGTGATAGAAGGTAACCACTCTAAGTACTCTTATAAATCAATCATTTTACTTGCAAATGACAGTATTTAGTAAAGTTTTATTATCACTTGTTAACTGCAAAATTACTAAACAAAAAGGAGTTCTATTTTTACACTCTTATTCAAACCCAATGTGATTTTCTTAAAGTTCCTATCTCAGTATCTATGCTCCAACTTCTCTCTTTCTTGGTAACTTGTAACATACCTGCATTCACGTCACATTTACATACTCAAAAAAATGGAAAAATACACAATTACACATCACTATATTTTGTACAAATGTATATGTACCAACATGAACCCAATTCTAGGAGGATACAGAATGACAAATAAGGGGTGTGTAAAAAACCGAGTCGAAATGTAAGAATAATACGAATCATGTCAGGATCGCTTATCTGTTGTCCAGTTCTGTCTATTATATGAAAACCATTTATTTTTCAAAGTAAATTATGTTTTTTCTATTAATGAAACGGCATTACGTGGACAAAAATATAGACGTAAATCCTTAGTCCAAAATAACGTACGTGTAGGTGCCGACAATGGGTCCGAGAAAGAGAACCGTGTTAACCCAATTCTCGGTAACCTTGTGAGTGAGCTTGTTTGCGAGTTCTTTCCATAGACCAGGCATCACCTTTTGTTGAAACGGCGATAACCCATACACCACCGCCTTTATCTTCACCGGAACCTTTCCCATCTCCGTCTCCGATTGCGCTTAAGATCTGATCCAATAAGATTACCAGTAATTCATTTTTGGTTAGATTCCAAATTATGAACAAATAGTTGGTGCAAAGAAACCGAAAAAGCGGTTAAACCCAACAGAATTCCAATTAGCTCGCATTGATCTAGTTTTGGGCCATTGATTTTCAATGACGAATAGACGTAACATGCAAAATGAGTGGACCAGACAATACCATGAAAGTTTGGGGTAACAAACTGAAATATTTTTGTCCAACTTGTTTATTTTTATTTTTATAAAATAAAATATTTTTGATGTGTTAGATAGGATTCTACTAATATACGTTTTTTTTTTGAGCTTTTAAGAGTTTGAGCTTTTAGTTTTTATAAAATAAACTTCATTAGCTCTGTTTAGTCTTTGAATTGAGCTTGCTCTATCAAACATAACTTATGATTACTTTTTTTTAGCAATCCGAGTTCTCACAACAAGCTTGATCGATTTATACTTCCCCTGAAAGCTCAAGCCTTTGTCGAAATTCATCCAAAATCTCAAACCTAGGAGTGAGCATGGGACCCGGTAGACCGGATAAAACCGACGAACTGGACCGCACCGGACTGAGACCGGTCAGGACCGGGCCTGGTCGGTCCGGTCTTCGGTCCTTGTTTTTTATAGATTTCGGGTTTCAGTCCGGGCCGGTTTTGTTTGATACAATGTATAAAACTACTAAAAGACCAAAAAAACCGACGAACCAAACCGGACTGGGACTGTCGGTCCGGTCTTCGGTCCAAGTTTTCTCTACACTTCGGGTTCGGTCCGGTCCGGTCCGGTTTTTGAAGCGATCTCACCCCTACTCAAACCTGTTTCTTGTTGCAGTTTTCGATTCAAACATCAGTAGTACAACTGCTCATTATGTCAAAGCTTGAAAACCATCTGTAATACAAATACTTATTTCATGTGAATTACACATAAACCCAAGAACTATTTCTACTTTCAAAACAAAATTGGAGGAAAAAGTCAAGCAAACTACAGTTTCAAAAATAATATCAACCAAAGAAGAAAACAAAAACTACAACAAGCTCCTTCTCTTGTTTCGTCATCACCAAGATGACACAGGTATCAGCAAAATTGTATAAATCCACCATTCAAGCCCACGAACAATGGGCATGAAACAAGGGGTTGTACATTGTGCATAGAAAGAAGTACAGTGTCCATCACCAACCAGTCTTGGCTCGTTTCATGCTAATAGAACCAAAAGGCGACATACTGCCTCTGGGCTGAGGGCTGTCTTCTTTAAAGCTGGAGTTCAGCATTGCAAGCTCTCGTAACTGTTGCCTCTTGTACAAATCGTGCGACTCATCCTAAAACAAAAAAGGAGAATCATTAGCTGCTACAGGGGCGGACCCAGGAATTTTTTTGACTGGTGGCACCATATAATGACGAAAATAAAATTACTTAAAGTTAAGGGTATTGTTCGGGTTTTTTCTTGAGTTTCCAGTTAATCAGGTCGGATTAACGAGGTTTTAGTTGTTGTTCCAGTATTTTAGGGCCAAAATTTAAAACAAAACACGATTTATATTAAGTCATGTTAATTAAATGTTATTTTTAAGGTAAACTAAAGTATTTTAAAGGTACAAATCGAAGATTGAACTATATATTATCATTTTTTGTAATACAATATTTCATTTTCCCTTTTGACTTTGGTGGCATCAAAAAATCAGTGTTGGCACCCTAAATTTTGACTGGTGCCACCAGCTCGAAACGTTGCAATTTTTCATTGCGTCTGCAAAATTGATTGGTGTCCCGTGAACCCTCTGGAATACTCATAGGTCCGCCCATGGCTACTATAGATGGCAAAAATGAGTGTGTCGGGCAGGTTAACATGTCAAAACGGGTATATATCAGTACAACCGACCCAAAATAACCTTTGACTAGTATTTTATGAATTTTTTTTATATAATTAATTATATAAAAAATACGTTATGACCGACTCTGGTTTTCTTTATAACATTTTACCTTTTAAAGATATAACGTAATCCGAAGTGACCCATTATAACTTAATGGGTTTGTGCAGTTGTGTACATCAGTGTTTGCATGGGATACAACTATATTCATGCAGAAGAAGAAAACATACCACGGGTTTGAGCAGCTCTTCGATGATTTCTTGTGCTTGTCTCAAACGTACATCAATGATGCTTGCTGGCAACTCGGCCTCGATCAAGATGTGAAGCTGTTCATTAAGGTGCTCATAGCCCGGTCTACCCCTCAAACTCTCCTCCTTTAACGCACAAAAAGAATTTTAAAAGATCAGTAAAGAATTCTTAAATTGTCTAAATGTTCA
The DNA here is from genome assembly GCA_947179395.2 of Pulicaria dysenterica. Lineage (NCBI taxonomy): Eukaryota > Viridiplantae > Streptophyta > Magnoliopsida > Asterales > Asteraceae > Pulicaria > Pulicaria dysenterica. Next base: position 75,482,805 of record OX359292.1, on the reverse strand, counting down.
GGAAATCTACAAGTACCGAGAACTCATACAGACTCAATAACCATATATTTCAACGTTAGGGGTGTTCTTAGGTTCTTTTGCAGGAGGGAAAAAACCTTCTACACCAATTTATAGATTATGTAAATCTGTAAGTAACCCCAGTACTTACTAAGACTCAAAAAATGATTTTTCTATGTTAGGACTATTTTTACAGTTTACTTCCTTTCTCAAGAAAAAGAAGCAATCTTACAGCACAGCTTATACAATTAAGTAAAATCTGCACGTACCCAGAGCTTGGACTTCAACAAATAAGATCTTTTCTCAGTAAGAGTACACTTGCCTCCTAGTCAATAAAAGAATATATGGATTTTACCATTAAATTCTTAAAATCGGATTTTTTTCCATGCTAGGATTCTCATTTCCTTTACAAATTGTAGAGGTGGCAGTTTCAATATATTTATTTAAGGATCAACTTGGAATACATTCTTATGTCTATAAGGCTATGCGTTGTACCCACCCTTTTCCCTTTCCTTACCCACAGCCACATCAACGCCACATCAACTTCCCTCCCCTTTCCCTTCCTTTACCCCCAACTAGCGTTGTACCTACCCTTTTCCCTTTTCCCTTTTCCCTTTCCTTTTCACTTTAAAAATATATATATATATATATATAAAAATATATGAAATGGAGATGTGTTAAAAGATGATTGGTAGAATGTGGGGGTGGGGGGTGGGGTTGGGCTTCATCTTTCGCGAGTAAAAGAACCCGGAACCTTCAACCCGCAGCCGAACCCCAAACCACGGAAGTGGTGTTGCTTTGGTACCCGCATGAAACTTTCAAGACCCACATGCTTTACCCGCTGGTACAACGGATGGCCTAACGGGGTAAAATTGGTAAAATACTAAATTCTTAAGAAAGAAACGTGTCAAACAAGTTGAAAGTCGCCCAAAGTGTATTTCAATGCATACAAACTCCTAAATTGCTTTCTTCAAAATTAGAATAGCATTTTAATAACAGGGCAACAAATATTTCGGGTCAACCAGACTTGACGTGTACTAAAAAAACCAACCATTTTGACGAGTCACCCAACCCGTCCATTTTGCTCCCTCTATAAAAAAAGATGTGATTTTTAACACATGGTCTTAAAAATTGCATAAAATCTGCAGGTACCCAGAATTTATAAAGGCTTAAAGATCGCATATTTCCATGTTAGAAGTAATCTTACTTTTTCGGGATCTTTAATGGAGCCCTGACCTCTGATGAAGACACGACATCCAGTTGAGGCTTCAACTCGTTTCAATGAATTGCCTCTAGGACCTAGAAGCCTCCCAACAAAGTTGAACTGATAATTTTAGAGGATAAAACTTTAGTGAGTTTTACTGTTTTACCATTCTGATCAAGATTAAGAAATAAAAAAAAAGAATGTCCAAAAGAATTTAATTCGAAGATGTATAACCTACATTAGGAAAGTTGTTTACGGGTATATCCAATCGCAAGATCCTCTTTGTAATAAATGAACCCGGGCTTGCTGGTGCTGCATTCCATTGATCTATTGGCAATCCTTGTGGCATACTTAATCTCTATGAAACAAAAGCAATTGTTAGTATGGTTAATTGTGTAAAATGACAACCTACTTTCACCTTTTTACCATTTATAGTAAAGTAATTTTTTCAGTTATAGCAACAAAATTTTATATTTTTACCAATAATAGCATTGAACGACATGAATAAGAAGTAACCGCCACCTTTGGTTTATATGTGCCAAGTAAGCTTGAAGGGCCTTACTATGATCCCCCTAGGCTAACTTTTACTTTTATTTCCTACTTATTATTTACTTAAAGATTTAGCTATTCCTTTCAATCAACTAACTGGTGATGTAACTGATATGAGATTGTAGATACTAGATTACTGCACCTGACAAGATTTTATAATATAATAAAATGATATTCACCTCGTGTTGATGAGGACTCCAGCTTGCATTACCATTCCAACGAATTAAACCATTAGCATCAACATCAGGGACAACGTCTAAATGATTCAACGGACTAGGGCTACCACGTTGCAGTCTATCAAAGTCACTAAAACCTTGATTGGGTATCATTGTTGAAGCCCTGAATATCTCTGTCGACGAAATATAGTAAAAACATTAGTAACTTTAACACAGTTGTACAACATTTTATGGAAAAGATCCTGCAATTCTGTAATGTTTATGAGTACTCCATAAAACGTTTGAATTGCAAAGAGGGAAATCTTTTCAGCCATAAAACACTTTGTTGTTTGCAAGATAAGCAATTTGAGTAAAAAGAGTATCAAGTACTAATTCTATGCATTTGCATTTTCATAGTTCGTCCAAAATTGCTCGTTTCTGTGAATTATAGTGCTCTTCCATTCTCACAAGAACGATAACTAATTTGCAATGGACATATTTTGATTGCTCAAAAACTCATCCACTAATTGTGAACTAGCAAATTGTTTAGCGAGGATACATTGTAGATAAAACATGAGTGGTTTAATGATTGTGAAATTTTAAGAATTCAATGTAAGAAAATTATTTATGCAAGATTTTATATCCAGAAAATGGATTCTAAATCCCTCAAGTATTGAACTTTGATTCTTCCATTAAACTTGCCTCAAACAAATAATCCATTAGAGGCAACAAATCAGTTTACATTCACAGATTGATTGAACACTACATCAATAAGAACCTAAAAGATCAATTTAAAGATCTTGAAATCAGCGTCTAATCTAAAAATGTATGACAAAAGTTCAATATTTATAAACATCAGTATTCATTTGGATGTAGTTTATGCATAAAAATGCCCAAAACAATCTGAAACTAGAAAACTTATAGTCAAATAGTGTAAACAGATTGAACCTTGATTCAATAATTTACTGCAAATTGGAAGAATCCGTATGAAGGGAGCAAGCTTCAGCTTTTCTTCAAGTAGCTCTCCCAGATATGAACTGCAACAAAAAGATATAGAGTTATTCACGAAATGAACAAATCCATACTTGTGAAGTGGGTGACCATCAAAAACCGAAAACAAAAGCAGGTTTCAATTCCTTTGAACCAGATAAAGATCATACCTTTCGACATCTGGGTTGGCCCTTATATGTGGAGAAGACGGGGCTCTAGCGGGTGAATAAGTAGAGTTTTGACCATATAAACTAGACATGATTGGTATTTTATTCCTTCCCCAAACGGTGTCGCCGCCGTGTGCCGCGGCGGAGGGGGCTGAGGTTAGATAACGAGGCTTGTGTAGTTGTATGGGCTGAGCAGTAACCCCTGGAGAAACGGGGGCAAGGAAAAGAGAAAGAAATAAGAGCTGGAAATTGGTGGCTTTTATAATAAAGGGTCGTTTGGTGTTCAAACTTTGGTGAAATTTACAAATCTAGTCTCACAAAATTTAGTCTGTCGGTAATCCATAGTTGTATATAACTAATATTTTTATAGAAAAAAACAAATATAATTAATTTTCATAATCATCACATTTTATATAAGTTTTTTATATACTATAATAATTATGAAAAAGTCCATTGCATAAATTAGTAACTAAATATTAAACATGGTAAAAATGATCGAATACAATATCAATTAAGACAAAGTTTATTGTAATCTTCTACAATTTGCCCTTGTTTAAATTAAATTTAGTTTCTAAAAAGGTATGTAAATTACCGTCTCTTGTTATTGTGTGAAATTAACTTTAAAAACTATAATCTAATTTACTAGACTTTTCAAAGTTACGAGTATTCTAAAACCTGGATAACATGTTCCAGGTAATATTTTGATTTTTGAATCATTTTTATACCAAATTATTATTCTTATTATTTTTATTAAAGTTCAAGAAGAATATAAATCCTCATCATCTTCATCCAAAGATAAACACAATCTAGAAAACATGTTTAAGATCCATAACCAAAATCGTTTGGAAAGGAGAAAACGTAAAACCATTTACTAAATCATAATCTTCAAAGCTTAATAACAAAATCAAACACAATGAACCTATGAGCAAATCCATCGGACCTAAAGCTAAGTTTGAACATGTAGATGAAGATTCAACTCTAAAACCAGATCCTGAACCGTATAAAAATGAATAGTATATGAAATGTAAAATCAGAAAATCTTTAACTGATTATTAACATGTTGATGAAATTGATAAAATCATAACTTGCCAAGAACCTTTAAAAACCTTAATTGGCACATGTAGATGAAATCGAAAAACCTTAAACAGCACATGTGATTTACATATTCGAAACCCATTGAATTGTTGATGATTGAACGATCATCGCGGCGGAACAACAGATTGAAGCCATTTGAAACCGTAGAACTAGAACAAAAATGGCAACAATCAAATAGAAGGAACAACAACCAGTGATGATTGAACAGTTCTCATCTCCTTTCTAGACTTATCAGTTCAGTAGGAGATGAACCAATGGGTCATAGGTAGGGGTGTTTAAAATAATCCTAATCCGAATCCGAACATTCGAATCGATTATTCGAAAATCTGATCCGAAATTATCTGAAAATTCGGATATCCGAAATTTTTGGTACCCGAAATTGGGACATCCGAATTTTCGGATTCGGATCGGATAGTAATTTTTGAAGTTTCGGATATCCGATATCCGAAAAATATTTCTTACTTTTTTATTTTTTATTTTTATATTGCTTATTAATTTAGTTTCCTAACATATATATTTTTATATACATATATTTTTTTTCATTTTGAAACATACTTGAGCTATTTTTGGTGATTAGAGTTTAAAATATGGTTACTTAGAAAATATATTTTTTTAAATTATATAAAAATATATTTTTTGAAATTACCGGATATTTCGGATATCCGATATCCGAAATATCGGATTCAGATACCGAAACCAACTATACGAATTTCGGATATCTGAAATTCAAATATATAAAATTTCGGATACCCGTTTTTTAACACCCCTACATGCATGGGTCACTTTTACTTGTTGGCATTATCACCCTTCGCATGGATCGTTTGCAGATGTACCCTTCGACTGTGTCGTTTTTGGCTGACACATCCGTAAAAAATATGTGTGATAGAGAGTCAACCGCTATTTACACTCCAGAGTAATATAGGGGGTGTTTGTTTTAGCTTATATAGGGTTTATTCTAAGCTAGTTTTTTCACCTTATTTTTTGACTTTAGAGCTTATTATGAGTTACAAGAAGAAAAATAAGTTGGACTCATAAATAAATGACCGGAAAAAAGAGTTTATAAAATATTACTCGGAAAAAAGCCCTTAATAAGCTAAAACAAAAAACCCGTAGCAACATTTATATTTAAATAATCTCTGTCGGACATAAGCCGACTGAAAAGAGTCAAGTACAAATCAATGGAACAATTTCGATACTAATCTTCCATCAATCATTGGTCAGAACATGAGATGAAGCATGTAATCATATTCTATCTCGATCTACAAGATGGATCGAACAAAGTCTTGTTACGTATCAGTATCTTTTGGCTGAACTCAAATTGAGTTTGCTGTTGACGAGAGCATTGGATAAAAAAGGGAAGTATAGTAGATAAAAAGGAAAGAATTGTAAACATTATGGAGTCCTAGAATGTAGGCTAATTTCTTGTTTTTCTGTTGTAAATCTTCTTATATATTCCTGTACCATCCGTGAATGAATTATCGATCTCCACCATAACTTCTTGTACCATATAGTTCTATATGGTATCAGAGCAATACCAAAAAAAAATTTCTTTGAATCTGCAAACCTCGAATTCGAAACCTACGAATGGCCGGAGACAAGGGAGATGCGTCAAACCAAAACCCGGTGATCGTCCAGAATGTCCAGGACGCCCCGTTTCCGACTGGAATCACCCTTGACGACACGAACTACCCGCTGTGGTCTCAATTAATGGAGATGCGCATCGGGGCACGAAATAAATCCGGCTTTATCACAGGAAAAACTCCGAAGCCCACGAACGGCGATGAAAATGCACTTGAAGCCTGGCTGATAGACAACAATCGAGTCAAAAGCTGGCTGATTGACTCGATGACTCTTTCCCTGATTCGCCGGTTCATCAGGTTACAGACTACGGCTGAAATCTGGGAGGCAGTCGGCAAACCCTTCTTTGACGGAAGCGACGAAACTCAACTATTCGAACTTAACCGGCGATCATTCAACACCCGACAGGGTGGACGTGCATTGCCAACGTACTACAATGAATTGGTGAGTATCTTTCAAGAAATCGATACTCGAATCACTACACAGGAGGAAACTGTCGATACAACTGTTTCGGTGAACAAGACAATTACACACCTCCGTGTACACATATTTTTGGCAGGACTTGATCCAGAATTTAGTCAAGCTAGAAGCGAAATTTTAAGGAAGGACCCACCACTAAGCCTAGAATCGAGTTATGCTTACATTCGAAAATACTACAGCCAAAGACAAACCATGGAGGAGCCCAAAGTTGAGCCTGACAGCCTGGTGCACATGGTATCGCGTAATGGTCCTCAAAAAGGAAAAAATACAGCCGGAAAGAAGAACTCTTTTACGTGTACACATTACGGAGAATAGGGTCACTCGAAGCAACGATGCTATGAAATCATAGGCTATCCGGAGTGGTGGGATTTCACGAAAAAACCAAGAAAAAAACTCAGCCAGGCTACAGTTGTGACCTCAACTCAGGATGCTCCAATGGCGGCTCACACCACCACGTCTGACTCTGGTATGTTTTGCAAAACTCAAACAAAAATTAATAACTGGATCATAGACACAGGTGCCACAGATCACATGATAAATGATAAACAACTTTTAACATCATCATGTGCCATTAGGCAAAGTGTAATCCAAACAGCAAGTGGTGAATCAGAAAAAGTTACATGTGAAGGAAGGGTACAAGTGTCGAGTTCTATGAACCTTGATTCAGTTCTTGTAGTTCCATCTTTATCATCTAACCTGCTATCAGTTAGTCAAATCACAGAAGCCTTGAATTGTTATGTAATTTTCTGGCCAAATTACTGTGTGTTTCAGGACATAGCAACACACAAGACTATTGGTTATGGTATTAGACGGGGGAGATTGTATTACCGGGAGGATGATTATAAGAGTCGGACGTTTCATACGGGAATAACGGAGGCAAATAAGTCTATGGCAATGTTATGGCACCGGCATTTAGGCCATTTATCTTTTAGTTATCTCAAAAAACTAAAACCAAATTTGTTTTTAAATTTAGTTAAAAGTGAATTTAAATGTGGTATTTGTGAGTTAGCAAAGAACACAAGGATTTCATATGTTTCTAGCAATAATAAAGTTTCTATTCCTCTTATCAAAATACATTCAGATGTATGGGGGCCTGCCCCGATTCTCACACCGGGTGGCGCTCGTTACTTTGTGACGTTTATTGATGAGTGTACTAGAATGGTTTGGGTTTCTTTGTTAAAGAATAAAAGTGATGTTCTACTTGCATTTAAGGAACTATACCACCATATCAAAGACTGAGTATAGGGTAGATATCCAAATATTGCAATCTGATAATGGTGGTGAATATATAAGTCCTGAGATGACTCGTTTTTGCCAAGAGAACTCTATCCGACAGCAAACCTCTTGTGCTAGAACTCCCCAACAAAATGGCTTGGCTAAAAGAAGAAATAGACAGTTACTTGAAATTGTTCGCGCCTCCTTGTTTGACATGAATGTACCACGGAATTTATGGGGAGAAGTCGTTAGGTCAGCTGCATACCTCATGAATAGGATGCCATCTCGAGTACTCGAGTTTGCGACACCTTTACAAAGGTTACACGAACTTGTAAAACAACCCATTAACCTAGGACTTGAACCACGAATATTTGGTTGTACAACATATATCCACCAAAACACCGGGAAACTCGAACCAAGGGCGATAAAGTGCATGTTCATAGGGTATGCAACTCAGAAAAAAGGTTATAGATGTTACAGTCCACTTGAAAAGAAAATTTATGTAACGCGTGATGTGTCGTTTCACGAAACTTTGAAGTTTTATGGTGACGAGAATTCACTTCAGGGGGAGAGAAACGGAGAAGTAAATTCTCATGAACCTGAAGTGACTAAGTTCGTTGTGGAAGAGGATTTCGAACAACGAGGAAATGATCAAAACAATCGTTCCAACGAAACCCCAGATGGGCCATAAACGGAGCCCGAAACTGAGTCCGAATCCAGTTCCGATGGTGATGGACCTGAACTAACAAGTAATGAAAACTTTATTGTTGGAACCTAGAGGGGGGGTGAATAGGTTCTTTTACTTAGTTTACCAATTTTTACACTTATAAAAATTAGTAAGTTGTGTTATAAAGAATAATCTTGAAATTTATAGCAACACAACTAATATAATAATTTAAAGAGAGTAGAGATAGAGAGATATCACCAAGAGTAGACAAGAGATTTATAGTGGTTCATGCAAGTGTTAACAAACTTGCACTACATCCACTCCTTGGTCTCACCCACCAAGAGTTTGCTCCACTAGCTTCTCTCTTTGAAGGTAGAGATAAACCTTTTACACTTCTCTTTTTAGCTTACAAGAAATAATCTTCTCTCTTGCAAACAAGGCTAAGATAAGCCTATCTTCACTCTAATTATGTTGGCTAGAGTTAATCCTTACTTCTCTCTAATTTTATAGGCTAGAGATGATCCTCACTTCACTCTAATTTGAAAGGCTAGAGTTGATCCTTACTTCACTATAATTTGAAAGGCTAGAGTTGATCCTTACACACTTATACAAATAACATAATATATAGAGATGAAGATTTGCTCTTGAAGACTTTGCACTTTTTCTCTTGATCTTGATCTTGAAGATGGTCTTTTTGTGTGGAATATAACCTCACAAGATCTTGTATATTTTCTATATTTTTCAGATGTCAAGAGTTTGTTTGAAATGAAGACATTAGCTTGTTTAAATAACCAAGGAATGACAAAAGGAAATTTTGTCCGGATGCCCCACGGAAGAAGCCACGGTCGACCGTGCATCTTCCGTCGCAGGTCTGGACAGCTTTTTGGAAGTTCAAAATATGAACGTTGCTTTGTATAAAACCATACTCAAACATTTTTTGCCATAAAAAATCATTAGAAAAAACATTTAGAAAAGTCCCAAGTTGACCTACCAAAAGAGTTTGAATTCTTTATGCAAATTTGGAAGGTTGGAAGGATTTACAAAAATGATGTTGAATATTTACCACATATAGAAGATGCTTTTCTAATTTTTGTCTTGTGGCAATTCAATGCAAAATCATGTTTAGTTTTTGCCACAATAAGAAATAATTTGTTTTATTATAATTTGTCTTACAAGACAAATTAAATAAAAGTTTGGAATTACTTTTATAAACTATGTGTGACATATTTACAAAAGATTTGATAAAATATTCTTTTGTCAAAATTATTTGTGAACTCTTATATTTATTAATCGCCTTTAAAGATTCCATCTTCAATTGTCAAGTATGAGATCGGTTGACAACAAGAAAGACGATATTAAGAGATGACGTTTGTGCGGCGACTGTTGATTCACGGTCGACCGTGGGATCAACCGTGAAAGTTGAATGTTTGCTTTTATCTTGTTTTCTTCTTTGCTTGTTGATTTGAAGTCTTCAATTATTTGTCCTTCACTTGATCATCTTAATTTTAGGTTTGTTAACCTTTAAAGAATGTAACATATGAACATATGAATAAATTTGATAAGCAATAATATTACATGTTCATATTTTTATCATCATCAAAATAAGGATGCATTTCTTAATGTGTGATCATGTATGCACTAACAATCTCCCCATTTTTGATGATGACAAAATATGCAACATTTAATTAATATTGCTACACAAATTTATTCATGTTAACATGTTGCATATCTAGATTCTTCTCCCCCTTTTGTCGAATCAAAAAGGAACATTCTTCTCCCCTATTGCTACACAAATTTGAAGCTCCCCCTTGATCAAAGCTCACCTTGATTTACGATCCCTTTGAGCTAGCACTTGACAAAAGATAGACAAAGCAAAACACAAGTGTAAGATATACAAAAGTATATGCATAAACTTAATCAAATATACTCAAGTATGAATTATGAGAGATTTATGCATCATTATCTTGTATTTATGTAAATGATAGGAAGTGAGGGTGTGAACAAATATATATGAGATATGCTTTTTGGTATGTGACTCCCCCTTAAAATGTGCAAATGATGTTAGGGACAACCAAAATCCACGAATCTAATTTTTAGATGAATATCAAAAAATTTCTTAGCTCTAGATAGTGGACAGTATCTCAATATTAGTCTATTCATAACTAATTGATATTTATTCATTTTCATTATGTAGCAAGTAAATGTTTAATCAATGTTTATACCAAGATTTTATAGATAACCTTTATTTCTTCATGAGTATTTTAGTGCATGTAGGCCCACTTATGATTTTCATCTTTTCATGATGAGATAATGAATGTATCATGTATAGCTTAATCAAGTAAGTGACCAATGTGTGTACTAAATTGACAATTATTTTGATTTTATGTATGAAGCACATAATGTCATTTGTATATTATCTTGATCTTCAAAGAATAATTCATAGTGTATGTAGATCAACATATCATGCAAGTTAAACAAAGATTTTGTAGTTACATGTTTGATTCATGATTACTTAAGTTTATCTTCTTTTGATAAATCAAATAGACTTAAGTATAAGTTTACTTGTTATTTAATCTTATATTTAAATTTTCTTTTTCATTTATGTGTATTTAGTATTCAACAAGATTAAGATGAAAAGTGTTCTCATGAGTACACAAGTGTGCAATACATATACTATAATCATTATTTATGCACGTATACCTCATAGATTCATGTGTCAAGTGATAGTAAATTAAGTGTGTGACACATGAGATAGTCATTTAAGTACATAGGCATACTCAAGCACATATCAAGATGACAAGTAACATGATTTCTTATATGAGGCATAACTTGTCATCTAATTTTACTATCTTGATTACAAAGAGTAATTCATTAAGTAACATGACAAGATAGTAAGAGAGAATCACTTGCAACAATCAATGTGTTGATTTATATTTCTTCACCATGTAATCATCTTCATATATCTTTCATCACAAACTTATTTCAAAGATTCTTTTGATAATGATCTTATATGAAAAATCCAAGTGTGAGATAGCTTGACCATAATTCATTACATGATAATTATTCAACACTTGATGAGCATGAATGACATATGATAATGTTAGATATGTTGAGTGATATTTCATGTAAGAATCACATATGTAATTTAATAACTTGAATAACAAGGATATGTCAAATATGAATCAAGATATTATAATTTAGCGTGTATTGATGTAAACAAGATATTATGAGCACCACATATAAATTGCATGTAAGCATTTTTCTTTTTCAAACCATGTAAGATATAGAATTTAGGCATGAGGTTTGTGTAAATTAACTTTATTTCTTCATGCATGCAATTACTTAGTAAGTTCTTTTAAGAGTAACACATGAAATGTTTGACCAAATGATTTATCAGACCCTTATGTCATAGCTCAACTTTTAGTTTGTGATTACTTTGAATTTTGAAGTGTATAAGATATAAGCATGTTCTTATTTATTTAATGTAATCTTATATTAACTTTATAATAATCATTTTATGACTTTGTAAGTTTAATTAGTTTATCACATTTACTAATAGTCTTGACTTTTTGAATTAAGTTATTAGAATTTGAGCCCAAGACAAGTATTCAAACTTTAACATCATAAGGAGTTGCATGTTAGCATATTGTTGCACTAAACGAAGGTAATATAATTTATTTAATACACAAAGGTTTAGGCATAGCATTTTAGTAACATAAACATGTTTTTATTCGTTTGTTTACAATGATGTTTACAAAGTTTGTATAGGTTTTTAAAGTGATAGGTGATGAAGTGATTTAGAGGTGGGTGACGATGAATGACAAAGATTAAGCAAGTATAGATCTATGTATGAGCCTTAAATAGAAATACTAAAAGTTACAACAAGCTCACGGTCAAAGTCACGGTCGACCATGGTTCGACCGTGGAGCACATGATAGATTTAGAATATTGAAATTTTTCCAGAGGGTCGACGGTCGATGCACGGTATCGACCGTGTATAGACCGTGAAGCATCTGCTCACTTTTTGTTTCTTTGTTTATCTTTCCAATAATAAGTGAGTTTGATACTTTTGAGAGCATAGAGATAATATATATATATATATATATATATATATATATATATATATATATATATATATATATATATATATATATATATATATATCTCAGTTTTATTGTGTCATAACCCCATTTTTCATCCTATTGGTTTTTCTTCATTTTTATTTTTATTTTTTTATTTTCATGTTTACTAAAATAGACACAAGGCTTAATCTTTACTCAACATTGTTCAAACATAATTCATGTTTATATGCGAAATGAAACCCTAAGAAGATGAAGAAACAATGGTGAGGAATTTTACCTTTAGTGAAAATGATTCAAGAATCAAGTGAGAGATCGAGAATGAAGAAACTTTCACTTGTAAGTGGACTATGAATCCAACCCGGGCTTCAACCATAGTTTCAATCATAAGGTAAATTCTTGTTTCTTGCAATAAATTTTAAGTTTTTTGAGTGTCTAAGCAAAAATGGAGGCTAGGGTTTTTGTGGGGATGATGGGTAAAGTGATAAAGTGGTTAGATGAGAGAGAAATAGGGCAAAATAGGTTTAAAATCCGTCAGATACCCGACGGTCGATCCACGGTCGACTGTGGCATCGACTGCGAGATTTCTTTCAATTTTATCATTTGGACAGTGGATCCACGGTCGATACACGGCTTCGACCGTGGTTCGACCGTGAACCTTCTGGAAGCACAATTTTGAAAGGTTTCACATAATCAAACTTTATTTCCTAGGGAACATGTTCAATCATTCCTAAACCAAAATCTCATTGTATCAACTACTTCTTTCTTAAGTGGTTTAGCACATATGTCCGCTAGATTTTTGCATTTTTGTTTGTTTGAAATATTATTTCTTTAATATATCTTAACTAATTTTAAAGCATGTATATAACTTCTAAGCACCATTTTTATGAAGTCACAATTATGATTTATCAAAGTAAGTTGTCTTAATTTGTAATATGATATCTTTTAAATTCTAGGACAATGTTACTTGTGATAAAATCTAATTTGGTTCTTTAATTGCTTAAACCCAAAAAAGTGTATATGAAAATAAAATCCATGGGATTTAAGCAAACCTTTAATTATTTGACAAATGATTTATTATTTGACTATATATTTCAATATATAGAAATATATAACATATATATTTCCATATCATTTAGAGACTCTTAGTGATATATGCGTTTTTATACATGTTTTATATACCCAAACGCCCCCATTCTTAACCCATTTCCATGATAATATGTCCATTTAATGCTCTAATATGATAAAAGTTCACCATACAGGTCTAAAAGAGCTTTACATAAGAAACATGGACAAATCCCGAGATTATCAAGCAAAAAGCGAAGTTTTGCTAAAAACAGGTCCTTACGGCCGCAAGGAATCTCTTGCGACCGCAAGGGACGCCGCCCACCAAAAATCGGCTAACTGTTTTGTCAGAACAAGTTGAGAGGAATCTTGCCAGCTAGCATTTTACGCGCCGCGGAAACCGATCATTACGCGGTGCGGAAATCTCATTTTTCGCCTATAAATAGCAGGCCAAGCCTCTCACTTCGATAGAACATATCAGAGGGTGCCTTCGGGCTTTCCTCGGTGTTTTCTCACCCAGAGACTTCCAAACGGGGCTCTGCGAGACTCCTAGGCTCTGCCGAAGCTTCTCCAAGCTTGGCTGGTTTTCCCCAGCCTTGGCTCCGGATCTCTCTCCCTCCAAACACTCTCCTAAACCTCTAAACACTTCATACACCATTCCATGGTGATACCTAAGGAGGAGAGCTTGGTAGGAGCTTGGAACAACACTTGGAAGCTTCAAAGTACACATAATCTTGGGGTTACTTGGTATAATCATTCTATCTTCTGTTCTTAATTATGTATCATGTATTCCAGATGTTGTTGTACTTGATGAAGTTTAACTTATTTCACTTAGGCCAAGATGATTCTTGGCCAAGTTATGGCAATATAATCTTTTCTTGATTAATTAATATAAAAAGTATGTTTTGATCATTGATATAAATGTGTTTAATCATGCTCTTATGTTAAATATGTTCATGTTCATGTTTTGGTAATCTTTTATGTGAAAACATAAAGGTTACATTCCATGCATATTCAAAGATGATGGTTTAATCTCAAGATCTTGTGTAGTTATCACTAGAAATGGTGTAACAAGCAAGGTTGTCATCAGAAAAGCATTTTTGGAATTTGTCTTTGATTATTTCCAGGTCATAACAAGTTGGTCATATTCATCATATTGTGGTTTTACACATGCTTAACATCTTAACGAAAGTTCCAAGTATTTAAGTATATTATTTGATCATAAACTACAAAAGAATAAAAAGGATTGAAAAGGTGTTCTTGAGCATGTTAAGGTTGAAATGAACTCCTAATGTCATTAAGAATCAGAGATCTACGATTCTATGTGCATGCTTACGTGTTTATGCTTTACATGTGTTAAGTACTAGAAATAGTACTTAACACGATGATATCTGAAGGAAATAACGTAAGGCTCGATCTTAAATCCAATGCACGTGGTTTGAGTCTTGTTGGGTTCATAACATCATAGTGTTCATTTACTATATACTTATGACCTTGGATGAAAGTCCAGGTTATACGTGCTTGATCCTTGGTGCATAAATGATTTCTGCTGGAAATAGGGTTCATGCGACCGCAAGGATAAAGCCATGCGATCGCATGTACCCTTGCGACCACATGTCACCGACATGCGGCCGTATGCACCTTTATTCAATTTCAGTTTGTTGTTTCTCATATTTAAATCATTCTTAAATCACTTTAACACATTTCCTACGTTTTGAAGGCTATGAGACATATCATTTGACCGAGAGTGTATGACTCGTAGCTGGATTTAAACATGGTTAAGTGGATCTGTGATTGTCTTATGGTTCTATGTTTACATTCTATACTTGATTGTAAATCTGAGTCTTGATAACTCGAGTGATGATTTACATGATAATATGACTTGTGAGTATTAGAGAGAACAGCATGCTCTGTGCCTAAATTATATCTATGTCAAGTCTTCATTGTTGTATTTATTGTTGTGACTGGTTCGGATGAATCAGAAGCCCAAGTGAATATTTACCCGGTTTTATTCCGTTCTATCCCTGTAATATATTTATCTTTTTGTATTTTAGTTTCTTTGTCTTTTCCGTCTCTCCAAGTGTTTTGCTGATCAAACAACGATGATGGTAGAATATTGGTAGTTTCTGTCCCAGTGGAACGATACTCGGTCTTACTCTATCTATACTACTACTGACCAGATCATACTTGCCTGAGTCGTGTGTAATACTTATTTCGTAATTCCGTTTTATAAATTTAAAACACCAGTGTGAAAGCTTTTAATCATCTTTAAAAATACCCGTACGTGGGCTGCACACCACTTAGCCAAAAATATGATTTGTGAGAAATTTAAGCATTGCATATTATCACTTAAGGCAATATGATGAACATGAACATTGTATATCAAGTTTAAAGTATTGTTCATCAATATGCAATTTTAACTTTAAGCACAATATTTTTCACATTCAAAAGCAAATACTCTTGTTTAGATGTAGTTTAATTATTTTAACTTTATAAAATCATACATCTAGAATTATTTTCACAATTAATCAACTATCAATTTTCACAAATTTGATATATAATGATCTTCAAGATAGTTTAATGTTTTTCTATCATATATCAAGGACTTCAAGTTATTATTTAAATCACAACACTAAGTAATATGGGCACAAGTAATATGTCATTTTAACGTCACATAGTTCAACTTTGTAACTCAATCACAAAGTATTTTACTTGAGTATGAATTGAGCTTTGAAAGACATTTAAGCATTTGATAAGTATTTCTATGTCTTTTGTTAATGCTTTTGCTACCCTTGATTTATTTTTATAGCAAACCAAGTTTATGTAAAGTTCTGTATACAATAAACACACTTAGACATGTCAAGTAACTTCACATATATTCACATAGATTTCAACATATAAAGCTTAGAGAAGTGTAAGAGAAACTTATCTTGATTGTGTTTCACAAGTGTTGTTCAAAGCATTATTCTTGATGATTTATTATCCAAGTCTTTGATTCACACAAGATTTCAAGTTGCATCAAGAATGATATTCAACCTCAATTGCAACCCACAACTCAAACATATATCATATGTGTGGTACCCATCTTTTCATGGGTCCGGGATTGTTAGTGTCAAAAACACCTACTTTGATCCACCTTGGTGTTATCTTGAAACCTTTATAATACAAAGTGTTCATAGAATCAATAGTTTTATGAGAACGTCTTTATCTTTGAATTACATTTGATTTAGGTTTCTTAAAACCAAGTTCATACCTTGAAATTGAAGTATAAGACTTTATCATTTGTTTATCACTTACAACTTTAGGCATACAAGTGAAAGAACTAGAGGCAATATTGTATTTTTCAAGTTTTTGAAAATTCCAGTGAGCTGACGGAAGATGCACGGCATCCGCCGTGAATCGACCGTGAGGTACCTGGATTTTCTCTTTTGTCTTTTCTTTCACACATTTGATTGGTTCTAATAGATTTGTTGATATGTTACTTGTTTCAATTGAAAACCCAAGACCTTCATTGTCACTTGATGATTGTTGGACTCTAATATTCTTTTCTTTAAAATCCAGACAAGTAGAGCAACTTTGTGACATAATATTGGATTCTCTTAACTCATTTATTTCCTTGACCAAAATTTCATTAAGAGCTTTGAGTTTAAGATTATCATTTTCAACATTTTTTAAATCATTGGTCTTGCTAATGAGTTTTGAATTAATATCAAGTAACATATCATATTTAACTTTTAGCTCATCATAAAGATTATGTGAGTAATCTTTACTACTAGAATCACTTATGAATGATACCTCATTTTCTTCAAAAGCCATGAAGCAAGCAAGTTCTCTTGATGTCTCTTTTTCTTCATTTCTTCTTGCTTCAAGCTCCTCAAGTTTACCTATATCATTCCATAATCTCTTGGCACAAGTGTAAGAACACATATATTCATATTTACTTTCCTTAAGAGATTTATGAATAAATATCAATGTTTGTTTATTTAGTGATTCATTTTCATCAAAATCACTTTCAATAAAATCACCCATGCCATAATCTATTGATCTTAAGAAAGTCAACATGTAGGTTTTCCAACCTAAAAATGTATAATCAATAAACATGGGTAAAGTGGTCATATAAACCCCCAATCTTAGGTTTTCTTCTAAGTCCATGGATCTAACTCAATATTTTTTGTAATAAATTGTTTTCTCAAAAATTTACAAAGCAAGTTGTATTTCAAAACATTTTTTACAAAAATTTTAGAGCAACTTGCTCTGATACCAATTGTTGGAACCTAGAGGGGGGTGAATAGGTTCTTTTACTTAGTTTACCAATTTTTACACTTATAAAAATTAGTAAGTTGTGTTATAAAGAATAATCTTGAAATTTATAGCAACACAACTAATATAATAATTTAAAGAGAGTAGAGATAGAGAGATATCACCAAGAGTAGACAAGAGATTTATAGTGGTTAATGCAAGTGTTAACAAACTTGTACTACATCCACTCCTTGGCCTCACCCATCAAGAGTTTGCTCCACTAGCTTCTCTCTTTGAAGGTAGATATAAACCTTTTACACTTCTCTTTTTAGCTTACAAGAAATAATCTTCTCTCTTGCAAACAAGGCTAAGATAAGCTGATATTGTCAGAAATATACATAAAATATATATCTGATATCTGACAATATCTGGTTTTTATTAAGAAAATATAGCCAAAATAATCTTTAAATGTTCCCTTATTTTATTTAAGGCTATTTAAAGTACACATTACGGAAAAATGGATAACGTGCGTCAAAACGAGAAAACACCGCGCAAAAGATGGAGATATTATGAAAAAGAAATTTACGCGCCGCGTACCCTATCTTCTTCCGCGACGCGGACCCAACGAATTCAGTTTCAACAGAATGCAAGTTGTCAACTTGTCCTCGAATCTCGTCAGGGAATATTGTCAGGAATATTTTCCGCGCCGCGGAAATGGATCGTTACGCGGCGCGGAAATTGTCGAACTTCCTCTATAAATAGATGCCTTCGGTTTCAGTCGAAAGAGAGCTAGAATTCGATAACCAGAGCTATACTCTCGTATACTCTTGTCTCAGGCTCAGTAGTTTAGTAAATCTTAGTTTCTATATGTAATATTTAGCGTAGATTACGTTCGTATGTTCATTAGTTGCTATTTCAAGTTTATTTACGCATTCCAGAAGCATGTACCTGTGTTTCAAGATCCAGAAGCTGTAAGATTCATCTTCCTTCTATAATCTACATATTGGTACTTGTTTTCTTAAATATGTCTTTGTATTAACGTATTCCAGTCATAATGAGTAACTAACTTTTCATTACCTCGTTATGATAAATCCAGATCAGTAAAAATATGTAGTTGTTATACACAAGTTATGTTAGAATGATTTTAATAAAGACATGATATTTCTGAATTAATGAAACATATATTTGGTTATTTTGTATAAAACTATCGGCTCATGCGGGTATTCGGCATTGTAAATGTTGGAAAACCATTTGCTTAGAATATCTGTATCTTTATACATATATATATTCAAACAAACTCATAATTATATGCATTTGCTCATAGACCCACTTGAGGTGTACGATACGTATAAGTTTGGTATATGTATATAAGGACATTTGCTCATAGACCCACTTGAGGTGTTGAACTGATATATTATCTTAATACCCAAATATATATCTTTTTAACGGATGTTGACCAACGATGGTATTTACTTTATATATTATTTCGTTAAAAGATAAATACTAACCTTTTAAGTAAAACAAGATAACACCTGGAAAGCAAGGTTTTATCTAACTAATGTTTTAATAATTTAAAGATTAAATCAGGATTATCTATATTTGACACTAAAAAGATAAATCATGTTTTAAAGACAATCTTTGTTAAATCAGTCTTTCATAACTGGATTAGTTAGCATTACTAATTAATATTGATTTGGAGGATTCATGACGAGGTATCTTGTTTTTCATTTTACTTATTTCAATCTGTATTTCTGCTTAGTTATTGTTCCTTTTTAGATTTATTAATATTGTCTTAGTTTTAACTACATGTTCCTTGTAGTTAAACTCCATCCTTCCCCATAATTATTGATAGCTAGACAATAGGTTCGGATTAAAGTAACAACAGTTATCGCTTACCCGTGTTCGATAAATCTTCGGTCTTACCAATAGCCTATATTACATACGTGGGTGCTCTGCCCGTGTGCGTTTATGTAGATTAATAGT
Organism: Pulicaria dysenterica; assembly: GCA_947179395.2. Taxonomy (NCBI): domain Eukaryota; kingdom Viridiplantae; phylum Streptophyta; class Magnoliopsida; order Asterales; family Asteraceae; genus Pulicaria; species Pulicaria dysenterica. The sequence goes on along the minus strand of OX359292.1, from coordinate 75,463,342 downwards.
AATTCCAAATTAAAACCTTTCCGTGACATCATTTCGCGTACTTGAGACGTATATCGCACGCACACCATAAGCCTATCTTCACTCTAATTATGTTGGCTAGAGTTAATCCTTACTTCTCTCTAATTTTATAGGCTAGAGATGATCCTCACTTCACTCTAATTTGAAAGGCTAGAGTTGATCCTTACACACTTATACAAATAACGTAATATATAGAGATGAAGATTTGCTCTTGAAGTCTTTGCACTTTTTCTCTTGATCTTGATCTTGAAGATGGTCTTTTTGTGTGGAATATAACCTCACAAGATCTTGTATATTTTATATATTTTTCAGATGTCAAGAGTTGGTTTGAAATGAAGACATTAGCTTGTTTAAATAACCAAGGAATGACAAAAGGAAATTTTGTCCGGATGCCCCACGGAAGAAGCCACGGTCGACCGTGCATCTTCCGTCGCAGGTCTGGACAGCTTTTTGGAAGTTCAAAATATGAACGTTGCACTTTGTATAAAACCATACTCAAACATTTTTTGCCATAAAAAATCATTAGAAAAAGCATTTAGAAAAGTCCCAAGTTGACCTACCAAAAGAGTTTGAATTCTTTATGCAAATTTGGAAGGTTGGAAGGATTTGCAAAAATGATGTTGGATATTTACCACATATAGAAGATGCTTTTCTAATATTTGTCTTGTGGCAATTCAATGCAAAATCATGTTTAGTTTTTGCCACAATAAGAAATAATTTGTTTTATTATAATTTGTCTTACAAGACAAATTAAATAAAAGTTTGGAATTACTTTTATAAACTATATGTGTGACATATTTACAAAAGATTTGATAAAATATTCTTTTGTCAAAATTATTTGTGAACTCTTATATTTATTAATCGCCTTTAAAGATTCCATCTTCAATTGTCGAGTATGAGATCGGTTGACTTCAAGAAAGACGATATTAAGAGACGACGTTTGTGCGGCGACGGTTGATTCACGGTCGACCGTGGGATCAACCGTGAAAGTTGAATGTTTGCTTTTATCTTGTTTTCTTCTTTGCTTGTTGATTTGAAGTCTTCAATTATTTGTCCTTCACTTGATCATCTTAATTTTAGGTTTGTTAACCTTTAAAGAATGTAACATATGAACATATGAATAAATTTGATAAGCAATAATATTACTTGTTCATATTTTTATCATCATCAAAATAAGGATGCATTTCTTAATGTGTGATCATGTATGCACTAACATTTATGTTTGATGTTGTGCAGGAAAACGAAGCCCAGGCCCAAGATCCTATATCCGGCGCAGAACCTGAGGCCCAAAATTACGTTCCGGTCACTGAACAGGAACATCGGTTTCCTGTTAGGAGTACACGAGGGATTCCAAAACCTCAATATCAAGCTGATTTAAATGCAAAGGCGAAATACCCGATCGGAGATTACGTGTCATATCACCGTCTTGCAAGATCGCACATGGCTGTCATCGACAAGTTATCAACTGTATCAATTCCACGAGACGTACACGAAGCAATGAAAGACAAAAGATGGAAGAAAGCAATAATGGAAGAGATTGAGGCACTAATGAAAAATCATACCTGGGATCTTGTAATGTTGCCTCAAGGAAAGAAGTTAGTGGGTTGCAGATGGATTTTCACCGTAAAACTGGACTCCAATGGAAACATTGATCGATACAAGGCAAGGCTTGTGGCTAAGGGATATACGCAAAAATACGGCATCGATTATGGAGATACTTTTGCTCCGGTGGCAAAAATGAACACAATCAGAATTTTGATCTCCATAGCCGCAAATGAAAACTGGCCTTTAAAACAATTGGATGTGAAAAACGCATTCTTAAATGGGTCCTTAGAAGAAGAAGTATACATGGAGGCTCCTCCCGGTATTAATTGTAGTGGGAAAGTTTGTAAGCTAAAAAAGGCTTTGTATGGTTTAAAGCAGTCGCCCCGTGCATGGTTTGGTAGATTCTCAGCTTTCATGAAGAAGATTGGATTCAAACAAAGTGATGCAGACCATACATTGTTTGTTAAAAATGCAAACCAGAAAATTACAGCTCTCATAGTATACGTGGATGATATGGTGGTAACTGGAAATGATAATGATGAAATAGAGAATCTTCAATCTCTTCTTGCTACAGAATTCGAGTTGAAGGATTTAGGCCCATTAAAGTATTTTTTGGGTATTGAAGTATCAAGATAAAAGAGTGGAATTACCATGTGTCAACGAAAGTATATACTTGATTTGTTAGCTGAAACTGGGATGTTGGATTGCAAGCCCATAGGCACTCCAATTGAAATGAACCATCAGTTGGCTATACTTCCATATCAAGTGCCAACTAATCGGGAGAGGTACCAAAAACTCGTTGGAAAACTTATTTATTTGTCACATACACGACCGGACATTGCTTACGCGGTAAGTGTTGTTAGTAGATTTATGCATGCGCCAAGTGAAGAACATATGAAGGCAGTATACAGAATCTTGAGGTATCTTAAAGCCACACCTAGGAAAGGATTATTTTTTGGAAACAAACAAGATCATAGTATAAAAGGATACACAGATGCAGATTGGGCTGGTGATTGAACAGATGGTAAGTCAACTTCTGGGTACTTTACTTTTGTTGGAGGAAATTTGGTTACTTGGAGAAGTAAAAAACAAAAGGTGGTGTCTAGATCCAGTGCGGAAGCCGAATATCGAGGAATGGTGCATGGCGTGTGTGAGTTATTATGGATAAAGCGAATTTTGCGTGACATTGGCATATCTGTAGTTAGCCCAATCAAACTCCATTGTGACAACGAGTCGGCTGTAAAAATAGCTAACAACCCGGTTCAACATGACAGGACTAAACATGTAGAAATCGACAGACATTTCTTAAAAGATCATTTGGAACGAAAAACTATCGAGCTGCCACATGTGAGCTCGGAAGATCAGCTAGTAGATATGTTGACAAAGGCGGTCTGTGGGAGAGTGTTTGAATGCTTTCTCGACAAGTTGGGAATGATGGATATACATTCTCCACCTTGAGGGGGAGTGTTGACGAGAGCATTGGATAAAAAAGGCAAGTATTGTAGATAAGAAGGAAAGAATTGTAAACATTATGGAGTCCTAGAATATAGGCTAATTTCTTGTTTTTCTGTTGTAAATCTTCTTATATATCCCTGTACCATCCGTGAATGAATTATCGATCTCCACCGTAACTTCTTGTATTACCATATAAATATTTGCTCTGTTAAACAAGGCTTTTATTTATCTTTTGAGCTCAAAATATATCTTCTTTTGCGGATTTTTTTTTATTAACCTGATTTCCGACCCACTTTGCGAGCTGATTAATAAATATTTGAAAGATCTAAACATATCTTGTTTGCAGATTTGGGCTCCAAACACTAGCAACACCATTGTCTTTTATTTGGAACATTGAAAATTATTTGTAACAAGATAACTTAAGTAATATCAATAACAAATAAATCCAATAACTATTTCTACTTCCATAACAAAAAACAAAAAAATAAGACAAGCAACTACAGTTTCAAAACTACATCAGACAAAAAAAGAAAAGTAAAAAAAACACTACAACAAGCTCATTCTCTGGTCTTTTGTGTCATCAACTATGTGACACTGGTTTCAGCAGTAAAATCACCATTCGAGCCCATGAAAATTGGCCATGCGTCGAGGGGTTGTACATTATGCATCGAAAGAAGGTACGGTGTCCGTCACCAACCAGTCTTGGCCCGTTTTATGCTACTGGAATTAAAAGGTGACACACTACTTCTGGGTTGTGGGCTGTCTTCTTTAAAGCTCGAATTTAGCATTGCAAGCTCTCGTAACTGTTGTCTCTTGTATAGATCCTGAGATTCGTCCTAAAATGAAATAGACAATTTGGTGATTCGAACAGGGCCAAAAGATGTAACTTTTGGTGCGGGTTGGGTTGGTTGACCCTAAAACACTTTCTATCTAATATTTATAAAAGAAAATATACTTAGGAGTTATTTATTTATTTTATATTCAATAGTAGATTAGTAATGTAATTTATTGAACAGAATCATGTAACCCCTATCATTTGGAGTTATTTAATTTTAACTTTTTTTTTCACATATTACCCGTTACAGATTAGAAAGAACTGAATCAGCCCATTTAATTTATAACTAAATGAGTTGAAAATGCCAACTTTAGTAGCTTTTATGTGAAGTTGTGTAAATCTGTGTTTGCATGGTATACAAGTATATTCATTTAGGTGAAGAAGAAAACATACCACGGGTTTGAGCAGCTCTTCAATGATTTCTTGTGCTTGTCTCAAACGTACATCAATGATGCTTGCTGGCAACTCTGCCTCAATCAAGATGTGAAGCGGTTCATTAAGGTGCTCATAGCCCGGTCTACCCCTCAGACTCTCCTCCTTTCGTAAAAAAATGAAATGAGAAAAAGTAATCAGGATCGAGTTGTCTAATATACAACCTTAGTGATAATTATCTGAAATCTGCAAGTACCCAGAGTCCTAGAACTTGTATACATTTAAATATTGGATTTCCATGTTAGGACTTGGGAGTATTCTACTTCTCCTCTTTTCAACCCCAAAACAAAACAAAAAAAAAATATTTTAACACTATATCAATTATGTTTAATCTGCAAGTACCAGAAACTTATAAAGACATAAAAGATAGGATTATTCCATGCTAAAAGTATTCTTGCCTCCTTTCCACACAAAAAAAAAGACGACTTTTAAAACAAATTCTCTATGTCACAAGTATTCTTAGCTCCTTTCTCAAGTAAAAAAGAGGTGATATGTAAAGACATAAAGATTGGATCTTTCCATGTTGGGAGTACTCTTATCTCCTTTCCAAACAAATATAGATTGTTTTTAAATAGCTTAAAAAATCAAGTAAAACCAGCAAGTACCTAGCAAAATTATCAGATTTTTCCATTCACAAATAGTAGAGGTGGCAAATTCGATCCATTAACTTTATCGAACCTTCTAAATTGATTTATCCAAAATTAGTTTAATATTGTAATAAATTAGTTTTTGAAAACATATTAACACAGTGATATATTGTAACAATGTAGTTATGGTAAATCATATATCACAAACTAATAAATAATTTAAAAGAATAAAATTTAGAACAAAACGTGTTTTGGGTCAAGGTCAACCCAACAATACTTAAATAATTTGCCCATTTTACCACCTCTAGAAAAAAAGATTCGCTTTATAACACATTGTTATTAAGATTACTAGAGATCTGTAGGTACTTGAAACTGATAGACTAATAAATCGAGTATTTCCATGTTAAAAGTAATATTACCTTTTCAGGGTCTTTAATGGAGCCTCGACCTCTGATGAAGACACGACATCCAGTTGAGGCTTCAACTCGCTTCAATGAATTGCCTCTAGGACCTAGTAGTCTTCCAACAAAGTTGAACTAATGATTTTCACAAAAAAAAAAAAAACTTTAATGAGTTTTACCATTCTGATCAAGATTATGAAAAAAAAATATCAAGTAAGTCCGAATGAATCTGACTTTAAGATGTATAGCATACATTAGGGAAGCTGTTTACAGGTATATCCAAACGCAAGATTCTCTTTGTAATGAATGAACTCGGGCTTGCTGGTGCTCCATTCCATTGATCCATTGGCAACCCTTGTGGCATACCTAATCTCTATGAAACAAAAGCATCGGGTCGGGTTAATTTGTAAAATAGTAACCTACTTTCACTTTCTCACCATTTATAGTAAGATATTTTTGCTCAGTCATAGCAACACATTTTATATTTGTTTTACAAATTATAGCAATATGTGTCCTGAATAACAGGTCACCGTCACCTTTGGTAAATTTACTAAATTATGTTGACATGGAGCCCAACTAAGCTTGACATGACATATCATGATCCATGTCAGCAATTTTAACTTCAATTACTCAGAAATTTATCAGATCCATTTAATCAGCCAATCAGTATTGCACATGTGCATAAACAGCTTGTTTGGGTGAGGGCAGTTGAGGTAACATAGTGGCAATGCATGTTAATATATGAAGCCAAGTCGATTTTGGTTATACTTAGACGGGTCGAGTGATGAATCATATTATCATAATGTCAAATGGGAAACTTTTTAGCTGCATCGGGTTGACCAGAGACACTTTTAGTCCATTTTCTTAATCTTTTGATGAATTATTAACGCATTAAATAAAACATATACGCTACCATACTAGCATAGCATTTTAATGTCCTGTGTAAAGCAATCTAGGAGGTTATATGCATTAAAATACACTTAAGGCAACTTTCAACTTTCTGGCACATTCGAGCTAACCTTTTTATTCGACCCTTTTACATGTTAGAGATAAAACATAAACCAAACTGATTCATATATATATATATATGTAAATGCGACGAGATTGCCACCCTCCATTCATATACACATTACAAAGAAAGCAATAACTTTAGAAAAATTAATACAAAAAATTTATAATATAACAAGAAATTACATTCACCTCATGTGGAAGAGGACTCCAGCCTGCGTTTGCATTCCAACGGATTAAACCACTAGCATCAACATCTGGGATCACCTCTAAAGGATTTAAAGGACTAGGGCTACCACGTTGCAGTCTATCAAAGTCATTAAAACCTTGATTCGGGATCATTGTTGAAACCCTGAATATCTCTGTGGATAAAATGAGTAATAAAGTTACTAATGAATAACATAATTCTATAGCTTTTTAAGAAAAAAGTGGAGCAATTCTCTTATGTTCATGAGTGCCCGTTAAAAAGTTTCAATTGCAAATAGGGAAATCATTTAAACCATAAGCACTACATTGTAACAATGTATGCAAGAATAAGCTATTTAAGACAAAAGACGAGGAGTATAATGTTTTTTGTGCATTCATACTTCCAAATTTGTCAAATATGCTCGTTTTAGCAGATTACATAGAGTTTCTTTGCCATGTACACAAGAACGCCGGTTAACTTGCAATGAAAATAACGATGATCGCTTAAACTCTCAATCAACAGTCTCATTTAGTTTAGAAAGTACCATTTCTCATTAAAAACCGCTAGCCCACTTTTCATGATCTCTTATCATGCTCATGAACAATTTTACATAATGTATTGTGAAATGTTCGAATTCAATGTAAAGAAATTATTCGTGCACAACTTTATTTTCAAGAAAATGTAATTTTTCAGTATTTAACAAGTTTTAAAACCTCAACTAATAATCTATGATCTTTCAAATGAATTCACAAGAAATAAACAATCCATTAGAGGCAACAAATCAATATACATTCACTGATTGATTGACAAACATATCAACAAGAATTTGGGAAAGCAATTAAAAGATCTTGAAATCAGCATCCAGACTTAGAATTCAATTCTCAGAAACACCAGTAATTGATTGAATGTATTTGATGCATAAACATGTCTAAACAATTTGAAACTAGAAAACTAGATCCACAAAGTGTAAACAGATTGAACCTTGATTTAATAATTTACTGCAAATGGGAAGAACTCTCATGAAAGGAGCAAGCTTTAGCTTTTCTTCAAGTAGCTCTCCCAGATATGAACTGCAAGCATACAGCAACCACAGAAACATATAAAACTATTCAAACAATAAACAAGAATCAGTACTTTTGAAGTGGGTAAACATCAAGAAGCAGAAACAAAAGCAGATTTCTGTTTCTTGAAATAAAAAAAAGATCAAACCTTTCGACATCTGGGTTGGCCCATATATGTGGAGAAGAAGGGGCTCTAGCAGGTGAATAAGTCACGTTTTGACCATATAAACTTGACATGATTGATGTTGTGCGTTTTCCCAGATGGTGTCGCCGCCGTGCACGGCGGCAGAGAGTGCGTAGGTGAGATAACAAGGGTTGTTGTATAGGCTGAGCAGTGAGCCCTGAAGAGACAGACAGACAGGGGTAGGGAAAGAAAAAGAAAAAAAGAGAATTGAAAAAAGGAGTTGGAAAATTGGGTGGCATCTTATAGAGAGGTGTTTGATGTTTAAACTTTGCTTGAAATTTATAAAATTGGTCCTTCAACTTTTGACTTTGTAATTATGTAGCCCTGGATACCTAACCACTAATGGATCAAATCACTAACGATGAATCAAACCACCAAGCACATGGAATCCCTACGGATAGATTGGACCCATGACATAGTATAGTGTGTAGCTTGATATGTTGCTTTGAAGTCTTAGGGCATCATGTAGATACAACATTTTGTTACATTATTATAATGTTTTGTCAAAAAACATGAGTTGTTGAAATTCAACTAAGGAATATTCTTATGATGATGATACATGTATTATTTTAATTTGACTCTTATTAATACATTACTATGTTTTTTTTTTTGAAAAGCTTAATACATTACTATGTTATTTTAAGGTTTAATTAATTTAATTTACACACAAAGTTGGACACGCATGTTAAACGGTATAGATATTAAAGGCGATTAACACGACTATAATGGAAAAAATCGTTAATTGTACACCATGTTATTGACTTGGTTTACTGGTTGAGGGAAAAATTCAAACCTGGTGTAAAATACCATACATAAATTCCGAGTTTAAAAGACATCCTTACTTTTTAACTGTTTAAAAAGTTTAAGATAAAATGCATGTAAAAAAATGAATCATCGGTTAATTAAGCAAATACAAGGCTATAAATATTTGCTATCAAGGATGGATAAAATATATATTAAGGCTTTAGGTAAACGATGAAGAAGATAAACACCAAGCAGTAGTGGCTATCTAACTTCATCGTTTTCTAATTAAGAAACATCTGGTCATGTATTTAAACGAGAGAAATAAATGATTTGCTAAATTTGCATCTATTTCTAAAAATTAAATAGTTTTTAGAGTGTTACATGCATGTATGTGTGTCTTTATACCATATAAAATAAGTTATTACTCAAAATTTGCATAAACAAGATCCTTCAATCGATTATTTATGTGTGACTTCCCGAGAGGACATATTTTAGTTCTTTGAATTTGGCATGACATCAACATGATTTACAAAGCATTAGGCCCAAGTACATGCCTTAAAAAAGATGATAAATGGACTAAACGGCTACACCTTTTATAAAAATTTACTTGGTTAGTGCAATATGAAAGTCCAAGTTGTGTAATGCAAATTGGGTAAAAATTGAGGGGCCAATCATGTAAGATAGGTGAAAAAGAACTTTAAATGTGCGTGGGGAAAATGTGTTGGTGTGAGTGTGGAAAGTTATTATTTTTTAAATGTTTTTTACAGTTGCTGACAGTGGTGCGTACGTGTGTGAATCCAAGTCCACTTTGTTTTTTACTCCTTTTCTAGTTTTATTTCATTTTCTCAAACTTTTTACTTACGTTTCCAAAGATAGAGCAACTCTATTTTATGTGTTTATAAATCTAAATTAACATTTATGATGTATGTGATTGTATGATTTATGTTATAATTATAATTAATTAATATGATATATTTAATAGTGAAAAAATAAGATTTAAATATTAATACCCTTTTAAAAAATATAATTTAAAGCAAATTACTAAGATTGTTTATGTGGTTTATAGAAAATTAGTGGTTTAGTTATTTAAAATAGAAACTTTAAGATCATTTATGTGATTAACATTTTGTTGTTGATTTGGTCGTTTCACTAATCTGTCATTTAAATTGACCGTTACTTGATCAAGTCCGAGTGTTATTTAGTCTTTTACCCACCACCTCCTAGTTTGGTATTTGTAGATTTTCGCTTGCTTTCGGCACATCGATTAGGGTTTATTGTCTCTATCCAGTGTGGTGTCATTGTAATAAGATTGTGTTTGGATAAGATAAAAGAAAGTTGAGTAAGTTGTTCTTCAATTTCCACTTATCGAATTTTAGTTGTTTGTCACAATGATCAAATAAAATATCAATGTCATTGACTAAGTAGAAGATGCTACATGGAGAAAACCTGCAATCCCCTGTTTTACGATCATAGCTCAAGTTCCGTCATGGCTTTTAGGGCTTAATTCATATGTTTGTTTTTCACTTGATTATAAAAAATTTAAGTTCTTTTTGTGTAAGTATAGTGTAGGTACAGAGTTGTTTGAGGTATCCATGGTCAAGGGAAGATGATTTTTACACAATATGTTTTTGTCATGCATAACAACTAGTTGTTGTTTGGACCATCATACATTTAAATTTGTGAATAAGAATAAAAGATACTGAAATTCTAAAAGTATAAAAATAACAATTATTATGTATGACAAAAACTTATTGTGATTATGAGAATTCTCATTGAGAATAGTTTTCATAGTTTAGTCTTTATTTGTTATGTTTTGCAACTCCCAATAATATGAGCACCTTCTAGGTTGTATTTATACACACTTTGACAAATTGTAACATATACACACTATTATATTATATATATATCTTTATTATTCTAATGATTTATCCACCGAAAATTTGATTTATTAATAAAAAATACGTTTTCACTAAACATGTAACATAGGTACAAGTGTTATATAACTTACTTAAAAATCAATTTTTATCCGTAAAATTTATTTATTACGGAATTAAAAGAAAATCTGGTGAATTTATTATTATGGTACAACAAGGTGGTCAACGGGAAAAAAATGAATAAATGAGCATTAAATGGTTATAAAGTTTTATATTTTCCTTTAAAAAAGTGAAGTTTTATGAGGATGCCTATAAGATATTACTAAAAATGCAATAAGATAGTAAGAATACATAGTTTTAGAAATTTGTAATTAATATATTTTCATAATTTACTCTCAATTTTATCTTTTTTTAATACACGCACCGTTAATTAATTATCTACTAGTTTATTGCCCCGTGTAAAAACACGGGGATGTTAAAAAAAGTATAAAATTTTAAGGTATGAAATTATAAAAGATATAGTAATTAAAATAAGTGTAAAAGTGTTTCAGAAATATTTTGATATATTAAAATTTTTAGATAAAAATAATAAAATATCACCAAACATTTACATGTCAGATTTTTTAACAAAAAACAAAAACTAATTTTTTTTGAAGTACTACTATTAATGGATAACAAAACATTAAGAATATACTAATTTTTAAAAAGTGTCATATTACAATAAAATTTATACCAAAACGTAGATAAAAACGAGACGATCATAAATATATAATAATTTTTTCTCTAAACAAAATGTATCACAAGTTACCAAACATAATGTATAAACACCGTTTAATTAATTATATTAATATACAATTTTTATAAAACCCACTCACATTTTCTTAAAAACCCCTCACATGTTTTATAAAACCCCCTCATAATTTTCATTAAAGCCCCTCCCAATTGATTTAGATTAGGAATTCGATGGTCATTAATCTTTCTAAAATTGTTTTTGAAATTGAATAATTTTGAAATTGAAGGTTGTGATTGGTTAATTAATACTCAATTTATGATTATTTTTAAAAAATTTACATGCCTTTTATATATAGGTATAGATAGATAGATAGATGACTAATGCATTTTTGTGTTAAAATAGTAATTAATAACATGATGAGAAATTTGATTACTTTTAAAATGGATAATTTTTTTAGCGTCAAACGAAGATCACACGTATATAATAATACTAGGTTTCAAGCCCGTGTAAACACGGGTCAGAATGTAAGATCTTCGACATATGCTTTTATATTTCTATGTTTTGAGTAATATATAGCTTGTTAATCGAATGTTAACATATAGGTTTACAAATTTATTCTTTTAATTAAATAAAGTTAAAAAGCCAAAAGTAGTTTATGTATTCAAACAACTTAAAATAAGCAATCACAATCACCATTTTAGATTAAAGCACTTATATTAAAAGAAATGACAATAAAACCGGGAAGAGTAACTCAAAAAGTATGATTTTATATCTCTATGTTTTGAGTAAGCTAATATTTGGTAATCGAATGTTAGTATATAGGTTTACAAAATTATTCTTTTAATTGAGTAAGCTTTAAAAAAGCGAAAGTAGTTTATATATTCAAACAACTTAAAATAAGCAATCGCAGACACTCTTTTAGATTAAAACACTTATGATGGAGGTAACAGTTTGCAACAAAGTGTCCAAGTTATGCTACATCCGGAAAATCATACGGGTGAGGGATCAAGAGTTTTTTCAATAACTCAAGGGGCTCATAGTTACGTAGGGAAAACTAATCATTATAAATTAAATTCAAACTTATTTGATTACAACTAAAAACAATATCTTTTAATTAAATATGAAGTTTACTCAAGTGTAAATCTTCCACAGTCCTGCATAATTTGGATCATACAATCTTCTATGAAGTTTCCGACCACACCTCTATCCAAAAGAAAAAAATGGAACCAGATTACATACATATAATTACTATGTGAAATTAGATATTTTAGAACTAAGAAAGTGTTTGGTAAATCAATAGGAAATGATGGTTCATACATGTACTAATATGAAATATTTTATGGCTCGTAAATGTAAGAAACCAATATGTAAGATACATGAACATTCAATTTTAAGTATTATCATGCTTTTATATAAAATAACTGATCATTCAGCTAGTACCTATAAATAATTGGATCATTCAAGTAGGTTATAGCATATGAGATAGTGTTTAAAGTGGAGTTTATTGCATTTAAATAGTCAATACAAAGGTCATATATTACGCAATTATCTTTAGTGATTAATATTCATAAATCCAGTCTTTACAATCCGTGTCATAAACCTAGTCTTTGCAATCCTTTGTTAACCTATTTGAGATCTAATCAAAATCCTTGATTTGGATGTCTAGCAACACCATTTTAGAAATAGACTTTTAGTTGACAAATATTAACTCATTCATTCCCTTCCAGAATAGATACAAGCTGGCATATGGTGTGGGGCTTTCCAAACGGTTACCTTGACCCAGCATCAAATCATAACAGTTTAATACCTTTTTAATGTCCATTAAGCTCATTTTATCCATTATCCATCATCCTAATAACATCTCTTAAACTTTACTTGAAACCCACAATTAACTAAAACAATATATCTATTAATAGACCCAAGAAGAAAAGACGACCAAATGATGATTATAGATAATAAAACCGGGAAGAGTAACTCAAAAAGTATGATTTTATATCTCTATGTTTTGAGTAAGCTAATATTTGGCAATCGAATGTTAGTATATAGGTTTACAAAATTATTCTTTTAATTGAGTAAGCTTTAAAAAAGCGAAAGTAGTTTATATATTCAAACAACTTAAAATAAGCAATCGCAGACACTCTTTTAGATTAAAACACTTATGATGGAGGTAACAGTTTGCAACAAAGTGTCCAAGTTATGCTACATCCGGAAAATCATACGGGTGAGGGATCAAGAGTTTTTTCAATAACTCAAGGGGCTCATAGTTACGTAGGGAAAACTAATCATTATAAATTAAATTCAAACTTATTTGATTACAACTAAAAACAATATCTTTTAATTAAATATGAAGTTTACTCAAGTGTAAATCTTCCACAGTCCTGCATAATTTGGATCATACAATCTTCTATGAAGTTTCCGACCACACCTCTATCCAAAAGAAAAAAATGGAACCAGATTACATACATATAATTACTATGTGAAATTAGATATTTTAGAACTAAGAAAGTGTTTGGTAAATCAATAGGAAATGATGGTTCATACATGTACTAATATGAAATATTTTATGGCTCGTAAATGTAAGAAACCAATATGTAAGATACATGAACATTCAATTTTAAGTATTATCATGCTTTTATATAAAATAACTGATCATTCAGCTAGTACCTATAAATAATTGGATCATTCAAGTAGGTTATAGCATATGAGATAGTGTTTAAAGTGGAGTTTATTGCATTTAAATAGTCAATACAAAGGTCATATATTACGCAATTATCTTTAGTGATTAATATTCATAAATCCAGTCTTTACAATCCGTGTCATAAACCTAGTCTTTGCAATCCTTTGTTAACCTATTTGAGATCTAATCAAAATCCTTGATTTGGATGTCTAGCAACACCATTTTAGAAATAGACTTTTAGTTGACAAATATTAACTCATTCATTCCCTTCCAGAATAGATACAAGCTGGCATATGGTGTGGGGCTTTCCAAACGGTTACCTTGACCCAGCATCAAATCATAACAGTTTAATACCTTTTTAATGTCCATTAAGCTCATTTTATCCATTATCCATCATCCTAATAACATCTCTTAAACTTTACTTGAAACCCACAATTAACTAAAACAATATATCTATTAATAGACCCAAGAAGAAAAGACGACCAAATGATGATTATAGATAATAAAACCGGGAAGAGTAACTCAAAAAGTATGATTTTATATCTCTATGTTTTGAGTAAGCTAATATTTGGCAATCGAATGTTAGTATATAGGTTTACAAAATTATTCTTTTAATTGAGTAAGCTTTAAAAAAGCGAAAGTAGTTTATATATTCAAACAACTTAAAATAAGCAATCGCAGACACTCTTTTAGATTAAAACACTTATGATGGAGGTAACAGTTTGCAACAAAGTGTCCAAGTTATGCTACATCCGGAAAATCATACGGGTGAGGGATCAAGAGTTTTTTCAATAACTCAAGGGGCTCATAGTTACGTAGGGAAAACTAATCATTATAAATTAAATTCAAACTTATTTGATTACAACTAAAAACAATATCTTTTAATTAAATATGAAGTTTACTCAAGTGTAAATCTTCCACAGTCCTGCATAATTTGGATCATACAATCTTCTATGAAGTTTCCGACCACACCTCTATCCAAAAGAAAAAAATGGAACCAGATTACATACATATAATTACTATGTGAAATTAGATATTTTAGAACTAAGAAAGTGTTTGGTAAATCAATAGGAAATGATGGTTCATACATGTACTAATATGAAATATTTTATGGCTCGTAAATGTAAGAAACCAATATGTAAGATACATGAACATTCAATTTTAAGTATTATCATGCTTTTATATAAAATAACTGATCATTCAGCTAGTACCTATAAATAATTGGATCATTCAAGTAGGTTATAGCATATGAGATAGTGTTTAAAGTGGAGTTTATTGCATTTAAATAGTCAATACAAAGGTCATATATTACGCAATTATCTTTAGTGATTAATATTCATAAATCCAGTCTTTACAATCCGTGTCATAAACCTAGTCTTTGCAATCCTTTGTTAACCTATTTGAGATCTAATCAAAATCCTTAATTTGGATGTCTAGCAACACCATAGTAGAAATATACTTTTAGTTGACAAATATTAACTCATTCATTCCCTTCCAGAATAGATACAAGGTGGCATATGGTGTGGGGCTTTCCAAACGGTTACCTTGACCCAGCATCAAATCATAACTGTTTAATACCTTTTTAATGTCCATTAAGCTCATCTTATCCATTATCCACCATCCTAATAACATCTCTTAAACTTTACTTGAAACCCACAATTAACTAAAACAATATATCTATTAATAGATCCAAGAAGAAAAGATGACCAAATGATGATTATAGATATTAGATAGTCATTTACCGAGAATTATAAGAAATCTATATATAATAAATATATTTAAAACACCAATCTTTTAAATCATAAATAATGCAAGCAATATGAAGCATTTGATAATCTTCATAAGCGACTGAAAAGTTAAATGTAACGCTGATCAACTGGAAACAACATTTTAAAACCGGACCGGCCCGTCGGTTAATCGGGAACCGGACTTGCCTACGGTTCAACAACTGACCGAAAAATCGGATAAAAAAACCGGCCGGTTATGTGAAAACCGAAAAAAGCGTTTGAACCGGACTTACGATCGAACCGGAAACAGGTTACCAATTTCCAATCGTGATTTTATGTGGGGCAAAGCCATACTAATTGGCTTCCATGGTCCCTTTTTTATAAACATGATTTTCTCATGAAGTTTTTAGTACCTCTGATGTGGGACAAAAGTTTCATGTCTTATTTTTATAATTTTCTTTCTAACTGTATGACACATCAATTAGCAACCCTCCCTAATTAACTTGCATTTCAAAATTAGACCTCAATCTTACATGCCACTTAGGATTACATACATCCTAAGTTAGAAAGGATTGGAAACAACATTTTAAAACCGGACCGGCCCGGCGGTTAACCGGGAACCGGACTTGCCTACGGTTCAACAACTGACTGGAAAATTGGATAAAAAAACCGGTCGGTTATTTGAAAACCGAAAAAATCGTTTGAACCGGAAACAGGTTAACCATTTCCAAACGTGAGTTTTTATGGGGCAAAGCCATACTAATTGGCTTCCATGGTCCCTTTTTTATACACATGATTTTCTCAAGAAGTTTTTAGTACCTCCGATGTGAGACAAAAGTTTTATGTCTTATTTTTAGAATTTTCCTTCTAATTGTATGCCACATCAATTAGCAACCCTCCCTAATTAACTTGCATTTCAAAATTAGACCTCAATCTTACATGCCACCTAGGATTACATACAACCTAAGTTAGATAGGATTGGAAACAACATATTAAAAACCGGACCGACCCGGCGGTTAACCGGGAACCGGACTTGCCTACGGTTCAACAACTGACTGGAAAATCGGATAAAAAAAAAGGCCGGTTATGTGAAAACCGAAAAAATCGTTTGAACCGGAAATTGGATTGGGATTGCTGGAATTGGGTTTGGATTGCAAATGGACTGAACAGGGGGCTGTTTATCGCACACTGACTGTAAATTGGTTACTACGGCCGTAGTAAGTTTTCCCTACGGCCGTAGGAGGGTGTTCTATAAAAATGGTCCTACGGCCGTAGGACATTTTTACTACGGCCGTAGGGACTGTCTGTTATGAACAGTGCACTGTTGTGCTGTTTTTCGACGTTTTGTCGTACGGGATGCTCGTTTAGGATTCTGATTAGTCTAATGGCATTATTAGGGGTATCATATTAGTTTATTAGTTAATGTACTTGTGTGAAGTGACTAAACACGAGTATTATCTTATAGGTAAGCTGTACGACCCGGAAGAAGAGCGCGACGATCACGATTTTTGTTTGCTTTAGTCTCTAGCCTCACAGGTGAGTATAGGATAACATACTAATTAATATAATCGTATTACATGTTATTTGTATGTGCAAGTAATTCCATGAAATGTACTTAACACTGTTGTATGCTTGAAATGCGTACTGTATGCTATATTTATGCATGACATACGTAACCATTGAATCATGATTATAATATGATATGTATGAGCGCTATGAGGCCCTGAATGGGTCAATTATGTGTTTGTGATCGGATCCGAGATATGGGGGCTATTTGTAGTCCTTGAACGAGGCCAGACTGCGGTCTGGGATGCCTTGAGGCCTGCGGGTCGATGATAGCGTCAACGCTACCTAGATAGGTATTTAGGGTTTGGCTAGCCCAATGTTCCTCGTGCGATGAGGGGGATCAGTTGATTGTTGTACCCCATGGAGTCTATGGCTCCATAACGCAACGGTGGACCGCTACCCACTCACCCACCCGCGCGGTTGATGTGTCTGGTTTCCCCAGTTAGGAGTGTTGAGCCGGGCTCGCTACCCTGCAAGATTATGCTTCCTTCTGGCTGTGCCAGCTCATCGCGAGATGCTAGGATAGCACTGTTTGATATATTGATGATATGTTATATGTTTGTATTACTGATTATGCTATCTTATGCTCACTAGCTTTAATTAGCTAACAGATACTCTTCCCATGACTGCAGATGACACTTAGGCGTGTGAGCTTTGGGTACCTGCTGGATGTTAATTATCTTTTGGAGGAACACTTGTCTTAGTTATTTTTTAATTTCTATTTATGTTTGTATAAACTTGGTTAAGTGGTCGGTGAACAGTTTCGTAACACCAACTAATCTTTTGTATACTGTGGCTGATTTTTTGGTTGTAATTATAGCCACTTTTATATTTCCGCTGCTATTACTGAGTTTTGAAAAACAGGTTTGGCTTAAGTTCAGTTTACAAACGGATCCACGCAGTTTGGATCCTTGAATTTCTATTATTAAAATGAAAAATCTGGTTTTCAAAAGCGAGGTGTTACATTTTAGTACCTCCGATGTGGGACAAAAGTTAATTTTTATAAGTTTCTTTCTATTTGTATGCCACGTCAATTAGCAACCCTCCCTAATTAACTTGCATTTCAAAATTAGACCTCAATCTTACATGCCACCTAGGATTACATACAACCTAAGTTAGATAGGATTGGAAACAACATTTTAGAACCGGGCCGGCCCGGCGGTTAACCGGGAACCGGACTTGCCTACGGTTCAACAACTGACTGGAAAATCGGATAAAAAACGGCCGGTTATGTGAAAACCGAAAAAATCGTTTGAACCGGACTTACGATCGAACCGGAAACAGGTTACCCATTTCCAATCGTGATTTTATGTGGGGCAAAGCCATACTAATTGGCTTCCATGGTCCCTTTTTTATAAACATGATTTTCTCATGAAGTTTTTAGTACTTCCGATGTGGGACAAAAGTTTCATGTCTTATTTTTATAATTTTCTTTCTAATTGTATGCCACATCAATTAGCAACCCTCCCTGTAACACCGCTATTTTTATTTTTTTAACCATGCGGAAGCGAATACAAACAACTACAAACCTATTCACATAGGTAGTATAAATATTAAGTAATTAAACTGATACCAAAATATTTGTATCCCAAACTCGGCGTTACATAGTTTACAACAGGCTCGACCGACACAAAATATCAGAGTGCAGTTCAAACATTCCCAAAAGCAAACACAACAACCGGCCAACAGCCAAACTTACCGCAACCTGCAAAGGGAGAGTTTATGTGGGGGATTAGCATAAAGCTAAGTGATGGAGATTTAACAAACGAACAGCAGCAGTTACAACAAGTAACGACATACAATCAGATCACATAGTTGTCATCAAACAATTATCACCCAGAGGACCGGCGGTGTTGCAACACCTTCAACCAAATGCCGGTCTAGCATAGGTTTACCGATAGCGTAATGCTACTCAGATCAGTTAATCATTTCTAAACACATTAGAAACCTTTAATTGAATTTGATAGCAAACAAGCGCCCAGCCTACAAAACTGTCGCGGCTGACCTCCTTCAAACAACTCAAAGTGTCCAACATCACAGTTGTCCCCGATTACAAAGCACGTATACAGATCAATTCATATTCTCAAAACATAATTCAGCGATTACTATCATATATCAAGAATCATCAAATTATCGTGCTGAACATTCTGCTCATAGAATCTAGCATAAAACATTGCAACCGTAATCGTTACAACTAGCACAAATTCGTGAGTTAAAAGTCCACTCACCTGTGTCCTTGCCAATCCAAGATCCACACTCAGTTGTCTCATATCACTGAGTCTTTGAGTTCCCTGAGAGCACAATATAAACAAGTCAATAACTCAAATCATAGTTAACTCCAAAAGTCAAACCAATTCACCACCAAGTCAAAGCTTACTCATTTAGAATATCCATGTAAGTCATAAGCAGTATGTAGCAGTCAACGAAATATTCATAAGTGTCATCTATTTCCCATTATTCCGCAAATGGGTCAAAAACCCAACCCGTTAGACTTCATAATACCAAACCAGCTTGAAACATATCAAATACCATTTAGGAGTGCTTCATAAATCATATGAGACATATAGAAATCAACGGATCATAAACTCAGGCTATCTAACATCATTTCACGAATTAAGCATGCAATTAGCATATAGAATCCAATCTTGAAGCATCATTAGTAAACCCTCTCATATATACCATATAATCAGAACTTAACTCATTTAAGTTAATCACACAGATCATAAGCAACATACAATTTTTAACAGAACATGTTTCATCATCTAAATCATTCATATATATATCCTAAATCATGCATGAATATCTCAACATCATACAACAACAAACTGAATTAACATTCGAGTCACTACGCACGGGGTGGATTCACTGCGCACGTGCTGAACGCACTACGCACGGGCTGGACAAACTACGCACGTAGAGAACTCAAATACACTTAACATGTTTCACACACTACGCATGCAAAGGACACTGGTACGCACGGAGTGGACCACACTACGTACGACCAAAACTCATCGACTTCATCTTCTTCATCATGCACTTCGTACGAAGTGGAGCCACTACGCACGGAATGGACTTCACTTCGCACGGCTAAAACTCAACTTTTCAAGAACTTCTTAACCAAAACTCGACATACACAACACAGCCTCACCTCTTGCAACAGAATCTATATCTTGATCGAAATCCAGACGTTAACTCTCGTTTTAAGCTCGAAAACAGAATCAAGTATAAGTATATGGGTGTGTGTGCACAAATGAGGCTTTTCCTCTTCTCCAATTCGGCCAGAATCGAAAAGAAAACAAGGCACATGAACAAAGACTATATAAAGGGTTAAAACATATAAGATTTACACTACATAGTGCAAATACTGATTTCTGAGATACAGGAACCTAATTAAAGCGGTCCTTTTCAAGTCAATAGCATGCAACGAGTTATTATTTAGAACCCTCGTGTAAAACCAAATCATATGACATCAATATTACATAAAAACATTAAAATTAATGTTTCACCTTTTTATCTCGCGTTTCAATTAAAATTATCCTATCATATCGAATAAATAACAATTAATAATCAATTAATAAAAACAATTAAATATAAATTATACACAAATAGTTTACCATATACGCGTAAACTACCAGGCCCATTGAGAGGATGTTACACTCCCTACTTAACTTGCATTTCAAAATTAGACCTCAATCTTACATGCCACCTAGGATTACATACAACCTAAGTTAGATAAGATTTGAAACAACATTTTAAAACCGGACCGGCCCAGCGGTTAACCGAGAACCGGACTTGCCTACGTTTCAACAACTGACTGGAAAATCGGATAAAAAAAACGGCCGGTTATGTGAAAACCGAAAAAATCGTTTGAACCGGACTTACGATCGAACCGGAATTTCCAATCGTGATTTTATGTGGGGCAAAGCCATACTAATTGGCTTCCATGGTCCCTTTTTTATAAACATGATTTTCTCATGAAGTTTTTAGTACCTCCGATGTGGGACAAAATTTAATTTTTATAAGTTTCTTTCTAATTGTATGCCACATCAATTAGCAACCATCCCTAATTAACTTGCATTTCAAAATTAGACCTCAATCTTACATGTCACCTAGGATTACATACAGCCTAAGTTAGATAGGATTGGAAACAACATTTTAAAACCGGACCGGCCCGACGGTTAACCGGGAACCGGACTTGCCTACGGTTCAACAACTAACTGGAAAATCGGATAAAAAAACGGCCGGTTATGTGAAAACCAAAAAAATCGTTTGAACCGGACTTACGATCGAACCGGAAACAGGTTACCCATTTCCAATCGTGATTTTATGTGTGGCAAAGCCATACTAATTGGCTTCCATGGTCCCTTTTTTATAACCATGATTTTCTCATGAAGTTTTTAGTACATCCGATGTGGGACAAAAGTTTCATGTCTTATTTTTATAATTTTCTTTCTAATTGTATGTCACATCAATTAGCAACCCTCCCTAATTAACTTGCATTTCAAAACTAGACCTCAATCTTACATGCCACCTAGGATTACATACAACCTAAGTTAGATAGGATTGGAAACAACATTTTAAAAACCGGACCGGCCCGGCGGTTAACCGGGAACTGAACTTGCCTACGGTTCAACAATCCATGGTCCCTTTTTTATAAACATGATTTTCTCATGAAGTTTTTAGTACCTCCGATGTGGGACAAAATAACCAGAAAAACCAAAACCAATTAAAACTACAAGCCCAAAATAAGTTAAAATGCCACATCACATCCCAAATTATTTCATTTCAAAAACTTGAATTTTTCTCAATCAAATAGCATTGCCACATAGGCAAGAGTACATTTTAACTTATAGAAGATATAGATAACTTTTTACTCCTGTAAAATTAAAAACTATTTTTTTTCTCCCTCCTATATTTAATACTTGAGTTAATTATTGAAATGGTCCCTGTGGTTTGCCAAAAATATCCTTTTTAGTACTTTATGACAAAAATTGATTTGTTTGGTCCCTCTGAATGTCATTTTGTATCATTTTTGGTCTTTTAACTAACTTTCCGTTAGTTTTTCAGTTAGTTTTGTCTTTTCAGTTAGCTAAATGACCAAAAATGATACAAAATGACAAACAGAAGGACCAAACACATCAACTTTTATAATAAAGAACTAAAAATGATATTTTAAGCAAACCACATAACCATTTCAGTAATTAACTCTTAATACTTTGTTTAAACATACATATTTTTTTTGTGTATACTAATTTTTTTGTATGTACAAATCATAACGGTTTGACACTTATTTTAATAACAATAAAATATGTTTAGAAGACGTGTTTGAAAAAGATTAAAATTGTCGGTTTTAAAAACCTTGTTTGGGTGTTTGCTACATAGACTTTATGTGGTATCTAATTGTATGTTTATGTAAAGATTAAGTGATATACGATTCCAAATACGGTTGGGAACTATATGTGTATAAGTCTACTTAATAATTATCAAAATTACGTATACATGTATTTTTGTAGTTGAAACACACTGGTATAGGGGATATTTGAATCTAAATAATAACTTTTTTTTATGGGAGAGTTAATCTTGGTTAAAATAAATAAATAACAATTAATGATAATAACTCATTATTATTGATATTTTAGTTATTTATATATTTTTCTAATTAATGAGCCATTAATGAATCATACCATATTATTAGCTGTTGATTTGTCTTAATCAAATGATAATATTGATTCATTTGAAAACCGTCTTTAATACGAGAACGGGGAGAAATAATCTTGAGCGTTGCTTAAGATAAATCAATGACTAATAATGTTAATTGTTCATCGGTGACACACGATTGACGGATATTTTGGAAAAATTAAATCTTATTAAAAATGACTTATCCACTCGAACGTAATTCACGGTTGAGTAAATATAAAAATAACCAAAATATACTTATTAACGAGTCATTAATAGTGATTACAAATAATTTGCATTAATAAATAGTTTGTAAATGAATTTCTCCTTTTAAATATACACCTAATAATTTTTCTATTTAGTGTATTAATCGCATTTGATTAAATATAGTATGCATCTAGCATATAGATCTAGTTTTTTAATATGATTTATTATGTTTCAAAAGTTTGTTGTTTATTTTTTATTTTAAATTAAAAAAAGAATAATTTAGTCAAATTTCTTATTCATACCGGTTTTTCCGTGTTCTTTTTAATAAAGATATTTTTCATGCAACCTTATCATAACTATTTATACAGTAAAATAACAGATACATAAAATTGCGTTGCTCAATAAACTTATGACTATAAAGAGGCTTTAATGCGAAAAAACACACATGAAAGTTATTCAATATAATAATATTAATTTACAAATAAAATTATTGTTTGTCATAAAAATTTCAAGGGTGGTTTAGTAATTTTATCAAATTTGGTCAAATTTTGCTTTAAAAACATGTGATATATATATATATAGGGTGGGGATCTAATGCGAACGGTTCTCACATTGCGAACGATGCCAACACCTGAGATGCACTAGAACAAACCATTGCATCTAGATGCAACAAAATTAAATGGGGCAAAAATCACAGGAGAAAGTGCGACAGATGAGGCAATCGTCTTGGAAGAAGTAGTTACCAGCAAGAGTTCAATTGAGTAGTACCACCAAAAATCATAGGGCTATGATTACTTACCTTATGTTCGATTGAATAGTTACCAGCAAGAGTTCTTTCAAAAATTGCTTCAATTTCATATTTGGGCAGAGCTTCAATTTCATATTTGGGCAGATGAGTCAATCGCCTTGGAAGGAGGAAGGAGGAAAAGATGGATCCCCTCGTGTACGCTAGGGAGCGGCGGAGGTGAGGCGGTGAGGATGATGGTGGGGATGAGACGGTTAAGGCCGAGGTGAAGGTGAGATAAAGGTAGGGCGGAGATGGCCATTGGATCGTTGCCGTTCGTATCAGATCCTCTTCTTGTAATTTTACTGCATCTAGATGCAGTGGTTTGTTCTAGAAAAGTGTTTTGCAGGTGTTCGCACGGTGCGAACGTTTCTATCTGATCCTTTGTCTATATATATATATATATATATATATATATATATATATATATATATATATATATATATATATATATATATATATATATATATATATATATATATATATATATATATATATATATATATATATATATATATATAGGGTAAGGATCCAATAGAAACAGTCTTAAATTGTGCAACGGTAGAAACACTGCATCTGGTATAGTAGAAAGACTGCATCTAGTATTAATATAGTGCAAAAAGCTTGAAAGATCGTAATTTGACAATAGTATAATAAGATTTGACTTTCAATTATGTCATTTTTATTTAAATCAATATATTTTATAGAAATAGAATTAAATGCAGCAAAAAGTAGTGCATCCAAAAAATGTTGCATCTGATGCACCATTTTTATTAAAGTAACGAAATCACTACATTTAGCTTAAAATCATTATATCTCGTCTAAAAACCATAATTCTATTAGAACTTAGTGCATCTTATTCAAAGTACTCAATAGTTCTTATTTAAAAAATAACTATACTTCACTTTAAAATACTGCATCTAAAAAAACAAATCTGCTACAAATCTACAATTTCAATTACAATCCATCTCAAATTAAATAAAAAGTAAAAAAAAAATCAAATTTACTTATTAAATTATATCCAGCCGCAACATTTGACTCATGTTTGAAAAAAATTGTGTTTCAAAGTGATATGCCACTGTTCGCAATAGTTCGCATTTCTTCAGCGTTCGCATTTGATCCGTTATATATATATATATATATATATATATATATATGGTGAGAGGTTCAAATGAGAACTTTAATTAAATAAGAATGAAAGACTCAATCACAGTCGTCCAATTTTCTCTCCTTCAATGTTATTGCCCACTCATGAATTCATCACATGTACCATGCGACACTCTATCACCACACGCTCTCTATCCATGAATTTCACTTACAAAATGAACGGCTGAGATTGAATCTCCCATTCTCATTTAATTTCTCATTCCCTTCTAACCTTCTCTATGTATGTGTGTGTGTGTATATATATATATATATATATATATATATATATATATATATATATATATATATATATATATATATATATATATATATATATATATATATATTACAATAGTAATGATTTATTAAAGGGAGTTGAGACATAGGATTCTTGAGAGTTGAAGGGTGGGAAGTAGTTTGTTTGTGGCAGTGCACGTTGGGCCAGTGACAAAACAGTTTGTGAATCACAACAAAAAACTAATAAGAAAAAGCTGCTCAAATTATATAAAGAATCTTGTGAACATATGGTGCCATAATTAATGAATTAATATTTTTCAATATTACCTAATAAATATAAATAATTTAATATTTTAATATCGTTTTGTTTATCTGAAAACCATTTCTAGAATGATGTCATGTTTATGGTGGGAAATATATTAAGTTATGCATTTTAAATATTGGATCAGTTTTTAGTAATGAAACATGAGGAATAGTTTGGCGTTATGATTAACTTCACATCTAACATAGA
This sequence comes from Pulicaria dysenterica, assembly GCA_947179395.2. Taxonomy (NCBI): domain Eukaryota; kingdom Viridiplantae; phylum Streptophyta; class Magnoliopsida; order Asterales; family Asteraceae; genus Pulicaria; species Pulicaria dysenterica. The sequence goes on along the minus strand of OX359292.1, from coordinate 75,437,747 downwards.
AGAGCTAAACCGTATAACCCATAATTTTATGTCATATGAAAAGGTTTAATCTTTTGATCTTTATCGTATACATTACACTATTAATATTATAAGAAAACTTGATTATTGACTAAATATTTGCTAAAGTAAGTTCATAGTATTGCTATTTTATATTTTGTGAATCATATTTATATCTAAAGATTTAGTAATCTCTTTACTTCTTTAGAGTTTTGGATCAAAATGGGCTAAATGATGGGATGGAGATGGACAGATGATTGGGCTTAATGTTAAGGCTATTTTGTCACATATTGACAACCTCTAATCTTGTATAGGTGGGAAAATTAGATGGGTTGTATCATGAATGATAGATCTAAAATTGCTTTTGGGACAAGTCTAAATGGGGTTCATTATTGACTAAATATAAAATACATGTTTCTGATCCTTTTTTTTTGTGCAGAAAAACAATAAGCAAATGAAGATTCAAACATCTCATTTTTTTTTCTTTCTAAATCTCGTTGTTTTCAACTTCTTGTTAGGATCAAGTGGATATTTTTTACTTTTAAGTCATTACAATGGGTTAAGATGGATCAATCGTAAAACTTTAATATTATTTTAGATTTACTTATATAATTATATAGATAATTTTAGATAAAATGTTGCATAATTTGAAGAATGATGAATAAAGTATAAAATATTGTACAAACAAGTATAATTTTTTTGATCCTAACTCACTTAATACTTATTATTATAGAACCACACATTCTAACTTGAACCCATTTTGACCCGTAACCCAAACCGACCCTCCCCGCCTCTTTTGACATGTATTAAAATAGGTTGATGTTGGTATAAAATAGGTTATACCTTTCACATAATTAATTGGTAAATTGGAATAATATTTTGGAGCAATTTTAATTTCTTGAAAGTTTATTAACAAATCAAATGCATTAGGAGTTTGGAAAATGACACAACCATAATATCGCTTGCAGCTACAAGCTAAAGAATAAGTCTATTGGCTCATCTTTTCATCTTCGTCGTCAGGCATTTCGTCATAACCATGCTCAACTAACAAGCAAGTTAAAAAAAATTGTGCGCTAAAACAACAACAAATAACCGCAAATAGTGAAACTGATTTCCAACTGGGTCCCTTTGGTGTTCGAGAAGAAATCCTAATTTTCAACTTCTTTAGTTAGATGGTGATGATGAGGACGACGACGACGATGAGGACGAGACCGACGACAAATAGGTACATTTATTCTAGTGACTTTGTGAGATTTGGTTTACATTATTGATACATTATAGTGTTAGTACATTTGGTTTAGATCAAACTTGATTTCACTTAAAATATCGTGTTTTCTTACATTAAGGTTATGTATTTGATACGTCATTTTATGTACATTTGTTTATGTACATTTGTTTAATTTTATTATAGCGTGTTTTTGCAATGTACTTCTAGCAATACTTAGGTTTAAAAAATGTAGAAATTATTAGAGTATGTTTTCGCTATGTAATACTAGCGACGACTGTTGTTGTCACATAATATAAATACATGAAATAATCTAAATATGTCTTTAATACTAGCGTGGAATGACATGTTATTTAATGATACTTCATATGTCTTTAATACTAGCGTGGAATGGCATGTTATTTGATAATACTTCATAAAACTCTATAATAAAATTAAAATTACATTTATTAATTCATTAGAGGGCCATCTATTGACCATAATGTGTTGAATGAGCATTCAACTCATTTTATGCATTTCACTCCACATCATCATTATACAATTCATGCAACACTTATTCCATGTCATGTCAACATCCATCCAACGCTCCAAAGTCCCCATTGGAGATGCTCTCATGGGTATTGATGGAAGATATATAACTCTAATAAGTTACTATTCTAGCTTTTGATATTAGAATAATAAAAACCCTGTAAGTATAATGTATCATAATGAATATTATTTATAGAGTATAAAGGTAGGATATAAACCTTAAAATAAAATTTTTAATGGACCAAAACTCAACTATTCAAAACTCTAAATTACATTTTTACTAATAAATCGTGATAATTTTTTTCTTCTCTTATATAAATACCAATCCTCTCCCTTTTTATTTTTCCATACTACCAACTATTCTCTACCAAAATAATTTTCTCCCTCAAACTTTCTTCTACAACAAAAAAGACATCATCGTCATCTTCATTGTCTTCATCGTCATGATGGGGAAATTCTAAAAGCCCTCTTAGTTTTGGTGATTATCAATGTACTATTGTGTTAGTGGTATATATATAGGAGAGAGTTATTATAATAATTATCTATGTAAGAATGAAAGAATAAATTCTAGCCATTAATTAGATATTGATCAATTAAATCTGACAATCGTAATCACACATCACAATTCATGACCGTCGCAAATCATGGTTGGATTATGAATATAATGAGGGACAATTGTAAATTATCCGATCAAATCAAATGGAGGGTCAGGATTAAGTCGCCCATTCCTACTTAAATATACATTATATATATATATATATATATATATATATATATATATATATATATATATATATATATATATATATATATATATATATATATATATATATATATATATATATATATATATATATATATATGTATGTATGTATGTATATATGGGAAGGTTCAAATGAGAATGAGAAATTAATTGAGAATGGGAGACTAAATCTTAGCCGTTTATTTTGTAAGTGGAATTCATGGATGGAGAGCGTGGGGGAATCGAGTGTGGCAGGGTACATGTGAGGAATTCATGGGTGGACAATGACATTGAAGGAGGGGAATTGGACGGCTGAGATTGAGTCTCTCATTCTCAATTAATTTAAGGTTCTCATTTGAACCTTCTACTATATATATATATATATATATATATATATATATATATAGGGGAATGTTAATTTGAGAATCGATTTTAGTGTGAATACAACGAGAATCAATCTTGGCCATTAATTGGATAAGTTGAATTTATGGATGTAGAGCGTGAGGGGGATCAAGTGTGGCAGATTGCATGTGATGACATGATGAATTCATGGTTGGGTGATGACTTTGAAGGAGGGGGAATTGGACGGTTCAGATTGGTTCTCGCGATTCTCGCTTTAAAAATGGTTCTCAAATGAACCTTTTCCAATATATATACAGAACCGATTCTAGTGTGAGTATCGCGATAACCAATCTTAGCTGTTGATTTGATAAGTGGAATTTACGGATGTAGAGCGTGGGAGGATCAAGTGTGGCATGGTGCATGTGATGAATTCATGGGTGGCTAATGACATTGAAGGAGAGAGAATTGCACGGCTCAGATTGGTTATCGCAATAAAAATGGTTCTCAACAAGCTTAGTTTAGTTTTGTGTATTGTATGTAACCGAATTATAAACGGTATAATTTCAAGACATAAGAATTATGTTTGTTTGTTACACAAAGAAAAGGTATCAAGAAAGTTGATTTGGCGTTTAAGTGTCAACTAAAGCCATATGAATGGATCTCAAACAGGTTTAAAGGGAAAAAACTAATTCTTTAGTGTGCTGTTTGACAGATCCATGAGGAAAAAAGCATGGGTCTTCAATTTTTTAAAATCCGTTCGGACCTGCCCTTTGTGGGGGAAGGGGGGGTGTCAAGCGCCACCGGTCCTTCGACGGTTCGCAGTGTTAATTTTCGACTTTTTGAGACGATGCTACAAGTAAATTTTCTGGGTGCACCGGTGATGCCACCAAAATCAAAGGAAAAATGAAAGTTTTCTAAAAAAAATGATAAAAAATAGTTTAATCTTTCAATTTATACCTTTAAAATCAAGTTTTAGTTAACATGACTTCATATAAATTGTGTTTTGTTTTAAATTTTGGCCCTAAAATACCAGAATAACAGTCGAAATCTCGTTAATCCGACCCGATTAACCAGAAACCCGAGAAAAAACCCGAACCACACCCTCACTTTTATTTAATTTTATTTTCGCATTATATGTTGCTACCGGTCAAAAAAAATTCTGGGTCCGCCCCTGATCAGATGTACTGAGTGGGTCAAAGGATCCCTTACTCATTAGTTTAACCGATCAGAGCACCGGATCAACCCGGTTTTCAAAACGTTTATATTCTCTAAAAATATGCAAAACATGTAAAGGGTTAACATATGCAAAAAATCCATCAGATGCAATCCCTTTTTATGATCTCCATACAATGATCAATGATTATATTCTTTAAAAGCACAGACAAATATATATACATTCAAAAAGGGGAGTTTCAATCTTAGTGACACTGTTTGATTTTTATAAACAATTATTAATATGGGATTTGAATGATTTTAAGTTATTGAGTAAATTCTATCACATGATAAATAAAATAATGAAATTTATGGTCAGAGCACTTTGGGCTAGACATGGGCCCTGAGGACCGACCGGACCGGTCCAAGAAAGACCGCCCGAACCGAACCGGTCCAAGACCGGACCGAGACCGAAAATGACGTAAGCGGTCCGAACCGGTCCAGAACCGGTCCAAGATCCGAACCGGTCCAAAACGGTCCAGGACCGGTCCAAGACCGAACCGGTCCAAACTCGGTCCGAACCGGTCCAAGACCGGTCCAATGCCCAACGGTCGAAGTTCAAAATGCAACGGCTCTTTTTTCGGTCCAAACCGGTCCAAACCGGTCCAGAACCGGTCCAAACCGGTCCGAGCCGGTCCGAACCGGTCCCCAACGGCTAGTTTCCGATTTTTTTTTTTTTTTTTTTTTCAATTCTTCCTATAAATACCCCCCATTTGGTTGCCATTTTTCTCCTACACCTTCTCTAAACCACTTATTCTCTCATTCTTTCTTCTTTCTTCTTTCTCTCAAGATTTGCTTATAATTTGCAATTTTTCCAATTCAAGGATTTGTTTATAATTTGCTTCAAGAATCAAGGATTTGCTTATAATTTTTTGATTTGCTTCAAGAATCAAGATTATAAAAAATGGCGGGTGAAGGACCTAGCAATTTGAAAGCGGGTCGAAGTGATTTCAATATAAATCTCCCGTACGAAGAAGTTCCAAAAACAAATCGAGTTGCGGAAATTTGGAAGGATTTTGTGCAACTCAAACAAAATAACAAAAAATATGCGAAGTGTACGCATTGTGGAGGAATATTATCCGGCTCTAATTCTTCTCTCGCTCGGCATTTAGTAAGTATTCTTTTTTATATTTAAGTTTAGTTTATTTAAATACTAGTTTTTTTATATTTAAGTTTAGTTTATTTAAATACTTATTATATTTGTGAATTTAAAATTATAGGAATTCATGAAATTGAAAATATAGGAATTTATGAAATTGAAAATATTGGTGGACATCTTATTATATTTGTGAATTTAAAATTATAGGAATTTATGAAATTGAAAATATAGGAATTCATGAAATTGAAATTATAGGAATTCATGAGCCTAAAACAATTTGATGTAGTTCTAGTTATTCATAACTTAGTTATTCATTCTAATCGTAATACTAGTAGATATAACCCGGAGAGTGGTGTCTAGAATAGTCACGATCGGCTTGTGGTTGTTGGATTTTCCGAAAGGTTTTAAACCGAAAGGATTCTGCCCCCCGACTGACCTGCCTGGCCACTCTTTGCTTGGTAGTCAAACGTATTACTTTAGAATCAATAACTATAGTTTAATACTTGAATTAAATACATGAACTTGGTTAAATATAGTTTAGTACTTGAATTAAATACATGACCTTAGTTAAATATAGTTTACATTACTTGAACTTAGTTTATTCTAATATAAACTTTAAAAAATTAGACTAAATGCTTGGTGCGACAAGCCGCTGAGGTTGAGAGTCAAACTCAAGTTGATGGTCAAACATGGCGTTTCGATGCCGCTTTAGCTCAGGAATTAAGCATGCAGTTAACAATACAAGAAGCATTACCATTTGACTTCTTCTCCCGCCCAAGAGTCACAACTTTTATCAAAAAAGCTTTACAACCTCATTATTCCTCTGTAAGTCGAAGAACTCTTAAACGTAGAGCTATGACAAAATGGAAAATAATATATCAAGACTTAAAGGAATTCTTTACTAGATTCGATGGTAGAGTTTCTATAACCACCGATATTTGGACCGCTCCACATACAACCCATTATTCATTTATTTGTGTTACGGTACATTGGGTAGACCCTAATACATGGCTTATGCAAAAACGTATTATTGCTTTTGAAAACTTTCCTCACCCGCATGGAGGTGAACAAATTTACGATATTTTATTAAGGATTTTTAACGGTTTTGGAATAAAAGAAAAAATACTTTCAATCACCCTAGATAATGCTAGCAACAATACAAACGCTATGGGACGATTGAAACGGGTTTTAAACCCAATATGTGACGGGGAATTTTTGCATGTACGTTGTTGTTGTCATATTTTCAACATCGCGGTCCAAAAAGGTTTGGGGGCTATGGAAACTTGTCTTTTGAAATTTAGAAGATTAAATGAGACAATTTTTAAAAGCGGACCAGTCGCGTTCGAAAAATATGAACATTTTTGTAAAACAAAAAGAAGAAGATGTTTGAGACCTCTCATAGATATGCCCGTGAGATGGAACTCGACTTATAAAATGATAGGGCGTTTGATACAAAATAAGGATTTACTTACCGAATATCATCGAGAACACCTACCCCAATTATATGTATTTTTCGGGTCTCTAACTTGGGGTGATGGCAATGCCGAAGCTCCATTGCTAGAGTTCCCTTTTCTTGTTAAAAAAATAAATTAAGTTTCAACAATATGTAATTTTATTTTGTAATTGTATCGCAATGTTATTTATATGTTTTTATTAACTTGCAATTATATATGTTTATATTTTATAGTTTATAACTTGCATTTTTTTTAAATTAACAAGTCACTTTTTTTTTCAAACAAAAAAACGAATCGAAAACCGGAAAATTTTAAACCGAAACTAAAAAAAACCCGGAAATATCTAAACCGAACCGGAAAAATACCCGAACGAAAAACGGACCGGTCCAGGACCGAAGTCGGACCGGTCCGGACTTGGACCGGTCCGGAAGTGGTCTAGGACCGCCCGAAGACCGAATTTATCGAAATGGTCTTACGCGAAGACCGGTCCGCCGAGGACCGGACCGGCTCAGGACCGACTAGGTCCGGACCGGACCAGACCGGCTGTGGTCCAGGACCGGTCCAGGACCGATTTTGCCCATGTCTACTTTGGGCTGCTTTAAAATTACTGCCTTACTGGTTTGCAGATTGGACTTCAAATGGGCTAAATGATTAAATAAATAATTCATTTATTGGGCTTATTTTTTAAGACCACTTAGTCCTACACTTGCTTATGCCTGAATGCCTGATTGACAATCTTTAAGTAGGTGAAAAAAATAATAAAGCAAATTGGAATATTGGATCACATTGTTAATAGATAATTATACAATTATCGTTTGAATAAGTCATTTTGTCTTTTTCATTTTGGAAACTTACTTTGGATTTTATGCTAAAGTAGTTTCAGAATTTATACAAGTTAACATTAACTTAAGTATGTTAACTTTTATCTAAATTGTTCTATAAGTATGTTACCCTTTCTCGTAATCAAAATCACATTCTTTAAATATTTTTAATTTTTTAACATAATTAATGTAACAAAATACCATGTCCGAAAATAAATCACTCAGATCAGCTTACAATACAAACTAGATTGAAACCCGTGTGATACATAGTTGATTTTAAAAAAATCAACATTAATAATAAGATGTTTAATAATTATAAAAACAAGAAAAAAATGTAAAATTTAAAAAATTGCAAGAGACGACGTCAATACCAAGACCAACGGTGGAAGTGTTGACGTGATGGCAAAAAACGTGGTATCATGATAATAAAAACATGATTGTATTTCTTGTAAAAGTTATCAACTATTATTGTTACAATTAGGACAATAAGGTCAAATCTTTATCAGATATTTATAAATATTTCAAAATGATAAAACTAAAAATTTAGTTAAATATGCTATTTTAAAATATTATAAAACGTATATATAATATTTGTAAATTAGAGTAGAGATATATTATATGTTAAGATTCATATATAAATTACTATTAAAGTTAAAATTAGATCAAATTTTTATAAAAGAAAGTCCAAATTGAATTTCAATCTTCACCGAAATAAAGTATTCAAATTTGATAATTAAATTTTGTATCTAAATATATATAATAAAACTAGGTTATAAGCCCGTATAATTGCGGACTTCTATTTTAGGTTTTATTTGGTGAACATTTCATCTAATTAGACTTAAAAAATAAACTTTATAATTTTAGTATTTGAGCAATTACACCTAAAAGACTTGCAAAGATTTAATCAACAAAATATAGTAATTGAAAACAAAACTCATACGAACATTAAAATTATTGCCACTTTCAGCGATATTAAGTGATGCGTATGTTAAACCTGAGTTATTCAAAACGTGAGCTATAAGCTCATCGCATCTTCTTTTGTTGATAAAGTCTAAATTTTTTTGCATTCTTATTTGGTTGTATTATCTAACTTCGTTAATAAATGGAAAAAATATTTACAAGATAATGATGATCATCTATCTAAAATATGTTTGGGAAACAATACCAACATCAATAAAATTTCAATATAGCCTGAGAATCTAATCAAAAAACAGTTTTCTTTAAAAACAACAAAGCCCAACAAAAGTCTGTACAACATGACCTATATTCAACATGCAAAATTTGTGGTTAGCTTGAGCAATCAGATCCAAATTTTGATACCATACGAGAGAAAAAAAACTCTAAATCAATATTTAATATAAGCATGTAAGAAACATGAGTTGATCTGTTTGAAACATACGCATACGCACCAGGCTTCAGGAAGTCTAGAATGAAGCGAATGGCGGATGGAATTCGAGATGGCTTCTTTTAGAATACGATAGATAGAATCAGAGAAAGCGAAGGGACGAGGTAGATAGTTGGATCCTCCAACAGCTACAAGGTCCGTGAATCAAACACAGCATTAACAAATATAAAATATGTAATTACTCAGATAGATCTATGTTGAAATATAACAATAAAACACTTACTTGTTTCGAGATTTCGAGGATTTCAATTCAGTTGATTGAGGCCTGCAACTGCAGTCTCCTAAGACAAAAATTGTGTGGGTATGCGTCTGTCTTGAGGATACAACAAGCAATTCGGGTTAAAAGAACTCGAATCGATCAAACCATGTATGCTTCATGATGGATTTTTGTATGAAAAACTCAAGTTTTTAAGGGTGTTCTTCTTTTTTGTTTTGCCCAGAACGTATGACACACATATATACAAACTAATCATAAAACAGTTAGTTAACTAATTAACCATGTTAACTGTCAAAAAACCAATTTTGTTTCATCTTGCTTGACCCAATTGCACTGGTTTGAAAACTGGACCGGCCCGGCCGGTTGAACAGGTTCAACCGTGAACCGTGATTAAATCTGGTTCAAAAGTAGTGACTAAATCGGGCAACTGTGAACCGGGCGGTTTCACTAAAACCGGAATAAAACCGCTGAACCGGAGCAACCCGCATCAAACCGGCCTTTACTAAAGCATTTTAACTAAAACCAAAAGATGATAGGAGACCTAAAATAGGCAAGGACATCCTTCGGTTTGTTTCTTAGAAGTAATATGGGATCATAAAATATATATATAAATATGAAGATCTCCTTGTTTTGTCTCAGCTAGCTATGTGAGATATGGAGATCACCTAATTGAGTACCACATCAGATTTAGACTTTATCTAATTACATTGAATTTCAAATTTGAAGCTTAATTACACATGACACATAGGAAAATCAAGTTCTTAAGTTATATAGGATATAGATTGTTCGTATTATTCTTTTATTAATATTAAAAGATATCTATTTTTGCAACTTTGTCATTGATTATAATTAACATTCATGTAAAGTATAATAGTTACATAAAAACTCTAATATAATAACAATTTAATCTTTTTTTATGAAGAAAAAAAAACAATTCAAAAGGTTATATAAGCATCTAAGAACGTGTTTTTTAGGATTATCAAACCAACTGAATTACTTTGTACGAATAATATTTAAGTTTTACCCATAAAACTCTTTTTCCTTTATTACAACCACAAACGTCTTCTGCTTAGTGCTTAGTGGTTACGGTATCATCATAACTATTTTACTAGCCATTTAATGCTCATTTATTTTAGTATTTTCTTTCATCATCTTTGTAACTATATAAAAAGATAACTAAATTGGGTGATTTCATATCGACCTCATTGATAATCAGTGGCGGATCCAGGAATTTTTTTAGGGGGTTCACCACTGATCTCGAGTCTTTCCCGTATTTCGTCTGTCGGCTATTTTTTCATTGAAACATAAATTTGTCATTGGATTTGTGGGTTCACAACCTCACGCCAATGAATTTGTGGGTTCATATCCAAAATTTAGTTGATTCTCATATAAAAATTGTAAACATTTTATATATATAATTGATTTTTCAAAAAAAATGGTGGGTTCACCGCCACCCGGGGGGTCCTATGTGGATCCGCCCCTGTTGATAATCTAAACTGATCGAATCTGATCTGATATATATATATATATATATATATAGGGGAGGGTTCAAACGAGAACTGTTTTTCGTACGAGAATTGCGAGAACCAATTTCGGCCGTTCCTTGGATATGGGAACTTCATGGATGGAGAGCGTGGAGGGGATCAAGTGTGGCAGGGTGCATGTGAGGAATTCATGGGTGGACAATGACATTAAATGAGGGGGAATTGGACGGCTCAGATTGGTTCTCGCAGTTCTCGTACGAAAAATAGTTCTCGTTTGAACTTTTGCCTATATATATATATATATATATATATATATATATATATATATATATATATATGGGAGGGTTCATGCGAGAACCGTTGTTAATGCGAGAACCATGAGAACCAATCTCAGCCGTTCCTTAGATATGGAAAGTTAAACGGATGGAGAGCGTGGAGGGATAGAGTGTGGCAGGGTGCGTGTGAGGAATTCATGGGTGGGCAATGACATTAAAAGAGGGGGAATTGGATGGCTCAGATTGGTTCTCGCACTAACAATGGTTCTCGCATGAACTTTTCTCTCTCTCTCTCTCTCTCTCTATATATATATATATATATATATATATATACACATGGGACGGTTCAAACGAGAACTGTTTTTCGTACGATAATTGCGAAAACCAATCTCAGCCGTTCCTTGAATATGGGAAGTTCATGGATGGAGAGCGTGGAGGGGATCATGTGTGGCAGGGTGCATGTGAGGAATTCATGAGTGGGCAATGACATTAAAGGAGGGGGAATTGGACGGCTCAGATTGGTTCTCGTAGTTCTCGTACGAAAAACAGTTCTCGTTTAGGGTTCAAACGAGAACTGTTTTTCGTACGAGAACTGCGAGAACCAATCTCTGCCGTTCTTTGGATGTGGGAAGTTCATGGATAGAGAGCGTGGAGGGGACAAAGTGTGGCAGAGTGCATGTGAGGAATTCATAGGTGGGCAATGACATTAAAGGAGGGGGAATTGGACAACTCAGATTGGTTCTCGCACGAAAAACAGTTCTCGTTTGAACTTTTGCCTATATATATAATCAGAATAAAATAAAAAGAGAATTAGGTAAAAAGAGTAAAGAGAATTGTAAACTTGACACGTAACAAAATTAGTTAGAGGGTTTGACATGTATTTAGAACTGTAATTAATTAATATGACCTTCAAATACGTAAGAGGGAAAACTCAAATAAAGCATTTGAGTGTGCCATTTAAGAGAAAAAAACGACCACTTTTATTCAAAGTAAAAAAGCTTAAGTGTAACGTCTAATCCATCGTAACACAATATTATCCACTTTCTCTTACTCGCACATGTTTTCATCTTTTAGAGCACATGAGGACTTCATAAGGATTAGGGCACCAACATAAATAATAATATAGTTAATTGTATGGGTGATCCTAAAATTTGTCGAAACTACATATTCAGTCTTTTCATTATCAAGGTGGTCATTATTTCACCAGAATTTAATGATTCTTTGAAACAATAAAATTATGTTGATTCAAAAATATTAGGGCAAATTATCTTAACATACACAATTATCTTATTTATTAGTATATATAAAATTACACCTTGTTAACTATACGACTTGAACCCAATTATCTTAACATACACCTTGAGCTCTGGCATCGCTCCACCGAGGTTATTTAAATAATTAAATATAGAAATATTACCTCTCATTTAGCACAAACTAACCTAGTGTCAAATATTAAATAAAACTTAATTATGTGACATCAAAATAATATTTTTAAAACATGAATTTAATTAACAAAAGTTTAAGATGCATGCATCAATATTTAATACATCTTGAACTTAAAACAATATGCTAAAAAATGAAAGATTACAATTAAAAGTCTAGCTTACATACTCAGTTTCCAAAAATGGTTTGGTCCGAGTCCCCATCGCCACCGGGACCTTTGCCCTCCCGACGGCGGCGACCGTCAACGGATCACCGCGCTCCGCCGCATCTTTCATCTTCCCAATCCTCTTCGTCCCCCTACACCACCGCACCCACAACACCAACATCACCAACAAAGCCGCCAACAAAACCCCACCGGCCACCGAGCCACCAATCCACCACCCTTTCTTCCTACCTTCCCCGCCGCCGCCTCCACCTCTGCCACCAGCAATGGGATACTCCGGCAAACGCGACGGCGCCGGTACTGGCACCGGCGCCGGCGTCCTATTCTCAACTACAATCCCATAATGCCCCTGATTTATACTCGAACAAACACTTCCATTTGACACACGGTCAAAAGCAACCCCACCAAATAAATCAAAATAAGCACAAATTGGCGAAACCCCATCTGGCAAAACCTTCAAAGTTTCGAACTTTATCAAAATGGGGTTTTCCGATGTCCGGAGATCCAGCTCCGGCAACCCTTTAGCTGTCAAATTAATTGCATTGTAAGCCAATAAACCCACCACCGGCGACAGATAGATATACCCCGGCAAAGGATAGTAAACGGATGACCAGTTACCCAGATTGTGATAGACCAAAATTACCCTCTCAACATACGGATTTACCAAAATGCCCTTGGGGATCTCGAGCTCTTTGTACCCCTGAAACCCGCGTTTCCTCAAGCTACCACTTCTTAGCCGGAGGGCAGAAACGTCACATCCGGTCAAATTTGACGGCACATTGCCGTCGTAGACGACGCCGGTCTTCGGCCGGCGCTGGGAAAATGCTTGGAAAGCATAGTCTTGGAGAACGGAATCAAGCAATCTTGATGAAAACGAGGTTTCTTTGGTGGGTGATAATGCTTGAGATTTTAGGGTTGGGATTTTTGTGAATAAAATTGTGAAAATTACACAAAAAGAAGGAAAAGAAATCATGGGTTTCAGTCAAAATGAGTTCTTTTTTGGTCCAAGCATCAGATTGAAGAGAGTGGGTAAGAGAGAGCATATAACGGTTGGTTCTGTTCTTGAAATAAGTGTGAAATATTTTTTTTACATTTAATACAGAAATATATAATAATTAATATAATACTAAGAAAATTAATGGGATTTAAATAGCAAAACTTCAAATAATAAACTGACTGGAGAGGATTCGTATATAATAGTTTTAAACCATACATAACAAGATATAAATAACTAATATATATGATATAAATTGATAAGGTGTAAAGTTATTGTGTATGGTTAGTTTTATTGTGTATGCATCATCTCTCTAAACATAATGTTATTATGCACTAAGTTGCATAATTATTACTTTAATAGTCATTAAATTAGGTTGATAATAAATTTGTAATATTAATATATTATTTAAGCAATGAAAATCGTACACTTATTATTTTAGGTTAAATGGATCAGAATATCGTTGATTGATGTTTATAAATGAACATAAACTGAAAACTGATTGTAGTTGTGTCTGGAACAAGAAAATTTATTCTTATGCTAAGCGTTTAGAGATAGGTTAAATAAATCTAGTGATCTATTGCATTTAATTGAAGGGAGGTGCTAATAAAACCCTTTTTTACACCTATTCTAATCTTTCAAATTTTGCCAAATTAATTTTATAAACTTTGTCAAATTAATATTATATACATATACTCTAATTTTCAACATCTTACTCTATGAAAAAACAATAATTAAACCAATAAAGACACTTATCCGTGATGATGAGAATTATTAAGATAAATACCTTTAAAATGTAGTAGAGTAGGGGTATTAAAAGTGACGAGCTTCTTATTAAATTGTTTCATAGCTTTAATCTTCTAATATATATAAAAGACTAATTAGATAAAATTTATTAAGAAATCCCAACCCTTCATTTAATAAAATATTTAATCTTGACCATTCATTCACTTAAAATCAAAAATTCAACTTTGACTTTTTAGAGTCAAACTATCACATATACACATTTGAATTTAAAAATAAATAAATAAAGTATTACTAAAATTAAAAAAAAAATAATAATTATCCATTTATCATCCAAATCACTAAACTTGGAATTTATATATTTTAAGATATATATTTCGTGGAGTACATAATTGATACAAAATATTATAGGTTACTATATTTAACTACTTTGATTTTAATTAGTCAATCTTATCCTCAATTTTAACTATAAATAAAATTGAAATTTAATATAAGATAAGGTAGAAGGTAATTAAATTATTTTAGAACTAAAAAAAAATAATATTATTGACTTAAATTCCGAATAGTTATGTGTCATTTAGTTTATATTTATAGTTATATTAATGTATAAATATAAATATAAGATTATTTTGGATACTTTAAGTGTTTATTTTAATAAAATTAAATATTAGCTTTTAATTTAAATTAGAAGTTCAATCTAATTTTAACTTTCAGATGTCAATGTTCTTAAACTTTAAAAAGAAAATATTATTGATAATTTGATATACACCATTTATAAACTTTAAAATATTATATTTTTTCTTTCTAATTTTTATATATAATACTTACTTATATAACCTTTAAAAATATTATATTTAACTAAATTCTTAGTTTTATTAATTTAAAGTTTTTATAGTCATAAACTTTTTTTTAAGTATAACAAATAAAAATTCAATCTTATTACTTATAACTAGCTAAGCATCCCGTGTATAAACACGAGGTATGATTAAATGTATTTTTAAATTATTTTCGTTTTTTATATTACTATGATGTATTAAAAATAAAACTATTAAAAGTATTTAAAATATATAATTTATTTAAAAATTAGTAAATCTAAATAAATAAGATACGTCATATCGTATTTAATACAAATATATATTATTAAGACTGATTTTGGTAGGATACACTTAATGATTAGTTAGAATTCACGATTTTGTTGTTAATCTCCTATTTCTAAGGGTTACATTCGAAAATAGAGGTTTTAAATTGAATCTTTTAACAAACTGATCTTCAAATTAGTTAGGATAAAAATTGTAATTAGTTAAGATTATATTATTTAATCGTCGAATTATGTTTTGAAATTTCAAATTACGAAACTTCTATGCGAATTGTATGGAGAATCATTGTAGTTTAGATACACTTAATGATTATTAAGATACACGATTTTGTTGTAATCTCTATTTCTAAGGGTTAAATTTGATAATAGAGATTTTAAATTAAATATTTTAACAAACTAATCTTCAAATTAGTTAGTAAACTATTTTAATTAGTTAAGATTATATTATTTAATCTTTGAATTATGTTTTGAAATTTAAAACTTTGAAACTTCTATGCGAATTGTATGGAACACCATTGCATTTAGATACACCTAATAATTAGTTAGGATACACGATTTTGTTGTTAATCTATTATTTATAAGAGTTAAACTTGAAAATAGAGATTTTATATTGAGTCTTTTAACAAACTAATATTCAAAATAGGTAATATCTTAATCAGTTAGGATTATATTTTTAATCTTCGAACAATTATTTGAAATTTAAAAATTTAAAACTTTTATGTGAATTGTATGGAACAACATTGTTGTGTAGATACACCTAATGATTAGTTATGATACACGATTTTGTTGTTAATCTCCTATTTATAAAGGTTAAATTTGAAAATAGAGATTTTAATTTGAGTCTTTTAACAAACTAATCTTCAAATTAGTTACGATAATATCTTAATCAGTTAATATTATATTATTTAATCTTCGAATTATATTTTGAAATTTAAAATTTCGAAATTCTATGCGAATTGTATGGAACACCATTGTAGTTTAGTTACACCTAATGATTAGTTAAGATACACGATTTTGTTCTTAATCTCTTAATTATAAGGGTTATATGTGAAAATAGAGGTTTTAAATTGAATCTTTTAACAAACTAATATTCAAATTAATTAGGATAATAATTTGATTAGTTAAAATTATATTATTTAATCTTCAAATTATGTTCTGAAATTTAAAATTCCGAAACTTCTATGCGAATTGTATGAAACACCCTTTTAGTTTATATACACTTAATGATTAGTTATAATACACGATTTTGTTGTTGATCTTCTATTTCTAAGGGTTAAATTTGAAAATATAGGTTTTAAATTGAATATTTTAACAAACTAATCTTCTAAGATAATATTTTAAATTTAAATTTTTTTAAACCTGTTTCATAGTCTTAACAAATTAAAAGTGTTGATTTGTTAAGATTATTTCAAAAATAGAAGTATTAGTAAATTAAAGGGGTTGATTTGTTAAAAAAAGCTTCAAAATTAGAATGATGATGTCATCACCTTTTATTTTGAAAAGAATGATGATGTCATCACCCTTTTCTTTTAATAAGAATATAAGATTATAACGATAAATAAGTGACTTGTACAAAAAAAAAACAATCACATCTCTTCGTATTATGATACGATCTTTTTGTCATCACATCGGCATTCTTGCTTCGACGTTTTCATCGCTGGTTTTGGTGTTGACATCTTTTGTCCAAATTTTTAAAACTCTCGAATTTTTCGCGTTTTATAATTAATAAATATTTTTCTTAATATTTAATATTTTATACACCAAACCGTTTATATAATATATAATTATTTAACATTTTCTATAAAGAAAATAAAATTAGTTACATTAAATTATATAATACATAATTATTTAACATATTCTATAAAGAAAATAAAATTAGTTACACTCATATGTAACTATTTTAATAAAGAAAAAAAAGGGCATGTCTGCGTTTTTTATAGCTTTAAATCATATAGTATCTAAATTGTTTAACATTTTCAATACAGAATAAAAAGTTAGTTACACTGATATGTAAGTATTTTAATTAAAAAAAATAGAGGGGAGGGTGACAGGACTACAGGAGTCATACACGAAAAAGGCATACCGTACGTAATTGTGTTTTGTATACGTAATTGTTTTGTGTGGATATGTTGTTAGCTGTTTGTATATATATATTTTTAAGAGTTAATTACAAAGATGGTCCCTGTGTTTTGCGCTGAATTTCAAATTTAGTCTTTTAAAATCGAAAATTACACTGGTAGTTCTTATGGTTAACGTTTTGTTTCACTTTTAGTCTTTTAGACTAACTGGTGTTAAAGTTGACCGTTAGTCAAAGGGTAATTTAGTCATTTATCATACTATGCTTGTTACCAAACACAGTCACCTATTAAACTAATTTCCAAACAACCTTTTCCCTTAATCTTGTTACCAAACGCCTAATTTCAACTCTTTATATCATCCTCCTCCTCTCTCTCTCTCTCTCTCTCTCTCTCTCTCTCTCTCTCATCTCTCTACTTTCTTCTCTCCAAACAAGAACAGCCACCATCACCACCTTAGACTACCGGCCACCACCACCGCCACCCTAGGGCCGCCGTCCACCTCCGCCGCGTGCTCTCTCTCACTTTGATCTGTCGGCCACCACCACTGCCACACTCGCCGTCGTCACCACCATCTCAAACAACCACCGTGCAACCACCACCACAGATCTGAACCGCCGCCGTTCTCCATATCTGAACCACGAGTCGCCGTCGTCATCACCATCTCCAACAAACACCGTGCAACCACCACCACAGATCTGAATCGCCGCCGTTCTCCATATCTAAACCACGAGTCGCCGTCGTCATCACCATCTCTAACAACCACCGTACAACCACCACCACAGATCTGAATCGCCGCCGTTCTCCATATCTGAACCACGAGTCGCCGTCGTCATCACCATCTCCAACAACCACCGTGCAACCACCACCACAGATCTGAACCGACGCCGTTCATATTAGGGTTTTCAGGTTTTGATTCGCTTGTTCAGATTAGGGTTTTCATCTTCTTCTACTCTTTTTTTTCTTTTTCAGATTAGTGCTTTCTTTTTCGTTCAGATTCGTGATAGAACAGATCTAGTATTTTGATTCCTCACCAGGGTTTGTGTATGTGTTGTGTTTCTATTGTAAATCAAGATTCATGTGTAAGATTCATCTGGATGTTTATATTTTTTTTATCAATTTTTAATTTTTAATTAATGAATCTGTCTCAATACATATACATGGATAATATTCATATGGATTTGATTGGATTTGATTCAGAAACATATACACAGGTTTATATTGGATTTGATTGGATAATATTTATGGGTGTTTATATTTTTAAAGATTTTTTAAGATTCATATGGATTTGATTCAGAAACATATAAACAGGTTTGTGTTTTTTTATTAATTTTTAATTAATAAATAATGAAAATGGATGTTTGGCAACATAGATAATATGGAAAATGACCAGATTACCCTTAGTCTACCTTTTGACTAACGGTCAACTTTAACTGGAGTTAGTCTAAAGGACCAAAAGTGAAACAAAACGTTAACCATAAGGACTACCAGTGTAATTTTCGATTTTAAAGGACTAAATGTGAAATTCAGCACAAACCACAGGGACCATCTTTGTAATTAACTCTATTTTTAATAACCTAAATTACTACATCATCGGACTTAAGTTTTTTCTAATTTTTTTATTATATATATATATATATATATATAGTGGGAGGTTCAAATGAGATCTTAAATATTTTTGAGAATGGGAGACTCAATCCCAGCCGTCCAATTCCCCCTCCTTCAATGTCATTGTGCACTCGGCACCCATGAATTCTTCACATGCACCCTGCCACACTCGATTCCCCCACGCTTTCAATCCATGAATTCCACTTACAAAATGAACGGCTAAGATTAAGTCTCACATTCTCAATTAATTTCTCATTCTCATTTGAACATTCATATATATATATATATATATATATATATATATAGGGTAAAGTTAAACATAGAACCTAAAGAATCTTCTCTGGTGATGACACGTGGCACATAGTTTAAGGGTAAAAAAGGAAAAAAAAAAGTTGCTCAGCTCCCAGCATCCTCCCATCTTCCCCAAAATTAATTTAAAAAAACCCCCACTTACTTTAAATGATCATAACTCGTTCGTTTTTTAGAATTCTAACAAAAAAGTTATATCATTAGTTTCAGTTTTTCGTCCTCTTTCAAACAAGACCGGACTTGATATATTTCTGAAACTTTTTTTTTGAAATGCAAATTTTGCATTTTGAGTTGGGTTCATTCAAACTCAAAATGCAAAATCCGTAGTTTGCATTTTGAGCTGGGTTCATTCAAGCCCAAGCCTAAATGCAAAATGCAAAATCCGTAATTTGCATTTTGAGCTGGGTAATTCAAACCATGCAGAATGAAGAATGCAGAATGCAAAAAACATGCAGAATGAAAGAATGCAAAATGCAAAACACATGCAGAATGCAGAAATACAAAAAACATGTAGAATGCAAAATGCAAAAAACATGCAGAATGAAGAATGAAGAATGCAGAAAGCAAAAAACATGTAGAATGCAACAAAAATGCAGAATGCAGAATGCAAAAAACATGCAGAATGCAGAACGTAAATCCGTATAAACATGCAAAATGCAAAAAACGAAAAACGCAAAATTTATGATCTGAGACGAACCATTTGCGACGACTGCAAGGTCATTAGCGACGACTTTGCTTATTTGCGACGACAGATTTAACTTCATCGTCGCTAATTTCTGATCTGAGACGAATCTTTTGCGACGACATTCAGCTCATTAGCGACGACATTCAGCTCATTAGCGACGAGCTGTCAAAATGCAAAAAAAAGGGTGTTTTTCCTGTACAGCTGCCAAAATGCAAAAAAAAAAAACATTTTCAAATTTTTATTAGAAAAGTATAGGAAGAGTGATCTTGTTTGAAAGATGATTAAAAAACTAAAAGAATGGTATAATTTTTTTTTATTAAATTCACAAAACTTAAAAAGTTATGGCAATTTAAAGTTTTTTGGGGGTTTTTTTTTAAAAATCGTGGGGATGGGGGAGGATAATTACATTTTTGTCCTATTCTTCCTAAATTAATACATAATAATTACAGTTTTGCCATCGATCAATCTCATCCATTGATATTGATGATCCAAAGGTCCAGATTGGTCATTTAGGTTCTTTGTTTAACACATGGTTCTTTATTGATCCAATTTATATATATATATATATATATATATATATATATATATATATATATATATATATATATATATATATATAGGGGAGGGTTCCATCGAGAACAAAAAAAAATGCGAGAACCGATCCCCATCTTTTTAAAACTAAAATATCTACCAAACAACAAGATATTAAATTATGAAAATTATACCAAATTAACGACAAAAATATGCTCTTTAATATGATATCCATATTGCTATATTTTTTTCAACAAAAAAATTCGTTACATATATGTAACATACCTTATAGTACTGATCACATATATGTTAGTACTAATTACATATATGTAACATACCTTATAGTGCTAGGAAAAAACCCCTGCAAAAACGAATTTTTTTTGTTGAAAAAAATATAGCAATATGGATGTCATATTAAAAGAGCATATTTGGTATAATTTTCATAATTTAATATCTTGTCGTTTGGTAGATATTTTACGGTTTAGATCGGTTCTCGCAGTTCTCGCATTTTTTTTGGTTCTCGATGGAACTTCCCTCTATATATATAGGGGAGGGTTCAAACGAGAACTGTTTTTCGTACGAGAAATGCGAGAACCAATCTCGGCTGTTCCTTGGATATGGGAAGTTCATGGATGGAGAGCGTGGAGGGGATCAAGTGTGGCAGGGTGCATGTGAGGAATTCATGGGTGGGCAATGACATTAAAAGAGGGGGAATTGAACGGCTCAGATTGGTTCTCGCAGTTCTCGTACGAAAAACAGTTTTCGTTTGAACTTTTGCCTATATATATATATATAAATGAAAGAAAGAAAGAGAAGAAGGAAGAGAGATGAGAGAGAGAGAGAGAAAAGAAAGGAAAGGTATGATTGGGTGTGGGGTATCGAATAACCAAGCTAACGGGTCCAATAGGAGGGGAGCATATGAGACTATGAGTGTTTGTTGCCCACCCAAAGAGCCATACACATGGTCTTATAAGAGCTAATGATAAAACACTTTAAGAGAAATTAAAACCGGGATGCATGATAATATGTCGGATATAGATCGGATGAGCTATCCTATCTTACAATCTTTTAATTCCTTCTTTGAGTCTTTGACACTTTTCCACATATACAATTGATACAAATTACGAGATTAGTATAGAAGAAATATGTATTTAACTTGTATAATTAACATTTTCTGAATGACAAAAATACCTATTTACCACTCCTATGTGGATTTCATTCAAAGGAAAAGCAAACCTTTAATTATATCTCTTAAATATGAATTTTATATACAAATTACCATAGATATATAGATTTATATACTTAATAATATGAAACTTTTATATGAGTTATGTAAGGTTCACAATACATTTTATATTTTACATTTTACATTTAGAGGTGTCTGACAGATGAATCAACTTCTATATCCCTTGAAAGATATCATAATTGACGAGAAGCTAAATTACGTAGATTGAGAAGTGACGATTCTACAAAGAAAGGTGAAGACACTAAGAAACAAACATATTGGATTGGTCAAACTATAGTGAAAATATTTTTTTTTGAAAAACAAGCTTTTTATTAAAACAAAACTAATCTCTATAAGGTATATAGATATTAGCCAACATCCAAGTACAATGCACCATGAGACAAAAAGCAAATCATACTACAGTCCTTTACACAAGAGCACTACCAAAGAAATACCTCTAGCCCATACTTACACAAGAAAATGGATTCATTAACCAATTAGCCCAATTTAAATCTTTACTTTTCCCAAATTTCGATTTCACCCAAGAAAACAGCATCATTTGTATCTCAAAGAATATATCATCTGATTTTCTTTTTTTACCTTTAAAAATGCCTTCGTTACGCCACTTCCAAATACCATATGCTGTTGCATTAACCGAACCTTCCCACAATAGCTTTTGATCCGTTGACCATGAGGAAGGATTCATATTATAGAAATCATCCAAAAAATCTGCATCTTTGTATTCTAGATTCCACCATTTGAACAACTCTTTCCAAACTTCCTTTACCCGATAGCACTTGACCAAGGCATGTTCCGTATCTTCTATCACCAACTCGCATTTTGAACATAATATCGAAGGTAAATCCACATCCCTGTTGTTGAGATTAACCATCACCGGAAGTCTTCTTTTGAAAGCTCTCCAACTAAAAACGTTAACTTTTTTCGGTAGCCACTTGACCCATTTCGTTGCTGTGCTGTTTTGATGAGTCCCCCTCTTGGAATCGATCAACTTTCTCATCTCCTTAACCGAATACACCTGCTTATTATTTGCATTCCAGACCCATTTATCTTCTGCATATTGACAAAGTTGAAATTTTTCCACAATATACTTGACTTCTAGACTCTCTTGACCCACCCTACCACGACTCAACTCCAACGACTCGCAATCCCAAACCCACTTTGACTCCACCCACCGACCCATATCACTCACTTTAGCATTTTTATGCCGGACTCTATTAAATAACCTTGGGAAAGACTCCGCTAATTTACCCCTCCCCGACCAATTATCCAACCAAAATCTAGTACCCCAAGCTCGCCCCTGATACTCCCCTTTTATTGTGAAAATATTGTCGAAATGCATAGTTAATTAATGAAAATTAAAAAAAGAGATAAAGTGTAAGAATGCTCGGGCACACTCTTATTCACCCCAAGCTCACCCCTGATACTCCCCTTTTATTGTCTTAATTCAGTCTTAAATATAAAATTAAACACATACTAAAGCCACCAAGATAAAATATATTTAACTACATAATAAGAAATTAAGCTGTCCTGATTGGATTTTATTTATATCGACTGTGATATCTCTCATTGGTTTCCTTTGGGACATAATAAGATTCCTATGTATTTTTAGAGTTACTTTTTGATAATAATATGAAGTTTAATGATGTTGAATACCAAACTAAGGTGAATGGTAACAACTTGGATAGCTTAATTAACACAACTCTTTGTAATCTCACAAGGAGGGAGATTTTCCTAGAAAATTTACCTCATCAATCAAAGGTCTACCTGTTCGCATTGCCGTCTCTTAGCCAAAGTTTTGATATCCGAAATCGAAAATTGGTGGGAAAGGAACTTCCAATTTGTTTGCTACAAATACTGATGAAGTGAGGTTCTTCTTCGGGGTTAAAAGGAAAGATGTTAATTAGAAGTTTTAATACATTGTTGTTCACTTGTGTCTGGAGTTTTATGGAAGCACAAAAACAAAATAATGTGCTTTGAAGGTGTGAAAGGAACTTCCAATTTGTTTGCTAGGATATAAAAAGATGTGTGTTAAATACTAGGGTTTATCACACAGAATAATAACATATTAAAGTAAGGATTTGAATTTTTTAATTAAGGTTTTGACTATATCTAAAGTTTCTATCATTGGATCATCATTAGACTTTGGTGACCTGATCAGAATTCCTTATTGATGCTGATAATAGGGTCTGATCGGCCATCATTACAGGATTTAATACCTACGTAATCACGTTAAATCCGGACGAACTAAGAAAAAAAAAACAAATTAATGCCTCTAAACCAAAAGTTTTTTTATAGTATCAGTCTCCTCTCTCTATTAACCCACAAGGTTGGATCAAGTGGTTATCACTCTTGCCTCTGGAGACAGAGGTCAAGGGTTCGATCCTCACTCCTTGCAAGGCCGGAGGTCCTTTTCTACATTTAGTAGAACTGGAAGCATCCTCTCTACCATAGGTAGAGGTATGGGTGTCTACATCTCAACCTCCCCCATACACCGTACAAACGGTATTGGGACCCATAACCCGTGGAAGACGGTATTGGGTGTTACTTTACTTTACTTTAGTCTCCTCTCTCTATTGATGTTCCAGTTGACATTTGGACATTTCAATGAAGGTATTTGATATCCCCATAAATAACAATTAAAGTAAAATAAAGATACAAGACATTGAATGAAGAAGCAATGCCAACTAAGGTCCCCCCACCCTCTATTTACTTATGTTAGATAAATCCTGGTCTGACAGTACTGGAATAATTAATAAAGCTACCACCACCTCCACCTCAACCTCCACTTCACCTCCTTATTTACTTCACAAATACAATATAATTCCACTTATAGTAGTTTTATATTTTTAATACATCTGCAAGTAAATACAAAATGATTCCACTTATACATGAATACAAAAATGATTCCACATACACTACTTTCATATCTTGAATTTGTAAACAAATTAGCACCACCAACCACCGGTGCTTGGCAGTATTAAATATTTTAGTAATATGTTTTTATAAATTAGTTAAAGGCTTGTAGTATAGCGATATGGTGAACAATGACAAGAATTTTGAAATACGTTTAGTGATTGTGCGTTTAAAAAAAATACAAAATATTACATTTATTTCAATATAGAAAAAATATATATCTCATGGGGTGTCATATTAGCTTAAGTTTTATGTGTTTAGCTTAGCTTATGAGCTTAAGTTTATAGGTTTATATTTAGGTAAAATAAACCACTTTTGATGAGCTAACTTGAATCTAACTTTTTTTTTTGAACATCAAATACTATTCCTTCATTACCCAAATCAAGCAAGTCATTTACACGCAAACAGTAACACCACACAAACAATAGGCATCTCTGAAAATGAATTACAAAACACAACATAAAACACATTTTACCACTATAATCTCATCTCTAATCTTCAGCATCACCTCGAACACATCCACAGCGTGAACAGCAACACAACATTGAAAAAGCACAATGCACTCGTGATATCGTCGTTCTTCCTGTCGTAGCCATATATGTCTTCGGTCTTCCGATTACGTCGATGAGCACATAAGGTAAACGCTCATGCTTAAGAACAATCTTTGCACCATCTAATCGTACCAGTCATCACCCTCTTTCATTGCTCTTGAAAAGCCCTCCGTACCATACCTATCTAGTGCATCGTGTCTACGCCTCCATAAACCCGGGGTGTGAAATCATATTATCAATAACAGAACCCACAAAAGCTGCATCAGAAAAGACCCACCCACACCCAATGTCCCAAAACAAGTCACGGAATGCTACACGAATTCTGGAGCTTGAAAGAAGGATTTGCATTGGCTAAGGGAAAATGGCCTAGCAAATCGAGCAGGGTTTGGAATGCCACCCTTATCACACCGTGGCTATGACCATGGCTACGAAATAAGAGGAAAGCAATGTGGAGTGTGTGCAAAAACAGTGCCACCACTATACCAAACAAGGAAGATGTAGCCACAATCTCTAACCCTACCAGCACCCCCTTATATCAACAACCCCACCCCCGCCCATTAATTACAACAAGGCACTACGTACAGGATTACTATAACAGCTAGGCCTAGGGTCACCCCCATCTGTAAGACTTGACACACCATAAAGTCTGAGGCTTGAAAAAATGATTTGCCTTGGCTAAAACAAAAGATGGCCTAGCAAATCATACAGGGATTCTTATGCCCCTCTTATCACACCAAGGTAACAAAACACAGTGCAACCTCCTGCACAATAATGTACCCCGAATACTAGCCTATGACCATGGCTAAGAGAGGTCAGAAAACGATGTGAGTGTGTGCAAACAAAACTAGTGCACCAAAATCGCCAAACAAAGAAACATTTAGCCACAGCCTCTATTTTACCCATCGCCACCCTTATACCTCCAACCCTTCCCCAACCACCCAGTTAAATTAAGTGTAGTTTTGGATTCACTTTCTTCCGTCAATCCTCAGATTTATTTCATTCCCTTTCATGCCAGAACCTGCATAAAATAAGAAAACACAAAAATCAAAACAGCAACAACAACGAATATACAAATTGTCGACTCATAATCAGTACGCCCAAACCACCCATAACGAGGATATGGATATACCATTCCTAGCAAAATGATCAGCTTCCTCATTGCAGTTCCGATCAATATGGAACACTTCCACCTTTTCAAACTGTTTTTGCAGACATTCAATCCTATCAATCACTTCCTTTGCATTCCCATTGGGTTCTAATTCACACTTTAACATTCTCACTGCCTGAAGAGAGTCAGATTCAATAATGATCCTTTTGGCATATCTCTTGCCCCATCCAATTAATGAAAGAAGGGCAAAATAGATAGCCTCAAATTCACAGTCAATAACAATACTAACCACTACAGACTTAGAAAAAGCACCTACAATTTCACCATTGTGGTTTCTCCATAAACCCCCAATTCCACCTTTGCCAGTGCTTCTGCAGATCGCCCCAACGACTTTACACAAGAAGGTGTCTTCATGGACTTCGTCTACAACCCTTTGAGATGTACTCGCAGTAGAGTTTGCCACAATCATTCTACATGGGTTTAGGGACAATTCAATTGAGGATTTGAACTTCCTAGGCCATTTTGAATTGGCCCACCTACTGATACGAATCCAAATCAGATCTATTAACGCCTCAACGGCAGTGCCTTTATTATTGAAAACCTTTTGATTCTTGTCCATCCATAGAGACCACATACACCCAAAGCAAATTAGCATCCAAATGCTCCGGTCCCATCCTTTAGGACAACTTCCCAACCATGACAAAATGAACTTAGAAGGTAGTTTGGGCATACACCACGATAAGCCGAACTGATTGAGAAAAGACGACCATATCCTCCAGGCTCTGTTGCAAAAAAATAATGCATGAGCCCGAGATTCAATGTCCATCTCGCAAAACGGGCATCTCCACTCACCCGAAGGCAGAATCCCTATCCTGCCTAAATACTCTTTTGAAGGCATCCTATTCAGAGCAATTTGCCAGCATGTGTTTTGGACCTTAGGAGGAGACCAAAACTTCCACACAATCGACTGCGCAGAAGGAGAACCTTTGCCCCAAACTGATTGAATGAAGCTCTGGGTGGAGAAAACACCGTTACCATCATTCACCCATCTCAAGGAATCAGAGGCATTTTTTGAGAGATTCTGTTTCATTAGTAGGTGAATAAACTCTTCCCAGATAGATCTCTCCCAATCAAGAATCCTACGCCTTAACTTAACATCCCAAATCCAAGTAGACCCCTCCCACCTACCAAACTCTTCTACGAAACCATTCTTGTTGACCGACAAAGCAAAGATTCTAGGAAACGCCTCTTTGAGAACTACCCCATCTGCCCAAGGGTCTGACCAGAAATTCGTTGAGCGGCCATTACCGATACTAAACTTCGTCCCCTCTAGGAGAGCTCTTCTCCAGACCGGATTTGTCCCATACGGTCTGACGATACTCCGCCAATAGGGAGACATGCTGGATTTGGTTTCCTCCCCTACGATTAGCGAGCGACAACAATATCCATACTTAGCCTGAATAAGTCTCTTCCACTCGCTTTCATGATCCAGAGCATATCTCCATCTCCACTTTGCTAACAAAGCGGCGTTTTTTAGCCTTAGATCTCCAAGGCCAGCTCCACCATGGGTCTTGGGCTTAAGAAGGTTCTCCCACGCAACCAGCGCATTACTTCTCCCGTCCTGATTGCCCTTCCAGAAAAAACGCCTACAAATAGAATCCAGTTCCCGTATTACACCCACAGGAATCTGAAACAGAGACATGTAGTAAGTTGGTAGACTGTTCAGCACCGATTTGATAAGCAACGTTCTCCCCGCTTTGGAGAGATACCTAGCTTTCCAGGATTCCAATCTTTGCTTGACCTTTGAGACTACTGGCTCCTAGAAGGAAATGGTTCTAGGGTTTCCACCTACCGGTAGTCTCAAGTAGCAAAAAGGAATTGAACCACAAACACTACCAATAGATCTCCCTATATGATTGAGGTGATCTTGAGAAACATTCACCCCGTGCAGTGTGCTTTTGGCAATGTTAATCTTGAGGCCCGACATAAGTTGGAAGATACGAAACACTCTCCTCCTCATATTAATTAATTCAGACACTGAGGCTTTACTGAAAAAAATTGTATCGTCTACGAATTGTAAGTGCGATACTTTATATGAAGGATTTGAACCGACAAACAAGCCTTCAAAAAAGTGCAACTCTCTTCCTTTCAGCAATAGGACATTCAATCCTTCGGCAGCGATGTTGAACAGCAAAGGTGCTAGTGGATCTCCTTGTCTGAGGCCCTCTCCATCTTGAAACACCGGGACGGTGATCCATTGAGCAAGACTGAAACTAGCAGTGTACATATACAGCTTTTGATCCGGCCTATCCATTTGTGACCAAAGTTCATCAGGTGAAGAACATCCAAAATATAGCTCCAATCTACCATATCGTATGCTTTCTCAAAATCTATTTTGAAAAAAAAATACCTTCTTCCTTCTTAGACTTCAAGAAATGAACCACTTCATTGGTGATCAACACACAGTCAAGAATTTGCTTTCCTTTTATAAAAGCAAATTGTCCTTCACTTGAATCTAACTTATTTTCTCTGGTAGAACCCTACCTTTATATATTTAATATTATACCTTTCATTATAAACTTAAATCAATTTCCTTTTCTTAAGTATGTTCTTTTTAGTCATTTGCTTAAGCTAAAAAAATAAACTTACCCAAACCATCCCTTAGTTCACCTCCACTATACATTATAAGAAAATAATTCATCCACTTACAAAATTGATTTAAAAAAAAGAAAATTATATGTTTTCCTACATAGCTTCAAAACGATGTGTACACCCCCATAATTATGTACCACGCTATACTACTATAGCAACTCTCTCATTTGGCACTAAATTCAAGATTTGACAAAAGATTTCCCAAAGGACACTTTTTCTTTCTACCAAAACTAAAAGAAGAAGAAAAAGCACAAAGGCTTAACAATTGTGTTACCATAATATGAAACAAATAGATGCAAAAAAAATTATGCAAAAACAAACTATTTACATAAAAGGACTCCTGGGTTGTTGGTCCTCCTGTACCCCTGGGTTTGAATTTGAAGGTGCTTGTGCCAATGAAGGGGGTAAATTTGGTATTACAATATTTTCTAGATTATGTGTTGATAGATTGTTGATGGAGTAAACTTGGCTAACCTCTTCACTGTTTTCATCTATGTAAACGATATCTTGCATTGTGAGTTGGTGGTATTCAACAATTTCTCTTAAAAAGCGGTTTTCCCGGGCATAAACCGAATTCTCCTGTGCCAACCGAGCTTTCTCTGCTAGAAGCGACTCCAGTTGAAGCCTTATCTGCAATGTAACTCAAGTTTATAATCACAATTTTCACAACTATATTTTTTCCATCTCAATTTTCCATCCACAAAATGAGCAGGCAGAATAACAGATCAAAACAAGACATATTAAGTAATTAGTAGTTTAGTACTAGTCAACCCAGGTTGGGGCTGACCAACAAAGATATTATATCAAATATATTTTGAGTTATATAAAACTACGGTAGATATTATTAAAAGCTATAAAATTACAAAATATTGTAACTTCTTTTAAATTTATTATACTTAGGTCACATGCTTACATGTGGTGAACATTACGGACCACATTTCCAGATGGGGATATAGATACAGAATATTACTGGTGGGAGTATCTTTAATTATTAATGTATGGGTGACATATTGGTTGCCATTCATCAATAAACATTTACTGAGGAACATAATATTAATCTTACAATTTTGTTTCTACATGTTTTTATACGGCAGATGATAATGCTAAGAAAATCAGACATACCAAATCATCATCTTCTGGGTCGTCTCCATCTGCACCACTTTCCCTCAGGACTCTATTTTCTTCTTCTAACTGAGCACAACGCTCTTTTGCAAAAGCAAGGTCAGCCTTCACAGTTTTCAGCTCCCGTAGTAGAAGCTTTGCTTTTGCAGCCATTGCCATTGAAACCTGTGGGGAAAACCGAAACTATATAATATTGATAACATCAAGACATAAGCATGCGTGACAGTAGCAGAGGCAAACGAACGTGTAGTGAAGCGGGTCTAAATGAGTTTTGGTTGAAATGGGATCAGTTTTTACAGCAAATGTCAACAAGTCAGGTCAGGTTAACCTGCAAATACTTCCTTCGCCTAAAAGAGAACTTAAGTTAGCATCTCTTTCCAAAAGGCGTGAATGAAAATAGAATTTTTGTCTATTATTAATTTAGATTTTTATATGTGTTAACTATGATTACCTAAGCTACATTACTACGATAATCATGTATTTAGGAGGTTGAGAAAACACGTTGGGAAATAGTTGACCAGTGATACATGGTTGACACCTTACGTCTCGAGATGCCTTGAGTTGAATTTCAACATCAGTCTGCATCCGGGGTTGACTATGAGCATTCATCTGTTGTAATTGCCTAGAAGATGCACTCTCAGACTCAGGGATGCCACTCTTTTTCTTTATATGTAGTTTGCGTGTTTCTTGAATTATGTCTGCAGTTCTGTTCTCCACAATTGTTCTGCCCTCCTGCCAGATTGTCAATGCCATAAATATTATCGATTATATATATTTCTTAAGCAAAATTCCACTTCAGAAACAATATGGGGAATATGACACCAAAAGTAAACATGATTGAACCTTTACAGCATTTGCATACCTAGTGGTTCTGACTCGAGTAACAGATGGTGGGCAAGTTTATTAACTTTTCAGATGGAAACAGTAGAAAACTTACCTCTAGAGCATTACCAATTGTACCACCAATGTAATTAAGGGATGATGCAATTGCTCCTAAACCCTTTTGCAATCCAGCATTATCTTGCTTTTGATGACTGTCTGGCAATTGATACTTGCGAGAATACTGTAAAAGACTCGGAATAACAAGAATCATAATATTAGTTCATGTATTTGTGAACTGTCACAATCACGTTTCTTAAATCCAGCATCAAGCAAGTACATTTAGGCACGATGAAGGAAAATGACGTAGAATACACGAGCATTATTCATGCTTTAAAAAGATTAAGTTTTAAAAGCCGAGCCTGCAAAAACCAGACATATGCCAGTAGAGCGTGGCAATTTAGACCCATTCATAAGTGAATGGCCACTAGGTTGTACGTGTTTAATCTCAAATGGGTCAAATGAAAGAATTAGATGAAAGTGGAACAGATGAAACCAGTCAAACAGGTTCTAAGTCACCCAAACTCTGTTTTTAATGCATAAAAGGTACAACCTCCTTACCTGTTTTATTAGAACACCTACATTGTTAATGTAATAATTTTGTTTTTGAATTCAAAATTAGTGCATTTATTATATTTAAACGAGTTCAAATAAAGGACAAAAAAGTTTTTATGGTTCCACACATACGACCTGGCACTTTACGACCTTACTTATAAAGAACCATTCCAACCTAACCCCATTTTCATCGGTTACCCAGCCCACTCATCTTGCCACTTTTAATGCCAGTCATAATAATTAAATGTACAACAAAGTTGACATAAGCAATTAATGTCTCCCCCCTCTCCCTTCTCTTTATTTTTTGTCTATCTAGACATTACCTGATCCGTCGTCTCTGCATTAGACATTTGCTGCCTCCTCCTTTCGGGTGTTTCATATCGTTGGCCCACATCATCATCCTCAATAATGGACCTGGCCTTTCTAGCCAAAACACCCCAAAATCCACGTTTGGGTTGTTCCAAATTTTTCATTGATGTATAATCATATCTCACAGAGTCTTCCTGTAGCAGCAGACACATGTTAGCTGACCAAAGAAAATTACAGATTCACTTCAAACAATATAAGTTTTCACATTTAGTGATACGAAGTGGGCCCATAACAAATGGTCACTGAACTTCTCATGCTGAAAGGGGTTAACCGGTTAAGAATTAGTACACAGGGCCAAAGGTAATGGAGATGATATAACCCTTTAAATGATATGTTTTTCATTTATTTTCTGTTCAAATTGCTATTTGGGGTAGCCACATAAGATGAGAACTTACAAACATTATGTTCACCTTGTAATCAATCATTCTAACAACACAACATGTTTGAAATAAATTAATGTTCTATACTTCTATTTGGTGTAGTTCTTGGGCATCTGTTTTTTTAGTATGTCCTTCAATGCAACAAAAGGGAGGTGGAGGGTGATTCACATCTTTTCCTAACGTAAGCATCAATACAAGCACCAGCATTAACATATTTCACACCATTATTATCTTCTAACTATGAGAATATAGCTTCGTACTTACTCATATCTCCACATATACAGAAAAAATTTAAAAAAGGATAATCAGGTCACATAACTTCCACATCCGTACAGGCTCGCAGCATAAACCCCCAGTCCCCCACCAAAAAAAGCAGAAATGCTCTTTCAAGTTTCAATTAGTAGGGAATTACAGTATTTTTAAGATGCAATATTTAACTTGAAAATTGTGAAAATCAAATCATGGCTATTACTTTACCCTATAAGAACCATAGGAGGGATCAAATTGCATGAAAAATTTCCTACAAGCTCAAAAGGTCATATTTAGTATCCTTATTCCTTGCATTCGCTTTATAATTTTTTTAACAAGAATACAATAACATACTCGAGAATAAGTTAAGAACTGCAAAACAAACAAGACCACCACACAAGAGAACCAGGTGTTTTCAATTTTGCAAACTGCAAGTAGCTTTCTGATCAAAATTAAACTTTAACTTCCTTTTTCCGTCCTTCAACAAATAGTTTATATATTGTACAAAACAACAGAAACCTGACATTCTTCTTAAATTCAAAAATGGAAAGTCCATGGCTCTGGCTTCAAAGTGTACCAAATGTCTATATAGTAATCAAACAGAAGTATTCAATCATTTGGTCAAGGAGTTACACTTTGTTACGGTTAACCAAACACTTCAACCCAACATTCTCGAACGCTAAAGAGAATGACCAAAGATCCATCAAATCCCACAATGCAGAAACCTAGGAGCTTTTAACAGCAAAGTCATCAACTTCCCGTTACAAAGCATGATGTGCCAGGAAACTTCCCCTGAATTGTAAGATTCTTATAAAAATTTCAAGTGCAATGAGAATTTCCATAAGCCACAACAATCAAAATCGAGGCAAAACACCATAAACTCGAAATTCAAGAGCGCGCTGACTTTAAGAGAGCAAATGTCCACATGTATACAATTTGTAAAGGCACAAGCAGTACACCACAAAAAACACGAACACAAGTACACAACTATTTAGCTACAGAGCAAGAGTGAACCTTGGGAGTAGAGGAGAAGGAAGATCGAAGTGGATTAGACTTGGCGTCTCGAGGCGAAATAGCCGGTTGACCATAAGCCGAAGAGAGAGAAGAATCACGGTTGGCAGATGACGCTCTGATCGCTTTAGCAGCGAGAGACGGCGTCGCCGACGCGGCGGCAGAGGAAGAACTATCATCTATCGCAGTCAGAGAACCTTGACGCCTAGAATTAGGGTTAAGGATTCCGAGTTCCTCCACAGACGTCGAATCCTTTGTGTATCCTTGACGTCTCTTGTACGCCATAGACTTGAGACACAGAATTACTCCACCACGACGACCTCCGGCGTCACCGCCGCTTTTAGAGACGTAGATGAAGGTGCACGACACGTATTTCGTGAAAATCTTTGGTACAGATAAGCAATTTCCGGTGATTTCTTTCCCGCTCGCCACCGACAGCCCTCTGTAAATCGTTTAATCGCGTTCAAATGGTCAAAGTTTCAAGCTCATATGAAGTTTCGGGTTCCACGAAAGCAAGTAACATTTTTTCGTCATACGTTTCCTTTATTATTATTGTTCAATTCTTTTTGACCGGGCAAATTGGGTTCAAATTGCTTGGTGGTAGGTTTTCAACCACCCTCGTTATTTGATTTTAACCAAGTTTCGAACACTACTTACTCACTTCATGGAGAAAACTCCTAAGGGAAAAACCCCCAACTCACTGCATGCAGCAAGATTTGATCCCAAACCTCTTGCGAGGAAGAGAGGCGCCTTACCAGATGAGCTAAACCCCATTGGCATTATTATTATTATTCAATTGAACTATGTTTTTATAATGCAGAATTCCCTTTTAAAAAAAATACACATTGTTTCTTTTTCAACTAAGAGCATCTCCAACCAACACTATATCCCTTCAAAATAGAGTGTGTGAGCATTCCAACTACACTTCATCCAACACTTCACTCTATATTTGAAATGTTGAATTCAACACTCTATCCATGAGACCCGTTTAATTTATTTACTTTCTATTTAATTTCTTTTCTCCTATCTATTAATGTATTTATTTTTAACAATTGTATTTAATTTTTTATCTTGTATATATTTGATATAAAAATGCATATATTGAAATGAACAATAGGTAAAATATTGTTTAATTTATGTCTTTTAAATTAATGTATTTTCTTTTCTAATGTAAAATATTTAAATTGAAATGTAATATAAATTAAATGAAATGTTATCTTTAATTTTAGTGAGTATTTAATAAAATATAACAATTAAATACATGGGTCCCACTTTTAAAGTATTAAATAGAGTGTTGGGTTGGAGTTGAGAAATTATTTAGAGTGAATGAGCCCACGAAATTTAGAGATAGAGTGTCATTTATAGAGTGTTGGGTTGGAGATGCTCTAACCATGGTAAAGTTATTTTGATTATTATATTATTATATATTTTATATACACACACTAATGTATATTAATAAACCAATACTTTAATTATATATCCTAATATTTATTAGAAAACAAAATAACAACCAATAGAGATTAGTTATATATCCTAACATTTATTAGAAAACAATAAATAACAACCAATAGAGATGTTACTTATATAAAATAAGTATATCAAAAATATAGAGTGGCAAGAGCTTTGGGGTTTTAAGTTGAAATATCAAGGGTTCAATTCTTTTTGCTTTTCTTTAGCTCTTTCTATTTTTATTTTTACTAGAATTCTGAAAGTGTCAACTATGGTTCTTTGTTTTTTGCTGTCTTTTTTATTTGAAATTCAATTTATAAATAAGTATGAAAAGTTAAAAATAATATGATTTTATTTTTCAAAAATAACAATATACTTCATTTTTGTCAAAGAAATAAACATAATAGTCATATTTCTATTTTTAAAATAATGACGTTACAGTCATTAAAAGAACAATATTATCTCAAAAAACAATTATTTTTATTCACGTTAAGGTTGTGATTGTTGAAAACAAGGTTTTTAGCCCCGCGTTGCGGGAGCGAGGATGCCTGAGGGGTTAATATATATAACGACATAAGTTAAGTAAAAGTAGTTGTTATATATGTAACATAAATCGATAGGAGAATTTTTGGTGAAAATTACACGTCAAAAACATAAATTTACGTTTTTTATTACGAAACATCTTAGTATTACATCTTTGACTTTTTTGGTAGACCATATAACATTGAACACATTTGGGTAAGTTGGACTTTTATCAAATACCGAATAAACACTAATAAATAAAACATAAGATCATTTTTACCAAACACTTTGAGTTCTTAGAAGTATAAAAAACTATGATCACCGTAAATTGTAACTTAAAAGAAAAAAAAACTACACACAATTTCTAAGCTAAAGAAAAAAAATTGTAAAAATAAAAAGAAAAAAATACCTAAATGAAATATTCAAAGTAAAAAAATTGTAACTTACAAAAAAAAAACTATTCATAAGCTACAGCTTATGTGTTATAAATTTAAATGTATATCAAAATGAGGGATCTCTGAATCTTTTTACGATTTTGTATGACTTTTGACTTTTGTAGATGCTAATATAATTTATTTGGAAGACCACCTAGCTATTTCCAAATTCGGGGGTTTCATACTTTCATGACAAGGTGATAAATGTTTATTCAATTATTCATATCTTACAAAGATAATTTAATGTTATAAAAGTCATAAGAGAAATACAAATATTACATAAACTTTATTTTTTACTTTCTTTGCTAATATGATAAGACATATTTTTCAACTCTACTTTATAAAACTTCGGTCCTAATAAATTTTGTCCTGGGTTTTTTTTAACAACGTTGTTTGTTATTATTTTCTTTCTCTTTTTGTATTTTCTTAATAAATAACTTTTTATGTAATTTTATTTTAAAGTTTTATTTTTATGTTTTGAATAAAATTCAGGATATTTTAGAGATCGTTCTTTCTTTTGATAAATAATTTTCAAATATTTTAATTTTTAAGTTTAATTTTTATGTTTTAATTAAAAATCATAATAGTTTTATCAACGTTTGTTTTTTCCCGATGGTAAAGACAAATAATGTTCTTTTTATTATTACAAATTAAAAAAAAAAATAAGAAAAAGGGTAGAAAGGTCATTTCCATAGCACTTAACGGACCATGTTTAACGGAAGTTAGACAAAGGACCGTTCTTGCACCAACTTAGGCAAAAAAAGGACGAATTTTGTACTTTCGATCTTTAAAGAACCAAATCTGCATTTTTGGGATAGTTCAAGGACCAAATTTGCAATTAACTCTATTTTTAAAGTTAAAGTCACTAAAAACAAACGTGTTTTCCTCCATGTATCGATATGACACATTAATTTATTTTTTTACACATCTAGTCATTTTAACTTACCCCGAAGCCAAAGCTAGAGGATGACGAATGTTAAGACCGTCTCTAATATCCTCAGACAAGATACGGAATTCCTTTTGGTAAAAACGTACTTAGAACAATTTCTATAAATATTCCGTAAGTTCTTTCATTAGACATCTTGATCAACTTTAATTTTAATTTTTAATGAAATAGGATTAATCAAATTCAACTCAAAAAGTAGTAGTTCAACTACTTTATACCAACACTCCTCTCCCCCCACCCTCCTTCCTTTTTCCCAAATACTATAATTTCACACCATTAACACACTAAAATTGTTAAATATAAATCTCTTTTGAGTAGCTTGTTTAATCCATGTTGCTTTAATTTTATATTAGGTGTGTATACATAAAAAAATAAAAAAGAATAGTTATTCTTGACTTAGAGGTGTTCAAAATATCCGAAAAACCAATCCTAAATTTTAGATACGGATACAGATTCTCTAAAGGTTTGGATATCCGATCTCTGAAAAGTAGTTTTTATTTTTATATTTTTTATTAAACATATATAGTTTTATATACATGTATTTTTTTTAAAGCATATTTGAGCTTATTTATTAGTGATTACAGTTTAAATTATGGTTATCTAGTAATTATACTTTTAAACAAACTATATAAGACATACATGTTTTTGAAATTTTCGGATTGAAAAACTATCCGAAATTTCAGATATCCGGTTTTAAACACCCCTAATTCTTGTTAAAATAGTAGTTACAGTTTTTAAGGACCATAAGTTGGAGATGATGAAATTATTTTGTATTGCTAGAAACATAAAATTGTTAAATAGTGGCTGGTGTCACAAGAAAATCAGTATTAAACATCAAACTACACAAAGAAAATTAGCAATATCATCAACTACACTTCCTTTCTTTTCTTTTTTCTTTTTCTTTTGAAACCCAAATTTGGATCACAAAAAGCAATGACTAAACTCTAAAGAAATTTCAAGCCTCTAATTTGATAGCTGCATCAAGATCATCAACTGTGTTATTTTGCTGTGACCAGAGTTGTGCATATCTACCACCATTTGACAACAGAACTTCATGAGCACCTTGTTCAACCACCCTTCCTTTCTCCAGAACGATAATCTGAAATATCAATTAATCAACCAAATTACGGTGTTTCTTCGATAAGATTTTTGTTTAACCCTCAACACGATCTTTTCACTATTGTAAAATAAAATCCAAACTGAAATGACTCCATCTTATATTATATTTTTCAAAGTGGAGAACCCCAGTTTGTATTCAGTTAGCCATCTGGTATGAGTCTGAACCGGAACCTAACATGTTTAGATCAGTCTGTTTTCATCAATTTTCTTATTCAGTTTTGGTCCAGTTTCAAGCCCATGACACCCCACCTACCAGTGCTATTTTCCGGCACAGAAAGAAATGAAATGACCTATTTTTGCAATGGCTAAAGAAAATTCTCTGGAATAACTGAATGAGTCCATTTCCAAAATGGCCTTATATCCCACAAAAAGATAAATGAATTGACCTGTTTCTCCTTATTACAAATGATGCTAGTATTGAGGCTCGTTAAGGGTAAACTCAGCAGAAGTCGGGTTTTTGGCACATAAGACCAGTGGGTAAAAGACAAGATCAAGAGATACTACTATTTCATAAAAACCAAATTATATACCAGAAGTCTAGAAACCAAATATTCTACTCGAGGGACGAATTCTGTAAAATTGTCAATTTTGGCCCAATTTATATGGTTTGTGCTTATCTCAATCATATGGGCAAAATTTAAAAAAAATTGCCAAAAAGGAAATGGCTCAAAAGTAACCCAAAGTGTATATTCAATCTATAAAACCTCCTAAATTTTTTTATTCAAAAAGTTAGACAATTATTGAAATTAATCTAATCTTTTAATCATACCTGACCCACAAATTTATATAAAAAATAATGTAATTTTTGGATAGAAAAGTGTTTATACTTTAGCCTGTAACAATATTAAAACTACCCGTTAGTCTGACAGCCCATTATGCCATCTCTAAATTCTCTAGACAAGGGATTTAACGGTAAGAGAGTTTTGAAAAAATTGGGCTTGCCTCATCACACTGCATTGCAGTTGTAAGTCTATGAGCAACAAAGACTGCTGTTCGGTTATTGGCAAGTGATCTCAATGCAGTCAGAATCTCTGCTTCTGTTGTGCTATCGAGAGCGCTTGTTGCTTCATCACACAACCTGAAAATACAATCCACACATAAACCCGTCTGACATAAATTATGATTCGTCAAATATCTTTTGAAATGCACACCCAAACACCACTTCCTATTCTCATAGTTGCAGACAAAGGGAAAGTAATTACTTGTCAATAACTCAACAATTAGACAAGTCAGATACTCAGATCCCACTTCTACCTAGTGGATGAGATGTGCATTGATATGATTATGTGAATCAAAGTATGTGATAAATAACTTTTTTCTTTGTTCTAAGTATGCATGTGAAAAGGACAGGAACATGCTTTTCAAAAAAAAAAAAAAGGACAGGAACATTATTAAGTAACAATTACTTTATCCATTTTGTTTAAAATGAATGACAAAAGGATCTTACAAAATAGGAGGAGCTTTCAGGAATGCA
Source organism: Pulicaria dysenterica (assembly GCA_947179395.2). NCBI lineage: Eukaryota > Viridiplantae > Streptophyta > Magnoliopsida > Asterales > Asteraceae > Pulicaria > Pulicaria dysenterica. The sequence continues at coordinate 75,398,319 of OX359292.1, read as the reverse complement.
CGAGCTAGGGCAACTCGTTGTTTCTCTCCACCACTAAGCTGTAAGATTAAACAAATAAAAATAAACATCATGTCCAATTATGATACAAAGCTGATTATCCAATATATACATTTGTCAGGCAATTTTAGGAAGTTGTGTAACTTTTGTCCTATTAAATTTTAGGAAGTTGTAGGATTAAAGAGGAATGTGTTAACCAATACTAGTCCGCCAGAATGGTTAGAGCTTTCTACTGTAGACCCGTACAACCGGGTTCTAAACCCACCTTCTACAACCTTTATTTCCTTACCTTCTCACAATGTTTTCTTTATTTTTATTTTTACTTTGAAAAAGAAAAGGTTGTAGAAGGTGGACTTAGAGCCCGGGTGTAGAAGGTAAGGAAAAAAAGGTTTTCCTTGGCATTAATTAAAGAAAACCTTTTTTTCCTTACCTTCTCATAGTGTTTTCCCCTCTTTATTTTTATTTTTATTTGAAAAAGAAAAGGTTCTTGAGGGGAAAATATTTTTGGCAAGTGTTTTTGGCGAGAAATTCAGGGGAGTGTCCTTAATTAATGCCAAGGAAAACCATTCTGCAGCAACAATTTCTCGCCTCCACTGTGACTCATTTAGAGGTGACATCCAATTATGGGTAAAAGGGTTGATTTGGATTATACTTTTCCTCTAACAGATCAAATGAGTAAAATCTTAATATGACGGAAATGGATTAAATAGATCGACAGTCATGCGAGGCATATTCTAAATGCTTAAAACCCTGTAAAACGTTTTATTTCATAAATAAATTATACTCATATAACTATAGCCATTTCCAATCATACTTAAGACATTGTGTACTTGTTAAACTCATAAATGAAAAAAAAAAAAAAAGAAGTTTTTGGTGGGAAGACCAGACCCACTCCTTTTGACCAGTACTAGAAAATTGTCCATTTTGACCCATTATCCAACCTAGGGGTGAGCATGGGACCCGGTAGACCGGAAAAAACCGACGAACCGGACCGCACCGGACCGAGACCGGTCAAGACCGGGCCTGGTCGGTTCGGTCTTCGGTCCTTGTTTTTTATAGATTTCGGGTTTCGGTCCGGTCCGGGCCGGTTTTGTTGATACAATGTATAAAACAACTAAAAGACCGAAAAAACCGACGAACCGAACCGGACCGGACCGAGACCGGTCCAAACCGGGACTATTCGGTCCGGTCTTCGGTCCTAGTTTTCTCTACATTTCGGGTTTCGGTCCGGTCCAGTCTTTTTCGGTCCGGTCCGGTTTTTGAACCGATCTCACCCCTAATCCAACCCGCTGCTTGACCTTCCATTTTGCCACCTCCACATTCTGCTATATGCCAAATACCTATCTAATATAAGGAACAACCTAACCAATCTATATTACCTTAAGCCCACGTTCCCCTACAAGAGTGGAATATTGTTGTGGAAAGTTCATGATAGTTTCATGAATTGCAGCTTTCCGAGCAGCATTGTAAACCTGTTTGAAGTCATTCGTCAGTGAAAATGAAATGCCCTGCCTTTAATCTATTACCGTATATACAAAGGCCTGCAATATTAACCTCTTCGGGGGAAGCTGAAAGACGGCCGTAGTGGATGTTATGAAATATTGTATCATTGAATAATACCTGCCCAAAATAAAGCAAAGGGTGTTTGAATCATGCATGTGGAAAATTTGAAGAAAATTCGAAATGGAAAATTGCACCAAAAAGTCAATAACTTAATTTTCTTTTTAATCTTACTGTATCTTGTGGAACGACACCAATATATTTCCTAAGGCTTTCTAGTGTAACTTTCCGAACATCTTGACCATCGATCCTCACCTGCGTCATTGGAAAGCCTTACACTTGTTAGAGAATTCGAGCACATCAGTCAAAATCATGTAAAAATAGGACAAGTTGAAAAGGCATCAAACGGTTTCGCAAAGATAATCATTTTTATAACCATGTTTACTATATTAATTACTTATGAAATACGAAAATCTGGTTGCAAAATATGTTGGTAGGTACATATGGCAATTGACCCATTTACTTATTAATGGGTCGATCTCCTTTCTGTTTGATCTCATACAGACAAAGTCAAAAAAGTTAGCTGAAAAGGAAACGGTTGGTTAACAGTCCCATAAAGAGCGCTTCTAATGCAAAAAATCCTCTTTTAATCGTATTCAACAAAATTAAATTAAAACTGAAACAATATAACGGTATCAAACATGATACACTATTTGACTCAACCCCCCCCCCCCTCGGCTGCCCATAATAAAAGGCCACGTCATGGATGTTTATAACTCAATAGAATAATCTAACGCCTGTCAATAGTTTCATATGTAAATCTGACTCAGCACAGATAATATCAGTTCCTCTGTCCCAAAATCATTATCCACAATGCAGATTTGTGAAACACAAGAGTTTAGGTATGTACATTCAGTGCAATTATGTGAGGTGTGTAATCATGGATCGAACGGAGAAAGCTTTAATTATCTTGAAAAAAAGATATGTAGGCCTAATAAATGATCCTAAGAACAAGGTGGAGGCACATGCAAAATCAAAGGGAAACATAAAGAGAGAAAATAACCACGTCGCATGTCAAAAACATTGAACACATTAGGTTGATTTTTAGGTTGATGTATTAGGCTATGCATCTTACTCGAAAGGCAAACAATAACCATCGTTTTCAGGACAGGACCGAAGTACCAAACCCATGTCTGGCTTATTTTTGCGTGCCAAACCACTTGGAAGCAGACCAGTCAAACCTGGACAACTTTGGTCAAAACCGGGAAAAAACTAGCTACCCTCAAACTTTGTACACGAGGGATGTGCCGATGTGGAGTTTTTATGAGAGGTCCAACCAGTTGAACCAGTGAACTGCTATGAGGAGCGGTTCAATATCAGGTCTGGTTTTCAAAACATTGACAATATCTTTTGGGATGGAAGGAAGATATGTTTCCAGTAAGGGACTAATATTGCAATGGCTTAGTGTACATGTTCTAGAAATATGTCAAGAAAATCAAAAAAGCATAACCTGGGGTTCAATTTACACATGCATAACAAGTATTATTGAAAAGAAACCTTAATGAAGAACCAGTTACCGTGCCAGATTCAGTGTCAAAGAACCTGAATATCATTCTAAGAATGGTTGATTTACCTGCACACAAATTTAAATTATGAATGAGAAGCACAACTGGATGCAAATAAAGAAACAACATAGTTATGAACGTCCTTATGAAGCCTGATGTTCCATGATACATTTTTATGTCACAATGTTCACCAAGAATATACATCATTTTAAGATGCGGATATGTATTATTGGTTACGTATGATGTTCTGATTTTATTTGTCTCTTAAAATTTTTGGTGTTGATTAAATATCTTATACAATTCACACTCATTCTAACTTCTACATCACTAATAGCATTTCCCTATTATATAATATATGACTTTATCACTTCCTAGGCAATGTGCAAAAGATGCAATCAAATTATTTCACAAAGGTGATAAGATGGGCAGGTTTGGTGGATTGACCTGCAAGCAACTTTTCTCTTTGTCCGTTTGTAAAAATGTTGTATAAATAATTAAAGTGTTAATGGAGATTACAAAAACATAAACATAATATAAATCATTTAATAAAACGATTAAGGAGGTTGTATTTGTTTAAAAAATAGACTTTTGGCCGACTTTCAGAATCATTGACCCATTTGACCAAATTCCCCATTTAGCTAAAATTTTCAATTTAATTTATTTGAGATAAAATATACACAGCCAGCCTAACTTAACCCGTTCATAAGTTGATGGGTCTAAATTGCCACCTTGAAATAAATCATTTAAGAACTGGGAATATGATATTGTCAAAGCGGATGTTCATAGTATCCATTTAAAAAACAAAGTGAGCAGAAGAAAAACATTACCACTGCCACTAGTTCCAACAATAGCCACACTTTTCCCAGATGGCACCACAAATGATATCCCATCAAGAATCTTTCTTTCTGGCAGATAACTAACATAGGGGGAAAAACTACATATTAGCAAGTTAAATGAACAAAGCCATTCCACTTCTACACCCAAATACCATGGATTTTAATGCATTGAAAGTTTAAAACCTCAAATGATGCAGTTATATAGTGATGTCAAAACTCAAAAGAAGTTCTTCAATTACCAAATGCTGCCTTCCATTAAATGTAAAAAAAAATTCAAACCAAAGAAACTAAATTGAGAATTCTGCGAGATACCCTAACCAACACATCTTTCTATTTTCGGCAGTCGATTTAGGGATGCCTGGATCTGTGTTCTGAAAGTGATCATCATGACTTGAAGAATGATAATTACAACTCCACACATCATATTCAATTAGATAATCAGTTGATTACAGCTAGAGGTAGTTAGATAGATTCTATATTTATCTCAATAATCAAATATGTTGCAGCAACTTCGTACTTGATTACATTGACCACAGAAAATCAAAAACACACACCCTTAGTGGATAACTAAGCTTTTATTTTTACGTGTGGCTCACAAAAAAAGATATTAGAGAAAAGAACTTGTTTGGATTATTGGCAAGGAGCCATTTCTTATAAATTGCACTAGTATGAAAGACTTTCACCTGAAATGAACATCTTCAAATTCAATGCTACCTCCACCTAACTTAAGAGGTTTCGCCTCATCTGAATCTCTGACTTCTGCCCTCTCCTGTAGAAACAAGTAAACAAAACTGTTTCACTGACATACATAAAATCTATATGTGTGAATCTGAAGTAGTGAGCTATAAATCTGAAAGACAACTAATAAAAAAGCAACCAAACTAAAAATAAAATAAAAAAAATTCTAATAGAACAAGTAAAAAAGAAGACCAATAATTTCACATATATTATATTCCATCACCTATTTGATTTTGGGTAAATAATAGGCATGTCAAAACAGGTCTGGTCAGTTCGACTCACATGCCCCTTTTGCCTACCTTTAATTTCATAAATAAATAACTATATACAGAATATATGATTATTAAACACTATTATTCAACAATCTAATATTATATTAAATGAAGCAATTCAAAGCTCATCTGTGTATTGACTATTGAAACACAGTCACTCAAACGCACATGAGCAAGGTAATGCAAATATAAAGTTGCACAAAAGAAAGTACACACAGGATTCTAACAGGCTTGGCTGATCATTATGATCAGCTTAATCAACAAATGGAGTATGAGATACTTTAGATTCTACAATTGCAAAATTGCGAGAAAGTTATATTCATAGATGATATAATATGAACCTAAAATACCATATGGGCCTGTAATACTTATTTTAATCATATTTGACACACTAATCTTATCTAAAAACTGAAATTTTTGGAAAAAGAAGTTTTGGTCATCCCAACCCATTCCATACTGATATTAGCTGCTTTGACAAGAAGACATTTTGAACTGTTACATAACCACCAGCCCAACCTGTCCACTTTGCTATGTCAATTTGGAACATATTTTACGTCTGTCAAGTCTTCCTCTAAAAAGAAGCAATAATAAGGTCAAATCTAATATATATATATATATATATATATATATATATATATATATATATATATATATAGGGGAGGGTTCATTTGAGAACCATTGTTAGTGCGAGAACCGCGAGAACCAATCTTAGCCGTACCTTGGATATGGGAGATTCGTGGATGGAGAGCGTGGAGGGATAGAGTGTGGCAGGATGCATGTAAGGAATTCATGGGTGGGCAATGAGATTGAAGGAGGGGGAATTGGACAGTCCAAATTGGTTCTCGCGTTAAGAATGGTTCTCAAATGAATTTCTTCCTATATATATATATATATATATATACACACACACATATACATATATACATATACATAAATCACCAAAAACGTTTTACTTGATGAATGGATCACAAACATGCAACAAGAAAACGGGTACTACCTCAAGCAGCTGAAACATAGATTTCATATCAACAAGACTCTGTATGGTTTCACGATAAACACTGCCAAGAAAGTTGAGGGGGAGAGACAGTTGGAAGAGGAGTCCATTCACCATAACCTGTGCATAGTATCCACAGGGTTATACAGTTTTTAATCCATAAATCGTATTATTGAGAAATATAGGTTGCAGCGAGACAGGTATACCAGATCACCAACAGTCATTTGACCATTCATTATGCCATTTGAAGATAGTACCATAGCTGCTGAAAGAGCAATACTGAATACGAGAGTTTGACCGAAGTTTAAAATAGCAAGACTGCGTTGTGTCTTCAAGGCGGCATCTTCGTACCCTGGGGTAAATGTTATAAAACTTAATCATTTAGCAGCAGAGGCGGTAATTTAATCCATTTAAGTGAATGTAGGTCATTCTGGGCCATACTTATTGCTAACAGGTCAATTAAAAAAAATTAAGATAAGATGTGAAAAGTGGCTCATTGCATAATCAAGTGTCTACAACCTCCCAAATTTCTTCACTAAAAATTGGATCATTAAATTAAGTAGTTCTCATAATCAACATTAACGTATTCATTATTTTAGAAATACAGAATAAAACAGCATTCTTATGAATTGAAACATTCAAACTTAAAAGAAAATATAATCTGTAACTCCAACAATATATTTCCTAGTAGTAATGGATAAAATTTTAACGCTATGGTAAAACTAAGGGTAAACCGGTAATTGTTTGTTTTCACTTAACCAATTTTGTTACGGCTGGTATGAAACTGATTTTATTGGTCTGAATAATCAGATAGTCATTATCACTATCACTTAATCCAAACACTACATCATGACTTAATGGCACGACAATCCGATAGTGAAACTTCATAAAGCACATCCGAACAGCCCCCTAATGATCCAACTTAGATACATCCAAGGTCCAAGGTTTAAACATATCATAAACTCATAAGGAGACAAACTACTTACTCTGCAAATATTTATCATACTCTTCAGCTTCATAGTGCTCATTGTTGAAATACTTCACTGTCTGACCAAATAAATTATAAGCAAGGTCCGAAAGGAAGGAAAAAAAAAACGAAAGGTAAAATCTGGCGAAAAAAGCAAAATGCATTCATTTTTAATCAAAAACTCCTCACCTCATAATTTATAAGCGAATCGATTGCCCTAGTGCTTGCATCATTATCAGCTTTATTCATTACCTTCCTGAATTTAGTCCTCCACTGTAAAATTAAATTGAAGCATGTGTAAGTAATGAGAATAGTAACATATGCAACTCTTGAGTCCTCATCCCTGGTGACCTGGGAAGGCAAGTTGGATGTGCATTTTGAGAGTTGTCATTAGATATTGATTGATCAGACAATCAAATGTAATGAAACGGCGAGTATAACTATGCTTCTTCGGTTTAAAATTTTTAATGATAGGATAATTGGATACGATTGTTTGTAAACTTATAATATAATCAATTAGTAGATAGAATGACAAAAGGTGACATTTTTGTGAAATAAATATAGATACGGTTTGTGAAAAAGAAATATAAGTATCTTACATCAGGTTAATAGAATGGGTAAATTAGTAATCTTAATTACCCTTAAATAACTAATTTTCTGCAGCTAGTATGAAACTGATTATCCAAATCTGAAGCAGAATCTATTTATCAAAACATAGAATACTGATTGTTGTGTGTTCAAATCCCATAACAAAATATCATTTACAAAACACAAATCCAAACCCCTTATAAGAGATGACATACTTGTGTTATAGTCAATGTGAAGGCAACATATGCAGCAAAGGACAAAGAAGTAATCCATGCAAATGGAGCTCCAAATTTGTATGCCAGAATACTTGCTACCATTGAAATCTGAGAACAGAAATTTAAAGCTGATAAATTCTTGAAGGCAAGCAAGTTAGAAAACGGTAAACAGGAATAAAGTTATATAGTGGAAGCCTAAAATGAATTAGGGACTGTAATCCACAAAAGCAGTCATATTAGAGACTATATTACAGAGATTGTTAAAATAAAAAGAAAGAAAAGAAATTACCTCTAATATTGTTGGTACAACATTGAATACCATGGCTGAAAGGATGAAATTAATAGCTCTGCTACCACGATCAATAATGCGGTTTAAAGCTCCTGTTTCCCGACTGCAAACAGAAAAATCAACAAGAAAGACCATTAAATGAAAAGACCTGGACTGTCGTTCCCACTGGAGTTAGCAAATTTGACCAATTTACTTATGAACAGGTACATTTGGATTATGTTTTATCTTTATAAGGTCAGCTGGGTAAAAAGAAAAAAAAAAGTTAATGAGACGGATCAAATGGTGCAAACAGGTTGAAAGTTCACCAAGGTAAACTGTATATGCATACAACCTACTAAATCACACTATTCAAAAAGTGTCAGATTATTGTTGTAAGAATATAATTTCAAAATGAATATTGACCAAAACACAAAATTATCTGTAAGAAGTTTTAAAAATCGGGCAAAACATTACAGCCAAACTACCTGACCCACACCCCATCCTCTATTAGACACCAATATCTAAGAGCAGGCACTTGAAAGGGTTGTGTCAGGAAAAAATCATGACACACTTCTAATATGCATCTAGGTAGTATGTATAATGAACTGCGTTACCGCGATATAAAAATTTACAGAAAAAATCATGTGTAATACCCTTAAACTTAAAAAAAAAATAATCAGAGTGAATTTAACAGTGACTCAATCAGGATCTTTCTGAAAATACCTAAGATGGTATTGTAGATCGAGGTCATGCAAATGTGCGAACACCTGCAATACACCAAGAAAACTATGAATCCATAGATTTCCCTTTTCTTTTCTTTTTTTTTCCTTTTTTTGGTGGGGGGATTGTATTACCTTTCTCGAAACTGATCTAATAGTTCGTAGTGCCACCTTGGAAAAAACAGCAGTTCTCAACTCTGGAATAATATACATGAAGAAATGTGGATGGGATGTAAAGGTAATTTTTCGACAAATTAAAAAAAAAGGAAAAAGAAAAGTAAGGTCCTATTTTGTTTGATAATTAGATTAAGAATTAGATACATAAATATGAAGACAAGCACCAGCAATTACTTCCATGATGAAGTACCGTTGAAAGCAGAAGCCCCTGAGCGTGCTATACCATAACCAATTAACACAGCTGCAGGACTAACAAAAAATGCTAAAGCCGTTGAATTTGAGGCTGCGAACTCGGCAATTGTACTAGGATTTCCTGTTGCTGTTGTTAGCCAATCAATGGCTAGCTTGAATAAGAATGGAACCTGAACATTCATTACCTGGTTGACAAAAAGCGATTCCTTAAGCCATAGGGCACCGATATAGGGGTCAACATGTGAATTTTGTAACTTTCAAAAATGTTCTTTTTTGGGGTGGGAGGGGGGGGGGGGTATGAGAAAAAAGAATAGTTTTTCTCTTCATTGTTTTTAGTTTCATAAAAAGTTAACATATTACATATGTTACAAAACTTTAACTAAACAACTGATCAAATTTTATTTGAATAAAGCAACTAAGAAGGTTGTAAACACTAAACACTTGAATAGAGGTGCGTAAATAGGTTTGGGGGTTGGGGAATGGGTTTTGGGCCAAAATAGGTGACTTTTAGTGCAAGTCTAATTGTTCGTGTCAGTCAAGTTGGGTTGACTGAGTAACACGTGGTCATCCTAATTGTTTCTGAATTATACAAGTAATTGATGCATTGACATTAAGAAGGTCGTAAGCTTTTTAATGCACATTGGACTTCCGACATATTCGACTCATTTAGCCCGTTTCCCTTTCGGACAATCTTTTTCAAATAACCCGGTGACTTGTTCCACTTTTGGGGCATGTATTGAAATGGTAGCCTTTACACATGGGTATACTATGGGTGATTTTCAACCCCACAGACCCATTTCTTTTATTTTTAGCTAATTTTTATTTTACCATTTGATTAGTTAGCAATGAAACATATCCCAAATCAACTGATTTCTTTACCTTGGCTCCAACCAAGAAACCCAATGCAGTGAGCACTCGCAGTCTGAACTCAATGTTATCTTTCATCCACAAGTATTTTGCAAGTGTACTAAGAATCTTGGTGTTACTAATTTCCTCCCCTTTCTGAACAAGATTCTTTTCATCTTCTTTTTTATTATGCTTTGTTCCTTGTGCTCCACTTGATGTTGACAATGACGCAAATCCATTCGGCAAGGAACCCTGCTAATTACAATCATATTAACATGCATCAGAAATGTTAATAAGAACATATAGTTAGAGACACTTGGTTTAAGAACAGAGTTTATCTAAAGGCTACTTAGCAAGGCACTTTAAATCGATATAAAACCATAAATCATTCAAATCTTAGAAGTAACATTGATGCTTATATAGACATAGGTAACAGCCCTATTTCAGCCAAGTATAAACATATATAAATCTTTGTATTTAAAGAAAATATATTGGTAAGCATCCAAATCTACTATGAAGACAAGGGTGCTTAATATGCAAACTATAAGGGTTAAAGCAAGATAGATAAAGCCTTTAGGTAAGAAATGTAAATAATGTAAGTAGACACTCAAAAAGCTTACAAAGCTACTTACCAGAACACAAACATGGACCACAAAAACTCAATGACAAAGCAAGGCTAACTCTGTGACCAATCAAACCTATAAAAGATTAAAAGTTGTGTGGCACTTTCAAGAATTACAAAGCAAGGCTAAAGAAAGGATAAGAATGAGATATGTATGTGTGCTATATAAACGTTTCATGCATGAAGCAAGTTGTACTATGATATATTACTATGTTTTCTTTGCATAAAGTTATGCTACGATTAAGTAAGTATGTGGCAAAAGTATATGTTTTATAACATAATGTTATCATGCATATTAACATATACAAGTTTTTATACATATTAAGTATGGCCATTAAGATATCCAACATACGGGATATAGAATGAAGGGACTTCTTGCAAACGGACCAATGGGCAGCCCTTATGTGAACCTGAGTTTAGAGAACCTATGAGAAGTTTGGCATACTTAACATGTAAGCATGAGATCTTAAAGAAATGGTTTTGTACATAAAAGTTGAAAGCAAAAGATTATTTACTTTAATTTATATTTCTTGAAAAGTATGTTTTGTCATGAAACCATAACTACTCACTAAGCTTAAAGCTTACATATACATATATGTATCTTGGGAACCAAAGAAGGACAAGTTGAAGCATAGCTATTCTAATAAATTAAGGGTTTATAAGTTGTACTTATACGCATTTCCACCGCTGTAATAAAAGTGAACTAAAAGTTTAAGATACGAAGTTCTTTGATTTACGTGTACTAAAGGCAAATGACGATACCCCGGTAATGGGATGTCAATAATCTTGGATTTTCTCTTTTGATGATATCGGTTCAAGTGTCAGGGTGATGCAAATGAAGAAACAGCATTCATAAACTACCAAAATCCTAAATTGCTTAGAATCCTACTCTGTAGCACTTCAATCAAACGCGGGTGCATAAATCTTAGCATAAACACAGTTTAAACCATGAAGAACCAACATGAAAGAAGCTTCTCAGCTCCTGCCCGATAATTTCCTACACACGATCAATATCAAAATTGAACACAAATACCGTTAAATAAAAAATGAAACACGCAAACTTACAGGCTTTTGCGGTGGAGCAGGGGAGAAATCCGGGACAAACGCAGTTAATTGTCTGAAAAAGTGCGTAGAATTCCTCGAAACACCCCACCGCCCGACGGCGAACTGTCTGGTTAAAACACGATTACTTAAACTATGCGAACCACTAATGAAAGTTTGTGGAAGGAATGAACGAGAAACGCTGCTACTAGAGCTGCTGCTGCAGCTGAGGCTCGAATTCATCATCATCTTGTTGCTTGTGGTTCGAAGAATGAGTTCACGAGCCCTGGCACACCTTGTGGCCATCGTTGATTGCATATTTGTTCAATTTAATGGAGCCAGCATTGGATTGAAAAGTCGTTGACTACAAAGCGAACACGTAGTTGGATTAAAAAATTGTGTGGAACCCTAAATGAGTTGACGAAAAAGTTGTCAGCAGATGGGATTCGTGGCGGCGATCATCGGCGGGGAGTTCAGGGTTTGTATGTTGAAAATAATGTAATTGGCCGACTACTTTTGAAATCTATGATAATCCATACTCTTGAAGGAAAAAAAGTAACATGTAGAAGATGACTATTTACCATTTAGAGAAAAATAATCAAATTCGGTTATTTTGTTTTGTTAGATAAAAATAAATAAAGGAAGGGAATGGATAAAAAATTGAATGGAGAAAGTTATGGAACGATTTATTATCATTTATTGATATGTTTGGTTGTTTTGTCAGAATGAAATAAATCATTACTATACGATAAAGGGAAATAGGCATAAGAATGGAATAAAATAAATTTTAATAAAAAAATTCAAGGAAAAATATTAAAGTTACGTTTGTTACGGTGGAATGAGAAGAGAAAGTTCATCATCATTTCTATCATTTGACAGAGATGTCTGTTAGTCATGTGGGAATGAAATGAGTGTTTTTTCCTCATTCCTTCGGTGAATGGAATGAATTGCTACAAGCCTACAATTTAGTCGGTGTTTGGTATGGATAGTTGAGGGAGGGAATAAAATAAGTCATTATGTCGTGATGAAAAAAATCAGCTTGTTAATCATGTTGGAATGAAATAAACTATTGCGTAAGGAATGTGATTTCTTGCATTTCATTGCATGGGGGATAGGTATTTTCTTCTAATTGCATCATTGAATGGAATGAAATTAAACAATTAATCTAATTTTTTATAGTTTTTTACTAATATTAAATATATATTTAGATATTTATAAAATGTATTAAGAAAAGTCTGCAGTAGATCATTCAATTCTATCACTCATTTTATTATATTGTTCATTTCATTCTTTCAGTTCTTAAGCTAATTAGTGAGTCATGTTAATATTACAAATTTACAATCGTATGACCCGAATGACATACACAATTTAGTATTCATATTACACGTATGATCCAAATGGCAAATAAAGTACCCTTATGACCATATTATAGACGTATGACCCAAATTCACCTGATAACATACCTTACTCTAATAAAATAGAGAAAAATTTAATGAATATTATATAAATTAAACCCTTTGTATGAATATACAAAGAAATGTCGATCATAAACACACACACACACAAAAACACACTTATGATCGAATGTATAACTTTATATGGTTTTAACTTTTAAACTTTAGTAAAATTAACCTCTTAAACCTAACGTGTAATGGTCAAGACTCATGAGAAAAACCTTCTCTAGCAACACAACAAGTAAAAAAAACTTTATGATTTATAGATTAATATCTTTTTCAAGTTGAGATTAATACTTACATACAAAAGATTGACTCTATTAATCAATCCACTTTTGACCATATTTTTTAAAATTGATTACAAAATTGATTTTATAACATGTCTTACTCTAATAAAATAGAGATAAATTTAATGAATCTTATATAAATTAAACCCTTTGTATGAATATACAAAGAAATGTCGATCATAAACACACACACACACACAAAAAAAAAACACACTTATGATCGAATATATAACTTTATATGGTTTTAACTTTTAAACTTTAATAAATTAACCTCTTAAACCTAACGTGTAATAGTCAAGACTCATGAGAAAAACCTTCTCTAGCAACACAACAAGTAAAAAAAACTTTAGGATTTATAGATTAATATCCTTTTCAAGTTGAGATTAATACTTACAAACAAAAGAGTGACTCTACTAATCAATCCACTTTTGCTGTAAAATACACAATTCTAAGAGAATCTAATTACTTTATATCACAAGCTTAAAAAACGAACTAACAAAGAGACAGGTCAACAATAGTCAACAACATTGATATCCTAGATCATCCAATAGCTTAAAAAAAAAGCGTGATAAGAACATGTTCAAAATTATATTATACAATAACGGGTAAAGTCAAATCGAGTGTAAATGACCAAACTGATGAACATAAAGAGAAAGAAGACGATCATATAAACTAAACGAGCTCAATATAGGCCATGGGTGCATTATCTCCTCTCCTAGGCAACGTTCTAATAATTCTTGTGTACCCTCCGTTTCTTTCACCGTACCTTTCAGGGACCTCTGCAAACAAGGCGTGCACAATTTGTTTTTCATAAATGAACCCAAGGGCTTGTCGCCGTTTATGAAGTGAACCTTCTTTAGCCAAAGTGATCATTTTGTCCACATACTTTCTCACAGCACTGGCACGTGCTCTGGTGGTTTTGATCCGTCCATGCTTTAGAAGTTGAGTGGTTAGCCCACGAAGAAGTGCTTTCCGCTGGTCAGGGGGGCGATTGAGCTTAGGAACCCGCCTTCCATGTCTCATGGCAGAGACACGGCCACCATTATCAATAATGGTGAAGTTATGCTCATAACTATTATTTCCTGTTAAAAATAACTATAGTTATTTGAATCATAATTATTGCAAAAACAAAGCATGCATCTTCGTGAACTAGAGAATTATGGACAATTATAAAAATACTCATCAAAGAGTTGTGATTAAATATTTATAATGTTTACTTTTATCCATATTTTATACTTCCCCATGATGTCCAAGTTTCCTTTCTTCGAAGTATGGAAACACTATAACCTATTTGCACGGTGTCGTTTATATGAATACGATAACACTCCTTTCGGATTCCATGTTATTCACTTTTTTTGTTGGAGACTATTCTAGTAATATGTAAAATTTTGTATGTTTCATTGTGTTCTCCCTTAGTAATACACATTCTTTCAAGCCCTAGATATTCATGAAAAGAGAGAGATTACTCTTTATGAAGAAAACGTTCTCCAGACTTTCATCTTCACATATTATTCATACGATTACTTACATGAACTTTGTAGCACTTATTCTAACACTCCCTTGTAAAAACAATGAAAAAACACTTTATTGATTCTTCAGAGAATTGACTAGTATTCTTTGCATGAAAAATAAAACACATTATTGCATAAAGAGAGTCCCTTTGTTGATTTATAAGGAAGCATCTCCTGACTCCTCAGCAAGCGATGCCATTACCACTAGGATAAAAAACAATGGCTGCATTCAAATATGTTATCTCCTAACTGTATTTGTACTAATTTGGTTATCAAGTTTATCTAGACCAAAATAATAAAGTATTCCATGTAGTTTCTAATTACAATCATAATTCAGAGTTCAGACACCCAAATGTCAAATGTATAATCTTATTCATCTAAGACCAACAAAACGGTCACCTAAGAGGGCGTTTGGATAAGCTTATTTTTCAGGTTTACAAGCTAATCAGAATTTTGATAAGCTCATAAGTTAAATTTTTCAGCCTTAAGAGCTTATCAATACTTATGGCTTATTTTAAGTTCTTAAAAGCAGGTAAACCAGAAAGTAAGCTAAACCAAACACCCCCTAAATCTTGCTTCATATCACAGTCCTTCATACAACAAACCTAGATTCCACAAACATACATATGCAAATATAACAAATTCTTCCTACAGACAAAGCTCAAATCTACTAAACTAACAAACTTCGTAACGGAATACATACTTTAACTCAAAATTTTGCATAGTATTCAAAATTAGTGCACCAAATGCAGAGCAGAAAACATGTCAAACGGATAGATTATAAGTGTTACCTGAAGAAGTGAGACTCGGAAGAGGGTTGAGAGGGGCGAGACCAAGAAATGTACCAAAAACAGGCTTGGAATTAGGTTTAAACCGAGTGCAATTTGGGGGTCGGAATGATGACCGAATTGAAGAATTTGAAATGGAAATCGAAGGGAGTGATGATTTCAGAGAAGACATGCTCCATGTCGTTGTGGCGCTCGCCATCTTCGGGCTTCGATTATGGCCAGATGAAGGGGGGTTGGGGGCTGCACTCTGTAATTGTTGCTATGAATTTGTTGGTGATGGTGAAGATGGTGTTTTGTAATGGATAATAACTGGATATCTTCCCCCAATTCAATTTTAGATTTTGGCCCCCAGAGTTCATATATGTTCTACTTAGACCCTCATACGTTTTCATTTTTTTTTTCTTTCTTTTTCTCTACTTGAAAACCTAATTTAAGTCGAAAGTGGTTACAAGGACCAAGAGGTATAAAAACGAAAACAAAATCAGAACGACAATACATGACTAATTCAATTACAATCTACAAATAGACCCTCGCAAGTAGTAGGTGAGAGCATTTTGACCGTATTTTCAGAACCGGTATAAATAAACCAACAACTTTGGTTTGGTACTTTTGGGTTAGGTATCGGTTAATTAGGTGTTGTTCTTGTAGGAATGAATGTATTGACTTAGAAATTTTCAAACCAAACTTGTACTCGTTATAAATTTTTTCGGTATTCAGTTAAAATAAATCAACAGTTCCGATGTAACATCTAAAAGTAAGTTATTATTTTACTTATTTATTGTTTTGGAATTTTAAACTTTATTTAGTAATCAAAGGACTTAAATTGCCATCTTTCCAGCTTATTTATTTGTACATAAGATAACATTGTGGCCAAATTATGAGGATATAACCTTGAAGGGGCATTATTGCCAAGTTATGAATGTACCTAAGTATATAAGGGATATTTGACATTTTTAAAGTCAAAAACTTGTGTGTTTTTTTGGTGTAAAGATCGAGAATGGAGATAGGCCAGCAAGAGGTGGAGATTTAGCTCACAATCATGAGGGGGATTTAGCATAATCAAGTATCAAAGTAAGTTCATCTGCTTGTAATTTGTAAAGAGGTTTTGATGACGCAACATGAGTAATGTGTTATTGACAAATGATATACATCATCTTGTTGATAATTTAGAATAATCAAGTATCAAAGTAAGTTCATCTACTTGTAATTTGTAAAGATGTTTTGATGACGCAACATGAGTAATGATAGACATCATCTTGGTGATAATTTAGAATGTTTTTTTTTAACAGCAATAAAAATCACTTCATAAAACAACATCAAAGATTACATCCTCTGTCCATAAGCCTCTCAGCGAAAACCTCTTTTCGATTGGTGCACAATTAATTGGTTTAAGTGTGTAGGGTTGTTGGTGTGTTGTTTTAAAGTGTGTCTTGTTTTGTTGGAAGCTAAGTCTATTTTCGGTGATAATTTAGAATGTTGTAGTTTTGATTCCGCATAATCCTAGCATTGAAACAAATTTTAGTGATTCAGTGATGTTTAATCTGATAAAATTGGTTATTAATGTCTCCATATGAATTCAATAGTGTCAATTGATAAGGGGAATGATCAATTTTTGTTATCTTTGTCCCTGTTTATTGATGATATATGACCAATACAAAGTGCTCGAAACCATTTGGTAGTGATTTGCATGGGTAGTGAACAAATTTACAACTGTTTAAATCAAGCATATATGCTGTACAACACGGCCGTGCCTATGGAGACACGGGTCGTGTCAAGTCCTAAGAGGGCAGACCATGTTTGGTGTCACACCCTTTGCTACAACGACAAAAGATTACCGTGACACATTTATGGTCGTGTAGGGCTAGGGTATGACATAAGGATCAATGTGTTGGAGACCATGTAGATGGACCTAAAGGTGTCAGTGGCGGTGTCAAGTGTAGTTTAGTGGCAATTTGTTTATTTAATCTAAGATATATGATAATGGTTGTAAATGATAATTGGTAATCGCAAACAGAATAGTTTCACTTCTGAACAGTTAAGGTGAGTTACATGATCCCTATTTAACATGTTGAGATGTCTATGTGTATATTGGGTGTTATGTGATGGTTAAAGATGTGATTTATACTGATGTGGTACTCATTAGTCCTTTTAAGTAACCAAATGTTGATGTAATATCCAAGTCGATGTGACTATGGTAACTAATGTGGCACATGCAGTCTTTTGACTAACACTGGCCAATGTGGCATATGATTGTTTTTCTGAATGATGAATGAAATACATGTATACAATTTGTGCATACTCCGTGGATGTTGATTGGTGATTGTGTGTTCACTATGCTTATTGATTACAATGTCGTGTTTTTTTCCGTCTCAGAATGGATAGAGGAAAGACACCGGTACACGACAGATAAGTCTTGGCTTTCGTTTAAACAACTTTTCAAGTTATATGGTATTAAATGTATATATGATTATATGTTTAAAAAAATCAAGTCTTTACACTTGATTTCTTTGTACTTTCAAGTTCGGTTCATATTTTGTACCCAATCTCACCCAACTCGAAAGAAAGAAACGAAACTCTAGAAGGCCCGTGTAGTAACACTTAGCCTTGTAGTAACACAAGAAAATAATAAACTAAATTCAAGTAGCCGAAGAACTAGAGTTAAACTGCTTGCACCAACTATTTAACCACCTAGAGTAATTTATTTGAACTCCACACCACTTTCTATCAAATATAATCACTAACTAGTTAAAAACCAAGACACCTTTTGAAGATTACAATGTCCTTCTTACCTGAAAAATACATGATCTCCCGTATCCCACCACCAATACTTTCACAGAAAAATAATATTGCCAAACTAGAGGGTTTATCCACTCCACATGCTTTTCACATAACTGACATAAGCTTGACGCAATGTCCTGATCTTTACTTACAAATTTGTTCCTTACGAGCAATTGATCATTCGAATCTCTCCATAAGAAAATGTAGACCTTTTGCGAACCAATCGAAACCAATTGAATTGTGTTTTAATTTTCTTCCGATTGAAATGAATTCTCAATCAAACCCCTAAGCGATCAAACTTCATAACCATCTTTATTTTCCGACTGTGCAAATTAACCTATCTTTTTTATTCAATCCGAATTTGAAATTTTGCAAACAAACATTAAATTTTTGAATGTTTCTTTACCTCTTCCCTAACATAACCCATCCAATATACAACCTCAACCTGCAATCCCTCTTCAAACCCTCCTTTTGAATTCCTTCATTTTTTCGAAAATTTCAAGGTGCTTGCCATACAAGACAATCCCATCCACCAATCTTTCTAACGAAAAACAATATCCAACATTCCAACCCGTCTCCAATCTTATTTTTATACAAGAATTTAGCAACATTCATATTTATTCCGGATATCTTCATACTTTTATAATATCTATCCTTGTAGAACCCGACGACCTTTTACAATTCCCAATCAAAACCTCCACTCAACCCATAAATACTTTATATAACCCTAACTCATATATCCATGTTTTCACCCCGAATAATTCACTAATATATGATTACCACTGTGTTTTATGACATGTAAATAAATCTTTGAGCATTGTATCATAAAATGTACCGATGTCCAAGCGCTTTGAATAAAACAGCCATGATGGCGGGTTATCAGGATACCCAACAATCTATCACCATAAAATGTTTTAACTATAAATCTTCCATGCATGTTATTGATGAAGCTTAAAACGTATTTCATATTGTTTGTTACACTTTGGTGTGGAATATTGGAAATGACAGAATCATATTTGGTTTGCTCCATCTAATCATTATGTTGACATCTTTGCAGAGGTTATTCAAAAGCTCTTCACTGAATAAAAAATAAAAGTTTAATTGTTAAATTTTGTTAGGATCATTAGATTATATAACCCTAAAATTGTTATTCAAAGATACTTTGATTGAAGACTTGATACTTTGACTCTTTATTTCCATGATTTTTTTAAGTAGTATTTTTGTTTAGAGCTTTGTTTCATCTTTATTTTTTTAGAATAATTTGTTATTTTTCATATAAATTGTATTTTTTATAAAAGTATATGTTAAAAGAAAAAATTTAAATCATCCTGTGTTTGTTGATTCAGTGACTAAGACCATCAACATCCAACCCAACTTACCCAACCAAAAGCACCGTCACATCAGCATCCACATCATTCTCCACCTCCAACCCTTTCTTACCCTACAACCCCCACATCCAACCCAATACAACCCTTTATATTTTTATATTTAAAAAAAAAGAAAAAAGAAAAGAAATGAGAGAGGAAGCCATTGGGTCTCGGGACTAGTTGGGTTGAAACCCCACCACCACCGAAAGGGGTGCGATGGTGTTCCCGATGGGTTGAAGACTCCACATCAGCCGAAGCCGATGGCTTCTTCCCTGGATGCGGATAGTCTAAGATGATGTAATAAATAAATCTATAAATGATAAAAGAAAGAAAAAAGAAAAAGAAGAAGAACGGCGTCGTATAGAGAAATTCATCGCAGAAATGGCAAGGCTACCGTCGATGCTTTCACCACTCTCCACTTTCCGTTCATCTTTAGCACTCCGCCCCCTCGCTGCCGCTGCCCGTTTCCAGATCACAAGAGCATCGTTTGGTTCATCTGCTCAGGTGAGTCCCAGCATACTCTTAGCTATTAATATCAGAATATTTCGATTTTCAGTTTTCTTTCTGCTTCATTACACTTTCGAGGTTCGTTGAAATTGATGTCTGTAGATGGAGGCGCAACTTTTTAAATTTGGACCCTACAACATCGATCAGAGGGAAGTGTTTTACTCTACTGATCTTTCATATGCTTTGGTCAATCTACGCCCTCTTCTTCCTGGTAATACTTCATTTCTGATTTTCTGTAATGCTGATTGTGGTTTATTGTTCTAGGGTTTTGTTTTTGTTTTCATGGATTTTATCATCGAATTTGTGGGGTATCCCTAGAACGTGTTTTTCATAGATATTAAATTGTTAACTCATTCTTTATTTGTTCTGTAAACCTTACAAACCAGTGTCTAGCCCTGAAGGTTTATTGCATTCTTTCATCTTAATGGTTATGGGCTAACTGTAAATTATAATATGTTCCATCCCGTGGGTGTAATAGGGGGTGTTTTGGATTGCTTATTAAAACTGCTCATTGCATCTTAATGTAACAATAAGCTCTATTGATTAGGCAATTTGGAGTGAGTTTTTTATGAATTATGATCTATTCTTGTTAATCTGACATGCTTAATTCAAAGATTAGGATTGTGACTCTTTCTTGTTTTATTTCGCAGGTCATATCCTTTAACAAACACGCTCTTGGTGTATTACTGCTTAATTATGATCAGAAGTATTTTATATATCTTTTAGTCCCTTTTAATAAGCTTATGGTACTTCCCTATGATTTTAACTGATAATGGTGGCGTGTTTTCCATTTATACATTGATATGGACTGTGCACTTAGATAATTTCAAGGCGTTGTCTCATCATGGATTTTTTTCTGTTTTCATATGCAATTCTGCAATTTTGTAGTCGAGTGAAGATCATGTTGACTTGATTACATTTTGTTGAGCATGCCATAATATTAGTATATAGACATAGAAGTATATGCTCTTCATAAAGGTGGCAATGTAGACCTAACAGATGGGTAAATCATAAATGGGTTAATTTGTGTTATACATTGCCCCTAACTGGTCAAATGAGTACACTGAAGAAGGTTAGCAAAAATTAAAATGGGTTGAATGGGTCAAGCATATCAAATGGGTGAAAGTCTTCCGAAGTGTATTCACAATGCATGAAACCTTCTCCATCATTTTATTTTTAATTAAAAAAAAAAGAATTTTCTTTGCAAGTTTGAAACCACATAGTTTTCTTAATCATATTTAAATATTACTTAATTAGAAAATTCGAGAAAAGGAAAACATTTTTTTTGTGGGCCAGTCGCATACTATAATATTGTAACATGTTTTGTGATCCATACAAAAAATTTGCAAGTTTAAATCATTATTCAACCTACCTCTCCCCGCACGTTCAAAAGTGTATGTCTTTGGTTGACTTGACAAAAAACCACATGTGCTTGTGTGCCCAAGGCGTGAAGTGAAGCGTTTTGTTGACCTAACCGCGGAGGAAACTAGTGATTTGTGGATTTCAGCCCAAAAAATTGGAAGACAGCTTGAGAATTACCACAAAGCTTCTTCACTTACATTTGCAATCCAAGTAAGCTGGCTACATAATTCATTTCAAAATCAGTGCTTTCTTGCTTGTGCCCTGTATATGTGTACAACTGATGCATGATATCTAATGTTAGTGGTTAATGCTAATAATTTTAGTTTGAGCTCAAGGTTAATTGAGCATGATCATCCATGTTGCTGTTGTTGTTATTAATCGAGTATAATCATCTATGATGAGAATCTCATTATAGTGATTTAATTGTGAAAACTTATTTCAGGATGGTCCCCAGGCAGGACAGACAGTTCCTCATGTTCACATCCACATTGTCCCTCGGAAAGGCGGGGATTTTGAGAACAATGATGAGATCTATGATGCCGTAAGTTCATACTTTCATGTTCAACAGTTAGATATAACCTCGTGCTAAACATGACAATAGCACCTTAAAAAAACATGTTTTGCTCATGTTAATCTACTTTTTGAATGATTTTTTTTTTGTTAGTAAAAATGCTAAAAAATAATACTATAGTTTGCGAGACCTGGTAAATGTGTGGGTTGGGTAACGGGTTAGAAAGCGTTCAGGGAAAATCAAGCAATGTTGAGTGTGAGTTGAAACTGGTTGATTTGGTTTTCTTGACCCCAAAGCAATTTTTGTTCCAAATGTCAACTTTTTCTAATTATAAATATTAGTCTCAAATACGATCAAGAATTTGTAACGTTCAATTATAGTCTAACTTCCTGAATAAAATGATTAGCAGGTTTATGCATTAAAAGTACTCTTTGGGCGACTTTGACTCATTTGAGAGACCCAAATCTGTTCTAGACCCGTTCAAGGCAGTCAGTCATTTAGCTATTATTTGGAAATTCTGTTCCTGATTGATGTTATTATACATTTGTAGATTGATGAGAAGGAGAAGGAACTAAAGAAGACACTTGACTTGGACAAGGAAAGGAAGGATAGAAGCATGGAGGAAATGGCTAAAGAGGCAGAAGAATACAGAAAGCTTTTCTCCTAGTTCTTGTTCTACTTCAACTTACTATGGTTTTTCCCATTATCTTGTTATTTAAAGTTGCATATGGAAAGATTTCCATATTGAATATTAAAATATGATCCTGTCACTAAATTGCACCTAAAAAGAAAGACAATCATATTTCCTTAGCTAGAAATGCACCTTATTTGTCTCTCCAGGTGCAAACACAATTGAGATACATATATTTTGGATATAAAATTGTTATCTTGTCTTGTAAAATTTATGTTTTTCTGTTTTTTGGTTATTATATGAACGTTTTAAGATCAACTATTAGAAGACTGACTCTACAGTTAAGCATATAGTTCATTTGTGATGCCTTTATTACCCTTTTTTCTTCTCATTTTAACAAAAAATTGTTAACCACTTTCAACATATAAACATTATTGGTAGAACGTTTCTAATGTCAAGAAATAAATCTATTATAAGGTCGAGTAGATGGACTAATATTCAAAGCAAAAATGATTTTTTTAACAGCTAAACACATACACTTATCTAATTCTATACCATATATTCACTATCTAGACTTGAACTCATGACCACACAAATATTCAAACACTACTCGCTTTGAACCAAAAAAGTACATGAGTAGGTAACATAGAATTTTATTATGAAAGAAAAACCAAGAGGAATTTTAAGAAATATATAGCAAAGATACCAAGTAATAGAAAAACAGTATAGTACAGTAGTTGTTACAATTTGGACTCATATATAGCAAAGTGGTCCATTTTCTTTATAGATGATCTGAATTAATCAATGGACACATTTTTGTTAGGTAAAATGTAGTAAGATGCGTGAAACCTTTCAAATTACATAAAGACAACATTATTATAAAAAAAAGTAAATACACTGCAAATATCTTCACTTTTTTATTTCTTAATTATGCAACCCTCTTTTCATTTTTCAGATTAAATACATAAACTATGCAATTTAGTTCAATAAACGCAACTAGTAAACTTATAGTGTTACAACCAGTTTTGATAGCTAGGATGATGACGTGGGTTTTTGTTTTTATTTTTGTAGAAAGTTTATAAGTTTTAACTTTTTTTAATGATTATTGCTTAATAAACCAAATCATTTAAATAAAATAGTTTACTTTAAGAATTTATTTATCTATTTTCTAACATTTTATGAATGTCCTTTGATGTGTTCATTTGAATATACGAATGATTGAATAATCTTGCGGTTTTCATTCAAACCACCATCCCCGCTATCCCCAGAGTCTGGCCACCACCATTCTTCAAACATACACACACATCGACATCGAAGCAGACACACATGGAAACACACACACATCAACACACATTGAGATCCAAACACACATACTTAGATCCAAACCCAAACACACTTGGATTTAGAAAATAAGAGTAAGGAAAAAAGGAGATAAAAAGCGTGTTGACCATGACAGAGGGAAACACGTCTATGGATGTGAAGGCAGTGCTAGATAGGGGTGTTCAAAATATCCGAAACCGAAAAACCGAACCTAAAAACCGACAAACCATATCGAAATCTAGGTTAACCAAACCGAATATTTAAATTTTTTCGATTTTATTAACCTAACCTAAAAAAATTTCGGTTTTCGGTTTGGTTACGGTTCATGATATTAGAGACGGATGGTTAACCGAAGAACAGAAAACTTAAAAAATTCAAATTCTATTTTTACATTTGTCAATAATAACTAACTAATCAATATTTACATACGATAATTATCTACTCATATCAAATTGTTACTCAAAGTCAATATCTATATTTTATTTTTTTAATATAGATATTAGTAGATATATGTACAATTTAAGTTTACGAGTCTAACTTGGTTTTATTTTATCTTAGTCAAGTGTGTATTTAAAATATTTCCTTATGTCATTATTAGTTAATATATAAATAACACAGGTCGTAATGTTTTTTAAGTTTCTCATATAAGCCTTGTTCAAGTTAAAATTTAAATATTAGTTTTTGAAACCTTTTGTTTTAGAAATATATTTAGTAGTTAAAAATGGTTAATTGGTTAACCGGGAAAACCGAACCGAAAAACCGGTTAACCGATTATCGGTTAACCGGCTTTTTCGGTTTAGGTTTAGGTTTAGGTTCACGAAAGTTAAGAACCGATATTTCGGTTAACCGGTCTTCGGTTAACCGTATACTCGGTTAACCATCCATGAACACCCCTAGTGCTAGACGATGAGGTGGACTGCGGAGCAGTGCGGTGGAGCATGGCAGAGGAAGGGAAGTAGAGAGCCTTGTGCGTGTGTGAATGCAATGTTGGTGTATGTGTTAGTAACTAGTTTAGGTAGTATTAAGAGGTTTTATATTTTCCTACATATTATTCCTAATTATTCTCTTACTCACTAGATCAAGACAAATATCAAAATCAGTGTGAATAAAAAGAATTAGTGAGATGCACATGTCATCTTTTAGTGAGTAGAAAGATGAAGTAGGAGAATATAGCAAGAACAAGTAGAATTTCTCGAAAGTACTTAGAAATAAATGTGTAATAATAATAATAATAATAATAATAATAATCTTTAAAAGAGAATAAAAACTCAAACTAACCAGTTTGAGTGTTAACCGGTCACTGGGTTCACTTATTCAATTAGAAAAATTAAAAAGATATTTCTAAATTGGTGAAAATAGACAAACATGGTTGAACTGTTATGTATTTTCTCTTATCATTACTGTAATATATAGTTTTGATGATTAGAATTTACAGTAATTAACTAAATATTCAAAAGCAATGAACAGACGTTATGGTTGGCCAACCCAAAGGTTTAACATGAACCAGATAACTAACTGTGAGTGTTGGTAGCAGGCTCCATTATGGGGTGGTGGTGGCCTGGCCTCCACCACGACATGGTAGGCATGGTGCCACCACACCATGTGGGTACTGTGTGGTGGGTGTGATGGCTACAACGACATGATATTGAGTTTTTTAATATTTTTTAATCGCAATTAATAAATGTATAAATTTGGTATGGTGAGAGTGTATACTCGTACTAAACAATATATGCATTAATTAATCACCAGAGATGGAAAAACAGGGTTGACCTCATATCATATACCAAAAGCATATTGGCATCTTTAACCTAGTATTGTGTTTACAAAATTGAAACTTCCAGTAATATACCCCTTAATTCTCTTTTGATCTTTTACTAGTCTTAAAAATTAGAACATTTATAAGCTTCCTCAAGTAAGATCAGTCAACTCAAAAGTCAAACCTTTATGTTAATGTCTATGTAAGAGATCCTCCGTCTCGAGTTCAACCCCTCCTATGTGATGTTTGCCTGAACGATGTGCGTCTAATGGTGATTTGCATTTCTTCTGTAACTCCATGAATCGCTCTATGTCAAAATTATGTTTCTTGATTAACTTCCTTCTACGCGAAAGAAATAGCCTTTTCATAAAATCTTGATATGTAGGGTCCCTCGATGTAAATAAAAAGTACGCATAACCGATAATTAGGCCAGATGTTGTGGTGAAAAATGCTATTGGTTCCATGACGTCCCATGAGAATTCCCAAAAAGTTAGACGAAAGAAAAGGCTGAGTTGGGCTAATGAGAATCCGAGGCCGGTCCAGAGGATGCACCGTACCTGTTTGTGGGCCAGGGAGTCGATTTCTTCTTGTTTTGCTTGTAGGACCCTCAGCTCCTCCCTTCTCGGGTCGTCTTCAGGTGTCAGGGCTAGCGGAACCGCCCTTCTAACCAGATCCACCACCTGATTTCATTAAAAAAACAATTTATCAGGTCAGTAATGGTGTGGCTTAAAACTATATGCAATTTGATCAAGAAGGTTGACATAATTCTTCTATCAACTATGATGAAAAACATGTTATCAACAAGATAAATAGGTTCCAGGAATCATAAAGAAAAAGCAATCCCAAATGGATGGGTAATGGGTTGGGTAACTAACCTTTTTTAAATAAGGTCTATTAGTCGGGTTAGACGGTCTGTGGGCACTTTTTCTGTTTCAAAATGGAAGTTACAGATAACTAGCGCTTGAAGATAAATTCAAAAACCATATTATTACAATAATATTCAACTTCAATAAAATGATTTTGGAGGTCGTGTTAAAAAAAATACAGATTGGCTGATTTTCAGCACGTTTGACCCAATTCATGTGAGCCATATTATACAATTTTGCCAATTGACCCTTTAAAGATATGATATAGCCCAAATAGAGTCGTTAAGAAGTAAATTGTTCAAGATGACCAACTCAGTTATGTCCAGGGTGCTCAAGTCTTAAAAAGAGTGAGGTCGACTTGCTCAGAAGACAATGTGGCATCAAACACCATCCAAGATCGATCCTAAGCAATCAAATAATGACAAATTTCAAATTGGGTTGAAATGTGAATCAACTGTCCCTCTTTTTTTACTTTCTAGAAATCACAGAAATCCCACGGGATTTGAACTTGGGACCTCATTTGGAGAATCACAAGCCCTTACTGCCTGGTCACCCCTTTGGGGTTAGCCATCCACCCATCCCTCATATTCATTCGCTTTTTTAGAACATAAGAAGAGCTTTATTCATAAAGAATCTTCACTAAAACCTTACTTTCAAAATAATCAAGCATAATGCCTAAAGAGAACATGTGTTTATGCTCAATAAAGCTTTTGCCTAAAAAAGCAATCATAGACTTTATTCTCTTCATATAAGCACTTAGAAACAAACATGTCATACGCTGAGATAGATTACCTAATGATTAATAATACTATCAAAGACAAATACTAACCCCATCCCCAGGACTGGCTCAAATTAATCATTGACAATGTGGAAGTGCTAATTTTTCCAAAGCACCAAAGTTGGTTTCTTTCACTTGCACATCTTCCCAAAAATATTTACCAATCAAATACTTAAGATTTTCGTAGCCACATCATATATCCTAATTAAAGATGTTTAGGTAAACACCATAATGATTTTGAACTTTTACTATTTAGGATTAAAAAATAAACCATGGAGATGAAGTCAAGAAGAAGCTGAATTAAGAATATAAGAGCAAATTTTAAAAAAAGAAACCAATGTATTTTTTATTAGTCCCACATTGGGTATCTATATATCTATATATAAAAGGCATACAAATTTTCCAAAAATAATCATAAATTGAGTATTAATTAACCAATCACAACCTTCAATTTCAAAATTATTCAATTCTCAAAACAATTTTAGAAAGATTAAAAATAGTGGATTAAAAATCGTGATACAACAATTTGAATTCAATTTTAATGAGGGGGTTAGATGAAAATGTGAAGGGGTTTATAAAACATATGAGGGGGTTTTAAGAAAATGTGAGGGGGTTTTATAAAAATTGTATATTAATGTAATTAATTATAAGTTATGTTTAGTAACTTGAGATATATTTTATTTAGAGAAAAAATAATTATATATTTACGACCGTCTCATTTTTATCTACGTTTTGGTATAAATTTTATAGTAATATGATACTTTTTTGAAATTAGTATATTCTCATCACAAATGTGATGTTTCATTTACTGCATTATTTTTATTTGAAAATTTTAATATCTTAAATACACTTCCGAAATACCCGTGCGTGCACGGGTCAATAAACTAGTATGGGAAAATACCACGTGGATCTTAAAAGATGACCCTTTTTTTTTCATTTGCAAATTGCAACCAACACGTCAATGTCTAAACCGGCCATCAAGCTACCATATAACCTAAGTGAAGAACACCATCTCTTGATGACCCAAATGGAAATTTCATGAATACAATGACTAACATGGGTCATATAAGATCATGTGGAATTTTATGTAATTTGCCCAATACATAATCTAACTTTCACTACTTTAAGCAATAGATTAGTTGATAATCAAAGTATCTCATTCTGATTCATCAAGTCACAGCAACCATGCAAATCTAGAGAGTAGAGACCCCCTAACTCTAGTTGCATAAAAGAAAATTAAAAACCAGGACACTCTATCCCATAACATATTCAATTTAAGACCTAAACTTCATGCTCCAAAACAGATGCATTGCTTATCTTCTACTCCATACTTCAATAATTACAGAACAGCAAGCAAATAACAAAAACTGTGTACATAAAGACAAATCAAATTCAACATATGGATACAAGGTGTGATTACCTTATCTGGATGAAGATAAACTTTATCTCTGAATAAGAGAACAACACCAGCCTCATCAAGAACTTTCACGAACTCCTTCGCTTCCTCGATCGATTTCGTGACCCCTATACTCTCACACGACTCCAAAAGCTCCGAATAACAAATCGTCTCCTTCCCTTCAGTGCTTAATTTCATCTTCAGTGCCTCCACATTCACCAATCTCATCAGTTTCTTCGCCTCCGTAAACGTTATAGTGTCATTATCGTCATTTGCCCTTTTCCTTTCCCCTTGCCCTAATCCTCCGCCTCCGCCGCCGTCTCCGCTACTGCCGATCGAACTCGAGAACGAACAAGCACAGAATCTGTTGCTAGATTCAATGAAACCGGTTTTCCTCAGGCCAAATAACACAGAATTTGACCTAACAACTGCCGATGTAGCGCCATGCTTCAATAGCGAAAACGAAGCTTTCCACATCTTTACGTTGCGAATTCCTTATCGTATTGTGGTGGCATTTCAGAGCATCAAGAGCTTAACCATGGCAATTGTAACAACTGAAGAATGAAACGCTCGTTTTAGAGAGAGAAAGAGTGTGTGTATCGGTAGGTGTGAGAGAACAACGGGGAATACTTTCGGTTTTGACCGTTTAAAGCTGGTAACGTTTATGGACACGATTTCCCGCATTATTGCAATCTTTTACAAATATATTCAGAATCGGGATTTTAATATCTATATCTATATTTTATAATGTATTTAATCTTTTTTTTTTTAAATTTAAAACTAATTAATTTTAACTAGTATATGTTTTTATACAAATAATACAAACCCTTAAAGTAATAACTCAATCAATTATCTCCTTAAATAGCTCAACTAATTGATGTAATTATTTTTAACAACTAATTAAACATGACACAAACAATTTATTAATCTAATTTTAGTTAAATCACTAACATTAACAAAATGTCAAAACAAAAATACTTTTATTTCTAATTGTTAAACAGTAATATATATTTTTTATATTTTATTGTTTTTTAAAAATTAGTAAAAGTGTTCATGGAAAAAATGAGATATAAAGATAATAAAACAAAGGCGAAATAAAAACAGATATGATTCATTAAATCGACATGTTATCGAACATAAATTATTCACCGTTGCTGCATTGCGCAGGTACAATGCTAGTTACTATATAAACCATTTAACACTCTCTCTCCTTCTAGCATTTAAGATCTTCTTAAAATTATGTCAATCTCTAATCTTCACCTTTTTTTTATCTAAATTAATCTCATCCATTCAATTTTTAACAATTTTTCTCTCCTAATAAACTTTAACTTTTTATTTATTTAAAATATATTCTCTCACTAACACACCCTCTTACACAAACATAATTATCCATCCGCATCTATATAATTTTCAAAGTCTTATTAAATTCTCTTTTCTTATTTCATAAATATAAATCTTTTTTAATCTTTTATTGTTTTTAGAACTTTTTTTAAAATTAATAAAATAGTTTATACAAATATAAGAAACATTCAAGAAAAAAACGGTCATGTTGCTGAAATTTTTTCGTAACACTGAATTACGCGTTATATACTTGAAAACGACATGTTACAAAATATAAACTATTTACCGTCATAGCATTACGCGTGTACATTGCTAGTAAGTTTTTAAATCAAGGATTGCAATCTTTTACAAATACATTATAATTTTTTATTTATGACATACAATTGCTATTTTTAACACTTAGAGTCTTATTTATTTATTCTTATGAGCTATGGTTATCATTTTTCTTAAATCAAATGTAGGAATTTGTGGTTGATTAATTGTAACATCCTCAAAAGGGCATAGTCGTATATACTCTAGGTGCTTTAGAATCTCGAATTTAATAATGGATATTAGAATTTAATTAATTAAGTTAATATTAAATTATTATGAAAATAAATAAGAAACGGTGATATTAAAATAAGAACGAAAATAGATAAGTTTAGAATATTAGTAAACGGTTTTAAATAAGGATTCCGGAGATATCTTCGTTAGTTGAAACGGATAAACGGATATTAAGTTGTAAGTTGAAAGGGAAAACAAAATACCCAAAATAAAGAGAAATGAGAACCAAGTCGGTTCTCATCTTATCAACTAAACAGACATACATACGCATACACATACCAACACACTAACACACCCATTTCTTGGTTCTTTGGCTCGTGAAGGAGAAATCACAGATCATCAAGACAAATTCCAGTTGCAAATTCAAGTTCAAAATCTGTTCTTAATTCATCATCTTCATCATCTCATCTCTTTTGTAAGTTCATCTTTTTCATGATTCAAGTTCTTGAAGTTAGGTCAAAAATGGCCAAAATCAAATTAGCAATCAAAGGATGAAATTTGTTGTTCTAATTAGTTCTTACATCAATTCTAAGTGATTAGAACTTAAATTCTTGAATTAAAGTGTTGAATTTGGGTGAATTTGATTTAAGTGTTCAAATGGGTCAAAAAGAGGGTTAAACACATGAGATTCTTGAATTGGCTTTTGAAATAAGTTATGTGTATGTTGAAGGATTTGTTTGATGTCAAATAACCTTAGTGAAGTGCTGGAAATCAATTTGGAACATTTTGGTTGTGGTTTGGGTTGAAATTAGTTAAGGATTAGTATGTTTTAAATTCTGACAGCTTGCTAATGATGACTTAGAAAAATCATATAAAATCAATGCTAGGTCGTTAGAAGTTGTGCCATACGTCGTTTCGAAGCTTGAAGAACCTAGTTTATTTTATATTTAGAGACCAGCAGCTAATTAAATTGATAAATGGATCAAAAGTCTGTTTTGTTACAGCAGGTCATATTTGATTAAGAAATAAGAAAAGAATTAGAAAGCATAAAGTGGTCATGTAAAGTTTGTAGCTATTCTATTCGACTTTGAGCATGGTTATAAGGTTAGTAGATGAGATTTTGTAAATTATGAAAAATGCATGAAAGATGAAGAACATATGTAAAGTTTACTTGAAACGGGTAAAAACGACCCGTTAGGTGTAAACGCAAAGAATGCATTAATTCAACAAAATATGGGCATTTGGATTAACCAATGACTCTAAGAATGTTTATAAACTAAAAGTGTAAGAATTGTGGATTAGAAGTGTTAGTTTTAATGAATTTCAAGAAATGGCTTAAATTGGACATCTCCTTGTTAATTTAAGTTGGATTTTTGTTTGAATTAATTGAGTGAGTAATATGGATGTTAGATAGCTCCTACAAGTGTTAAATGATGTTAGTAAACTTTGAAAAATGAGTAGAATTGATTTGGGATTGAATTGCTAAAAATTACCGAAATCTCGGTAAAGTTGACTTTTGTTGACTTTGGTCGTCTTTACGAGTTAGGACCTCAAAATTTCCATATCAACTCTTATTCATAAGGGGAACAAGCTGTCTTTAGAAATTTTTTTCAAAAAATGTCGTTTTGGTGTCGATCCGTTAGAGTTAAAGTTGTGGTTATTTGACCCGTTTGGTCAAAAAATGAGCTTTGTACATAGTTTTATGTTTTGAGCAGAATTTTTGGGAGAAAACTTACATTCTTAAAGATTGAGTTATGGTTATATGATATAAAAGAGGTGGCTTAGTGTTGGATGCTATATTATGTGTTAAATTACACACTTTAAAGCATCAAGTTGACTTTAAGAAACCATAGGCATGTCAAGTTGACTTTCACATGTTATGAATCATGTAAATAGGTTATATGCTAGTTGAATATGTATTTTTAAGATAGTTTACATAGGTTGGACATATCGGGTGTATTTTGACCCGTTTGTGAAATAGATTGGTTATTGTACTTTATTACTTAGGTACTAATATAAATACTGGAATGTTAGGTACATCTAAGGATCAAGAGGACCCCGAGCACTATATTTGTTTGTTGTAGCCGTTCAGGTGAGTGTCAGATAACATAAGAATTAATATAACTATATTACATATTACCCGTATGTACAAGTAATTCAACGAAAGGTAAATGATAATGTTTAATGAATGAATTATTTACAGAATGATCTGTTATGTAATTGATTGATGTACAAATTGAATCATGCTTATGATATGCATATGTATACAAGTTATGATACCCTGAATGAGTTAATTGGCCATCATGAGGTCTGGTATAGCAAATGATGTTATTGAGTGCATGAAACATGCACAAGCTTGATCATGCTTATGATATGAATATGTATGCGCGCTATAAGGCCCGAAACGGGTCAGCTCTGTGTTTGTGATCGGATCCGAGATATGGGGGCTGGTTATAGTCCTTGAACGGGGCCAGCATTTGGGCTGGGGCGCTTTGAGGCCTGCGGGCCAATGATACCGTCAACTACCTGGGGTTGCAAACCCAGCGTTCCTCGAGCAATATGGGGATCAACTGATTGTTGTACCCCAGGGAGGCTTTGGCCTCGTAACGCAACGGTGGACCGCTACCCGCTCACCCACCTGCGCTGTTGATGTGTCTGGTTTCCTCAGTTAGGAGCGTTGAGCCGGGCTAGCTACCCTGCAAGATTAGCTTCCTTCTGGCTGTGCCAGCTCATCGCGAGATGCTAGAATAGAACCATCTGATGATTGATATGTGATATGTGATATGTGATATGCTTATGTTAATGATTATGCTATCTTATGCTCACTAGCTTTAAATAGCTAACAGATACTCTCATCTCCCCATGATGCAGATGATACTTAGGCATGTGAGCTTGGGTGCCTGCTGGATGTATTTATGTTTTAGAGGAACACTTTGCATGATACTTATGTTTGTATATATTGGTTTGTGATGGTCGGTGAGCAATTTCAGTAACACCAATTGTAGTTTTGTATATCGTGGCTAATTTTGCTTGTAGTTATAGTCACTTTAAATATTTCCGCTGCTTATTTAAGTTTTGAAAAACAGGTTTGGTTTAAGTTGTGTTTACAAACGGTTTTACGCAGTTTGGATTCTTGAATTTATTGTTTAAAAAAAATCTGGTTTTCAAAAGCAGGGTGTTACATTAATTACCGGAAATAATTTTTGTAGTTAATTGCACCTAATTTAGGTTTAGTTATATTTACGTACTATTTAAAGAAACATGATAATGATGTATGAAAATTTGAAATATAATTAAAAAAATATATAGTAGATTTTTTGCAAATATGAAAAATTAATTATAAAACATGAGTTATTATTATGTGTATTTGAAAATTAATATTAACTTTTTAATCTTATCTACGGCCGTGGTTATCATATTCTTTATTTAAATTATTAAAGCACTTAAATAACGAAAATATCTCTCGTTTAAATATTATGTGTATAACAATATCTAAGTTAAATGTATTTAACTATATAAATCATTTCTTAATAAATTAATGACCATAGTTACAATCAAGCTTAGCTTATTATAATGGAAATCACTGGCAGCTGAATCATATATAGGTTATATAACATAATTTAATTTTACTTTTGCTTTCTCCAAATTTTTAAAGATTCTTTTCTTCTTTTGGTCATCCAAGAATAAAGTTGATTGTGTATACTTCTATATCAGATTACCCTTTAGATGAGAGGTTGTTTATCATTCTTCAAAGTTTTTGTGTTTGTTAACAGGTCTCCAATTTTAAAATATCAAATATAGCGAGGTGTTAGACATAATGATTCTCTTACTTTTTTTTTGTCTATAATTGGAATAGAATATTACTACCAGACACACTCATAGTCTATTTTACCAGACACACTCATAGTCTATTTTGAAACCGCCGTACCATCTGTTAGGCCTAGTGGAGAGAGAAGCAATTTTTTTGGGGAGTTGATAAAATCAAAAAAGAAAATATTTTGGATTGCTTGGTATTGACATCAATACTTTATTCCATTTCGAGTTATGTGGAAGTCGAGGAGGGGAAAATGAGAGATGGTTTTGGAGCCCTTTTATATGTTTAATTAGTAAATTGTTATGTATCCACAGGTTGCCTTTAGATTGTTTGGTGAGGATAAGATGCTTGAAGGTCTAGTTCCAGGTTCTTGCTTGATTATCTTTGATACGTAGCACATGGTAACTTTGAATATTTGAAGTCATGGTTTGATGACTTGTTCACTTGGTCTTGGTGAATGTTTTAAAAGAAACATGTGTTTTAAACTTGTTAGTCCATAAGCTGGATAGGTTTCGGCAAAGCTTCCGCTAATTTTGTATTACTAGCATTGCACCCGCGCAATGCAACGGTGACGATAATAGTTTGTGCTCAACAACATGTTTGATTTAAAAAGTAGGGTATGGTTTGTGTGAAATGCGGTGTTAGTCAACATATCCATGTTTTTCCCCTTTTTCCGAATTCTTTACTTTTTTTACAATCAACCATTTTATTAGTTGTTAAAATAGTTTTTAAAAAACAATTAAAAAAATATTATTATTAAATAATTAGAGAAAAAAATACTATAACCTTAAAATTTTATTAATGTAAGTAATTTAGCCAAAATTAGATATATTAAATAGTTGTTGTGATTTTTAATTATTTATTATTAAAGTAACAGTTGTCTTAAATTAGTTGAGGTAATTAAGGGAATGATTGGTTAGACTATTGCTTTAAATGTTTGTATCTTAAGCATAAAAACTTGTACTACTTAAAATTAAGTAGTCTTAAAAATTTTAAGAGAGAGAAAGTTAAATACTTTATAATATAATATAGATATAGATTATTTAAATAATAATAATCTTTAAGAAGCGTTTAATTTGGTGTGATTTCGCCATAACGCACTTTAATTCACAAAAAAATGGTATATATATGAGAGTAAACTATACAAATTTCAAGTCACAGGCAGTATGTGCTAATTACATAATTTCCCTTTCCTTTTGTACCAAGTAAGAACACAAGGAGGAAGAGATCAGCTGGTGTGTGTCTTCTTCTTGAGTGTTCTCATCATTCCTTTAGCAATCTTAAAGAACCAAATTAGATTCATAATTGCCAACACAGGTGGAATCATATGCAACCCGTAAAATGTGAGTGTATGAACTTGCCTCACCTGGGACAGAAAAAAGCCGAAAAATATGATATGCATAAGATGACATTTAACAGGAATACTACATGAAAAGCTTTTGAGATTCTTTAAATTCAAACACCAGATCCTACACAGATTCAGAAACAATCATTTTGAACCTCAATCAAAGTAGAATTGCTTGTTTATCTTAGTTTAAAAATTACTATATCTGTTTTAAGGTTAGAAACATTGGCTTTTTCTTCACTACTCTCTAATAGGAGCGGGCCCAGGATTTTTTTTACTTGTGGCAGTATATAATAGCAAAAATAATATTACTTTAAATTGAGGGTGTTGTTCGGGGTATTTGGGGTTTCCAGCTAATCGGGTTGGATTAACGAGGTTTCATTTGTTTTCCGGTATTTTAGGGCCAAAATTTAAAACAAAACACGATTTATATGAAGCCTTGTTACTTAAATTGTTATTTTAAAAGTAAACTAAAGTATTTTAAAGGTATAAATCGAAGATTGAGCTTATATCTTATCATTTTTTTTTTAAATAACACTTCATTTTTTATTA
Organism: Pulicaria dysenterica; assembly: GCA_947179395.2. Classification (NCBI taxonomy): domain Eukaryota; kingdom Viridiplantae; phylum Streptophyta; class Magnoliopsida; order Asterales; family Asteraceae; genus Pulicaria; species Pulicaria dysenterica. Next base: position 75,361,935 of record OX359292.1, on the reverse strand, counting down.
GATTTTGCAGTCGCTAAAATATCATTGATGGCACCCCAAAATTTGACTCGGCTAAAAAACGTTGAAATTTTAACTGCGTTTGCAAAAAATTTGGTTGGTGGTCTGTGCCACCACCAGACTCTATATGGGTCCGCCCGTGCTCTAATATGCAACTTTTAACAAGTACAACACACACAAAATTTACCTGATCAATATGGGTATAAGTTTGATAGAAAAAGAAGCCAAATAACACGATCCTTGCAACCTGAACAAATCAGATACTTTCATGTCAACAAATCACTTAAAAACACGATACAATAACAATCAAAATTTCATTGCATGTAACAACACATACCAACCACCCTAAGAACATTGCAATACCGTTCCACAGATAAAGCTTTGAAGACTTCATACCAGCAACATCAAAATACCTGCACAGCCATGTCTTTGATGAGTTTCCAGCCTATGAATGTGAGGAAATATAAATTCTTAGCAATTTTGTACGGTTTGATTACCATCTTAAGTTGACAAAGGGCGTTGTACTCTCTGTGAAAAGAACCAGGAAGATGTAATACTGAGCATCGCCACTTAAAACGGACTGCAAGATCGCAAACATAGAAAGCCCATGGTGCAATACCTGAGAGGGATAAACACGAGTTGGTCAGATGGTTGACTTTTGGATTTGACCCATTGTCTCTTAATTTTTCTTTTCCTTCCCTTTGACCAAGATTCTGACTTCCAAGGGAATAAAGAAAGATTATTTACTTCCTTTTGGTTGAAATTTGGTGTGCATTTGATATGGATACTGATTCTAAAGAGGTGGCAAATTTCAACCCATATAAGTTACACGGGTCGATTTGGGTTATATTTTGTCAATAACGGGTCAAAAAAGTAAAATATAAAATTAGATAAACTGGAAGTGAGTTGAGCAGGTTGAAAGACCCCAAAGTGTATTCCAAATGTATAAAAACTTCTTATTTTTTTATTTCAGTAATTATGTTATCATTCTAATAAGATACTTTTGAATATCATAGTTAACATTAATTACCCTTTTGACTATACTAAAAGTTACCCGTTTTGACCCAATACTCAACCGACCCTTGTCACCTATATACTTTGCACATCCAACATAAGGGAAGTTTATGAGCATCTAAAGCGATGGTAAATCTTTAAGTGTTCGGAAAAAAAGGCCCAAAAATGATTATGATTGTGAAGTTTTTTTATTATTTAGGATCAAAGTAATCAGATATTAAAGGAGCAGGTGTTATTGTAAAAGAATTAAGAACTAAACATTGCGATAAACAATTATCCAACATTCCAACTACTCTCTAGCTTTAGTCAGATTATATAACTCTTCAGTTGCAAAAATCACTTCAAGAAAACCTACACATCCAAACACCCTATGAATCATCTTCTTGCATCGTAATATAAGGAACAAGGCCGCCTTCTTTTTACTTCTACGCTCTATACTTTTATATTAAGAGATGTAGATGTATGTAGGCAAATTGCTAAATCACACAAATACTTGTCTCATTTCCTGTGAACACTATTTACATGGGTAGATTTGTTACTTATTGGTGTCGGGGGGGGGGGGGTGTGTGATAGATAAGGGTTGCTTACATATTCAAGACCGCCTAGAGTTGGATACGTCCAAATAATCATGGCCAGGTCTGACACAAAATAACCTGAAGACATCTGCAATGATACAACAAAACAAAAGGAAATGAATCACCGCGTACCTATGGAGCAAATGTCTATGAACAACATGTGAAAACACACATTAGCAAAGTAAAAATGTTCCACAGTGTCACGTGTACCACCATAATAAATATATAAAATCTAGTTCTAATGCCATCAATGAAATTTTGCAGATTAAAGCCGTTGAAGAACTTCAAACAATACGGTACTTAAATCATATTTATAGATTGTCTAATGAATATCAACGACGTATCAATGGACAGATAACACACATTTTCCCAAAAAATATAGATTTTTTGTTCAAATTCATGCCTGCAAAGAGTGAGGTTTTATTTAAGAGCAACACAAGAAAATTGATGTTCCATTCATTCATTTATACGAATTCCTTTACTATCAGTTCCGCATTTTGTGCTTCAAAAGTGAATGGAACACACAAAACAGTAAGTGACCGATATTAAAAGTTCATTAAGGAAGGCAAAGATAGCTTATGTTAATGTTAATTGCTTAGATAGTATAATACATTAAGTGAAAGCCTAACAATACCCCGAGTATGGTGTCAGATAAGGTGGACCTTCTCTTGATGATCAACCCTTCATGGGCGTTTTCATCAAAAAGATCGGAACTAAGCAAGAAGTAGAGAGAAGCAATGGCCACAAAAAGTGCATGGAAGGTGGAGAAACCCCTGAAACAAAGAAGCTAATTTCACATAGCTAAACAGTATATAATAAAAACCAAAACTTAGGCAAAAACTATCATGATAAGTTAGGAGATAAATGTAAATTACCGGTTCTTCCATTCAAGTCTTTGTTCCTTGTTGAGTTTATTAAAACCTTTGAACACAAAAGGTGTAACTATTCCTGTAAATTCATAAGACTTTAAGAAGAAGATATCAGAGAACTTAACTTCAATCTCAAGAAAAAGAAGAGCATTCAATGAGGCAACTAAAAGTCTAAAACTAATTGCTTTGGGATGAAATTAATATTTGCAGCAAAGAAATTGACCAAAGAACTAGAACTGGTGAAAGTGTATACATCATTATTTTCTATATTAGCTGAAGATGGTCCAAAGGGTTGGAAACTATCAGTGGTAGTTGCAAAAACTTTGGTTAGAAGATCAAGAACCACATGGGTGATTTTGCACAAATGGGACCCGCGAATAAAATATCACACAATTTGAGATATCATAAAACTAACTATGACTTCATATATACACCATATTTATGGGGTGTTTGGGATTGATTATTAAAAATGTTCATCTCCTTATGTTGTTTTGATACATCAGATAAACATTTTATAAAGTATTTGGGATTGCTTATCCAACCTGCTTATCTAATGTCTTGTGAGCAGTTTTGATTAAGCAATCCCAAACACCCTCTACAAGATTATTGCAACTTGAAGACCCAGCTTGCTTGTTTGGCAGATACTAATCATAATCCAAACACCCTCTTAATGCATGGATGAACTACTCTGTTTCGAACTTACAAATTCAACGTAGTATATACAAGAATCCAGAATTGATTTTATAAAAGTCAGTCACTAAAAGCACGTATTTCACTGCATAAATTCATAATCAGCAACGAATACTTACAAGTTTACACATGATAATGCCCCCAAAAGCCGATATCAACCATCGTTTCTCTGTACTTAAACTAGCATAATCGTCGATTGTATTTAACCAAAGGGAAGTAGAATTCAATGCCATCACGATTCTATAAACTGCAGAAAAAACATAAAATACGAATCAAGAGTTAAGTATGTAATGATCGCACGAATAAGCAATAGAAAACATTACACATACTGGGTTTTAAAGAACAAAACAAAATCTTCAAAATCAATGGAGCAAAAACCCTCTTCGTTATAACGAAATCGATTAAAGGAGAGGTTTTCTGAACGAATAAACAAAAGGGGTTGATCAAAATCAGTTTTTATATTGAATTTATGAATGATTGAATGATATAGTATTGAAATTGGGTCAATTGGGGTTGTAAGATAGATGAAGCGGCGACGGTGTTGTTACCTTGATCGGTTAGCAATGGCGGACAAAGGTGACCGATGGAGAGGGATGTGGGTCGCCCATTGTTTAGGAGCCGGAGATATATACGGAGGTGATACAATTGCGATAATCGGATCTTCGATCATCATGACTGTTGCTTCCGGATTTGGGTTACCATGTAAGATTTTTTTTCCCTCGTGAACGCTTCCAAAAATAATAATACTATCTTTATGCCTTTTATAGATTCTCTATAAAAATTATATCAATAATTGAAATATGGCACTATAAAAATAGATATATGATATTGTGATATCTATGCTTATATAATTTCGGAAAGTTGACTTATTTCTATCTCAAAAGTCAAAAGTGTTAATATTATGTATGTATATTGTTTTAGTGACTATTAATATTAATTAATAAATAAGCTTTTAATAGAAAAAAATTAAATATTCTTAACTTAAATAGATGAAAAATTGGAAATAGACATCATTTATTTGAAAAAAAAAAATTAAAATAGGTAAATAGAAAATTATTTCAACTCGACATGCGAAATAAAATACTAGTGTTGTTTATTCAGAGATGTGTTTAAGGGAGTGCAAGAAGTACGATTGTACAGGCTCACGTTTCAGTGGGTACCTAAAAATTTATATACATATATATTATATATAGCTATAATGTTATAATTTTTCAAAATCCACTTAATAAAAAAAATTTAGGAATTCCGTATTTAAAATTAAGCTTATGATTTTGTCGCTGCATGAAACAATTATTCTATAAGCTCAGAAAATACATATCAGTGATATAAATTTGATGACAACGATCATTTGTCATAGTGTAATCGTGTTAAAGCCACAACTAAGTACAATGGATCAGAGATTGATGCATATGAACTTTATATGGAATTGAAGTTGTTTGACATAATTTTACACGCTGGTATTATCAAACCTAGCGATGTCGTTACAGGATGAAACCAACTTTGTGGGTGAAATTCTTGATTTATATAAGAAACTTAGCTGAAAATTTGATTGCGTTTTAAGGAGGGTCGATAGCTACAACGTGTAAGAAGGGTGAATAATGAGGCTAATGAACATATATATGAATTATGAATGTTGTTTTGATATTTTCAATGCATATTTCTGCTCACAAAGCGCAAAGGGTAATTAATAAAACTCGTGGAGCGAAGAAACACTTATAATATTAGAACTCATGCCTTATCGAGCGTGTTATCCCATTTTAAATTAGTTTATTCTATAAAATGACAAAAAAATGGGCCACTTTCCCGTGCCTAGTGATAGATTGTGTGCAAGGATAGTGTACACGTGTCATCGTATCCCGGCGCTATGAATCACTAAAGGGTCACACAGCTGCACTTCCAACTCGAACCAAGATAATGGTACTTTGTGTCTGGTGATAATTAACAGTTAATTCATTATCAAGTATATAAATAGTAAATAGTCATATATTATACGAGGGTTTAAATATTAGTTGAATATTTAATTATAGTGTTTAGTTAAAGGTTTATTAATTAAATTAGTTAATTAATTAATATTAATCAAACTTGAGAGTTAGTTTTGATAAAAGATCAAGAGTATTTACTGAAATGGTCCATGTGGTTTACACGAAATTACTGGTTTGGTCCTTTATAAGCAAAAATTATGCTAGCAGTCCCTGTGGTTGACATTTTGTTTCACTCATAGTCCTTTATACTAACAATCGTTAAAAATGACTGTTACTTGTCTTTTAGTGCAGGGCATTATAGTCTTTTTACTTTTTTTATTTTACAGATCTGGTCCTTTAATCATTTTCTTGATTTAAAAGATTTTATTATATATAATTTTAAGTTTAAAAGTATTAATAATAAAAAAACAAACAAACACCCCCAATATGGAGATTCCATGTCTTCGTCTCTCTCTGTACATTCGACGTACGGCAACCACCGCCACCGTCCCCCTACAGCACAACCACCATCGCCGTCCCTCTACAGAAAGCATACACACACACGCCTATCAATCCTAGCTGCAATTACTCAATCGATGTACCTATTAGAACACAGGGTTTGTTGATTGTGTGTTTGCAGTTGTCGATGGGATTTTTGCTGTTCGAAGCAAGGAAGAAACAGAGGGGAAAAATTGGATTTTAAACACTAAAATCTTGATGAATATGTTTAAATACTCAATGAAGCAATACCCATTTCGATTTTAACTTGGCTGCTTCTTTCGATTTTGTAAGTATCTGATATTGCTTGCGCATCTGAATAGTTTATTTAGTATCATCCGTTGCTATGATCACAAGTTATTTGATGTTTGTGCATAATTAGCAATTCTCAACTGTGTAACATAACATTCAATAATAAGTTTCTTGTTTCTTAGATATTTATATAGTCAAGCTTACCATTCTATGGTGTTTGTTTGCTTCAAAACAAAAAAAAACATGTCTCTTTTATGTGTTATAGAAATTTTGATGTGTGCTACACGCCTGCATCACTATCATAGGGTTTAGATTTCCAGATGATTACCAAATGATTTATTCAAAGAAAGAGAGAGCCGGGGGGGGGGGGGGGGGGGGGGGGGGGGGGAAGGAGGAGGAAGATGATGTGTGTTTGAAAATAGAAATAAGACGTGAAAAGACTATAATGCCCCTGTACTAAAAGACAAGTAACAGCCATTTTTAACGGCTGTTAGCATAATGGACTGTGGGTGAAACAAAATGTCAACCATAGGGACTGCTGGCGTAATTTTTGCTTATAAAGGACCAAACCAGTAATTTCGTGTAAACCACAAGGACCATTTCAGTAATTTACTCAAAGATCAAAGTTATTGATCTTGGACGGGCTTATGAGATTAAGGCTTTAATCCACTTAAACAAGTATTTAAGGGATTAAGCCTTGGAAAAATAGTTAATTAATTCTTAATTAACTTGAGCACTAGGCAACAAAACACAAAGTCTCTATCTCCCTCTTGTTTCGATCGGCGGCTGAAAAGAAGCCACCACCACCGCTCGAGGCGGTAGCGGTGCGACGCACCAGCAGCGCAACGGTGCGACAGGCAATGGTGGCCACCCCTTGTGGCGGTTTCTGGCGGACAACTTCACGGCCGAACACCCTCTTTGCGGCGGGTTGTTCTCGGTAGCCCCTTGCGAGGGGTTGGTTTTCAAGGTATACACAGGATGCTTTTTATATTGTACCTTGTAAATCCCAACACTTAGGGCAGGCCCTGTCAATTGGAAACACATGTAGTTAACTTATCTGATTTACTTTCTTAAATACCATTTTACTACATTTTTTACAATTGAATAAAGTTTCTAACAATTTGCAAACTTATTGAAATTTATTTTGAAAGTAATGTTATTGCCGTCAAGTCTGTCTTCAACTCACGTAACATTTTTATAGTATTAATGCCATATGTTATCATTTTATTCATGTTTTATAGCTATTTAATTTTTTAATTAACTTTAGTATTTATTATTCTTTTTAAAACAAACCGTAATTTCATCTAATGAGGTGTGTTTAATAAAGTCTATATAAAAAACATAGTCATGAATTTTAATATTCAATCACATGTGATGCAGTATACAATCACATGTGATTATAAAATCATCACATGTGAATTACGAAAATGCCACTCCGCCCAAATTTTTAAAATTCAATTTGGACCATTGAGGGGGCTGATCCAAAGGCTAAGATTAGTCCATCTAGATTATGCATTAAGTATAGACTATATTGAACGTTTATCTTAGAGTAAATTACTGAAATGGTCCCTGTGCTTTGGTCCAACCTTTTGGTTTAGTCATTTAAAAACGAAAATTACTCCACAAGTCCCTATGGTTGACATTTTGTTACTGAAATGGTCATTTGTGCTAACATACGTCAAAAATGGCTGTTAGTTGTCCTTTTGTGCAGGGACATTTTGGTCTTTTTACTCTTTTTTAAGCTTTGTTTCTATTTTCTGATTTTGTTACTTGATGGTGGTGGTTGGGTGGTAGATGGTGGTGGACGGTGGTAGACGGTGGTGGATGGTGGTAGTACCCAACGATGGTGGTAATGAACTTATTAAGTATGTATTTAAGTTCTAATTAACAGGTAACATGTCATTTTAATATTATTTAAATACAATTTACTAATATTTAAATAAATAAAACTTAAAATAATATAATAAATTTAAATAAGAAGGATAGTACCGTCTTTTTAAGTGATCAAAGACTATTAGTGTGACAAAATACTTAGTTTAGGAACTGTAGAGATCTGTATTTGATTTTGTAATGGTTTTAATGCTCAATGCAAAGCCACGTCAACGGTCAACCCGTTAATTTAAGTAAGGGTGAGCAGAAAAAACCGAAATCGAACCAAAAACCGAAAAAACCGGAAAAACCGAACCATTATAGAAACCAACGGTTTTGGTTTTTATAATTCCAAAAACCGACTTTTTCGGTTTGGTTTTGTTTTTTGAAATTTCAAAAACCGAAAAAACCGAACCGAACCATTCCAAGGAGCAATGTTGCAAATATCACCTCATTTCGAGTCTACAAGTTCACTTCATCTCGATTTTATCCATTTACAGCTTAATATAAAAATCAATTTTTAGTTGTTTATCTCGATTTTTAAGTTCTAGTTTTATAAGTTGCATGTAGTTTATCTGAAGTTGGTTGTTCATCTTGCTTTCCAGTTTTGCTAATATGTTTTTTTGCTTTGAGTTTTGATTGTTTCAATTTTCGCTTTAAAGTTTACACATTTGACAGACATTTTATTTGTATCAATTGCAATGTATATAGATTGAATTAGGTGGCACACATTTTGATTTTTTAATATCTTCAATCCTATTTAATTTCATAATCTTACAATGATTACGTCTTCAAAATTTGATGGTTAAAACAGATAAGCTGTAAAACCGAACCAAAAACCGAAAACCAAACCGAAAACCGACTTCAAAACCGAAAACCGAACCATTCAAAAACCGAACGGTTTTGGTTTTCCAAAAACCGAAATTTTCGATTTGGTTTTGATTTTACGCAAAAACCGAACCAAACTGAACCATGCTCACCCCTAAATTTAAGTATCCGTCTGCCTAGCTAATTAGCTATGAAGAAAACCCGTTAGTTTCAGAGCTTCCGCTTCAAGAAAACCCGACCCATATTATTCGGATCCTGTTTTCTCCCCCTTTTTAAAACTCTTTTAATCTTTTTTGCTTATCACGCAGCTTCCATAGCCCTCGCAGACCGCCATACATACTCCATAGAAACACAGGTTTTTACTCTCTTTTACAATAATGAATGACAAACCCTAACGTTTTACTTATATTATCTGTCTGTGCTATACATGTTTGCTGTGTGTATACACAACGACAATCATCTCACTTCATTAGTCTTGTATGTATAGTTATTTGCCCTAATTACCGATGCTTCTTAACATCGGCAGCGAGGCTGCGGTTATTGTTTTAGTTCGTTCAGAAATCAATAATTTGGTTCCTAAAGTTTGTCTCTTAGAGGCAACACTGTGATTTGACGTGATTAAGTTATAATTTAGTGGATATTGTTTAATAATTGTTTAATTTTGTTTCTGAAGCAGGGGTTAGAAAACACTATTTGTTTAGTTTGTTATTTGCAGTTGTATGTGGAGCTGGATCCTTGTAACTTGTCTGCTTTTATTGATAGTACTCCATGGTTGGCTTCTATAGACTTTTGGGTTTTGATGTCAATTGGATAATATTTGGTGAATCACAGTATGGTACCACCAATTTAGAGTTGGTGGTAGCTTTAATGGGCATATTTATAACTAATTTGAGAAAAAATATAGAAATTGAAACTACTAATAATATAGTGGTGTTTGGTACGCCATTTTAAGCTTTACTCTCAGGCATGTTGGATCTCTCTTCAACCTTCTCATGGATAGATCCACCAGTTTTGGTTCAAAAGGAAGAACTAACAGAAAGAGGAATAACAGACTGCCCATTTTTTGTAGAGAGAAAATAATTATCTACTTTTTGGTGCTCAAATCGGGAGCGTGTTTATGTTTCCCTAAAATCTACTTTTATCCTATAACAATTTCTGACTGTTGATTATTTTTATTTACTTCCTTTTTTTATGTAATTATTTATTTTTTATTTACTTCCTTTTTTTATGTAATTATTTTTATTTTTTAACCAACTTTTATTATTTATTATGTATTATCTATTATTATCTAGTTTTCTCTTGCGTGGCCGGAGGTCCTCTACAGGAAGCAATCTCCCTACATTTTTGTGGGGGTATGATTGTCTACATTTATACCTCCCCCATACCCCGCTTATACGGGATTGGGTATCGTTGTTGTTGTTGTTGTTGTGAATTTCTGACTGTTGATGGTGAGAGTTATCTTCTAAGGGTATATATAAAAGTTCTTTAAAGGTATAGCATGGTACTAACCATTCTTTCTTTTCATCCATATGGGTGGTCTAATGGTCACTTTTACCATAACATACATTCAGTGGCGTATGGGAGTGAACTATCTAGTCATATCATAAAGTTATGTTATTATAAAATGCAAGCTAATTGATGATTTGAATAATCTGTTGCAGCAGATTGTTTTTTGCCATCATGTCTTGGTGCACCATTGAATCTGATCCTGGTATGTTTTTCTTCTGAGACTCTTGTTCTCCAAACAGACAAGGTGTGTACCGTCCGAAATTGATGCAGGTTGTTTAGTGGAGTTGGAGACTTGGAGTTACAAATTCTTAATCGCTTAGAGGCATGATATACGCCACTCCCATGGAGACATTATTTATCCCCTGTTAGGAAGTATTATCGCTTAGTGGTTGCATAGTGTGTAATCTTAGCTTATCTATACTACATTATAAAGCATTTAACTTTCTCTCTCTTAAAATTTTTAAGACTACTTAATTTTAAGTAGTACAAATTTTTTTGCTTAAGATACAAACACTTAAAGCAATAGCCTAATCAGTCATTCTCTTGATTATCTCAACTAATTTAAGACAATTGTTACTTTAATAATTCATTAAACATCACAAAAATTATTTAATTTATCTCATTATGGCTAAATTACTTACATCAATATTAAAGCTATAATATCTTTTTCTCTAATTATTCAATAATAATATTTTTTAGTTGCTTTTCAAAAACTATTCTAACAACTAATAAAATGGTTGATTGTAAAAAAAAGTAAAGAAATCAGAAAAGGTAGAAAATACATGGATAGGTTGACTAACATCGCATTTCACATATCATACCCTACTTTTTAAATCAAACATGTTATCGAGCACAAACTATTGTTATCGCCGCCGCATTGCGCGGGTGCAATGCTAGTATTGTTTAAGAATTCGAGTTCAAAAATTCTTTGATGTTTGATGATTATTTAAGTAATTTAAAAGAGAAGAACAAACATTGATCATAGGAGTGGTTATTGAAGATTTCATTATTCTATGTCGATCTTAATATGGTGTTTCTAAAAGATGACATTTTTTTAATTTTGTAATAGAACAAATTAAGTATGTCTTGAAATAAGATAACTTAGTTATAACACTAAGGTGATTTTCAGAGAAAACTTATGTTATATTGAAATAAGATAGCTTAGGTAGAACTTTAAGGTGATTTTCAGAGAAAACTAGCAAGTAGAGAAGTTTTGGATCATATAGGAACAAAAAGATTTACCAGTTCACCTTTATATTAACTTTTTATATTTTTTAATATGGTGGTGGAAAATTTGTCAGCTAATAGTTTTGTAAAATAGGATAGTCAATGAGATTAGTTAGTTCCCGCATGACCATACTAATCAAAACATTCTATCAAACAACGGTTCAAACTTGTTTTGTACTTGTATGTGCTTTTCTCAAATTGATACAGTCTGAATTGTAGTTAATTCTGATTTAAGCCATTATATTCTTTTATAGGTGTTTTTACCGAACTTATACAACAAATGCAAGTGAAAGGCGTGCAGGTATTGTTTAATGTTTACTTGAAGGTTTTTCTGTGTTCTACTCCCTTTGTTCCTGAGCGAAGGTCCTGGTTCGTTCTTGAACGTTAAACCTTGTACCATTAAACAAAATGTTACATGTTTCTATGTTTGTAGCACCATATCTTGTTTGCAATGTCTCTTGTAATGATTCGCTCAGTTATAAATCTGTTTAAATGATAAACGTAAACTCAGTAATTTCTTAAGGATTTTGAATGAATTTTAGAATGGAGGGAGTGTTAGATAGGGACTCGATTGATGTCTCTTGGTTATATATATGAATCATCATAATGGGGAATATATAGATAACAATTCTATAATGGATTGGTTATGCAGGTTGAGGAGTTATATTCTTTGGATCTTGATTCATTAAACAGTCTTAGGTAAATCGTTTATCATGGTAAATTGGTTATGCTTTTGGACGTAGTGGAATAACATTATTGATTGCATTAAGGCATGCTCAATATTTCATCTTCATATTGTTTTCTGAATTCACAGGCCGGTATATGGGCTGATATTTCTATTTAAATGGCGCGCTGGTGAGAAAGATGAGCGTCTTGTAATCAAAGATCCAAACCCAAATTTGTTTTTTGCTAGCCAGGTTAGTTGACATACTACAAGTTTACTGTTAAAAGAGTGGGTCTGGTCTATTTGGTTGCGTTTTTATCTCTAATGGACCGGACAGGTAAAATGAAATTTTAGGTAATAAAGAAACAATTCAATGAAGCAATCCATCATACATGTGAGTTTATTTATAGAAAAGTTTTTTATGTGAGAAAAGCCTCGCTCGACCAGAGCCATTTCAACCCAAGTCAAAGAGTTATCTACTTGTCTGTTTGACATGTTATCCAACCTTCCCGTCTAGTCCGTTTTGCCACTCCAATTATTAGCATTTAGCTCTAGAAGTTGAACTCTTGCAGGTTTATGAGATAATGTTCTTCATGTCAATAAATCCGTGTGCTATTTATTTATGAGTGATTAGTGTGTCAAATACGATTAAGGTAATGAACTAATGATTTATTGGACAAGCTCAACCCAAGCGTTGGTGGAATTTGATATAATGTTTGTCAAGATATTAGGTCGGGTTTGAACACGTATTTTCCAAATATTTTAGTTTTCTTATAAATATCTAGTGTGCCAAATATGAATATATGATTAAAGGTAATGTCTTTTTGGACAAACAGACCCCAAATTTTGATGAAATTGTGAAATAATTTCAGTTTTCTACTGAAATCAGAATAATGGTTGGGTTCAACGCACATTATTCAAACATTTTAAACGTCCTTATGAATAGTTAGTGTGTCAAATATGATTAGAAAACCAAGTTATCATCTAGTTCATTTAAATTAGCTAATTTTTAGTTTATTCTATGCAAAAACTACCCGAATCAACCTTCACAAGTGAAGATGTCAAAATTGCCACCCCTAATATATCGACCACAGATCTCAGAACTCATGGGTTTCTAAATCTTAACTTACAGGTCATCAACAATGCATGTGCGACTCAAGCTATCCTCTCCATTCTAATGAACAGTCCAGAAGTCGATGTTGGTCCTGAGTTATCTGCCTTAAAAGACTTCTCCAAGAACTTCCCTCCCGAGCTCAAAGGGTTAGCCATCAACAACAGTGACGCCATCCGAACTGCTCACAACAGTTTTGCAAGGCCCGAACCGTTTGTTCCTGAAGAACAAAAATCAGCAGGAAAGGATGATGACGTGTACCATTTTATAAGCTACATACCCGTTGATGGTGTCCTTTATGAGCTTGATGGTTTAAAGGAGGGGCCCATTAGCCTGGGCCCATGCTCGGGTGGTCAAAGTGACATGGACTGGCTCAAGATGGTGCAGCCCGTGATTCAAGAAAGAATTGAAAGGTACTCACAAAATGAGATACGGTTCAACCTAATGGCGATAATAAAGAACCGGAAAGAGATGTACACAGCTGAGCTTAAAGAATTACAGAGGAGGAGGGAGCGGCTGCTGCAACAGCTGGCGGCATTACAGGCAGAGAGAGTGGTGGATGGTGGCAACGTAGAGGCACTGAACAAGTCACTTTCTGAAGTGAATGCTGGGATCGAAGGGGCAACTGAGAAGATTTTGGTCGAGGAAGAGAAGTTCAAAAAATGGAGAACAGAGAATATTCGGAGGAAACATAATTACATACCGTTTTTGTTTAATTTCTTGAAGATTCTCGCTGAGAAGAAGCAGTTGAGACCTTTGATTGAGAAGGCAAAGCAGAAAACGAGCAACCTGAGGTGAGTTTTCGAGTCATTGGTACTTGCGTTTCAATTTTAATGAGGATGCTGTAACGTAGGTGAAAAAACGTACGGTTGGATTGTTTTGTGGAGTTTAAGGATGATGTTAAACTATATTCCTAGTATCACTTATGAAATGTGGAATCCTTTGTAATGAAGAGGGCAGACAGATTCTACCTCCCCCATACCCCGCTTTATACAGGATTGGGTACTGTTGTTTTTGTTGTGAATCAAGCATGAAACTATATAGTCTGCCACCCACTCTACAGAATTTCGCCTTATTACGCACTCCCTCTCTTGATTTAGTAGATAGCATAATGAAGTAGAAGGATATAATAGAAAGATATAGAATTTTTCTTTCATTTAATTCTATTGTTGCGGCATCAACACTACGTCTCTATATCTTTCTATTATATCCTCTTACTCTATTCTCCTATCCACTAAATTCTTGAATCCACTACTTTTTCTTTATTAATCTTGTTAACCAACTTAATTAGTAACTGATTGAAGAGACTTCAGGGTTCTTTTGTAATTTAACATAAATTTTAGTTAGAGATAGTTGGTTAGAAGCTCTAGTTAGTTAGATGTTCATTTTGGTATGTATGTAGCTTCTGTTCGTTGTTTCTTTCTCATTCAACGGAAACTTTTCCACCAAACTTTATTTCCATTTCTCAAAATCATAACATGGTATTAGAGCAAGATTTTCTAATTCTATTCATCTTGCTCATTCTCTTTATTCAGTTTGCCCTAATTCACTTTGATTCTTCTTCTTCATCTCAAAGTTCTTCGTCATGACTTAAATACCCAATGACTCCGCTATAATTCTTGTTTCAAGTTCGTATTATCTAGGATCCTAAAATAATCATAGTTTAATTCTTGTGTCTATTGTCTTTAATGACTTTGGATTCATTGCCTGGAAACAGTCTATGATGATTATCCTATCTACGAAGAACAAGTCAGGGTTTGTCGATGGTTCTATTATTCAACTTGCAATTGGTTCTTCAGATTATCGATAATGGAGTCGTGTCAACTCTATGGTGATAAGCTGCATTATGACTAAACAAAAACGTCACTGATAGCATTCTATTTCTTCAAACTACTTCTGTGATTTGGACAGAGCTCAATCAAAGATACGGACAAACCAATGGTGCTTTACAGTCTAAAGGTTATCAACGATCTGATAACGATTACATTCTGTTTCTTAAAGAGACTTCAAATTCCATTGTCATTGTGACTGTTGATGATGTATTAGTCACATGAAATGATGTTGTCAAAATTCAAACTTAAAGAATTATATTTATGCTCAATTTCAAATTAAAGATCTTGGGTTCATTAATCTTTTTCTTGGTATTGAATTCAAAACGGCATATGAAGGCATGATTGTTCAGCAACAAAGATTCATCAACAAAATGTTACGTCTATATCCTCAAGCTGATGCTTCGAGTCCTAACACTTCTTTACCATCTAATATTATGCGTGATTGTTTACTTATAGACAACTCATTGGTAAGTTGAACTTCTTATTACATACAAGAATGGATATTGCTTTTTCTGTGCAATATCTCAGTCAATTCAATCAAATACCTAGTCAATCACATTTCAATGTTGCCTTACATGTTTTGAGTTACTTGAAACAACCTTTCATCAAGGCTTGTTCTTTAACAACGATTAGACATATAACATAAAGGATTTTTGCGATTCTGATTGGGCTGCTTGTCCAATTACTCGCCGATCTGTCAATGGATATTTCATTTTATTTGGAGGAAGCCCAGTATCTTGGAATTTAAGAAGCAGTTAGCACTTTCTTTTTCATCAGCTGAGTATCAATCCATGAGGAGAGTGACTGCTGAGTTAGCATGGATTAGCAGACTGCTTGATGAATTTCAAGTTTCAAATATCACCCATATTTCACTCCAATGTGACAACTTAGTACATATTTACATTGCTACGAATACCGTATTTCACAAGCGGACTAAGCATGTTAAATTGGATTGTCACTTTGTTCGAGAAAAAGTACGTGATTGGACTTATTACTTTGTCTCATGTCAAAACAGAAGAGCAATTAGCTGATGTGCTTACTAAGGCCTTTAGTGGTTTTCAATAACGAAAAAATTAGTTAGACATAGTTAGTTAGCTGTTCATTTTAGTATATATGTAGCTTCTGTTCGTTGTTTCTTTCTCATTCAATGGATACTTTTCCACCATTTCTCAAATCATAACAAATCTTAATCCGTGATTAAAACAATTTTGATATTTGTTTTAATCTTGTCAATCGGATGATGAATATGTCAGATTTAGTAGAATGGAAGAAAATCAAAAGTGGATCTTTTAAAAATACTAAAGGTGAAATAGAACAAATATTATAGCTCACGATGCAAGTACAAAAAGCTGGATGACATCTCAATTCTTTCTATGCAATGGACTAAATGTTTGTAGTGTAGAAAGTTGGCGTAGGAATCCCATGCGTAGAAAACAAACTAAAGACATACTACGTGTTGAAAATATGTTTCAGATTAACAAAGAGAGATTTAAACAATTATATGTTCCCAAACAATATGAACAAACAATATATATAGATATAAAGATTAATACTTGTTTGTTCTTATCTCAAAAACACAACAATAATAATCCGATTTTATTAATATTACCAAGTTGTTTGCCAACCCTGATGATCCTCCTCGATCAATCAGAAAGAAAGGTAGAAGGAGAGTGTCCCGTTATCGGACTATTTAAAACACAATACTCAAATGTAAAACCAACCTGAAATCGTTGATCTTTAGCAAGTAACACGAAGAACAGATGAAGAACCGCACGGAATAGCTCCTGTCCTTAAAGGTGATTACGTTGCTGTATTGCTGCAGCCTCCAAACGTAATAGACCCAGGATTTAATGCAGCCTCAAGAACACAAAACACAGCACTGTTTTGTGTTCAATCTGGAAGAACGATGGCAGAAAGCTGTATGCAAAAAACGCAGAGAAGGGGAGAGAGCAGAAGCAGTTTTCGTATGTGTACAGAATGGGGAGGCTGGACTCGGTTTTAAAGCCAAGCCTGGAGCTGATCAGCTCCGAAAATCCGGGGCAACTCCCCCAAACGTGGGCTGACCCCCCCTTTCTCGCACCTGACGCAGACTGGGTCCTAACCCGACCCATCTGCTGCTTGGATCAAATACCCGAGACCTCGAAACGAATACCCGGGCTCCGACCCACTTTACTGAAAAAGAAAAGCTCCTTAGCTCCTAGCGACGATGCGTACGTGCAAAGTGCAAAGTGCGCCTACACGCGCCACTCGCGGGCACGCGGCTCCTGCTCGGCGCGCGTGTGGGGACACCTCTACTAGACCCCCACCATTTGGTTTGAATACTAAGGGAATGAAATCCCTTATAAACCCACCAAAAGTTTCTCTCCCCTCCTATGTGGAACACAAACTTGACAACATTCAAGTTTTGATTTTTAACTCTATAAAAATCCCAACAATCCCCCACCATGTTGGCAAGTTTTCTGTCATTCAGATATGAGATATCACATAGGTGTCACGAAGATTAAACCTTGTTTGATGCAAGTGAACAAAGAGAAGTCGATTCAATGGTATCCTATGGATTTAAACCAAGAACCTGGTGACCCCTCCGGCTCACCTACACATATCACATAATATCTTCCAGTTTTCACTGAGCGCGTATATTGCCATGCGCTATAAATCCTATTCATGACCCTCTAGAAGATAAACCACAAATCTTCATTCAAGGCGGCACCACCTCTAGGTCATATAGGCAAAGTTTTACATCATCTTCGTTGCTTAGATGCCTCCAAAACTTTGTTAAGAGAATAATCTCAACCTAATTCTCGGCAACGACGCACTATCATTACCACACATGGATCTATCACATTTGATAGTGCCTTCTATCGATTAAGTGACTCGTTGTTACCCTTTAAACTTGAGAGATATGAGCACTAAATTCAAGTTGGGTTTCCATCACTAACCGATTCTACTGTGGTTTTAGACCCATGTCTCTTGTGGTAGTTCCAACCAAATCTCTCGTCAGAGGTTTGGTTAGTGGATCTGCCAAGTTCTTACTCGACTTGACAAAGACAACTTTGATGGTACCGTTCTCAATAAGTTGTCTCACAAAATCGTGTCGAAGACCAACATGTCTCGACTTCCCATTATACACTGCATTGTATACTCTGGACAGTGTGGCCTCACTGTCACAGTACATGGGAATAGATGGCATAGGAACATCCCACAGACGGATGTCCAAGAGTAGATCTCTAATCCACTCTGCCTCTTTGCCCGCCGCAGCTAGGGCAATTAACTCGGCTTCCATAGTCGAGTGAGCTATACACGTCTGTTTCTTGCTTGCCTAAGAAATAGCTCCTCCAACTAAGGTAAAAATCCAACCACTTGTGGATTTTGAATCACTGGTTTTATCAATCCAGCTAGCATCAGAATACCCTCTAGTATACCGGGAGATGACGCGTATGTCAATTCAAGAGTAATGGTCCTTTTCAGGTACCCCAATACTCTGCTTACTGCTTTCCAGTGCTCTATACCAGGGTTAATAGTATACTGAATCAGTTTGCTTACAGCAAAAGCAATGTCAGGTCGAGTGCAATGTGTAGCATACATCATGCTACCAATTGCACTAGCATACTCTAGTTGAGCCACTGCTCGACCAGAGTTCACACTAAGTTTCACACTTGAATCAAAGGGAGTATTAAACTCCTTTAAATCCAAATGCTGAAACTTTGCCAGAATTTTCTCTATGTAGTGAGACTGACTTAGAGAAATCTGATTGCCTTCTCGTTTCACCTTAATACCAAGAATGGTATCAACTTCTCCAAGATCTTTCATCTTAAAGTTCGAGGAGAGATATTTCTTCGTCTCAGAAATACCTTCTAGGTGATTGCTAACGATCAACATATCGTCAACATATAGGCAAATAATTATTGTGTAATCAGAAGTGCATTTAGTATAAATACACCTATCAGCACCGTTGTGCCGAAACCCGAAGGCGGTTACAGTGGTATCAAATCTCTCATGCCACTGTTTAGGTGCTTGCTTAAGCCCGTACAAGGATTTAATAAGTCTACACACTTTGTTTTCCTGTCCGGGTATCACAAACCCTTCGGGTTGCTCCAAATAAATCTCCTCATTTAAGTATCCGTTAAGAAAAGCTGTCTTCACATCCATTTGATGAATGTACAGTCCTTTCAAAGCGGATATTGCTATGAGAGTTCTAATAGAACTAATCCTAGCAACTGGAGCATAGGTGTCAAAATAGTCAATGTCTTCTCTCTGCCTATACCCCTTAGCAACTAATCTTGCTTTATAGGCAGATATGGATCCATTTGGGTGATATTTCTTCTTAAATATCCACTTAGATCCAATGGGTTTCTTTCCCTTGGGGAGATCAGCTAACTCCCAAGTTCCATTACCCAAAATTGAGTTCATCTCATCATTCACAGCTTCCTTCCACAAAGGAGCATCTCTAGATGACATAGCCTCAGTAAAGGTCTTAGGGTCATCATCCAAATTAATGGTGAAAATGACCTGTCTCGTCACTTTCTTTTATGTCCCTTCAACCAAATAAGACAAGAAATCATCTCCAAGATTTCTTTCTTTTCTAACTCTAGTACTTCTCCTTGGCTCTTCTATAACTCGAGAAGGCTCGGGAACATCTCGAGAAGTACTAGGAGTTACAGTGGGGTTTGAGTTTTCAACATCTTTTGAAAACTTATCTTCGAAGAATTCCACATCTCTGGATTCTACGATAACACCTGATTCTTTATCCAAAAGTCTGTAGGCTTTGCTATTCATCGCATAACCAACAAATATGCTCTTAATAGCTCGGTCTCCCAGTTTGGATCTCTTAGGATCAGGCGTGCGGTAGTAAGCCAAACGCCCCCAGACTCTCATATAGTCGATGTTTGGTTTTCTCCCTTTCCACAACTCATATGGACTCGTAGGAATCACACGACTAGTGATCCTATTGTGCACATGACATGCAGTTAGTAGAGCCTCACCCCAAAGATTGGTTGGCAAACCCGGTTGGTTCAACATACAGTTGACCATCTCAACTAGGGTTCTATTCTTTCTCTCAGCCAAACCATTCTGTTGGGGAGTGAAGGGTGAAGTTCGTTCATGTTTAATGCCATTCTCTTCGCAGAATGCATCAAACTCTCTCGTGAAGTATTCTCCACCTCTATCTGAACGAAGTATTTTAATCCGTTTCTTTAGTTGATTCTCGACCTCTGCCTTATATATTTTAAATGCATCAAAAGCCTCATCTTTTGATCTCAGCAAATAAACATATAAATAACGGCTAGAGTCTCGCAAAATGTGATGAAATACCTCCTACCTCCTCGTGTAAGTATTCCATTTAATTCACATATATCAGAATGAATCAACTCAAGTAATGATGCATTTCTTTTGACAGAAGGAAATGGTTTCTTTGTAAATTTAGATTTAACACAAGTTTCACATTTACCAAAATCCTCTTTGTCAAATTTTAACATACCTTTACTTTGCATTTTCTCAATATTTTTAACATTTGTATGAGCTAAACGTTTATGCCATAAAGAAATAGAACAAACAAAATAACCAGAATAATCAACTTCATTAGCAAATGGTAAAGGTACATCATGGCTTCCAACACTGGAAGTTACATCATTACTTGCAACATGAGAAACAATTACATTATTAACTTCACCACCACTTGCTAAAGCTAAACGATACATGCCCCCACAAGACACAGCCTTCCCAATGTAGGTGCCGCTTTTGCTGATCTCGATATAGTTGTCTTCAATCACCATCTTGAAACCAGCCTCATCAAACTTATGAGCAGAAATCAGCCCCTTGCTGATAGTAGGAACATGGAGTGCATCCTTGAGGGTGACTGTGCGACCTCTCTTGAAACTCAGAGTCACATCGCCGAACCCAAGAACCTCAGCACGATGACCATCTGCACATACCACTACCGTCCCCGGAGGCGCAGGACGGTAGGTGTGGAAATCGGTCCTTTGTCCGCTAACATGAATAGTGGCCCCAGTGTCCACAAACCAACCACGAGCCTCAACCACTCTGGTCAAAGAGGAGATCATATAGACCCCTCCTAAATCCACATTAGCAACAAAATGTTCCCCACCTTCAACCGCATTAGCCGCAGGTCTGGACTTCCGATCCTTACAGTCTCGCGCATAATGTCCTGTCTCTCCGCAGACGTGACACGGTTCAGAAAATTTCTTCGGCTGGCTGGAGGAGTTGGCCTTGTTCTGCTGATTAGCCGGTTTCTTGAAACTAGGCTTGTTAGGGCCAAGATTCTTTCCCTTATTCGGGACCCACGGCTGCTTGTTCTTAGACCCAGAACCCCCAGCAACATGATGCACACTCGGACCAGCCTTATTACGCTTGTCCCTATTGCGCGTTTCCTCCTCAATGCGGAGGTGCTTCAATAGGTCATCCAAGCTGTAATCTTCAGACTTGTGCATCATTCGCTTGGAAAAATCTTTCCAAGAAGGAGGCAATTTTGCAATGATTGCCCCAACCTGAAAGAGCTCTGGGAGGACAACTGAAAGCGCTCTCAATTTGTTAACTAAAACCTGGAGCTCATGAACCTGCTCCATGATTGGTTTGTCGTCAACCATACGGAAGTCTAAGTATTTCGACACAAGGTACTTATTGGTACCTTCTTCATGTGCCTTGTACTTAGCCTCCAACGATTTCCACAAGTCCCTCGGATCCGTAACCTGCGCGTACAGATCGAACAAGCGGTCGGAGAGTGAGTTCTTAATGTGCCCCAGGCACAGATCCTCATCCTCCTTCCTCTTCATCCTCTGCTTTTCCAAATCAGAAATCTCTTTCTGATCTGGCTCACTCCCCTCCTTGGGAATGGGGTTAGCAGGGATGGGAGGCAAGCTAGGGTCCAGAATATAATACAATTTCAGGACCATCAGCATGAACTTGACCTTCTCCACCCAACGGGTGTAGTTTTGCCCATCAAAGCGGTCAAGCTTCACAAACTCTTGATTCATGAAGCGAAGGTTGGCTTAAGGCAATTCAGAGTCCATTGATTGTTGTTGTTAATCTGAAATGAAAATAGTTTCACAAAAACTATAAAAAATAATCACCTTTAAGATTGTTGAAAATATGTTTCAGATTAACAAAGAGAGATTTAAACAATTATATGTTCCCAAACAATATGAACAAACAATATATATAGATATAAAGATTAATACTTGTTTGTTCTTATCTCAAAAACACAGCAATAATAATCCGATTTTATTAATATTACCAAGTTGTTTGCCAACCCTGATGATCCTCCTCGATCAATCAGAAAGAAATGTAGAAGGAGAGTGTCCCGTTATCGGACTATTTAAAACACAATACTCAAATGTAAAACCAACCTGAAATCGTTGATCTTTAGCAAGTAACACGAAGAACAGATGAAGAACCGCACGGAATAGCTCCTGTCCTTAAAGGTGATTACGTTGCTGTATTGCTGCAGCCTCCAAACGTAATAGACCCAGGATTTAATGCAGCCTCAAGAACACAAAACACAACACTGTTTTGTGTTCAATCTGGAAGAACGATGGCAGAAAGCTGTATGCAAAAAACGCAGAGAAGGGGAGAGAGCAGAAGCAGTTTTCGTATGTGTACAAAATGGGGAGGCTGGACTCGGTTTTAAAGCCAAGCCTGGAGCTGATCAGCTCCGAAAATCCGGGGCAACTCCCCCAAACGTGGGCTGACCCCCCCTTTCTCGCACCTGACGCAGACTGGGTCCTAACCCGACCCATCTGCTGCTTTAAGTGCAAAGTGCGCCTACACGCGCCACTCGCGGGCACGCGGCTCCGGCTCGGCGCGCGTGTGGGGACACCTCTACTAGACCCCCACCATTTGGTTTGAATACTAAGGGAATGAAATCCCTTATAAACCCACCAAAAGTTTCTCTCCCCTCCTATGTGGGACACAAACTTGACAACATTCAAGTTTTGATTTTTAACTCTATAAAAATCCCAACACTACGTACACAAACTCAGTCGGATTAGTGTCGGATACGAAATACATTGGGAAGAAAAGAACAATAAAGGTTGGAAAATAATTCCAAGATTAATTAGTGCTTCAACCACGATACAAAATACATATCAAGAAAAGAATAGAGGTTAAAGAGCATAAACTAATTAATTAAACGTACATCATTAAATAAATAAATAATGATAATAATAATAGGAAAAGGTTGTGTGCAACTAGAAACATATATGATGGATGTTTTACACATCCATAAACATACAAATGAGTAAATGATAAATGACTAATATGCCCTTTGTTTAAAGTGTGTGTAAGTATGAGAATACTATATTGGGAAGGGAGTATGTGGCTGTTATGTACACAAGATTAAGTGTAGAAATGTAGAACCTTGCAAAACCACATCATATTCGACTTAAAAACATAAATCACGGTCATTTATTTTTATTCTCTCGTCGTCCTTGTACATGCGGTAATCTCAGGTCTCCTCTAATCGAACCCTAGAGTTTGGAATAATTCATAGTTGAAATCTAAAATTGATCAATTCTCATGCTTTACGATTTTTTTATTGAACATGCTTTCATATGTGCCTCAAAATCATTTATTATGTAAATTGGTTTTTCTGATCATGTTGTACGATGATGTTTTCATAGCATGCTTATTTTCTCATCTAATTTTCATCAGAGTGTTTACAATCATTTAATTCCATTTTATTTTTTTGGTTGCGCATTAACTTGTCTGACCATGCCATACGATGAGGTTTTTGTGCATTTTTTGTGGAAACTTATTTAATGATTTAACACATATGATTTGTTCCGATACGTTGATTGCGTTTCTAAGTCCAATACGATGTCGTTTTGCAAGGTTCTACACCTAAGCTTATGTATATAACAGCCACATACTCCATTTTCCTACTATATTTGGTATTGCTAGAAGCATATATCATATCATTTTCACCCTTCTTGCTTGCTATTGATAGGTCGAGGGTAATCACACATAAATGAGATGTTAATTCCTTTAATAACTATAGTGAGAAGAATAACAGAAGTTGGTCGTTCATACTTCATACTCCAGGCAGTGAATGTTACACAACCACAAAAACACCACCAATAGCAACCACCAAACCAAACTGGCATACGCGGGACACGAAAAAGGTTAAAATGTAGATAGTCAACCTTTATTTAATTTATCTCTAAATATATGAATTTGGACTATATCTAATTTCCAACTTGGTGGATGTGTATTGTTTAAAAACCTAGGCTGAACATGTGTGTTAAATCACGCAAATTGCATTCAGATGCGTACAACTGTACAAGCTCATGAATCAGTTTATTGAAAAAGTTGATTTTAAAGATCAAAGGAAACAAATGTCCACAGCAGAAAATCCATTTGAAATGCGAACCAAGTTTAATAAAAAGCTTCAAGCATCTAAAAAGTTTTGTTATTATCAAGTCTCTCGAGTGATAAACATCCTCGATGGCAGCAGAAAGAAACATCAAAGACGTCCAAAATATTTACAGACTCCTAAGATGACTACCTCGTTATTGAAAAAAAAAACAAAAACGAAAGATACCCATGGGCCTTGTGGTTAACCATTGCTTAGGGTTAACCATTAACCATTTCTAGTAGCCACCCTGGATGAATGCGTTCAAACGGTTAAGTTCCTCCCTGTGTTCACTCACCACAGCACGAACAACATCTCCTATGGAAACCATGCCCTGCATTCCCTTCTCATTGATCACCGGAATGTGCCTGATACGATTATCTGCCAAACCAGAGTGTGAGTTAATATAAGAAGATGAGTGATAATACTCGAGGTGACAAAACATGCGGGTATTGTGTAATGGGTCAATGGGTTTGGGTCAAATCATGTAAAATTCTATTACGGCCTGGGTTTTATTTCCTTTTTCAAAAAACTATATGTGAATAATGAAGTTATTAATACAATTAGATAAGCTACATTATTACTACAAAAGAATCTAATATTTGAGATAAAGCTACTTAAGAGGTAAGCATTTGAATGCTATTTAGGCGACTTTATACCCGATTGACTCATTCAATCGATTTGATTTGTATGTGTCACGGCTACTATTTTCTAAATTTAACCGTTTGACCAGTTTTCATATGCAAGGGTTAGAATTGTCACATCTACACAGATGGGTTCTAATATACCTGTCATTAGCTGCATTGCTTTAAGAACTTTGGTGTCAGGCGTTACTGTGATAAGTTTGTTCTGCAACCAAAACCATATATGTAATTTTTTATGAGCCGACAAAGCGATTGGTTGATTCTCTAATTGTCAAATTCATCATTTTTAATACCTCTTCAGTCATAATATCTCCAACCTTGGTTGACTTTGAGGATCTGCCCTGAACAATAATTTTCCTGAGATAATCTAGAAAACATAATCCGTTTGACATCAATGTAAGAACCAAAATAAGAGGTAAGAATAAATTTCAGATAAGACATTTTTGTTAATGAATAAAAGGAACTGTTCATATTTTGCACCTCTTTCTGTGATAATTCCAGCAATAGACGAGTTTTCGCCAGGTTTAACCACAACCAACGCACCAACATTGTGTTGTGTCATCTGCAAATACATGTTTCCATCCGGTCACCACATCATATAAGAACCATTTTATATGTATAAAACTATAGAAAATAATGTGTGCCAGTGTGTGAAATCTAGACTAGCATACCGATTTGACGGCATCATACACAGAATCATCAGTGGTGCACCAGAGCCAAGAGCCATCGGCACCTTTCCCTTTTGCGTGCAAGACATCTGAAATTTTGGTGCTTTCGAAACCCTGTTCTTCAATACGAGCAGCTGAAGTTGACTCGTGGCGTGACAACATCAGTGGCCGGAGTGGGTTCACCAGCCGAACATGTTGGAGAACTGCATTTTTCACAATGCTCCCATTTGACACGAATGCCCTAATTCCTCCTTGCATCCTTGAACTATCACATGACAGAAATCTTTTAGCTAACAGTCCATAGCATATCAATGCCACATTGACCCAATAGCAGATCAACAACTATAATATGATTGACAAATCATGATTGGAGAAATTAGTATAGCGATTCTTGCCTCCACCTCATGGATTAACAACTATCATGCACAAAAACAGAATATAGCTACACCACCTCTTTATTGCAATATAAACCAACATTTTCACTTATGGTAGTCTTTGGATCCAACTAAGTAACATCAGATTGGTATGATCATAGTACCTTACCAATATCATGTATAATCAATAACTTAATGTCTTAATGATAGAAGCTGATAACCTTTTATTACTCTAAGATAAGATATTCTTTTAGTAGCTGAGCTTGAAACTTCACTAAACTAATACGAAATCTGTAGCAATTTTATGACATAAATCGTTGTTTTCAAACTTTCCGATGATCTTCTCAATCGGATCAAATTAAACTAAGGAGATTTGAGGTCAAACATAACTGGATCCATCAATCATCATCATAATCATCTCTCGAAGATCTATAGTACACAAAAGACTCAAATAAACCCTAGCATCGGTCAATCAAATCCAAATCACAAATCTAATTAGTTTCATCTGTAGTAACGCGAAGCAAGAGATGAAGAAACAAAGATTGTTTGAAATAACATGCATTTACAGAAGAATAAGATGAAGAGTTATACCTGATTGAAGAAGATCAAAAACTGAAACACACAGTTAAAAGGCAGAAGCACACAGAGAGAGTGGAGTAGTGAAAGCCTTTCAAGAGCAGGAAAAAAGGTGCTTTGTCATATGAATTTGTACAGGCAGCCCAAGGTTTATCCATTTGGTTGTAATTATTCAAAAATAGCAAGGGTTTTGTTTCCCTGCGTGTTAGCGCCACACGTCTAACCATGCACATTCACCTAATATTACTCCTTTTTTTAGTCCTAGAAATGAATTTACTTGTTAGATAGTCAAATAAATATGTTTTATTATAGTATATATGTATAGTAGTATTTATTTTGAGTAGTTTCATATTTATAAATACTTTAAATAATGTATATGTTAGTCAATTTAATATTTACTTATTTAAATATCGTGTATGAAAACATCTATTATAAATTCTTTTAGCTGTATAAATCTTTTTTCGTATATTTTTATAAAAAAGTTGTTTACACCGAGTCAATCTTGCGTCCGGGATCTTTTAGATGTGAACCAACCCTTTTTCAATAACCGGTCGCACGCAATGATTATTATCATAAAAATATTAATCTAACAAATTCGAAATTATTACATAAATATTGATTTTTATAATGGATGGAAACTAAACTGTTTGACCTTTAGCTTATATGCTTCAAAATAAAATACATGTAATTGCAAACCAAGAATATAACTTCGTATGCTTCAAATTAAATATAGTTTAAGATAGTGTTATCAATAATAAATTATAGTATACTTATCCAATCTTTCAATTACGACAAAGAAAAACATAATGTCTTGATTAGTTATTGATAAATCATTAATATATAAAATTAATACATAATAGATTTTATTTTATATAAATTATACAAATAATTAATACATGATAAAATTATGTATTAACCATTTCATTAATAAATGAAAGAAGGAAACTAAATCTTTTGTCTTAGGTATAAGCGTTCTTCTTCCAGATAAGTTAAAAATACTAAAAACGAAAAGTAGTTTTTGTTTTTATGTTTTTTATGAATTTAATTTCATTACCTGTATATAACGTTATTTCTCATCTTCTCTTACAGTTAACTTTTGTTTATTATATTTATCAAATATAGAAGTAGAAGTTATGTTTATATAAGTTTTGTAATAATGTTTTATAAAAACGATCCTGAGTAAGTTGTTATATTTAATTCTAAAACTAAAGGGCAAATTAAATAAAACCGTAATTTTTTTAATTATCATTATATATAATAAACTTTAAATTCTGAAAAACAATATAATCAAGTTGTATAATTCTTACATTATATATAGTTATGTACTATGAAAATTATAAAAATGTTAATTGTATGCAATAGTAATTAAAGATTAGACACTGGAAAAAGTTGTTTACTTATAATACGAGAATTATAAAAATTACTTATATTATTATTAATAATTTAAAGTTAGTTATATATGATGATAATAACTAAAAAAAATCGGCCGTTTTTTCATACAATTTATCCAATAATAAATATACTAAATTACGTGTGAAATATTTTTAAACTAAGAATGTAAACGAGCCAAACCACACACTTATTGATCCGGGCTCGCTTAGGATCTTTTAAGCCACCGGCGGATCCACCATGTTGGGGTAGGGGGGAAAGGCCCCC
Source organism: Pulicaria dysenterica (assembly GCA_947179395.2). NCBI lineage: Eukaryota > Viridiplantae > Streptophyta > Magnoliopsida > Asterales > Asteraceae > Pulicaria > Pulicaria dysenterica. The sequence continues at coordinate 75,333,757 of OX359292.1, read as the reverse complement.
AATAATAAAATAAAATTAATTAAGAGGTTAGTGGACTAATTTTTTAGGCCCCCAACTAAATAATACTAAGGCCCCTAATTCCCTAAATAAGAAAAAAAGGTTTACCTATTACCTATTACCATTTGGAGTTATAAAGTAATTGGTATATGTTTTTTTCTTTTCTTTCTTTTTGAACCGTAAATTTCATTTCATTTCAAAATCAAACCCACCAATACAACATGAGCATCCTTATATCTATCTTGATATATGTTAATTTCCTATTTCCTTAACTCTATTTCTCTATATTTTCAGGTTCATTTGTGTGCAGTGGGTTATTTTCGATGGTTAATTTGTTAAATTGTAATATTTACGGTTAATTGTTAATTGAAATTTATTTTTTGATTTAGATGTGTTATAGAAAAGGATATACTTGTCTAAGTTTTAAAGCAAGATGCAATAGATGATTAAGCGTAGAGGACAAATGTATAATGAAATTATTTGTCTATTGTATTAAATGTAACGTACGTTTTTAGTTGATTTTGGAACATATTATTGGTTTGGGGAGGGTTCATTCGAGAACCGTTGTTAGTGCGAGAACCGCGAGAACCAATCTCAGCCGTTCCTTGGATATGGGAAGTTCATGGAAGGAGAGCGTGGAGGGATAAAGTGTTGCAGGGTGCATGTAAGAAATTCATGGGTGGACAATGAAATTGAAGGAGAGGGAATTGGACGACTCGGATTGGTTCTCGTGGTTCTCGCACTATGAATGGTTTTCGCATTAACTTTTTCCTTATTGGTTTTATCTCCTCGTTTATCAATTTTTGGACTGGCTAAAAAGTAGGCCCCCAACATCCCGAATTCCTGGATCCGCCACTGTTTTAAGCTCAACCTTAAGCTTGGCTCGTTTAATATTTATACCGCTCGACTCAGCTCGTTTGAGCTAAGGTATTATTTTGATATTTCTATTCAAATTATATATTTAAATATTAAAAATTAAACATATAAAACATAAATTATATTTATAGAGCTCGTTTAGGCTCGTGAACTTCAACGAGCTTTACTCTTTGAAGCATAAACTCGACTGATTTATTATATAAGCTTTTAATCTAGACCAGAGTTCGAGCTTAAGTTCGCTAAAACTCAACTCATTTTAAACTTTTAACCATTCAAACTTTTTTATTGACCGGCAAACGGGGATACTTCCCCGCCTCTCCGGTGTGTGTTCGAATTGCTTAGTGGCGGGTTTTCACCTGTCCCTCGTTATTTAGCTTTAACCAAGGTTCAAACACCACACATTCACTCCATGAAGAAAACCCCTAAAGGAAAACCTTCAACCCACTACATACAACATGATTTGATCCCTTAACCTTTTACAAAAAAGAAGAACGCCTTACCAAATAAACTAAACCCCATAATCATTCAAACTTAAATAACTTACGAGTAGCACACCCGTTTAAATCGCTATTTTAAACTAGGAAAATACGGCACGGAAAAAGAAAACTTATCTTAAAACATAAAGAAAAGAAATGTGAGGAGTAAAACATATCTCTTATCTATTTAATAGAAGATGGGTGGGGACCACCATACATAATTAAATCACGGAATTTAAGGTGATGACTCATCACGCACCTGAAACATATCTCAAGGCCCCCTCAAACTAAGTAAAACCAGTTTTATTATTTTTTAAAAAGAAATAATAGATATCGAGGTAACCCACTAACCCGATCTAGCAAGATCCGGTTTAAACTAAAATTAAATATTTTTTTGAATATTAATAAACACGTATCATTTTTAAACCTACTTTAAACCTACTCTTTTATTTATACCGAAACTTAAACCCACGATCTTTTATGAGGAACACCATTTTACAACACTAAATATCCTTGAATAACAAGCCGTTTGATAAGCTAAAATTATTTATGTCTATATAAATCATAAAACATTTGATATTCATAAATTTTTAAAGTTTATATATTTCTTTCCTCTGGATCTTGATTTGGTGTTAGGAAGGGACGAAATTGTGAAATTCAAAGATGATAAAAGAGATGGTGTTTTAGGCTGCGGTGGATAATCTTTTATGGTTCATTTGGAAGCTATGGAATGATAAGATCTTTAAATCTGCTATTTTAGTTAAAGCTGTTGTATTCAATCATTATCTTATTTTTAAATTAAGAGTTTTTATAACTTTCTACTTAATATATTATAATAAGTATTAAAATCGAAAAAAATGGAAAAAAGAATTAATACATTCTATATACCATTATAGTTTAAGTAAAAGGATTAAGTAAGAACATTTTAAATATATAGGATGTTTCTTTTATATTAAAAAATAGAAGGGTAAAGAGCTCTTTTGATAATCGGATAGATTAGTGTATGTGAATATGTGATCTCATGAATTCCTTGTAAGACCACCCGCATCTGGGGTTTAAGCCTACGGGTTTGGGCCCTCAACCCTCCAAGAACACCATAATGGTGGTTAGGGTAAGAGAGGATTGGATGTGGAGGATGATGTGGAATGTAGATGCTGATGTGGCAATAAATTTGGTAGGATAATGCAAGGTTGGATGCTGATGGTCTAAACTGTGTTTTCTTGCTTTGCTTATCAATCTGTCTTATAATCAATCCTTTTCATAATTACTTTAAATCCCAATTAATTTACGGTAAATGTTGTGTTAAAAGATCATTAAGCATGACACTAACAAGTTAATTGGTCTAATTTTAATTAAATCACTCATACGAACACAATCTCTAATTGGAGATTATTTTTCTCTCTAATTACGTAATAATTAGATATTTTTCTGATTTTACTAATTTTAAAAATAACAGAAGAATTTATAGGAACTAAGAAAAATAAAGAAAATAGAAAAAGGAGAAAGAACTAAATATGTTGTTAAACGAAAAATATAAGCTGACATTGCATTCCGCGAATAGTACTCTTACATTCTTGAAACCAGACATATTATCGAACATAATTTTATCGCCACTGTCACCTTAGTACATTACGGGGGAGGGTTTATTCGAGAACCGTTGTTAGCGCGATAACCAATCTCAGTCGTTTCTTGGATATGGGAAGATCATGGATGGAGAGAGCGTGGAGGGATAGAATGTGGCAGAGTCCATGTGAGTAATTCATGGGTGGACAATGACATTGAAGTAGGGGGAATTGAATGGCTCAGATTGGTTCTCGCATGAACTTTTCTCGTACATTACGTGGATACAATGTTAATATTTATAATAATTATAAGATCTATAGCAACACATATCCTAGAGTAATCTACTTCCTCCGTTCCTAAGTAAGTCGAATATGAAAAATAGTGTTTAAGTTAATGTGCGAATTTCAATAATTTTATTTAACTAAAAGTTTTTTTGGTTCAATACGTGTAATTAGGAGTACTGTTGATCGATCATATTAATCGAGATACTTGAATTAGACACCAAAAACTTGATTAACCAGAACTCGGTTCGGGTCTATCAGATTATTCAGGTTTGATATTTTTAACACCATATGTGTAATGTACCTCTTCCTCTTTAAGATTTAGCAGCTATATTACATTAGACTAATATGTATATTATATTTTCAGTTTAATAAAACTTTTGATTCAATCAAATTTACTAATAATAAATAAAATATAAATATGAGGTGGCACATGTTTAGGACAACAACAAAATACAGATGTAAATATATTACATTTTCTTGAACGAATGAAAATGTTGGTTCGTCTAATACTGTTTCTTTTAACGTGTGTGTATCTTTAGCACAAATCGACATCTTTTTTAGTGAATATATAAATGCCACATTTTATTTAAACTATGGATTGCAAAAAAAATCTTCGAAAAAATATAAGTAGGAGTACATGGGTTATATGTTTGTTGAAGAATTCTCTTCATGGTATAAATCAATCCCCAAGGCATTAGTACAAAAGGTAGGGGTGTTCAAAAAAACTGAAAAACCAAATAACTGAACTGGTTCGTATGATCCGAAACCAAGAAAACCGATATATGAGTAACCTGTGACCTGAAAAACCCAAAATTAAAGGTACCTGTTGAGTAACGCGCAAGTGCCCACCGCTCCCTGTATATATTTAGTTTATTAAGAAAAATATATTTGAATTTAGATGTAGCGAAGAAGATAAGGGGATGTAGATTTTGATAGTGGGTTTGTTTTATGTTAACAATAATACATTGAGAATGTATGGCAATCATTCAATATATTTAGTCCAAGACAGAATGTACACCCTTCGTATCACATTTGAAACTTTAATTATATCACTTACCATAGATGAGGATGAGGAGAAGGTTTACATGAGCAGAGTTTTATATTCAAGTGTTGTTAAAAGTCTCATGTATCTTAATATGGTTTGTCCTGGACCTAATTAGGCTAAGTAGGTGGTGTACGTACAAAGAAGGTTAATTAGTAATCCATGAAAGGCTTACTTGGAAGTAGTCAAGTGGTTTATGTGATACTTGAAAGGAACGTCTAATATATGTTCAATAATGATGCTAGAAAACATATTAATGTGATAGTCCAAATGCATTGATTAGGGCTAAGCAATCAGAATATCATAAGAGCACGAAACATGTTGACGCAAGCCTTAATCTCATTCTTAATGTTGTGGAAGAAGACGGGTTCTCTATTCAAAAGATAGCTACCAAAGACAACCCCGCAGATATGTTAGCAAAGATGTTATTAATGGACAAGTTCAAGACTGCTTGTACTTGGTAAATGTTCATAGAAGATAAGTCGTTTCGTGCGAAAATTGGTAAAAAGAAGACAGGTCTCGAGCAAAGTATGAAGACAATTCAATTTACGGTGTAGAATTGTTAGAGTGTGATTCTGGAATTGTATGGAAACCCCGTTGGATTTATAAATCGACATATAAACAAAATGAAATAACGTGAATCGTGAATCAACAAGATAATTATTTGCGATTTACTTATATAACAGACTCACCAAATAGTTGGTAGGATTTTCAGTTACAAAATATTTGTAAGTTGGGTTCCTAATGTATTACTTTGATAACATGTGAATAAGAAATAATTTGAGGTTTCTGCACATCAAATCACTTAGGCTAAACACCATAAATTCGATCTTGTGCCATTTTCTTGTTTTTCTTTTTATCGCATCGCATACCTGTTAGGGATCGCTTTCTTGAATTGATAATTCGGCCCATATATAAGTATCACGAACTTTAGTTATGGATAATTTAGATACTTGCTAAGTAACCTATAGGCAATTTGTTAAGTTAATTCTATTTATGATCACCTAAATAAGGTTGTTTTTGTGTAAATAAGCGTCGTAGCTAATTATTGGATGGGTCAAAACTAAAGCATCTAGCTGAGTAATTACCCAGTCAAGTAAATGTTCGGTTAAGCACAAATCAACCAAGCAAATACTCAACTAATAGAAGATAAAAGGTCTGCCGAGCACTCACCTTAGTATGTTGATTAACTCGGTCCGTAACTAACCATGTAATACAAGCTTTAAAAATTATAAGAATAGTTTAAAAGTTTGTCTATGAAGAGGTTCTACATTATACGTTTAATATAGATTTTATGTATAAACTTCTAATTATAATATATATTTATAGTTCTTTTAAATTATCTTATATAAGTATATGTGTTTTATAGTTGTTTTACTATACCCATTAGTTGTGTTTTATCCGATAAGCACTTAAAAATTACTTTGCCCATTTCCGTATTTATAAATGGGATATTGAGTTAGTATCTATTTATATATAAAAGGTATGCAAATTTTCCAAAAATAATTATAAATTGAGTATTAATTAACCAATCATAACCTTCAATTTCAAAATTATTCAATTTCAAAAACAATTAAATTATTCAATTTCAAAAACAATTTTAAAAGATTAATGCCATCGAATTCCAAATCTAAATCAATTGGGAGGGGCCTGAATGAAAATTATGAGAGGGTTTTATAAAATATGTGAGGGGTTTTTAAGAAAATGCGAGGGAGTTTTATAAAAATTGTATATTAATATAATTAATTATACAGTGTTTATACATTATGTTTAGTAACTTGTGATACATTTTGTTTAGAGAAAAAAATAATTATATATTTATGATCGTCTCATTTTTATCTACGTTTTGGTATAAATTTTATTGTAATATGACACTTTTTAAAAAATTAGTATATTCTTAATTTTTTGTTATCCATTAATAGTAGTACTTCAAAAAAATTAGTTATTGTTTTTTGTTAAAATTCTGACATATGTAAATGTTTGGTGATATTTTATTATTTTTATCTGAAAATTTTAATATCTCAAAACATTTGTAAACACTTTTACACTTATTTTACTATACCTTTTATAATTTCATACCATCAAGTTTTATATTTTTTTTAAACATCCCCGTGTTTTTACACGGGGTAATAAACTAGTAAATTATAAAAAATGATGGAACATTGGAACATGATGGTGAGAAATTTCTCCATCGTACTAGATACAGATTCATTGTACTAAAATCAACAACTTCAATAATTCAGTATTATTCTTATCATACATCTCGATCATCATATAGTTGCTTTCAACATCCTTTCTTTTTTTTTTCCTTTTAATATAAAGTAAGCTGGTATAACTAAAATAGGTAAGCCTAAAAGATTCTGTTTAATTGAAAGTATTATAAGTATTAATATTTTTTAGCTCGCCGTTTTAATAGGTAAACTAAAAAGTGGTAGATTGGTGAGATTGTTTGTAGTATGATATATATTATAATTAATAATCTTAGTTTTATCTCAACATTCGGCTTCATTTCATGTACGAAATAGAATTTTGCTTTTAGCGTAACTTAAACTTAATAGATTATAAAAATCAATTATCAGCCATAATTGAACCAATCGTTAATCCAAGACTATTATAGATTAATGTGATATGGTTTCAAAAAAATTTTAATCGCAAAACGCATACATCAATCTAATTTCACGCATTTTGTCAACATTAGAACCGACAACCTTAAGATTTGAGAATACCTTTTCCGAATTCCCACCTAATCAGCTTCAACCGGTTTGACCTAATACAAAATCATTATATCAATTGTTAAAGTTTTCACTATCATAGGTTAATGTAATATGGCTTCTATTTTTTAAAAATATGAACACACGTCTACTTTTTGCCATACACTACTTTTTATCATATATAATAAAAAATGATTGCTAGACGATTATACCCTTAGTCTATGGCTATGAGAGTTGTATTCAATAAATTCCAAATAAAAAATATAATCCTAAAAGTTTAATATTCTATTACAGGTGATTTAGTATACAATCAAATGTGATTGTAAAAGCATCACATGTGAATTATGAAAATGCACATTCACCTAAAATTTTAAAATTCAATCGGAACCATTGATGTCATTGATCTAAATGTTAAAATTGATTCCTTAGAAGTATAAATTAGGTATAGACTATATTAAACATTCTTCATGGATATAAATAAATGATGGTAGATTTTCATAGGCATAAATTTTCTAATTGTAATGTATAGCACTATGTTAGTATATACAAATCACATCATCCATAATTTGTACTTGAAAGAAGAAAAATTAACATCTTTAACTTCTTATATATATCTTAGACCGTATTTGATCTTTTTAATGGTTAAAATTGAGTAATAAAAATCACTTAGAATAAATGGCATGTCCAGAGTTGTTCAAAATTTATTATAATTCTGAAATGATTTATCAAATGATATATTCTTCTAAAATCATAGTAATACAATAACTTTGAAGAAAAACAAAAAGAGAAATGTTTGTCAATTTGCATTGAGAATGCATTCCACAGCTTCAAGTAGGAATTCGAGAGAATTACATATGCAAGCTGCAAACTTTTGACAACTACAGAGATTATGTTATGATGCTCTAAACTGTCTATGCATGCAGCTGGAATGGCCGCCACAAATAATGCTGCTGCTTCAAAACAAGTACAAAACTCGCTGTTTGACCATAGTCCATCATCATTTTAGAAAAAACAAGATCATACCTCGTATGACAACCTGTCACTCAAAAAGGAAACTTTAAATTCTAGATTTTGCATCTCGGTTCGTGTTTTTTAATCTACTCTCCAACTGTCAACCCGAATCCAAACTTGTAGTCTTTCTTCTTGTGGTCTATCTGCATAACAGAACCCCAAACAGAGTGTTACAAAAGTTCAATTGTCGCGAAGATTTTGAAATTCAAATTTGACATGCATTTTTTAGTCATAATGATCAATATCAGAAACATAAAAAAGAGCAAATGAAAATTCGAACGTTTTGACCTAATCACGAATTTAAAAACATGCATCATATTACGATCTTATTAGAAATGTAGTAACACCAAAAATACAGTTTTAGAGTGGACCAGCAAAATCTTTGGTTGATCAAATGGACCATATAAATGGTTCGGACATGAGCTCTGGACCAAGATACGATCCACCGATGATAGACACTTTCACCAATTTTTTTAAGTAATAATTACTTTCAAGTTGAAAGTGTGCAAAATTGGGTATGAAACTATGGTCACTGTGGTACTTGGTTCTGCTTGAAGCAAAAAAAACAGGTTGACAGTATCTTGGTAAAGATAGGGCAATTAGTATGGATGAAGCAAGCTTGTAAGTTGTAACGTCTTTAACTATTCATAAAATCAAGAACCTAAATGACTCGGTTTAGATCCATCATCCCAAATGTAGCATCTTGATAACTATTTAAAACATTATCAGAGAGTGAGCATCTCGGAGACGTACTAAGCAAGTGGACAGTGAAAAATCATAATCATGGTGGTTTTATTTTTAAACAAACAAGTTGTTTTTTTTAAATATGAGGTGACGCACAATGGATTGTGATAGGGAATGGATAGATAGTGCTAGAAGGGGTATAATAGTAAAATGGTTAGTAGTTAGTAGTTAGTTAGAGGTAAAATCTATAAATAAGGGAGGAGAGTCTCTTTGTTTAGTAGGCTAGATTTACAGACTTGTATTGATCTCTTAGCTTGGCTAGAGAGGGCTCATTGGTTTATACCTTTGAGAGAGGGTTATCCCCGGGCTATCATCCATTGATTGTAGTTCTATCCTTCTTCTTTGTTTAGTTATCATCAATATATTGCATTACCAGTTCACATTTCTTATCTACTGCTATTGTCAGTTCTCGATCCTTATCAGATATGCTAAATATTTCAAGCATGATGGTTCACTAACTTGCTTAATGAGACTAAGTTACTAGGCTTTGACTAATGGTTACAAGTAAGGCGCATGAATCAAATAAACCAGATTAATTATCATCACTTATGAAGTCCCTTTTTAGCCCACCATGCCCATCTCAAATACACCAAGGCTTATAAACTCACTTCCTCCAACAATAATGTCACTTTTGAAGCACAACTTCACTTTTTAGACACCTACATCTGCTTCGCTTATCTACTTTAGCCTCTATCAACAATCTAGTTCTGTAATTGACTATGATAACCTTAAACCCCAATAGTAAAAGTGAAATAGGAAGGTGAGTATTATCTTTCTAACACCTAAGAGCATCCACAATGCGGTGAGGTAGACCGCATGCTCAGATGAGCTCACACCCACATGCATGGGTATGGGGTACATATTACACATGCTCCTAGGAGTTAGAAGAAACACACCTCCCTATTAACTTCTATATATTGGGTGTTGACATTACTAACAATCACAGAAGAAGGCAAAAACAACCAAATCAGCTGCCCTAAAACGTGGAAAGCAGAAGTAGATGTCGGCATCCCAGAGAAAGCAAACAACTAAGGCTTCAAAAGTGCTTTTTATCACTTGTTAAAGAACAACTTTACTAGCCTTGTGTGGTGAACATAGGCCCTAGATGGCTAGATGGGCTTCTAAGCTCTAAATTTAATATTGATCGTCAATAATCTATTTAATTGGACTTTTGTATTTCGCTTGGAACCATTGTATTTGCCAGTGAGCTTAATCTTACTGGACATTCTAGCGATCCAAATTAGCCTGGTAATTTAAAAGAGTAAAAGGGCGGTCACTTTTTTTAAAGACAATACCTAGTTTCATCTCTCTTCTTCTGCCACTCTCTCGAAATGTCTGCAAGTTGCTTAGCCTGATGTTATTCATTAAACTAATGTTCGATATGAATGCATTTTCTTTCCCTCGTTTCCTTCAGGAATGGGGAGTGTAGGAGACACTAAGTCTTGGTTTTTGATACGAACCAAATTGATATATTATTAAAGCGGAACGAATACAATAGTCGGCGTGCTTTCGAGAGGCACCCGTCTCTCCTTAACCTACTTTCGAGAGGTAGGAGCTCTCCTAAACTCTAATTTTAATACCAATTTCTCCACACCTAACAATGGTCCTAGCATCTCCTATAAATAGGCTATCCCTAGGTTAACCTAATCAACCCATGGCCGATGTGGGACAAACATATCATTTTTGTGGAGACATTACAAGCTTGACCAAGTCGATTACAGCCTTATCCATATTGAAAACCTAAACCCTAGACACAAGCTGAATATTTTAATAAGTTAATTTTGCATGTCCCATTTCAAAATGTTTTTTTTTAATTTTACCCGTTGAAGATAAAAACATAACCTGATTCAGCCAATTATAAGTAAATGGTTGAAATTTCCACCTCTTACAGGTACCAATAGAAGGGTTTGAATATAGTCTCTGTTGAATCTTCTACAAAAATTCGAAAATGAGTGGTAATATGTACTCACCTCAGCTGACAGAATGAAATTTAGTCCCATATTTAATCTTTCTTCAAGAAAGGCAGACGTACAGCCATTTGAGTCGATCTTCCCTCTAAGACGACACTGTCATTATAAAAACAAGCTCAATCAAGTTGATGATAAGACGAAGGAGGTCTGTCAAACTTTTACTTATAAGTCGAACTATATAATTACAATAAGAAGTTCCCCTGTTGTGAGCTATATAAAATATATATAGAGCATGCAATGTCAAACAAAAGTGTAGTTAGAGAACCCATTCATGCTAGCTAGAGTACAAGCACTTCAAAATTCCACAACCAAGAAAGTTCAGAATATTAAACGTAATAAACTAATTGTCGATATGTTATAACCCATATAGGTTTATTTATCATATGAATTTAAATGGTTTTTTTTATCTATTTGAATTTAAATGATTGTTTTTATCTAATACATGAAATATTTGTGGGCTCACACTGTAGTTATTATTTTTAGACAAGGATGACTATTTGAATTTTGATGTAAAGTTAGGATTCTTTGCTAGACTCATATTAGGCATCCAAAAGCAACTTATCTCTACAAAAGAAGTCATGTTGATCAAACTTATTGTGATCTTAATTTATCTTAGTTTGTTCAAGTTAGTATTTGAATTAACTTCACACAGAACTCCATGAACTCTATTTTTGCAGTTTAAAAATACAACTAGAAAGCAAGGAACAAATTAAATTGATAGTGATTATTGTAACAGCCCTATTTTCAGCCAAGTATGAACATATATACATCTTTGTATTTAAAGAAAATATTTGGGTAAGCATCCAAATCTACTATGAGGTTAAGGGTGCTTAATATGCAAAGTATAAGGGCTAAAGCAAGATAGATAAATCCTTTAGGTAAGAAATGTAAATTAAGTAAGTAGACACTCAAGAAGCTTACAAAACTACTTACCAAAACACGAACATGGACCACAAAAAACTCCATGACAAAGCAAGACTAAAATTGTGACCAATAAACCTATAAAAGTTGTGTGGCACTCTAAAAGAGTTACAAAGCAAGGCAAATGACGATACCCAGGGAATGGGATATCACAATTACTAATCAAGAATTAGTTGAATTACCTGACGAAGTATATAATCATAGCCAAAGCTGGCAGTGACATCTCTTGACATGTAATTGTACATCATATCTGTTGCAAGAGAAACCTAAGCCAAACAAGATAAGAATATTATCCAGAATGAACCACAGCTGATAATTACCATAAAGTTTGAGTAGCCTACCTTTTCAGACACTTTCTGAACATAGCTAAGAGCCACCATTCCGGTGCTAGCAATTTGTCCTGAGGCAACCTGTAAGAAAAAAAATAAACTGCCGTTAGTTATATTTTACCTTACAAGTCTGAGAAAAACAAACCACTGGCCAGGTATTGGTCTTGCTTAGTGGAACAAACCTGACACGTATTGAAAATCTTGTTCTCGCTAGCAGATGGGTGAAGAAAATAGGTGTAGGTGGAATAATGGGTAGTCAGGATGGATCAAAACATTTTCGGAACACAAGAAATTTTAGTGTAGGTGACCTCATGCACTTTTTGTCAATCTGTTCAAATTTTCTATATATAACTGATGTGTTATATATGGTTTCAAAACGCAAGTTGTGAACAGAACAATCTAGGAGGCTGTATGCAACTACGTATTGTTAAGAGACATTAGGCAACTTTTGACCTGTTCCATTTTTAGCTAAAGTTTTAAATTTGACTCGTCTAAGAAAAAAATATTGCTCAAAATTTCCAATTTATAATTGGGTTGAAATTGCTACCTCGAGAAATATGGATAAAAAGGTAAACAAAGAAAATCATAATGGATAGAGGATTTTGAGAAAACGGCACTAGTTTTGCACTCCCGCTTTAGGGGCTCCTATTACTACAAGTACCAAAGGTTTTTAAACATTTAGACTATCCACTATCACAGCTGACAGTGATTCAACAATAAATAAAAATTAAGCATGAAGAATGCAAGAAAACTGAACCAACTTTCCACATCGATACGTTGTTGCATTAATCAGCGAGAATACATAACTTCACCACAAATAGCAGATAAATAATTCACAAGTAGATATAGTTAAACATCACCACAAGATATCATCCTTCAAGAGAAAAAGATAAGTAGAGGATTAAGAAAGGGAAAAATTAATCAATAAAACACAGAAACCAGGACAACCATTTGACCTTTCTCAAATGCCAAAACAATTGTACATAAGATCTGGGGTTTATGCACACTAAAAAGAATAGCATTGGATAAAAGTTAAAAGTTGAACAAAATTGAGAGAAAATTACCATTTTATCTGTGTTGTATCGTGCAGCATAACCAAGACCAGACTTCCGATGCTGACCAGCCCAAAATACTTCCCCACCTAAAGACAAGTGAGGGGTCACACTCTGCAAACACAATATTACGCGTCAAACTAAAGCTAATACTGGAAGAATTCTTAGGGTAACTGGAATATTATTCATTTTTTTGCTGACTTTTTTTATTTTTTGTATCCAAGCAAGCACCTGAAGTTATTACTATTACTATTCTGCCAAAATAAAAGAGACGTCTGATCTTTTACCTGAATATAACTAGCTCCAAGCAGGCCACCATTTCCTAGTTGGAACTGAGTCCTGTAATCCGAACCCTGAATACGAAAAAAAGTTGATTAGCCATAACAGAATTAGTAGTTGCAAACTAAAGAGTGTTTCAAGTTGCACTTGTCTTTCAATTTAGAATGACATGAGACATATAAATTTCAAATATAAGAGCATAATGACCATATCCAATCAAACAAGATGAATAAGTTACCTTATAGTCAAAGTTGAACATCCCATGTGACATGTGAGGCTCGTTTGTAAGCTGATAACAATACCAAACTAAATTAATGAACTACTTTTTAAAAACAGTCAGTCAATAGAAAATTACATATCATTCATTTTTATACTTGAGCATTGGCCTTCATAGTAAGATTCTCAGACAAATCACATTTCACTCGAGCACTTAGCCGCCCATCAGTCAAGATCCTTCCAAAAAGCATCACCTTTGACAAACAAAAGACCTCTATTAAAGTGAGATTGATAGCTTATAACTATAAAAAGGTGGTAAAAGTTAAATAACAAACCTTTGGGTCTATAAAGTTAGCACCAAACTCATAGTTTGCCGTAGGAATTTTAATTGTTTCAGCAGATTGAGAAGGAACTTCAGTAGGTCCCATAACAATACTGGTAAGTTAAATGCACGTAATCAACAATTAAACAAGTAGATTATAAGAATAAAGTATACAAACATAATAAACATCTTAATGTGTTAAATGGTTACCTGTGACTTAATGAAAACCTTTGATTAAGACCCTTGGTAAAATCAACACGCATACCCTCAAAATGTTCAGGCTTCAAGGACACTGCATAGAATTAAGTGTCTTCAGTTTAATAGATAATTTACACAAAAGATATATTTAGATTGGTTTTTTACTCCACAAATGATTAATATCCCAATTAACTTGAAATCACGCTGCCAAATAAGTTGATAAGCACATAGCACAAAAAACATTATTGATTTATTGTAATTTATCACATCAAACAATGATATAGACAATTAGGCATTTATTTATCTTCACATTATATAACAGGTATTGTAACTTATCACATCAAGTTTTATGCAAATTTCAATTCTTAATCAAACCCCAACCTCAATGCGACTCGTCAATAACTTCTAGTATTATAATCAACCTTAGCGAATGTTGTTAACATTCATTTTAAGCAAATAGTGAGCCTAGATTCCTCTTGAGATTTGCTCTTGAATATGCAAACTAGAGTGTTAATAATAATACTGAATCAGTAGATCACACCATATAAGTTTTAATTCACAGATAACCTCCACTAAAATAACACATTATTTAACAATTTACAGCTAGGGATTAGAATTAGGGTTTAACAATACTCGAGAACCACATACGCACAACAATTACACGCCGTCACATACTCAGTCAACTACAAAATCAATTCACAATTAATCATAATATGAAAACAAATAACTGAGCTAAGTTAAAGATCGTTGAGATGCTAACTCATAGCCTCGCGGTGGATTTCTTCGTAAGGAATAGGACAAGGTAAGTCCATGTAATCAACTTTTTCCGGCTTGATAGCTTCCGCAGCCGGTGAAACTGTTGTAGGTGGAGGAATAAGAGTTGCCATTGTTATCAACGTGGATTTTGTAAGGATTTCGATTGGATTGGAAGATTAATGAGCCGGTGCAATGCTCTGTAAATTTCTTTTTCTCTGTTGTCTATCTGCTTATTGCGGCCATTTTTGTGTGTTTTGAGTGAAGGAAAGGCGTACGAAGCGAGCGCCCCCCTTAAAAACCCTTGGAGCTGGTTTTCTACAAAAAGTCGGCTGAGCCAGTGAGCCATATAATTTTTGTAATAAGATTTAGTAGGGGTGTTCATGGATGGTTAACCGAGTATACGGTTAAACGAAGACCGGTTAACCGAAATATCGGTTTTCAACTTTCGTGAACCTAAACCTAAACCGAAAAAGACGGTTAATCGAAAATCAGTTAACCGGTTTTTCGGTTCGGTTTTCCCGGTTAACCAATTAACCATTTTTAACTACTAAATATATTACTAAAACAAAAGGTTTCAAAAACTAATATTCAAATCTCAACTTGAACAAGGCTTAATGAGAAATTTATAACACATTACGACCTGTGTTATTTATATATTAACTAATAATGACATAACGAAATATTTTGAACACACACTTGACTAAGATAAAGTGAAACCAAGTAAATTAATAGTAACGGATAAGATTTATATAAATAGTTGACTCGTAAACTTAAATTGTACATATATATACCAATATCTATATTAAAAAATAAAATATAGATATTGACTGAGTAAGAATTTGTTATGAGTAGATAATTATCGTATGTAAATATTGATTAGTTAGTTACTATTGATAGATATAAAAATAAAATTTGAATTTTTTAAGTTTTCGGTTTTTCGGTTAACCGTCCGTCTCTAATATCATGAACCGTAACCAAACCGAAAAACCGATTTTTTTTAGGTTCGGTTAACCAAACCAAAAAAAATTAAAATATTCGGTTTGGTTAACCTAGATTTCGGTACGGTATGTCGGTTTTTAGGTTCGGTTTTTCGGTTTCGGATATTTTGAACACCCCTAAGATTTAGTAAGCCACAAGTTTTTGTTTTGTTTTTTTTATTTTTACATAAATTCTTCTTGTATTTCACTATTAATTCTTTATAGTAGTAACTTGTGCCGTTAACTTATGTTAGAACAGTAACCGGATTTCTTCTATAATCGTGTGAATCACTTTTCAAATTCGATATTTCGACCGTATTTGTCTGGTATCACGAAATCCAAATTGGGATAATTGTAAAAACAACAATCTTGATTTTGGCAGATATCAAGATCAAGAACCAGAGAGAGTATGTGTGATTTCGAATTTTGTGTGTGCCAAAAACTGTTCCCGAACTTCATTTCAAAGTTCAAACAAGCGTGTACCCCACACTCTCCATACTTGATTTAGATCAAAGTTTAATCCCCTTGAAATACACGTATAAATTACATTACACTAAATGAACCGGTGACACTAAAATCACCAACAACTTATGCTGTTAAAAGACCCCATCTACATTCAGACGGTAGAAAAAAATAGCACGTGGAAATAGACTTTCCATATAAATTTTTTTTATGAAGAAGTGATAGATGCAGTAGGGACGGGCGTTTTGACCGAAAAACCGAACCGGAACCGAAACCGGTTGGAACCGGAATATTCGGTCCGGTTATCGGTTCTCCTAAAATCTCATTTTCGGTTTTCGGTTCTTTCGGTTCCGGTTCCACCGGTTATCGGGTAATTCGGTCTTAGAACCGGAACCGGTTGATTTGTGATTTTGTATTTGTCATGTGGTTGGCTATGAACTATTATTTTTTGTGGTATGGTTGATTATTGAAATATTGTCGTTAGTGATATGATTAATGATTATTGTTTGTAAGAACGAAGTCAACGAACTATTATTTTTTGGTCATATGCTAGTGTAAAAAATGCATGCATGTCTACTTACAATTTCAAGTTTTTTTTACTGTTAACTTTAAACCGTTTAGATTTTTTGTAATTAGTTAACCTTTATGGATAAAAATCAACTAATATGTGTATATATAATATATTAAACTAGTGTTCCAGCTTCATGGTTCACGAAGAAATATATATAAATATATATACTGGACCGTAACTTCGAATATATATCTACTAATATAGTAATATGTGTATATATAATATATTAAACTAGTGTTTCTACCTCATCGAAGATATATATATATATATATATATATATATATATATATATGTATGTATGTATGTATTAATACATAGTGCTTCTGCAGTTCTGCTTCATCGAGATATGTATCAATACTATTTAAAGTAGTTGATTCATTCTTTATTGTATCGGTTCTTTCGGTTCCTACGCTTGAAGCCGGGTCTATAGAAAATTTTCGGTTTTTTCGGTTTTTCCGGTTCTATACCCGAAATAACCGGTTAATAACCGGAACTGAGACCGGAACCGGTTCCCTTATATCGGTCCGGTTATCGGTTCTAGCTTTTGACCAATTTCGGTTCCCGGTTCTTTCGGTTCCGGTCCGGTTTGGGCCGGTTCCAGGACCGAACACACCCCTAAGATACAGCTAACATCATCTAAGTTAGGTGATGTTGCTCTCATATACCACTTAATTGAAGCGTATTAAGGTCATTTGAGTGTTTTAATAATTTAAGTGGTATGTAAGAGTAACGTGATTTGGCAGACCTTGATTTATTTATTTGTTTATTTATTTTTAGAAATTCGAAATCAAGAAGTTTATTTGTGTAATTATCCCTTTGCGTATTTTACTATTTGTCATTAAAAGGCCCATCAAAGTTGCAATTAGTCATTTTACGGCACATACATTTTTGAAAGAGATTCGAGTAAAACTGGGCAAAATTCCTACCCTATTATCGTCTGGAGCTGGAACCTGGAGGTAATTTCTTACTCCATACGTCTATAATGGCGTTGAATTCAGTATAACTGTCTGTGGTTCTATGGGGGTTTCTTTTAATTTCTAAAAAACGATAAACCACAAACCCTATGACTAGTTATACAGATTGTCAGTGCTTTAGCTTGAATGAGTGCTAGAATTTAGAGAAGAGAAAATCAATGAAGTAGGAAGAGAAAGTAGAGATCAATTGTGAGAGACAGTGTTTGGATGTGCTGCTGTTTGGTGTTGTGATATTCAATAAACCATAGTTGTTCTAGTGTTTGACAGCTGCTGAGTAATCAAGAATTTACATGTAAAATGAACCCTAGATAACTAGATAATGAAAGCTAGTTTTGTTGCTAATGTTGATTATCAAGACTGATAATTTGATCTCTAAAGATTTACTATACTTAAATACTAGAAACTGGTTATATACTTGTATGCAAATTGAAAACAAAAACATAAGATAATCACTGTCAAATGCAATGCCAAACACCTCCGAATTGTGTATCGGTATTTGGTGGAAGCTGTAATTTTCATGCTTATTGTAGTTATCAGCTTCCTCACTTCTATTTGTGCCTTTATATCTGATATAGCTTTCCTTTAGTCTTTAAGCAACTGTCATTATGAATATCTTTCAGAAGTAATTTTGGATCTTGAGATGAAATTGCTTGAAAACATTAAAAAGAATTTAGATTAAATTTATCATGGTCAACACCAGATATTACTTTGTTGGGATACTTGTTATAAATAATTAAGGAAATTTGGTATTGAATTTTTATTCATTTGCTAATGCAGAAAATTTTAGGGAAGAAAATATTGTCTTGAGGACATGACAGGGAAGAAAAACGATAAAGGCAGTAATCAAAGTCAATTCATGTTAAAAGGACTCTGCAAGTTGCCCCTTGTATGGATCAAATTAGAAATGACTGGTGGGCATTTATTTATGCTTAAATCTTTTTTTATAGTAGATAGGAAGGTATTATATACGGGACTTGAAAACAGTTTTAAAAAACCTATATCGTCTGTGTAGGCTTGAATGTTGAAGTCGATAGAAAATTGGAGATTGCTTGTGTGATTACAGATGGAAAATTGAGGAAATTGGTAGAGGTAAATCTGTAGTTTGTGATTCTTTTTTAAAAATTATGTATTGGAGGCTGTTTTGATCTGTTTACCTGTGAATGGGTTAAATCGGGTTATGTTTTACCTCTAATGGGTCAAATGGGTTGAAACTCACCCAAATTGTATATTTTACTCGTAAAACCTTTAAGATAAATTTAGTCAAAAACTCAAAATTCAGATTATTATTACAATAACATAATTTTGTAATCATATTTTATACTCTAATTCATTGTAGAAAGTTGACAAAGCTGTTTCAAATGTTTTTACCAACCCTACCCGTACCAAAAACTACATGTTTTTACTAGAAACCATTCGGACGTGTTACCCAACCCGCACAACCCACCCATTTTGTGACTCTCTTGAACAGTCTTGGTAGCTTTTAATCATATTCATTATGTTTAAAAATGTTTTTGGGATGCTTGATTGTAGCAACCGATCTGTAAGCATTAGAGAAACTAAAACTAACTCATTTTTGCTTAGGGTCCTGATTTGGTCATTCATCAAACAAAAGATTGTCTGGAGCAACTGGGAGATTGGTGCCAAGATCATCATACAGCTAGTGGTAAGTAGCCTTCAGCCGATGCATTATTATATATTCAATTATCAATCGTCACTGATTTGCTGTATTGGGAGGACATAAATGATCTATGTATGTTATCAGTGGCAATATGGGTGGGTCAAACGGGTCTCATTTTAGTACAATCCTAACCCTTAATTTAATAAATTAAATTAATTGCTCAATATTGACCATCCATATGATCAAAGCTGAAATTCCCAAATTTGACTTTTGTCGGTTGCTACATTATACCTCCCCCATACCCCGCTGTGACGGGATTGGGTACTGTTGTTGCTGTTGTTGACTTGTGTTGGTCAAAATTGAAGGCAAATTATTAGAGGAGTTTCATATATGCCCCTCTTAAAACTTAAATATCATGGTTATCCATCCTAATTTACAAATATTATGTTTAACCTTTATAAAATTTTAGAATATCATATTTAACTAAATTTTTTATTTTATCATTTTAATATATTTTAATTATAAACAATACGGACTTAATTTTATTGTCCTAATTGTAACAATAATGATTGATGGTTTGTACAAAATATACAGTTATGTTTATTCGTATCATGATATCATTTTTTAGAACTAACCCGGTTATCACACAGACATCTAATCCAGTACCTTTTTGGCTTTTTAGGAAGCTGTATGCATTGAAATAGACTTTGGGTGACTCTGAACTTGCTTGACCATTTATAAAAAGATTCAATCACCATTTGAGATGAAGCAAAACAAGAATTGACACATTCACAAGTAAATGGGCTCAAATTGCCACCTTTAGTTTATGTATTCTTTTGGTTAATGTGTTCTGGTTTAAAAATCCAAAAACTCTTTAGGCCTAACCTAAAAATCTAACATGTCAGTTTGTACTAGGGTTGACCAAGAAGGTGACACAAAGTAGAATCAGTGAAAAAGAAGCTGAGGAGCAGGTGATATAAGTTCCTGAGTACCAATAGATTTCGGTACACAGTTTGCATTCTCATTGTTTGGCTTCAAAATGTATATTCAATTCGATGTATTTTTTTGTATTGCTGTAGGTTATAAATTTTGTAAAGCGCCATGTCAGTGCGTATACTCCTTTGCTTGCAGGAAATTCAGTTTATGTTGATCTAATGTTCTTGAAGGTAAAGAAAAAGGTCAATCATCAAATGTGCAGCGTGCAATCTTCATACAAAACACATTACAAATTCATTATTCATCTTATTTTCTTGTAGTTGTGATATCTACCATGATTCTTTCTGTTGCAGAATTACATGCCCGATTTGGCTAGTCTGTTTTCTCATGTTCTCGTTGATGTCAGCAGTGTCAAAGCTTTATGTTGCCATTGGTTCCCAGAAGGTGTTATCTAAAATTCTTTATATGAAATTGTTTATATCATAGGCTATATATATATATATATGCTCTTATTATTGTTAAAAAGATTCTTTTAAATTATCTAGGAGGTTGTAAACATTTGAGTATGTGTGCAACATGCAAATGTTTGACTCGTACTCTTTTTAGCTACTGTTAGTTCATCCGTTTGACGTGTTATTATTAGTAAAGTATATCCCAAATTGACCCGTTCGCATAAACATGTTAAAATTGCTCCATTTACTGTGTCTTGTTTGGTTCGACTTATCCTTCATTCCGATTACTATTTGTTTGTAGATAAAAAGGCTCCCGGAAAGGAGAAGAGTCATCGAGCCATGGATGATATCAAAGAAAGCATAACGGAACTAAAATATTACAAGGAACATGTATTCAAATCACCCAAGTCTAAGAGGTAATATCGAATGTGTCAACACCGTGTATGAAGACGAGTGATCACATTTATAATATTTGATATTGTCACTCGTTTAAGTTGTAAACGATGAGACAAAGAAATTGGAAACATTGATTGCTTTGAGCAAATAATGTTGGAACCCTCGAAACAATGATATAATCAAAAATATAGTTACTTGATTAAGAAAGACATTTTATATGTGTAATTATTATATGTGTGTGTATAGTGTGTATTTACACACACATAGGGGTCGGTTATTTGGAGGAAAACAAACCGAATTTGACGGTTAATTAACTGATAGTAACCACCATGCAACCACCACCCGCTAACCACCGATAACCACCTCCAACCACCGCCACCCTCATCTATATGCATGTATGTATGTACAAAATTTAAGTAATGGAATAAAAAGAGTTTGACTCCAATATTCTGTCAAAACATATCATGTTCTTCTCTCTATATTATGAATGAATTGTTGACAATATGTCAATATGATGATGATCATGAAGATAATTGCATGATCTTGGAAAGTATTAAATCTGTGCCAGATTACTAACACATAAGCCAATTATTATGAGTGGTACTTTGGACCAAAGGGTCTTTGGCCTAGCGGAATTAAAGTGTGACTAAGGTGTCTCTCCCTCTTAGAGGTTGAGTGTTCAAATTCTGTTAAAAACATAAAATATAAATTAGGTGGGTGGGTGTATTTGCATATCATCACACTCTATCATGTCAAATTTTCCCCATCAAACTAGTAAATCACACCCCCACACACAAAATAAATAAATAAATATGTTGCAAGCCACCGTGATTCACGTCACCTTGGGAGATCACGCTGATGAATCACTTTGGAGTTGGCACGCAATGATCATATACTTGCAACTTTGGTATAAATCTAGGAAAGGAATAAGGAATATTAGACTACGTTCGATGGCGAGTTTGTTGTAACGTTAGTACAATGCAAATGCCAAATAGAACGTATGATTATCACACTTTTTATTCTTTAGCACATATGATGGTCCTTTTATGATATAAAGAATATAATACTTTTATTTAAAAAGAGTACAATGTTTGATGGTGAGTTTGCTGTGATCAGTGGCGGACCCCGACCTTTTGGTCAGGGGTTGCACGATTTTTTTCCTCATACTATATAACAATAATAGAAGTAGATATGTTGCACCAATATTGTTTAGGGGTAGCACTTGTATTTAAAAAAAAAAAAATTTTTTTTACACTACTCGGGAAATATTGAGGGGTTGCCCGTGCTACCGGGTGCACCACTAAAGGTCCGCCCCTGGCTGTGATGCTAGTACAAGCAATGTAACAATGTTTGTTTAAACTTACTCATAAAGTATAGTTGTAAGAGAAGCATATTTCAGTGTTGATGATTAAATAACTTGTAAAAGTATAAAACATTTAGTTAAGTTTTCTTAACTTACGTTTAACTCTGATTCTAATAACTCAAAGCTGGAATGAGCTGGGGTTTTTTTATTTATAAAAATCTGAAGCTGAAATTTAAGAAAATCTAATATGACATAGTACAATTAAAAAAAAAATAGATTTAATTGTAATTTAAGAAAAATGTAATTTACTAAAAGTATAAAATATAAACTGCTTTTTACACGTTATTTCACTATGCTTATTTTATAACAACTTAGTTTTTTCTTTCTTTAGTATATAATCCTCTTGTTTCTAATCAACGCCAAACAAAACTTATTTTTTTATAGCTTAATAAAATCTGTATAATCTGGAGATAATATTTAAAAAAAATTAATTTATCTACATAAGATATAGCAAATACATATTTTCTCTAAAGGAAAATAAAATTTCGTAGAAAAATTACATAACCTCAAACTTCCATAAGACGAAAAAACACCCGAATTATACGGCTCAAAACAGCACTTAGATGACCAACATCCAATCAGCTCAAGAGTTAGACTGTGAGAGAATGAGTTCTCTTACCATCACCCTCTCCTTTCCTTCACGTTGGAGTGGCCTAGCGGGTGTTGAGTCCCTCTTCCTCTCCTATTTCTCTCTTATTCTTCTCTTTCCGCCTACTATCTACTCTCTTCTATAGTTCTCTACTTATTTATTTATTTTTTAATACAAGATGTGTGAAATGGATGTGGGGTTTGCAATAAAGGAACTAGAATTATATTTCAACATGTGCATACCTAAAATTTTGCATAATTTATACGAAAAAACACTTTAAATCTCATCCAGCTTAACTATAAATTGGATTTTCCATTACTTAAGACAATGTAAACATCCCAAAGAATGAGATTTTATTCAAAATCAAGTTTACCAAATAAAATACAATATTGAATTTGATTTCAATTCTATTTAATTCTTTCGAATTCTACGAAACAAACTGAACCTAAAAATTATACGTAAAAATTTGTTTACTGGGTTTAACGGAACACTCTCGCCAACACGTAGCTCTGCCTAGTGGGGTTTGTGAGCTAGAAATAAAGAATATCATGTAAAGAAAAATGATGTGATGTTGATATAGAAAAAGATAAAATAATGATGGTCTTAGAGTTTAGTTAACCTTTGCTTTTAACAAAAAAAGATACTCCATGTTTAAAAGAAAATTTGTTATTTAAAAACACAAATAGAAACGGTTTATTAATCTACTGACGATGATTTACAAAATTTTTAGACGGTTATTTAACCATGAACAAAACGACAAAACTGAAGGAGATTTGTCTTATTCCCGGACGGCGATTATTCGCCGGAATATCTAACCGTCGATATTTCATTGGCTACCATATCAATTCCAATTTCCTAGCATCTCCCGCCATTCTCTGTTTATCTCCTCCATATCACACCAATATCGTTATCGAATCCCTACAATCGAGTTTCCATTGTACGTATCGATCAACCGATCCTCACTATCGTTACAAATTTCCACCCTACCATTGATGAATAATCTCTTCAACTCGGTGAAGATAAACCAAAACGGCGTATCAACTGTGAATAATAATAATTGTTTTATCGTGTTTAAATCTGTAATTTCGGTGTATATTAACTTTTAATAATTTATGGGGGGTTACGAAGAAGAAGGGACGTCGTTAGAGTTTACACCCACATGGGTTGTTGCCGCCGTCTGCACCGTCATGGTCGGCGTCTCCCTCGTCGTCGAACGGCTACTCCACCACGCCGGCAAGGTTTGTCTTACACTTCGAAATCAATATAGCTTTCATGGCAGAAAGGAAAACAATTTGTTAATACCAACTTTGTAAATATACAGTTTATATTTTGAATCCTTTGTGTGCAGAAATTGCAAAAGGAAGGCAGGAAGCCACTCTTTCAAGCTCTTCAAAAAGTCAAGGAAGGTATACTTCTTTCCACAAGTCAAACATTCCACTTTTTAATTCTAAAGTATGGTTTAACAACTTGTTTATAATCAATGTCTGATATATAATTTATATAATGTTATTGTATCTTGGATGATTTGCTTTACTAGAAGTTGTGTGTTTACAAGGTTTTCATATGGATTTCGTTTTGAAATTGGCATTTGAACTCTTTTAGCACTGCTTTGGTGCAGAGTTGATGTTATTGGGGTTTGTTTCACTGTTACTATCCGTGTGTCAAGCTCGAATCGTCAAGATTTGTGTGGATAAGAGCATTATGGAACACTTTCTTCCTTGCTCGTTAGACGAGAAAGAACATCCGATTGATCAAGAGTCAGAGAACCCATCTGCTCTTCGCCAATTGCTAGAAGACAAAGAAACACCAGTGGGTTATTGTGCTCTTCAGGTAATCAATGAACCTAGCTTTTCAGGCAGAAATTGGCATTCACTTCACATTTCTTCTTAATGGGCATTAATAATATCAACATCATTTTAACAAGAGCTAGAATAAGGTTTCATTGTTATCAAGTTCATATGTTTTATATCTTCTTTACAATTGTTTTCTAAACAGAATAAGGTTCAGTTATTATCAAGTGAGGGGCTGCATCATCTACACATCTTTATTTTCGTACTTGCAGTTGTGCACGTCACGTTTTCTGTTCTCACCGTTGTATTTGGGGGAGTTAAGGTTAGCGAATAACACTCTCATTGATTTGTTTTCTTTTAAATTGAATTTGATGGTTTATTTGCAAAAACTTATCTTTCCTCTCTTTTTCATTTCATAATGTAGATAAGGCAATGGAAGCATTGGGAAACATCTATTAGAGAAGATGATTTTGATACTACAGAAGGTAATATGGAGTACACTTTTTTTAAGGCAAAGGGGTTTTTTGTTTGCTGCTTAATTAAACCATTTAACGCTGAATGCTGAATCGTTCAACATTCTTTGATTACTGCCTCTGAATGAAGATTGTGCTGAATGAATCAGAAGAACGCTGCTGAATCATTCTACCTTAAAGTGCATTCTGAATCATTAAACACTAAGTATTTTACCCTAATACTCCTTCTTTCACATACTGCCTTCTTAAACAATCATATCTTATAATATAATATATCACTATTAAGGTTAAAAATGATCATTTGCATCATTCAGATTGTTCATTCAGAATCTTTATCAAACAACATGTCACATTTAGAGTCAGATTCATTCAGAACCTTGGAATTATTCAGACCACAAAATCATTCGGTGTTTAATCATTCTGTTTTAGCAAACAACCCCAAAGACTCATCCTAATCTACACGTTAATTTGTCCATAACCGGACTAGAACCCACAAGCAGTTGGCTTTTGAGCACCTAACGAATTCCTTAGATACCACTAGGCCGAAGGCTTACTAGTAATGGAGGATAATAATATAGACGAGTATATTATCATTGTTAATCCTCTTGTTCTCCTAACATAAGCTCTTTCGTTTTATGGTGATGATGACTTACAGCTCTTTCACCTACATTCACAAATGTTAAAGATAACGATTTCATTGAGAAACGCTTCATGGGCTTTGGCAAACGTTCAGCTGTTTTAGGTTGGCTGGTAAGTCATATATATATCATAAAAGAAATGCTGCAGCTTTTGTCACACATCCAAAACAAAAACTGTTGCAATGTTCATAAAAGAAACATTATTATTATCTTGTGTCCATGATATTTTTCTCCTAATACTTTTTCTCTGTGATTCTTATGTTATGTGAAGAAATCTTTCTTCAAGCAGTTCTATGGATCAGTCAGGAAACCAGATTATGTGGCTCTGCGATTGGGTTTTATCACGGTAACTACATCTAAACATCGCGCTCTCTGTATTATTCTTTTACAAAGCACACCAATGATTTTCATGTATGATAGACACATTGCAGGGGTAACCGGAAATTTAATTTTCACAAGTACATGATACGGGCTCTCGAAGATGATTTTAGGAAAGTTGTTGGCATCAGGCAAGTTGCATATTCAAACCTAGTACTTCCCAAAGTTGTAATGTTAAATGTTTTGTTGTATTTTCTGTGATTATCCAACTTTTTAGGAATTGACTTTAGGTAAAGCAATTTTGACAAGTGAAAGTCAAAGGAGACAGTAAGTTTGAGACTAGTGGTATGCTAATTTTGGTTTTCTTTGTTGCAGTTGGTATTTATGGGTGTTTGTGGTCATATTCTTGTTGCTGAACATTAACGGTAGGTAATACTTTGTAGTAGAAAAGATCAAGTTTTAGATGATTTTTCTTTATTAATAATCCCATTTCTTGATTCGTTGTAGGCTGGCATACATATTTTTGGATAGCTTTTATCCCTTTAATCGTAAGTTATTCAACTGAAGTTTTCCATAATACACTTCAGATTAATCATCATAATTCTTATTGTTATTCCATAATCACTTTTTGTTAATGGAATAACTCAATGTTCATGATTTTTCAGCTGCTGCTTGCTGTGGGAACCAAACTAGAGCATGTAATTATTCAGTTGGCTCATGAAGTAGCCGAGAAGCATGTAGCTGTAGAAGGCGAGCCAGTGGTGAAACCTTCAGATGAGCACTTTTGGTTTCATCGCCCAAAGATCGTCCTTCTGTTTATACATTTTATTCTTTTCCAAAATGCTTTTGAGATTGCCTTCTTCTTCTGGATATTGGTAAGTTCATCTCATAACTGCTCATATGCAAGATTAGAGGTGGCAAAACGGGTGTGTCGGGCATGGGTCAAAATAAGTTCGGGTCAAAAAGGTCAGTTTTAGGTTCAATCAAAATGGATGGGTCAGGGTGACCCATCAACAACTTCTGAATTTTATAAATAATACAGTTTCTTCAGCTAAAATAATTTATGAGATTGTAAGCATTCTGACTTGCTGCTTTGGAACACTTTCTATCCTTTTACCATTCAACTCGCTCTCTCGATATTTAATATTTTTCTTTATATTTTTACGGGTTTGACCCGTCTTCATATATCAATGGGTTAAAGGTTGCCACCTCAATGAAAAATTAATACCTATAAACAACAAAAGGATGTTGACACTGAATGCATTTCATTGACAGTTTCAATTTGGGCCTCAATCATGCATAATGGGAAAATTGATTTACATTATCCCAAGACTCGTGATTGGGTAAGATGTGATTTGTAAAGTTGTCATTTTATTTCACGACACGAGGGCCCTTAAGGCCCTCTTCTTATTTAGGCCATGTTTGGTCTTCTTGTACAATAAGTACGTAGTCCAAACAGGGCCTCATGTATTGTATCTTTTGGTTAAAAATCTAAACCCTTTTACCATTAAATTGATTTACGTGTTAAATGTTATGTTTAGAATCATAACTTGTGTTGTGAAAATGCATTTTCTTTCATTTGTCTCCAGGGCTTTTATTCAAGTTTTGTGCAGTTATAGTACTCTACCACTTTACGCTCTTGTTACACAGGTAATATATACTCATTTGCAAGTCAAAATGAAAATTTTGAGTCCAAACTACCTAAAAGCTGACATATCTCATCGACGGTGTGATTCACAGATGGGAAGTAATTTCAAGAAGTCGATATTTGATGAGCATATACAAACAGGTCTTATTAGCTGGGCTAAGAAAGCCAAGAGAAAGAAGGCTCCAAAAGCCAAGACCAATGTCTCCAGTAAAGATGGCCCTGGAGGTGGTGGTGGCAGTGGCGGTAACAAGAGCCGCAGTCCACCTGGTGACAGTGACGTTGAGCTACAAGACATTCAAATTGCTGTAGATTCAAGAACAAATCGATGAAAGATATAACACCACATTGGCTCTCCAATCAAATGGTGAGATTGTAGCATATATGATGTGTATTGATGATCATATGAACCTATGGCTAATTGGCTATGGTTGATATAACATGTAAACCAAATCATACCAAGTTCAAGATCATGGTGGGATCTTGACAAGTAAAACGGGTGCAAATTGGTAGATTTGTGATTTGAAAACCAAATCATTCTGAGAGGTCAAGGTCAAGATATGACTTTACCTTGTAACATGAATGGTGAATTTGTAAAATGAGTATTAGCTAGTGTGATGCTGAATTAAGTAAGCAAGAATTATCAATCATATATTTAAATTATTCTAGTAAATTCATTTTTAGCTGAATTTCATTCTTACAGCTAAACATAGTCAATCGACAACACACATACACATAATATCCAGCTCCTAGACTATAGCACAAGCACAATTATCTAACCCCTTTCGCTTGTATTTACATTAAATTCCAAAATTTCTTAGGAGTTATGTATGTTTTACTTTTTAGAGTTAATTTTATAAACGGTCCTTTAACTATTATTAAATTGCAGATTTGGTCATTTTTTTAGTAAAGTTGCAAGCTTCATCCATTAATTACCATTTTGTTATATCGATACTCTTTTGTAATGGTTTCCGTTAAAGGATGTCGTTAAGCTTGTAAAAATATCCTTTTTACCCTTACCATCTTAAAATATATTTTAAAAACCTAAAAAATAATCTTTACATATAAAATCCTAAAATTCCTTTAATCTTCACACACACAGCTGATCTCCACCAACCGGCGACGGCGATTCCCATCTCCATGGCTACCGGCGTCTCTCATCTCTACCTATGGCCTTACACCACCATCATCGTGCACCACCATCGACTAGCGCCCCCATCGAAGATTGTTCAGTGCCTCATCATGTCCCACCATCGCCATCTCCATGACAAGAGAGCCACACCATCGTGCACCACCATCGCCAACAACGCACATGGGATTTTAGGCTTTTGGGTTTCTCTTTGAGTGGTGGGTTTTCCATTTAGGACTTTGGGTTTGATTTCCGGTGGTGGTGGGGCGGTGGTAAACGATAGTGGTAGGTGTGGTCATTGGCGGATGCAAGCAATACATATGGGGGAAGTTGCCCCCCCCCCCCCCCCCCCTTCTAGTTAAGTATTTGGGCCCCATGTTTCTAGCTCATTTTACAAAATAGAAACTCTATTTTATAATTATGGTAAACAGCCATGCATTCTCAGCTTTGTACTTCCAGAAAATTAAAAATGATTACTTGTTTATATAAAAACAATAGTAAATTCCTACCGGAAAATATAAATTAGTTAAAGTTACACATAGTAAATGAGTTTTCTAAACATTGTCTTGCCTTGATTATTTGATTCAGGCTAGGAAATTTTAAATTGATTATTTAATATAGGAGTAATACTTTAGATTTACGGCATGCTCTTGATTGTAATAAGAAGAGGAGAGGAAAAAAACGGGGAGAAAATTTTTCCTTCCAAATTCTCTTACTTTAAGGAGGATAGATTTCATAGTAACATTAGCGTAAACTATCCACTCAAATCATTCCCTTTCCTATATTACATAAAACTCGGGAATAGAACTTTACTTGTTTAGGTTTTTTGACCATTTTCTTGGCTCTCACTTTTTGATTTTGATCCTGACCCGACCCGGTTTAACCAAAATTATTTGATTTTCATTACTTAAGGCCTACGTCATCTTACCATCTTTACGAATGATGCCCCCCGAATAAAAAATTTCTGGATTCGCCACTGGGTGTGGTGGTGGTGATCTTAATGAGTTAAGTGCAGTGTATATTTTTCTAAAAAATATTAAGTACAATATAATTTCTAAATTTAATTATTCTAAAAGAAATGAATATAATCTAAATTAAAATCAATTAAAATGAAAAAGGGTAAAGACTAAAAAGCCCTTATGTTAAATTGATATAACCGTAATAATTAATAAAAACCGTTATAAAGGACTATTCATGTAACAAAAAGGTAGTTGACGCCTAATCGATCATCTTATTCAATCAATGGCCGGTTTTATTCATCACACCACCTCTCAACTTTAAGATTTGGATTTCAAGATTGTTTTGATATCGTGTGCATTTCAAGATTTTGTGTCGCTTTTTTGTTCCTACCTCTCATTTCTTGTCCAAGATAGGTTAAGAATTCTTTTTCTAAAAATAAAATGATAAGTTTAACACCTTAAATCAAGAAAATAGAAAGTTGGGTGGAAAATAGTAAAAAGTTCGACAACTTTTTAGGTAATTTGTCAACAGTTAATTTTCATGACTAGATAATTTAAAATAGTTAATATGACCTAAATATATTAATAATAGTTTTTTTATTTTGTATGAATGAAAAAACATGACATAAAACAACTATATTTCTATTTAATATAAACCAAACTTGACTATAAACAAGTAGTAAAATCGACTAAGTTTGAAAATATAATATAAGGGAAGTTTGGTTTGTGTCGTTTTGTGGAATTAGTATTTAAATCCCTTAAAATGATTGATATGTATGGTTGAAAGTTAGGAAGATGATAAATGGATGGCTTTGGGTTTTTTTAATCTCTTTGGGAAGGGTTACAAAATCCTTTGGGTGAGTGATTTCTACACATTGGGTAACTCATCATCACCATCACTCACCATAGTCGACTTCACCTACCCTGCTCACCTTTGACTTCCCCAACGCTCCTAACCATGCCTAATCTTCTTGAACATTGTCTTGCCTATCGACTTCACCATGCTCCTCACATGTTACCATCGACTTCCCATCCTTGCTCACCATCGCTCCTTCACCGATTTGTCCTAATCTTGATATAGGATTTCATCCGGGGGGATTTGCCCTAATGGCATCAACATACCATTTTTATATAAACTTTGAGATTTAATTGTGCAAAAATAAATTCTAGAAACTAATATTCGAATTCTATAGGGATTTACAGGGTACAACAAGCACAACGAAAATAAAACTTGCAAATCTCATTCCCAGGATCCCAACTGGATCAGATGGGGAAACAAAACAATAATCATACATCATGAATCATATATGCCCCATATCAGTTATTAATTAAAAGATAGAAAATATACCCTGAAACTGCTGAAGGGGGATACACGCACACTTAAACTGGCTGCTAGATCGCCAAAACAGAACAATACGTGTGTGTGTATAACAACCAGCAAAAACCACTCGGGTTTTTGCCCTGATCGCCACCGCCAAGAGGAACCCGCCGCAAAGGGGGTTCGGCCTCGGGTTTCGCGCCGATCCGCCGCCGGAAAAACAAACCACCGAAGGTGGTGGTTGTCGTCGGCCGAGGAGAGAGAGAGAGAGAGAGAGAGAGAGAGAGACTAGGGAGAGCTTTTTTGTGTTTTGTAACTTATGAGGATTAAATTAGGTTTAAACTAACTTAAATAGTTAACCTCTCGAGCCAAAGCCCTTGGACCTTAAAGTCTGGTCCATGATCAATAACTTTGATCATTTAACAAAAACATTCCCTCTAGATTAATATTAACTAATTAACCATTAATTAATATTTCTTTAACCAAACTTATTTATTAAATATCAAGCTGATATTTAATCTCTCTCTTAAATAATAAACGTCCATTTATTATTTTTTCCGGATAATTAAGTAACTATTAATTACCACTATACATACAATGTATTATTTCCTGGTTTAATGGTTGAGTGTACAACTGTGTGACTCTTTAGTGACTCATTGTGTCTATGGATGTGATAACACGTGTACATTATCCCTGTACACAATCTATCAAATTCCTCAAAGTTCTATAGACTTTTAGTCATTTGCTAGGAGCTATTTTAGAAAGAAAAAATATTATTCACTTTTTGTTAAAATCGTATTAAATTATAAAAATTTAGACATTAAAATAGAGAGTTACATTTTTTACCCCTATGCTTTAATAGTTTTTTTTATTTGGTCCCAAACTTTTAAAATTTTACGATTTTTGTCTCAAATGTAAATCACAAACAAGAAAGAGACACATATAGCAAAACCCAGTTTTAAGACCAAAATTCCTAATCACAAAACCCAAGTTGTAAAATGTACACAGAATGACGGATGTTGTTTAAATCTCTAATCGATTTGAGAAACTCACAACTAAAGAACAAGATCGACTTCTGCTAAAAAAAACCTAACCCTAACCTATTTGGAAAAGAAAACCCAAATTGTCACAAGACCGAGTAGGAACTCAAAGATCTAGAGAATGATGTGTGATGTTTAGAGTTGGTTGCCGATTCTATAAGTGGTGTTGGTGGCCGGAGTTTTGGTGGCTGGTGGACGACATTACATATAGACGGTAGAGAGAAACCAAAGAATCAAAGGGGGGAGGGGGAGGTGGTATTTGTATTTTCTTTTTTTTCTTCAATAGATTTTATTAATGAAAATGTATAAAAATGTTTTACAAAAATAAAAAAGAATTAAAAACGAAGACATGGGTAATTTGATCATCTTCGTTTAAACCGGGACTACAAGTAAAGAAGGTTTGATTATTTTGAAACAAAAACTACAAAACTTAAAAGTCACACGGTAAAATTATAAAAACAACCAAATCGTATGTGTTATAAGGGGCTTTGGGTTCATGTGGTGTTGAGGAGGTTAGGAGGAAGGTTGGGTGTTTTCGGGTTCCCATCCCACTTGTAAACTTGTTGAGCCACTAAGTTGTTCATCTAAATTACTGTGGTGCCGGTACGTCTTGTGTGATTACTTCGAGAGGGGGGAGGTTCTTATATTTCCTTTTTGCTGTTCTTTTGAACCTCTTTGAGCTCCAAAGTTTTTGGGTCAGAAGTTGTTTATTCCCTTATCCCAGTGTGTGCCAATAAGCAACTATGACTGTCTTGCCTTGAGATATTGATTCATGGACCACAGCTTCCCTTATTTTCATGCTTTGATCGTGTGGTGGTGTTGTCTCGGGTGGTGCTGCCTCGGATCATGACTTCATTTATGGAAAAGGCTAGCTTTCGATCTGTTGCTGTATGTTGAGGTTGCCGTTGTCTGAGGTTGCTGTTACAGTTAGTCAAGGGCTGCACAACGGACATTGGGTGCTAATAACTGTGGCTTCGACTACTAGATTATTGATCTTCAGTGTAGATTTGTCATTCTGAAAAGCTTATATCATTATATCGTTTTGTTCTACATAGTGATCAAGCAGGATCTGAGTCTTTCTTATTTTGTGCATGCGAGGACTGTAGTAATGAGTATGTTGAGTTTGTGTGTTTTGTAAAAACAATGTGATGAATGGAATTTTCCTTGACTGTTCAAAAAAATGTAATCAAAATATTAATATGACATATATCTTAATTCAAAAATGATATATCCTCCTACTTCATCTCCTACTCATCATTAAATAACATGTGTACTCCACTAATTCTCTTTCCTTACCTTCTCCATTGATTTTAACACTTGTTTTCATCTTATAAGTAGGAGGATAAGTAGGAAAATGAAGTAGGAGGATATATTACCTCTCATCTTAATTTATCCCCTATGATTATTTACTGAGAGATGATATATCCTCATACTTTCCTACCTATTCGCAAGATCAATACAAGGTCAAAATCAATGAATGAGATGAAGAAACAGAATTATTGAAGTCTACATATCATGTTGTGATGAGTAGGAAGATGAAGTAGAAAGAAAAAATAGGATAATATACAATTTTTGTTATTTACTATTTGCCTTAAACAACACCTTTTTTATGTGCATAAACAAACAAAGGGGAGTTGGGAAGTGAACTCAGTGGTAGCAAATCCTCCAAGGCAGTTTGTGGATGACATTAACGAACTTACCCTCACCTCACTCTCTCCAATTCAAACCCTAAAAAATTTGCTTCCAATAAAACACATTTGTGTTTGAAGCTCATACAAGCACGATGATCAAGTTGCATGCATCACCATCATCATCATCGCTTAAAATGGCAACCGCTCGAGGAGTAATTACGTTGCCGAATTTGAATTTGAATTTGAATTTGAATTTTCCGTCTTCTGCTTATTGCTCTCGCGATCCTAAATCGAGTTCGTCTGCCCTCCCCCTGGTACAATTGATAGAATTCTGCATTTCTGAGAGCGAGTTATTGTTTATTTTGATCGAATTTTTGGTGTCTATGAACAGATTGCAGCTAAATTCGTGATTTCACATCGGAACACAGTTTGCTACGCAGAATCATCGGCCGCTTCTACCGGTAATTCTCGGCTGTTTCAGACATTTGCGGTTTAGTTTCCTGAATCTTACTCATACTAGTTTATAAGTAGAATCTATAAACAAATTACGACAGAGTAAATTAAATGGTCCTTGTGTTATATGAGGAATCTGATATGCTATGATGTTTATGTTGATTGTTGAATATAGTTGCCGCTGAAGCCAAAGAGGAAAAAGAAGGAGAACCGACTGCCAAGGAAGAAGAAGCGGCTGCTGCTCCGGCAAAGCCAAAGCCAAAGCCTCCGGCGAAAACACCTGCAAAGCCATTGCCGGAGATGATGGAAGAGGATGTGATTCCTTCCCTAAGATCAACTCTTGAAACGCAAGAAGATATCAAAGAACTCGAGTTGTTTTTCGAGGATAACAAGGTTAGTAGTCCTTACATTTCAATCTCGTCTTACCGTATCGACTTCCTAATAAAGTCAAACATATCAAAACTCCCAAGTGTTTTTAAACGCTTAAAGCTTATTTTTCGAGCAAGTAGCTCACGAATTGTCTTGACTCGATTACACCCCTAGTTAAAACAAGTATATAGATTAACTAACATGAACGGAGTTTGTTTGTTCGCATTCTTTCATTCATTTAAATAAACGAATATAAACTTCACGCTAAAATGTTCACACTTGGCTCTACAAATGTTTGGTTCATTGACAATCCTATTGACTACATCGCTTTGAATGATACTTCGTCATTATAATATCAATAAGTATATCTTCCTACTAAATCCTTACACGTTTGACCTTCCGTTCTGCCACGATCACATAGGAGATGTTCTATATTCCCATAATCCCATACAAGATTTATGACGAATTTATAAAAAATTTAGAGAGAAGATGAGAAAGAAAAGTAGAGGATTCATAAGTTACAATTTAATAGATAGGAGAACGAAGTTGGAAGATTTAATAGGAGGAAATAGATTTCTTCTTCCACGGCTAGCTTTGGAAATTGATTGGTTGGTTTCATTATCTTGAATGCTTAATAAGAATATCTATCAAACATTCACATTTTTTACTTTCCATGATAGAACATATTCTTGAAATATACTTTCAACTCACTCGAATATATATCTACACAAATATGTAAAAGGTTTAACACTCTCTATTCTAATTTTTAAGATTACTTAATTTTAAGTAAAATTGTTTTATGTAAGATAATGCAAATACTCAAAGCAATACTCTAATCAATCAGCTGCTTAACTACTTCAACTATTAATGGTAACTATTGTTTAACAACTCATTAAACATAACTATATGTAATTTTTCATAATCTATTGTTTTTCAAAGAGTATGATAAAAAACCAATATAAAAAAGTTTATGAGAAAAGAGAGAAGGAAAGAAAACTGGAAAAGTTGAAAGAAAATGGGTATGTTGACAAAAGAAATTATATACTAATACCACATATCATACCTTGCATTTATGAAACCAGACATGTCGAGCATAGATTATTCGCCGACGTCACATTACACAAGTACTATATTTGTTTATTTAAAATTATACATTGATTTATTTTAATTAGATATTTTTATTACTAAAACTATAAAAAATGATTTAATTTTTATTATAAAACAAACGATGTTTACATATATCAGAGATCTATACAGCGTGATTATATTTTGGGGATGGTCTAATAATAACATATGTTGTTTAA
Source organism: Pulicaria dysenterica (assembly GCA_947179395.2). Lineage (NCBI taxonomy): Eukaryota > Viridiplantae > Streptophyta > Magnoliopsida > Asterales > Asteraceae > Pulicaria > Pulicaria dysenterica. The sequence goes on along the minus strand of OX359292.1, from coordinate 75,297,605 downwards.
TTTTATATATGCAGCTAGAAGGCTCCTTTGTGAAAAAGGGCATCCCTTACTCGTTCTGGGCGTTATTCCCAGATGGTATCACTGGTGAGTGAGTCATTCCCTGTTTTACTAGCAAATTCAAGAACACACCACCTCCTATTCATATCTCTATTCCAACAGGTCCAAAAGGGTTTTCGATATCATCGTACGGATCAACCGCAAGCAGCGTTGAACCTTTTCTTGTTGATGAGAAAAAAGTCACAGCAAAACTACTCGTCTTCTGGGTCGAAAAGCGTCTAGCTGCTCAAGGAATAATTCCCGTCTGGACAGACTGATCATGTTATTAACGAGAAACTATTTATTTGGACTCGAGAATCATACAGCATCATCCAATGTACAAGTTTTTTCTGTTCTTGATGCTGTAGGCACAATGTTTATAAATATCTAATAGCATTCATTCACCTCCTTCACTAGTTCCTTGATTGTTTCAGATATTCATTAGTTCTTACATCTTTATACAGGTTTTTCTAAAGTGATGATATACAGGTTTTTTTTACAGGTTATAAAAAAGAGTTTCGAAGACATGCTTCTGTTGATGTAATCGTAATATTCAAAAGTCTATCAAGTTAGGTTAAAGAAAAGGCTAAATGTGGGTCTTATCTTAATCCTAGATAATAAGCTTTTTTCTGCAACTGGTTTGAAACGAGTCCTAACAAAGATTATTTGACTCCTAAAAAAACAATCAAAAACGGAATCTATTAATCCAAACATTAGTAATGGATTACTGCGTGTTCAAACAACAGTAATCAGATAACCCGTTCTTAAATGCAATTGCGACATAACTTACTAGATTAAAAGATATGAAGAATCATCAAATTGATGCACGAATGCTATAAAACAAACGAAGCGTAGACAACGAATAATCAATCCTTCACATGAAAATCAGCAGAAACTGAAGTTAAGAACACATACAACAGTAAGCGATTAACATGTCCTGAAAGATAGGATCTAAACCAGAAGCTCCAACTGTTTTCCAGAGTTCATAGTGGCTTGTCAGAGCTGGGCATTTGAGTCATGCATAGCTTGCTTGAGTTCACTTATGAAATCAATCTTAGGCGCAGAAGATCCAACTTCCCGTATCGGGCCAATCATCTGAAACCATTACAAAAGAAATTATATATTTAGAAAGGAGGACGAAACAGATAATACAAATCAGCAATTTACTGTTCATCAGGTTGAAACCAAAACCAAGACCAAAACCCAAAAAATACAAAATAACAGGACCAAGAACGGGATTGGTCTATACCAATTCGTGATTCTCTAATTTGAAAAACGTAAATATAAAACAATGTTGAAAGACATTTTTCCCGAAAAAACACCAGTTCGGTTCCACTACCATGCCGCACCAAACCAAGAACCAGTTTTCTTAAAAATCTTTGAAACTGAGGAACGGTTTTATAGTTAGAGCCGAGAACCAAACTGTATACAATTGGATTTAGTCAGTCTAGCCAATTTATTGCATACACCCCCTAGTTTAGAGTTTATAACCTGATGGGGAAGTTGTATTGGTCCCCACACGGATGCAGTGCTTCCTGAATACATAACCGGCCGCTCTGTAAATACAAAAAGAGCAGAAAAATGAGTGACTCTGTTTATACTAATTTTTTTCTATCTCCATTTTGTAGGCCTTGTTCTCATTTCTCCTTGCATCAAACTAAATGACACAACTATTACACATCATTATTTCTCATATTCAGCCTAAATGAACAAGAACTCTCTCCAATCATGCGAGTTCGCTAACAAATCAAACCATCACTCGAATCGGTTTGCAACAAAGACAGTTGCAGTTGGTACAAATATAGAACTTCATTTATAAAGGGTCACAAGAGAGTAATTAGTTTTTTTTTTATTTTTTGGTGTGGCTCAGGTCTAGTTGACTTGAAACACTTTATCCAACTCTTTAATAATAATTAAGGTGCTACATATGACTACAAAGAGTTCATTACTGTTATGATAATCTATTAATCTATAGAACAACGTAATTTACGAGGTTGTATGCAATAAAATACACTTTAGGTGACTTCAGAATTATTGGACCCTATTGACCTGTTTCTTTTCAGCAAAAACATTTGATTTTACCTATTTGATCTGTTAAAGATCAAACTGAACTAAAACTGACCCATTCACAAGTAAAAGGAATCAAAACTGCCACCTCTACTTTGTTTCATCGTAAAATAAAGGGATATTTAGAGTAGAGATCTACAAGAAACTATAAATCTCATGAAAATCTCAATAAAAGTCTCATTCATAAGAGGCATTGGGAAAGGATAAAAACTACTGTTTTTTGCAAAAAAAATGTCAAAAAGAAAAAAAAAAGAATAAACATATAAGTGTATAACAAACCTAAAAAATTGTAGAACGAGAAAAGTATTACATAGGATAGTTTTCATTGCATTCATAGTTCAATAATATGTCATAGATCTTCAATTCTTGCGAAGGATAGTGTTTTACTTTAACATATTCATTGATTATCAAGAAAGCAAAAATGTCTACTGTTATACATTCCTGAAAACAAAGAAATTTCTATCAAAATGTAGACTTTTCTCACTCACCAGCTAGATCAGTTGACGGACTTTCATATGCTTTCATAGCAGCTACCCAACCTGCATTGGAAAAATACAATCATTTACACTAGTACATCATTATTAAATAGTCCACAAGCATTGTTTTAATAATACATTAAATCCAAATATTCCATTCAGTAAGACAACATAGAGGAATCATTTGGACAAGATTGATGCTATATATCTGTCTGTGATGATATAACAACAAAAGAGATTACTTAAAATTGCAACCTACGAGAAAATATTGCAAATTTTCATGGTATATAGAGAGATAGGGTATATTATAACCCTATTGAGTAATTAAATACATACGGTTGTTCAAAAGTTGATAAGCTTCACTGCTGCAGCATCCTTGCAATCCAATTAACTGTGGTGAATCTGCATGATCAATATGAGCATTTCTTAAAGCAGCAGCTTGTATTTTATCTCCATCATTCCCGTAGCTACTTGCCCGTTCCAATCTATCTGCAAATATGGAGCGGTCAGCTTAAAAAGATATCTTTGATTTTATCCCCATTGATCAACCTAAAAAGAATGCCTGGGTGTATCTTTTCTATTAACCATATTACGCTTCAGATAATATCTTGGCAGTTGGCATATTGTTAGATGATTTGGAATCTTTTCTTACCGTGTTACATTGTCAATATTAGTTAACAGAATACAAAGTTGGACAATAAACTAAATGTTGGTGAAGTTGAAAACATAAATCACATTTATGTGTCACATGTATTTGTCAACAATTTAGTAATTTTATTGAAAATTTGAAACTGAAAGCAGTTAATAGTTAATACGTTTAGTTTAACAACTTATGGAAATGAAAAACAAGCTCTTGACGAGTGTCATTGCTACTTGTAGTCATCAAAACTCAAGAGTGTAGTCAGAGGCCGTTAAGACAAACAAACGTGACCAGAATTGGGTAATAATACATAAATCCTTAAATCCCTAATTCTATGAAAAAATTACCAATTGCCATTCTTGTTACGGTACACTACAAATCAGTTCCTAGACATATTTAATCACTAAATATATAGGAATTAAAGTTTCTTGATAAGAATGTGGGTGCCTCTCAGCATAGTGGTACTTGAACCAATTGCTTTTAAGATTTTACCTACCATAGCGACAAACCCTATCATGTTTAATGTCACAATCTAGACCTTTTGCTATGATTCCATAATCCTATAATGAACTTGCAGTGTCCAGACAAAAGTAGCACCAACAGAAGCATTGTGCCCATAACCCACATGTTCTAAGATCAAACAAACATTTTTCATCAAGAATTTCATCTACAACAAAAGATTTTTTTCAAAGAATAAAACATATACTTCTTATCTATATGCTCAACTTCCGCTTTAAGCCTTAAGAATGAAACCTGAGGTTCAAAATTCTGCACATGTTTGTAGCTTATAGAATGCTACATAAGCAACCAGGCAGCACTAAAATCCATAATTTCCTTATATTTTAATATTTAAATGGCCTAGCGGCATAGCCATCGTTCAGGGTTTAGAATGAACATGCCATCTTTCAAATGTTAGAGAAGTGACAAAAGATGCATCTGAATTCCATCTTAAAGAAAAATACTTAGAAAAACAGATTTACCTCCTCCAGACTTCCTCCTTCCGAGAGATCGGTTCCTATATAAACAAAGAAAATCATTTAAGCCAAAATCAACCAAATCAATTCAGGAAGTTGAAGTAAAACAAGAGCTAATGCATACCTTTGGTTAGGAGGAGCATAGCGTTTGACGGTGGCACTGTTGGCCATAGATGACGAATCGGTAGGGTTTTCGAGCATCTTAGGTTAAATTTAATTTTGCGAAAATCCCCAAAAACCACCACCGTCACTGTATTATATACAAAAGTGATTGAATTTATAGCTGTGTTTTACATATAAGTGAAAGCATTTGGAGGATTGGGAGCTAGGGTTCTTGACACTGCCGCCGGGCCGTCGATGAACAGGAGGACATAAAGAAGGATGAATTTGATTATTCAACGACTTCTTGACGATTATATAAATCTAATTTCCGATTTAAACGCTGTGAAGATAATGATAAATTACCCTCCGAAGTAATTATTTCCTTTTTTCAAGATTTATCTTTAAAAACTAATTTTGATTTTCTTTAATTATATTTAATTTTGATTGTAATTTAAATTAACAATACTAGATTTAATTTTATATATATCCTTCTTAAACTCTAAAATATTGTATTTGGTTAGCTTTTTACAAATATCATATTTACGTTTTATAATATTTTAAAATATCATATTTAACAAAATTCTTAGATTTATCATTTTATTTTTTTATAATCATTTTAAATTCTTTTAATTATAATCAATAAATATTTAATCTTGTTGTTCTCTAATTGTAACAATAATAATCGATGACTTGTATAAGAAATACAATCAATTCTCTTTTGATTATGATATCATATTTTTGCCTGCATTTCTGCCCTACACATCGAATTGACATTCTCACCGTTGACCTTAATTTTAACTTCGTATGTTGCCATTTTTTAAATATTCATTATATTCATGTTTTATAATTATTTAATATATTTTTATTAATATTTGTCACTTTTTTAAACGTATATCACACGAGCATCAAATCTAGTACCATAGTAAATTTCTAAGCATAACGATTTATGCAATTTTATACAAATTAATTACAATGTGGTTCTTTAAAATATGGTTAAATCACTCTCTTAGTCATTTATTTAAAAATCTTGCAAATTCATTTCTTAATTTTGTTTTTTATCAAACAAACGTAAAAAAACAAATGGTGAAAAAAGGGTAGAACCATATTTTTATGTTTTCTTCCCTCAATCTTGTTAAATGACATCTTTTTTTTTTTAAAACAAGCAACTTTATTAAAAACTTCAAACCAAGTACCGAGCATACAAATGTCAACCAAATGGGATGATAAAAGAATGGCTTGTATCACTTTTTAAATCGTTTAAGTATGGTTGTTTAGTTGCACTTTATTCGACCAAATAATGAGAAGGTTGATTACAATAAAGCATATGATAAGTTAGTTTCTCAATGGTATTATATATATATATATATATATATATATATAACAATTGGCAGGATTATGAACTGTAGAACTTTTGTCTTCTTGTGCCTAAATTAAATTATCTATTTACGTATCTGATGATTAACACAAACTGTTGCTTAGCGCAGTGGTAAGGCTCTGCCCCGGTAAGCGCGAGGACTTAGGTTCAAATCCTAAAACAAGTAATTTCTTTTTTTTTATTTTGCAATTAAAAAATTACAACCACTTTACTATTAAATAAGCTGCCTTTTATTTCTTTTCCGAAACTTTCAGGGGAGAATTTGAACAAAATTCCTTTCATTCAACCATTTCAATGTTGCATAATTGGTTTTATAAATTATTATTATTATTACCGTTATTATTTCAAAACAGTTAATTTTATGTGTTTTCCCTTTTACTCATATAAATTTTATAATAATACATTTTTTAAATCCTATAAGAAAAATATATTTCTTATGTTAATATTTTATCGTAGTATAGATAAAAATTAGCCAATTACAATTACATATATTCACATTTATACCGAACATTATACACATATAATTGAAAATTTTATTAAATGTAATATGAAAAATAAGCCCATTTACATCTGAACTTCGTAAATGTTTATTTTTTTTATCAAAACTATAAGAGAAAAAACCGTTATGAAAAATAAAATCGAACAACCTTAATTTACAAAATTTTCGCATATTATTTTCAATATTTGTGTTTCTATATTAGTTTTTAACTTTTTTCTTCTTTTATTTAGTATTTCTACCTAACTTTAGATTTTATTGTTGTGTTCAATTTATATTCTAACATTCTAATTTAAAACAAGTGGCGAATCTAGAATCTAAATGTAACGGGGTCCAATATAATTTACGTTTTGAGATTAGTAAGTCGGAAGAATGAGATAACGGGTTAAATATATTACGGGTCGGAGCGGTGATAATATGAATCAAAATCGTTAAGAATAACTATAAAAAACTAAACATATATTCAAAAAAAATATCATAAAGTTCTTACACCTGTAGAAGTTTTTAGTCATTGTCTTTAAAAGGAAAATGAATAGAAAAGTTAATTAAACATAATCTAATAGAATAATAAAAAATATAACATAGCAAAAAATTAGAATAAAAGCTTAACTAGTAGTACGTCTAGAAAATCTAATTATATAAAAGAAATTATATAAAAGAAATTATATAAACTCATACTCTTTATTTCTACTTATGTTCCTACTTACTTAATCAAGACAAATGTCAAAATCAATGAATGATATAATTAAAGAAAATTAGTGTCTTACACATATTAAATATTAAGTAAGTAGGATGATGAATTATGAGTAGTGAGATCTTTCAATTCTCATTATATAATTATATCATTATACTTTGTACAACAATTCAAATATAAAATCAAATAGACCAAGATTTTAGATTAAATGTAAAAAAGAAAAATCAATATCATTGCTTAGTCAATAGACTCTATGACCTCCTCTAGATATCTACATATTGATAGAAGTGTTTGATCCTTGAAATTTGAAACATACACACACTCACTTTCTTAGTTTATTTCTTTATCTCTCTCTCTCTCTCTCTCTCTTTCTCTTTCTTTCTCAAAATCTTTTGGGGTCCATTTTATAATTTTAGGGTGGTCCTATTGAATTTTTTATATATAATTATAAAAAAAAAAATTCCTAATGGGGTCCACACCCCCCTAAGCTTCATGTAGAATCGCCTCTGTTTAAAACCGCTATATACGTTTATTAGAAATCCGCTGCAACGCGCGGGTTAAAAAAAACTCGTTGTATGTACATTATTGAGGGGATTAGTTTACAGTTTTACCTCTATGGCCAATATAAACTTTAGAAGGTGACATAAATAATACTTCTCTGTATTTAAATGAATGTATTAAAATAACAAGTATATATTCCTTTTAATAAAATAAATAATCTTAATTTCTTTCACTTAAGAATGTAAATTTCCCACATTCCACTTTTATGAAATTTTTAACTCTGAAAATATATAAAGAAATAAAGGAGACGTAATTGTTAAATATCAAATTCAAATTCTCATGAAACATATTATTCTTAGAGATAAAATATAGTTTAACAATTGAATAAAGAAAAAGCATATAATAATTCAGATTAGATTGTTACTTTTTTTCCGTTAAGAATATATTACTATAAAATAGTTTTTTTGGAAAAATGATCCGTAATGTTAACATCACATAACTTAGGTGACGTTACACTTACAAACCATTTAAATAAGTAAATACTGAGATGACTAAACTACCTTTCGTTAAAATAGACTAGCTAAACGACCCGTGTATCAACACGGGATGATATAAGTCAATTTAAAATTTATTTAGTTTTAAAGAGTATTAAGACGTATAGTAAAAATAATTACAAAACATAGATATGAATATAAAATCTCGTAAGAAATGAATAATCATTACAAAATTTTGAAATTCATACATAAGATTATCATTAGATTTTCTTTAAAACCTCTGTATAAACAACATTCATAGTTTTATTAGTAGGGTTTTCTTAATTATCGCAAATTAAAACTTTTAACCTCTCTTTACTCTTCACTCAAGAAACTGTCACATATAACTGTCCATGAGTGAAAACGTGTCTTTTTAGTACTTCTTATAAATACTCTTTTTAAGAAATATAAAGTTACATTACACGTCTAAAAGTTTTAGTATAATATTAATGTGTTTCTCGTGATGGAGCTTTATCCCGATATTGTAAAACCATAACTATAATATTATTGTTGATGTTGTTTATAAACGACCCATGTATCAACACGGGGATGATATAAGACAATTTTAAATTTATATATTTTAAAAATATTAACACGTTAAAAAATTAGAAAACATATATATGAATATAAAATCTCGTAAAAAGTGATAAACATTACAGAAGTTTAATATACATAAGATTATCATAATACTTTATGTAGATACTCTTTATAAACAACATTCATGGTTTTATTAGTAATTTAACGCACACATAAACTAAGCTATTTAATTTGAAATTGGCTAATGACATATCTAACTTGGGTATTTTTCATACTTTTATAATTGTTGCCCCAATTCACGATTTTTTTAATCTACTGAATGTTGTTTTTTCCTTTTTTGATATCATAAGATATCGAAGATATATTTTACAGTTGATTTGTGAACTCACTACCTCGCGTTTACTAAATGAATTACACACAAAATCAACAAATTTTACTAAGGCAGAGTAGGAAATTAGAGATAAAAAGGAACAAATTATGAATCTTCAAACACATATATAATTTTCGTTTCTTAATCTAGCTTTTAGGTAATTCAATCACAGAATTTTCATGAATCAGACAAATTGGATGTGTTAGAATAGTGGAATTTAAATGGAGCTTACGAAAGGATCTACTAACATAATTAAGCATTAAAAATTTTATTTTAAAACTCAGGGCATATTATTAAAGATCACCTATTTATATCATCATCTATTTTTTTTTAAATTAAAAAAAATATTTTCCCACCATTGCAACATACAATTTTTAAATAATTTCTTTATCCTTTAAACTTAACAAATTTACTTAATAATAGGAACAATTAAAAGGGATAAATTTTGTTATAGTTCAAATGGTTAAATTTTCAATTAAATTCATATTCAAATGGTTGTTATATTATCCATGTATATCTCATCGTCTACTTCCTTTTCCTTTTTGTTTATATATTCAAACTTAATCTATCAATTATTATTCTATTTAAATCACATTTTAAAGTTTTTTAAATCTAATTCTAAAAGTAACTTCCTTACCTAACAAAGTGGAGTAATTTTAAACCAATTAAATACACGTCAATTAGAAATATGTATTCAATTCAAATTTAAATATATATATTATTATGTTATCCACGATTAATTCAAATATATATTATTATCTTATCCAAGATTAACAAACACATGAAGTTTGTTATAAAAAATTTCCCTTAACAGATTTGATGGAATGTGACGTAATAACTAATACATTTTTTATTTTCTTTAAAATTTTTTTAATCAAGTGCTATGATTGGTGGAGATTTTTTAGGGAAAGAGTTGATGATGTAAGTAACCATTTATTTAATAGTTTTATTTTTAATAGTTGATTATATATATGATTCTTTAATTTTTTATATTGATTGATGCACCTTTGTCTGTTTTAAATGTTATGATATTTTTATATAAATTTATCATAAATAAAACAAAACTTAAAAAAAATAATTTTTTTACTTTTTATCGAAAGACCGAGGAATCAGTTATTATATCGACTATTATACGTAGATAGAATAAATATAAAAAAGATATAAATTGTTTTATTAATAACCTACCCACTACTATTAATCGATAACAAACAATTAAAAATATACTACTTTAAAAAAAGTGTCATATTACAATAAAATTTATACCAAAACGTAGATAAAAATGAGACGGTCGCAAATATATAATTATTATTTCTCTAAACAAATTATATAATAACTTATTAAACATATTTTATAAACAACCTATAATTAATTATATTAATATACAATTTTTATAAAACCCCCTCACATTTTCATAAAAGTCTTTAACATATTTTATAAAACCCCCTTAGAATTTTCACAATGACCCCTTCCAAGGCCTAAGAATTTTTGGCATTTTTGACATCATCATCTCGATTTATTTATTTATTTTTTTAAATCAAGAGTTGTGATTGATGGAGATTTTTTTGAAAGAGAGAGAAACCTTTTTCTTTTAATATATATTAAAGATAAAAATTAAAGATTGTGAGTGTAACATCACTGAGTAATGTTAACATTACGGATCGATAAGAAGAGTTGATCAATCGGTTTCCAAAATTTCAGCCCCCGCTTCATAATCATATCTTCAGAACATTGCATACACACAAACTTCAAACTAGTGTTGCTGGAGAGCGGGAAGTCATAGTGATCGAACACATCATCCTTCTACAACAAATCTACCCAACCCTAGCCAAGATGAGTACCATGAAATTTTGCCGAGAATGGTAATTCTACTTCCTCTATGATTTTATCTCACTGCTTCTATTCGTTTCCACTCACGAACACAAACTGTTCGTTGAAATGTGTCACTGTATTTTTTTTTTCTTTTTTTGTGTGCCTTCCCTTGTAACGATTTGAACTCGCAGCAACAATATTCTGTATCCTAAAGAAGATAAAGATCAGAAGATCCTCCTATATGCTTGCCGCAACTGCGATCACCAGGTGAAGATTCTCATTTGTACATCATGCAGCTACCTATGTAAACCCTAATTTTTGTTCCTTCGTTTTTTTTTGTATTTCTTACAAAAATTGTACTTTTTGCAACTTAAACAAGTCGATTTGCAAACAAACTGTATAACGAGTTACGAAAGCCTAAGAAGTCTTCATAGATACATTAATGTTTGTGACTAGTAGAATATACAGAAGAATATACAACGATGTCCCTTTCAAATTTTCACTTGGTAGGTGCTAGGGGCCGTATTTAGCTTCTTAAGATTAGAAATGTAACGTAGTTTCATGTTTGAGATGATACTCCTGGTTTATTGGAACATATTTCATGCTCTCTAAATTACCACGTAAGCTATAATAAGTATCTTCTGTGGCTACAATCCCGAATGAATCATTGAACCTGCGCTCCCTCCATTTGTTATCAGCCAAAAGAAAGGCAGCTAGGTTGAGCATAAAACCAAAGAATAGATCATGTAATGTGTTTTGAAATTTGGATGTGCCTTGATGGCCTGAATGGTTGTGGGAAGAGTTTGTGTGACTGTGACGGCTTGCTTGAGAACACGAGCAGACAAATTTTCTCAGAAGGGTTCCTGTAGTTTGGGCTTGAACACCCAAATGGCCAAATCACAGTTTGAAGTGACAAAAAGAAACAAGCAGAATAGAGCTTGAGACTTCTGAACTGCAGATCTAAGGAAATAATGACATCTTGTTGTATATATATACATTGATGGGGCATGGTTTGTGATGTCTTTTGACTTATTAGTCTTAATTTTTCTCTAATCCTTGAATTATCCATGCATTGCTTGGATACTGTCTTCCCTATGGAACATGAGTGTATCAAGCATTGCAAAAAATTGTGTTTAACCTTGTTGTGGCCTTGTGGGGTTGTGTTTGACTCTCTGTAGACTTAGGAGTTACCTATGTACCCGACCAGTAAGTGTGTGGAGGAAGTTAATCTTGAAATGTTTTGGCTTGGATTTGGTTTGATTAATAAAACTTTTTGAGTTTTTGTAATAAGCACCTTCCTCTTGGAGGCTGTAACACAACATTGCATGTGTTTCTGACAAGGTTGATTTTACCAGGACTAAGAGCAGAAATGCCATCCGCTCGTTGCAGATTGTGAAGGCATCAAGTTAATCCAAAATGCCTGGCCATAAATCGCATCTCTATAACTGAAAGTTGGTGAGATAAGAATCTTCTTATTGGCTGATGATTCCCATAGCCCTCTATATTGTCGAGTTTGTCAGAATAATCCAGATGATTCCCATAGCCCCATTTTCATTTTCATTTTCATTTTCAGAGGAAATGAACGTTTTCCACTTTCTGTTCTGAGGTGGTTTCTTAGATCCAAATCCTTCAAAAATGCTACATTGCCACCTATAATGTTCCTTTCATGTGTCTTATTTAGTCTTTGGTCCCTTCATTGTTCATTTGGATTACTTCCACCTCATGATTATACAATTTTCTTTTCCTTCATATTTACGTTATATATTTTTTTTACTTCAAAGACTATCTTTACGTTGCTTTTCTTGCTGTAGATTTGCAAATTGTTGAATTCAGTTTGCTTTAGGGTTAAAACACTGTTACTCCACTCTTTTGACTGTAGTCAATATTGGGTACTCAAGAACCCTAATAATTCTTTGTTACTTGACTGCATGAAGCCATGAACCACAGATTAGCAGTTCAATCTTGTTCCACATTTCAGTTTTATTATACATCAACATGAAAGTATTATTTTTGGAAGTTGTTATCCCACGAACACTATTGGTGTAATTGAAAGAAAGCACTTTAGGTGCACCAGTGTTCCTGGTTTGTATTTATGCTAATTAAATTAACCAAACGTTCTTTTAAAAGTTCATATAACCTAATAACTAAGATCAAGCATTTGACAGCACAAATACTCTGCTAGATTATATGAGAAAACATCATCAGTGAAAAATAACATGACCGACAGAAATTAAATTTCTGAAGTCCAGATTTCACATAGCTACCTTGTAATTAGCGGTCAAGATTAAAGAAGCAGAAAAAACATCATCAGTGAAAAATTCTACTTTCCTAGACAATCGAGTGACTCCACGTATCTTAATGTCTACTCATTTAGTTGATTTTCCTCTTACTTTTATATCCAGACACCTAGCAATTTTCTAATTCAATCACCACTGCTTTTTTCTATTGGATATTTTAGATAAACTGAAGTTGAGTGAATGTTTTTATGCTAATTAATATGAATGTCAATAATGTCACACAGGAGGCTGCAGATAACAACTGTGTGTACAGAAATGAGATACACCATGCTGTTGGGGAACGAACTCAGGTGTTGCAGGATGTTGCTGCAGATCCAACTCTTCCTCGCACTAAGTCAGTTCGGTGTGCTCAATGTGGTCATGGAGAGGCTGTTTTCTTCCAGGTAACTTTACAGAAACCAAATACGTACCATTTACAGAATCGCGTTATGTGCTTCCAATCGTTCCGTTCTCTTTTGAATGAATGCAAATTAGAGAGTTGCCAGCAGCCAAAACTGGGTTGTTGAGGGTTCAACCAGTTCACTTTTGGTACAAGATACAATTCGTTTTGCTTTTCCTGCATTTTCATTATGTGAGTCAAATCTTATACGTTCTAAGGATAAATGACTATCAGACTATGTCGTAGAGAACTGGCTATCATTTATGGATTGGATATCATTTCATGTGAAAAAAGTGACTGTTGGTTAACTCAACTTGACCATCCATTTGGTAAACCTAGAAACTTGGTTTATGTGATGAAGGCTTATGGAACTAATGCCGTTTTTATTTGTCAGGCAACTGCTAGAGGGGAAGAAGGTATGACTTTGTTTTTTGTTTGCTGCAACCCAAACTGCGGCAATCGATGGAGGGACTAAGAGCTTTGTGGATTGGATTCTCACCTTAGTGAAGGAATGCAACTTTCTGTTGGTTATTCTATAACCAACCTTCTGAGTGTTCATGCTTTCTAACTGTGATCTTAATTGATGATTGGCAATGTGAGTTTGAATCACTTTGATGACAAAGTGGGAAGACAAGTTGGTTTGCTTCATGATTAAATGATTTTAACAAATATAAACGTAAATTGTCAATGGTTGTTCACTTATTGCTTAGAAAATGAAGCTTTAACTATCATTCTATCAACTTATCAAGTATTAAACTTAAGATTTTTGATTAATTAGGCAGAAAGGATATAACCACCAAGTAAGGTTATAAGTATGTAATTAGTTTTTTTAACTACAAAAAGCAGTAAGTTTGTTGATTTAAACTGACCCGGGTATACTAAAGATCATATGAAAGAACATCACCTTGATGACATATCGATTAGTACTCCTATCTCCTATAGTGGAGGTAAAGTGTTTGAATCTTGAGGGTTTGAATTAAGAGATGGTCATGAGGTTGCTTTGGAAACGGCTACGTGTAACACTGGTTATATCACGTATATCTGAGCAAGGCTTGTTGTCACGAAAGTAACCTGGATAGGAAAAACTCCTTTTAAATAAAAATGGAATAAAATATAAGTTCATATGATGGAACCCTTAGAGTGAAGGCATCGGTCTTACTTCTCACTACATATTATTCTATTACATCAATATTATGTCACTCCCTCTCCATCTTTGAACTCTCAACAAAGGTTATCTACCTCTTTTTATTTCTGTAAAATTGTAATTAAAATAATGTAAAAACTAAAAACACCCTACACATAAAGTACAACAAACCCTGTCACTATGAAGTCCACCACCTTAAAAATGTCATGAAAAAGATATTTAAGAAAAAAGCAAGCTTAATTGTGACTCAAATATTCACTATCTGTTAGATAAGTGTGAGTAAGTAATCTGGCACGACCATGGGTTTCAAAAAATAAAAAACATGATGTATGCAAGTATCATTTTGCACAATATGTTTTTACAAGAACAATTCGTACAATATATAGTTTGGAAAAAAAATGGGTATGTCATAGTCTCCCGACCAACAACAAACGTCAACTCAAGTTAACACAACACTTCTAAAATCATGAGTTACATTCCCATGAGACGCGTAACAATCTCTCTACAAGTTAAGTCTTTGAGTATCATAATGTCCTACGACAATGAATAAATTACTTATGTAATTTTGTTTATATTATGTATTTAATACTGCAATGATTAATTTAAGGGTATTTAAATAATATAATTGTTTTAGTATTTTTATATTTTTGTATAATTTAATTAGTCATTATATATTTAAAATCAAATATTGTTCATATAAGTCAAAAATAATTGAAATTAAAAAGGATTTGAAAGATAAAAAAGAGAAGACGAAAGATAAGTATTTTCTAATCTCCTTGTTTATATATCGAAAGAATAAGGTTGAAACATGTACAAGCTCTGCAATAAACATTTTTAAGTAAAAACTAAAAAGCCCTTTGAAGCAAACACCATATCCATTTGAAATATGAACATCTCTGCAACCACATAATTGCCAACAAATAAAGACTCTAAATTACAATCTCAAAAGTATTACAACCTTGACACTCCATGTACAGGCCAGTGATATTAAATTTATACTGGATACAGAATTTCGGGCTCAGCTTGCATCCCCTTACGAAATGTTGTCCATGCGCTTCAGCCAATCTATCCCGCATAAATTCCAAATTCACCTAATAATGAATCCGAACGAATAATCAGGATTGATAAGGAAGATGAAACTAATGTGAAGCAAAAACAATAATCTTATACATGGTATTTTACATATATTTTTGTGATAATTATGATGTCATCCGGTTCTTAATACCGGAAGTGAGGTGGTAGAGGGACCTAACTAACCATGACATTAACTCTGAAAGTTGGGGGATTAAACCACTATAAAGAAAATAAGGGTCTAAACCAATAAAAGAGTGGAAGTTGGTACGTTTAAACCAACTTTAACCCTAATATTGTAAAACAACAAATACAGTTAAAATGTTGCAAGATTTATGGATCAGATGATCATATCTAGCCTGGATTTACGATCAACTACTAAATGTGATTCAATGCTTTGGTGGAAGAACTATTGGTGAAACATATTGCTAGCTATCAGAAACAAGTGAATCATAAATGATGAAGTTATAAGTACCTCACTGCCTCTGTCGAGTTTAATTTCACAACGAGAACAATAGATATGATGTCGGTTTTGTTGCAACTTTCCTTGCTTGCATATAGGACACCAAACCTCTTGTCCGACCTAATGGCAACATAAACACATTATTAGCATCATCCATATCATCAAGAAAGAATTACGCAACAATGATAAGATCACAAATGATACGCTGTTATCTCCACACACAAGTTCGCAAGATGATAAAGAAAAAGATGAAACTGATCCATTTAGAAGATATTTGATGATGAAATGGTAGGCAGTGAAATATTTTTATCTTGAAGATGCACAAATGTCTAATTTCAATTGTATATCTCTATTCAAGCTCTTGATTAGAAAGGGTCTAGTTGACTTATGTGATTTTTTGGTTGAATTGCTTCGAATGCCCTAAGATAAAGAAAATGATATTTGTCTTCTTTATAGGTCATACTTGTTCTCTTAAAGTATATTAGCCCACATGAATTAATAGTGTCTTCTTTAGCTCCAGGTAGGTAAATCCGGCAATATTTAAAATTGAACGCACCACCTGTACTGTAGTTAGAACTTTTATCATAGTTGATCTGGCTTTCAGTCTTCCCCTGGTAATTAAGAAATTATCATCTTTAAGTATGATGATCTTTATAACTATATCCTCATCACTAACCTTTTCATCATTCAGCTGCATATTCTCAAAAACAGCACGAGCTAGGTACTCATCTTCCTCGTCTTCCCATACTTTGATATGATAGTTATCTGAACTCCAAACAAAATATATAACCTCAATTGCAAAAGGGCTGAAAGAAAAACCAATCTAAAACAGCAAAATAATAGCCAAAGCAGGCAGTAAAATAATTTATTTAATGTTCAAAGAAAAATATTTATAATTCTCTCTGCAGAAAAACAAATTCCTGGGAATACAGAGAAATTACAGCCATGTAAGAAACCAAAATTACCTTCTCCAAGTTGTTCAAGGTCCTCGTAAAATATCTTTTGCATTTCCAACAAAATTTCCTCACATTCACCTTGGTATGCTGAATGAAGACCATCATATTCCCATATCATTTCATCACTAGTTTTGGGGTCAGGGTTCAAAGTGCCTGAACAGCTTTTCATTGGCATCTCTTGTATCTTTCTGAGTTCATCAGATACGATGCCTTGGAAGGTTGATTTAATTAGCTCCTGGATTGAAATATTAGTTTAAAAAAAAGCGGGAACCTCAAGCAACAGCATTTATCTATACATAGGTGTAGGTAAATAGGTAATGTCCAAATCTAGTCGTACTATAAAGGATAACTCACATTCCGATTCAGTATACATTCAAACACTATCGCTAACAGCCCAGTCTATTATAGCTGGTTATATGACACTGAAGATCAAAAAATCACTTCAAACTGCAAATCCAAACAACCACTCTCTCACCCTCCCTACCTCCTCTCTCTCTCTCTCTCTCTCCCTCCCCCTCTCTCTCTCCTACCTACAAATATATTTTGTATTAGAGGCAGACTTAGGAGTTAGAAAGGAACAACTTTATTTAGAACAACTATATGGAAAAACATTTTAGAATATGATGAAAACAAACGAAAAGAAAATTACACACACACACACATTAGTGAGAAGACAAACCTCGTGCCCAGAAGAATGGTCCTTTGAATCAGGTAACCTCATTTTCCATAAAAGCCGAGCGCGGTCAGCTCTGACCCTCTTGTAACAGTTTTCCCTTAGCTACAACACAAGAGTATATACTTCAGTCACCAAGTACTCAAATAGATTCCCTATTTGTTCCAGATAATAAGTCCACCTTTAATTTGTGAGGTCAAATGACCAAATGCTCTTATAACTTCTTTTTGTCTCATAAAATATAGTTCCAAAAACAAAAGCTCTGGGATTAATAAAGTCGGCATATACAAGTCTAAAAGCACTAGGTGTTCGTCTTGAACCAAACACAACCATGCCAATTATTTATCAAACATAAATTCTTTTGTTTCACTATTAGCATATATCTTCAAATTTACACAAAATAAGAAACAATACACCCTCCTATTGATACTAGACTTATTTCAGTTAAGCTATGCTTTTGAGCTGATAGGTCCGCTTGACTGTTTGGTTTGAGCTGAGTTGCTCAGCTGATCAGCTTAGTCTTAATATTAAAGGTAAATTTGTCCTTTGTTTCACCATTAGCATATATCAACTGTTTGCTTCATATTTACACAAAATAAGAAACCATACACCCTCCTATTGATACTACACTTATTTCTGTTAAACTATACTTTTGAACTTATGGTTAGCTTGACCTTTTGGTTTGAGCTGAGTTGCTCAGCTGATCAGCTCTCAGCTCAAGTTTTATATTAAAGGTAGTTTTGTCCTTTTTCTCTTATTTAGGTTTTCTTTTGTAATATTATACATATGTCTTATTTCCTTCTCACTGTCGGTTGGTTCTATAAATAATAAGAAACCCTAGATATATTTTGGTTCTTGCTCTATTTTTTAATTTCCACGATACCAGATCTTACTCCTGATGAAAACGTTCAGAGAATTATACTGTAATTGTTATTTAGTACCTAAATAACCACAATATATCCGATCAAGCCTAGAACAAAACTTATTAATATAACAGTATTCAGGAAAGTAAATACGAATTGCAATGGTCGCTACTCACGAACTGATGATCATAAAGTAAATTAAAGGGAAAAAAAGGCATGGTGTTGCCATGTAATTCATTGACAGTATAATTGAGATGAACCTTGTCTTTCCATCTGGGATAATTATTGAACGAGATATGAGATTTAATAGAAGACCGTGTTGAAGAGCTATGATCTTCTTCTCCGGCCGCCATTGCCAAAATCCGTCGCCTGCAGCCGCTGCTAAGAGTATTGCACGAATTGAATTCACCCAATTTGTGAACGAGGGTTTGAAGGAAGTGAGTTGAGATTTCACAGTTCTCGCGCGCTACAGAATACGGATAAAAATCGTCAAATACTGGATCGAGTTGACCCGTTTGTTTTCGGACCATCCGTATCAACCCGGAGTTTCATGGCGTTTTTATTTAAAGTTGTATGAATAGTTCTTCAACTGTCGAAATTTGCATTCATAATCCTTTTAAATATTTTTCGTTTGTAACGTCTGTTAGTTTTGATAAATTAAATATTTTACCCTTAATATTCTTTTTTATTTACCTCTTAAAAATAAATTCATATTATAACTATAATCAAATATTTTAACTTTAATTAAAACACCACCCGCACGACTCACCCCTTCTAATTCCAGTTCCCCTCTTTCTCTCTCCCTAACCTGCCACCATCTTCTATGACTCTTTCTCACTCTCTCTCCATCTTCATTCTTAAGACCATCAGCATCTATCATATGCTTCACTTACCTTTTTGCCTACCACATCAACTTCATATCATTCCCCCACCATTTCTCATCCCATCACACAAACCCCTCCATAACATGTTTCACATCCTTTTCTATTTTTTATTTTTTTATTATTTTTATATTTGTTTTAATTAACATAATTTAATTTTTTTAAATATTATTAAAAATAAATTGCAAGACAATATAACATAAAATATTATATTTCGAGCTCCAACATGTATGCCCTTGAGAGGATAAGGAGAAATTTCTTTTGGGGTGGGGATGGGCAAAATAACAAAATATTTTGGGTAAAATGGGAAGAAACGGTTAGATCTTTTGAAGGGGGGGGGGGGAATTAAATTTAGGTGACTTAAAATGTTTCAATTTAGGTCTATTGGAAAAATGGTATTGGAAATTTAGGTCCAATCGGGATGCGTTTTGGGTAAAATTGATTAGTAGTATCTATGGTGAGTCTGGGTCTTTTGGGTCGGCTAATGGTA
This sequence comes from Pulicaria dysenterica, assembly GCA_947179395.2. Taxonomy (NCBI): domain Eukaryota; kingdom Viridiplantae; phylum Streptophyta; class Magnoliopsida; order Asterales; family Asteraceae; genus Pulicaria; species Pulicaria dysenterica. The sequence continues at coordinate 75,277,778 of OX359292.1, read as the reverse complement.
AGAAAGGGTCGATGTGGGGCGGCATTGTTCATGCAGTCAATGAAATAGAGAGTATAGGTCTACCGTTAAAGTCATTTGTCAAAGTCAAAGTGGGGAATGGTGTTCACACAAGGTTTTGGTCAGATATTTGGGTAGATAATAGGACTCTAGCTGATCGTTTTCCTAGGTTGTTTAATATTTTGTCGTAACAAAGATGTACGGGTAAATGAGGTCGGGTTCTGGTCAGATACAAAGTGGGTCTGGAATTTAGAGTCGTTTGGGTCAATTGTTGGGAGAGTCGGTTTGGAAGGTCAAGAAATGTATAGTTTGTTGGGTCAAGTGTGTAACACCACTTTTCTAAAATAGCTTTTAAAACTCTATAATTTAAAGTTAGCACTTTTAAAAGAACATGGTTTGCGGAAAACAAGCTTTCATCTTTAGTGTTATCTGTCTCACAAAAGTAGTGTTAAAAGTACTCTGTTTAAAAGCTTGGAGCTATCCAACTCTGCAAAGCACCGGGGCCTTATTCTTGCTGGAAACTGGTTACCTGCATGCACAACATACTAAAACGTAAGCTTTCGCTTAGTGAGCATACAAACTGAACATATAAACAATTAAAACATGAGTAACTCTTCTGGGGATGTCTCACATCCAAGCTGAACACCTGCAAAACTAGTCAAACTATTATCTGGTCCAGGGTATGATCACACCTCGCGCGTAATAAAATCTCTGACACTCGGTTTGGGTATAAGGATCTCAATATACCCCTATCTCTGTACTGAATAATATATTTTAGTGCCCTTATACTTTGTAACAATAGTCTTAACTCATTACATAATCATATCACAACACGGATATCATACTATTCACCTTGTGCATATATGTATACTGATCATACTAACTACTATAACATAATGCTACTGAATCTCACATAATCAATCACATATCAAGCATACAATTGATATACTAGTCACTTAATGCATGTACATATGCTAATCTGATTAAAGGTAAGTACACTCACCTTAGCAGCAATTAAACAGCTATCCTCTATCACCGAAACGTCAACTCTTATTGCCTACAAGCAATAAACAATACTTTTGTAACCTCTGTACTCAACTTATGAAAGATACTGATCAAACATCAGCACAAACAACTGAACTGAAATCTGGAATACTGCTTGCGACCGCAAGCATTACTCATGCGACCGCAAAGGTCCTTCACTACCTCCTTACGATCACAAGGGAAGTCCTATGCGATCGCAGGGGTCCTAAACACTGCCTTACGGTCGCAAGTAAAATTACTTACGGCCGCAAGGGACAAAACAACCAAAACACTGAACACTGCCTTGCGATCGCAAGGGATAACCCATGCGGTCGCAAGGACAGTCGGTACAGAAGGCTTATACTCTGTTCGACGACAGCAACTGCAAATCCGGGTTTTCACCAAGAATACGACTAAAACTCCGATTCAGACTTCCATACTACTGTTCTAACATGTAGTAGCTATTAAAGCATCATAATAACTTCAAAAACACTACAAGCATGCTACTATCAAGGATTCAACTCTTGAATCCCTTTCTTGACCTAAATACTCAAAAGAATCAAGAAGAACTCATACCCCAATCTTATGAAACAATATGGCTGCTGAAATCAAGTGTCAAAGACACTACTTGCTTGATCAAAACTCAACAAAGGCTGTGAACGTGTGTGAGTTTCCTTCTGTTCTTGTAAATGGTCCCTTTTGACTAAAAATAGTCAAATGCGTACATATATAATTACACTATCAAACAATGACAATTTAGCCCCCGCACTTAACCACTTTGTACACTTGACAACTTTAGCCCCTTCTAGTTTTAATTCACATAAACACAAAGAAAAGGCAACTTGCTAAACACACATACAACACTTAACAACAAAAGAAACTTTCAAACTTTGGGGTGTTACAAAGTGTCAATAGTCCAACAGGTGGAAGACGAAGTAAGATGGGAGATGAACAATGACAACAAATACTCGGTGAATTGCATAAGGAGTAGCTTGGAAAGTAGAAGAAACAGTTCACAATAGGTTCTTTTTGCAACGGAATGGGAGAAATTGATACCCAAAAAAATCAACGTGTTCCTGTGGAGAGCTTTTAGAGACAGGATTCCGGTTTTGACACAGCTTCGAGATAGAGAAATAGATATTCCGATCCTTTGTCCGAGATGTGATGAAGAATTGGAAGACACAAATCATGCTATTATTAAATGTAGCAAAACTAAAGCAATTTGGAAGGAACTTTACAAATTGTGGGGCTTAGAATTCAAGGAAGACACAAATTTAAAGGATATTTGCAACAGGAAACTAGCTTCATGGTCGCAAAATCAGATTGCTTTATCGAGTGCAACAACAAAAACAGTGGCATATGGAATTTGGAAAAACAGAAACGAGATCGTTTTTAAAGGTATTGGTCATCGAATTATTGGAGTATTATTTGAAGCCCAATTGACATTGTTTCAAAGATTAAAAAGAGTTGAGCAAAAAGAGAGATTTGATTAATTGGGAAGACTGGTTATTGCATCCAGACTCGATTGCTGGGTGAATTACTATTTTTTACTTTTTTAGAGAGTCATTGTAGATGTATTTCAAATTTAGTGTTATGACAATTTGGTTTCATGTAATAGGAAAACAAAGTGCACTATAATGGGTAGGCTCTATATCTTGTAGAGTCCTCCCTATGTTTATATGCTTATTCAATAAAAGATTTGCCTTAAAAAAACATAAAATATTATATTTTATAAATCAAACAAATATTTCAACTTACATCAAAAAACATAACTACATTAATTTCAATAAAAACTACTAGTTATTGTCGTCGTTCCATATTGGAAGCCGATTAATGTGCTCGATTAGATCCGATCAATGGTTGTGATGCATTTACGCACTTCGGACTTTAGATACGTTAGCCTCAAATTGTTGTTCGCTAATCTGTACATCGTCTTCATCGTTTGGTTGATTAACGTTTTCGTCGAATGGACAAATCACGTGACCTTCGTCTCCAATATCATATTGTGTAATATGATACAAGTGTACATTACTCTACGTATTTTATCCGGGTGCCACAATCTCGTCGGGTGTTGTATCACGTGCCACTGTTGTTTAAGGACACCAAAAGCCCATTCCACATCTTTCATTGCCCCTTCTTGCGCGGTAGAAAACCTTACTCGTCTTTGATCAAGAGGTGTTTTGAAGGTTTTGACAAAAGTAGCCCATTCGGGGTATATCCCATTTGCAAGAAAGTAGTCGTGTTTATATTGTACTCCGTTTACTTCAAACGGGCACTGCGGTGCTCGCCCGTTGTACACATGGTTGAATAACGGCGACTTGTTTAGCACATTTATGTCATTGTTGGACCCGGACATCCCGAATAATGCATGTCAAATCCAAAGATCTTGTGATGCAACCGCCTCTAGAAGAAGAGTCGGTTTCTTATGATCACCTCTCATGTACTGTCCACGCCATGAGTTTGGGTAGTTGTCCCACTCCCAATACATACAATCTATGCTTCCTAACATGCCGGGAAACGCGTGCCTACTCTCATGTGCGGTGTACAAAAGCTGAATATCATGGTAAGAAGGTTTATGTAAGTATCGCTTACCATAAAGAGTGATGATAGCTTTGCAGAAGTTTTGTAGGCATAGCCGTGCGGTTGAATCCGCTATCTTCAAGTACTCGTCAAAATCCATCAGCGGACATCCCATACGCTATTTGCCGAATTGATGATGTACACTTTTGTAAGGGAGATAAACCTTTTCTTCCTCTAGCATCGTAACCCTGTTGAAAAAATTTATGTCATCCCTCAAGATCCGTGACTATCCGTGTGAATAGTCGTTTGCTCATGCGAAAACGTCGCCTAAACGTGTCATCGTTGTAGTTGCAGTTGTCCGCAAAATAATCTGCTACAAGTTGTTCGTGTGCAGCTTCACGGTTTCTAACTTGATCCAGTCCTCGCCTTCTCCTTGGTTGACTCGAGCTAACTTCAACATACTCACGCACCGTATCGATAACCGCCTTGGATAATCCAACAAACAAATTGGTTCTCGTTTGACGATAAGCGGTGAGAAAATTTGCCTCCGTTTGATCGATCTCCAAATCCATGTCATAATAATCGGACAAATTAAACGACGAACTAGAACCGGATGAGATATTTGTATGTATGTAAATATTTAAAGTTTGAGAGAAGAATAGAAAATGGGTGTGAAAATATTAGATGAATAGAGATGTTTGGTGAAAAAATAAGTTGAAATAAGGTATATTTATAGGAGTTGATTGATAAAAAAAATATTAATGCTTCAAACGGCTAGCCCAACAGTACAATTTTTAAACCCATTATCCTATCACTCGCGCGATGACCGTCACAATAGTGACCGTGAGCCTTCCCTCACGAGGAGGGGCGATGGTGTTCGCTTGCGTGACCGGCGCTCACACTTCCTCCCTCGTGATGGATGCACATGGTCTAAATGTTTCCCGTCAGACACCATCGTGTGCCACCATCACCACAATTGTTTCCCTCATCGCCACAATCGTGTGCCACCATCACCATCGCCATCGCCGGTGAGTGTTGGGGTGTTTCACTCCCTCAAGCTCTCTCTCTCTCTCTCTGCCCTAGCCGCCACTTGCCTTAACCACCGCCATCTGTTCAGTTCCCGTCACCACCATCTACTGCTACTGTGTGTGTGTGCAATTTATATTATGTCGTGTTTGTGTGTGTCGATGTATGTGCGTGATTGCAAATCTAGGGTTTCTGGTTTCCGAATTTTCGCGACGGTGATGGTGGCAGTGTTTGATCATGGTCTGTGTTCGTTGGTGGTGATAGTGTTGGATTATGTGCAGAGATAATTAACGGGCATATTGTATCCAATGTTATAAGAGACTAAAGGGTCACACTGCTACACACCCAATTCAGAACAGTTGGATTTCACCATAAATCTGTGTGGAAATAATTAATCAGTTAGATTAATTATTAAAGAGAAAGAGTAAATAATTAATCAGTTAGATTAATTATTAAAGAGATAAACGAATAATTAATCAGTAGTATTAACTATTGAGAGATATAAATAATTATCCAGTCTGGATTAATTATTAGAAAGGAATAAATAATAAATAGTTATTTATTATTTAAAGGGAATTAAATATTAAGTTTTAATATTTAACGGACCAGTTAATTAATAGTTAATTAATTAACTAGTAAAGTCCAGGGGGTCAAAAAGAGAAGAGTTGAAAGTTTAATTAAAACCAGTGGGCTTTTAATTAAACGGACTTAGGTCCAATCTAATCCTTATAAATATATCCTTAAAGGCTTAAGGATTAAGATAAGTGACACAAGGGATTAACCCTAGCCACCACTCTCCTTCTTTCTCTCTCGATCTCGCCCTCTCTTTCGTCGCACACACTCTCTCTCTCGGCTCTCTCTCTCTTGCCGTCGAACAAAGAAGAACACCCGAGGGGTGTTTGCGATTGCTGATCGACGCAAGGACACACACACACTCAAGTCTGCGATTTTAAGGCTTGGTGATCCAGGAGCGGTCTAGCAGCTAGTTCAATCGGAGGTGCAGTAGTGGTGGACTATCTTTAGCAAAAAGGTTTTGTTCAGGTATAATCTTATAACCTTATGTATGGATTGTTTGTAAGAAACTATGTTGATCATTTAAAGTTTTAAAGATCCTAACCCTTTTGGGGTTTAAAGGGTTGTGTTCAATCTAGTTCCGCTTTTAGGATTGAACCAGTAGAATCAAACCCAGGATTAACCAGTTTGTGTCATCAGTTGGTTTGGTCAGGTTCAAAACCCTTCAGATAGATATTTGGGTGGATATTGCAGATCTAGGGTTTTGAGTTTTTGGTCTGTGTTTTTGCGATAGTGATGTAATCTGTGTTCGCCGGTGGTGGATTTTTGAGTTTTTGCATGGTGTCAGAAAATTAGAGAGAGAGAGAGTGTGTGTGTGTTTGTGTGTGTTTGTTTCTTGATGGCGGTGGTGATGGCATAGGTAGAGGTGGGCAACGGTGATGGTGGAGGTGGAGGTTGGCGGTGGTGATGGTAGAGGTGGAGGTGGGCGGTGGTGATGGCGGAGGTGGGCTGTGGCAGTGGTAATTAGGAAGGAAGAGAGAGACAGAAGGGAGTGTGTGTGTGTGTGTGAAGAAAAAATATTATTTTTAATTAACTAAAATTTTTAAAAATGGTAAAAAGAACTAAATACCCATGACTTAACGGATCTCACAAAACAGAAAACATTTGAAAGGACCATTTATGCAACTTTTGGGCACTTAAATGACGATTCATGCAACTTATTGAAAAAAAGGACTAAACTTACAAATATGGGATAGTTAAAGGACAATTGATGCAATTAACTCCAAAAACATTCAACGCACAAATCCCCATATCCACCTATATCAACTTTCTATCTTTTTTATTTTTTATTTCGACAAATATTTCACATTACATAAAAAATTTAAAAAAATAGAATTGCATAAATTTTAAAAAAAATAATAGTTATCATCGTCATTGTGACTTGGAAGCCGATTAATGTGCTCGATTAAATCTTATCGAAGGTTTTACGTTTCCATGTTTCGGATTCTCGCATGTTAGCGTCATATTGTTGATCGCTAATGTCTATGTCTTCTTCCTCATTCACTTGATTAACGTTTTCGTCGAATGGACAAATACACGACTTGTTTGACGATATGCGGCGATATGAGATCCATCGGAAGATGATGAAGACGAATAAAAATACTTCGACGTATTATACGACGAAGAAGAGGGTATTTTTTGTGTATTAAAAAATAAATATGTGAAGTGGGGATGCTGAGTTTGAGAGGAGAAGAAGAGGGTGTGAAAAAAATGAGAAGTAAGGATTGATATTTATTGGAGGAAGAAAGGAAAAAATAACATTGTGTCTCATGGTTAAGAAAAACAAAAATAAGATAAAAAGGGCAACCAGCTTTGGGTTCACGATCTAGTCGCTGGTCGGACACACACCTGGCCAACCAGCATCACTATAATGGTGTGCAACACTAGTTAGGGGTCAACCAGCTATGATTATATGGCTGATTAGCATGATGTCAAAGTAACATCTTGAATTGATTACATTTTTAGTTTCTTTCACTTTTAGTCCCTCTTAATTTTAAAAAGACTGATATCCTTATTCAATTAATTTGTTTATTTCTTTTAATTAATTAAAATTTCTTTAGTTTCTAATTATTTTAATTGTTGATTTAATCATTTTAATTAATTGATTTATTCTAACAAATAATTAAATCCATTTTCTTTTTCAAACCCATTCTAGTTATAGTACTGCTCTAATAGCAACACCAACTCTGGCTACCTAACGTCACCACTACAAAAAATAGCTTTTTTATACATATTTTTTAAGCGTGCCTACACAACTAAAATTGTGTAGAATTACGATGTACACCGTAATGCTTGCATCCTCGTATTCCCATGAAACCACAATGAGTCCAGGTTCTTCAAATAATGAGCAACCATGGTTCCAAGATGGATGAATATGCCTTGTCATAATGTCATTTCATGTTCATTGTTCCATTAGCTCTCTTCAACTTCATCTACTTTTTAAATGAAATATCTTAGTTTGATTTAAAAACTCAACCAACTTTCTTTTACTTTATTCCGAAAGTCATTTTGTTGTAAAATATATGCAAATGATTTGACAATTGATTTTATTAAGAAAATCATTTGATAATTCTTTATAATTACTCTAAAAACAAATAATTAATACACATTTTTTGGATACAAACGATGACTATTTTACAATTTTCTATACAAGTGATGTGATAGTAACATATTAAATAATGAAAATGTATCATTGACAAATCTATAGTCTAATAGAATTTCATTTCAAATTGTATATATATTATACCATGAACTTATTTGACAAAGTCAACGTCAAGCAACGCCCCCTTTATTGACAAAAAAAAGTGATTTTAGCCCCTTATATTATAAGATAATCCAAATACTATTATTTAAAATTTATAAGGTGTTTATATTAATTTATATTTCCACTTTACATATTTATTAAAATTTCGATAAACTCATAAACTAAAGATGTAGTCCCCGTGATGGTCAGTGCCACCTTTTGATGGACTACTACTCTCCCATCCTCACACTTTCCTCTTGATCAATCTCCTCTTCACTGGTTCATCCTCATAAATCAATCGAGCCAGGTACTTGTGAGGAAAAACAGACAGAAAAGGTGCAAGGGAATGAGGGTGAAAAGGTGCGAGGAACTTGCTTGAAACTTCTCGATCGATCTGCTCTTAAATTTCTATTAATTTGTTTGATTTTTTCATTATGATTCAAAGCGTTTGATTATCGGTGGTGGTGCTATATTATGTTCCTATGTACATTATGAGTCCTTTTCTAAAGTTGATGTTTATAATCCTGAGTATGGGTTTCAAAGAAACTGTGGTCGGTTTTTTAAAGGGTTTTGTTTTTACTTTTTAGTAGAGGGCATTAAGTGTACAGGGACTAGTCCTGTACAAAATAGAACTTTTGGGGGTCTTATGTAAACATATATTAAGTGGAAGGGAATTTGTAAACTGTCCACCCAATCATATTCCAGAGTAGGTGGCCTTCGACCAGAGGGTCTTGAGTTCTTCTTACATCCAGTCACGGCGACGGTAAGGGTTTACTATTCTCCGTTCATCTTTAATCGGACGATCCTTATGATTTTATTCAATTTCTTTTTTGTATTTCATCTGTGTGACTCGACATTGAATTGTTTTGGAAATTAGGGCAAGACTGATCGAGGACTGAAATCAAAGGGGTGACTCTAAGTATCGACTGTGATTAGGCTTGGTTGGGAGTCGAGTTCGGTGTCGTTCTTCCCATTCAGCAAAAAGTAAGGTTAGTCCATCTCTTTCGACACTTAAGCCGCCTCGAATTGTCATCTGATGCTTCTGACTTCACGCTTTTGTTCGACTACAATCATTCCAGTATGTAAACCCCTTTAATTTACCCACTTTACCATGGTTAAACTCAATCTATGAGCTTATTATAACTGCTAAATTGTATTGGATTAAGAATCAGAAGTTGATTATAGGTACGGATGATTTCATAACATTTTGAGTTGCTGTTTTAGTAAGAATTGAAGTATCTCCTGCTTTAAATGGCTGCCTCAATTGCTAATAACATCTAGAATGTAAAAATCAATTTGAAAGCAAATTGTTGAAACTTCAGAGTCTTAGAATCTTAGAATCAGCGTTACTGATGGTATTGCATAGTTTAGCGTAAAATATGTATCGAGAGGTAGTGTTAGAGTAACACGCTTGAAACACGATTGGCTCTATATGTTAATGTTATTTCTTAGGCATGGTACATATGTTACCGAAACAATTAGATTAACTTAAGCGAATAACTTAATTAATGGTTGGTGGTGTTTAACGAAATTTCAAGATGTAGTCAAGTAGTTTTAAACCACATAATGCATACTTTAGCCTAAAGGAGAACACGAAGACATGTTCTTGTATTTTCAAAGTGATTTAACTATTTAAAGTTGTTTACATTTCGGCCTGATTTTAGTAGTGATATTAATGGATTCTAATCGATGGTGGTTGTTATGAAATTAGGAACACACAGGATTGAAACTTTAGGCTAAGTATTAAATTATCTTGGAATTTGAAAAGTATGAGTTAGGAAATTTGTGTAAAACACTTTAAGATGACAATTTATATGATATGTTGTAAGTAGGCTACATGTATAAGTCCTCGTTAGGCCTTTGTTATGAAATCATGAGTAGACCTCTAAGGTATAGATCTGTAAGATCATAAGTTTGAACTTGAATAATACAAGTTTGGAGGACCAAATTCTTTTAAGCGGGATAGATTGTTATACCCAAAATTTTTGTCTAATGATGTGTACATCACACGTAGAAAAGAGAATTTAATTTACTTTCAATCTGGAAGTTAGAAAACTTGCAAGTGGTTAGTAATAACATTAAATATGTCAAAATTTTGGAGGAAGTAATCTAGTGCTTACAAACCATCTTCTGGAACAGTTTTAATGGTTTCATTTAATTAGTTAAAAGAAAAGAGGCAACAATCGAGAAGTTTTTGCTCTTCTTATGGTAAATTACTTACAAAGCACTAACGTCTAGGAGAACCTATCGATCAATTTTGACGTGGAGACTGGTTTCTCAGTACTAAGTCATTTTAGGCAACAGGATTTGTTCCTAGACTAAGGTTATTAGGGTTAAAGGCACAGTTAGTTGCAGGGATTGTTTAACTAGCAACTTTCACATAATAAATGGGTAAACGGAGAGGGATCCTGTTCAGGCTACCTGGGAGAGTCGAGCCTTTGGCTCAGATGTACGCAACCTAACTGGTGTGACTGTTCCGAGACAACCCCTAGCCAATGCAAGGACTCCCTAGTGAGGTTTGGACTTTGAACCCGTGACCTCTTGTGAGAATCGGGGACCCCAACCACTTGGCTACCTTGGAGTTGATTAGTTCTTGACCATTATCTTCTTTTATGTTTGCTGCGTTTCTGGTCTAATATCTATCTTACATCATTGATCATACTACATACACTTTTCCAGTGTTCTAAAAGGCGCGCCATGGCGTTGCCAAGGCGTGAGGCGTGGCTCCGCCGTTAAGAAATGGCCCTAGGTGTGAGTGCTAGACGTGGCGCGCGCCAAAGCTTGACAAGGCACGCCTTTGCGTGCCAAATGGCGAGTTTTTTAAAAAAAGGCGTAGAAAAAATAATTTTTAAAAAAAAAAAATACACTTTTTGTATATATTTTGCAATTGCGTGTATAGAACTTATATAAATTTGTATTTTATAATTTGCATATGTTATTTTGCTTATCATTTCTTTAACTTTGTGTATTTAGTATATTAATAATGATAAATTTAATATATATAATTATAAAATATACACAAAATCGCCGCTTTAAGTCACGCCTTAAGAAACGCCATGGCTCGCAAAGCTTGAGGCTTGACTTCGCCGCCACGCCACGCCTTACGTTATCTAGAACCATGCACTTTTTAGTCACTTTCAAGGCTGCTTTTTTAATTGTTTTAGGCTTCTTTGATGTTACGATATCTAGTTTCATCACTTGTATTACATCCGGATGGACTTGTTACAGTATGCTTTGAATGGACAATTACATAGGTGCTTTAACAAGATAAGATATGGCTTCCTTTCGAGCATTCTTGAACAGCCCTGTTGGGCCCAAAACTACTCATTTCTGGGGTCCTATAGCTAATTGGGGATTTGTTGCTGCGGTATGTTTTTTACTATATCATCAATCATTGTACAACAGACTTCTACGCACTTGAGAGTTAAATTTAATTTGGTTTGTGTCACGAACATCCAAGTAATTCTGTTGATTGGTGAAACATGGCAGGGTCTGATGGACATGCAGAAACCTCCAGAAATGATATCCGGCAACATGACTGCAGGTGGGTCATCCCTCATTTTAGAGGTGGCAATTAACTTGTTAATGGGTTGATTAGGCTTATATATATATATATATATATATATATATATATATATATATATATATATATATATATATATATATATCTCAGTTGAAACATATGGGCCAAATGATCAATCAGCTGAGATTAAAAAAAAGTTTTTAAGGAAATGGAACAAATGGGCCAAACACGGTTGGAACTCAACCAAAACGTATTTTTAATGGATAAAACATTCTAAATTATTTTATTTTTAAAAAATCGGTTATTATTGAGAATTTGAGATATATTTTTCAAGTCCTACACTCCTATGTGACAATCTAACTAGCCGTAAAACATAAGTTTGGGTGAAAAGTGTTTTAGGTCGACATGGCCCTGCTCGTTTTGACCCGTACAAAAGTTTACCCTTTGACCTGTTACTCTACCTTAATATAATGAATGTTATTATGAAGGTTAAGATTATCTTTTTACACTTAAACTTTTGGTGCAGCGATGTGTGTGTATTCTGGATTATTCATGAGATTTGCGTGGATGGTGCAGCCGCGTAACTATCTACTTCTAGCATGTCACGTCTCAAATGAAACGGTTCAGATTTATCAACTTTCACGTTGGGCAAAGCATCAAGGGTAAGCTACTTTTATGCAAAAAGAAATTTTAATTCTTGTTTTCTCTTAACTTTCTTGTAGAAATTATCAATATTTTTTTAAAGAAAAATCTAAGAAAAGGAAGAGCTATAATGAATTCAGTATTCCTATCTTCCCCATGAAATTACAACACTTGACTATGCACATGAACTAGTCAAATGCCTTAACATGCCCTCTAACAATGCCTTACATCCTTTAATCTGTTATGTTACAAAGGTATTTGCAGCCGAAGGAAGAGAAGTCTCCATCAACTTGAACGGAAGTTTTTATTTTCGTCTTTCCCCGGGCTCTTCTCATATTCGCGTGGTAATTTGGTTTTAATTTTGTTGTGGCTTCTTTGAAGTTCAACATATTTGTTGGTTTGAAAAACTAAGCCGGTTTGGCTGGATACGCATTCACAATCGTGATCCCATGATGATGATGATCATTTCTTCGGTGTTTTGTTGAATAAAAATCAATGTTTATTTGTTTACCATTTTCAGAGATAAGTTCATACATTTTAATTGCATGAAATGCAATATTTATATGAAAAACATCTTATTTTAACATGTCAAACAGACATGAAAATGGAATGTAATGACTTGATTCACTTCTCTCATGACCGGGCGAGGTGAATTTAAACGTGAGACATGTCACGTCTTGCGAATCTCACCAGACGAGGCGAATTTACATAAAAAAGTTAAGGAAATTTAATACGTTTTCTTAAGTTTTAAAATATCGTATTTGTCCATCATAATTTATAAAATATCATATTTGTTCTTTATAATATTTTAAAATATCATGTTTAACCAAATTTTCGATTTTAGCGTTTTAAAATATTTTATAAACATTTAAATTCTTTTTTATCCATAACCAATTAAGACTTGACCTTATTGACATTAATGTTAAAATAGTGATTGATGGCCCACACCCATCGAAGCTTACACTGCCGATTCGCGTGTTGACGTGGTTTGTTGTTATTTTTAAAATTCTCATTACTTTTTGTTTTTTATAGTTATTTCATATTCTTTAATTAATTTTTAATATTTATTATATTTTAAACCAACTCGTATATTATACGGATATTTAATCTAGTTTGCGTATATATGAATCCTTCTTAAATTATAATTTACAGTGTTACACATATAATTTAAAAAGTAAATAGTCTTCTTGCTCTAGAGCTACTAGTTAAAAAAGAGATTAATGGAGACATGCAAATCTAAAGCTATGCAACCCAATTTATAATATATACAATTATTAGGACCTATCGTGCGTTTTTAGACTGTTAAATAAATGGGGTTTTCTAAAATATGCCCCTATTGTTTAAGTTTTACATTTTCTGATTCAAAAGCAATATATAGACTGGTTTCTATACATTTTCAATTTATAAACATATGATAAAGTACAAAGATCGAAGAAGAAAACAAGCTACATTTAAATGCCATTAACTCAAATACCAAATATTTTATAAAGTTGAATGTAATGATAAAAGTAATTGAAGTGTATATTGTCTATAACCCTTTATAACAAGCTATGCACACAAGTAACAACAATACCCGATTCTGTCTAGCAGAATATAAGAGAGGTAAGACATAAACTATCATATATTTACTAATTGGCAGACACAGTGATTTATGTAATGCATCCAACTTTAATCAAGTAAAATCAAACAAAGAACAAGAAGATTATTTAAAGAATATATTTCTTTAACTCCTATGATAGTACATGAGAATAACAACAAATTAAAATGCATACAAACAGAGCCCTAATTGACTACCTTACATGTATTACAAACACACACAAAAGAGGGTCTATTTTTTCTTTAACATCCTAAACTCTAAAATCACGATACTTATAACAAATATTCCAAGAACGACTCCATAACCAGCATTCCATGAGCTTCCTGCCTTAGCTTTATGGATTCCATAGAAAATATTCACAATCGCAAACAATATCAAAAGTCTTCCTGCATTATGGTGATACCAGTTCCAATATTTTCTCGATTTTGCGTCTACAGAAGGACGAGCCAAAAAGGCTAAAACCTATAACAAAACAAGGTTCATATTCGTATCATCACAAAATTTATATTAGTAATCAAGATATATTGAGACAACTGAATAACAAAAGAATAATGTTATAACCTGGAGAGAACCGAGTGCAAGAATGAATAAACCGAGTGCTTTGTGCTTTCCAACACTAGCGTTAAGACGATCATCTAATACAAGTCCTGCTACTACACCTGCTAATCCAAGAATAAATCCTAGTGACTGAATCCCTGTATGCACATAAAACCACAACGACTCCAAATGCTTGAAATAACGAGCAACCATTGCTCCAATAGGGATCAATATGCCCCATCCTATCATGTTCAAAATTCCATGGGTTTTCTTCAACTTTGAATAGGGGGCTTTGATTTTGCCACCTTGACCTGTCACATCATAAACACATATAAAAATATGACAACTTTGAACAAAACAAGTTGACAAATGAAATTTAGTTCATAAATCATGTCATGCCAACTTGTTCATTATGCATTAAAGATTGTACAATATACTAGATTTAAGAATTGGCTTAGCAAATGCTTATATGAACTACAAACAATGTTTGAAGCAATGAACATCATGGAAGGAGTATTTACTTTGACAAGTGAAGTTATTAGTTATATAAAATTATAAACAATATTCGCTCTCCTTGGCCCACAAAGAGGCCCAATTAGAATTAGTAAATAGTTGCTATGACACACTTAACCCTACCACTTTTAATTTTGTAACTCAAAGTCAAACTTTGGGTCATACATTTAGCAACTATCATAACTAAACCTCTCAAGTCTCAACCAACTAAAAGAATGAGGGATGGCTATGAATCGAAGAAAACTTCATACATTTTTAAAAAGGGAAGATCTTAGCTTGATTTCTCGATGTAATTACATATTTATTTTGAGAACGTCAATTTGTACAAAGGAAAACTTTATTTGCGTGGTTTTAACTTTATTTGCGTGGTCTCAACCAACTAACTATAAGTAAAGCAGTTCAGAACCCTTATTAAGCATATTACAAAATTCTCATCCGATACAAAACATTAGTCAAACACAATTTATATATGCCTAATGATAAGTAGGCAATACTTATTTCACTATTAGTAAAGAAAATAAAAAACAACTCAGCTAACACCCATTACTTTATGCCAAATTAAAGTCATTTTGTATTAAAATATATGCAAATGATTCAACTAAGTTATTTTAAATATTCAAGTGCTACATTTATTTTATATAATAATTACTTTAAAAACTAATACTCCACCAAATATACATTTAAATGTGTCATTGACAAATCGTATAGTTTAATACAATATTTAATTTAATTGTTCAAGATGTAAAATCCCATTATATCAATAAATAAAATGAACTTATTTGACAAAATCAAGGTTAACAACGTCTTAAAATGTTCTTTTAACAAAAAAAAATTGCATATATGATATACTTTAGCAAAAAAATGTGTGCTTATTATGAGATAAACCAAAAAAAAATACTGCATTTATATTTTGACATCGCTTACCTGATGCATAATTCAATCTGAAAACAGTTTCAGTTCTATGTTGAGTAAGGCGAAAGTTCGGTGCCGCCGGAGAGGGATTGTTTTGGTCGCCAACAGCGAACACTAGTCGTTGCGTTGGTTGGTCTACGACCAACTGAAAACCCATGTATATTCTAGACGAATCCGAAGAGATTGAGGATGTGTCTCCCGAAATGCGTAGGTTGCCTTGATCCACCAGCACTTGGCTCGGGGTTTGACCACCAAGTAGATACCTTTTCATGGCGGCTAAACCATCGCTGCCCACCCAACCTACGATGGCACTAGACCCCACCATACGGCCATCCGGCGAAAACCCCATTCCTATATACGAATTTGTATTTGGTGCTGATAAGACAAAGCTCCATAAACTCGGTCCTGCTTGTGAATACTGAAAAAATAAAAAGAAAATATTATTCTTTCTGAGAAATGTTCAATATAGTTCATATCTAATGCATAGTTCTGACTGACTAATTTTAGCTTTTGAATCAGCCACATCTATTTTCCAGATTGAATCTTAAAATTTTGGGCGGAGTGGCCTTTTCGTAATTCATATGTGATGTTTTCACAATCATATGTGATTGTATACTGAATCAGATGTGATTGAATATTAAAATTTCTGGATTATGTTTTTTGTATAGACTTTATTGAATACAACTCTATTATTTCATTAGTATAAATTAGGGAGAGTTTCATGTATATTCATAACCGAGTAATTCATTAAAATTACAAAGAATGATTCAACCACTCTAACAACTCAAAGAACCAAACATGATCATTCAAGATTTTAGTAAGTGGTTAATAGATTATGTGCACCCAAACACACACTCACACAAAGCCATGGATGAAGAAACTTACTCTAAGGATGAAGTCTTCAGAGGGCCAAACAGGGATGCAATTGAGAGATGAGTTATAGATCTTGCTATTGAGATTTCCAAGATTTGAGTTTGAAGCACATGAATCTTGGGTTTGTGCATGTATTGATATATGATTACTTGCTAAAATCAGAAAAAAGGAAAGATTAATTATGAGTAACCTCATCATGGGGGTGTTCTTGATCATATTTCTCTTGAGAATGTTATGATGTGATGGTGGTTGTGAATTATGATGATGAAGATGAATGGCAAAGTAGTGGTGGGTGATGAAATGATAGAGAACGTGTTTGAATATATGTATTTCTGATGATATATAATTAATTGGGATAGTTGGGGTTGACTTGGTTTAATTACTTGTTTTATGTAATAAGTATATTAATAAACAAATCAATGTTGTTACAACCCATTCAGTTGGAATATAATAGAAAAAATGTACAAAAAAAATCAATATTGTTAATGTATATTTAATTAGTGTAATAAACTTTACTAGAAACTCAAGCTTGAAAACCATAACGAGGGATTTTTGAAAATTTATAAGATGTGACGAATTGATTAAAGATTTAGAGTTAAAATTTACTTTGATGAAAGGGTGAAGTTGAGTTGGATAAGGTATTCGGTTAAAAAGGGTTTGGATCAATATGGGTTTAGATAAAAACTAAAAAGACAATATTATTTAGATTTGGGTATCAATCTTTTAATATAAATAAAAAACTAATTTGATAAAATTTATTAGACGATCTAAATCATTTCTTTAAAAAATATATAATCTTAACCATTTATTTCTTTAAAATCAAAAAATCAATTTTGACTTTTTAGAGTCCAAATTATTAGAGATAACTTCATATATACCCGTATCAAATCATATAAAATCGTATATGTCTACTTTAATTTATAAATATCATATTTACCCCTTTATAATATTTCAAAATATCACATTTAACCAAATTTTTAGTTTTATCATTGTAAAATATTTTATAATTATTTTAAATTTCGTTTTATTATAACAAATAACGTTTAACTTTATTACCCTTAATTATAACAATAATATTGATGACATATATATGAAATACAATCACGTCTTTTCGTATCATGAACTATGTTTCTCGTCAAGTCTGCCCTTCCACTCGCGTGATGTTTCCACCACTGGTTAGTGTGTTGAATGCAGTACGTCGTCATTTTTTTAATTCTTATTTATTTTGCGTTTTATTATTATTTAATACGTTTTTATAAATATTTATTATCTTTAAAACAACCCTTGTATATCACACGGGCATTAATCTAGTTGATTATTATAAGAATTATTAATAAACTTAGTATTTAGATTTAAAATATTTATATTATTATTTCATAGTTAACAAACTAGCATATCTTCACCACCACCCACCATCATTATCACCACTCATTAACACCCGCCACCGCACTATCCTTGCCACCATCGCCCCCACTGTCACCACCATCATCGCCACTACTCGACATCGCCATTTTCTTGATCTTGGAGGATGAAGCGGTACGTGGTTGAAGCGAAGTAGTTGGTGTCTGCGAGCAATTAGTGGTGACGTGATTGGTGGTAGTGATGGTAACAGTAAGTATGTTAGGCCATGCGTATAGCTCCTCGGGCTGGCCTCGGGTTGCTTTGGCTTCCGATCCCTAATGCCCTACGCCATCTCGGGTTGATATCATTTCTCTCTCCTCCGGTTTGGTGAAACCGAACAAGCCGAAGGTTGGGTGTCAGTTTTTTTTATTTTTTAATTTATTAATTTTTTATTTTTGCTTTGGTTTGTTTTATGAGTGAGTAAGAAGAAAGAAAATATTTTAGATTGATTTGTGTTGAAGGTTAAGCGTTACTAATGTTTTGAGTTGAGTTTAGATTGAAAAAAAAAAAAAAAACTTACAGGAGATATATGACTTTGGATTAGTTTGGATTCAAACCATGCCATATATATGGCCTTATAACTTTCACCTATACATCTATTTCAAACTTTTGCTTAGGTGGCTTTATTTGATATAGGTGAGTTTATTTTAATATTACTTAAAAAATCTTGTCATAAATGTACACGGCTTATTAATTTACATGTGAACTTATTTATTAATATTTAATTCACGTCTAATTATTAATTCATATGTTTCACTTTCAATCTCAATCGTTTTAACCCAAGAGCTCAAAACATTCCCCTATTTCTTATAAAAAAATATTTACCGTAAAATAAGTATAATATTTTTATATCATGGTTCATTTTTAACCAAAATTTACCTTTGTAAGTTGTTAATTACTACGAAAAGTTTCGTAAAACCGATTTTACTAAAACATATTTAAATTTTAATTTTATTTATCAAACAAATATTTTCCTTAAATTTATAGCGTCACCTTTGTTTCAGAAAAAAAAACTATCGTGATAAACCCTCCCATTTGTAGGAAGGACGGCTGAATGGCTGATCGAATATTAAGATTGAAGATCCAAAATCCATAATATTATTATTATTATTATTATTATTATTATTATTATTATTTTTGCATATGTATTGATGGGAAATAACAAGAAATTGATTCTCACATTAATTTAATTCTATAAATGTAGAATTTAATTAATTCCATACTGCAGTTTTAATAAAAAGAAGGGGAAAATAATGTATACACTTAGCAACATAGGTGTTTTTAGACTCACAAACACGTAAATGAGTAAATTATGAAATAAATAACATATCCCTAATTGAAAGTGCTTATGAGTGTAAAACAGCTAAAATAAATACTGCTAGAAGCATATATCATATATCGTAAACAAAAACATGCATATCCAACCCATATATGATTCTCTCTATTTTTTTCTTTCAAAAATAAATTGAACGAAATCGATACATTAATATGACTGTAAGAATAAAAAGACATAAATATAATTATATAATCTATTAAAATAGTACTAATAACAACAGTAATGAAACAAAACTGAAATAACTTGTTTTTTTTAATTAATTTTCTAGTTATTTTATATATTTGTGGTTTGTTTCTTTATATGTGTTGCGACTATCGACGGCAACGATTGATGAAGCGGCTAAATACCCGTCCATTTACATGGAATCTAACTGACTCTTCGTCCGTCCTTCCTCGCCGTCTAATAACAATCCTAATTATACCAACCTTTTCATTTTTGAACTAATAACACCTACGATTAATCGCGTTTATATTTAATCATTTGAATCTTATTCATCCTAGTCCGATACGAGTTTGTAACACGTTCATTCAGGGGCGGACCCAGGATTTTTTTTACCGGTAGCACCATATAATGCGAAAATAAAATTAAATATAATTGAGGGTGTGGTTCGGGTTTTTTCTCGGGTTTCCGGTTAATCGGGTCGGATTAACGAGGTTTCGGCTGTTGTTATGGTATTTCAAGGCCAAAATTTAAAACAAAACACAATTTATATGAATTGATGTTAACTAAAATGCTATCTTAAAGGTAAACTAAAGTATTTTAAATGTATAAATTGAAAGATTAAACTATTTCTTATTATTTTTTTTCAAAAAGTTTCATTTTTCCTTTTATTTTGGTGGCGCCACCGGTAGCACCCCGAAAATTTACCGGTAGCACCGTCTCAAAAAATCAAAATTTAACACTACGAACCGTAAAAAGACCGGTGTCCCGTGACCCCTCCCCAGATAACATAGGTCCGCCTCTGCGTTCATTTACATTATCACAAAACACAACTGCAACACGAGACAAAAGGCAATACATTTGAAAGCCAGATGACTTCGGCTATAACATTGGCCACCGCATGTGTTCGGAGTAATAGATGACCAAGAAATAAGATTGATACAGAATATGAACGTAAACCATACTCTAGAGTACCCCTTGAAGATAACGCAAGAGTTAAAGTAGTTGGAGATAATGACGACGATGATGATAACGACGACGGTGATGATGTTTATATTGTGGCTTAACTATAATAATATTTAAACATTGCTATAATAATATGATAACTCGGCTTAATCATAATAAATATAACCTAAAGATATAATGCAGCGATCAAAAAAAACTTTTATATTTTTCTGAGAAAAAAGTTTTAAGAATTAAAAAATAAAGCGTTAATTTGAGTATTGAAAAATTATTTATTCTGACTACTTATACTACCTTTCAACCAAATTATATAAAGAACATAACACAAAATATATAATTATGCTTAATCATATTTTTTATCTCAAACCTTATGTTCGTGTTCGTGTTCGTGTAATGTGCATTTGCTTACAATTTGTTTTGTAGCGTGATGATAAAGACACGAAGTTCTATGATGAATGAACAATAACATTGGTAACTCTAAAGTATTGTCCAAGTTGGAACGAAACATAAGAGTCATAATACCATCATTTCATGACTAATATTGTACTAGGGTCTGTTTTCGAAGGAACTAAAACAAGGTTTAACTCTAATATTGCAACAAGATCATGTTTCTAAGAACTTGGGTCTATTTTCATGATAACGTGATCATTTGGTAAAAAAAATAAAATACAATCATGTCACGACTGATATTGTACTACACTTGTAATCATTAATTTAGGACTACTTAAGGAATTTCTGAATAACCCACCCCCGGGGATCTTTCATTGACCAGTTTTACAGCCGACATGAAGACAACAAACCGTTTAACCACTGTCAAAAGACATGTGTCAGCGTTTGATCCCTAGATGTCCACCATTAATTCCATGTCATCAACTGTAACACTACCATCCCTGAAGCAGTTGCTAGGCGATCTTCCAGATACAAAAAAGAGGCATGCAACATCTCCATTTGATTTGGGTTATTGTATTTTAAACCCAAAAAGGTGATTGGTACTGTTATGATTCTTGCTTTTTATACCAATAATCATGGGCTAAAATTTCATTTACATGTAAATGTGATAAGCTTTAGAGCTTATAATACCATCACGTGCGTGGTTCTTGACAATTGGTATTGGTACGAACGTGGTTGGCTGTATTTATGAGTTTGTCCAATAATCACATGTAGTTGGGTTTGATGTATTTCCATGAATAAATTGTGCATGAACATGTTGACCGACTTTCTTTGTGATGTGTTGTTCGTTAATAAATACTCATCCAATAAATACAACCACTAAAGCAATTGACTTCAACCAGGCTTATAACCTGGAAGTATCTGGTGTTATGGAGTTGTACCCCTCCTAAGTTGTTGTGGGTTTAAATCTCATTATGAAAAATGGTGTAGATTTAGTAGTTATGTATGTTTGACATTCAGAAATAAAATTTTAACTTCAACCTAATATTTAAATGAATAGATAATTTGGTCAATACGATTCATCAGTTGTACCATGTTAAATGGGTCAAAACTTGGCCCAAACTTGTAAAACATATAAAGGCTCCTGCATCACCTTTATAAAAAAGTTGGATGATTGTAATAATAATGTAGTTCTAGCTATAACATGTACCATGTTGATTATTATTTTTTACCTAAATCTAGACAAAAAATTAGTGTTTATGGGTCAAGCAAGCTTAGTTTAAACCGTATAAAGTATCGCTAGTTTTGACCCATTATCAGTACCACCTCTAATCGTAACCGATCTTTTCCCACCCTTGAATTATCTCATTGACCCAGACCAACATCAAATTTCACAAAGGCAAAAGAAAAGGAAAAGGAATTCCACAGGAAGTAAGTCCAAAAGATCCCCCAGCATACTTAGTCATGAAAACATCAAGCTTCAGTAAATTAAGTTGCACTCTTAACATTCATTGAAACCAGAAAAGAAAGAAAAAACAAGTTTTTGAGCAACAATTCTTGAAGTTCTTCAGAATATTAATCTGGTCTTCATCTTAAACAAGAGATGTTGTGTTTACTCATATCATATGATGTAGGAACAGTTTTGATCTCCTGATGCACCATCAGATTTCACCCTCCTGTAGAATAACACGTAAGCAGCATTTGACTTGACAGCGTCTTCACTAATGGCTGAAACATGGTTATCATCAAAGTTGTACCACTTGTTCTCATTAATAAGCTGTGCATGCAACAAAAGTCACATTAATCTAGCAAGATATGTGCCAAAGATAAACCATAACTCAAATCGACACATTCATGAGCCAAAACTGCCACGTCTAGTAGAGGAAGTTATAAAATAGCTAAAATTTGTAAGTTTCTGAACAAACCTTCACATGTGCAGTATAGTGCCCACTTCCCATGTTGCCATAGTGATTGGCTAAGGCATAAAGTTCATATATTTGAGGACGAGAATTATTTTTGTTAGCGACATAATTGGTCAAGTCAAAGTCATGTAGGGGGAAGTTGACAAATGTTTCCAGTTTACTTTTCATGGTTCTGCTATACGAGAATCTTTTTAAATGAATCACAAGCACCTCCGGAAGCCTCCAAAGATCCAACTTTTTACTTGCTTGCCTTTGCTCTTTGCACTCGGGGCAGAACCTAAACAAAATCATGTCGGATAACATTTATAAAACTAGTGAAAAACCGAAGAAAGCAAAAAATATTAGCATATGATTAAACAAAGAACACTGTACTACGCTTGAGGGACAACTGAGAGCATCATATACTTTATTCCTTTTGTGCTTTATTTTGAGGGCGAGGAAAAAGATATAATAACTCTATCCCAAGAATAATAGTAGATATGACACTAATAGAGATGGCCGTTTCGACCCATGTACTTAAGATGGGTTAGGTGCATAGAGTATCAAACTCAGTGGAGAAATAATCCACCTCTAGTAATTTACCATAATTTTGAAAATCTTAGAGAAATAAATAAATCTTGTGG
Organism: Pulicaria dysenterica; assembly: GCA_947179395.2. Taxonomy (NCBI): domain Eukaryota; kingdom Viridiplantae; phylum Streptophyta; class Magnoliopsida; order Asterales; family Asteraceae; genus Pulicaria; species Pulicaria dysenterica. The sequence continues at coordinate 75,254,505 of OX359292.1, read as the reverse complement.
ACCCTCGCCATTACTGTCAACTTCTTTGTAAGGTCATAGTCAGAAAATAGGTAATCTCAATGGAGAAATAATCTTTCTCAAAGGAGTGGTAATTTTCATGAGGTAGAGGGGGTATTTGAGAACTAGAGGTGGCAGTTTCGACTCATTAACTTATGAATGAGTGGATTTGGGCTATCACTTATCTCAAATGGTTTAGGACAAATGGACAATAAAAGAAGCTATAAAGGAAACGGAGGAAATTTGAAAATCCTCCAAAGTCTATTTTCAATGCATAAAATCTCCCAAATTAATTCATTATGAAATAGAGTATTATTGAAAAAAATAAAGTATCAGATTTGGCAGTCATTATTTATTAAAAAAAAAAGTAAATCTTGGGACAAAAGTGCCTCCGCCCTGCCCATTTTACCACATCTATTAAAATATTTGAAAAGGAAAAGCTAACCACATGTCTTCAGGCACTAATGGCTCCTCACGTAGGAAAGCTTCAATGCACGCATACAAAGACAAAGGTTTAACACAACTTTTCTTCATTCCATGTCCATTTTTGAAAACTTCGGGTAAATTTTCCAAATATTGCAACTCGTATTTTTTCATGAGCTCTGCTGACCAATAAATAGAAAGTACCACCGACGATGAAGATGAGAACAAAGTTATGGTTTTCTCTTCCCCAACCGAAATATCAATCGGTTCATTGTTTCCATCAACTAATTTTAATGGAAGTTTGGCTAATGGATCACCATTTTCCTTGGAAGGTGGATAATCTTTTGCACTAGCATTGGTGACAAAAGGTGGGCCCGATGCTGTTGATGATTCAATGGGAGCAGAGTTCTCGGGTTTTAGCATGGGAGATAGCATTGTGTGAGCTATCAGTTGTATGTCACCACTTGTAATAGTTGCATCACTAGAAACTGGGAAGACAAATGGCGTTCCATAAGCCTTCCATGTTGTTGTGCCCAAGGCATTGCTAGCTTCCCTAAAAAAAAGAAAAAGAAGAAACGAAGAGGGAAAAGTTCAATATGTAGAAGAACCTTTTATAAACAAACAATATAACTACAAATAAGCAGCAGCAACAACCACCACCACCATACCCAATCCGACCTAAGATGGGTATGGGGAGGTAGGATGTAGACAATCATACCCTACCCAAGAGTAGAGAGACTGCTTTCTTAAAGAAAAGGACAGATAAGCAGTAATCAATAAAATCTAGAGGTGGAAAAACGGGCGGCTGGATGGATGGGTTTTAGCTTGGGTCAAAACAGCAGGGCAGGATTCAACTGACCAGCAAATAACTTTTTTCACCATCTTTAAATAGCTAATTTGATAAATTGCTACCAAAGAGAGAACAGATAACTAAACTAAACCCTTGACAACTTGGTCAAAATTGTCACCTTGAATCAAAACCAAGGAAAAAGTGGAAAAAGCAAGTACAACTGTAGAAAACAAAAGGTAACTCTATAATGTATATGAACATTGCCAAGTGACAAAAATTCAGGTTGGACTTGTTGGGCTGTTTGGATTCAAATATTAAAAAGAGAAAAAAGCACCTAAGTAACATTGATAGTAGGTTATATACACTTGACTTTTAAGCCGTTTGCTCCATTCCTCCTTTAACGAACTCTTATTATTTGCCCATTGAGATGACACATCCCAAATCAACCCATTTATAAGTAAATGGGTCAAATTGTCACCTCTAACTCCATTATAACGTTCAAGAACTACAACTTCACCCTGAAACTCTGAAAGCAAGAAAAAAGTTGTCGTCCCGCTAAAATTGCGTATACACGCTTATTATCATTCTAAAGTAGTCACATTTTCTATTTAGATCTGTATGTAAACATAATTCTGTATATCTCTCACTAAAAGAACTGAATGAGAACAGTAGATTGCATGCCACACTAAGATGAAAAGAAAAAAAACGTATTTTCTTGTGCTTCATAGTTGATAATGTCACTTGACAAATAGGAGTCTAAAAGCCTGATACCATTAAAAATGAATAACAGGATAGCGGTTTAGCAGCAACTAGAGGTGGCAATTTCAACCCATATATGTATGGCTTGGTCGATTTGGATCATCAAAGACCTCTAAAGGGGGTAGATAAAAAAATTAAACTAAAAACAGTCAACGGGTCAAAAGTCACGCATCATGTATTCATAATTACTAATCATATTTGTCACACTAACTATTTATATTAAAAAAATATGTGGGAAAAAAAGTGGTTCAGATCAACCCGACAGGACCCGTAACAGAAAGTTGCCCGTTATTCCGTTACCTGTTAGCCAACCGGCCCCTTTTTCCAACTCTAGAAGGAGCCATCAATAGAATATATACTTGTGTATCAAGAACTTACAGGTCTTCACGACGATTCACAAACTGGAGATATCGAGCATTCTTCATTAACTTTGGAATCTTGTAGGCAGTAAGACGCCCATCATCCCTAACGACAGATAATGACATTAAAGGGTCTTCCAAGAACCGGTGTACCGAGTGATCTTTTATCTGAAAAACACAATTCTTTACTAAGAATAACACAGGTACATGTAATTTAAAATAATCAGTGTGCAGATTTGGACCCCTTTATGGGTATGAGTCAAATTGGGTTATAACCTTTCTCTAAGAGGTCAAATAAGCTCAAAGTTACCCAAAACATATTCGAAGTGCATAAACCCTCCTACATCGTTTTAGTAACAATTTAAAAACAAGTAGACTGTTAAGTGTTAACATAATACTAAAGGTTAGAAATCAGTTTGAAAAGACAAAGAAATAGGTCAACGCAACCGCAACCGGCCCGTTTTGACTCATTACCCAACCCGCCCATCTAGCCACCTCTAGCATGCCCCTCAAAATCAATAACAAAAGAAAACTAATATATTATTCACCTCTGCCAACAAGATCTTCTCATTTGGTTTCAATGAACAAGCATTGCCAAGTGCTTGTATCAAGTCACTTAAACACCCTGATTTTGGTACAGTTATTGTGCATGTAGCAGGGATCACACTCCCATCACAGCTAAAAACCGTCACCGTCATCATACGATGTGTGGCCGATTGAAGTGGCAACGAGAGATACATAAACGGATCAAATGTTACCGAGATTTTATCACATACAGGACAAATCAAAGTCGATTTGTACTGGCCCTGTCAAAGATGGCAAATAGAAGAAATAATTATATACAAATCTGTACAAGCTAGTAGCATATAGCTTGGCAATCTTAGAGATGCCAATTTCAGCTCACTTACTTATGAATGGATTGACTCGGATTTTGTCTTATCTCTAACAGGTCAAGTGGGTAGGGTATTTTTAAAACCTTTAAATCGTTTTGTTAGAAGTAGTAGCTTATCATTGAAAATTTCGAATACAGCTTTTCTCAATTGTCATGGTTAAATTATATCTAACGGGTCAAACTAGTATTAAACATGAGCTTATAAGGAAACATATCAAATGGGTCAATAGGTCAAAAGTCCCTAAGTGTTTTTTAATGCATAAAACCTCCAATCAAATACCTATTTTTTTAAAATAACCAGATTCTTTTTATATAATATAGATTTCCTTAACCATATTTGACACACAAGTGTCAAAAAAAAGTTCGGGAAAAAGTGTTTCAGGTCAACGCTTCTGCCCTGTTTCAGGTCCATAAAAAAATGACCAGTTTCACCCATTACCCAACCCACCAAAACCTCCCATTTTGCCACCTCTACTAGACAGTATATTTAAAATCAAGATTAAGCATACACGTCCATATATTAACAAATAGTGATGCCTAGCATTATAAACACTAACACTAAAAGATGTGACAATAAGTTAAAAGGCATACTCACCTGGCAGACGTCCACAACAATTGAATCATTTCGAGAGATATGGTTAGCCCAGTACTCATCAGCAACTTCTTCATCAGGTCGGCCATCAGCATCACTAGACTTGATATATGGCTTCTGTTTGACACGGTTCAGATCTTCATGAAGTCCATCCAACAAAAAAGCAAGAAGTTCCTGACCCACAAAAAAAATATTATTCATCCAATGTGTCAACCTCAAGTCACGAAAACTTTACACGTAGCACTACAAACCTGAGAATCATGTTGCTTGTGTCCACCAAATTGTGGTGCAAAACGAGCAAGCTTAGCTTTAAATGCCCGTGGAGCAAATGCAGCCCGCCCTGGGCCCCACAACCTCCTAAGCAACTCACCAAATGACATAGCAAGCTCACCCTACACATCAACATTCAAAATTTTACCCTATAAACAATGTTCTAGCAAAGACGATCCAATAACTATTGAATGGACCTTTAAAAGCATGATAGAATAGTTTAGATTTGTAAAAATACAAGATGGAAGTTCATTTTGGTTAACTTTCAGATAATTGCTTGTGAGTTACAGTTGAATTGGTTCAACAATAGTCTCAATTTTCAAGACCTTAAACAACTCTCAAGTGATCATGTGACTAAAACATAGAAAATTGGAGCACTAATTTGTGGCAATTTCAACCCATTTACTTTGTGTATAGGTCAATTTGAGTGGTGATTTAATCCCAAAGACGTTGATTAATAAAATTTAGCCAAAAAATTGGATTGAAAGCCATCCAAACTCCAAAGTCCTTTTTAATTCATGAAACCTCCCAAATCATTTTTGTTCAGGTATTTTGATAATTATTGTAATAATATTTGTATTCATTACCTGACATATTGATTATTTTCAAAAAGAAAAATAAAACAATGGGAAAAAAGGGGTTACGACCAGAAGTTCCAACAAATAGTATAAAAGACCCATTTCAAACCGTGGGACCCATTTTAACCCGTCACCAAACCAACCATCTTGCCACCTACTGGTTTTGAACCAAGAATTTTGAGGGGATGGTAAGATAAAGAGGTCAGCAACTTGCAAAAAGTATGCAGCTCTCTGTTTTTTGTAATAATTTTTGTGGGTTAGAACTGAGACATACCTCCATGCCTAGAGGATTTTGCCAGTTTATCTCTTGATGGAAATCTCCAATGAAAAATCTAGCAAATTCGGGTGTATGAACTAGGCATTGTATTGCACTGTTCATGAAGCAGGTATTTCCAAAATTTAGCAATCCAATAAGACCGACACAAGAACCTCGCGTACTAACACCAACTGACATGCGTCCCTTGTCTGTTGCAACAGACAAGTCCTGAAATCGTGACAGTTCTGAGTTGTCCCCTCTAGAAGAACTGTCGTTTGTTTGGGAACCTCCTGCAATTGAATGGTTCATTCTAGAAGGTTCTACAACTGGTAATGGACCGTTCCCTGAAGAATCATCCACTTGAACCACAGTTGTGTCATTGTCACTGCGATCAATGACTTCCACCAGAATCTGAATGCACCGTATTCGCAAATATTATTATTATTAGTATAAATCTAGTTAACAAGTGAAAATTCATAGACAGATTTAAGTTGCATCTTGGAGGATATATAACTCAATTTGCTTAAACATATCAAGATATACCAAGGTAAGTAACTCAATATGCCAACGATTCCAGAATAATTCCAACAAATTTCACCATTTTACAATCTATAAGAAATAACTTTGTTTGGATGACAAAGCTTAAGGTTTGACTTTAATAATCAACTACTTCGAGTAGCTTTCAAAACAAGTCAAAGTTTCTAATAAAGCATTCTCCTTCTACCCTTGTTAATTGTGCTTAGCATTTGGGTTTTTTATGTGTATGCACTTTAATGTCGTTTACACTTTTCAGCTCAGCTAGACCGACTTTTGCCAAACACTTCCAAGCAACTACAGATAATTTTGCCAAACATACCCCACATACAACTTGTGTAGCACATTGATGTGTATGAAGTGATTCCAAACCAAGAAACGTTATTTTCTTATGTTGTTTATGACACATTAAATGTGTACCAAAATCTAAGCAAACTCACATCCTGATCCATTTGTATGTTTGCATCATCAAGTGTTTTATTTAGGTCATTCAACAAACCATGTTTTCGATGGCCATAGTAATCCCAAATGTGTACCTAACAGAGTGAAAAGAAGAAAAAAGAAAAATTAGGAGACAACTATTATAAAAGCATAATAAAGAAGATGAATAATTAATATAAGACATCATTTACTTGATCTGGATTCAGATCAAAGATCTCACAAGCCTTCCTATGTAGTTCTCCGATTGTTTCCTGTTTCACAAAAGGAATGAGAGGAATATTTGACGCATGCAGAAATCAGTTAACTTGGAGGTGGCAATTTCATCCCATTCACTAAAAAATGGGCTGATTTGAGTAATGTTTGAAGTCCAAGTCCAATTAATTGGCTAAAATGATAAGAGTCGAGCACGTCAACCAGATTGATAGTCGTTCAAATGGTTATGTGAATGTTTGTTACTTCCTAAATCAATTCATTCAAACAAATCGTATATTATTTGAATAATATAGTTATTGTACTAATATTCAATACATTAACAATTCAAAAATAATAAAAAATCTGTGTGGGTCAATCTGTTACCCAACCTGCCCAAGCTGCCAATTATGCCATCTCTAGTGGTTCTCTTATAGTGAACAAAGCTGTACCTTTCTGCTCATTTTGATGGTGCCCTGGTCAGCCCTTGGCATCAAATGAAGTTGAAGGCGTAGAGGATAAACTTCAACGGTTAATTCCGTTCTCGATGAGCCACGAGTTATAACTTTTCGAGCCAATGTGGGACCCCCACCATACCTGCACCCCAATAATCACTTCCTCATTTAAATTGAATCATATAAAGATCTCATTTTGAAGGGATAATAAGACTTTAAATATCTTATTTTCCTAACTTTAGTGGGATAAAAGATTGCTTATACTGCTAGTATTAAGATTTAGTTCAAATAACTAATACTCATGTTAAAACCATTCAAGAAAAGGAAAACCAAAACCCATGTTAAAACAGCTCCGGTAAAACCATCTACCCTTGTCATGAAAGTTTTCTGCTTTTTTGTGCCATACATCAGATAAGATGACATTAGAGGTGGCAAGATGGATGGGTCTAGCGGGTTGAGTAACTGGTCAAAATCGTCATGTTGACCCACAAACCATTTACTATACAAAATTTCTTATAAATAGTAAATTTTGTTAATTATGATTACAAAAACAATATTGTTACAATAATAATTTAAATATTTGAATAAAACGATCTAGGAGGTTGTGTGCAATCAAAAAATAAACTTTGGCTGACTTTCAGCCCTTTAGGCCTATTTGACCGGTTTCCCCTAAATTTTAACCTCAACCCTTTGGAGATAAATACGTAGCCCAAATCAACCCATTCTTAAGAATGGGTCAAGATTGCCACCTCTAATATTGAGGATGTGAAAGAAAATAGCCATGCAAGTTCAAACTAACCATACAAGAAACTGATTCCATATATTTTCAGGGACCAATATGTAATGAGTACCCTCGACTAATGTATCATGGAGCTCAAAAGTTGAATTCTCCGCTGATGATTTACAGATCAAATCAGAATTGTCAATGCACGTTGGCCTCTGCAAAGTAGTTGAGCTGCCAGAAGGCCCAGAACCCTGATGCTCCATAGATGACCCCTCGCTTGTACTTACTGTCGGATTCTGATTAACAAATGCAGACCAAGTTCGCCACCATCTGTCAAAAAATAGTATAAATTTACTGCTACTGATGAAATAATGGAACAATGATACTTTGATCAAAAGAAATGAATAAGCATGAAACAGAGGAATATACAACTGACCACTGCTAGTCAAATAATATTAAGGAAAAAACAAAATTGATTGAGATGTTAAAATGAGTTCACTTATTACTACAAGTCTTTTAAACATTATATTATAGAAACTACTCATTCTAAAACTTAATCATTAAAATCTTCCTAGTTCTCATCTCGATCAAATTATATAAAAAAAGAAAAGAAAATCTATAAAAGCTTTAATGCTTTGCCTACCAACTTATAAAGTGCATTATTGCTATAGCAAATTCTCTGCATACATAATTTCTAATTTCCTTACTATACTGCCCACTTTAAACAGATTTAAAGCTTGATTCCTCCATTTATGAAATTTATGTTCCCCAATTCCACTAAATTGATATCTTAGGAGTTGACATTGAATGTGGATCCCCTGGATCAAGATGTAACATATAATTTTATAGATCTGCATAATATTAGATTTTATACCACAAATACATGCTTGAGGATTGCAAGATGATGTAAATTTGTGATCTCCTAAAAAACTACCCACTTGCACTTCTTCCTGGACTTAAAACAAACAAGTTCAATACATAGAATATATCAGTTCCAAATTGCACACTGGATTATGTGATAAAGTACCAGAACATCAAGCTGAAATGCATAAAGCCTAATGAAAGGATTAACAGATTCGATCATCATCTAAAACAAGTATGTAAGAATCTACTAGACATAAACTTAAACCCTTACATATTTAAACCATCTACATTTTACCGGAAATGTGTCAAGAAGTACGATCGCAGCTCAAAGAGTCTATATATACAAAAGACACATGATTCACAAGATACGCGTATATATGTACTGTGATTACCTTCTAGAAATTAAACAAAAGGTATCGCCTTCTTTTGCTAGAACTTCACCTTCCCGAGCCAATTCCGCAATCATTCGTCTTTCTTGCTCTGGTGATCGCTCAGGCAAACTACCATTCGTCGTTGTAATCTCCATCAAGCCCAGATTTCACTAAGATTTTCGAGCCAATGGAGAGGATTCTCTCTAAAAAGGGTGTAAAGCTTTGAAGAGGCGGTGTTTATTTATACCCCAGATAAACCCTAGTTCACTACTCCCTTCATAGCTAAAAATAACATAATCACGGCCCAAATTTGCTTTTGAGAGTCAATTAGTTATATTATAACTTAATAATTCAAAAGAGCAAGTTTTCTTATATATTACCAACCCAATCTTACAATGAAAGATGACAATGTACTACAAAAATAAAAGATTTTGAGACTAGAACACTAGGAACTACCATGTTAATTTAGAATTTGGCATTAGAATGTTTGAGATATTAAAGACATTAATATGGACCCTTATTTTCCTTTTTTGATGGAGAGACTTTATGAATAATACTCTTACCTCATGAAAATTGAAACAACTAGCCCCATAAACATATTAGTAAAGGTGTTCTATTACAGATTAAAATATAACATACTCTAACATTATAGTTCCCGAGGTCCAACCCAAATGGCCTACTCTACAAAATATAACCTAAGCTCATAAGCTTTTGTTATGACCCAAGCCCAAAGCAAGAAGCTAGCCCAAATAACCTCCAAACAACTAAAGCCATGGGAGCTTATTAGTAGCCAACTACCAATGGCTCACATTAAACTCCTAATTAATCATAACAACAGATTTATGTGCAAAATTACCTCAATCTTAACAAAATAAAAAGAAAAGGTGTTTTAAAATGACTCGGCTTTCCACTTAAAGTACATATTACCAACTAAAATCAAACCATGTAGGATTCATATTGATGACACATAAGTACTAGGCAACATTAGCTTGTAAACTTACAATGCATCTAGTTTATTGTGCAGGCAAGCTCCTACCCGACCACCCTTATTATATCATAGTTTAAACATTAAAGCGGATTGTTTATTAAAAAAATTATTATTATACTACCCACAACAATGTACTCTGAAAATAGAACTCTTCAAAAGCAAAACAGTAAAACCAGACAATTCTAACTGAAGCAACGGTTTCTATTAGAATAATCATAAGTAATAGTCCCTCCATCTCATGGAAATCAAACAAGTGAACTACATGCATAATAAACAAATATATTGCGAACCGATATAATTTCGTACATACTTTTGTGATGATGACTATGAGACTATATATATATATATTTATATATATATATATATATATATATATATATATATATATATATATATTATAGGGGAAGGTTCGAGTACCGCGTGAACCAATCTTGACTCTTGATTAAAATAAATCAAAGGCCAATATAAATGACGGCTCATTAATGAGGGATAAAGCCTCGCTCTTTAATGATTAATGATGGCTCACCCGGACACAATTCACGGTTGGGAAAGAATATAAAAGACCAAAATACCTCTATTAATATTAATGGTGGTTACAAATAATACTAGCGGTACTCGCAATAAGAACGGTTGTCAAAAGAACTTCTCCCTAATATATATGGAAAAGTTCAAAGGAGAAGTGTTTTTCTTATATATACATATAAGAAAGAGAGAGGTTGGTTCATACAGAAGCGTTTCTAGCCACTAGTTTTTATTAACTGTTTTTACAATTCAAAAGGATAATGAGGTCTTTTTACTATGATTCTAATTTATTAATGTTATAAATTAATGTAATTCTTATAATCTCTAATTTCTTTATCTTCTTGATTTAAGTTTTTTCAAACTATGATCATATATTCTATTTCCTAAAGATATATATAAATTTTGTGCTTGTATATCAATTGTAGAAACTGGCATTCAGCATTCCAAAATGAAAGTTTTGCTATTTCCATACAATGGAGGAAAGTGAATACGTTTTGAGTCTTGTGTAACTTCACTATCAGTTAGATACTTAATTTGTGTTTGATTTTAATATTAGAAATAGGGATTCAAAGAATTCTTAAATAAATATAATTTCTCTCGTAAACTTCCTTAGCTTATTTTTATATCTTTCTTACAATAGCCACCTTTTCTTTTTATACAAAAAGTGCCACAGATTAATATTTAATAGGAATGTTCACTAAAAAAATCCAAACCTTTTAGGCAAGTTATCAAGAACATAACCATATGTGGGAAAAATGCAGCTACAGGTTGCCAATAAGATCTACATTAAGACTAGTGCACTTGAATTAGTGGCACAAAGCCACAAACCCAAAAAGATATCATATAGGCTTCAAGGCTCCTAGGAGTTAAAAGATACAGTTACTCAACCAAATGTTAGTTATGGACTTATCGGACTCTGTAAGTTAGAGAGAAAACAGAAACACATATATAGCAGCGATAACGTTTTAAATAGCACATATGACTAGTGATAATTGAAAAAGAAGACTAAGAGAAAAATCAGAAATAGCATAGGCTAAAAGAAAGTAATCACAAATTTCGGGATAGTCATCAAAGTTCAATTGTGAAAAATTCATTCATATATACATATATAGTATAACTTCAAAGGTTTTAAATTTTTTGATTATGTTTTCCCCAAAATTGCTATCTTAAGATTTAAAAATAGGATGAAATGAAGTTCTTAAATATTTATATATGTTACATTCATTCATACAGAAGCATATTATACATCTTAAACCATAGAACTTCAAAGATGAAGCACTTCACCTTATCTCAATCCATATCCTTCAATGGTCTAGCTTTAGAATATATCAAATTCTGAATAGTTGTTTAAGTACCCAAAGAAACTCCTACAAAATAGCAAATTCATCTCATCAAGCCCCAGATTCACATAATGATCATCACTAAACCACACAAGTAATCTCAATTTCTCTAAAGAATTGGATACTAAGGCCCTATTCTTTCAAAACCCCTAAATTCAACCAAAAAAGGTATCAGATAATTCAATCATCAAAATAAAAAATGCTCCTACCGTGCCATAAGAATGAAAATTGCTGCCACTAATCATTAAAAACTTTTCATATTCTACAGTTAATATTTCTTATTTGCCTATAGATACAAATACTAGACAGCACCACTGAATAATACTTGTTATAATCCAATCCAATGATATTAAAACATATTATGATAATTATTATTACCTTTGATTGATGATACAGAATGTATCGCCTTCTTTGGCTTGAGCTTCGCCGGCCATTGCAATGTCTCTCATGACCAGTCTTTCTTCCTCCGGCGAAAGCGCCGGTGAAGTAACATCCATCATCAAAACCTCAGTCATGCCTTGTTGAGTAGTAATTCAATGAAAAGAGGCTTTGTATTCATAGTTTGAAGCCGGTGAAACTGAAACCTCCTTGACATGAGAAAGATTTCCAGGTTGCTGTCACTCGGAATCGGTGGTATGACGCTCTTCACTACGAAGTCCATTTTTAACATTTTCCTACTTTTAGAATCAATCAAATAGTAACATAAATTATTTAGTTATTTGTTATTTCTTTTATGGGAAAAAAATACGGTTCTGTTTGTTTACAGAAATGGAAAAGAAATAAAATCAAAATTTTTGTTGTATTGTGTTTGGTAAAATTATTTCCGAATGAAATCTCAGGTTTGTTTACCTTTTAATCAATCAGTTCAGCGCTTTAACGTTGAATCGGAAAGATTTAGAGGTTTTTTGTTAAAACATAATGATTAAACACCGAATGATTATGTGGTCTGAATAATTTAAAAGCTCTGAATAAATCTGATCTAAATATGACATGTTTTTGATAAATGTTCTGATTGAACAATTTGAATGATACAAATTATATTTTTAATCTTAATGGTGATGTATTAAATTATAAGATATGATATAATTGTTTAACAACACAACATATGAAAAAATGAGTATTAGGGTAAAATACTTTGTGCTTAATGATTCATAATGTACTTTAAGGTAGAATGATTCAACAACGTTCTTCTGTTTCATTCAGCACAATCTTCAGAAGCAGTAATCAAACACGTTGAATGTTGAACGAAAGAAGATATTCATGACACCAATATAAACACGACACATTGTAAGGATCGAACTTGAAACCTTAACAAGAAATTGTTAAAAGATGCAGATAACAGAAACAAGATAAACACGACACTAAGATATAACGTGATTCGATCGTCAGGATCATGACCTACGTGTACGGACAAGAACCAAAGACTCTTTTTTATTAAACTAACCATATTTATAAATATCACCTAAAAATACACAAGTTAAATTACACTAAACCCCTAGCTACAATATTTATAATAAACTAAAAATCAATTGATGTACAAGATAAGCCACCAAACAACAATATGAATTTCACTTATTTGTTGTCTCCATGCCGTGTTCATGATGCAACCTCCTAATTTTTCCTCAACTTCACTTTGTGAGGATATTGTTTCACGGCGTGCCACATTAAGTTCACCAAATCCAAATTTTGGATCTCATACTTATCTTGTTCAGCACCCAATTTCCACACCGCATACCAATTTTCAATCAGAATCCAGTTTTACAATTAGTTGCGCTAATTTCAAATCATACCTAATTTTATCTTTTAAAAAAAAAAATCTTTAGTAGTATATAATTTACAATTAATGAATAAAACTTTAGAAGAAATTAACAAATAAAAGGGGTATTATGGTATTTTAAAATGACCAGAAACTATCTCAGAGTAATACATAAAGTTCAGAGATCGTGAATGTAATAAGTATGAAAGCAGACTAAATATGCAATTCACTCGATATTATAGAATAATAAAATAATATTTTGCAAGAGTAACCTACTTATTAATAGTCATACGTGGACACTTTAAGAGTTGCTTCAATTATAGAATAGTTGGATAATCTCCGGGATTAGGATAACTGCTTTATGTGATAAATTAATGACAAAGAGATCTTGTAAACTCGTTATAAATAGTTTACTTGATTTGATTATGAGTTAAAGTTACTGTATATAAAAAACGTTTTCCCAATGTTCTAATATGGTCTATAATTTTTTTTGTCAAATATACAAATCTAGTTTACAAACGTTTCACTATGCCTCTTAATATTCACAAAATGTGTCCTTATGTTTACAAAAACGTTTCATTACATGTAACACCGGGTTTCACGAGCTTAAAATCAAGAATAAGTTAAAATTTTAAATTATATTTATCGAAGTGCAGCGGAACAAAGCACTGGTTATAGATATAAAGGGTTGTTAACCGACTTGGCAATTATAAACAACAAAACCAAGTATCAAAACGAAACCGGTATTACTGTACTAAAAACCGACCATCGGATCACAAACAAATAAAACAGCAGAGTGTTCCAAAAGAGTTGAATACAATTTCCCACAAGTACCCGCCTCACCAAGCTGCCTAATCTTTACCTGTGAAAATAGTAAATCATGAACCGGTTAGCTACACTAGCTAGTGAGTACAGATTTGCACATAAATATCAATAAGTATGCAGTCAAATCTCAGGAAAGCACACAAGGCTATCCTATCATATTGCGGCACGCCAAACATGTCAGCAGGAGTCGTGTCTTGCAAGGTAGCGAGCCCCGCTCAACAGCCCTAACTGGGGAATCAGCCACAACCAATTGCCCCAGTGGGGGAGCGAAGAGCAGTCCACGTGGTGCACTCTGTCTATCATGCTGGTTCCCGCCTAAGCGAAGAACCCAGTTCATATTAAGGAACGGCGGCCTGCAGAACCTTACCCAAGCGTATACTCATGAGTACCGTTAGTTCCCCAATTCATAGCCCCTAAGGACCCTGGGAACCCAGCCAGATATTATCACCCGTCTACCTGACTGACCTTAATCGTGTTGGGAATTGTTTGTACAGCCCCCCGAGTGTCCGGACATACTAACATATACAAATAGTTGATCCTGTTAGGATCCAGTTAATGCGCGCATATAATCACACCAATTAATATCTTTCATGCTGATAAACAAACATGTAAGTACAATTCTACCATATTATACACTTACCACATAATTTCTGACTCGAGTATTCTCTTACTTTTATAGCAATTCTAATCAAAATAAACATGGTACATCATATCATAACACACCTTTGCATACGTACTTAGAATCACCAATACACGTCTAAAACATACAATGGTTAGCACTACTTACTGAGCCTCATGGGAAACCGGTACTCACCTCGAGATTACAGGAGGCAGATAATGTTGGGAATCCCTAGAGTCGTCCGAATCACCTAACACAGTAGGTATAGATTTAAACACCACTTAGTATAAACTACATTTGACTATTCTAACAACTATCTCAATCAAAAGGTCAACATGGCTTCTGACAGCCTCCTACGGCCGCAGGAACATGTTCCTACGCCCGCAGGATGTCTTTCCAACACGTACTACGGCCGTAGTAGATACACACTACGCCCGCATAAAGTGTTCCCAAGAAACCATGTCCTACGGCCGTAGGGACCACTCCCTACGCCCGTAGTAGGTCTTCTTTGGGTAACTACGGCCGCAGGTTATGTACCTACGCCCGTAGTATTGCTTCCATCACCCATAGGTGGTAATCCTCTTGGACATGATCCTACGGCCGTAGCAACCATTTCCTACGACCGTATTAACACTGACAAGCTCCTACGGCCGTAGAAACATTCTACTACGCCCGTAGGAACATCATTTACAGTATGATCTTGCTCTGTTCTAGCACAGCAGCTGTTTCACCATTTTTTTGACTCAAAATCCAACTTGAATCCGTATTTAAGTGTTTATACTTTGTTTCTAACATATATATGAACCTACTAACACGATTTGGACATGAAAACAACACAACAACACATCTAAACCTTCAAATAGACACCACTCACACATGAACACCAAGAACTAGGGTTTTTTAACAACAAAACTTACTTGAAGAAGGTGATTTGCAGATGTAGCAACAGAATTAAACACTAAATTCTTCTGCACTGAATTCTTCTTGCAACTTAGTCTATTACTTGAATTTCCAATCAAATCTTCAAAGAGTGTAAGGGTGTAGATGTTCACGTACGTATGTATGTGTGTGTGTTTCTAACTTATCCAGGGGATAAGAATAAGTCAATAGGCCGACTTATGGTCTAATACTCCCTCTCGGATATTTTGTTCTCCTATTCAACTTAAAACACAACTTAGGGTTATCCGTTTCAACTAACGGAGATATCTACGGAACCATAACGCGAAACCATTTAATATTTTATCACTTTTGCATATTAACTCTAACTTTCATATAACACCTCATATATCCACTTTAACTAACTAAAACATAAACAATCACTATAATATATATATTTAAAGTCAAGGTACAACCACCTGAGCATGCAGTACAACTAAGTACTACTAGGCCCATTTTGAGGATGTTACATTACGTCCCTTGTTTTTTACACATACGAAACACTTTTGTAAACATTGATAAATACATGTGTAAAAAAATTTCATGTACAATATTAGAGATTGAAAAAACATTCATTGTCTACAGTAACTTTAATCCTTTAATTAATATAAGAATTAATAGAATTTTGTATTCTAAATTGACAGCAACAATATCACCAAATCTTGTAAAATTGATGTACGTGAAAGGCAGTGATATATAGATACCGACTTCTTCGTTTATTTGTTTAATTAACGAATTTGAAAAAACAACAAATGTAACAAAAGGTATATTTAGAGTTTGAGAAAGCGATGTGTATACCTTTTTGAGTTTGTAAAAACGTGCGTCATGTATCTTGGTGGAACATAAAGGTTTCCCATCTTCTCTAAACATAAAGGTTTCCATATTTTTAAGTGAAACATAAAGAGGCATGATTTGTTAAAATCAACCAAAAGGGTGTTCGTTATTCCGGCCTATTTTGATAAGTTCATTTCTTTCGGCTTATTTTCTTATGTCAAATCATAATAAACTTCAAAAAATAAACCGAAAGAATAAGCTTATTATGAAATAAGCCCTTCATAACCTAAATGCTCTTCAGATATTGCTTAAAGATGAGGAAATAATGTGGCGTTCCTTACCATGTAATATTGCGATAGTGTCATAGATATTTACAAAAAAAACACTCGCTTACCATCATCAAACGATCCTTTCGTTATTGTCGGGAGCGAAATCACGTAAGAATGCATGAATCATGATGTTCATGAACATCAACACTTTAATCTCAACATAACCTTAATTAACTTGCTTCCATCCTACCACAATTTACAGAATCTTCTACACACGTATTCACAAGCATCTAACACGAAAACACAAGCAACCTGTAAAAAAAATCTAGACGATATTTCGACAAGTAACTGGACATGACAACACCATCATCTCCAGGTTTGAAGTAAAAAACCAGCTGCTGCACCTAATTGATCCTATCAGAGTCATAAAGATCAAAGAGAGAAAAGAAAGGGGTCATATTAAGGTGCAAAGGTGCCGGCTTTTTCCTGTCCCAAAATGTATCAAGATTTTTTCTGCAAAGATGAATGGGGAAGCATGGAGTTGGTGAGTTCCTCATTAATCTTCACAGGAAGAGGTGGCATCTGCTTCATTATCTCCGGCATGTCATTTAAGCTGTAATTAGAACCACAGTTACATAAACATTACATGAATCAAGATTTTGACTGAAAAATAAACAATTTTATGGAAAACGAAACACTATAGCCGCTGAAAATTACAGAACATAAGTCTGCAATGGTTAATTTGAGTGTTGTTATATGATTAGTAATTGCGAGTTGGTATCAAGTAATGTTATTTTTTAACAGCAGTTTAAGGGAGGATCAAGAGCTGATAACATACTCGTTCATGATTGAAAGAATATTATTACGCGCTTGGCAGAAGAGATTTATGTTCTCATGCACCTGTCACAAAATAGAGTAGAACATCAATAGGGTTAAGATAGATGTTTGGCTGAACTGTAAGTAAACTTTTGTTGCCACCTAGAAGTTGCAAAACGGTCAGGTTGGTTATCGAGTCAAAACGGGCATATTTCAAGGTAGAAACAGTCAAGATTGGGTTGACCCTAAACACTTTCTGTCCAATTTTTTTATCGTCTTAGTGTATTAAATAAAAAATTACAGAAAACTATATCTTTACAATAACAGCTTAATTTTTATATCAGAAGTAATTTGACCCAAGTTTTTGTTTGTTAAAACATTTTGACTTCACCCATTTGACTTGTTAGAGATAAAAAAACATAACCCAAATTGGTTGACCAAATCAGCTCCATTCTCTATGTAAGAGACCATCTTGATTTCTCGTAAATGGGACCCACAATCACTCGTCCCAGTCCCAGCCATATACACGGGACTCACATTATAATATATGTAAATATCGTCTAAACAGATGGGACTTCAATCCAATTTTATAACATATTCTTTTTTAAAATAGTGATCAGTTATCATTTTTCCTCTTTAAATTGTATTAGATTTCAAATGAGAGAGAGTGAATCTGACCATAAACGATTGTTGTAATTCAACTACACATGCATATGTACCTTAAAAGCAGTAAAATTTGCAGAAATTTGATCCAACGCCTGAGCATTCTGCTCAAGAAGCTGCCCAGCTGTACCGCCAATGGCTGCAGGTATCAAACAAACAACTTTAGTGAAAGAAACAATTAATTTGTTAGTGTATCAGTGAAATTTAGTAAAGAGCCAAAACGGATTAGGATATGAACAATTAATTTGTTACTGTGATCGAAACATGAAGGGTTGCCGACTTGCGTCAACCTCAAATCATTTTTTGCTTAACTTATTGGACTTCTTATAAATAGTTATCTCGTCACATATGATTGTAGAAACTATGTTAAAACAATAATAATCTAAATTTTTTAATAATGAGATTTGGAAGGTTGTGTATAAGAAGTACACACAGGGCCGGAAGTCGCCTAAAGTCTAATAAAGGCACACAATTTCCTACATTGCTTTATTCAAAATTTTAGAATATTACTGTAACAATATCGTTTTTATAAGCATAAAAACACATATAATTTAGAAAAAAAAGTATAAAAATGGACAACAAAGTATGTGGCCAAACCCAAAAAAAACCCGTTTTGAGCATACCAAAAGAATGATCAATTGCAACCCAAGCTGATTTGACTTGTTGTCCAACCCACTTGGCCATCATCTTCTTTTTTTTTAAAGACTTTTTCCCGGTTAGAGAGCCGAGCCTTTGGCTCAAAGTACGTTGTCTAGTCAGTTTTATATTTGGCCGTTTCTGAACATCCCCTTGGCCATCCCTAATTGAAACCCCGGTGTGACTCGAACCCTTGGCCTCCCCTATGGGGAGCGAGTGATCTACCCAGTAGGCCATCGGGAGATGGTTTCAATATTAGGATATCTTGTATAATAGTAATAGCATCATATAATTGCTTGGATCTATCATGGCATTAAGTAAAAGGATGGAGAACAAAGAACAAGAAATTTTGTATCTCTGTACAAATTGTAGATTTTTTATGGGGAGTGGGTTAGCCGTTAAAAAAAGTACAAAGTTTGTAAGGTAATCTTTATATAGGAATTCTTACACAAAAGATGTCATAAGAAATAAAAATAAATAAATACACAGAACACATAGAATTATGCAAGAAAAACAACTTTGGGGCTGATCAGTTATATAAAACTAGGTGTGTTTTCTGCAAAATTAATCCACGAAAACCCAAAAATCAGACAACGTGTTTGGGAAGTTCTTTTGAAAAGCAAAACTAAATTTTCTCTTATATAACTGGATGGTTCTGTTGTTTTTCAGAAGTTTTCTTTTATAAAGGTTTACACGCTCATCCAAACATTTTCCAAATCTTCTCTATTTTTTTCCTTGACTCATTAGCCCTAAATCCATTCAATTTAGACCATAACTTTTTATCATGACAAACTGAAACATGACATGTATCTATAATTTTTTTATTTGACCTGCAAACCGGTTACGCTTTTGTATATTTTTTAAATATTTAACCTGTTTCACTAGTTTGAATCATCACTCGTCAATTAGATTACCTTTTAGAATTGATACACAATTTAAGTATTCATGTTACTTTTTAACACAGTATAAGTTGGAGGTCTTTCGAGAAGCAGAGTATCTACGTTATTCTACCCCAGGTAGAGGTATGATTGTTTACGTCTTAGCTCCCTCGTACCTCTCCCAAGCAGGAATTAGGGTTTTGGATTTGTAACTGGAGCGCCACCGATGTATAGAATAAGAAGTCGCTAATATGACCTCAATAGTTAAACTTCTAAATTCCATAACTAACAAAGAACTCATGGATGACATACGGCTACGACATTTAATGATTTTTACTTCAAAGCTTTATACTCAAGTGTGGTTGCTTTTATGTCTAATGTCACACACTTCATTTATTGTTTGACTTTTAAAGTCAAATGGATTACCATCATGTAAATGCTAGTGTAGGTCATTGGGCTTCTTATAGCTGCGTGATAAGTTTTAATGAGCGCACTTTATTTGCCTTATTTATGGTCTTTAAAACTGTTTTGATAAACCTGATTTTTGTTGCTTAAATTTTGAGGATATTTTTACTCATGTTGTTTAGGCTTTAGACTACCTTCTCGAAGCTAGTTTGAAATATTTTGTAATTATTTTGGCAAGTTGTATTATTTAAGCTTTAACTAAAAGCATTAATGGTTCTGATTTCAGCCTTCTACTTCCTTTTCAAGTTTGGCCTATAGTCCAACGGAACATGCTCATATTAATATGAACTTTTGAATCAAGTCTCTACTTAAAATCATGTATAGACAGATGACATCTAGCTTGAATTTGTTTTTTAAGAAACATTACAATATTAATAACAGTTTCCTAAGACATGGTCATGTTAACAATATTGCAAGAATCATTTCTAACACGTTATTGAAAGAAAAGTACATGTTGTGACCATTTTTGTTACAAAAGGGCTACTAATACGTAAGTTAACAAACATATCAAGTACTAATCATTAAACATGGTAAAGCAAATATCAGGTTGTAATTTGTTAGTCACATATGATAAATAATTTTCACGATATTGCCAAATCATGGAAAACCACTTATGTCTTACTCTATTCACTTTCAATTATTACACTAACCTTTGTAAGAGATGCCATCATCACTGTCCATAGAGACTGCCGATTGAGCATATGGAGGGCCGTTTGCACGGTTTGTAGCGTGAGAAGACGACTTTGCCAAATGTTCTGTTACTTTTTCCTAGAGGTAAAAAGACAAACAAGAAGAAAAGAGAATAAATAGACTTCAAAACACCCTTCTTGCTTTATTTTAGGTGGCAATTTAGATCCTTTTACTTAAAAACAAATGCCCGGTTTGGGTTGTTTATTATATATTTATATCGAACAGGTCAAATAAAAAATAATAATGGGAAAGCGGGTCAAACGGGCTGAAAGTCATTCAAATCCTATTTTCAATGAGTAGGACCTCCTAATTACTTTTATGCAAAATGTATCGCTATAATATGGTTTCTTGTAACCATAATAAAAGTATCCATTATTTGGAAAGATAATATATACATGAACAAAAAAAGTTATAGCAGGTCAATCAACCCCGACCCAGCTTGTACCAATTTGGAGGAAAATGATTTCAGAAACACACAGAGACAGAGGGCACAAGTGCACACACACCACACATGTATTCATACACAAAAGCTTGAGTTAGAGAGTTGAAGATTAAGGATTCTCAAGTTCGTATACATCAACTCAGTTAAAAAGATTAAACAACATCAATCATCATTAGCAGAACAAATTGAAATGATACCACAAAGCATTGAAACACACCTTTTTATCTTTGTTTTTCCTTGATGAATTATTATCCTCTTTCCTTCGCTTACCATTTTCCTTCTTCTGCAAAAAGAAAGAAGATAAGCAAGAGATGACGTAATCAGTGGTAAATATATAAAAAGTTATTATGCTACAATTTTATAACTAAATCCGGTTTCACTTTTAGCATACCATTACCAACTATGTTATGTTCTGATTCATAACTTCACATTATTTGGTATTTATTTTGAACATTAACGACTGCATTGTGGATGCTTTTACATAACTTAATATGGCGGTGTTTTTTTTCACAACCTTAATTGAAGTTATCTAGACAATAATTCCTTTTGACTGTAAAAGTGAAAACATAAATCGAGCGAGAATATTAGCTCTTCTGCACAAAATTACTGACATGATTCCTTAACACAGAAAATAACATCACAAGGAATTCAGAACATAAAATGTTACCTGTCCGTCTTGATAATAGTCTAATATAAATATCTATGCAGTTATCGCGGTGGGAAATCAAATAGCGGTCAAGGTCCTTGATTTGGGATAGCGGTTATCGCGGTGGGATAGCGGTTTTTAATATTACGTAGAATATATATTTATATATGTATATATATAATTAAAATCATAAAACATTGATTAAATTCATTGTATAAAACTTAGTACACTAATATAGTAAAGAGTAATACGGGAATCGAGCGTGGAGTGTAAACCGAAAACAAGTATAATCTGCAAAAAAAAATAAAAAAAATAAAAAAAAATGTGAAAACCGCTATCCCACCGATATTTGACCGCTATTTTGCCTCAAATAGCGGAAATAGCACTGGGATATCGGAAATAGCACCGGGATATCGCCTCCGCTATTTCCGACCGCTATTTGAAACCGCTATTTATCCTTAAGACCGATAACCTGTATCCCACCGAATTTGACTGCCCAGATAAATATAGCAATTGTTTTTGCAAGAACACGAAGTGGTAAAATGTTATAATGGCAATAATATCAATATATCAAAATGAAAATCACTTCTAGTCGATTAATATATAAACAGATTACAATCACCAAATAAAAATTTATAAAGAAGGTGATGAAGAATTATATACCGTCATCCATCTACAACGCAATGCCACATCCCGGACCGTTTTGTCTTGCAATTTCTTTGCAATCTTTGCATAACGCAATACACTACTATCCGAGGCATATCTGCATTATATAAAATATATTTCTTATTTATAATAACTACCAAGTAAAACTACTAAATTAATGAAATTTTTAAATGCTTCTTAAGGTAGAAAAAATGCCGGTGATAAGCAAATAAATAAATGATATGGACAATAAGACCAAGTACCAAAAAACAAGTAATCATAGGCCTAACTTCTGAAGCATTATGTTTCGGGATAAGACTTGAACATAAGAGTGTGTTTGTCGGCTTGGTCTATGTATTATAGCACAATTATGATATAGTTTAGGCACACATAAGATCTTGATGTCTAATCATCCCATCTTTTAGACATAAGATCTAGGCTCAATTTTGGTAGAATATCTAAACTTTAACATAGTGTAACATAGTAACTAGTTCATACTTCATATGTATTTTCTTTAGCTTAATTTTCAATATGTTCAAAGGATTGGCTTGGAAATTATTGTAAAAAACTAATAATTTCCTCAATAATTCAGACTTATTAAACATAGCATCCCTTCAACAAAATTTTAACAACATATGTGCAAATCTCAAAGCATAACAGACCTTTCAAGATCCAACAAAGAAATAAAATCAATGAATGTAATCAGTTAATTAGGAAGGAACGAATTCAAAACCCCAAATAATTATCAAACTCAGAAAATAAATGAAAAACAACTAATAGTAAAATAATTACATACTTGGTAAGCATCTCCTCCAAGAGGGACTGTTCGTCCGGAGCCCATTCAACCGATAAACCAGGGTTATGCCTCAAAGCGGACTGGGTAGGACCGACCCCTGAATTCTCCGGCGCGGCGGTGCCACCGCCGCTGTTATTAGCAGCGGTGGTGCCATTCCCGTTGCTGGTTGACCCGTTGTTATTGGCAGAAGGATTTGCACTCGCCGCCATCAATAAAAACACACACTTTCTTGACTTAGTATTAAATCAAAGAAACGTCGATTGGAAACTATTAAAAAGATTATCCGTTTGGGTTGTTGGTTGATTATAAAATTGAGATATGAGCAAGAAAGGAAAGCAATTTGAAGTTTCGATTTGTTTATAGGAGGAAGAGGGGTGAGAGAAGGGGGCGGATGAGAGAGAGAATCAGTACGGATATTATAAGTAAAGATTCATTCAAGAGGAATAGCAAATTGACCCATTTGCGTTTTGGCGGTGGTGGGATCAAATTCACTGTTGCACGCCTGTATTTATGCGGTAAAAGAGAGTTCTACATGGTTGAATTGAAGAAGGTATTACGTTACTGGCAGGGAAGGATGGATATTATACTTATGTATATGTCGAAAATCAAGTAATCAACCCCGTGAAGATGATGCTTGTTACTTTGATTTTTGAAAAAACTTTTAAAATCTTATCTTATCTTATATATTAATATTAATTAATTAAAAAATAGATGTAATATCATCGGCTATTTTTTAAATTATTTTTACCGATCATCATCTAGAATTTAAAAAAGCTTTCTTAAAAATAGGACAGATCATCTTTGTAAAACTTTTCTATTTCTAAAATATGGTTTTATTCCTTCAAATTGATTTATTGAGACTCTCTTAGAAATATGAGATAATTATCTTTTTTTTTAATAATAATTTCCACCAATCAATATGTGACAATTAAAAAAAACTCTCTTAAAAATTGCAGATAGTTATATTATTTTTTAAGACTTCTATTTATTCAAAATTTATTCTAAAATACCTCATTCTAATAAGAAATTTCATAAAGATATAGAAGTTTAAAGTTTAAACCATTAGTTTTGAGGTATGCTCTTAATTTTAAGTCTTGTTTAAAATTACCATTCATTTCTGATTGACATAAGTATTGTAATATGTTGAGACAATTAAACAATATTTAATCATTAGGATCGCATATACATATATAATATAGACTTTATTTATTAATTTATGCTTCCGTAGGTTTCAATGTTTAATAACATATTACCAGTATATACAATTACACTATGAATTAACAAGTCTTGTTATTAAATTTCAAATCGTATATACTTATATAATATGGACTTTGCTCGTTACTTAAAAGATTTGTTTGAAAATCATTTAAAAATAGTTTGTTACATATTTAAGGATTTTTTACGACTTTTATAAAAATAAATTACGAAAGTTATTTTTATTATAGTTATAAAAGCTGGTTTAAATATTATATTTCCTAATTTTAAGATTAATTTATTTTTATGCATACTAATTTTTAGATACATTTTATATTTTATCTATATTTTACAGTTTTATTTTCTATACATGTCTGTAGTCTAAAAAATCTAAAAGAAATTTAAAAGTAACTTTAATCATCCCTCTGTTTATACATGTGATGTTTAGCTAGTTGATTCTAATAGTAATAATTTGTTTTTGAATTGATGTCTACTTACATATATTTGTCTTATTTTCAAAAAATGTATCATCTAATAATTATCAAGTTTCATTATTATTACATGAAAGTCATTTAAACTTTTACCGATAAATGAAAAATAACGCAAGTAATTTATACTTCAAAAACATTACTTGAACTTATTTCAATCTAAAAAAATGGTTTTGTCCATATTCCGTATTTTTAACTTAATTAAGTTTATCGTGAATATTTTCACAAAAAATATGGGTAAAAAACTCTTCAATTGTATAAAAGTTGCAATAATTATCGATATAAACAAAACTATATCCTTTTTTAAGATAAAAACATTAAGTACATTTTATAAAAATGAAAATAAATAGTTAATTATCACATAATAAATGAGTTTGTAGAGGAAGAAGAAAAGATATTTATTATCATTACAAGTATATCAAGGTAAATACTTATTTTATGTATGTTTTACAGTTTTATTTTTTTACATTTTATTATTTAAAAAAATCAAAAAAAATTTAAAAGTAAATTTAATCATCACAGTATTTATACACGGGATGTTTAGCTAGTTTGATTAATTACAATAACCAAACATATGAAACTTACAAACACTTAAGCATCGTGGTTGCAATACCAACTTACCAAGTCTAATACTTACATTTGTCAAGAGTAGTTAACAAAAATACTTACGTGAAGCATTGTGCATAAAGTTTACTTCTAACTTTATTTACTAAAAGGTAAAGCCATATGGGTTTCTTTATTATTTTGGCTTTTAAAACTCTTTAGCAATTAGTTATAAGTGCAAATATGCATTATGCAACTGGTTAGTGTGTGTGCGTGTATATATATATATATATATCCAATCTCTAATCTCTAATCCATATTAAAATAAAAGGGTTTTTCATATTTCCTAAAATATCTCCACCAATCACCTCCTTAGATTTTATTAAAAAAATTAAAAAAATTCACTTGCTTACGTCATTTTCCCCCAAATTCCTTAACCCCAAACTCCTTAAGCGACTACCCCTTATACGGCTTTGTTACTTTCTAGGGTATACGGATACTTTCATATCGCCGACTGTAACACCCTCTTTACCGGCCTAGATTAATTAAGGTAATTAAGTTAATTAATCTTGGGAGTTATATTTAATTTGGGTATTACTTGCCATTTTGGGATATTTATTAATTGGTTGTATATTTGTTTTATTATTTTAGTTAGAAAATGATAAATTAAAATAAGATGATGGGGGATGGTGGAGTATTTGAGTAAGCAACCCTAAGCCATACATCTTTACTTGTGAAGTGAACTAAGTGTGTGTGTGTGTGTGTTCTTGTTGCTCTCGGCCGAAGAAGAAGAAGAAAGAAAGGAAGAAAAGAAAATCAACTTTCAATCTTGCTTGCATTCTGTGTTTATTTGAAATCATCTAGAGGTTAGATTATTGATTTATAGTTGGTTATGTGTTTATATGTTCGGTTTTGTTAATATATATGAATCCGATTGTTTATGATGATTTGATGCTCATAGGATGAATGTATGTTAGATTTTGATGATAGATTATGTTTATTATATGTTTAGAATGATTTCTGGAAACATATATAACTTGTATGCATAAAATCAGTAAGATTTGAGTTAGAAATAGATTTATGCATGAAGTTATGATTCTGTCGGATTTGTGGTTGAATGACTCGGAATCCGATAGAAGTATCGGAATCCGATAGAAGTTACTCGGATTTGGCCCTAACTCTTTATCGGATTGTGCCTTTACCGGATTGTGACTTTACCGGATTGTGACTTTACCGGATTGTGACCTTACCGGATTGTGACTTTACCGGATTGTGACCTTATCGGATTTGGAGTTATCGGAATTCCCTATTCTATCGGAATCGGACTTTTTACTCGGAATCCGCCTATGCTCGGATTTGGGTAATAATGATCGGATTTGGTGTAATCGGATTTGGGGCATTATAGATAAACATGATTTGTATATCTGTTTGGGGTTTATGTATGTTGAGTATATCTATAAATGTATATATATGAAAACATGAATAAATATGATATTTATTATTGGATCAGTATTATGGATTGAATACTGACTTGGGTTACTTCAATCTCAGGAACTGAGAAGACTCGGTGAATGTAGTCATCTGAGTGTGCCAAGGTTTTGAAGACTTTGGTGAGTGGATTTATATCTTCGGATATACAGGATTTAATATCCTATTTGGAATGCTCTTGTTTGGATTGTATATACATGTTATTTGGAGACCAGTTTAGTCTGGGCCTTTGCTTGGGGGTGTAACTTATCAGATCTTGTGGTGCATTTATTGTACCCAAGAAGACTGGTGTTGTTATCACTGTTAGCTGGGCTATCGGTAAACCTTGGTTTTGGCCGACCTTGGTTGTAGGTGCTTGCAACACCGCCGGTTCTCCTGGGATTCATGAGCTATTTGGTTTGGGCATATTTGCCTTGTGTATGTTTAGATATTTGTTCTCTCACTTAGCTTTGTGCTAATTCCCCACTAGATTTTTTTGCAGATCCTCGGAGGTGATCTTGATGCTTCGGGCTGGGAATATGGACAGACAAAACTCTGATGTCAAGTTTTTGAAAGAGCCTGTTTTGTATTAACACTGTATAGGTTTTTGTACATCAAACAAGTGAAATCTTTTTGTACCTATTATGTAATTAAGATAATTATATGTAATTAGCTTTCGCGTGCAGTATATAGTATGTTTAAAAAGTACAGTGTTACAAGTTGGTATCAGAGCCCTGGTTTGAGGATTTGCATGAATGATTTGTGCAATACTTGAACCGAGGCTCTGGTCAGTCCAGTATTCCCAGGGTGGGTAATTAGTAGTGTAGCTTTGAGGGTGGTTAGTGTTTATACTAACGGATTATATCTAACAATTAGTGAGATGTTGTGTATAGCATAGCAAATGGCTGATAACGTGAACCAGACAACTACCCCTGCGTCCCCCAGAAGAAATCATCAGTCCTCCACTGCAGTCAATGAGCAGCACCACAGAGCCGGTACTTCTCACAACGATGAATCTGATCAGCAAGACTATGTGTTGCAATTGGAAGATACTCTTCAAAGTTTGAGAGATCAGGTTCAGGAGTTGGAACAACAACAACATCAGACTCAGTTCTCTTATCAAACTCAGACCATTCATCTGCCCAGAGAGTCAGCTGTATTTACCCAGTCAATACCACCTCCTGTTTACTCTGCTGCACCTTTCAATACCGTGTCAACACCATTTGGTTCTTTACCATTCGTTACTATACCACCTGTATCACAACCCCAACAGCAGCACCAACCTCAACAACAGAACTTTTTCATTCCATGGTACACAACTCAAAGAGGCTCTAAACCAAAAGGGCAATACTAGGATTTCATGGGTTGCCAACCACCTGAGTATTCTGGAAGCTCAAACCCAAGTGATACTTTGAGCTGGTTAAGGGAGATGGTGAAGGCTTTAGATGCTTGCAATTGTGAGGAATCCGATAGGGTTATTTTTGCAACTTGGAGGTTGAAGGGTCAAGCTGCAACCTGGTGGGATTCTCTAACTGCTCATCTATCCAGGAAAGTTATGAATTCTGTTACTTGGGATCAATTTCAAACCAAGTTCTGTGAGCAATTCTGTAATACTTATGATTTAGCTAAGGTGAAACGGGAGTTCATGGATCTAGCTCAGGATGACAAGATGTCAGTGGATGAGCTGATTGC
The DNA here is from genome assembly GCA_947179395.2 of Pulicaria dysenterica. NCBI lineage: Eukaryota > Viridiplantae > Streptophyta > Magnoliopsida > Asterales > Asteraceae > Pulicaria > Pulicaria dysenterica. The sequence goes on along the minus strand of OX359292.1, from coordinate 75,225,921 downwards.
AAAGTTTAATGAAAAGCTGAGGTTCGCTAAACAGTGGGTACCCGATGAACCATCGCAGATAGATCATTTTGTGCAAGCACTGTTGCCGGAATATAGGGGTAACACCCGGATGGCAACATCGTTGGTACAGGCGTTTACTGTGGCACGAGCTGCTGAAGGTGACGTGAAAGCTCGGGAGAGATTGAATCGTGAGAAAGGGTCATCGCACAGGTCTGTGGGAAACCAGAGTGGGAACAAGGGAAGGTGGCAGAATAACCAGCATCGGGGTGATCAGAAATCGAAAGGTTCGGGGTCATATCAGAACAATCCGTGGTGTAAACCCTGCAATGCTAGTCATACTGGTCCGTGAACATCACAGACGAAACGATGTTTGCGTTGTGGTGGATTTGGTCACGAACCATCAGTTTGTCAGTTTAAAACGAATGTTTGCTGGAATTGTCACGAAGAGGGTCATAGAGCTGGAGCATGTTCAAAACCGAGGTCAAAGGGGACGGGGCAGGTGGTAGCCAATGTCGGGGGATCGTCTTCTGCAGGTCAGAAGAGAAAGGTTGCACCTTCTGCGGAAGGTAGAGCCTTCAAGATGACTGTTACAGAGGCTGCTGATGACAGTGATGTGATCACGGGTATGTTTATTGTAAACTCTGTGCCTGCGCGTGTGTTATTTGATTCTGGTGCCAATAGATCTTTCATGTCTGTATCTTTATGTGGCAAACTGAAATTACCTATTACTGTTATTGCTTCTCCTTTAGAAGTAGAAGTAGCTGATGGTAAGTTAGTGCCTGTAACTTCTTCTGTGACTGGGGTGTTTATAGATATTGATGGTACTAGTCTGCCTGTAGATTGCTTATTGATGCCTATTCCGGGGTTTGACTTAGTACTAGGCATGGATTGGTTAAGTCTCCATAGAGCTAGTATCCAGTGCCATAAGAAACTGATTACTATTCCTTTGGCTGACGGGTCGCATGTCGTGGCTCGTGGGGATAGATCTCGATCTTCTTTTCCTATCATCTCGTATATGAAGGCTAGAAAATCTCTAGCTAAAGGGTGTGCGTCTTTTCTGGCTTACGCCGTTGATGTGAAGAAAGAGAAGCGACCTGTTACCGATGTTCGTGTTGCCTCCGATTATCCAGAGGTATTTCCAGATGATCTGCCAGGGTTACCACCGGTGCGGGATGTTGAGTATAAGATAGAATTGGTACCGGGTACCACACCGATTGCGAAAGCTCCGTATCGTTTGGCTCCATCTGAGATCCGGGAGATGATGACTCAGATACAAGACTTGCTTGACAAGGGGTTTATCCGTCCGAGTTCTTCGCCGTGGGGTGCACCAGTACTGTTTGTGAAGAAGAAAGATGGAACTCTTCGTATGTGTATTGATTACAGGGATCTGAATAAGAGAACCATTAAGAACAAGTATCCGTTGCCCAGAATCGATGATTTGTTTGATCAGTTGCAAGGGGCTTCTTACTTTTCAACGATTGATCTACGATCTGGTTATCATCAGGTCAGGGTAGCAGAGGAGGATATTCCTAAGACTGTTTTCCGTACTCGATATGGTCATTACGAGTTCTTAGTGATGCCATTTGGTTTGACGAATGCTCCTGCCATTTTTATGGATTTGATGAATCGGGTGTGCAGACCCTTTCTGGATAAGTTTGTCATTGTGTTCATCGACGATATCCTGGTGTATTCAAAGACAGAGGATGAGCATGATCAGCACCTGAGGCAGGTTTTGGAGATTATAAAACAAAACAAATTATATGCCAAGTTATCAAAATGTGAATTTTGGTTGCGAGAAGTTCAGTTTCTAGGGCATGTGATTTGTCAAGGAGGTATCAAGGTAGATCCGTCCAAGATTGAGGCAGTGATGAATTGGAGTGCTCCGAAATTACCAACTGAGATAAAGAGTTTTCTTAGATTAGCGGGTTACTATCGTAGATTTATTAAGGATTTTTCTAAGCTTTCCGGGCCATTGACCAAGTTGACCAGAAAAGATGTTTTGTTTCAGTGGGGTTCAACTCAGGAGAGTGCTTTTCAGACGTTAAAGCAGTTATTGTGTCAAGCTCCTGTTCTTTCGTTGCCAGAGGGTTCAGAGGATTTTGGTGTGTACTGCGATGCTTCTCACGCCGGGTTGGGTTGTGTTATGATGCAGAGAGGTAAAGTAATTGCGTATGCTTCGAGGCAGTTGAAACCAAATGAAAGAAATTACCCGACTCATGACTTGGAGTTAGCAGCAGTGGTATTTGCTTTGAAATTGTGGAGACACTACCTGTATGGAACTAAATGTATTATCTGCACTGATCACAAGAGTCTGCAGTATGTGTTCACTCAGAAGGAATTGAATACGAGACAACGTCGTTGGTTGAAATTGATCAAGGATTATGATTGCGATATTCAGTATCATCCTGGAAAGGCTAATGTAGTTGCAGATGCACTCAGCAGAAAGGGATCTTCGGATACTGTAAAATTCATGCGATTGGAAATCAAGTCTGATTTAGTGGATCAACTTTTGGCTGCTCAGCTTGAAGCTTTGAAAGATGAGAACTTGAAGGATGGACTAATGATCAAACGACAACTTGAGTTAACTTCTGATTCGCGTGGTTTGAAGGTTTATCATACGCGCGTTTGGGTACCGAAATTTGGTAGTTTGAGGGAATTAATTCTAAATGAGGCTCATAAGTCTAGATTGTCGATACATCCGGGTAGTACAAAGATGTACCTTGATTTAAAGACTCGGTATTGGTGGCCAACTATGAAAACAGATATAGCTAAGTTTGTTGGGATGTGTCACATCTGTGCTCAAGTTAAAGCTGAACATCAGAAACCATACGGATCATTGAAAAAATTGGATATACCTGAGTGGAAGTGGGATCACATTATGATGGATTTTGTAACTAAACTTCCATGAACTCAACGAGGTCATGATATGATTTGGGTTATAGTTGACAGATTAACCAAGAGTGCACATTTTCTTGCTACTGCTGAAACTGCACCTTTAAGTAAACTGGCTCAATTGTACATTGATGAAATTGTATCTAGACATGGAGTTCCATTGTCCATTGTATCGGATAGAGATTCGAGGTTTGTATCTAACTTCTGGAATAGATTGCAACAGGAATTGGGGTCCAGGGTAAATTTGAGTACCGCTTATCATCCGCAGACAGATGGTCAATCAGAAAGAACTATTCAAACGCTAGAGGATATGCTGCGGGCACGTGTGTTAGAATTTGGGGGTTCATGGGATTTCTATTTGCCTTTGGTTGAGTTTGCATACAACAATTCCTACCACTCCAGTATTGGTATGCCGCCTTATGAGATGTTATATGGTCGTCCTTGTAGAACTCCGACTTGTTGGTTAGAAGCCGGGGAAAAACAATTTGCAGGACCTGATATTGTACAGATGACAGCTGATAAGGTTGCTATTGCACGTGAGAAATTAAAAGCTGCAAGGGATAGACAGAAAATGTATGCTGATCCGCGTCGTCGACCAATATCATTTGTTGAAGGAGAAATGGTTTACTTAAAAGTATCTCCTTGGAAGGGTGTAATCAGATTTGGTAAACGCGGGAAGTTAGCTCCCCGTTATATTGGTCCTTTCAGAATCAAGCGAGTGGTTAATGATCAAGCTGCTGCATTGGACCTTCCGGATGAATTAGCAGGTATTCATGACACTTTCAATGTATGTTACTTGAGCAAGTGTAATGTAGAAGATCAGACGCAGGTTCTTCCGATTAAGGATCTTCGTGTGGATTTGAATCAAAAACTTATTGAGAAACCAGTTGAACTGCTAGATCGTAAAGTCACAAAATTGAGAAAGAAACAGATACCAATGGTTTTGGTTAAGTGGAAGCATAGTTTGGGTTCAGATTTGACTTGGGAGACTGAAGCTGATATGAGAAGCCGGTATCCTTGTTTGTTTGAGAGCGATGAGATTCCGAGGACGGAATCTTCTTATGGAGGGAAGATTTGTAACACCCTCTTTACCGGCCTAGATTAATTAAGTTAATTAATCTTGGGAGTTATATTTAATTTGGGTATTACTTGCCATTTAGGGATATTTATTAATTGGTTGTATTATTTGTTTTATTATTTTAGTTAGAAAATGATAAATTAAAATAAGATGATGGGGGATGGTGGAGTATTTGAGTAAGCAACCCCAAGCCATACCTCTTTACTTGTGAAGAGAACTAAGTGTGTGTGTGTGTGTGTGTGTTCTTGTTGCTCTCGGCCGAAGAAGAAGAAGAAATAAAGGAAGAAAAGAAAATCAACTTTCAATCTTGCTTGCATTCTGTGTTTATTTGAAATCATCTAGAGGTTAGATTATTGATTTATAGTTGGTTATGTGTTTATATGTTCGGTTTTGTTAATATATATGAATCCGATTGTTTATGATGATTTGATGCTCATAGGATGAATGTATGTTAGATTTTGATGATAGATTATGTTTATTATATGTTTAGAATGATTTCTGGAAACATATATAATTTGTATGCATGAAATCAGTAAGATTTGAGTTAGAAATAGATTTATGCATGAAGTTATGATTCTGTCGGATTTGTGGTTGAATGACTCGGAATCCGATAGAAGTATCGGAATCCGATAGAAGTTACTCGGATTTGGCCCTAACTCTTTATCGGATTGTGCCTTTACCGGATTGTGACCTTACCGGATTGTGACTTTACCGGATTGTGACCTTACCGGATTGTGACTTTACCGGATTGTGACCTTATCGGATTTGGAGTTATCGGAATTCCCTATTCTATCGGAATCGGACTTTTTACTCGGAATCCGCCTATGCTCGGATTTGGGTAATAATGATCGGATTTGGTGTAATCGGATTTGGGGCATTATAGATAAACATGATTTGTATATCTGTTTGGGGTTTATGTATGTTGAGTATATGTATAAATGTATATATATGAAAACATGAATAAATATGATATTTATTATTGGATCAGTATTATGGATTGAATACTGACTTGGGTTACTTCAATCTCAGGAACTGAGAAGACTAGGTGAATTTAGTCATCTGAGTGTGCCAAGGTTTTGAATACTTTGGTGAGTGGATTTATATCTTCGGATATACAGGATTTAATATCCTATTTGGAATGCTCTTGTTTGGATTGTATATACATGTTATTTGGAGACCAGTTTAGTCTGGGCCTTTGCTTGGGGGTGTAACTTATCAGATCTTGTGGTGCATTTATTGTACCCAAGAAGACTGGTGTTGTTATCACTGTTAGCTGGGCTATCGGTAAACCTTGGTTTTGGCCGACCTTGGTTGTAGGTGCTTGCAACACCGCCGGTTCTCCTGGGATTCATGAGCTATTTGGTTTGGGCATATTTGTCTTGTGTATGTTTAGATATTTGTTCTCTCACTTAGCTTTGTGCTAATTCCCCACTAGATTGTTTTGCAGATCCTCTGAGGTGATCTTGATGCTTCGGGCTGGGAATATGGACAGACCAAACTCTGATGTCAAGTTTTTGAAAGAGCCTGTTTTGTATTAACATTGTATAGGTTTTTGTACATCAAACAAGTGAAATCTTTTTGTACCTATTATGTAATTAAGATAATTATATGTAATTAGCTTCCGCGTGCAGTATATAGTATGTTTAAAAAGTACAGTGTTACACCGACTACCCATAAGCGACTTCCCCATCCTTCTTCGAATCCCCTAACTCCTCCATAAGCGACTTCCCCATCATTCTTCGAAGATGTTAACTCCAAACTATCATTCTTCTTCGATTCCCCTATTTCCGACTTCACTGATACCAAGCATCTTTATGATACCCAATTTGTTTACCAATATGCAAGTTTAACAATCTGATTAAGTTAAAAATGCTCAACGTTAGGTACAACAATAATTACAATTTCTTGAGCAAATTGACTTAAGAGGATATGTGCATTAGAAATACACTTTGAGAGACTTTTGACCCATATCCTTTTCTGCCAAATTTTTGATCTTGCTCATTTGACCTGTTAGATATGTAATATAAATTGTACTTGACCAATTTATAAGTAAACAGGTCGACCTCTTATTGTTTTTGATCTTGCTCATTTCAATTTCTTTGCTGTTGGTTAGTACTTGGTCTCAATTTGTCTGGTTTGATTAGACAGACACACGAACCTGTGAGCCATTTGGAGCTGAGCAAGTTTAATTCTCATCAATGATGTAAATTCTTGCTTAAGATTCTTCAATTTTATGATTCAGAAGGTGTAAACTTACATTTAATGATATACCCATTGTCTGGCTTAGAAAAGAAATCACGATGCTAATTTGGGATTGTGGATGCAAAATTGCAAATATTCACCATAATCACAGTGAAAGACTTCAACAATATATGTGCAGCTCTCACTAACATTGCAATATTGATGGAAGGGTATAAGTATATATTAAGATATTCAAATCAAGTTGCACATTTTATTTCCCAAAAATACTCTCATTATAATCCATGTTTGCTACTAAAACATGTTTTTAAATCCAGGAATCGCACATATAAGTTAAAATTTATCTAAATGTAACCTTTAAAGTTTTGTGGATACAGTATCAACAGGCACCAATGCTGAAGTTGGTTTAAAGATACAAGAAATTCTTAAATCTTACATTTGAAGAACGAGAGAACTGTAATTATCATACTATGGTTGATGCCATTTATATATTTGAATCTTTGAAGTTGTAAATTAAATTCATTAAAAGTTAAATCTTACATTTGAAGAACGAGAGAACTGTAATTATCATACTATATTTGAAGAACAATACTAAAACTTAAGTGGTGTTTATCCTTACGAAAAATTTAATATACTATTATGAATTATGAAGGGTCATAACACGGTATACTTCATGTCCAACTCTTATGACTGTATTACCACGATATTTCTTTAAAAAGTTCAATGACGGTGTTTTGAACAACTATTCCTTGGTAAGTAAATCTTTTAATGCAATCATTCTCTGATGTATACATATGTTAGTACACGTATATCTCTTTTACACATTATAAATCATTCTCCTTCATTTCACCTTTTGTAGACCCTTCCTGCTTTGTATGTTTAAAATTAAAACTGCATAATAATCCAATTATAATCATAATCATAATTATAATTCTAACATTTAAATTATACCTTTACATAATTTTAGGTCATTAGTTAACATTTAATTTTGAAAAAAATATTACAAATATAAAATTATTATTTTATAGCATAATGTGTTTAAACAATACCGAAAATAATTTAATTTTATTAAGATTTGAAAATATTACAAATATACAATTATTATTTTTTAGTATAATGTGTTTAAACAATATCGAAAATAATTTAATTTTATTAAGATTAAGATAAGATTCGAAAATTAGAAATTTATGTTAGGTTTGTTTGTTTAAAAGTGTTTGTTATTGTTATCTGATCATATCCTATCTTTAAAAATTATCATATTATTGAATAATATTTCAAATTCACAATTTATTTATTTTGTTTGAACTTAGTCAACTTTGTTTGTTGAATTAAATGGCATCTATTTACTTCCGATTTGAATCTTGCTATTATTTAGCAAGTTTGTTTGTTGATTTAAAAATAATCTTATTTCCACGATTTGAATCTTGCTATTATTTAGCAAGTTTGTTTGTTGATTTAAAAATAATATTACTTCCACGATTTGAATTTGAATGTTGCTATTATTTAGCATATTTGTTATTGTTATCATATTGTTATCAGATCATATCCTATATTCAAGTATGTAACTAATTTTCGAATTTTAAGGCCTAAGAATCAACCCAATTATCGAATTACAGCTCCTATTTAACCCCATTACGTTTTTCATCTAACTACAATTGTTTAATTTGATAACGTTTCATAGCTTCCAATGGCGACTTCAAGTTCAAAAGCCATTGTTTCTATAACTGTGAAAGAAGATGGATTCACGATGCTAAAGGACGTGAATGGTGAGTTTGATCATTGTATAATCAAGGTAAAGGTTATGCTATTGTGGAAGCCTTTCTTTAATGAATATCAAAGAGGTTCATCCTCCATTGAAATGATCTTAATTGATGAACAGGTATACATTATGTTATATTTGATTATGTCATTTGTATTTTGTGTCATGTTTATGCAGTTTTATAGTAAAATCATTTAACAATTCGTTATTATTATCTAAAACAGGGTTACAAGATTGTCGCTTTTGGTTAAAATCTTTGAAAGTCGAGTAAAAGAGGGTGGTTTCTATGTTATTTCCAACTTTAGGGTTGCGTCATACTCTTCTGTCCCAAAAATGGTCGATCATGCAGCGAAGATAAATTTCTTCCAGAACACTAAACTGGAAGCTACAAATGATTTCACTCCTCAAACTTCTGAATATAACATTGTCAATTTTGATGATGTTAATTATTCAAGAGTGAATAAGGATGTTGCTTTTGGTTAGTTAATCATCTTTTGTATGTTATTCAAATATAATATTAATATATGTTAAACTGATTCAATTAATAATCTTTTATTCTTACATTGTTCCATTTGTTTTAATAGATGTTATTGGTCGGCTAATATCATCTAATGATTTGAAGATTCTTAAATCAAAGGGAAAAGATAAGCCTCTACTGAATTGTGAGCTTCAAAACCTGAGGTATGTTTTCTTCTTTAATATTATCAAAGTTTGTATTTTTTTTATTGATTAAATAACATTACTTGATTACAAATCCTATAATTTATTCAAAAGCAACCTATGGTTTCTTTTTATTTTTCTTTATTTATTAATAGTTAGACTAAAGATCAATTTTGTTATTATTTTTTTTAGTGGTGAAAGAGTTACATGCACTTTATGGGATGATTATGCTAGGAAATTACATAAGTTCATTCAAGACAATCAGAGTTCAAATGATCCTATTGTTGTTTTTTTGCAATTTGCAAAATTCAATGACTTCAATGGTATGTTTGTTTTATTCATTATTTTCCATTTAGAATAAAACTTGTGTTATACTAATTATATATTACGAGCTTTTATATTCCTATATATGTTTTCTAATTTTCTTTAATTTGTTAGTACTTTTTAAATCTATAAAAATTGAAATTTTTAGTATCATCCCCGTGTTGATACACGGGTGGCTTAGCTAGTATATATATATATATATATATATATATATATATATATATATATATATATAGGGTGGGGATATTGTAAAAAGGGTTTTAAAGTACAAAAGGTAAGGAGAAATCTTAGCCATTAGATCTATCAAAGTTCAAACTTCAAAAATTAAAAAAAAAGAAAAAAACGGAATTAAATAATAAGAAAAGGGTAAATAGGTAAAATCATAAAGCAACAAAAACGGGGCAGTTACATCCCCATCCCTTATCTGTAGAAAAACCACTTTTCATCTACTCACCACCCACCCCCTTCTTCTGTTCTTCATCGCCGATCAACACCAAAACAAAACCCTAATCTTCCTTCTTGCTTCATCAAAATCAATACAATCCTAAACTTGATGCACGATTACAACAGAAAAAAAACACAAAACTTGATGCACAAATAAATTTGATAATGAAACCATAAATCTCAGGCGAAAACTCAAGCCACTGTACATTTCATTCACATGTCATACAAAAATTGATGAATTCAATACATAATATGTATGATGCACAACTGATTCAGTCGATGCACAACCTGAATTGTTGATAAATATATACAAAAGTTGATGCACAACCCGAATTCTGCCGATGCACAACCCTAGAATCAAACTTGCAACAGTGGCGAATCAAACCTGCAACGGTGGCGATGGCGGCGAATCAAACCTGCAACGGAGAATCAAACAGCACACGATGGTATCTTGTTGACTGTCGATGGCGGTGCACGGTTGACGAAGCAGGTTACAGGGGTTGTGACGGTATCGTGTGACTGTGCATACATCGCCGGCGACTTCAAAAGGCAAAGACTTCGCATCGACGACAAAAGTGCGTTGTGCGGACGGAGAGCGGCGACCGACGACCTTCGAATGTGAGGGAGGCAGGAAGCAGACGCACTTGAGGCGGCATTTTCTTTAGGGTTACGCAGTGGAGGCAAGGAGCAGACACGAAGGGTGGGGGAGAGGGATTTTAGGGTTTACATCTGGGAATCGATGAAATGAGTCAAAATGCAAGGAACGTGGGTTAGTGGACTGATAAGGAGAGAGAGAATTATTTTTGTTTTTTGAAATGTTCCTATTTTACCCTTTTAGTTAACATGACACGTGGCACTCCTACAATCCTTCCTACACTTTTTACCCTAAAATTCTTTTTATTTGATCCTGATTATATATATATATATATATAGGGGAGGGTTTATGTGAGAACCGTTGTTAGTGCGAGAAACGCGAGAACCAATCTCAGCCGCTCCTTGGATATGAGAAGTATCATGGATGGAGAGCGTGGAGGGATAGAGTGTGCATGGTATATGTGAGGAATTCATGGGTGGGCAGTGATGTTGAAGAAGGGGGAATTGGACGGCTTAGATTAGTTCTCGCGGTTCTCGCGCTTACAACGGTTCTCGCATGAACTTATCTCTCTCTCTCTCTCTCTCTCTCTCTATATATATATATATATATATATATATATATATATATGTATGTATGTATGTATATATAGACAAAAGTTCATACGAGAACAGTTGTTAGCGCGAGAACCGCGAGAACCAATCTAAGCCGTCCAATTCCCCCTCCTTCAATGTCATTGCCCACCCATGAATTCCTCACATGCACCCTGCCACACCCTATCCCTCCACGCTCTCCATCCATGATACTTCCCATATCTAAGAAACGGCTGAGATTGGTTTTCGCGGTTTTCGCACTAACAACGGTTCTCGCATGAACCCTCCTATATATATATATATATATATATATATATATATATATATATATATATATATATATATATATATATATATATATATACGTGTGTGGATCAGTTCAAACGAGAGCTGTTGTTTGTATATGAGAACTGCGAGAACCATTTTGGGTCAATCATTTAATTTTCTGTCTTTTTATTTAATTTAAATAGGAAAGGGCGGTATGAACATTTTTACATTACCCCCATTTTTTTATATAAAGCATTTAGGCTTTTTGTCTTAAACTCTTAATTTTAAGTAATTTAAAATTACTAATCTACCCTTAATACTAAACTAAATGGAAACTATTTAATAACGCAACTATTTGGTTGATTTAATAAAAATCTTATATACCATTTTAATGACTACACATTCCAAAATAAAAAATCAAATCCATGCAAATTAACTTATTAGTAAAATAATGAATAATTAAACTTTTCATATTAATATTCTATCATATAATTAATATTTTAATTTAACTATTAAATTACGTATAACTAGATATATTAAATCTATATAAAATATAACATATATTTATAAAAAATACTGAATTTTTTGAATGAGTAATATAATTAAATTATAATAAAACTATAATGTGAACACTCTTGTTGGATTTCACCGTACATGTGAAATTTGATTGATCGATTGTAATTTATAAAAAAACACATCCTTGTTTTATAAGTAGACAAATTATTGATAAAAAAATATTCGTCACCGTTGCATTGCGCGGTACAGTGTTGGTATAGTATTACGAACTAATGAATTTGGTGATCTTGTGGTCAAATGTTGTTCCTTGTTTTATAAGCAGACAAATTATCGATAAAAATATTCGTCCCGCTGCATTGCACGGGTACAATACTAGTATGTATGTGTGTAAATATATATATATATATATATATATATATATATATATATATATATATATATATATATATATATATATATATATATATATATATATATATATATATATATATATAGTAGGAGGTTCAAATAAGAACCTTAACTTAAATGAGAATGTGAGACTCAATCTAAGTCGTCCAATTCCTCCTCTTTCAATGTCATTGCCCACCCATCAATTTATCACATGCACTCTGCCACATTCTATCTCCCCACGCTCTTTATCTATTAATTTCACTTACAAAATGAATAGCTAAGATTAAGTCTCCCATCCTCATTAAATTTATCATTATAATTTGAACTTTCCCATATATATATATATATATATATATATATATATATATATGTGTGTGTGAAAAAGTTCAATTAAAAATCACCTAAGAATGCATGAATCATGATGTTCATGAACACCAACACTTTAATCTCAACATAACCTTAATTAACTTGATTTGATCCTACCACAATTTACATAAACTTCTACACACGTACTCAAAAACATCTGATAACACAATTATTATAAAGGTCATCCATTTGGGTGGTTATTTGATTATAAAATTAAGATGTGAGCAAGAATAGAAGGCAATTTGAAGTTCCGATTTGTTTATAGGAGGCAGAGGGGTGAGAGAAGGGGGCGGATGAGAGAGAGAGAGAATCAGTACGGGTATTTTAATTAAAGATTCAAGAGCAATTGTGAATTGAAAATTTAGGTTTTCGCGGTGGTAATATCAATTTGACCGTTTCACGCCCATAGTTGTGCGGTAAAAGAGTGTTTAGTGGTGAGTATGGGTCGGTTTTGTAACGCCACCCTAACGAGCTTAAAATTAGAGTTAATTTAAACTTTTTAAACATCGATTATCAAAAAGTGTTGCAGCGGAATTAAACACCATTTACAAAAACAACAAGTTTGACTCGGCTAATTAATTACAACAAAAAGGTTAGCCAAGTTCAAAACTACAAGCGTTACCAACTAGTTGCCGACCATCGGATCCAAAAACAACAACGTGTTCCCCAAAAGGTATATACAACAAAAGCTACCATCGGTACCCGCCTCACCATGCCTCTAGCATCAACCTGCGAAAAAGGTAAATCCTGCACCGTTAGCTACAACTAGCTAGTGAGCACCAATTACACATAAGCAACAATAAGCAGGCTATCATGTATCAGAACAGCACACAAGGCTATCCTATCATATTGTGACGTGACAAACGTGTCAGCAGTAGTCGTATGTTGCAGGGGAGCTAACCCCGCTCAACAACCCAAAAGCAGTCCACATAGTACGCCAATTATCTATCATGTTGGTTCCCATCTATCAAGGAACCTTACTCCTTAGAGGAACGGCGGCCTGCAGGACCATCACCCAAGCGTATACTACTTGAGTACCGTTAGTGCCCGGGTACTAACTCCCGTCTACCCGAGAACCCAGCCAAGTATTGACACCCGTCTACCTGACTGACCTCCGTGTTCTCCAATTCAGTGTCCGGACAAAACTTCATAAACAACTAGTTGATCCAATAAGGATCCAGTTCATGCGCGCATATAATCACAACAATATCTTTCATATCAACAATAATAATACTAAGCATGCTTGTACAACTTTATCATAACATACCTCCATTTCCACGTATCAATACACCAATCATGTGTCAACATGTACTACAGATAACTTACCTACTGAGACTCATGGGAAACCGGTACTCACCTCGAAACTACAAGAGGCAGATATGCAATCGGGAATCCCAAGAGCACACAGAATCGTCCGAGTCACCTAACACCAATAAACATGGACAAACACCCCTTAGTACATACTACAACAGACTGCACTAACAACAGTCTTAACAAAAGGTCAACATGGCTTGTGACAGCCTCCTACGGCCGCAGGAACATGTTCCTACGCCCGCAGGACAACTTTCCAACAAACACTACGGCCGCAGTACATATGCACTACGCCCGTAGGATCTCTTGCCAAAGAACCATGACCTACGGCCGTAGTAACCATATCCTACGCCCGTAGTCTTGTTTCCATCACCCGTAGGTGGTAATCCTCATAAATTCAATCCTACGGCCGTAGCAACCATTTCCTACGACCGCAGTAACATAAACAACACCCTACGGCCGTAGTAACATCATACTACGCCCGTAGGAACCATAATCACAGTGTGTTCTTGCTCTGTTCGTAAACAGACGCTGTTTTACGGGTTTTTGACTCAAAATCCAACTTGAATCCATATTCAAGTGTTTATACAAGTTGTCTAACATATATACTAACTTACTAACATGATTTGGACACAAGAACAACATCAAAACACTTCTAAATCTTCACTTTGACACCACACACACAAGGACATGAAGAACTAGGTTTTTAGCTTCAAGAACACTTACTAGGATGAAGAAGATAAGGCTCAAGAGCAGATTTAGCACCCAAGTCCAACTTCTAATCCGAATCTAACTTTGATTCTTTACTTGATTTCCTTCTCAAATTCAAAAACCCCAAGTGTATGTGTGTGTGTAAAGGTTCACGTATGTTTGTATGTGTAGAAGTATGTATGTGTTTTAAGCTTATCCAGTAAAGAAGAAAGAGGATATAGACCGACTTAAGTGCCCAATACCCCCTCTCGGGTATTTCGTTCTCCTATTCAACTTAAAACACAACTTAGGGTTATCCGTTTCAACTAACGGAGATATTTTTGGAACCATTATCCAAAACCGTTCAACTATTTGTCAACATGGTCAACTTATGACACTTTTCATCATACTACATTTTTATCCACATTTAACACCAGTTAACACCATTTAACACCAATTAACACCAATTCATGTTTAAAACACCAATTAACATTTAAGACACCATTTAACAACATTTATACTACAGTTAGCAACAAAACACCAATTACAGTCAACGTACAACTGTTAAAGCTACATGTACTACAGTTTACAACTAGGCCCCATTTTGGGGTGTTACAAATCTACCCCCCTTAAGAAGATTCCGTCCTCGGAATCTGATCGTCTACAAACAAGTGAGGGTATCTAGCTTTCATGTCGTCTTCCGTCTCCCAGGTCATATTCGAACCCAGGTTATGCTTCCACTTGACTAACACCAGTTTAATCAACTTTCGACGCAACTTTTTGGTTTTAGAATCAAGTATCTCTACAGGTTCTTCAACTAGGCGCTTTGAAGCGTCAACCTTCAATTCTTGTAGAGGCAGAATCTGGTTCTCCTCCACCTTACACTTACGCAGATAACACACATTGAACGTGTTGTGAATTCCAGATAACTCTGGAGGCAACTCTAGCGTAACTGTCTGATCATTAACCACGCGAATGATCCGAAATGGACCAATGTAACGTGGACTCAACTTACCCTTTCTACCAAAACGAATCACGCCTTTCCAAGGAGAAACTTTCAGGAACACCCGATCGCCCTCCTGGAATACAACTGGTCTGCGCTTAGGATCAGCATATACTTTCTGTCTGTCACGGGCCGCTTTGAGCTTTTCCCGCGCAATCTTCACTTTATCTGCCGTAATCTGAACAATTTCAGGTCCGGCAAACTGCTTTTCACCGGGTTCTAACCAACATGTGGGAGTACGACAACGCCTCCCATACAACATTTCATAAGGTGGCATCCCAATACTGGAGTGGTACGAGTTATTATAAGCGAACTCGACCAACGGCAAGTGAGAATCCCACGCACCACCAAATTCGAGAATACATGCGCGAAGCATGTCCTCCAACGTCTGGATAGTTCTTTCCGACTGGCCATCTGTCTGCGGATGATACGCCGTGCTCAGATGAACACGTGTACCAAGTTCATGTTGCAAGCTCTGCCAAAAGTGTGAAGTAAATCTCGCATCACGATCCGACACAATCGAACATGGCAAACCATGTCGTGACACCACTTCATCTACATACAACTTTGCTAACTTTTCTAGCGGAGTAGACTCACTGATAGCTAGAAAATGAGCGCTCTTGGTCAATCTATCGACAATGACCCAAATAGCATCATGACCCCTAAGGGTCTTCGGCAATTTCGTCACAAAATCCATCGTAATGTGATCCCACTTCCACTCAGGGATCTCTAGTTGCTGCAAACTACCATAAGGCTTCTGATGTTCTGCCTTAACTTGCGCGCAGATCTGACATTTTTCCACAAAAGAAGCAATATCTCGCTTCAAAGTAGGCCACCAGTACAATGCCTTTAAGTCATGATACATCTTTGTGCTGCCCGGATGAACCGACAACCTAGACTTATGAGCTTCCTGCAGTATCAGCTCACGATTATCACCATGAAGAGGCACCCACACGCGAGACTGAAACGTCTTTAGTCCGCGAGTATCATCAAAAAGCTGATCTTTCAGCTTTTTCATCGTTTCTGCTTTTAGGTTTTCATCTTGTAACGCTACTTGCTGCGCTTCCTTCAATCGAGCAATGATATCGGGAACCACAGTAAGTTTCATAAATCTAGCATCTACTGTAGAGCTCTTGCGACTCAATGCATCCGCCACCACATTGGCTTTACCAGGATGGTAGCGAATCTCACAATCGTAGTCTTTGATCAACTCGAGCCATCTACGTTGTCTCATGTTGAGCTCTTTCTGCGTGAATACATATTGCAGGCTCTTGTGATCCGTACAGACCACACACTTTGTACCATAGAGATAGTGCCTCCACAATTTCAACGCGAACACCACCGCTGCCAACTCAAGATCATGAGTCGGATAGTTGCCTTCATGAGGTTTCAATTGCCTTGAGGCGTAGGCAATCACTTTATCTCGCTGCATCAACACACACCCCAATCCAGAATACGAGGTATCACAGTAAACAATGAAGTCTTCAGATCCCTCTGGCAAGGAAAGTATTGGAGCCTCGCACAATAGCCGTTTCAAATATTGAAACGCCTGCTCTTGAGCTTCCGCCCAAACAAATGCAACATCTTTGCGGGTTAATTTAGTCAGAGGACCCGCAAGCTTAGAAAAATCGCGGATAAACCGCCGATAGTAACCAGCTAGGCCGAGAAAACTTCTAACTTCAGAAGGAGTTCGAGGAACTCCCCAATTCATAACCGCTTCAACTTTCGCCGGATCAACTTTCACGCCATCGCTGCAGATCACGTGACCGAGAAAATGAACTTCTCGTAGCCAGAACTCACACTTTGAGAATTTAGCGTAAAGCTTCTCCCGTTTAAGAGTTTTGAGAACCTCTCGCAAATGCAACTCATGTTCAGCTTCTGTCTTAGAATAGATGAGAATATCATCAATAAACACAATCACCGATTTATCAAGAAATGGACGACAAACCCGATTCATCAGGTCCATGAAAACAGCAGGAGCATTGGTTAAACCAAAAGGCATCACCAAAAACTCGTAATGACCATAACGAGTACGGAAAGCCGTCTTTGGGACGTCTTCGTTAGCAACTAACACTTGGTGATATCCAGACCGCAGATTAATCTTTGAGAAGCACGTCGCTCCCTGCAGTTGATCAAACAAATCATCTATCCGCGGCAAAGGATACTTGTTCTTTACCGTTCGCTTATTCAGCTCCCGATAATCAATGCACATTCTCATAGTCCCGTCTTTCTTTTTCACAAATAGCACCGGAGCACCCCAAGGAGAAGAACTCTGGCGAATAAAGCCTTTGTCTAGTAACTCCTGAATTTGCGTCATCATCTCGCGAACCTCGGAAGGAGCAAGACGATATGGAGCTTTAGCCACAGGGGTAGCCCCCGGAACAAGATCAATTCTATACTCAACATCTCTGACTGGCGGTAACCCAGGCAACTCATCAGGAAATACCTCTGGATAATCTGTCACCACCGGAATATCACGAACCACACGTTTCTCCAGTTTAGCATCAATCACATGTGCTAAATAGCAATCGCAGCCTTTCGAAACCGACTTTCTTGCTTTCAACAGAGAAATGATAGGAATATCTAGCTTTCGTCTCTCTCCACGAGCCACAGCATATGACCCGTTAGGTAAAGGAATTTTAATCAACTTCTTGGAACAGAAAATCTCAGCGTTCAACTTACTAAGCCAATCCATCCCAATCACAACATCGAATCCCGCAATCGGCATTAAAAGAAAAGAAACAGGAAAACTACTCCCGTCGATATCAATAACTGCTTGAGGGACACTATCTACAACAGAAACTACTTTACCACTAGCAGTCTCTACTCTTACAGGCTCAGACAACTCAGATACAGGCATTTGCAGTTTATCACAGAAAGATACAGACACAAATGAATATGTAGCTCCAGAATCAAACAATACACATGCTGGGGTAGAGTTAATAAGAAAAGTACCCATAATCACGTCCCCAGCACCCTTCGCCTCCTCTTTCGTCATCTGAAACGCCCGCCCTTTAGCACGGGGAGCGTTGTCTTTCTTCTGCCCTGAGGCAGATCCTCCAGTTCCAGCGTCTGACTTTGACCGACAATCTGTAATCCGGTGCCCTGGCTTGTGGCACTTGTAGAATACGTTCTCTTTAAACTCGCACTCATTCACCGAATGCCCTTTCTGACCACACCTAAAACAACGAGTAGTGGCCTTCGAACAATCACCGGCATGGTAGGTGCGACACAGAGAGCACCACGAACCCTCAAACTTAGCCTTCTTCGAAGAATCAGGCTTTCCCCCAGTCGACGACTGCCCTTTGGAAGTAACAGATTTTGAGAACTGCTGAAACTTCCTTTTCTGACCCTCAACAACATGATCCCCCTTTCCCTGGCGTCTATCCCCATCAATCTGTCGGGCTATCTCAAACGCCCGATCCAAAGTAGCCGCAGCTCTAACATGAGCGCGATAATCAAGTGGCAACATGTTTACAAACTTCCGCATCTTGGCTTTCTCATCAGTCACCAAATGCGGTATGAATCTAACCTTATCCGTAAAAGCATGAATAAGGTCCTCAACAGGCTTATCCCCCTTACGGAGACCATTAAACTCGTTCTCCAGTCGCTCCAGATCATAATCTGTACAATACTTCGCTTTTAATTTCTCAGAAAACTGCTCCCAAGTCAAAGCATCAATCACCTCCGGCCTCAACGTATCTTTAACTGTATCCCACCAATCCAAAGCTGGCCCTTTCAACCTCTGAACAACATATCTGACGCGAAGCTCACGTTCACACTCACAAGCTTCGAACACCTGATCCGTCTCACGTAACCAACGAATAGTCTCAGAGGGATTATCACTACCCTCATAAACCTTTGGCCCGCAAGACAAGAACTTCTTGTAAGAACACTTCTTTGGCTTCTTCACTGCCAAAGCATTTTGCAACAGCTCCCTCGTCAATCGGAGCTCCTCCTCTAACAGTCTAACATATGCCGCCTGCTCTTGATCGTGTCTTGGCAGCTCCACATTATGCTGAGAAGCCTCGTCCTCAGCTTCCCGTCGTTCACTTAAGGCCTCATCCTCCATTCGTTTGAGAGCCTCTTCTGTCGTAGCTCTACGTTCGGCCATTTCTACTCAACTAAATATTTACACGTAGACCACCGTTAGTACACCATTTATTCACCACGTACAATTACTACAATTAATCTATCACATAAGACAACCACCTATCACTCAACTCAACCCCAATTACCCAGATAGGAACACTTAACGATGGTCGGGCCCGAGCTTGAGATTGAATACTTCTACGAGTACCCAATTCCTCAAACTTAGGCTCTGATACCTACTTGTAACGCCACCCCTAACGAGCTTAAAATTAGAGTTAATTTAAACTTTTTAAACATCGATTATCAAAAAGTGTTGCAGCGGAATTAAACACCATTTACAAAAACAACAAGTTTGACTCGGCTAATTAATTACAACAAAAAGGTTAGCCAAGTTCAAAACTACAAGCGTTACCAACTAGTTGCCGACCATCGGATCCAAAAACAACAACGTGTTCCCCAAAAGATATATACAACAAAAGCTACCATCGGTACCCGCCTCACCAGGCCTCTAGCATCAACCTGCGAAAAAGGTAAATCCTGCACCGTTAGCTACAACTAGCTAGTGAGCACCAATTACACATAAGCAACAATAAGCAGGCTATCATGTATCAGAACAGCACACAAGGCTATCCTATCATATTGTGACGTGACAAACGTGTCAGCAGTAGTCGTATGTTGCAGGGGAGCTAACCCCGCTCAACAACCCAAAAGCAGTCCACATAGTACGCCAATTATCTATCATGTTGGTTCCCATCTATCAAGGAACCTTACTCCTTAGAGGAACGGCGGCCTGCAGGACCATCACCCAAGCGTATACTACTTGAGTACCGTTAGTGCCCGGGTACTAACTCCCGTCTACCCGAGAACCCAGCCAAGTATTGACACCCGTCTACCTGACTGACCTCCGTGTTCTCCAATTCAGTGTCCGGACAAAACTTCATAAACAACTAGTTGATCCAATAAGGATCCAGTTCATGCGCGCATATAATCACAACAATATCTTTCATATCAACAATAATAATACTAAGCATGCTTGTACAACTTTATCATAACATACCTCCATTTCCACGTATCAATACACCAATCATGTGTCAACATGTACTACAGATAACTTACCTACTGAGACTCATGGGAAACCGGTACTCACCTCGAAACTACAAGAGGCAGATATGCAATCGGGAATCCCAAGAGCACACAGAATCGTCCGAGTCACCTAACACCAATAAACATGGACAAACACCCCTTAGTACATACTACAACAGACTGCACTAACAACAGTCTTAACAAAAGGTCAACATGGCTTGTGACAGCCTCCTACGGCCGCAGGAACATGTTCCTACGCCCGCAGGACAACTTTCCAACAAACACTACGGCCGCAGTACATATGCACTACGCCCGTAGGATCTCTTGCCAAAGAACCATGACCTACGGCCGTAGTAACCATATCCTACGCCCGTAGTCTTGTTTCCATCACCCGTAGGTGGTAATCCTCATAAATTCAATCCTACGGCCGTAGCAACCATTTCCTACGACCGCAGTAACATAAACAACACCCTACGGCCGTAGTAACATCATACTACGCCCGTAGGAACCATAATCACAGTGTGTTCTTGCTCTGTTCGTAAACAGACGCTGTTTTACGGGTTTTTGACTCAAAATCCAACTTGAATCCATATTCAAGTGTTTATACAATTTGTCTAACATATATACTAACTTACTAACATGATTTGGACACAAGAACAACATCAAAACACTTCTAAATCTTCACTTTGACACCACACACACAAGGACATGAAGAACTAGGTTTTTAGCTTCAAGAACACTTACTAGGATGAAGAAGATAAGGCTCAAGAGCAGATTTAGCACCCAAGTCCAACTTCTAATCCGAATCTAACTTTGATTCTTTACTTGATTTCCTTCTCAAATTCAAAAACCCCAAGTGTATGTGTGTGTGTAAAGGTTCACGTATGTTTGTATGTGTAGAAGTATGTATGTGTTTTAAGCTTATCCAGTAAAGAAGAAAGAGGATATAGACCGACTTAAGTGCCCAATACCCCCTCTCGGGTATTTTGTTCTCCTATTCAACTTAAAACACAACTTAGGGTTATCCGTTTCAACTAACGGAGATATTTTTGGAACCATTATCCAAAACCGTTCAACTATTTGTCAACATGGTCAACTTATGACACTTTTCATCATACTACATTTTTATCCACATTTAACACCAGTTAACACCATTTAACACCAATTAACACCAATTCATGTTTAAAACACCAATTAACATTTAAGACACCATTTAACAACATTTATACTACAGTTAGCAACAAAACACCAATTACAGTCAACGTACAACTGTTAAAGCTACATGTACTACAGTTTACAACTAGGCCCCATTTTGGGGTGTTACAGGTTTGACCTCAAACCAGACCAAACCCGATAATATCGGTTATGTGATTTTTCAAACCGGTGGGTTATCGGTTTCTGATGAGGCGGTTAACAATTAATGATAGCGGATCGGTTTCGTTATCGGTTTTATTGGTTAACCGTTATATCTAGTTGTGCCAACTTATTATGCTTCACTATTTCAGAATTAGACCATAAAATTGGGTTATAATTTTTTTATTGTTTTATAATTTATAGTCTCAATTAAATTAGGTCAAACAATATTACAAAAGTAGGCCTAATAACACATATCTCTATACTCTAGTCTTCCACGAATTCATAACTTGTAAATTCATTTTTGATTAACATATCTCACCAAAACTCAAACACATTAACTGATTATCACATTATTTACTTGCATAATACATAGCCATCGGACCAAAAAGGTTAAGAACAACTTACTTTTGAGTAGCCAATAGCGTGCAGTAGCCAGTAGTGTGTAGTGCAATATGTTTTTAAGTTGTCAAAGTAGCCGGCGCCGCGATCAGCGGAAGTCGGGAGTCGGGAGATCGATGAAGAATCATCACTAGCCCAAACAGAACATTCTCGAATGTTCTAGAATACTCTAGAATGTCGGTCTAAGTGCTTCTTATCCCCTGGAGAGTATCAAAACACACACAACACACACACAAACTCTCGTATACGCATATACACTTCAACCCTTGCAAATTCAAAGTAGAAATCAGATGAGAAGTGATTTGCTTCTGTATTCAACAACAAATCTAAGTATAGAACCTGCTTGGTATCATCTTCTTGTAAGTTATCTTCTTTTCAAACCTAGTTCGTGTACTTGAAAGAGTTGGTTCCAAATTGATGATGTAAAATGAGTTTTAGTTGTTGGTTTGTGTCAAGATTGTGTTAATAAGCTTCTAAGGTTGTTAAACAATGTTTATGAACAATTGAATATGAGTTTTGGATCGATAGTGTGTCAAAAATCGAGTTTGCAGGTCTGTTCCGCGAACAGGGACGAAGTCTGCTGTGTACACCCTTCCTGCGGCCGTAGAGGAAAGTTTCTGCGGCCGTAGGAGCAATTTCTTTCTGCGGCCGTATAGAAAAGTTCCTGTGGCCGTAGGAGGGTGTTTTTCAGAATTTTTGTAATTAAGCCTTCTGTGGCCGTAAGAAAAGGTTTCTGCGGCCATAGGAAGGTATTTTGTGTGGTTTACCGTCTACGGACGTAGGAACAAAACCTCTGCGGCCGTAGGACCCTGTCCAGTATGAACAGCTTGTAATTCGTATTCTGTGATAAGTGTTAAGTGTTGACAAGTTTGTAAATGATGTGTTAGGCGCTCCTGAAGAACCTGAGGACACCGAACACTACATTTTCCTGTTGTAGCTTTTGAGGTGAGTACCGGTTAACCTTAGGCATCACAATAAGAGTGTTATACCATGCTTAAGGTAAGTTATTGATTATGCGTTGATAATTGATATGGTATGATTTGTTATACAACCATGGTAAACTTGTGTTAGATATTTGTTATGATATGTCTTGAGTAGGCCAATTATGTTATTCTTTGTTATACTATGGGCTT
The DNA here is from genome assembly GCA_947179395.2 of Pulicaria dysenterica. Lineage (NCBI taxonomy): Eukaryota > Viridiplantae > Streptophyta > Magnoliopsida > Asterales > Asteraceae > Pulicaria > Pulicaria dysenterica. Next base: position 75,202,774 of record OX359292.1, on the reverse strand, counting down.
TTGTAGACCACTTTGCTATGCTATGGCTTTTGTAGGCCAATTTTGCTATGATATGGCCTTTTGTAGGCCAACCTTAATATGATATGGCTTTTGTAGGCCAACCTTGTTATGATGTGGCTTTTGTAGGCCAATACGTGTTAGTGTCGGCACATGTTTACTGTTTGGGGTACGGTGATTCGTTGATCGCGAATCAGGTTCTTGCAAAACCTCTGTACCTCAACTAGGAGCTCTCAACGACATTTCCGCTCGTTAGGGGCTCTTATTGACATCCCCGCTTGTTAGGGGCTCTCATTGACATCGCCGCTCGTTAATGCAATGGTGGACTGCTACCCGCTTCCCCACCGGTGCGATATGATTGATGTATTCGGTTGCCCCAGTTTGGATCATTGAGCCAGGCTCGCAACCCTGCAATATATGACTCTTCCTGGCTATACCGGAACATCGCTAGCTGTTAGGGTAGACTTGATTGATGATTTGTGATATACCTTGCATGCTATGATATTCTTGTTATGATACTATGTTTAATCGTTGCCCACTAGCTATTTATAGCTAACCCCTCCATGTACTCCTTCCTAATTGCAGGTAATTAGATGTTGGTGAGGATGGGGTGCTATGCTATGTATGTTACTACCGAGTTGAATTTTTGGGGAACACTTTTTGTTGTTGCTTTTGTAACTCTGATACTGGTTTTAATGGTCGACAGATATTTGGTAACCTCGTCGGGTTCTTTTGTTAAAACTTATGATACAGTTGGTGTAAATAACTAAGTAGTTACTTCCGCTGTGTTTGTTAAACAATATCTTTTGCTTAAACAGTTGGTGTCTTAATTATATTTTATTAATTAAGCTTTTGAAAACCCGACGCGTTACAAGTTGGTATCAGATCCTTGGTTTAAGGGAATTGGGTACTTTGAAGAGTATTCAATCTCAAACCCAGGCCCGACCATTATTCAGTGTTCCCTAGGTGGTAATTAAATTTTCAATCTCTTCACTTTGACCCTCTGGACTTTACTAGTTAATTAATTAACTATTAATTAACTGGTCCGTTAAATATTAAAACTTAATATTTAATTCTCTCTAAATAATAAATAACTATTTATTATTTATTTCCTTTCTAATAATTAATACAAACTGATTAATTATTTATTTCTCTCTTTTCAATAATTAATACAACTGATTAATTATTTACTTTTCTCTTTAATAATTAATCTAACTGATTAATTATTTCCACACAGATTATGGTGAAATCCATCTGTTCTGAATTGGGTGTGTAGCAGTGTGACCCTTTAGTCTCTTATAACATTGGATACAACATGCCCATTAATTATCTCTGCACATAATCCAACAGACTCCCACTTGTGCAAGATAAGTAATAGTTATTGCACATTGTTAGCCTAAGGAGGTCCCTAGCTAGACACTTAGGGTAACCAGGTTATAAGAACTCTTATACCCCAAAGTAACTTGTGATAAAACTTCATAAGCAACCTGCTTAGAAGTAACATGTTATAAACTAACTGTTTATAAATTAAACTATCATAAACTCCCTGTTCATGAATGGGTACGTTTTTATATAAACAAACTTTCATATATATAGGCTTGTCCCTTGCAGCGCGATATTTCAATTTCGAGCATGAGCATGGAGAAGGTCAACTTAGAGACTCAAAAATTTGTTCATGACATACTTGATTTCAAAACTGCGTGATAAACGACAAAGAACAGATCAGTTTGTTTGGGCACGGCCGTGCTCTTACTAGTTTCTATAATCAGTCAAGGGCCCCGGAAATATCTCTTCTAAAAAGAAGGTGCAATTACCATCTTGCATATTCGCATTTGGAAATACGGCTCCCACTGAATCTAGACACGCCCCTTATGACCACCCTGTTACGGCGTGGCGTTAGAACGCGCTAAGAAGATAACAGTTACCGCATCCCAAACCAAATACCTCAGGCTTAAGGATAACCTATGTGATAAATACTTTTGACATGAATTCACGAAGTATTTTTCACAGTAGGTCAATCCAATATTCGTAACTCTAACGAATATCCGTCAATTTTGGTCCGCAAAAACTTTTGCAGCTATATTCGACAAACTCTCGAATCTACCCCAAAATTACGATGACTTTATAGCTCTATCAAGTTCCCACCACGATAAGTAGTCACGGATAATATTTTGAATAAACCTAGTTTATTCCTGGATAAACCAAAACATACAAAGTTGTGAAGAACAATGAAACTAATTTCTACATCCTCCCATATTCCACCCTGGAATAAAGATGTATAATTTCTACCATTTCATTGACTCGATTCACGGTGTAAATCTGAATTACTTATTATTTTGCATTGTAACTTATCACAGATTACAAAGAAAAAAATATGGTTATAAACCTAAAACTCAAGACTAGTACCTTGAAGTACTCTTTCTTGGTTTTGCTAGAAATCGTTCTTGCAACCTAAGAACAGCTCCAGACTTACTTATTTTATAAAATTCCTTAAACTTGGAGAAACTGGAAATAACTCCAAAGTTTCTGATTTTATCAAATGACCTCCCTGTAATTAAGACTTTAATTACATTTGTAGATATACTGGATCTTATTATCCCTTTTGAAATGATGAACCTTCTTACATCTACTTGTAAGAAACTTGATATTAGATTCCCTGTGTATGCCAACACTAATCTAATATCACTACTTAGAATGTTAGAGAACATTCTATTTTATTATCTCTAACGTTAACCAACCAACAACTTTGATTAAGCTGACTTACTGAACATTTCAGAACGTATATAATTTCAAGTCATAACTTGACTTGAAATCTTGCAATGATATCTTTATTGAGTACTTCCCAATAAATCATGCATTCCTTGGATTAGTTCTTTCTCAAAAAACTTACTATTTTAGATAACCTCTAAAAATCATCCAATAATTATATACTCTAAAAGTTCAATCTTGTATTTATCACACTGGTTAACAACAACCTTTTATTAACTCTGATAAATACATTTGTCAGATGCTCCCACTATCTTTTATGAAAAAGTGCATTATTTAAAAAACATCTTTTTAGGCTTAGTCAAAACTTGACTATCATGCCTAAAACTTGTGTTCCAAACACATGTTTTAAATAATTTAGTTTTTGTAAGAAATTTGTTTTTATGAAACCAAGAACTTGGATCTCTATATATCCATCTTTCTAGTTATAGAAAGTGGTTTCATTAAACTTGCTATAAGTGCAGAACACTTGTGAAGGCATTCTAAATTTCTTTTCCCTTTTAAAACATTTAGTACAAAATTCCTTGATTATAGTGACTACCATAATCACTTTTATACTTTCTTAAATGTTTTATCAAAAACTATTTACACTTAGAAATAATAACTATTATTTCATTTAGTTCAAGACTTTGAACATTCACTTTTCACAACAAATAACTCAAACACTTATTAAATTAGAAAAACTATCTAATTTTATAAACAACACTTGTTTATTTAAGCGTTTGAAGATTAGAGCCAACATTTATATAACTACAACAAATCATAGCATAAGATCACAATGAATCACCAAACAAGTCAAGACTTGACTTATTTGTTCTCTTTTAGTCACAACTGGACTAACCCTGATTCATAAAATAAGAACACGTGCACGGATATTAACTAAGTAATTAAATTTCCATAAAACTTAAACTGAAGGTTTCCATAAACAATCAAGTTAAAAACTGTTCAAATAAACTTAAAATTTTAATAAACTAGGAAATAAAATTATTATAATATCCGTAGGTTGCACGCGGGATCTTCTCTATGCCGGACCGCATCACTTTCCATCCCCTCCTGCAATAAACGATTGCAAGATATTAGAATACTCGTAAAAACTTTTACAAGTGGAAAGTGACAAAAGAAGCAGTTTACACGATACCTGAGGTGCCAGCCTTGCCACCTGCCTCGTGACCCTTCGGGCAATCTCTTTTCCAATGTCCGACCTCACCGCACTGGAAGCACTGATTCTCGGTTCTTGCTTTGTTCGGCTTCGGCTTCTTTCCCTTGTTGTCGTTATTAGCCCTGGGTGCACTATGGATGGGTTGGGCCTTGCCCTTTCCCTTTTCGTTACGCCCCTTCCTCTTCTTATGCTCGCCATGACCCACCTTGAGGATGTCCTTGGACTTGGTCCCGATACTCTGCTCAGCAGTCTTGAGCATTGAGTGCAACTCAGCCACGGATTTCTCCATGTTGTTCATGTTGTAGTTGACTATAAAAGGCTTATAGTCATCCGACAACGAGTTGAGTATCGTATCCATTGCTAGCTGTAACGAAACTGGGTGCCCAATTCGTTCTAGGTGGTCCATGTAACCTTTCATTTTCATGACGTGGTTACTGACCGAGGTCCCCTTAGCCATCTTGCACGAGTTAAATGCCCTGGTGGCATCATAACGCTCTGTGCGAGCTTGCTCCTGGAACATGTCCCTCAGCTGGTGGATCATGTCATAGGCAGGAGTCTCCATCATGCTCGACTGCAACTCTGAACTCATAGTTGCGAGCATGAGACAGCTGACGTCTAGGGCGTCATTGGAGCGCTTCTGAAAAGCCTCCCTGACGTCTGCCCTAACGTTACTGGCAGGAGTATTTCCTAGAGGTTGTTCTAGGACATACCACTTTCTCTCGTGCCTAAGCACGATCCGGAGATTTCTCTCCCACGTGAGAAAGTTAGGACCGACCAGCTTGTCCTTTTCAAGAATGGAGCGAAGAGAGAGGTTGTTGGTACTAGTAACGTTGGTTGCCATCTACAAATTAAAACCTGGTTTAATTAGTAATTGCAAATATACTTTCTAATCATATATCATCAAACCCATAAATAATATATATTAGACCTAGGACCCATATTTCACATACTTGACGCAAGGTTTGGGCACTTCCCGCCAAGTCATGCTATTTCTGGTAGGTAACACCCTGTACCAATCATACCTAACTGATACAACTCCTGGAACCTCGTAGAGCACTTAGACCCAGTCTAGTATGTTTAACTCTACTCTAGTGCTTTTTGGGCCGGGACTCCCGATTATCACCAAAATAGATCGCACCACCTAAGACAGCATGAATTCTGGCCGGGACTCCCGATTATCGCAAAATTTTTCATACCCCTTCCCGCAATGGTTTGAACCCGGATGCCCAAGGTTTGGGCACTTCCGACACCCGAGTACCGTTTAACAGCAAGGGTGTACCATTAGGTGGGTAGCACACTGATCTAAGATTTTTCTTGGGTTTTATAATTAAGTTAAAAACTTAATTTTCCAGTTTTTGAAAAACCATTTTAAAACTAACTGTTTTAAAAATACGATTTAAATGTGTACCTAAACTAGGTGCACAAAACGGTTTTTATAAGTTCCAAACTTATAACCTTGACAAAACTTTAAATTTATAAAAAATTTAACTAACACGACTAGCAACATGTAGTCGTATTTTAGTTTGTCATAAAGCGCGTGGTTTTTCACTGTTTAATAACAGCCTGTTATTAAATCTATTTTTATTTAGCATCATATAAATGTCGCAAATCTATATGAAAAGCAGTAAATAAAAGAAACACAACCACGCAGATAATAAGAGTAAACATATAAAACCCTATAGTTTTGCCAACTAATCCTAAGGTTAAACCTAAGGACAAAGTGACTTGGATTCGCCTTTCTTGATATGTTGCTCCCACTAGCCTTGACACCTCCCCGAAGTGTCTGTGCTTCGCGTATAGATCACCATGTACGTCGTCATCTTCTTCGAGTCCATCTTGGTTGAGGGATTAAACTACTACTAATCTATTACAAATACAATATTGAATGGGGTTGTAAGTGGCACACAGACCTCCCCGAACCAGTACAATATTACAAGTAAGAAAGGGATTGTAATTGGCACGCAAGCCTTCCCGAAACCAAAATAAAAAGAGAATAAGAAAAACGAGTCCTAAGTCGGCAAAACTATGACTATATGTATCACAACCACGCAATTATATATAAGCACTATATATATAAAAATCAACCACGCAGTTATAATATATAAACAATAAACTGTGCTGTTAAGCACACAACCTGATTTGTTTAAACTTTCACATTTACCCTTTGATTAATACCTATTAACCAAAAATGAGAATTATGATCTTCTAATTTATTTGACCAAAATAGTTTTTCAACAAAACTTAAAACTTGATTTTATTCAAAACTTGAATGAAATCCTCACGTCGAGTTTTCTTACTAGTTATCCAATAAGTTAAAACCGACAATTTTTGGTCAATTAAATATTATCTTATTTGTTTCTCCATTTTATTATATAAACTTTATCCTTTTAGACTTTATTAAAAAATGACTTAAACTAGTCATAATAAATAAATATCTAAACTAATATATATTTTAACTAAACTAATTAAAATATATAATACTAGTTTATATAACACTTTATTAATTTAATACTTAAAGTTAATAATTCTTTTGTATTAATCCGGAAAAACTATTTTTGGGCCAATATCTTTCATCAACCCGAGAGACCCACTGGGCCAAGAACACCTGGGCCGAAACCCCGCTGGACCGTGATCCTCCTTGGGCCGAGGCCCACCTGGATCGTGATCCTCCTTGGGCCGAAGCCCTTTTGGGCCGTGGCGTCCTGGGTCGAAAAAACACTTGGGCCGAAACCCACCCTGACCCTTAGCGCCTCTAACGGCCGCCGCGAGGCCCAACTGGCCTTAGCGCCGCTAACAGCCATCACCCGACACGGTGATGATCTCGGTTCCCGTTTTATGATTGATACAAGATTATAAATCCCTCTTAACTTATTAAAACTAACTGTTTTAATATACTGATTAAAAACTGGATATAATTCAAAAACCAAAAACTATTAATTATTAATATTAACGAAACTTGTTTTTATTAATAATCAATTATCCTAAAAACTTGATTTCAACCTTTTTAAACAAAAAGGTTCAAAAACTGGTTAAAATCTAGTTTTAGATAAAATGTTTATTCTTCTTAACCGTTTAAACACAAACCTGGTTTAAACCTAACTGGTTAAAAATAAACCTTTTATAAGCTGGATAAAAACAGAAAACTTGTTTTTATACCCTATGGTTTTCGATTTTCAAGAAGGAAAGAAAATAAGATGGAGAAGATCATTTAACTATCAAACAAACCAAAAAACTGGATTCACTAGGTTTTTATCAATTTAAACAAACTGTTTGATTTAATCTTAATTCAATCTTATCTTTATTCAAAAATCATAATCCTTTTAACCATTCAAACTAACTGTTTGAATTTCCTGATTAATAGGATAAATCTGATAACAAAAACAAATTGTTTTGTCACCTTACTTGATTTTCGAAAAACTCAAAAGAATGAGTAGAGAATTAAAAAACAAAACCTTAATCCTAAAACGGATAAAACTAGAAACTATAGATCATAGAGCCAAGGCTCTGATACCACTAAATGGTTTTTTAACCTGACCAAACCACCATATGACTCAAACTGGTCAAACCTGGGCTTGATTCCACTGGTTCAATCCTAAAAGCGGAACTGGATTGAACACAACCCTCTAAACCCCAAAAGGGTTAGGATCTTTAAACTTTACATGATCAACATAGTTTCTTGCAAAACAATCCATATAATAAGGTTACAATAATATACCTGATCAGAAACTTTAGGATTGCTATAGATAGTCCACCACTACTGCACCTCCGATTGAACTGGCTGCTAGACCGCTCCTGGATCACCAAGCCTTCAACAATTCTCGACACCGAGAATGTATGTGTGTTCTTCGCAGACCACCAATTCGCAAAACACCTTGGTGTTTTGCTTGTTCGGCTTCGACGAGAAAAGAGAGCACCGAGAGAAAGTGTGTGCGACGAGAGGGAGAAGGGAGAGAGTTCTTGGTGGCTAGGTTTTTATCTTTTTCAACTTATGTTTAATCCTTAAGGCTTAAGGATATATATATGAGGATTAGATGGACCCAAGCCCGTTTAATTAAAAGCCCACCGGTTGTAATTAAACTTTCAATCTCTTCACTTTGTCCCCCTGGACTTTACTAGTTAATTAATTAACTATTAATTAACCGGTCCGTTAAATATTAAAACTTAATATTTAATTCTCTCTAAATAATAAATAACTATTTATTATTTATTTCCTTTCTAATAATTAATACAAACTGATTAATTATTTATTTCTCTCTTTTCAATAATTAATACTACTGATTAATTATTTACTTTTCTCTTTAATAATTAATCTAACTGATTAATTATTTCCACACAGATTATGGTGAAATCCATCTGTTCTGAATTGGGTGTGTAGAAGTGTGATCCTTTAGTCTCATATAACATTGGATACAACATGCCCATTAATTAACTCTGCACATAATCCAACAGAACAATCGTCTGGTGGTAGGAGAGGTGATTCGTCTCAGAAGTCAGCAAGCTGGGATGTGGTTAAATGCGGGAAGTGTGGGACTAAGGGTCATCAGACTCATGATTGTTGGTTTAAGGAAAATGTTTGCTATACGTGTCATAAACCGGGCCACAAAATGTCTGATTGCCCTCAGTTGCAAGGTTCGAGAGTTGGTGGATCGTCTGGAGCAGTGGGTCAGAAATAGGAAGGCACCCCACGTGCTCAGGGGAGGGCCTTCCAGATGACTACAGTTGAGGCAATGAATGCAGGTGATGTTATTACTAGTATCTTCTTAGTTAATTCTATACCTGCATGTACTCGTATGTGTCTTCGGTTTTCTGTGATAAATGGCAACTACTTGTTACTGTGATGAAAGATCCTATTAGAGTAGAGATAGCTAACGGTACTCGAGTTCTTGCTACATCACACGTGCCTCAAGTTTCTATTACTATCGACGGGCATTGTTATGTTATTTACTTACTCCTCATGCCGATTGCTGGTTTTGATGTTGTTATTGGCATGGATTGGCTTACCAGTCAAAATGCCAAGATATTGTGTTCTAAAAAGTTAATCAAAATTCCACTACCTGATGGTACCTATGCGGTGGCGCGAGAAGAAAGACCTAAATCCGATATTCCGTTGATAAACTTTATTAAAGCCCAGAAATCTCTTGTTAAAGGTTGTGATTCCTACTTAGCATACGTAATTAATGTTGAGGTGGAAGAAAAGACTGTTAATGTTATCAGGGTGGTTTCAGAATACCCTGAAGTGTTTCCTGAAGAGTTACCGGGTTTACCTCCTGATAGGGATGTAGAATACCAGATTGATCTTATTCCTGGTGCTACGCCTGTAGCAAAATCCCCGTATCGTCTTGCACCGTTTGAGATTCGGGAAATGATGACTCAAATCCAGGAACTGCTTGATAAAGGATTCATATGCCCGAGTTCTTCACCTTGGGCAGCTCCGGTGTTGTTTGTTAAGAAGAAGGACGGGACGCTACACATGTGCATTGATTACATGGAGCTGAATAAGCGAACTATAAAGCATAAATATCTGTTGCCTTATATAGATGATTTGTTGGACCAATTTCAAGGTGCTAAATGTTTCTCGAAGATTGATCTTCGTTCTGGTTACCATCAAGTTCGTGTTAGAGATGAAGATATTCCAAAAACCACTTTTAGAACTCGATATGAGCACTATGAATTATTGGTGATTCCGTTTGTGTCAAGATTGTGTTAATAAGATTCTAAGGTTGTTAAACAATGTTTATGAACAATTGAAAATGAGTTTTGGATCGATAGGGTGTCAAAAATCGAGTTTGCAGGTCTGTTCCGCGAACAAGGACGAAGTCTGCTGTGCAGACCCTTCCTGCGGCCGTAGAGGAAAGTTTATGCGGCCGTAGAAGCAATTTCTTTCTGCGTCCGTATAGAAAAGTTCCTGCGGCCGTAGGAGGGTGTTTTTCAGAATTTTTGTAATTAATCCTTCTGTGGCCGTAGGAAAAGGTTTATGCGGCCATAGGAGGATATTTTGTGTGGTTTACTGTCTACGGAGGTAGGAACAAGGTCTGTGGGTGTAGGTACATAACCTACGGCCGTAGGTCACCATAGAACAGCTCCTGTGGTCGTAAGGATAAGTTCCTATAGCCGCAGGGCTCGGTTTAATGGAAAGAAACTCTGCGGGCGTAGGGGGCTGCCTCTACGGCCGTAGGAGGAGTTTATTATGCCTTCTGCGGCAGTAGGACATGACCTCTGCGGCCGTAGGACCCTATCCAGTATGAACAACTTGTAATTCGTATTCTGTGATAAGTGTTAAGTGTTGACAAGCCTGTAAATGATGTGTTAGGCGCTCCTGAAGAACCAGAGAACACCGAACACTACATTTGCCTGTTGTAGCTTTTGAGGTGAATACCGGTTAACCTTAGGCATCATAATAAGAGTGTTATACCACGCTTAAGGTAAGTTATTGATTATGCGTTGATAATTGATATGGTATGATTTGTTATACAACCATGGTAAACCTGTGTTAGATATTTGTTATGATATGGCTTGAGTAAGCCAACTATGTTATGCTTTGTTGTATTATGGGCTTTTGTAGACCACTTTGCTATGCTATGGCTTTTGTAGGCCAATTTTGCTATGATATGGGCTTTTGTAGGCCAACCTTAATATGATATGGCTTTTGTAGGCCAACCTTGTTATGATGTGGCTTTTGTAGGCCAATACGTGTTAGTGTCAGCACATGTTTGCTGTTTGGGGTACGGTGATTCGTTGATTGCGAATCGGGTTCTTGCAAAACCTCCGTACCTCAACTAGGGGCTCTCACTGACATCCCCGCTCGTAAGGGCTTCTCATTGACATCCCCGCTCGTTAATGCAATAGTGGACTGCTACCCGCTCCCCTACCGGCGCGATATGATTGATGTATTCGGTTCCCCCAGTTTGGATCATTGAGCCGGGCTCGCACTGCAAGATATGACTCATCCTAGCTATACCGGAACATCGCTAGCTGTTGGGATAGACTTGATTGATGATCTGTGATATACCTTGCATGCTATGATATTCTTGTTATGATACTATGTTTAATCGTTGCTCACTATCTATTTATAGCTAACCCCTCTATGTACTCCTTCCTAATTGCAGGTAATTAGATGTTGGTGAGGATGGGGTGCTATGTTATGTATGTTACTGCCGAGTTGAATTTTTGGGGAACACTTTTTGTTGTTGCTTTTGTAACTCTGATACTGGTTCTAATGATTGGCAGATATTTGGTAACCTCGTCGGCTTCTTTTGTTAAAACTTATGTTACAGTTGGTGTAAATAACTAACTAGTTACTTCCGCTGTGTTTGTTAAACGATATCTTTTGCTTAAACAGTTGGTGTCTTAATTATATTTTATTAATTAAGCTTCTGAAAACTCGACGCGCTACAAAATGTCCCCGTGGTTTATCAAATTTCCCACCAATGGTCCCTAAACTTCAAAAATTACACCCACAGTCTCCGTGTTAAGCAATTTGTTTCAATGTTGGTCCGATTTTAACCTTGCCGTTTAAATTGACGTTAACCCCTCTATTTGTGAGAATATTATTGTCTTTTTACCCCTGAATTAATTAAAATCTTTTAATAAAACCCCCCATATCTCCCTCCCTATCCCTCCCATGTACGACTCCCCAGAAACGTCAAACCCTTCCACCACAACTCCATCACCGATCAGCCCTCCGCCACCACTTCGTTACCGTTCAGCCGCCAAACCCGGTCTCAAGCACCACCATCATCTAGAATCTCCGTAGTGATTTTGGGATCAAGAAAATGGTTCTTTAAATCTCAAGTTACAATTTATGAGGGAAACCAAAGATGTAAACTAACAAAAATCTCAAGTCTCTCACATAAAGACACACTGTGATTGTTCGATCAGTCAAATTCATCATCCTTCAAGTTCATTCATGTGAGAAGGTTGTTGTTTTATAAAGTGAAGGACAAATACAAATATCATCTATTCAATTTCACACACACAAAAATATATTGTGATATCAAGATCTATGAAGTGATTTTTCTTCAATCCATTTCCCTAATTTTAAAAAAACACCAAACCAAGACCATCTGCAAAAAGTCAAAGTTTGACTTGAGGACTTTCATAGACACACACGACTGGTTTTTATACCTTGATCAATCGATTAATCAAACTTACTAATAAAATGAAGGATCGATTACGAATTGTTAGTAGAGGATTACGTGAGCTAACCCGATAGTCATCTTTCATCCTTCGATCTGGGTTTGACGGTGGTGGGTTTGACGTTTCTGGGTTTGACGTGAGCTAACCTGATACGGTGGTAGGTTTGATGTTTTTGGGTTTGACGAAAATCCGAACCTCTGTTCACATCGATGGTGGTGTGCGATGGCAATGGTGATCTTGAAGAGACAAGAGGTGGTGTTGTGCGATGGTGGTTTGGCTCTGTGGCAGCGGCGATGTGTTTGCAGATCTAGAAAAGAGAAAAGAGGGTAGTAGTCACCTTCGGTGGCAGTGGCGGCGATCTCGAAGAGAGGAGACGAAAGCCATTGGTGCGATGGTGTTGGTCGGTGTGCCTGACGGAGGGGACGGCAGAGGAGGTGGGGGTCTTTGTGGTGGTTGCCGGTGGGGTTTGACATTTCTGGGTTGAAAAGAAACGTTTCTGGTTTGACGTTTCTCGAAAGCATCGAGGGAGGTTGGTATGAGCTTTTATTAATTATTTTAATTAATTTAGGAGAAAAAAGATAGTTTTACCCTCACATGTATAAGATTTAATGTCAATTTAAATGGTGGGGTTAAAATTACCAATTTCTTTTCTGGTTTGACATTTCTGGAAAGCATCGAGGGAGGTAGGTATGAGCTTTTATTAATTATTTTAATTAATTTAGGGGTAAAAAGACAGTTTTACCCTCATATGTATAAGATTTAACGTCAATTTAAACAGTGGGGTTAAAATTACCAACATTGAAACAAATTACTTAACGCGGGGACTGTGGATGTAATTTTTGAAGTTTAAAGACCATTGGTGAAAATTTTGGTAAACCACATGGACCATTTGTGTAATTAACTCTATAAATAAATTTAAAATTTTCATTTAACATATACTTTAATTTTTTTATTTGAACTCTTAAATTTAAGCAATAGAAAACTATTAATATAATCTTGAACATCCATACATTTTTTTTAAACATGCCTCATTCAAATCAACATAATTCATAAAGTGTCAGGATCGGATATTACCAAATATCAATAACAAGAATTACCTTTTAGAATTTAAATCAGAGTTGTTTAAAGATAATCTTTCAGTTTGATCACAATCAACTAAGAAGTTGCGGAATCACACTTAATTGATGTTTAAGGTTTTATCACAAGAACAATTCAACAATCAACACGAGAAAATACTTTCAAACTCAAGATGTTTATTAATAACCAATGATGATTACAATATTCACCAACACCTCTAATCTAACTTTTTTGTTAGACGAAGAACACAACTTGTTCTTAGGTTTCTATGAAACTTAGAGGTCAACACACTTTTAGAAAAACAAATTAACAATAAAATATGAATGCGTAGAATTGCTATATAAAACAAAATTCTAGTTCTAGTATATATAGGCTCTTGATCCTCCTTGAATAGTTGACAGTTAGGCAATCTTCTATCTTCCGAGATAATCTTGATAATCTTCAAACTTGATAAAGATATACTTCAAATCCACAAAGATAGCATTTTCCATTAATAGCTCAACAGCAACTGTTTGTTGAATAAACAGTTCTGAATTTCTTCTAACAGTCTTCACTTTAAGGTCTTCTATCAGTTGTGTATAACTGAACTAACAGTTCTGATCTTTTGTACTAACAGTTGTAAAACTTGCAACAACTGTTTTCACTGATTACTCTAACAGTTTTACTTTGCATGTCCAACAGTTTCAATGACTTAGCAAATTTCCCAACAATCTCCCCCTAACTTAAAGTATTGAACAATACATTTAAGTTGTTTGTTTTATAGGGTTCAACCATAGAAAAATTAACATAATCAAAGAAAATATTTACATTTAATATGCAAAGTCAAACTGTTACAATCAAAACATAATAAGAAAATTACTTTTGACTTGACTGTAAGAACTCCAACCTTTTCTTTATCCTTTTTATCAGATCATCCTTCATATCAGCAGGACCGAAGAACTTTGCACTTAACATATTCAGTAGCTTTGCTTTACCATGATCAACAAATTCAAAATCAAACCACTGAGTTTGTCCCTTTCCCATCACCATATGATAAACTCTTGCCTTATCATATACTTTCATAGAACTTATTGGGAAGGCTTCGTCACTTATCAAAATGGACATTATCTCCAGTGGATTGCAAATACTCTTTAGATGCCTCATCAACACTCTCACCTCAATCTGTGTTGCATTTTCATACTTGATTACTCCATAAGCATACATATCTTGAACATCTCTTCTTGTAATGCTACCCATCAGATGTAAGAAGCTGGAATAACTTTCAATTGGTTCCACTTCTCTGACAATAGTAACTCCTTTCTTTCCAGTTTCCCATCTTAACAGTTCAAATCTCCACTCAGTAATGTGAGATTTCTGACCTAGCCGCTCTGCCACTAATTTGTCAATTCTTTCTTCAACCTCTACCTTGAGTCTATCATGAAGAATGGTTTGTACCATACCTGCTTTTGTTACATCTTCAGATGTTTGAACTGATTTGGATTTTTCAGGTTGTTGTGGCTGGGTTGTTTGTTTTATCTTCTCAACTGTTGGTTTGAGAGGTGGAACTGTTTTCTTCCTTTCAACTCTCTTTCTTTTTACTCCCTTACCAAGTTTCTTATCACTTTCTTCTTCCTCAATCTCCTTAGTAAAATCAGCAGCTAGCTTTTGAGCTAATTCAAGATCTTTCTTCTCTTGCTGTTCAAACTCAGCAGCCATCCTTTGAGCTAACTCATGGTCATGCTCCTCTTGCTGCTTTTTTGTAAGTTTTAGCTTGGGAAGTTCCACAACAATCTCCTTACCCTTACCTTACACAGAAGGCATCTTCTTCTCCACTGCTTTTTCAGTAATATTGATTTCTTTGAATCCTTGCTTTGGTGCAATAGGTTTCATCTTTGAAGATTTACCATCCAACCATCCATCTTCAATCTTTTGTTTCATTTGAAATGCACTGCAGTTTAGAGTTTGAGCACACACATCAATCAAATGATCTTGCTTCACTTTTGACCAAGATCCGAATACTTCAGTAGTTGGGTAGTCCCCAGACATAATCATTTGATTAATCAAAACTCTATCAACTGCTGACAATTTTTCTACAACTGTTTGAGCACTTGGTGCAACTGTTTATTGTTGAGCCGGTACAACTGTTTTCTCTGGAATCTCAGCATCTGTCTGTGCAATCTCAGCAACTGTCTGTACACTTTCTTCAACTGTTGGATGATTTGGCAAAACTGTTTTCTCCCCCTTTTTGATTGGAACAGTTGGAGGGGGTCTAGCACCAGCATTTAACTGTTTCAACACTTGATCATGAAACTGTATCACATCATTAACCTTTTTCAAACTCTCTGTCAAAAATCTTATTTGCTTGTCTTGCTTAATGATAAGCTCATTATGTTTTGCCAAAAGCTTATCTTGCAAAGAATTTCTCTTCTTTAAATGCATTTATGCGCCGAAGAATGGTACAAATTTGGTATCCGTCAAAGCCTTTTGTTTCATACTAGCCTCAATGTCAGGGAGTGTTGCCACTGTGAACATATCTCTGGCAGAAATAACTGGTGGTTCACTCCTAGAAGATTCCACACCAGTACCCCTCTATTCTTGGTACTGGGGATTTCCAGAAGATGTTGTAACAACTTCTGTTGCCGTGGCTGAGGTCTTAAAGATGTTGACACTTTCCTGCTCACCCCTTGCGGATGAAACAGTAGTGTCAGCCTCAAACACCACATGATCACTCTCCCCTGGGGTGATCACCTCCTCAGTGTGCCTGGGAGACAGCACAATGGGTTCCCTTTGGATATTCTGCACAGAAGAATGCTCCTGTGCAGGGCTTACAACTTGGGCATTAGGTACTGAGGTGGAAGGAGCACCAACAGTTCTCTTTCTTTTTCTGAAAGTTATTAGAGTGGGGTCTTTTGTTGTAGCTTGAAGCAAAGTAGCAGATTGAGTTGTTTGAGTATCGTGAGCTGGGGGTTCCAGAGTTGTGGGTTTAGCAATGATGTGGGCCTCTTGCTCAACTCTGGCAGCTCTGTTTCTTGACAGAAACTCCACCATTGCAGAGAGTGGTGGAGTTATGGCACCAGAAAAATTCTTGCCATTTATCAACAGTTTGCTCAATGTGGAGGCCACATGAGCAGAGGGAATCAGTACCCACTTGTGCATTTTGAGATTTGACAATAAAGAATTTAGTAAAAACTGCACAAATCGTGGATACATCAAAAAGAGACCGTATTTAGTCCCAAGATGTTTTACCATGCCATCAAATATCATTTTAGAAAAGTTAAAAGAACGGTTGTTGGCCAAACAGATTAAGGCCAGAGCAATGTTGCTTCCAAATTCATTCCATCCAGTTCTTTTAGGGCTTATGCATTGTTGGAGAGTATGAATCAAATACTTCCAGTGCGAACAGAATTGCCCTTTATAAAAGGTACCCTTTCCCCTAGGGCCCTCATATCCCAGCTTAATAAGCTCAGCATGTAGATATTCCAAAGAAACAGAATCAGAATAGTCACCTTCGAGATCATCAAGTTGAAGATATTGTCTTATGATACTCTCAGAAATAGAAACATCATTAGCATCAACCTTGGAGTCAATCCATTTCACTCCATCTTCTTCTCTCAGAGAAGCATTCTTCCAGAACTGATCGATATGCGCAGTATAAATGGTGGGATTGATGGTCAGAGCATGACGTAGGTTGGAAAGTAAAACATAGTCAATCACATAGTGAAAAACACTGAGATCATCGGGTTTCAACAAAAAAGCAAGCATGTTGTGTTCCTTAACGAATGGAAGGGGAGCCATGGCGATTTGCGAGAGAGTTTCTAGGGTTTTAGCTTTTGAAAGGAGTTCAGTAAGCGTAAAGAAAACTGTGAGGAGGGAATGGCTTATATATGTTACGCATATTCAATGCAATTCAAATTCCCTCAAAGTCCCTACAAAGATTAAAATACCCTGAAAGAAACTAACAGTTAAACAAATAGAACTAACAGTTGAGAACTGTTTTCTTAATAAACTACAACTGTTACTGAAAAGAAAGACTTCCCCTCGAATGACCATGCAGTTTGCCTAACAGCTGTGGACTCCATGTACTAACAGTTGAAAACTGTTAGTTGCATTATGAATAGCTTTCTCTTGAACACTTACACAAACAGTTGTTAGACAGAATACTAACAGTTTCAAACTGTTAGAGAGAGAAAACACAAAAACACAATCAAACATGTATTTTTAAGTTATTCTAAGTTAATCATTCCAATATTTGAGATCAGAAAGTTGAATCTGCTGACATCAAATGCTTTGGTGAACAGATCAGCTAACTGATCATCAGTGTGGACTTTCATAACCTGGATTAACCGTTTCTCATTGCAATCTCTTATAAAATGAAACCTTATCTCTATGTGCTTTGTTTTAGAATGCTTGACAGGGTTGTTAACAATACTAATAGCACTTGTGTTATCAACATAGATAGGTGTATTTAAGAAAGACATACCATAATCCAGAAGTTGATTCTGGATCCACAAAACTTGTGAACAACAACTTGATGCAGCAACATATTCAGCCTCAGCTGTTGAAGTGGAAACTGTTGTTTGTTTCTTGCACTGCCATGATACTAACCTGGAGCCAAAGAACTGACATCCTCCGGAAGTTGATTTCCTGTCAACATTAGCTCCTCCATAGTCACTGTCAGAGTATGCCACCAATTCAAAAGGTGAATCCTTAGAATACCAAAGACCCAGTGTTTGTTGGCCTTTGAGATACCAAAAGATCCTCTTTACAGCAAATAGGTGTGACATCTTTGGGCTGCATTGAAACCTGGCACAAACACACACAGCAAACATGATATCTGGTCTAGAAGCAGTTAAGTACATTAAAGAACCTATCATAGACCTATACAGGTGTACGTCTACATCCTCCCCCTCAGGATCTGCTCTCAACTGTTTGTGTGTTTCCATTGGAGTACTGGCCTGCTTCACATCTTGATAACCAAATTTGTCCAAAATGTCCTTGACATACTTTGACTGACTAAGAAATATACCTGATGGCTTCTGCTTTACTTGTAATCCCAAGAAAAATGTAAGTTCTCCCATAGAACTCATCTGGAATCTCTTATGCATTATGCCTTCAAACTCCTTGCACAGACTGTCATCAGTGGATCCAAAGATTATATCATCAACATAGATTTGTACAAGCAAAATCTTTGTTTTAATAGTCTTTGTAAATAGTGTCTTATCTATAGTACCTCTCTTGAAACCATTCTCAAGTAGATATGATGTTAATGTCTCATACCAAGCTCTAGGAGCCTGATGTAACCCATACAAAGTCTTATCCAACCTATATACCTTATCAGGATATTTTGGATCTTCAAAACCAGGTGGTTGACACACATATACCTCCTCATCAATAGTTCCATAGAGAAATGCTGATTTGACATCCATTTGATACACCTTGAACCCTTTAAAGCTTGCAAAGGCAAGGAACAGTCTAATTGCTTCTATCCTTGCAACTGGTGCAAAGACATCATCATAGTCTATTCCTTCCTCCTGTGTATAGCCCTGTGCAACTAGCCTAGCCTTATTCTTGATTACAATGCCTCTCTCATCCTTTTTATTCCTAAACACCCACTTCGTGCCAATAGCTCTCTTGCCTCTTGGAAGGTCAACTAACTTACAAACTTGCTGAATCTGGAACTGAAAGAGTTCCTCCTGCATTGCTTCCAACCATGAAGGGTCTTTTAATGCCTCTACTGCTTTCTTAGGTTCTATTTGTGATAGAAAGCAGGCATTCACATCAAACTGTCCTAGATCCACACCACTATGATCACCTTGCAGCATACCTCTAGTTCTGACAGGAGTGATGGGATCACCTATAATCTGCTCTATGGGATGGTCCTTGTGAATTCTTAAGGTAGGGATGTTTTCTTCAGTCAGTACATTCCCTAAATTAGACAGATCAACCTCAGATCCACTCTCATTCCCAGAAGAATTACATACATGATCAACAACTGTTTGATTTTCAGATTCATTGTTTTGTGGGAGAACGGGAGATTCCATATCCTTTGAAGGTTCAACATCATCATTCATTGGACTAACAGCATTGGAAGAGTCATTTTGAAACAAAGGAATCACTACAAAGTCGTCAGTGGCTTTGTTTCTACCAACAGTTGTTGGACTTGAGCTAACAGTTTCAGAACTGTTTGAGACAGTTTGTGGATTTGCACTAACAGCTGTAGGAAAACCTGCAACTGTTTCTGTAGAAAACTCAAAAGAAAGAGAGTTAGACAATGCATCAATATCAAATAACCAATCAGGACCATTACCTGCAATATTGATCCTATTTTCATTAAAGGAGACATTCATACTCTCTTCTATGATCCTAGTGACACTGTTAAAAACTCTATATGCTTTACTCTGAGTGGAATATCCTACAAAGAATCCTTCTTCTGCTTTACTCTCAAATTTGCCTAATTGTGACTTGGTATTAAGAAAAGTGCAGGGACATCCAAATGGTTTGAAGAAGTTGATCAAAGGTTTTCTTTTAAGGAACAACTCATAAGGAGTTTTCCCTTTGGACTTGACTACTTGTACTCTATTCTGAACATAGCAGGCAATGTTCACAGCTTTTGCCCAGAAGGTCATTGGGAGCCTAGAATCAACTAACATAGATCTAGCAGCCTCTATCAAAGTCATATTCCTTCTCTCAGCCACTACTGTTGTGGAGTCCTAGGTGCACTAAACTGCCTTTCAATCCCTTTTTCCTCACAACACTGTTTAACTCATAGTTCTTAAACTCAGAACCATTGTCAGATCTAATGACTTTCACTTTCAAATCAGACTGATTTTCTATCCTAAGAATAAGAGACTTAACTAATGCAGCAGTTTCATCCTTAGTTCTAAGAAATTGAACCCATGTAAATCTGGTGAAGTCATCAACTATGACTAAACAGTAGGCTTTCTTCCCTATACTGACCACTGAAGTAGGACCAAAAAGATCCATATGCAACAGTTGTAAGGTTGCAACAATCGAAGAAACTTCTTTGAACTTATAAGAAGTTCTGTGTTGCTTGCCTTTGAGGAAAGCCACACAATGATCATCACATGAGAATTCTTTTTGGGGCAAACCTCTTACCAGATTGTTTTTAGCTAACAGATTTATGATTTTAAAATTCATGTGACACATCCTTCAATGCCAAATGGTAGACTCATCATGAGATGCCTTAGATAGTAAACAACTTAATACATTCTGTTTATAAACCTTTTGAGTGTCCAAACAGTACACATTATCCTTTCTAGGTGTTCTCAAAAGAACATTCTTTTCATCCACTTTAAAATCTTTTGAAAGGATAATGCACTCTATGTCTGTGAACATGACTTTGTTTCCATGGTCACAGATTTGAGACACACTTAACAGATTGTATTTGAGTTGTTCAACAAAGAAAACATCATTGAAAGTAAGTGTATCTGCCTCTACAGCTCCCTTACCAGTGATTCTTCCTCCCTTAGCATTTCCTCCGAATGCTACATGTCCTCCATTAATTCTTCTGAAATCCTTCAAGCAGTGTGGATTTCCAGTCATGTTCCTAGAGCATCCACTATCCACATGCCAAATTTCTCCTTGATTGGCCCTATGAATGCTCTGCACAAATAAAAACTTAGTTAGTAGCAGGAAGTACCCAGGCCATGCAGGTCTTGGGCACACCATTTGAATCATAATACTTAAACAAAGTTTGAGTCTTCTTGATTTCATCTCAGTTAGACTTCTCTATTCTGTGTGAAGAGTATTTAGTGACAACATGTGGTTTACAACTGTTGTGATTAACAGTTGAGCTTTTTAAACAAACAGTTTTTGATTTTGGTAAAATAGTTGAGTCAATTTGTGACTCAGTTTGATTGTCCGTTTGATTAACAGTTTTGGCCCTTTCAGAAACTGTGTGTTTCTGCAATTTCACCCAAGCAGAGCCAACAGTTTTTGGTTTTGGCCTAACAGTTGTGGAACTGTTAGCCTGTTTTATGTAACTTGGCCTCTGGGTGCTATAGATCTGTGGGTTATAATAACAGTTGTGAGCTAAGTGATTTGCTCTCCCACATATATAGCACATTTTGGTTTTGACTATAGGCAAACCAGTTCTTTGTTTCCAAAACTGGTTCCTATTTCTTTGATTTCCTCTCACAGGTGCTGAAGGAGGAAATTTCTGCACACCATACTGTTTGCATGTGCAGACAGGCACTTTAGTATGCCTTTTCACAGATTTGAGCCGAAACTTTGTCTTTGAAGCTTCCTTATTTGGCTTCTCAATTCCAACTTCACTAACCTTCTCCTTTTCCTTGGTCTTAACACTAACAGCTGAGGTTTTTGGGTTAGAACTGTTTGGGTTCTGTTTAGAACTGTTTGTGTAATTTTCGGGACTGTTTGCAGTAGTAGTGTAGCTGTTTATAGAATAAACAGGTTTGAAAGGTTTTGTTTCACTGGTAGAGGGTTCAGAGGTGGCTTTTACAAACACAACAGGTTTTAAAGATGATTTTGGTGTTGTAGGTTCACAACAGATGTGGTTTTCAATAGGAATATCCTCTTCTTTCTTCGCTACTTCCTCCTCATCATCACTCACTTCATGCACAACTCCTTCTTTTTCACTCTCTAATTTTGGATCAACTGACTTTAAGTCTTTTTCTAATGGTTCATTAACATACCTATCAGCTACATCAGACATGGAAGTTATGTAGTTGTGATTGTATGGAGGTGGGGTTTGTTTGTATCCTAAACCTGTTTTAACCTTATCTCTGATTTGTGAGTGTAACAAGGTTTCAAGCTTAAGATTTGTTGCTTTGAACATACTCAAATCCATATCCACACCTTCTAACTTCTTTGTTAGCTCATCAATCCTACTCTCTTTCTCACTCAGCTTTTTCTTAAGATTATCAATTTCTTCCTGGAGCTGCTCCTTCTCCCACTTATGATACTTTCTATCATAGTCCATTTCCAGTTCATTTGCCTGATAATCTTTAATTTTCTTTTCAAAGCTTTCAATGACAGCACTAGATTCATATCTTCTCTCCTCCATTCTGCTCAGAGCAGCACACACCTTTTTGTTGTGCTCCCTGAACCTTTTTACTATAGCTCTACATTCACCATGTCATAGTTTAGAAGATACCTGTGTGTCTTCTGATTCTGGTGAATTCAGCTTGATGGAGGAGTCAGTCAAGGCCATCAGTGCCTTGTTGTGAGTAGCTTCCTCTGCTTGATCACTCCAATCATACACATAGCCATCCTGTGAGACCAATGTTGATGAGGTTTGATTGGGTCTTTGTCCTTGACTCTGAACTTGTCCACCAGATCTGCATTCCGTGGCAAAGTGACCAGGCTGTTGACATTTGAAGCATTTAACTTTGGATTTGTCAAATCCAGCCTGACCATTTGCCCTGAAGTTCATGTTTTGTCTGCCAGTTCTTTTAATGAATCTTTTTGCTCTGACAATTAACATGACCATTTGCCACTTGAGGTCCATCTCCTCAAGATCATCAGGACGCACTTGTTCAAGATCCTCATTGGTGAGGGTTGAATTAGCATGGCTAGCAAGAAATGCTTCAAGCACAGCATCAGGGGTGTTCACATCTAACCCAACAGCAGAACTGGTACCTGCACACACATCAACAGAATTAGATAAAGAATTGTTTGAGTCTATACCTGAGGATGAAAGGAGAGCAGCATTGTGACTAGGGATTATAGACTTTCTTTTTCCCTCTATCTCTCCCTCAAACACAACCAAACTGTTGTTTAGATCATCTAATTCTATATCTTCCAATGAGTCTTTAGTCCTCCATTGTGCAGCATAGACAGTCCATTCTTCACCCAAGGACCTAAGGAACTTTCTATTGATCTCATCTTGCTCTAGTCTAACTTTTGCACTCTCAAGTTGACTAACCAGCTTATAAAACCTATCAAAAAGTTGGGTTAAACTTTCATTTTTCCCACTTGAAAAGTTTTCATAAGCCTGTTTAAGAAGGTCCCTTTGGTTCCTTTTGGAACTAGCATTCCCTGCAAATCTCTTTTCTAAGGCAACCCAAAGTTCGTGTGCATCTTCAAACTTCTTGAACTGATGCTGATATTCGTTGGGAATAGCAATCTGAAGGATGCTGAGGGCTTTCATCTCAATCATCCTTTCTTTCTTCTCAGCGTCTGTTCTTGGTGGTGATTTCTTCTTTGGTTTTCCTGTTTCATCTAAATCAACAGCAGTAATGGGGTCCTTTATCTATAAATAAATTTAAAATTTTCATTTATCATATACTTTAATTTTTTTATTTGAACTCTTAAATTTAAGCAATAGAAAACTATTAATATAATCTTGAACATCCATACATTTTTTTTAAACATGCCTCATTCAAATCAACACAATTCATAAAGTGTCAGGATCGGATATTACCAAATATCAATAACAAGAATTACCTTTTAGAATTTAAATCAGAGTTGTTTAAAGATAATCTTTCAGTTTGATCACAATCAACTAAGAAGTTGCGGAATCACACTTAATTGATGTTTAAGGTTTTATCACAAGAACAATTCAACAATCAACACGAGAAAATACTTTCAAACTCAAGATGTTTATTAATAACCAATGATGATTACAATATTCACCAACACCTCTAATCTAACTTTTTTGTTAGACGAAGAACACAACTTGTTCTTAGGTTTCTATGAAACTTAGAGGTCAACACACTTTTAAAAAAACAAATTAACAATAAAATATGAATGCGTAGAATTGCTATATAAAACAAAATTCTAGTTCTAGTATATATAGGCTCTTGATCCTCCTTGAATAGTTGACAGTTAGGCAATCTTCTATCTTCCGAGATAATCTTGATAATCTTCAAACTTGATAAAGATATACTTCAAATCCACAAAGATAGCATTTTCCATTAATAGCTCAACAGCAACTGTTTGTTGAATAAACAGTTCTGAATTTCTTCTAACAGTCTTCACTTTAAGGTCTTCTATCAGTTGTGTATAACTGAACTAACAGTTCTGATCTTTTGTACTAACAGTTGTAAAACTTGCAACAACTGTTAGATACAACTGTTTTCACTGATTACTCTAACAGTTTTACTTTGCATGTCCAACAGTTTCAATGACTTAGCAAATTTCCCAACATAAAGTCATTGATATGTTTTCATCATCTTTTTTATAAGTAGAGATTTTTTTCTTACTTTAATGTTTTTTCAAAAGTTATTTTAGAAATTAATGAAAAAGTTAATAGAAAGTCACCTGTTGAACATACTTCCGTAACATCATTTATGGCTTCCACTATAAGAAATTCAGAAGGACTTCACATCCCACACTTCAATCTTGTTGCATGAATCAACCTTAACATCTTACATCTTTGTGAGTAACAAAAGTTTATTCACTTACTATAATTCAACCCAAGCCATCTCGCTTCCCACTCTTCATTTATACAATTTTACTAGATAGACACCTGAGACACAAACACATATACATATATGTTAGTAGATACACAAATGTGTATGTAAAATAACAACTTAATAGGATCTAACGTTTTTTGTTAATTATTTGACTCCTTGTGTTTTTCGTTTCAAATTTGTAAGTTGACACAACCTTTTCCAAGAATAAGCACTAATATTTCAACTCTCGAAAGAAAGTAAACAATAGAAGAAGCAATAGATAACAAAACTAAAAAATTCAAGCACTAATACATTTAAACGCGTCTTAACAAATAGTTGGCAAACACAAATAAAAAAAAGAAGCAATCTTTTCCTTAGATGATCACCTTGCCAATGCTTAAAAGTTACTTCAAACTGTGGCATATCTTAAAAAAATGTAAGCTTTATATCTATAAAATCTATTTTTACCGAGACTTTTTTACTCAATGACTACCGGAAAGGTAAAAGTGAAAATATGTTTAGTTGTTTGGGTATTGGTAACAAATTTATTAATCACTATTGTTAGATGTTAATTTTTACACTTATTACATTTAGATAAACTTGTATTTAGGTTCATATTAATTTTTCTGTTCAGGTTCATATTAATCAAAGTAGGCTGTTAAGTAGTTTATGAATTTTGTTTATCATCTTGAATATGAATTTATATGCGCAGGAACAATGTCCTGACTTAATTTAACAACACAAAATCGTACACAACGACAAACGTCATTGTTTTTGGCATGGTGGAATGTGGTTTTGCACATGTTGTACTCCTCTTGTTAATGATGTTTAGAAAACATAGAGATAGATCACATTTTACACATTTTCTTCAAATGTAGATCGATACCTAATTCTATATAGATATGTTTATGAGAGTGACACCATGTCAATATTACAAATTTGGATGCCTCGAAGGTGGTTTACATAATTGTGTCATATGCTTGAAATATTTGGAGACCTAGAACCAAGTAGGAATATGAATATTGATGAGCAAGTTGCTATTTTTCTCCATATTCTTGCTCAGAATGTTAAGAATCGTGTCATCATATGTCGATTTAGCTATTCAGGAGAAACAATTAGTAGTCATTTTTCTTGAGTTTGTAATGCATTCATACGGTTGCATACTCGTTTGCTTAAGAACCTAAACTCATGCATAATAACTCTACTGATCAAAGACGGAGGTGGTTTAAGAATCATTAGGAGCTTTAGATGGAATGTATATAAAGTGTCTAGTACTAGCCGAAGCAAAGCCTAGATATAGAACAAGAAAGAATGACATTGCAACAAACGTTCTAGGGATTTGTTCTCAAGATATGCAATTTATATACGTGTTAACAGGATGGGAAGGGTGAGCCACACTTCTTACACAACATGGATTGAAAGTTTCAAGATCGGGTATGTAAATATACTTACTAACTACAATATAATAAGCACAAATTCTTATTAACTATAAGTCTTATATATATGTTATTATTTGGTTGTTGTCGGATACACAAATGGAGAGGGTTTTTAGCCCCTTATAGAGGTCAAATGTATCACTTAAATGAGTGGCGTGATGGACACCAACCGACAACAACAAAGGAATTCCTCAATATGAGACATGCTTCAACAAGAAATGTTATCGAACGATGTTTTGGCCTTTTGAAGGGAAGATGAGGAATATTGAAGGACAATTCGTATTATCTGATTGAAACTAAAAATAAGATAATAATGACATGTTATTTGCTTCATAACTTCATACGACAAGAAATGGAAGTAGATCCGTCAGACATCGAATTATTAAACGATGAGGGAACATAAGATCTTGGACATGGGGATGTGGAAAATATTAATTTTATTGGTTACTTCAAACGCATGGACAACGTTTAGAGATAATTTACCGAATATATGTTTCTATCTAGGGGCGTTGTTAATTGAATAAAAATGTATTGTATTGTATTGCTTACCTCTACGTGTAAACTTATCTATTTTGTTGGATTATCTATGATATAATTGGTTAATTGAAATATTGTTGGTTATTTTGTTGGATTTATTTTGTTGAATTAGTTTGTTGGATCTATTTGTTGCATTAGCTTGTCGTATTATTAAAATATTTTTGTTGTGATCATAGGTATGACAAGTCAAGTTAGAAAATATAGGTCATGGACAAGTAATGAAGAAGCTAAGCTAGTTGAGGCCATGGTGAATATGACAAATTCGGAAGGATTTAAAGCCGATAATGGTTTCATATTAGGTTTTTTACAATATCTATAACATGCCTTGAAACAATTACTTCCGAATTCTGTTATTGCGTCGAAGATAAAAACTATGAAAAACGATTAGAAGTGTGTGTATGACATGGTAAACGGTTTAGACACGTGTGGGTTTGGCTATAACCCCGTAAAACAATGTGTTACTGCGGAAAAACCGGTTTGGGAAGCATACTTCAAGGTACGAATTATAATAATTATATTGTTACTTAATACTGCGTTTTTTTGTAACGCTCGATTTTTTTTTTGGAAAAGTGTGCAACAAAATATTTATCATACAATAAATGTTTCCCAATTTATTTTTAAATAAAAAGGGCTATAACTGGTTTTGTCATTTTTATAAAACAGTTATCTATCTCATAAGTTGCACAACCACATGAGTTTGTCCATCTGGAGCCTAGCCTGAAGCAACACCTGTAAAAATATCAACAATAAAAAGGAGTGAGTTATAAAGCTTAGTGAGCAACCCTACTAGATACTCAAGATAGAAATCATCACATATACGCATCTCAATTAATAAAGTCATCAATAATTTAATATACATAATTATTAACTAGTTTCTCAAACTATTACATGCGTATATGTCATAAAGGCCATTAAATGCCACTCAGGCTATATTATCACTCTGCTATTCATTGCCACTCAGGCTATTCATTGCCACTCAGGATAATTCTATGGCCACTCAACTCTTGAGGCAACTCTTTTGCCACTCAGGCTTCTCTATGTCTCTCTGGTACATTTTGCCATCTGCTCAAATTGATATCCGTTAACCGTATTAATTTACAATACTTCTGTTGATATCAATTATTTCATCAATATCTCTTATTTCATCAAATCACATCTAACATATCCAATACATAAAATCATCACAATGATTGTATCTCATACAATATCCACTATTCTAGATATCCTCTTACTCTTTAATTGATTCTTTAATTATAAAAATGTAAGGGTCTCTATATCTTTACACTCTTTCTGTTTAATTCTTCATCTATAACCAACCCGGTTTACATTTTTCTTTAGTATTCTTATTCATAATAACTTTTTTACTCTTCTATCTGTCTCATTAAAAATATGGATGTATATATATATATACATATATCTCTTTGTTCTAAATTTGAATACTCTAATACGTATTTTTATTAAAATACCATCCTCTTAATTTATTCTCCTTTAACTCTTAATTTTATAAAACGTATCTCGCTCTCTTTGTTGGCTTAAATATTTTATCCATTTTTCTCTACATAACTCATTTTCTTTGATTATATTATTAATTATACATCTTCTCTATTATCTCCTTCTCTTATATCATATATTAATAAATGTATATCTCTCACTATATTCTCATCCTCTTAAATCATATATTATTAATTGTTTATCTCTCTCTATAATTCATTCATCTCGAATATAATAATAATTATATTTCTCTCTTTGTATTCTACTCCTTAATTATAAGAATATAAATATGTATCTCTCCACTTTCACTTTCACATAAATTTATGTTTTAGGTATTATTATATATATAATTTCTCTTATAAATATATACATTTCTTGGATACTCAATCTCTTGTATATTATTTGTGAACTCATTCCTCATTACTCTATTGAAGTATGCAAACCTCAATCCTCAATATCTAACTTTTATCTCTTTCATTGCTTCTAATTAAGTCGTCTACTTATCTCTAATAATTGATATTCGACTCTACAAATTAGTTTGTAATAATATTTCTCTCAAATTCATCATATATAAATAACCAAATTAAAACTCCAAATAACTTTTACAGTTAATTAGTATCTTTAAGTACCGAGTAAGGGTACTCACCTGTGGTCCAACATGTGTATCGATCATTTAATAACATCCTCCATTCAAGCTTTAACCTATAATTATATCCCAAACATCAAAACATAATAAATAACTCAAAACAATGCACTGCGACGTCAGACGCGTCGCTTCGCATGACAGCTAATAACAAAGTTTCGGTTTTGGTCTTAATATCACCAAATCTCTTCATCAAATCATAAATTAACAACATGCAATGACTAATTTATGTTTCTCTAGTGTTATTATCACTTAATCATTCATTAAACACTACATGCAATACAAATCTAAGCTTTAATCGCCATTTTCTCTCTCTAAAAACTCAAGAACACATAAGTTGAGAGTTTCTATTCTTGATTCAGTAGTTTGGCACTTGATTTGTTTGAATTAACACTTGATATGTATTTCTTGATCCAATCCATCAACATGCAAAGCTTAATCTTGAAGAAATCTCTTGATTTTGCACTTTCTCTCTCTAACTTTCTCTCTCACCAAGAACACACACTAAACGTGTGTAACTCCAGATCTGTTCTTGATGTTAGGATGCTTCCAAATCTTGTTTTTGATGAAGAAATATACTTAATGTTGCTTAATCTTGCATAATCAAGGCTTACTCCTCCTTTAATCTCACTTCTCTCTTTAGAAAGTGTTTCTCTCTCTACTCTTTCTAAACCCACGCACATACAATACTCCAGATCACACACTTAGTATGTGTGTTAAGGTGTTGTATTTCTTTATATATTAAGTTTATACTAAGTGGGTATTAATACCCCTTATCCATTTAACGTACCGTCAAATATGGAAACTTTCTCATTTGTCCCCTTTTCTCTTATCATCACTAATTTAATTTAAATGATCATCTCTTAATACTTAATACCTCAATTCTCTATTTATATGATGACAAAAATACTCTTTCACAAATTTCGGTCACATCTCTTATCTTTGCTAATTTGGCCCAAATGGCCCATAATCAATTCTTTATTATAAAGGAGTACTTTTAGATCTAAAATAATACTTATCAAAATTTGGGGTGTTACATTTTTTTATTTTTATACAAATAATAATGTTGGTAAATAGGTTCATAAGGATGCGTTTAGGTGTTAAAACAAAACATTACCTTACAATGAAGACCTTTGCATTGTTTTTCGGAAAAACCGAGCACAAGAAAATAGAGTTAAGGATTTTGTTGAGATGGAACAAGAGGTGAACTTGAAACAATCATAAGAGTCGGATGATGATTTACTTGATTCACACAATGTTGTGAGCCGTAATACAAACGTGCAATATATTGAGACTTCCCCAAGTGTTCTTTCAAGGAAAAGGAAAAATCAAAGTGATGACGCGTTCAATAATGCATTTGGTTTGATAAGAGAAAGTTTCAAACAATATCAAAATACTTGAGTCAAGGTATTAAGTTTGACTTGAATATCAGCGAATTAAGTGAGAAGATCCCTTCGAAGGTTCTAAAGATGAATTCACTAACCTAATTCGAGAAGTTCAAAGCTTTGACCAATATCAGAAGTGACCCTATAAACGTACAAAACTTTTGACAGTTGGAAGAAAGCGATAGGAAGGCTTGGGTCAAATACATTCTGGAAGCGTAGAATGTTGAATTGGGATATTTTTTTAGGATGATTGATATTTTGGATATGTAAGTTTTTTGATAACTCTATTTTGGTAAATTTATCCCAAGTATTTTGGTAATTAGATGTATCCAAATATTACTAGATTATTTTGGTAACTTATGACAATTCGTATTGTAGTAATTTTTACTTATTATGTTTATTAGCATGAGTTTGTAATTTGATTAATATATTTTACATAAAAGTTATAAAACATTCTAAAATCAGGTAAAAAAGGAAGCGTTATCTTGTCATTTACATGTCTGAAATCAAATTCATCTATATTATTCGCAAATCAAACAGAATATGAAAATGGATTCCAAATCCCTTTCCTACAAACCAAACAAATTATAGATTCAAATTTCAATTTCTGGCAGATTCTAATTCTTTCACATATTCCAATTCCTTCATAAACATTCTGCGAACCAAACGTCATCTTAGTGAAACATGATAAATTAAATTTTCTTTTACGAAGTTGTTTTATTTGTTAGTATAATGTTGTTTTAACCAATATTTTGTACAAAATATTTTTCAGCATTTTATAAACCAAATATTTTTCTGGAATCAACTTTTCTAGTTTAGAATCTTTAAAGTCTCTTATACGTAGCTCAAGTGAGAATCTTGATACGCTGTATAAATTTTTTTTTATTATGTAAATATATGGAAGGATTATTACGAGAATATATATCTATATGAGAATGAGAAAACAAATTATTGTCATCAATTAGATGTTGATCTATTAGATCTAGCAATCGTAATCATCCGTTGCAATTATGACCGTCCTAATTCATAGTTGGCTGAATAAGGACACACTTACTCGGGTTACCCAAATTAAACGTACGAAAACCGATTAACTCGATTCGATTAACCTGAATCTAATTCGGTTTGGTCCGGTTATTCGATTTTTATTTTTTCTGCAGCTCTATATTTATTATACTTTATATTGCTTAGAGTTAATTACACCGTTGGTCCCTGTGGTTTACCAAATGTCCCATGGGTAGTCCCTAAACTTCAAAAATTACGTCTATAATCCCTGTGGTTGTCATTTTGTCCCGTGGGTGGTCCATTTTTAATTGGGCCATTAAGTTGGACGTTATTGAGATAATCTCCACAATCTAGAGCTAAGAAATTTTTGATACTTAACTTAAGATTATGATTGTGGATTTTGGTTGTCCCTAACATAATATGCACATTTTAACGTGGAGTCACAAATCAAAAGTAAAATCACCCACATATCTGTTCTCTTTCTTAATTGCTATTATTGACATAACTCCAAGATAATGATTCATAAGTCTCTCTTGATTCCTAATTGCATATATTTGATCTTAATCAAATTAAGTTTCTACATATATTTTTGCCTATCTTGCACTTGTGTTTTGCCTTGTCTATTTTCTTTCAAGTGCTAGCTCAAAGGGATCATAAATCAAGGGGGAGCTTTGATCAGGGGGGAGCTTCATTTATGTGCTAACTCTAAAGGGGGAGAAGTATACTCCTTTTTGATTTGACAAAAGGGGGAAAAGTATAGTTATGCAACATTGTTAACATGAATAATTTTGTGTAGCAATATTAATTAAATGTTGCATATTTTGTCATCATCAAAAAGGGGGAGATTGTTGGTGCATACATGGTCATACATTTAAAAGTGCACTCCTTGTTTTGATGATGATTAAAATATTAACATGTGATACTATTGCTTATCAAAAATATTCATATGTTCATATCTATATTCTTCAATGTTAACAAATCTCAAATTGATGATTAAGTGAAGAATAAACAAGTAAAGACTTTGTTTCAACAAGAAAAGAAGATAGCAAGATAAGTAAACATTCAGCCTTCACGGTCGATCCCACGGTCGACCGTGAATCAACCGTCGCTGCACAGCTCAAAATTCTTAAACATTGTCCTTCTTGAAGTCAGCCGAACTCGTACTCAACAAGTGAAGATGAATTCTTCAAAGCCGATGACGAAGAAATCTACAAACAAGAGTTCGGAAAATATGAGCTTACAAGAATAATAAATTAAACAAGTTTAAGTCTTTTATAAAATCATTTTTATAAAAACTTCTATAAAAATTAACAAAATTTTTATAAAATTTACAAGCTTGGTTGAATTAATACAAGACTTCTTATTTTGGCAAATCCCAAAATATAATACATCTTTGAAACAATACAACACCATATTTAGCAAAAGAATCTCTCAAAGAAGAAAAATTCCAACATGCTTTTTGTATTGGTTTTTCAAAGTTCCATTTTTGTGTTAAAATTCAAACTTAAGAAGTATGGAATCAACCTAACTTTTGCCAAGCTCTTTTTCAGTGAATTTTTATGGTAAAATTGAGTTGTGTGTGGTTTTGGTAAAAGCCCAACGTCTATATTTGAAAGGCTAAAAAATGCTCCAGTAGGTTGACGGTTTTAGCCACGGTCGACCGTGGATCGACCGTGGGATGTCTGGACACTTTTTGAGCTTACTTCTTTTTCCTTATTTAAATCAACTCAAACCTCATTCATTACTTACCTCTTGCACAGCAAAAACACAGAACATATATTCATATCTTGTGAGCTCATATACTTTGATATTATTCAATCTTTCAAGATCAAGATCAAAGCAAGAGTGAAAGGCATCAAAGTTCAAACATTACAACATCATTCATATACTTTGTAATAGTGTAAGGATCAACTCTAGCCTTTCAAATTAGAGTGAAGTAAGGATCATCTCTAGCCTTTAGAATTAGAGAGAAGTAAGGATCAACTCTAGCCTTTCAAATTAGAGTGAAGTGAGTATCAACTCTAGCCTATAGAATTAGAGTGAAACAAGGTTATCTTTACCTTACTTGCAAGTTTGAAGTGTTAATTCTTGCAAGTGAAAAAGAGAAGTGTAAAAGGTTTATCTCTACCTTCAAAGAGAGAAGCTAGTGGAGCAAACTCTTGGTGGGTGAGGCCAAGGAGTGGATGTAGTGCAAGTTTGATAACACTTGCATAAACCACTATAAATCTCTTGTCTACTAATTGGTGATATCTCTCTACCCTTACTCTCTTTATTTCAAGTATATATATTTGTTGTGTTATAAACTTCAAGAAATTTTTTAACACAACTTACAAATTTTATTTGTGAAAAATTGGTAAACTAAGTTTAAAAACCTATTCACCCCCCCCCCCCTCTAGGTTCCAACAATTGGTATCAGAGCAAGTTGCTCTAAAATTTTTTGTTAGCATTATTTTTGAGATAGAATTTGCTTTATAAATGTTTTTAGAAAACAATTTTATACAAAAATCTTGAGTTAGATCCATGGACTTAAATGATAACCTATGTTTGGGGGTTTATATGGCTACTTTACCTATGCTTATTGATTATATATTTTTGGGTTGGAAAGCCTACATGTTGACATTCTTAAGATCAATAGAGTATGACATGGGTGACTTTATTGAAGATGATCTTGACGAAGATATGTCACAAAATGAAAAAGCATTGATATTTATTCAAAAATCTCTTAAGGGAAGTAAATATGAATATATGTGTTCTTACACTTGTGCCAAGAGATTATGAAAAGATATAGGTAAATTTGAAGAGCTTAAGGCAAGAAGAAATGAAGAAAAAGAGAGATCAAGAGAACTTGCTTGCTTCATGGCTTTTAAAGAAAATGAGGTATCTTTCATAAATGATTATAGTAGTAAAGATTACTTACATAATCTTTATGATGAGCTAAAAGATAAATATGATATGTTACTTGATATTAATTCAAAACTCATTACCAAGACCAATGATTTGAAAAATATTGAAAGTGATAATCTCAATCTCAAAGCTCTTAATGAAATATTGATTAAGAAAATTATTGAGTTGAGAGAATCCAATTTTATGTCACAAGGTTGCTCTACTTGTGTTGATTTCAAAGAAGAGAACGTTAGAGTTCAACAACCATCAAGTGACAAGGGAAGTCTGGGGTTTGTAATTGAAACAAGTAACATATCAACAAACCTATTAGAACCAAGCATGTGTATGGAAGAAAGAGCAAAAGAAAAAAATCCAGGAGCTTCACGGTCGATACCGTGCATCGACCGTCGGCACACTGGAATTTTCAAAAACTTGAAAAATGCAATATTGTCTCTAGTTCTCCCACTTGTATGCCTAAGGGTGCTGCAAGAAATGAACAAATGAGAAATGTTTATGCTACAACTTCAAGGCATGAGCTTGGTTTTAAGAGATCTAGATCAAAGGTGATTCAAAGATCAAGATGTTATCATAAACCTATTGCCTACATGAATAGTTGGTATCATAAAGGTTGCAAGATAACACAAAGGTGGATTAAAATAGGTGTGTTTGATGCTAACAATCATGGACCCATGAAAAGATGGGTACCACATATATGAAATATGTTTAAGTTGTAGCTTGCATTGGATGTTGAATATTATTCATGATGCAACTTGAAATATTGTGTGGATGAAAGACTTGGATAACAAATCATCAAGGATAATGCTTTGAACAACACTTGTGAAACACAATCAAGATAAGTTTCTCTTACACTTCTCAAAGCTTTATATGTTGAAATCTATGTGTTGAAAATGTCATGAGAACATATGCGAAGCTACTTGAAATGTCTAAGTGTGTTTATGGTATATAAATCTTCACATAAACTTGGTTAGCTATAAAAACAAGTCAAGGGTAGCAAAAGCATTAATAAAAGACAATATGTTATATGTGATGAAATGCTTTATCAAATATTTTCATGAATTATTAAAATGGTTTAAAATCACACTTTGTACTAAGAATAGTATGATGATATCTTAGGAACTACTTGGACTTGGAAACTTTATAAAACACATCATTTTAATTTGAAGTTTTGATGATCATTCAAGTATATACATATTACCAAGACTTCATTTATATGTTTAACAATTGAAAATTTTCCTAAGATATTCTAATAAAAATGTGTGTGAAAATAATCATTTAAATGTGTCATGAAAATCGAAAAGTATTGATATAAAAACTTAATCTTAAATGACTAGTATTTTATTAGTAATGTAGAAGACATAAAAATACTTATCATATTCTTGAATGTCTAGCAAAGATCAATCCACACTCATGTGAAATGCTTTTTGATTGAGTTACAAAGTTGAAATATGTGGTGCTATAATGACATATTAATTATACTAATATCATTTGGACTTGTGCTCTAAATCATACAAATTTAACTTGAAGTCTGTTTTGATATATGCTAGACAAACATTAAACTATCTTGAAGATCATTATATATCAAATTTGTGAAAATTGATAGTTGATTAACTGTGAAAATAATTCTAGATGTATGATTTCATAAAGTTAGAATAATTAAACTACATCTAAACAAGAGTATTTGCTTTTGAATGAGAGAAATATTGTGCTTAAAGTTAAAATTTCATATTGATGAACAATACTTTAAAATTGGATATACCATTCTTATGTTCATCACATTGTCTTAAATGAGTATATGCAATACTTGTATTTCTCACTAAACATGTTTTTGACTAAAAGTATTTGAAATAATTTGAAAATATGTTTTATATATTCCTATATATGGAAATATATGCTGAAATAATAAATTATTTGTCAAAAAATGATGGCTTGTTTCAAACCCATGAATTTCATTGTCATATACTTTGATTGGGTTTAAGTGATTAAAGAACCAAATTAGATTTTATCATAAGTAACATTGTCTTAGAATTGAAAAGATATCATATTACAAATTAAGACAACTTACTTTGATAAATCATAGTTGCGGACATAAATACAAAACCACTTAAGAAAGAAGTAGTTAATGCAATAAGATTTGGTTTAGGAATGATTGAACATGTTCCCTAGGAAATAAAGTTTGATTATGTGAAACTTTTCAAAATTGTGCTTCCAGAATGTCCACGGTCGAACCACGGTCGAAGCCGTGCATCGACCGTGGGTCCACTGCCCAAATAATCAAATTGAAACTGTATACTCGCGGTCGATGACACGGTCGACCGTGGATCGTCCGTCGGGTGTCTGACGGATTTTAACCCTATTTTGCCCTATTTCTCTCTTATCTCACCACTTTATCACTTTACCCATCTTCCCCACAAAAACCCTAGCCTCCATTTTTGCTTTGTCACTCAAAAATCTTCAAACTCACTACAAGAAAGAAGAGTTTACCTTATGGGTGAAGCTATGGTTGAAGCCCGAGTTTTGATTCACGGTGCATCTACAATTGAAGGCTCTTTCGTTGTCATCTTCTCACTTGATCTTTTGAATATTCCTCTCAAAAGGTAAAATTTCTCACCATAATTCCCTCTTCATCTTCTTAGGGCTTTTATTTGCACACAAATCTAACATGTATGAACAATATTGTGTAAAGATTGAGCCTTGTTTCTATGAGTGGTAAAAATTAAAAGAAGAATGTTGGTAAAGATGGGTTTGTGACAAAATAAAGCTGATAGATACATACATATATATATATATATATATATATATATATATATATTGTTGAAAAATTAAACAAAAAGAGAAAAAGTGAACAGATGCTGCATGGTCGATACACGGTCGATACCGTGCATCGACTGTCGACCCTCTGGTGTGTTTCAAAATTCTAAATCTAACAGGTGCTCCACGGTCGAACTACGGTCGACCGTGACTTCGTCCGTGAGCTTGCTGCACCTTTTAATATTTCTGTTTAAGGCTCATACATAGGTCTACGCTTGCTTAATTCTTGTCATTCATCATCACCCACCTCTAAATCACTTCATCACCTATTACTTTGAAAACTTATACAAACTTTGTGATCTTCATTGTAAACAAACGAATAAAAGCATGTTTATGTTACTAAAATGCTATGCCTAAACCTTTGTGCATTAAATAAATTATATTACCTTGGTTTAGTGCAACAATATGCTAACATGCAACTTCTTGCGATGTTAAAATTTGAGTATCTTATCTTGGGTCCCAATTTCAAGAACTTCATTCAAAAAGACAAGATGTTTTTGTAAATGTGATGAACTAGTAAACTTTGTAAAAGAACTCATTAAGTAATTGCATACATGGAGAAATAAAAATAATTTACACAAACCTTATATCTAAATTCTATATCCTACATGGTTTGAAAAGGCAAAATGCTTGTATGCAACTTATATGTGATGCTCATGATATCCTATTTACATCAACAAGATATGTTACCAAAATAACAATACACGCTAAATGATAATACTTTGGTTCATGTTTGACATATCCTTGTTCTTAATGTTATCAAATTACATATGTGATTCTTACATGAAATATCACTAAACATATGTAACATTATGATATGTCATTCATGTTCATCAAGTGTTGAATAATTATCATGTAATGAATTGTGGTCAAGCTACCTAACACATAGATTTTTCATATAAGATCACTATCAAAAGAGTCTTTGAAATAAGTTTGTGATGAAAGATATATGAAGATAATTACATGGTGAAGAAATATAAATTACCATATTAATTGTTGCAAGTGGTTCTCTCTTACTATCTTGTCATGGTACTTCATGAATTACTCTTTGTAATCAAGATAGTTAAAATATATGACAAGTTATGCCTCATATAAGTAATCATGTTATTTGTCATCTTGATATATGCTTGAGTATGCATATATACTTAAATGACTAATCTCATGTGTCACATACTTAATTGGATTATCACTTGACACATGAAACTATGTGGCATACATGCATAAATAATGATTGGAGCATTGGTATTACATGTTTTGTACTCATGAGAACACTTTTCTCAAATCATCCTAATCTTGTTGAATATTGAATACACATAAATAAAAAGCAAATTTGAATATAAGATAAAATAACAAGTAAACTTATACTTAAGTCTAGTTGATCTATCAAAAGAAGATAAACTTAAGTAATCATGAACCAAACATGTAACTATAAAATCTTTATTTGACTTGCTTGAAATTTGAAAACTTTTGTGTACTAGTAATAATGAGAGTATATTTTAGTGAGTATATGTTGGTATAGAATTAACTCAAATATGTAATACTTGAGAAATATACATATCAATGTTGATCGTAATCATGAAAAGATCAATTCTATATCAAAATTCTCATGATATGTTAATCTACATATACAATGCATTATTCTTTGAAGATCAAGATAATATAAATGACATCATGTGCTTCATACATAAAATCAAAATAATTGTCAATTTAGTGCACACATTGGTCACTTACTTGATTAAATCATCCATTTGCTACATAATGTATATGAATAAATATCAATTAGAAATGAATAGACTAATATTGAGATAATCTCCACAATCTAGAGCTAAGAAATTTTTGATACTTAACTTAAGATTATGATTGTGGATTTTGGTTGTCCCTAACATAATATGCACATTTTAAGGTGGAGTCACAAATCAAAAGTAAAATCACCCAC
This sequence comes from Pulicaria dysenterica, assembly GCA_947179395.2. Classification (NCBI taxonomy): domain Eukaryota; kingdom Viridiplantae; phylum Streptophyta; class Magnoliopsida; order Asterales; family Asteraceae; genus Pulicaria; species Pulicaria dysenterica. The sequence continues at coordinate 75,164,140 of OX359292.1, read as the reverse complement.
ATATTTGTTCTCTTCCTTAATTGCTATTATTGACATAACTCCAAGATAATGATTCATAAGTCTCTCTTGATTCCTAATTGCATATATTTGATCTTAATCAAATTAAGTTTCTACATATATTTTTGCCTATCTTGCACTTGTGTTTTGCCTTGTCTATTTTCTTTCAAGTGCTAGCTCAAAGGGATCATAAATCAAGGGGGAGCTTTGATCAGGGGGGAGCTTCATTTATGTGCTAACTCTAAAGGGGGAGAAGTATACTCCTTTTTGATTTGACAAAAGGGGGAAAAGTATAGTTATGCAACATTGTTAACATGAATAATTTTGTGTAGCAATATTAATTAAATGTTGCATATTTTGTCATCATCAAAAAGGGGAAGATTGTTGGTGCATACATGGTCATACATTTAAAAGTGCACTCCTTGTTTTGATGATGATTAAAATATTAACATGTGATACTATTGCTTATCAAAAATATTCATATGTTCATATCTATATTCTTCAATGTTAACAAATCTCAAATTGATGATTAAGTGAAGAATAAACAAGTAAAGACTTTGTTTCAACAAGAAAAGAAGATAGCAAGATAAAAGTAAACATTCAGCCTTCACGGTCGATCCCACGGTCGACCGTGAATCAACCGTCGCTGCACAGCTCAAAATTCTTAAACATTGTCCTTCTTGAAGTCAGCCGAACTCGTACTCAACAAGTGAAGATGAATTCTTCAAAGCCGATGACGAAGAAATCTACAAACAAGAGTTCGGAAAATATGAGCTTACAAGAATAATAAATTAAACAAGTTTAAGTCTTTTATAAAATCATTTTTATAAAAACTTCTATAAAAATTAACAAAATTTTTATAAAATTCACAAGTTTGGTTGAATTAATACAAGACTTCTTATTTTGGCAAATCCCAAAATATAATACATCTTTGAAACAATACAACACCATATTTAGCAAAGGAATCTCTCAAAGAAGAAAAATTCCAACATGCTTTTTGTATTGGTTTCAAAGTTCCATTTTTGTGTTAAAATTCAAACTTAAGAAGTATGGAATCAACCTAACTTTTGCCAAGCTCTTTTTCAGTGAATTTTTATGGTAAAATTGAGTTGTGTGTGGTTTTGGTAAAAGCCCAACGTCTATATTTGAAAGGCTAAAAAATGCTCCAGTAGGTTGACGGTTTTAGCCACGGTCGACCGTGGATCGACCGTGGGATGTCTGGACACTTTTTGAGCTTACTTCTTTTTCCTTATTTAAACCAACTCAAACCTCATTTATTACTTACCTCTTGCACAGCAAAAACACAGAACATATATTCATATCTTGTGAGCTCATATACTTTGATATTATTCAATTTTTCAAGATCAAGATCAAAGCAAGAGTGAAAGCCATCAAAGTTCAAACATTACAACATCATTCATATACTTTGTAATAGTGTAAGGATCAACTCTAGCCTTTCAAATTAGAGTGAAGTAAGGATCATCTCTAGCCTTTAGAATTAGAGAGAAGTAAGGATCAACTCTAGCCTTTCAAATTAGAGTGAAGTGAGTATCAACTCTAGCCTATAGAATTAGAGTGAAACAAGGTTATCTTTACCTTACTTGCAAGTTTGAAGTGTTAATTCTTGCAAGTGAAAAAGAGAAGTGTAAAAGGTTTATCTCTACCTTCAAAGAGAGAAGCTAGTTGAGCAAACTCTTGGTGGGTGAGGCCAAGGAGTGGATGTAGTGCAAGTTTGATAACACTTGCATAAACCACTATAAATCTCTTGTCTACTAATTGGTGATATCTTTCTACCCTTACTCTCTTTATTTCAAGTATATATATTTGCTGTGTTATAAACTTCAAGAAATTTTTTAACACAACTTACAAATTTTATTTGTGAAAAATTGGTAAACTAAGTTAAAAAAACCTATTCACCCCCCTCTAGGTTGCAACAATCTCCATCTCCATTCTTTTGAAAACGGTGGCGGCTCAGATCTAGTTTGTTCTTGTTCAGATCTAGCAAAGCAAAGCATCTGTTCTTGTTTGTTCTTAGTCACGACAGAGGTGCATGGTAGATAGGTGGTGGTCTACGGCTGAAATCAGTGAAGGGGAGGCGACAAAGAAAGAGAGAGAGATCTGATTCTGGGTTTCGCAGATGAAGAGGGAGGTTGTTGAGGTTGTCGCACATGAAGAAAGAGAGAGAGATATATGATTCTAGGGTTTTGATTTAGGGTTTCTGCGCACCGCCGCCGCCGCTCGTTTGCTCAGTGGTGGTGTTGAGTCGGTGCACAGTGGTTTACCAAACAGATGAAGTGGAGGGGTTTTCGTATACGGCGAAGAGAGAGAGAGAGAGATGAGAGATAGAGTGTTGACTAAGATGCAGAAGGAGAGAGAGTGTAGAGGAAGAGAAAGAGTGAGTATGGGACCCAACTTTATTTTATTAAATTTAATTAATTACGAGGGGTATAAAAGTCTTTTTACCCTTAAAAATATAAGAGTTAACGTCCAACTTAACGGCTCAGTTAAAAATGGACCACCCACGGGATAAAATGACAACTAAGAGGATTATAGACGTAATTTTTAAAATTTAGAGACTGTTCATGAGACATTTGGTAAACCACATGGACCATATGTGTAATTAACTCTATTGCTTATTATAAAGTAATCCGGATATAAGTTTAGGTAATATGAATGGTACTAATAAAAGGCCCGAAAACGAAACACGATACAAAATCAATCACAGCCGTCGATCTCCATTCTCGTTTGCACCCTAGGGTTTTTGGTGTTCCAACGCATAACTCTTCTGCACTGCCCTCGGCAACCAGTCTCCCTCCTCTGCTACCGCCAGGCACACCGGAAATCAGTCATGGTAATTCCTTTAATTCCCATTTCTGATCCAAATGTACACAAGTCAACCTCCAAATCCTGTGAAGTTTTGGTGTTTTTAATCTTTCTCTGGGTCAATCGTTTGATCTCACAATGCTATCAAAGTTGTGTAATTTTGGAGTTTAATGTTATTGTTTTGATATGCGCAACCCGCTGCGTACGAAGAAAATGTGATGTTTTGGGATTTTTGAGTGTTGCTCTGTTTATATGATTCAGCTGTAGCTGACCTATCTAATTTAAAATGCACCAGCTTGAGCTTGGTTATTTAGCGTTTTATTAACTTTGGTTGATCAAAATTTATGTGAAAGCTCAAAATCGAGTTTATCTCACGTTTTCTATAATATGGTAGGATGCCCGATTCTTATAAATCTTATTTCTGTTAGTTAAGATCAGCAGTTCTGATTAAATTCGTCTGGGTAGAAGAATCACGTTTACTTGTGGTTATGATACGTTAAGATATTGGTTCAGTTTGCCGTAGAGGTTTGCATAATATACATTACCCGAGCTCTAAGGATATACATTTACAATTTGCATTAATCCATTGCGTTTGGTTTTGTTTTTGAAGGTTTTTGTCAAAGCACAAAAGTCAAGATCTTACTTCAAGAGGTTTCAAGTCAAATTCAAGAGAAGAAGAGGTATCAGTATCTATGTTATCATTTCTTATGCACCCAGTTTTGTTAATGCACTGCTTTTTAACTCCCATTTACTAATGCAGAGGGCAAGACTGATTATCGTGCAAGGATCCGTCTGATTAACCAGGACAAAAATAAGTACAATACCCCTAAGTATCGCTATGTTGTGCGATTTGTATCCTTGTTTATTTTATGATCTTTGTGCTGGTGACTAACTTTTCTTGCTATATTGACTAGTGTTCATATGAACGAAGATTGATCGAGCTAAGCATGTTATATATGCATGCTCTCTTTATATACTGAAGTCAATTGGTCAAAACCTGTGATTGCTCCAATATATACCATAGTACCATGTTTAGGATTTCGTCTGCACCATTCTTACTTTAGAAAAGTATTAGTTTTCGTTTCCATTGTTAATTGTTTATACTGTTGCATTTCTTAACAATGCTCTTAGACCAACAAGGATATAATTGCACAAATTGTATCTGCTAGCATTGCCGGGGATATGGTGCTTGCTTCTGCTTATGCTCATGAGCTGCCTCATTATGGACTTAAAGTTGGACTTACAAACTATGCTGCAGGTACTGGTGACCCACTTTGTAAATAGTCATCTAATATTGTTTTTAATGTGGTAGAAAATAGCCTAACTCAACTGTTAAAACTTTGACTGTAGCGTATTGTACTGGTCTACTGTTGGCCCGACGAGTTTTGAAAATGCTTGAGATGGATGAGGAGTACCAGGGAAATGTTGAGGTATGTTGCTTGAAAATTGTTTTTCTAACTACTGAGCTTTTTAATTTGTATTATTAATAGAATATGTGAATTTATCTATAGGCCACTGGTGAAGATTTCTCGGTTGAGCCTGCAGAAAGCAGGAGACCTTTCCGTGCTCTTTTAGATGTTGGTCTTCTTCGTACAACCACTGGAAATCGTGTTTTTGGTGCTCTCAAGGTACATGTTTTTTATATTGACAATTAAGATCTGGAATGGTGTAAAGTTCTTTTTAAAGTGGTAAAATGGTCGTATTGGGTAATGGCCTAAGGGGTTTAAAAGAGGCTGATTTTAAATTTTAATGTCGTTTGAACGGGCGCGTTTGGCTTGGGTTGACACGCTCACATTGAAAATGGGGAATTTGGGTTTGAATCGTGTGAACATTTCAGGGAGCACTTGACGGTGGAATTGACATCCCTCACAGCGAAAAAAGGTTTGCTGGATTTAACAAGGATGGGAAGCAACTTGATGCTGATGTTCACCGTAAATACATATATGGCGGGCACGTAGCTACCTACATGAAGGTATCTTTCTTGGATCCACAATTTTTTTTGGGAAAAGCATATGAACATATATACTGATTCAAAGTGAATTAAGTATTTTTGTTTTTTAAGAGGTAAAACCTCTTGTGTATTCTTAAATTATTCAATGTCTTCCAATATAAGATGGTCTAGAAGACTTTTTCAAAAAGAAACTGTTTGTTTTTTCATTTTCGCCTCTGTTCTTTCAACTCAAACAAAAGTAGGGTTTCATTATCCATCAAAGCCATTGCTGAATATGACCATGTAGAATCATAGATTTAGAGCGACCATGGAGTCATAAACGATGATAGGTTACAGAGTCGTCTTCGATTGAGGCTTCTGGTACAGAATTGTACTTTGTGGTCGATAGGCTGTGATTTGAGATCGGGGTTTTGTCTACTAGAGGGTTCTAATGGTCTTATGTCGATTTGAGGTTAGGGAAAGCGACAATGGTTTTCTGTCAAGGAGAGCGGTAGGGTGTGAGAATGTCTGCAAGAAAAAGATTTTGGTTCTCCACTTCTTGAAGAAGTGAAAAAGACCTATCCTCTTTTTTCTTTTCTTGAACAGTCTTCAGCACTTATTTCTTCCCGCTCGCAGAAATAAGTGGTAGAAATGAGCTTTAGAAAAACAAACACTACCTTAGTCTTTCCGTGCTCTCAAAACTTTAAATATATTTATTTAAATGGATGCAGACTTTAATGGAAGATGAACCAGAAAAGTATCAGTCACACTTTTCCGAATACATAAAGGCTGGGGTTGAACCAGACAGCATTGAAGAGCTTTACAAAAGGGTGCATGCAGCTATTCGTGCTGATCCTACACCAAAGAAATCTGATAAGCAGCCTCCTAAGGAGCATAAAAGGTAACAATTGTTATTATTGATTCCCTGCTCTCCCCTTGTTTTTTGTTGGCTTATTTAGGCTCTTGCTGTGTAATAGAAACACATTAGAGGTGGCATTCTTGACATGTTTACTTCTAGAAGGGTTCATTTAGGTCCAGAAATTTTAGAAGGAAATGGGTCAGATGGTTGAATAGGTTTAAAGGCTCCCAAAACAAAATATAGTTCATTATTCCTCCTTACAGGGTAGATCCAGAAATTTTAGTGACTGGTTACACCATACAATAAAAAAACAAAACTAATTAAAGTACAAGGTGTTTTTCAGTTTTTTTTGGGTTTCCGGTTATTCGGGTCGGGTTAATCGTATTTTTGGTTAAATAGATAATTGAGCAACATCAATAGCCTAGAAAAGTGAGTCCAATTCGTTCTTTTACCCAAATCTATAATATGATTAACCTACTTAGTTTTTCAAGTCCAAAAGAAGGCGTTTCACAAACGAAAAACAGGTATATAACTAAGATTTATTGTATTTATAAAAATAATTTAGAAATTTAATCAGGTTTATGATAGAACAAAAAAAAAATCACTAGCGGCACCTAAAAATTGATTGGTAGCACGGTGTTAAAAACGTTGAAAATTTTCACATCATATGCTTGGTTGACTAATGGCACTTGCCACCGTAACGTAGTTCACCCGGCTTCTCAAGCTCTAGATCAATATCCAAAAAAAGAAAAGATTTATATTTAAATAATTTAATCTTTATTAACATATTTGGCACACTTATTAGCTCCAATTACAAAAATTATGTGTACCAAAATTGTGTCGGGTCAATGTAACCTTAAATTAATTAGCTTGTAGTGCAACATTTTTGGTTCAACGTAACCTAAATGTTGTGAAAGTTTTGTTTTGACCCAAAGCCATTATTATGACCTGTGCCTGGCTCGACAGAGCAAGTCATACACAAACTGAAAAGTTGGCAGATTTTACTGAACATTGTGAATATCATCTTATTTGTTGCACATATTTTGGTATCTTAGATACAACCTCAAGAAGCTGACTTATGATGAGAGGAAGCAAAAGCTTATTGAGAGATTGAATGCTTTGAATGCTGCTGCTGGAGGGGATGACAAAGATGAAGATGAAGACGACGAGTGAAAATCGAATTCTTTTTCTGCATGTCGGATTATTTAGAAAGAAGAGAAGATTTTGGCAGACTTCAATTTTGTTGGTTGGAGGAAACGTCTGTTGAATGTTTAATTTTTCTCTTATAATGTCAAGTACTTGGCTTCCTGATATGGGTGATTGGGTGCCTTCAGTTTTGTCTTATGTTACATATCTTTTCTTTCTGTCCTTAACCTTCACTTTATGCCAGGGTTAAGAGAAGTGGTCTGGTTAACTTCAGCTTGATTAAGATGATTGTATGCATCATTAACGAAAACCGGTGATCCTAGTGTTGTAGGTAATAACCAAAGGTGTCTTTAGTTTAGCAATATCCAGCGCTTGTTAAGGTGTTTATCTCTTTATAAGGTTGAGGGTTCAAGTCCTCTTGTGATATCTGTCGGGCGTTCAAAAAAAGTGTTAGAAGTAATAAAACCTGATGGTTTGAGTAGTAGGTCAAAACACTGGTTCTGGTTGTGTATCAAACAAGATTTGTCATTTTTTAGATTCTTTTACACTATTTAGCTTCAGTTACCTGTTAATTTGTTAGAGATATATATATATATATATATATATATAACTAAAAAATAAAGCTATTAACTATTTTTGTCAAACACTCTTAATTGATAACCAAAAGAAAGTTTGATAGTGTCGATTCTTGTTATTTTTTAAGTTGTATAAAATAAATACTATACAACTTTAAAACAATATTAATTAAAACATATTTAGTATAAAAATAATATTAATTAAAATTATAGTGTTGAATAATCCTTGAATCATACAAGTCCTATAATCATATTTGATCAATTTAACATATTAGAATCATGAAACTTACTTAGTTGTCGAAGTTTAATGGGGTGTTGAAGAATTTGTAAATGATGATCCAACCATGATTCTTATTCTTCATTTGTAAATCCTTAATGGCATCATACCCTGATGGAAGGGTTTGAATTAGATTTCTTCCTATTATTCTCGAGGGTGTTTTGACGTGAGAAAAAGAAGAAACCAGAAATCCCCCTCGATGATATATATCATGTTAGATTAAGAGAAAGAGAGAGGGAGAGAGACAGATAGAGAAGTTTTCTTAACTGATTCAATAATATAAATAAATGATGCATAAGGAAATTACCACCTTGCCCTTAATTTTTTATTTCCATCAAATAACAAAATATATATACATATACGTAGAGGTGCACATTTGCCGGATAATACTATAACCGGATATAGTATTATCCGGTTCGGTTTTTTTCGCCCAAAAAATCGGTTATTAAAAAAACCAGTTTAGTATCCGAAGTATCCTTATAAATTAGAACACATTACATAAATGATCCTTAGGCCACAATAATTAACATATCTGCATTAAAATCATAAGCATATGTACTGTTCTTTGTAGAGTGCTTGAATCCATGAAGGGTATTTATATTTTTTTTAAGATGCTATATATTTTCTACTTTTAATAGAGAATTAGTGGAATTTATGAGTCATTTAGTAACTAGGAGGATGTTTTTCTATTTTTTTTATGTAATTCGTATTTTTATAATTTATATCTAGCGACTGCAAAAAAATTCTCAATTTCTTCCATAATTTAAGGTTAAATGTTTTAAGTTTTAACCAACATTTTATAATAGTTTAACTCTCAAACCTATTTCAAAATCTATTTAACCCCAAGTTATTAAAACGAATGGTAAATTTGCTAAACTTTGGTTTTAACATACAAGTTTGAGGATCTACATGAAGTTTTCCCATAAAAGGAACAATAGAAACAACGTTTAAGAGTTTTACCACCTATCTAACTAGACTTCAAGTTTAACCCACCTATGGAATAGACTTTTTATTAGAACGTAAACATTTCAAAGAATGTGAATCTATTTAAAAAAAAAGTTTACCCGAGCTTAATACATTACGAAATTTGATTTAAATTCAATTTCATTTCTTCAAAAATGTTGCGAAACAAAAGAGACCTACGGTTAAACCGATTATAGAAGAGTCTAGGTTAAACCATTAGGCGCGTAGTGTTCAGGAGTTAAAACATATCTAACCCGTAAACTGAAAGGGTGCTCAAAGTTTAAACCTTCATTTACTTGTTAAAATCGTTTACTCAAACTACTTATTAAACTAAACATAATCGAAGCAGTAGTTTAAAAAAGGAACCCAAAACACCTGAAAAGCTGTCACTTTTATTAAAGTTTTATCAAACGCTCCCTAAGTTTGACCAGGCAGCCAAGTTATATAAGCTAGCCAACCCTCCACTGCCACAGCTTAGTGCAAAAACATGTACACTTCATTTTCATTGCAAGTTGTGTCATGTTACAATAGCATGAATGTTATCTGGTTGCCACCACATGACATCAAAAATAGGAAAAAATAAAAAAGTTTGCCAGCTTAACAATGAAAGAAAAAAAACCAATGGGACTCTTAAGAATTTATAGTATTGTCAACAATATCATCAGTGATGCCAAAAGTTATGATAAATCTTGGATAGTCACAACATTCTGCAGGTTCTGAAGACGTTTTTTTTCTCTCACAGCATTAGGGACCAGCAAGGGCTCGAGGCTTCACCAACACAATTGCAAGCAACATACATAAGGCTCTAGTCCTGATCTTCGTCCGGGTCAAAATCCCTAATCTTCACATCAGCATCTTCTCCATATTGAATGCAGTTGTCAATTTGTGAAAGAACGTATTGTATGCTGTAAATAAGATAAGGACCGGAAAGTAAGAAGATCAATTCTCATAAGCAAGGTATCAGTCAGAAAGTAACATTGCTGGAATATAAACATAAACATGGTTAAGATGTTTGCAGGTATTAGGTATAGCCGCGAATCAGGCAGGTTAGCAAAAGGTCATAACTTATAAGGTCAAACAAGTAAGAAAAGAATCCGTGAGTTGCTTTTGGTTGACCCAGCTATTTTTTCGTACAACTTTAATGAATTTTAGTATGTTAAACAGTCAGAAATGAAATGCAACCCAATTGACCAACCTTTATATTTACGGCTCTTAAGCGCCCCCTTCTAATTGCCAAAATTATTTAATGCACTTGGTACAAGAAAAACCATCATGATACAAAATAAATTTATCTTTCAAGTACAATTAAGATAATAAAGTAGAGACCATATATTTCAATGTTCAAATAAATGCAAGCACACAAGCTTATACGAGTTATCAAGAGCATTTACCTGCTCTCTTTCCTTAAATCAAGTGGAACAAAGCTCACCATGCTATACTGATCCACCTGGTACACCATAAAAGTTATTGGATATGTTTAAATATGTATTCTTCTATAAGGAAAATATTTATCTTGTACTAATTACACTTTTAACTTAAAACCTGTTATCTATGATTTAACGTTTATTTATGGGAGCACACAAAGGTACCACGATCCATTTTATGACTTTGAGGGAACAGCGAAAACTTTGTGTCCAGACTCCAGATGGCTAAGAACTCACCAATTCAATTAAAGCTTTGTTAAGCTTTTGGAACTGAGGAGCCATGCACTGATTCAGTTCTGACAGCAAAGTTTGAGGCTCCGGGTTCAAGTAACTATTGAAAATAGATGCAACATAAATTAGAAAAATTAAAGCTAATTACAACTGAAATAGATATTAATATATCAAAAGTAATATATCAACTAACTCTTCAATGTCTCTTTTGCGTGTCACAAGGTCCATTTTTGAGAGGATGTTAACATGAGGTAACTCGAGTTGAACCATTGCAGAGAGCGAGGCCATACAACCACTTATAAACTTGGTTACATCCGTAATGAACTAGTATACATATATAGGAAAAGAATAAGAAAACTGAACAGGGCAAGCAAGAAAGTGACTGAACATAGTATACAAGTGGCAAAATCGGTGGGTTGGGTAATCAGTCAAAGGAGATAACTTTTTATAGGTCAAGGAACGGGTTGGGGCAGGTTGATCCAAAACATGTTTTGTCCAAATTCTTTATACACAGTTACGGTGTCTTCTAAATATAAGAATTCTTTTTTCACCCAATAAATATCAGGTTTTATGAATAAAATTATTTGAAACATTTTATTCTTTAAAAACACAATATGAGTGAGTTGATTGATTTTACACGTTAACCAATTACCCCATTAGAGATAATAAACTATAACAAGTATTGACTCACTCAAAGTAAATGGGTTGAAATTGCCACTACTAACTAAATGAAAGGAAAGCAAGTACAAACCTGGGAGTCAAGCAAATACACAGCACAAACATTAAAATTCTTACGCTGCAAATGCTCCACAAAGTTCTTAAGAACCGGAACATGAGAAAAAAGTTCAATCTGACCTGTGAAATAAAACAATTTTAAGAAAATAAGGTTACTATCATACACATAAAGAGAATGGAGTTAAAAAAATGAGAGTTTAACTGCAAATCCCTTTGATACGCTTGACGATTAAGTATACGAGGCAGCATCATATTAGGAATCATGAACATTATCCACCACTTGCACAGCGATTGATGTTGCTATTTTAACTTTCATATATTTAAACATGGTCAAATACAAGTATGAAGCAATATTAAGTTGTACCTGGGCAGTCAAATACCAGATAATCATCTTCCATGTAATTTTCAAGCTCTTCGGTTAACCAGTCATCCAAATTTTCTTCAAGGTGTCTAATAAATGAGATTTAAGAAGTTCAATTCAGTAATGAGAGGAAAATTTAAAACTACTTAGCATTGCTTGAGGTCTTATTATTGCATGAACAGATGCGGTATGGGTGTTTGCACCAAATTGTTATGAAAGTTTACAAGAGGCGATGAGAAAAAAGTTAAAGGTAGTGAAAAGGATAGGTCGACTAACGGGCTGGGTATTAAGGTCAGATCGTGTTCTGTCCATCTTATTTTTTATTTCATAAATAAGTTAATGTTAAATATTATTAAAATAATAATCTGTTTTTTAATAAAGAAACATAGGAGATTGTACGCATTTGAATGCACTCTTGAGCAAATTTTGATCCATTTAAGCTTAACTATTGAATTTTACCCGTTTACCCTTTTAGATACAAAATATAACACACGTCAACCCATTTACAGGTAAAGTGACTCAAAAGTGCCATTTTAGGGTGATAAAGAAACATGGAAAAACCAAGTAAGAAGGATACTCCATGCAGTAAATAAGACCACCATTTGGCCCAAGTCCAAGCTCCTCCATAACATCGTCCAAAGATATAAGTTCTCGAATATCTGCACCATTATATTTGATTGATAATAGCAAGTGTGTGATATAGTAAAACTTCCTGAGAAAATAAGCAAGAGCGGGACCCACTTACCCACGGCCACAGGATAATCAAAATTTTCAGCAGCAGGATCTAGATTCACAATATGAATTGTTCGACGAGTGGCCTCACAATGTTGGTACAAGCTTGAGCAATAAGTAGACTGAAAGTAACAATAAAATTAAATACTGGTTTGGAAAAACCTAAAAAACATACAAGGTAAATAGACATTATATTACCTTCCCACTTCCAGCAGGACCAATTACTAACTGAGCATAACCCATAGCTGCCCCCTCTTTGTTTCAATATTTATCGCTTCTGCAAGCCTCCCTCAACTGATTTACCAATCAGAAAAAGAATTCAGATTTAAATGGCGAACAGACATAACCGAGTAAGTGAGTAATTGCAACAAGTATGGATATGAAACTGCACAAAACCAGCCATAAATACTAGGTTCAGAGCACTAGAATAATCCATAAAAACCAGATCAAGAGTGAAAAGACTAACACTACAACCTAAACCAATAGTAAAATATGATGAGATAACAGCAGGGTAAAGAAGGAGATATAATGATCTTTCAAAGTACTTTATAAAATCATCAATCAAAGCAGCAATAGTAATCTAATAATCTAAAAAGAATCAAAACAGCAGAAGTTGAGTTTTGAATATCTGATGAACCTAACATTTCCGCCAAAAGGATATAATTGAAGCAAAGAAATATTCCACAGATAGAAGATTAGGGAAGCTTTGTTTTAAACAACCATAAAAAACATCAGAATAAACGTAAGGTACATATGTATTTGAGTCTTTAGAATTATAAGCTAGTTTTATACATATTAAAATGTAAACTTTTTCCACGTTGGCAATGAAGGTAATCTCTTTTCAGTTAAACAAAGTTCTACTCAGGAATAGACAGCAAGTTAGATTATCCTGGCAGGAGATAAGGTTTCACCACCAAACATTAAAAAAATTAGGGTTTTCCCCTTCTATCAGAAGTCTCACATGTAGTCTTTTATGATAATTTGATTCTGTCAAAATCGCTTAAGAAATTAAGAAATGTCAAAAACAACGAACAAAAGCACAAAAGATTCATCAAACCTTAACTAAACCTTCAATCAGAAATCAATAAATTTTCATAGACGAACAAATACTATTAATTCCACAGAATCACTCCTCTGCTATAACAGAGTCCTTCAAATTTTCGGTCAGGATAACACGCATTTTCCCATCTACATTGTCATCTATTACAACCATTACTTAAGAAAAAAAAAGCTCAAATAGATTATTTTTGGTGAAAACATTAAAAAACCCTAATGAACCCTCATCAGAGAAGTAAAATTAAAGCATATAAAGAAGAAGAAAATTAGTGATATAAAGTTACTACAAACCAGATAAACATAAACATGCAGGAAATAGAGCAAAGCTGACCTTAAAAGAAGGCGGGTGATGATGATGATGAATGAAGGAAAATGGAGACGAAGAGAAAAGGGTTCGTGTTTTCCTGTAACAACTCTTTCCCAGTTTTCGAACGTCTGTCTTTATTTGTGAAAAATGGTTCCAACTTCCACGTGCGTTGAATCTTTGACTTTTTCCCCAAGTTTCTTTTATAAAAAAAAGGAGAAAATTTCGGTCTATGTGGTTTGTCACTTATTACATCCGTGGTCCCTTATGTTCGTTTATTATACTGGGCGTCCCCATGGTATGGGTTTTGTTTCACTGAAGGTCTCTGGACCAAACGTCCGTCCATTTTGGACGTTAACACACCCACGTGACTACCATGTGCAGGCTATTTTGGTCATTTCCTAGCCTCCTCCTTCATTTGACAGAAACCCATTTCACTGTTGGTCCCTGTGATAAGAACGACTATCGGTTTTCCCTCCTTTTCTTACATCATCTTCTTTCTCTGCTTGTTCTCGTTTTCTTTGACCTAACTGTGCGAAAATAGTGGTACATGCATGGAGTATTCGTGATGATCAAGAAGAAGAATATGATTGCAACATATTATATGGTAGATTTCTTGACTAATGATACGGTTTTTTAACATTTCTAATCATTTGAACTCTGTATTTTGCTCATGAAGTTTTATGTTAAATGTTAATGCTTTTGCAGAGGATCACCCAAACCTATTCTCTATTCGTCTTCATTATGGTGGTTCATTTACTGGGTCAGTTCCTGGACGAAAATATGTGAAGGGTAGGGTAAGTTTTATTGATTGTTTGGACATTGATCTGTTTTCCATTATTGAGTTGAACGAAATAGTTGATGATTTAGGTATAAACGATGGTCAAATGATGCATTACCACTATGTTGATCCTACTAGTGACTTGGATTTTGGTCTTCATGCCCTATGAAGTGATGCAAATGTGCACAACTTGAGTAGGTTTGTTAATTAATATAAGCTAATTAATGTTTTCATTGAGCATTTTGTGACTAAGTTAAATACTTGTGGGCACAAACCTAATGTGGTAATTGAGGAAATAGTTGATAATAATGAGGCCAAAAACAAAAAATCAAAGTGTAATAAAAGATTAATGCTTGAATGGCATGATGACCCCGTTAGTCAAGTCACTCAAGTTGAAAAACCACTTGAAAAACCAGTTGACAAGTTACAAATTAGAAGTCTTAGTAAGGGTAAAACAAAGGTTGTTGATGAGCCTGAATGTCAAACAGATTTAGGATTTGATCCAACTGTTACTCATGATGATTTCTTTGACTTTGAAACATTATTTCCTGTTGATAATGATGGTCAGAATTATAGTCATGGTAGGGATGACAGTGAGTGTAGTGATGATAGTGAGGACAGTGACTTCCATGTAGATGATAACATAGACATTAATGAGGTTGAGGTTGACATGAGGGACTTTGATAAACATGTTGATACCACCCTTGAGTACATGGGACCCTTTACTGGTGTTAATATTGATGAGGATGGTGATATTAATGTTGTTGAAACTGAGAACTTTGAAACAGATGATGAGGAGGATGAGGGGTTTGGTACTGTTAGGAATAGAAAAACCAACAGGGGAGATGCTAGTGAGGAAGATGAAGTTGTTAAAAATAGTTTCTATCTGGGTCAAACCTTTAGCAATGCTACTGAAGTCAAAGATTTGTACTTCTGAGTTCATTTCCCATGAAATAGTTGAGCTCATCCAAGATAACCCTAATATACCTGTCAAAGCTCTTCAAGAACAGATTCAGAGGAAGTTTGAACTAGGGATTTCAAAGATGAAAACTTTTAGAGCAAAGGTCAAGGCCGAAACCATTTTAAATAGGGATTACACTACACAGTATGGGGTGTTGAGGGATTATTGTTTAGAACTCTTGAGGACTAATCCAGGATCAACAATCAAGATTGAAGTTGAAGAAGAACCTAACCCTAACTCTGTTACAAGGCAGTTTAAGAGGATTTACATATGTTTGGGTTCACTGAAACAGGGGTTTAAATCTGGGTTGAGAGAAATTCTGGGTTTAGATGGGGCTTTTATGAAGGGAGCATACTCTAGACAAATATTAACTGCTGTGGATTTGGATGGCAACAATTCTATATACCCTGTTGCATATGCCATTGTAGAAGCAGAGACATTGAGCTCCTGGACTTGGTTTCTTGAATGCCTTAGGGATGATCTTGATCTTACACCAAGATCAAACTTCACTTTTATAAGTGATAGACAAAAGGTTAGTTGGACTCTGTTTTTTGTTGATATACTTATTAAGATGTTATTTTTCATAAATTGTTGTTTACTTTAACAGGGTCTTATTCTTGCAATTGCAAAGGTATTTCCTTGTGCTGAGCATAGATATTGTCTCAGACACATTCATGAAAACATGAAACAGAGTTGGAAGGGGAAAGCTTACAAGGATTTATTGTGGAGGTGTGCAACATGTACAACTGTTCAGGAGTTTGAAGTGGCAATGACAAAACTAAGGGGATTGAACCCTGTTTGCGCTGATTGGCTAGTACAGATACCACCACTCCACTGGGCCAGATCTCACTTTTCAGGTAAATTTAATATGTAACTTAATTATTAAGTTAGGACATAATGTTGATATTAACTTAATTTGTTTAATAATCATACCTCAGGTAGGTCACATTGTGATGTACTGTATTGAACAACCTATGTGAAGTTTTTAATAGGCAATTGGTAGATGGTAGGGACAAACCAGTGATCATTGCCTTAGAATATGTTAGAGAGTACCTAATGAAGAGAATTGTTAATGTTCAAACTGTTATTGAAAAGTGTACTGGTATCCTTACTCCAACTGCAACAAAAACTCTAGAGTTGATTAAAAAGAATGCTGCACAGTATAGAGTTATTTGGAATGGAGGGTCTAAGTTTCAGGTTAGTGGTCCATGGATGGACCAGTGTGTGGTAGACACCAAGGATAGGATTTGCAGCTGTAGGAACTGGGAGCTGACAGGGATTCCGTGTAAGCATGTTGTTGCAGCAATTTGGAACATGTCCCTTAATAGACAAGATGTACAATTACCTGAATATTGGGTTGACAAAGCATATTGGGTTGAAACTTGGAAGAAAGTGTATAGCTACAAGATAGGACCAATCAATGGAAGAACTATGTGGCCAAAGTCAATAGTTCCAACCACTCTCACAGCACCCAAACACCACAAGCCTATTGGAAGACCCAAGAAGAAGAGAAGAAAGACAGCAGATGAGGTTAATAGCATGAAGAAGTCAGGGAAGCTTTCAAGAGCATCAAAACCAGTAGTTTGTGGCAAATGCAAGGGGAAGGGTCATAACAAAAGGACTTGCAGGGGGAATGGACAAAGTTCAGTACAATGAATCAGTTAATATCATGTAGTTCTGTTTATGGTTTTTTATTAACTGTATTTGGTATTTAGAATGTTATTATTTTGTCCATTAATGACTCTTATATCCGGCTTGTTGCATGTCCCAAAAAAACAGTTTGTTTATTTTTATTGTGTAAGCTTTTTGGTCAACAAGATTCCCTAGCTTGTTGTGTAGTGTGTTGAAGGGATTTGACATATCAATGCATTCAATATTGAAATCTTCACATATCTTTGCTTTTAAAAACAGATTGGACATATTAATGGCAGTATCTCAACCACTTATTTTGGTTATAAATGTGCATGTATCCATATTCAAAACACTCACACGTACAAATGGCAGAAAACCACTTCATATTGCATTACAAAAAGCACAACACAAGGCAGGGCTATGTGGTAAGATTATCTGTAATTTTAATTGATCATATTGCATTACAATAAACACAACAATAACTTGAAACTGATCTTTTCCATTTAGACCATCCCAGCAGCCTTTGTTCGTATGCATGAGCTTTGGAGGTACTCATCATGTGTTTTGGAAATGAATGGAGTTCGTGATGCATACACTTTAACACTCCATCCTGACTCTCGTAGGCCTGAGAAGATGCCTGATCATGTTTGCATAAGAAGTGACTTTGAGTACTTTATAGAAACAACCACTTGCCCCATAATTGTTGGTTGAGGTTTGAGTTGAATGTGGACACCGATCAAGACCCTGTTGTGTGCTTCCATGTCACTAGAAATGGTGCTAATGCTAAAGTAATTGTTATTGATTGAGGTGGATGTAATGTGTGGTAATTGTTTTTCATGTGGTGTTTATGTATGGATGTTAAGCTATGAATAAAATGACTAGTTTGTGTTTAAACATAATACATTGTTACTTCAAAATAAGAATAATAAACAGAGTCATATATATTTGCACATTGCAGCCCTTAACACAACCCTAATAAGAACAAAACATAAATTTCCAAAAAAACAGCCCCTAACATGTTCAACTGATTACATATCCAAAAACCATATACTAAATTAGGGCTAAATTCTAATACAGGGCATAAACAAAAAAAATAAACCAACTTAAAACAATATATATCTTCATCCTCCAAATCTTTGCATCCTTATGTTTTATGGTTTCTTCAAGCCTATTCTTCGAGTTCAACAACCCAGGGATGATATCCCTAGATCTATCGCACATGACAGGATCAATCCAACCAATGAAGGAACAATTTGAGCCCCTCGCTGGACAACCATAGAAACGCCTACCTGGGTTCGTAGCGGTCCAAGAAGTCCTCACTATAGCTTGCCTACCACACCAGCGAAGCACCATGATGAAGCTTTTCTTGAGCAACAATGGAGATATGGTAAGAACGAAAGAAAAAAAAATAAGGAACGGTGAAATGGGTTTCTGTCAAATGAAGGAGGAGGCTAGGAAATGACCAAAATAGCCTGCACATGGTAGTCACGTGGGTGTGTTAACGTCCAAAATGGACGGACGTTTGGTCCAGGGACCTTCAGTGAAACAAAATCCATACCATGGGGACGCCCAGTGTAATAAACGAACATAAGGGACCACGGATGAAACATTTATTTATCATAATGAAAAATGGTTCCAACTTCCACGTGCGTTGTACAATACCTTTGAAGTTATGTTACAAATTAATGAAGCATATATTTTCTTAGATGAATCAATTTTATAAGTAAAAATATAATCTCAAGATTAAGTGGTGCATTTGCTCATAGAAACATTTTAAAGGTTTCAATTATTGTTTTTTTTTTATTTTCAGACTACTAGAATGAGGTGTTACAACTTCCGTTCATCATTCAAAATTTGCAAGTTACGGCAGGATATAAAAATTAATTACTTCCGTTTAACATGTTTAACACTGTGCTAAAATAATCTTAGTGACTCTATTTTGTTCATGAAATTAAAATAGTTATTTTAAAATGTTACTGTTCATTTCCTAGTAAATGTTAGATTATATAATTAATCTTTTGTTCTATGGATATGTGATATGTCTTGTTAAAACTTTCTTAATTTGGGACAAAAAAGAATCATCCCTGTTTTGAGTTCCGCTCACGCTTTGACATGGCAAGTTGGCAACCCACAATCATGCCAGTCGAATTTCATGTGGTGTTTTAATATGATTTAATAGTTTTCATTTTTCTTGTTGATTTTTTAGATGGCTAGAAAAATCAGAAATTTCTTCCGATCATGAACAAATGGTAGTTGGTTGTCATTTTTAAAATTATTGTTGAGGTGACTTTAAAAGATAGTTGTTAAAATTTGTGCTTGATGTAGAGTTCTAAATGATGAAATGTATGGAGGTTTGGATCAAATGTTAGGAGATAAATCTTGTATTGGGGTTTTAGAGCTACATGGTTAGGGGAGTTACTGAACCAATATAATGGTTCAATTTTAATATAGTGATAGTTTGAGAAAATAAGAATGGGAAAAGGATGTGTGTTGTTGATAACGCCCTAAAATTTATAAGTATATTATCTAAATTTTAGTTTTTTCTATTAAATAATTAATGGGTTATATATTTATGCACATGTTTATAGAATTAGTTAGAGTACTAAATAATCTGAGTTTAGTATGATTAAATAAGTTTAAGGACTTTAAGTTGTTATGTATTAAGTTAAACTTTTATGTGTTGTGACTAAATTGTGGCTTAAGTTAAATAAAAGAAAACTTGACTTTCTAGAATCAAAGCCCTTGGTAAATTATCTGGAGGAATCGAAAAGAGGGAGAGAAGCAAGAGCGTGGACTGATTTTGATGAAATCGAGGACTACTTGAAGAGACTATTGATTAACAAGTGCTAAGTATGATTCTTATACTTTAATTAGAGCTTAATCACAAGATTAGTCAAATTTGAGGAGTGTTATTGGTAAACTCTCTTGTCCAAATTATGAGTTCTGATTCTGAGTTTTGCAAGATTGGAAAGGTTTTGGGACTGCATGTTATAGCTATTATAACTAATGTTGTGTTATTTAGATGTAAATGAGTCAAATTGTGTTTTTAAGTATCTAATGATCTTGGAATGATCAAGTATTGTTGTTTTATTCGCAAGAGTGTTAATTGATGTTATAAAAGTGTCTAACAATGTTGGAATTCAATAAACATTGATGGTTTTGAGTTACTGTTTTGGTCATGAGATGTGACAAGACCTACTTAGGCAAATCGTACCTGATGGTACGTCTCATGCTTCTATGAGTAGACACGGGCGTACCTAATGGAGACACGACCGTGTTTAAGTGGCACAAGGTGTGCCTGAGATATAATAGTGTGCCTTAGTCGTGTTAGTGAGGACACTGGTTTTCCGTTCCCATGCCTGATACTCACAACGTTTTAAATGAGATGATTGAAATCTGAAAATTATATTAATTGATTGTAGGTAATCGTTAATTATCCTTAGTCGATAAATAGTGTGTAGACCGTAAAACAAAGCTGCCGATATACTAAACAAGGTGGTCAGATGATCCCTACTAATAAGCGTGTGTTATATGGATATGTGATATATGATGGTTGGAGTGACAACTTAACAGCATGTGTGACACAGTACTTACATGAGTGGCATAAATGATATGAAATTAATTGCTAACTAAGGTGTTTATTAGAGATTTCATGTATACAGTGTTTGTTTGCATCTTTGTGTGGTAGTTGTGCTTGTGTCCTCACTAAGCCTTATATTTAACAGAGTTGTTTACATTCTTAATGCTGAACTAAATGTGAAAAGATTTCGGTTAGAGAGTGATGGCTCCTAATGCCGCTAACACATACTTTTGGAACATATATTTTGTAAATCATAACTGCGAACACTTTTTGTTTTTTGTACTTGGAATATGTAACTTTTGTCTAGTGGATTTTCATAACATCAAAGTGTGATATTTTTAAAAAACAAATTGGGTCATTACAAAGTTGCAATATCTAAGTTAGGTGCGGTCACATTCACATACCTCTTTAATGAGCAAATAATGAAATGATAATAATACCCTTTATTAAGAAATAGATGAGCGTAACAACACTTAATTTAAGTGCTACTAGTAGCATATACCTTTTACGCAATAAAAACAATGTTGGGTTATAGAAAGTGAAAAAAGAATAATGTGTGAATGATTTGAAAAATGTAGCGTTGTATTTAAATAAGTTTATAAAGTGATTCAAAAATAAAAAGAATAAATCATTGAATGTACCGTTTGGTTAGGTTTTATTTTTTAAACTGTAATACATAATTTATAGTTTTTAGATATTATCATATTTAATAAATAAAACATAAAACATAATTATATAATCAATAATGTTTAATTAGTAACACAACCACCATTAGCAACCACCTCAGGTGAACTAAAACCCCAACAACCGAACTTCAAAGAACCACCACCATAAGGTCCATAACTGGTTAATCTATGATCTAAACACAGACATGGTGTGTTTGTATTTGCCACCTTCAGTTTAGAGATAGCTACTTGTGTTCATATTTACAACGAATAATTAGTTTGCTCACACCTCTTGCATGTGCTCGAAGCATGCAAGCACCTTCACAGTTCGCCGAAATACATACGGGCGTCGTTGAATTCAGTGTCAAATCTGAGACAAATGATAGTTCTAGACCTTTAGTATCAAAGCAATATTGCATGACAAATAGAGCTATTAGAGTTGTTTAAATATTTAATCTATAGATTCAGGCACCTTGCCAGTTGTGAAATGTATAATTTAAATCTTCTAATAGTCATTACACAAATGGAGGCAGGACTAAGAAGAATAGAAGATCCTAAAATAGTGAA
This sequence comes from Pulicaria dysenterica, assembly GCA_947179395.2. Lineage (NCBI taxonomy): Eukaryota > Viridiplantae > Streptophyta > Magnoliopsida > Asterales > Asteraceae > Pulicaria > Pulicaria dysenterica. The sequence goes on along the minus strand of OX359292.1, from coordinate 75,142,541 downwards.
ACTTGAATGTTCTGCAGATATTGAGGGGAACTTCACCAGCAGGTGCAGTTAGCTGCTGTCGCTTTCTCCTTGACTTATTGATTGACAGAAATGACATTTTACAACTATAAACTAGAATACTAAACGGTACAAAGGTGAGGCATTGAAATGCGTTCACCACGCAGGTAAGTTAAGAGGATCCATGGCCTGAAAACAGTCGACCTGCTTTGGTGTTACTGAGATCTACAAGTGGAAAAGCAACAGGTCGTGTTAGTAAAAAATACTAAAATAATAAAATGGACGGTGGGCGGATAGTTACCAAAAAGACCAACCCACATAAAGAAAATCTGTGAAACAAAATCAGTATCACAACATTCAACAAGCAAGTTTGGATTAAAATGTTATTGAAATTACAGGTGTCTGTTTTCATGATGAATTCAATAAGAAAATTGTCACAAAAACCATTTACAAGCCTAAAGTTACGCTATTTAAAAGATTATATTATTATCTCTATAATATATATTTTTGGTGACAATATTTAGCACACAAACCATTTACGAATAAAGAAAAAATCCAGACAAAAAATGTTTCTGGTCAATTTCCATCTGGACCGGCACAGCCCATTTGAATCAATCCTAGAAAGTAATCTATTTTGATTAATGAACCATTATCCAACTCATTAGCCAGATTTAGATAGCAATTTCATATATGCACAACACATGCAAAGATCTCAGAGCTTGGGTTCATATATATGTTGCACAGCTACTATGGACTATGGCGGATAGGAAGCTTACCCAAGGATGCGAATTCTGGTAAGCTGACATAATCAGGACAATCACTAGCTGCTACGCAGTCTCGGAACTGCAAGAATTTGAAAGAGCTAAATTAGAAGTAATTAATATCATAAGTAGTTTGGATTAAGAAAATCTCAGAATACAAAACAATATTGTAACAATGCTAACAATAGTCTCGAGGTTTACAGGTTTATTATAAAGATTCATTAAAGGAAATAGTGGCAAACCTTGAAATCCTTAGTAAGACACAAACGGACTTCCTCCAAAGCACCATTTAAGCAGACCAGTTGAGGGGTTGCATGGAACGCGTTTTCAAGAGCAGAATTGATGCCACCTGCAGGATACTTCTCTGAATTTGAAGGTACATAACCAGCTTCAAAAAGAACTTCCTGAAAACAAGGAGAAACTTTAGAATTATCAATAAAATTGTAAGGAAGATAATCTACTCTAAAAGTTTATATGTACATATAAAATTATGAAAATTTTATGAGGATTTACTACAGCTTCCTCATCTTTCTAAGGAATCTTTGGAGGGGTTGATATCTCAGATTTTTTACTATATTATCATCACTCTTTAGAAGCAGTTTCAAACTTCTAGTATAGCAAAATATAGAAATAAAGAAACTTACAGTGACATTATATTTAAAATACAAATTCAGTGCTGTCACGAAATAGTTATACTCCTCTCCTGTAACTGAAGAAGAACATGTACCATGTTTCTCTGCAAAAAAAAAAAAGGTGCAGCAGATAAAGCATTAGAAATAGAAAAAGAGTAAAGATATGTCCTTTCTGAACTCATTTACAAATGTAATTATCAACAAACAGAGTGGTCAATTACAAAGAAGCTGTCGCGGACATTGTGACATTGTACATACCAATGTCACTTGATACATTGAGGGTTTAAAGCATCAATGTACCAAAATTCCGTGGGAGGTTTGGTTCTTGTCACAAAAGACTGCCTAAGCAACGTTCATAGCACATATGAAACATAACAATATGCCAAGCAAATAAGATTATTGTCAATGTGTTGTGAAATTAGAGCAGTATGAAGAAAAATGCTTACCCCACTGAAAGTAAACGTGACCCCATTGAGCATGACAGGAAGCAGGGGAAGTTTAGTTAGCTTCTCATTTCAATAATCACGAGCGAATAAAATCAAGTATAGATAAAATTAACCTCATGAGCCCAAAACAATCCTTTTGTGCCATGGCATGTTGATGAGGTACTACAACTTAGTGTTGGCCAGTACTTGTCCAAAACATTAAGCAATGTCGAAATCTACAAATTCAAACAGCAAAAATACATAATTAGATAATCGTATAAATAATTTCAATTCCTACACCAGATATTTTTAGTATTTCACGTAATGCTAATTTCTAATGCTCTGCAGCTCGTTTAAAGGAAAGACATGTGGAGAGGTTATCAGTTTGTTCTAAGAGGTAAAAACGAATGGGAAAACAAATTAATGGTATTTTTGCAATTGCTTTGGTAGTGTTTACATTTTAGTTGAATATCAGAAGGTGCCTTTATGGGTCAAACATATATGATACTTCGATTAACGGTGATTATAGAAAGGAAAATGATACATCCTTCTACTATACTGTCCTAATTCATCCTCATACCCACCAGATAATGACATAGAAAACAGCTTGATGGATGTAATAGAAAACTAGACAATGTGTGTATCATAGTAATAGAATACCTCTGTTTCATCAAAAGCAGGACCTGAACAGCACGATGGCCATGATCCATCATTGTAGTCTGGCCATAGTCCATCTGCCGCATAAGATATTAGTCAGCAGAAGGTTTCTCTTTCTCAAGTGTTCATTATAAAAAGAAAAATATGAACAATCCACTAAAAGAAACTTACGGATTGTGAATACTGATGGAGAATTTGCTCTGGAAAAACATAAGAAAGTAGCATGGAGTAAGTATTTCATCACCATAGTCCTCATATTTAGAATGCAAACTTAAAAAGGGATAACATATCTTCATTGTTGAGTGGTAAATGAATAACAAAATCTATCTCCTAGGGAGAGATAAATGAACAAAAAATTTATTATTTATGTGCTTCATACATCTGGATTTCCATATTCTTTCTCCAAAATCATGAGACATTTAATTGACATGAGAAGCCCTTTAAAATTGTGGAGTGTTAGGTACAAGAACAAGAATCTAGTTAAGCTACTGCCAGTGCAAACATCCAAAGCGCATTGGAGATTGTAGTCTTGAATAGCTAAATATCTTAGTTATAATGATGATAACATTCAAAAATCAGATCAATGCATCCCAATTTATCCAATACAAATAAACCCTATAAAGACCATATATGTATATATTAACAATATCCAAAAGTTAACCATTTATAACATAATTAAATCTAAATGATTAACCGTTTGTTCCTTGGCTCAGATTGTTGTTCTTTCTTAACAGTAAATGAACTTAAGTTTTCCAAAAAGTCAACAACAAAGAACAATGCAAGAAGGTCGATAAATTACCCTCGGCAACAACCGCTTTGAGTACAGCATTTAGTGGATTTTGAACAGTAAGTGGGAGGCCACTGTACAGCCAACGCAAAGTAATCAAACTCCCTTTGTTCAGCTACTGTCGACTCTAATTCTACTGCTCCTCCGTCACTACCACTATCGCCGTTGACGTAGACGGCGAAGAAAGATCCTGCAAACAGAACTGATAGGATAATCAGGGAGGTCTGGAGTGTAGCCATTGTTGATACTTGCCCCAATTTTCTGTTTGTACTAGATTTCAGTTTAGCAGAGAGAGAGAGAGAGAGATGAAGATGGTCGTTAAACTTAAACCCGAATCATCCGTTCGGAGTTCGGACTATTTGGATCTGATGATATTTTAAGAGTTTTTAATATTTATTTTAAAGTTTAATTGTTTTTTTAACACTTTTAAAGATCTTAATATCCAGTATTAATATTTTATTAACTATAGTTTTGCACATGTCTAATCTAATTAGTAATTGTAATTTTTTTAAAAAGATATCGTGGTATGTTTTTAGTAATATTAGATGAAGGGTATATTAGTTATTATATTATATAATATAATATAATTATTTAAGTGTTTATGAGTAGGGAATCATATATCACATATGCTTTTATATATGTCTTTTTCCAAGTCGAAATCTGATATTTATATGTGGTTACAGAATTGGATATCTCAATCGTAATATTATTAATTATGTACAGTTTTGTGTAATATCTTAACTTCTAAGTTATATATATTTGGATAACCATAAAAATCAATATTGATTTAAGTGAATTGTAATTTAAATATATAGTTTGGTTTTGGATCTTGATATAGTTGAATTAAATCGATCTGTCAAAGTAAATATATATTGTATAAAGAGCAAGCATAAAATTGAAAAAGTATAAATATACATATAAATATAAATTCAGATAAATGGGTTTATTCCTGTGGAATCAAGTGAAGATTCTATTTTGGTAGGTAACGTAAGTTCAAGGCTTTTGGTAGGTAACGTAACCAGTGGTGTTTAAAGCCTAGTATTTCGTGTACAACTAAAATTGCATGTGTGATGTGTGTAGCATATCTACACGAACCACCATATACAATAATAAATTAATAATAATTTTTATCACTATTATTACTAAACTCACATCTAAACATATATTTTAGAATAAGTCAAGTGTAAAAATTATAGTTCAGAAGCTTGTTGCATGTTAGAATTAATTTTGTATTTTGCCTATACACGATGATTAATATCTTAGGCATCACAAATGAGTTGAACATGACATTAAAAAAATGTAAACGTAACACATCGAGTTACAGCCTAATATACAAAACAAGGGATAAAATATGTCAACATATCACTTCACTTTAAAATTAATATGACGTTAAAATCTTGAATATGGAATACACATATTATATCCGATCAAGTAAGTGAAGAGGTTCAAATGTTAGAAACTTGTACCACTAAAACTCTTTGTTTTTTATTTGGTTCATATATATGGAACGTGCACCACTACCATTACCACTAAATAATTTTTTTTATTTATAGATTAGTAACTTGCACCACTGCCAAGTTTATATTTTTACTCATTGATAAAATGCAACTTTAAAAGCTAAACAATCATTTTAATTAAGCAAACAAAATTACTCCTTTCTATTGCTTCTTTATGCCAAGACAAAATTTTATATCATTACAAGTGGACAAACTAATAAAGATAGCTGAATTTATATTATTGAGTTTTTAAGTGTTGCGTTTGAAGCACTACAAGGAAAGATTTGAAATGTATTAAGGATATAGATGGAAAATCAATGTTTAATGATTTGAAGGGTCTTAAAGATCTTATTAAAATGAATGTTGAAACAAATAAAAAATCTATACCAAAGGTATATGTTATCTTTGAACGAACTTTAACTTTGTACATAGTGCAACAACTATGAAACGAGCATTTTGTGTCATGAAATTGATAATTAGTGATCTGTATAACAAAATGAATGATGATTTTATGAATAAATGTTGGTATTATATATTGAGAATAATGTAGTCGATAATATTAGTAATGATACGTTTTAGAGATTTTTCATGGTAAGAATATCAATACAAGGACTTTATGTTATTTCTTTTGAATATAATTTAATTTTTTCATTGGTATTTACAATGCTCTCGATTTATAAAATACTATTAGACTTATAAAAAAAATATTTTGACATTTTATTTAATACTTTTTACAGACTTATCCTGTCACACAAACTGCGACGTCCAATATATTTCAATACTCGATTTGTCATTAACTGTATTTAAGAGACATAAACCCTACACGCTCTTAGATGCATATATAAAATTATATTTTTTTAATAAACAAATGTAATATTAAAAGTACCAAATATTATAATCATCTGGGTATTTCTAATTACATCATACCTTTTTTAGATACATAAATAGAAATATCACGCTAAAACTTAACTTTCTCATATATATATTACAATAGGATCGATGCCATCATGATCTAAAGATCTAAACTTCTAAAGCTCTAAAGTAAAGAAAATGACAGTAACTGCCTTTCATACTCATTGGCAAAAGTAGGGGTGTTTGGGGAAAAAACCAAACCTGAATAAACCGAACTGAAACATTACATTCGAGTTATTCACTTACCGGTTTCTTGTTTGGGTAATTTGGATAAGCCGAAAAGTAATTAGATGTAGGTAGTGGGTACAAAATACGAGTTTAGGGTATAACCAAATAAGATCTTAACTTATTAAAATGTTTTCTTTTGGATACCTTCTGTGGAAGTTGTTATAAGAAGATGAGTTTAGTTCTTGAAAATGTATCCAAGTTGCCATCTTTTGCTATTGTGTGTACTCAACTTCAAAACTTACCATTTAATGTATCTAGCTTCTAAAAATTACCAAATAATGTATCTTGTAACCTATTTTTTAGGTAGCCAGTCATTTTGTTCATTTTTCATTTATATATAATATGCCATTCAATAATTAATTTCCACATCATCACTCAGGTTTTAAAAAAAATCAAAAAACTATGAATAGATAAACACAAACCACGAACAAGTGAATAAATTGAAACCTAAATCAAGAGACAAGAATGGAACCCTAAACACATTTGAAGAAGATGATGAACCCTGTATCGATTAACGGTGAACCAAGCATTAAGAACATTCAATCGGTTAGCTGATTAGGCACCCTGGTGTGCCGTACGCTAGACGGATTTTTAGATGATTAAAAGCTTTTACACACTGTCGTTTTAAATTTATAAAAACGATATTACAAAGCAGATACTACACACGATTCAGGCAAGTATGACCTGATCAATAGTAGGATAGACTAGGTAAGACCGGATATCGTTCCACCAGGACAGGAAACTACCAATACTTAAGTATAATTGTTGTTTGATCAGTAGAGAATTAGAGAATTGATTATTTAATATTAAACTAACTAAAATACCAATTTATATAAAAACAGATGGATCAAACAGGGAGATAGTAAGCAGAAAAGGAGATGCTCACTCGAATCTTAAATCAACCAAAATAGTAATGGATAGTACATATGCTTTTATAACAATGATTAAATGGATTTCTTTAAACATGTTGAAATAACCAAATCAACATATAAAGAGTTATGAATGAAGATGATACAACCCGTATTCCTACAAATCATAAGTTTATAAAGACTCAATATTCAAAAACCTTTGTAACCCGAAATCTTTACTTACAAAATGGTTTATTTGAACGCGTCAAGTTTCATGAGCATAACCTCTCAAACCGCTTGGAAATACAAAAAGATGCATAAATCAAGATTTCAAACCATCCCCCATTAACCTAATGTGAAGCCCCAAAATTGCATACCAAGCATAACCAAATCAAAAACCACCAAACCTAGCATGAATTTGACAAGATCAAAACTTGTTTGAATATATGAAATTTCAAAGATAGATTGAACAATAATGTAGACAAACCTATCATACATTACTAGACAACCCACACGGACCGAAATCATTAATAAACATTGTTGGGAAAAATGATCTCATCAGTTAAGATTTGATGAGACAAAGTTAAGTTTGTAAGATGTTTTCTACATATAACTTAAACAGAATTATGAAGCTTAGTCAGACTGAACACGTATAGTGTTTCAGATTGAGTATAAGCTGAATGTAAACTGAGCATATGTTCGACCAATTTATATTATACCTTAGTTAAGTTATTAATGTGTTTGATAATCTGCGTATGTCACATAAGGTATATATCGAGTATTCAGCTTGATGTGTTTCAAGCTGAGTGACTCAGCTCAGAAGCAGAGTCAGCTCGACAGAGTTACTAAATTTGTTTTATTTAACTCTTTGGACTTCTAAGGATGAGTTAATAATTATACGTGTTAGTTCATGTTTGAATTCGGGTTTGTTCTCGAAGAACTCAGCTTGATGAGTTTCAAGCTGAGTAACTCAGCCTGACTAAAGAAGTCAGTTTAAAAGAATTTAAATGTGTTTTAAATTCTGTTTTAACTCTCTATATCTACGGCGCGGATAAGAAGACTCCAGAATCAAGATTGAAGATTGAAGACTCAAGATAAGAAGATTCAAGATTCAAGATTCCGAGTTATCTGATAGTTAGTTAACAAATTAGGATTAGTCCAATTTGTTAGGAACCGTAGCAACAAGATTATAAATACTTATCTCCTGATAAGTTTAGAGGTACGATTCTGATAAAATTACAGAGCCAAAAATCTCACCTCACCGTATGTGTTACGATTCTTGAATAATTGCTTGTAAGTTCAACGTGATCAAGAAACTCACAGATTGCCAGATCATTCGTGTGTTCGAATTGTCACATCAGTTGTGATATTGGTAAGTAATCATTAGTTGATTCAATATGTGAAAAATCCTGTTTAGAGAGTCGTCAGTATCTATAATCATAAGTTGATTATAGATAGCTAAGTTTGAGAGATTGAGAGATTTATATTAGGTGATTATATATCAAGAGTTACTTACTTGATAATTACTATGATCATCTTCTTATTCAAAGCATTGTAATCATCTTCATATTAATAGAAGCATTCGACTAGTTTTGGTTTGATTTACTGTGTGTAACACTTTTACTTGATTTGTTCAACTTCCGCAGAAAGTGTATTCAACCCCCCTTCTACACACCTGTTGCTTGTTGTTATTCTCACCAAGGTACCAACAAACATATCTGATCATACCTTCATTGTATCATCATCATTAATAAACATCTAGAAATTCATATAGTCAAGGCATAAAAACATACATATAACCAAGAACTACATTGGTATCATTTTGATTCAAGTGAGCAAATGAGTTTAGAATTCCATTATAACAATATCAATCATACAAACCAATGATTTCATACCTAACATTATGGAAATTAGTTTAGAGTTTACCCATAATGAAGAACAACAACAATGGTGATGAAGGAAATGAAAATGGAAATTCAACAAGCTTGAAAGATCTCCTCCTATGCTTCTCCCATACTCCAAGGGTTCCCCCAAGGTGTATATAAGAGTTTGGAACCGAAAACTATGAAAAGAATATGTACAAATGTGTTTCTTGGTGTTCTGGTTCGTATTTTCGAGTTTCTCACCTTCTTTTGCTACTGCTGTGCGAACTGCTATTTATAGAGGTGCAGGGCAGTCTTCACGGGCGTGAAGAACGTTCATGGGTCATGAAGAAATGGGTTTCATGACCGTATACGGGCCGTGAAGGTCGTCGTAAAGTGCTGCGGAAGCAACTTGATCAAGTGACCATGTGCACCGTTAGAAAAGCTTCTCACGACCTTCTCACGGGCCGTGAGAGGTCGTGAAGGAAAAAGGAATCATGGCTCGTGAAGTTCTATCCGGCTCGTGGAGCATAAATGGCCTTCACGGCCCGTAAGGGGTCGTGAAGGGCCGTGAAGTCGTGACGGGCCGTGAAGAATTTTATTCTTTTATTTTCCAACTTCTTTTGCTGGAAATCAACCGGGAATCGTATGTTTGTTGCCGAAATGCCAATAAATGCCTGCATGGTGAATAATAAGTGATTTAGATGCTAAATTAAGGATTATCACCGCAAATCTAGGCATTACGCAGGGAAATATGCGTATTAAATATGTATAAATTAGAGTATATCACACCCTGATTTGAACCATATGATATGCAAACATATGAAACCCTAAATCGCAAAAAAAAATAAACGCATACCTGTTCTAACTATATCATATACAGACAAATGAAATCATATCTGATGAGAATCGAACCCTGAACAATAGACACAGATCTGATCGAAAATGTAAACCCTAAATCGCAAAAATCCATAAATCCTAAAAGATCAATCTGGTCGATTATAAACAAATCGATAAACAAGATCTGGTTTTTGACAAATCGATCAAGAACCCTTAAATTGAGACACGAAGGAACATGGAATCGCTGGAATCGCTTGGTGTTTGGATGGTCCGGCATAGATCTCGAACGGCATATCCCTTGCCATGAAACCAGCGATGAAGGTGAAGCAGATAATGTAACACCCTCTTTACCGGCATAGATTAATTAAGGTAATTAAGCTAATTGACCTTGAGATTTATATTTAATTATGAGTATTACTTGCCATGAAGTGTTATTTAATAATTGATTGTATTATTTGTTTTATTTTATTTTATTTAGAAATGATATTTTATATGAGGTGGTATGGTGGGGTATTTTTAGTCAACAACACACATACCTCATTTCTTGTAAAAGTGATTAAAGTGTGTTTGTGTGCTATCGGCCGAGAAGAAGAAAGAAAGAAAGAAGAACCATTCAACAATTTGATTTTAATCTTGCTTGCTAATTGATTACTGAAGTTCATAACATTATTAAGGTTAAATTACTAATTTAAAGATGTTAATTATTGTTTATATTCGGTTTTATTGAGTTAATATGAATTCCGATTGTTTCTTGGTGATTTAATGATCTTAGGATATATGCATGTTAGATTTTGATGATAAATTATGTTCATTATATGCTAAGAATGATTTCTGGAAATTTAGAACATTTGCATGTTTGAAATCAGTAAGGAAATTGAGTTAGAAAATTATTTTATGCATGAACACATGAATCAGTCGGAATTGAGGTTTGAATCCATCGGAATTAGGAATTCCGCTTAAAAGATAATCGGAATACATGAATTCCGATCAGTTTACTCAGAATTGAGGATTAATTCCGCTTGAATCGGAATTTGTTATTTAATCGGAATTGACCTTTTGCTCGGAATTGGATTTTATCGGAATTGACCTTTTGCTCGGAATTGGATTTTATCGGAATGTGCCTTTGCTCGGAAAATGCCATTAATCGGAATTGAACTATGATTTCATCGGAATTGATGTTCATCGGAATTGCCCATTTTCTCGGAATTGGATATAGTCGGAATTGGCCTTTCACTCGGAATTCGACTTCGATCGGAAATGAACTTAATCGGAGTTTGGGATTTTGAGAGTTATTCTTAACAATCAAACTATGATTTGATACACATGATATATATATGTGATATTCATGTGATGTATGAATAAATATGATATTTATTATGAATTAGTATTGTGAATTGAATACTGACTTGTGTTCACTTAATCTCAGGAACTGAGAAGACTCAGTGAGTTAGTCAACTGAGTGTGCTACAGCCTTGCTGACTGTGGTGAGTGGATTTATATCCTGATGGTACAGGATGTAACATCTTGATTGATTATGTGCTCATTGGATATGTATACATGTTATTGTGGAGGTCAGCCGTGACAGTTTTGTAGGCTGGGCTTGTTGCTTGGGGATTTACAGTATCTGATCTTGAGGTGCATCTGTTGCACTTAAGGGTGCTTTTACTGTTATCCATGTTAGCAGAGCTATCGGTAAACCTATGCTTTGGCCGGCATTTGGTTGTAGGTGGTTGCAATACCGCCGGTCCTCTTGAGTTTGAGCTTGATTACTTGTTGGGCTGTTAGCCTTGTACTTTGTGTGATATATGTTCCCTCACTTAGCTTTGTGCTAATTCCCCACTAGATTGTTTTGCAGATACTTCGTGGTGAGTTTTGATGCTGATGACTGGGAATATGGACAGACCAATACTCTGATGTCCAAGATTTTGTTTAGAGCCTGATTTTTGTAATTAACACTGTAGTGAGATTTTTGTAAATGATAACCAGTCATAGTTGTATTTAACTTTTGATTTTAATCTAAGTATATGTAATAGCTTCCGCACGCAGTTTATTGTTAATTAAAAAGTACAATGTTACAGATAAGCAGATGGAGATCGATGCCATATATGTGAAATCGCAAGCCCAGTTGAGGAACTAGTAAAAGCACATCGGAAATGGAGATTACAAATGGAGCAGATGAGTGAAAACACTCTCGATCGATGGAGATGCAGATGAGTGAAAACCACATCGGAAATAATAAAATCATTTATTATTATTATTATTATTATTATTATTATTATTATATTTTTTTTTGTTTTGAATTATTTTTAAATAAAAAAAGACCAAGTCAGTAGCCACGTTACTGCCACATCAACCAAACCGGCGCCATGTCAGCATCCAACCTGCTATAGCAGGTTAGATACATTAAATGGTAAGTTCTGCAAATTTGATACATTAAAAGGTAACTTTGAAAGTTCAGTACATACAATAGCAAAAGGTGTCAATTTGGATACATTTTCGTGAACTAAACCCTAAGAAGATAGACCATAATACTTAATGAATTAGTTATTATGTATCTTTCTTATCTTAAGTATTAATAAATATAACATATACGGATTCATTGTTTAATCATCACTTTATCTCGTAATGACGTTTGGAATTAGGGTATGCTAAGTTCAAGCTTCACTATTTTATATATGTTTTATTCAGAATTAGGATATGTTATTTTAAGTTATTGTGAACAATTCTGTAATACCTATGATTTGGCTAAGGTGAAACGGGAGTTCATGGATTTGGCACAAGATGATAAGATGTCAGTGGATGAACTGATTTCAAAGTTCAATGAAAAGCTAAGGTTTGCAAAACAATGGGTTCCTGATGAGCCTTCTCAGATTGACCATTTTGTTCAAGCACTGTTGCCTGAATATCGAGGTAACACCCGGATGGCAACATCGTTGGTACAGGCATTTACTGTTGCACGAGCTGCTGAGGGTGATGTGAAAGCTCGGGAAATGATGAATAGAGAGAAAGGATCGTTTCACAAGTATGGTGGAAACCAGGGTAAAGGCAAGTGGCAGGGAAATCAGAACCGTGGGGATCAGAAATCTAAGGGTTCGGGATCTTATCAGAATAAACCTTGGTGTGGACCTTGCAAGTCTCGGCATACAGGTCCGTGCACAACACAGACTAGAAAGTGTTTGCGTTGTGGTGGATTGGGTCATGAGCCATCAGATTGTAAGTTCAAGACCAACGTTTGTTGGAACTGTCACGAGGAGGGTCACCGATCTGGGGCTTGCACAAAACAGAGATCAACAGGGACGGGGCAGGGGGTAGCCACTGTCGGGGGATGGTCTTATGTAGGTCAGAAGCGTAAGGCTGCACCTTTTGCGAAAGGGAGAGCCTTCAAGATGACTGTTACAGAGGCTGCTGAAAACAGTGATGTGATCACGGGTATGTTTATTGTAAACTCTGTGCCTGCCCGTGTGTTATTTGATTCTGGTGCAAATAGATCTTTTATATCTGTAACTTTGTATGCCTGCTTCTGTGATTACTACTCCTTTAGAAGTAGAGATAGCAGATGGTAAGATAGTTCCTGTAACTTCTTATGTGACTGGGGTGTCGATAGACATTGATGGTACTAGTTTACCTGTAGACTGTTTGCTGATGCCTATACCGGGGTTTGACTTAGTACTAGGCATGGATTGGTTAAGTCACCATAGAGCTAGTATCCAGTGCCATAAGAAACTAATTACTATTCCTTTGGCTGACGGGTCGCATGTCGTGGCTCGTGTGGATAGATCTCGATCTTCTTTTCCAATCATCTCGTATATGAAGGCTAGAAAATCTCTAGCCAAAGGGTGTGCGTCTTTTCTGGCATACGCCATTGATGTGAAGAAGGAGAAGCGACCTGTTACCGATGTTCGTGTTGTCTCCGAATATCCAGAGGTATTTCCAGATGATCTGCCAGGGTTACCACCTGTACGAGATGTTAAGTATAAGATAGAATTGGTACCGGGTACCACGCCGATTGCGAAAGCTCCGTATCGTTTAGCTCCTTCAGAGATCCGAGAGATGATGACTCAGATTCAGGAATTGTTAGATAAGGGGTTTATCCGTCCAAGTTCCTCGTCGTGGGGTGCGCCAGTATTATTTGTTAAGAAGAAAGATGAAACTTTTAGAATGTGTATTGATTACAGATATCTGAATAAGAGAACCATCAAGAATAAGTATCCGTTGCCCAGAATTGACGATTTGTTTGATCAGTTGCAAGGGGCTTCTTACTTTTCAAAGATTGATCTACGATCAGGTTATCATCAGGTAAGGGTAGCAGAAGAGGATATACCTAAGACTGCTTTCCGTACTCGATATGGTCATTACGAGTTCTTAGTGATGTCATTTGGCTTGACGAATGCTCCTGCAATATTTATGGATTTGATGAATCGCGTATGCCGACCTTTCTTAGACAAGTTTGTAATTGTGTTTATTGACGACATCTTGGTGTATTCGAAGACAGAGGATGAGCACGGTCAACATCTGAGACAAGTTTTGGAGATTCTTAAGCAACACAAGTTATATGTCAAGTTTTCGAAATGTGAATTTTGGTTACGTAAAGTTCAATTTCCAGGGCATGTAATTTGTCAAAAGAGTATTAAGGTAGATCCGTCCAAGATTGAGGCAGTGATGAATTGGAGTGCTTTGAAAACACCAACTGAGATAAAGAGTTTTCTTGGATTGGCGGGTTATTATCGCAGGTTTATTAAAGATTTTTCTAAGCTTGCCGGTCCGTTGACTAAGTTGACTCGGAAAGATGTTCCTTTTCAGTGGGGTTCATCTCAGGAAGATGCTTTCCAGATGTTGAAACAGTTGTTGTGTCAGGCTCCTGTTCTTTTGTTGCCAGAGGGTTCAGAAGATTTTGTTGTCTATTGTGAAGCTTCACATGCTGGGTTGGGTTGTGTTCTAATGCAGAGGGGTAAGGTAGTTGCTTATGCTTCAAGACAGTTGAAACCGAATGAACAAAATTACCCGACTCATGATTTGGAGTTAGCAGCTGTGGTATTTTCTTTGAAACTGTGGAGACACTATTTGTATGGAACCAAGTGTACGATCTGCACGGATCACAAGAGTCTTCAGTATGTATTTACTCAGAAAGAATTGAACATGATACAACGTCGTTGGTTAGAACTGATCAAGGATTATGATTGTGATATTCAGCACCATCCGGGTAAAGCAAACGTAGTTGCTGATGCGCTCAGTCGTAAGGGATCATCTGATACAGTGAAATTTATACGTTTGGAAATCAAGTCTGATTTAGTGGATCAACTTTTGGCTGCTCAGCTTGAAGCTTTGAAGGATGAGAATCTAAAGGATGAATTGATGGTTAAACGACAAAATGAGTTAACTACTGACTCGCGTGGTTTGAAGATTTATCATACACGCGTTTGGGTACCGAAGTTTGGTAACTTAAGGGAATTAATTCTAAATGAGGCTCATAAGTCGAGGTTGTCAATACATCCGGGAAGTACGAAAATGTACCATGATTTGAAGACTCGTTATTGGTGGCCGACAATGAAAACAGATACTGCTAAATTAGTTGGGACATGTCACATTTGTGAGCAAGTTAAAGCTGAACATCAGAAACCGTACGGATCATTGAAACAGTTTGAAATACCTGAGTGGAAGTGGGATCACATTACGATGGATTTTGTAACTAAACTTCCACGAACTCAGAGAGGTCATGACATGATTTGGGTCATTGTTGATAGATTGACCAAGAGTGCACACTTTCTCGCTACTGCTGAAACTGCTTCTTTGAGTAAATTGGCACAACTATACATCGATGAGATAGTATCTAGACATGGGGTTCCATTGTCCATTGTTTCGGATCGAGATTCGAGGTTTGTGTTTACCTTCTGCAACAGACTGCAACAGGAATTGGGGTCCAGTGTAAATCTGAGTACAACTTATCATCCACAGACAGATGGTCAGTCCGAGAGAACCATTCAGACTTTAGAAGATATGCTGCGAGCATGTGTGTTAGAGTTTGGGGGTTCATGGGATTCACATTTGCCTTTGGTTGAGTTTGCTTACAACAATTCCTATCATTCTAGCATTGGTATGCTACCGTATGAGATGTTGTATGGTCGTCCTTGTAGAACTCCGACTTGTTGGTTAGAGCCTGGTGAAAAGCAATTTGTAGGGCCTGATATTGTACAGATGACAGCTGATAAGGTTGCTATTGCTCGGGAGAAATTAAAAGCTGCAAGGGATAGACAGAAAATGTATGCAGATCCGCTTTGTCGACCGGTGTCTTTTGTTGAAGGAGAAATGGTTTATTTAAAAGTCTCTCCGTGGAAGGGTGTGATTCGTTTTGGGAAACGCGGGAAGTTGGCTCCCCGTTACATTGGTCCTTTCAGAATCAGACGAGTGGTTAACGATCAGGCTGTTGCATTAGATATTCCTGATGAATTAAGGTAATTAAGCTAATTGACCTTGAGATTTATATTTAATTATGAGTATTACTTGCCATGAAGTGTTATTTAATAATTGATTGTATTATTTGTTTTATTTTATTTTATTTAGAAATGATATTTTATATGAGGTGGTATGGTGGGGTATTTTTAGTCAACAACACACATACCTCATTTATTATTATTATTATTATTATATTTTTTTTTGTTTTGAATTATTTTTAAATAAAAAAAGACCAAGTCAGCAGCCACGTTACTGCCACATCAACCAAACCGGCGCCATGTCAGCATCCAACCTGCTATAGCAGGTTAGATACATTAAATGGTAAGTTCTGCAAATTTGATACATTAAAAGGTAACTTTGAAAGTTCAGTACATACAATAGCAAAAGGTGTCAATTTGGATACATTTTCGTGAACTAAACCCTAAGAAGATAGACCATAATACTTAATGAATTAGTTATTATGTATCTTTCTTATCTTAAGTATTAATAAATATAACATATATTGATTCATTGTTTAATCATCACTTTATCTCGTAATGACGTTTGGAATTAGGGTATGCTAAGTTCAAGCTTCACTATTTTATATATGTTTTATTCAGAATTAGGATATGTTATTTTAAGTTATTGTGAGCACCATATTTGATTTTTTAAGCACCGTATTTCGTTCCACGCCATATTTGGTTTTCGTAAACACCATATTTGGTTCCACATCATAGAATTTAAACTTGGTACGCATAATATAAATACACACTTAATGAAATATTATACGCTGACCAAGTAACTTCATTTGTTTGATTTAATCACAACAACAACAACAACGGTACCCAATCCTGCAAAAGCGGGGTATGAGGGAGGTAGTAATGTAGACAATCATACCCCTACTTGTAGGTAGAGAGATTTCTTCCAGAAAAGGACCTCCGGCTGTGGAAACAAGAAAAATAGAAAAGTAAATAAATAAAACTGAATAGGGGAAGAAAAAAAATAGAGCTAATAGAAAAATAAATAATAAATAAAAGGAGTATAAAATGTAGGTACCAAAAAATTTACACCGCAAAAGACAAATGGGAACTACTAGGAGGTAAAATATGGATACAGAGTATATATATATATAAAATAAAGATAAAAATAATAAAACCAAGACACCCTCATTAACAAGCTACAACCTCGGTTCTTCCTATTTTATAAGCCCTAAGGTACAAGCTACAACCTCGGTGCTTCCTAACCCTGAATCTTGATCCTTCTTCTCCATGACACCCTATCTAAGATCATGTCTTCGCAGAGAGAAAGCTCCTGTAAATCTGCTCTAACTCTATCTTCCCACCTCAGATATGGGCGACCACGTCTCCTACTACCTTTAACTACAATCGAGTCCGTTCTCCTAACTGGAGCAGATGGTTGTCTCCTTTTAACATGTCCAAACCACCGCAATCTACTTTCCCTCAACTTATTGACAATAGACGTGACTCCTAATTCGTTTCTAAAGACACCCACCGGGATTTTATCTAACAAAGTCTTCCCACAAATCCATCTAAGAATCCTCATCTCGGCTACTTCAATTTTCTCCGCTTGCGCCTTTTTCAAGGGCCAACACTCAGACCCGTATAACATGGCCGGTCTAACTGCTAGTCTGTAAAATTTTCCTTTAAGCTTAAGCGGAACTTTCTTGTCGCATAAAACTCCTGTAGCTGTTCTCCACTTCCCCCATGCCGCTTGAATACGGTTTGTAACATCCTCGTCTATCCTCCCTGATTTGTGTAATATAAAGCCCAGGTACCTAAAGGAATCTTTGGGTTTCAGCACGTGGTCCCCAAGGTGGATATCTAGGCTCTCATCCTCTTCCGTCCTGCTGAAGTGGCAAAAAAGATATTCGGTCTTACCCCTACTAATCCGGAGTCCTGAGTTCTCGAGCGTTGCCCTCCACTGTTCTAATATTGATTTTAGTTCCTCCTTCGAATCCGATACCAAGACGATGTCATCTGCAAAAATCATACACCATTGGATTCCTCTTTGAATCCCTTTCGTATGCTCGTCTAGAATGAGTGCAAAAAGGAAAGGGCTAAGAGCTGACCCCTGGTGTAGCCCCTTTACCACCGGAAAGTACTCACTGTCTCTAACCAGGGTGGTCACGCAAGACAACGCACCCTCATACATGTCTTTCAAAACCCTAATGTATCTCCCTGGGATTATTCTATCGTTTAGGGTCTTCCAAATAAGATCTCTAGGGACACTATCGTAAGCTTTCTCTATATCTAGGAAGACCATATGTAGATCTCTTTGTCTCTCCCTATGCTTTTCCACTAGGTTTCTAATTAGATGCACTGCTTCCATCGAAAGACCTCCCTGGCATAAAGCCGAACTGGTTTTCCGAAACACCAGTTTCTCGTCTCAACCTAGTTTCTATCACCCTTTCCCACAACTTCATAGTATGGCTAAGAAGTTTAATACCGCGATAGTTCTCACATCTTTGGGAGTCTCCTTTATTCTTAAATATAGGGATGACCACACTGCGTCTCCATTCGACTGGCATCTTAGCCGTTCTAAAAATAAGGTTAAAAAGGTTTGTCAGCCAGTAGATGCCTGGTTCTCCGAGACACCTCCACACCTCGATAGGTATTTGGTCAGGTCCGGCCGCTTTACCTCTCCCCATCTTGCGTAGAGCACTTGTAACTTCCCTTGTGGAAATCCTAGTGCAATAACAGTTATTCTGAACGTTGTGGCCCTCTTCACTACCCAACATAAGGCCTTCTCCACTACCCCTCCCAACCTGTCTTGACTCCTGGTTAAATAACTTTCGGAAGTAATCACCCCATCTACCCGCAATATCTCTATCTGTAGAAAGTACTCTCCCTCTGTCATCCTTGATAAACTTAATGTTTCCGATATCTCTTTTCTTCCTCTCTCTGGCTTTTGCTAATTTGAAGATTTCATTTTGCCCTTCTTTAGAATCTAGTCTATTGTATAAGTCTTCATAAGCTCTTTATTTAGCCTGGGCTATAACTTTCTTTGCTTCTCTTTTAGCTTCTCTATAAGTATTCAAAGCTCTCACCAAATCTTCTCCTCCACCTACCTTAGCTAGTACTAACTCTTTAAAGCAAGATTGCTTTCTTTTAACCTTATCCTGGACTTTATTGTTAATCAAATACCTACTTCATTGTGTAAGTCTTCATAAGCTCTTTGTTTGATTTAATCAAATACCTAATTAATCATTTTTGCTATAAAGTCCTTCGGAGACTCATGACCATTTTATATGTATAATTATATTTATTAAAAACTTGCATTCAAAATATGAGAAGACAAATAGAAACATCCTCAGAGTTTACAACCATGTTAATGATTTTTTGATATTTCCGTTAGTTCATTAAACAAACACAATAGAAAAACTCAACAAAAAATGCAAAAATTCTTATTTGGTTAAACCCGAATAAGACGTTATCTGAACCAAACCCGCATAACCCAAATCCAAATCAACTGGATTCTTATACGATTCAATTAATAGTTGCTTTCTAAAGCTTTCTAAAACGATGAATATGAAGTGCGGGAGGCTACATGTACTATGAATCATGTGACTCCCAATTGGGTTGCCTTCCAGGTCTTGCCAGTGTTTCGTGTAGGTCATGATGTGTCTTGAGATGGCTGTCTCCCCTCTGCCGGTGGGAAATCCATACTTGGGTTGTCGCTGCGTCTAGCAATCTAGCCCATCCTCTAGGCACCTTTGGAAGGCAAGGAGTGTGACAACGTACACGCATCCCTTTACTCCATACAATAGGGCCGAAATAAATTACCTAAATAATTCGAAAACCGAATAAAATAACCGAACAACATTTGTACTGGTGTTGTATGGAGGGCAATTGTGTCAAACCATATAAAATCCCTCACCCACCTGGCGCAAGGAACTCGTAATTTTCAATTCTCTAGACCCCCTACCGGTATTAGGGTTTATATCGGTTAAGGGGGAAACGTGGAAAACCCACTCCAATATCAAGAACAGTCCCTTGATTTCGCCAATTTCAGTCATTAATCTCTCGGTTTTGCACTATTGACTGAAATTACTCGCAAGTCGGTCGATTTTGTGTCCCAACGGATCTCTTTTGTACCTGTTATAGTAAGCTCTTCGCATTGCATAACTTCTGCAGAAAAATTTAAGAAAGATTCAGTTTTAGGTTCAATGTATTGATTAGCTTCATGCATTGGGTTTCACAAAGACGTCAGGATGAATCTTTTGTTAAGTTGAGAAAACAATTTTTAGTGATGAGTAACTTTACTTGTTGTTCTGCGTGAAATTGCAGGGTAGAATACGAATACGGATCTGGTTTGCATTCGAATGATACTTGGTTTATATTTTTATACTTTGAGCGAATGTCGAATTGATTGGAATACCGCATTGATTTTCTGGAATCGCTTCCTTGGGGTTGATTGACATGCAATATAATACGTTTGAATTCGTTTTGCATGCTTGCATTGCTTACAGTTAGTTCAGTGGGTGCATAGTGGGTGCGTATGCTATTCTAATTCTTATGTAACTTTTAAAGGTGTAGCTCGCGACAAGCTCATCCATTTATGTGATTACTATGTATTGTTTGATGTTATGAGTAATGATTGTGTGCAATTTTAAGGGAAAGTGTAGAAGTTAGTAGAATCTTGAATATGCAAACAATTTATGGTTTTTACTATAAGATCTCAGGTGGTAATGGTATATCCTTGCATGAGATACTGACAGATGGATCCTGAAAGCAAGAACTTTGGAAAAGGTAAGTTGCAATTTCCACAGTTAATAAAGCAGTTCGTGAAGGCCCTGTGATTGAGTAACTTATCTTTCACACTGCTTGCTTATTTCTTGCCTATGGTCATGTGATGTTCCAATTGATGTCTTTGTAGGTTGTTTTCTAAGCTTATTTGTTTTAGTTGGACCATAGAGTACTGATTTGACAATCATCACTGTGGTAATTTCTTATAAAGTATGTTGCTAAACAGGGAAAACATCTTGCATTTATTCGTGGAAGAATTTGATTCTAACTCATGCTATAATTAATCTGATTCAGGAAAAGGATATATAGCTATTCGAGTTATTTTGCAGTTAGAATAGTAACAGTTTTAACAAGTTGGAGTAGATATTGAAAAAAC
The DNA here is from genome assembly GCA_947179395.2 of Pulicaria dysenterica. Classification (NCBI taxonomy): domain Eukaryota; kingdom Viridiplantae; phylum Streptophyta; class Magnoliopsida; order Asterales; family Asteraceae; genus Pulicaria; species Pulicaria dysenterica. The sequence continues at coordinate 75,121,525 of OX359292.1, read as the reverse complement.
TGCACTAGATGTTTGCATGAGATGCTTTCTGCAAGCTCTGTTATTGTATACATATATGGGGCAAATTGCCGAGAAAAGTAATTTAAATATCGAAATTTGCCAATAAAGGTAACGTCCAATTTTTGTGGCCAAGAAAGGATCATAAATTTGATTTCTAACAAAAAAGGGAATCTTGACCAATTTTTAGCATGTTATGATACTCTTTTTAATACCAAATTAAAATTTATTATGTTTTTTTTATGCAAAATTGAAATTTACAATCATTTTTTATAACAAATTAAAATTTATAATCCTTTCTCAGGCACAAAATATACACGTTACCTTTATTGGCAAAGTTTGATATATATGTTACCTTTCTCAGCCATTTGCCCTATATAATGAGAATTTTTTAAATATAGTCCATACTTAATTCATAGACCCGAGGGACTAATTTTAGCCTTTGGATCAACCTCATCAATGGCCCAGATTGAATTTTAAAATTTTGGGCGGAGTGGTATTTTCGTAATTAACATGTAATGTTTTTACAATCATATGTGATTGTATATTGAATCACATGTGAGTGAATATTAAAATTTCAGGACTATGTTCTTTATATGGACTTTATTGAGCACAACTCTATATATAATATAAAACTCACCAGATTCTTCATTTATTGGTTTTTCACCAATCATATCAAGTCCAATTGATTTACTTTAGCTTATTGAAGCATTTCTCTTATGCACTTAGATTTAATACGTTCCATTCATACATGAAAGCTGGGGTCTTGCTAAAAATTATACAGAAAAGATTTTTGAGTGGTATTACTGTTAGCCTACACTAAATAGTTTGAAAAGACTTGCTCTTTCTAACCATTGCTTTCCACAAGTAGAGTAACCTCCTATTTTATGCTATTTGCAATCTAGGTCCAAAGGAATTAACGGGTGCTGTTGATCTTATAAAATACTACAAATTATTGCCTCACTATGACTTCTTCTGCAAGAAGTCACTTCCTCTATCAATATCAGATACACATTACCTACGTAATGTTGTTGGAGACACAGAAATTCGAAAAGGCGAAGGGATGCATTTAAATCAGCTCATTGATAATAACTCCTTCTCTAGAGAGACAAACACACGTATACAGCCGTTTGACCTACATGCTCTCAGGGACGCCTTTTATTTGAGGGAAACTGCTCCCATTGACCTGCCAGCTGTAAGAAAAACACTTAAATCGTTTATTCTATCCTTCTTATTTTATTGTTAGGTTAATGTAGCTCGTCATGCTCAATGATTTCATTTTCATAGTTAACCAGTGAATACCATGCCATATCTCTCTCTTTTATGTCCAAACCTATGATTATGTATTACTAATGTAAGGTATTATATCCTTCTGGTGTTTGTAGTCAGAGAAGGGGGTCCCTACACAAGCTGGAAAATCTAAAAGTGAAGTAAAGGACAAGGAAAAGAAGCATAAAAAGCACAAGGACAAAGATAGGGAGAAAAAGAAAGAGCATAAAAAACACAAACATCGTCATAAAGAACGAAGTAAAGATAAAGACAGAGAAAAAAAGAAGGATAAAATAAGTCATCAGGGCTTTCATGCTGAAAACTTAAATATATCCCATGAGAAGGTCAGACGCTCTTGTCATAATTTACTGCTTTTCTTTTTCAGAAACATTACAAATATTATCATTTAGCTTAAGTAAAGCATATTGCTGATGTAACTGATTTAAGTGATGATGATGTACATGTTTCTTCTTTTGTTAGAAGGCACGAAATGATAACTTAATATTTTGCTGCTGGCTTTAACTGAAATGAATCTTTTTAATATTTATTATATTTGGGAATGAGTTCAGAAAAGGAGACATGATGGAGACGAGGAACTCAATGGCATTCACAGGCACAAGAGTAGTAAGGTCAGTTTTTCGCGAACCTTTTTTCCATCTTAAAGTGGTACATTCTATTTACCGTTTTTGTAATTATCTTTAGCTCCTTATATTACTCATCGACTTGTAATCTTGTTGGTTTTTGTAGCATAGGAGCTCAAAGATGGATGAATTTGGTGTAATAAGGATAACAGCTTGAAAGTGCCATTGGTCTATAATCAGTTCTATTGTTGTCCTCAGATGTTGCAATTGGGAGTTTAATGAGGTCCTTATTGTAGCCAGACTAATCGAGGTGCTTTTATCATTCCATCTGGTTTGTTTAGGTTATGCTTTTTTATGCATAAAACCTCCAAAATAACTGTATACAAAGTTAAGTTTACTATTGAAATAGTCAGGTTTTTATAAGCATTGGTTGCTTTTTTATAGACAAAGTCAGCTTTGGTTACTGTCTAATAAGTTTAGACAATTCACAAATCTCGCACCGAAGTTTGCAAAACTCCATTAACAAAGTCCCTATTAAGGCAAGGGTGTAGAGCGGGCAAAAAATGAAAACTAAAAATCAATTGTATATAATGCTAATTTGTTTATGTTTTTGTGCAGAAAAGTTGAGAGCAACTGCAGACTATCAAGAAGGTGAATTCACCTGTTAAATCAAGATGCACTTTGATTAAAAAAAGAAGCTTCTTTGTAACATAGACGCGCTTCGAGTCTTTGATACATTCAAAGGTGATTGAAAACTATGAAACTATATAAAATATAAGCCAGCAATTAGTTATCCTAATCATATACTATTAAGAAAAAAGCCAGATTCTATACAGTCTTCCATGCAAGTTTGTATTATATAAGCTGTTATCAATTTTGTATGCATTATAAAAAGGTCTGAACAAGTGTAGAAACCTTGGTATGTCATGATCTTGTACATACGTTATACTAGTGAAACGAGTAAGGTTAATCCGAGTTTGTTTTTCTTCAATTGTATTTTTCTCTATTGTGATTGAAATACAAATAAAGAAAAGTAACATGGTTTAGGTCTAGTTTGTTTCACCGTAGGTGAAGGAATGTAATGGAATTGAAATCAAATTACGTTGTATATTGCGTTTGATAACATCATTTGGAAATTAATTAAATTCTTTGAATCATTTATATTCCTTTAGGTAGCGAAATGTCATTTCATAACTAACATGGGTGAAATTAAAATCATTTCCATTCCTTCGCATTACGGTGAAACAAACGGGACCTCAAGTTGAAGCTTTGGCGTTCCTTGTAGTTAGAGATATTAAAAGTCTTGACTACAAGCCACACATTCTTAAACTATCTTACAAAGGGCGTTTTGCAACTAGGTTTACTCATTAGGTTGAGGGACTGGGTTATGGGTTCAAGTTTCATTGTGGACAAAAGGTGTAGATTTAGGAGTAGATTAGTATGTGTCTGTTTTGCTGTTAAAAAAAAGACCGAGCGACATTATATGGTCAAATTTAGATGCCCTAATCATCTCAGAGCCAAGTTTGTCAAACAACACCTGTTAAACACACCTCAAAGTAGGGGTGACAATCGTGTCGTGTTCGGGTTGGTGGGACGGGTGTTGGCGGGTCGGTGGGTCGTGACACGAACACGACCCGTATAATTATTCGTGTCAAGATGTGTGGCACGACCTGTATAAGTTAAAACACGACGCAACCCGCGTAACCCGTTTAAATATACGGGTTGGCGGGTCATTAATTGGTTGGCGAGTCAATGGGTCTAGTTTTACTAATTTTGTCCCTTGTTTGTCAAAAGTACAAAATCTAAACGCAAATTACTAAATATAGTTCAACTCTACCTAAATAGTTTGATCTAAATACAAAAACTTGAAGATTCAAACAACAATTTAGCTACAAGTGATGAGGTCAACTTTTAGTAGTTTCAACAAGGAGAATGAAGAAGAGGGAGACAAACAATAGATTTGTTTCTTATTAGGTTTAGGATGACAAAGGAATAAGATAAAAGCCCAATAACCAAATAGGAAACATGAAATAGATAAGTATAAATAGAAAATTAAAAAATATCAAAAATATATACGGGTTGGCGGATCGACCCGCAAACCAACCCAAACAAGACCCATTTATTTATAACCCGAAAACGATCCAAACCCGTTTATTATGTGTCGGGTTCATGTCGTGTTTCGAGTCGTATCGATAATTGCCACCTAGGCGGCTCTCATGTAAATTAGTAAATGATGTTGTGGCCCATCTTCAAGCCAAATTTGTGAAACCCCACCAAACTCGGCTAATATATTTGGACCCTAAAAAGCCCACCAACCTCACTACTCAGAGAAGAGAAAAAGAGAGTAGATAGTGAGAGAAAGAGAGATGGTAATCAGAGAAAGGTTGTTTAGAAATATGTTTAATCGTATGTAAAACGATCACTCCAATGTAAGTTGTAAAATTTAGGAATAAAATCATCATATAATAATTAAAATCGGGTTTAAGTTTTGAGGATTAAACCTTTATTTGAATATTCTAATTACTTCTCTTCTCGTTAAAAACTAAGCAACGATAAAAGGAAGGAAGCATCGCTAATATGTTTCCTATTTATCACGACTAAATCCATCGAGATACCCTCTAAACGTTATCTGATAAGAATTCATGATGTCGACATAACATGATCTGATGATACGATAATGAGGACACTTAACCCTCTTAAGATAAGTAATTCATTTATCACCATTAGGATTTAACTTTACAACCAAGTCTACCATCCTAGAATAGATTAAAGGAATAAAGTTGTAAAAGAAAGTTGTGAAATTGTAATCTTAAAAAGTCTAGATATGACCTTGCTTTAATAAATGTTGCATAAATGTGTTCACTGTTGGATATGAATATATGATATGTTTCCTAGAAATGGGGTGAGACAAAAAGAAAGCAAGTTGTGAGTGGAATCTTGATTAAATTGATGTTTGCTTTCTTGGCATTTTCAAACATGTACTTGGGTGGAGGAAATAAACTAGGGTTTGTTTAATCACTTTTTCTTGTTTTGTGGCCACAACTTTGTTTTGTTCCCTTTTGCTAACTGGCAAGCAAACATGCTTTTGTTGGATTTCCTTTACAACTTCTATGCTTTAAGTTTCTTTAATTCTATAACCTTCAAGTTATAAGTTTACATTTTACAGGGTTTTGATTTTGTAAAGAAAACCATACGTAGACACTAATCTACTTCTAAAATTACATTTTTTATTCACAGTGAAACTTGAATTAATGATCATATGTCATGAAAATCACCTTCCAACACATTGATATCACTAGACTTGAATTAATGATCATATGTCATGGAAAACACCTTCCAACACACTGATTTCACTATACTACAAACCTTTTATTACCTCTTATTTATCTAGACATCTTTAATTAGTGAGACATGTCGTATTATATCGTGATCAATAAATAGTAAAAATAAATAAATTTTCCATTTATCTAAACTTTTGAGTTGGAAGTCTGACAACACTTGAAATTATGTGCAATTTATAGCAAATCCAGGACAACCTAACTCCATACTCCATTTGTTTGTGCGGGGTATAAAAATCAACGTGATTACTAGTTACCATTATTGCCTCAAATCAATCACCTCAAATACACCATTTATGGATTTAGTGACTTGTTTTATACAAACATATTTCTAACAGTAAAGAAAAGTAAATTAAACGAGAGCTTTAACATAATCATCATCCTCGATTATAGAATTCAACATATATTAATAATATACACAAGTCTAGCAAGATGCTAGAACATCATATTGATCAAACTAAAATTTTATATTTAGCCATAAACTTCATATATATATATATATATATATATATATATATATATATAGGCAAAAGTTCAAACGAGAACTGTTTTTCGTACGAGAACTGCGAGAACCAATCTGAGCCGCCCAATTCCCCCTCTTTTAATGTCATTGTCCACCCATGAATTCCTCACATGCACCCTGTCACACCTGATCTCCTCTACGCTCTTCATCCATGAACTTCTCATATCCAAGGAACGGCTGAGATTGGTTCTCGTAGTTTTCGTACGAAAAACAGTTCTCGTTTGAACCCTCCCCTATGTATACATATATATATATATATATATATATATATATATATATATATATATATATATAGGGGAGGGTTCTATTGAGAACAAAAAAAAATGCGAGAACTGCAAGAACCGATCCCCATCTTTTTAAAACTAAAATATCTACCAAACGACAAGATATTAAATTATGAAAATTATACCAAATTAACGACAAAAATATGCTCTTTAATATAACATCTATATTGCTATATTTTTTTTCAACAAAAAAAAATTCGTTACATATATGTAACATACCTTATAGTACTGATCACATATATGTTAGTACTGATTACATATATGTAACATAGCTTATAGTGCTAGAAAAAAAACCCGGCAAAAACGAAATTTTTTTGTTGAAAAAAATATAGCAATATGGATGTCATATTAAAAGAGCATTTTTGGTATAATTTTCATAATTTAATATCTTGTCGTTTGGTAGATATTTTACGGTTTAGATCGGTTCTCGCAGTTCTCGCATTTTTTTTTGTTCTCGATGGAACTTCCCTCTATATATATATATAGGGTAGAGATACTGTAAAAAGAGTTTTAAGGTACAAAAAGTAAGGAGGAATCTCAGCATCCATTTATCCCTAAAAAAATGGCTTTATTGTTTTTTTATTAATTATAAAAAAATTCACTAAAGGGCATAATCGTCCACTCAAAAAATCAGTTCCCTGATATTTAGGGACAAATTTAAAAAATTTGTTTCCCCAGAAACTGCTAAATTTGTGCATCAACAGATCACAGATTCACAAATATAAATTAGCACCTGATGAACAATTTTAAAAAGATGTACAGGACAAAACCCAAAACCAGATTCACAACCCATTTATATTAAAAAAAACAATTGATGAACATAATTCATATACAAAACAACAGATGAATAAATCGGTAACTGTTGCATCGATGATTCCAAACCCCATGAATCCAAAAATACATTTATAAACTGATTCACGTCGATCATAATTCAATAACATCTGATGCATACAAATCAAATGCACAAATAAATCATATGATGCATAAGAATGTTCTACAAAACCAAAAAAAATTAAATGATGTACAGATCTGATATTGTTTCTTACAAATATTGTCGGTCGGCAAACAGAAACTCTAGTGTCGAGCAACGAAGCACAAAAGCACAAAAAACCCTGAGTCGGGCAAACAGCGGCAGTTTTCATCGGCGTTGCCGAGTGTGCATCGCAAAGCAGCGGCGGTGTCGGAGTTGGCAAACGGAAGCACAAAAACCCTAAGTCGATGGCGGAGGTCACTGGCGTTGATGCACAACCACATAACCCCTAAATCGATGGCGGTGGTCACCGGCATTGATGCACAACCACAGAAAGATCAATGAAGGCGACAAGAAGGAAGCAGCGGCGAATATAGGCGGCGAATCGTCAAACATTGACGGAATCGACGAGAAGGACCGGCGCGGCGAACAACGACAGGGAGTAGGCGGCAAGTGGTTGCGAGAAACGACAGATCTGGTAGCGATTTAGGGAGAATGGACGTCGCCGGATCAGGGACGGCGGAGGGAGCAGAGACGGCGGAGGAGCAGAGAAGTTTCTCTCGATAGAATTAAGGTTTACGCATGGAATGGGGAAGACGAGACAGACGTTGGAATGGGGAAAACGAGACAGACGTGGGGGGTAGTTGGGATTAGGAGAGAGACTTTCTTTTAAACTTCCAATTATACCCTTTTTAATTTTTTTAATATGTATGCCACATGTCAGGCTCACGTTTCTCCTTACCCTTTTTACCCTAAAACTCTTTTTATTTGATCCTGATTATATATATATATATATATATATATATATATATATATATATATATATATATATATATATATATATATATATATATTCGAGAACCGTTGTTAGCGTGAGAACCGCGAGAACCAATCTCGGTCGTTCCTTAGATATGGGAAGTTAAACGGATGGAGAGCGTGGAGGAATAAAGTGTGGCAGAGTGCATGTGAGGAATTCATGGGTGGACAATGACATTGAAGGAGGGAAAATTGGACGGCTCATATTGGTTCTCGCGGTTCTCGCACTAAGAATGGCTCTCGCATGAACTTTTTCATATATATATATATATATATATATATATATAAAGTGGTCTGAATTTCATCAGCAAACAACGACACTATTAATCTTTTTCCATTAAAACTTTACTATTACGGATTTTCCATGTGAACCCATAGTAAAACAACCAGCCAAAGCTTCTAAAAACTTCGTTTGTTTCTTTGATTTTCTCCTATCCAGAATGTTAGATAAAAGCTACTTCAAAGATGAATGTTTACTCATAGTTATGTTACACCACTTAAGCATCCGCAACCAAATCTCTTTGACCACCAAACATGAATAAAAAAGATAATATACCAATTCTTTTTCAAATTCACAAAGTGGGCATACCACAGTAGGAAGATTAAGCCCTCTTGAAGCCAAGGTTAATCTTGCAGGAATTCTTTATACACATATATATAGGTCAAAACTGGTTTAACCTCTAAAGTTTATCTTCAATTTACGGTTTCATTCTTAAAATTGTTTTTGAATGGTTTGACTTAAATTATTTATTGAACCTGTTATTTTACCACTTTTTATCTATAGTAGCATATTACATACTGGCTAGTTCGTAAACTGAACAAAGTTAAAGATATTAAAGTAATTGTCGTACTAAACATTAAGGTTAAAGCATTAAAAAATAGGGGTTAAATCGAAATAGAATGTAAACTCTTTAAAGATTAAACTATAGACTAGTCGGGTATTCGTGCAATTCGGCGGTGACAATCAAAGAAAGATAATGGTGAATACTTGTGGTGACAAGGGCGGAGGAGGCAATGATACTCGTCAAAAATGTTACAATAAATTTGAAATAATTCAAGTATTATTATTCATCAATTTTATGTTATATGAAAGATTTATTTAATAATGTAGTAATATTGTTTATACACTACTTGAAAGTAATATGAGATTGTATAATAATACTAATATTATATGTTGAACTTGAAGATTATAAGTGTTATTTAATTCTTATACCGGTTTTATGATAGGTTGTTAGCTAGGAACAGATAGTGTAGTCACTAAAACATTAAAATCTATGTTTTTAGAGAAAATAAATTATAATTTGTTGTAATCATCACATTTATTTGTTAAAGGAGAGAAGAAGATGAAATATTTAACGAATTGATAGATAAAATCAATGTAAATAAAATTAAGGGTGAAGATTTAGTTTTAATTGAAAATTAAGAACTCTTAATTTTCAAATAAGAGAAAGTACTATATGCTTCATATAGTAATATAGATAATAAAAACTTTAAATAATTAAAATAAATATCAAACATTAAGTTTTTACTCTCTTTTCATTACTGCTTGAATGGTAGATTGTGGAAGACTATTGTTATCCAAAAGTAGAAGTATTAAACGATATCTATAAACAATTATATCTATACACACATACCAAAAAAATGACAGAGTTATTGAGTAGTGATTTAATATTAGCAACCAGCAAAACTTTACGAGTATTGGCTGTTAGTAACATGTATCAAAATCAACATACATTTTTATCATAAATCAGTTAAAGTTGCAGTATTGACCAACTTCTATTCAATACCCAGAGATTAGGAATTAAGGTGATTAAGTGAAGCGTGGAGAACTGTTACAGGAATCAGTTAAAGGTGTTACAAGTCGGTGATCATAAAGTAAAATAAATGTGTGTAGATAATTAGAGATGTAAGCTAAAGATAATTAGTGAAAACAGTAACTAAAGTATACTTATACGTAGGTCTAGAGTGGTGCCTTAATCAGTGTACGGGTCGATTAGCATGTGAGTACTGAACTGAGTTTTATTTGTGGGTTTAGTCCCTTCACTAGGGATACTTTATCGGAACTTGAGACGGTTTATGGTATGTGTGGAACATGGTTTATGATTTGATTATATGGTTAGAATGAATTTGTTTACTCTATTATGTATATTTGACACGCTTTGCGTTATATGGTTTTGCGGGAGTGTTGTGTCATTAACACAGTGGGTCGTGTATGTTTACTTTATATTAACACATATGATATTATTACAACGTTTTTATGTTTTTTGATTTATAACTCCTATTGACTCATGAGGAGTAAGCTTACACTAATTTATTTAAAATTTGTTTTGTATTTGTGCAGATGACTTAGGAGATTTCTGCTTGGTGAGACATGGTTACTCATTGGGCAGTTTTAGATATGCTTAGACCGACACCCTTTGGCATGATGCCTTATAAAGGTTTAGATGGCTCCCCTGGCATGATGCCCTGTGGGTGGGGTGTTACATACCATAAACACAATCATGAGTCAGTGGGGTAAAACGGACAATATTGTGCTACAGGTTGTGATGATGCCCTGTAGGTGGGGTATTACATACCATAAACACAATCATGAGCCAGTGGGGTAAAGCGGACACTATTGTGCTACATGGTGTGGGTTGTGGAAGATGGTATCAGAGCCAGAACCTGTTTAAGACCAAACACTAACTCGAGTGCATGGTTCACTCAGATCCAAGCTCTGATACCATCTTTAACAGCTCACACCCCGTAACACGATATTGTCTGCTTTGCCCAAAAGGTCTCATGCTAGGATATGTATCCACACCCTTATAAGTCATGTTTCGTTCCGCTCTCCAACCGATGTGGGACGGATGTTAGACTATGTGTATATAAGAATGTGTTATCATCGTATTGGCTTGCCATATGTTAGGCGCAGATTGTGATTAGATCGGTACTAGGGCCATAAGTTATTAGATGAATTGTTACTGTTGTTATCGTAATAAATTATTTAGTATGACATATGTAATAGACACGACAATGATATGGCGGTATACAAATAAGTATTCCCTCTACAGGTTTATACAATTACTAGATGTTGAATGTAACGTTCTAATTTTTTTTTAAAATAATATAAAATATAGAAAACATCAACCACATGTTAACATTACTCTTTTTTTTTCTCATCCTCTCTTTTTTTTATAGCAAAAAAAAAGAAGAAAAAAAGGAACAGAGGAGGTCAAGTTGAAGAAACCGATCCCCTAACCTAAGCTACCCAAATGATCTTTCTTGCTAATGGGATCACCCACTACTAATGCCCTAATAATTAAAATTTTGACTGTAAATTGTTAACATTAGGCTCAAGTAACTTTATTCTAAACAATTTACTGCATTTGGTACGAATGAAATTATAAATATTTTGACTTTATTTGATTGGACGTCTCAATGTCGCACTGCACATCGAAAAACGAACACTTGCCCTTAAAAAAGAGAGAGTTTTTGTCAAAGACAAAAGGTTTTCTGACATAAATAAAAACAAAACAAAATAAAAGGCCCCCCAAAGATCCAATTAATTGGCACCTTATTATTTTTCTTATTGCTTATAATCAATGCCACCACCGACTACTTTCATTTCACTGAATTCATGAAGGGGGTAAACTGAAACGAATAAAATATACAGGTAATTATGAGGTTAAGTAACAAAAGGGATGATCATTCCTGGTTATAATACTTGTTGCTGATGTTACTATTCGTTATATCAGTATTATCAACTCATCATTAGCAGCTAGTAGTTATAGAATGTATAACTACTATCATTAATCAGTACGTTAACAACAACTTCTTGCTCATTTTAACCGTTGAAAAGAAAAAAAACATTAACGAGAACCATTGACTCGTTACATGCATCACGAACAAAGATACAACAAACAGATACTAATGGTGTTAAAGAGTATACAAGCTCATGATGGGGGGATTTGGATGAATAACGAGCTTGTTATCCTCCTCATTGTAGATGCTCGACTTTATAGGTTAGCGATATCTGGTGTATTACATGTTTCATAAAATTGTGGGATCAAATCTCATAGTAAACAAAAGTTGTAGATTTAGAAGTAGGATTGGATTCTATGTATTATCGTTCACTGAAAATGGTTCTTAAAACATATTGGATCGTGTTTAGTGGAAAATACTTAATATATTTTTTTTTGAATGACTATAAACACGCTTACTACACCCATTTCTAAATCAGTAAATCTACACCTTTTATTTAATACAAGACTTTGAATCCACAACTTTAACATTTAATATATCAGTTACCGCGGGCTATAATTTCTTTGACGTTAAATAAAATATAAAAAAGAACTTGTATTTTAGTAAATTATTTGACTGATCTAGGCTTGGTTGGTTGTGAAAGTTGATGTGACATCAGAGTTAACAAAGACGAAAGATGAGTTATATTTATGGTCTAAGAAAAAGCTAAGAGCCTAAGAGAGTAATATCATAACATCTTATATTTAAGAGAAAGTTACCCAAAAGTACAGTTATTTTCACATAATTGTACAACTCTTTTATTCTTTTCTTTAAAAAGGAATTTTTCCCGGTTAAGGCTCCTTCCGAGGACGCTGAGCCTTTGACTCAAATTTATGTCTTTTAATCGGTTTTATCCGAAGTCGTTTTCGAAGTATCCCATGACCATCCTTAATTGAAACCCGGTGGGACTTGAACCCTTGAGCTCCCCTATGGAAGGCAAGTGATATACACACTAGGCCATTAGGAGATAATTTGTATAACTCTTTTATAATATATCTAATAAAAACAATATAATACACATTTCGTTTCAATTATTGTAAAACGATTGCACAAATTGTGGAAAAACGCATTAAAATATTACACTTTATGCCGCTAATCGCACAAATTTTAAAAAGTACATTTGGTATACTAACCTGGTTAGAAGAATTATAAAAAAAATACACAAAATAAAAACCAATACAGAGATAATTATACTTTAAAGTAACATATTTAAGTCATTGTCATGATATCTCTTTTTCCTTTTCCCCGCATGTTTGAAATTTGAAAGTGAAGATGATTTTGCAAGATGATAATATTGAATAACGCCTATATATGTTTCAATAACGTTAAACAATATAGTAGGATAGCTTTTGGGCAATTTCAAACTTTTGCGAATCATTACATTATTATAATAATTAACAGTTCGGTAATTATATTATATAAACTATATATGATATAAAGCATTTCCATGATATAAGGTCCGAGATTATATAATGATTGAAGGGGTAAAGGAAAAGCAACCCCATGAATTACTTTGTGTTTGGTTTAGGCCATAAGTTATATCTTATCCTGTAACTTTTTTTTACCTAATAGTTAATACCATATAAGTGTCACATCATTCATTCTTCTCCTTACCTAATTTACAAGTTATACCTTACATTTTCTTACCCAATCTTTTCCCACTTTTTTTATTCTTTTTTTATTTAAACAAATAATAATTTATATTAAATAATATAATTCATTAATTTAATTAATTGAAAATTCAAACAAGACTAAAAATAAAAATTACATAATTTTAATCTTAAATAAAATCTAAACGTTTAAAATAAAAAAATAAAAAATACATAATTTTAAAATTACGTAAAAACATTAATAATAATAAAAACTAAAAACTAGTCGTCTCCGTTGTCGGGGATTTGAATACTCCAAATGTATACTACCAAATGTATACTCCAAATGTATACTACCAAATGTATAATTTTACTTCTCGAACATTTGCTGCCCGTTGTTCCTCGCTGATAGTTACTTCTATATCATCCGCCACAATGTCGTCGTCATCGAAACTGCAAAGTGCATGACCTTCGTCTTCGAGAATCATACTGTGTAATATTATGCAAGCGTACAAAATACTCCTCAATTTTGTCATCGTCAATGCTGTAGAATGTGCCAACGTTGTTTAAGCACACCAAAAGCACGTTCAACGTCTTTCCTCGCCGATTCTTGTGCAGACTTAAACTTTTTCCTTTTGTTGTCTTGTGGGCACGCAAATGATTTGACGAAAGTTACCCACTCCGGATATATACCATCGGCAAGATAATATTCGTGTTTGTAAGTCACTCCATTCACCTCAAATGTACAATCAGGTGTTTTGTCTTCGTACACGTCGTTTAATAAAGGCGATTGATTAAGAACATTGATGTCATTGTTAGAACCGGAAACTCCGAAGAATGCATGCCAAATTCATAGATCATGAGATGTCACTGCCTCTAGCATAATTGTCGGATGCTCATGATCACCTCTCATATATTAGCCTCTCCATGCTACAGGGCAATTAGCCCAAGACAATGCGTACAATCTATGCTACCTAGAATGCCGGAAAAGCCGTGTTTCAATTCATATGCGGCGTACAAACTCTGAACATCATCATTAGTATGCTTGCGTAAATATTTTCTTTTATAGAGATGAATAATATCTTTGTAGAAATTGTCTATGCAATCCCGTGATGTCTTGTCCGACATCCTCACGTACTCGTCAAGAGAATCAGTAGCCGTTCCGCATGCCAATTGTCGGATAGTAGAAGTATACTTTTGTTGCGGTGAAAACCCTTTCCAGCCTCTAGCATCCCACGCCCACTTGAAATATTCAAACTCTTGTTCAAAATCGTGAACTATACGCTCGAATAACCTTTGCTCATCCGGAAACGTCGCCTAAACATCCATCATCATATACCGGGGTCTCGCCAAAATAGTCGCGAATGAGCATCTCGTGTACAGCTAGTCGATTTTTAATTTTCGCCGGCCTTCTACTTTGTACACTCGATATTTTTTCGTCGTCATCAAAAATTAGTTCTGACGCGGTTCTAAGAACGTCTTGCAATATCGTGTTATTTCTCTCGTAAAAATCGTCAATAGTAGTTGATGCCTCGTTTGGTAAATCCATAAAAAAAATATGTAAAAATGGGATGAAAATGGTGTGAAATAGGTAGAGAGAATGAATGTGAAATGATATAAAATTGGGTTGAAAATGAGTGTGAAATGGTTTAATATTTATAGTTGAAATTTATTAAATAAGAAAAAAGAAAAAAAAGTTAGTGCTGCATTTATTTAAAAAGGGACCGTTGGAGGGGGGGGGGGGTAGGATTTCCATCGGGCTCCAGGTTTCGCTAGCGCTACTTGCCATTCGCGGTTTGGTGTTCCCAATCTCACCCGACGCTACTCGAAGCCATCGGGTGAGGTACTACGTACGGTCTTACAGCTTAATACGGTTGTCGCTACAATAAATGTGTGATTGAGTAAATTCAGTTTGTTTATTAGTTAAATAGGAATCAATAACAAAATTTTCGGTTATCATAATTGATTAGATTATGCAATGGTCAGATTAGATCACTTTAGTTGGTTATGATTGTTTTAATCGGTTAACATGTGATTAGGGATGACAAGTTATCGGATTTGGATCGTTAATGTCATATCCACATTCATATCCATTTAGTTTTTCATCATCCATATTTACTTTAGTTATTTTATCCGTCCGTATCCATATCCAGTAGATTAGACGGATAAATGAATACACATGGAATTTCGAAATAACTCTTTTCTTAAAGAAAATATCATAGATTTACATATCATTTATGATTTTTGTTAACATAAATACATAGTTTCTCTATAAAAATAATACAAATAAAAATTAACTTAATATAACTACGACCAAAACGATAAACATACTTTGTAATTATAACACAAACACACACACACACATATAGATTTTAAATTAAATTAAATAAAAATTAAATTAAAAAAAAAATTAGTTTCGCATTAATTGATTCATCCATGTATGGACAATCCTAGCTCATCCATATCCGCTCCACTAAATTAACATATCCGCTCCACTTACGATATCCACCCATTTAACTCCGTTCATATCTTCCACCGATACATCGTATCAGCTGAATGATCATCACATCGGATTACCATTATCATCCCTGCATGTGATCATACAAGTAGATTCTTTATAGAATAACTATTAAAAATTATAATTGTTACTGTCGTGTCCCTTTTTTGTCACAACTTCTGTATTATACTTACATTCACTCTTAACGACTTATCGGTCTATACTATGTTATAAAGCATTTACGTATTTTGTTTTAATTATATATTATTTAGTGTAAATATTTTTTGCCATTTAACAAATGTAAAGAAATGGATTACAAACGAACAAGACGGGGTATTTTTTTTTCCTTCTTTGTAAGAGTCTTACTATATAAATGACTTTTTAGAAGTTTTAAGATGAATGAATTGATGTAAGTAATGTGGTATGATATATTAACGTGAACGAACAGAGTTTAGTTTTTAATATGGTAGTGAAGATCGGATTGTTTTATAGTTTGTTTTAGTCTTTATAAGATTATAGTTGTATAACCAGATTGATATCGTAAGATCCTACTGCGATTTATAGTTTCTTTTATATATAGTAATTTATATCAATTAAATAATCTTAAAATAAATTAATATTAAATTTCAAGTCTAAAAATAATATTAGTAGAAGAATACAACACCAAAAGATTCATATTAGTAATTACATAAGATCTTATACCCGCAAAGATATATACTGTTAAAGGTTGAATCATTTTAGTTAAATAAAATCATAAGATCTTGGGATTTTAAAAAAGGGTTTTTGAGATTTATACATTGTACAATGATCTTATAGATCTTTTGCATACCAAGTTACTTAATTTGAAATTTGAAGGTGGTATGGGAGGTAACAATTCGAGTACTTGCTTATATGTTTTGAAAACATAGTAACAATTTATTATTTAAGGAATGATAAATGGTGTCCATGATATTTTATTTGAGTCACAGTTATATATATTTTTTTTGAAAAAATGTAATACCATTACCTGGAATCAAACCACTTGGAAGGTGTAAAACTCTACACCTACCCACCATAAGCTTTAGATGTTTTTGAGATACAAACAGCGACAAAGATTAAACCAAACCACAAAATACACTCGAGCTGGAAATAACAACATGAATCAAAACATTAAATTAGGCCAAGATTTTTGGACATCCACTTGGGCTGAACTAACCATGTTGACCAATTAACAATCTTATTTTTCAACCGGGCCTTAATCCAATGGTAACTCTTGACTTGAATCTCAAAATAAACTTCTGCGGGCTTTTTCTGATGCTGCCGAAACACCAAGCTGTTCTTATTCGCCCAAATGATGTATACCGCTATCCAAATAGTTGCTTGTCATGCCACTCCATCGACCGCTAATGCATTTTGAAGTGAGCCTGCCGCCGTAATATCCATTTCCCACTATTTGAATATCGCCTCTATGATCTCTCGAGTCTTCCTGCAATTCCACAATGCATGGTCCACCGATTCAATATCTTCTTCACAGCCAGGGCATAAAGTTGATGGGAGCTCCACCTACAATGAGTTTAGTAGTTGTCTAACCGGAAGCCTTCCTAATCTAGTTCTCCAAGTAAAAACGTCCACCTTCCTAGGAACTAATTTATTCCACCACGTCTCTAGTCTATTGGGAGACACTAAAAGAAACGAGTCATCCACAAATTTCCTAAGAACGTTAACCGAGAACTTCCCATCACCCGCCATAACCCAAAACACCTTATCTATCAACCTACTATTTGGAACGCTATCCCTCAACAAGACATTCAAGGATTCTAATCCCCCTCGTTCCCTACCCCTTGGTTCCCGTCTCCAACTCCACTCCCAAGACCACTCCCCACCCGACCAACCTCCTTTCTCACCTACCAACCCGTATTTGCATAATTCTAACCGAAAGAGTCTAGGAAATCTAATTGCAAGAGAAGACTCCCCCATCCATCTATCTTTCCAAAACCTAATGGACAACCCATTACCCAAAACCCTCCGAAAAGAACCCGAGAATCCAATCCCTTTTTTCTCCAATATCGAACTCATCTTGATGATGTTTCCCCAAACTGTATTTCTCCATCCAAAACCCTCTACCCCAAACCCTACTTCTCCCCCCGACCCATAAATGCATTTGATAACCTTACACCATAACGCCTCTCCCTCATTGTACCACATCTACCACCATTTTCCTAGCAGACCTAAATTTGCAGCTAGAAAGCTGCCAATATTTAGCCCCCCATTCCCGAAAGTGTATTTAACTGGATAAATTGAGAGTCAAGAAGTGTAAACATTATCATGGAGGTTATAATTGATGTTCCCAGCTTAGGCCGTTTAAAGGATTGAGATTTGAGTTCAGATTAATATGGTTTAAATTTAGTTCATATCATTTGAAAATATAATGTAATTTGTTGTGAACTTGAATCTTCTACCTCTGATATGTTACTACGATGTATTTGAAGACACTAACATATTACCCGTACAAAGCGGGTATCAAATAATTTCTACTCGATAACTTGTCTGTTTTCGATCAGGTGATAACAAATAATTTTTATATGTAACATGTCTATTTTCTTTATCTTTTTTTCATTTTCGTTATTTTTATGCTCTCATTCAACTCTTTTATTATTTTTAAAATTAATTTTGAGAACCATTAAAGAAGAAAAAAATCTCTACTTATAAAGCATGTTAAATTAAATATCAATACAGAGTGTAAATTAGTAACCTTAAAATATTAAAAATTTAAGATATTAAGAAAATAGAATAAACTAATTAGAAACTATTATTTAAAAAAATTTAAAATGTATGTTTATAAATTCTAATTATATGTTATGCAGCTTTATTAGTTATACTTATACACATTTTTTGATAAATAAGTTAAAATATTTATTATATGATTGAATATTTATTACTTGATTTTTTATTAAAATATGGAAGTTTAGTTATCAAAATGGAATATAAGAATCTTATTAAACCTATCTAATAGTTATTTCATATAATAATTTTCATTTATTTATATGAGAAGTAAATCAGTAATTTCAAAATACTTAAAATTCAAGGTTATAAAACATAAATGTTTTATAATATAGTATAGATATTAATAAAATTTGAGTTAAAAAAATTACTTAATTTGAAATATACAGGTTTCCTTTTATGCATAGGTAATAATAAAATATTTAATAGATATTTGCCCAACAATAACATATAGCGGCAGCACATGCTATTTTAATCTTTATAAAACAAACCTCTTATAATTATTTTTAATTATGGCGGAAGGACAAATAATTCTGTAAAATATGAATATAAACATGCACTTAATATCAATAAATTACGCATGTGTCCATTGTCATGTCTGTCCATATATTCTTGTTTCAAAGTATCTACCATTTTTTAAATTTTAGATTTATAAAAAACTATAATTTCAACTCTTTTTTAATATATATTAAAAGAGTTATTATTTAATTATTTTGTTTTAATTTTTTTTCCACTTTATTCAAACGAGTTGTGAATACGTTGTTTTCTTAAATACTATTTTTGGATAGTTAATTTATAGAAGTTAAGGTTTTAAAACCTACTCATCACTCAACATTTATACTAGAGTCAAGTATACCATGTAGTAATAGTATAAGTGAGTATACCATGTAGTAATAGTATAAGTGTATAACAAAATGATTAAGTCGGAACAAATATACAGACTAAAGTGCATATCCAATAACAAACTTCAATTAGTAGTCAGAGTCTAGAAACATGACTTGATACATAATTATAAATTAGGAAGCAGAGAATAAACTTTATAATTATAGACTAAAAAGTAAATTTATGATAATTAAATTTGATCTTCTGTAGATAAATTTATAAATAATATATTTTCCCAGTATAAAACTTGTTTATAACTGATTAGCATATATATTCTTTGACATAAATAAACTTAAAAAAAAAAGAAATTTAGTTCAAGTCAATAGTTTAATGAGAGTTGATAATTCTTCTTTTTTCTCTTACTTATCACTTTACTCACAAGATAAAAACAAATATCAAAATTAATAAAAGATGTAAATGTAAAAAGAGAATTAATGAAGTAGTAGTAAAATAATAAGTAAAATGATGAATACACTTGTTATAAGCAAAATGATGAAATAGGAATATAGGATTATATATTATTTTTGCTTATTCCAAATGTGAATTGCTGCCCCTTTCTTTGACTTTGACCTTAATCCAGCGTGTTATGAAAGGCGTGATTTTCGTAATTTTTGACTTTTACAGCATTCCTCAATCCTCACTCAGGTACGAATGTTTGACTGCTACCCTACTTTAAAAAGAAAGAAGTAACATTGTTACATTAGTGCTTAATGCTTAGTGGTCCGCTTCAATAAGACTAACATGAATCTTGTCACGATTACACGAAAGTTTGGTTATTTTAAAAAGATATTTTTTAAGCCTAGATTTATGCAGGGAGTGTTTGTGTTAGTTACTATTTAGAATTAAGCTTATTAACTTATAAATTTATAAGTTTGTTAACTTAACTTGTATGATTTTTGGATTAGCTTATAGCTAATTATTAGTTTAAAAGTGATTTAGAAATAGAATAAATATAACCAAAAAAATACACTTATATTAAAGTGGTTAGATTATACGACGTTGAGAAACAAATAAAATAACAAAGAAGGTATTTAATTAAGTATATGTTTATAGAGGAGAGTTTATGTAAAAAATGTATTATTTACGAAAAATACAATAAACAATCATAACCTCTTATTTGTATTTGATTTAATGACTTTGATATTCTAAATTTAACACATAAGATGGTCAAATCTACCAACTTTAAGATCAAAATTGTTTTTAATTTTGACCATATAAATGACTTTGATTGTTGAATGAAAATATGTTGTTATTTTTGACAAAATGAAGAGCTATGATTGTACTTCCAGCTATAGAGCACAAGCAGTCGCCCAATCTTAAAATTTTCTTATCTTGCGGACCTCCTACCTTTGAGGGCAGTATGGATCCTACTGTAACTGAAAGATGGATCCGTGAAATGGAGTTGGCTTTTGAAAACAGCAACTGTAAGGAATCCAATAAGGTAGTTTTTGCACGGAAGCAACTGAGAGGAAATGCTATTACTTAGTATGATACGGTGATTTCATCTACTTCTTCAGAGGTGAGGGCTTCCTACAGTTGGGCAGATTTTATGAGGATTCTCCATAGCAAATAATGTTCTGATCAGGTTATGGATTGGCTGGAGGAGGAGTTTATAGCTCTGAAAAAGGGTGACAAGCCGATGGAGGAGTTGATTAACCAGTTTTCCGACAAAATGAGGTTTGTTGCTCACCTGTTTCCTGATGAAAAGGCAAAGATTAAACGATTTGCAAAAACTTTACCTCCAGACTATCGAGCTTTGGTCCGAGCTGCTCTGACTTTAGATATTGCATTTGAGATGGCCAGATAGTACGAGAGTGATCACGTACAGAAAAAGGAATCTACTGGAGGAAGTTCTAAAAGAAAATTTAAGCAATTTTATGAGTCAAAGTATTTAGGAGGTAGATCTTGGCAACAACAGGGAGTTCAAGGGTATAATCAATCAACTGCTCCATGGTGTTCGTAATGTCGTTCCAGGCATACTGGCAATTGCATAAAGGAAACAGCAAGGTGTCCCCAGTGTGGACAAAAGGGGCGTAATGCTAAAACATGTCGCTTCAAGGGTAATGTGTGCTTTATAAGTTTCAAGCCCGGACATCATATGTCAGAGTGTAGGTCTGGTCAAGGTCAGTGATCGGGAGGAGCATGAGGATCTTGGTCGGGTCAGAAGAAAGAGAATATGCCCCGTGCAGAAGGCAGAGCTTTTCACATGAAGTCCGAGCCGGCTAAGACGGCAGGTGATGTTATAATTGGCACATTCTTAATTAACTCCATATCTTATTCTGTTTGAGTCTGGTGCTAATTACTCCTTCATTTCTTCTAAATATTAATGAAAGAACTCCATTGCTTAGTTTTCTTGTAACAAATCCTCTTAATGTGAGAGTTGCTGATGGTAAGTTAATGCCGGTTACTTTTTCATTTCCTTTAGTTTTGGTAATGAGAGCTTACAAATTTATAGCCAAGAAGGTTAGTGAGCAAACCATATCCTTAGAATTACCTCCCTAATTGTTAGGTATTCATAATACTTTCAGTATGTGTTATCTACGTAAGCGCAAGGTGGAGAAAGATCAGATTCTACCTCTACAAGATCTAAAGATGGATCTTACTAAATGGCTGGTGGAGAAACATATTAAGATCTTAGACACGAAGGTCAAACGGTTAAGAAAGAAGAATAACCGGTTGGTCTTAGTAAAGTGTAAACACCACCTCGGGTAAAACATGACATGGGAGACCGCGGAAGACATTAAGGCCCAATATCCCCACTTCTTTACAGAAGAGCGGATTCCGATGACGGAATCTTCTTAAGGGGGTAGATTTGTAACATCCTCGTAAGGGCCTAGTCGTATATACGTTCGGTGCATTCGAATCTCGAAATTAATAATGAATATTAGAATATTTGATTAAGTTAATATAAATTATAATGAAAATGATTAAGAAATGGTGATACTAAATTAATAACGAAAATAATTCAGATTAATATAATAGTAAACGGCTTTGAATAAGGATTCCGAAAATATCCTCGTTAGTTGAAACGAGTGACGGGGGTTAACTTGTAAGTTGAAAAGGGGAATAAAATACCCATTTGTGAATAATATGAGAACCAAAGTCGGTTCTTACCTTTTACACATACACAGACATGTACACATACATATAACACACTAACACTCCTCATATGATTGGCTCTTGATCAAGTGAAGGAAGAATCACAGGAGATAATTAAGCCTTCAAATTAATCCAGCAACTAATCCAAGTGTATAACCTATTCTTCATCATCTTTATCATCTCCTCTAAGTAGTAAGTTCATTTTCATCCATTTTCTAAGTTCTTGAGTTTTAGGTTAAGAACTGATCCAATCCAAATTAGCTATCAATAGTTGGATTTCAATTGCTCAAATCAGTTCCTATGTTAATTCTAAGTGATTAGGAACCCATTTCTGTAATTAAAGTGTTGGTTTTGTTCGAGTTCACATAATTAGTTTCAAATTGGTCAAATAAGAAGATTTTGATCCTAAACCTTGAATTCATTGTTAGAATTAGTAAATTGTATGTTTTTAGACTGCTTATGATGCCTTAGTTATTATGTAATCAATGGAAATTGAATTGGAAACAAATGAGATTGGATTGAAGTGAAAATGGACAAAAACATAGTTGAAATCTCGACACTAGTCTGTAACCAGGTCCCTTACCGGCGCAAGGGAAAACCCTTGCGACTGTAAGGGATGTTTTTATCCTTACTGCCGCAAGGAAAAAAGGAGCCCTTACCGGCGTAAGGGAAAACCCTTGTGTCCGTAAGGAGTGTTTTTAAAAAGGCATACCGGTGTAAGGGAAAACCCTTGTGTCCGTAAGGAGTGTTTTTAACAAGCCGTGGTTCCATAGTTGTAAGTCTCGTCATGTTGGACAGTGTACACCGCAAACACGTAAATGTTTGAGGTGCGGTGAGATGGGTCATGATATAGGTGCTTGTAAGTATAATACCTTCGTTTGCTGGAATTGCAAAGAGGAAGGGCACCGATCGGGAAACTGTCCTAAGATCAAGACAGCGGGGACTGGGCCTGGGGTAAATATCACCGGGGGATCGTCTTCTGTAGGTCAAAAGAGAAAGACTATACCTTCTGCTGAAGGTAGAGCATTTAAGATGACTGCCAAGGAGGCTACAGGTAGTGATGATGTGATTACCGGTATGTTCATAGTTAACTCTATGTCTGCACGTGTTTTATTTGATTCTGGTGCAAATAGGTCATTTATATATGTGACTCTATGTGATAAGTTGAAATTATCTGTTTCTATGAATGATACTCCTTTAGAAGTAGAAGTAGCGGATGGTAGTATAGTACATGTGACCATTTCTGTGATTGGAGTTCAGATTAGTATTGA
Organism: Pulicaria dysenterica; assembly: GCA_947179395.2. Taxonomy (NCBI): domain Eukaryota; kingdom Viridiplantae; phylum Streptophyta; class Magnoliopsida; order Asterales; family Asteraceae; genus Pulicaria; species Pulicaria dysenterica. The sequence goes on along the minus strand of OX359292.1, from coordinate 75,097,866 downwards.
TGGTACTAGTTTCCCTGTAGACTGATTGGTGATGCCTATACCTTGTTTTGATTTAGTATTATGCATGGATTGGTTGAGTCTTCATAGGGCTAGCATCCAATGTCATAAGAAACTTATAACTATTTCTCTGGGTGACGGGTCGCATGTCGTGGCTCGTGGGGATAGATCTTCGTTTTCTCTTCCGATAATCTCGTACATAAAGGCTAGAAAATCTTTAGTCAAAGGGTGTGCGTCGTATCTGGCTTATGCTATTGATGTGCAGAAAGAGAAGCGTCCGGTTATCGATGTTCGTGTGGTTTCTGAGTATCCAGAGGTATTTCCCGATGATCTGCCAGGGTTACCGGCTTTTCGCGATGTTGAATACAAAATTGATTTGATTCCTGGTAGTACTCCTATTGCGAAAGCTCCGTACAGATTAGCTCCTTCAGAGATCAGAGAGATGATGACTCAGATACAGGAACTGTTAGACAAGGGGTTTATTCTTCCAAGCTCTTCGCCTTGGGGTGCACCAGTATTGTTTGTGAAAAAGAAAGACGGGACTATGCGTATGTGTATTGATTACAGAGATCTGAATAAGAGAACTGTCAAGAATAAGTATCCGTTGCCAAGGATAGATGATTTGTTCGATCAACTTCAGGGAGCTTCGTACTTCTCGAAGATTGATTTGAGATCGGGATACCATCAGGTTAGGGTGGCCGAAGAGAATATACCTAAAACAGCCTTTCGTACACGGTATGGTCATTATGAGTTTCTTGTGATGCCGTTTGGTTTGACTAACGCTCCTGCAGTGTTCATGGATTTGATGAATCGGGTGTGTCGACCATTTCTGGATAGGTTTGTCATTGTGTTTATTGACGATATCTTGGTGTATTCTAAATCGGAGAATTAATATGATCAGCATCTGCGACAAGTTTTGGAGATTCTCAAACAACACAAACTGTATGCCAAGTTGTCTAAGTGTGAGTTTTGGTTACAAGAAGTTAAGTTTCTGGGTCACGTAATTTGTGGAGACGGTGTTAAAGTAGATCCGTCAAAGATAGAAGCTGTAATGAATTGGAACGCTCCAAAGACACCGACAGAGATTAAAAGTTTTCTTGGTTTGGCAGGTTATTACAGACGGTTTATTAAAGACTTTTCGAAATTAGTGGGTCCGTTAACTAAGTTAACCCGAAAAGATATTCAGTTTCTATGGAGTGAGGCTCAGGAGAATGCTTTTCAGACTTTGAAGAAACTTCTGTGTCAGGCTCCTGTTCTTACGTTACCAGAAGGATCTGAAGATTTTGTGGTTTATTGTGATGCTTCATATGCGGGGTTAGGATGTATATTAATGCAAAGAGGTAAAGTGATAGCTTATGCTTCCAGACAGTTGAAACCCAATGAGAAGAACTATCCGACTCATGATCTGGAGTTAGCAGCAGTGGTGTTTGCTTTGAAGCTGTGGAGACATTATTTATATGGTACCAAGTGTACAATTTGTACTGATCACAAGAGTTTGCAGTATGTATTCACACAGAAGGAATTGAATATGAGACAACGCCGTTGGTTAGAACTGATTAAAGATTATGACTGCGATATTCAGTATCATCCTGGGAAAGCTAACGTGGTAGCTGATGCACTTAGCAGGAAAGGTTCTGTAAATACAGTAAAGTTTATGCGAATAGAGATTAAGTCAGATTTGATAGATCAATTGATGGCTGCACAGATAAAAGCATTGAAAATCGAGAACTTGAAAGATGAACTGATGATTAAGAGGCAGCATGAATTAACTACTGATTCTCGTGGATTAAAGATGTATCAGAACCGTGTTTGGGTGCCGAAGTTTGGTAATTTGCGGGATTTGATTTTGAATGAAGCACACAAGTCTAGAATGTCTGTTCACCCGGGTAGTACCAAAATGTATCTCAGTATGAAAGCCTTCTACTGGTGGCCTACTATGAAGGTTGATGTTGCACGTTTTGTGGAATCGTGCCATATATGTTCACAAGTGAAAGCCGAACATCAGAAGCCGTATGGAACTCTGACTCAGTTGAAAATACCTGAATGGAAGTGGGATCATATCACAATGGATTTTGTAACGAAATTTCCAAAGACTCAGAAGGGAAACAATATGATATGGGTTATTGTTGACAGATTAACCAAGAGTGCACATTTTCTTGCTACTGCTGAGACTGCAAATTTGAGTAAGTTAGCTAAGCTGTATATTGATGAAATTGTTTCTATACATGAAGTGCCTCTGTCGATTGTGTCAGATCGGGATTCGAGGTTTGTGTCAAATTTCTGGAACAGACTACAGCAAGAGTTGGAATCTAGAGTTAACCTGAGTACAGCTTATCATCCACAGACAGATGGCCAATCAGAGAGAACAATTCAGACTTTAGAAGATATGCTTCGGGCATGTGCATTAGAGTTTGGAGGTTCTTGGGATTCGCATCTACCGTTGGTTGAGTTTGCTTACAACAATTCTTATCACTCCAGTATCGGAATGCCACCGTATGAGATGTTATATGGGCGACCGTGCAGAACTCCTACTTGTTGGTTAGAGGCAGGAGAGAAACAGTTTGCTGGGCCAGACATTGTTCAGATTACAGCGGATAAAGTTGCAGTGGCTCTAGAAAAGTTGAAAGCTGCAAGGGATAGACAGAAGATGTATGCTGATCCACGTCGACGACCAATAACTTTTGTTGAGGGTGAGCGAGTCTATTTAAAGGTTTCCCCATGGAAGGGCGTGATACGTTTTGGGAAACGCGGAAAATTGGCTCCTAGATACATTGGTCCGTTCAGAATCAGACAGGTAGTAAATGATCAGACAGTGGCTTTGGATCTTCCTGATGAGTTAGCTGGGATTCATGATACATTCAATATCTGTTATCTGAGGAAGTGCAACGTAGAAGATCAGACTCAAGTGTTGCCAATACAAGATCTACGAGTAGATTTAAACAAGAGACTGATTGAAGAACCTGTTGAGTTGCTGGATCGTAAAATAACCAAGTTAAGGAATAAGCAGATACCGATGGTCTTAGTTAAGTGGAAGCACAGTTTGGGTTCTGACTTAACTTGGGAGACTGAAGAAGATATGAGGAATCGATACCCAGCCTTGTTTGAGCGCGATTAGATTCCGAGGACGGAATCTTCTTAAGGGGGAAAGATTTGTAACACCCTCCTTACTGGCCTAGTAGGATAAAGGTAATTAAGATGAATTACTTAAATTAATTGGTTGATTAATTGCTAATTATTGTTTGTGTATTTTAATTAATTTAAATTAGTTAAAATGTGATTAATTATTATTTAAAATAATTAAATGTTAATGGATGATGACGTGTCTCGGTTTGACACCTAAACACCCCTATGTTGCCACCACATTCACCATTTCATGCAAATTGAGAAGGTGTTTGTGTGTGTTTGTGTGCTTACGGCCGAGAGCAAAAGAAAAGAAGAAGAATTGGATTGTTGATCTTGAATTTGTGTTAACTAATTAACATTGAAGTAATTAACATCTTCAAAAGGTTAGAATTCAGAAACCATATATTAACTGATGCTAATTTTGAATTTATGTGGTTATTATGTGAAATCCGATTGAATATATATATATTGTTTGATAATTTCATGATTTAGGTTGCATGAATGATAGATGATAATGTTAAGATGAACATTATATGTTAGAATTCAGTTCTGGAAAACATATATGTGGTTGCATGTTTAAAATCAGATTTAAATTTGAAGTTAGGATAAATTTTAAATCTGTCGGATTTGTGAAGTATGAAACGATCGGATTTTGGGTATGAATCGATCGGATTGTTGAAACCCGATTGAATTGATCGGATTTGGTAGGAATCCGAGAAGAATTAAACTGTTGGCCTTAGCTTCTATCGGATTGCTCCTTTACTCGGATTCCGATTGTTTTATCGGATTTGGATTGATCGGAATGTATGATTTAAGTATGAAATCAGAATGGTTAATGCCTAACACTTTTATCGGAATGTCTATTTGCTCGGAAACCGACTGATTTATCGGATTGTAAGATAATCAGATTTGATTTTATCGGATTCCAAGTTTAATCGGAATTGTGGATTTGATCGGATTGTATACCTAATCGGAATTGATCTTGTCGGAATTGAACACAATCGGATTCCAGTCTTGCCTATGCTCGGAATTGATGAACATTGTGTATGAAATATCAAGTTAGAACATAAACATGTTGCCTTGGCTTGTGAAAGGAATGAATGTATTGCCTAAGCTAAGGAGTTGGACGAATTCATAGGATTACAGTAAGTAAAGGGTAATCGTGAATTGTGGTATATTGGTAGTATATGTGATTTGATATATGTACTTGTGGTTTTATATGTACATGTATGATTGATTTCAGTTTTATGCTTATTGTTTGTTGATTAAGCAAATACTGATTGTTAGTTGTTTGTCCAGGTGGGGACAAGACTCAGTTGTAAGAAAAGGCTGAGTTGCTTTGCTTGTTGAAGATATCGGTGAGTGGATATATATCTTGAATGTATAAGATATATCACCTGATTGTTGCTCTTTTTCTGTATATATACATGATGTTGTTGTGAGATCAGCTTGGCGGTTGTTATTCGGCTGGACCTATGTTTAGAGATATACAGTATTAGTATTTGTCTTGATAAGAATTTGTTGTAATCAAGAAGTACTATTATTGTTGTCTGTTGTAACTGGGCTATCGGTAAACCTATGCTTTGGCCGGCATTTGGTTGAAGGTGTTGCAACACCGCCGGTTCTCTTGTTTGTTTGAGCATTGTTGGTTTAGGCTTGATGCCTTGTATGTTTGTGGTATCTATTCTCTCACTTAGCTTTGTGCTAATTTCCCACTGTTGATTTCTTTTCAGGAGAATCCAGGTAGATGGATTAAAGAGCTAAACTGGAATTTTGGGACTGATCTAACTCTGATATCTGATGTTTTTGTATAGAGTCTGTTTTGTAGTAACACTGTAAATGATTTGTAAAGCAAACCTGTTGAGTTGTGTTTAATCATATATATATTATAATATATTTTGTTAATTAAGCTTCCGCGCGTGTTTATAATAGTGTTAGTGAGAACAGTGTTACATGAATCATGCAAGATTTGAAATTATGATTATGTTATGAATGTATATGCGCGCTGTGAGATCGTGAATGGGTCAATTATGTGTTTGTGATCAGATCCGGATATGAGGGCTATTTATAGTCCATGAGCAAGGTTAGCACGAGGTCTGGGATTCCTTGAGGCCCGCAGGTCGATGATAGCGTCAACGGTACCCGGATAGGTATTTAGGATCTTGCAAACCCAATGTTCCTCAAATAGTTGTGGGGATCATCTGATTGTTGTATCCCATGAAGTCTTTGACTTCATAACGTAACGGTGGACCACTATACGATCACCCACCGGCGCGGTTGATGTGTCTGGTTCCCCAGTTAGGAGCGTTGAGCCGGGTTAGCTACCCTGCAAGATTATGCTTCCTCCGACTACGTCAGCTCATCGCGAGATGGTAGGATAACACTAACTGTTGATTGTTGTTGATATGTGATATGTAATATGTTTATATTGATGATTATGCTATCTTATGCTCACTAGCTTTAAATAGCTAATGAGATACTCTCCCCATGATTGCAGGTGACACTTAAATGTGAGAGTTTGGGTGTCTACTGGATGTTTACTATTTAATTATCTTGGAGAAACACTTATCATGCTACTCATGTTTGTATATATTTTTTGATGGTCGGTGGTCAATCACGGTAACACCAACACCTCGTTTTTGTATGTCGTGGCAAATTTTGATTGTAATTACTTGCCACTTTAATATTCCTCTGCTTATGTAAGTTTTGAAAAAATTAGGTTGGTATAAATTATCTTTACAAACGAATCCAAGTTTGAAATCTTGATTAACAATAGTTTTAAAAGAAAATTTTGGTTTTCAAAACCGTGGTGTTACAGTAAAATACGATAGTTTATGGCTAAAATTAATTAAATAGATATGATTAAAAGAGTTATAGTTCTCCAAAATGTATTAAACTATACCCCAAATGTTAACGGGGTTAATTTCATATATATACTTATTAAATATCAAAATATTTTATTTGTCTAATTTAACTTTTAAATATCCTATATACCCTTCTTAAGCTTTTATAATATCTTATTTACTCAAATGACTATTTTTAATCAATTCTTAATCAATTTTAATCAATTTAAATTCTTTAAAATTATTAAAAATACTAAAAAGACGATATTGCCCTTGCTTCAATTCAATATATACATGTTTGTTACGTGAACTCGTCTATCTCCAACTCTCTGCGTTCACGTCTCCTCGGAAGCCCCCCCACCCCCGCCCGGCGATCGTGCTTCTCCAACTCTCCATGTTCACACCTGAAGCTAAATTACAAGTTAATTAAACATATAGTTTTCTCGGATATATCAGTTTTATAAGTTAAAAAAAAAATCTCTATTTTAGAATGTAAGGACTAAACACCAAAGCAATAATAAAGGGTAATAATTCATACATTCAACTTAAAAGATCCTGGACACCTTAGTCTTTATATTCATTAAATCTGATTGATTATGAATACTACTTTTTATATATGTTAAATGATTTTAACATTATTTAATTATAAGTTAAAAAATTATCTCTCTTTCAGAAAGTAAGAACTTAGCACAAAACTTTAATAGAGGGTAAATAATCTATACATCGAAATTTTTTAATTAATTATAAGAACTACTTTTTATATCTATTAAATAATTTTAGAATTGTTAAATTTAAAAAAATACGTATTTATAAACGTATACTAAAATGTCCCTTGAGGCTTTGGTAAATAACAAGAACCCTCCCTTTGTCCGTACTCCCTCATTAACAGCACCCTGTGAACGGATATGATGGGTATCCAACGTTCCATTGAGAAGGGTGCCGCAGCAGACTAGTAAAAACCAAATCTTTGTTGTTAGGCACTTACTTTTCCACATCTGAAATTACCAAATGACAATCAATATACAACTTGATATGCATAGTGTACAAGTCAATATAACAAGAAAGATGTTAATAACAAGAACGGGTCTTTCAACACTCACTCACATCGCTCTCCATGCAATCGCTGTAAAATCCTGCAGACAGCGATGTATTTTAACTTTTTGACCCTAAATCATCATATTTAAATTTAAATTTTTTAACTTATAACATTATCATTTTAAATTTATAGGCTCTTAAACGCATTTACAAGAAAGGTATTAAATTTAACTATCTGAAATCGAACAGTGTAGGGTGTGCACCCGTGTCAAATTGAACCGAAAACGAAAGGAGCGGGGGCATCCGCGGTTCTGTTCATGATTGTAGTTTGACGTATGATTTGATGTAAATAAAAATTATTAGAAATTAAAGTTATTTCGTGACAGACTAAAACAGTTATCACTAAAATATAATAGAAAATGAAGCTAAAAGTATGAAGTATTGGTGTCATCAGTCATTGATTAGTTAGAAGTATCACCTTATTGTAGTCATTGATCACCGATGTGCTAGTGAAATGGCTAGATCAAAGTTAAAAAAAAAAGGTTTAACAAAATCAATAGTAGTTGGTGGTGAACGATGAAAACATAGTATGTGCTAAAAGTTTTCCTAAGGTTAGTAATTTCTTTTACGAAATATAAATAAATATTTGTTTAATAAGTTAAATATATACGGAGAGGGCGGTATCATGGATAGTAAAATTGGAAAACTGAATTTGATTAACGCCTCAATAGACACCTTTATTTTTTATTTTTCAAGTCATTTTGTTTAAAAACTTCTAAATCTATCTAAATTTGTTTACAACGAGACACGAACTCATGACTTTATATCATAGACACACCAAATTTATACTACCACATACTGCTAGGCTAGAAGTCTTAGATAAGTAACAAGTAATTTGATTATAAATTTTCTTAGTTCCAGATCATCCGAGCCATTCCAGTTTTTTTGTTTTTAGGTTTATTTTAACACCGATAAATTAAACTACCTTATAAGGGTGAGTATAAAAAACCAAAAAACCGAATCCAAACCGTTAAAACCGAAAACCGCTTTGAAAGCAACGGTTTGGTTTTAGAATTTACAAAAGTTGACGGGTTCGGTTCGGTTTCGGTTTTAACCAAAAACCAAACCGTTAAGAATCCGAACCCACCAAATATTTAATACATTCTTTACTTTTACAATGGTATAAATATTTAATGTATTTTAAGAATTTATTACTAGTTTATTAATTATTTTGAGACTCTAGACATAATGGTTATATAATTTGGGTGACATCTTAAGGTTTATGTAGATTTGGTTGAGAGACTGTTTCTTATGTTTATAGAGAAATATATGATATTTATTAAATAAAATGATTGATTACAAACTCTTTTTTGTTATGACAAAATAAAACACAAAAATAGAATAAGATCAGGTAATTGGGTTAGTTAGGTCGAGAACATGCAGGTTCAGTTTATAAACCGAAACCGAAACCATTAATGATATAAAATCACTAAAACCGAAATCGATAGAAACCAAAACCAGTGACTTAAGCTTAAAACCGAAATTAGTGATTTGGGTTCTGTTTAAACTTAAAACCGTCTCAAACCGTCCCAGCCCTAGTACGGTACCTTAAATTTAATACTTATGGTCTTATCAACGTATGGACCCATCATGCACCTATCATCTCCCTAGTATAATTTTTACCCAAAATCCATACAATATTGAATATTTACACAGTGCACAGTGTCACACACAGGAACATAGTAAAACACACACTACACACAGTCATGTAATTGTAATTTGTAAACCCCTGTTTCTTCATCTTCAATCATGGCCCCTCCTCCTGCGAATCTACTCGACAAAATGCACATTTTTTCCGTCTTTCTCGTGTTAACATCCACCACCGTCAACACCGTCGTCGCCGCCCACAGCCGACGTACGCTACATCAACCTTTCTTCCCACAGGACGCCCCAGTCCTTCCTCCGGTACAACCTCCGACTCTACCCCCCTCTGCTCTCCCACCATCTTCACCACCACCGCCATCACCACCGTTAAATGTGCCATTTTTATCCAGCCCCACCACAACCCCACCTAACGACCAACCATTCTTCCCGTCTTTCCCCTCACCACCACCTCCTCCGCCGTCTCCTTCCTCCTCTGCCTCTTTTCCGGCCAACATTTCCGCCCTTAACCTCCCCACCTCCCCAAAAACCAAACGCGTTTCATCTAAACTTATCCCCATCGCCATTACTCTCGCAATTGCTGCCGTTATTGTTCTGTCTATTGTTGTAATTTTAAAAATACAAAAACGAAGAAACTATCGCCAAGATGATGAAAAACCGCATAGAGCTTACAATAACAGTGTTTTTAGTTCTGATGCGAATAATGGAGGTGGGGGAAACGGTGGTGGTGGGAATAATAGTTACAATCGCATTCCAAAGCTTAATCGGCCATCGCAAACGAGCTCTGAGTTTCTTTATTTGGGAACACTTGTGAACTCCCATGGTGGAGTTGATGCTACTGGTACAAGTAATCGTGATGCTCGTAGAGATGAAGATACAAGTTTGCAAAAAGTTGGTTCGCCGGAGCTCCGACCATTGCCGCCATTAAGTGGTAGCATTGGGGGCCGTAGTGACACTGTTCTTCGAAATGGGTGTTATGAAACTTCTGAAGTGGAATCTAGAGACGACGAGTTTGAAGAATTTTATTCTCCGAGAGCATCAGACGGCGGTGGTAAGCGAGGTTTTGCCGCGGCGTCGGCGGCGACCGGTAACCAAAAGTCGAGGAGAAGTGTTGGGTCGGGTTCTTCTTCGTCATACTCATCGTCGAGTTCGGGTTCTCCGGCGAGGTCTATCTCGTTAAGTATTTCTCCGCCGGTTAGTTTGAGTCCGAGAAATTCGAGAATGAAATCCCCGGACCTTGTTGCTATTCAAACGGCTCCTCCGCCATCTCGACCAGCTCCACCGCCGCCGCCTCCGCCGCCTCCGCATCCTTCATTAATCCGTTCTCCGGATGTCGGTTTGAGTAAAGACAGCTTAGAGTCATCACCCAGACTATCAAACGATTATAACTTTCCTCAGGCGAGGATACCGCCACCGCCTCCGCCGCCGACCAAACACCCGGAAATCACACCTCCAACCCCAGCAACTCGGCTGAATCCACCAGTTTTGATCAGACCCACAAGATCCGTACCTTTAACAAATCATCAGCCACCAAGTTTCCGTATTGAAACATTGCCGGAAAATCAAGAAAATCTTGAAACAAACGACAAAACCCCAAAACCAAAACTAAAACCGCTTCACTGGGATAAAGTCAGAGCAAGTTCTGATCGTGAAATGGTGTGGGATCATCTTAAATCCAGCTCCTTTAAGTAAGAAATCTATATATATACACTTGTCTCTATATGTTTCCGTGTGTTCTTGATGTAAATTTACTTACTTTATGATTTGGGGCTATTGAGTACAGATTAAACGAAGAGATGATTGAGACATTATTCGTTGTTAAACCACCAAATCCAAATAACTCAAACGAAAAGTCGCCTGTAAAACGAGCAATTTTCCCCTCTGCAATCTCTCAAGAAAGCCAAGTTCTTGATCCAAAGAAGTCCCAAAACATCTCAATCGCGCTAAGGGCACTTAATGTGACAACTGAAGAAGTTTGTGAGGCACTTTTAGAAGGTGATTTTCTTCAATCTTCATACTAATCAACATGTTATATGTGTCATAATGCTTTAATATTCATAGTAAATTTGTTTGTCAATAGGTAATGTAGATACACTTGGGACTGAGCTTCTTGAGAGCTTATTAAAAATGGCTCTAACCGAAGAAGAAGAGCGTAAACTGAAAGATCATCAAGATGATTCACCTTATAAGCTTGGTCCTGCTGAGAGGTTTCTCAAGGCTGTGCTTGATGTACCTTTCGCTTTCAAAAGAATCGGTGCAATGCTCTATGTTTCTAATTTTGATTCTGAGGTTGAGTACCTTAAGCGTTCGTTTCAAACTCTAGAGGTAATAATCATTTACCCAAACACTATATTGTGATAATCATTTGCATAACACACATCCAAACACCCCCATATGTGCAATACAGTGTTCTTGATTTTAACACTTTCCAATGTTGAATGTAAATCAGGCAGCTTGTGAAGAACTTAGAAACAACAGAATGTTTCTAAAGCTTCTAGAAGCCGTTCTCAAAACTGGAAACCGCATGAATGTTGGCACAAACCGTGGTGATGCCCAGGCCTTCAAGCTCGATACCCTCCTGAAACTCATTGATGTCAAAGGTGCTGATGGCAAAACTACTCTCTTACACTTTGTGGTTCAAGAAATAGTAAGAACCGAAGGTGCTCGTGTCTCCAACCACACCACTAACCAAACTGCCAAGCCTTCTGTTGGTCTTCAAATTATTACAAGTCTTGGTTCAGATCTTTCAAATGTCAAGAAAGCTGCAGGCATGGATTCAGAGGTTCTTAATGGGGATGTCACAAGACTCTCAAACGGGATTCGTAATATAATGGAAATTGTTAAATTGTTGGAAAGTACAAAATTCTCAGATTCAATGAACAAGTTCTTGAAGATGGCACAAGAGGAGGTGATCAAGATTCAAGCCCAAGAACGGGTTTCGCTTGCTTTAGTGAAGGAAATCACTGGATACTTTCATGGAAACTCAGCTAAAGAAGAAGCTCGCCCTTTAAGAATCTTTATGGTAGTTCGGGATTTCTTGACAGTTCTTGATCGAGTCTGCAAAGAAGTTGGTGTGTTAAATGATCGAATCATCGTCGGCTCTGCTGATAAATCGCCAGTCCCAGTAAACCCGACCACAGTTTTTGATGGATTTCATGGAAGGCGACAGTATACTTCTTCTGATGATGAAAGCTCTTGTTCTTTGTAGGTATGTGCTGCTTCTTTGTTGTATTTATTAGACAAATGTAGATGATTTTGGGTAGATTTTGAATCTGGGAAGAAGAAGAAAGCAATGTAAAAAGAGCTTTGGGTCTAATATGATCATATCTTGGAGATTTAATTTGAAAAATCAAATCACAAAACTTGATTTACAAGATAGTAATACAAGCAAATGAGAATAAAAACAACAAAAGTTGAACTCAAATTGAATTCATTGAGATTGTATCTTCAGTTCAGCAACGAATTCATCGATGTTCTTATCAGAACTCCCACCTTCTCTAATGGCTTCTTTCGCGAAATCACTCCATTTCACAATGTTTTTCTTCAACTCGTTGCTCTTCTCTCCTTCCATGACTTCTCTTATGCAAGACTCCAACACTTGACTGCTCACAAGCCCATCAGCATTCGGCTTGACCCGAACCCCAACTTTCCAAACATCCTCCACATACTTCGCGTTTGTGGTTTGATCAGACCATTGAGGCATTGCTACCATCGGGACACCTAAACCAATAGCTTCAAGAACCGAGCTGAACCCACAATGTGTCACAAAACAACCTATCGACTCATGAGCCAAGACTTCCAATTGCGAGCACCATGTGACCACCAGACCCTTCTCTGACCCACCATTCATGAACTCTTCGAAAAGCTTATCCTCTTCGGACGACTTAACCACCCACAAGAAAGTGAACCCGCCATCAGTCAGACCATGTATTATTTCTTTCATCTGGTTAGGTCCAGGCTGTGTCATGCTCCCAAAAGATAAGTAAACAACCGATCCTTTTGGCTTCTCGTTTAGCCAGTTCATGCATTCGATAGACTTCGGGCTATTTGTATCGATTATGTAGTTTTTGTCATCTGATAGTTGTTTGTCAAGGTACATTGATGGAAGTGTTGGGCCAACCGTTTTCACACGCCACAGTTTCGCCAGCCAATCAACCACCTACATAGAACATAGGTCACGGATAAAAGAAAAACATGAAAGAGGTAAATCGAGTAAACCACATATAAGTGACATGGGTCAGGATTTGAAACTTTGGCTTATACTAAAGGACTAAAGTCACATAGGACAAACGTGTTTTCCCTATTTTACGATATGACACATTAAATTTTCTAAAAATTTAGCCGTTTAACTTACAAATAACGTGTCAATATGCCCATTTCACAACCTACAACTTGTTCACCCGGTTTCAGCCCGTTTTTTGTGTGCATATTTTGGTCGATTTTTTGATCGTTTTGCGTCTTTTTTTTTTGTGTAGAATCTTGTAAATTATCATTATATCTTTCAAATGACACAAAATTCATGAATTTTCGTCAAGTATTGATGGAGAATTTTGAGCTCAAGATCTCGACTTTTTTGTGGCTTTTGGTTCGAAAACAGGGCAGAAAAAAAGTCATTTTTTGCTTGATTCTTGATCATTTTACATAATTCTTTGTATAGATTATCGTAGATCATCTTTTTACCTTTCAAAAGACACCAAATTTATGAAAATCCATCAAGTGTATGCCAAGAAATTGCTAATTAAATTCAATAAAGAGCTTATTTAACACCCTTACGGTATTTTGATGATTTGACACATTTTAAAATCGTTTTCATTCAGTTTTATTTTTGAAATAATTCATAGACAACTCGATCACCTTTCCATGAAGTCAAGAATCATTGCTTTTTGTTAAGTATACATGAAGAATTTGGCCTTCAAAGTTGCGATTTCGAAGCGAAGAAATTTGGAGAAAAGATGACCTGCTATTTCAGGTCAAAAACAACAAAATAGGTATAATAACATGTTTTTTACAAGTTAAATGACCAGATGTGTAAAAATAAGTTAATGTGCGATATCGTAACATGAAGGAAATCATATTCGTCTTCAGTGACTTATCCTTAATAACTTTTTGGAAGTAAAAAACAGTACCTCTTCCTCCAATTTGTAAAAAGAGTTGAAGAACACCCAGTCTGCATGATCAATGTTGGTAAACTGGCTAAAAACTAGATCACAAACAGTAGGAAATACATCACTATGCACAAATGAAGGTGTATCATGGTTTTCAAGCAGTGGTAATCCAGGAACAGAGACTACTGAATCCAACAATGGGACCTTGAGAAGCTTTCTATTGACATGATAGTAAATATTATTTACAGCACAAGTTTGAGTAAAGAAGGCGGCTCCAACGATCCCAAACTGCTTCGCGACATCAAGACCCCATGGCAGAAACCCGTCATAGATAAGGGCATCGAGACCGTTTAGTCTTGTGACAAGATCAGCTAAGGACTTGGGCCCGACTTCCCGAAGCTTCGGGAAGTAAACATTTGGTAGCACGATTTGACGAGGGCCGTTATCATCGAAACCATCAGAGAATGTTTCAAAGGTGATAGAGGTGTTATGGTCAATAGTGACATGTTTGGAGAAGGATACGGTCGTCGCGAAGGTTGTTTTGATGCCTTTAGCGACCAAACGTTTGCAAAATTGCAGCATGGGGTTAACATGGCCTTGACCAGGGTAGGCGATGACCAGAACATGAGGCTGTTTTTGGGAGATACTCATCTTAAAGATTTGTTAAAACTTGTCTAAAAGCAACCGGATTTGTAGATTTGTGAGGTTTAAAATAGCAAATTCCGCCATTAAATTTTGTATGAGCAACTTTAAAGGTTTTATTATTTATAATTTGGGCTATAATTTCAAGAACACATGGGTTTCAATATGACAGTAGTTGGCTGTCTTAGAAACATTAAAATTGACTAATATTGTTATAAAAATTATTGTTGGAGTATAAGACAAGAATGTGATAACCAAACACACATCGGACTTGGGGTATTTGAGTATTGAAAAAGAAAAAGACACCTTTATACATAGCCGACTGGATCTTGATTTTAGGAGAAATCCATTTCCTTAAAACCAGGTTTAATTAATCAATTAATGATTATATCAATGTAATGTTGAAACCTTCGAATTAAGAAAATATGTATATGTTAGGCCATCAGTACCGCCCTAAGTTTACCCAGCTTACCCTGACAGCCACATCAGCGCCACATCAGTTTTTTCTCTCTCCTACCTAATTTACCCAATTTGCTAGTACCACCTTCTCTCTCCTACCCTAACATTTTCCCCACTTTTTTTTAATTCTTTTACTTCACACAATTTATTATTTAACAAAATAAAATATTTATAAATAAATTTAAACAACTAAAACTTCATTTCATTAAAATAAAAAAATTACATTACTAAAATTAAAAAAAATTACATCACTAAAATTAAAAAAAAATTACATTACTAAAATTAAAAAAACAAATTACAAATATTAAGATAATTAAAATTTAGAACTCAATTACGAGGTGCTTCGTAGCCGAGTACTTCCTCGATATTAACGTATTCAAAATATACGTGTGAAAATGTTTGTGAAAATGTTTAAGAAAGTGTTTGGTAGAGTGTTTGAGAGAGTTTTGAGAAAATGAATATGAAGAAGATGATTTGAAAATGGGTGAAAGTTGGTTGTATATAAAGGGTTAAAATTAAAAAAAAACAAAAAAAAAAACAATATAACCGTTGGTTTCAATTTTCAAAAAAAAATTCTTTTTTTTTTACATAAAGGGTTAAAATTAAAAAAAAAAACAATATAATCCGTTGCAACAATCGGGTGTTTATACCCGGCTCCAAAGCCCGCTAGCCACACCCGTTTCACCCGTATGGGTGTTTTTGAGTTACCCGGCCGAACCCGATACCACACCCGGAGGTGGTACGGGTGGCCTTATTGTGAATCCTTTGAATGTAAAATTAAATAGTCAACAAATAAATGTTGCAGTGAAGGTGTGGAGGGAGGACTATCGCGACTGAAATAAGTCAACGTCTGTGACTATTTGGTTCAAAGGATGTGTCCTTACCTATACCGACCGGCTCCGCATGAACCGAAACCGAAAAACCTGTAACCCGAAAAACCCAAAAATTAGGGTACCCGTTAAACACGGGACGGGTTCGATTTTTATAATTTGATATCCGCGGGTACCCGCCCCGCATGCTTTTAGATTATATATATATATATATATATATATATATATATATATATATATATATATATATATATATATATACAGAGAGAGAGAGAGAGAATAGATCAATATAGATCCCACCTTAAACAAAGATACCAAAGTCCCAATCTTAGCCATTAGATTAATCAAATCAATTGTCAAGATCTATAATGGCATGATTGTAATTAAGTAAACAATTATAAGATTTAATTATAGAAGGAAGGGTATTATGGTAAAATAGGAATTGAATCCCAAAGTCCAAACTCACGCGCATCCTACAGCCATTCCAAATTCAGTTTTTTTTATTTTTTTTTACCCCTTAAATCTTTAAATGATCATAACTACTTCAACTTTTTGAGTTTGAGCAAAAAAATTATACCAATCTTCTCATTTTTTAAATGCTCTTTCAAACGAGACCACTCTTCCTATATTTCTGGAATTTTTTTTTTTGACGAAAATGACGAAAATGATATGAATGACGAAAATAATCATTTTCGGCTGTTGAAAGAGAGTAACACCTACCAGTTTAATCATTTTCGTCCATCACCTTCATACCCATAACACCTAACAGTTTTCATCGTTTTCGGACCTCTGTTCACCTTTTTTTTTTACGAAAATGATGAAAGCAGGTGACGAAAATGATATGAAAATGACAAATTGTTATCATTTTCGTCACCTGCTTTTTACGTGACATACAGGTGACGAAAATGATATACAGGTGACGAAAATGATACAGGTGACGAAAATGATAGGGTGAGGTGATGAAAATGAAAGCAGGTGACAAAAATGATATACAGGTGACGAAAATGATAGGGTGAGGTGACGAAAATGATATACAGGTGACGAAAATGATATGGTGAGGTGACGAAAATGATAACAGTTTTTATCATTTTTACATGACATACAGGTGACGAAAATGATATGAAAATGACGAATTTTTATCATTTTCATGCCCCCTTATGTCATGTAAAAGCAGGTGACGAAAATGATATGAAAATGACGAATTTTTATCATTTTCGTCACCTGCTTTTACGTGACATACAGGGGGCACGGAAATGATGAAAATGACGATTTTTTCATCATTTTCGTGCCCCCCTGTATGTCATGTAAAGGCAGGTTACGAAAATGATATGAAAATGACGAATTTTTATCATTTTCGTCACCTGCTTTTACGTGACATACAGGGGGGCACGAAAATGACGAAAATGACGAATTTTTATCATTTTCGTCACCTGCTTTTACGTGACATACAGCCATACAGGGGGTACGAAAATGATGAAAATGACGATTTTTCATCATTTTCGTGCCCCCCTATATGTCATGTAAAAGCAGGTGACGAAAATGATATGAAAATGACGAATTTTTTATCATTTTCGTCACCTGCTGTTACGTGACATACAGGGGGCCACGAAAATGATGAAAACTATTAGGTGTTATGGGTATGAAGGTGATGGACGAAAATGATTAAACTGGTAGGTGTTACTCTCTTCCAACAACCGAAAATGATTATTTTCGTCATTCATATCATTTTTGTCACCTGTATCATTTTCGTCACCTCACCCTATTATTTTCGTCACCTGTATATCATTTTCGTCACCTGTATGTCACGTAAAAGAAGGTGACGAAAATAATAAAAATTTGTCATTTTCATATCATTTTCGTCACCTGCTTTCATCATTTTCGTAAAAAAATAAGGTGAACAGAGGTCCGAAAACGATAGGTGTTATGGGTATGAAGGTGATGGACGAAAATGATTAAACTGGTAGGTGTTACTCTCTTTCAACACCCGAAAATGATTATTTTCGTCATTCATATCATTTTCGTCAAAATTTTTTTTTCCAGAAATATAGGAAGAGTGGTCTCGTTTGAAAGAGCATTAAAAAATGAGAAGATTGGTATAATTTTTTTGCTCAAACTCAAAAAATTGAAGTAGTTATGATCATTTAAAGATTTAAGGGGTAAAAAAAAAAAACTGAATTTGAAAAGTTTGTTAGGCAGCGCGTGAGTTTTTAAAAGTTGTTTCAATTCCTATTTTACCTTTTTAAATGAGTGGCTGAGATTAGGACTTTGAGATCTATGTTTAAGAGGGGGGCTATGTTGAACCTCACCCTATATATATATATATATATATATATATATATATATATATATGAAGAAGTTCCATCGAGAACCATTTTTAATGCTAGAACCGCGAGAACCAATCTGAGCCGTCTAATTCCCCCTCTTTCAATGTCATTGCCCACCCATGAATTCCTCACATACACCCTGCCACACTCGATCCCCCCACGCTCTCCATCCATGAATTCCACTTATCAAATCAACGGCTAAGATTGGTTCTCGCACTAAAATCGGTTCTTAATGGAACCCGCCCCTATATATATATATATATATATATATATTAATCTGAAATAACAAGCTAATAGAAAACCGAAATTCCTCAAAACTATCTAACTTACTTCTTGTAGCCCCACCGTCTCTCCCAATTCTTTTTTTTTTTGAGTTTCCAAATCGAGACTTTGCAAGCTAACAACAATCGAGAGTTCAACATGGAGACACTAAATCGATCAACAGTGTCAACTTCAATCCTATCGGGTTTTTTCTCTACAAGACTCTCATCAAAAGAATGATTTATCTATTATTATTGACGTGTTTCGACCATTGTTTATTGTTTTATTATGAATTTAAGCATGTTGAAGAAAGAAAAAAACTTAAAACAACATCAATTTAGGGTACCCGTGACACGAACTGTGGATACCCGCCTCCCATAGGGTACCCGCACAATGGGTACCCGCTGTTTGCGGGGCGGTTACGGTTCTTAAAATTAACTACCCGCCCCGCAGTGGCGGTTTACGAAAAATCTACTACTCGTCCCGCCCCGCCCCGTGAGCACCCCTAATAATTAGTTAATGCTCTAATGTAGTATTGATATCATAAATGTCATCAACCAAAATGACATACTCAACCGGCCTTGGTTGGTTTAGTGACTGATAGGCGTTTTACGTACCAGTTTTAGATATATAAAGTCTGAATTATTTAGTACGAGTATAACACAAATAGGCAAGAGAACCTAATCATATTATAGTATAGAAAATAAATACGGATGTCGAACACAAGGGAGACGAGTATGATTTGATAAAATTATACTAACCTAAGTATTAAACTAAATTAAACCCTCAAAACTACTAAAAAGCAAATAAAAACAAATAAAATAATTAAAAAGGGGGGATTTATGATATTTGCACTTTCAGTTGATCAAATACCAAACTTTGTCACTAACACACCTATATAACACATAAAGCAATGCAAAGGAACAATAAAGCAAGAAACTTGATTGAGATAAAACTTATATAATGAAGACTTTCCACACTAGATTCGATTTCACATTTTCCAAGCCAATTAAATTCATGAAATTATGTGCAATTGATACTAATTAACAAATATCGATTTCTAAAGTGGTTAGACTCTTGATCCGATGATCTAACTCTATTATTATACCAATAAATAACTTTTATAGTCAAAAGCGTTATTAAGAAGTATAATTAACCAATTTGGTTAGATACAAGGAAAGCGTTAACCTTTAATGATTGTTTGATCAACAAAACATTAAACTAACGTATAAAGGTCATTATATGTTGAAACACACATTAAAGTTTCAATCTTTGTTTAACCCTAAGTTTGATCAATCACTAGTCATGAATCATAATGGTCATAGAAACTCATGATTAAAGTTCAATAAAGAGATTGATCATCTACTTTATAAAAAACTCAGATTGTAAACAACCTAAAAACAGTATTTAAAACATGTATTAAGCAAAACTTAATAATAATATGATAAGAAGTATCCAAATTCCATAAATTAACAAACTTTATTAAGGGTTCATCTCCTCTAGGGAGGAAAATAGAAGAACTTATTAGGGGGTGTTTTCCATAGCTTATTTAAGCTTATTAGCTTATTAGCTTATTTAATTAAATAAGCTAAAACAAATAAAAGTGTTTCCCATGGCTTATTTAAAGAAGACTTATTTATGCTTTAAAATGACAAAAAGGGCATGTCTGCTAAGCTCAAGTGTTTACCATGGCTTATTAACCCTAAAAATCGGAGAAGAAGAAGCAACGAAGAAGATGAAGCATACAAAATAAAGGGTAAATGATGTAATTTGGATAAATAAGATCTAATAAGCCTCAAAATCTTGGCTTATTTAAACCCATAAATAAGCTAATAAGCGCATCCTTAATAAGCTATGGGAAACACTATTTAAGACTTATTAGCTTAAATAAGCTAATAAGCTAACAAGCCAAATAAATAAGCTATGGAAAACACCCTTAGTCTAGCATGATCATGGCAAACATCTGGAAATCATACAAAAATAAGAACATAATGAAAAAGAATAGATAAACCGTAAAAGCCGAATGAATCCAAACCTTCAATATTCAAATAAGCTTCAATCTTTAAGCCAATGCTCCAAGCCTCCTCTTGAATGTTTCAGGGATGAATTTAAGGGTGAAATGATGGAAAAAGTCGGTTGAATAATGATGATCAAACCGAAGAGAATGAAAGCTATCTACAATGGTGGTTTCTAGGCCCGTCGCGCCGGGACCTCGATACTTATCCCTGTCTCGTCGCCCGTTAGTTGGATTTTGAACTTTGACACTTATTCAAGCCGACGCGTCGCGTCCACCCGTTTTTTTCACCATTTTTTGATTTTTTCTTCGATTTTTCTTCGTTTTAGCTCTAATTAACTTTAAACTCTTTTCTTTTTTAACCTGAAAATAATAATAAAAGGTAAAAAAAATAACTTTTTGATATATTTCGCATAATTTTTTGTTATAAACCTCGGATATCGCGTAAAATACGTAGCTAATTATGACGATATTAGTGACCGAACAATCACTAGTTTGCTTTTGTCGTTAAAAAATCCATATTCCACACAAAGCTCTCTTTTAGGGGATTTGCTATCCATTGTTGTTGCTACAGAAATAATAGCCAGTGGTGTCTCAAAACTCGATATTTCAATCGGTTTATCACCATGATCATGCGGATGTTGACAAGTACTAGTTGCATTTCTGTATCTTAGGAAGTAACTCACCTATTATCTCATATTGAAGTCACCAGCTTTCACGTTTAATTAGTCTTATCTAATTCGTTAGTTATTTCAATCCTGTTCAATGTTCATCGTACTCCCCAAGTCCCAAACCCCGCATCGGATTAACAGAAAAACTGAATAATCAAACAAAACCGAACCGAAATAACAAAACCATTCATAAAACCGAAGAAGTGGTTATCATTTGTTTTCATAAACCGATATTGTTGGTTCAGTTATGGTTAATGTTGGTTAGTTAACTAAATTAACCGAACCTAAAGTTTTTATTATTATTATTATTTAATATATTGTATTCGTGTTTTATGAATTTGATTATATATTAGAGAGGATCTCATTTCCTAGTCATATGTGATTACTTTGCTTTTGTTGCAAGGGACTCTGCATAACTAGAACCGTAAATCGGCTACTCCTTTGAGTTTCTTCACTTTCTTCTTGACTACCGTCTTTTTTATTCTTTAACTTATGTGATTTGTATGTATGACATGTAATGAAAGCATTAGACTATTAGTGCACTCATCAGATTATATTGAGGATGTAACCCATAACCCTGACAAATATAAATATTAACCGGGGAAGAAGTTCATTCGAGAACCATTGTTAGTGCAGGAATCACGAGAACCAATCTATCGCTCCACGCTCCCCATCCATGAACGGCTAAGATTAGTTCTCCCGGTTCTCGCACTAACAACGGTTCTCGGATAAACTCTCCCCTATTAATTGTTTACATGCTTAACGGGTAAATAAAATATTCAATAGTAAATTTTGAAAGTTTGATATATTAACAAGTAAACTTTTATGTTAGATACATACCGTAATAAAATGTTTGTAAGATGCTGTTAAAAATAATAACAATAAAGTTGATAAACATATACTATTTCACAAGAAGCATTAGCGCAGAGCAATGAGTCTAAAGCTAGAATGTTGCATCAAGACTTGACTTACAGTATGAAAGTCAAACTCATAATCAAAACCTTAATCTTTAAACATATACAACACTTATTAATAACATCCAAAAAAATAATTACACAGAAATCATACCTTTCTTCAATGCTTCACTTGTACATCACGAGCAACAATGAGTTCTATTTGACCCGCATCACCATTATCAGTCGGCATCATCAAGGCGTCATCATCAGCAGAGAAATGGTAACGCTCACCGATCGCCCGTAGCAGCTGGTACACTTCAAACATCGAGGGCCTCTCCTTATGAGCCGGACCCACACAACTACAAGCCACTTTAAGAAACTGAAAAACCTCACTACCATATAACTTATCCGTCATTGACTCGTCAATTGCTTCATGAAGTCTTGATTCATCAGATAATTGAATCACCCACTCGGCTAAATTCCCTTTGAAGGTTTCGGGAGCTTTAGCCACATGGGTCGGTTTTTCACCCGTTACTAGTTCTAAAAGTACAACCCCAAAGCTATAGACATCCCCTTTTGGTGTAGCCACAAGTGTTCTTGCGTATTCTGGGGCAACGTATCCTAAGTCACCAAACTCACCATTTACAAAAGTACTCAAATGGGTATCGACCGGATTCATGAGCCTAGCGAGCCCAAAATCAGATATTCTGGCCTCGAGGTTTGCATCAAGTAAGATGCATTTTGAGCTTATGTTTCTATGAAGGATACGTGGATTGCAATTATGGTGGAGCCACGCAAACCCTTTGGCTGCACCGATCGCGATTTTTAGCCTTGATGGCCAATCAAGGTGGTTTGGGTCATCGCCAACGGGATGTAGTTTATCATGGAGAGTACCGTTTGCCATGTATTTGTAAACTAAAAGCCGTTCTTTTTTGGCTACACAAAACCCTAAAAGTGGAACTAAGTTTCGGTGATTGACTTTCCCAAGTGTAGCCATTTCAGATGCAAATTCTTTCTCGGAATGCTGAGTGTCTTGCAATCTTTTTATCATAAGTGAGCTGCCATCTTCAAGTACCGCTTTGTATAAACACCCTGTTCTTCCTGACCCGATTATGTTCTCTTTGCTAAAACTATTGGTAGCTTTCATTAGATCGCTCAATCGCATCTTAGAAACTGGATTTTCAAACATGGAAAGCTGCAAGAACATCAAAAGTTGTCAACTTGATGTACTAGAGAGCAGATGTAAAGGTGACAAGATGGAAGGGACGTGGGTTAAAACGAGTCATCTTTCAGAATGGTCAAAACGGGTCAGAACAGATTGACACGCAAACAATTTTTGCCCATTTGTACAAAGAAATTATAACTAATAATTGTCTTCAGGACTTACTAGAATTGTAAACACACTATTATTATAACAGAAAGCATACTTTTTTATTCAAATGTTTTAAAGAGTTTAATGTAATAAAGACAGAGTTTGACAAGCTTTCAACTTGTTCGACTGATTACCCAAATCAGCCCATCTAAGATAAAACACAACCAAATCGACCGATACATAAGAAATTGCACATCTAGTAAATTACTTCATAAAATAGAGATAAAAAGGGAATGAATCGTGTTACCTTGATGGTTTTAGCTCCTTTGATATTCCTGGCCCATTTATTTCCCTCAGGATCATCTTCTTTCTTCTTTCTAACAACCTTACGCATGAACATCATTGATCCTATACCAATAATTAACGCTGCAAGAGTTGCTCCACCAATAGCTGCCCCAATAACAACACCCGTACTGGTTTTCTTAACGGTTCCTTGACAAGGAGACAAAGGTTTCCCACATAACTCGGGATTACCGGTATAACTCGCTGCGGAAATACTAACATTCTGAAAAACGGGAACTGGCCCTGATAACTGATTGTTTACAACACTAAACTCCTTAATCCTATTTAGGCCACCTAATTCTGGAGGAATCTGACCCGAAAACCGGTTGTTATCGAGTCTAAGGACATTAAGGTAGGAACAGTTTACAAAGCTAGAAGGTATCTGTCCTGAGAAATTGTTTGAGGAAAGATCAAGAGTTGTCACCAACCCTAACACCTTTGATATGTTGGATGGGAGATTTCCATAAAAATGGTTGCTAGAAAGATCTAATCCCGTCATTGAGGTACAATTCTCAAGTCCAAGAGGTAACGTGCCCTTAAGTCCCATATCTGCAAGGCGGATGTTTAAAACTTTGCTTTCATCTGGATGCCAACACTCAATGCCAGCAAATCTACAGATTGATCCTTCTGTTCTGTTAGTGAAATCCCATGTAGACAAGAGGTTTTCTGGATCTTGGATTGAGTCTTTAATGGATTTAAGGCATTCAATATCACTTTCGACAGCATTGCTAATGGTGATAGTTAATAGTATCAAGGAACAAGTAGTTATTATCGATATGTTACTTGATGCCATTGAACAAGAAACTTGGAAGTGTTAACTATGGCACATATATAGGAACTGAACCTGCAAAAGATAGTTAATCAAACAGTTACACCAGTTAGAAAGATACTTACTGTAATTCATATTATTTAAGATTAATCCATAATTTGACTTTAAATACATCATAAAATGTCATTATGATCAAATGGTCTGTTAAAACAATCCAATTAAAGTGTATATCTACTATATCAACTGCTTGATCTTGTCTTTTCATTTACAAAATCAAGAGGGGTGTTTGGATATGCGTTTCTAGGTGATGGGTGTGAACTAAACAATAGGAATCAGATCACAGAAGATCATAACCTGGAGATAGATAAATTTCAATTTACCTAAATGGTAGCTAGTTACTGACACTTCAATACGCATACAAACACCCCGTAGATTATGTTCAAGTTAAGATAAAAAAAGCCCTAATTGAAGATTTCTCGAATCAATATAGTAGAATCACAAGATTCGTATAGAATTCAACAACTCAAACAGAATTAAGCATCATCCACTTCAAAAATCAAAAAACCCGAACGTAATTCACCTCCAGGACAAATAATTTACATAAATTTGATATTTAATTACGGCAAAAAGGAATAAAGAAGATGAAGAACATACAATGAGGGATTGAAGATCCTGCAACATATGTTGATGAGAAAATGAATTAGCTTAAGTACGTATAACTAAGAGAAAATCAATGGTAGTGTGGTCATCAAAGAGGAAGCGATTTGAAGAGCAGATTCAAAGCGACGACTTGACCCGTAAGCTGCAGCCACTACTGATGGAATGATGGACTTCCAGTTCTTGACCGAGTCAAGGAAAACCGTGTGAACGGATACTGTTACAGATACCTAATTAATCTAAAAGACCCCTAAATTAAAATGTGTAAAAAGACACCTAAATAAAATGTCAAAGTCCATTTTTTTCGGATACTATTTTCTACATTTTCTACATTCATTTCAAAACAATTAGCACCATCCCCGAATGATACGATTCACACCATGGCATTTCAAAAAAGTTTGTTGCGTTAGTTTGTTTATTACGTTATTCCTTTAAATTTAATATAATATTATTTTTGTTATTATATTATTTGAATTAATCTTATATACTTATTTACTTTTTCTCTCATTACATTTAATGCATGATGTTTCATGCAAAAATAATTATATATTTATGTACGCTGTTTCTTTCTTAACATTTCAATATAAATTTTATCGTATTCCTATAATTATTTAAAAAAAATACATTTTGTCATATAAATATTCTACTAAAACTCTATCTTCTCTTACTAAATTCTCTTACTTATCATGTTAGTCACTATTGGATGACTAAGACTATAACATTGGATGACTAAGACTAGAACATGTGTCCTGACTGCCAGTACATTTGGAGTCGGTGAAGGCAGCGGCGGCGATCATCGATGGTGAAGGCTAGCAGTTGGGAGAGAGAGGGAAGTGGAGAGTGAGAAGGAGATGTTTGTATCTGTTTGGATTGATCAACATCTTAACTTTGGAGAACGAACTACGAACAAAGTTGAGAGCCAACATGCAAAGCTAAAGAAATACCTACATGGAAATTCTTCTCTCGACAAACTTGTAGCTTGTATCGATCAAATTGTGAGGTCTCAACTTTTATCGATACGTGCAAGTTTTGGAAAAAGTAAAATCATTGTCAAACACGAACACAACTTACCGTGTTTCACATATTGCGAGGTCTTGTGACACATGAAGCTCTAGATATACTAGTAGGGGAAATTAAGCGATCAAGGAGACCAGAATTCAACCCTTCAAACTGTGATTGTATAGTACGCCATAGTTATTCAAGATGATTATTCTTGAATAATATATGAAATATAGAATTATAATTAGTAATTGTTGAAAAAAATACTTCTTTAAATATTTGTAATTAAAATATGAAATGCAAAATTAAATAACAAAACAATATTATTTTTGAAATAATAATACATAAAAAAGACAAAAGTAACATGTTTATACAATATTGTTTAAGACAATAAAATTAGAAGGAGAGATTAATTAGGACAAAGGATTAAGTTAGTTAAAAAGGTGACAATAAAATGATATATTTTTTTATTTTTTTTATTTATCGAGTTTGTTTGATGAAATTAGATGAAACTAATATGGGTTTAATTAATAATTTGAAAAAGCTTCTATTGTAAGGCTTATGCAAGATTATGTTTTTAATAATTTTCTTAAGGTTTTAATATTCAAAAAAAGCTAAAAATTATAAAAAACTAAAATCTTAAATCTCTATAATAAAATTGTTGATGATGATTTCTGATAGTATAATTTAAATTTAAATACCTATAATAATAATAATAATTACACAAAAGACAAGATAATAAAATTGTTGACGACCATCTGAGGAGAAATTTAATATTTAAAATAAATGAGTAAACGTATAGAATGACATGATGCGTATGCGTTGTAAGAAGGTGTTATTAAAATTTTTAATAGTTAATAATTATTTAATTATTAAAGTTTTAATTTAGTTTTGGTTTAACATTAAAGTTTTATTTTAAACTATTTTAGTATAGAGTTTTGAATTTCTTTTTTAAGTTTAATGAGGTTTTTTTCAAATGGTTTGAACTTGAAGTTTTCTTTTATATATTTTTTGATTTTATCTACTTTACTTTATTATATATGCTAGTTATGTTAGAAACTTAACAAAACTTAAGGGTTTAAACTATTTTCTAATAATAATTTAAGAGTTAAATCACGTAAAAAACCTTATAAATTTAAATTAAAAAAAATATAACTTTAAGAATCAAATCATAACAAATATAAAATTTATACTAAACACTCAAATAAGTTGTATACTAAAACTAGAATGAAACTAAAACTTTAATACATAAATCATTATTAACCCAATTTTCAAAGATACTTTATGATGGGATGAAGGAAGACAAGTCGAAGGTGCGAATGTGGTATGGACTATGGACTATAAAGACGTATTGTCATCCGACGGCTATCATGCTGCCGGCTAGAGGGACCTCCCTTGCGTTTTTCTTTTCTTTTTTGTTTGTTTTCCAAATAAAAAAAGGTTAGAAAATGTTGAGATAAAAATACGATTAATATAATAGTTTTATTAGATTAGAAAGATGGAGAAGAAAAACAAAGAAAATTGTTGTGGACTGTATAAAGTAAATTTAGGGGTATATTTATAGAGGGTACACAGTGTTTGTTGTTTAAAAAAGAATAAAAAAATTAAAATTAAAATGATATTTAAAAGAATATACTTTTTAGATCAAAGTTATTAATGTAAGTTAAAAATAATATTTTTTTTAGAAAAGAAAATTTTCATCAGGACATTGAGACAAGTAACCAAACACAATGAAGGCTTGAGACAAGTAACCAAACACAATGAAGGCTTGTTAGCACTTCGTGTTATGTTATGATTGACATGTTGGAAACAAATGACATAACGGTACATTGCGCAACCGCCCCAACTTCCTTCCACCAATCCTCCCTGCAACATTGCGTCTATTGGTGGACACCTCACGCCTCATAGACGTCGGTTAACGTATATTCGAATAATGCTCCATTCCACGCACTCTAAGAGTCTAAGGTCCCGTTTGTTTTACTGTAATGCGAAAGAATGTATATGATTTTATTTCATCCATGTTAGTTATTGAATGATATTTTTCTACTTAAATGATTATAAATACTTCTATGAAATTTAATTCTTTTTCAAATAATGTTACCAAGCGTAATATACAACAAAATTTGATTTCAATTTCATTACATT
The DNA here is from genome assembly GCA_947179395.2 of Pulicaria dysenterica. Lineage (NCBI taxonomy): Eukaryota > Viridiplantae > Streptophyta > Magnoliopsida > Asterales > Asteraceae > Pulicaria > Pulicaria dysenterica. Next base: position 75,069,780 of record OX359292.1, on the reverse strand, counting down.
CCTTCATATTACGATAAAACAAACGAGACTTAAAAATTAACAACTCCTCTTAAATTTGTGAACCAAATTATTCCAAAACGTGTATTGCCGGACACGCGAACCGGCCCACACAGGCAGCCTATCCCGATGTGAGGGGCATTCATGACTCACCCAACGGTTGTGGCTAACGGGGGTGCCAGGGTTCGAACCCCTGACATGTCTGTCATCATTCCAAGTCTCTCCGTCCCATTACCAACTGGGCTACACGCCATTGGCTTGTGAACTAAATCATCGCGTTGTGTGAGATAGAATATCATATTTTACCTTGTTTTAAGAAGTTATTTCAAATTAGTTTCCTGATTAGTTTTCACTGTTTTATGGCAAGCAAATTAATGGATACAAAAACAACGCAACATTACGTATTAACTTGTGAGTTTTGAATATTCGGATTCTATTTAGTAAAAATGATAATAAATCATGTAGGGGATAACTATCTTATTATAACACAAAGAAAATACATATAATAACACAAAAGTGCTAATAGTATATCTCAAACCAACAACCAGTCAAGTAAAACCGGTACTTAACTGGTTTTGTTGATATAAGTGGTCATTTACAAGGACGCAAAGGACCCCCACATAACCCGGGATTCCCTGCGTAACTCTCTGCTGATATATTACCGTTTCGAAAAGACGGAACTTGCCCATATAAGCTATTGTTTGCGACATTAAACTCAACAAGACGATTAAGCCCCCCTAATTCTAGAGGAATTTGACCCGAAAACCGATTGTTATCGAGTTTGAGGACATTAAGAAATGAACAATTCGCAAAGTCACGAGGAATGTGTCCCGAGAAATTATTTGAGGATAGATCAAGAGACGTCATAAAGGGTAACATCTTTGATATTTTGGTTGGAAGAGTTCCAAATAATTGGTTTCCAGAAAGGTTTAATCCAGTCATTGAGGTACAATTCGCTAGTTCAACAGGTAAGATGCCCTTGAGTCCAAAGTCCGCGAGGTTGATATTTAGAACCCGATTCTCATTCGGATGCCAGCATTCGATTCCAACAAACCTACAAATGGATCCTTCTCCAGTATTATTACTGAATTCCCACGAAGATAAGAAGTTATTTGGATCTTCCATTGAATCTTTAAAAGCTTTCAGACAACTGATATCGGTGTCAGCACCATTGCCAAAGGTGATACACGTAAGCATCAAGACACAAGTAAAGACTAGAGCTTTGTTGCTCAGTGCCATTGTGTATATAAGAAGATTAAAGATTAATTTAGGGGAAATACCCAACCTGCAAAAAATAAATAAACACATATGAATTTAAATGTTCGTGTTTGCTCATTTAAAATTAGTAAACAAATAAATAAACACGGACGATAAACGAACGAGCTTTTGTGTTCGAGTGTTTAAAAGAGTGGTTAATTCGTCTACATTTTTGCTTGTTATTTTGAATTATAAATGAACGTAAATGAAGGAACATGCACTATACTGTAAATATAGCATCAGGGCCGGCCCAGAGGGAGGGCGACCTGGGCAGTGGCCCAGGGCCCATAAATTCAGGGGCCCATTTTTTATATAGTCTGTGTATATATACGTGTGTACTAGGGAGCCCAAAACATTTTAGAAAGCCCAGTTACAAACATTTCAACCGATTGCGTGGAATCGTGGATTAGGAAACTACGGAGCCCAAAACATTTAAGAATGCCTTCTCGTGAACTGTGGAGGCGGAGGCGCATTTGGATTTAGTAAATGGCGGAAGCAGCGCAATGCAAACTACGAAACGGCAGAGCGACGTTGGAACTTGGAATAATGGAAGATTTGAAGATGAAACGAAACTGAATCGTCGACTGTTGCGTAAGTTTGGTCCTTCAATCCTTCGCGCATTTTCCTGTCCAGAGTCAATCTCGAAACTAAAGTTACGAAACGCAGCCACTTCATTCTTCAACCCTATATTTCGAGCAGTCGAGCAGATTCACGTATTCAACTGAAGTTATAATTTCCGAGTCTGATTTTGCTACTGATATCTGATTCAACTGAATTTTAAGATTCTGATTCAACCCTAGACTGATTTCGCAAACAGAAAATCTGAAATCACAACTTTAGAATACTGATTTTGCAACTCTGATTTCAAAATGTTGAAATCGCAACTCACAAGTTTGTTGTTCGCACCGGCATTATCCAATTAAAATCCCGAGATTGTAAGTATTCCAACTTAATTGTTGTTCTAATATACTTTTTTTATTCTTAATTCTTGATTTTTGAATTCTTTCTTCTTGAATATTGGATAATTAAATAACTTATGAGATCTGATTTTGATTATTGAATATTGATTTTCAAACTTGTTTAGTTACTACTTACTAGGTTAATTTGCTTATTGCTAAGTTTCCTTTGTAAATAATACTTGTAATTTGCTACTTGTTTAGGTGTTTGCTTTGTAGATAATTGCTTGATTCATAATAGTGTTTGGTTTAAAGATAAGTACAATTACTTGCATGGTTTATAGTGTGTACCAAACGGCAGGTTATAGATAATTTGCTTTGTTAAGTCAACTTCGATCACTTGGTTTGTAGAATTATACTTAGGATTGAAGTGTTTGATTACCAGGATAATTGTATTATAGTTTAGACTAAAGTTTTCGGTTTAGGGGCCCCTTTTTTAGTTTTGCCCATGGCCCCCAAATTGTTTGGACCGGCCCTGTATATCATTATTAAACACTATATATTAACACACGCATATATAAACGAACATAGATAAATGAATAACCGACCATTCTTTGAACATAGATTAATGAATGAGAGTATTATTCATGTTCATTTGTTTAATCAAATAAGCAGAAAATTTTATTCGCATTCCATTGTTTATTAAAGAGACAAACATATATGAATTTTACAAACAATTCATAAATGGTTGGTTTGTATACAGCACTAAATAGAACGATTGACTTGCAGTTGTTGACCGAGTAAACGGAAGTGATACTGTTACAGAAATTATTAATTTATAGATAATATTAATATCAATTATTTTGTGGAATTTGGACTTTGAAGTTTGAACTGATTTTGGAGGACCATTTTGATATTTTATCGGTCGCTGAATGAGTCGATTCACACTTTCTCCCTCCCCCACACACCATTCGGTCATTCATAAAAATTAATTTAAATTTAAATACCTTATAATAATATTTACACAAAAGTCAAGATAATAAAATTGTTGATGAACAACTGAGGAGAAATTTAATATCTTAAAAAAATGAGTAAACATTTATTCTAGCGAATGTCAAGGTACTGCGTAGTCGTTGGTCCAAATTTATTTAGCGTAAATGTATAAAATATAGACTTGATGTATACGAGTTGTTAAAAAAATGTTTTTAAATTTTTTTAATAGATGCTTGATTGATGATAATTAATAATGAGGTAACGAAGGAAGCCATCTCCATGGTGGTAAATTGGGATATGGAGTATGTATAAGATGCAAGGTTCTAAATAACGTGAGGCGCGACATGACGGCATAGTCAAGCCTCAAGTCTTGGAATCATGGCGAGGCCACGATGTTTCTTAAGGCGTGACGTAAGGTGACAGTTTTATATATAATTTTAACTATAAGTATACAACTATACGAAAAAAGCACCTAATTATAGATTTATAACATATTTTATCCATCCTTTTGTTCGTTTTAGTATATTCAATCATCCTTATAACCGAAAGACTTATGACTCAATACTTTTATTATGCCTCAAAAAACAAAGCTTATAACGGGTAAATACACGTCAAGTTGGGGCTTAACATACGTCAAGCTTTACGCCCAAGCCTTGGACCTTGGCGTGACGGTATAGCGAAGACGAACTTTTTAAACCATGATAGAATGTATGTTGGTGAATATGGCTTTCACGCAGGGAGCCAGTGGGGTTGAGGGATCCCCACATAATCCGGAGTTCATTGCATAACGCTTTGCTGATATATTATTATCCATTGTGAAAGGTGATAAATGTCAGCATGAAGACACAAGTAAACACCAAGCAAAATACCCAACTTGCAAAAAATAGAAATGGTAAAATGAACACATAAGGATGAAAGCTAACAAGCAAAATAGGCCCACAAAAGCTTGTTAATTTTTAGATCAAACCAAATACTTTCTTCTACATTGTGTTGTTAGGGTTGTTTTTCTTTTTCATGATGACATGGGACTCTTCATACCACAAATCAGAAATCTAAGAAAATGCAATCAAGAATCTGGTTTAGGTTGCAATTGTCTTCATCCCTTACCAACTAAGCGATCTAAAATGTTTCATCAAGGATAGTTTTATAGGATAAAGTAGTCTGATTGTATGGATAAGCATTGTTACTTTGAAATGTCATCCACACAACAAGAGTAGTACTATCCAAAGAGTATATACACATACAGTCGTCTCAAACATTTTCAAGAAATGGAGCAAATTATCCCTTTAGATGGCCTGAGTACTTAACATTCAACCGATATTGCACAATGTACTTACTCAGTTACTCTATGACGTTCAACAAGATGAATGTAGAGCATAACTTTGTAAGATCATTTAAACCATCCAATTGATGTATATAATCACAGATGTCACTTAAAGAATTTGCGCTAAGTTTAAAATCAAATAAGGTAAGAGAGAGTGGAATGAAAACATACAATGAGCCGTCCGGGGGATTCAGATTCCACGATCTTCTTGAAGAGTTGAAGATGCTGATACGACAAAATAAGTTGATCTATAGCAAAAAAGGAAGCTATTTTAGTGAGTATAAGAAGAAAGAAGATGTTGAAAAAATATATCTTCAAGAAACAGGTAATCTACCAAGCAGCTTCGTGCGACGACTGGGACTCTATGACCAAAGTAATTGCTATGACTGACTTGTTCAAGTATGACCTGCATTAACTTTTTCTTCTATTTTCTGCGAATTAGTCCTTTTTTTTTTCTTATTTCTTGTCATTTTTTATAATTTAATATTACCTATACAAATTGACAGCCCTTTTCAAGTTATAATTATTTTAGTTGTAAATTTGACTATTACTTTTTGTATGTAAAAATCAACAAACCATGTGTAAGTACGTTCACATCTAAAAAAGAGATGCGTTCAGGGCTTTAATTATTATTTAAGCTAAAAGTATTTCTGGGTTAAAATGGCAGCTTTAATTATTTGATGTTGGTTACTAGAATGATAGATTAAACTTTAAAGTCATTATATGATGTTGGGCTTTTATCAAATTGTGAACTGAATTATGATTAGGCTAAAACAGGCATTTAAGATAAAATGGCAATACAATTTGGGGAAAAAAAAGAAAGTAGTTAGCCGATATTCATAACTGAACCATAAAAAATTAATCGATAACTGAATAAGCAGTGGGAGACTTCTTAGTGCCTGCTAGGCTGCTATAGTCCTACCCCTCAATTTCACACTTTAATATAAAAATTTATAAAGATTATAAATTTATATAAGTGTGCAACATATGAAATTTAAGGTGCTACATACATAAGGTGCAACATATGATTTTTCTTCCAACTAAATAACACAACTATATAATTAAATAGCCCAATATCTAACTAACTTAACATATTCTTTTAACAGCCCAAGAAATTAAAAGATGAAAATAAAAACAACCCATAAAGCTTAACAAGGTCATATTACATATTTACGTAACCGCGAAACTTCAATCGTCGAGTGCTCCGCTGCTTTCAATCACAGAGTGCTTCGTTGTCTTTCAATCATCGTGTTAACATATGGTTTCTACTTAATAGAGACATTCTATAAGAGAATATTACCATGCGATAATAGTAGAGATTCTTGAAGAGGAAATACTTCTAACTATTTCTTAGAACAAACCACAACCTATTTTTATTCCAAAGCCAATTACAATTGATTTGAGTAGTCTTTTTTGGATCCTGCCGATAAAACCAAGAATTTTGGTTTATCGTCCTAATCAAAATTAAAGTGAAGAAATAAGGCGAATGTATTGGCTAAATGAGCTTGTCAATCACGTGGTCATAAATTCCCTACGAAAACATGTATAAGGTACGACGTTTTGTTGTTACTTGGTTTGATGAAATTTATTGGATGGTGTGCTACCGGAGGATTTTTGGGCTGGGTCCGCCCCTGCGAATAAGTCAATCATAACCGTGTGTTTATACAATATGATTAACCGAGATATCATGTATACATTCGGTTTTAGTATATAACCAGACTAATCCAAACCATAAACACCCCTGATTTAACTTGCTTTAACCGCCCATTCGGTTATAGTATATAACCGGACTAATCCGGATGAAGCCCTTGAGAGTCTTCGCATCCTTGTATCCCTCCATTTTGGTTCTTCACATGTTTTCTCTATGATCAGAGTTTCAGAATAAACTAAAATATATTATATACCTATGATAATTGAAAATAGGTTTGTAATTGGCATATGGGCCTACACAAACAAAGACAAAACACACCACATTTGAAAACGGGGTTGTAAGTGACATAGCACAAACCACCACAACCAAAATAAGCAATCATAATAAATTAAAAAGATCAAAGCTGCCAATGACCAAAAACATTCGCATGTAATATAATGAGCCAGCTGAAACTAATTAAAACTACCATAATGACATTTAAAAGTCATGGAATGCCAATCTGTGTAAGCAATTTTCGGAAGACCTAAGTAGAGCCCCCACACTCTATATATGTCTCTATTAAAGAACTTTTACTCGAAGCTTATCATACTCGAAGTTTCTGGTATGTCTTAGTTTTTAATGAACAAAAGTCCTTGTGTATTCAAAGACTATACTACTCACTTGTTTGTTTTCGCTGAGCAAGTTGTTATTATTCTTTTCTTAAACATTGAAAAGTATATTTGTGAGCACAAGGGTGAAATTTGCATAAACATAATCCACATCCACCCTAAACAAGTAGTCTAACTAATCCTGTTATTTGGAACTTAACAACTTGAACCAAGAATACCTAATTAAGTGATTATATTTAAACCTTGTTATGTGTCAATTGACTAACCACCACCAAGGTGGCCTAGTGGTAAGGTTTCCCGTCCTCAAAGAGGTCACGGGTTCAAGTCGATCACTAGGTAAACATATTGAGGGTGGTCGGGAAGGGTAAGGAAATGGTCACGGGGATACCCTGGTTAGGCTACATTCATCTGAGTCAAGGAATCGCTCTCCCCGAGTAATATGAACAGGAAAAACCTGTCCGTTTACCCGTTTAAGTCACGTTATCATTTAAAGCACTTGCTAAATATATATTTGTTGTCTAAGACCAAAGTTGGCATATTAATATGACAGGGGTCAGGGGAGGTATTAATAAATTAATAATGGATGAAAATTGTTCGTGATTAAGACCTCAGGGACCATTTCTGTAAGTTAATGCAACAGCACTGGCATCACCAATTGTATAAGTCTGCCAAAAGTGGTAAAAGCGGAAAACTGAGAAAAGGGAAGCGTGGGTTTTTCGACTTTGTCGGAAACCATCCCTTAACTTTCCTTCTCTCTACAAAATTTCAGCATCCTCGCAAAACACACACACACCACACTCTCTCTCTCTCTCTCTCTCACACACACACACACACACAGATACAGAGCTTGACCGGAATGGCTTGATCGTCACTCACAGTTAACGCCTGTAAGTTCGCTCAAACTGCTTTCATTGTTAATGCAATCATGCTTTTGATTGGTGTTTGTTTTGTTTATATATTGTGATTACAATTGATGAATATATATGTCGTTTATATACAATAGTGATCATAGTGTTTTTATAGATCTGTTCGTCACAGTGGCCGCGAAATTAATTTCACCAACTTCTGTTATTTAGTTCGAAGTGTTAATTTTGGCAAAATGAAGTCGTTAAGTTGCATGATCGATCAGCAGCCTACTCATGATGTTGCAGATGAGGGTAGGGTTTCATAGATGAGTAACTTTTCTGAAGAGTTAAGATCTTAATTAATTAGCTTGTAAGAATTGCGTTCGATCAGTTTAACCTACTTAATTTGGTCCTGTTAATACTTACTTTCTTCTTCTAGTCATAATCCACTTTCAGTTTTCTGTTTTCCTACCAATGAATTCAAGACCATTTACAAATTACAATGGTAAGTTCCACAGTATTGAACGGGGGAGAGATGACATTGTTGGAGTGTAATATATGTTTCTAGTCACATCTATATGTATTTTCATACTTACAAACACTTTAAACTTTGAATAATTGTATGTTAGTCATTTTATTTTATATCTATTTGAGTCTTTATAAGTGTAAAAGTAGATATCATAAGAACTTTTAAGTTTAACTATGCATATATTTTCCCATAATGTGATTGAACGGGTTTCAACTCCTTAAGTGGGTCACTTAACCATAAACTAAATTAAAAGTGGGCCACTTAACCATTAAATAACTTAAATAAAATATCTTATACTAATATAATTTTGATTTATATGTATTTCTAACATGACATATAACTATTAACTATTTAAGTAATAATAAAATGATGTAATATACGTTAATTTATAATCCTTAGGTATATTATTCTTAGGTTTTGTACTTTCTAATTTTTTATAGTTTAAGTTTCGTACTATTTGGTTAATGTGTTTTCTTTTAACTTTTAGCCAATATTGTTATTTATAAAATGATAAAAAGTTAACCTCTTATATCTATTACAATAAAAACTCAATGTAACAAGATATTAACTTTGATTGTTGTTGCTAATGAACTTTCCCTTAATATGCTCCATTAAATCATGTTAAAGCACATGATGCGTTGCACTATTATGTAGCTAAGGTTTGTATTAATAATTTGATTTGAGGTTTCATGTTTTTTAATTAATGAATTTTTAAGTTTTATATTATTATGGATTTCGTACTTAATTATTATTAAATTGTAACTATTAAACTTTAATTAATGTAATGTTATAATTTTATGCAATATTACTTTTTTTATGAAGTTAATAAACATATAAAATATGGTAAATGATTAAAAATAAGATGTTTATATACCATTAATTAGATTTAGGATTTAATTCACTAAAATATATATAACTTGTCACGTTTTGCTATTATGTGTATCAAACATTAAATTTGTCGCTATTGCTATTGAGTGTATTAAACATCCTATTGTATGTACTAAATTTATGAAATTAATTTTTTTTATGTAAGCAAGATACATACAATAGCAACAAATTACAAATTTTATACATACAATAGAACTTTAAGTTCGACATGCATAATAGCAAAATGTGAGAAGTTGGATACATTTTGTTGAATTAAACTCTTGATTTTATATTGTTTAATAGATTGTGATTTTTTAATAGGTAAGATTGTATAGAAAATGGAATGATGATATGAGTATATGACAATTCATTGAATTTGTAAGAATTCAATGCATTTGAGATGGTCTATGTATGACCTGAGTATTTGTGCAATATATGGTAAAATAAGTGGAAATGGTTTTCTAACAATGAAAAAAATATGAAAAGTTACATTGCATTCTGGTGTAAATGTGTAATTAACCCAACTAAGATTATTATGAGAACATCAGCAGTCCAACTCCTAAATGTCTGATTTTGCACTATTGCACACCCCATGTGAGCCAAATCTAATCATGTTGAAGCTTCGCAGAATACATGATGCCATTTTTTTTCTTTATCACATTAGAACATAGGACAGCAGAGTTACAAAACATTCAAATCCAAGTGCCAGAAGCCCAGAATTAAATCTGGCCGGGGCCTGAGTTTCACAAATGTAAACCTTATGTCCCAACACTTTGATTGTAGTATCCTGTTTCTCGTATTTCTGGATACTTCACATTGGTTAAAAATTTAAAAGGTACACTGGTTGTTTCCTATTGGGATCAATATGTACTGGTGGCAACCAATGAGCTGGACCATCTGCGTACCTTTTAGTACCATCTAGAGTTTCAATACCGGACCCCAGACGCTGTGAAAGTAGCATTCACTAGAATCAGCAAATGGTCCATCTGGATACTATTTTTAGATCCAATAAATGAAATCCTAACTTTCATGTATTACAGGTCTTAACACGCGTGGCTACATTTATTATGTATCAGGATCATGTGATATTAACAAAAACAAAGGTGATATATCCTCCTAGTCTGCTATATTTCCTCCTACTCACAAGATCAACACAAGTGTCAAAATCAATGGAGGAGGTAAAGAAAGAGAATTAGTGGATTCCACCTGTTATCTTGTGGTGAGTAGGAGAATGAAGTATGAAGAAATAGCAGGATGATATATCATTTTTCTAACAGAAATCTCCAATATTTACTGCCTGTAGATCTTTAAATTTCCATGCTATCTGTCATTGGCTGTGTAAAGGTCCCAAAATGGGCGGGTTGGGTAAACGGCAATTATTTTTTATCAGTTGAATAGTCTGTGTACTAAGTCAGGACTTTGGGTGGCTTTTTACCCCTTTGAGTATATGTTTCCACTATATTTCTCCTTTTATCTGATATTTAATTGATCCTCTGATATAAAAAGAAAAAGGAATTATCTAAATAGACCCATGTAAATGGTTCAATTTTGCCACATCTACTGCTGCCTAAATGTTATTGTTTCTTATTAACATTCTTAAGTCATTGGATGGATCTGAACATTATTCATTAATTTTATTTCTTTTCAAGGCCTTCACACTGCTTGTTACCTGCCATGGAAGATACTCAGTCAGTTGCTATGCTCTTAGAATCAACCACCTCTAAAATCCAACAACTTCAGAAAGCATTTGCTGAGCTAGAAAGTCACCAAGCTGTAACCTTTAACCTGAAATGGAAACAAATTGAGGACCATTTTCATGGGCTTGAGAAGTCCCTAAAGAGGCGATTTAATTTTCTTGAAGACCAAGAAAACGAGTTTAAAAGGAAAACAGTTCAATCGCAACAAGTTCTGGAGAAACGTCAGGCCGATGTTTTGGTTAAGGAAGAAGCTTCATTGGAGATGCTTCAAGAGAAAAGAGATGCTGCAGTCACTGCTATCAGTTATGCCTTAGGCAAACATAGAAATAAACACACAAAACCTGATGTTATGGTGCCCGAAAGCAACATTAATGATATTCAAAATTTAACTGAAAATGATGTGAAGGTGTTGTCTAATCCACAACTTATAAATCTTTGCAAGGAGATGGATTCTAGAGGGCTTCACAAATTCATATCAGATAACCGTAAGAATCTTGCTTCTATAAAAGAGGAAGTTCCAATTGCATTAAGGGCTGCAGTTGATCCTGGTGGCTTGGTCTTAGATTCACTCGCTGGATTCTACAACTCAGAAGTGAAAAAAGATTCGAATATTTTAGGTGTGAGACGCACGTGTATCATGTTGATGGAGTGTCTTAGCATCATGCTAACAACTCTGCATGCAAACACTGCGTGTAAGGTAATATCTAATGATACCAGAACACGAGCAAAGGTTATTGCTGAAGATTGGAAGCCCAAAATTAATGATCTTGATGTGGATGCCTGTAATGGGAACTCCTTGGAAGCTCATGCTTTCTTACAACTTGTTGCCACATTTGGTATTGGCTCTGATTTTGCTCAGGAAGATTTATCCAAGTTGGTACCGATGGTATGTCGTCGTCGCCAGATGGCCAATCTTTGTCGCTTCCTTGGGCTGTCCAAGAAGATGCCAGGTTGGTAATTTCCGGGTTTTGTTTATGTTGTTAATCAGTATTTGGTTTTTATCACTTCTCTTCAATGATGGTCAGGCAGGTTGGGCAAAGAGTTAGTATGGATTCCTGTGAAAATGGTATACTTATCCATATGGGTAAAAAAACGGCCATGTTTTCACCCTCGAACAGTCTCTTATCTGTTATCTTTTTTATAATAACAATAATTAATGTATCAAAATGGACCAAATGGTAAGTTGGTAACTATAATTATACTATCAAAGTACTAGTATAAATAAATTAATTAAAGCTATTTAAGATGTTTGAAGATTATGGATACATCTTGGGTGAGTTTCAGCAAGTTCCATGCACTTCATTCTTAGTCAAGTTTTGAAATTTGACCTGGTAAACATAAAATAACCATATCAACAATTTGTTAGCATAGGGTCGAAATTGCCACCTCTGTTGCTATAGTTTTAATACTCTACAAGTCTACATATTTGACAATTTTTAATTTCATGAAAATAGAAAATACAATCAAGTTTGTCTAATTGTCCATACATGTTGTCAGAAGGAGTGAAGTAGTAGGCTCAAAAATTTTCTTTTGGTTTTCTCAGGTGTTATTGAGATGTTGGTCAATAGTGGAAGGCATATTGATGCTGTTAACCTAGCATTTGCATTCGAGCTTACAGAGCAGTTTTCTCCTGTTTCACTGTTGAAATCTTACTTGACTGACGCAAGACGGCATTGTTCTCCCCCTACACAGGTATATCCCTGTTGTAGACATATCAATCGCGTGTGGAGGTTCCATGATGGGCTGGGTAACATGTCTTAAAACAGTGTTATTTTTTTGTTACGGGTTGGGTTGGGTTGACCTGATTCAATTTCTGTTCATATGTCATAAACAACTCATGCACTAAATATGATTAAAGAAGTAACAGAAGTGCATATTCCAACAATAGTCTAGTTTTCTACCAAAATGGTTTGAGGTCAAATACATTGAAGAAACAGTTAAGCGTCTTTTGACCCGTTTTACCTTATATTTGATCTGACCCGTTTTACCTTATATTTGATCTGACCCGTTTGACCCATTACAAAGTTGTATATATAGCTTAACTCAAAGTTGAAATGAGTACCTCAGTTGTATGCTATCTGCTGTAAAACGTTCATGGGATTTAAATGTTAAAATTTTCGTGTTTGCAGAATGATGCAAATGAAAGAGAAATGACCGCGATGAAGGGTGTCATCAAATGCATTGAAGATCACAAGCTCCAAGATCATTTCCCTGTTGACCCTCTACAAAGACGTGTTCTTCACCTGGAAAAGGCCAAGGCAGACAAGAAGCGCGCCACAGAAGTTTCAAAACCCCAACACAAAAGACCTCGTGCCAATGGTGTAGCAGGATACGGGCCCCATAACACTCACATTGCTGCTGCTGACATGTATGACAACAGATCCTACGCTTACCCAAGAATGACGGAGAGGTATCCACCACCAACTCAGTACATGTATGACAACCCACCCTACGGTTACCCTTGTCCACCTGACAACCAAATCTCACCATTTATGGGTGTTGCTACATACATGGCTCCTAACCCTGGTAACTATTTTGGAAAATGGTTACCAGTATCAGGCCGCTTATATCCATTAAGTTTATAGGTGTGGCAAGAATCTTTGATTATGATCATCTTTAACTTGTAGGTGTTAAGTTATGAAGAATTTAACAAGGAAAAAATGTTTGTTAGGTATATTGATTTCTAAATTTGGTTGTATAAGTTGACTATGTAATCATCTAATGTATGCTCAATTTCCCTTAATTTGTCAACATGCATTTATATTTTATGACAAACTTACACACACCCACTAAACATATTCATAAACCTACTCAATTGTTCACAGCAAGGCTTGAACCGCTATCTCTAATGAGGGGGCACTACTTCACAACCTCCAAATACCGCTGGGCTACAAACCCTGTGTTAACATACATTTATATGATATAGACTCACTCTGTTTGACTTTAAAGTTAATATAAATGTAAAATGAGGGAGAAATATAAGAATATCAAGTTATTAAAGTGAATTTTTTTATCAAATCCAACCTAGAGTGTCAAAAGAAGATCGAGTTATTGAAAGCACGAACAATGTTTTAAGGAAAAACCGAAAAAATATAAACGTCATTAATTTGTCGTGTTCTTTTAATTAATTACAATGTTTTTTTTAATTTTTGTTTTATGTTTATTTTATTTCAGTGTAATAAAAATAAGAAGAAAAATACAAGTCTTATAATAACAGTTTATAGTTACGGTAGTTGATAATCCTCCCGCTCGCATCTTATCATCTCTAAATTTCACTTCAATCTCTCTACATTTCGCTTTGCTATTTCTTCTGCTTCACTCCCTCCCTCTCTCTCTCTCTCTCTCTCTCTCTCTCTCATGGAGTCTCTCTCCACTGGCATCTCATCTTCCCCAACTTTTCCAAAGAACCCTAAAATCCATAAAATCAAAACCCCCAAATCCATTTTCCTTTTCACTAATTGCAAGTTAACCCACAATTCCATCCGAATCCTTTCTCATTTCACCAACAAAAAGCCCCACTCAACAAACACACCCCTCAAGACCAATCTCCAATCTCTCAAAACACATTCCTTATCTTTCCTTTTTGTAGGTTTCCCGTTTCCCCTCTCTTCATTAGCTTCCGAAGAACTGCCCACCGACCAATCGTCTAGCAAAATCAACCTAGAAGCGATTGTGGTTTCAATCGATGATTTTTTCAACAGATATCCGTTTTTTGTTGCTGGGGTTGTTTTCATTTGGTTGTTTGTAATCCCTGTCACTCAAGAATACTTGCGAAAGTATAAGTTCATTTCCGCCATTGATGCTTTCAAGAAGCTTAAACAGGACCCAAATGCTCAGCTTCTAGATATCAGGGATAAAAGGACCCTGCGGATTCTGAATTCTCCCAATTTAAAGATCTTGAATAAGAATGCCGTGCAGGTCGAATTTCGTGACGGGGATGATGAGGGTTTTGTGAAGAAAGTGATGGAGAATTTCAAGGATCCTGCAAATACCACACTATGCATTCTTGACAAGTGAGTTTTCACAATATACAGTAGACTTTAATTACAAGAAAAATGGTTAATTTTTGTAATAAATCCTAGCAATATGAGAAATACCATGAAAGTTAGAAGAAAGTTTTGTACTTTTTTATTCATCTTTGAGTAAGGATATATTGGATTGTGTTATTTATCCATGGAGCTTATAGCTTCACTTAGAAAGGGCAAGACTGGTATATTCCAAGTCTTTATGAATATTATTTCTACCGCTGCACATCATCGCAGATTTCTTTACACTAGAAATGTGTGGTTTGCCCTTTGCTTGCACTTTATCTTCAGATGTGCCCTGAGAAGTTTGTTCTGCTTCTGATTCGTTTCTTTTGTTTGTAAGGTAGTTTTGATGGTGAGTCCATGAAGGTAGCTGAGTTATTGTTCAACAATGGGTTTAAAGAAGCTTATGCTATCAGAGGCGGGGTTAGAGGCGGCAATGGGTGGCTGGTAACATTTACTTCAAATCTTCATCATATAGTTTCTGTCACATACTACGGTTATGAAATAATTTGTTGTGATTTGAAACCAATATGAATTCATGATTATTCTTTATGCAATAGTATTGGTTCCTAGATAGATTTGGATGTTAGTGAACCTAGAAAATTTATGAGAGAAAATGAATTAGGGGTGTTCGGATATACTTTCTGAAAGTGATGATTGCAACTTGAAGAAATAGAATCATATATTAGGATAATTGAAGCTACGGATGCATTATGTATGTCAATAATCAGTTTTCTTACAACGTCTTACTTGCTTATTTAAATCCAACTTCTTTTATTCATAAGAATCTGAACACTGCAAATTTGGATCATAGTCACTTTTACCCAAACAATGGAAACTGGTAATCAGTTTAAACTTATGTCCAAATAGCCCCTTCTAGATATCTAGTCCTGGTTTAGCAATTTTATTTGATAATTTTCAGTTTAGAGGTTCCATTAAAATTGCATATATGCAGCATATAAAGCTAAATTCACCTTGTTTGTCGCCATTCAAAAAAATTTACCTAGTTTGTTGATTGTCATGTTTACCAAGCCGTGACATACACATGTTCTTAATTAATATCCACTAAGATTCATTTTTTTATCATTTTATAAGATTTCTTAGACGTGTGCCTTAATTCGAACTATAGATGTCAGAAGTCTGCAATTTTTATTTGGAGGTATCCTATGGAAATGATGTTTCGTTCGGTGTTACTTTCATATGTAAAATCACCTACTTACCCATAGTCATCATCTGAAGGACATAATTATATCTATTGGGTCCATTAAATTTCCCTATTAGGGTGTATTTTCTGTAACATAACATTGTAGTTGATAATCAAACACTGTCCTTAAACTATGTGTGAGTTAATTGCTGTAATGTTTTCTAGTTATGTGCTTATGATGGATGACGTTATCCAACTTGATGGCATTTGCTGCATATTACAGAAGCTACCAACTTAGGAAGCTTCACCATATTATATAAAAGTTACCAACTTTTTTTTATTAAGAAAAGCTTAACTGAAGACTACCAACGTTGGTGGTCTTCATATTTCTAGCAAAAACTCAGCCAAGTTGGTTGCACATTCTTACAACTATTAGCTTTCCTAGAAGTGGCAATTTCGATCCATTTACTTATAAATGAGTTGATTTAGATTATGGTATTATCTCTAACCAGGAAATGAAATGTAACTAAAAACGTAAGGGGTTGAAAATCATCCAAAGTGTATTTTTATACATGAAAACTCCTAAATCATTTTATTCATAAGTTCAGATTTTTATTCAAATAGTATAATATTTGTGAATTGTGATCATATTTGGCACACTAGTTAGTTAAAAGAAAGTTAAAATTTTTGACACAGAGTGTTGCGGGTCAACCTGACCCACCCTCATAATTGACACGCTATTTATTTAGGAAATGTGGCCGTAACCCACCTTGCTGACCTGCCCAGCTTTTGACATCTGGTTTTCAACATTGCATCTCAAGTCTCAACATGCAAAAGTCGTTGACTTTGCATAATTAGCTACCAATTGGCACAAAACTTATCTTTTTATTTTCGTATTTTTCTGACACATCATAGTATATGGTTCACAGGAAATACAAGAAACGCTTCTCCCACCATCCGTGCACATTTACCTAAAAACGAAATCGGAAAAGTCAATAGAAGCAAACAACAATGGAGCAATGGAACAACAAAGTGAAGTCAAAAGCCAGTCAGCTTCTGCGGCCGAAATCAAAGATACAAACAATGGGTATGTTAAGACATCTATGGAACCAAGAAGAAGATCATCCTCCCCATACCCAATGGTAAGATCTAGCGGTGGTAAAATGGGTAACCGGGCAAAACGGGTAATTTTTGGTACACGCGTGGGTTCATCTGAAATCTGAAACAGTTTTTGTCCAGACTAGTGGGTAAAATTTGGTTATGATTTTATTATTTAAATAATAATCGTTTTTTTTTAAGAGAATGGTTTAGGAGGTTTTATGCATTAAAAATACACTTCACGGGACTTTCAACCCATTTAATATGTTCAATTCGTTTAAAAGTTTTCTTTTAAACTATATTTTTAAATTACCTATTTGACCCAGATGGTCCTGTTCATAAATTAACATGTCAAAATTTGCATCTTAATCTTTTGTCAACTACATGACAGAACATGAAGGAAACTAATATTGGTAAAAACTTGAATGCAGTATCCCGATTTGAAACCACCATCTTCTCCAACCCCATCAAAGCCTCAATAGCGAAGGTGACTCTTGCATGCACAGACTCATTTTGTACTCGCCGAGTCAGCGTAATATGTTTCTTTTTGTTTTATATACTGGTCCGGTTAATTAGGAGTAAACACGGGCGATTTATGTAAAAACTTGCTTCGAAATCTAATAGAATGAGGATAATTGTTGTTTTATGCAGCAGGTTTGTCCTTTGGACCTCTTAATCGGTGGGTTTTGATACAGGAAAAATACACAAGTTCGGACCTGAAACGGATTATATGTTCAATGGACTAGTTTAAACCCGTTTAGGCGTTGAAGGTAAAAGGATGTGTGCTACAGAACCTAAATTAGGTGCTGCCACACTCACATACCTGTTTGATGAAGCATAATTTTGTCACTCCAGTATTTTATTCATTAAAGAGGTATATGAGTTTAGGTGCTGCTACTACATAATAGCATAATCTCATCAAGTTAAGTTGTATGGTGGTTTGTAAGACTACAAGAAAAAAGAAAAGAAGCCAAACCTAAATAATCAGCATGTGTAGCTTCTAAATTTATTTATTTTTAACTGAAGATGGTACTTACTTTTGTTGCTTTACTTATCCTCTGTTACATGAAATTAAATTAGCTTCTTTTAAATCCTCCATTTGAGGGAAAATTTAATTATTTCCCTTTCCCCACCTCTTAAACATTGACCAGACTTGATAACCTTCATTAAATCCAACTCTTGCGTTTATTAGTCTAAAATGACTTCATCTCGACATTTGTCATGCTTAATCGGTGCATGTGAGAAGGAAGCCATCGTTCGAACATCATGGACCATTTTGAATCCCGGATGTCGATCTAAGTTCGACTTTTTGTACTAAAAGGATAACTAGACAAGGATGTGAATAGGTTATCTTGAACACAAATCGGTTAAGGGAAGAGTGCAATCTACTCCTTGGTCTTCCGCCAAAGAGTTTGTTCTATTATAAATCTTCTTACCGGTAAGGTAATGATCATCTTCGTACAATCTTTCGATTAGATGAACATAGTCAACAAGAGATCAAACCTACTTCTCTTTTAATTTTAAAGCGATAGATATAAACCACACTTGTTCTTATATAGTAGATTGATTGATTGTAGAACTTGCACCCTTGCTCAATTGGCTTTCAAGTATCAAGAGCATGGAATTTTCGAATCAAAATCCTGCTGCTAATAATTATCGAAATGAATGAAATTTGACACTAAAATTTCAATATTCACACGGTCACATAAGGTTCGAATATTTCCTTAGATGAAGGTTTAAATGAGAATGATAAATTAAATGAGAATAAAAGATTCAATATCAGTCGTTCATTTTGTAAGTGGAATTCATAGATGGAGAGTGTGAGGGATAGAGTATGGCAGGGTGCATGTGATAAATTCATGGGTGGGTAATGACATTGAAGGAAGGGGAATTGGACGAGTGAGATTGAGTCTCCCATTCTTATATAATTTAAGATTCTCATATGAGCCTCCTACTATTTAATAATTACAACAAAATATGTTGTCGGCTCATTAGATGTGTTGACTCACCAATGTGCCCTTGATTAGTCGGATATTATTCCATGAATATTGAGGTCTAGGAACACTTTGACTTGTGACACCTAATTTTTATAACACTTCAACATAATAAAAATTCAAAATTAGTTATGCTATAAATTGTGTTTGAATTTATGATTTAAAAGAGTTTTGTTAGTTATATGATCTTCATTTTTTAAATGTTTTATTTGCTAAATTGAATAATTAGCCGATTTCTTTCTTTTTTGAAATATATGAATTGCAGGCCAAGTTTCACAAAACTGGGTCCACAGGGGGTCGAACTTAATACGAATTAAAGCAACACGAACCAAATCCGACATAAAATTAAATTGGTTTGACATGAAAATGGGTCAATCCAAAAACAAAGCAGCACAATACATATATTTGCATCTCAACCAAATTCCGAAATCATCACCCATACTTTTATGTGGGTTTGTTATTTTTAAATTTGGGTAAAGGATTTCATACGACTTAAATTACTAAATAGTTAAATGATATAAATATATTTTATTTAAATAGTTTATGAACATAGCTGCATTTAAGTCAAATGTTGCCAGCTACATATATCATGTAGCTTAAATCTACAAAAGGAAAAAAAAAGGATAAAAATTCATGAAGTCCTTAGCTCATAGGAGTTGATTTATATACAACAAATTTTTGTTATACACAAAAAATTAATAATTGTTATAAACATTATGCCTTTTATTATAAGGAAGCTGATTCGTATACAACATGTTATAGTCATATACAACAAGGTATGAACAGTTAATACATATAGTACAAGTTGATAATGCATAAACTTTTATTGTGTAAGGATGATCTCACTTTAACAATAGTAAGATTAACGGGGAAAAATCATAATTGATTAATTGCTATATATCATTTATCGTGTAAAAACATCTCCATTGGCTCATCCTTTGCTTCTCTCAAGCCTCTACTCATTTGTTCGTTGTATCTGAGATTTCTGGTTTGCTCTCTCTTGAATTGTCGATGTTCATATAGTCCATTGTCCTAGGGTTCGAGCCAGTGATTTTCCCTGCAAAACTAGGGCAAGTTGAATTTTGATTGTATTTGTGCTACAACACCGCGTATTATCAATGGACTGTGTTGCTTAATGTCTTTTCCGTTTTGATACGTTTTCTGTAGATAGTATCAAGTATCAACCACGATTTCTTCAATCTCAAATGATTTCCGACCAGACAACTAGCCATGGAAGCCTCTCATCAAGCGAGTTTCAAATCGCTGCTAATGCTTTTGCTGAGACGTGGAAGAAGTTCGATTCTGAACTTTCCGAGTGGTTGTGGATTGATTGCTCACACGGATTAGGGTTTGCAGGTCATGGAGCTAGTTCTGGATATTTATCACTGCAGAATGTGCTCTTTCATCGATCTCTCAAAGTATGACTTAAAAACTATTTCACAATTTGAAAAATTGGCATACGATCATCCTTTAATGTCTCATTTTTTATGCAGGAATATCACGATGAAGGTAGTTCCAGTAATAATGAAGAATCTTTTGACAATGCCACTTTGGTATGCATTTTGGCCCCTGTTCAGTTTTTTTTTTCTTTTGTATGTTTTTGGCTTCAGTGAAGTGTTTGATTCTTTTACAATATTATCAAAAGCTAGTAACCTTGTTGATGGAAATTAAAGGCATCAACTATGATGAAGATCAAACATTTTATTACAACTTGAAAATGTGCAGAGCACCAGTGATGATGCTGATGGATGCGAGTATGATTTCCATGTAGTATACAGCTCTTCATACAGGGTTCCAGTGCTATACTTTCGTGCACACAGTAGTGGTAAGTTGATTCTCATCTGTATGTAACTTGCCTGCCCTTCATCAAGTCGTCTGGTCGGGTTCTATAATTTGCTTCCTAATTTTTGAAAGCTTGTTTAATCTTTTTGCATGATCTGTAAGATACTTCGTCTTATGGGTATCAAAAATTGATGTTTGTCAAGTGTGTAGATGGACAACCATTGAACCTAGATGAAATTGAGAAGAACCTACCAACCAGATCAGCAAAGGTGTTGATAGAATCAAAATGGACCTTCATAACTCAAGAAGTAGGTTCTTGTTTTCATCAAATCTTTGTAATGATTTTCTAGTTAATACTTACGAGGCAGAATCAAACATATTTGCTTAAGAATTAAAAAAAACAACATGAGTAATTAGTTTGTTAATGCCTTTGTTTTCTGAAACTGTAGGATCACCCGTACCTGAATAGACCATGGTACATGTTACATCCATGTGGGACGAGCGAGTGGATGAAGCTACTTCTTTCTGATGATAAATTGATGACTAGAAGAATTGAGCAATACTTGGTATCGTGGTTTTCAGTCGTTGGGCAAGTGTTTGGCCTAAAATTGCCATTTGAAATGCTGAAAACCATCACTTAAACATTTTCATGCTGTCAATGGCAAACTCTTAATGATTGAAGAAGTTACTAAGCAAAAGTTACATCTGGGAAAAACCAGTGGTAAAATCTACAAACACTTGTGATTGTGCTGTAATTGGTCCTCTTATGATAACATACAATTATAATAAATCTACTCTATTAATGTCTGGTGAATCTACACATTTCTTGGTTGTTCTGTTAAAACAAGCCAAGAATTCTATGTTTCCTTCTGCACCCTTTAAAGGAGATTCTATCCAGCCATTGCATTGGAAGCCAAGATCTTCTATACCCTTGATAATCTTCTCACGCACCTATGATAATTGATTTAGTCAAGACTACCCGATGTTTATGAAGAGGTCAGACATATAATTATGATATAATAAGACCAAGGGTTTGGAACAATTACTACAAGAATAGAACTCTGTCATTTGGCAACAGAAAAGTCTAACTTACTACATACCTCTTGATGAACAGCAGGATCTCTCACAATTCCACCTCCTCCAACCTGTTCAGACATGAAGTTGGTAAACTGAGCATGCTAGAAACCAGGGAAAATGGGTTCTGGAAAAGTGGGTGCGGGTCATGCAGATTGAGATAACCCATATATACTTTTCCTTATTCACTTTGTTGAAATTTGTAAAATTTAGTTAAATGTGATTAGAAAACTGTATTAACAATTATCTAAACCTTTTGTAATAAAGAGTTTATAAGATATTATGCATTTACATACACTTTGGATGATCTTCAAATTGTTTGACCCATTAGACCCTTTTATTTTCTAATTAAACCCGAACCATTGCATAGGTAAATGGGAACTTTAAAAAATGAACATTGTTCTAATAGAATGAGAGGACTTCTATTAAAGGACCCAACAAAGCAGAGACGAGAAAATGAAACAAATTCAGACGCTGGGAGTTTTCTTACTTGTGATCTAAGAGCCTCAAATTGAGGTTTAATAAGTGTAATCAATGTAGCATCTTGTTTCATGAGATTAATAACAGCGGGCATGACCTACAAATAAAGAAGAAAGGGGACGAAACAAATATTAAGGAGGGCTATCATGCATAAACTATTGAAATGCGACAATAAAAGTGATTTGTGTAGAGGTTACAAGATGGGTAGGTTGGATAACAAGTCAAATTGGATTGTGTTAGTGATTGATAAACAACTCAAGTAATTGGTGTGCTATATTTGACAACAGAAAGTAAAAAACAATAGCATATAAATAACCTAAATCTTTGACACAATGATTGAGCAAGTTATATGCTTTAAAAAGAAACTTTGGGGTAACTTTCTACCTATTTGATTCATTTTCTTAGCATTTTTTTCCTTGAATTGACTTGTATGACGTAAAACACAACCCAAATAGACCCACTTATAAGCAAATGGGTCAAAATTGCGACATGTACGTATCAGATAAATGCTCACCAATAGTATTGAAATGAACGAAAGATCCAAAGTCACCAAGTCAACTTTCTGAGGAAGTTCAGAAAGATATCTCAAGTTTGTCCTCTCAATAACAGATACACGTTCATCTCGGCGGATTTTATCTGCCACCTGTGTATAAATTAGCATTAAGGTAAACCCATGAAGTTTCTTATACTACTCATATTATTTGTATTATTAATGTGAAATTACCTGTCCATAACCTACATCAACACCATAAACAAAAGAAGCTCCATGCTGAAGCAAGCAATCGGTAAACCCTCCGGTAGACAGCCCTGCATCAAGAGCCACTTTTCCAGTAACATCAACGCCTAATTGTTCAATGGCAGCTTCTAGCTTATGTCCTGCTCTAAAGTAAATGTCAAGTTAACGAACAATGAAACTGAAAGTAAACCTAGATTTTAAATAAATATAGAAGGTGCAAGCAGCGAGGAAGTTAACGAGTGAACATCTTTCCGAACAAGGGAGACTGATCATCCGTTACTGGGAGAGTTTTCACCTACACACATATTTCGGTATTTCTGCCTTGATCTCCACAATGGCTTTGTGAGAGACTGGGTGTCCAGCTTTAGTAACAACCTTCCCGTCAACAATTACCTTACCTGAAGTACATATTTATACATGCACACACACATGAATAATAGTCCATTTGAGTAGGATATGGCAATTTTGACCCAAACGGTCTATTCAGGTTATGTTTTACCTCTAATGGGCAGAACATAAAGTAGCTAGAAAAGAAACGGGTCAACTAATGCATAAAACACTTTTAAATTCTTTTAGTAAAAACAAAATTGAGTAATATAAAAGTATATTACTTTTGTAATCGTATTTGAAATACCAAAAATGTCAATTTTTGGACAAAAAAGTGTTTTGGGTCAACTAACACGTCCTTTACCAAGAATTACTTGATTTGACCCATTACCACCAGCCGAGTCTGCCACCTATAGTTTTGTGGAACTAGTCCATTGAAGGATAAAAAACCTTGTAGGATCCATGATTGAATGTAGTTTCGACTGTATTGCTGATACTTCTCAAGACATACTTCATCCAGTCTCTTCTTCCTATGGACATAAAAATGAGAAAAAAGGTGTGAAATAACAGAAGTCATCTCACATAAACTCAAAATAGAGAACTCTAGAAATCAAGATAAAAATGAAATGCAGTTGTAAGGAATGCATGGAGATATCACCCAGCTGCATTGAAATTACAATCAAGAAAGATACAACTAAGAAATTAAGATTGAATGCACTCATCAAATCTACCCACCAAAAGCTCTCTTAAAAAACTCAAGACCCCAGAGGCCCAGATCCAAGAATCGCCGGGAAACTATTCTAAAAGGGTGAAACATGTCACCTTTGAGTCTCAATTAGTTATGGTCCCCGACAGTATTATAAAATTTAGTTAAATAATAAGCAAAAGGCTCACAATCATACACAAACATTGAACATGCAGAATTCTATACGGTTCACCTAATATGACTACATGAAATGATGAGCTTTTGGATTAAAATGTACAAGCAGAGAAACAGATGATTTCAACCTTGAAGCATACGAAGTATGAATACACAACAATTAGTCGTGACACATAACAAAAAGTTCCATTTGGATATTTATGCCCCAAACTACATGGATGAGGAAATTACTTGACAACTAGACGAAGGTTATAAGGTTGAAATTGTTGTGGATAGCCAAAAAACTGTTGGCACTTGGCACAAATCTTATCCCTTTATATATAGGGAGTACCACAGGCTATATCCTAAACTCATGTGTGTGTGTGTGTGTGTGTGTGTGAGAGAGAGAGAGAGAGAGAGAGAGAGAGAGAGAGAGAGACTGTGTTGCTTACTTCTTTGCTGGTACAACTTTTTCTGATTTTAGAGTGGCGAAGCTTCTAATTTGACAGTTTTTATAAGTCTTGGACCATCTCACTGCATTGAAATGCAGAACTAGTCAGAAATAATCCCGTAGAAGTTTAAGCATAAATAGCTGATCATTTTCACTAAACATAATCCTTTTTTTTATTCTAGATATCATTCAACAGCAGAATCATATACATGAAGCATGGTGTATTTAGGAACTTCAATTGCACACCTAGGAATTAAATGATAGAAAAACCAGCTGAAAATATGAGCTAAAAGAACTAGGATTCCAATTTCATGCCCTAAATACTAACCCAAATGTGTAATATCAATAGAGTTTTCTGCAACAGGAACTCATACATTACTAAAAACAATTAAAGCTTCTAGTCATGTCTTCACTTGGAATTAACAAAACTACAGCCTACAGATGGAGAGTATGGCATCGATCCAGAGTTCCAAACTTGGGGAATTAGTACTTCCACTGACACAAAACAGGGCGTTTGAAAATCTAAATTTGTTTAGACAGAAAGTAGGGATTAAAGCAGAATTACCAGGCTGGTGAAAGAGGCAACTATGTTGGGATAAGAAGACTCCATTGCTGGAACTCAGCCTCCCGCAACGGCGAAATAAAGGCAGTTTCGACAATGGCAGCGCCATTGATACGCCGGAGTGTTTATGATATGAGACTGATATGATTATGAGGTAAGCATAAGCCACCGCCCACCAAATATGAAATGGGCTGCAATTCGGCCCAGTGTTTAAATAATTGGGCCTATGAATTGGTGTCAACTGTCAAGTTTGATGAGACCAATTTGAAATTTAATATATATATTATTGACAGAACACTGAGAAACTGTTACGCTGTCAACAAAATAACACGTCAATGATGATATGGAAATGTGACATGGACATATATTGAAATATGATTGGTAGTACGTGGGCATAAAGTAAAAAAACCGTCGAGGACTTAACTTCAATTTTAAATTAGATTGAGAGGGGGGTAAATGAAAATTTGATGGTGATTTATAAAAAATTAGAGGGGGTTTTATACAAAGTTATATATTAATGTAATTAATTATAGGTTGTTTATAAATAATGTTTAATAACTTGTGATATATTTTGTTTCAAGAAAAAATAATTACATATTTGCGATCGTTTCATTTTTTTCTACGTTTTCGTATAAATTTTATCGTATTATGATATTTTTTTAAAAATCAGTATATTCTTAACTTTTGTTATCCATCAATAGCATTGAATTATGTCCAGGTGGACCACCATTAATGCATCATTAATGAGACGTCATTTTTGTTAGCCGTTGATCTAATTAAATCAATGGTCAAGATTGTTGTTCGCGTTACTCGCAATAAAAAACGATTCTCATATATATATATATATATATATATATATATATATATATATATATATATATATATAAAAGGACATTTTAAAATAACAAAAATTCTCTACCCTAATATTTCCAATTCACGCGTTCTAACGTGATAAGGGTGATTTTTTATTTTTCCATTACATAAATATTACTTTTATTAACAGTAAACACGTTAGTATTACACTAAAAACTTTTAGATTTAAAATATAATTTATATTTTTTAAAAGAGTATGTATAAAAAGTATTGATACAAAAATTTATTTACGTACCCGAGCAACGCACGGGTATAACACTAGTTTTAAGGGGTGGTGAAGTTTTTATTTTTGGTGATAGAGGTCTAGTTTTAAGCACCATGGTTTGAACTTTGAACACAACCTTGTTACAGGAAGTGTGGCATGTATAGGCATCACCAATCGACCTGTTACCAATTGCTCGACCTTGGCCCCCTATTTGGCTTGGGTACCTTGAATCTACTTTTTGGCATGGTCCATAAGACCAAATCCTGGCATATTTTCGCCATAGCATTCAACATTCTTTTTGCGTGTTATAGACATTCTCATCAATAAAATTTCTTCGTATTATTTAGGTTTTTTACTCTAGTTCGAGTGTTCCAGAATCTCAAGCTTGACTAGAGATGCACATCATCGGATTTTAATCCGATCCGGATCGGATAAAATCTGGACCGGATTTTTTCGGTTTTTTTGGGACCGGATTTTCAGATTGTAACCGGATTTTCTCGGACAAAGGTGTAACCGGTTTCGTACTGATTAAAACCGGATTTTCTCGGACAAAAGTGTAACCGGTTTTGAATCGGATTAAAACCGGATCGGATCGGATAAAACCGGTTAAATCCGCTCCGGTTTTATAAAAAAGCGGTTCGGATAGTTTTTGCACAAAATCGGATATTCGGATTTTTGGATTTTTTGTGCACCTCTAGAGGTTTATTCCTAACGATATCCACAATGTAAAATGCGATTATTGTTATCACTAACTGGCACATCAGTTTTATTAATTCATTTCTAACCACCCGGCAGTGAGGTAGCATTGTTAGGATCAAGACACCTAAAACCAGCGTTAGAATAATGCGGAAACAGAAAATAAACGAACACGAGATATAACGTAGTTCGGTCCAAACACGACCTACGTCCACGGGCAGGAACATAGACTTCTTTATTATGACTCGAGAGATATTTCAGATATACACATGACTTAACCCTTAGCCTTGGTATTTATAGACAACAAACTAGAAACTAATTCCTACTAACCATCTCGGACGTACAAGATAACTAAAGTTTGAATACAAGATAAGCTTTAAAAAAACACCATTCTCGGCCGTACGTATCTCAAACTAATCCATATCTTGAATTCAAAAACTATCGCCTTTATCAAAACTTAATTCAATCCCTTGCAAAGAATTAATCCATCCATGCATAATATAATTCCATGCATATTAATCCATGCAAATATTTGAATTAATAAAACCCGGCAATTTACGTTCACGTCGAACTTCCGATTAATTCTAGTTTCAAATACCGTTCCGCTAATCA
This sequence comes from Pulicaria dysenterica, assembly GCA_947179395.2. Taxonomy (NCBI): domain Eukaryota; kingdom Viridiplantae; phylum Streptophyta; class Magnoliopsida; order Asterales; family Asteraceae; genus Pulicaria; species Pulicaria dysenterica. Next base: position 75,042,195 of record OX359292.1, on the reverse strand, counting down.
AGTCACACCTAACAATCATAACTACCATTACTAGACCCACATAAAGACAATTATTTTAAATTCTATTATTCTATTAGTTAAAAAAATTAAGATAATATGTAACGAGCACCTTGTCTTGTTACCTAGAACACAAGCCACATGATAAGGCTGAGTGTTATACCACGGGAGTGGGCTCGGGAGTTCGATCGGGGCTTTCGGCTCTTTCGGGAACACCATTTCCGGGTGTTCGGTTTCTGCTTCGGGACTTGGCTCTCGGTTTCTTTTACCCGAACGAAATCACCCCCTCACCCACCCCCACCCCCCTCCAACGGTAACTTTTATAGCCGTTTTTTTTAATCCATATACACACACTATATATAATTTTTAAATTTTTAGTATTTTATTTGTAATTTTCGGAATTTTAGTTATTAATGGATTTTATTTTTAAATTTCGAAATAGTAGTTTTAATTAATTTATATTTTTCGTTATTAAATAAAATGTTATTTAGTTAAATAATTAATTGTTAAATTAAAAATAAAATTAAAAAAGGAAAAGGAAAAGGAAAGGAGAAAGATGAAAGATGGGTATAACGCTAGTTGTGGGTAAGGAAAGGGGAAGGGAAAGAAAGCTGATATGGCGCTGATGTGGCTGTGGGTAATGAAAGATGAAAGATAGGTATAACACATAGCCTAACAAGCAAGTCACGAGGCTGCGCGGTAGACATGACGAGTCTGAGTCTTTGTTTTTTGTCGTGAAAATGGACAACGAGCACCCATTATGGATGCTTTAAGGAGGTTCATTGATTCACAATCTATGTATTAAATTTGTTTTATATGCAAAACTAAATATATGTAAAAACCAGTAAGTTTTGTTTTTAAAATGTCACTAATAATATTTTTATAAGTTTGTTTCTAAAAAGATATGTTACGAATAATTACATTTTTATCATAATCTCAGGAAAAGTCGATACTACTGATCTATTCTTTTTATATATGTTTACATAATAACCACCAAACTTTATTAAAACTTCAACACAAGGTAGCCAAGATGGTAAACAATTGTCATCCATAGACAACATTATCCATCCAATCAAATGATATGGGATAAGGGTGGCAAGCCATCCAAATACTCATCATCCAATAAGGACCACCCATGTGTAAAACAATCATCTTTGAAGGACAACCCACATATTTTGTGAACAAAATGGCCCTGATAAGTTATTCAAAGTTGAAGAAATTGGCAACAAGAAGCATCAACCATGGCTAGCCTCCAGCTCAAGACTGGCTTGACCTCTTCATTGACCACCACAAGGCCTGTTGCACCCAAAGGCCTTTCTGGTTCACCTCTTAGGGCCTTCCCTTCTTCCAGGAGATCTTCATCCACCATCAAAGCCATTCAGAGTGAGAAGGTACATACCATTTCTTCTTTCAATTTTTCCATATGCAATCATTTGATTTATTTGAGAATAGAGCTGATTTACTACACCGCTAGCTTAAACTGGTTAATTTCTACATCATTAGATTAATACAAAGATCTCAAACACAATACACAAGAACTTTAGTTGGTGTATAAATCAATATCCACTCGAGATGTAACATGTTACTAACTTAAACAAGAACTAGGCTTGATTTTTGGGATACCCCGGTTAAGCCGCGTATATCTGAGTTAAAGACTCGCCCTCCCCGGGTAACCTGAACAGGAAAAACCTTTCAGTTTATCTGTTTTTTTTAACTAGGCTTGATTTTTTATAATACTCTCATTAACTAGTCATAAATTACGGTTGTGATATCTAATTCCTTATTCACAATTCATGTGCATGTTGAACATTTGTACACATTCACATATTTTGTCAAATGGCTTTTGTACGTTATTTAAAAAACAACGTAGGGTTCGAGGTCAGGTTAGGCTCGATACCATGTTACGTATTATGAACCCGTTAAGAGCGTATTGCATTCATTTATCAAATATATATAATACACAGTATTTACACAAAGGGCCTTACACTATACATAAGAAACAATTATGAACTATTATTTAACACTTTTTGGTACTCTAATATGATATAATTTTGCAGCCTACATACCAAGTTATCCAGCCCATTAATGGCGACCCGTTCATCGGAAGCCTCGAGACTCCAGTGACATCAAGCCCACTAGTGGCATGGTACCTCTCAAACCTTCCAGGATACCGGACTGCCGTAAACCCGTTGCTTCGTGGCATTGAGGTTGGGCTAGCCCATGGATTCTTTCTAGTTGGCCCATTTGTGAAGGCAGGGCCATTGAGGAACACCGAGTATGCGGGTGCAGCTGGATCACTAGCTGCTGGTGGGCTCGTTGTGATTCTTAGCATTTGCTTGACCATGTATGGGATCGCATCATTCAAAGAAGGCGAGCCATCGGTTGCACCAGCGTTGACCCTGACCGGGAGGAAGAAGGAGCCAGACCAGCTTCAAACAGCTGATGGTTGGGCCAAATTTAGTGGTGGGTTCTTCTTTGGTGGGATCTCTGGTGTCATTTGGGCCTATTTCCTTCTCTATGTCCTTGATCTTCCTTACTATGTTAAATAGGTGTAATTACTATTTGTGTTTTTTAAGTTCAATATCCAAACATGATCACTTTTCATGGTATAAAGATTCATTATGATATGAAAACTGTAATAACATAGGGTTTAATTATTGCAAAAACAAAAGTGTTAAACAATAGTTTTCAATCTGACAAAAAAACAAAGATAACTACTTAATGTGAAGTTGTTTTTCCGAATGAACTACTCCTGAACTCTTTATTTCATCCTCATTCCTCAAATGAGCGTATAATCATAAGCAGTTTAATTGTTGGTGATTTTAGTATCACAAATTTATCTCAATGTATGAAATTTATAGATAACCAAGTGAGTTTAAATTTATTTTTATACAAGTTAGTTGGTGCAAAGTGCATACTTATATAAAATTAACTTGCTCTCGGTACAACCAAAATGACAGGGTCAAGGGGGTTGGCCTAAAAATTAATAGTATTAATTCGAAGTACCCGAAAATCGATTTTATCTTCAACTTCTAAAAAACTAACTGCCATGGAAGTCTGAGTATTACTAAAAAACGTACGTACAAGTTTTCTCTGGGAATTCGGATTCTCTTCGCCATCAAGAAATACCGGCTTTGATTTAATGCTTTGCATCAAAGTTGTTTTTGTAGAATTTTCAATTATGCCAATAATTTGAGTTTCCTGATACCGTGCAAAATGATCGAAAATATCAAATTAGGAAAGTGATTTTCACGATTTTACGAGAAATCCAACTCCGTTTGATTTTCAGTAACATACCCTGTTTCCTATATAATTTCCAACAATATATTTTCAAACTTAAAGTTGATCAAGTGTTTATGCCGATATATGTTGTAAGAAGATTTAATAAATAATCCCAAACACACCCACCCTTTTTAGTTAGTATACGTAGGGTAGGGGTGAGCATGGTACCGGATCGGTACCAGTACCAATATTACCACCGATATTACCGAATACCGAATTTGATTTAAAGATGGTACTGAATACAGTACCGAGAATTCATATACGGTACTGATACCATGTGCTTATTTTAACTAGTTGGTTTGGGACTAGTCCCGAATACCGAGAATACCGATTCCCAAATACCGATTTAGCAATATTTCAAGTTCCGAATACCGGACCAAAAATCTAATTCGGTACCGGTACCGAACTGGTTCCGGTACGGTACGGTATTTCCGATACCCATACTCAACCCTAATGTAGGGTGTGTTTGGCAAAACTAGCTGTGGCTGGGGTTAAGGCTGAGTTTGATTAATTGATAATCTTAATCTCGATTTATAAGCTATTTGGAAAATTTTTTATTTTGAGAGATTATGTTTTTAATAACCCCCTCAATTTTAACATTCGAACAAGACTTGAGAGCTGAAGAGTATGAAAACTATAATCCAAGATCCTATAACACCATAAATCCGTTGTCAAACATAATCAACATCAACTTTAGACACAAAATTTAATCAATAGAATACAAAAGATTAAAAAAAAAGAATTTACAAGTAAATAGAGAAGGAGGTAAATTTTTTTTTAATATATGAAAAGGTATCTACAGTTTCCTTCTTCCTATTTCGTCCTTATGGTACTGTTTTGTTATAATGTTAGTTTCCACTAAAAATAAAAATACCAAAATATATATCGTCATATTCTTCACCCTCTTTATTTATTTTTATCCATATTTACAAACCTAGTAGCACTCGAAGAGGAATGAAAATGCTTATGAATGTGAGTATTTTGGTCATTCTAATGGAACGATGAGACTAAAATTGTAAGAAATATTTGTTTCTTGATATATAACAAACAAGTTAATTACTATGGGAAAATGATCCGTAATGTTAACATCACATAACTTAGGTGATGTTACACTCACAAACCATTTAAATGAGTAAATACTGAAATGACTAAACTACCATTCATTAAAGTAGATTGTGAGTGTAACATCACCTAAGTTGCGTAATGTTAACATCACGGATGATTTCCCCACTAGTATCTCGCGTTACAACCGGGTTTAGAGTAAATATAGATTGATACTCATCTTCAAACATAAATATTTAAAACAGCTAGAAAAGAATTTTATATATATATTCTTCCATAACTCTTAATATATATATATATATATATGGGATGGTTCCATTGAGAACCGATTTTAGTGCGAGAACCGCGAGAACCAATCTTGACCGTTGATTTGATAAGTGGAATTAATGGATGGAGAGCGTGGGGGGATCAAGTGTGGCAGGGTGTATGTGAGGAATTCATGGGTGGATAATGACATTGAAAGAGGGAGAATTGGACGGCTTAGATTGGTTCTCCCGGTTCTCGCAATAAAAATGGTTCTCAATGGAACTTCTTCCTATATATATATAGGCAAAAGCTCAAACGAGAACTGTTTTTCGTACGAGAACTGCGAGAACCAATCTGAGCCGTCCAATTCCCCCTACTTTAATGTCATTGCCCACCCATGAATTCCTCACATGCACCCTGTCACACTTGATCCCCTCCACGCTCTCCATCTATGAACTTTCCATATCCAAGGAACGACGGAGATTGGTTCTCGCAGTTCTCGTACGAAAAATATGTTCTCGTTTGAACTCCCCTCTCTCTCTCTATATATATATATTCTTACAAAATTTTAAATTATATCCTTGTAAACCTTTTAAACTCTTACGTATGTATTTTCAATTTACTTAAATTATCTCCAACTTTATTTATTTATAAATTTACCATAATACTTTTATGATTTATGATATATGGTGGCTGTATTATTAATTTTGGTTTATGAGATGTTTGCATTTACAATCTTCTAATATATATAAAAGACTAATTAAGAAAAAGTTATTAGATAATCTAGACCATTCATTTAATAATTTTATACGACTAAACTATGACTCTTTATTGGTCGATCATTAATCTTCTAATATATATAAAAGACTAATTAGAAAAAAATATTATAAGATAATCTGGACCATTAATTTAATAAAATTTTATTATTTTTAAACCAACCTGTGTATCAGACACGTTTTTAATCTAGTCTTATATATTTGGATTGGATGAGAAGACTACTAACTTAAACAAGTAAGAGTGTTAGGAGTGGTTATCCCTTATCACATCTACCATACTGTCACATCAGTATTTTTTTTCCTTTTTCACTTAGCCCCGTAGTAATTACTTTCTATCACACTAAATTTTGGGACCCATATAATACCCACTAACCAATCAAAAGTTATATAAAGAAACTTCGAACCCACAAAAAGCTATCACTTGACCCCTTGTGTGGTATCCACCCCCAAACTCAACCACCACTTAGCGATAGAGTGGCACCTCTTCCCACCATTCAAGTGGTAATACCACATACCCCATTATCCCCTTCCCACTCCTACCACTCTAAGAGTTGAAGACAAGCACCCCTAATCTCCGGACCTACTTCTCGTACGTTGCCAGCCCATCAAATGGGTCCTGCACTCCTGCTATGGCTACATAGAAAAAAAATATAAACATATCTTTTACTCATTTAATCTCGTTGTATGGAACGAGGTAGCCAACCTAGAACGTAAAGCAACTGTTGTCGTTGTATAGAAAAAATGTAGCCAACTTAGAACGCAAACCAATTGTTGGACGAAATGCCTGAAAGAGGTTATGAAACTCTTCGTATGGAAAAATGTAGCTACCTTAGCACGCACAGTAAGTGTTCGACGATATGCCTGAAAGAGATTTATTAGGCATGCATTTGTTGAGGAACGATAGAAGTACTGTATGCCATATTATTAACATTGATGGGTACGTTTGTCAAGTTAAGAAAGTTCTTGGGGCGTTTGAATAGTTTGTGAAGATGCAAAGGAGGTTGTAGCTGAATCCTATGGCAAACTAATCATGAAGGGGTAACCGTATCAGTTGCTTCAAAACACGGGACGAAATTTACTGATGACTCAGCAAGCCTAAATTCGTGATCATATGATGATGTCTGATTGAAAAAGAACATTTTTCATCCGACTGTAAGGGGTAATTATACTATCCTTTTCACTTTGTTTCCTCTCAATTTATTGAAAAGTGTTCGCTTTTTAACCCTTATTATATCTCATCATTTATATAGTATTGTTCTCCTTGGTTGAGAACAAGCTGGAAACAAGGTTTTCTAAGACAAGTTCTTTTTTAAACGAGTATAGACTTTTAGAGAAGATTTCATAGTTTGTATTTGGTTGAGTCAAATGCTTCTCAAACTACAGAGTTTTAAAATTGCTAGAAATTCTTCTTGAATGATATGAGATTTTCCGTACATGCATAAACTGAAGCATTCGTGGTGTCTGGTTAACAATATTATATTTTCTTGTGTATATTCTGGTTACGTTATTGATGATATCTTTGTTATGACTATGTCCACATTGATGCTGCTTAGTTACTTTAGAGGGAACAAAGAAATTCCACGCAATTGCTGATGTTTGGACTTTGGACCTTCATCCACAAAAAACATTCCAACCTTTTACAAATGTTCTTTTCTGACTTTAGATATGATACTTGATGATATATGTACCTAACCAACTGAACCGAAGGTTGGTCCGGACTAGACAATATATGTACCTGACTAACTGAACCAGAGGTTGGTCCGGACTGGAGAAGGAAGCATCAGAAGCTACATAAAGTGCAAGGTTCTAGAAGATGCATTATACTACCCGACAAAAGGTACAAGTGAATTTAATTACATGTCAGAGGAACACTGCCCAAAGCAGCAAGACCATTGGGTAAAGACAGTCAGCTCTGTCAGAACAGCTGGTCTGTCCAGGACCACTGGACAAGGAGTCAAGGACCACTGGACAAGCTCCTTTGAAGACTCTATAAATACCCCCATCCCTCACATATCCTGGTATGATTTCTCACTCTAAATTCTCAACTCTCTCTCTCTACATTTTACTTTCTCCCTGAGGTAAATACTCATCCTTGCACCCGAGCTTGGTCACGAGCTGAAGCTCGTGGCGAGGCTAACCGTTTGTTGTCTTTCAGATTCAGAAGAACCAGCAGACGGCTTGAAGAGGAAGGTTGTTTCAGCCTTCCGATGTTGACACTCAATGTTTCAACATTTGGCGCCATCCGTGGGACCATGTTTATTGCTTGCATGAACACGGCTCCAACATAAAGAAAACGTACTCGGGTCCGAAGTTCCTTCGGACCACTACCTTAAGCAGTCATCCAGCAGGCCCTCGTCTGACACAACTGTGAACTGCTCCAAAGCTCCAAAGCTCGTGCTCCTAAGCTCATGCTCTTAAGCTCCTGCTCCGAAGGTCATGGTCTGGCTCCGAAGGTCACCCTCCAACTCCGAAGGCCATGCCTTTGTTATGCTATGCAGTTAATATCGGCGATATCTCGGTGATATATCGCCGAGATATCGGATATCGGGGTTTGGCAAAATATCGGATTCAAATATCGGTCAGGAATATCGGAGGCGATATTCTCGGCGATATTGGCCGATATTCTGCCGATATTTTAAGATCGATATATCGTTTTTTTCCCGATTTTTGCATTTGTAGCTTTTTTTTTAGTCTGCTGAAGTGTGAAACCCATTTTAAGCCCAGCCCAACTTTCTAATACCAACAGCCCTAAACCTAAAGTCCCTAACCTAAAACAAACAGCCCTAAACAAATGCTCTCGTTTCTTCCCTGCTCTCTCCATTCGAACGACTGCAGCCAAGCTACGAGCCTACGAATTTCACTGCATTTGAATTGATTTTGACTTTATTAGATTCTAATTGTGTGATTAGATTCTGGTTTTTTGTATTAATTTGTTATATACTTTTTAATAGCTACTGATTAGCTGCTGGATTTTTGTATTAGTTATCTGATTAGCTGCTGATATATTGAATTTACTAGCTACTGATTTTGTAATAAAGTAGTGATTTTGTGATTAAATATTATATAAATATATATATTTTTATGATTTTATATATATATATATATATATATATATATATATATATATATATATATATATATATATATATATATATATATGTATTATATTTTACAAAATATAAAAAACCGATATCTCACCGATATAACCGCGATTTCAAATATCGGTCCTCGACCGATATTTGATTTCTGACCGAGATAACTGCATAGTTGTTATGAAGCTCATGCTTGTCCAAGAGCTCCAAGTTAAGCATCGATATGGATTGGCGACATACTGCCGTGAAGCTCGTATTCAGGTCCGAAGGTACCTCAGACCACAATCTTCAGTAGTCCTCGGATGGACTCCGTCATTATGATAGACCAACTTTCCGATCAGAAGTTAGTCTAGACCACAAGCTTCTTGATCGATCTGCATGCAAGGACCATTCTCTAGCTGCAAGGTTAGAACCAGTCCGGACCTACGTCCGGTATAAATCCGAAGCTAACATTGTGATCCGAAGTTTCAAACCAACCATCGGTAAAGGTCGATCGCGACTATCATTCGGCCATATCATAGCTAAGTATCATACCCATTTTACTATATGACTTATGCACAACCTTGTTCATGACATGCTTAATACTTGCACAACTTTGTATGACATGCGTAGTACCTACAGAACCTCGTTCATGACATGCTTAATACTTGCACAACTTTATATGGCATGTGTAGTAACTATAGAACCTCGTTCATGACATGTTCAATACCTGCATAACCTTGTTTATGATACGCATGCATGATCTTGTTACTCAATATACATGATGTTTGTTTTAATATCAAGATTTCTCCCATGAAAAAACTTATTTATAAAAGATTGTTCATCATCATCACAAAATGAATCTAGAACCATATAAGGGATAAAACCATTCATCCTCATCGTTACTGTGAACATGTTTGAAACTCATTAATCGTGCTAGACTCACGTGATATGTTTACTAATAGTAGAAATTACTTTATAAATGAGACTCATTCATAGCTGCAACCACAAATCCAGACCAGCATAAGGGATATAACCATCGAAAGGAAGTTCTCTAAGAGTTTTGGTAAAAGGGGAAATGTAGATGTAAATGAGGAAGCTTCTATAAGCTATTTCCAGGATGATTTGAGGACGATAACGATACATATGCTCCTCGCACATTAGATTAAACATGTAAACTAATACATCAACTAGAGATGAGAATAAAGTATAAATATGTATTATTATGCACGAACCTGGACATAATGCTCTCATCCTGACCTTATATAAATCTTGCTCTTTTCATTGGTAACTAAGTACATACTGTATAGTCTCATCTTCGTTTGCTATAGCATCCGCTCCTCTCGTCGCTCTGGACCTAAAGCTCCTTCGTCCCCCGTCCCTTGTCCTTCGTCGCTTTTGCCCAGAATTACCTCCACCTTCGGCTCTTCAGGACCGCCGGTCCTAAGGTTCTTTCGTCCTCCGTCCATCGTCCTTCGTTTCTACTTCCGTATTCTTCCAACCCTGCTTACATACTTACATAAAATGAAAGAGGAAACAAGATGATTCATTCTTATAATGACCCAAACACACAGGAGATTCCATGCCTTTAACTTCCAGATCCGGAGGATAAGAATTAATGCTACTTTGACAAAGATTTTTCCTTTTCCAACCTTTTTTTCGAACTAATACCTCCTAACTTTTTGCCTAATCCTAGTTCATGCATATACACCATAAGAAAATGTAAAGGAGCAAGACTTGTTATTAACATAAGAAGGTAAAATAACAAATGACAAATTAGTTAATGCCTTGAAAAACAAAATAGATCGGACCTCACTATTCCTCCTCATCCGAAGAACTCGACCTAGTAAAGAATAACATAGCTTTTAGCTTTGTGATTTGAATCAATACCTCAAATTATTCAGACGATGCTACTACTTCATAAACTTCACTCTCTTCAATCAATTGCCTTTGATTTAGAAAATATTTGAGGACCCTTCCTAAAAAAATAAAAGATTAAAATGACATTTCCATCAAATGACCTACATGGACGTAACTTACCTGAACAGGTTATCTCATAAAAAGTAGAGCTAGCACATTATAACTTACTTGAGTAGGACCCCCCCTAAGACCTACCTTCTACCCCTTTGTGATTTGAATCAATACCTCAAAACACCTTACTCTATTGTCTTCCTAACTCATTAGAAAATTTTGGCCCAAAAGTCGACTCTGAGACAAAGAATAAATCCGAACCAAGGTTCAAGTCTGGAACATATAGTGAAGGGTTTTGGACCTGACCAAACCACCATATGACTCAAACTGGTCAAAACTGGGTTTGATTATACTGGTTCAATCCTAAAAGCGGAACTGGATTGAACACAACCCTCTAAACCCCAAAAGGGTTAGGATCTTTAAAACTTACATGATCAACATAGTTTCTTGCAAAACAATCCACATAGAAGGGTTACAAGATTATACCTGAACAAAACCTTAGGATTGCTAAAGATAGTCCACCACTACTGCACCTCCGATTGAACTGGCTGCTAGACCGCTCCTGGATCACCAAACCTTCAAACCGTGAAGCCTTCTTGTGTGTGTATCTGCGTCGATCAACAAAGCCGAAACTACCCTTGGTGTTTGTTTGTATTCGACGGCAAGAGAGAGAGAGCCGAGAGGGATGCGACCGAGAGAGAGAGCGAGATCGAGAGGGAGAAGGAGAGTGGTGGCTAGGGTTTTTCCCTTGTGTCCTCTCTTAATCCTTAAGGCTTAACATATATTTATAAGGATTATCTTGGACCTAAGCCCGTTTAATTAAAAGTCCACTGTTTTAATTAAACTTTCAACTCTTCTCACTTTGACCCCTTGGACTTTACTGGTTAATTAATTAACTATTAATTAACTGGTCCGTTTAAATATTAAAACTTAATATTTAATTCTCCTTAAATAATAAATAACTATTTATTATTTATTCCTTTTTAATAATTAATCCAGACTGGATAATTATTTATATCTCTCAATAATTAATACTACTGATTAATTATTCGTTTATCTCTTTAATAATTTAATCTAAGTGATTAATTATTTCCTTCTTCTCTTTAATAATTAATCTATCTGATTAATTATTTCCACACAGACAAAAGGTGAAATCCAACTGTTCTGAATTGGGTGTGTAGCAGTGTGACCCTTTAATCTCTTATAACATTGGATACAACATGCCTATTAATTATCTCTGCACATAATCTAACAGACTCCCACTTGTGCAAGATAAGTAATAGTAACTGCACATCGTTAGGCTAAGGAGGTCCCTAGCCAGACACTTAGGGTAACCAGGTTATAAGAACTCTTATACCCCAAAGTAACTTGTGATAAAACTTCATAAGCAACCTGCTTAGAAGTGACCTGTTATAAACTAACTGTTTATAAACTAAACTATCATAAACTCCCTGTTTATGAATGGGTACGTTTTTATATATGCAAACTTGCATATATATATAGGTTTGTCCCTTGCAGCGCGATATTTCAATTTTGAGCATGAGCATGGAAAATGTCAACTCAGAGACTCAAGAATTTGTTCATGACATACTTGATTTCGAAACTGCGTGATAAACGACAAAGAACAGATCAGTTCGTTTGGGCACGGCCGTGCACTTACCAGTTTCTCTAATCAGTCAAGGGGCCCGGAAACATCTCTCCTAAAAAAGAGGTGCAATTACCATCTTGCATATTTGCATTTGGCAACACGGCTCCCTCTGAATCTAGACACGCCCCTTATGACCACCCTGTTACGACGTGGCGTTAGAACGCGCTAAGAAGACAACAGTTACCGCATCACAAACCAAATACCTCAGGCTTGAGGATAACCTATGTGATAAATACTTTTGACACGAATCTACGAAGTATTTTTCACGGTGGGTCAATCCAATATTCTTAACCCTAACGAATATCCGTAAATTTTGGTCCGCAAAAACCGTTTGCAGCTATATTCGATAAACTATCGAATCTACCCCAAAATTACGATGACTTTATAACCCTATCATAGTTCCCACCATGATAAGTAGTCACGGATAATGTTTTTGAATAAACCTAGTTTATTCCTGGATGAACCAAAACATACAAAATTGTGAAGAACAATGAAACTAATTTCTACACCCTTCCATATTCCTCCCTGGAATAAAGATGTATAATTTCTACCATTTCACTTACTCGATTCACGGTGTTTATCTGAATTACTTATTATTTTACATTGTAACTTATCACGGATTACAAAGAAAATAATATGGTTATAAACCATAAAACACAAGACTAGTACTTTGAAGTACTCCTTCTTGGTTTTGCTAGAAATCATTCTTGCAACCTAAGAATACTTCTAGGCTTACTTATTTTATAAATTCCTTAAACTTGGAGAACTGAAAATAACTCCTTGTTTCTGATTTATAAAACAACCTCCCTGTAATTAAAACTTTAATTACATTTGTAGATGTAATAAATCTTACTAGATTTTATTGTCTACTTGAAACGATAAAACCTTCTTACACTTACTGGTAAGAATCTTGAAATTAGATTCCCTGTGTATACCAACACTAATCTGAAATCATTACTTAGAATGTTAAAGAACATCCTATTTTATCATTTCTAACGTTAACCAACCAACAATCATTTTAATTAAGCTGACCTATTGAACTTAATGAGTATAATTTTGTTTAAGTCATAACTTGACTCAAAATCTTGCAATGATATCTTTATCGAGTACCTCTCAATAAATCATGCATCCCTCGGATTAGTTCTTTCTGAAGAACTTACTGTTTTAGATAGCTTCTAAAAACATCCGATAATTATATACTCTAAAAATTCAAACTTGTATTTATCACACTGGTTAAGAAACAACATTTTATTAACTCTGATAAATATATTAGTCAGGTGCTCCCACTATCTTTTATGAAAAAGTGCATTCTTTAAAAACATCCTTTTAGGCCTTAGTCAATCCTTGACTACCATGCCTAAAACTTGTGTTCCAAACACATATTTTAAAGAACTTAGTTTTTGTAAGAAATTTGTTTTATGAAACCAAAAAACTTGGATCTCCCATATATCCATCTTTCCAATTACGGAAGGTGGTTTCATTAAACTTATCATGATCACAAGTATGAAACACTCATAATGGTATCTTAAATTTCTTTCCTTAAAACATTTAGTATAAAACTCCCTTGATTATAATAACTATTATAATCATTTTTATACTTTCTTAAACGTTTTATCAAAAACTATTTTACTTAGAAATAATAACTATCATTTCTATTTAGTTCAAGACTTTGAACATTCACTTTTCATAAATAACTTAAACACTTGTTAAATTAGAAAAACTATCTAATTTTATAAACAATACTTGTTTATTTAAGCGTTTGAAAAAGTGGAGCCAGCATTTATATAACTACAACAAATCATAGCATAAGATTATTATGAATCACCAATCAAGTCAGAATTTTGACTTATTGGCACTCTTTTAGTCACAACTGGACTAATCATGATTCACATAATATGAACACGTGCACGGATATGAACCAAATAATTAAATTTCCATAAACTTAATAAGTATCCATAAACCAACAATATAAAATTGTTTAAAATAAACTTAAAGAGTTTAAATAACTAGGAAATATAAAAATTATTTATAATATCCGTGAGCTGCACATGGGATCTTCTCATGCTGGGCCACATCACTTTCCATCTCCTCCTGCAATAAACTATTGCAAGATATTAGAATAATCGTAAAACTTTACAAGTAGGAAAGTGACAAAGAAGCTAATCACGCAGTACCTGAGGAGCCATACTTGCCTCCTACCTCGTGACCTTTCGGACAATCTCGTTTCCAATGTCCGGCCTCGCCACACCTGAAGCACCGATTCTTGGTCCTTGCCTTGTTTGGCTTCGGCTTCTTGCCCTTGTTGTCGTTATTAGCCCTGGGTGCACTCTGGCTGGGCTGGGCTGGGCCTTGCCCTTTCCCTTTCCGTTGCGCCCCTTCCTCTTCTTACGTCCACCATGTCCCACCATAAGAATGTCCTTAGACTTGGTCCCGATACTCTGCTCAGCAGTCTTGAGCATTGAGTGCAACTCAGCCACGGATTTCTCCATGTTGTTCATGTTGTAGTTGACTATAAAAGGCTTATAGTCATCTGACAACGAGTTGAGTATCGTATCCGTTGCTAGCTGCAACGGTACTGGGTACCCAAGTCTAGGTGGTCCATGTAACCTTTCATTTTCATGACATGGTCACTGACCGAGGTCCCCTTAGCCATCTTGCACGAGTTAAATGCCCTAGTGGCATCATAACACTCTGTGCGGGCTTGCTCCTGGAACATGTCCCTCAGCTGGCGGATCATGTCATAGGCAGGAGTTTCCATCATGCTTGATTGCAACTCTGGACTCATAGTTGCAAGCATGAGGCAGCTAACATCCAAGGCGTCATTTGAGCGCTTCTGAAAAGCCTCCCTGACCTCTGCCCTGGCATTGTTGGCAGGGGGATTTCCTAGAGGTTGTTCTAGGACATACCACTTTCTCTCGTGCCTAAGCACGATCCGGAGATTTCTCTCCCAAGTGAGAAAGTTGGACCCGGTGAGCTTATCCTTCTCAAGGATAAAGCGGAGTGAGAGGTTATTAGTACTGGTAACGTTGGTTGCCCTCTACAAATTAAAACCCGGTTTAATTAGTAATTGCAGATAAACTTTCTAATCATATATCATCAAACCCATAAATAATATATATTAGACCTAGGACTCATATTTCACATGCTTGACGCAAGGTTTGGGCACTTCCCGCCAAGTCATGCTATTTCTGGTAGGTAACACCCTGTACCAATCGTACCTAACTGATACGACTCCTAGAACCTCGTAGAGCACTTAGACCCAGTCTAGTATGTTTAACTCTACTCTAGTGCTTTTTGGGCCGGGACTCCCGATTATCACCAAAATAGATCGCACCACCTAAGACAGCATGAATTCTGGCCGGGACTCCCGATTATCGCAGAATCTTTCATGCCCCTTCCCGCAATGGTTTGAACCCGGATGCCCAAGGTTTGGGCACTTCCGACACCCGAGTACCGTTTAACAGTTAGGGTGTACCATTAGGTGGGTAGCACACTGATCTAAGATTTTTCTTGGGTTTTATAATTAAGTTAAAAACTTAATTTTCTAGTTTTTGAAAAACCATTTTAAAACTAACTGTTTTAAAAAAATACGATTTATATGTGTACTTGAGCTAGGTGCACAAAACGGCTTTTATAAGTTTCAAACTTATAACCTTGACAAAATTTGAAATTTATAAAAATTTAATTAACACGACTAACAGCCTGTAGTCGTATTCTAGTTTGTCATAAAGCGCGTGGTTTTTCACTGTTTAATAACAGCCTGTTATTAAATCCCTTTTTATTTAGCATCATATAAGTGTCACAAGAATATATGATAAACAGTAAATAAAAGAAACACAACCACGCAGATAATAATAATAAGCAGATAAAGCCCTATAGTTTTGCCAACTAATCCTAAGGTCAAGCCTAAGGACAAAGTGACTTGAATTCGCCTTTCTTGATGCGTTGCTCCCACTAGCCTTGACACCTCCCCGAAGCGTCCGTGCTTCGCGTATAGAACACCATTTTCTTGATTTCCTTTTTCAAGTCCATTTTGGTGGAGGGATTAAACTACTACTAATCTATTACAAATACAATATTGAATGGGGTTGTAAGTGGCACGCAGGCCTCCCCGAACCAGTACAATATTACAATTAAGAAAGGGATTGTAATTGGCACGCAGGCCTTCCCAAAACCAAAATAAAAGAAGAAATGGAAAAACGAGTCCTAAGTCGGCAAAACTATAGCTATACAACCACACAATTATATATAAGCACTATATATATAAAAGTCAACCACGCAGTTATAATAAATAAACAGAAACTGTGCTGTTAAGCACACAACCTGATTTGTTTAAACTATCTCATTTACCCTTTGATTAATACCTATTAACCAAAAATGAGAATTATGATCTTTTAATTTATTTGACCAAACTAGTCTTTCAACAAAACTTAAAACCTTGACCTCATTCAAAACTTGAATGAGATCCTCACGTCGAGTTTTATTACTAGTTTTTCAAAAACTTAAAACCGACAACTTTGGTCAATTAAATACTTCTCATTTGTTTCTCCATTAAATATATATATAAACTTTATCCTTTTAGACTTTATTCAAAAATGACTTGAACTAGTCATAAAAATCTAAAATATATATTTTAACTAAACTAATTAAAATATATATAGTACTAGTTTATATAACACCTTATTAATTTTATAACTTAAAAATTAATAATCCTTTTTTGAATTAATCCGGAAAAACAATGCAGGCCAACATTTCCCGTCAACCCGAGAAACTTATTTGGGCCGAGACCCTCTTGGGTCGAAGACCCACTGGACCGAGAACTTCCTTGGGCCAAAACCCCTTGGGCCGGAGCCCATTAGGCCTTAGCGCCGCTATCTTGGGCCAAAAAGGCTTGGGCCGAAGCCCATCATGACCCTTAGCGCCGCTAACGGTTGTCGCGAAGGCCCAACTGGCCTTAGCGCCGCTAACCAGCACCGCGACACGGTGATGTTCTCGGTTCGTGTTTTCCGATTAATATATATTAAATCCTTTTAACCTATTAAAACTAACTGTTTTAATATACTGATTAAAACTGGATTTAATTTCTAAAACCAAAAAACGATTAATTATTAATATCAACAAAGCTTGTTTTATTAATAACTAATTATCCTAAAACTTGATTTCAACCTTTTTAAACAAAAAGTTCAAAACTTGTTAAAATCTAGTTTTAGATAAAAGGTTTATCCTTTTTAACCGTTTAAACACAAATCTGGTTTAAACCTAACTGGTTAAAATTAAACCTTTTATAAACTGGATAAAAACAGAAAAATTGTTTTTATCCCCTTATGGTTTTCGAAATCTATAAAGAGAAGAGAATCGGATGGTGAAGATCATATAACTTTTAAACAAACCAACAAATTAGATTAACTAGGTTTAAACGATTAAACAAACTGTTTAATTTAATCTTAATTCAAAAACTTATTCTTATTTCAAAAAACATAATCCTTTTAACCATTAAAACTAACTGTTTGAATTTTCTGATTAATAGGATAAACCTGATAACAAAACAAATTGTTTTGCTACCTTCTTGATTTTCGAAATTTCCAAGAACAAAAAGAGAATCAAGAATAAAACCTTAATCTAAAAACAGATAAAACTAGAAACTATGGATCATAGAGCGGAGACTCTGATACCACTGAAGGGTTTTGGACCTGACCAAACCACCATATGACTCAAACTGGTCAAAACTGGGTTTGATTCTACTGGTTCAATCCTAAAAGCGGAACTGGATTGAACACAACCCTCTAAACCCCAAAAGGGTTAGGATCTTTAAAACTTACATGATCAACATAGTTTCTTGCAAAACAATCCACATAGAAGGGTTACAAGATTATACATGAACAAAACCTTAGGATTGCTAAAGATAGTCCACCACTACTGCACCTCCGATTGAACTGGCTGCTAGACCGCTCCTGGATCACCAAACCTTCAAACCGTGAAGCCTTCTTGTGTGTGTATCTGCGTCGATCAACAATGCCGAAACACCCTTGGTGTTTGTTTGTATTCGACGGCAAGAGAGAGAGAGAGCCGAGAGGGATGCGACCGAGAGAGAGAGCGAGATCGAGAGGGAGAAGGAGAGTGGTGGCTAGGGTTTTTCCCTTGTGTCCTCTCTTAATCCTTAAGGCTTAACATATATTTATAAGGATTATCTTGGACCTAAGCCTGTTTAATTAAAAGCCCATTGTTTTAATTAAACTTTCAACTCATCTCACTTTGACCCCTTGGAATTTACTGGTTAATTAATTAACTATTAATTAACTGGTCCGTTTAAATATTAAAACTTAATATTTAATTCTCCTTAAATAATAAATAACTATTTATTATTTATTCCTTTTTAATAATTAATCCAGACTGGATAATTATTTATATCTTTCAATAATTAATACTACTGATTAATTATTCGTTTATCTCTTTAATAATTTAATCTAACTGATTAATTATTTTCTTCTTCTCTTTAATAATTAATCTATATGATTAATTATTTCCACACAGACAAAAGGTGAAATCCAACTGTTCTGAATTGGGTGTGTAGCAGTGTGACCCTTTAGTCTCTTATAACATTGGATACAACATGCCTATTAATTATCTCTGCACATAATCTAACATATAGTAGTTTCGGGCCAGAAGTGATAATACCTTCATCCAAGCAATAAATAAATAAGCATTAGTCACGACCTACACCTACTCTTGATTACGAACTTAGAATGCTCTAATTCAAGTTGTCCATTTTAGAGAAAAATTCAGTAAAAAATCACACTAAAAATAGAAAAGCTCGATACACATACAAAACACACGAATGAAGGAGAAAAATACCGTTCATCCTCCATATACTTTCACCTAGACTTTAAAATTGATCTTTTATCCAGACCACCCCACATTCAACCAACCGGAGCTGATACTTTTTTTCGAAATAGTTACATCCAGACCATTCCAAACGCTATAGGACCAACATAAATAGAAACTATATCTCCAAATCATATTATAGGACTACAGAGGATCTATATGAGAATCATACATTTTCCAATCTTTCAAACCAGAGGAGATAACCTAACTACAGCTACTACCTTCAGCTAACTGTTCGAGGTCCATGACTTCTGGCACTCAAATCTCGCGGTATTTTCCACTTCAACGAACTTTCACTCTAACCTCCAGACTGCCACCCTTTGATACCACCGCATTTGTCTCAACATCCTTCGGTATCTTAGCGTCTTTAGTATATTAGCATTCTTGAGTTGCTTAACGTACCTCCGGCTAATTTGTAAGGTCCATAACCTTGGTATATTTAACCCATAGCCATTAGTTATTTATTCATTCCGACAAACTATCACTACTGGCCCATCGCTAGAACTTCTAGTCTCGGCACCTTCGGTATGACATTCTCCAACACCCTTCGATAGCTGAACCATCTAGAGGAACCTTCAGATTCCTCAACCATTTGTCCTGGTAATAATCTATAATCTTTCATTATCACTAAAGCCTACATAATAAGGACATTATACTAATGCCACCTAGCAACAATTTCTTATACCTGTGTTGTAACCCAGATTACGACCCACCCTAAAGCTCATCTTTCCTGAAGTCCATTCTTGTCAAAGCGCGTTTCTTTCAAAACCCAAACACCAAAAGTTATGAGCGGGTAAAATAGGTAATGACTTTATAGACCCTAGGAATACATGTTAAATTACAACATCTCATCAAGAAGAACCTTTAGAATTACTTTATCCGTGAAACGCGAACCATTTTAAGCTAGAGATAGAAGACGTTAGGAAGCATCGTTTAACCTTCAGGTTTTCTTAAATATACTATAATTTTTAGTAAACTGACCTCGATTACACATTTAACTCATGCTTATATCCCTAACAATAGTCAGCTTTGGTACTGTCGGTATTCATAGCTTCCTACAATCTCTTTATCAAGCATATACCCGAACCATAGGTTCATTCCGGAACAAAAGATTGATATAGCTTCTCAAACAACTCTTAGAACAATTATTGTTATAACACATTTAGTAAAAATCCGCACGCAACTGCCAAAGAATTGATATCATATACCCTCGTTCTAGCGTCATATCTCGAGCTAGCATCACGACCAAAGATAATCACCCGTTCAACCAAATTGCAAATGTAATCATAACCTCACCCTATCTATTGTCGTGGTACTTATACCATGTATATCATTATCCTACTATATCACATTTACATTCGTATCCGTTATCCTATACCCGAAATCCATATTCATTAATCTACTAAGTGCTATTAGTAAAAGATCATAGCCTACCCAGGACAAATTAATTCACTAATTGCATGACAACCCGTGCATCAACCGTGACTTTATTTCCGTATTATGCATCAGTACTTTGTTTAATACCTTAGCTATTCCAACTGATTACGCCCCTCGGATCGTCATTTATGTGTAAAATTGATGGAGGCATATGCTACTAACCCCTCTCTATAACATGATATTTATAACATAAATATACCTGATGTTATACATCATTTCCACATTCAAGCATACTTTCATAATTGTATACTACGAGTTACTAAGATTATCTAAAAAGCTTATCATTCTTACATAAAAATGATTTTAAACCTCTGATGATTCCTAAGCTCACAAAAAGGACGAGACCCATGCATTTTTTATATCTTTCGAGTTCAATAATGCTACTAAATTAAAACTATTGAACTGAGGGACCATGATGGTATTGCACCAATATATTTTGAAAAGATGAAATAAAAAGTTGTTACATCGTGTATGAGAAACAATATACTATATCCTATGTCATTATCATATCGTACCTAACAAATGCAAAAGAAACAAGTTTTTATGTCTACTCTCAGGAAGACACACACATTAACAATTTGTTGCAGGATACACACCATAACATATTTAGCGGTTTGATAAACAGACCCACCTGAACGGATCATATGAACTCTAAAATCTAGAGGGCAACGCCATACTTAGGACATGGAACATCGTGAACCTGAAGAAGTGCTACCTCTAAAGAGGATAGTAGTTGCTGCAACACCTTTTGGAACAACAACAAATAAGTTTCTTTTTATCTGAAACAAAAGAGTAGACCACAATGATATGACTACTGGACTGGAAAACTCAATCCTCTTGTGATCATTTAAAACTCAACAGATTACCTGTTGTTGTTTAAATATCATGCGATATTATAAGTGAATATAAGTACACTTTGGCAAGCTCACAAAAAAGTATATATATATATATACTTTTTTGCACAATCAAGTCCTTGTGGAGTAAGACCCCTAATGGCATCCGATTAATACAAGGTCCGACCACTGGATCGGTACATATTAAAAATCCTTGTGGAGTAAGACCCCTAACGGCATCCGATGAATACAAGGTCTGACCACTGGATCGGTACATATTAAAAATCCTTGTGGAGTAAGACCCCTAACGATATCCGATAAACACAAGGTCCGGCCACTGGACCGGTACATGTTGAACAGCCTTGCGGAAAGAAACCTAATAAGGAATCCTTCTAAAGCAAGGTCCGACCATTGGATCGGCACATGTTTATGAAAAGCCTAGGACCACTGGATCCGAAGCTCGAACTATGGCGGACCACTGGATCCGTTGCATATCTTATTAAACAGGTAATATGAAAAGCAGGTAATATGAAGAATATGTAGCATGAAGAATTTGAGTCTTGCACGATGTAGCAAAAGCTACAACATACTAGACTGGGGGACATGATGATATATGTACCTAACCAACTGAACCGGAGGTTGGTCCGGACTAGACGATATATGTACCTGACTAACTGAACCAGAGGTTGGTCCGGACTGGAGAAGGAAGCATCAGAAGCTACACAAAGTGCAAGGTTCTAGAAGATGCATTATACTACCCGACAAAAGGTACAAGTGAATTTAATTACATGCCAGAGGAACACTGCCCAAAGCAGCAAGACCATTAGGTAAAGACAGTCAGCTCTGTCAGAACAGCTGGTCTGTCCAGGACCACTGGACAAGGAGTCAAGGACCACTGGACAAGCTCCTTTGAAGACTCTATAAATACTCCCATCCCTCACATATTCTGGTATGATTTCTCACTCTAAATTCTCAACTCTATCTCTCTCTACATTTTACTTTCTCCCTGAGGTAAATACTCATCCTTGCACCCGAGCTTGGTCACGAGCTGAAGCTCGTGGCGAGGCTAACCGTTTGTTGTCTTTCAGATTCAGAAGAACCAGCAGACGGCTTGAAGAGGAAGGTTGCTTCAGCCTTCCGATGTTGACACTCAATGTTTCAACAATACTTAAATAGCAATACATCTTGGCTCACTTGAGTGATGTATGTGGGAAGATATTTTGTCAACTGAAGCTAAATTCTGCTAAGAAAGTCAATAAAAAGAGAAAATAATAAATAAAGTCCGAAGGAATATAAATAAAAGAGCATGTCATGTCGGAATTGTGGCCAGGTTGGAGTTGGCCATGGTTCTTGAAAATGAAAAATGGTTAATGTAATTGATAAATTAGTTTAATTAAATAATTATTTAAGTATTAAATATTATATAAAATAAATAAATAAGTCAACAGGACTATAGGAGAAGGGTAGGTTAGTCATTTCAAGTTAAGGAAGGAGCAAAAGTACAAGAAAAGTGGGTCGGGATGGACTGAACTAGTATAAGTGCAATAATGTTAGTGAGCATAAATAAGGCTGGTTGAAGACCTCGGAAAGTCCTTTACTTTCATATTTGTTTATTAAGCTGATAAATCCTATGATTAAGGGCTTTTTAGACATATAATGTAAAGAGCTTTTGAAAGAGAATTGAAGATGAGTATCACTTCTGAAAAAGTATACAAGTGTGTAATTTCCTCTTCACATGAAGACATTTATAATACAAAGTTTTCCATTCATTGGCTCATTAATTACCTAGGGTTAATGATAATTGATATTATTAGTTTACAATGTCTAAACTCTTCAAAACGTTATTATCTTTTAATTACAAGAACAAGAAAAAAAGAAAGGGGAGAACATGAAAAGCCATATTAATTATGTGGAGTTGTACACCAAGCTGACAAAGAAACCATCAATCTTCTTCTTTTGAACCATTAATCTAAAATAGAGTTGATCCATAGATTATAGATAGACATGCGTTAAAAAAAAGATTATAGATAGCCTACTTTTGGACAATAAAGCCTACTTTTGCATTATAAAGCTGATTGAAAAGATAAAATTAAAATCACATTGCAAGAGTTAATCATGCAACCCTTTTAATTACCGCTTCAATCTAAAAAAACTCTAGTGCTTTCTTTAGAAGTTCACTTTAATCACTTTTTACCACTCATAATTCATAAAATACAGTGTTCCTAAGAGAAAAAGGCACACCAATTACTGTATGAACATCACTTTATAACACATAATTTATAGACTTAGTGAAGATTTCATAGTTTGTAATTGTGTAAATTACATGAAATGTCAATGTCTATATACATATTAAAAAACCACTTTGGTCACTAAAAGGTGGTTTTGTTTTCCACTAAGGTCATGAAGTAATGGCACATGCTGACATGTGGAATACTAATCTGGAATAAAAATAAGTGTCCTGTCAGTGTGTCTCAACATGTCATCTGGTCATTTAAATGGAAGAAAAAGCCATTCTTAATGACCTATGTGGTATTTTTATGAGTAAATCAGTTAAGTTGAGTCAAATAAAGAAAAGTTGGTTTTTTGGTAGTTATCCTTTGTATTTGGTTAAGTCAAAAGATTCCTTCTCGGCCCGCTTAAAGAAATTGTATTTGGTTCGTATAGGGTTTCCGGTCATGTCAAGAATTGCAAAAGGTGGTTCATTTGTCTCTCTCTGATAACAGTTACATTCTTCATAATTTCTTTCTTTTGAAATTGATGTTGATTGCTATAAATCAAATTTGACGAAGAGATTTCCAGAGAGCCGTGACATTTAAAAAATTTATTATTCGTGACTGTTTTAGCCTTCTTCATTCACTAATTATTGCACCTGCATGATGTACGTGGGTATATATATTATAGTATTTAGAGTGAGTGAAGCTTTCTTATGAGATTAACAGATAAATTAAGAAAACATTGTAGAAGAAGAAAGGAGTATAGTATTAGAGCATAACATATATTTTTACTCTCAGCAATATATAGGGGATATTTATACCTTTCACAAATGAAAATCTGGAACCTATCAGTTTTAATGGTGATGCTATGTTGCTTTCAGACACATTTAGAAGCACGAGAAGATTCACCATACGAAGAGATCCCATTAGGAGTGATTCTGGATATGGGATCATGGGTTGGAAAGATTGTTAATAGCTGCATCAGCATGGCAGTAGCTGACTTTTACACGGTCAACAATCACTACAAAACAAGGATAGTTGTTCATAATAGGGACACCCATGGAGAACCACTGCATGCTCTATCTGCTGGTGAGTGATGTTTTCCACTGTCACATCTACTAAATTAAATATTATTTCAGAGGTTAATTCAAAAGCATGTGAAGAATACTTTATAGGAAAGTTTTACATGTATGTCATAATACATACACACATAGACAAAAGTTCATGCGAGAACCGTTGTTAGCTTGAGAACCGCGAGAACCAATCTGAGCCGTTCAATTCCCCCTACTTCAATGTCATTGCCCACCCATGAATTCCTCACATGCACCCTGCCACATTTTATCCCTCCACGCTCTCCATCCATGAAACTTCCCATATCCAAGGAACGACTGAGATCGGTTCTCGCGGTTCTCGCACTAACAACGGTTCTCGAATGAATCCTCCCCCACATAGGTAAAAGTTCAATCAATAACTTTTTTTCGTACGAGAACTGTTTTTAACACCATTAATGACTCATTAGTAGGGGTATTTTGGTCATTTATATATTTACCTAACCGTGAATTGCATCCAGGTGCGCCGTCAGTAATTTACGATACTTGATTTTCCCAAAATATTTCTTATTAATGCATCATTAATGAGTTCTTAATGAGCCATTAATGAGTCACCAAAATTCTTTAGCCATTAATTAATATAAATCAAGGTATAAGATTGGTTCTTGCAGTTCTCGTACTAAAAACAGTTCTTATTTGAACCCTCCCTTACACACATATACATACACACACACACATACACACACACACACATATATGTGTGTGTGTGTGTGCGCGTGTGTGTGCATTAAGGGAGGGTTCCTGAACCGATCTTGGCCCTTGATTAAAATAAACCAATGGCTAATGATTGTAATGACTCATTAACGACTCTTTAATGAGGAAAATTTTAGGAAAATTAAGCCTCATTCATTAATGATGGTCTACCTTGATGCAATTCATGGTTGGGTAATTAGGTAAATATAAATAACCAAGATACCCCTTTTTATGAGTCATTAATGATGTTACAAATAGTTCTCACACGAAAAACAGTTTTCGTTTGTTCTCTCTCAGTCAGTGTCTATGTCATTATTAAGTCTACTTCTTACCACAATTCAAACAAACACTATACCAAACAATATTTCTTTGGTGTTGATGCATTCTTGACAATAAAGACTTAAAACATACAAAGATAATACATGTTAGGATTGTTTTTATAATCGCATGCTCTCTCCTGCAGCTCTTGATCTTTTGAAGAAGCCGAAGGTGCAAGCATTTTTTATTGGTGCAGAGTCCATGACAGAAGCGAAGTTTCTGGCGGCATTAGCGGACGAAGCTAGAGTACCTATGCTTTCACTTTCACCACATTTGTCTTCCAACAAACATCCTTATTACCTTCAAATCACACCGGATGAAACTACTCAATTTAAAGCCATTGCTGCAATGGCAGAATCCTTTGGATGGAAAAAAGTCATCTTTATCTGCGAGGACTCAGATAATGGGCGATACATGGCTACATTTTTTACAAACTTATGCCTAGAGAATAGCATATTTATAACATATACAAGCCTAATTTCACCCTCCTCTGCTAGCAGTGAACTTATTCAGGAAGAGCTTCACAAGCTTTCAACTATGCAAACAAATATATACATCATGCATACTTGTCATTCTCTTGCATCCCTCCTTTTCCTGAATGCAAAATATCTTGGAATGATGGGTGCAGGATACAAATGGATCATCACCTCTAAGACTATGAACTTTTTGAATTTTATGGATGATAAAATTGTCGAGTCTATGCAAGGTGCCCTGGGTTTTAAATCATATATTCCGCAATCAAGGGATCTTGACGAATTCACTTTGAAATGGAGAAAGGAATATCATGCTGAAGAGATCAACGCTTATGCTATTTGGGCATATGATGCACTTTGCGCACTAGCAATGGCTGTTGAGAGGATGCAAGCTGTAGAGCAAGTTCATGACTTTAACTTAAAAGATTTGGAAACAACGGGCTGGAAGCAAAGGGGTTCAGCACTTCTGAATCAAATATTAAGAACCTCATTTGATGGTTTAGGTGGTGCATTCCAATTTTTGAATGGGAGGATTACTGCAGACACCCTTGAAATAATAAATGTAATTGGTAAAGGGGAACCAAGGGTTGGATTTTGGACAATGGATGATGGTTTAACCAAAAGGATTAAAAATATAAATTCGTTGATGGATGCTGGCCTGGAAACCATCATCTGGCCAGGAGGTAATCCAACTCATAGGAATAGGGTGCTACAAATGAGTCACAAAAAGAAAAAACTAAGAGTTGGCATCCCAGTGTACTTGTATCGCATACGAAGCAGGCTTTTTAAAGTGGATTACGATGGTCAAACTAATTCAACAGTTATATCAGGGTTTTGCGCAGATGTGTTCTTAGCTGCCTTCTCTGGATTAGATCTCAATGTAGAGTTTCAGTTTAAATTAGCAAATTTCAGCGATCTTATAGATAGAGTCCATGCTGGGGTAAGCATATTCTTGAACCTTGTATTTTCTTTGTAATTGCCATATTCTATATGGCTTTCAATTTCCAACACAAGCAACTTCACACTTGAAAACAATATAATCTTCTGTATTGCATTATTGTTCTTATCAGGAATTTGATATTGCCATTGGAGATATAACAATCACGGCCAACAGATCTCTATATGTAGACTTCACATTGCCTTTCACTGATCTTGGAGTTGCAACATTATTTAAAAACGCAGATGCAAGCATGTGGATTTTTATCAAACCACTTAGTTCAGATCTTTGGATTGTCTTTGCTTGCTTCTTTATATTATTGGGCATCATCGTTTGGATTCTTGAACATCGGGCAAATGAAGAATTTCAAGGTTCTCCTACCCAACAATTTGGAACAACCTTCTGGTTTGCCTTTTCGACCCTTGTTTATGCTCATAGTAAGCTCTCACAATTTCTTTATGTTCTTTTTTCCTTTTCCCACATATAATACAACGAGGATTCACATTTTCATAACTCACATAATAGAATCCAATTATATGTTGTTATTGCCTATTATCTTCTGAAATCTCCAATATTGTACTTAAACTATGATCTAGTGTCCATCAAGGGAATAGCCAAAAATGTTAAACTAAAAGACCTCAATAGCTAATATAAATGCCTTTAGTTTCTAAAACAGTTTTCCATGTCAGCAGTGGCCAGACATGGTTGCTACATCATCATTTTTAGTAGTATTTGATGGACTGTTGGGGGGGGGGGGGGGGGGGGGGGTTCCCTCACTCACTTACACCGCTAAAAAGCTTTTCCTCACTTACATTCAATCTCCTGGAACCTGTACTCCGTCACTTGCATCGAATATTTGCAGGCTTTGAAATACACATTCCATTAGAAAATCAAGAATGAAGCCATGACCAGCATGAGAATTTTCACATTGGTAGGGGGTATCACAGTCACATGTCAGTGAGGCTTCACATTACTCACTCAAATGAGAAATCCATGCCCTTAGGAGAGGAGGGAGTGGGGGTGAAACACTTAGCATGAGAAGTCCTTTTTACCCTTCACTGCGTGAACTTCATTCCTGTATCAATGTGAGTACTCAGTATGGGTAGCCCACCGTGGCTTTGGTCACGGTAACCCCTAATTGTTTCTTTTTTTTCTTGCTTTTTGGATGTAATGGTGTGAAGAGGTAATGATTCGGTGTGATTATCAGTGTCAACAACAACAACAATACCCAATCCCGCTACTGAGGAGTGTGGGGGAGGTATAGATGTAGACAACCATACATCTGCCCGTAGGTAGAGAGATTGCTTCTTGAAATGGACCTCCGACTATGTTGGGAAAAAATAATAATATAAAATAATAAATAAAATAAAAATATATTAAAATAAAAAAATAAAAATAAAAGGAAAAGGAAAAAAGTTAAACATGTACACCACCTAGATATTTAGACCAGAGATTTATAAAATCTAAACTCAAACCTTATCCTATGCCCTATCGAGCCAAGCCTAACCCCACTTCTACAGTTCTACCTACCCCTAAATCCTAATCCTCCTTCGCCAATGGAGCCTATCTGAGAGAGATCATTTCCTCGGAGAGAGATAGGTCCTTCATATCCACTCTAACTCGATTTCCCACCTCAGATAAGGACGACCACGCCTTCTGGTACCACTAACCGTAATTGATTCTCCTCTTCTAAGTGGCGTTGTTGGTTGCCTTCTTTTAACATGGCCAAACCATCGTAGTCTTCCTTCTCTCAACTTGTAGACAATAGACGTTACCCCTAGTTTGTTTCTAAAATTACCAACCGGGATTTTATCCCACAAAGTCTTTCCACAAGTCCATCTAATCATCCTCATCTCTGCCGCTTCTATCTTCTCCGCTTGCGCCTTTTTCAAGGGCCAACACTTGGCTCCATATAACATGGCAGGTCTAATTGCTAGTCTGTAGAATTTACCTTTAAGATTGAGAGGTACCTTCTTGTCGCATATGACTCCTATTGCCGCTCTCCACTTCCACCATCCTGCTTGGATACGGTTTGTAACATCCTCATCTATTCTCCCTGGTTTGTGTAATAAAGATACTCGGTCTTTCCTCTGCTAATGATTAGTCCTGAGTCCTCCAACACTGCCCTTCACCTGGATCTTTCTATAATTTAAAGTTCTCCAAATAAGCTCTCTAGGGATGCTATCGTATGCTTTTTCTATATCTAAGAACACCATATGCAAATCACGTTGTCTTTCCTTATGTTTCTCCACTTGGCTGATAAAAGCTTCTCCATATGCCAATTAGGTTGACTTTCCCTATGTCTTTCCCTATGCGCCATATGCAAATCAACGTGATAGGGATAAAAGCTGAGGTGGCATGGTGTGATGTGTGTGAGTTAGTGAGGGACTACCTCCCGTCTAATACCAAGACTGGACCAGAATGACCAAAGCTTTACGTTGTATTCTGAGTTGAAGAAGGGGAAGAAAGAAAAGGAAATGGAAAGGAATCCTTTCCTTCTAAATAATCCCGATTTTAGGAGGATAGAGTTGATGGTAAAATAAGTCTAAACTCCCACTCCAAAACCCTCCATTTCCATTCATTTCCTTCCTTAAATGAAACTCAATAACACCATTTTGTGGGGTTTCCTTCCAAACCCTTTCTTTTCCTTAAAAAACTCGAGAACAAGAGGGGAGGGACTCCCTCAGTCACTCATACCGCCACGTCGGCTTTTTCATCACCGACACTACTCATCACTCAACATTCACACTGAACCTTCACTCCATCACAACAGCTTTATTATTAAAAACAATTATATTATTAAATCATAAATACTCATAGACCAAAATATAGGTTATGCCTTAGTTGATTAAGAATAATGAAAACCCCGTAGATATATTTTATTACATTGAAGCCTATTTATAGATTACAAGGATACAAGAATCCCTAATCTGAAACCCTAATAGGCCAAGTCCAACTATACTAAAACCCTAATTCATATTTCTCTAATACTTCCCCGAAGTGAATGCGGTAGGAGATCGAACGCTCACACTGGAGCAAAACAATACAATAAAAGAGATAAAGAAAATTAAATACATAAGATAAAAAGAAAAGAAAAGTGGCAAGAGAAGGCGCGGCGGCGGGAGGAGGCGCGGCTGCGAGAGGAGGTGCGGCTGCAAGAGGGGAGAGCGGCGGCTGCGGCAGGAGGCGCAGTGGCGGCAGAAAAAGAAGTGCGGCGGCGGCGGCAGGAGGCGCGGCAGCGGCACGAGGGAGTGCGGCTACGGCGGCAGGAGGTGCCGCGGCGGTAGGAGCTACGACTACGACTATGGCGGCGGCAAGAGAGGAGGTGCGGCTGCGGCGGCAGGAGGCTCGGCGGCGGCAAGGGAGGAGATGCGGCGGCGGTGGCAGGAGGCGCGACGGCGGCAAGAGAAGAGAGAAATATATGTACAATGCGTCCCCGGGGCAGGACGAGAGGGTAAGTTGAAGAAAGAAAGTCGTCACACAAGGGGGACGACGGGGAGAAGGGAGGCGGCGGCGACCAACCGAGGTACGGTGGCGGCGGCGGTGGAAGGGAGGCAGCGGAAGGGAGAGGAGAGGATATGGCCAGAACCGTGAGGCTCTGATACCATGAAGAATAATGAAAACCCCGTAGATATATTGTATTACATTGAAGTCTATTTATAGATTACAAGGATACAACTTACAAGAAACCCTAATCTGAAACCCTAATGGGCCAAACCCAACTATACTAAAACCCTAATTCATATTTCTCTAATACTTTGAACCTTTCACCTTCTAACTCCCACTAAAGGAGAGGAATATTATGCATTTAATAAACATCTATTATATTTCCTATTATTGTCCATGATTTCTACATAAACTAATTATTACGAATTAATTGAACATAAAGAAATTTAATAAGATGGAGTTAAAACTGAGTTGGTGTTTTGAAATGCAGGGGATAATCTACAGAGTAATTTGTCCAGATTTGTAGTGAGTGTGTGGTTGTTCGTAGTGCTTGTCCTTGTTTCAACTTACACAGCCACATTGAGTTCGCTGTTAACCATTGAACAAATTCAGTTGGCATCAAAGAGAGGCTTAATTGGATACCAAATGGACACCGTTGTACAGGGAGCCTTAGTTAGGAACTTAAATTTCACAGACACCAGGTTGAAGCCATATGGTTCATACGAGCAATTTGCTGATGCTTTATCACGTGGGAGCAAGAAAGGCGGTGTTGATGCAATAGTTGATGAAATTCCTTATATAAAAGAATTCCTGGCACAGTATCCATCTGGCTATTCCATGACTGTTTCTGATGCTATAACTAACGGTTTAGGCTTTGTGAGTCTCCTCCTCACTGCACCATGCTTTATTATCATCCATATTTGACTTATTTCTTTGATGAAGTCTACCTGTTCTTCTTCCTTTTCTTCCTTCTGCCTAGTTTGATGTAGCTACACTCTTAATTAATTTTGCAGGCATTTCCACAAGGTTCGCCTTTAGCCCGTAAGATGTCAAGTCAGATAGCCAAACTACGAGAAGATGGTACTTTAAAAGCATTAGAGGATAAGTGGTTTAACCCACGACCAAAGGATTCTGACCCTGCCCTCAAAATTCCACACCTTGAAGGGTTTCTTGGTCTTTTTCTAATCAGTGGGGGCTCAATGGTAGCTGCCCTTTTCCTATATGTGCTTTGTTTCATTCATGAGAAACTGCATTTAAGGGGAAAGCTAGCATTCATCATGAGGTTTCTCGTGCGTAGACCTGCTGCTAGTGGGGTTTGAAGAAGATGACCCATTAACTACAACTTTGCCATTGATCCTGTGTATATATTTATCTGCTGGAGGTTGGACTCCTGCTGCACCTGATATATCTCTTTCCTTAATTTCTAGGTTTGGGCATGTATATAGACCTAGATGATATTAGCATGTATTTGTGTATGACGTGTTATGGTCAACTTATGGTATGTTTATAGCTTAAGCAAGTTGGAAGTGGTTAGCAACAGCAAAGTTACTTTGAAAGTTGTTATCTTGTGACAGTAGTATAAATAGAGGTTGTAAGAATGCAATAAGTCTCTTGTTTCCCTTGTTCCCTGTATATATAAAGTTTCCCACCGACTGCTTATCAATTCTTGTTCTACTTGTGACAGTTCGGAGTATTGGTATAGTTCTTTCTGTCTTATGATTATGAGAACTTGATCCATAACAATTGGTATCGGAGTCGTGATCTTGACATCTTGAACCACTTAATTTTGTTGATCAAAGGCGGAATTATCTGTTTAAGGTTTTAACAAGATCGGCGACAATGGATGATTAGACAAAACTTGGAGTATGTGTTATATAGATGGACCAGGGGCTAAGCATATCTGTGTGTATGTGCACACACAATGAAATCCTTGTTAGAGATTTATAAAATATGTTACTCTTCTTAAACAATGATATCAATTAGGTTTAACTCATAAGAAAAACATGTATACCAATTACAACATCTAATTGTTTACTATTAAATATTATTTCTATAACTTTGTAGTTATATTTTGAGTTAATTGTTAATTTGGTTCTTTAACTATCATATTTCTTTCGATTTTATCCTTAAACTTCAGAAGTGACCAACATTGGCCTTAAACATCCATTGTCACATAATAGGTCCTTTCGTTAGTTGACCGTTAGTCTTCTCTATTAAACTAGGGTAAAATGATGATTTTACTCTTATTTTTAAAATTTATTCATTAAACTAAATTAATAATATTTATTATGCATCCCATATTTTCTTTAGAGTTTATAAGTTGGCCGGGGGGGGGGGGGGGGGGAGTAATAGGTTAAAGAAAGACATAATTTTTCTAGACCATAGCCACTGCCACCGCTTATCGTCGGACCCAACCACCCCCAACACTCCTCTCTTCGTTTCTCTCACGGTGAGATCTACACATATCTCTCTCTCTCTCTCTCATTTCTCTATTTCTCTCATTGTGTAACCACTACATCGCGGTCTCATCTCGCTCTCTCTCTCTTCTCACAGTGAAAGCACCATCGCCGTCGCCTCATCATCGGACAGATCTAGGGTTTTTACATGCTTTTTGTATAGATCTATGGTTTCTGTCACAATTTGGGTAAAGATCTAAGGTTTGTGTTGCACAGAGGCGTTGATGGTGGTTAGGGTTTTCAATGGTGGTGGTGATGGGGTTTTCAAATGTACATAAATGGTATCATCGTTCCTGTTGTGTTCTCTGTATAAATGGTGTGGCTGTGGTTGAATGGTGTGGGGTGGTGGTTTAGGAGATAATCTGCTAGTATTAGTGATGGTGGTTGAATGGTGTGGCGGTGGCGAAGTGCGAGAGACAGAATGAGCCGACGATATATAAAAAGGAATCTTGGTCACTTCTGCGGTGGGCGGTCGGCGGTGGAGATGGCGGCGGCGGCAATTGTGCTTATGGGCGGTGGAGGCGGTGGTGGGGAGGGTGACAGATGAGAGATGAGAGAATGAAATAGGGTAGAGAGAGTTTGCTTGTGTAAATGGGAGGAGAGAAACGAGAGAGAGAAAGTGTAGTGTATGTGTGATAAAGAGAGAAGATATCTTTATTTATTAACTCTTATACAAAAAATAATATAAATTATTATTAAAAATTAGAAAATTGTAAAAAGACTAAAATACCTTTAACTCAACAGAGTTGACTTACGGTCAACTAACAAGATGACCTTTCTGACCGAAAAATAGATGTTTAAGGCTTATCTTGATCACTTTTAAAGTTAAAGGATCAAATCAAAATAAACTGGATAGTTAAAGGACCAAATTGACAATTAACTTGTTGTATTTAATACATTGACTAAATTTTTATAATACACAAAATCGACAATAAAATATTGAAGTCACTTGCACCCTACTGCGAAAATAAAAAATGTTACTTTTAGATTCTTGTAGGTGTGTCTTTTAACTTTTGAGAAGTGCACACCGAAAGGCCTAAAGAGTGGATCTCCACCGAACACAAGATCAATACAATCGAACTCAAAGATGGGCTATGTTGCATCTCACGTTGCTAGCAAGCGTAGATAAGAGTGGATATAAGAGGGAGTGGAGAGAACATTAAGCACGACTTACTTGAATAGGATTGGTTCTATGGGTAGAAACTCATAGGCCGTTGAATCAGGACCATGTAGCTAGAGCATGATTAATAGAACCTATTGGTCCTGACCATGTCTCAGTAGAGGATCGTTGCCAACGCACTAATAGGCCAAAGTTACATGGTTGTCCGAGACAAACCCATATTCTTGTTGGTGCTATTGTCACGAAGATCATGGAATTCGATGGGTAATATGTAGCCATTTTGCTTTTCAAAAGAAAAACATGACCAACGTCAAGTGTTTGATGAAATGACTAAACCAACATTTATATGTAACCACTCATGACTTCAGCAGCAAGTGTTTGACGAAATGAGTGAACCAATCTCATCTAAAGTTATTTTCTGCTGTCTTTGCTTCTGTCTACTCAAACCATAGGAAAAAAGAATATGGATGAAATGGTCATCTAATGCTAATCTAAAGCTTGGTGTTATCATTTTAAATTTGAATTGAAATGCCATAATTTGGTTGTAAGTTTAATAATAACCGGACATATTTTAATCATGTAAACCAAGCATTTTAAATTAGTTTGAAAGGTCATACTTTGTTTACAAGTTACAAGATGAAGTTAACTACTTAATCTGGATTATCTCTCTCTTCTTTTTCCAAAGTTTCAAGTAGAATATTGATGAATCGTCACTCTTTGCATTGATGCTGAAAGCTTAAGATAAAGTAAGGACCGCTAACTTGATATTAGGGCAGTAGTCAACAATATTAATTATATGGTGGTAGGGGTGAGCAAGTAAAACCGAAACCGAACAAAAAACTGAACCAAAACCAAAACCGATGGTTTTGGTTTTTAAAATTATAAAAACCAATTTTTCTGTTTGGTTCGGTTTTATGTTTCAAAACCGACCATAGAAACCGAACCGAACCGAATTGAAGAAACCGAACTGTTTAAAACCGAACCGTTAGAGTTAAGGGGCATACATGCACATTTACATATCAATTTAACATAACTCAAATCCCTTACATTCCCCTTGTTTTCACTTTTTCCCCAAAAATCCCAAATCGACACTCACTATCCAACACTCGAAACACCAATCGCTCGAATCTTGAAGATCAAATCGACAGACCAATCTTGAATTTTGAATCGACAGACCAAATTGACTCTTGAATATTTATTCTTTAAAGTTTGAAGCTAGAAGATCTTGATGGAAGTTTGAAGCTAGAAATCTCGACATACCATACGACGGCATTCGCTCTCCCTTCGTCGAGTGTTGTGACAAAAAATTTGAAAAACCGAAAATCAAAAACCGAACCAAACTAAATGGTTTTGGTTTTGGTTTTTCAAAAACCGAAATTTTCGGTTTGGTTTCGGTTGTATCCGAAACCCATAACAAACCGAACCGTGCACACCCCTATATGGTGGTGAGACAGCCCACACCTAATGATCAATAAGCTCTTAGTTACCAAAGAACTTGTAGTTTAATGGTAGCCGGTGTTATAAAGTGATGTCTTTTTAAAAAATTATGGAATCAAGTTTTGCTGAAAATATTTAAATAGATTTAATAATAACTTTATTAGATACGTGTTGTTTAAAAAAACTGAAAAACTTACTCCAATTTATTTTAGCTCCACAACAATTAGGCGGTGACATGTTCCTGCGAAGTCCTCCTCCAGCAACCCACGATGAACAAAAAATCATGGGAGAAACGATGACCAGAAAATAAACACAAATCGAGCGGTGCGATGAACTCAAAATTTGTAAGGAGACTGGCATTAAACGGCAATTAACCGCGGGGTACACTCCACAACAAAACGGGGTTGCAGAAAGGCGAAATAGAACGTTAATGAACATGGTTAGGTGTTTGTTAATTGATAAACAAATGCCTAAATGTTTTTGGTCTGAAGCTGCAAACTGGGCGTGTCACATTTTAAATCGATGTGCTACTACATCGATTGAAGAAAAGGTGCCTGAAGAAATTTGGTCTGGTCACAAACCAAATGTGGATTACTTTAAGATCTTTGGATCTATTGGGTATGTCCATGTTCCCTCTCAACATCGAACCAAGTTGGATAACAAAAGTCAAAAGTGCATTTTCTTGGGAATTAGTGCAGAGTCTAAGGCATATAGGATGTATGATCCTATTAACAAAAAGATCATCATCAGTAAAGATGTGGTGTTTGATGAGAAGGAAAGGTGGTATTGGAATAAGCAAAACTTTGGTCCTTCTGAATTAATTATAGAAGATGAAAGTGACATGTTGGAACCACATGAAGCAAATTTCGAAGATAGGCAGGAAGATGTGACAAATCAAAGTTCCAATCCTAGTCACTCTAGCTCTCATAATGACTTATTTAATGCAACAAGCAACATCAACAGTGTAAGGGACAGCTCACAAGAAAATAATATCTCACCAATTATTCAACCTAGTACACCTACTGGTGTACCACCATATGATCCTCAAAGTCAAAACAATAGGTGGTGAAAGCTCAAAAAGAACGAGGTCAGTGCCTACTTGGATGCATGATTATGAAAGTGGAGAGGGTTTGTCAGGTGATGAAGCAGAACTTGCAATGTTTAGTTCGATGGAAGACCCAACAACTTTTGATGAAGCTGTTAAAGAAACTAAATGGGTAAAGGCTATGGAGAAAGAGATGGAGTCAATTATGAAAAATGAAACATGGGAGTTAGTTGATGCTCCTGCCGAGGTAACCCCAATTGGAGTTAAATGGTTATTCAAAACAAAATTGAATGAGAAAGGGGAAGTGGATAAGTACAAGGCCAGGCTCGTTGTGAAAGGTTATGCTCAGAAAAAGGGCATAGACTATAACGAAGTTTTCGCCCCGGTGGCTCGATGGGATACGGTTCGTTGCATTCTTGCCATAGCTGCTCAAAAGGGTTGGTTGATACAGCAGTTGGATGTCAAATGTGCGTTCCTTAACGGTACGCTAAATGAGACGGTGTATATTCAGCAACCCCAAGGATTTATTAAGAAAGGTGAGGAGCATAAAGTGTGCAAATTGAAGAAGGCTCTTTACGGTTTAAAGCAGGCACCACGTGCGTGGTTTAATCGAATTGAACAATATTTTCTGAAAGCAGGTTTTGAAAAGAGCAAATTTGATCACACTCTTTTCATCAAAAGGCAAACTACAGGAACTGTTATAGTAAGTCTTTATGTGGATGACTTGATTTACACAGGAGATAACCAACAGATGTGCATGGAGTTCAAAAATTCAATGATGTTGGAATTTGATATGACTGATTTGGGAAAAATGAAATATTTTTTGGGGGTTGAAATAAGTCAAGAGGCAAGAGGAATTAGTTTGTATCAACAGAAGTATGCTAAGGAAGTGTTGGATCGATTCAATATGTGGGAATGTAACGGAGTCAAGAACCCGATTGTGCCGGGAACAATAGTGACTAAAGCTGGTGTGGGCAAGAAGGTGGATGACATCATGTATAAACGGCTCGTGGGCAGTCTGATGTATCTCACGGTTACGAGACCAGATCTTATGTATGTTGTGAGCTTCATTTCAAGGTTTATGGCAGACCCTCGTGAAGAACATTTGCTGTTAGCCAAACGAATTCTAAGGTACGTGAAAGCAACTTACAACTTTGGGTTGTTTTATGAAAGATGTGGTGAAACAAAATTAGAAGTATTTACTGATAGTGATTATGCAAGAGACTTGGAGGATAGAAAATGTACTTCAGGTTATGCATTCATTTTAAGTAATGCTGCTATTTGTTGGAGTTCAAGAAAGCAAGAAATAGTCACACTCTCTTCCACGGAAGCAGAATATGTGGATGCCACTGCTTGTGCATGTCATTGTGTATGGCTCAAAGGACTGATAGAAGAGTTAAAGAATGATTCGGTTGGTACAGTTAACATTATGTGTGATAACAGTTCTACTATAAAGCTGACAAAAAATCCAGTCATGCATCGAAGAACAAAGCATATAGATGTCCGGTTTCACTATCTTAGAGATCTGGTAAGTGAAGGAAAGGTGCAGTTAGTGTTTTGCTCATCTGAGAATCAAGTTGCTGACGTTATGACGAAGCCAGTTAAGTTGGAGGTGTACGATAAAATGCGAGATTTGCTTGGAGTAAGGAAAATCGAAATGTAAACTGAATGGGAAACCTTTTTCAGTTTAAGGGAGGGTTTATTATGGGTTATTTTATGTTAGTTTGAATAAGTCTCATCTTGCATGAGTTTCGGGTGTATCCATGCACGTGGGTACGTAGTCGTTAGACTAGTTCTCTTGGTTGTTTTAGTATTCCTAGTTTTCTGCTGATTTTATGGTTTACGTTTGTTTCTGTTAGTTCTTGTAAGCTATTTATAGCATGCTTCATTCAATGAATAAACCACCAGATATTGAGTGATTCAATTGTGTTCTATTATATACCATTACAGTCAGATGGGTAATAACAATTATTCCCTAATTTCATCATTAAAGGCTGGTAGAAGCAAGACGAAGGAGACACTAATAATTGCAGGGATCGGCAAATCAGGTATAATAATATTTTGATTCAGCAACTTGTCTACGTTTACGTAATTACGTGCACTGCTAAGATTTGCACTGAATTGAACCCTGTTCTATCCCACATCGCTAGCAAGTGCAGGTAGGAAGGCGTTTATAACTAGTGTGGATAGAAGACCAGGCA
Source organism: Pulicaria dysenterica (assembly GCA_947179395.2). NCBI lineage: Eukaryota > Viridiplantae > Streptophyta > Magnoliopsida > Asterales > Asteraceae > Pulicaria > Pulicaria dysenterica. The sequence continues at coordinate 75,003,541 of OX359292.1, read as the reverse complement.
CGACCTTACTTGAACAGGATCTGTTCTATAGGCTCGTATCTTTATATTTTTGAATCCTTTCAAGACAGAAACCAATGTCTGGTTGATGAACCAGGATCATGTAGCTAGAGCGTGATTAACCGAGCTCATCGGTCTTGATCGTTGCCAGCCTTCGGTCTTGGCATGGCTACATGGTTGTCTGACAGACAAACATATCTTTTTTTTATGGCTGGTTTAATGAAGAACATCAAGTGTTTGACGAAACACGACTGAACCCGATTAATTTGCTTCTGAAGTAATTTCCTTCTGTTTCTGATCGACTGATTCCCTCTAAATCTTAAATAAAGAGAGAAGAAAGTAACCAACTTGTCTCATATGGAACAGTGATCTAACGCTTGGTGTTAGCATTTTAAATTAGCTTGAAAGGCCATAATATGTTCATAAGTTTTGATTATATAATGGAACATATTTTCAATCATGTGAACCAAGCACTTTAAATTAGCTTGAAAGGACATATTTTAAGAAAGGATTTAGCTCCGAAGTTTCAAGTAGAATCTTGATGGATCTTTGCTCTGACCAGATTTTGCAATAATACTTAAGCATTTTAGACAAAATCCAGATTTCTTTTCCAATTCATTTATCTCAAGGTAAGTACCACTGATTCGATATCGGGTCAACAGTCAACAACAACAATTACATGGCGGCTAGACCTGAAGAACAGTAACAGTTTGTTACTCCAATTTGTTTAGGTTCTTTATATACCATTAACAGCTTAGCAGTGTTACTGTGTATACACACAAAAAAATCTCTTCAACTATCCCTCCATTAATGTTTTATTTGATAAAACCTTTTATTATGGCTTCAACAATGACTTCTAGTAGGCATTAATGTCGTAACAAACCAATATATGCTTGCTCAAATATAAGAATGGCCTCTGTAGATTAAATCCATCACAGGACTTGTCATCAAAATCATGGTTACTTCTTGCTATAATAACAATTCCGTGTTTGTTGCTGCCTTGTTGCATAATTCTAGAGAATCACATCATTTTGAAATCGGTTATAAACAGGGCCACTCCTAGGGGCCGGGATGGGCTTTGCTGATGAAGGGGACTCACCAGGCATGATACTCACTACCCCGACCCTACTAGTTCCTTTCATCTATTTAGTTTCCTCCTATCGTTAATGAAAATTTTATTTCCTACTACTTTATCCTCCAATGTACTAAATGATGACATACATAGTCGATTATTCTATATCCTTATCTTATCTATTGATTTTGACACTTGTATTGATCTTGTGACTAAGAGAATATGTAAGAAGATTTAGTAGGAGAATATAGAACCTCTCATCATTATATATATATATAGGAGAAATAAGGTTAGTAGGAAATTGAGTTCTTACGATTAGGAAATAGAGATTTTGAGTTTGATTTCCGTGTAGGAAATCGAGATTTTGGAATGATATTTTGTTAATTTTAGCGAGTATTTTGTGATCTTGATCTGATCTTTGTGGAATTTTAGCACGTGCGTGCCTGAGCTTGACTAAATGTGATTAGCATGCGTTACACAAAGATAGTGCCATCTCTAAAAACATATTTGTACTTGTAACATCAATCCTTCTGATAAGGGCAACTATGTGAGTTAGTTGCTTTACATGAGTAAGTCTACAAGCATACACATAAAGATGGACAAATAAGTCTAAATTTGTGTATATAAAGGTGTACTAGGTTATGTAGACTTTCAGTTTGAATTAGCAAATTTCAGCGATCTTATAGAGAGAGTCCATGCTAGGGTAAGCATATTCTTGAACCTTGTATTTTCTTTATAATTGCTATATTCTATATGGCTTTCAATTTCTGACACAAGCAACTTCACATCTGAAAACAATATAATCTTCTGTATTGCATTATTGTTCTTATCAGGAATTTGATATTGCCGTTGGAGATATAACAATCACAGACAACAGATCTTTATATGTTGACTTCACATTGCCTTTCACTGATCTTGGAGTTGCAACACTATTTGAAAACGCAGATGCAAGCATGCGGATCTTTTTCAAACCACTTAGTTCAGATCTTTGGATTGGCATTGCTTGCTTCTTTATTTTATTGGGCATCATCGTTTGCTTTGCTTGCCTGTTATTGTCCCTGAATTCTCCATTAACTAACTATTACGAATTAATTGAAAATAAAGAAATTTAATAAGATGGATGGAGTTAAAGCTGAGTTGGTGTTTTAAAATGCAGGGGATAATCTGCAGAGTAATTTGTCCAGATTTGTAGTGAGTGTGTGGTTGTTCGTAGTGCTTGTCCTTGTTTCAACTTACACAGCCACATTGAGTTCGCTGTTGACCATTGAACAAATTCAGTTGGCATCGCTTAATTGGATACCAAATGGACACCGTTGTATAGGGAGCCTTAGTTACGAACTTAAATTTCACAGACACCAGGTTGAAGCCATATGGTTCATACGAGCAATTTGCCGATGCTTTATCACGTGGGAGTAAGAAAGGCAGTGTTGATGCAATTGTTGATGAAATTCCTTATATAAAAGAATTCCTGGCACAGTATCCATTTGGCTATTCCATGACTGTTTCTGGTGCTATAACTAACGGTTTAGGCTTTGCGAGTCTCCTCCTCACTGCACCATGCTTTATTATCATCTATATTTGACTTATTTCTTTGATGAAGTCTACCTGTTCTTCTTTTTTTTCTTCCTTCTGCCTAGGTTGATGTAGCTACACTTCGATTAATTTTGCAGGCATTTCCACAAGGTTCGCCTTTAGCCCGTAAGATGTCAAGTCAGATAGCCAAACTACGAGAAGATGGTACTTTAAAAGCATTGGAGGATAAGTGGTTTAACCCACAACCAAAGGATTCTGACCCTGCCCTCAAAATTCCACACCTTGAAGGGTTCCTTGGTCTTTTTCTGATCAGTGGGGGCTCAATGGCAGCTGCCCTTTTCATATGTGTGCTTTCTTTCATTCATGAGAAACTGCATTTAAGGGCAAAGCTAGCATTCATCATGAGGTTTCTCGTGCGTAGACCTGCTGCTAGTGGGGTTTGAAGAAGATGACCCATTAACTATAACTTTGCCATTGATCCTGTGTATATATTTATCTGCGGGAGGTTAGATTCCTGCTGCACCTGATACATATCTTTCCTTGATTTATAGGTTTGGGCATGTATATAGACCTAGACGATATTAGCATGTTTTCGTGTATGACGTGGTGTTGTGGTCAGTCAACTTATGGTATGTAACAGTGGAGTCAGTTAGAAAGTTGTTATCTTGTGACAGTAGTATAAATAGAGGTTGTAAGAATGCAATAAGTCTCTTGTTTCCCTTGTTCCCTGTATCTATATAAAGTTTCCCACCAACTGCTTATCAATTCTTGGTCTACTTGTGAGAGTTCAGAGTAATTGGTATAGTTCTTTCAACATCAATCCATAACAATTGGTATCCAGGCCATGATATTGGCAGCTTTAACCACTTAATTCTGTTGATTAAAGGCGAGATTATTTGTTCATGGTTATAACAAGATCGTGACAATTAGATGAAACATTGGAGTATGTGTTGTATAGATGGATCAGGAAGAATCAAATAGGTCAAGCATATATGTGTGTATGTGCACACACAATGAAATACTTGTTAGAGATTTATAAAAAAATGTTACTCATATTAAACAATGATATTAATTATGTTGAACTCGTAAAAGAACATGTATACCAATTACAACAACATTAATTATATGGTGGCCAGATGGCCCAGACTTGAGGATCAATATGCAATCAGTTACCAAAGTTTCATGATGAAGTTAACTACTTAATCTAGATTATCTGTGTCTCTTCTTTTTTTCCAAAGTTTCAAGTAGAATTTTGATGAATCTTTGCTCTTCACATTTTGCATTGATGTTTGAATGCTTAGATAAAGTAAGGACCACTAACTTGATATCAGGTCAGACCTAATAAGCAACAGTTACCAAAGGGCTTATAGCTTATGATAAGGGATGTTCCGTTTTAAAATATTGTGGGTTCAGTATTGATGTGAATAAAGAAATAAATTTAGGGGGTGTTTGGGGAAGCATATTTTTTTTGGCTTAAGTTTTTTAGCTTTTTAACTTATTAGCTTATAAGCTTATAAATGAAAAAAGTTTTTGGATTAGCTTATAAGGAAGAAAATAATGAAAAGTTGTAAAATGACTAAAAAGGGTATACTTTAGATAAGGAAATGTTGATTCAATTTAATAAGGAAGGGTATAATAGTAAATGTACAAAAATAAGCTTTTAGGGAGAAAATAAGTTGATTTATGTTGGCTTATCAAAAGTGGCTTATTTTGCTTAAAGATAAACCCATAAACTTAAGCTCATAAGTTAAGCCAAACATAAAAAATCATGGGAGAAACGATGACCAGAAAATCACAATGAACACAAATCAAGCGGTGCGATGAACACGAAATTGACGTCCTCTCTTCGATTCCATTTAACGTTTGTTACCCTTAAATCAAACCTTCGCACGAGAATCCAGTCGGTGGACAAAAGAAAACACACTGTGTGTGTGAGAGAGAGAGAGAGAGAGAAGAGAAGGGGCATATTATACGCCAGCAATTTTCTGCATTTTGAAGATCTTCGAACAATCATATTGCAGTTGAATGAATTATATCGCTTGGAATTGCTATACTTCAGATGGGTAATAACAACTATTCCCTAATTCTCATCATTAAAGGCTGCTAGAAGCAAGACAAACGAGACACTAATAATTGTAGGGATCGGGAATTCAGGTATAATAATATTTTGTTTCAGCAACTTGTATATGTTTACGTAAATACGTTCATTGCTAAGATTTGCACTGAATTGAACTCTGTTCTATCCCACATCGCTACCAAGTGCAGGTAGGAACGCGTTTATAAGTAGTGTGGACAGAACACCAAGCACGACCTTACTTGAACAGGATCTGTTCTATAGACTCGTATCTCTGTATTCTTGAATCCTTTCAAGACAGAAACCAATGTCTAGTTGATGAACCAAGACCATGTAGCTAGAGCGTGATTAATAGAGTCCTTCGGTCTTGACCGTGGCTCAGTAGAGGATCGTTGCCAACCCAACTATGGGTCCTTGGCATGGCTACATGGTTGTCTGACCTTACTTGAACAGGATCTGTTCTATAGACTCGTATCTCTGTATTCTTGAATCCTTTCAAGACAGAAACCAATGTCTAGTTGATGAACCAAGACCATGTAGCTAGAGCGTGATTAATAGAGTCCTTCGGTCTTGACCGTGGCTCAGTAGAGGATCGTTGCCAACCCAACTATGGGTCCTTGGCATGGCTACATGGTTGTCTGACAGACAAACCCATATTTTTTTCTGTATGGCTGGTTTAATGAAGATCATCAAGTGTTTGACGAAACGACTGAACCAGAGTAATTCGTTTCTAAAGTAATTTCCTTCTGTCTCCGGTTGGAAAGCATTTTAAGTTAGCTTGAAAGGCCATAACATGTTCATAAGCTTTGATTATAATGGAACATATTTTCAATCATGTGAACCAACCACTTTAAATTAGCTTGAAGGGACCTTATGCACAGGTTACATAATGTCATTAGTTAAGTGCTTAATCTAGGTTAGCTATCTCAATCGATTTTTCGAAGTTTCAAGTAGAATCTTCGTGGATCTTTGCTCTGATCGACCACATTTTGCAATAATACTTGAAGCATTTTAGACAAAATCTATAATTTTATTCCAATTCATTAAGAAGTACCACTGACTCGATATCAGGTCAACAGCAACAATTACAAGGCGGCCAGACTTGAAGAACAGTAACAGTTTGTTACTCCAATTTGTTTAGGTTCTTTATATACCAACTTAGTTACTGTGGTATACACACAAAAAAACCAATTCAAATTCTCTCTCCACTAATGTTTCATTACAAAAACCCTTTTATGATGGCTTCAACAATTAGTTCTAGCAGGCATAATGTAATCAACCAATATATGCCTGCTCAAATATAAGAATGGCCCTTGTAGATTATATCCATCACAGGACTTGTCATCAAAATCATGGTTTTTGTTTGCATGATAAAAATTCCATGTTGCTGCCTTGTTGCATAATTCTTGAGAATTACATCATTTTGAAATTGTTATAAACAGGGCCACGCCTAGGAGGTGGGATGGGCATCACTAATGAAGGGGAATCACCAGGCATGATACTCACTACCCCCAACTCTACTACTTCCTTTCATCCATTTAGTTTCCTCCTATCATTAATGAAAATTTTTATTTCCTCCTACTTCATCCTCTCACCTACTAACTTATGACATATATAGTCGATTATTCTATTTCCTTATCCTCTTTATATGTAAGAAGATTTAGTATCAGAATATCAAAAAAGCTTAGCATGAAATTGAGTTCAATATATAGGTTTTTTTTTGGTAGTTATCCTTTCATCCTTTGTGTTTGGTTAAGTCAAATATTGCTTCTCGTTCCACATAAAGAATATTATTGCTACAAATTATATTTGAATGACCATATTTGGTAACCTTACTTTGATGTGAGCTAATGGTTCGTTTTGAAGGGTTCGTGTGTACTTGCTTCACATTTCAAATTATTTATATATTTAGCGACACTCTTCATGATGTCTTTCTTTTGGGATTGATGTTGATTGCTATAAATCAAATTTTACGATGAAATTTCCATAGACTTGTCACATTTGGAACCTTTCTTAATAGCGACTTTTTCATTCATTAAGTTATATATCACACTGTTGGAAGTTTGGCTAAAATAAAAAAGAGGTGTCTTTTATTCTCTGTCCCAGATTGGTAGAGTGAAAAAAGGTGGGGAAGATTCCATGCCTACAAAGGGAGTCAGGGGTTTGGTTTAAAAGTGTCCCAATCAAATATATACTTTAAGTATTTAATTCTTTCTTTCTTGTTCTCTTGTATTGGAGTGTAGAAAGTGGTGAGTTAAATCTTTGGAGCATATGGGTGTTTTTGGGGGGTTGGCGTGAAAGATTATTCTATGTTATTGTAAAAAATTTGTGGGATTTTCTCTCTTGTGGCCCATAGTTTTTCTCTTGTTTTGGAGTTTTCCACATATGTTCTTGGGTTTATATTTCTTTATCATTTTCGTAGGGCAGTGTTTGTTGACCATTTTCCCAACACACACCTGAATGATGTTTTATAGAAAACATCATAGAAGACGAAAGGAATATAGTAAAAGAGCATAACATATATATACTTGTACTCGATCACAGCAATATACTGAAAGCCATTTATACCTTCTTAGCTCTAGCTTATGGAAACCGGTTGGAAAGATTGTTAATAGCTGCATCAGCATGGCAGTAGCTGACTTTTACACGGTCAACAATCGCTACAAAACAAGGATAGTTGTTCATAGTCGGGATACCCATGGAGAACCACTTGATGCTCTATCTGATGGTAAGTGATATTTTGCACATTCACATCTACTAAATAAAATATTCTTTCAGAGTTCAATTAAAAAGCATATGAAGACTACTCTACAAAATATTATTAAGTCTACTTCTTACGACAATACAAACAAACACTATGCTAAACAAAGATGATTTTTAACGACATGTTGTTGATGCATTCTTGACAATGAAGACGTAAAACATACAAAGATAATAATGAAATAATCCGGATATTTGTTAAAAATATTTGAAGATATGTATTATTAGACAAGATTTGTTAGTTAGCCTTTATTATTTAGATAAGAATTAGGAGTTAGAGTTATTTTAGGATTAGATTACTCTTATTCATTATAAATAGGTGCTTTAGGGTTGTAATTTGTTCAAAATTGAGTGAGTGATTTTTATATCATTGGAGTGTTGGTTTACTTCTTGAAAGTAAACTATAGGAGAGCCAATCGACCTCTCGAAAGTCGATTATTCTATCTTTATCAGTCTTTCTGATTTCCAGTTTGATTCATATCGAATAACATGTAAGGATTGCTATTTTTATGATTGCATGCTCTCTCCTGCAGCTCTTGGTCTTTTGAAGAAGCCGAAGGTGCAAGCATTTTTTATTGGCGCAGAGTCCATGACAGAAGCGAAGTTTCTGGCGGCATTAGGGGACGAAGCTAGAGTACCTATGCTTTCAATTTCACCACATCTGTCTTCCAACAAACATCCTTATTACCTTCAAATCACACCAGATGAAACCACTGAATTTAAAGCCATTGCTGCAATGGCAGAATCCTTTGGATGGAAAAAAGTCGTCATTATCAGTGAGGACACAAATAATGGGCGATACATGGCTACATTTTTTACCAACTTATTCCTAGAAAAGAATATATCTATAACGTATACAAGCCTAATTTCACCCTCCTCTGCTAGCAGTGAACTTATTCAGGAAGAGCTTCACAAGCTTTCAACTATGCAAACAGATATTTACATCATGCATACTTGTCATTCTCTTGCATCCCTCCTTTTTCTGAATTCAAAATATCTTGGAATGATGGGTGCAGGGTACAAATGGATCATCACCTCTAAAACTATGAACTTTTTGAATTTCATGGATGATAAAGTCGTCGAGTCTATGCAAGGTGCCCTGGGTTTTAAATCATATATTCCGCAATCCAGGGATCTTGACGAATTCACTCTTAAATGGAGAAAAGAATATCATGCTGAAGAGATCAATGCTTATGTTGTTTGGGCATATGATGCACTTTGCGCACTAGCAATGGCTGTTGAGAGGATACAACCTGTAGAGAACATAAAAGATTTGGAAACAGTTGGTTGGACTCAAAGGGGTTCAGCACTTCTGAATCAGATATTAAGAACCTCATTTGATGGATTAGGCGGTGCATTCCAATTTCTGGATGGAAGGAGTACCAAAGACACCCTTGAAATAATAAATCTGATTGGTAAAGGGGAAAGAAGGGTTGGATTTTGGACAACAGATGCTGGTTTTACCAAAAGGCTTAGAAATATGAATTCATTGGTGGATGCTGGCCTGGAGACCATCATCTGGGCAGGAGATTATCCAACGCATAGAAATAGGGTGCTACAGGTGAGTCGCAAAAAGCTAAGAAATGGCATCCCGGAGAAGCATGGCCTAAATAGAAGACTCTTTCACGTGGATTATGATGCTAATAATTCAACAGTTATTACAGGGTTTTGTGCAGATGTGTTCCTAACTGCTTTCTCTGGATTAGGTCTACATGTTGATTTTCAGTTTGAATCAGCAGACTTCAGTGATCTTATAGATCGAGTCCATGCAGGGGTAAGCATATTGCATTTTCTTTAATAACTGATATATTCTATATGACTTTCAATTTCCGGCACAAGCAAATTCACTCTTGAAAACAACAAAAGCTTGTGTATTGCATTATTGTTTGCATCAGGAACTTGATATTGCAGTTGGAGATATAACAATCACAGCAAACAGATCTCTGTATGTTGACTACACATTGGCTTTCACCGATCTTGGACTTGGGACATTATATAGAAACGCAGATGCAGGCATGTGGATTTTTCTCAAACCACTTAGTTCAGATCTTTGGATTGTGTTTTTATGCTTCTTTATTTTACTGGGCATTATCATTTGGATTCTTGAACGTGGGACAAATGAAGAGTTTCAAGGTTCACCTGTCCGACAATTTGGTACAACCTTCTGGTTTGCCTTTTCGACCCTTGTTTATGCTCATAGTAAGCTCTCACATTTTTTTATATTTTTTATTCCTTTTTTTCTACATGTATTAGAACCAGGATTTTAATTTCTATGAGTTGAATGATGGAATCCACTTATATGTTGTTATTTCCATGAGTTGGTGTCTGATATTGCAGGGGAGAATCTGCGGAGTAATTTGTCCAAATTTGTTGTGAATGTGTGGTTGTTTGTAGTGATGGTGCTCGTTGCAACTTAAACTGCCACATTAAGTTCGTTGTTAACTGTTGAACAAATCAAGTTAGCCTCAAAGGGTGGGTCAGTTGGATACCAATATCTTTCCCCTATAGAGGGAACCTTAGTTAGAAACATGAATTTTACGGATACCAAGTTGAAGTCATTTGAAACATCCGAGCAACTTGCTGATGCTTTTTTACGTGGGAGTAAGAACGGTGGTGTCGATGCAATTGTTAATGAAATTCCTTACATAAAAGAGTTCCTTGCAGAGCATCCATCTGGCTATACCATGACTGTTTCTGATGTTAGATCCAACGGCTTTGGCTTCGTGAGTCTCATCTTTATGGTTTAATTAGATATTAATATGATCTATGTTTGACCTGTCTCTTTGATGAACTCTATCTTCTTCTAGCTTTTTCTTCCTTCTGCCTAGTAAGTTTAATGTAGCTACGCTTAATTTAATTTGCAGGCATTTCCGCAAGGTTCTCCTTTGGCCCGTTAGATGTCAAGTCAGACAGCCAGACTTCGAGAAGATGGTACTCTAAAACCATTGGAGAACAAGTGGCCTACAAAGGATTCTGAGTCTGCCCTCAATATTCCAAACCTTCAAGGCTTCCGTGGTCTATTTCTCATCAGTGGGTGCTCAATGGCAGCTGCCCTTTTTATATATGTGCTTTATTTCATTCATGAGAAACTTCAGAGAAAAACTAGCATTCATCGTGAGGTTCCTCATGCGACCTGCTAATGCAGTTTGATTTGAAAAAGATGACCGCCGGCCCATGAGAACAACTTTGCCATTGAACCTATGTATATTGTAATCTGCTGGAGGTAGGCCACTACTTCATCTGATATCAATTAGTGTTACTTAACTGTAAAATATAAGATCACATAAATTGGATTTCCACTTTGGTTGGTTTGGTTTTATTGTTGCCCATGGCTTACTTGATGTAGATGTATATGATGTTGCTCATTAAGTGTCTTAATTTTGTTTCTTGATGCAGATATAAAGCATCATGGCTTTGATTTATAGACGGTTGTTTCAACAAAAGTAACTGTTGAGGGTCGTGGATCTAATGTGTAGCTGTTACTTTGGTTTTGTTGCTGCTTTTATAGAGATATAGTGATCTTCAAGAGACTTAGAGTTGTAGAGAAATGTTTCATGTGCTTTATGCTAATGCCTAGATGCATAATCATGTTAAGATTGTTAACATTCTTTGTAATGATCTTATGTAAACATTCACGAAATTTCACCAAATTAGTTTTATCATAGGTTTTACTTTACAAAGCTATAAAGATAATCTTGTACTCTTATATGTTTCTTCCAATGAAAACTGGTTGAAATTTAGCAATTGAGCACATATACTCTTTTGTAATGTTAACTTGTTTGACATGTTTCATTTTCTTCTAACGTGTTTCACCTGTTCAAGCTCGATTCATTTCTTTTGTAACCCGCTTGCTCTATTAAAGTTTGATTCAATTCATTTTTTGAATGGGAGGATTACTGCAGACACCCTTGAAACAATAAATGTGATTGATAAAGGGGAACCAAGGGTAGGATCTTGGACAACGAATGATGGTTTAACGCCTGGAAACTGTCATCTGGCCAGGAGGTAATCCAATGCATAGGAATAGGGTGAGTCAGAAAAAGAAAAAGATATGAGTTGGCATCCTATTTTACTTGTATTGCATACGAAGCAGACTTTTTAAAGTGGATTACGATGGTGAAACTAATTCAACAGTTATTTCAGGGTTTTGCGCAGATGTGTTCTTAGCTGCCTTCTCTGGATTAGTTCTCAATGTAGAATTCCAGTTTGAATTAGCAAATTTCAGCGATCTTATAGAGAGAGTCCATGCCGGGGTAAGCATATTCTTGAACCTTGTATTTTCTTTATAATTGCTATATTCTTCTGACTCAAGCAACTTCACAGCTGAAAACAATATAATCTTCTGTGTTGCATTATTGTTCTTATCAGGAATTTGATATTTATAACAATCACAGCCAACAGATCTCTATATGTTGCAACACTATTTAAAAACGCAGATGCAAGCATGTGGATCTTTTTCAAACCACTTAGTTCAGATCTTTGGATTGTCTTTGCTTGCTTCTTTATTTCATTGCGCACTTTGCTTGTGTAACACCGGTTTCACGAACTTAAAAATTAGCGCCAATTTAAACTTTTTATACCCGATTAATCAAAAGATCACAACGGAATCAAACCACTGATTACTAAATATTAGTATTGATACCGGACTGATGAGAAAACATAATAAACTACACCAAGTCCCAAAACTACCAGTGTTACCAACTAGACACCGACTACCGAAATAAGGAAAACTAACTACAAGTGTTCCCAAAAGATATGTACAAAATACCCACAAGTATACCCAGCTCACCAGGCCCATAGTCACTAACCTGCAAAAAGGGAAATTCATACACCGGTTAGCTACACTAGCTAGTGAGTACATATTTCACATAAATATCAATAAGCATGCTAACACGTTCAGTCATGGCACACAAACTAGTCTACCACATTGCGGTGTGCCGACGAGTCAGCAGGGTCATATCTCGCGGGGGAGCCAACCCAGCTCAACGACCCAAACTGGGGAATCAGCCACGTTGATCCTAGCCATAGGCCAAGACCATCAGAGCTCATGTCAAGAACCTCAGTCCTTAACTTACCACCTTTCAGCAATCCACATTTCCCACAATTCCGCATTTCCCACAATTCTCACACTTACCACAATTCCCACACTTACCTGTCCGGACGACCACCACACTTCACAGTTATTCACAGTTTGCACATAAACACATTTCCCTAATAACCACAATTTACCCGCAACCACATTTCACAGATAACATCTATCAGTTGCAATAACATGCTAACATTTCACAAATAACACGTATCACATCACATCAATTCACAGCTAACAATTTATAACTTACCTCATGACACGACAGTTCATATAATATCGTCTCTAGCATATCATACCTCAGGCATATAAAACAACACAGATAACACATTGCAATAACTACGGTTAGCCATACTTACTGATCCTTATGGGAAACCGGTACTCACCTTAAGCTCACAGAAAGCTGACACAACGATCAACGGTTTCCGGTTCCTCTTGAACACCTAACACAATACATACATGCTTGATCGTCACTTATACATAACACCCTTAGGTTAAATCACAAGTAAAACAAGCTATCAGCCTTGGACCCCCGCTTGCGGTCGCAAGTACAAGCCTTGCGGTCGCAAGAGCCCCCCAATAACCTCCCTTACGATCGCAAGGGAAACCCCTTTTGGTCGCAAGTATGATTCTAGGGTTGGTTACGATCGTAAGTTATGTACCTACGCTCGCAAACCTTATTTCATTCGCCCGTAGGCGGTAAACCACATAAAACACATAAAATACCCTCCTACGGCCGCAGAAACATTTTCCTACGGCCACAGAAGGCTTAATTTCAAAAAACCTGAAAAACACCCTCCTACGGGGGTAGGAACTTTTCTCTACGGCCGCAGAAATAAATTGCTCCTACGGGGGTAGGAACTTTTCTCTACGGCCGTAGGAAGGGTCTGCGCAGTAAACTTCGCCCTGTTCAGCTATCAGACCTGCAACTCGGGTTTTTACCCATTTAATCGACTGAAATCGCGTTTTTAATGTTCCTACACGTCTTTTAACACCCATACAACATTACCTACATGTTTCTTACTTCAATTCATCATCTAGCTACTTGATTCATACCCAAAACCTTGAAAGTGAGTTTCATGGTCAAGAACACTTACCAATAAGCAAGAAGGCAAGACAAGATTTATCAACTCCTCAACTAGAACACCAAATCAGATTGCCTCTCCTTGATTTCTCTTTCAAATCTCCAAAAATCACAACGTGTGTGTGTGTGTGTAGAAGCTTGGTACGTACGTGAGTGTGAGTTTGTGTGTGTTTGTACGTGTTTTAGTGAAGGCAGGGGATAAGTATCCCCAAATTACCGACCTTGGTTGGTTTAATACCCCGTGTGGGTATGTCGTTTTCCTATTCAACTTAAAACTTGTCACACGCTAACCCGTTTCAACTAACGAGGATGTCTACGGAATCATTACACGAAACCGTTTAACACTTTATCACTTTTACATATTAATCTCAACTTTCATATAACACCTCACATATCCACTTTTTATCTGCCATAAACTCCAATTAACAACTAATATACTTAATTAAAATCAAAGTACAACTACTAAAACACAAGGTACAACTAATTACAACTAGGCCCATTTTCAGGATGTTACAGCTTGCCTGTTATAGTCCCTAAGTTCTTTATAAAGTAATTATTACGAATTAATTGAAAATAAAGAAATTTAATAAGATGGAATTAAAGCTGAGTTGGTGTTTTAAAATGCAGGGGATAATCTACAGAGTAATTTGTCCATATTTGTAGTGAGTAGTGGTTGTTTCTAGTGCTTGTCCTTGTTTCAACTTACACAGCCACATTGAGTTCATTGTTAACCATTGAACAAATTCAGTTAGCATCAAAGAAAGGCTTAATTGGAAACCAAATGGACACCGTTGTACAGGAAGCCCTTGTTAGGAACTTAAAATTTTACAGACACCAGGTTGAAGCCATATGGTTCATACGAGCAATTTGCTGATGCTTTATCACGTGGGAGTAAGAAAGGCGGTGTTGATGCAATAGTTGATGAAATTCCTTATATAAAAGAATTCCTGGCACAGTATCCATCTGGCTATTCCATGACTGTTTCAGATGCTATAACTAACGGTTTAGGCTTTGTGAGTCTCCTCCTCACTGCACCATGCTTTATTATCATCTATATTTGACTTAGTTTGATGTAGCTAGACTTTATTAATTTTGCAGGCATTTCCACAAGGTTCGCCTTTAGTCCGTAAGATGTCAAGTCAGATAGCCAAACTACGAGAAGATGGTACTTTAAAAGCATTGGAGGATAAGTGGTTTAGCCCACAACCAAAGGATTTTGACCCTGCCTTCAAAATTCCACACCTTGAAGGGTTCCTTGGTCTGTTTCTGATCAGTGAGGGCTCAATGGCAGCTGCCCTTTTCATATATGTGCTTTCTTTCATTCATGAGAAACTGCATTTCAGAGAAAAACTAGCATTCATCATGAGGTTTCTTGTGCGTAGACGTGCTGCTAGTTGGGTTTGAAGAAGATGACCCATTAACTACAACGATGCCATTAATCCTGTGTATATATTTATCTGTTGGAGATTGGACTCCTGCTGCACCTGATATATCTCTTTCCTTAATTTCTAGGTTTGGCCATGTATATAGACCCAGATGATATTAGCATGTATTCGTGTATGACATTTACGCTTATAGCTTAAGAAAGTTGGAAGTGGTTAGTAACAGCGGAGTCAGTTAGAAAGTTGTTATCTTGTGACAGCAGTGTAAATAGAGGTTGTAAGAATGCAATAAGTCTCTTGTTTCCCTTGTTCCCAGTATCCAATCATCTATATAAAGTCCCACCGACTGCTTATTAATTCTTGGTCTACTTGTGAGAGTTCAGAGTAATTGGTATAGTTCTTTCAACATCAATCCATAACAATTGGTACCGGTGCCGTGATTTTGGCAGCTTTAACCACTTAATTATGTTGATCAAAGGCACGATTATTTGTTGATGGTTATAACAAGATCGGTGACAATTAGATGAAACGCTGGAGTATGTGTTGTATAGATGGAGCAGGAATAATCAAATAGGTCAAGCATATGTGTGTATGTGCACAAACTATGAAATCCTATTTGGAAATTTATAAAAAAATGTAACTCTTCTTAAACAATGATATTAATTAGGTTGAACTCGTAAAAGAACGTGTATACCAATTACAACAACATTAATTATATGGTGGCCAGATGGTCCAGACCTGAGGATCAATAAGCAATCAGTTACCAAAGTTTCAAGACGAAGTTGACTACTTAATCTAGATTATCTAGTAGAATTTTGATGAACGTAGCATATTTGCATTGATGTTGAAAGCTTAGATAAAGTATGGACCACTAACTTGATATCAGGTCACACCTAATAAGCAATCAGTTACCAAAGGGTTTATAGCTTAAAAGATTGTGGGTTCAAGATGTGAATTAAGAAAATAGATTTAGTGATAGGCTTAGTAGATATGTGTTTGATGTTAAAAAAAAATTATAAAGCAATCTATTGTTACTCTAAAAAAAAAATTTTAACATGAAATTATGTTAGTGGAGGTAACATCGTGACAGTATGGCGTCATAAGAGAGTAAAACCGATCGTTTTATTTTCGCTCCACAGCATTAATTAGGCGGTGACATGTTCCCGCGAACTCCTCCTCCAGCAACCCAAAGTCAAGTCGATGAACAAAAAATCATGGGAGAAACGATGACCGAAAATTCACAATGAACACAAATCGAGCGGTGCGATGAACACGGAATTGACGTCCTCTGTTCGATTCCATTTAATGTTTGTTACCCTAAATCAAACCTTCGCCCATAGAGAATCCAGTCGATGAACAGAAGAAACACACACTGTCTGTGTGTGTGTGTGTGTGAGAGAGAGAGAGAGAGAGAGAGAGAAGGGGCATATTATACGCCAGCAATTTTCTGCATTTTGAACATCTTCGAACAATCATATTGCAGTTGAATGAATGAGCTATATCGCTTGGAATTGCTATACTTGTCAGATGGGTAATAACAATTATTCCCTAATTTCATCATTAAAGGCTGGTAGAAGCAAGACGAAGGAGACACTAATAATTGCAGGGATCGGAAAATCAGGTATAATAATATTTTGATTCAGCAACTTGTCTATGTTTACGTAATTACGTGCATGGCTACATGGTTGCCTGACAGACAAACCCATATTTTTTTGCCTGTATGGCCTGCTTTAATGAAGATCATCAAGTGTTTGACGAAACGACTGAACCAGATTAATTCGCTTCTAAAGTTAATTTCCTTCTGTTTCTGGTTGGAACAGTGATCTAACTCTTGGTGTTAGCATTTTAAGTTAGCTTGAAAGGCCATAACATGTTCATAAGTTTTGATAATTATGGAACATATTTTCAATCATGTGAACCAACCACTTTAAATTAGCTTGAAAGGACCTTATGCACAGGTTACATGATGTGGTTAGTTAAGTGCTTAATCTAGATTAGCTATATCAATCGATTTTTCGAAGTTTCAAGTAGAATCTTCATGGATCTTTGCTCTGATCGACCAGATTTTTGCAATAATCCTTGAAGCATTTTAGACAAAATCTAGACTTTTATTCCAATTCATTAATCTCAAGGGAAGTACCACTGACTCGATATCGGGTCAACAGTCAACAGCAACAATTACATGGCTGCCAGACTTGAAGAACGGTAACAGTTTGTTACTCCAATTTGTTTAGGTTCTTTATATACCAACTTAGTTACTGTGGTATACACACAAAAAAACCAATGCAAATTATCTCTCCACTAATGTTTTATTACAAAAACCCTTTTATGATGGCTTCAACAATTAGTTCTAGCAGTCATAATGTAATCAACCAATATATACCTGCTCAAATATAAGAATGGCCATTGTAGATTATATCCATCACAGAACCTGTTATCAAAATCATGGTTATTGTTTGCATGATAACAATTTCATGTTGCTGCCTTGTTGCATAATTCTTGAGAATTACATCATTTTGAAATTGTTATAAACAGGGCCTCACCTAGGGGGCGGGATGGGCATCGCTAATGAAGGGGAATCACCAGGCATGATACTCACTACCCCCCGACTCTACTTCTTCCTTTCATCCATTTAGTTTCCTCCTTTCATTAATGAAAATTTATTTTCCTCTTACTTCATCCTCTCACCTATTAACTGATGACATATATAGTCGATTATCCTATTTCCTTATCTTCTTTATTTATTTTGACACTTATGTTATATGTAACAAGACTTAGTATCAAGGTTAGCATGAAATTTGAGTTCAATACATACGTTTTTTTGGTAGTTATCCTTTCATCCTTTGTGTTTGGTTAAGTCAAATATTGCTTCTCGGTCCGCGTAAGGAATATTATTGCTACAATATATATTTGAATGACCATATATGCTAACCTTACTTTGATGTGAGCTAATATAATGGTTCATTTTGAAGGGTTCGTGTGTGCTTGCTTCACATTTCAAATTATTTATATATTTAGCGACACTCTTCTTGATGTCTTTCTTTTGGGATTGATGTTGATTGCTATAAATCAAATTTTACGATGAAAATTCCATAGACTTGTCACATTTGGAACCTTTCTTAATAGCGACTTTTTCATTCATTAAGTTATATATCACACTGTTGGGAGTTTGGCTAAAATAAAAAGAGGTGTCTTTTATTCTTTGTCCCACATAGGTAGAGTGAAAAAATGTGGGGTGGATTCCATGCCTATAAAGGGAGTCAAGGCTTTGGTTCAAGTGTCCCAATCAAATATATACTTTAATTATTTAATTCTTTCTTTCTTGTTCTCTTGTATTGGAGGAGAGTATGGGTGTATTTGTGGGTTGGCTTGAAAGATTATTCTATGTGATTGTAAAGGAATGTGTAATTTTCTCTCTTGTGGCCCATGGTTTTTCTCATGCTTTGGAGTTTGGAGTTTTCTACACATATTCTTGGGTTTATATTTCTTTATCATTCTCGTAGGGCAGTGTTTGTTGACCATTTTCCCAACACACACCTGAATGATGTTTTATAGAAAACATCGTAGAAGACGAAAGGAATAGTAAAAGAGCATAACATATATATACTTGTACTTGATCACAGCAATATACTGAAAGCCATTTATACCATCTTAGCTCTAGCTAATGGAAACCAGTAGCAGGAGGGGAAAGATTCACAATACAAAGAGATCCCAGTAGGAGTGATTCTGAATATGGGATCACTGGTTGGAAAGATTGTTAATAGCTGCATCAGCGTGGCAGTAGCTGACTTTTACACGGTCAACAATCGCTACAAAACAAGGATAGTTGTTCATAGTCGGGATACCCATGGAGAACCACTTGATGCTCTATCTGATGGTAAGTGATGTTTTGCACTTTCACATCTACTAAATAATATATTCTTTCAGAGTTTAATTAAAAAGCATATTAAGACTACTCTACAAAATAGTATTAAGTCTACTTCTTAACACAATACAAACAAACACTATGCTAAACAAATATGCTTTTTAACGACATGTTGCTGATGCATTCTTGACAATAAAGACGTAAAACATAAAAAGATAATAATGAAATAATCCGGATATTTGTTAAAAATATTTGAAGAAATGTATTATTAGATAAGATTTGTTAGTTAGCCTTTACTATTTAGATAAGGATTAGGAGTTAGAGTTATTTTAAGATTAGATTACTCTTATTCATTATAAATAGGTGCTTTAGGGTTGTAATTTTATTATGCAAAAATTGAGTGAGTGATTTTTATATCATTGGAGTGTTGGTTTACTTCTCGAAAGTAAACTATAGGAGAGCCAATCGGCCTCTCGAAAATCGATTATTCTATCTTTATCATTCTTTCCGATTTCCAGTTTGATTCATATCGAATAACATGTTAGGATTGCTATTTTTATGATTGCATGCTCTCTCCTTCAGCTCTTGATCTTTTGAAGAAGCCGAAGGTGCAAGCATTTTTTATTGGCGCAGAGTCCATGACAGAAGCGAAGTTTCTGGCGGCATTAGGGGACGAAGCTAGAGTACCTATGCTTTCACTTTCATCACCTCCATCTTCCAACAAACATCCTTATTACCTTCAAATCACACCAGATGAAACCACTGAATTTAAAGCCATTGCTGCAATGGCAGAATCCTTTGGATGGAAAAAAGTCGTCATTATCTGCGAGGACACAAATAATGGGCGATACATGGCTACATTTTTTACCAACTTATTCCTAGACAAGAATATATCTATAACGTATACAAGACTAATTTCGCCCTCCTGTGCTAGCAGTGAACTTATTCGGGAAGAGCTTCACAAGCTTTCAACTATGCAAACAGATATTTACATCATGCATACTTGTCATTCTCTTGCATCCCTCCTTTTCCTGCATGCAAAATATCTAGGAATGATAGGTGCAGGGTACAAATGGATCATCACCTCTAAAACTATGAACTTTTTTAATTTCATGGATGATAAAGTCGTTGAGTCTATGCAAGGTGCCCTGGGTTTTAAATCATATATTCTGCAATCAAGGGATCTTGACGAATTCACTCTGAAATGGAGAAAAGAATATCATGCTGAAGAGATCAATGCTTATGCTGTTTGGGCATATGATGCACTTTGCGCACTAGCAATGGCTGTTGAGAGGATACAACCTGTAGAGAACATAAAAGATTTGGAAACAGTTGGTTGGACTCAAAGGGGTTCGGCACTTCTGAAGCAGATATTAAGAACCTCATTTGATGGATTAGGTGGTACATTCCAATTTCTGGATGGAAGGAGTACTGAAGACACCCTTGAAATAGTAAATGTTATTGGTAAAGGGGAAAGAAGGGTTGGATATTGGACAACAGATGCTGGTTTTACCAAAAGGATTAGAAATATGTATTCATTGATGGATGCTGGCCTGGAAACCATCATCTGGGCAGGAGATTATCCAATGCATAGAAATAGGGTGCTACAGGTGAGTCGCAAAAAGCTAAGAATTGGCATCCCAGAGAAGCATGGCTTAAATAGAAGACTCTTTCACGTGGATTACGATGTTACTAATTCAACAGTTATTACTGGGTTTTGTGCAGATGTGTTCCTAACTGCTTTCTCTGGATTAGGTCTACATGTAGATTTTCAGTTTGAATCAGCAGACTTCAGTGATCTTATAGATCGAGTCCATGCAGGGGTAAGCATATTGCATTTTCTTTAATAACTGATATATTCTATATGACTTTCAATTTCCGGCACAAGCAAATTCACTCTTGAAAACAACAAAATCTTGTGTATTGCATTATTGTTTGAATCAGGAACTTGATATTGCAGTTGGAGATATAACAATCACAGCAAACAGATCTCTGTATGTTGACTACACATTGGCTTTCACCGATCTTGGACTTGGGACATTAAATAGAAACGCAGATGCAGGCATGTAGATTTTTCTCAAACCACTTAGTTCAGATCTTTGGATTGTGTTTTTATGCTTCTTTATTTTACTGGGCATCATCATTTGGATTCTTGAACGTGGGACAAATGAAGAGTTTCAAGGTTCACCTGTCCGACAATTTGGTACAACCTTCTGGTTTGCCTTTTCGACCCTTGTTTATGCTCATAGTAAGCTCACATTTGTTTATATTTTTTATCCCTTTTTGCTACATGTATTAGAACCAGGATTTTAATTTCTATGAGTTGCATGATGGAATCCACTTATATGTTGTTATTTCCATGAGTTGGTGTCTGATATTGCAGGGGAGAATCTGCAGAGTAATTTGTCCAAATTTGTTGTGAATGTGTGGTTGTTTGTAGTGATGGTGCTCGTTGCAACTTATACTGCCACATTAAGTTCGTTGTTAACTGTTGAACAAATCAAGTTAGCATCAAAGGGTGGGTCAGTTGGATACCAATATCTTTCCCCTATAGAGGGAACCTTAGTTAGAAACATGAATTTTACGGATACCAAGTTGAAGTCATTTGAAACATCCGAGCAACTTGCTGATGCTTTTTTACGTGGGAGTAAGAACGGTGGTGTCGATGCAATTGTTAATGAAATTCCTTACATAAAAGAGTTCCTTGCAGATCATCCATCTGGCTATACCATGACTGTTTCTGATGTTAGATCCAATGGTTTTGGCTTTGTGAGTCTCATCTTCATGCTTTAATTAGATATTAATATGATCTATGTTTGACCTGTCTCTTTGATGAACTCTACCTGTTCTTCTAGCTTTTTCTTTCTTCTGCCTAGTAAGTTTGATGTAGCTATGCTTAATCTAATTTGCAGGCATTTCCGCAAGGTTCTCCTTTGGCCCGTAAGATGTCAAGTCAGATAGCCAGACTTCGAGAAGATGGTACTCTAAAAGCATTGGAGAACAAGTGGCTTACAAAGGATTCTGAGTCTTCCCTCAATATTCCAAACCTTCAAGGGTTCCGTGGGCTATTTCTCATCAGTGGGTGCTCAATGGCTGCTGCCCTTTTGATATATGTGCTTTATTTCATTCATGAAAAACTTCAGAGAAAAACTAGCATTCAGCGAGAGGTTCCTCATGCCTAGACCTACTGCTAATGCAGGTTGATTTGAAAAAGATGACCCGCCGGCCCATGAGTAAAACTTTGCCATTGAACCTCTGTATATTGTAATCTGCTGGAGGTAGGCCACTACTTCACCTGATATCAATTAGTGTTACTTAACTGTAAAATATAAGATCACATATATAGGATTTCCACTTTGGTTGGTTTAGTTTTATTGTTGCCCATCGCTTACTTGATGTAGATGTATATGAAGTTGCTCATTAAGTGTCTTGATTTTGTTTCTTGATGCAGATATAAAGCATCATGGCTTTGATTTATAGACAATTGTTTCCGCAAAAGTAACTGTTGAAGGGTCGTGGATCTAATCTGTAGCTGTTACTTTGGTTTTATAGAGATATAGTGATCTTCAAGAGACTTAGAGTTGTAGAGAAATGTTTCATGTGCTTTATGCTAATGCCTAGATGCATAATCATGTTAAGATTGTTAACATTCTTTGTAATGATCTTATGTAAACATTCACGAAATTTCACCAAATTAGTTTTATCATAGGTTTTACTTTACAAAGCTATAAAGATAATCTTGTACTCTTATATGTTTCTTCCAATGAAAACTGGTTGAAATTTAGCAATTGAGCACATATACTCTTTTGTTATGTTAACTTGTTTGACATGTTTCATTTTCTTCTAACGTGTTTCACCTGTTCAAGCTCAATTCATTTCTTTTGTAACCCGCTTGTTCTATTCAAGTTTGATTCAATTCATTTTTTGAATGGGAGGATTACTGCAGACACCCTTGAAACAACAAATGTGATTGATAAAGGGGAACCAAGGGTAGGATCTTGGACAACGAATGATGGTTTAACGCCTGGAAACTATCATCTGGCCGGGAGGTAATCCAATGCATAGGAATAGGGTGAGTCAGAAAAAGAAAAAGCTATGAGTTGGCATCCCATTTTACTTGTATAGCATACGAAGCAGACTTTTTAAAGTGGATTACGATGGTGAAACTAATTCAACAGTTATTTCAGGGTTTTGCGCAGATGTGTTCTTAGCTGCCTTCTCTGGATTAGTTCTCAATGTAGAATTCCAGTTTGAATTAGCAAATTTCAGCGATCTTATAGAGAGTCCATGCTGGGGTAAGCATATTCTTGAACCTTGTATTTTCTTTATAATTGCTATATTCTATATGGCTTTCAATTTCTGACGCAAGCAACTTCACATCTGAAAACAATATAATCTTCCGTGTTGCATTATTGTTCTTATCAGGAATTTGATATTTATAACAATCACAGCCAACAGATCTCTATATGTTGCAACACTACTAAAAAACGCAGATGCAAGCATGTGGATCTTTTTCAAACCACTTAGTTCAGATCTTTGGATTGTCTTTGCTTACTTCTTTATTTTATTGGGCATCATCGTTTGCTTTGCTTGCCTGTTATTGTCCCTGAATTCTCCATAAACTAATTATTACGAATTAATTGAACATAAAGAAATTTAATAAGATGGAGTTAAAGCTGAGTTGATGTTTTAAAATGCGGGGGATAATCTACAGAGTAATTTGTCCAGATTTGTAGTGAGTGTGTGGTTGTTCGTAGTGCTTGTCCTTTTTTCAACTTACACAGCCACATTGAGTATTGTGTTGTCTCGATTCAGCCATTAAAGAAACAACAATTGATCACAGTATGTATATGATATACGAATGAAAGAACAGGAATATGGATAATTATCAAATCTGATTCACACTGAATTGTACATACAAGTTACCTATTTATAGTTTTCTAAATGGTAACCAACTAACAGACTTCTACAACAAGTGCCTAACGTTGGCAGTTGGTGGTCAAAGGGTTAAACGGCAGAATCAAAAGTCTGCACAACCAATTTGACCTTTATTCACACTATTACATAAATTATCCTAACTTAAACATATTTACAATAATACCACTAATGTTTACAACTTAGTTTATATTAGAACCATTAATAATTCCTAACAGCTCGCCCCTAATGGTTCTAATGTAAACTTGCAGATTCTTTATTCATTGATGATGACAATGTCCATGTCATCCTCATCACTTCGGCCATCCATGCTTTCTTCCATTCTTTGAGTGCTGCTACAGTGTGTCGTACATGCAATCATGGGCTTCACTGCTTCTTCATTTGGTATGTTCTTCAAATCTTGTAGTACCCCTGCCTCACTCAAAACTGCACCTGCAATCACTGCATCATCATTTGGTGCTGCATTTGTGCTTTCTTCTGCCATAAGTGCTAATTCCTCTTTTGAGTGTTTCATGGCCAAACTCGAGTAAACTACCAACATTCCCAAATAGTTCACGAAGCATTCCTTTACATCCTCTCCACAGGTGTAAGGCAAACCCATTTCAAACGCAACCATGTACCATTTCTTCTCGAGTAACACACTTTCAAAGCCTCCAAACTCTTTAACCAATAAATACAAATCAAGTGTATTCATCTCAATTCCATTTACAACAATTGGAAAGTATTTTTCTTCCTCATTTAAAAACAATTTGTTAAACCATTGAATCAGTTTCTCTAAGTGTTTATTTACTATCTTTTTACATTCTTCTTTAATCTTTTGATCATTCAAAAGATTCATAAAACTGATCATGCTGTCAAAGTCATGTTTTAATGGCATCTCCTTCTCTTCTTGCACACTATTAATCGGGAAATTTGTATAAAAATGATTAAAGTGTGTTAATAAAAGACTTACAACCCTTCCTTTGATCTGCTTGAGTGTTTGTTCATCATTCATCATCCTTTGTTCTTCATTTGAGTGTTCTGTGTTTACCAAAACATCAAAATCACTGCTGCCATTTGAATCACATCCTTCTTCATTCAATCTTTCT
Organism: Pulicaria dysenterica; assembly: GCA_947179395.2. Classification (NCBI taxonomy): domain Eukaryota; kingdom Viridiplantae; phylum Streptophyta; class Magnoliopsida; order Asterales; family Asteraceae; genus Pulicaria; species Pulicaria dysenterica. The sequence goes on along the minus strand of OX359292.1, from coordinate 74,978,665 downwards.
AAATAAGCCTTCGATCCAACAAATTCTGCCTTGAATCCTTGCGTGGCCAACTGTTCCAGACTTAAGAAATTCAAAGCACATTTGGGCGCAAAGTACACTTCACTATGATGTACACTTTGTTCTCTGTTGATACTTCAATTTCACCAAATCCTTCAATTCGAATTCCATCACCAGAGCCTATTTTCCCTTTCTTAAATTTCTTGAGAATTTCTCTGTTCCCTGTCATGTGTCTTGAATACTCGGTGGTGATATACCAGATATCATTCCACCCTCGTTCATCACTCCCAACTACGGTCCAAGTGGGCTTTGGCACAATCAAACCACTGCTTGATTCGCCCTCTTCTCTACGTCGATTGCTAATGTTTTTAAGATCGAACAACAGCGATCTATTTGGGCAAGTGTGGTACGTATGCCCACGTATATAACACACATAGCAACGCGCCTTCTTCAATCTCTTCTCATCATCAAAGTTTGATGAGAAGTTTGGATTCGAGAAAAGATTAGAACGATTACCGTTTATGTGTAATCGGTTCAGATTTTGCAATACCTCCTTTCTTCTTCGATTCCAATGATCATTTCCAAAATGATTCCAGACTTGATTCACAGCGTCCTGCATCATCTTCCTTCTCCTATTCGTGTTTCCCAGTGAACGTATGAGCCTTGGGCTCTGATACCAAATATTGTGTTGTCTCGATTCAGCCATTAAAGAAACAACAATTGATCACAGTATGTATATGATATACGAATGAAAGAACAGGAATATGGATAATTATCAAATCTGATTCACACTGAATTGTACATACAAGTTACCTATTTATAGTTTTCTAAATGGTAACCAACTAACATACTTCTACAACAAGTGCCTAACGTTGGCAGTTGGTGGTCAAAGGGTTAAACGGCAGAATCAAAAGTCTGCACAACCAATTTGACCTTTATTCACACTATTACATAAATTATCCTAACTTAAACATATTTACAATAATACCACTAATGTTTACAACTTGGTTTATATTAGAACCATTAATAATTCCTAACATTGAGTTCGCTGTTAACCATTGAACAAATTCAGTTGGCATCAAAGAGAGGCTTAATTGGATACCAAATAAACACCCTTGTACAAGGAGCCCAAGTTAGGAACTTAAATTTTACAGACACCAGGTTGAAGCCATATGGTTCATACGAGCAATTTGCTGATGCTTTATCACGTGGGAGTAAGAAAGGCAGTGTTGATGCAATAGTTGATGAAATTCCTTATATAAAAGAATTCCTGGCACAGTGTCCATCTGGCTATTCCATGACTGTTTCTGATGCTATAACTAACGGTTTCGGCTTTGTGAGTCTCCTCCTCACTGCACCATGCTTTATTATCATCTATATTTGACTTAGTTTGATGTAGCTAGACTTTATTAATTTTGCAGGAATTTCCACAAGGTTCGCCTTTAATCCGTAAGATGTCAAGTCAGATAGCCAAACTACGAGAAGATGGTACTTTAAAAGCATTGGAGGATAAGTGGTTTAACCCACAACCAAAGGATTCTAACCCTGCCCTCAAAATTCCACACCTTGAAGGGTTCCTTGGTCTGTTTCTGATCAGTGGGGGCTCAATGGCAGCTGCCCTTTTCATATATGTGCTTTCTTTCATTCATGAGAAACTGCATTTAAGGGAAAAGCTAGCATTCATCATGAGATTTCTTGTGCGTAGACCTGCTGATAGTGGGTTTTGAAGAGATGACCCATTAGCTACAACTTTGCCTTTGATCCTGTATATATATATATATATATATATATATATATATATATATATATATATATATATATAAAATATAGAATCAGGATCAAATGAAAAGAGAATTAGGGTAAAAAGGGTAAGGAGAAATCATAGGCTGCCACGTGTCCTTTTTTGATTAAATTAATTAAAGGGTATTTAAGACATTTTACACATTTTTCTCCCTCCTCCCTTGATAATAGGTCCTGCCCACGTAACCCACGTTCATTCCCTACCCACGTTCATATGTAGAGCCCAGACACATCCTCCGACGAAAACCCTAATACTACCGCCGCCGCCGCCGCCGCCGCTCATCTCCGCACAGTATCGTCGCCGCCGTTAACCCCCAGCTCCCCAGAAATTAAAACCACTGGCCGTCCCTTTTTGCTAAACCCTGCATTAATCGGCTCCAGAATTCGAAAGCGCTCCGCCATCGCTGTTTGACGTTGCCGTTCGTCGGCATGAAACCCTAATCGATCCAGCACCGCCGTCATGAATCTTCCGCCGACCGCATTCTCCGCCACGAAAACCCTAACCTCAATTCGCATCGCCTCCCCCACGAAAACCCTAACCGCCGCCGTTTCATCTACAACCGGAACCTACAACCGCCGCTTCTCTTGTAATTGCCGGCTACCACACGTTTCTTCTCATGTAACGGACTGCGGATGCACATCAGATTTTTAGGGTTCCATTTTCTGCTTCGGTCGCCGACCCGGATGCACAGTCGCCGTCCTTTGCCGACCCCGGATGCACAATCGCCGATGCACATCCTCCACTGGTTCACGATTTTTTTTACCTTCTGTGATTCAATGTATATGAACAGCAAAATTACGCTTTGTGTTTTAATCGTGCATCTTTACGGATGCACATCCACCGGATCAGTTTTATTTATTTTTTTGGTTTTCAATCATGCATCTGTACACTTTGTGTTGTTTTTTGATCGGCGATTAAGAAGAAAAATTACGTTTTTTGGTGGATTTGATCGGTGATGAAGAAGGAGTGGGGGGAGAGATGAACAGTGATTGTCGGGATGTAAGTGCCCCGTACATTCCGGTGTTTATTTTACCAATATACCCTTTATAATATATTTTAATTCTGTTTTTTTTCCTTTTTGACTTTTTAATCTTGACTTTTTGGTTGATCCAATGGTCATTATTTCTTCTTACTTTTTGTATGCTAAAATCCTTTTTACAATATCCCTACCCTATACCAATTTGATGCAGGATCTTTTAAATTTAAATCATAAAAACAGTAAGGCAAGCAATTTATGAAGAAGTACTTTATTTGATTAAACAATCTTGATTACATTTGTCTTTACGACAATCTTGACATAGATCTGGAGATATGAATATTTGAAAATCTAAAGATTTTGAACATTGAGAAGTTGAGAATCTAAGAGAGGGTTTCTTAGAGGGTTGCATAACATTTTGTAAAACTAAGGGGATCATCTATACTAAGTCTTGAGTCTTCCTTTTATAGGCATCTTGATGACTTGATAACCTTCAATAGCCGGTTACGGATTTCAAATTTGATTTAATTTGCTTTTGAAGTCTTGATAATTGAGAGCCGTTGCTTTTGTTTGTCTTCTTCTTTTTGATAATTGATTGAGCATCTTTACTTTTGCTTTTGTCTTGGAATCTTGCTTTTGCTTTTGAAAAGTTTCTTGTCTTCTTTTGATAATTTGAACATTGGCCGACAACCTTTTGGAAAGTTGAAAAGTCGTTTGTCTTGACATCTTTATCTTCGTCTTTTGGACCTGTAGTTATTTGAGAAAGTTGTTTGTTTGAATAATGTATTCTTATGAAATACCAAAGAACGTATTTCATACATTTGAATAATATAGTTTGAATAAACAAATGAATTTGTCTACAAAGACAAATCACCAAACTCACACAACGCTTTACATTGTATTAATCAAAAAGACTAAATTCTTCATATGGGTCTTGAGCATCTTGAGTTATATCTTGAGTAGAGCTTGTAGGAGAACTTTGTTTGATTTCTTGAATTAATCTTCTGATCTCATCTCTTGAATTAGCAGCCATGAATTTCTTTATTTGATCATCTTCATTTTCTTCTAGTGGACTTGGAGGAGGTGCTATGGACGCAGCTGTAGCTCCAAAATTCATTTGATAATATCTTGATACACCTTGAACAGTCATATTTTCAATTTGTCCTGCTGGAAGTCTGTCCCGCCATTTGACTCGGACAATTCTTTGAAGTAAAGGGGGGGATGTTCCAGTACTAGGAACAACCTTGAATGTCCATGCCATAATCCATGGGATTTTGAATATAATTGAATATTGAAGCACATATTCAAAATCAGGAATGTTTTGAATAAAGATATCTTTGAATTTTGAAAAACCTTCTTTAACACATGCAGGAAAGGTATCAAGAAGATTTCCTGAATATTTGAACCATCTAACGAACCATCTTGGATAAACACCATCAAAATTCTTATCAAATAAGAGGAACCAAGAATGGCCAAAACTTCTTAGATAAAGAAAATTGAACCAAGCCTCTTGATAATCATAGTAGTTGTATGAGGAATATTGAGGAAAATTTGATAAAGTCTTATTGGTGTATGGTCTAGCTCTCCATTCTTGAATAGTCATGATATGGAATATTTGAGCTTTACTGTATTCGATTAGACCAGTATCGTTTTCATGTTCATCTTTCTTGTAAGAATGAATAACTTTAATAGATCTAGTATCTATTAATATAGCTTGATAATATTCTCTTGTTTTGTGAATATCTCCATTAAAGAAGAATGAATCTCTTGGGAAAATGAAATCTGTTAAAGTAAGAAAACTTCTTGCATGTAATTGCAATTCATAGTCTTCTAGTATTTTAACAGTTTGGGAAGTTGGATTATTAACATATGAGCTAACTGTATGATTTGAAGAAAAAGGTCTGGGTTTCTGTTGAAACGGAGAAATAGTAGTAGAAGGTTTGACAACTGAAGAACTTGAGGATCCTGGTATTGAGATAGGTGTTTTGACTAACGATGAGTATGATGATTTCTGTGAAGGAGGAGTGATTGGGGAGAATCTATTTTGAATAGGCAAAGGAGTAGGTGTTTGGCTTTTGAATGGGGAAAGAGTATGATAAGAAATTCTTTTGAGTATGATGATTACTTTGAGACGTCATTTGCCCTGTAAAAATTCTCTTGATAAGAAATCTGGTAAAGAGTTATTCTTGCCTTTGATAAATTCGATTTGGAAATCAAAATTGCTAAGCAAGGCTTGCCATCTTGCAAAAATTTATTTTGAAATAACATTTTTAATATCATTTTCTAAAATAGGTTTTGCAGATTGACAATCAATTCTTAATAAAAATGGTTTCATATATAGATCATCTTCGAATTTATTAGTACATAAAACAATGCTTAAAACTTCTTTTTTGACTGTTGAATAATTTTTTTGAGTATCATTCCAAGCACCTGAAAAATATCTAACCAATTCTTCTTTAGCTTGATCATTAATTTTTTGTTTGAGTATACCACCAAATCCTAGATCACTAGCATCTGTTTCAACTATAATCTTAGCATTTGGTTGAGGAATATTTAAACATGGTAAATATTTGATTTTTTGCTTAATTTGTTTGACAACATTTGTATGTTCTTGAGTCCAAGGCTCAGGATTCTTCTTGAGTCTTTTATATAAGGGTTTACATATTGTCCCTAGATTTTGAAAGAAATCATGAACATAGTTTAGGCATCCTAAAAATCTTTGAAGTTGTGTTTTGTCTTTGATTTCGTCAGGAAATTTATTTGCAAATTCTAAACTTCTTTGAATGGGTCTAATGGTTCCATTAATAATTTCATGTCCTAAAAATCTAATTTGTGTTTGAAATAAACTCATCTTTGAGGCAGACACAACTAATCCATTTTTATGAATCAGTTCATAAAATATATTTAAATGCTTAAAATGTTGATCAATGGATTTTGAAAAGATTAAAACATCATCTATATATACAATAGCAAAGTTACTTATAGGAATAATAATGTCATTCATGATATTCTGGAATTCTGAAGGAGCGTTTTTAAGCCCAAAAGGCATAACATTCCATTCATAATGTCCAAAAGGAACATTAAAACCAGTTTTGTATTTATCTTGTTCATGAATTTGTATTTGCCAAAATCCGGATTTCATGTCAAATTTTGAAAAAATATTTGAATCATGTAATCTTTTTAATAAATCTCTTTTGTTGGGTATTGGATATCTTATCCATTCTAAAACTTTGTTTAATGGTTTGTAATTAATTACTAGTCTTGGGGCACCTCTTTCAAGTTCAGCGGCATTCATCACATAAAAAGCTGAACATGACCAAGGAGATTTAGATGTTCTTATAAGTTTTTTATTTAATAATTCTTGAATTTCTTTTTTACAATATTCTTGTAATTCTGCAGACATATGAATAGCTCTTGATTTTGAAGGTATATCTTTTTCATTAAAATCTTTTATATATGGTAATCTAACAATATGTTGCTTTCTATCCCAGAAAGCATTTGGGATATTAGAGCAAACATTTTTTTCAAATTTTTCTTTTAGTTGTCTAATTTTATTTTGAGTAATCTTTTCTTGTATTTGATTAGGAATTCTTAATATACTGATTTCATTTATTAAATAGTTTGCTTGATTAATTTTATTATTCAAGTTATTAAGTTCTGTAAAAGCAATTGGTTTGGTGAACTTGAAAACTATTTCTTTGTCTAAAACTTTAGTACTTATTCCGGTTTCGTCAATTGTAATAGGATAAAGTTGATTAAGAAATGGTGTTTCTAATATTAAAGTAGAGGTTAAAGTTTTTGAAAGAACGAGAGAGGTTTTATAACAAAAATCATTGTTACATATGTGAACATTTGTAACTTTGTATTTAATATTTAAAGATGATCCATCGGCAGTAGAAGCTTGATTAGTAGTTTTTTCATAATATTTAGTTGGAATAATTCCTTCTTGGATGCAATTTATATCAGCACCACTATCCATTAATGCTAGAACTGTTATTTTGAATTCATTTGCTATACAAAGATGTATGTAAGTATTCCATCTTTGATATGATATGACTTTTGGTATTTTATTTTGACTTTTATTAATTTTGTTGATATTATTAGTATCTACTTTAGTGTCAATTTCTTTTTGTTTTTCAACTTTAATTAATCTATCCTTTATTAATCTTATATCTGTTTTGACCGTTTTGAGTTCTTCTTGTAAATCTTGAATTGTACTCGTAGTTTTTGGTTTTGAAAATCTTTGATAAATTTCTTGGAGATTAAAAGGATTATTATTATAATTGGTTGTTATTGTTGTTGATTCAACCTCTTTATTGTAATTAATAAATTTATTCATTAACTGAGTTTTTATAGTTTTATCTTGAACCTGATCTATTAATTCTAAAAAATCTCTATCTTTATCTGTGATGACATTTATTTTATTACAAGTACAGTTTCCTATACATTCACATTCTGATTCATTATCAGTTTCATCGGTTGAATAGTTTTGTAAAACCTTTAAATCATTATTATCGTAATCTGATAAGCTTGATTCAGAACTCTCATAATCATTTAAAAATAATTTACTTATTTGGATTTTTAATTGATCGGAAACATCTAATTCATTTATAGTCTTCTTAACATAGCAATTTTTTGCCATATGACCAGTTTTTCCACATTTATAACAAGTAATAATATCTTTTTGATTACCTTTAAATTTTTGTTTATTATTAAATTTTTTATAATTTTTCTTCTTATTAGTATACCCTTCTGTTTTGTTAGGTTTAGAAACATATTTTTTATTTGGAAAACGTCTCTTGTAAAATTGTTTCTTAGGTTTAGAAGAAGAAGGTTTAGAAATTGGTTGATAACCATATTGTTGACAAAAATCTCCTAATTCATTTTTACTAGTGATTTTATCCTTTTTGAGTTTAGCTTTTAATTTTAAATCTGAGCATATTGATAATCCTTCTTTATTAACATAACTAATTATTTCTCCATAGGTAAGATCTTTATAAGGAATTTGATTATTATATTTTTCTCTTAAATTATTTCTAATTTTTTCGGCAAATAGGTTAGGTAACCCTGCAATGAATCTTTCTTTCCAATATGCTTCTTTACAATCTGTTCTTAACATAACTTTTGTTAAAAACATATCTTTATACCATCTGAAATCTTGAAGTTTTCTACAAGTTAAGTTGAGTAATATTTCAGCACTTTTTTCTTGAAGTAATGTTGGATCTCCTATATAATTTTTTATTATTGCATAAATGAGAGTTGGAATAATGTCATCTTCTTGAGTAGTAACAGTCTCATTATTTTCTTGTTTTATAATTACCTTTTTTGCACTAAGTATATGAGTTCTTTCTTCATTAGTAACATATGAATCCCACCATCCTTTTAAATTACCAGTAAATCCAGAGGTTAATAATTCAGCTATTTTCTTTTGGTTATTTCCTTTTATTAAGTAAGCATTAGAAGTCATATTCATTTCTTGAAGTGTATTTAAGATTTGATGTTCAGAAAATCCATCTATGTTCCATTCATAAACAGATGTTCCATCATAAGCACTTCTTTGTAAAGTGAATTCTTTTTCTTCATATTGTATATCTGGAAAACTAGGTCTTGGGTAGTAATTTAAAGTAGTTGGTCTGTTGTAGGTATTTGTATTTGTATTTCTAAGTTTGTTAACATTTATTAAGAATTGTTCTTGTAATTGAGAAATTTTTACATCATTATCTGTAGAGTCTTCTTCAGATTCATCAGTTTGATTAATAACATTAATTTTTATATCACTTAATTTTTGTTCTAACTCATTAACTAATTTTTTGTTGTATCCTAAATTAATTGTTGAATCAATTTGTTGTGGTGTAAAAATGGGTTTTTCTTCATAATATTTTATTGTATTACTGTTTTCAGTTTTGCTACTTTCTGTCTTATTATTATTACTTTCAATTCTATTAAGTTGCTGACTCATAGTATTAAGGATTTCATTTGTATAATTATTTTGATATATGGTTTGTTTGGTTATATCTTCTTTATTCATTTTTTCATTAATTGTGGTAAATGGTGTAGCTAAATATTTATTTTGAATTAATATTTTGGTTTTTGGAGGATGAATAGCTGTTATTTTTTCTTCTGTAATTAGATCTACATATTCTTGAGTTATTTTTGGAGATTCGTATATATTTAAAAAAGGATATGATATATTGTTTTGTTTGCAATATATTTCGTACCATTCAAAAAATGTTAAATGAACATTATTTTGATTTATATAAGTTCTTCATTCTAATTGATGTATAAATTCTTTTTTACTATCATTAATAGTATTATAATAATATTCTCTTTTTTCTTCATTATGATTTGCATAAAATTCATTTTTAAGATAATCCATATTAATGTATGAGTCAGTCATTTTAATGAATTTGTTTTTTAATTTTTTCAAGTCTTTTAATTAATGATATACGAACATTTTCAAGTATATTTAATGTTTTTAGTGTATTTAAAGTTTGTTCGTGTGCTGATTTGTTATAAACATATTCTTCAGTCTTAATTCCTTCTAATACATTTCTTATATATTTAGCATTAATCTTAAGTCTATTTTGTAGACATTTAATTTCTCTTTTAAGACGCTTTGAATACAAACTCATATTTTTAGTGAATTTGATTTTTTAAATTCTTTAGTCTTTTTATTAGTATTGTATGAGCAATTTTTTGTATATTTAAAACTCGAATATGATTAAGTCTGCTAAAAACATTTTCTCCAGTAATAATTTCGTAGTTTAGTATTTTTATTCTATGATTAACTTGTTTAATCCTTAAAATTGTATCTTTTATTTCTAATTTAAGTTTTTCTGAATAATGACTCATGTTAACAAATAACTAATTTAGATCTAACTTGATTAATCCATGAGAGATGTAATCTAATTCTATCAATTATATGATTATTTCTTACTGTGAGATTTGCTAGTTGTACCCATTGGACATTTGTTAAGTCTTTAGGTTGTTCCCATTGAATATTTCTTTGATCTTTAGAAGATGATATAATTTGTTGAAATTCTTGTTCAATTTCTATTAATTCTAATCTATAGTCATGAATAATTTTCCAATATGATTTTATTTCTGTTATTTTTGTAGCATTAAAATTACATAAAACTTGAGTCTTATTACTCATATTTGATTTCTTAAATTATTAATTTCTGTTATAAAATCTGATTGAGTTGACTATATCCTTCAGACTCACTTTGTTTATCTTCGTTATAAATGGGTTGTGGAATATTTTGATTAAAATCTACATATCTTAAAGACTTTGATTTTTTAATAGAGGGATTTCTTAAGTCAATAGTACTACTAGTTGAACCGGTAGATAATCTTGAAGAAATAATTGGAATATTTTCAAAACTTATTTGTACAGAACCATCTTCGTGTTCTATCACACTAGATGCTCTATTAGACTCTCCTATGGGTTTGGGTATATTAATATCTTGTAGATTCCAATTACAAGATTGACTTATTTCATTCCATTTGAGATGTTTTGGTATTTGAACCTTAGTATGTTGTGGATTGGATTAAAAAATTATTGTTTCATTTTTAGGACTAACTATTTTAGATTTAGGTTCTATTGTTGAAGACATAGTTTTATAGCAAACTCTATATATAATTGCAATAGCCTTTGTTTCTTCTTTGAACTCTAAATTTCTTGTTTTAATTGTTAAAACTAGAGTGTCAAGAATATTTGGGTCAAATAAACCTACTGAAAAATTTGGATAACAATTAAAATATATAGGACCATTTGAAATATTAGTTTCTGCCATAGCTAATATTGAATTTTGAAAATTAGTATGTCTAGCATCCCTTAATATTAATAGAACTGGAGCATCTATTCCTAATCTAAATAATGGTTTAACAGCTACATGTAGATACTTGTATTTATTTCTATGTTGAATTATTGCAGATTTGGATAGTAAATGTAAGTTATCGTAATCTTTATTAATAGATATAGTTTGTTCAGATGCTTTGATTGAATACCCTTGTAAGAAATCAAAATTTCCAATTTTATAAATAGTATTAAAATCTTGTTTTGGAATTGTCCAATTTGATAAATTTTGTTCGATATCAGAGATATGAATTTCTATAGAATTCATATGTAAATCAGTTTCTTCAATATTTTCTTTATCAAGATTATGTTTTTTAGAGAATAAATTCATCATTTTATTTGTAATCATAAATCGTAATTTTAAAAGTAGTATGATTCGTAAGAAATTAATTTCTCTTAATGATTTTTAAATAAATAACGAAGAATACCTACAGTGCTTTATTGTTGTGGTCCGGCTGGGCGTCTTACAGACCTTGCTGCGCCACTTACACTAATCCAACCAACAATAATGACTAACACTGACAATAATAGATCTTCTATCATTATTATTTTGAAATCATTAAAGGATTTAATATTCTTTGAAATCATAACTGCTTGAAAAATTATTTCCTTATGGAAACAAATATCAGACTTCATTATAATCCAATAATATAATCAGGATAAATTGAATAGTGAAGAACGACTAAGAGCACATGGCTCTGATACCAATTTGATGCAGGATCTTTTAAATTTAAATAATAAAAATAGTAAGGCAAGCAATTTATGAAGAAGTACATTCTTTGATTGGGATTCATATGTTACTAATGAAGAAAGAACTCATATACTTAGTGCAAAAAAGGTAATTATAAAACAAGAAAATAATGAGACTGTTACTACTCAAGAAGATGACATTATTCCAACTCTCATTTATGCAATAATAAAAAATTAATAAAGAAGATATATATATATATATATATATATATATATATATATATATATATATATATATATATATATATATATATATATATATATATGAAAAAGTTCATGCGAGAACCATTCTTAGTGCGAGAACCACGAGAACTAATCTGAGCCGTCCAATTCCCCCTCCTTCAATGTCATTGTCCACCCATGAATTCCTCACATACACCCTGCCACACTCTATCCCTCCACGCTCTTCATCCATGAAACTTCCCATATTCAAGGAACGGCTAAGATTGGTTCTCGCGCTAACAACGGTTCTCGCATGAACCGTCCCATATATATATATATAGGGTGTGGTTAAACAAAGAACCTCCCTTAAACATAGAACCTAAAGAACCCTCCTGGTGATGACACGTGGCACATTGTTTAGGGGTAAAAAAAGAAAATTAAAAAAAAAATCTCGTAGCCTCCGAGCGTCCCCCCAAATTAAAAAAAAAAACCTCCCACTTACTTTAAATGATCATAACTCGTTCGTTTTTAAGAATTTTAACAAAAAAATTATACCATTAGTTTTAGTTTTTCGTCCTCTTTCAAACAAGACCGGACTTGATATATTTCTGAAACTTTTTTTTTTTGAAATGCAAAGTTTGCATTTTGAGCTGGGTTCATTCAAACCCAAAATGCAAAATCCGTAGTTTGCATTTTGAGCTGGGTTCATTCAAGCCCAAAATGCAAAATCCGTAGATGCTGGATTCATTCAAGCCTAAATGCAAAATGCAAAATCCGTAATTTGCATTTTGAGCTGGGTAATTCAAATCATGCAGAATGAAGAATGCAGAATGCAAAAAACATGCAAAATGAAAAAATGCAAAATGCAAAAAACATGCAGAATGCAAAAAACATGCAGAATGCAGAATGCAGAAATGCAAAAAACATGAAGAATGCAAAATGCAAAAAACATGCAGAATGAAGAATGAAGAATGCAGAAAGCAAAAAACATGCAGAATGCAAAAAAAAAATACAAAATGCAGAATGCAAAAAACATGCAGAATGCAGAACGTAAATCCGTATAAACATGTAAAATGCAAAAAACGAAAAACGCAAAATATAAACATGCAGAATGCAAAAGACCGTAGAACATATGCTGCCAAAATGCAAAATCTGTACATAGAAACACTACATGATGCCAAAATGCAAAATTTATTATTCGAGACGAACCATTTGCGACGACTGCAAGGTCATTAGCGACGACTTTGCTTATTTGCGACGACAGATTTAACTTCATCGTCGCTAATTTCTGATCTGAGACGAACCTTTTGCGACGACATTCAGCTCATTAGCGACGACATTCAGCTCATTAGCGACGACATTCAGCTCTTAGCGACGAGCTGCCAAAATGCAAAAAAAAGGGTGTTTTCCCTGTACAGTTGCCAAAATGCAAAAAAAAAAAAATTCATTTTCAAAATTTTTTTAGAAAAGTATAGGAAGAGTGATCTTGTTTGAAAGAGGATTTAAAAACTAAAAGAATGGTATAATTTTTTTGATTAAATTCACAAAACTTAAAAAGTTATAGCAATTTAAAGTTTTTGGGGTTTTTTTTTATAAAAAAATCGTGGGTGTTAGGGAGGGATAATTACATTTTTGCCCTATTCTTCCTAAATTAATACATAATAATTACATTTTTGCCATCGATCAATCTCATCCATTGATATTGATGATCCAAAGGTCCAGATTGGTTCTTTAGGTTCTTTGTTTAACACATGGTTCTTTATTGATCCAATTTCTATATATATATATATATATATATATATATATATATATATATATATATATATATAGGGGAGGGTTCATGCGAGAACCGTTATTAGCGCGAGAACCGCGAGAACCAATCTCAGCCGTTCCTTGGATATGGGAAGTTTCTTGGATGGTGAGCGTGGAGGGATAGAGTGTGGCAGGGTGCATTTGAGGAATTCATGGGTGGGCAAAGACATTGAAGGAGGGGAATTGGACGGCTCAGATTGGTTCTCGCGGTTCTCGCACTAAGAATGGTTCTCGCATGAACTTTTTCATATATATATATATATATATATATATATATATATATATATATATATATATATATATATATATATATATATATACATACTGTGTATATATTAGCATGTATTCGTGTATGTCATGTTATGGTCAACTTATGGTACATTTATAGCTTAAGCAAGTTGGAAGTGGTTAGTAACAGCGGAGTCAGTTAGAAAGTTGTTTTCTTGTGACAATAGTATAATAGAGGTTGTAAGAATGCAGTAAGTCTCTTGTTTCCCTTGTTCCCTATATCCAATCATCTGTATATAGCCACCGACTGCTTATAAAGTTTTGTTCTACTTGTGAGAGTTTGGAGTAATTAGTATAGTTCTTTATGTCTTACGATTATTAGAACTTGATCCATAACAATTGGTCCGTGATCTAATGATCTTGGCAGTTTGAACCACTTAATTCAGTTGATCAAAGGCGAGATTATTTGTTCATGGTTATAACAAGATTGGTGACAATTAGATGAAACGTTGGAGTATGTGTTGTATAGATGGAGCAGGAAGAATCAAATAGGCCAAGCATATGTGGAATTTTTTTCAAAAGTAAGGTTGTTTTTCAAAAGTAGGTGGTTTTTTTTTAGTTTCAAAACTAAGGTTTTCGGGATTCTTATTCCCGAGTTCTTCACTTTTTCTGCCACATATACCTGTTGTGGACGGCTTTTTATGACACTCTCTCAGCCTTAAAGAAGCCGAGAATGGCATTCCCAACTTCTGCCATTTAATTTAGACATGTGAACCGTGCTTTTACTTTTGTAGTGATAGGTCTTGTCAACTTTATGAAAGGTCTTGCCATTTAAATTAACTTCTGCCATTGTTAATTTGTACACCACTTGATCCATTACTTTTGCCAACCTACCCTATTTACTACACTACAAACTTCATTTTAAAAAGAACGGTGACCAACACCATCCTCCTTCGCTTTATAAAAAACCTCCCTTCCTCACTTGAAAACCATCATCCTTCTCTTCTCACAGAAAACTAACACAACAAATAATTTTCAAGTTATTTCTTCTTATCTTTTGATAAGTTCTTCTATTTTATTTTCTTAAAATGGAGAATATGAGAGTTACTCCTGATCCAATTAACAATGAAATGTTATATTTGGAGAAGGAACACAGAGCATATGGTTTGTTTCACAACCCATCAAATGATAAAGCATTGAACATGAGAAGAGCTTACCGAAATCTGTGGTCACTTATCAAAGAGCACCCCATCCAACCTAGGGTGATGAACTTCATACGTACAGCCGGATTCGGTGGCGTATTTGACTGTGGAAATTTATTATAACATCAATTTTCATCAATATTTTGATCATTAGTTTATCTTTTATTCATTGTAATATATTATAACATCAATTTTCATTCAATATTTTGATCATTTTCTTGCAACGTATTTGTCTTTTTTTTATGTTGTAACATTGCCTATTAACTCATTTACTTCAAAAAGAGTTTTTCCTTATAAAGCTAGTATAAACAAAATAATATCTTAACAATACAAAAATAACTATAAATTAAAAACAACTTATTATTAAAAACCCTAAACTAATACAAATAAAACTACTAACCTAAACAATTATACAATACCACTAACCTATTAAATAATTAAAAAATTAAAAATTAATAAAGTTAATAACGTGGTCAAACTTGTTAGAGAAAGTGAATAACTCGGTACATGTGGTGGATAAAGCAGTCCACAACACGTACATGTGGCAGAAAAAGTGAAGAACTCGGGAATAAGAATCACAAAAATCTTAGTTTTGAAAAAAAACCCACCTATTTTTGTTAATATTTTAAAAACAACCTTACTTTTGAAAAAATATCGCAAATGTGTGTGTATATGCACACAATGAAATCCTTGTTAGAGATTTATAAAAAATGTTACTCTTCTTAAACAATGATATTAATTATGTTGAACTCGTAAAAGAACATGTATACCAATTACAACAACATTAACGTTTTGCATTGATGTTGAACGCTTAGATAAAGTAAGGACCACTAACATGCTATCAGATCAGACCTAATAAGTAATCAGTTACCAAAGAACTTATAGTATAATCTATCTATATCTATACTAACTTAAGATGTGATTTGTCCTATGTGGCACTTGTGTTTGATCTCCAAATTGAAAATCAAACCCAATTAAGGGGCCTAATAATCTGACGTGGCGTTGAATTCCAGACATTTCCCCACTTAATGCCATATAGTTGCTCTGTTAATTGCTTATTCATGAACTTACTTTCAGTTGTCAGTTACTAATAGAAGGCTCTTGAATTTCTTCTTTCGGTTATGATGATTAATGTATTTAATTTCATGTCAGTTAAGATTTACAATCTGAGAGGGCAAGTAAACGACTTCTAGGAATGTTCATTTGAATTCCTCACGGTTGTTATTAATGACCTGTATGGTTGTCAAAATAAATGTCCGGTTACGCCTCACGTAGAATTAAACTCCTAGCCCAGTTCTATATATTTCAAGTCACCCTTTTCTACACTCAGCTCACTCTTATTGTACTCTGGCTATTTTTCGTGACTGAATCAAATATAAAGGGCTACAAATACAGTTTGTTACGGCGGAACGGTGCGACGGAAAATTCTTGCCGGCGAAGAACAACCTATGCTTACAAAACGCCTGGCAGACGACAGGTAAGGGCGTAAACTTGATTGTTCCACATGGTTAGTCCGTAATTCGGTTGAGTTTGATTGTGTTTTTGTGGGTTCTTCTCAGTCTTCAAAATTTTCTTGTGTGATAGTGTTTCCAGGAACAAATAGGTGTAAATTTACTCAAAAGACCTGAGCCTACACCTTGGACTGACTTACTTTATGTTGATGAACCACCTTTCCATTTCAGGACTTTAAATGCTCTGCATGCTCATAAGTAGAGTCCACTTTAGGTTGTCAACAGAATACATTTACTTCAAAATGACAATGATTATATGATTGTTGAAAGAGTTCTGTGTAACAGATTGAACTTTCTGTATGTACTCAAATTTTGGGACATAACAGATACATGGTGTTAATGTATGGTCTTAGTAGGTTCTTTTTGTATGTCTCCATTTGGTTATCATGTCTGCTATATATATATATGCAATCGTTACACAGAGCCATGGTGCGCTCTTACATCTTCCAGGGTCGGCCATATGCAAATCATCGTTCGTGTTGTTTTATATTGATTCGGTCCCTGATTCTGGTATTCATTGGTGTTTTTGAAATGTCTAGAGTTAATTGATTCTCCAAATCGCTTACCATTATACTGAATCAAACATCTATATGTACCTCTGGATCGAGTATTTTAGATCCTATAAAAGTCATGAGCTCTTAATAATGATATTTGTTAAGACCATGCATAATCATTGTTTGCACTTGCAGGGTGACTTTCTTTTCCTATTGTTAATTCAGTGCCATTTACATTTGACGTTAGTCCAAAATTTTGGTAACTGGCAGCAAGCTTCTAGATTGAAGGCTCAATGATATGGAGTTGGGTTAAAATTCAGAAAAAATAAATCCATTTGTTTCAAGTTGCTAAAAATATTAAAAATATCCGTTGTCCCTTGTCGGTAGGAGCCAAAATCATTAAGCGGAAAACATAAATTCTTGCCATGGACATTGATCTTAGGCTCCCTTCCGGAGAACATGAAAACGAAGAAAAAGAAGAGACAAAGGAGATAAGCAATATTATGGATGGTGAACATAAAATTCACAATGAAGATGTTTTGGGTTGAGATATGGTTGAGAATTCTTCGTTAGTTGAAATGGTAGAGTTTAAGGAAGATATAAATCTCGAGCCTTTAGCTGGTATGGAATTTGAATCACATGGGGATGCATATTCTTATTATCAGGAATATGCAAGATCCATGGGCTTCAGTACTACTATACAAAGATCATTTAAAAGTTGCATGCTCTGTTACTGTTTATGTTTTTGGACACCTAATTGGAAAGCTGTTGATGCGTATTCATATTTATGCGAATTCTTTGGGCAAAATCTGAATTACAGCAATCAGTTTTTTTAGGCTGTTGAGTATTGGATTTAGTCGGCACCTGTTGAGACTCATTGTGTTTCAGCCCTTGCTAAAGCATGACATATGATAATAGTAGTTGCATAAGAAAGCAAAATGCTTCATGTTGGTTAAAAGGGGTTGTTCCATAATTGATTAATATAAGAAGGTGCAACAAAGAACTGTGTAGTGTCTGCTATCATATTTAGCTTTACACTTATATATGCTACTTCAACATTTACTACTGTTGTAAGATTTGGAAACATAGCTTCATCAAATATCTACGGCCTGCTCAAACACTGAGAAACACCCATTAGATAGGCCCAGCAGATAGAATCAGCAATGTTTGACCCGTCAGTGATGATAGAATACAAATTAGCCTAAATACAAAAAGATATTCAACAACTATTTCTTAAAACCCAACAAAAGTGCATTCAGACTGTCCCAAGTTATATATTAACTTAAGCTTTAGTATACTTATTACCTTTAAATCCTGATTACCATATCTGAATGAATCAAGCCTTTTCTAAACAATGTGTCTAAATATATATACACTGAGGAATTGGAGATTTAGATGTGAAGGGAATAATAGCTTTGTTGTAGGTGCAAGACAAGTACACATAATGTTTCTTTTAGGTAAATTTGTTGTTTGTTTAGACTTTTAATACTATTAGTAGAAAGAAAATAATGCTGCAATAACCATTATAAATCACTACATATACATGTTTTATTCTCTAATCTTAAATGTAGTACATTAAGATCATGAAACCTACAATTATGTTATGATCCTGTATATGATGGACATATAGTATTACATTTCACTTTTAGATACTTTGACTGACATCTAATCTTCACAGACAAGAATGGAATTTCTTTGTGAACGTACATGCAACATACGCACTAGATTAGTTAGTATGCTTACTCTCTCTTAAATCTTTAACACTAACCAAAATAAGATTAGACTAATAATATGATATATGCAGGCTTTTTGCCAAGCACATTGCCATATGTACTGGGAGAGAGCAGACCCTCTAAAATGCTACTATTGTGCGGGCGACAATGGCGCCGTTTTGCTGAAGGTACTGATGAATTGTAACGTATTACATGTCCAAATACATATTGACGGCCCAATCCGTGTTTTGCATAACAACCCTTTCAACATGAATAACCGTATTGTATACAACCCTGATTCGGGACGGGAAACTGTGTATGCATACGTTCAAATTACCCACGACTGATCAGCTAAGTACATAGTTAAGTTTTCTTTAATTATTACATAATACATTTTCTTTATTTTCAAAAGTAGTATAATATTGCTAGCAAAGTCACATCATATTATAATTCATGTATAGTCAATACACAAGCAATGGTTTGAGCGAGCAAAATGCCAGATATTGGATGTGTACGTTGTACAGGCAAATGGTGAAATATACACCTAAGAGGAAAAATGGCAGCCCCGTGGGATTCTATGGCAGTCAATGGGAGCGCATTTATGAAATCACTATTTTGCCCTTTATTAGTCCCTGGTGTGAATTGCTAAATCATGCAATTCATAAATATGTATATATTGTAAATATGGAATGATATCTACAGTCCGGATTATTTTGTCTATGCTTTGTACTACAAGTCTACAATGAACAACAATGCATATCGAAGTTATTGTTACTTAGTATCTAATGTCATAAACAAGCTCCTTATTATAACCACCAAAGAGGTAGTACAACATACACAAAATTTAGAGCATAGACCCGTGTTTACACGGGCTTGAAACCTAGTGGTATTTAATAAGGGATGTTTAGTTTAAAAAAATTGTGGGTTTAAGTATTGATATGAATAATAGAATAGATTTAGTGTAGGTTTAGTAGATGTGTTTGATATTAAAAAAAAAGCAATCTGTTTGTTACTCCTAATTTTTTTAACAATAAATTTATGTTAGTGTACAGAACAATTACGTTGTGTTCCCGAGTTAAAAATAGGGGAGAAAAGAAATGATTTAGGAAGATAAATAATCTTTAGCTGTGTTCCCAAGTTTTTTAGGAGAGAAAAGAAAAGATTTTGGAAGGAAAATTATCCTTTATTTTCTTTCCTGATTTTCCTCCCAAAGTAGGGAAGATTTTGGAAGGAAACCAAAAAACACTTCAAGCTTCACATCTCCTCTCATTTTCCTTCGAACTCGGGAACACCAAATGACAAAAACATATTCTTTTCTCTTCTTTTCTTTTGTCTCGTTAATTTTCTATCCTTCCATTTTATTTCCTTTATAACTCTCGAACACAGTGTTAGCGATTCACATCCGCCATTAGAGTAAAAACCCTCCGTTTTATTTTAGCTCCACAACATCATGTACCTGCGAACTCCGCTCCAGCAACCCAAAGTCAAGTCGATGAACAAAAAATCATGGGAGAAACGATGACCAGAAATTCACGATGAACACAAATCGAGCGGTGCGATGAACACGAAATTGCCGTCCTCTCTTCGATTCCATTTAATGTTTGTTACCCTTAAATCAAACCTTCGCAGATAGAGAATCCAGTCGATGGGCAGAAGAAACACACACTGTGTGTGTGTGAGAGAGAGAGAGAGTAGAGAGAAGAGGCATATTATACGCCAGCAATTTTCTGCATTTTGAAGATCTTCGAACAATCATATTGCAGTTGAATGAACTATATCGCTTGGAATTGCTATACTTCAGATGGGTAATAACAATTATTCCCTAATTATCATCATAAAGGCTGGTAGAAGCAAGACGAACGAGACGCTAATAATTGTAGGGATCGGGAATTCAGGTATAATAATATTTTGATTCAGCAACTTGTCTATGTCTACGTAATTACGTTCATTGCTAAGATTTGCACTGAATTAAATTAATCGAAATCTGTTCTATCCCACATCGCCACCAAGTGCAGGTAGGAACGCGTTTATAGGTAGTGTGGACAGAACGCCAGGCACGACCTTACTTGAACAGGATCTGTTCTATAGGCTCGTACCTCTGTATTCTTGAATCCTTTCAAGACAGAAACCAATGTCTGGTTGATGAACCAGGACCATGTAGCTAGAGCGTGATTAACCGAGCTCAGCGGTCTTGACCGTGGCTTAGTAGAGGATCGTTGCCAGCCCATCTGATGGGTCTTGGCATGGCTACATGGTTGTCTGACAGACAAACATATAATCTTTTTTATGTATGACGGGTTTAATGAAGAACATCAAGTGTTTGACAACCAGATTAATTCACTTCTTAAGTAATTTCCTTCTGTTTCTGATTGGAACAGTGATCTAATTCTTGGTGTTAGCACTTTAAATTAGCTTCAAAGGACATACCTTATGCTCAGGTTGCATAATGTGGTTACTTAAATGCTTAATCTAGATTACCTATCTCAATCATTTTTCCGAAGTTTCAAGTAGAATCTTGATGGATCTTTACTCTGACCAGATTTTGCAATAATATTTAAAGCATTTTAGACAAAATCTAGACTGTTATTCCAATTCATTTATCTCAAGGTAAGTACCACTGACTCGATATCGGGTCAACAGTCAACAACAACAATTACATGGCGACCATACCGGAAGAACAGTAACAAATTTCTAGTCCAATTTGTTTAGGTTATGTACCAATGTAGCATTGTTACTGTGGATTAATAATAATGTCGTAATAAACCAATATATGCTTGCTCAAATATAAGAATGGCCACTGTAGATTAAATCCATCACAGGACTTGTCATCAAAATCTTGGTTACTGCTTTGCTATAATAACAATTCCATGTTGCTGCCTTGTTGCATAATTCTCGAGAATCACATCATTTTGAAATTGTTTATAAACAGAGCCACGCCTAGGAGGTGGCATGGGCATCGCTATTGAAGGGGAATCATGAGGTGGCATGGGCATGATACTACCCCGACTCTACTACTTCCTATCATTAATGAAATTTTTATTTCCTACTACTTCATCCTCCCATCTACAAAATGATGACATATATAGTCGATTATTCTATATCCTTATCTTATCTATTAATTTTGACACTTGTGTTGATCTTGTGACTAAGAGATTATGTAAAAAGATTTAGTAGGAGAATATAGAACCTCTCATCGTTATATATAGGAGAAATAAGGTTAGTATGAAATTGAGTTCTTACGATCAGGAAAATGAGATTTTGAGTTTGATTTCTATGTAGGAAATCAAGATTTTGGGATGGGCTTATGTTAATTTAAGTGAGTATTATGTGACCTTGATCTGATCTTTTTGAAATTTAGCACCCGTGTGCCTGAGCTTGACTTTGGAGTACAAATTTATAAGTCAAGTTTTGGTTAAAAATTAAACAAATTCATTTCTTAGGGTTTAATTTTTTTAAGGATTAAATGGTGATTAGCATGCGTTACAGAAAGATAGTGCCATAAAAACATATTGGTACTTCTAACGTCCAACCTTGCGATAAGGGCAACTATGTGAGTTAGTTGCTGTATATGAGTAAGTCTGCAAGCATGCACATTAAGATGGACATTTAAGTCTATTTTTGTGAATATAAAGATTATAATCACAATTGGCTTATTGATTAAAAGGTTAATGATGACACTCTTTTAAGGTAGGGTGGTTGGGGAGATCTATGTAATTGAATTTGCTTGTTATCTACTAGTTCCCCTGTTTCCTCTTGTGATGCCCTTTTGAGTCCTAAGATATTGGCTGTATATGAGTAAGTCTGCAAGCATGCACATTAAGATGGACATTTAAGTCTATTTTTGTGAATATAAAGATTATAATCACAATTGGCTTATTGATTAAAAGGTTAATGATGACACTCTTTTAAGGTAGGGTGGTTGGGGAGATCTATGTAATTGAATTTGCTTGTTATCTACTAGTTCCCCTGTTTCCTCTTGTGATGCCCTTTTGAGTCCTAAGATATTGGAACTTAAGTTTCATGTTCATAATGTTTACAGGTATATATATATATAGTGGTTATGGTTAGGCTCAGAAGGTGATTCTTGAAGGCCCAACAAAGGATAGTTATTTTGCATTTTTTTAATTGTTTTTACTTTTGTAAAACTTGATATATGATCATTTAGGTTCTCAGTTCAATAGAGTAAAAATGTTTACCCTATCTAACTTTCTATAACGCTAGCGCTATGAATTGATCGTGGATTCTTGATGAATCAAAATGTAGATTTTAGAAATAGTGGTGACTATAAAAGTAGGAAAAGACGAATAACAAACTTAGAAAATTTGAATAAAGAGGGAACATGTTCTTTCGATGCTGGCCCTCGTGTTTTATTATTTTGCAGAAACGAAAGAAGGAAGTGGGAACTTATGCTTGCTTAAATGCTAGCTTCCTCAAGGTCACTTGTGCTTTCGGCGCTGGCTTCCTCAAAACCGGTAATCGACTACTCATCAAATAGTCAAGAATCGGTCTATTTTTCTTGGAACAAATTTAGTAGTTCGATTTTCTTTATTAAATCTTGAAACTAATTGTAATTTGGTTCTTGATTTTCTGCACCCAAAATGGAATGATGCACTTTAAGAAATAATTGTAGCACAAGACCACTAAGTCACAAACTAACGTTTCTCTGAAAACTTGTATGAATTAATGATGTAACTTGTATCTAAAACCTTAATCACTTTTCGTCTTTCATAAATGATTTTTGTAGATATTGTTCTTTCTAATGATGTTATTACATATATGTATATATAATATTTGTTTTAAATCGTTTATATACATTTTTATGATTTGAGTAATGAACATGATGTATATACATATTTACTATTTGTAAATGTTGTATAAGAAATCATAGATAATGTTTATTTAAACATTAAATTTTGGGTACTTGTATTTTGTTTCGCCCGAGATATCGAAAAAGCTCTGGGACATGTTTGTTATATAAGTATATGTAGACTATTTATTTATAATTTAATAAAGTATATCAAATGAAAAACCTTATTATTGATTATGTAGTACTATGTCAAGTCAGGTCTGCTTGACCTAACAAAAGCGGTTTTTAATTTCAGGTTGGAGGACAAGGTTAAGGATGTCATAACTTGCTCAATTGTCACTTCTATTTAAGAAGATCGTTATTCAAGATCATTAAAGTTGGATTTGAAGGTCGTTGTGTTGATAGGTGGTCTAGAGATAAGTGATGATTGTGGTTATAGAGGGTTGCATGGCTATGTGGTGGCGTAACCAATGTAACTTTTTAACAATTTCATTGTATTAATTTTATTAAAATAAAAATTATCAATATACGATAATAATCCAAATAATATTCTTTGTATTTTGATGTATTTTCTCTAATTTCATGCAAGTAACTTGGTATAATATTATAAAGGTTACTTTAAGATTGAAATATGTTGAAAAGCTAAAAGTTACATTGAAAACAAGGTGTAATTATTGTATATGGCAAAGTTTAGGGTAAAAAAAGTTTAAGATTTAAAGCTTCAATAAGATAAAGTTTAAGGAATAAACTTATTTTAAAATTTTAGTAACATGGCTAAAACAAATAATTGTAATAAGTTTAGAGATAAAGTTACACTAATTTCCATCATGTACGAGTGGTAAACTGTACAAATGAAAATCAATATTATTAAACACTCAAAATTATATATACACATTTGTCAAGTCAATGACGTTGTTTTGAACAATTAGAAGTCGTTTTACACTATTCATAACAGAGAATAATTATGGTGTGGGATGGTGTACGATCTTCCCATGTGGACTATCACTTTTATTTTATTCTTCCTTGCCAAAGAACCGTTGTGGATATCAAATTTATTTGTTTTCCTTGCCAAATAACTGTCACGGCCACACATATTTTATGTTTATAATTTTAGGAATATTATTATATTTAAACAATTAATTTTATATATTATTTGAATTTCTCTTATAATTTTTAAAATATAATAGCTGGCAGAGATATACATATATTTTTGTGACCGTTTTAATTTTATCTACATTTCGATATAAGTTTCATCATAATACAATATCTATTTTAGAATGTATATTTTAAGATTATAATTCTAAAATGAAAGGAGTGGTTATGGGATGAAACATGTGCCACTACAAACTACAAAAGGTGGGGTGAAGGTGGGAAGGAGATTGTTAGCCTAAGGAGTGAATAGTCTTTCTCTCTTTTATTTCTTTTTAAAATTTTTATTGATTAATTAGAGTATTGAGTAAGTCATGAAATTTAATGAGGTTAAAAGTAATCATTATGGGGCAGAGTGGTAGGTTAAATAGTAAGAATGAAAAATGATGACTTATTTGTACAGAAAACCCATTTTTTTGTATTTAACAAAACTTAAAACAAAATATATCGTAGATTAAAAAAAAACCTTTTAATGTGTAAAGATATACATTTTAAAATTTTGTATCACAGTGTTTGTGATACTTTGCGTGAAGACATGTAACAAGAAAACTATACACGTGAATTGATAATAACTAAAAGTAATGTGTATAAATTTTTTAACAAATGAAATTCGAATCAAAGGACGAATTTTTTTCATATATAAAAATGTATGCTATAAATCTCCGATGCAACGCACAGATATAAACAACCTCGTTATAATAGAAATGTTGAACCTATCTATTTCGAAAGTTGAAGAAAAAAATACGTTGATCACAAATTAATTAAAAACCTAATATTTATCAATTTGGTTGGTAAGTATTCATAAGCTGTAGATTAGTAATAGTGTCACCAATTATATAATTTTTTTTAACTTTAACGTGTTTGATAACCATTTATGAATAGTCCCACCAACTGTTTAACTTTTTTCTTTTTACTTTACCAACTTGGTTGGTAACTATTCATAAGCTGTAGCATACCAATAGTGTTTTAAATTGTTAAAAAAGTTATAAAGTTATAATTCATCTAAAGTTAAAACTATTTATCTACGGTTATTGTAGTTTTATTAAGAATTACTAAGAAACTATTCATAGATATAAAAGAACTGTTATCAAATTTCACAGCAGTACACTGGTAAAATACTTGTTGAAGAACAAAAAGCATGAAGTCTAACCCAAAAATTAAAATACAACTAGATAAAATATGTAAAAGAATTTGAAAGCGTAAATATATAAAAATAACATTTTCCTTTCTAAAACACACAAAAATATATTTTTACCTCCCTTTTACTTTCGTCACCTTCCGTTCCATTTCTGTGCTCGACTGCTCGTTGATGTTGAAAGCTCAAGAACAGGGCGTACGCTCGAATCTTCTGGTTAATAAAACCCATGGTTCTCGGACAGAAACTTACAATGGTTACACTACTCGACCACCATGGCTCTATAGAGGAACCCCATCTAATGGGTCGTGGTATGATCCATCCAGTATCTCGACCCGTCTTTCGTATCTTGCATACAAATGTGGCCTACTAAAAAAATGCAAGGTAAGTATTTGATGAAATGCTATGAAAAATGTGGCTAACTCGAAGTTGCACGACACCTGTTTGATGAAATTTTACTTAGGGGCTGTTTGGTTTGCAGGAATCCATAGGATTACATGGGAATTGGATTTTAATTCCTTAGAAACCCATGTTTGGTTTACCATGGAATTGGATTTGATGAGAATTTAAATCCCATATAGGTAAGGGATTCTAAAATCCTTTGACATGTGGGGGGAATTTAAAATCCATTAAACAAAGGAAAGTGGCTTATTACTATACTACCGTCATTCAAACCCTATTAAGCCCTAACTCGTTAGACACTCCCCCATTTTGCGTCGGCAACCTCACACCAACGCCACCATAGGCATGATTTATCTCAATTCAATTCTGGGCTGTGTCCTATAGGTATGATTTATCTCAATTCAATTCTGGAGTGATTAAAAGTTTTGTCCAAAAAGTTAATTTGTACATAGGATACTGTAAACTGCATATTTTGGACCATAAATCCATAAGCTGATGACTGAGATTGAAAAGATAGAATGATCATCACATTGCAAGTGATAAGTTTACAACCCTTTTCATTACCACAAATATCTCACTTTTTGTACCTCTTTTTTCTTTTGTCATGAAGATCCCACATTAATCTCCTTTTTACCCCTCATAATTCATTTAGAAGATTGATACGTGTTCCTTCATAGGAAGTTGAGGCGGAAACTAAATAATATAAGGGAAGTTGCTCATTTAAAATTGCCGTACTTGACTGTCTTTATTTTAATATTTACTTATACTTATTCTTGTTTCCTTCTAAGACTCGAGGACACAATGTAAGCGGATAGGAAAGGAAAGAATAAACAACACTTCCTAATATTTTGGAATGACAAGAACCTGGTTGTTATAAAATCTCAATCACCAATTGTATATACGTAAAACAGAAGCTTACCCCTTAGATGATCACAACTTTGATGCTTGACCTGATCCAGATGACTCGCGGACAACACAAAGACTCTCCGATCTTCGATAAATCACCACCCGAGCCTTTTAACACTTAGCCACAAGCTCCCAGCCTCTAACTCTAATATAGCTCTAGTTTCGTAAATAAGCAACCCCAATCGGCTGAACATCGAATGGTATATATACACATTGGAAATCTGGAGTACGCGGCGCGTGCTCCAATATTACACACCGTGTACTTTAAATAATCAGATAAACAACTTTTGGTAGCCGCCCGTTAGGTTTTGTCAAAAGTTTCTACAAGATGACGTGTACGCGGCGCATATCAGGCCGCGTAACACCCTTTCGAACATAAATCGATTTTCGTTCCGGTTCGACACTTGAACAATTAAATATGCATCATATCCATCCTGTACATGTATGTTTCTCTAATAAATCATTAAATTCCACAAATTCTTCGGGGTGTTATTTGATTGTCGAAGAAAGTGAAGAAAAAGAGAAAAGTTCATGCGAGAATTGTTGTTAGCGCGAGAACCGCGAGAACCAATCTAAGCCGTCCAATTCTCCCTCCTTCAATGTCATTGCCCACCCATGAATTCCTCACATGTACCCTGTCACACCCTATCCCTCCACGCTCTCCATCCATGATACTTCCCATATCTAAGGAACGGCTAAGATTGGCTCTCGCGGTTCTCACACTAACAACGGTTCTCGCATGAATCCTCCCCTATATATATATATATATATATATATATATATATATATAGGAAGAAGTTCATTTGAGAACCATTCTTAGTGCGAGAACCAATCTGAGCCGTCCAATTCCCCCTCCTCCAATGTCATTGCCCACCCATGAATTCCTTACATTCACCCTGCCACACTCTATCCTTCCACGCTCTCCATCCACGAACTTCCCATATCCATCCTGTTTATATACATAAATATCCATAAATTCATATCTGAAAAAACGGGTATTACAGTATGAGTGAGATATGATCAAAACATAGAACGTGTGTCAAAGTTGACAATTTTTCTCTTTTTCTTCACTTTCTTCTCTCCAAGAGCCCTAAAAAACATATTATAACAAATTAAGCCATACTATATATGTATAGGGGTAGGTTCATTTGAGAACCGATTTTAGTGTGAGTTTCGTAAGAACCAATCTTAGCCGTTGATTTGATAAGTGGAATTCACGTATTTAGAGCGTAGGGGGATCAAGTGTGGCGGGGTGCATGTGATGAATTCATGGATGGGTGATGACATTGAAAGAGGGGGAATTAGATGTCTCAGATTGGTTCTCGCGGTTCTCGCAATTTAAATGGTTCTCAAATGAACTTTTTCATATATATATATATATATATATATATATATATATATATATATATATATATATAAGAAGTTCATTTGAGAACCATTCTTAGTGCGAGAACCACGAGAACCAATCTGAGCCGTCCAATTACCCTTCCTTCAATGTCATTGCCTACCCATGAATTCCTTACATGCATCCTGCCACACTCTATCCCTTCATGCTCTCCATCCATGAACTTCTCATATCCAAGGAACAGTTGAGATTGGTTCTCGCACTAACAACGGTTCTCGAATGAACCCTACATATATATATATATATATATATATATATATATATATATATATATATATATATATATATATATATATATTAGCCTACATCAATAATACAAAAAAATACAGAGGTTTTTTTGTGGTAATTATCCTTTCATCCTTTGTGTTTGGTTAAGTCAAAGATTGCTTCTCGGTCCGCGTAAAGAATATTATTGCTACATTTTATTTTTGAATGACCATATTTGCTAACCTTATATACTTTGATGTGAGCTAATATAATGGTTCATATTGAAGGGTAAGTGTGTGTGGTTCACATTTCAAATTATTTATACATTTAGTTACACTCTTTATGATCTCTTTCTTTTGGGATTGATGTTGATTGCTATTAATCAAATTTGATGAAAAAATATCCATAGACTTGTGACATTTGGAACCTTTCTTAATAGCGACTGTTTCATTCATTAAGTTATATATCACACCTGGATCATGTTTGTGGGAATATATTTTATAGTAAATCAAAGTGAGTGAAGCCTTCTTACGAGATTAACTGATGAAAGAAGAAAACACAAAGAAGACGAAAGGAATATTATAGTAAAAGTGCATAACATATACATAGTTGTACTTGATCACAACAATATACTAAAGCCGTTTATATACCTTCTTAGCTCTAGCTAATGGAAACCAGTAGCAGAAAGAGAATGAACCTATCAGCCTTGATGGTGATGTTGTTTTGCTTTCAAATACATTTAGAAGCACAGGAAGATTCACAATACAAAGAGATCCCAGTAGGAGTGATTCTGGATATGGGATCATGGGTTGGAAAGATTGTTAATAGCTGCATCAGCATGGCAGTATCTGACTTTTATACGGTCAACAATCACTACAAAACACGGATAGTTGTTCATAGTCGGGATACCCATGGAGAACCACTTCATGCTCTATCTGATGGTAAGTGATGTTTTGCACTTACACATCTACTAAATAAAATATTTTTTCAGAGTTTAATTAAAAAGCATATGAAGACTACTTTACAAAATATTATTAAGTCTACTTCTTACCACAATACAAACAAACACTATGCTAAACAAATTTGCTTTTTAACATGTTGCTGATGCATTCTTGACAATAAAGACTTAAAACATACAAATATAAGAATGAAATGATCTGGATATGTGTTAATAATATTTGAAGATATGTATTATTAGATAAGATTTGTTAGCTAGCCTTTATTATTTAGATAAGGATTAGGAGTTAGAGTTATTTTAGGATTAGATTACACTTATTCATTATAAATAGGTGCTTTAGGGTTGTAATTTTATTATGCAAAAATTGAGTGATTGATTTTTAATAATTGGGTTTTGATTTACCTCTTGAAAGTAAACTATAGAAGAGCCAATCGGTTATATCTTTTTATCTTTATTTCTGATTTCCAGTTTCATTCATATCAAATAACATGTTAGGATTGCTATTTTTATGATTGCTTGCTCTCTCCTGCAGCTCTTGATCTTTTGAAGAAGCCGAAGGTGCAAGCATTTTTTATTGGTGTAGAGTCCATGACAGAAGCGAAGTTTCTGGCGGCATTAGGGGACGAAACTAGAGTACCTATGCTCTCACTTTCACCACCTCCGTCTTCCAACAAACATCCTTATTACCTTCAAATCACACCGGATGAAACCACTCAATTTAAAGCCATTGCTGCAATGGCAGAATCCTTTGGATGGAAAAAAGTCATCATTATCTGCGAGGACACAAATAATGGGCGATACATGGCTACATTTTTTACCAACTTATGCCTAGAGAAGAACATATTTATAACGTATACAAGCCTAATTTCACCCTCCTTTGCTACCAATGAACTTATTCACGAAGAGATTCACAAGCTTTCAACTATGCAAACAAATATATACATCATGCATACTTGTCATTCTCTTGCATCCCTCCTTTTCCTGAACGCAAAATATCTAGGAATGATGGGTGCAGGGTACAAATGGATCATCACCTCTAAAACTATGAACTTTTTGAATTTCATGGATGATAAAGTTGTCGAGTCTATGCAAGGTGCCCTGGGTTTTAAATCATATATTCCGCAATCAAGGGATCTTGACGAATTCACTTTGAAATGGAGAAAGGAACTTCATGCTGAAGAGATCAATGCTTATGTTGTTTGGGCATATGATGCACTTTGCGCACTAGCAATGGCTATTGAGAGGATACAAGCTGTAGAGAACATAAAAGATTTGGAAACAGTTGGTTGGACTCAAAGGGGTTCGGCACTTCTGAAGCAGATATTAAGAACCTCATTTGATGGATTAGGCGGTGCATTCCAATTTCTGAATGGAAGGAGTACTGAAGACACCCTTGAAATAATAAATGTGATTGGTAAAGGGGAAAGAAGGGTTGGATTTTGGACAACGGATGGTGGTTTTACCAAAAGGATTAGAAATATCAATTCATTGGTGGATGCTGGCCTGGAAACCATCATCTGGGCAGGAGATAATCCAAGGCGAGTCGCAAAAAGCTAAGAATTGGCATCCCTGAGAGGCATGGCCTACATAGAAGACTTTTTCAAGTGGATTATGATGCTACTAATTCAACAGTTATTTCAGGGTTTTGTGCAGATGTGTTCCTAACTGCTTTCCCTGGATTAGGTTTGAATGTAGATTTTCAGTTTGAATCAGCAGGCTTCAGTGATCTTATAGATCGAGTCCATGCAGGGGTAAGCATATTCTTTAACCTTGCATTTTCTTGTATAACTCATATATTCTATATGGCTTTCAATTTCTGGCACAAGCAAATTCACTCTTGAAACAACAAAATCTTGTGTATTCCATTATTGTTTGCATCAGGAACTTGATATTGCCGTTGGAGATATAACAATCACAGCAAACAGATCTCTGTATGTTGACTTCACATTGACTTTCACCGATCTTGGACTTGCGACATTATTTAGAAACGCAGATGCAAGCATGTGGATTTTTCTCAAACCACTTAGTTCAGATCTTTGGATTGTGTTTGTATGCTTCTTTATTTTACTGGGCATCATCATTTGGATTCTTGAACATCGGACCAATGAACAGTTTCAAGGTTCACCTGTCCATCAATTTGGTACAGCCTTCTGGTTTGCCTTTTCGACCCTTGTTTATGCTCATAGTAAGCTCTCACATTTTTTTATGCTTTTTACTCCTTATTTCTACATGTATTAGAACCAGGGAATAGCTAAAAAAATTAAACAAATAGATCTGGTGGCCGGGTTTCTTAAATGGCTTTTCCATTTCTGCAATGGCCACATATGGATGCCAACCATCATTTATGTTAGAAGACCAAGGCATTAAAATATAAATCCCATAGTGACAAAGGGAGTTAAAACTGATCAGTTGGTGTCTGAAATTGCAGGGGAGAATCTGCAGAGTAATTTGTCAAAATTTGTTGTGAATGTGTGGTTGTTTGTAGTGCTGGTGCTCGTTTCAACTTACACCGCCACATTAAGTTCATTGTTAACTGTTGAACAAATCAAGTTAGCATCAAAGAGTGGGTCAGTTGGTTACCAATATCTTTCCCCTATAGAGGGAACCCTAGTTAGAAACATGAATTTTACAGATACCAGGTTGAAGTCATATGAAACATCTGAGCAACTTGCTGATGCTTTTTTACGCGGGAGTAAGAACGGTGGTGTCGATGCAATCGTTAATGAAATTCCTTACATAAAAGAGTTCCTTGCAGAGCATTCATCTGGCTATTCCATGACTGTTTCTGATGTTAGATCTAATGGTTTCGGCTTCGTGAGTCTCATCTTCATGCTTTAATTAGATATTAATATGATCTATGTTTGACCTGTCTCCTTGATGAATTCTACCTGTTCTTCTAGCTTTTTCTTCTTTCTGTCTAGTAAGTTTGATGTAGCTACTCCTAATTTAATTTGCAGGCATTTCCACAAGGTTCTCCTTTGGCCCGTAAGATGTCAAGTCAGATAGCCAGACTTCGAGAAGATGGTACTCTAAAAGCATTGGAGAACAAGTGGTTTACAAAGGATTCTGAGTCTGCCCTCAATATTCCAAACCTTCAAAGGTTCCGCGGTCTATTTCTCATCAGTGGGTGCTCAATGGCAGCTGCCCTTTTTATATACATGCTTTATTTCATTCATGAAAAACTTCAGAGAAAAACTAGCATTCATCATGAGGTTCCTCGTGCCTAGACCTGCTTGCTAATGCAGTTTCATGAGGACAACTTTGCCATTATATATATTGTTATCTGCTGGAGGTTGGCCACTACTGCAGCTGATATATATCCTAAATTTCTAGACCATGAAAAGTAAAAGTGAAAATGGAACATCAAAGAGCCACATACAACATACAACATGCTTCGTTTGTGCTATTAATATTGTAACTTCTAGCGTTTTATTTCTACAGGAATCGCATAATCGTTTACTATTTTTTAACTTGACAACAACAATTGATGGCTATTCAGATTGACATACATAATATTTGCTGCTATGTGTCAATCACGCTTAATTTTGTTTTGATTGTTGTGTGAATTTACATCTTATTACTCACATAATTAGCTTTGTTATTTAAATATCTTGATTTGAATCTCTTATGATATATACTATATTATAAAGCATTTAGATCTTAAAACTCTTAAATTTTAAATAAGTTGAAATGTCCCTAATACCCCTCTTAACTTTTTCACATAACTACATAATAATTGAACTTGAATAATTAGAATTAAGGAAACTATATATGTTGCATTTTATAAAACTGATTAGGGTTTAGTTTCAAAAAATTTATCGAATTTGTCACTTTTTGCTATTGTATATACCCAATTTTTAAAACTACCATTTGATGTATCCAAGTTTCTAAAACTACCAATCTATGTAGTTGGTTACCTCTTCAATAGGTAACCAGTCACATTTTTTATTTTTATTTAATTTTCCATGCCACATCATTAATCAATTGCCATGTCATTAATATTCTTAAGAAAATAAAAAGATAGATGAACATATGAAGAACATGGAAATATTCAGAACAGCCTTCAAGTTCAATGTACAGTTAACCCAAATCGATATTCAAGAACACTCTGCCGGATTGTTATCTCATCACACACAAGATTAATTAACCCAAATCGAGATTCAAGATAAAAAATTAATCACACAAGAACAAATTTGGTATCATAACACAAAGTAGATGAATCAAACAAGAAGAAATATGGAATTCAAGATCTGGGTTCGAAAATGAAGAACCCTAAATCAATCTGTTGAAACCCTAACTCAAAAATGGAGAACCCTGTCTCGATCTGTTCGAAAATGAAGAACACTAACCATGGAGAACCCTAATTCGATCTGTTCGAAAATGGATAACAATAACCGTACATCGCCGCTCATCGCTTGAGAACTCTAACTCGATCTGTTCGAAAATAGCCTGAGAATCCACAACGGCGAAGAACACTAACCGTAAATCGATCTGTTAAAAAATGGAGAACCATAACTCGATCTGTTCAAAAATCGATGTGTTGAAACCCTAAACCGAAGAAACCCAGATCTGAGAAACCCTAACTCGACAAGAAATCATCTTCAGCGACATCTGTTCTTGCGATTTCATACAGAGATGATGCTTCGATTTTGCGAGATCTGTTCTTGCTTGAGTCAGAGATGATGCATCGATTTCATACAGAGTTGAAGCCATCATCGACTGTTCTTGCTTCGATTTGCGATTTCATACGTACGAAGATGAAGCCAAAGACATTGGAAATAAAAGCTATTTATTATATTATTATTTATTTATTATATTATATTATTCTTTATTTTTAAATGAACTAACAACACCTCAGCATCAAACAATGCCATGTCACTGCCATTTGACTGCCACGTAATCAAAACTTGTGACACATAAGCATTAACCTACTATACCAAGTTACCATACATTAAATGGTAGTTTTTAAAACTTCAATACACTAAATGGTAGTTTTGAAAATTAGGTATACACAATAGCAAAAAGTGTCAAATTCGATACACTTTTTGAAACTAAACCCAACTGATTACTCCTACGTAATGGTTGGAAATATTAGAATTTAGATTATTTTAATTAAGGTAACTATATATGTAATTATTATAAAAATAATATCTATAATACTAATGAATTAAATCTTCTAATATATATAAAAGACTAATAAGTCTATTGAATGATCCTAACTCTTCATTTAACAAATTAATTTTAATTATACAATCTTGTCCATCCATTTATTTACAATTGAAATATTAATTTTGACTTTTAAAGATCAAACTAAACTAATAAAATATTAAAATCTAATTAATGGGATTCAAATCTGTAAGTTAAAATTCACAATAAAAAAGGAGTTATACGCCTTCAATAAAAAAACTTCTAGATACGCTTTGTAATAACAACCACCTGTTATGATAATTATAAAATTAATATGGCTAACTATCAAAATTCTTAAACATAATTTTATAACCCTCTTAAACCCAAAATTTTTATATTTTTTCACATTTATTTACAAATATCACATCTATCCTTTATAATTGTATAATATCTTTTTATTAATATTTAATATATATATTTTTTAAACTAACTCGTGTATCACACATGCATTTGATCTAGTATAATTATAAATGATAAACCAAGATCGAAATAGATTGAATTTAAAAAGATTAAACTATTGGAATTAACCGAATTACATTAGATTAAATGTAAAAAACTTTTTTGTGACATTGAATCGCGCGAATAATATATTCTTACATTCCGAAAATGATATGTTGTAAAACAAAATCTATTTGTCGTCATAATATTAGATGCGTACCACGCTATACTTAGAAATGTAGAAATTAATATTCTTAAAAAAGTTGTTTCAACGATTTTTTTTAAATATATACGTAGTTCTGTTCTTTTGTCCGGGCCAGAGAGAATCTGTCTTGGACCAAACCCGGCTATTTAACAATGATCCGGTATTTGATTTGGTTATTTGTAGGTTTCATCTAGGTACAGTCTGGTTTCATCCCATACTCGATCCTACTTGCCCTAAGTTAAACAGAAGTTAGTTTTTTGCTCAAGTAAAAACCTACTAATTTTACATCACAACCCTTGCGATTTGCAGGCAGATTCACCTACTAATTTTACAGCCAACGTTCAAAACCGCTATTTTGGTAACTCTGATTTGCACGCTCCTTAAAAGCTGGAAACGAAGACTGTGATGTTTGATTCTTGTGGAGGGGCGACACATAGTGACGATCCAGATTGACCCAATAAAACCCAAAGGTGATTCTATCGATAAGTGATGTGTTTTCGTTCCATCCAAATTCCCACATCGATTACAAGTTCAGATGATAGGGGCAATATAGGTTGACTGGACAGAACACCAGGCACGACCTTACTTGAACAGGATCTGTTTCTTAGGGTCGTAAACAGATAGGTTCTTTTGGCCGTTTGAAAAGATGCATAGTAAACGTTTGATGAAATGTGTGTGAAGAGAAAAACCATTATATGGTATAGCAATTTTTTGATTTCCTTCAGAAGCCATTGTTTAGTGGCAAGTTTGATAGTCAACAAAGATTTGTTATACATCATCTGAATTCTATAAAGGATGATTTGAGGAAAAAACACAACCTTTTTATGCAAATTATTCAACCCTGTGGACCGCTCATTTTTTATAGAAGTTTGCTTATCTTAATTCAATACAAGGTTGTGTTGTTTTCTTATGCAAGTAGAATCTTGATGATTCTTTGTTCTGACCAGATTTGCATTGGTGATAATAGCTTAGACCAGTCCAGATTTCTATTGCAATTTAATAGTTTAGACTTTAGACCAAGAAGTGCTGACTAAATATCAGGTCAAAAATTTAATAATTTCATGGCTGCCAGAACTAAAAGTCAAATGACAATTAATAATTTGTCATGGGATCTTTTATATTCTTCATAATGGAACTCCAATTTAATAGTGTCACCGTGGCGGACATACTCATGAACTCTAAAATATCAATCGTAAAAACAACTTGAAGTTTCTGTTGCCAATGGGAAATAGAAGCAGGTTTCTGAAGCAAACTGCATTTTCACTTCTGATATTGATTTTGCTTAGCTTTCCAAGTCTTACTACAGCACAAGGAGAGGCACTTTATAAAGAGATTCAGGTGGGAGTGATTCTTGATATGAGTTCATGGGTGGGGAAATCTGTTCATGGGAGCATTACATTGGCTATATCTGATTTTTATGCTGTTAATCCTCACTACAAAACACGGATACTTCTTCATACAAAGGATACCAAAGGACAACCGCTGCTTGCATCATCTGCTGGTATTTCTTAATTTTTCTGTTTTTACAGTATATGCTTAATTTTAGTTGTATTGGGTGTTTTCTTCTAAGAAAAAGAATTAATCAATAAAGGTTAACCTTTCCATTTACCGTTATTTATATTCCAATTCATGTTGACATACCAAACAGATGACCACAAAGAAAAGGAAATGAATTTCACTACACCAACCAAAAGCTTGTCGGATTCTATTCCTGTGAAAAGTATTTTGCAAACTAATTTGTTTTTGTTAACCCATGTTGCATAGTAGATCTTTCAATACTTTGTCTTCATAGACCTTTTCTTGAATACTAATATGTAATTAAGCAATTCAGCCCTCGAATTTTTGGAGAGCACTAAAGTGCAAGCAATAATAGGTCCAGATTCAGCGGTTGAAACAAGATTCTTGGAGGTTCTGGAAGAAAAGGCTAAAGTACCAATTCTTTCATTTTCAACAACTCCGTTTTCCAATCAGAATCCTAATCTTCTTCAAATTGCACAAGATGAAACTGCTCAATTCAAAGGAATTGCCGCAATGGTGGAATTGTTTAAATGCAAGAATGTTGTTCTTATCTGTGAAGACACTGCAAATGGCAGAGAAATGGCTACTTATATGCTCAGTGAATTTCAAGAAAAAAACATACAAGTTAAGTATACTAGTCTGATTTCGACCTCTGCCACCAATGAACAAACCCGGGAAGAGCTTTATAGGCTTCAAAGTATGCAAACCAGAATGTTTGTAATGCATACACGGCCTTCTCTTTCATCCAAGATTTTTTCACAGGCAAAACAGGCGGGCATGATGGGTAAAGGTTACATGTGGATTATAACCAGCAAAACTACAAATTTCTTGAATTTCATGGATGAAGAAGCCATAGAATCAATGCAAGGGGCGGTCGGTTTCAAATCATATTTTCCAAAATCAAGAGAACTTCGCACTTTTATTTCAAAATGGAGAAAGGAATATTATGATTTGAACAGTTATATGGACTTTAAGGAGGTCGAGTGTAATGGAAATTGGGCATATGATGCAGTTTATGCACTAGCAATGGCTATTGAGAAGGCACACACTACATTAAAGGGTGCATCTCTTGTAAATCAGCTGTTAAGAATCAAATTTAATGGTTTAGGTGGTGAATTTAAGCTTATGAATGGGAGAACTGTCTCAAAAGCTATGGAAGTTGTAAACGTGATTGGTAAGGGTGATAGGAGGGTCGGGTTTTGGATGGGTAATGGTGAGTTTGTTAAAGAAATTGGACAAACGAATTCGTCTTCTAATAGTGGTCTAGAAGATATTATCTTTCCGGGAGGGACTGCAAGTATTTTGAAACGTAGGAGGCTTGAAATGCAGGGCAAGAAGCTGAGAATTATTGTTCCTGTTTTTGGAATATTCCCGAATATAATACAAATGGCGGTTGATCCGAGAACAAATTTACCAACAGTAAGCGGGTTTTGTGGGGATGTTTTCAATACTGCATTTAATGCCTTAGGCTATGGAGTAGACTTTGAATTTACTCCGTACCCTTATGAAGATGGAAGGACTTACAACGATCTAATTGATAAAGTCTATTTCAAGGTATGTATGTTTCCACTAGAGATGGCGGGGTGTGTAACGGGCCAAACCAGGTTGATTTTATTTTAATGGGAGGGGTGTAGTTAACCTACAAACATATTTTGTCTAGTTTTTAGTGTTTCCACAACTAAAAATTTACAATCATTTTTTTTTTGATGATTTAAGAGGTATCCAACAGGTTTCCTTTTTAGCTAATTTTTTTATTTGACCCATTTATAAACCCTTTGTGATAAAAAATAACAACCCAAATTTACCCATATATAAATCAATTGGTACAAATTGTCTCCTCTAATATTAACCTAAAGATGCAATACAAGAATACTTTAGCATATTATGTGGATTAGTGTCATAATTTGTATGTTGTATTATTGTATCAGGAATTTGATGCTGCTATTGGGGATATAACAATCACATCAAATAGAAGTCGCTATGTTGACTTCACTTTGACATTTAGTGATATGGGAGTGGGCACAATAGCACGAAATTCCCAGAAAAGCATGTGGATCTTTTTAGATCCTCTTAGTGCAGATCTTTGGTTGACAAGTGCTAGTTTCTTTCTGTTTCTGGGGTTTGTCGTTTGGTTTATTGAACATCGTACAAACAAAGAGTTTCAAGGTCCAATAAGACAACAAGTTGGAACAACCCTCTGGTTTGCCTTTTCAACTCTTGTTTATGCTCACCGTAAGCTCTATAACTCTAATCTCAATCTAGTGAAATTTTTTATCTTTTTGAGCATTAATATCAAATTTTTTCCTTTACAAGAAACATCCACATAATTCATTGTCCAAGAGTAAGAAAAGAGAATTTTTGATTAGTTAAAACTAAGAACACTGAT
This sequence comes from Pulicaria dysenterica, assembly GCA_947179395.2. NCBI lineage: Eukaryota > Viridiplantae > Streptophyta > Magnoliopsida > Asterales > Asteraceae > Pulicaria > Pulicaria dysenterica. The sequence goes on along the minus strand of OX359292.1, from coordinate 74,939,459 downwards.
CATTAGATCTAGAGGTGGCAATATGGGCGGTCTGGTCTCGAAATGATTAATACATGTCAATACAGTGTGTGGGTTAGATTAAGTTGCGTCTTAAAAACTTTCTTGTCCGCTTTTAAAAATCTTTTTTTGTATAACTAGACTTTGGATTTTCAACAATTTGACCCGTTAACTTTTTTATTTCGGATAAAACACAACCAATCAATTGGTAACCTAATAGAAGTTACCATCTCTACTATATTCCAGAAACTAATTTGGTAATTGGCAACTGCAGGTGAGAAGCTGCAAAGTAACTTATCAAGATTCGTGGTGATGGTTTGGGTTTTTGTAGTGCTTGTGCTGACGTCAAGTTACACTGCAACATTAAGTTCAGTTTTAACCGTACAACAGATTGCATCCAAGGCGGGGTCTCTCCAATTCCAAGGCATTTCCCCAATTGTTAAAGATGGGATCTTTAACAGCTTACAATCTACTGACGATATAATGGGGAATCTAAGATCAGCTGCTGACTATGCAAAAGCTAATAAGAAGTGGAAGGGTTGGTGCTATCATTGATGAGATCTTCTACGTCAAATCATTCCTTGCATTGTATTCACCTGCTGAGTTCTCTTTGGTAGCAACAGAACCAACCACTAATGGTTTCGCCTTTGTGAGTCTTCTCTAACCTCTTGGCTCACAGATTCGAAAGGTTTTAGGTTGAAACGAGTCATTTTCTCAGTACCCGCTTAAAATGGACACAATTAGCTAAGCTGGGTTAACTATTAAACGTATCTTATCCATTTTGGAATCTTTATGTATTGTTTTTTTTTTGAAAGGCAATCTTTATGTATTGTATTATTCCCCATTACAAAAACAATATTTTCATAATAATAATAATAATCTATACTTTCAACAGCATTGAAAGTTGGATATGTACAATATATTCTTTTAATTTGTTTTGGTAATGTTTGAAAGTGTGTTCTATTAGAAAAATTCATTACTTTAAATGGAAACGAGACCAAAGTACGTTTTACTTTATGCAATTTCTGTTGTTTAAGATATTTAGTCAACTTTCAAATGGTTTTGAGCCGTTTGACTTTTTCCCCTTCAAGATAAAACTGTTATTTGACCCAATTGACATGGTTAAGATAAAACACAACTTAGATCAGCATGTTATTATGATTTGACCCATTTGGCATGTTTGAGTTAAAACACACAACCCTCATCAGTCATTTTGACGTCTCTTGCTTAGTTTTAGAATCATTTGACCCGTTTGAGATCAAAGTCAACCCTCTTCAAACTTGACCCGCATTCCTCTTTTAGCTAACTTTGTTTTATTACACCAGTTTGAGATCAAACACTATCCAAATTGGGTCATTTATAAGGTTTGTTTCTTTTTTGGGGGCAGGTGTTCCAAAAGGATTCACCGTTGACCATAGAGATGTCAGCTGAAATAGCAAAGCTCCGTGAAGATGGGACACTGAAAGCGTTGGAGGATAAGTGGTTGAAACATCAGTCTTCAGTTATGTCAGAGGATTTTTCTGCCCCTCCACCAAATGTTTTGGATCTTTACGGGCTTCGAGGTCTGTTTCTTACAAGCGGGTTGTCAATGGCGTTTGCACTGTTAGTGTCTATGGTGTATCTTGTTCGTGAAAAGTTGCATGGCAAAAGTAAAATGGAGGCATTGAGGTACATCTTACGAAGATCTCCTGAAATACATCCACATGACCATGATTTGGAACCAACGTTTTGACTTTTGAATCGATCCTTTTGATATACAACTTCGTTAATGGAGTTGAATACATTTTGAAAATGGGTTTGTGCATTTAAATTCATATCCTAATGTAACAAAGAAATACAGAGTAGTAAATAAAAATAAATGTGGTCTTTACTTTCCAAATTGTGACATTGTTGTATAAATTCAACCCTTTTTCTAACTTGGGTTTGAAAAGTTATGTAATTGTTAAACTATGGATTGTTTATAAGACTTATACGATCTTGTTTTAAAGTTAAGGTCTTATGAAATCTTCTTGCGTATATTCTTAATTATCAATATATGTGCTAAGATTAAAAGAGAAGATGAAGAAAGAGAATTACATTACACGTATAACAATTTAATAATTAGAAGAATAAAGTAAGAGAAAATAATTAAGTATATTCTTAATTATCAATATACATGCAAACTTATTTTTAAATATTGAACTAGCTATATCTCCTGTGATTTCATGTATCTTAGTTTTGGAAAGAGAATTAAAAAACCCTAGATTTGAGGGAGATAATTTGAAAACACACGTGCTGACACTAGCTAAATCACAACCACCACCACCAAGAACACATACCTAAAGTTTAGATCTAAGGGAGGGAGGGAGAGAGAGAGGCGACACTGACACTTGATGTAGAGAGAGATATAGCGGGCGGCGCGACTGTTTGGAGATGGTGTCGGTTGTGGTGGTGCACAGGGTGGTGGAGGCAATGGTGGTGCTGAACATTTGAATAAGGGTAAGGATAGAATAGTTAATTGATAAAAACTAACAGACCTAATAAACAGAAACGTTAAGAAGAACCGTCTTTACAACAAAATAGTAATTTAATGATGAAGTTTGTAATTTTTAAAAAAAATGTATTAAACTTACATCCATGGTTAGTTAAATGACCGAAATTAACTTATATTTTTTTTATTTAAAACCAATGTTAATAGAAGGATGTGCAGAAGGATTTAGAAGAATATAAAACCCTACTTATACAATTAACACTATATTAATTTGGCTTATGCTTACAAGTAACTGAAATTGAAAATCACTAATAAACCCTCTAAATACCCTGTAAGTTTAACAACTATCAGTCACACACCACACACAATCCCAACCAGTCTCTCTATCTACCTCATTACCAGATTACACGCTGTCGTCGTCGTAGATCGTTTTCTGGTTTTGTTTGTCAGTTTACTGTCTTCAAGGTATGTTTGATTTGTTCTTGCGATGGTCTGATTTGTGGTTTCCTTGGTTGAATGATCTATTTGTGCTTTTATTCCTTTGTTTGCTCTAAATGAGAAATTTGTGATCGATTTCTGTGGTATCGTTGCTTTGTGCTCTCTATGCTTTCAATTTATAGTCGATATTATTCTTAGAAATGTTGGATCTGTTCGAATTATGATCGATTTATCGGTAAATTTTGGGGAAATGTTGCTGTTCGACATGGCAAACGAAACTGTAAATCGATTTTTGGACCTGTTGTTTGAGAAATGTTTCTCTTTGAAATGTAAAGAAGTGTTCGATGGTTCTTGTTGGAAATGCAATGACAGATCTGTTGTTTCTGTTTGAAACCAAAAGGACCTTAGATATATTGTTGGATTATGGATCTTGGATGATTTCTATTAGATCTATTATTACCATGATTTTTTCTATTGCTGAATCGGTTTTTGAGACCAATGATAAACTTATGATCTTTTATAAGGCTGATGATAAACCTATGATCTTTTATAATTCTGAGGCATGGTTCTTCTACATTCATGGCTGTCTGATCATGCAATGGAGACTTTCTCTTTTCAAAATCAGAAAACTTTATGCATATTTGTATATAATTAGGATTATAAAATGCTTCATGTTAACTGAAATTTTATGTCGGAATCTTCTGGAACTAATGTAAAGTGGGGAAGTAAGTTATATATATAGGTGAGGACTTCCTTGGCTTAAACCCATCAAACCTGACTAGACAGCCATGAATGTAGAAGAAGAGGTTGAAAAACTCAAGATAGAGATCCAACGACTTGGCACTAAGCAACAAGATGGCTCTTATAAGGTACCTTCTGCATTCGCTCTCCAATTTCCCTCACAACTTAATCGAAATTGATCTGTAACAAATTATCACCGATGAACATTCTGATTATTTAAGGCAAAACTGCTTCAGGCTTGGCTAATATCTGAAATATATGAATATTTGCCGTGTTTGTTGTGATATATAAAATATGTTTTAGAATCTGCACAAAGGACATGGATATTTAGCAAAGTTGATTCAGTCAACCAATAGTAATGTACACTTGTTAGTTCAGAGCTCTTGTGCAGGCTCTCTGAAAATTCCTTGCATGTCTAGAAATTTGTTTTTCAATTTTTATTTTAACCCGCTCAAACTATTTAACAATGTACAGTCCTTTGCTTTTTAGCTAGAAAAAGGTCTTCTGAATTTGGTGTGAAGATATATAGCTTTTAACTTGTAACAAATTGAGTTTTGAACCTGTTGAATTGAATTATCAGTAGAGATCGGCTTCTTTTATATATTTGCATATCCTGATCCTTGCAATATAATCACTTGCTAACATTCCATTTCCTCATTCATGTGGCTTTTCATATTTGGTTCTAGACACTGAAATCATATAAAATTTACCACATTGAACTAGTTAATGGCATATTTAAGCGAGTGAGAGTTATGATTGCTAATATTAACAATGAAAAACTGGTGATGAAGGTGACGTTTGGTGTGCTTTTCAACGATGATAGATGTGCAAACATATTTGAAGCATTGGTTGGGACACTGAGGGCAGCCAAGAGGCGGAAGCTCCTCACATATGATGGTGAACTGCTGCTTCAAGGTGTTCATGATAATGTTGAAATCGTACTCAAACCTATTCCACCACCTGCAGCAGCTGCGGCTGATGCATGATTGATCAACGATGGCTGGTTTGTATTGTATCTTATTGTGTTGTATCGGCTTTTCATTCCAAAGTTTGTTTGTTTTACCTCCTCATCACTGTTCAAGTAACATTATATCAAAACTAGCATTTGTGTATTGATGTTCGGTTAATTAACTATTAATATATCTATTTATTTATGTAAATTAATTCAGATTCACATGTGAAAAATACACAATTGATCATAGTCACTTCACTAAAATTCACTGGTTTATTGTGCAACCACCTGCTACTCCTGAAATAACTCATTCATGTGAAGATTGTGAAACTCATTCATGTAAAGATTGTGAGATGAGTTGCAAGCAAATATAAATACATTTGTTAAGGAAGGAAAGAAAAAACATAAATCATACAACATGGCTGCTAAAGAATGTCATGTGATGGTATTCCCGTGGTTGGCCTTCGGCCACATTCTACCGTTTCTTGAGCTCTCAAAGAAACTAGCAGCAAATGGAATTAAAATTTCATTTGTTTCCACCCCAAGAAATCTAGATAGGTTACCCTCCATTCCTTCAGATATAGCACACAATATCAACCTATTAGAAATCATGTTACCAAAAGTAGATGGTTTACCTGACAACTGTGAGGCCACCATTGACATCCAGCAACATGAAACACAGTATCTTAAGAAAGCCTATGACAACTTACAAGCACCATTTGAGAGGCTTCTTCAAAACATGTACAAAAAGCCACACTTGATTCTCATTGACTTCTCTCCCTATTGGGTTCCGGAAATTGCAGCCAAGTTTGGGATTTCTACTGCCTTTTTCAGTGTGTACACTGCTGCCACTCTCGCGTATATGGGCCCGCCAGATGAGTTGAGGTGGGGCCATAGACGGAAAACCCCCGAGGCCTTCACGGTTGCACCTGAATGGTTCACCTTTCATTCTCGTGTGGCTCATAGGCCGGATTATGCTCCAACAATGCTTCGGAACTTGCACGTTCCTGATGAATCTGGTAAGTCAAGTGGCCAAAGGATAAGTACAATTATTGAAGCAAGCCAGTTTGTGGTTATTCGGAGCTGTAACGAGGTTGAGGGAGAATATATCAATCTTCTACAAGAGCTATATGAAAGGCCAGTTATACCAATAGGCATACTTCCACCAAAAAGAAAAACAGAGAAAGATGTTGATTCAAGTTGGTCCAACACTTTCAAGTGGTTAGACACAAAAAGACAAAAGTCGGTGCTTTTTGTTGGATTTGGAAGCGAGTACAAGATGCCAATCGAACAAATACACGAATTGGCTCACGGGCTTCAAGTTTCTGGGCTCGACTTTATATGGGTTTTGAGGAAGCCCAAAGGGGTAGATGGTCCGGACCTATTGCCTCCAAATTTTGAGGTTTCTATGTCGGATAAAGGTGTGGTTTGTCTTGGGTGGGCACCCCAGATGGAGATACTAGCACACCCGTCGATTGGAGGGTGTCTTTTTCATTCTGGTTGGGGTTCCATTATTGAGTCTTTAGGATTTGGACTCCCATTGATTCTCATGCCTATGGTAGCTGACCAAGGCCTTTGTGCTAAACTATTAGTTGAAAAAGGCCTTGGCTATGAAGTGCCAAGAAATGAAGATGGTTCCTTTGATAGAGAGATGGTGGCCAAATCTTTGAAGTTGGTGATGGAATCAAGAGAAGGAGAAGCAATCAGAGAAAAGGCTTCCCAAATGCAATCACTATTCTCTGACCACAATTTTCAAGATAATTATGTAACTTTCTTTGTTCATACTTACCTGCAAAGAAGCCAATCCACACACCAAGAATAGGCAATGGTTATACTATAGATTTTTCCCTCTATTATGTAGTTAGTTTCAAAATTACATATGTATCAAATGTCTGTTGTTACCAAAAAAAAAATGAATGACGGGGTCTATCGATAAAAACACAAATTTCAGTGAAAATTTTCTAGTTTGATAATCAATCATAAGTATAATGCACATTATCTGATAAAAACACAAATTCCAGTAGAGCGAGACTTGATTTCCCAAAATACCCCTCATTAATGCTCATTGATGAGCCGTCATTTTTATTGGCCATTGATTTATTTTAATCAAGATCAAGATTGGTTTTCACAATAAGAACAGTTCTCAAATGAACCTTCCCCTATGTATATGAGAGGGCTCAAACTAGAACTATTTTTTGTATAAGAACCATGGAAATAATCTTGCCATTGGTTAAACTAAATCAATGACTCATAATTTTTGGTGGCTCATTATTGAGCCACTAATGACTCATTAATGAGGTTTGTTTTATGAAAATCAAGGCTCATTAGTTAATGATACATTTATCATGACGCAATTCACGGTTGAGAAATATATAAATAACCAAAATCCCCTATTAATGAGTCACTAATGGTGTTATAAACATTTCTCGTACGAAAAATAGTTTTCTATTTGAACCTTTTCATATATATAAAGATATATACATACATATATATTGGGAAAGTTCAAAGAACTGTTTATCGCATGAGAATTGCGAAAACTATTTGTAACATTATTAATAGAGTTATTTTGGTCATTATATATTTTTCCAACCGTGAATTGCGTCCGGGTGGACTGTCATTAATGTATAAGACTTGATTTGCCAAAAATACCCCTCATTACTTTAGAGCCAAATTTATTAGCCATTGATTTATTAGATCAAGGGCCAAAATTGGTTTCTTGCAGTTCTCGTACAAAATACAGTTCTCATTATAACCTTTCCCTATATATATAAAAAAACAATTAATTTCACATGTTATATCAAAGGTCAAATTATATATAACCTGGTAGCAAAATCCAATAAATAAAGCTTATCATTATCATCTTAATTCTGTGAAGGATGTTTTCCTAGGCTTAAAGTTACCAACACCTCCTTTTAGGTTTATAAAACATAAAACTTTTTTTTTGGCAAGATCTTCTGAATCACCAATGAGGTTAAATTAATTGTTTTACCTAAATGATCTATCTCTCTCATCTTTTATTCATTAAGTTTCGAGTAGGATCTTGATGCTTCTTTATTCTGACCAAATTTGCATGGATTCTGATAGCTTAGACCAGTTCCAGATTTTAATTCCAGTTCTATAGTCAGACTAAAGATTGCTGACTAAATCTCGTGTCAAAATTCAACAAATATTAATAATAGTCTCATGGCTGCCAGAATCAAAAGTCAAATGGCAATCAATGCACATATAATCCTAAGATATTTTTATATTCCTTACATTGTTACCACAACTCAATATTGTCACTGTCACATATACATACTGATGAACCATCTCAAATAATATTCATAAGAGTTGCAATTAAACTCCAAATTTCTGTTGTCAATGGGGAATCATAGGTTGAAGCAAATTTCATTTTCATTTTTTATATTGATTTTGCTTAGCTCTCAAAGCCTGGTAACAGAACAACAAGAGGCACTTTATAAGGAGATTCATGTGGGAGTGATTCTTGATATGGGTTCATGGGCTGGGAAAGTTGTTCATAGCTGCATTACCATGGCTATATCTGATTTCTATGCGGCAAATCCGCGCTATAAAACACGGTTACTTCTTCATCCAAGGGATACCAAAGGAGAACCACTCCTTGCATCATCTGCTGGTAAGTCTTTCTTCCAGTTTTTATAGTGTCTTTTTGTCTTTGTTTTCATAAACCTTGTGCTTGAATACTAACATATAGCTAATGGCCATTCAGCTCTAGATATTTTGGAGAACACTAAAGTACAAGCAATAATAGGTCCAGGTTCTACAGCTGAAGCAAGATTCTTGGAGGTTTTGGAAGAAAAAGCTAATGTACCGATTCTTACATTTTCAACAAGTCCATTTTCCGATAAGAATCCTTATCTTCTTCAAATTTCACAAGATGAAACCACTCAATTTGAAGGCGTTGCTTCATTGGTTGATTCGTTTAATTTGACCAATGTCATTCTTATCTGTGAGGAGAGTGCTGATGGGAGAGAAATGGCAGCTTATATGGTTAGTCAATTTCAAGAAAGAAATATACATGTTATGTATACTAGCCTAATTTCAATCTCTGCCACCAATGAACAAACTCGGAAAGAGCTTTATAAGCTTAAAAATATGCAAACCACAATGTTTGTCGTGCATACACAGCCTTCTCTTGCATCCAATATTTTTTCACAGGCAAAAGAGGCAGGCATGATGGTTGAAGGTTACATGTGGATTGTAACCGGTAAGACTACAAATTTCTTGAATTTCAAGAATTCTGAGACCATCGATTCGATGCAAGGGGTAGTGGGTTTCAAATCATATATTCCAAAGTCAAGAGAGCTTCATAATTTTGTTTCAAGATGGAGAAAGGAATATTATGATTTGAACTCTTTTATGGAGTTCAGTGAGGTAGATTGTGTTGGTATTTGGGCATATGATGCAGTTTATGCACTAGCAATGGCTGCTGAGAAGGTAGAGACTCCATTTATGGGTGCATCACTTCTACATCAGATTTCAAGAATTAGTTTTCATGGTTTGGGTGGTGAGTTTAAGCTTCAGAATGGAAAAACTATCTCAAAAGCTATAGAAATCATAAATGTAATTAATACGGGTGATAGGAGAGTCGGGTTTTGGATGTCTAGTGGTGGGTTTGTTAAAGGAATAGGAAAAATGAATATATCTTCTAATAGTGGTCTCGAGAAGATCATATGGCCAGGGGGGACTACAACTATTCCAAACCGTAGGAGGCTGCAAATGAACGGCAAGAAGCTGAGAATCCTTGTTCCTGATTTTGGTGGATTCCCAAATATAATACACATGACTGTTGATCCCAAAACAAATCTACCAACTGTCAGCGGGTTCTGTGGAGATGTTTTCAATACGGCGTTGAATGCTTTAAACTATGGAGTAGACATTGAATACACTCCGTTCCTCTATGCAGATGGAAGGACTTACAATGATCTAATTGACAAAGTCTATCTCAAGGTATGTATATATACACTAGAGCTAGCAATTTAGGCGGGTTGGGTAAGGGGTTCGTGTCAAATGGAATTTTTTTTTTACTTTTTTATAATGAGTGTCATAACTTTGTATGTTGTATCATTGTATCAGGAATTCGATGCTGCTATAGGAGATGTAACAATCACATCAAACAGAACTCGCTATGTTGACTTCACTTCGCCCATTAGTGATTTGGGAATCGGGACAATAGTAAGAAATTCCCAGAAAAACATGTGGATCTTTTTACATCCTCTTAGCACAGATCTTTGGTTGACAAGTGCTAGTTTCTTTCTCTTTTTGGGGTTTGTCGTTTGGTTCATTGAGCATCGTACAAATGAAGAGTTTCAAGGTTCAAGAAGACAGCAAATTGGAACAACCATCTGGTTCGCCTTTTCCACCCTGGTTTATGCTCACCGTAAGCTCTCTAGCTCCAACTCTAATCCCAGTTTTGATCTTTTTGAGCATTAAAGATCCCATTTTTGTTAAAGATTTGATCTTTTTGAGCATTAAAGATCCCAGTTTTGTTAAAGATTTGATCTTTATGAGCACTAAAGATCCCAGTTTTGTTAAAGATTTGATCTTTTTGAGCATTAAAGATCCCTGTTTTGTTAAAGATTTGATCTTTTTGAGCATTAAAGATCCCAGTTTTGTTAAAGATTTAATCTTTTTGAGCATGAAAGTTGATTTTCAATTTTTTTTAACAAAACCCATATTATTTGCAGGGGAGAAGCTGCAAAGTAATCTATCAAAATTCGTGGTCACGGTTTGGGTATTTGTAGTGCTTGTGCTGACTTCAAGTTACACTGCAACATTAAGTTCAGTTTTAACCGTACAACAGATTGCATCCAAGGGCGGGTCTGTGCTGTTTCAAGATATTTCCCCTCATGGAGGAGCTGTCTTTAGCAACTTACAGTTCAGTTATGATGTAATCGGGCAACTAACATCACCTGTTGACTATGCAAAAGCATTAAGAAGTGAAAGAGTTGGTGCCATCATTGATGAGATCCTCTACATCAAATCAGTCCTTGCATTGTATTCACCTGCAGAGTTCAGTTTAGTAGCTACAGCATCAACCACTAATGGTTTCGCCTTTGTATGTTCTCTAATCCTTTTGGTTACAAGATGGGCGGGATAGATGGTCAAAACATATTTTACTAAGGGTTGGGTTTTACTTAAATCTTTCGATAAAATGATTGAGGAGGTTGTATTCATTAAAAGAACCGACTTGACCTATTTGACCCGTTTGATGAGTTTCCTTTTAACATGTCTTAAAAATTGTACTTTTAACCCGTTTGAGATAAAACATAACCCAGGATTGGCTCATTAGGCCTATTCCCTCTTAATTAGCTATCTTTTTCTTATTTATAATTAAAAATACCACCGAAATTGACCCATTTTACTTGTTTTTATAATTTTAGCTAAAAAAATAATTTGACCCATTTGACTCGTTCCCTTTTAGCAAAAGCTTTGATTTGACCCCTTAACCTATTTGAGATCAAATGCAACCTAACTTGACCCATTTAAGTTTTGCCTTCTTCAATCTATTTTATTCCTGTTTTTATGTCTCATATAGCTACATATGCAGGCATTCCAGAAAGGTTCACCGTTGACCATAGAGATATCATCTGAGATAGCAAAGATGCGTGAAGACGGGACACTGAAGGCATTGGAGAACAAGTGGTTAAAGCGTCAATCTTCAATGATGTCAAAAGACTTTTCTGCCCCTCCACCAAACATTTTGAATCTTTATGGGCTTCGGGGTCTGTTTCTTATAAGCGGGGTGTCAATGGCATTGGCGCTTTTGGTGTCCATGGTTTATCTTGTTCATGAAAAATGCCAAGGCAAAAGTAAGATGGATATATTTAGATCCATCTTACAAAGATCTCCCCAAATACATGCACAAGAGAGTAGTTTGGAACCAACAGTTTAACCCCTTTCATCTTTAACCATTATATTTAACAGTTTGTGTCAACAAAAAATAGTAATTTTGCTCCTAGGGATCCAAATATGTGCCAAATGTGTATAGTTCTTCCCTTAGTTACCCTGGCCACTGAATGATTTTGTAGTTTGAACAATTCAAAGGTACTAAACGAATTTGACTCTGAATGTAACATGTCGTTTGACAAAGGTTATGAATGGACAATCGAAATGATATAAATTACCATTTTAACAGTAACAGTGATATATTATATTATAAGATAAGATATAATTGTTTAACAAGACAATGAATGAAAGGAGTATTAGGGAAAATAATTTGTTTAATGAGAATGTACTTTAAGATAAAATGATTCAGCAACGTTCTTCAGTCTTAATTTAGAGACAGCAATCAAACACGCTGAATACTAAACGATTCAATATTCAATACCGAATGTTTTTATTAAACAACAAACAAACAGCGCTAAATATTCTTACCTACCTGGCTACCTTTGTGCTCACTGAATACTTGTCCGAATTAGTAAATTTTATGCGTCTGATATGCTCTAATGCTCTGGCGAGTAAGATGATCAAAGCGTCAAAGCATCTTGTACTTTTGTGCCACTTTCGTCTTCTCGTCCGGACCATCTCCGTCTTCTTCACACTACACTCTAAACAAAACCCTAATACATTCCTCCATTGACGAACTAGAGTTCTCAAGTTTCAATTATGGCAGAGTCAGCATCGACAACAAGCATTCATGTAACTGCACTTGACGGTCTCGTAAACGTCAACTCGCTCTTCACAATCGCCGTCTTTGTCGGCCTCTCTCTCACCACTCCCGGCCAACGCAGCCTCGAGAATCGATCCGCCTGCGACTCCGACATCTCCGTCGCCAAAAAGCTTCTGGTGTTTGAAGTCGTATCATTCAGTTTCTTCCTGTTCTCGTCTCTCGTCGCTCAAGGTCTCAAACTCGCAATCAATCTGCTCAACAGTAAAGATGTTGACGAAGCTTTTAGGGCACATATTAATCTCAAGGCCCTGCGTTTCGGGATGCTCGGATCTGCTATTGGATCGGTGATGGGGTGTTTGTTCCTGATGCTTTCAATGGTGAATGTGATTGAGATCCGATTGGGGATGTTGTCTTGTGGAAGTAGATCTGCAGTGAATGCCGTGGCCTCCATGATTGTCCTGGTGACCTCTGCACTTTTAGTTTATATCTCCACTGCTGTCTATGCGTTTTTACAGTAGAATTAGTTAACTATAATCTCTTAATGAACTATAACTACTGATCGATGATTGATCTCTTTCAAGTGTTCTTGATTTAAAATCTGATCTGTTTTCAGTTTGTCCTATCATTTTCGCACTGAATTTCTTCATGATCATGCAATTTGTCTTGATCGATAAAACAAATATCACATCAAATGGCTCATTTTAGATTATGATGGAAGTCCAAATAGAACCACATGTTAAACACATGCCGCCCAACTGGCAAGTCTATCAAATATCAAATACCATTTTTTTAGCACAGTTCAGCTTCCTCATTCTTTCCATTATCTATAATATGAACAAATTTTACAACCTCAAAATTTGTACTTCTTAAGGGTTAATTCTCTACACAAGTTCACACACAAACCATGGTGTCTTCACTTTCTTCGTAACAATGTCTATGGCCTTTATAGAATCTGATTCGATTCACACCTTCTTGATCTTCCATAACGACCATACTGTTGTGTAACAAATTATCATCCACACATTCTTAGACTATCAGCATCCAACCCATGCCAACCCATGCCAAGTCAGCGTCACATCATTTTTTCTTCCCATCCTACACCATCCCACAAACACCAGTATCCATCCCACACCATCCCATTCATTTATTAGAAAAGGAAAAAAGCAAAAAAAAAAAAAAAGGGAAAAAGATGGAACCGAGAGATGGTGAAACCGAGAGAGGGGGAACCCAAGAGAACCCATGATGGGTTCGACGGTGCGGGAGCCGGACCCGAGGCAACCCACCATCTCATCCCAAGCGGATGCGGATGGTCTTATTCCAATCTTTTGATCTCATACCTTGAAAAAACTCAGATATGTTGTTTGGGATGCACCAATATAGTTCGAGTTTATTCATGAATCTTGATTTATCCCATGTTCTTCTAGCTCTTTGGCAATGAAGTACAGCATTATCATAGGTTGACTCCCTGTTTACACACTTGACACACATTGATTTATTATCAATGATACCTCTTTCCTATAATAAATCTTTTGTTGGCAGTAACTGATAACCACTTGCCATACAAGTTGGGATATCTTTGGAGGTGCCCATAAATTCTAAAGCTTGGCTATACATTGTTATCATCAACTCATTCTTCTTTTACAAAACTTCTGAAGAAGTACCAGACTTATCATACTTCCACACTAAAGTGTCTTTCTTATGTTGCTAGGAGCTTCAATTGAAGTAAATCTTGAAGATCGATTTTGAAACAGGACTCCTTAGATCAATTTTCCATGACCATAATCCGTTATTCTAAGTACTAAACTTAGCGGCTGTACCGAGTTTATCTGTAGAAAGTACAAAGATCCTTGGATAATCTTCCTTCAATGTCATTTCTGGGATCCATTCGTCAAACCAAGTTTTAAACATTCTCCATTATGTATCTGAATCAAAAAGCCATCGTGTATCACTCTTGACCAGTTGTCTTAAAATTTGGTCGAGTCCATGATGTTTTTCCATGCCTTTGACATCTTTTTCTTTCACAAAAATCTATATGTAACTATCATTCTCCATCTCATACATTTTTAAATGTCTTTTCTCGAAAAGGGTTGCCTTCCACTCCATATCTCCACCTCCACTTGGCCCTAATTTTTAGTCTTAACTCACGTAGACTAAGGTCTTCACATTCCTTTGTTATGTTAATGTGTCCGAAGCGATCATTTTGAGTCCATTCCTATCATCGTAATCGCTCTGATAAAACATCCTAGGACTTTTGTCCAGCTCTTTAGCTACACAAAGTATGTAACAAAGTATGCGCTTGAACGCCAAAAAGTGTGCTGATATAGGGTAATGCATAGATAAACAAGTTTGTTGCACAACATAAGTGAGGTTGGGTTTGGTTATGAACAATTTGTTCAATTTTCTAGCTTTGTGATGAACGATTTTCTGGGTTGGTATGATTAATGATGAACACTCATAAATTTTTGGTCCTTATGGGCAAGGCACATGGGGTTTAATGGTAAGGGTGAGTTAACTCAAGGGCAAACATGTTACCGATTTCCAAGTAAAAACGAAGTAAAATCTATCTTTCTAATTTTGAAAAGTAAACAACTAACTGTGAAATATGATCAAATGTAAAGGGTGTCGTTTGCTCTAGAATCACTTAACAAGTTAAAAACATAAAAAGAAATTTATATCCACTACACAAAAAAAAATACAAAATTTGATACATTAATGTATTGTATCCTTTAATCAAAATATAGACTAAGAGGGTGTTTCATTTGTTGGAATTCCCTCAAATTCGAGGGGATTGGGATCCAATTTTAGCTCATTCTTATGTTTAGTTCTATTTTAAGGCAATGAACTGGAATTCTTACCACCACCACCCCCCTAAACTTTCTCTCAAATCAAGGAATTTAGATTTATTTCCACCCTATGAGGAATTCGGATTCCATTAACTTCAATTACATCACTAGCTGATTCGGGTCTAAAGTGTTTAATCAGCTTTACGCGATAACCCCAAAACATATATAGGGTCGGATCTCAGATTAATATTTTAAAGTAAAATTTTTATGTTGATGATGAATATTCTTTTAGTTTTTTATAATTATTTGTTCTTAATGATGAACACCTTCAAGAACAAGAACACAACTCATGAATCAACCAAATCTGTAATCAAATTCAAAACCATAATGAAACAAGAATAAAAACCATTAATATGTAAACCAAATCTAAATAAGTAAACCTCGTGATGTTCAGATCTATACAACAAATCTAAATATGTAAAACCTCGTAATACATTCTTTGTTTTTGAAGAATTTACAAGAAATTATAAACATTCATTCTTCTTCTTGAAGAAGTTACAAATATGGAATATTGGAAACATTGATGCAAAGAACAACTGGAAACAAAGAACCCATCTGAATCTGAAAAACCCTAAATAATGAAGACGATGAAAAAAATATGAAAGCCCTAAAAAACTGGATCTAAAAAATGAACCTTAAATCGAGATCTAAGAATGAAGAATCTGTTGAACAATCTTTATAAACAAACCCTAATCTGTATAAACGAGATCTTAAATCGAACCTTAAAAAACGAGATCTAAAAAACGAACACATCCAGATGGTGGTTTGAAGCAGCGACGGCGATGGCGTGTTGAATGCAGCGACGACTATGGCGTCTTGAATGCAGCGACAACGATAGCCTGTAGAATGCAATGACGGCGATGGCGTGTGAATGCAGCGACGGTGATGGCGAGTTAAAGGCAGTGGCGGTAGTGGCGTCTTGAATGGCGGCGATGGTAGTGGTGTCTTGAATGGCGGCGACGGCAGTGGGATCTTCAGCATCGAGATCTTGAAGGATGGTGGTCACTAGTCAGTTGGTTTCAATGAGGGTGGTGGTGTGTTTGATTTGGTGGTGGCGTTGGTGTGTTAGATTTGGTGTTTGTTTTGCAATCTTGTTGGCGCCGGTGAATTTGGTGGTGGAGGTGGTAGTTTTGCAGATTTGAGAACCCTAAATATGCATTTCTTCTTGTTTTTTTAATTAAATTTATTAAACATGTTAAAAATAATAATAAAAAATATGGTAACTTGTTGATGGGAAGAAGGTGACCCGTTATAACAAGTCACTTGCATACAATGTAGAAGTTATTAAAGTTGATTGTATTTTTTTTATTATTTTAGAGTTGATTGTATACATTAGTAGCTTAGCAAAAATTCATTAGTTTTTGATGCAGTTTGCCCTTCTTTTTATCTAATTAATTCATCCGGTCAATATTTAACCATGTTACTATCTCTCATAATTTACTTTTAACTTATCATTTATTTAAAATATCTTCTTCCATTAGCACACTCATGCACGCAAATACAATTATCCATCTACATCAACATAATTTTCAAAATTTTGTTTAATTCTCTCTCCTTATTTAATAAACATAAATCATTTTTTCTTATTTTAATGTTTTTAGAATATATTTTAAAAATTGATACATCACCACCCTCCTTTTTATCTAATTAATCTCATCTATTCAATATTTAATCATTTCACTCTCATAATTAAATTATTTTTTTATTTATTTAGAATACACATATATGTAGATTCCTGCTCGCTTTCTCTCTCTAGAAATATTACCGTTCCTGCTCCGACTTCTCGCCACGCTCAGGCTTCTCGCCGCCCACCGGCTCCTCGCCGCCAAACCGGTCACTCGCAGCCAAAAGTACAGCCGTCTCCCGGTTTTACCTGCCAGACCGCCGCCCCCTTACTGTCTCAGGCTACCTCCGCCGCCCGGATCTACCTGTTGTTTTATTTTTGTCTCGACCTTTGTCTTGCTTTTTGGGTTTTTCCACAGGTGCATAACGGAAGAAGGAGAAGGTTTGCGGAGAATAGATTTGGACGGCAAATTTTTTGAGGTGTCTCCGGCAGCGAATTCGGCTCCTCGCCGCTCAACCTACCGCCAACCAGTTTGAAACGGAAAGGAAGCTTTAAAAGCGTAGGCTACCTGTTTCCCGCCGATCAATTTCACACTTCCCCATTACGTCGGTCAGGTCAGGTCAGTAGACCGCCGGCGAGGTAAAACCCTTCAACTCTGTTTTTTTTCTTTCTTCTTTTTCGTATATTTCCCTCTGCCTTTTGGTAGCCAGGATTGTTTTTTTTAATCTCTCTTAACTTTTTAGTTGGAAGATTAGTACTTTAATTTTTTACTGGTTAGCGATAAGTGTGTAGTTTTTTAATAGGTTTTTAACTCTTTGATTGTTTTATATATATATATTTTCTCCTATATACTTGTATCTTTTTTTTATATTTGTTTTTTCGACTAAGCGTAGTTGTTTTTATTTAGTCTTTCTAGTACACACTTATTTTTATTGGTATCTCAGTTTTTTAGCGGTACTTTTGTCTTTGTTTTTATTTGTATCTTTTTCCTAGTATACTTTAGCTTTCGACTTTAATATAGAGCCTAGGTATCATGTTAGACAGCTGAGATCATGTGCCACGTCCCAGGAGTCGAGGGGGGTTAGGGTTTCTAGAAGGAGCAGCTCTATTGACAAAGGGTATAGACTAAGAATTGGTAGCTGGAATGTAGGTACTTTAACAGGTAAGTTTCTGGAGTTAGTGGATTGCTTAAGAGAACGTAGGGTAGATATCACGTGTTTTCAAGAGACTAAGTGGAAGGGTAACCGCTCCAGAGAGGGGATTGGGTATAAGCTTTGGTATTCAGGATCGAGCACTGCCAAGAATGGCGTAGGAATTGTTCTATCAGATAGAGTTAAGGGCAATGTAGTAGAGGTGAAGCGGTGTAATGATAGGATTATAGCTATTAAAGTGGTCCTAGGTGCAGCGGTAGTCCATGTAGTAAGTGCTTATGCACCTCAGGTGGGTTTAGGTGAGTCAGATAAGATTAGCTTTTGGAAGTCCCTAGATGATCTTGTGAGGGGGATCCCAGATGAGCAACTTTTGTATATAGGAGGTGACTTTAATGGACATATAGGTGCTGGAGAAGATGGATACCCAGGGGTACATGGAGGCTTTGGATATGGGGCGAGAAATGAAGAAGGGCGTTTTTTACTTGAGTTTGCGTCTGCACATGGCATGGCCATCACAAACTCTTTCTTCAAGAAAAGGGAAACACATTTGATCACCTACCGTAGTGGTGGACATAGTACGCAAATTGACTACCTTCTTGTGCGTAAGAGAGATCTTAGGAATTGCAAAGACTGTAAGGTCCTCCCACGTGAGGCTGGCCTTTCACAGCATCGTTTACTAGTGTTAGACATCCTTTTCAGGAACAAAGTTGTAAGAGATAGATTAGTGGGTAAACCTAGAATTTTATGGAGAAACCTATATGGAGCAGGAAAAGAGGACTTTAGAAGTAGAGTAGCTGAAGAAGTTAGTAAAACCTTTCCGAGGGATGCAAATTCGGCATGGAACCGCATGGCCCAGACGATTAGAGAGGTAGCTAAAGCTACACTAGGATATACTTCAGGTAAGACCCGAGTTCATAGGGAATCGTGGTGGTTTAACATTGAGGTCCAGGTCAAGATTAAAAGAAAACAAGCCTGCTTCAAAGAGTTAGCATTAGTGAGGGAAGGTGTAGAAGAAGATAGGAGTAGAGCTTTGAATATCTATAAAGAAGCAAAAAGAGAAGCGAAGAAAGCTGTAGCTCAGGTGAAAGAAAGAGCTTTTGTAGACTTATACAATAGAATAGATTCTAAAGAAGGGCAAAATGATATCTTCAAGTTAGCTAAAGCCAGGGAGAGGAGGAATAGAGATTTAGGGAGTATCAAGTGTATTAAGGATGACAGAGGCAATGTAATTTCAAAGGATGAGGAAATTAGGAGTAGATGGGGCGAGTACTTTCTTCATCTCTTTAATCAGGAGACAGGGATAGATATGAGGGGTAGTGGAGCGAGCACAGAGGAGGGAGGTAGCTTTCAGAACGACTGTTATGGTACTAGGATATCTCAAGGGGAAGTTAGAAGTGCGCTTCGAAAGATGGGAAGTGGAAAAGCAGCAGGACCTGATCAAATCCCTATTGAAGTGTGGAGGTGTCTTGGAGAGCAGGGCATCAACTGGCTTACGAACCTTTTTAACCTGATTCTCAGAACTGCTAGGATGCCAGATGAATGGAGAAAGAGTGTGGTTATCCCAATTTTTAAGAACAAGGGAGATGCCCAAGTTTGTGAAAATTATCGGGGTATCAAACTCCTTAGCCATACTATGAAGTTGTGGGAGAGGGTCATAGAATATAGGTTAAGACGGGAAACTAAAGTATCAGACAACCAATTCGGGTTTATGCCAGGGAGGTCGTCGATAGAAGCAGTCCACTTGATTAGAAGCATCATGGAAAAGCATAGGGAAAAACAACGTGATTTGCATATGGTGTTCTTAGATCTAGAAAAAGCTTATGATAGTGTCCCTAGGGAGCTTATTTGGAGAGCTTTAAAGGATAGGAACATCCCTGGGAGATATATTAAGGTCTTGAAAGACATGTATGAGGGAACTTTGTCGTGTGTCAGCACTCCGGTTGGAGATAGCGAGTACTTCCAGGTTTTACGTGGCCTTCACCAAGGGTCTGCACTTAGCCCTTTCATCTTCGCAATCATTCTTGACCAGCTGACGAGAAGGATTCAAGGAGACATCCCTTGGTGTATGATATTCGCATATGATATTGTCTTGGTGTCTGATTCAAAGGAGGAGATAAACAGAAGATTAGAACAGTGGAGGGCTGCGTTAGAGAACTCGGGACTTAGAATTAGTAGAGGTAAGACTGAGTATCTTTTTTGTCATTTTAGCAAGACCGATATCGAGGATAGTCTAGATATCCGCATAGGGGAACACGTGTTGAGACCCCAGGAGTCTTTCAGATACTTAGGATCCTTATTACACAGAACGGGTAGGATAGAGGAAGATGTCGCCAACCGTATTCAGGCAGGATGGAGGAAGTGGAGAGCGGCGTCAGGAGTGCTTTGTGACAAGAAAGTTCCGCCTAGGCTTAAGGGGAAATTCTACAGACTAGCTGTTAGACCCGCCATGTTATATGGATCAGAGTGTTGGCCCTTGAAAAAGGCGCAAGCGGAGAAGCTAGAAGTGACGGAGATGAGGATGCTCAGATGGATGTGTGGGAAGACGTTGTTAGATAAAATCCCGGTTGGTGTTTTTAGAAACGAATTACGAGTGACATCTATTGTCTACAAGCTTAGAGAAGGGAGACTGAGGTGGTTCGGTCACGTTAAAAGGAGGCTTCCAACAGCACCAGTTAGGAGAGCTGAATCGCTTACAGTGGAGGGCACTAGGAGGCGTGGGCGGCCTTTTCTGAGGTGGGAAGATAGAGTTAAAGCGGATTTGCGGGAGTTATCTCTCTCGGTGGACATGATCTCAGATAGGCCCTCTTGGAGAAGGAAGATTAAGATCCAGGAGTAGGTAACAGAGAGAATGCGCTTGGCTTCATAGGGTTTTGGATTTTGTTTCGACTTTCTTTTCTTAGGTTTATAGCATACTTAGGTTCTGAACCTTAGATGGTTTTTGTTTTTGGGTTTTTACTGTTTTCTTTTTTAGGTGTAGGTTGTGCCCTTTTTTGTAGGTTGTTTTTCAGGTTGTATTTATGTAGTATTATTTTTATTATTAGTATTTTTATTATTACTATTATTTTTTATTATTATTTTTATTATTAATATTTTATGTTTTTTTATTATTTTTATTATTTGTTTGTTTTTATTTTATTTATCTTTTTTTGTTTATGTCTTGTTTCTTCGCAGCTGGAGGTCTTTGTTCAGGAAGCAATCTCTCTACCTATGGGTAGAGGTACGATTGTCTACATCCCACCTCTCCCATACCCCGCTTTAGCGGGATTTTGGGTATCGTTGTTGTTGTTGTTGTTGTTGATTTAGAATACACAAACACAATTATTCACCAACATCAACATAATTTTTAAAATTTTAGGAACTTTTTTTTCCTTATTTCATAAATATAAATCTTTTTTTATTTTAATGTTTTTAAAATTTATATTCTTAAAATCAACATTTTACAAAACAAAAATATTTTACAAAATCCTAAACTATTTACGTAACATTACACGGAATCTAGGACTCCCAGAGAAGTACATGCTTGAAGTTTTAACATTGAAATCTATATAAATCTACCTCCGATTCATTTTTATTTTTTAAAAATAGAACATCTTGCGATAAAAACCCTAGAAATTATCCGCATTCTCTAATTTGGGTTTTGTTTTATCTCTCGATTCTGGTTATGGATTCCTTGCTAGCTACGTATGCATCTTCAGACGAAGAAGAAGATCAACAACTATCTCATCAGCAACCACCTAAACAAAATCAAAATCAAAATCAAGCAATTCAATCAAACTCCTCGTCACAATCTGCATCTAAATTTGGTGGTAAACTCTTCTCATCTCTTCCACCTCCCAAATCACATCCTACAAACCCTCCCCCACAAACCCTAACAACCACTAACCCTTCATCTTCAAAACCCAAACAGCCCCAATCGAGATCCGATTCATCATCCTCCACCCCTTTGTTCTCTAAACTTCCTCTACCGAAATCAGAAGTGTCCGACCCCTTTTCATTGGACCCTAAACCGAAAAAAGTTGTTCAGTTTCGACCACCAGTAGTCACCAAAGTTTTTGATGATGATGACGACGACGAAGATGACGATGATAAGAAAGAAGAAACGAAGAAAGGTGACTTTATGCCCCAAGCGCCAAATGTGAAATCGTTTTTGTCGAGTATTCCTGCTCCCAGGAACTCTGGCTCGCTTGGTGCTTTGCCGTCTTCAGCTGGAACGGGCAGGAGATCGATTTTGGAAACTGAAACACCAGCACTTTCGACTTCGAAAGTTGTTAAGGACACTGTTAACAAATCGGATCAGGTGAAGTTTGATAATACTATTGCTGGTACCGATAACTCTTCAAATGTGAACTATGATTATAGTACTTACAGTGAATATGCGAATGTGGCTGCAACAAGTACAGATTATGCGAGCTATGATTATAATAATTATGGAGGGTATCAGAATGTTGAAACAGATCCTTCAAGTTATGGTCCAGCTGCTCCAGCAGGTGATGATCATGCAAATTATAGTAGTTATGAGGGTTATAGTGATTATGGGCATTATGAGAGTAAGTGGATTGATCGATCCAGTGGTAATCTGGAGCCAGAGATTCTGGTGGCAGCAACTGTACCAAGTGTGGCACGGCCTCCTGGCAAGAGAGGTAGGAATGAGATTCCGCAGGACGTAATTGAAATTAATCAGGATGAACTAATGAAGAATCGACCTCGAGAGGACCAAGCTAAATTAACTGGAATCGCTTTTGGGCCTTCATATCAGGTAATGACACTTCATATAATAGCAGTAATGTTATAACTTACAAGTAAATTTTGCCAAGGTGTTAGTTGCTTCTATGTAGTTGAATAAGTGTGAACAAACATTGATATGCTTATTATGCTATAGTAGAAAAGCTGAAAGCTTTTAGATCTTTATTTTAAGACATCTTAAAAGTAGGGTTGTTAATCTTGACCTGTTTAATGCTGTTTGTATCATGCCCGTTTAGCCTAGATTGTCCAATGCTACTTTGACCATGATGCGTTTATAGATGAAAAGTTAAGGGGATTATGCTCGACTTAAATATTTTAGACTGGGATTGTCGTGGGATAATGATTAATTACTGTAAAATGTAAATACAAGATTGTGAGAAGGGTAGAGTTTATGATTATGTGTTGCATAGCGTTGTATCCTGCTAGTGATGCGTAAAGGTAGATTTCATAATAAAATTATTACTCAAAGAAGTGTGATGTAGAGAAAAGCCTAGGTTGTGCTTGTTATCTAGAGTTCGTGTGTGTTCCTATTTGTGTGTTTCAAGATACACAAAACTGTTAAAAACTGGTGTTGTATGTTAGATAAGGGGTTTTCTTTTAGCTTATTGAAGTCTTATAGACCGGCTTATTTTAAATAAGCTCATTTTTTTCTAGCTTATTGATAACGATTTCCTATATTATCATGTCCACGTCAGCCCAACTTACAACTTAGTGACTCACTGACTCACCAACACCAGCCTAAAAGTTTACACTAGGAGTAAGGGACACTTGTAGGGAGCTGATGAAAAGAGTTCGTTATTTAATCTGCTATATATATTGAGTAGGAGAGAGGTGAGGTATGCATAGTTTGTTATTATGTAATCAATTGAGGTATGTTTAGTTTGTTATTTTGTAATCGGCCTAGTGGCTTGAGCATCAGATCTTTGATTAAGGAATCTAGTTGATTGTCTTATTCATTTATCATTTTTTATTAATGAAAGCATACATTCCTCTCATTTTTAATTGTTAGAACATTTCTGTGTCATTTCCTCCATCAATTTTGGTTTCATTGTTGGGAAACCTTCAACCACCATAGTTCAAAACGACCCTTCCCAAATCGGTACTTTGTTTACAGCCCCGAGTCAAGGCTTTGGAAGAGAAACATAATCGATTTCTATGAAACTGAAGGATCTCACGACGACGGTGTTATCCATCAAAGATGTTCTTCTTGATTTGCCCACCACCTTGGAGAAGATGGGTGTTGGATAATCAAAGGCCCATGGGAAACGTCCACAATTCGAATTCGAGGGTGAGTCTTCTCTCTAACGTCCAATTGTAGAAGATGATTCTATGTTTGCTGAGAAGGGAACTCCACTAGAGTTGGGCAAGCTTTTGAGAGAGGATCATTTTGATTTTGGCAACTCTCTGTTCTTGATGCCCAAGGTTAAGCTGCCTATGTTTGATGGAATTGATCTACGAGGGTGGATAAGCAAGGCAGAATTGTGCTTCCAAGTACATTGTACTCCCATCTCTCATAAATTATACGTGTCACAGATTTGTATGATTGGTGCAATTTTGAATTGGTACACTAACCTATCGATTCCTGAATATACTTGGGGCGACTTTCGCACGAAATTGATGACTTGTTTCAGTGGTACCGAGTTCGAAAATGCCCAAGAACCGCTCGGTTTCTCGTCTAAAGAGGGAAAGATCGATGAACATATTGAAGAGTTCAAAGCCCTCTTAGCCCGAATTCCTGATCAATATGAAGAACATGCCATAAGGATTTTTTGAGAGGCTTACAGGCACGTGTGATTATGTGAAGAAGTAGACAACCAGTAAGAGCTTTATACCCCAAGTTGTGTGATTAACTCGTGGAACTGGCTCGACATGTTTGCTTAGGTACAACTGCTACTGACAAATCTAAATCAAAGTCGGCGACGTCATCGGGAGGCTATTCTTTGTCCGTTTCTTCTTGGAAGAATAGCCTACGAACAAACTTCAAGCCCAATACACTCGGCCCAATTCCTACCACAAACCAAACACCCAGCCTAATACCGGCCCAACAATTACCCAAAAGTGTCTCCCATTTACGCTGGCCACCGCTGCAATTCCAGCCACGACACCTGATGAAACAATGGGAAGATCGGAGGCAAAGGGGATTATGTTTTAGATGTGGTAAAAAATACACCCCCCTAAAAAAAAGCAAAAATGCACCATGACAGAGGACGGAGATGTCAAGGTTCTTGAACCGAATGAGATATTTGAAACAAAACCAATTGGAGAATGTCGGGCCCTCTAAATGTCTCGTCACTGCCGAATCCACATCGGTAAAAACAATCAAGCTAGTAGGAGAACTTTGTGGAAAACCGGCTCCGTTTCTTATCAACAGTGGAGCCTCGTATAATTTTTTGTATCTGTGGAAATCAAATCCATTGAATAGGGGTGAGTGTATTGACTGGATTTTTGGAACCGAACTGGCATTGCTTCTTGTATTTCAGTTCCGTACCAAGAATTTAAGAAATTCGCTTTCTGTAATTTCGGTACCGGTTTAGTCTACAGAAAATGTAAGCGTATTGTCTTGAAATTTTTCAAACCAAGCCAGTCATGAACCGGTACCGCTTCTTGTATTTCGGTACTAGCTCCGTCCTATTACGGTACCAACCTCACCGCTACGGCATTTGACTCCTTGGGGATATGATTGGGGGATAGGAACCATATTTGAATTTCAGAATGGTGTTTGGACATTCCTCTAATGCTTGGTTTTTTCAATTGTTTAGTCGATGCGTTGGTTTACGATTTGGGACCCTTAGATTTCATCTTGGGTGTAGCTTGGTTGGGGTGATTGGGAGATGTGGTTTTCATCCCGCACACTTGTGAAGTCAGATTTTTGGATAAGGGAACGTTGATTAAATTAAAACGGGGTCCAATCTCCGTTTTTGAACTATGCTTTCTTAAAATGCTGTGTTGTAAGATGATGTTTCAAACTCACTGCTGATCGAGTGGGTTCTACCAATTGTTGTCCAAATTTGAGCTTTTGTTTCATGATTCCATTGGCCTTCCTCTGCAACGAAGAATTGAACATGTTATTAATCTCTACGAAGGGCATGAACTGGTTTGTGTTCGGCCCTATAGCTATCTACATACCTAATTCCTAATAAATTCTCGATTCCAGTCGTGAACAAGAAAGATTCTTTGTGGAGGCTTTGCATTGCTTATAGAGCATTAAATTATGCAACAATCCCTCATAAATTCCCAATTCTAGTGGTGGAAGAATTGCTCGGTGAATTACATGGTTCAGTCTATCAAAAATCGATTTGAAATCATCCGATATTGCAAAAACTGCTTTTCGTACCCACGATGGTCACTATGAGTTTGTTGTTATGCTTTTTCGCTTGACAAATGCTTGGAGTCACCTTCCAAGCCCTCGTGAACGGTATTTTTCGACCTTTACTTGGAAAAGGGTGTTCGTCTTTTTCAATGGCTTGTTAATCCATAGTCCATCATGGGAAGACCACTTGGAGTTATTGACAGCAGCCCTTCACCTCTTTCAGCTCTACCAACCTGAAGAAAAGCCATTTCGGGTTACAATCTATGTGATTATGTGATGTCACATTATCAATTAACGTGGTATTACCGAAAACTTATTAAGGGGTACGGAAAATAGCTCAACCACTTATTGAATTAACAAAACTTGATAATTTCCATTGGTCTCCAACCCAGCAAGCTGCCTTTGATAAACTAAAGCAATGTATGACCGAAGCTCCTATTTTAGCTTTGCCAGATTTCACCAAGACTTTCGAAATAGAATGCGATGCTTTGGGACGTGGTATTGGCGCCTTTTGATGCAAGAGTAGCTGCCAATCTCGTATTTCAACCTTGGCACCTACGGGACTCTTATAGCGTTTACCCATTCCATCACAGATATGGGATGATATCTCCATTTATTTTGTCACTGGAATGCCCAAGTGTAATGGATTCGAAACTATTTTCGTGGTTGTTGATCGTTTATCAAAGTATTGCCACTTCATCCCCCTTGCACCCTTATTCAGCTTGTTCCATTGCTTATATGTTTTTTAAGGAGCTTATCTGCCCTCATAGTATTTCAAGTCTATAAGTAGTGACAGAGACCCCTGTTTTTAAGCAAATTTTGGGAAGAAAATTCCCCTCCTAGGCAGTAAACTCAAAATTAGTTCGGCCTACCATCCGGACTACCTCCGAGGTGGTAAACCGAAGTCTTGAGACCTACCTTCATTGCTTCAACGAAAACTTGGTCTCAATGGCTGCCTTGGGTAAATTTTGGCATAGTACCTCTTATCATGTCTCCACTAATACCACTCCCTTTAAAATAGTTTATGGTCGCTCACCCACTAATCTACTACAATTTCTTCCCTGTGAAATCCGATGTGAGGCTGTAATGCATGAACTTATTAACCGGATGAAGCATTGAAACAAGTTAAACACCATCTCTCTCGAGACTAACACCACATGAAACTTCAAGCTGATAAGCTTCTCCTTGATGTTGTGTTTTAGGTTGGAGATTGGATTTTTCTTATGCTTCGCATCAACTAAAAGCTATCTTCACGATTCTACGGACCTTTTCTTATCTTGGAACATATCGCCCCACCTGCTTAAAAACTCCAACTCCCTTATTCCTCCAAAATTCACCCGGTTTTCATCTCTCTCATTAAGAAGGCTGTGGGTAACGCTCCTGTCGAGGCCACTCTTCTCCCTAGTCTCGAAACTGATGCTTCTTCATCCCTATCCCTGCCGAATCCCTGGATACACGCGCTGTCCACAATAATGGCCTGCAACTTCACCAATGACTTATTAAGTGGCTTCGTGGTTCTGTTGACGATGCCACCTGGTAAAACCCTTTTGATAGCGATATGCCTATGTTATCCAGTCCACTTCAACCCAACTTACAGTCCACTAAGCCCAGCCTTAAAGTTTACTCTAGGAGGAGTAAGGGACACGTGTAGGGAGCTGAGGAAAGAGTTTGTTATGTAATCTGTTATTTTATATCGAGTGGGAGAAGAGGTGAGGTACATAGTTTGTTATTTTGTAATTGGCCTAGTGGCTTTGGCAGCAGATGCTCAATTGAGGAATCTGGCTGATCGTCTTCTTCATTTATCATTTTCCATTAATGAAAGCAAACCGTCCTCTCATTTTTAGTTGTTAGAGCTACGTCATTTTCCCTATCACTTATTTTCCGGCCTAGGAGGTTATTATGACTTAAAATAGGCAAATAAGCCGGAAAAACGGGCTTATGAAGAAAAAGCTGGGATTACAAGCCCTTAATAAGCTAAAATAATTGCCCCCATAATATGTATGAAATGGGAGTTCACATAATTACTTCTGCAGTTATCTCACTTGCTGAACTGAACATGTTAGGCAAGTAGTAATGCACTTTTCAAGTTGTGGAGATTGGCGCACTGTGGAGAACAAAATAATGAGTTAGTTCATATCATAAATAGTACAAGGTTGAAGGCAATGTATTAGCAAAACTAAGATAAGATTGTGTATTACTATGCTCTTCAAACTTATTAGAAAGCAAGATTACAAGATTCTTATATTTCTTAATTCGAACGAATGACTATGAGGGTCATAATCATAAACTATACATGCATTGAACATTCAAGTATTGCGCGTGTGAGTGATACGGTTTCTGTTTTGGTTAACTTGCAGCCAACTTCTTCGACAAAGGGGAAACCAACAAAGCTCCACAAGAGAAAACATCAGATTGGATCTTTATATTTTGATATGAGATCCAAAGAGATGGAACTCGCAGAACGACGATCCAAAGGCTTTCTCACAAAAGCAGAAACACAAGCCAAGTATGGTTGGTGAGCCTCAGCCTCGGCTTCAGCTTCAGCCTCGTGTGGATACCATCTATTCAAACCGTGTGCAACTCTTAGATAATCACATTTCTTCCTTTTTTTTATAATTTAGTTTTCTGTACACTTTCGTCTTTTTATGATGAAGAAGGTTGCAAAGATTTTCTGGACTGATATATACAATTATTTTTTCTTTATAGATGCATGTCGTGTACATAATTACACTGTTTTCATTACATCCCTCGTAGCACTAAACCCTGAATTGCGGGCATAGCAAAAGAATGTTCACCGGTTTCCGTAGGATAAATGTGCCTCGACCCACAACTTCATACACGTTCTTTTTGCATTTTCAAGATTGTGAAAGTATTTAGAACCATGTTTTTACAGTTCCGTTAAAGTATTCATTTCGATGCTTTCTGGTAGAACAATATGACATTGGAAGTATTTTCGACAACAGCCTTATGAGGATTATAGTAGGGACTGAGATTCTAGCAGCCTATTCGGGTGTTAAAGTTCCGAGGACATTAAAAAAAAGCTAAAATAAGTCTTTTTAAGTAGCTTATGAATTGGGCTTAGATTATCAATTAATCAGTCTCAACCTTAGCTCTAGTTCGTTTCGCTAAACACACCCTGAGTTTGTTCGGTAACGGGCTTATGGAGGATTATAGGGGCTTGGGGATTCTGGTTTTTATTATACCCTCTATAGCCTTGTTCGGGTGCTAAAATCTTGAGAAGATTAATGAAACATAATCCCTCAAAAAATTGGCTTGGAATTATCAATTAATCAGCCTCAGCTCCAGCTCTTGCAGTTTTTGAATCCCAATTCAATTTGTGGACAACAGTAAACTAGTGTTATACCCGTGCATTGCTCGGGTACGTTAATAGAACTTATATTCAATACTTTTTATACACTCTTTTTAAAAATATATAAAATTATATTACACGTCTAAATTTTTTTAGTATGATTTTAATGTGTTTCTTGTGATAGAGCTATATCCCGACATTGTAAAGGCTGCACAACCATAATATTATTGTTGATGTAATAATATCAAGTACTTAAAAGGCATTTTCATTAGTCAATTATATATTTGAATCTTTGAAATTATAAACAATATTTATTAAAAAAATAAATAATGATGACATCAATCTAAGTGTACACAAATTAGATTACATGAAAATAAGATCCTAACATAAAATAGATTATCTCTACATAGAAGTACATTGTTAAGTATAATTTATTAATTTAATTAAATATACTTGAAAACACAAGATAACTTTGAATTCAAATATCCATGTAATAATAACCTTCATTTTATGTACCAAGTTATTAATTAAAAAAACAAAAATACTTAGACAATTAAAATCTTCATATAAAATTTCAAATTGTATGTGTAATTACAAAACCACTAACATGACAGTTGTTTCACTACCTAGTAATTATGTAAGCTATGGTTTTTGTACGGTTATTTACTTACACATTAACAATCAATTTTAAAGAGCAACGGTAGTGGTAG
Source organism: Pulicaria dysenterica (assembly GCA_947179395.2). Lineage (NCBI taxonomy): Eukaryota > Viridiplantae > Streptophyta > Magnoliopsida > Asterales > Asteraceae > Pulicaria > Pulicaria dysenterica. Next base: position 74,909,600 of record OX359292.1, on the reverse strand, counting down.
TTTTGTAAACAGTTTTATGCCACTAATTAATGGCATTATAAGGCTCACTAAATGGTTATCAAGCATATAATTTATCATAATACGAGAAAATTAAAAGTATATTTTTAATTCTTTTTATCGAAAGACCAAGAAATCAGTGATTATATCGACTATATTATGTTGAGGGAATGAATATAAAAAAACATAAAAAAGTCCAATATTTACCTACCTGTTGCCTTGATGGATAAAACATTTAAAATATACTAATTTTTTTTAAAAAAAAGTCATTATGAAATTTATATCAAAAACGGTCTCAAATATATAATTATTTTTTCTCTAAACAAAATATATCACAAGTTATTAAATATATTTTTCAAAAAACCTATAATTAATTACATTAATATACAATTTTCTTAAAACCCCTCACATATTTCATACAACCCCCTTACGATTTACATCCAAACTCTCTCAGTTAAATCGAATGTAAATGTAATATTACGTTTTCTCTCATTATCTATCAATGAGAGCATATTATTTGTCTATGTCACAATTCAGGTCATCAATGAAATTATCATTTTTATTTGTTAGATCACACTTTCACTGAGCTCTGTCAACAATATACAAAAAATAATAAATTCTCGTAGATTCTTTAGTTACAGTCTTATAGACAATATTAATTATATAGAAATTCATTGCTAGCATTACGGTATTCAAATGTTACAACATGGGAAGGATGGAGGAGTAGTGAAAATAGAAAGATAACCAAATCACAAACCTAAGTAAGAAATTGAATGAAATATAGCATTCTTACATGGTGTTCAAGAATTACCTTATGTAGGTATGAAAAGTTGAAGACCTCTGAACAGGTTCCAAGTTCCAACCAAGAAAATGTGAAAAGAAACCGCAAAAAAGAAAAAGCAAATGAAGTCGGTGATTGGGAAGGAATGGCTTCAGGATGATAGAAGTGGTGAAGGCTTGAAGTATGGAGCATTGTACGAGGAGCAAGTAAAAGAACAGAATCACTACAATAGAAAACACTTTTAGTTATCACAACTTTTGATGATGATATATGTCGTCGTTAAAGGTAACTGCACAGACAAAACAAACACATTTTGACCTTGGGAATGTGGAAATATCATTCCCAACTTTTTGTCGTCGATTGAAGTAATTCCCATCTCTTTTTCATTTTTTCGCACCGCAAAGTGAAATTACTTTGTAGAAATTTCTGCCATTACATTTTCGTTACCTTCAACGACCACATGTCTCCTCGCAAAGGTAGAATTATTATTTTCTTTCAAAAACACCTTACGATGAGGACAGTAGTTGTCGGTGAAGGTTAGGACTTTTAGACGGTGAAAATGTCGTCTAGGAAAACTTCCACAAATAGGCTTTAGCCTTTAGGCGAGGACGCTTTGACGATGACATGTCGTCATAGAAAGTTTTTAAGGACGACTCGTGAACTTTTAGCGAGGACTACGTCATAATGAATTTGTTTGCCAAATATTTAATCTAATAAAGTGAAATGACAAATATTTCCTTGCAACTAATCACTTAAAAATATAATTTGCTTCAAAATTTGTTTGCCAATTGATTATTAACTAAGGCATAATGAATTTAGCTTTAAAACGCCTCTGCTTTAAAACATCTGACAATTGCTTATTGTAGCTACAAACCAATTCATGAAACCATTACAAGCCTGCAATTGTTAACAATTTCGCTCTATAATTTGACATTCATTTTGTTGTACTTCAAGATTCAATGTCTTATGTTGCAACTTAAATTTTCCTCTTCAAAGCTATGGTTATCATGATCTTGTTAATCATGTGGCCTTAGAGTGTCGGATTAAACAAACAAAGAATGTAATGAAATTATAGATTCTTAGATTCGATATGAAACCCCGAGAAAGGTACATGATGATAAAACAAGATAGTAATCAAAACAAAGTGAAACAGAAACGAATCAATCGGTGTCCATGGCTGCAAAGCCACCACCTTTCATCATCTGCTTAAACTCTGCATAATTCACCATCCCATCTCCATCTGCATCCACCTTGTTGACCATAAGGCGGCAATCCTCAATGGTTCGACCTTGTCTCAACCCAAGTGAAGTCAAAACCGACCTAAGCTCCTCAACGGTTATGAATCCATCTCCATTCTTGTCAAACACATTGAACGCCTCTTTAATATCCTCCTCTTCTTCGTCCCTCTCCTCCATAATTGTTTCATACAACTCCTTAAACTCCTCCATGTTCACCGTCCCATCACCATTTGTGTCAACATGATCAATCATGTGTTCAAGATCATTTTCGGGTATAAACATCCCGAGGCTTTCAAGAGACTTTGATAGCTCTTGTTTGGTGATCTTGCCGTCACCATCGCGATCAAACATACGAAAGAAGTGATGGATCTCAGAGAGATCCATCAAGAAAGGGGTTGTAAGGGGTGGCCGAGGAGAGGGACTAAAGGAAAGGGAAAGATTCAGAGCGATAAGATAGACGAAGAGGAAGAAGACAAGGATGTTAAGGAAGGAGATGGTGAGAATGGGTTTAAAGAAAAGAAATGGAGGGTGTGAGGAAAATAAGGAGTGGGAGGAATGTATGGGTGATCAGTGATGGATGGAGTGGACACCCATGAAAATAGAAGATTGTTTGAAAATGTAGAAAACTATGCAAATATTTAGGGTTAGCTATTAGTCATTAGTCAATTTCATACATAAACCAATGATTTATCAATTTGATATATATGGTTTACTTTTTATCTAGTCCACTTGAAGCCAAGGGCCCAAGGCTAGCCATTAGTCAATGGAAAAGTAGCTTATACAATATTTTTATAAAAACTATTTATAAAAGCTTTTATACCTTAAAAATTTTCATTCTAATATATAGCATCCTTTCGTGGAAATTTGGAGAATTTCAAAAATTACACATTTCAAATCATTTTATTATAAGGTTACGTTTGTTACGAAAAATAAAGAAGAGGAAGGAAAACATATTTTATTATTTAATCTCATATTACAAAGAAAGATAGAAGAAAATTAATACTACAATCTTACGAGATCAATCTTACAAAATTAACTCATAAAATCAAATGAAACAACAAGATGAGAAGCCCACACGTTACGAGTTACGACAGATGTTACTCATCTAACTTATTAAGTTTTTATCAAATGTAAAGGATAAACCATGTATGTCTAACTTGTATATGTCCTTTTGTTTCATTATAATAACCAAAACATATTCAAAAACTCAAAATAAGAATTTAGCTATAATCAAATGGGTTTAATTTTAAAAAATATACCTAACTTATCACTTTTTGTTATTGTGTATACCCAACTTTAAAAACTACCATTTAGTGTATCATACTTTCAAAAACTACCATTTAGTATCCATGTTACCTTCTAAACATGTAGCATGTAATTTATTTATTTTTTGACTCCATAATAATTTGTTGTAAAGTTACTATTCCTAACTTTATGCTAATTCTCTGAGTTTGACCAGTTCCAAGTTTTAAGGACCTATTAGGCTTAATTCCCCTCAAAAGGCGGTCCACTGAGTGATTACTTGATGGATACTTGACCACCTAGATCGGTTTTTATAACACTTGAGTAAGAGGGGAAAAAGAAAAAAAGTCTTTGAACCGTTGCAATATATAAAGATTATCTTGTTCACTTAAGAGTTCGTAACAAATTTTGTGAAATTGTATATAGGGCTGCTGAAGCTGTCGTTTGTTGGATTCAGTAGCTTTCTGTTTTTGTGTTGGCTCCTTCATTTGTTTGTGCTGTTTTCCCATCTTTGAGTCGTTTTGTAGTGTGTCTGCAGCTTGCAGACTTAGCTTATGGGTTATCTCTATGAAGTCTAGTTTGTTTTGTTTCGTAATATATTTGCCTTTCAAAATAAAAACGACGTGAAATAACCTCCACAGTCTATGTGGATATCAATCGAGCCAGGAGTTTCTTTTATTTTTAATAATACGAGACCCATTTTTTTATACGTTTTCTGAATAATAGATAAGAAATTTCTAGGTTTTTATTACAGGAAGTTGTATATATGCAACAGGGCAATGTGATCACTCGCAGAAAGGTTACACCTGTGCATCCCAAAAACTATCATAAAGTGTGTGCACAACCCAAAAACTAACATAAATGTGATCACTCAGTAAAAGGTTACACATGTGCAACCTAGAAACTAACCATAAACTGCACATGTACAATCAACAAGACCAAAAAGGCAGCAATACGACCATGGACTTGTGTAAAACAGTGGTTGCGGATGGCGGCAGCGGTGGTAGCAGTGGTTGGCACTACATAAATCCCTATAATTTGGTATGACGGGGTCAATGGAAACTGAGAAGTAACTACACCATAGTTGAGTGTGGAAGTATAAAGCTAATGTGTACTATATGCTTACAAGTTAAAGAGAACCCTTTATCTCTAACTAGTTATATGGATAAAGATAAAACAATAACTATGATCGCAATGGGTTGAAAGTTATAAAAGTATGTGTTTTGACCCCTGTCCATAACCACCTGAGATACCCTATTGCCATATTCTTCCATTTTGCCTGTACATATTCCACCAGAAGACAGGGTGATCATAATTTCACACACCAACTAGTCTTCTTCTAGCGGCATAGAACTATGGAAGTATTAAGGCATTACACAACTTGCATTAACAGTCAACAAATTTTAGGCGTCCAGTAAATTTAATTTATATGAGAACGAGATGATGGTATCAATTGCAACATATATGATGTTGACTAGTATGTAGTATCTTTCGCAGTGGAGACCCTTCTTCAACAACAAACTTTTGTTCCTCGAGCGGAACTGTGGAAGTTGGAAGTGAATTAAAAAACTTATATAAAACCTACCTATACAAAAATATCCTAGACTTTGCTCTAAAACATTTTAGCAAGGTTATCAAGATCGGGATCTTACCTAGGATCGTTTTCGTCTTTGCAAGATCGGATCGTAAGATCGAGATCGGGATCGTAAGATCCTACCACAAGTCATTAATGATTTTTTAAGTTTTTTATATGCTATAATTTTTATCAAAAACCAATTAAATAGATTTTTTTTACGAGAGAATGAAACATAAAATTTTAAAATAACATATAACAAATCGTCCAAATTTTAAATATTAAGAGCATAGATAACGACTCACCACAATTCATAAATTAACATATCATAATAAAATTTAAAATGTGAGTCTTAACTACAATCAATAAATCTAGATCATATTGTGCACAACATTAATTATTTATTTCATAAAAAATCTTATTCTCGTAAACCTATATTTCTTATAACAAAAGAAAAATGAAAAATGTGACGTGTATAAAGTAGAAAACTGTGAACAATTGTTTTTAGCACAACGTTAACCACTTAAAAATTTAAAAATAATTAAATAAAATAATATTAATGACCAAAAAATGTAAAAAAATAAAAATGTGAAAATAATAGTAATAATTAAAAATTTTAAAAAACAAAAAATATGGGATCGTAGGATCGTAAGATCGCTGTACGATCCTACGATCTTACTACGATCTTACGATCCTGAGTACGATCCTACCTATTTACGATCCTAAGTACGATCCGGCGCGTTTTTAGTTGGTAAGATCGTAGGATCGTACGATCCTACGATCAGGATCGCGATTTTGATAACTATGCATTTTAGATCTTCCAGCCTTGTAATATCATAATGAAGCAATAAAAGACTACAAAACTTTAAAACCAAAGTAAGGTTTTGAGATGACAAGACCAGGGTTTCCAAGTAAACTGCTTATTATATGACTTGACCAATCCCCAAAAAGGAAGTATGTCTTTTCAATATATCTTCCTGCCTACGAACTATCTTTTGATTTTTTTTCAAACAAGGTGCTTTAAGGACACTTGCATAAAGAACCACAAATGTAACCAAAAAATTTACTTTAAGACTCAAGGGAAACACCATCATGAATCTAATACTCCAGAAAACCATATGCCATCTATTAGAAAAACCAATTTGCAAGCGGTGGTTTCTGCTGCCTCCCTCTAACATGTTTGAAGGTCACCAATGCTCAAGTCCCGTTTGTTACACAGAGTTCGGAGGAATTGAATGGAATTGAAATCAAATTATGTGTTCTATTGCGTTTGGTAAACTTGTTCTATAATGGAATCTCATATTTTGGAATGTTTATATTCCCTCAAGTAATGGAAAGTGCATTCAATAGGTGAGCTGAATGGAATTTAAATCAATTCAATTCCTTCGAATTCTGTGAAACAAACAGACCTAAAGTATGCTAGAACCCCTGAAGGCAGTATAAAATCTTTAGTATGCCACTCAACTACTGTCAAAGAAGGCCAATGCTCTTAAGTCTAAACTATGCTAGAACAACCCCTGAAGACAGTATAAAATCGCCACTCAATTACTACCAAAGGACAAGATCTATATTCAACTCTAATATCACTAATCACCAAAGGGTGCCAGGCTCTCAAGGAAAAAGCTTAAAGAATTGATAACTAAATGCTTTGGAAGACCTATAAAACATCAGAAGTGTGTATGTAGTTGACACTAACATGTAAATTAAATCATTGTCTCAAAATTTTAGGAGTTCTCAACTTCGTTTTCTTTAGAAATCCTCGTACTATTTAACTTCCTTTTGTCAGTAAAATCATTCGCTAGTGTGTAGCAAAATACTGCAACACTGACATACTCCATAATCTACATTCTACACTGTTCAACATCTCTCTTCTATAGGCATACACCGTTAGGTAACCAAATAAGCAGGTTGAAGTTATTAGTCAACTAGCAAATGATATGTATGTCATGCTGAACCGAAATAAAATTATTCATAAACATCCAATGATAACAATAAAAGTAAATTTCCACGAAATCAAAATTACGTGAAAAGACATTTAAAGTTGTAATAGTAAGAAATCAAAGCACAATTCAGGATTCTCACTGACCGAAATTATTCGATTTAGAAGGGATAACTCCACAACTGAACTTACGGAGTGTCCCAAGGCTTAGGCTCAGGCACAGCAACGACCATACCTTGCATCTCCTGTGTGAGTACAACCTGACACCCCAACCTCGAATGTTTATTCAGGATCCTATGCCTGGCGTTCCTCTTCAACACGTATTGTTCGTCGTACGACGCCGGAGGGAGCTTCTCGAGCCACTCTTCAGCGATGTTGACCTCGCACTCGGCGGAACAGGCGTCGATGTCTTCGAGACGATGAGAAGCCGGATCAATGAGGTTATGGTTGGTTAAGGCTTTGAGAAGAGTTTGACCGGAGAGACCGACGATCTCGCGCTTCTGGCCGTCGAAATCGTAGGCGATGAGCTTGACGATTCGATCGGAAACTTTTGCAGATGAAGATGTCGTTGCAGATGAACGTGAGATGATGGCGCGTGAGTAGAGAGAGACGGTAGGGTTTCGGGAGATTTGGGAAGAGAGTCTCTGTAATCCGGCGATCGCCATTGTTGATTTGGGAAGAAAGAGGGGCGATTTGGTGGTTTTGGGGTTGGATGTAATCCCGTATCCCTATGTGCAACATACTTGTATCATTCGCATAAGAACTTGTACGTTAGCAAACTGGCCAGTAAATACTATCTCCTTTGAAAATTTTCGTATATTATTAAGGTTCAAATGAGTCCATTTGAGTCGTATTTGAGTTCGATAGAGTTCTAGTTTGGTTTATTTATTTTATGGTAAGCTCAAGTTTAGCTTAATAGCTTGATGAATTTTCGTAATACAAGTTTATATTTGTTTTCAGAAAATTTTAAAAATGGACTCGAAAAAGTTATTAAAAATGGTTCTAGAGACCAATGAAGATGATAGGATGTTAACCTTAGTTCGATTTGTTGAGATGGGAGTTGAATTTGTAGAAAAGAAAGTATATTCTTGTTGATACTAAGCTATTATTCTTGTTAATATGGTTGTATTCAAAGGAGACAAACCGTATTTGAGGCACAATCAGATTGATGCAGACATATCTAAAAGAGAAGTCGTATTGGTAGGGTGTATTAGCCAATACTGTCGTATCTAGGATGTATACAACCCTATTGAGTATTAAGTTTTAATATGGCCGTATTAATATTGCGTCGACTCTGTAAAGTCGGTATCGTGTGTTTAACATTGATATAAACTTTTGTGGTGATAAATAAATTGGTATAACTAAAACTAAGAGAGATGTCAATATCAAGACAGGTTCAAAAAGCGTGCACTAACGAATAAGAGGTAAGTGCAACATATTTCAGTAAATTAAGTTGCAAAGTTGGTGTTTTCGATATAGTCATCGTCTGATATCTAACGGACTTGATGGATCCTATGGTTAAGTCAAAGTAGCAACATTGGGAAGTTTGGCATGCTAATTTAGTTTGATATATGTTCTTATGTTTATATATGATGATGTCGAGTCATGACGTAAATTTATGCATGAAAATGTTAGAATTGTGATTGTTGATATTGAGTCTTATAATCTAAAGTTACTTGATACTTGTTCACAAGTGAGGATTTCTTGAACATATATTATCAATTTTATGTGTCATAGTTGTCTATTTATTGATTGTGTTGTTGCGAACCTGCGTTATTTTTCGGATGTGTTAGTCTTGTACATTGGATGAATATGAATATGATGGTAGTCCGGACCCATGGTCGAATTATGATTGCTTGCTAGTCGCTAGCTCATAGTCACTCATGTTGTGCTGGCGGCTTGGGCCCTTGTCTCAATAAACCAAATTCATTATACATCTTGGTAATCAATTATTTTTCCAAATAACCTAAAAACCAAATAAAATAACCAGGCTTATTTAATGAATTTCTTTTTCGGGGATTCAAGTGCATGGAATGATAAAACAACAATGTATAAACTAGAAAACCTAGAAGTATCACAACCACACCAACGAGAACAAATCATTAAAAAGTATTTAAAAAAAAACTTGAATGCTTTGTTATCGTAAGTATGTAACAATTATCCTTTTTGGTTAAACCATATACTTCTATAAAATTTAGAACATCAGTCTATTTAACTAAAAATACATCAAAATTAGCTACATCATATACTTCTTTATATCTTTAATCTTTAATCTTTAATATATGTTAAAAGAAAATGATTATGATGTCATCATTAATTTTATTTTGAATTCTTTTCATCAAGCATCTCCTTTTAATTTCTTAAATGTCTTACAAATTGTTTCCTTAAATGTTATTTTTTAGATGATTTATTTTGTTAACACTTTAATATCTTAATAAAAATATTTATTCAAATCATTTACTTTATAAATGATAAATCTATATATTTTTATGGTTATTTATGTGAACATGTGTAACATTTGAATTAAATAAAAAAAATCAAAATATATAATAAAGAAGATCTGCAAAAAAAATTAAATTTATTTTAATTAATCATTTATGTATTTATACACAGGATGTTAAGCTAGTTTTTATTAAATGATTCCAGCTTTGGAGTTACACTAAAACTGCAAAAAACCGATCCAATACAAACTGAACATCCCCAAACATTGATTTTTTTTTTAATATCACTGATTTATGTTATATGTAAGCATAAAACTTTTATATATATTAGTCTTAAGTATGTAAAATTATAAGTGTCATGCTGTCATATGTAAGGCTGTAAGGGATTAAAAAGAAGAGTTAAAACAACTGGGCTAAAAAAGAAGAAAAACTACATCATGTTTGGATTATTGGGCAGAAAATCAAGCCCTGAACTTTCAAAGATTAACCTAGTTTAAATATAAACACCTATTATTGTTACTTTAATTCATGATAATCAGATAATCTGCTCCACAATGCAAGTCCAAACACTAACTTGTGATTGTAACATCTTGGATTATCTCCTTGTTGATTATTTCATCTTTAAAACCTATAGCTGTAACACCCTCTAGATTAATTAAGGTAATTAAATTAATTAATCTGGGAAGTTATATTTATTTATGAGTATTACTTGCCATGTTGGGTATTTAATATTTAATTGTATTATTTATTTTTATTATTCCTATTACTTTATTAGATAGATTATATGAGAGGTATGGGGGGTATTTGAGTTGGTCAAACAATCCCATACCTCATTTCTTGTTAAGTGAGACATAGTGTGTGTGTGTGTGTGTGTTTTGTTGCTCTCGGCCGAGAAGGAGAAAGAAGAAAGAAAAGAAAATCAAACTTCAATCTTGCATGCTTAAATTGATAACTGAGAATCATAATCATAAGGTTAGATTACTGAAATATAATTGTTAATTATTGTTTGTATTCGGTTTTGTATATATATATATAATTTGGATCAATAAAAAACCATGTGTTAAACAAAGAACCTAAAGAACCAATCTGGACCTTCGGATCATCAATATCAATGGATAGGATTGATCGATGGCAAAACTGTAATTATTATATATTAATTTAGGATGAATAGGGCAAAAATGTAATTATCCCTCTCCCACACCCACGATTTAAAAAAAAAAACCTCCAAAAACTTTAAATTGCCATAACTTTTTAAGTTTTGTGAATTTAATCAAAAAAATTATACCATTCTTTTAGTTTTTTAATCCTCTTTCAAACAAGATCACTCTTCCTATACTTTTCTAAAAAAAAATTTGAAAATGATTTTTTTTTGGCATTTTGGATTACCCAGCTCAAAATGCAAACTACGGATTTTGCATTTAGGCTTGAATTACCCAGCTCAAAATGCAAACTACGGATTTTGCATTTAGGCTTGAATTACCCAGCTCAAAATGCAAACTACGGATTTTGCATTTTGGGCTTGAATGAACCCAGCTCAAAATGCAAACTACGGATTTTGCATTTTGAGTTTGAATGAACCCAGCTCAAAATGCAAACTTTGCATTTCAAAAAAAAAAAGTTTCAGAAATATATCAAGTCCGGTCTTGTTCGAAAGATGACGAAAAACTGAATCTAATGGTATAATTTTTTTGTTAAAATTGTTAAAAACGAACGAGTTATGATTATTTAAAGTAATTGGGGGTTTTTTTTTTAGTTTGTTGGGAGAAGATTTGCTTGGTGTTGTAGGCGTTGATTTTCTTTCTTTTTTTTAATTTCCTTTTTTGCCCCTAGACTATGTGCCAAATGTCATCACCAGGGAGGTTCTTTAGGTTCTTTGTTTAAGGGAGGTTCTTTGTTTAACCTTACCCTATATATATATATGAATTCCGATTGTTTCTTGATGATTTGATGATATTAGGATGAATGTATGTTAGAATTTATGAGCTATACATGTTATTTATATGTTTAGAATGATTCTTGGAAACATATATAACTTGCATGCTTAAAATCAGTAGTGATTTAAGTTAGAAATCAAAAAATGGGGATGAACACTTGAATTAGTCGGAATTGGGGTTTGATTGAGTCGGAATTGGTGAATTCCGACAGAATTGGTCGGAATTGATGAAATCCGACTAAACACATAGATTTTCCTTAACTATTTACTCGGAATCCGACTAAAACTCTGTGGAATGCCTTAATACTTTACTCGGAATCCTATTTACTCGGAATTATACCTTTACTCGGAATTTGGATAATAAGTCGGAATTACCTTTACTCGGAATCCTATTCTCTCGGAATTGGACTTTTACTCGGAATATGCCTTTGCTCGGATTTGGAATATGATTCTATCGGAATTGGTCATTTACTCGGAATCCGACTTTAATCGGATTTAAACTTAGTCGGAATTGATGATTTGAAGATAAACATGAATTGTATATCTGTTTGGGGTTTATGTATGATGTATATATATGTATAAGTGTATATACATGAGAACATGAATAAATATGATATTTATTATTTGATCAGTATTATGAATTGAATACTGACTTGAGTACTTTACTCTCAGGAACTGAGAAGACTCAGTGAATTTAGTCATCTGAGTGTGCCAAGGTTTTGAAGACTTTGGTGAGTGGATCTATATCTTTTGATATACAGGATATGAAATCCTATTTGGAATGCTCTTGTTTGGATTGTATATACATGTTATTTGGAGATCAGTATTAGTCTGGGCCTGTTGCTTGGGGAATTACCGTATCAGATCTTGATGTACATTTGTTGTACACAAGAAGGCTGGTATTGTAATCCATATTAGCAGGGCTATCGGTAAACCTTGGTTTTGGCCGACCTTGGTTGTAGGTGCTTGCAACACCGCCGGTTCTCCTGGGATTCATGAGTTATTTGGGTTTAGACATATTTGCCTTGTGTATGTTTAGATATTGGTTCCCTCACTTAGCTTTGTGCTAATTCCCCACTAGACTATTTTGCAGATTAACCTTGGTGAGCTTTGAAGCTTTGGACTGGGAATATGGACAGACCTCACTCTGATGTCAAGTTTTTTTGAAAGAGTCTGTTTTGTTATTAACACTGTAGTGACTATTTTGTATATATTAACCAGTAAAAGTTGTATTTACTTATTGGTTTAATCTAAGTATATGTAATTAGCTTCCGCATGCGATTTAATTATATGATTTAAAAGTAGAGTGTTACAAATTGGTATCAGAGCCCTGGTTTGAGGAATTGCATGAATGATTTGTGCAATACTCGAACCGAGGCTCTGGTCAATCCAGTATTCCCAGGGTGGGTAATTAGTAGTGTAGCTTTGAGGGTAGTTAGTGTGTTTGAACTAACGGGTTATATCTAATAATTGGTGAGATGCTTTGTATAGTACAGAAATGGCTGACAACGTGAACCAGACAAGTACCCCTGCGTACCCCAGAAGAAACAATCAACCCTCCACCACAGCAAATGAGCAACACAACAGAGCTGGTAATTCACATAATGGTGAATCTGATCAGCAGGATTATGTACTGCAATTGGAAGACACTCTGCAAAGTTTGAGAGATCGGGTTCAGGAGTTGGAACAGCAGCAACATCAGACTCAGTCCTCTCATCAAACTCAGACTATTCATATGCCTCGAGAGTCAGCTGTATTTACCCAATCGATACCACCTCCTGTTTACTCTGCTGCACCCTTCAATACAGTGTCAACACCATTTGGTTCTCTACCATTCGTTACTAAACCACCTGTATCACAACCCCAACAACAACACCAACCACAACAGCAGAATTTTTTCATTCCTTGGTACCCAACTCAAGGAGGCTTTAAACCGAAAGGGCAATACAAGGATTTCATGGCTTGCCAGCCACCTGAGTATTCAGAAAGCTCAAATCCAACTGATACTTTGAGTTGGTTAAGGGAGACGGTGAAGGCTTTAGATGCCTGCAATTGTGAGGAATACGATAGGGTTAATTTTGCAACTCGGAGGTTGAAGGGTCAAGCTGCAACCTGGTGGGATTCTCTAACTGCTCATCTATCCATGGAAGTTATGAATTCTGTTACTTGGGATCAATTTCAAACCAAGTTCTGCGAGCAATTCCGTAATACCTATGATTTAACTAAGGTGAAACGGGAGTTCATGGATCTAGCTCAGGATGACAAGATGTCAGTGGATGAATTGATTGCAAAGTTTAACGAGAAGCTGAGGTTTGCTAAGCAGTGGGTACCCGATGAACCATCACAGATAGATCATTTCGTTCAAGCACTGTTGCCGGAATATCAGGGTAACACCCGGATGGCAACATCGTTGGTTCAGGCGTTTACTGTTGCACGAGCTGCTGAGGGTGACGTGAAAGCTCGGGAGAGAATGAATCCTGAGAAAGGGTCGTCTCACAAATCCGGTGGAAATCAGAGTGGGAACAAGGGCAAGTGGCAGAATAACCAGAATCGGGGTGATCAGAAATCAAAAGGTTCAGGGTTTATTCAGAACAAGCCGTGGTGTAAACCTGCAATGCTAGTCATACTGGTCCGTGCACATCACAGACGAAACGATGTTTGCGTTGTGGTGGATTTGGCCATGAACCATCAGTCTGTCAGTTTAAAACAAATGTTTGCTGGAATTGTCACGAAGAGGGTCATAGAGCTGGAGCATGCACAAAACCGAGGCAAAAGGGGACGGGACAGGGGGTAGCCAATGTCGGGGGATCATCTTCTGCAGGTCAGAAAAGAAAGGTTGCACCTTTTGCGGAAGGGAGAGCCTTCAAGATGACTGTTACAGAGGCTGCCGAAGACAGTGATGTGATCACGGGTTTGTTTATTGTAAACTTTGTGCCTGCCCGTGTGTTATTTGACTCTGGTGCAAATAGATCTTTTATATCTGTATCTTTGTGTGATAAATTAAAACTACCTGCTTCTGTGATTACTACTCATTTAGAAGTAGAGATAGCAGATGGTAATATAGTTCATGTAACTTCTATTGTGACTGGGGTGTCGATAGACATTGATGGTACTAGTTTACCTGTAGACTGTTTGCTGATGTCTATACCGGGGTTTGACTTAGTACTAGGCATGGAGTGGTTAAGTCTCCATAGAGCTAGTATCCAGTGCCATAAGAAACTGATTACTATTCCTTTGGTTGACGGGTCGCATGTCGTGGCTCGTGGGGATAGATCTCGATCTTCTTTTCCATTTATCTCGTATATGAAGGCTAGAAAATCTCTAGCCAAAGGGTGTGCGTCTTTTCTGGCTTACGTCGTTGATGTGAAGAAACAGAAATGACCTATTACCGATGTTCGTGTTGTTTCCGAATATCCAGAGGTATTTCCAGATGATCTGCCAGGGTTACCACCTGTACGGGATGTCGAGTATAAGATAGAATTGGTACCGGGTACCACACCGATTGCGAAAGCTCCTTATCGTTTAGCTCCTTCAGAGATCCGAGAGATGATGACTCAGATCCAGGAATTGTTAGACAAGGGTTTTATTCGCCCGAGTTCTTCGCCGTGGGGTGCACCAGTATTGTTTGTAAAGAAGAAAGATGGAACTCTCCGTATATGTATTGATTACAGAGATTTAAACAAGAGAACCATAAAGAACAAGTACCCGTTGCCCAGAATCGATGATTTGTTTGATCAGTTACAAGGGGCTTCCTACTTTTCAAAGATTGATCTACGATCTGGTTATCATCAAGTCAGAGTAGCAGAAGAAGATATACCCAAGACTGCTTTTCGTACTCGGTATGGTCACTACGAATTTCTTGTGATGCCGTTTGGTTTGACAAATGCTCCTGCAGTATTTATGGATCTGGTGAATCGCGTGTGCAGACCTTTATTAGATAAATTTGTCATTGTGTTTATCGACGACATCTTGGTGTATTCGAAGACAGAGGATGGGCATGATCAGCATTTAAGACAGGTTTTGGAGGTTTTAAAGCAACATAAGTTGTATGCCAAGTTTTCAAAATGTGAATTCTGGTTACGCGAAGTTTAATTTCTGGGTCATGTAATTTGTCAAGATGGTATCAAAGTGGATCCGTCCAAGATTGAAGCAGTAATGAATTGGAGTGCACCGAAAACACCAACTGAGATAAAGAGTTTTCTTGGTTTGGTGGGTTATTATCGCAGGTTTATCAAAGATTTTTCTAAGCTCGCTGGTCCGTTGACTAAGTTGACTCGGAAAGATGTTCCTTTTCAGTGGGGTTCATCTCAGGAAGATGCTTTCCAGATGTTGAAACAGTTGTTGTGTCAGGCTCCTGTTCTTTCTTTACCTGAGGGTTCAGAGGATTTTGTTGTATACTGAGATGCTTCTCATGCCGGATTGGGCTGTGTTTTGATGCAGAGAGGTAAAGTAATTGCGTATGCTTCAAGACAGTTGAAACCGAATGAACGAAACTACCCAACTCATGATTTAGAACTAGCAGCTCTGGTATTTGCTTTGAAACTGTGGAGACATTATCTGTATGGAACCAAGTGCACGATTTTCTCTGATCACAAAAGTCTTCAGTATGTGTTTACACAGAAATAACTGAATATGAGACAATGTCGTTGGTTAGAATTGATCAAGGATTACGATTGTGACATTCAGTATCATCCGGGTAAAGCTAATGTAGTTGCAGATGCACTCAGTCGGAAGGGATCTTCGGCTACTGTAAAATTCATGCGATTAGAGATTAAATCTGATTTAGTGGATCAACTTGTGGTTGCACAGTTTGAAGCTTTGAAAGATGAGAATATGAATGATGAACTGATGATCAAGCGGCAGCATGAATTAACTACCGATTCGCGTGGTTTGAAGGTTTATCATACGCGCGTGTGGGTACCGAAATTTGGTAGCTTGAGGGAATTAATTCAAACAAGACTAAAAATAAAAATTACATAATTTAAACTTAAAACAATCTAAACTTTTAAAATAAAAAATACATAATTTTAAAAACTAAAAACTAGTCGTCTCCGTTGTCGGGGATTTGAATACTCCAAATGTGTTCGACCAAATCGGACCGAATGTTTTTACGAGTCTTCCGGTTTTTTACTTCTCGAACATTTGCTGCCCGTTGTCCCTCGCTGATAGTTACTTCTATATCATCCGCTACAAGTTCGTCGTCATCGAAACTGCAAATCGCATGGCCTTCGTCTTCGAGAATCATATTGTGTAATATTATGCAAGTGTACATAATATTCCTCAATTTTGCCATCGTCAATGCTCGTGCCGGGTAGTGTAGAATGTGCTAACATTGTTTAAGCACACCAAAAGCACGTTCAACATCTTTCTTCGCCGATTCTTATGCGGACTTAAACTTTTTCCTTTTGTTGTCTTGTGGACACGTAAGTGATGTGACGAAAGTTTCCCACTCCGGATATATACCATCCGCGAGATGATATCCATGATTGTAAGTCACTCCATTCACCTCACATGTACAATCCGGTGCTTTGTCGTCGTACACGTCGTTCAATATAGACGATTGATTAAGAACATTGATGTCATTGTTAGAACCGGAAACTCCGAAGAATGCATGCCAAATTCATAGATCATGAGATGCCACCGCCTCTAGCATAATTATCGGATGCTAATGATCACCTCTCATATATTGGGCTCTCCATGCTACAGGGCAATTAACCCAAGACCAATGCGTACAGTCTATGCTACCTAGCATGCCGGGAAAGCCGTGTTTCAATTCATGCGCGGCGTACAAACTGTGAACATCATTATTAGTAGGCTTGCGTAAATATTTTCTTTTATAGAGAAGAATAATACATTTTTGCAGAAATTGTCTATGCAATCCCGTGAGGCCTTCTCCTACATCCTCAAGTACTCGTCAAGAGAATCAGTAGCCGTTCCGTATGCGAAATGTCGGATAGCAGAAGTACACCTTTGTTACGGTGAAAACCTCTTCCGGCCTCTAGCATCCCACACCCACTTGAAAAATTCATACTCTTGTTCAAGATCGTGAACTATACACTCGAATAAACCTTTGCTCATTCATAAACGTCGCGTAATCATACCATCATCGTATACCGGGTCTCGCCAAAATAGTCGCGAATGAGCATCTTGTGTCCAACTAGTCGATTTCTATTTTTCGTCGGCCTTCTACTTTGTACATTTGATATTTCCTCGTCGTCATAAAAAATAAGTTCTGACACATTTCTAAAAATATCTTGCATCATCGTGTTATTTCTCGCGTAAAAATCAACACTAGTAGTTAATGCCTCGTTTGGTAAATCCATAAAGAAAGTATGTAGGGATGAAAATGGTGTGAAATAGGTTGAGAGAATGGGTGTGAAATGGTATAAAATTAGAACGAAAATGAGTGTTGAATGATTTAGTATTTATAGTTCAAATTTATTAAATAAGAAAATAAAAAAAAAATAGCCGTTGGAGGGGGGTGGGGGTGGGAAAGCATCGGGTTTGGGGACTCGATGGCCGAACTCGCCGGGCTCACTCGATTTGGCGTTTTGGTGTTCCCGAAGTAACTCGCCGATACCCGAAGTCGGGTTAACCTCAACGTACGGCCTTATAAAGAAACTATTGCAAATTTCAATTTTACATAAAAAAAGATTATAAGTTTCAGTTTGTTATTAAAAAGAGTATTATGAAATGCTAAAAATCAATGTTATTTAATCAAGATTTTCTTTTTTGTTAGAAATAAAAATTTATAATTCTTTCTTGACAAAAAAAATTGGACATTAGTTTTATTAATAAATTTCAATATTTATGTTACATTGTTAATTTACCTTTTATGTATATACAACTTTTGTTATTATAAAAATCACTTCCTTTTAATTCTAATACTTTAAATAATATTATGGTGGACTTTTATGAATGGTTAGACCATCCGTAGCGCCCATTGGGGTAGGTTACGGTTTCCTTGTGGTTTGGGCAGCACACCGGTACGCCCCCTTGGGGTTAAACCGGACGATTTCCTTCACGGTTTCTAGAAACCGCAACACCCGCATGTATATTTCATTTTTTTTCTTTTTTTCCTTTTTTTCCTTTTTTACCATGGTTCAAACGAAAAACAAAATTTAAAAGCCAATTGATTAAAATTATAAAAAATATTTTTTTTCTTTTTTTTCTTTTTCGTAATTTTTTAGATGATAATCTACCTTTTTTACCACTTGCTACTTTTTTATTTTTTATAATGTTATGATTTTTTTATTATTATTTGTATTGTTTTAATTTTTAATCAATATAAAAATATTTTATTTTGTTATATTATTATATGTATTTAAAAAAGAATTAAAAAAAAGTGGAAAAGGTTGGGGTTAGATGGGGTGTGGTACTCCACTTGAAGGTAGGGAGAGATTAGGAAAGAGAAAAGCTGATGTGGCGCAGATGTGGCAGCAGGGTTCACAAGATGCGCTACGGATAGCCTTATAGGTTTCTAGCATGCCAAATTATAGAAGAGCACAGATACCACTCTATAGTAGAGAGAGAACCAATCTATACGTTGTGCTATATATATTTTTTAAAAGTCAAATAATAATTAATGGAATTTATTCGTAAATTAGAGTATTTATATAGAGTACGTACACGTGGCGTAATGTAGCAATTCATATGGTTGTGGTCCACGTTGGCAAAAGTATACATGATGCTCCAAGTCTACGTGGTGGGGTTAGCCATTTATGTAAATACAAAGACCAGGCCATTTGCTATAATTATTATCTTCACATGCCTTATAAACGGCTACACCTAGGGGTGTTCACGGGGCGGGGCGGGGCGGGGCGGGGCGGGACGGGTAGTGAAGATTTTGTGAACCGCGGCCACGGGGCGGGTACCCTGTTTTCTGAACCAAAACCGAACCGCAGGGAGCGGGTACCCGCGCAGAGAGCCGGGTACCCGCGGTCTGGGTCACGGATACCCAAAAATTGAGCTGTTCATAATTTTTTCTGTTTTCTAACGAGTTCGTATTCATAGAATTTAAAATTCAAACATACAAATTAAAATTTAAAACACACAACACCCAAAGTTCCATAGTTCATGACACGAACAACAAACTAATGTTTAACGATACATTATCCAAATACGATAACACAACAAGTTGGCAAACCAAAGTTAATAGTCCATTATTAGAAAAAACAAAGTGTGCGCCACAATGATTATGAGAGCTTGAAGTTCCTCAACCCACAAGATATTCTTGAGATTTGTCATCTGCATATATTTGAAACATTTATAAATAAGTAATCGTTTTATTAAGAAGCATTTATAAAGATTAAGTAAAACTATAAAACTTAATTAAACAACATTATACAACTTACTCAACTAACGGCACGCGTTCATGTCATCCAACTTCAATCATCAACGGTGATGGTGAAGAGATTCCAGCAAATCCTTCAAATCTGAATTCAGAATCATGCATTAAACTAAAATTTACCTGCTTCAAGTGCTTCAAGTTCTTCCAGTTTTTCTTCAATGTTGTTAATACAAAACTAAAAGGAACACGGTTAAAATTATTTTCTATTGTGTGTTTTGCTCTAAATTTTCTTGCTCGTTTTCATTTTCTATTGAAGTAGCATCATTTGCGCTTTCAGCCCCAAGTGTAGGATTGCTAGAAGTCTCAAAGTTAAGATTATCCACATCTATATTCTCCATTTATCTATTATAAATAAGTAATGAATTATTGAATTGACACTTTGACTAGTAACTATGGCTTTAATCTAAATAAACATACTACTAAACAATGAAACAAAAAACTCACATTGACATTGTCATTCTAATCATCTAATGGAATATTTGAAAAATAGAAAACTCACAGTCACAATCACATATTAGTCAGCTCAAACTATGGCTTTCTCTAAAAAAAACAGACCACAAAACATCAAAACAATGAAATATATGGCTTTAAACTAAAAAACATAGTCACAAGCTACTAAACTGAATCAGAAAAACATATATGAACTTACATAAGAATCAAGAAAAAACAGATTTGTTCATGCTTATCTGTTATCACAAATTTCATGCCTAATCTGTTCTAGCATGTTTAAATTAGTACCCTAAACATAAAAAAAACATATTTGATGGAAGCTTTAACAGATCGAAGCAATAATCCAAGTAAGTAAAAAAAACATATTTGATGGAAGTTCATATCACTAAAGCCACAACATTTAATCGTTAAAAAACTGAAATTAAAGACAGTATGAGAAGCTACCTGATGAAGAGGACGGAAAGGATGACCGACATAGCTCACTGCCAAGTTCTGACCGCCGTGAGAGGCGGATTAACGCTGCCGTCGCCGCCTTAGTCGTCAGCTGGTACCTTAATCCCGTCGACTGCCCAATCGCCGATGAAGCCTGGTGGAGTTGCTCTGTTGCTGCCGTGAAATCTAGGGTTTCGACTTTCGAACATGGTGTAGTGGAACGTGGTTTGTGGAATCCTGGAAGAGTGGAATGATATCCCAGAATGAGAAGCAAATGAGAAATGTATGATTTAGGTCTTAGGGTTAACATGGTATTGGTTATGGGCTTTGTATTGAACTAAAATTCAAAGGGCTAAAGGCTGGTGGAAACTAGATCCACTTAATAAAATCATAAAATATATATATATTTTTTAAAAGGGAAAAAATTGCGGGTTGGCGGGTATCCAAAAAATAAACCCGAACCGACCCGAGAGCAGCGGGTACACTAATTTTCGGGTTTTTTCGGGTATCGGATTTCTCGGTTTACGGTTTTTCGGGTTCGGATCAGTCGGTTCTGTTCGGTTTCACGGTTTTCCGGTTTTTTTGAACACCCCTAGGCCTACACCCTAAAATGTAATGTTTTTCAATTAAATATTAACTTTAATATTTTATTCTTTACATATAGGGTTTAGTTTCGGAAAATGTATCGAACTTGTCACTTTTTGCTATTATGTGTATCCATCTTTGTAAACTACCATTTAATATATCAATATTTCAAAAATTACCATTTGATGTACTATGACTTGCAATAGCAGGTTTCTTACAGGTTACCATTATTTTAACATTATAATAATAATAATAATAATAATAATAATAATAATAATAATAATAATAATAATAATAATAATAATTAATAATAATAATAATAATTAATTAAGAACAAATCGAAGTTTTGGGCATCGACTTCATCCCACCAGACATAAAACAATTAACAAATTAACAAATCTAGGTTTAGGATGATAAAACTGATTTGATGAAGGTTTCTGGGCATCGACTTCAAATATTTTTCAGTTTGGTGAAGATGATGAACCCTAGTCTGGGTTTAGGGTGATAAATCTATTAACTAATCTGGGCATGAACTTCATACCTACCAGACGAACTCGCCACCATCGCCTAGGGTTTCTTCTTCGTTGATTACAGATCTGGTTTACAAATCGAACTCGAACTCGCCAACAATTAACAAATCGAAGGTTTCTTGTTTACAGATCTGGTTCGATTTGGTGTTTCTTGTTCACAGATCGAAGGTTTCTCCGGTTCGATTTGGGGTTTCTCCGACGAGCAATGTTCGATTTGGGGTTTCATCGCGATTGTGTTCATCTTCGATTGTTTACAGATCTGTTCAAGGTAAGTTTAGGGTTTCATCTGTTCGATTTTGTTTCAGATTTAGGATTCCACTTGTGTTCGATTTTGTTCGGATTTCGGTTCTCTCAAGATGTGTTCTGCTGTTTGTAAATCTGTTGTTCGTAAATCAAGTGTTCTTCTGCTGTTTGTAATTTGAAGATGTAAATCTGCTGTTTGTAATCTGAAGATGTAATTCTGCTATTAGTAAATCTGCTGTTTCTTCATCTTGAATGTGTTCTTCATCATTGTTCTTCATGTTAAATGTGTTCTTCATCTTGAATTTTTAACAATTAGTATAAAAATAATTTTAAATTTTAAAATTACCTGCAACCTGTTGGGTAGGTTTTAAGATATACGAAATGGTAGTTTTAAGAACTTGAGTATATTAAATGGTAGTTTACAAAGATGGATACACACAATAGCAAAAAGTGACAAGTTCGATACACTTTCCGAAACTAAACCCTTACATATATGTAATGAAATGTTTTCATATTATTTTTAAGGACACAATATATCGGGTTACAAGAACGTCCTTGCTTTAGTATCATTTAATATACATTTTATCTGTCTAAATTAGTTTTTTTTACTTAATAGAGTATATGTTAATAGCATGATCTATCTTAAGTGTTTTCATATTTATAAATAATTAATATGAGAGGCATATTAGTCATCTATTAGCATTTACTTATTTAAATATTTGTAAGTGTAAAAACACTTAAAATATATACTTCTAGCTTCAAACATCATTTTTCTCAAAGACGTTTGTATCAACAAGTACAACACACTTTTTCAAACTATTCTTTGTAATTGTGTACTAAATCTATACTAGCTTGAAATTTTACAATCCTAAAATTTGGTAGTAACATACATGATCAGGATTTTTATATTGAATGAAAATTCATTATTTTAAAATTGATTGAAAATAAGAATGCAAAACCTATAAATTATAATTTGTAACTAAAGGGTTAATTAATAATCCAACGATATTAAGGTTTTGAAAAATCTTTCTTACAATTGTAGGTTCCATCTTATTGTGAGTAAAACGTATAAATTTATATATATATATATATATATATATATATATATATATATATATATATTGATTAAGATGTGTGTAGATTCTGGTTGTATAAAAAATATATATAAGTTACAAGTTAAAATTTGTATTATTGAAGCAAATGGGGGTTGTCATAAATAAGTGGTTTTAATGAGTGAGCGGCTTGTTTTTTTATTGATATTTGGAAAAAGGAAAAGAAAGAAAAACAAAAATCAATCACAGCGGCTATATTATTTATCAAATTGAAGTTTTGTTGTAAACCAAAATTACAAATACACCTCCATCACTGACCACCCCTCCTGGTCGCTTGAAACATACCAATCACTCGATCATCTGTCTAGATAATCACATGTGTAACGTGTTATTCCCTTAAATTCCTTTTCATATGAAAATATGTTTTGTCTTTCCTTTATATATCTATATAGGGAATGATTTAAACAAAAACTGTTTTACACACGAGAACTGTGAGAACCAATCTTAGCCTTTGATTGATATTAATTAATGGCTAAGATTTTTTGACGGCTCATTAATAGCTTATTAATGACGCATTAATGATGTTATTTCGGAAAAATCAAACCTCGCACATTAATGACAGCTCACCCGGACGCAATTCACGCTTGAGTAAATATATAAATTACCAAAATACCCCTTTTAGTGAGTCATTAATGACGTTAAAAACAGTTTTTGTACGAAAAACAGTTCTCGTTTGAATTTTTGCATGTATAAATTACCAAAATACCCCTTTTCAAACTAGAACTGTTTTTCGTATGAGAACAACGAGAACCAATCTTAGTCGGTGATTTGATAAGTGAAATTCATGGATGTAGAGCATTGGGAGATCAAGTGTCATGATGCATGTGATGAATTTATTGGTGGGTGATAACCATTAAAGGAGGAGAAATTGGACGGCTCAGATTTTGAGGCAGATCCACCCACTAAGCAGTGGGTGGCATTGAACCCACCATTTTCTTACAAAAAAACAATTTTATATGTAAAATGTTAAAAAGTTATGTATGGGAACCAACTAAATTTTTGATGTGAAGCCACAAACCTATTGACGTGAGGTTGTGAACCCAATTACACAACTCACAAAAAAGGAAATTAGAGTAAAATTTTAATTCTCATATCTCAAAACCATTCCTACATAAAGTCTACACATGTATTCTTCTCATCTTCTACTTTAAAAAAAACCTTTCTTATAATCGCTAATACTAGAATTATCTATATCAGTAATAAAGTCATGTTTTCTAATAGAAAAATAGTTAGATAAACGAAATTTGAAGATAAAAGAAAAAAAACTCTTTGACAAGTGCAAGAATGTGAACAAAAAATGTAAATGGGTCACTAGCCACATGGCTACACCTGATTGGGGAATGGACCCCCACCTTACAAGGCCAATAATTGATCATTCTCCTAATCCACTCTGGATTCTTGCTGGCATTTGGCAACTCTCTTCCCTCCCTCTCTTCAATTCCCTTAAACCCTAATCTTCTAACAAAATCACAACACTTTGCAGCCTCTTTTTCACTACAATTAACCCTAAAATCTCAAATGCCCTAACAACCCCCACCTAAAAAACCATGGCAAACACCCCTATACAACAATTTCTCACTCTTACCCTGTTTACCCTCTCAATTTCAATTCAATTTCATCTCTCCTTCTCTAAACAATCTGCAACTATCTACGAAATCCTTAGATCAAACGGACTGCCAATGGGTTTGCTTCCAAAAGGTGTGACCAATTTTACTTTTGATGATTCAGGTCGGTTTGAGGTGTACTTGGATCAAGCTTGTAATTCAAAGTTCGAGAACGAATTGCACTATGATCGGAATGTATCGGGTACGTTGACTTACGGTCAGATCAACGGGGTTTCGGGTATTTCTACACAGGATTTGTTTATGTGGTTTACTGTTAAGGAAATCCGGGTCGATATTCCCAGTTCCGGATTGATATATTTTGACGTGGGTGTTGTTCATAAGCAGTTTTCTTTGTCATCATTTGATACACCAAGAGATTGTTTGGCTTCTGCTATGTCAAACGATGATCAGCTCATCGCTCAAACTGTACCCAAGGTAAAAGAAATTCTTTTGACTTTCTTCTAATTTTGACTTTTCGCTATTGAGTTTGATCAACTGATCTCCAATGGAATGTATTGGTAAAAATTCGAATTTCGGTTGTGCTATGTGGCCAATTTTGAAGATTGGTTGTAATTAAAGTTTGGATTTTGTAGTATGCGTTTGATTTTCTTGATCAGAATTGGATGATTAACGAACTAAATAATCTTTTTAAAAATTCTTCTTATGGTTTAAGAGTCAATTGCTGATCAAAATCTTGATTAGGCTTAGCATTAGTAATCCAATCCTTGCAATTGAAATGGCTGTAAAGTTCTGATCTTTTTGTTTCTGATATGCAGAACCTGTCAAGAAAACTCGGATACCAAAAGATTCACCAACAAGAACGTTCAATGGCGGCTTTATGAATTTAATGTTGTGGGTAGATAAAAGTGATTCAAAAATTCAAAATGGCACAAAACCTCAATCAAGTTATGGGTATTTCCATTCCTTGTATGTATATGTTTTCTTTAGAAAGATCCAAAAATCTTGTGGTGTTCTTGTTTTTTGGATTTTCTTGTATAGTATAGCGTCTGCAAAGGGTCTCATATCATCAATTTTGAATGGAATAAAAGACGAAATGAAGAACAGTATGCAGAAGAAATTGGGTTCAAAAGGATACGTGTTGACTGATGAGGCAAGGGGTCAAAGGTTGTATATCAGGTGATCATACTGTGAATTTCCATTTATGTTGTTTAAATCATATGATTAAGAACATACAATCATTCGCTCATGGGTGAATTCTGTTTTTGTAATGTGAGTATTAAGGTATACCTACTTCTTTGATCAAATCATTAAGAATACTTGGATCTTCTTTCTGTTTATAATTTACATTCACTAACTTTTTTCGAGTTTGCTGGCCTGACATTGTCAATCTAGAATATGAAACAATGTGATGTATTGAGAAGATGTTGCTGTAATATAGAAATATACATTGTTAAGTGGGTGGTTAGTAGGTTTGTTCACCTACTTGTGCTTGCCAATTGTTGATAGTTTACTATATTTGTAGGTATCAGCAATTGGTTGCTTTGATTGCAAGTGCATATACACTCTACTTGTAATATATGATTAATGGTAAGGACAATTGATTTTTTGATGGCTATTAAGGTATTGTGTTTGTTAATAAAGGGCCTTCGGTTTAGGTGTGATTTAAGGTGTTTATTTCTATCTCCTTTTTGAGGTTGAGGATTCAAGTACTGTTGTGGACATAGGTGCAAGATTAGGGAGTGTCTTTGCCCTAAAAAAGGGTATTGTTTTCGTTATCTTCTTCATGTATGTCTGTTCAAGAGCTGAGTATTTAGTTTAGTGACATTATATTATGGTTTATAAATTTGTTAAATTCATTTTATTATGTTAAAACTTGAGTCGGTCTAGGTCTCTAATCAATGAGACTTTCGACCCGTTAAGTTTTAAAGATTCGTGTTTTTTTCTAAAACCCGTCTTCGATCATCCGCTCCCATATCTTGAAAACGAACAGTAAGGGGTCGTTTGTTTTTCTGGAAAACGTCTTAATACATCTGAATCTGAATCAATAAGAGGTATTAAGATGTAATAGCTGTTTGTTTTTTTCTTTCTATTAAGATCTGAAAAACTCTTAAAACCTCTTAATGAATAAGAGATAAAGTTACCTCTTACTACATCTTAACAACATATATGTTTCATTTTACTATAACAATAAAGACTCATTCTTTCAATAATTGACGTCAACATCTACTCATTCAATACTCTACATACATGGACACCTTTTACTATCGCCGTCGGCCGCCGCATGGCGCCACGAATCTTTCTTTTATATATTTTGATTTTAATTTCCAATATTTTTATGGTTTAATATTTGTTATTAAAATATTTTACTTTATAATTAGAAAAGTTTAAATTTAGTAATATATGTAACAATTGAATATAAAATATTATAAAACGGATAATTACAACCATTCAGATATTTCAAAAAACAAAGAACATATATGAATAAACATTCAGACGTCAGAATCACCTCTTAATATTCAGACATGGTATTCAGATTCAGACTCGGAACATCTTAATAAACAAACGACACCTAAGCCACCTTCTCTAGGCCGAACCAACACCTTATACAACACACTTGCTCACTTTGATGATCCGTAAATGACTCATGGTGCGATATCAAACTACCTGCGCGTTCTCTCGTAATAGAAACAATAATACTAGTAAGTTTGATGGGTATACAGTTTTTTCTTTCTTTGTTCTGGTAAATCACGTACCCCTCTGTTAAAGGGAGCGTGTCATAGTTTAATTGATATTCTTTCATCATAAATTTCATGTCCTTAACTGCTAGGTTACAATCATAAAAACGAGTATAAGGTTATATCCAGAGATAGTGAAAAAAATATGCCACAATAGATAATGTTGACAATATTAAGGTGGCCAACTAACTAATTGGTTATGAATTCAAGTTATTCGAGTATTTAATGTTTAACAAAGAGGAAAAAGATAAGTAGAGATATAAATGAGGCTAGTCCCGAAACCAGCTCGGTTTCGAGCATGGTTAAGACCGAATGCCCAGTGTTCCTATTAGAGCAATAGTATGTTTACAAAACCATGATTATGACTATAATCAT
Source organism: Pulicaria dysenterica (assembly GCA_947179395.2). NCBI lineage: Eukaryota > Viridiplantae > Streptophyta > Magnoliopsida > Asterales > Asteraceae > Pulicaria > Pulicaria dysenterica. The sequence continues at coordinate 74,882,079 of OX359292.1, read as the reverse complement.
AAAACAATAAAAATGGTTAAATCTAAAATTGAAAAGAATTTATGAAGAATAAAAGGAACATTTGGGTTCCATTCATGATTAGTGTCTCAAAACCTCAATATGGCAAACTACAGGCAAAGTGATAATGTGGGCCGATAACCATCAATATATGATATGATAGAAAGCAGCACACACCAGTACACCACTTACAAATCATAATTAGTGTTTTCAACATCAGTTTAACAAATTTATTAGACTAATTATTCATAAAAACAAGTATGATTTTATTGTCGAATATAATTTTACAACCGTAATTAAACAGCATACACATGCAGAACATGTATGATAATGAAGTCGTTAAGAGAAATTACAATCTTACATTTACAAGTTTTTTTTAAAGTTAAATACACATTCTCGTGTATTATACACCTACGTTAAGAAGGGGACTTGAACCTTTAACCATATAGAGGGAGGAACACTTTAATCTCTTTAGTGCCTCACTTTTAACAATTATTTATTGAAACTTAGGTGTTGTTTGTTTGATGTTGAATGAAACCATCTCAATATTTATTGGGGTGAATTCTAAGGAATTCTAATTTCGGTTCTAAAGCAGAAGAAGAGGGATAAGGGGACACAAATGCTGAAACATTTAACATTCAGCGTGTTTGATAGCCGTATCTGAATGAAGATTGTGCTGAATGAAACAGAAGAACATTGCTGAATCATTTCACCTTAAAGGATATTCTAAATCATCAAGCACTAAGTATTTTACCCTAATACATCTTCTTTCTGAAGTTGTCTTGTTAAACAATTATATCATATTATATAATAAATCAATATTAATGTTAAAATGATAATATGCATTATCAGATTGTTCATTCATAACTTTTTCAAACAGCATGTCACATTTAAAGACAATTTCATACAAAACATTTGAATTATTCAAAATATATAATCATTTAGTACTTAATCATTTTGTTTTAACAAACAACCCGTTAATTGTTGCATAGAGCTCACAAAAATTCGGGTTGAGTAGACTACTTAAATTTTTTACGAAGTAATAAACTAATAAAAAATCTTGCCCGTTCTCGAATTTTAGGTGAACTGTAACTTATACTTCGCTTATGATTAACAGTTTTGATACTGTGTTCGTACTCACATTTCTAGTATAGATTTGGTGAGACAGTCTGGGTGTTGCTTTTAGGGGGTGTTTTCCATAGCTTATTTAAGCTTATTAGCTTATTTAATTAAATAAGCTAAAACAAATAAAAGTGTTTCCCATGGCTTATTTAAAGAAGGCTTATTTATGTTTTAAAATGACAAAAAAAGGGCATGTCTAAAAAGAAGCAAGGAAGAATAAAGGGTAAATGATATAATTTGGATAAATAAGCTCTAATAAGCCTCAAAATCTTGACTTATTTAAAACCTATAAATAAGCTAATAAGCTCATCCTTAATAAGCTATGAAAAACACTATTTAAGACTTATTAGCTTAAATAAGCTAATAAGCCAAATAAATAAGCTATGGAAAACACCCCTTAGTTTTGCTACTCGCAAAGCTTACGGTGACCGTCTCTTGTTTGTATTCTATTGGTTTGGTAATGAAATGTTTGCTTTTTTTTAAATAAAATTATTTCAGAAATTTACTAGAAATGAAATGTTAATATATATAATAAAAAAATATGTACACGGACAGGAAAAATAATTAGTAGACGTGGATCCTTGGAATATCCAATCAAGGAACAAGAAAATTTTGTAAGTGGAAGAGATGGTGACACGCGCAAGATACATTGTTGTCATAAACTTTTTGAAATATAGGGTCACAAATAATTATAGTTTATAATAAATAATATCATGAAATGATATGTGAAGAGAGAGGTGATATATATACGTATAAAGTTGATTCATTTAAGATAAATAATTATTTTACTAATTTATAACATAGATTCAAATGTATTATGTCTTTAGTTAATAAATTAAATTTATAAATAGAAAAATCAACTCCTATGTAAAGATCATAATTTTCAATTATAAAAGAAATATATAAGAGGATTTTATCGAGTATTAAGTGGTATTTAACTTTTGAGAAATAATAAATCATCATATTATTTCTTTTCTTTTTCTTATTTTTTATTTACTTGGTTATGATAAGTGTTAAAATTAAGAGATGATATGAGAAAAAAGAATTAATGTATTACACATATTAAACATTTAATAAGTAGGATGATTTGCTTTTAAAAAAAAAATAGGATGATGGAGTATGAGCAAATAGTATGAGGATGTATAATTTCTCAAAACAAATTTCTCGTGTAGTTGCAAATGATACCACTTACTATAGATTCGAGTGAAATGACTAGTGGTAAGCATGGTAAGGTCGCTCCTTGTAACTTACCACAGTGAGGATCTCATGCTATCATTGAGCGGCTACTGAACCGTCATACTCAGGTAACCAGTCTAACCTTTTTCACGCTTACACAAAAACTATACAATGGTTTTGAGGTCATTTAATATGTTGAGAAGATTATATGTTTTTATAAATTTAAAAAAAATCTTAATTGTCTTCGTCAGTAATTGTTTGAAAAATCAATAACCACAATAAATCAACAAGAACAACAAATTTAGAATGACAAACATTAACATGAACAATAAAAATTCGTAGGTTCACCGATCAGATTCGTAGATTAACAGGCTTTCAAAAACACCATTAGGTCGCGATATTCCATGAATTGCGTGAAATTTATGGGTCAAATAGAACCCTAACAAGACAATGATATCGTTATCGCTATTTGATGGTTGGGGAAGAGGGTCATCAGGAGGTGAGCGACGATGATTGTGAGAGTGGCGTTTAATTGCCAATTGTCATAGGTAAAGCCCGAACGAGATAGTCGTTCAATTGTTGAGTGTCGATAGAGAGAGTGGGAGTTTCGTCATATAAGAGGAGCAAGAAGGGTAGGGCTATGAGGTTGGTAACATATGTTTTGCAAAAGAATGTTTTTTTAAACAGAAGACACGTACACCCAAATTTACTATACCTTATTTTTTCAACACCTTAAAACCCGTATACGTACATTGGCGGAGCCACATTATAACAGGGGGGGGGGGGGGGGGGGGGGGGGGGATTTCCCCCCGTCTTATCGTCCGTTTATTTAAGAAATATATGAAAATTTTTATAGGCCCCCTTTCCTAGCTGTGAATCTATAGCCCACTTTATGAACCATCCTATTAATAAATTCTTCCTTATTTCTCTAGTTTAGTTAAAATGCTGCTTTTGTTTTTATTTATATTCATCTAATGATTTTCTTTTTGTTCCTTACAAGTGATATTCTTATATTAAAATTAAGTTTTGTTATTTGATAAATTTGAGGTAACATATATATTATATGTATTCCGTATATTATGAATTGATATTATTTTACTAAAATTTTGTTAGGTTTAAATTTAGATTTATACTTGATATTCATATCAATAAAGCAACTTGAAAGTTACATTGTTATGTTGAATATGACGTTTTATGGAATGTTAAGTTTAGATCTTTGTTGAATTAATTTGATTACAGAACAAGTTGGATCCGACCCGTTTTGACACAATATAATTTCATCGTTTTCCAAGCTGTCTTTCCATCTTTAATAAATAATGTCCCCCGTGAAAAAAGATCCTAAATCCGTCACTGCGTATACTATAGACCCTTTTGTAATTCCATCTCTTATGAGAACAAAGAAAAATTAAGTTTTAATCATATGTTTAGAAAACAAACACCCTCTTCATCTGATGTTTGCCCATTAGGATACATAAGAGGTAAAAACCAGTCATTTATAAAAACAAAAAAAACGCCATCTTATTCTTTTATATAGTTTATAAGTATTTAGTTTGGTTTTATCCAACTAATCTTTTAATTTTCTCACATAGTTTCCTTTAAAAGATACGAGTTTCTCATGCATATAATATTTAGTATATTTTAAGGAAAATGGTAACTACAACTTTTAGAATTATAGATATAAGTATATAAAAATATAGTTTAATTTTCAAAAATGGTAATCCCATTTTATATATGAAACGTTGAAGTCTAAGTAAAATGTAAAATATGATTATATGATTTAGATATTTTTTTAAAAACATGTAAGTTGATTATATAATTGTCAGTTTTTAAAAATAAATATTATAATTTTTTGTTCTTATTTACAGATCTAAAAGTTATTGTTTCTAATCTACGTGTTTATGTTTTAAACAAAAATGTTGGAGAGATAGCAATATCAAACCTTAATCAAACCTATTTATTAAGTAAAATAGGATTTGATGTTAACAAAACCATATATTCAGTTTTGGACTTAGATTGATGAAAAACATGTGTTGTTTTTTATCTGAGACTTAAAGAATTTCTAACTAAGATATGTCAGCTGACGAATCATAGTGTCAGCTGAACACTGAGTTTCAGCCAAAGGACCAGCTTCGGGAAGATCAGCTGAGAAGAAAAGATCAGTCAAAAAGCATCAGCTGAGGAATCACATTGGATCAGCTGATGGCCTAAAACCATCAGCTAATGAAGATTTCAAGATCAGCTGAGCAGTCTAGGATCAGCTGAGCAGTCTAGGATCAGCTGAGCAGTCTAGGATCAGCTGACACAATCACAGTTATCAGCTGATGCCTCCCATTTGTCAGATAAGGTATTTATTACTTATCCAATCTTTTCTTCATAAGCTGACACTACTCAAAATGACTAGCTGAGCCCTTGGGAACAGCTGACAGTTTAGTTTGATCAATTTATTAGCTGCACGTTGAGTTGTGTTATCAGCTGAGCAATTTGATCAGCTGAGCAAATCTAGTCAGCTGAGTCTTTCACATTCAACCTTAGCTGAGCAAAATTATATTTGCAGTTCAGTATCTGTTAGCTGAGTCTTTATTGTATATCTCAGTTAATAACTTTTCTATATAATATTTTCTTTAGTCAAAGGCAGAACATGTGTTGTTCTTTTTATGCCTTAGATCCTTCTTTGTAAAAGTACTTAGCACTTTTTGGATCTGCAAAGATACAAAAAGGATAGATCTTTATCCCCTGGAAAAGGAGAAAGATACTCTTGAAAAGAAGATCTCGAAGATATGGTGTTAAGTATGGCTGGCAACTCCATACTTGGTAAAGTCACATCTTCAGAAAAGCATGGTGTTGATTAAAGCACAAGCATGAAAGGACAAGTTTACTTTTCCAAGATATAAAGGTAGTACTTTAATAATATAATAATAGATAGTGGGTACACTCATTACTGAAAGGTATGTTCACTTACACACTTTGTGTATAAAGTTAACTTACTTTTCACCCACTAACTTTATCTATTATAATATTATTAAACCAAGTACCTTTGTCTCCTTCTCTCTTCATCAACCCGGACACACCTTGCTTATAAATACTCATGCATGGAAACATGCTAAGTATGCGTTGAAATAGCACTGAAATCTCATAAGTTGAGAATTAGAAGAGTTAGCATTTTACTTTCAGTGTAACAAACTTGTTCATGTGTTGAACATCTTAGACATTAGTTGTTTAAGATTAGCATTGTCTATGTGTTAGACAAATCTAGTTGCCACCTTTTATTGAACTTAGATTTTCCGCATCTAGTTCATGTAATTCTTGATTAACATCAATAAGAATTATATAAAAGTAAACCGTGTGTATCTTAAATTTTAAATTGCTAAAGTTTGTATTCAACCCCCCTTCTACAAACATTTGTTGTTGGAGTATCCATTCGGGACCAACAACTGGTATCAGAGCAGGCTAGATAACTCATATCTAAGATCTGTTTTGCTTACTCTTCAACTGCTTCTACCCCACACTACAAAATGGCCACTCCGGTTGCTGCTTCAAATGGTTCTTCAAATAATGGCTCACTCACTAGGTGTCCAACTTTTGATGGAGAAAACTTTTCTCTCTGGAAAAGTAGAGTTCTTCTCTATATGTCAAGCCTAGATGATGTGATGCTCAAAACTGTGACTGAAGGTCCTTATGTTCCTTCCTCAACTATCCAAGTAACTGAATCCACTGATGAAGTTCCTGCCGTTGAAAGACTAATTATAAAGCCTATAAATCAATGGTCTGATGAAGACAAAAGGCTTGTTAATCTTGATGTTAAAGCAAGAACAGCGTTAGTCTCTACACTACCAAATGATGTCTATCATCAAGTTCTTAATTGCAAATCTGCAAAAGAGATGCTAGACACTTTGACCGTTGCATATGAAGGTACTGAAGAAGTGCAGGAAAATAAGAAACTCCTTCTGGTAAGAGAATATGAGTTCTTCTTTGCTCATAAAGGTGAAAGTCTAACTCAGACCTACACCAGATTCAACTGCCTTACTAATGACTTAAGAAGGGCAGATGTTCCCAAGAGCAATAAAGAGCTTGTAAACAAGTTTCTAGACTCTCTCCCAGAATCTTGGGATCATTTTATCACTGTGCTTAAACATGGCGAGAAAATCAAGGGTCTTACACTGGTTGGTTTATATGGAAACCTTATGAATCATGAACAATCAGTGAAACAAAGAAAACTCTCTACCAAGGATATGAAGGAGGCTGCAAAAGCTCCAACTACTGCCCTTGTATCTAAGGATACAAGATCTAGGAGTTTTGCAGCAGTGGTGGATGAATCAAGTGATGAGGAAGAAGAAGAGGAAACTTCTGATGAAGAGCAAGTGGCTGATGGGGATGAAGATATGGAGAACATGGACAACATTGAAGCTGCTGTTGAGCAGGCTGCCATGTTGGTTAAAAGGTTCAAACCTTTCCTGAAAAGAAAGGGTGTCAAGAGGTTTGAGAAGAAACCTTTCAAGGGAGAAAAAGCCAAGTTTAAAACAAAGGCTTCTGAAGGGTGCTTCTCCTGTGGCAAGACTGGTCACTATGCCAGTGAATGTAAGTCCAGAGGAAGCACATGCTTCAAAAGTTCCTCAAGCTCAGACAACAAGATTGATTATGAAGCAAAATATAAGAAGCTTCTTGCTGCTGTTGTAACACTATACTTTTTAAACAAATACTTTACTGCATGCGGAAGCTAGTTACAAATAATTATCTTAATTACAATATAGGTACAAAAAGATTTCACTTGTTTGATGTACAAAGACCTATACAGTGTTAATACAAAACAGGCTCTATCAAAAACTTTGACATCAGAGTTTGGTCTGTCCATATTCCCAGCCCAAAGCATCAAGATCACCTCAGAGGATCTGCAAAACAATCTAGTGGGGAATTAGCACAAAGCTAAGTGAGGGAACAAATATCTACACATACACAAGGCAAATATGCCCAAACCAAATAGCTCATGAATCCCAGGAGAACCGGCGGTGTTGCAAGCACCTACAACCATGGTCGGCCAAAACCAAGGTTTACCGATAGCCCAGCTAACAGTGAAAACCACACCAGTCTTCTTGAGTACAATAAATGCACCCCCCAAGAACTGATAGGTTACACCCCCAAGCAAAGGCCCAGACTACGCTGGTCTCCAAATAACATGTATATACAATCCAAACAAGAGCATTTCAAATGGGATATTAAATCCTGTATATCCGAAGATATAAATCCACTCACCAAAGTCTTCAAAACCTTGGCACACTCAGATGACTAAATTCACCGAGTCTTCTCAGTTCTTGAGATTGAAGTAACCCAAGTCAGTATTCAATCCATAATACTGATCCAATAATAAATATCATATTTATTCATGTTTTCATAAATATACATAATACATATACTCAACATACATAAACCCCAAACAGATATACAAATCATGTTTATCTATAATGCCCCAAATCCGATTTTACTAAATCCGATCATATCCAAATCCGATGGAATGAAAATCCGAGCAAAGGCGGATTCCGAGTAAGAGTTCAATTCCGATAGAATAGGCAATTCCGATTAACTCCAAATCCGGTAAAGTCATAATCCGGTAAAGTCACAATCCGATAAAGTCTCAATCCGGTAAAGTCATAATCCGGTAAAGGCACAATCCGATTAAAGACACAATCCGGTAAAGTCATAATCCGGTAAAGGCACAATCCTATTAAAGACACAATCCGATTAAAGACACAATCCGATAAAGAGTTAGGGCCAAATCCGAGTAACTTCTATCGGATTCCGATATTTCTATCGGATTCCGAGTCATTCAACCTAAAATCCGACAGAATCATAACTTCAAGCATCAAATCTATTTCTAACTTAAATCTTACTGATTTCATGCATTACCGGTTATATATGTTTCCAGAAATCATTCTAACATATAATGAACATATATAGATCATATATGCATCAATCGGATTTCATATAAATAATACACAAATCTATAAAACCAAGTTCAAACTATCATCAACCTAATGGCATGGAATTTCTAACCTTTAAAATGATATCAAGTAACTAAAATGCAAATGAGGTAGAAGTTGCTTTTCTTTTTCTTTCTTTCTTCTTCTTCTTCGGCCGAGAGCAACAAGAATACACACACACACACACACTTTGTTTAATTCTACAAGAAATGAAGTACTCAAGTAGGGGTGGTGACTATACCCACCAAATCGGCCATACCTCCCCCCATCACCAACTCAATATTAAATATTATTATTATTATTATTATTCCCACAATAATAAAACAATATAATAACACCAATACTTGCCAATATCATAAAATTCACAATTAATTCACATAAACCAATTAAATACCCAAATTAATTAATTAATTACCTTAATTAATCTAGGCCGGTAAAGAGGATGTTACAGCTGTCCTTGACAAGAAGAAGAAGAAAGCTCAGAACAGGGTGCTGGTTGCTGAAGAAGAAGATTGGGCTGAGGAAGATCTCTCAAGTGATGAAGATGAGGTCCTCACAACTCAGTTCAGTTTGATGGCCAACACAGCAAGTACAAGTTCTTTTGATGAGGACATGAAGAAAGCTGCTAAAGCTTGTACTTCTCCTGACTGGGATACCTCTTCTATGTATCAGGTTGGAAAATTTATTAACTATGAAGATAATGAGAAGAACACTATGTTTGATTATTTGTGTGTTGAGTTTCAGTCAAATATTCAAAGAGAAAAGAAGTACTAAAAAGAGTATTTATAAGAAGTACTAAAAAGCCACGTTTTCACTCATGGACAGTTATATGTGACAGTTTCTGAGTGAAAAGTAAAGAGAGGTTAAAAGTTTTAATTTGCGATGATTAAGGAAACCCTACTAATCTATCTATATATAAAATCTATCTATATATAAAAGGCATGCAAAATTTCCAAAAATAATCATAAATTGTGTCTTAATTAACCAATCATAACCTTCAATTTCAAAATTATTTCATTCTCAAAACAATTTTGAAAAGATTAAAAACGTGGATAAGAAATTTTAATTTCAAATTATTCAATTTCATTTTCGAAATATTAATTTTAATTCTATTGGGAGGGGGTTAGATGAATATTTTGAGGGGGTTTTATAAAACATATATGTAGGTTTTAAGAAAATGTGAGGGGGTTTTATAAAAATTGTATACTAATGTAATTAATTATAAGTTGTTTATAAATTATTTTTAGTAACTTGTGATATATTTTGTTTAGAGAAAAAATAATTATATATTTACGACCGTCTCATTTTTATCTACGTTTTGGTATAAATTTTATTGTAATATGACAGTTTTTTGAAATTAGTATATTCTCATCACAAATGTGATATTTCATTTACTGCATTATTTTTATTTAAAAATTTTAATATCTGAAATACACTTTCGAAATACCCATACGTGCACAGGTCAATAAACTAGTTAAATATTAAAAAAATAAGGTGATTGGATAATCATTAGCAAAAGTTACGATATTGAAATAAAATCATAATAAAATGTATTTATATCAACAACACATAATTCGTTATATACAATATTAAAATAAAGATAATGTTGGAAAATTTAGTAAAAATATATATGTGTTTTTTACTAACTTTGGACACAATTAAATACATGAATATGTGTTATATAAAGATAACTCTTAGTGGGTTTGTGTTCTATTTCATGAGAGCTTCGAAACGATATATAATGTGTACAAAACGGAGAATGTATGAATGAGATATCGACACTCAAAGTTGAGCACTTGGAATGGAAATTGGCAAAACAAGCGAGTGTGAAATATGTCCCACATAGGAGGGAGGAGTAAACTTTAAGGGGTTTATAACCTTGAAGGTGTAAGAGGCTTACAAGCTTCTTGTGTGGTTTTAATAGAAATAAATGATAATTAATTCGTTTAATTATCAGAAATAATGATGATTAATTTGTTTAATTACGAATTAATTATTAATTTATTATTTTAGTTTCTATTATCACTATAAAATGAACCTATGGTCTCATTCCAAGACACACGAACGAACACACAAATCTCTCTTTCTCTGCTGCATATGTACTCCAGCGAACTTTTCAGGCAAGTCGTCATCTCCGGCAGCTCGACTGCTTCGGTTGTCGTACCCTGGGAACAGATGGGAAATCTGTTTAAAGGCATCGTATCCAATACGAGCTTCAACCACGTTTTGTTTTCTTATTCTGTTATCTTATTTCTTTCTTATTTTTACTGCAGTTTATATATACATTGACAATTCATAAATTTCGTTACTTATATCTTTATTTCAAATTTCAGGTTAGAATATTTAAATCCTAATTGGTAATTTTTGAAGTTGATCAAATTTTCATTTAGTGTGGTTTTAATAGAAATAAATGATAATTAATTCGTTTAATTATCAGAAATAATGATGATTAATTTGTTTAATTACGAATTAATCATTAATTTATTATTTTAGTTTCTATTATCACTATAAAATGAACCTATGGTCTCATTCCAAGACACACGAACGAACACACAAATCTCTCTTTCTCTGCTGCATATGTACTCCAGCGAACTTTTCAGGCAAGTCGTCATCTCCGGCAGCTCGACTGCTTCGGTTGTCGTACCCTGGGAACAGATGGGAAATCTGTTTAAAGGCATCGTATCCAATACGAGCTTCAACCACGTTTTGTTTTCTTATTCTGTTATCTTATTTCTTTCTTATTTTTACTGCAGTTTATATATACATTGACAATTCATAAATTTCGTTACTTATATCTTTATTTCAAATTTCAGGTTAGAATATTTAAATCCTAATTGGTAATTTTTGAAGTTGATCAAATTTTCATTTAGTCATGAAGATTGAAATCTGAAACCAGGTGCATACATACGTAGATACACCAAAATCAACCACGTGTACACCTCCCTTTGCACAGGAAAATGGCACCATTTTCACTTGCAAACTACAACACTACTACTATCCTACCATAAACTTCCATTCAACAAACACAAACGAAAAAAAAGAAAAAAAATTATATTATTTAAAATTAAATAAATTCAGTCTATCTTCTTATCGTCGTCTCTTCATCCTTCTTAACTCTTTCCAGTATCTTCGCCGGAATATATCTCGCCGGCGACAAACCTCCACCGCTGTTACCTTAACCCCCTACAAATGGCATCATCAATCCCGTACCTTCCTGTATCCCCGCCGCTCAATTCACACACAAACACTTCAATACACAATTACAAACCCCTTATCTTCTTCTCAAATTCTCTCTCGTTAAAATTCATCGATAAAAACCCTCGTTATGTTTCTCCGGTGATCAGGAAATCCTCTTCTTCCGGCGCCGGTGCGTCCGCCGCATCCGCCTGCTCGACGTCGTACCCTTTCATCGGAAAAGTCGGATTGCATAGAAGAGAAGGTAACTTTAATTTACTCTCCTACGGTACCAACCCTAATAGTGGATCCGCGGTGGCCGTGAAAGCTGATGTTTCCCAAATTATATCGGCGGCTCTTCCCTTTGTGGTGGCGCTTACGGCGGTTGCTGCGCTAACTCAACCATCGACATTCACCTGGTAATCGATTGTTTCTTACTAATCCTATCTCTTTCTTATACGTAAATTATCAAAAGGGTTCAGAATCTTTAACATGATCCATTATTAAGATCACGCCACTTGTGTACAACTATTCGATTAGGTGTCTTGATGTTATTATTTGCTCTGTTTTGGAGAAAGATTTATTCATAAATTATACAACATGGATTAAAATACTACCAATGGCTTATATAGCATTTGTTTATTGCAATTAAATTAATTGTCTAGGAATTGGGGCTTTTCCAATTGTTCTTCTGAGGTTTAAAGCATGAGGGTTTATATGTATAATTACAAAATAATCTTTGCTTTTTATTACTTTGTGAAGTGTGTTTGATAAAGTCAAATTTACAGGGTGTCAAAAGAACTCTATGCTCCTGCTCTTGGTGGAATCATGTTGTCAATTGGTATAAAGCTTTCTATTAAAGATTTCGCGCTTGCTTTTAAAAGGTCAATATAACCTACAACTCTTTTACAAGCATAATGCAACATCAGCACAACTAGCATAACAATTCGCAAATGGTTGATTAAAAATTCGATTGCTTTTTATGTGCTTTTGCAGACCTTTACCGTTATCTGTGGGGTTTCTTGCTCAGTATGTATTAAAGCCGGCTCTAGGGGTGTTTGTGGCAAGATCATTTGGCATGGCACCCATGTTCTATGCAGGGTTTGTGCTAATGTCATGTGTTTCGGGGGCTCAGTTGTCTAGCTATGCTAGCTTCTTGAGCAATGGGGATGTGGCTTTGAGCATTCTGTTGACAAGCTCAAGTACTATTGCCTCTGTTCTTGTTACTCCTCTTTTAACCGGTCTTCTAATTGGATCAGTTGTCCCAGTGGATGCTATGGCAATGTCTAAATCAATTTTGCAGGTAACAATTAGATTAACACCTGTGTCTGTTATGAACTTATCTAAGTGGATGCTGTTTCTATAACCAATTAGAGATAAAACATAATCTGAATTAACCCATTTATGAGGAAATGTGTCTAATCTTCCACCCTCTGGAGCTTGCCATTATTGGTTTTGATTTCTGAATATTTTTTGTTACTCTGCAGGTGGTTCTTCTTCCAGTGACACTTGGTTTAGCACTCAATACATATGCAAAACCAGTTGTATCTGTTCTTCAACCCATGATGCCATTTGTGGCTATGTTTTGTACTTCGATTTGTATTGGCAGCCCACTGGCTATTAACCGCAGCCAAATTCTTTCTGCAGAAGGTCTCAAGTTGGTCTGGCCTGTATTGACATTCCACGCAGTCTCATTTAGCTTCGGTTATTGGATTTGCAAACTTCCTTTCTGTAGGTAATACACATCCTCCACCCGTTTTCTTTCATCCGTTTTACCATTTCATATTCGGTAATCAGTTTGTAGTGTCTGAATGGTTGAATGAACGAATTATGCGTATATATATCTGATTATATAGCTGTTAAATAATCAGTTTCATAATTGCTGTAACAAAGCCATAAATGCTTGTTTTACTATATGGTTTGAATATAAGATTTTGGATCTGATAATATTATTGTTATTAGGCAAGAGGAAGAAGTAAGCAGAACAATTTCACTATGCACTGGAATGCAGAGCTCAACCTTGGCAGGGCTTCTTGCAACACAGTTCCTGGGCAGTACCCAAGCAGTGCCGCCAGCATGTTCAGTGGTTGCCATGGCGATAATGGGACTCTGCCTGGCTTCCTTTTGGGGCAACGGCTATCGAATCAGAGACTTACCATATCTTTTATTCCCACAAACTGATTCTTCTGTTAGCCCCTCATAAATTGGAGATTTTTAGAACCGTTTTTTGGGTCGATTTATTGAGACGAGCTAAATACAACATAGACAGGTAGTGTAGCAAGTAGATACAAGTCCAGGTAGTATTTACGTGATAGAATACTTGTGATATAAGTGGGGCATAGCTTAAAGCCGTAAATGTTGGAGGAAAAGGCGTATTTTGTGTTTTTGAAGGCAGGGCATACTTGCTACGTGCATTGACGAATTGTTTGATGTAACTGTGTATAATGTATGCCTATAAATCAATTCAATATTTGTGCCTTGGTATACATTTTGCATGGAACGTGTTTAAAATCAGGAGCGAAGCTACGATTTTAGTATAGCGGGGGCCGGTCTTACTTTATTTAACGATAAACATATATATGAATGGCATTAAAAAGTTTCATTATTTGTCTAAATAAACTATATTAAGATCGATCATGGACGTGCCATGATGGTAGGACGGGTTTCATAATGAGTCTATATCATGTGTATATATTATTGAAACTTATATTCTTGTATTTCATGTTGTTTGGTTAGAATTGTGGAAACGGTCGATATGTTGTAATTTTATGGGTTCAAACACTCTTAAATTGATTTTTCTACAATTTTTATCCTCTGACTAGATTAATGACTAAAGCACTCTTGTCTTAGTTATTTCTTTATCATTTTAATTTTATTAAGTTTATAATCACTAATGATATCTACTTCTGAAATAGTTAGAATAATCTATACTAATATTATGCAATATTTGTTTTAATGTTTTAATCTCTTAGTTTTAAGAGTGTCTATAGTATGACACATCACCATATCATAATGCCCACAACGACGCCATCACACCCATCATGCTATTGTGGACTCACCATCATAGCCCCATGCATTGTCATCCTCATTCCCATGACTCTTGTGACCAAGTTTTTGCCTTTTATTATTTCATAATTAAGGGCTATAAAAAACAAGTAAAAATCTTATTGCTAAATTACTCTCCATGTTTCGTGAGGACATAGACAAGCAACAAATTCACCCACATATTCACCATTTCTACAACCGCGAGAGTTTGAACTAATCCCACTTAAACCCGTCATAGTTGCAACGACGACATAATTACGAAAAAACATTGTCCTGAAATTTTAATATTCAATCACATGTGATTCAGTATACAATCACATGTGATTCTAAAAACATTACATGTGAATTACGAAAAATGTCACTCCGTCCAAAATTTTGAAATTCAATCTGGACCATTGATGAGGCTGATCCAAAGGCTAAAATTAGTCCATCATGATTATGAATTAAGTATAAACTATATTGAACATTTCTCAGCTCACACATTATACTTATATGAGACGGGAACATTCTTTACAGCTTATGAAAAACAATTAAGCTACCAACCTCTTACAGAGAGGATGATGCTTGTATCAATCTTAACAACGATTTTGATAAAGGCATATTCCGTGATGATCTAGTTCCTTGTCCATTTGAAGATAAAGAAAATGATAAAGTTCAACGTAGCGCATCAAATCGGCTACCTCTTCACAGAGTTCCTCGTCCATCGTCGATATTGTTCACCAACTTGAGAAAATATCAAAGAATTGGTCGAGATGAAATAAGATGACACCCAACAGACACCATATAAGAGGAAGTAAAAACTCAAGAGATGGTAAAGGTGTTAAAACTTTATCAACCCAAACGGACAAGGTGTCGGACGAAGCCCATTAACTTATTGAAATGATGAAACATGAGATTCAAAAAATATATATGAGCATCATTAGAGGTCTTTTTTTGTTGCAGTTTCTTTATAAAAGTTAGTGTAATATTTTATTTTTAATGTATTTTTTATATTTAATATAACTTTTATTGCATAACTTACTTTTGTGTTTTTATAAGAATATAATTTAAAAAAAAAAGTAGGTTAGAGTCATGCCATAAATATTAATAAGGACAATCAATATTGTTGGCATGAAAGTATTTTTACTATATACGTACGGATAATTTGAGAAATCTTTATGTTTTAATCTTTTGTCTTTAATATTTTTTTTAATAATATTAAAAGAAAAAGATAGTGATGTCATTATTTTATTTTTAGAATTTTTTTTATCAATCATGTTTTTCCCCACAAACGGCTTATCAATGAATCGTTTTTTCAAATATTATTTATGTGATTTTATTGGTTAACACTTAAAATCTATATATATATATATATTGTCTTTTAACCCATTTATAACTTGTTCGTTAGTTTAATACTTTTAAATTTTGTTTAAAAACATTTATTCTTTTTGGTTTATTTTAATACATATAATTATTATGCTTATAATACATTTTGAATTAATGTAATAAACGTGTTATGTTTTTAAAAAAATATTATATTATAATATGTTTAACTATGAAATATAAATATTTTTTATATTTAATATCATGCAAAAACACTGATAAAACATAGTTGATATATTAATACTTTTTTTCATAAAAAAAAAGTCACAAACCTATCAAATAATTTCCATAACCATATTTTCAAACATTGATGTACAACCTTTTAGTATGCATGATATATATAATCAATTAAAAATAGATAACATGTTTTTTTATATAAAATTATTATTTTTACAATATATATGAATTTATTTTAAATTATATTACCAAAACATTTTATGTAAACGTATTATAAAATCCTACTATGTGTTTTTTACGATGAAAATAATAATTATTAAGCATGTGGTATAATAATTTTTATTAAATGTTGTTCCTAACATGTGTATTATAATTTCAATTTTGTATATCTATAATAGGCGGCATTCATATTTATTATAGTTAATTACAAATTTCGTCCTTTTAGATATACTCCTTTTGCACAATTGGTCCTTTAAGTAAAATTCTTGCATTTTTAGTCATTTATTTAGGAATTTGTTACATAAATGGTCCTTTAGGGTAACTCTGTTAGATTTGACTGTTAGGTCAAGGGGTAATTTGGTCTTTTTGTAATGAAAGGACCAATTTTGTAATTAAATAGTTACCATTAATATTTTTATACTTGTAACCAAACACATCTCCCCTATTATACATGTTACCAAACAACCATTACTTTTAAACTAGATATCAAACACCCATTTTGTTACCAAACATCTCACCTATCTCTCTCAGTCTCTCACTCATTTTCCTCTGCTATTTCGTGAAATCTGGGCATGCTCCCTGATCTGCGAAAGATTGTGATGTGTTTTGTTGTGTTACTTGTTTGAACTTTGTAAATGATATGTAGTTGACTTCTATCACCAATTTTAGTTATAAATATGGCAATCTGTTGATGTCCCAAAAAAAAATCAAATGCCTTTAATTCCCTCTGATCATCGTCTTCAGTCTTCACGGATTTGCTTTCATGGTTACTCCACCACCGCTGCCACCACTACCGGCCACCACCTCCGGCCACCATTGGTTTGCCACCGTCACTCCACCGCACAGGTTTGTTCTCGATGGTGAAAGCAAAGATCAAAATCGCAGAAAACGAGAGAGAGAGAAAGAGAGAGAAAGAGAGAGAGAACCCTAAGGCGGTCGTGAGTCACCAGGCCCTCACCGCCGGCAACCTCCTGAAACCACCACTCTACAAACCCTAGCCGCCGCCGAAGAATGCTTCGTCAACCTGTTGCTTGAGGTTAGTTATTTCTTTTTCGTCTTCCTTCCCTCTGATCATCGTCTTCACGGTCTGCTTTCATGGCTACTCCACCACCGCCTGCCACCACTGCCGGCCACCACCCTACAAAACCCTAGTCGCCGCCGAAGAATGCTTCACCAACCGCTGCAGCTTCAGATCTGTAGTGTTTCATGCGATTTTCAGATCTGTAGTGTTTCAGATCTCTTGTTTTTTCATGCCATTTCAGATCTGTAGTGTTTCACATCTTGTTCTTGATAATGTTCTTGATTTGGGTACCATTTCAGATCTATTCATCTTATCTATGAATTCTAGGGTTTAAGTGTTTAATTAGAGATAATGTTCTTGATTTGGGTTGTTAGTCTCCTGTTGAATTCTTGATAACATTCTTGATAATGTTTTTGATTTGGGTAGCATTACAAAATTGGTTAACAATGTTTGGTAACAAGAATAAAGAGGAAAAAGACCAAATTGCCCTTTGACTAACAGTCAAATCTAACAGAGTTAGCCTAAAGGACCATTTATGTAACAAATTCCTAAATAAAGGACTAAAAATGCAAGAATTTTGCTTAAAGGACTAATTGTGCAAAAGATGTATATCTAAAAGGACGAAATTTGTAATTAACTCTATTTATTAATTATGATTTTTTAAAATGATTTGTTTAGTATGTGTATCAATCTAGTATGCTTTTGTTTCATTTTATTTATAAACTATAATTTATTTTATTTTTGATTCCAAAGTTTTAAAGTATAAAAGATACCTAATAGCATTATATATATATATATATATATATATATATATATATATATATATATATATATATATATATATATATATATATATATATATATATATATATATATATATATATGAGGGGTAAGGTTATATAAAGAACCTCCCTTAAACATAGAACCTAAAGAACATTCTCTGGTAATGACACGTGGCACATAGTCTAGGGGCAAAAAAGGAAAATTAAAAAATTATATATCTCGCCTCCTCCAGGCCTCCAGCGACCCATCATATTTAAAAAAAAAATACCCCAAATTAATTTAATTGATCATAACTCGTTCGTTTTTAAGAAGTTTAACAAAAAAATTATTCCGTTAGATTCAGTTTTTCGTCCTCTTTCAAACAAGACCGGGCTTGATATATTTCAGTTTTTTTTTTTTTGAAATGCAAAGTTTGCATTTTGAGCTGGGTTCATTAAAACCCAAAATACAAAATCCGTAGTTTGCATTTTGATCTGGGTTCATTTAAGTCCAAAATGCAAAATTCGTAGATGCTGGGTTCATTCAAACCTAAATGCAAAATGCAAAATCCGTAGTTTGCATTTTGAGCTGGGTTCATTCAAACTTAAATGCAAAATGCAAAATCCGTAATTTGCATTTTGAGCTGGGTAATTCAAACCATGCAGAATGAAGAATGCAGAATGCAAAAAACATGCAGAATGAAAGAATGCAAAATGCAAAACACATGCAGAATGCAGAAATGCAAAAAACATAAAAAATGCAAAATGCAAAAAACATGCAGAATGAAGAATGAATAATGCAGAAAGCAAAAAACATGCAGAATGCAAAACAAAAATGCAAAATGCAGCATGCAAAAAACATGCAGAATGCAGAATGTAAATCCGTATAAACATGCAAAATGCAAAAAACGAAAAACGCAAAATTTATGATCTGAGACGAACCATTTGCGACGACTGCAAGGTCATTAGCGACGACTCTGCTTATTTGCGACGACAGATTTAACTTCATCGTCGCTAATTTCTGATCTGAGACGAACCTTTTGCGACGACATTCAGCTCATTAGCGACGACATTCAGCTCATTAGCGAAGACATTTAGCTCTTAGCGACGAGCTACCAAAATGCAAAAAAAAAGGGTGTTTTTCCTGTACAGTTGCCAAAATGCAAAAAAAAAATTCATTTTCAAAATTTTTTTAGAAAAGTAAAGGAAGAGTGATCTTGTTTGAAAGAGAATTAAAAAACTAAAAGAATGGTATAATTTTTTTGATTAAATTCACAAAACTTAAAAAGTTATGGTAATTTAAAGTTTTTGGGTTTTTTTTTTAAAAATCGTGGGTGTTGGGGGGGGGGGATAATTACATTTTTGCCCTATTCTTCCTAAATTAATACATAATAATTACAGTTTTGCAATCGATCAATCTCATCCATTGATATTGATGATCCAAAGGTCCAGATTGGTTCTTTAGGTTATTTGTTTAACACATGGTTCTTTATTGATCCAATTTCTATATATGAGATGGTTCAAACGAAAACTATATTTCATATATATGGGACGTTCAAACGGCTTTCATTAGGGGGAGAAACATTGTGGATGGGGTATTGATAGCTAATGAGCCGGTTAATTTTCTTAAAAAACACAAGATGAAAAGTTTTATTTTCAAAATTGATTTTGATAAGGCATATGATAATGTTAATTGGACATTTTTGTGTAATTCATTATCAACAATGGGGTTTGGGGTTAAATGGATTAGTTGGATCAAGGCATGTTTATCTTCTGCAAAAGTCTCAGCGTTGGCAAATGGGTCGCCTACGGGGGAGTTTAGGATGGAGAAGGGATTAAGTCAGGGTGATCCGTTAGCTCCGTTCTTATTTTTGATAGCTGCGGAAAGCTTCAATATTTTGATGTTAGAGGCCATCGGGAAATTTTTTTTAAAGGAATTGAAGTTGGTAAACAGGTGAAATCGGCTTTATCTCACTTACAATACGCGGATGATGTTATCATTTTTGGGAAGTGGTGTTTAGAAAACTTTAAAAACTTGTTGAAGATTTTGGAATGTTTTCAGAGTTTGTCGGGTCTCAAGATAAATTTGGGGAAGAGTGCGTTAACGGGAATTGGAGTAGATCAGAATGAAGTAGAATTATGGTCAAGAATGGTTGGATGCAGAAAAGATGATCTTCCATTTACGTATCTGGGTATGCCAGTAGGAGCGGACATGAACCGCATGGAAAACTGGCAAGGTATTGTTGAGAAGGTTTAAAATAAACTTTCACACTGGAGAGCAAGCATGGTGTCGTTTGGTGGTCGCCTTACGCTGGTAAAATCAATTCTTGGTAGCTTACCATTGTATTTTTTTTCTCTCTGTTCAAAGCCCCAAAGTGTGTCATTGATTCTCTTGAGCGGGTGAGGAAATTTTTTTTTTTTTGGGTAAAGGGTCTTCTCAGGAGGGGGGGGGGGTTCTAAATTCAAACACTGGGTTAAATGGAATCATATTCTAAATTCATATGGGTCTGGGGGGTTAAATGTGGGAAGTTTTTATGCTGCTAATATTGGTCTTCTTGGGAAATGGTGGTGGCGGTGGTATAATGAGGGGGGTCCCTATGGGTAAAAATAATTAATAGCATCTATGGGTATGGAGTGGGAGATAGGCTAGAGGTCGGAGAGGGGCGTTATTGTAGAGGTGGTAGATCGGTGTGGGTAATATCATGAAGGTAGGGGATAAACTAGATCGGTTAGGTGTTCAATTTAGGTCCTCGTTTGGGAAAGCACTTGGGGAGGGTTCGAGAGTTTTGTTTTGGAAAGATTACTGGGTAGGTAGGTTTGCACTTAAAGATCGATTTTCTAGATTGTTTAACCTGGAGAAGAATAGGGATATTGAGGTGTCTCAAAGAGGGAGATGGTGTGGGTAAAATTGGGTATGGGGTTGGGATTGGAGGAGGGAGCCGAGGGGTAAGGAGAGGGGGGAGTTAGAGGGCCTCAGTAACTTGTTGTCTAATTGTAAACCGGAGATAGGAAAGAAGGATGAGGTAAAATGGTGGGTAGTGGTTGATGGGGTGTTCACAGTAAGTTCTTGAGATGTTTAGTGGAAAGGGAGACATTGGGTAGTGGTCAAGAAGGTATAGAGACATGGTGGAATAAGTTGGTTCCGAGGAAAGTGAATATCTTTATATGGAAGCTTAGGTTAGGGAGATTACCGGTGCGAGGTATGCTTGATTCTTTTCAGGTGGATCTTCATACTTGCCTTTGCCCACTTTGCGGAGAGGAGGTGGAAGATTTGGAGCATGCGACGTGGAAATGTGGAAAGGTTCAAACAGCGTGGAAACTCTTAGAGAGATGATGGTCAAAGTCGGTGGTGGGATCGAGATCAGTTTTAGAGATCATATCGCAAGAACAATCAATTTGCAAGCCACTATATGGTGTTTTATGTACCTGATTTGGGCGCATCGGAATCGAGTTATCTTTCAAGAAGAAAAGAAGTCGTTTGAGGATCTATTCTTTGAATATCAACTTAAAATTTTTAGCTGGATAGTGGGGAATAATGGACTAAAAAAAACAGATTGGGGTACTTGGATTGCTTTACCTCAAGTTCTGTTTTGTTAAAAAGGTTTGGTTCTGTTTGGGTAATTGATATGGTTGTCGAAGTTGGGCTCTTTGGTTGCACAGATTGTTAGCTTCGGGGTGCTTTGTTTTTGTTTAGTTGATAGTATAGAGGTGTAGCATGTTACACCTATCCTTTTGCTCTTGGTCCTGTTTTCTTTTTCTGCGAATTCTGTCAGCTCATAGCTTAGGTGCCATGATCTCTGCTTTGGCTGTATTTGGTAGTTCGCTGCTTTGGTTATAAAAGGTATTGGGCTTTCAAAAAAAATGGCCAATTATCGAAAATCAAATGAAGCATTAATGACTCATTAGCGAATCATTAATTAATGAGTGATATCTTGGGAAATTTTCGCCTCGTAAATTAATAACTGCTCATCCGGACGTAATTCACGGTTGAGTAAATATATAAATAAACAAAATTCCGCTATTAATGAGTCATTAATGACGTTACAAAGAGTTCTCGCAGTCTCATACGAAAAACAGTTTTTATTTGAACTTTTGCTTATATATATATATATATATATATATATATATATAGAAGAAGAGAGAGAGAAGTTCATTTGAAATCCGTTTTATTACGAGAACCGCGAAAACTATTATAAACCAATTAATTATGAACATGTCTTAATAAACAAAGTTAAATAATAAAGAGCAAAATTATACACTTAAAAATTGTTCTCCGCGCAAACGTAGCCGGCGTTTTGTTTTCTAAAGCGTGGCATTGCGACAAATTGTTTTAAATTTTTTTTTTTATTCTTTTACTTTTTTTTCTCTTTTATAGGTAGTATTTATACTTTTTTTTTTCTTTTACTCTGTTCTCTATTTATGAATTGTAATCATTTATATTTTTGTTGGAGATCGACGAGGAATTATTTTTATTTTTCTTTAGAATTTTTTCAAGTTGCAAATGAGTTTGACTAAATCAACTTTGAGTTGCACGTGCACTAAAGTTGTAAATGAATTGAACGAACACAAAGGGGAAGGGGGGTTTATTCGTGTTTGTTTGTTTAACTTTAGTTAAACAAAAAAATGAACACAAACGGATAAACGAACATACATACATACATAAACGGATAAACGAACGTTCATGAATATAAATGAATAAACAAGGGTCTTTGTTCTTGTTCGTTCATTTAACTAAACAAACAAATATTTTATTCGTGTTCGTTTGTTTATTAAACAAACGGTTCATGGATGGATAGCCAAATGTTTGGTTCGTATACAACCCTAACATGCACACATTCATCTAAGTGTACATGTTCATGTGCGTATATGCACGAGATGCACACGTGCAAGGTGCATACATGCACCTAGACTTATGCAGAATGAACATGTGGTGCCTATATGCACCTCTGATTGAAAAAATCAAGTGTTATATGCATATGTGCATGTATCTCATGATGTGCTAGGAAAAAACCGGCAAAAATATAATTCTTTTCTTTGGAAAAGTCTAGCAATATAAATGTCATATTAAAGAACATATTTTTCTCGTGAATTTGGTATATTTTTTGTATATTAATACATTTGCAAATGACAAATATCCAAATTACCCTCATTAACTACCTTAAACAAAGGATTTAATTTGAAACAATTAAGGTTATTCACTTCGTTATTTTATCAATGGTTATAATTGGAAGATGTCTTAATCTGCTTCTGCACATTTCAAAATATGCACACTTTATAAACGTTATATGATTTTAATCAAAATGGATTTAGGTTTTGGTTGACAATGACTACTGTTACAACTATGGCTATTACAAATTGAAGGTAAATATAATACTTTATCAATTTTTTCTTAGCTTTACTTACGTTTTCATTTGCCTTCTCCTAGTTACTTAATAAACTATTGTTTTGAGTTTGAAAGTTGTAGGTGCATTTTTTGTTGTTATGACTAGGCCACAAAATTAAAAGCCAAATAATGTTGCCTCCTTCCAAAAACATACAAACAATATACGTGGGTGCACGAGTCCTTAAACTAGTATTTTTAATAAAATCATTTCTTCAAATCATTTATAAGATACGTCGACATATTTTCGTGATTATTTAATTATGTAAACACGTATAACAATTCGATTAAATTAAAACATTAAATTTGATTATGAGAGGTTCAATTTTACAAAAAATTTGATGATGATATTATGCATCAATTTCTGATTTTAATAGATTTATCTCTTTTATAAAGATTTACATCCATGTGTATGCTTTACAATTGTTTCACTAGAAGACAACACCACTTTTTTGTTGGACGAATCCGTGAAAAATCTATGGGAAAGGGATGTTTCTATCGCATTTTTCATGGAATCGACCGTGGCTAAAAGCTTCGTGGGAAAACCATTTCCCTCGGATTTCCCAGGATTTTCCCACGGAATCTGTAGGGAATCCGTTGAAAATCCGTTTTCTGACTCAAATCCGTTGGAAATCCGGGGGAAATCCGTTAAAAATTTTCCACGAAATTTGATGCGTGGGAAATCCGTTTCTGATGCTTAATTTTCTTGTAGTGTGTTTTATTATATATGTACTCAATACTCTTTAAAATCATAAACATCTATAATTTACTTTAACCATTTTCCATATTATACCTGGTAAGTTAAAAAACAATAAGTATACTGACCAAATTATCAAAAGTTAATCAAATGTTTACATATCATGTTAATCAATAACTAGTTAATTTTATTTTCCTTCAATTTTTTCAAAAGAAAGTCAAGTACGTAAATGCAATTAAATTCCAACTTATAGTGATTAGTTGAGATGAAAAACATTCTTATTAAGAACTATATAACCGTAGATAACTAAACTTATGAATCCTGAAGAATTTGTAACCCAAATTTATTTAGATTTAGGAACAAAATATGTATCTAGCATAAATGGTACTGCAAATTAATGTACAATATATACTCTCGTATTGAATTCAACCCAAGAGGTTACCTTTTTTCAATAAAATTAATTTGATTTCTGCTGCATTTAAAAAAAAAATCTCCGAAGTGCATATGTGATGTGTATATTTGCAATTATACTTTAGGCCGATTTGCACATGGTTCTTAAATTAAAGTAAGCAAGTTGTTTAAGAATCTATTCCACACCCTTCTTTTTTTCTCACTCACTCGCTTACTAATTTTATTTAATTATGGACCATACAATTTTTTTAACAAACCAATACCACAAAAATTAAGACAGACACCACGAAACACGCATGTTCATTCTATAACAAATTAAGCCATGAAAGATCGACCCATCTGTTATTCAAATAATTATAATTATTTATATATAAATCATCAGAAGAATATGTTATTTTGTATTATTAATATTCTACCATGAATCAAATAAGTTGAATGTTAACAAAAATTATGATGTGTGGCAACAACAGTATACAGTTGCATTATTACTGAAGTATAAGAGAGGTATATATATATATATATATATATATATATATATATATATATATATATATATATATATATATATATATATATATATATATATATATATATATATATATATATATATATATATATATATAAACATTAATTAATTCATACCTCGATCTGTTCACAGTTACAAAGACTGAGTTTTAAAAAATGTATACGTTTGTTTAAAACCATTTGTTCATATAACCAATTATATATATTTATTTATATAAATGTATTTTCTGTTTTGTGTGTTTACAAGAGGAGCATCATATTTATGCATATTAACTCTATATTTGAAGAGAAGATGTGATATGTATACCATTCATGACACCGCGCATATGCTAACGAAGCCTATAAATGTCGAAGTCGAATTGATGAAATCTTCAAAATCAAGAAACTATTCTGAAACAAGATTACTCTAAAATGGATTAAAGGAAAAAGTAGCAAAAGGAACTTGGTACAAAAGGTGAATTTTTATAGGAAAAAAACAAATAATTGATTTGATTATATACCAAGATAAAGATACTCCTCACATGGAGCTTGACTTAAATTGATGGAAACCCAATTAATTTGTTGTTCAATCGTTAATCTTGAAAGCTAATTAACTCGCATTATTAATAGATTACGTAATTAGAATTATATACAGAGAAAAAAATAATGCTTAATTTGCCGTATAATTAACTTCGAAAACACTTTTGTATGTCATTTCATGTATTGGCCTTTGTTTGACTACCATTTGAAGTTATCATCCAACTAAAAGGACGTTTGAGATCCATTATACTAAACCTTGATTACTTTTTGATAGAAAGACATGGAGTATTATAATATGCTAAGCATAAATTGCATTTAACGATATTAAAACGTAAGATAAATTAGGTGCACCATCCATAAATAATTAACCTAAATTAATCTTGTAGATATATAGATCGAGGCATGCACAACAAAGTCCAGACGAAGCAACGATAATATTAATTTCAGCCTTCACTTATATTAATAATAAAGTAACTGAAGGGATTAATTATAGCTATCAGTATATCAATTAAGTGTATTATGCGTTTTCTAAGATTGTATGTTTAAGTGTCATAGTAAAAAAAATGTAGAATTATAAGTAGTTTAAAATATATGTTCTGTTTCCAAAAAAATTAATAGTAATTTATCATAATTATTTAACCGAGTCTTTTTTTTAAATCACATAACAAATTCAAGCTCTAAACTTATGAAATGGCAATCGATCATGATGTACATTTTAATTTTTATATAGGTGATTGAACGACCACTTAATTAATTTGTTCGGGATTATTGAATCTTAATTGGTTTCTACAAATTAGATAACTAATTTTTGTAACTACTTAACACAAAAGAAAATTGTAAAAAGCATAGTTCCTTTACAAACAATATTTACAAAACTTAGAACTTTAAAAGCAAGACCAATTTGTCAAGTTGGTATCACTTTTCGATCTGCATATTAATTGGACCATAAGTAGTTCTTGAAAAAGATAATCAATAGCTTAATTAATTAAAACCACCTTCACATATTTTGTTTCACAATCTTCCCAATTTAAGATATTATTATACATACATGCAGTAGATATATAATTCTTTATCTATAGATAATATCATATATGCTGCATATATATGCATGTATACAAAATACATGCATACATATAGATATATCAATATACATATATATGTGTTTGTGTATAATATGTGTATATATGTATGAGTGTAGGTATGTATATAATATATTCATGAGATGGTAGAATAGAGATCTACCAAAGTTCTCATAACTTCAACCTGTGTAGCAAGACACTTCATATAATCAGCAGTTTCATCCAACAGACAGCATACATCCATGGTTTCAGCACCAGGTACAAGCTTCCTCAGCTTCACTTCTTGACCCGAATACCCAATCGGGTCAACACGTGGTCGTTTACGCATCTGGTAATTATTAGGGTCATTTCTAATCCTTCTTGCAGCAGTCCGGGCCGTATGAGGATGACGACGATGACGAATAGTTTTATAACAATCAACCCTTTTCCTAATTCGCGCTAACCGGACTCGATTTCGGATCTTGGATAAAATCGCACGGCTCCAAGCTCTTCTTGATCCAACGACTGCAGCCATAGAAGCGTAGGCTGCAATCTTGACACGATGAGACCTTCGGTAGATGTGGGTGTGGTCAAAAGTCAATCTTTTTGTGTCAAGGTTGTTTAGATTGTGAAGAAATCGGTAGGCGAGTCGGATCTTGAGGGAATTAGGATTTATAAGTGTGGTGGGTTGTTGAGGTAAAGACATGGTGGAATCAAATTAGGGTTGTTTTGAAAGGGAGAAAAGATTATGAGAGTTTTTTTCTGACACAAAGATGAAGTACAAGACTGAAAGAAAAACTGTATGTTGTACTTTGTCTCTGACACAAAATCTACACAGAAGAGAGAGAAATATATGAGGATGATGAAAGAAGAATATGGTGAGAGGATAGGAGAGAGAGAGAGAGAGAGAGAGAGAGAGAGAGAGAGAGAGGCCTAGGGAATCAATACATTATGTACTGGTGTGGTTGACACTTGACATGCTGTTCATTTTATATTTTCTTTTAAGGTAAACTTAATTTAAAAATTAAAGAGATACAAACCATGTTATTTATTTTCTTTTATACATCACTGTTATATTACTATAATTCAAATACTTTATGATTAGCATGAACACCTTTTATTACCCTATAAAATTTACTTCCAACTTTTTCTAATCATCTAACTCTCACATCCAATCTTATTCAATTCTATAACAAATATTAATAAGAAAATATAAAAACATATATTAGTAAGAGAGAGAAGAGAGAGGGAAAAAAGAAAAAAAGGGGGGGGGGGGGGGGGGGGGGAGAAGCCGGAGGGTAGGGGAACCCGACAGCCAGGGAACCCGCCAGAACCACTTGAGGGGCGATGGTGTGCTAGGGCATCGAAAGCTCCAAACCCATCGGCTTCACCCACGGATGCAAATGGTCTAAGACGTTAAGTTATGCTAGGGTTGCTTTTTTCGAGTTGCGGGTTTAAGTTGGAGATTTTTCAAGAACAGGACACATAAACTACGCCTCGTCCGATCCATACACACAATCACACACATACATACATTCAGGTAAATCTTTATTTAGAACTTAAAAAAGGACATAGGTATAAAATGAACCGTCAACCTCACACACAACCACGACCGATCTCAGTCATTGCTATCTCTCCTTGTTCCTTGACGTCGTCTCTCTCAGTTCCTCTTCGTCATCTCTCTCAATTCATCACCGTCTCTGTCAACTCATCGCCGGCCTCGCACACACCCATCTGTGCTCACACATAATCATCGCCTCTTCGAATTCATTGCATAGGGTATTCGGGTTTGGAACGTACCATTGCTCGCAGACACAAATATCATCACCGCCGCCTTCACTGAATAAGTTATCTGGGACATCGACTAGAGTTTTTAAGATGTTTGATATTCGATTAGGTTTCGTCTTGCATCTACTTCAGTTCACAACATTTTCTATTTCATCAATTCTTGATTCGATTAGGGTTATCGTGTTTCGCCAATTGATTCCGGGTATTGTTTATTACTTTCTTCAAATGTTGCTTCAATCAGGGTTTGAACAAATTTATGGTTCTTTGATTGGGTTGTCATTGATTGATCATGTTCCTTTGTTATTTTGTTTAAACACTATTTTGATTAGGGTTTGTTCAGATTTATTTGGTTTGTCTATTATCTGTTCAAAGAATGTTCATCGATTTCTTTGTTTATATCTAGTTGATTTTGGTATGCTAGCATCGCGTTTTGGTATTTCGTTCGGAGACAAGTTTATTAGCAACGCTGACTGGTTTCCCTAATAAATTTCTCATCGAGGATCGGGACAGGGACGAGTTTTTTAATTTGGATGGAGGTTAAAAACCAACCACGTTGTAATTTTTATACTATGTTTTATTTTTTTTAAACGAAGCATTATAACAAGTTTTCAAAATTGTTTACTTTTGATATATAATTTGAATGAACAATCAATTAACTTTGCTTTTAAATTATTAGAAATCAAATTTTTATTGTTTTAAATGATAAAGTTTGTGCTTAAGATATTTATTTAATTATAAAATACGTATATGTAATACACACAAATAGAACACACAAGAAATGGACTCTTGTGCGACGATATGTCGTGTCAAGAGTAACTTTAGTGACAACTTTGGGACCTTTAGTCGTCGCAAAAAGGTGCATTTCCTGTAGTGAATAAAATGGCTTCTCTATCCTCATATTTCCATCGAAGGCCACCAACGACGGCCACCACACCACCTCTTATTGTCTCTCCTTTAAAACCCTTTTACTAATTCTACCTCACGTATGTGTGTGTGTTTTACATTAATCATATTAAAAAGTTGTAATATACTGTGATCTATAGATATCTTTTTCATCTTTTATACATTTGCAATATTTCCGTGGAATATATAACAAATTAAGATCGATCTTTTTCTTTATAGATCAAGTTATTTCTTTATGTACGAAGGTACGTATAGGCGTATAATGTTTAATTAATTAAGTTACAAACATATAATGATGCATGTTTATATGGGCTACATTTTTTTAATGTTTGGGTCAAAAATGACTAACTATGTTTTATGAGAGTGAGTTCCTTATTTTAGTTCAGATTGAATCCTCTTTGTAAGGTTCACTTTTATTTTTGTAAGATAAATGATATATATTCAACTATATAAACCATTCGACATTCTTTCTCTTTCTTAATTTTAGAAGCTAAAATTCAATCAAGACAAAATCCTAACCTCATTCGTTTAATCTTTAACCATTTCACACTCTCTCCTAATTTACTTTAACTTTTTTTTTCATTAATTTGAAATATACACTTTCACTAACACACTCTCTCGCACAAACACAATCATCCACACATCAAAATCATTTCCAAAGTTTCATTAACTTCTCTCCTATATCATAAATATAAATATTTTTTCTTATTTTAATATCTTGTAGAATTTTCTTAAAATTAATTATATAGTGAATGCAAATAAATTACGTGAATAACATATAATTACATTCTCGATCACAACGACATGTTGTAAAACATAAACTATTAATTGCCGTTGCAACATTGGATATAATGCTAGTATCATATTTAACCAAACATGAGCGAATGTTAACCCTGTTTATATATAGTGACATGTTTTCAATCGATCAGTATCGTATATTTGTTAACTTCTCTGTGCGTACGTAGCTGATCGAAATCACTGGTCGGCGTCGTCCATAAAAAAGAGGTGTACGTACGTCTTGTTTTGATAAAAGCTTGCTAACTCTTGGAACTGCGAGGCTTCAATCATTGCCATTATTAAATTATGAGTGTAAAAACATAGATATACTTCGGTTGACTTGTAATTTAATTAATTTGTTTATATTTTGTTTGTTATGTGCGAAATGATTTTCTCATGAAGCTTCGACAAATTTTATGAGAAACCTGTAAATCATATTCTTTTCCCATAGATTAAATTTCCAATACAAAAGGGGTAGGGGTGTGTTGCAATTATGTTTCGTGTTATTTAAATTTCACTGGATCATATCTCTAAAATGAAGAGATGAACGGTTATATAGTTGATAACATATTTCCTATTAGATCTCTAATATGGATTAAATGTGTGCATGTCTAGACTTTATAGAGCTAGTAATAATATTGGGGTGGATCATTACACTTTCATCTCGACGTAGATACTTTATAATGTGTGTGGGTGTGTGACAAATGATATGATATGTATGTGTGTGAAAACTGAAAAGAGTGGTGTGCAATCAACAACATCCGAATCAATAACTAATTGTTTACAGATCGACTATATATATAAAGTGTTTGTTACGTTTAAATTCTTAAGATATTGATCATGGCTTATATGAACAAGTGTTCAGGGTATCAATCATTTAACTCCAAATTACCGGCTTTCAACCCTCAACTTAACATAAACATAGAGACACATGTATGTATATACATACATATATATCCACATGCATATAGATACAATAAATGTATATATACACATACTTAGGAAAATGTTTATTTAAGAATTATTTTTATTTCAAGTACCGCGAGTATCAATTGTGATCCTCAATTAAATTAGAGCACTACTATATAACGCTAATGACTCATTAATGAGTCTTAATAAATGCTCATTAATTAGAGGTATTTTAAGAAAATTAAGTCAATCTAATAAGGATTCGTAAAGTCTTGAGATAATTTATGGTTGAGTAAATATATACATATATGGTTACAATACTCTTATTAATGAGTTATTAATGAGCATAATTAATAGTGACTATAAATTATATTAGAGGTACGTATCCGTAATAAAAAAAAATTCAAATAAACTTGTCCAAGGACGTCTTAAATATTTTCAAGGCCCGGGACAAATTTAAAACATGGGCCCCTAAGTCCTAAACTATATGCAAACGTTGAGTAAAAAACTTACAGTTATACATATTTAACTGCAATAATTAATGAAATATGTACAATTGACAACTAAACATATGTTTCTTTTGAAACATGATTTAAAAAACAAGCAAACTACCAATTAACTAATCACAAACTAAATAAAACTAGCAACCAATTATTCAAGAATGAAAATCTATTAGTTACCAAGCAAGCAAACTAAACAAACTAATATGTAAACAGTCAATTACCAACTAAACAATTAATACTCAAATACCAATTAAATAATTATACTAAGTAAACAAGTAAACAAACTAATATGAAAGTACCAATTAGTTACCATATAATAAATTGACCAAACAAAACAGACAAAAAAATAAGGAGTTGAAATATTTAAATCTAACAATGAATAAAAATTAAATTAAAAATCAAGGAACAATGATTAAACAAAAGTTTAGACATGTTTGAGAAGTTAGAAGCATTTCAAATCTCAAATATGTCTTGAATAAGTTGAAATTTTGAATTCTACCTTTCATAAAAGTCAAGAATTTCGTTTTTGTTCAAGGAAATCAAATATGGATAAAAGATTGTGATTGCCAAATTTGTTTCTTCTTCCCAAACTAAATGATTTCGTCCCAAAGGGTCAAACAATTTTGTGTGATTTCTTCACAAAGTAACAATTGATTTTGTAATGAATTGATAACTTCATGATTTGTTCCCCAAATGATCACTACTAGAAAATCAGATATCATAATAAAATTTCCTACCGACCAAATTCGGTGGAAATTTTTTAACGAATTACCCACATATTTGAGTCAGAAAGCAGTTATTAATAGATTTTTCACGAATTTCATGAGAAATCCCCGGGAACTCACGTGGAAATGGTTTACCCGGTGAAATTTTAATCATGGTCGATTTTGTGATTAATCTAAGGGAAGCGGTCTTTTTCCATGGATGTTTTCAACACAAAATGGGTGTTGTGTTGTAGTGGGCCAAAAAATGTTAGCAATTAAATATATAAATTCTACTTAGAGTGTTAATCTCGAATCTTTAAGAAATTTGTAGTGTTTACAACAATTAATTCACAATAGATTAATTAAACTAGACTTATAATGTTAAACCATATACATTACACACGCATAAGAAAATTTGGGCCCCCTTAATCCGTGGGCCCTGGGCGGTCGCCCCTCTCGCACGCCCTTTAAGACGGCCCTGAACTTGTCCATACCTATATGTGTCCATACAAAAATAAATATAAAATATATTATTTAGTATTTACATTTTGCGGCAAAATATTCGACTTTTGCGACGACTTAATAAAAATAATTAAATAATATATTATTTACTTTTTGTGGCGACATGTGTCATTTTTGCAGCGACATGTATGGCAATTAAAAATAAATTTAAAATATATTATTTACATTTTGCGGCGAAATATTGGACTTTTGCGGCGACAAAAGGAAGGGGTTTATTGTGGCGACATGTCGCCGCTAAAACCCCAAAATTTTTTTGGTAAACCCCAAAAAAATTATACTTTCAAAGTTAACATAAACGTTTTTACACAATCACAAGTCGTCTAAACTAATAATCTAATCATTATCGCTAGACTCTTCATCACGAGCAACCAAATCAGTGTTTGGTTGACGACGGGAAGTTGAGAGAACATTGATATTTATACCTGCCTGACGTAAGCCAAATCAGTGTTAGCGGCGACATGTGTCGCCATAAAAAACAGTCGTCGCAAAAGTCTTTTTTTCTTGTAGTGAAAATGGTAATTTAAATTTAAATTAGATAACATTTGTGGAGTATGTTAGAAGAAAAGGGGAGAGAGTTGCATGCTTGATTGATGGGGTTCCTTGGAAGGCAGCAAGAGCAGTGTTGATGACTCTTTAGAAGAGAACATGGTGGACCCTATCTTTGTCTATTGTTGACAAACATCAACTAATCTCATAATAATTAGTGTTTATTTATGGATTAAGTATGTATTATCAAAACACCACATGCCCCTCTTCTTTTGCTCACCCCATGTGATGGTGAGCCTTTTAGGTTGGCCATTTCTGTTTCATCTTTAATTATATATGTTCATTATGGTTTAATATAATTAAATAATTAGTTTTCCGCTTAATTAGTTTTACTTCAAATGAAGATATATTTCAGGCCGGATTAAATTAATTCTTAACATGCATGTATTTGTATAAAATTAATTCGTACGTACTTTTGATCGAGTCCGTAATATTAATACATTTATTTATGTTTCAAAAAATTGATGATCGCGTGATATCAATATTAATTTATTCGCTTCATTTTATTAATTTATAACTAGATTTCAGTTACTAATAAGATCGAGTTGTTTCGCTATACAAAGAAGTTGTTAAGAAACAACGTTATCATGCATGAACCTAATTAAACACATAATTTAAATACTATGAAATCTAAAAACGTAATTAGTTTCTCGTTATATGTTTACCCTGGATCTTAGATTATGGTTGATTCATGAGGTTAATTTAATCGACATGATCGAGCTGAGTCTTCTGAAAAAACCATATAAGTTTTTTGAATGGAGTTAAATATCTATTTTACCAATATATACGGGTTTAGCCTTTTTCGCGGTTATAAGAGGAGTAGTTCGAGACGGGTGGAGCATAATGCTAGTCACAAGAGGATCATTTTTAGTTTATTTATATTAGAATAAACTGTACACACAAAGATAAATTCAACTCTTCTAGAGAGGTGCAATTAATATCACTGGCCATTTCGTGTATTAGTTAAGTAACATCGATCTATCACATTCGAGGCAAAATCTAGTCAAAGCTAGGGACTATATAAAAATTTGGTCATGGAAGAATTTGTGTGCTTAAGTATATTTACGGTTGAGTTGAATGTCACAAGTCCAAAATAATTAATTAATAGATATAAACCGGATATATAATATAACAGTAACTTAATTAGTATTACTAAGTATATAAGACATGTGTCGCCGCAAAAAGTCACCGCCGCAAATAGCTTCAATCAACTCGATTCCGGTCTCTCTCTCTCTCTCAAACATATGGCAAGTGCTAGCGGAGAATTGTTCTAGAATATATAAGTAGGGGTGTACGTTCGGATGGATCGGTTTGATCCGATCCGATTAAGTAAATCCAATTGGATTTCGGTTTTGAAAAGTGTGATCCGATCCATCCAGACAATCTTAAGAACCGAACCAAACCATCCAAATTACAATTCGGTTGGATCGGTTTTTACAATTCGGTTTTCATTGTTACATAAATACATGTTATATTTTAAAAACTAGACTCGATACATATACTATTAAGATTATAATATAGTTGTTCAAGTTACAAATACTTGTGGGACTAGTGACTTTATAAATATATAATTAAAAATAATAAGTTGTAAATTAACATAGACATGATACGTATGGAATTACTTTGTTCCACTAGTATTATATAATATATATATATATATATATATATATATATATATATATATATATATATTCTTATTCGGTTTGTTCGGTTTAAATTATAGTAACCAGAACCAAACCAGAATTCATAGTAGTTATTCGGTTTTGATCCAATCCGATCCAAATATCCGAAATATCCGAACCAAATAGTTCGATCCAAAATTTTCGGTTCGGTAATTCGGTTTTATCCGATGAGTGAACACCCCTATATATAAGAGCTTATACTAAGCTTTTATAGTGTTGTCAAATAAATATATCGAACCACGTAAAAACAAAATATGAATAAGTAATAGACAACAAGAACATCAAGATTTAACGTAGAAAAACTCTAACGTGAAAAAATCAGGAACACAACCAATGATGATATCAATAATAATAACCTAATCCTAATATTAACCATAGTCCTGATCCAATTCGTAAAGTAAGTTGGTTAAGGACTCACTTGGTCAAACTGGATCATATCCAACATATAGATCGCTCTTTGGACACATACCTGATGGTTCTCGATTTGGGTTGCCGGCCGACCACCATCCGTATATATATCCACCTACATATATGTGACCATATATCGACCTCGGTTTGATCGGGGAAAAGACCTAATAGAGGTGATCAGCTTTTACCATCCGGCCATCTGTTGAATCATGTGTACGTACATGCACAAGAGCTGAGGCTATAATTATTGAGTCAGTTTCACAGAATTCTAACTGGTTGTTGGGTATA
Source organism: Pulicaria dysenterica (assembly GCA_947179395.2). NCBI lineage: Eukaryota > Viridiplantae > Streptophyta > Magnoliopsida > Asterales > Asteraceae > Pulicaria > Pulicaria dysenterica. Next base: position 74,846,433 of record OX359292.1, on the reverse strand, counting down.
ATATAGATATATAGATATGTATGTGTATAGTTGTTTATATATATTTGAGTACGCTTATTGATAATAAGTCTGATTTATGTTTTGGGTAGCTAGCCATTTTTTCGATCATATCTAGTCTTCACAAAACCATTAAGCGTACGTGCTTTCAAAAATCTTCGATCTACGTACCGCGTATGGCACCTTAAAAAAATTCTGATTTAAGTAAGTAGCTTGTACAAGCTACGTACTAAGTTAAAGTGTGGTATATATTGGTAAATTTTGACCATGCATGCATATATGCTGACATTTTTCTGAAGTCGATCAATCAATGCTTAAAATGCAATTACTCGCTATTTGACAAGGTTGAAGATTCCTTGCATCAAATCTTTTAGGATAAGTGTTGTAGTTTTTGTGTAAATAAAAAAAAAAGGTTGACTAGCTAGCTAGCTAATCCATCTATCGTTGGATTAATGGTTATATTGGTTAATTGGTTATAGGCGGGCAACTAATATATTATGTTAACTTTTATTAAACGAAAGTTTTTTGATATACTAGCTAGATTTAGAGATGCGTACATATACGAGTGTTATGAAAGTAAATGCTAAACAATAATTTTTTAATAAAAAAGAATTTTCAACTACTTAATGAAGATCGATGATTGTACCCATATAACTTATATTTTGAAAATTAAAAAAAAACACACTGAATTGATGAGTATAACTTAACCCTAATAATTAATAATGATATATGAGTTAAACAATGAGTTACATGAAACCTCTTAACTGAGAAATTTTTTTATCTGTATGATTAATTATAAGTCACATACCTGACATGGACCTCCGTGTGATCACTGTTTGCATAGTTCGTTTAATTATGCAAATTCATAAGTTGTAGATGACCTCTCTTCTCTGAAATTATGGAGTGTAGTGCTAAATTTATTGTCAATCATGAACAATACAACAAAATCTTTGAAAAACTCAAAAAGAGGTATCCAAATTGCAGTTTGATAATCAGATATCATAAACAAACACATGATCTATTAACTAGGGGTGGCAATTATCGACACGACACGAACCCGACACGCAAATAAAAGGGTTTGGGTTGAGCATAAACGGGTTCGGGTCATTTTCGGGTTGACCCGCCAACCCGTATAAATTAACGGGTCGTGTTCGGGTTGGCTTGCGGGTTCGCGGGTCGACCCGTCAACCCGTATATATATTTTTGATATTTTTTATTTTCTATTTATCCTTATATATTTCATATTTCCTATTTAGTTTTTGGGCTTTTATCTTACTCCTTAGTCATCCTAAAAATAATAAGAAACAATTCTATTGTCTCCTTTTATTCATTCGCCGTTTTAATTTTATTGTATCCTTTTTTCATTCGCAGTTTTGAAAGTACTAAAAAGTTGACCTCATCACTTGTAGTTTAATTGTTCTTAAAATCATCAAATTTTTGTATTTGGATTAAACTATTTAGGTAGGGTTGAACTTTATTTAATGATTTGCATTCAAATTTTGTATTTTGATAAACAAGAGACAAAATTAGTAAAACTAGACCCACTAACTCGCCACCCAATTAATGACCCGCCAACCCGTTTATGACCCGCCGACCCATGAATGACCCGCGAACCCGTATATTTAAACGGGTTACATGGGTCGTGTCGGGTTTGTACTTATACGGGTCGTCTCACGCATCTTGACACGAATAATTATACGGGTCGTGTTCGGGTCACGACCCACCGACCCGCCAACCCGCGACCCGCCAACCCGAACACGACACAATTGCCACCCCTACTATTAACCAATGAAAGATCAACATGATCTATTAACCAATGAGAGATCAACATTCCTTAAACTAAATTTTAACTATCAATCTCTCCCAATATTATAATGATAAAAATAGATATTTGAATAATATATACAGATTAAAATGACCTAAATTGGCATTAAAATAAATGACATAAACTCATCACATAACAACCACTACAAGAAAAAAAGGGAAAAAACACCAAAAGGCTTTTGCGACGACACGTGTCGTCGCAGAAACCCCACTACACGACAAAAACTGATCACTTTTTTACTATTGCTCAGTGTTGACCAGAATTACACTTTCTGTGACGACTATGTCGTCGCAATAGGTATTTATATTTTTGTTTACATTAATATTTGACACGAAAAGTTGAATTTAGCGGTGAAAAGTGCCGCCATTTTTTTACAAGGTTTCGGCGACGACATATCTAGGATTATGCGACGACATTGTCGTCCCTGAAGGTCCTAGAGAAAAATATTATATTTAAATGATAAACTCAGTACATACAACGACGTCGTTTAGGTATCTGCGACGACATTTCGGGTTTCTGCGACGACATGTGTCGTCGCTGAAGGTTCTGAAACCCTTATCTCTTTGGCAGCCGACCTTTTCTTCACTTTCACCCCCATTTCTTCATTTTGACAGCCCAAAGCTCTCCCTTTCTCACCTTTCTACCGTCGATTTTTTAATTCCCATCGTAGATCTCGTGTCATCTCATCTCCGGTCACTCTAAACTCCGGTCAAACCTTCATTTTTTTCCGGCGAAAAGCTTCATTTTCTCCGGCGAAGTTTAAAATCCGAACAAGGTTAGTTGATTGTGTGTAGTCTTTGTATATTTTGTTTGCTAGATGAGTTATGTGTAATATATTTTGTATTTTTTAGATTTTCTCTTGATTTCGTTTTTCCGGCCAAATTCCGGCGAAGAAGTCCAAAGTTTTCCGGTCATCTTCAAGGTTTGGTGTTTTACTCATTCTTTGTATTTTTTTATTTGTCAAATGATTTATGTATATCACATGGTTATGTTAGATCTTTGTACATTTGAACCTCTAGCGAAACTCCGGCGAAACTCCGGCGAACTTCCGGCAGGTCTCCGGCGGCAGGAGGTTAGTGCACCACATTACATTTGTTGTATATATTTTTTTTTATTTTGAAGTAGTTCATTGTAGTTAATCTATATAATAGGCCTTTTAATTGCATAAATTCTAAATAAATATAGATATAAAAACATAAACTAATCATTATAGAAGTTGTGTTTTATAAAGTTATTGTTGTACCTTTAGACCATTTTTAATAAGTCAAAATTGTCATGGCTATTCTTTTAAATAATGATAAGCTTTAAGTAAATAATAGGCTTAGTGCAATAATGATAGGCTTAAGTAAATGATAGGCTTAATCGTGTGTTTGTTAGATATTGTAGTTTATCCTCCTTTATATTTGTATGGGTTGGTTGACATGATGACATATTTTGTTTAGTTATTTTGTTAGTTGGGAGTTAGATAACTATTAAATATAGATATTATACATAGGTACAAATTTGGATTTCCCATTTTACAATTGTTATGCTGACGAAATTTTTATAAACTACGAAAGTTGAGTAATTATTATATATGAATAACTAGATGTATATACTTGCGGGTGATATATGCAACAAAACATGAGTAGCTATTATTTTTGTATGGGTTGGTTGATATTATATCATATTTTTTTTGTTCATTTTGTTAGTTGAGAAGTAAAATGACCATTAAATATTTTTGTTATTTTATAATTATATAGCAAGAAATAGAGCAACTCATGGAAAGCCAAGCGGAGAGTTCAAACCCACTTACCGATGAACAAATATTACAAGAAGTTTTGGGTGAACGTTGTGGACACAATCGTGGGCGTAGTAGAAATTACCCGCCGTTGCATCATCTTCAAATGAGGACAATGACAAGGGAGAGTATGTGGATGAAGAAGAGGAAGATGATTATCTTGACGATGAGGATAACGATATATAGTATGCCATATTTCTAATTTTATCAAAAACTCTGTGTGAAGTACAAACGAATTAAGTATGTGTGTTATCTTTAATCTCGAGGACATGTACGATGATTTATAAATATATATGTATGCTTCGTCTTCAACTATAATTTGTAGGTTTTTGTTTTATATAGCTGCAGATATAATTGACAATTTTAAATATTATATTGTAAAAAAAAACCTTTTGCGACGACATTGTCGTTGCAAAAACAAAAAACTGCATGTTAGGGTTCCTTTAGCGACGACAATGAAGTCGCAAATCTTTTTAAAAAAATTAAATTTTACCCCTTTAGCGACGACACTGTCGTCGCAAAAACATCAAGAATTTCTTTTTGATTTTTTTTTCTGCAATATTATCTGCGACGACCTTTTGCGACGACAATTCCTGGCACCATCCGTCGTCGCAGTTGACGAAAATTGTCGTCGCAAAAAGGTTTCAGCCACGGTAGTTCGGCGACGACTTATTTGCGACGACATGTCGTCGCAGAATGGTTACATCGACGACATATTGGCTTTTAGCGACGACAATCGTCGTCGCAAAATGTCACTTTTCTTGTAGTGAACGTACAGTATCATCACTCAACGCTGGAAATATCAACGCGAGTTTAACGGCAGAACGTGGTATCATGATACGAAGAGACGCGATTGTATTTCTTATATAAGTCATTAGTCATTATTATTACAATTAAGGGTAATTAAAAGGGAATTTAAAATAATTATAAAATATTTTGGAATGATAAAACTAAGAATTTGGTTAAATATGATAATTTGAAATATTATAAAGGTAAATATGATATTTGTAAATAAAGGTGGTCAAATAAAGGAACGGTGGCCTGCAGAGCCGTCACCAAGCGTATACACTCGGTGCCGTTAATCCCCCAATACCAGACCCTATTGGGCCCCCAGGGACCAGCCTAAGTTGCTGACCTTAACCAATCTCCAGGAGCTGTGGTACAGTCCCCCAATTGTCCGGACATAATATATAAACACATAACCGATCCAATAAGGATCCAATTGCATGCACATACACATTATTACATTAGCTTCTGCTCATACTTGATGAGCAGAAGACAATCTACACATTAAACATAGCACATAGTTGTCACACAAGTCTTAACCCTACTTGGGTCTATCTCGTATCACTCCACTTATCTACCGTCACTACCATAATTACGTTACACATGTTATATCACAACACTTCACTATGACTTATCTATTGTCACTATCATAATCATATTACACGTGTTATATCACAACATGTCACTATCACTATAACACGTTTCAACACACAACAGATAGCCCTACTTATTGAGTCTCATGGAAAAACCGGTACTCACCTGGAGTCTTTGCTAAGCAAATATGCCACTCGTGTCCTCCGGTTCCTCCGGTACACCTAACACATCGTACACACGCTTGGTTATCACTTACACATAGCACATATGGGTTAAAACACAAATTAACAAGCTGTCAGGTTGGATCCCCCGCTTGCGGTCGCAAGTACCCGCCTTGCGGTCGTAAGGGACCCCTACAAAACAGCCATGCGATCACAAGGATACCCCATGCGATCGCAAAGGTTCTTCTTTTCCCAACTCATGCTTCTGATCGCAAGGGACATCCCCTTTTAATCGCAAACATGATTCTAGGGTTGGTTATGATCGTAAGTTACATACTTACGGTCACAAACCTTATTTCCTTCGCTCGTAAGCGGTAAACACCACAAAACAGACCCATACGATCGCATGGACCTACCATGCGATCGCATAGCATACAGATGAGACTTACGGTCAAAAGCCTAACACATGCGATCACATCACAAATTTACGCGACGCGACCTTTAAAACTTACGCGGCGCATAATTAACAAACACCCCTTACGATCGCAAGCACATGCCATGTGACCGTATGGATACCAGAAACCCCATGCGACCGCATGCACATGCCATGCGACCGCATGCACCCCCATGCGACCGCATGCACATGTCATGCGACCGCATGGACCCCAAATACAGTGTTCTTCGACCCTGTTTTCGCACAGGTGCTGTAAATCGCATTTTTGACACATTAATCGGTCAAAACTTAGTTCCAATTGTTTACACACTTTACTTGACATCCATGAATGCTTATAAACACACTTTTGACACAAATTAATACTTATAACTCATTAAACACCATTAAATTGGTGTTTCCCCTTCAACACATAAAACTAGGGTTCTTAACATAAATCACTTACAAAGATAGAGATGGAAGGCTTTAAGAACAACTTTAAACAACTGAGATCCCTTGTATCAATTGGACTCTTGATCCCTTCTTCACAATCACTAAAGCAAGTGTGTGTGTATAGGTGTTTTCCTCAACATACGTATGTGTGTGTTTGTTTGACTCAACAGGGGATAAGGTAGCCAAGGAACTGACCTTGGTTACCTATTTTTAAAACACGGGGTATTTCGTTCCCCTTTTCAACTTACAACTTGTCACCTGCTAACCCGTTTCAACTAACGGGGATATCTACGGAATCATTACGCGAAACCGTTTAATATTTTATCACTTTTAAACACGCTTGTCACTTTTCACACAATCACTTTAATTAACGCATAACACGCGTTATCAACTTAAAACACACTAATTTAAATCACTTAAAGTCACTGTACAACTATTTAAACATAAAGTACAACTAAGTACTTATAGGCCCATTTTCAGGATGTTACAGCTGGGCTACAAGCCCTTTGGTAAATAAAATTTTATATGATTTAATAAAGACATGAAATTATCTCTAATAATTTTGATTCTAAAAATTCAAACTTGATTTTTTAATTTTATATGAATAAATATTTAAATATTTTGAAATGAATAGTTATATCATGTAATAAATTTTATCAAATTAGTCTTTTATTTATATTAGAAACAGTTCATATCGTCTATTAATTTTTATCAAATTAGTCTTTTATCTATATTAGAAGATTGTATGTATTTGAGATAATTTGTGAATAAAGATATAAGATATATATGTAAATGTAAACTTATTAAATTTAATCTTAACTTAGTTATTCTATCATAATATTGAATATATCAAATAACTAATAGGCAGAAGTTAAATTATATTTTTGTTTGCTTAACATAAATTATATACGTTATTGGCCGGATGAATTTCGAAGTTTTATATATGAAACTTATAAACATAATTTATATGTAATTTGTGTTTGAATTTAAATAATAATATTTTATGGATACAAGAAAAATTTAGAGATTTTTTTTTCTTTTTGAAATTTGAAGATGGTCTATTTTACATAGAAAAATCAAAATATAGACTTTGTTGGTAGATTGGTTTCAATTACTACCAAAAATGTAGGATAAAAAACCAAAATCATGATATAAAAATAAGTGGAAGGTTTAAATTAAACATCTCAATAATTATCTACTAACAATATATTGAAACTTTATCTAAAGCTTTTATAGTTTGCTCTTGAATTTAAAAAATAGAAGATAAAAAATGAAAGTGAAGAAAATACTTTACTTCTAAATCCTCTATTTTTTGGAGTATAAGTTTCGAGGCAACTTTTCCTTCTCTTTTATCTGTTAAAAGAAACTCGAGAATATATTTTTTCTGATTTTTCTTCCAATATTTTTCTTTTAATATTTTTCTTTTCTTTTGCTAAAAGAAACTCGAGAATAGTGTGTTAGGATTGTAGTTACCATTCTCCGTATAAATAATATATAAATTAAGAATAGGGTTAAAGCCATAAAATAACGGTATACTTTTCCCATTTTCCCATTGTGGCACGTCATGTTTTTTTTTACACATTTGGCCAGTAAACTTATCAAAACCGGTTGATATGGCCATTTCGTCACCTGCAACCTTTTCAGACCCTTTTTTGCGATTTTTGAGTCGATTTTTGATCGTTTTGTGTATTTTTTTTTTTTTTTGTAGAATCTTATAATTTATCATTATACCTTTCAAATGACACCAAATTTATGAATTTTCGTCAAGTATTAAGGGAGAATTTCGAGCTCAAAGTTTCGTTTTTTTGTGTTAATGGGTTCGAAAACAGGGTAGAAAAAAAGATGTGTTTTTAGCTTGATTCTTGATCATTTTACATAATTCTTTTTATAAATTGTCGTAGATAATCTTTTTACCTTTCAATGGACACTAAATTCATGAAAAACCATCAAGTGTAGGCCAAGTTATTGCTAATTAAAGTCGATAATGACCTTATTCGACACCCTTACGGTATTTCGATAAATTGACACATTTTAAACTCGTTTTTATTCGGTTTTTTTTTGTACTACTTGATAGACAACTCGATTACCTTTCCATAGACTCAAGAATTATTAATTTTCATCAAGTATAAATGAAGAATTTCGGGTTTAAAGTTTCGATTTAAGGTGAAGAAGAAAAGGGGAAAAGGTGACCTGCTATAGCAGGTCAAAATAACCTAAATGGCCATATCAACCGTTTTTAATAAGTTTACTGGCCAAAAATGTAAAAAAAAACATGACTTGCCACAATGGAAAAATGAAAAAAGTAGACCGTTATTTTAGGCTTTAACTCTTAAGAATAATAACCACAACTTTTTATGCTAATAAAAGAGTAAAATAAATGGATTGATTTTTTACCGATAGCAACATACTTTATTTTTAACAAGAAATAAATTCAATCATATTATTATTTTTAAAATAATTATTTAATCACCAATTGTATTTTTAAATATTTAGATTATATAACATTTTACTCTTATATTTGGTTATCATTATATGTAATATATTATGGTTATTTCTTTCTTTTTTTTTCAGTTTAGAAAGAAAAATTAAGTATGAAAAATTATCTTACAATTTGTTGTTTTAACATAAATAAATATAATTTTTCTAAATAAAAATTGTGAACTTATGAAGACTTGATTTTTGAGAAATATTGTAGTTGTTGGGGAAGTCTTGAAAAGTGTTTGCTGGATGTGACGTGGCAACTGCCATATGATCGCACATGGCCTCCATTGACCACTTTTGGATTAAATGGCCGGTAGGACCACCTATTCTCCCATTCATTTTGGTGGCTCTTTCCATCGTCTTCTGGTGGTGCCGTGATGGTGGGCGGTGGAACCGGCCAACTGCCGCCGTACGTCGATCCAGCTGGTAAAAGTTTATTATATTCGATACTATAAGAAATTAAACGGATAGATACTGCTTTAAAATATCCAATTTTAACGACTTGTAACGATATAAAGAAACATACATAGGTTTAACGAGTGTTATTAGACCATGCTTCATTATTGATTTTTCGTTTTTAAAAAATAAGTTTCATATTTGTTACAAACAAGCGGTTATAAGCTCGCGCGTTGCGACGGGTGTTATTTACCTAATTTGATAAGTTATAATAAAAAGAGATGAATTACATGATAGAAAGCACGTTTGTCTTCAGTGACTTTTACCCTATAAAATATGTGTATTTATTAATAATAGTTATTATAATAATAATAATATCAATAATAATAATAATAGAAAATAATACTAATACTAATAATAATAATAGTAATAGTAATAATAATACTAATAATAATAATAACATTAATAATAGTAATAGTAATAATAATACTAATAATAATAATAACATTAATAATAATAATGGTAATAATACTAATACTAATAATAATAATTATTATTATTATAATAATAACAATAATAAAAATTATAGTTATAGTTATACTAATGATATAATTATAATTTTGTGACGGCTGTTATTTATCTAATTTAATAAGTTTTGATAATAAAAGATGTTTTATATATGTCTATTTGCTCCATAATTTTTAAATATTCTTTGATAATAATAATAATAATAATAATCATAATAATAATAATAATTATTATTATTATTATTATTATTATTGTTATTAATAATAGAAATAATAATAAATAATAATAATAATAATTTTTATTATTTTTATTATTATAAACATAATAATAGAAATAATAATAATAATAATAATAATAATAATAATAGTAATAATAATAATAATAATATTAATATTAATAATAATAATAATAACAATAATATTAATAATAATAATAATAATAATAATAATAATAATAATAATAATAATAATAATAATAACTAAAAACTAAAAACCAAAAATTTTGCCAATTTGATAAGTTATAATAATAAGAGATGAAGTACATGATGGAAAACACGTTTGTCTTCAGTGACTTTTACCCTATAAAATATGTGTATTTATTAATAATAGTTATAATAATAATAATAACATCAATAATAATAATAGGACAAATTGCGCGAAAATACAACAAATTATAGCGAAATTACCATTGTATACAACCAACTTTATTTTTTATCAAAAATTACAAACAAATTTCATTTTTACGTCATTGTATACATTTAACCTGTGATACCAGGTCACCCACCGGTTTCTCCCTTATTTTTTTTATTTTTAAATTAATGTAATTAAAAAATACTTATTGTTCTTAAACTTTGACATGTTCTTCATTCAGATTCAATCAAAAGGGGTGTTGATGAAAGATGAAAGGGGTGTTGATGAAAGATGAAAGGGGTGTTGATGATGAAATGAAAAGAAGAACCCTCCCTCCACCATTGTTACATTCCACGATAACTCTTCCCTGTGCCTGCGTAGCCCTAAACAGCGCCGCCTATGTTGCGACCTCATCAACACTGCCGGAGCAGCCGTGGGTGGGTGGGTTAAAGATCGATCGAAGACCCTCTCGATTAAACCCTAGCCGAAGGTATTTCTCTCTCTCTCTCTCTCTCTCTCTCTCTCTCTCTCTCTCTCTCTCTCTTCATTCCAGAACTAAGGGTTTTGTGTTACAGATTAAAATGTTCCCTCTCTCTCAACCGCCTCTTCAGATGCTAACCACCACCACCGTCGCCTCTGCTGCTTCAGACCACCGCCGCGGCGGCACAAACCCTAGCCGCCCAGACTTCTGTTTTTGCTCGATTGCGCGTTAATGAGGGTCGGGGGGATGATCAGAGGCCATATAATTGTAGGGGAGGGGATTTCGACCAACCCCACCAAAAATGACGAAGATCCAACGACCTGTTCACCGGAAATCGGCCGGAGAGTGGCCTGAAAGGATTGAGAGGCGGTGGTGGTGGGTTGAAGGTGAAGAATACCTTGAAGAACACCAAGAACATATGAATATCTTAATTAAAAAATTCAAAAAAAAAAGAAATTACCGGTAACCTGATAATCAGGTTACCAGTTGCATACAATGACTTAAAAATGAAACTTGTTTGTATTTTTTGATATAAAATGAAGTTGGTTGTATACAATGGTAATTTCGCTATAGTTGGTTGTATTTTCGCGCAATTTGCCCATAATAATATTAGAAAATAATACTAATACTAATACTAATAATAATAATAGTAATAGTAATAATAATACTAATAATAATAATAACATTAATAATAATAATGGTAATAATAATACTAATACTAATAATAATTATTATTATTATAAGAGTTAATTGTCCCGATAGTCCTTAAACTTGGCCAAATCTGTCATTTTAGTCCTTTAGCTTTAAAAGTGGTACAAAAGGTCCTTAGTGAATCAATTTGTAGCCAAAAAGGTCCTTTTTAACGATGGCCGTCTATTACATCCGTTAAGTGGCATCACGTGGATCGCACATGAGGGCAAACTTGTCTTTTTAGCCCTCTCCTTTATGTATCCTTCCTTCTCCGTTCTCCCTGTCCAATACTTACAAACGCTCCCACTTTAACCCAGACACCTCCATTACGGTTGCAAGAAACAAAGAATCGAAGCTGTATCAAGAAGAAAATGGCTCGCGTACGAATGCATTACGAAAATGAAGTTGATTTCAACATTGTATACGGTATATGTATCAATTGTTTGATTGATTTTAACCTAATTTTTACTTGCGAAGAACAAATGGTAACTCTGTTTCATACTATGTAGGAGGCAAGCCAAGTTTCTTCTCCATCAAGTTTCATCATGGTGGATACTTCACCAAATTTCCAAAGAGAAGGTATCTGAAAGGTAAAAAAGATTACATTGACAACATGGATATAGATAGGTTTTCCGTGCATAAACTCGATTATGTTTTAGAGGAATTGGGATACGATGGTAATGTGAAAAGGTACTACCATTTTCTAACTCCAGGAAGTGATTTAGACTGGGGTCTGCAAGCACTTGGTAATGACAGTGATGTGTTGAACATGGCACAGTATGTAGGTGATCATAAGTTGATAACAGTTTACACTGAACTTATGAAAACAAATTTGCAAACTTATTTCACTTCTCCCTCAAAGGTAGTTATAAAAGAAATACCATCTGTAGATCAAAATGCACCAGGTAGGAGACTCATGTTGGAATGGGGACATATAGCAGATGCATATGTACAGCAAAATGCACCAGTTGTTGAACCACTTGTTGAGACCCCTATACCAAATGACGCACCAAACCAAGAAACCAACTTCCCTACTCAACAGAGTATCCATTTAGATTATGATGACCTTTACAACTTTAACCCTTTCTTTGATGAAATGGGTGAACAGTTTGCACAAGAAACCAATGTGGAAAATGATGAACCCCTTATTGATGAAATGAGTGATGCAAGTAGTGATGACAAGAGTGAGGACAGTGACTATTTACTAGATACTGATAACATGGATGATGATGTTGAAGTGGATATGTCCAATTTCCACTTACTCACTGAAAATGATATAGAGAATGAATTAGATTTTCTATCTGGACTACCTGAAACAGATGACTTTGATGTAGGCAACAATGATGACTTTGATAGTGGTAGTGGTAGTGGTAGTGGGAGTGAGGAAGAAGAACAAGCAGAGAATAGGAGGAAATTTATAAATGAAATTAGCAAGAAACATAGGAAAGAGGATGCTAAGAAGAGTACTACACATTTCTTCCACATTGGGCAAGTGTTTGCAAATAAGAAAGAAATAAGAGCTTTGGTGAGAGATGTATCTGTTGAGAGTAGAAGAGAGTTGAAAATTATAAAGAATGACAAAACTAGGGTACGGGTGGCATGTGAAGGAAAAATGCAAATCTTAGAAGAGAATCTTTCAACAGACAACACATTGGGTAGTGGTCCAAGTGGTGGGGCTGGTCAAAAAGATAAAGGACCAATTCAGAAGAAAGTTGGGGGTAGGGGTAAAAGGACAAACCCTAATAAATTGAATTGTCCATGGGTGCTTCTCATATCTAAAGATCTAAATTCGGACACATGGATTGTTAAGACTTTAAAAGATCAACATTCATGTCTTCAATCTAGAAATATCAAAGATTGTAGTTCTGGTTACCTTGTGAAACATGTACTTGAGCATATGGAAGGCAACCCTCATATGCCAACCAAGGCACTTCAAAATCAGTTGCAGAGGAAGCTAGAAGTGGGTATTACAAAAGATCAGATTTTTAAAGCCAAGATGAAGGCAAAGGGTCAGTTAAGAGTTGATTACACTCAACAGTATTTGAGATTGAGGGACTACATGCAGGAACTTATAACCACTAATCCGGGTACTACTGTTAGGTTAGAGGTGGAATCCCCTGCAAATCAAGAATTGGAAACCAGAATATTTAAAAGGATATATGTTTGTTTGGGTGAATTAAAGAAGGGATTCAAGAGCATAGGGAGAGACCTGTTGGGATTAGATGGAGCATTTATGAAAGGACCATTTCCAGGGCAAGTTTTGAGTGCTGTGGGGGTTGATTCCAACAATGGGATATACCCTGTTTGTTATGCTATTGTAGAGGATGAAAACAGAAGTTCATGGACATGGTTTTTAGAGTGCCTAGCAGAAGACTTGGATCTTGGAAGAAATAGCAATTTTACATTCATAAGTGACAGACAGAAGGTACACACTGTTTTACTAATTTTACTCACTGTTTGTTATGTTATATAATTTATAAACATGTATTATATTATTGTGTATGGCATACTCCAAGCTGTAGAGGCTGTGTTTCCCTGTGCTGAGCATAGGTACAAACTGTTTTTAATGTAATAACTCTACTGTTAAAATAAATTTACTAACTTTAGTGTAAATTTGCAAGGTTTTGTTTGAGACACATACATGAGAACATGAAGTTGAGATGGAGAGGTCAGGCTTTTAAGGATCACTTGTGGAAGTGTGCTACTGCAACAATTGTGCAACAATTTCAGAAGGCAATGGATGACTTTAAACAATACAATCAAGAGGCACACTTGTGGTTATCCAAAATACCACCAAAACACTGGTCCAGGAGTCACTTTTCAGGTATTAGGGCTTGTGTATTCAATTAATCATAGTTGTTTATTAGGGCTTGTAATGTGGATGTTATCCTAATATTTAAAATTGAACTATCATGTACTAATAGGGAGATCACACTCTGATGTATTACTCAACAACATCTGCAAAGTATTTAATAGACAGTTAGTGGATGGAAAGGACAAGCCTATCTTAACTGCATTGGAGTATATTAGAGAGTATATTATGAAAAGGATTGTGAAGGTTTTAAATACAATTGACAAGACTGAAGATTCATTGACCCCTAATGCAAGAAAGATATTAGAGGCAAACAAGACTGAAGCATCAAAGTACATAGCTCTTTGGAATGGGGGTGACAAATACCAAGTTAGTGGACCATGGAGTGACCAGTGTGTGGTGGATGTGAAAGCATTGGAGTGCACTTGCAGGAGATGGGAACTAAATGGGATACCCTGTAAGCATGCAATAGCAGCCAATTGGAACATGTCCCTGAATGGTATTCAAGTACCAACTCCTGAAGGATGGGTAAATTCAGTTTATTGGGTTGATACATGGAAAAAAATTCAGTTCATTCATCTTAAAAGCATTTACATGGACCCAAAAGACATAACAACCCCATTACAAAGACAACTTACTTAAGCATTACAAAGACAAGTTACTTAGGCATTACAAAGACAGCCATAATAAATACAACTAAACAGCATTCAAAAGACAACTAAACATCCAAAAGACAACCCAAAAGCCAGCATTCAAACTTCACACTTCATCCCCACCTGGTAACTTCAAACACCAAACGATCAGCACGACGAATAATGTGAAACTTCAACCATTTTCTGTATGGAATCTTATGAACATGTTTGAACCACTCAAAGTCACCCCTAATACACGTGTGGTCAGGGAAATGGAGGGGTCTCCTTGAATCATCATATAGACGCATATCCATCACATGTTCAATGCCTTCCATCCTCATAAAACAGCCACGATACCCATGAAGCTCATTTTCCCTTACAAACTGAGAAGGTATGGTCTGTTCAAAACATGAAATAAAACTTTAACTTCCATTCATTTGCTTCCTTTTCCTTAATTTTCAACTCCAAAGCATTCTTTGATCGAAGCAAGCCAGGGATGATAACAGTGGATCTTTCACACATTACAGGGTCAACCCAACCAATAAACCTACAACTTGATGACTGAAAAACAAATAAAAACTTAAACTTTATATTGGTCGCATTAGGGCAAGAAAATAACATAATTTAGCTTCTTTTACCTGTTCTGGACAAGAATAAAACCTCCTACCAGGGTTTTGAGCGGTCCATGAGGTGCGTATGACTGCTATCTTACCACATGAACAGAAAACCATTTTCAATTTCTTGATCAGATCACGTAATCAGAGCTTCGGTTTGAAGTTCTTCGCTTTGGTCCTAGTTAAGAAGATGAGGGGAGGGTGTTTTAACGGAAAAGGAAGGATACATAAAGGAGAGGGCTAAAAAGACAAGTTTGCCCTCATGTGCGATCCACGTGATGCCACTTAACGGAAGTAATAGACGGCCATCGTTAAAAATGACCTTTTTGGCTACAAATTGATTCACTAAAGACCTTTTGTACCACTTTTAAAGCTAAAGGACTAAAATGGCAGATTTGGCCAAGTTTAAGGACCATCGGGACAATTAACTCTTATTATAATAATAATAACAATAATAAAAATTATAGTTATAGTTATACTAATGATATAATTATAATTTTGTGGCGGCTGTTATTTATCTAATTTAATAAGTTTTGATAATAAAAGATGTTTTATATATGTCTATTTGCTCCATAATTTTTAAATATTCTTTAATAATAACAATAATAATAATAATAATAATAATTATTATTATTATTATTATTATTATTATTATTATTGTTGTTGTTGTTGTTGTTGTTGTTAATAATAGAAATAAATAATAATAATAATAATAATTTTTATTATTTTTATTATTATAAACATAATAATAGAAATAATAATAATAATAGTAATAATAATAATAATAATATTAATATTAATAATAATAATAATAACAATAATATTAATATTAATAACAATATTAATAATAATAATAATAATAATAATAGACAAAAAAATTTGCTTACCACTAAAAGACAATATTTTCTCCTTGTAAATGTATGTATTAGTAATGTTTTTATTCTATAAATAAATTTATAAAAGTTCTAAAATGAAAATTCATGTAAAGTAATTCTAAAAATTATTAGAGTTTGTGATAAAACAATTTACGTATATACCTCTTAATAATATAATTTGTTTTTTATTTAAAATTTTATTTTTACACCCTTTTACTTTTTTAAGCTGTAAAGGAAAATAATAGAAGGCCAAAACTAGAAAAAAAATATAATATCAGAGAAAAAAAGAAAGCGAGAATTTTATATATATTTTTTGCGAAGTTTTTAAATCACGTATATATCATTCAAAACTTAAATATTACATATATATCATTCCAAACCATCTAAACTCTCAAATATGTCCTAACACAATTTAATAATATTTAAATCATTTAAAATTAAAAAACATAATTCCTAATCTAATTAAAACTAAAACTTCTTTTCTTTATTTGAACAAGAAGAAATTGAAGAGTTGCTCATGCAAGGTGGCAAATGAACAATTTCCTCTATTTTCTTAATTATTGATTAGATTTTTATTATTAATTATAATTATAAATATATAATAATAAGAATATAGAGAAAGGAAGAATAAATGTTGTAAAGGGACCACAATCAAGTGGATTAAAAAGATTATAGAATCTGTCTTCTCTTGATAAGGTATATAATTAACTCGCAAGTTGATGCGAAATTACTCATTAACCACATATTAAAAAAATCCTTTATCCTACAATTAATTAATATTAATGTTATTATCATTATTTATTTATTTATTTGCATGTGAGTATACATAGATATATATTAAGAGTTTGAAAATAAAAAAAATATCGAAAATTAAGAAAGAGACAGACATGTGTTCTCTTATTAAAGTATTTTGGTAACCATGATTTTTACTTGTTTCATTCCCATATTTTACCATCTGAAATCAACTTCTTCCCCTCAATTTTCCCAGATATATGACCATAGATTGTCTTCTCTTTAACTTTATTCTCCAAATTGAGTCAGAATTTAAAATTTTTAAGAAACTAGATTAGCATTTAATTATAACAACCATATATCCCATTTATCATAATCCACTCATCTAATTTTTGGGTTTTGGGTCGATTTCACAAGAAGAGAAAACCATATGTTGCTTATACGTCATCTACTTGATCGAGATAATTCAAAAGTTGTACATTTTATGCATATAGCTTTATAACTTTCATGTTTTAGGTTTTCTATAAAAACAAAAGGTTAAAGTAGCATAAAAATTAGAAAAACCACAAACCTACTAAAAAATGCCACATAGGATGTAGATATGATTTGCATTAGTGTGTTAAATGTTAAGTATGGTCATCAAAGTTACAAAACATGTGCATTATAGTTTAATCTTTGTGCATCAAATTTATAATTTCATATATACATTAGGCACAACGCTAACTTTAAAAAGTCATATATCATAAATCATATGACATTAGTTTGAGGTGATTCAAGAGGGTGTAGAATGTGTGCATCTAACTCTACATTTTTTATGTTTTATCTTTTTTGACAAACTAAACTCGATCTTGGTCAAAGTTAGGATTAAATGGTGAAATATATAAAAAGCTTAGTAACCCTCAAAAAATTGCAAATCAGGTTGTGTGTCAATCTTTTGATATGATTTGTATCGATGTTTTATATTTTATGCATCATTAAATAATGTGTATCAAAGTTACATATATAATATATACATTACAGTTTGATTTTGTGTCACGGTTAAATATACATTATGCAAAACACTAACTTTAAGATGTCATAACATACACTAGGGGTGAGATCGGTTTAAAAACCGGACCGGACCGAAAAAGACCGGACCGGATCGAAACCCGAAAAGTAGAGAAAACTAGGACCGAAGACCGGACCGATTAGTCCCGGTCTAGGTCTGGTTCGGTTCGGTTCGTCGGTTTTTTCGGTCTTTTAGTTGTTTTATACATTGTATCAAACAAAACCGGCCCGGACCGGACCGGACCGAAACCCGAAATCTATAAAACACAAGGACCGAAGACCGGACCGACCAGGCCCGGTCCTGACCGGTCTCGATCCGGTTCGTTGGTTTTTTCCGGTCTACCAGGTCCCATGCTCACCCCTAACATACACATGTGACAGCCATTTGTGGTGATTTCAAATGATGTAAGAATTTTGCATCTAGCGAACTTTAAAGTTCTAAGTTTTTGACAGATCAAACGCGATCTCAATCAAAGTTAGAGTTAAATTGGTGAAAAATGTATAAAAACCCCAAAACTCACCAAGAAAAATTGCAAAACATATTGTGCATAAGTTACAAATTAAATCTATGCATCATATTTTTATCTTTTATGCATCATTGTTATATACACAATAAAATATTAAGTTAGAATAATCATATCTTATTCATACGACATTTATTTGGGTGATTCAAATTAAAAAATATAGAAAGTGTGCATCTATCTCTACAACTTTCAAGTCAAACTCAACGATGATCACAATTAGGGATCAAATTATAACCCACCAAAAAATTGCAAAACACATTGTGTATCAATTTCTTTTTGTTACTACGTTCTATGTTCTGCATTATTTGTATTAAAATCATGTGTATGAAGGTTTTTGAGTCTGTGTATCATAGATTAATTGCTGTGCGTCACACATATACATATAATAAAACACTAATTTTGAGAGGTCATATCATGTCACTACAAGAAATCTGGACAATAGGGCGACACCAATAGTCGTGAGATTGGGCAATAGGGGCGGCGTTAATCGGGTTTCGGGGTTTAAAAAAAATAAATTTCACATGAAACCTGACCCTATTAAGCTTCGAGTTAATTCTGTTCGGGTTTCAAATATGTACAGTAGAGTTAATCAGGTTACATATAATAATATTTAAAACAATATCTATTTAGTTTATTTCACACACTTTTAAGTTTAATAAATTAAAAGAAGTGTACAAAGCATATATTTTATTCCAAGGCATCAAGACAAAAGTTTCAAGAATAATTTTCTACATTGAACTCACTTTTCATTGCATGCTAACCATTGTTTTTAGTTTAATTATAATTCATGTGTAAGTATTATAAACAGTTTAATTATTAATAATGTAATTTAATTAGTTATAAGATTAATTTAGCAAATAATTTCTCGAATAATCAGAACTTACAAAAAGATAAGTGAAGGGTAATTCAACCTCATTTATCACAAAAACATTTCAAATCCGTGTTTGATTTCACATATGCAAATCCTGACAGATTTTATCAATCAAACACAATATGTGATATAGAATCCTGTATACTACAAATCTTTTAACAGTATGCAATTCTATTAAAAAAATCTTGAAACCAAACGCTCCTAAGTTTTTAACAAATAAAACCGGTTTTCATCATAATTAAGTACAATTAAGATGGTTAAAAAACTAGAAAACCACTCAAAAAATTACAAAACAAGTTTGGCAACAATCTTTAAAATAATTTGCTAAAAAATTATGTGTATCCAAGTTTTTCTGTGCATTGTATAATTATTTTTTTACATGTATACCGTTACATATATATTAGATAAAACGTTAATTTTAAGAAGTTATATATTGCTTAGAGTCTTCGGAGTGGGCCTTTATTTATTGACGTGGTGAGCAAAAGATGGTGTCGATAAGTTCATATCCCACACCACCACCATGTGAAAAATTACAATCCGTGGTGATTGCCGGCTTGCCGCAATGGATGAGCATGCTCTGCTATTAATTTTCGCAACTTTATAAGATTCATGGTTTTAAATTTGCTCCATGACCATTTCAAGCATTTGGTGTTATTAATGTATACCTTAACCATTAACATAATAGCATTAAAATTATAGTTGATTATGAGTTATCCCATAAAGCTTTTACCTTTGGAAATGACACTTCTGTGAGAAAATTAAGAAAATCGTTCAAAACTACTTTATTTTCTGCGTATTTGCATCGATAACAAGCACTTCACCCGTAAGCCATCTTGCTATGATGCTATCCATCCCCGTGATATGAAGGCTTGAAATAGTTATCCTAGTTATGCCGTCGTCGAGAGGTCACCATACTTCTACATAATCCACTCTTAACACATTCACGTGGTCACTCACGTGGAGTTGGAGGGTCCCATCTAGCTCAAGAACCGATCACGAAGTGGCATCAGAAGCATTCATGACCTCGAGCGAGCTATGACGAACCATGGTTGTGTAGTTATAGTTTGAGAGAGTTGTGAGCCTCAAAGGCATGTGTGGTTGAGAGTATTTTGGGTAGGCATCAACTGTGGTCACTTGCATCCCGTCTTCCCTCTTGTTCTCGCATAACATTTTGGGTCAACCCCTAAACTTTGGTTATCGCTCTCGTGATTTTAATGGCTAAATGTCATCCTTTTAAGGTAAACTACAAAAACAACTTAGAAAGTCTCTCTATTTCTCAGGACCACATCATACGTAGTCAATGATGATAACATATCATGCACTACAAATTTCAATATAGCTGAAAATACATGTATTTTAAAACTCTCCCCGTATAAAATTATTATGACGATAATGACAAGGTAATTCTATCACGTGATAAACATAGACAAAATTCAATCTGTCAAAAAAGAAAGTAAAAAAAACACCTTTTTACACACGTATATGTTAGGGGTAATGATTTGTGCACCACAATTTTTTATCATGCACAACAATTAAGACATTTTTACCCCTGCCAACACACTACCTATTAATCTTATCCACAAATTCATGGGTAAAATGATCTATGTGACAACTTTTTGTTGTGTATGGCAAAAAGTTGATGTGTGCAAATCATCACTCATACGTTAGACAAGATTTGCATTACTAACTTGCATGCGGATACCCATCATATGTGACACTGCAACCTTTTGTGCGGTTATTTTAAGGAGTCTGAAATGGTTGAGTGATATATCAATTAGCTACTATATTCTTTTTGTGTCATTATATAAGTTTGTGGGATTCCAACTCAAAACCAATTAATTATAAGTGGAGTAACCCGGAACTCTTATTAACCACTTTACAAAGTCTTGTTTAAACATTCGATAAGTTTCACATCATTCTTCGAGCCAATGTCTAATTGTCTATTGCCAGAAAAGCCCTAAACACCAAATGGAGATACTTATATAAATTCAAAGACTAATTAGATCAAAAGTGTGAAATCGCACAGTTACAGTAAGTTAACGACAATATAATGGACACTCCTATAGATTAAATATATAGAGTATATAAAAAACATAAAAGCAAGCAGTCTATAGAAACACTTTCTAAAAGTCCGAAATATCATCACCAGGAGACTTTGGAATGGCATGATAAAAATATTTAGCATCCAATTTATTTCAGATTATCAAAGACCAAACCTTTAAGATTTTGTAGCATCATTCTCCCCTCCAAAAATAGAGCAACCTATCATTCTGATGATATACTTTATGGGTTAGCCGTGGTGAGCTTTGTGCCCGGTGAAAACCAGTTTCATGTCAGCTGCATGAATACAACAGAGCCCAGTGAGGTGGCAAAATTTTAAGTAACTTTGCCTACAATATGTGTAACATAGAACAACCAAGTCACCTTTAGTGTTTTAGTAGACGATGCACATTTCTGCAGACAAGTTTATTACTTCACAATGAGCAAACCTGTTCTTAGTTTATCACACATTAATAATGTGTATGGAACATGCATATAGAGCATATTTGCCTGCAGCTTAGAATAAGTAGCTTAGAATGCTATTTCTTGAAGTATTTGAAGTGTATTTTGATGAACCTGAACACATCATCAAGTATAAAAGTTAGCAACCTACTGAATACTAATATAGTTCGGGTGGAACTTTCATGTGTATATAAGTATATTGTGTTCATTATGAGTCAAATCTCACAAGATAGAAATAGAAAATATTTTCGGAGCAAATTCGAATATGAAGGGCTCTAATTCCATCCAAGTAAATATTAAAGATGAACCTTCTTACCCATTCAAGATGTTGTGCAGTGATGCCAGAGATATTTCCATCATATATGCCACCTAACACCTGCATGTTCAACAATTTTCATCCCCGATATTTTCACCGTATACTTCCATTCAGATGAATATATATTCAAGAAATTGTCACCATATACTTCCATTCAGATGAATGTATATTCAAGAAAATTTCATCATATACTTCCATTCAGATGAATGCATAATCAAGAAATTTTCGCCCCAGAAACTAGTAAGTGGCAAAATGGGCCAGTTAGGTAACAAGTCAAACCATCAACTTTGATACCGGTTAAAACTGGTTGGGCCGGGTAGGGTAACCCAGAACACTTCCAAAAAAATCTCTGATATACAATTAGTGTGTCAAATAAGATTACAACAATAAAACTACACCACCTATCTAGCTTTTTTGAATAAATTAATTCAGGAGGTTTCGGGCATTAATAATTCTTTTTATTTAACCCGTTAGATATCAAACACAACCCAAAACTACCCACTCACATGTAAATAGATTAAAATTGCCACCTTTACCAGAAAAGAAGGAAACAGTGTGTGCATTGGTAAACTCTTTCATCTTCAAGTTTGTGAAACAATACCTTGGAGACTGTTTCTAAGAACATGCCAGGTCGCACTGGATTTGGTTTTGAACCCTGGAGATCATTAGAAACAATGTGTTCGGAACATGTAGTATGTATAGAACTGAACTATGTTAATTTCTGTATAAGCGTGTTAAAACGCTCACCTTTCCTGCAATCCCACTGGAAATTTTTCCTCCCCTTTTACTACCTTCTTCCTCACTTCTGTCAGCACCTTCATCCTTGCCTAACATTACATTCTTAATCATGTCACGTACCGGTTTCCCAGGTTTCTGAGCAACAAGTTTAGTCAAGAAATTGACCTGCACTGACAAGAAATTTGCAATGTCAATGTCTAGTCCATTAACAGATCGAATGGTCATAGTCACCTGCACCTACAGGTAGCAAAATGGGCGAGTCGGGTAGGTTGGATAATGAGTTAAAAGGGTTCGAATCTAAAAGCTTAAATTGGAACTGATTGAGTTGGGTTTGCCTGAAATGCTTTTTTATAAACCTTTTCTATAAACAAATAATGTGTAAAAAATACACTTTGGACAACTTTCACCCCTTTGAGTGTTTGACTCCTTTCCTTTTTAGTTTTTTTTTAAATAAGTTTCACCATTTGACTGGTTAGGAATTAGCAACCCCAAAACAACTCATTCATTAGCGAATGGGTAGAAATTGCCTCATCTTCTTGGACTATTTAAACCTGGTCCCAATTGTCTATAGTGAATGTGTGATAACTACATAGCATGTTACCGAAGACTTTCCAATAACCATTTATTTTTATTTGAGTATGTTCATGTGCTCAAGGATATTAAACGGACCTCTGATCTAGGTAGTGTATTTAAACCACGGTTATTTCTTTCATCAAGTAATCCACCTCCCATCATACTTCGAGCTTCTTCTCTAATCAAAACAAGCCTTGCCAACAGCTTTCTATCAGGAACAATAGGCCGGCTTTCCATAGTCTGCACTAAGAAAATGCTCATTTAAATATACAGACTTTACTCTTAGGATAGGAAAAGAACCAAAATCTAGGAATATGACATATTGCTCTCAGGAGAAGATAATAACAAACTATTATGGCTTTGAAATTAATGCAACAAACATGTGATGAAGCACAATAAAAAAGGACCTCCAATAAGTCATCAGCCTGATTGGCTATGTCATTTAGATTCGCCCCTGGAAGATGAACTTTTGCACCATTCTCACTTTCAAATGCACCACCACCTGCTGCCACTCGCCTCAGTAATTCATGTCTGCTTTCTTTCTGAGGGGTCCTGCATAGCAGTCCGACAACTTGAACCTATAAATATAAAAACAAAACATATTATAGATAACTGTTAAGAGTAGTAGAAATTGCTG
Organism: Pulicaria dysenterica; assembly: GCA_947179395.2. NCBI lineage: Eukaryota > Viridiplantae > Streptophyta > Magnoliopsida > Asterales > Asteraceae > Pulicaria > Pulicaria dysenterica. Next base: position 74,822,329 of record OX359292.1, on the reverse strand, counting down.
AGAGTAGAACTGGTAGTACTCACATGTGGTGGACATTTTTTAGTAAGGTGGGATAATACTGTCTCCTTGATTACTTCCAGTAAAGACTTTCGCTGAAATTAGTCGACAAGAGGCATGTTATGACCAATACTTTAGCTACAACAAATTCTTTTTAATATAAAAGCATGGCAAAAGAAAAGTAGTAAAAGAAATTTTATATATCTTTCTACTTTATCATCCTACTTCATCCTCCTACCTACACAATTATTGACATGTGTAATGCCGTTCATAAAAATGATTGAAAGATGTAAGGCACTAATTTTCTTTTCTCATCTCAACCCTTGATTTTGACACTTGTTTTGATCAAGTGAATAGAAGGATGGATAGGAATATTTAGTAGGAGGATATAGAACCTCTCATAATAATTTAATTTGAGAGATAACCTTCTCATCATCATCGTTTTCAGCAAGTTGGATCATGTAATCAAGGGCCATCATAAAGCCAGATTCCATCTGATCAACTCGTTTTCCAATCACACCTTGAGCGGCCAACACTACTGCCAACTCCTCCGACTCTTCATCCATTTGGTCATCTTCCAACTGTTGCAATATTAGAAATTAAAGTATAAAGAGAGCATTAGAATAAATATTCAGCAAAATAAGCATATCAACTCGTAGAATCAAAAGTTACCTAACATCAAATCATAGATATACAGCCAGATTAAATAAAAAAAACCAACAAACAAAAGAATTGCAAGCCTAAGAATGATTACAGCTAATGGGTCCTTCCCACATCCTACATGATTGACCCATATCTCAGTTACCTTGTGGCTAGTAGGAATGTAGGATAGGTTGGTCTCATCTTGCATATTAATTTCGATCTTTTATTTTGAAGTTTTTCAACTGTGTGGTTTTATGTTCATCTTGTTCATTCTTAGTTAGGTAACAGTATAAAACTTTAACCATTAATATTTCGAGTGCTTTCCTAGCATAAGTTTATAAAGTTCGCATCTATAAGTAGCATTTTAGTTAGTTGCACAGTTTATCAAGCACTAAGCATTGCATTTCACATCCCTGCAAGCACTGGCATTCTAAAGCATTTTCGGGCCAGCTTTTCTGCCTTGACAACAGCACATCATTTGTCTGTTTATGCTTACCTTGTGCTATTAAAAAATAAAAAGTAGCATCGAAGTCATGAAGTGTCAATTTGTGTTGTTGTTCGGTACATACCATATTAGCTTTGTAGTCTGAAATTTAATTTTTAAGTTCACTTCCGTGTTACATGATAATTACATCATCCAACGTTGATTGTAAGTCCTATCTACCAACTAACTAAGAAAATGTACCACTTACATTAAACATGTAAGTCGGTCATTAAACATTGTCGGGTACAATGAATCATGAACAACCCCTCCATCCAAGAAACAAGAGCTGGCTTTAAACACTTGAAAGACAAACATGCTTCGTTTATAAAAACATTTCGATTAAAACTCACAAATTAGGATTTTTGTTTCTTAAAACTTGCTTAATCACATCAAAGCAATGAGTATGACTTTTTTAATAATTTTTATCATCATTAACAACGTTAACAAGTCCAAAATATAGTAAACGATACATAAGTACACAATCATCCACATTCAAGTTTAGAAGATCTAAATTTATAATAAGCTAAATCAATTAAATCATTACATAAACAGTAAAAACTATATTATCAATCTCCATTAATCTATTGTCACAAGTCACACATTAGTAGTTCCGCAAGTTAAAAACTTTCTAAATGAATGTTCTCCCATTATAAAACAAACAAACAAACAAAATCCGCTATTAAAATTTGATAATTAAAAGATACATATATGACTAATTTGAAAGTTTCTAATGTCATATATAGTTATTTCATTACCAACATTGTACACATAATTAACTTATAATTCTAAACGATATTAGAATAAAACTAATAAATCTTAATATGTGCTATATACAATTAAAATATAAATGGTTCAGGTTCTGGTGAATGGGATCGGGTATGGGATTTGGTAATTGGGCGGGTATTGACTTAAACCATAACCTTCCCAAACCCGCAAATTGTTTTAAAACAAATCACATACCCAGTTCCATAACCATTTATCGCCCCAAAAGTTTCAGGTTCAGGAGTATTTTTGCCACCTCTTAAGAAAGAACAATGCCTAAATTCACCTAACTACAACAATTCTAGAAAAAGCTAAGTTCAAATACAGGTTTAGTTAGATTAAACAACATAGGAAATTCTTCAAGTGCTATAACTATAACAATGAAGGTACTGAATTATAACAAATTTTAATCAATTCTAAATGTGAAATGTTTGACAAATTGCATAATAATCCAAGTATAATCATTTTTTTGTTAATTTAGAGGAGGTGATAATGTGTCCGCCAGATGACTGATGAAATGCCACAAAGAAAAAAGTCCAGCAACAGATAAAACATACGACAATAAGGAATTTAAAGAACAAATTGAAGCGTATCTTACAAGGTTAGCCATTTCTTCAAGAACAGAAGTAACTTGTTCCCCGCCTTTAAGGAGAGCTTCATACTGAGCAGGACTCCATGTAGTTGTTTCATCCCCTGTTTCTTGTGGCCTGCTCCTGCCGTTCTCTCGTGCCTCTAGCTCTTCGCGCGTGTAGCCTCCTCCGACCTCGTAACTGGCGCGTACAACCGGCAAGCTTCTCTTCTTGGGAAGACAGAGGGATGATGCTTTTTGAGTTGTGTTGAAATGAAGAGATGGTGGAGAGAGGAAGATTGAAGAAAGTATAGGTTTAGCCATGGACGCCATTTAAAGAAGCTTAGATTCGTGAGGAAGGATATCTGTTTGACTTGAACTTTAAGCTTGGTGGGATTTTTCCAATGAGTATGCCACTCCAATGGCGGAGCGAAGGATATCTGTTCGACTCCGGGCTTTGGACTGCTCGAGTTTCACTCTCTTTCGGTCTTTGAAGGATTAACATCTCCAACCCACACTCTATCCCTTTAAAATAGAGTTTTTGGTCATTCCAACCATACTCTATCTATCCCTATATTTGAAGTGTTAAAAAAAAAACTCTATATTTGAAGTGTCAAAACCAACACTCTATTCATGAGACCCACTAAATTTAATTACTTTCTATTTAATTCCTTTTCTCCTATGTATTAATCTATTAATGTATTTATTTTTAACAATTGTATTTAATTTTTTTCTTGTATATATTTGATATAAAAATGCATATATTAAAATTAACAATAGGTCGATAAAATATATATTTATAAAATAAGCGTACATAAACTTAAAAATACATAAACTTATAATTACATAACCTATAAAATGCATTAGACATAAAATATAACAAACATAATTTCCTAAACGGTAAACTTATATATTAGACATTAACGATCAAAAGAACGAGTTCCCACTATCCATATATTGGCTAAAGCTTGTCGGTGCGTTTTGGAAAATTAGTGTATTTTAATTATTATGTTTTTTAATTTATGTCTTTTAAATTAATGTATTTTTTTTTCTAATGTAAAATATTTAAATTGAAATGTAAAATAAATTAAATAAAATGTTATCTTTAATTTTAGTAAGTATTTAATAAAATATGACAATTAAATACATGGGACCCACTTTTGAAGTGTTGAATAGAGTGTTGGGTTGGAGTTGAAAGATTATTTAGAATGAATGGGCCCACAAAATTTAGAGATAGAGTGTCAAATATAGAGTGTTGGGTTAGAGATGCTCTTACGCCGTCAAGTGTATCTTACATAGGTGTATGTCACTTGGCCAAAGTGTGTTTTAATCATCTAAGTGTTTATTTATATCAATTTTTAATTTTTTACCATGGTTTTTGCTAAATTAGGGATTTGAATTATGTGGATAATTTTATGATTCAATCGTTTATACAACTATCATATTATAAATATAAAAAGTAGCAAAATGCTACATGATTACAAAACAAAAAAAATGAGAAATAAGAACAAAAGAAATCTAAACCAAGTCTACTAAGATCATAAGCGTTTATTCCCCTATTTTCTCTTGTCATATTAGCGTCACATCATTTTTATTTTAATCTCCATCTATTCTGCTAACTCTCACATTCATCCCCCTCAAGTATTCTCTATTTAAAAAAAAGAATTAAATGTAGAGAGATGGGGGAGAGAGAAGAAGGTAGAGGAAGAGGGGGAGAGAACCTGGATAAAGACCAGCCCTAATGGACCAACTGAGTGAAGGAGAGGGGAGCGATGATGTTTCTGTCGACGAGCTCCAACCAACACACTATCCAGCTGGTTGGATGCTCATGATTAGACAAAGGATCTAAGCACCCATTTGTCCAAGTTAACCCAACGTTCTTTCCCCACCTATGTCTAATCAATAGAACGAATAAGGTTGGAATAACCGGACAAAAGGAATAAAGGGCAGCCAAGATCCTTTCCTCTTTGGAACCTCTCAATTGCAACCTTCAATAAATAAAATGTCATGTCTGTCACCTCCTCGTGTTTACATTTTCACCGGGAACATATTTCCAAAAGCACAAGTTTGATTGGCAAACATATCATGAAGAGTTGCTCTTTTGATTACAAGTCATTAACACATAATAAACCTGGCAACAAAGGAAATATAACTCCTCTTTTAGCTAAATTTACTTTCGATAAACATAAACCTTCCAAGTAAAAACATTCACCTTTCGAGAGCTTACACTGCTTAAAGGTTGATTTTTACTGCTAAAAAGTAGAGAATGATCCAAACCTTTCCTGGTTGAAGAAACAAAAAACAAACCGGAGCTTTTCAAAAACCACAACCAAGAATCATGATAAGGTTTCGTTTGAAACAGCCTCACTAATGACAATTAAGAAGATCAAAATAATCACGTTCCTCTAGAGAAGCTCACTTTTCGTAAGAAGACGTCACCACCATTTACATAGTTGTGCCAAATTAAGAGTCTTTAAACTCATTAAATTTAGTCCACCATATTATTCATTGGCCAATAAAGTTTTTCAAGCAACTCACGTTAATTTTCGTCTGTCTGATGACATCGTCAAAAAAAATTACATCTTGGCTTTTAATGAATTCATTAACTTATTAGGTGTTTTGAACAAGGAGAAAAAGTACACTCCGAGACTCACTAATGCTGAATTACACAAAGTTAAGTGCCGTCTAGCAAAAAGAGAATTTGTTTTTTATTTGTTCAATTAAAGATGAGACTATTTACAAAATAGGAGCCCAATAACGTAACTTTTTCATAGACAACCCTATACTCCTATAGAAAGGCCAAGATAAGTAAATATGAAAGAAGTCACATTACAATATTCATTAACAAGACCATATGATTAGTTCCTTGAAAGGAAATACCAACACCCGATATACTACTTTTATTTAAATTGACTTTTAACCCTGAACTTTGTCGGAAACAATGAAGAATTATGAGCAAAATTTATGAATTAAAGTTGGACCATTCACCTACAAATATCACATTGCAAATTATATGTGCGATATAGTAGGCCCATTAATAGGAATAGAGACACCATAAAACACACCCTTGAAAATAACCTCTTTCATAACAATATTGAGGCATTCAATTGCCCAAATAAACATAAATGGTTTTAGAGGATCACCTTGTCTCACTTCTTTTTCAATTTTAAGCTCTGAGGTACGAAACCCATTTAAGAGAATGGAAGTCTTTGCCAAACAAAGACTGCTCCTAATCCATGATCTTTGCTTTGTGTCAAAAGCGGTTCGTTCAAAAAATTGAACTTTAGCATTAATAAGCTAAGGATCAGAAACCCAAATATCGTTTAATGACACACCATGAATGGAATTCTTCCTCCTATTGACGTTAACAAACCCGTTAAAAAACTTTGAATTTTCATCACCATCCATCGTCCATTCTAATCTAGTTCTCTGTTAAAGATCGATGATGACAACCTTCTCAATCTGTAATATTTTACAATCAATCTCAGCTCGGTCTTGTAAGTCAACAACCAAGTGAGACCCTTCTTCAACATTCAAATCCCGAGCCTTGGCTTTAAATCTAAGAGATCTCAACAAAAACGGGTTAGTTGGCATAAATGTCCACCTAAACTTTTTTGTGTGTGTATTGGTAAACTATTGTTGTGTATAAATCAAATCCCTTCTAAGAAAACACTTCACTTTAATTTTTTTGTTATCCTACTCTATTAATTTGACCAACCAATCATTATCCAAAGTTATTTTGACATAATTATATAACATATATGAGATTATTCGCAACAGTCGATTTCAACCCTCTTTATCTTTTTTTTTTGGTCATACCAACGTCACATGATCTGGCTTCCATATTTCTAAATTCATTACCATACTTTTCCATGCTCCATATTAAAAAAAAAACTTAAAAATAGGAGTAGAAAGAGGATAACGATTGAGAGAAAGAGGAGAGACGGAATCATCAAGTCGAGTAAGCCGGATTGAGCTCTCACCGACAGGTTGGGGAGGCGTTGTGACAATGTTCTTGTCAAACTTGAGAAGACCCATGCTCTCCCTTAAGTCGGCCAATGACGGAGTTATGTGTATGTAGGGGGTAAGGTGGGCCATAGCCTACCCAAGAAATTCAAGTAATAACATTATGTTAACATTACTTTTTAACTATAACCATTTGGTCCACTTGTACATTATTTCACCAGTTGATTATAATATTTTAAGATGTTATCTGTAACCTAAAATTTTTCATTAATGAATTAATGCATATGAACAAAATAGTAATTGATCATAAATTATTTTTTAAATACTCATATCCACCTAAATAACAACACATATATGCTGTGCCAATTCGTTTTAATCAATATTTTTAATCGTGATATCAATTAGTTTTAATTATTGTAACGAACAAACTAGGTTAACTCTTTACTATTGTAAGTATCAGATTTAATTTTTGTTTAAACAAACTTTAAAACTCAATTTTCGTATATAAATAACTTTTTTATTAATATATATTTGTACACAACTTACTTTTCTTATTGTATATAACCAAATTAATCAAAAAGTAACTTATGAAAGTTAAGCACAAAGGAATGTTTTCAAAATACGACATATACAATATAGAAATTGTATAGTTATATAATTGTTAATGTGGTTTTTCTTACTCTAATATGAAATAAATTGTTGATGTAAGAGAGCGCCGATTACAACTAAAGATATCTAGAGGAACGAATTTATTTTAACTTACATTGTGCTTAGCCTATCCTAACGCAAAATTCTGGCTACGCCATTGAAGTTGGCTGCACATGACATGAGAACAATCACAACTAATTTTGTGATTTTTTTCAATGACGATGCTCATGTTCCATTACTTTCGAAATTGAGATAAATAATTGTGTGTGAACCTGTGAAACCACTTATTGGTGTTATTACTACGACTGTTTAGTTGTAGGTTAGTTAACCTGACGTGATGGCTATAACAGTTATTTGTGTTCACCACTGCTGACGTTATGAATGTTGAAACATATAGAATTGAATGTCAAAAATATCTTATTGAAAAGCTTGAGAACATATGTATCTCGTGCTAATAGAGGGAAATTTCACGGAAGAGTGAAAAAAAAAATTGAAAACTGTTTCAACAAATTCACCTTTAGAAAAATTTATAATTTGAAATAAAGGTAAGTCTAAAATATTTTCAAAATTTGATTCCTATTATATATGATTTTTCTCCTGAACGTTCACATCGGTAACACGCAGTGGTGGCGTAGTGAAAAGCACAAACGGTTCGCTTCTATAATATGGATTTACACAAAACAATCGGAGCAACTACTTTCTCTCTCTGAGGTTATTATTTCTTTCTCACCTTCTGTGTGCGTTTTCGAGCTCTTGTTATCAACAATGGCAACTGACGCAGCAAACAGATCAGCTGAGTCGGTGCAGTCGGTGACGTTTACGGGGCTCAAGCCGCAGGTATTCGTGGAGGATTTAAAGGCGAACGAAGCTGTTGCATTCTACAAGGCGGCGTTCGGCGCTGAGGAGGTAAACCGCTTAAGTCATCCGAAGAGGAAAGCTGACCATGAGCTCCCCCTGGTTCTCTCTGCCGAGATCAAGCTCGGTTCCTCGACGATGATCGTTTCTGATATCGCTGACGACTCCACAGCTCCGTAAGCATTATTTACCGTTTTTACGACGATTTACCACTGAGATTAGTTTGTTGTTCCATTCGTTTGCTAAGATCTGCGTAAAATACACGATCTTCGTATTTTTTGCTAGCGGTTTTCTTCCGATTTTGTTGCTTCACTGATCATTTACTGGTGCTATTTGCTTAGCAGCATATAATATGCATCTTCTTCTGTTCTTCATTATCACGTTATTATCTAGCACTAAATTGTTAAAAGGAAAGGATTGACGGGATCAGCAAGGTTTAAAGGAAATTGCATCATATCCCATATAATCAGGCAGCCATATATTCTTCCCACAATTAACAGCAACAAATAAGGTTTTACCATGTTTAGCTCATTGTAAATTTTGTATAAATAGTGGTAGCCTTTTCTCTGTAAATCAATTCAACAGATAATACAAAACAAGTTTCAACCTTTTATCGTTTATGTTTTTTATCATGGTATCAGAGCAGGTTTGCTCATCATTTACCCAATAAATCTGCTCAAAACTCGATCTCAGACCAGTCACCATGTCCGAAGACAGCAACCCAGAAACCAGTTTATCATTACAGATTGCCAATCTATTAAAGAAAGGCATCAACCCTCAAACTCAGAATCCGAAATTATCCGACAATCTCCAGATAAATCTCAAACTCAATAGCCAAAACTATGCCCTATGGACTCGAATGATTCGAGTTGCTATAGGCGGAAGATCCAAGGCCCTGTTAACCCACTTGACCTTTGATCCTCCAAGCCAAAATAGTGAATCATATGAGCAATGGGAACAAGAAGATCTGATTGTGTTTTCATGGCTCATCCAGAATATTGAACCTACCATTGCAGGCAACCTAACCGAATACCCCACTGCTAAGATGCTATGGGATGCTTTGGTGGTCACGTACAGCAGTGGTAGAGACAAACTTCAGACATTTAACCTCCATGTCAAGGCTAATGATATCAAACAAAATGAAAGCCCGCTTGAAGAGTTTTGGATTACACTCCAAGGTGTGTGGGGAGAGATCGACAGGATCGACCCCAACCCCATGAAGTGCTCAGAAGATATCAAGACATATGCAAGAATCAGATCAGAGCAGAAACTGTTTCAGTTCTTAAATGCCCTAGATCAAAAATACGAACCAGTCAAAAGAGAGATTCTCCGATTAGAACCCTTACCGTCGGCGGAGGCAGCCTACGCTACTGTGCGTAAAGAGGCCGCTCACCAAAACATCTTGGGAGCAACCAATCACAGTTCAAAAGGTATAGCATCAGGTCTTTCTGCCATGGAAACCGATGGGATGGGGCTGGCTGCAAAGGGTCACCGCCGACCGGAGGGGAAGAAGATAGCAAAGGAAGACAAGACTAACCTGAGATGTGACCACTGTGGAATGTCGAAACACACCAAAGATCAGTGTTTTCGACTTGTTGGCTACCCGGAGTGGTGGGCCGACGGCCACAAAAAGGGCATCAAGGGTTCCGAACCAGAGAAACGAAGAACCACACCGACCAGCGCTAACAACGCCGATCGGAAAAATGTCACCGGTTTTGGGGGTGTCGCTGCGGCGGCGCTTGATGAGAGAGATGAAGTGTTCACGGTGGAAACAGGTACAGGGGGAGAGAGAGAGGGTTTCTCGATCTAGATTCCCCCACCGAAACCCACTTCCGTATTTGATACTTCTGATCTCTTTTCCTTTTTAATTGAACAAAGTTTTAAAAATTGCAATAAGGACCCTGATGTTTATGGTTATGTTAATATGGCTCAAAGAAACAAGTTAAAGCATGAGCCGGCATGGATTTTTGATTGCGGAGCCACCGATACTATGACATGATATTTCTGATTTTTCTATGTCAACTACACCAACGAAATCCTACATCCAAACCGCGAATGGAGGAAGAATGAACGTAGAGAATGGCGGAACTATTGAAATTTCACCGACACTTAAGCTTTCTAATTGTCTTTATGTTCCGACATTATCTCACAAACTCTTGTCGATAAGTCATGTAACAAAGGAGTTGAATTGTTCGGTCCTTATGCAACCTACTTTTTGTATTTTGCAGGATATCAGGACGGGAGCGATAATTGGGCGTGGCACTGAAAGACAAGGGTTGTATTATGTGGATGAGGTGGCTCAAAATGGAACTGTACTATTGTCTCATGGAACAAAGGAACGGGAGGCGTGGTTATGGCATAGGAGATTGGGACACCCATCCGCTGGTTATTTACATATGTTATTTCCAAAGTTTTTTCCTTTTGATTGTAAGCCACTCTGTGACACTTGTGTGTTAGCCAAGAGTCACCGAAAAACGTTTAAACCAAATAATACTAGAGTTGATCTACCCTTTTCCTTGGTTCATTCGGATGTGTGGGGCCCGGCTCCAGTCATAGGAGGACAAAACTTCCGTTTTTTTGTCGTATTCATCGATGATTGCACACGTATGACTTGGATATATTTATTGAAAAATAAATCCGAAGTTCGTGATAAATTTAGTGTTTTTTACAACATGGTTCAAACTCAGTTTCAGAAAAATATTCAGATTTTTAGATCGGACAATGGAGGAGAATTTGTCAATTCCGAAATGAAATCCTTCTTTGAAACCAAGGGTATAATCCATCAAACCACCTGCCCTCACACTCCAGAACAAAATGGTGTCGCGGAACGCAAAAACCGTATCTTGTTAGAAATAACTCGAGCGCTCCTCATAGAATCGCAAGCTCCCAAGTTTTTCTGGCCAGAAGCTCTTGTTACCGCGGCATACCTTATCAACCGTCTTCCCACCCGAATCCTAAAAACCAAAACCCCATTACAAACCCTCACCGAATACACTAAAATTCCCCCAGTGCTTACTATTGAACCACGAATATTTGGTTGCACCGTCTTTGTCCATATACCTAAAGCCAATAGATCTAAGCTTGACCCTTGTGCTGAAAGATGTGTATTTGTTGGGTACGGAGTAACACAAAAAGGCTATCGGTGTTATAATCCAAAAACCAAGCACATGTTCACTACAATGAATTGTGATTTTCTTGAGACTGAGTATTACTATGCCTCCCAACACAGTGGTCAGGGGGAGCCGGAGTATATTAATAGCCAGGACACACTGAGTTGGCTAAGTTATACTACACCAGGGGAAGAAACTATACCAGGGAAAGAAAGAAACCATGGTCCACAAAATGGGACACCTCTTCCCACACAACCTGAAAATGTCAGTGCCACCGTCCCAGAAACTGCTCCTGAACCGATACCCGAGGTAAGTAATTCTAACACTGCTGATTATTCTCCATCTGTTGAGACTCCTGACCATACAGGACAAAGTGAGAATACACAGGAACAAATGGAGGCGGTTGAGACAGTATCGGAGGGATACGTACTCCCACCAAGATCAAACCGGGGGGTCCCTCCAAAGAGGTATTCACCAGAGAAGGAGTCTAGAAAGTGTAAATATCCGGTGGCAAACATGGCAAAAGGAAATCTGTCCGAAGGAGCCAAGGCCTTTGTATCATCACTATATTCCAGTGAAGTCCCAACCTCAACAGAACAAGCATTAAAGTCAAGACAATGGAGAGAGGCAATGGAAGAGGAAATGAGAGCTCTCGAGAAAAATAAGACATGGGAAAACTGTCTTACCGCCAGGAAAGAAAACTGTCGGGTGCCGATGGGTGTTCACAATTAAATACAAACCCGATGGTACGATTGAAAGATACAAGGCGAGATTGGTGGCTAAAGGCTATACACAAACTTACGATATTGACTACTCTGAAACCTTCTCTCCGGTTGCTAAGATCAATACAATCAGGGTCCTATTTTCTGTAGCAGCAAATAAAGAGTGGCCATTATACCAGTTTGATGTGAAGAATGCCTTCTTACACGGAGAACTTAAAGAGGAAGTTTATATGGAAGCTCCACAAGGATTTACAGACAGATTTGCAAAAAGTGAGGTGTGTCTTCTAAAAAAATCTCTGTATGGACTGAAACAATCTCCGAGAGCTTGGTTCGGGAAGTTCACCTTGGCCATGAACAAATATGGTTTCAAGCAAAGTAACTCAGATCATACATTGTTCCTAAAGCGGAGGGGTAATCTCATAACCTGTTTAATAATCTATGTTGATGATATGATTATTACAGGAGATGATAAAGAAGAGATAGCTAAACTCAAGAAAAGCTTGTTCACAGAATTCGAAATGAAAGATCTAGGGAAGCTTAAATACTTCCTTGGAATTGAAGTCCTAAGATCTAAACGAGGGATTTTCATGTGTCAAAAGAAGTATATTCTAGATTTACTTGCGGAAACGGGTATGGTTGATTGTAAACCAGCTGATACTCCAATGATTATGAACCAGAAACTGTATATGGAAGAGAAAGCAGAGCCGGCAGAAAAAGAAAGGTACCAACGAATGGTAGGAAAACTGATATACCTCTCACACACTTGACCCGACATAGCGTATGCTGTGGGAGTGGTAAGTCAGTTTATGCATCAGCCTCAAATGACACACATGGAGGCAGTCCTAAGGATTATACGATATCTCAAGGGAACCACTGGACACGGAGTCTTGTTTCAACCAAACGGGCATCTTGAAACACAATTGTATACCGATGCAGATTGGGCCGGAGATAAAAGTAACAGAAGGTCAACCTCAGGCTACTTTACATTGGTTGGAGGAAATCTTGTTACATGGAGAAGCAAGAAACAAAAGGTGGTAGCTCTTTCAAGTGCTGAAGCAGAGTTCCGAGGAATCGCAAGAGGAATAACCGAAGTTCTATGGATACGAAGGCTTCTAACTGAAATAGGATATCCGCCACAAGATTCCAGTAAAATCTTTAGTGACAACAAGGCGGCCATTCAAATTTCAGAAAACCCAGTCCAGCATGACCGAACAAAGCACATAGAAGTGGATCGTCACTTTATTAAAGAAAAGTTGGAAGCAAAGATTATCACTCTCCCATTTGTACGATCAGAAGACCAGCTCGCAGATATCTTGACAAAAGCTGTTAATGAGAGAAATCTGAATGAATGTCTACGCAAGTTGAATTTTGGGAACCCCATTATTCAACTTGAGGGGGAGTGTTAAAAGGAAAGGATTGACGGGATTAGCAAGGTTTAAAGGAAATTGCATCATATCCCATATAATCAGGCAGCCATATATTCTTCCCACAATTGACAGCAACAAATACGGTTTTACCATGTTTAGCTCATTGTAAATTTTGTATAAATAGTGGTAGCCTTTTCTCTGTAAATCAATTCAACAGATAATACAAAACAAGTTTCAACCTTTTATCGTTTATGTTTTTTATCATAAATGATGTTTCAAATTCTATTTTCAGTCCTTTTCTTCCTGTTTAATATGCTGATATTACATTCTCTCACTGTTAAACCACACCATCTCCATGTTATGTTTGTTAGTTCGGTTGTATAACCACAGATTTCGTTGCTATTTGTTGTTATCGTAAGCTGATAACAAAGCTACAGATCGGTGCTCGATAAATACATAATCTACATCGTTGATTTCAACACTTTTTTGCTCCAATTGCTCGTAAATATCGATTATAGTAATGCATTGTAACATTTGTCTATTGTTAAATCTGTTAAAATTTTGCTTTATTAATGATGTTTCCATGATGCTTTTTAGACATTAATCTTCGAAGAATTCAATTTCTTTTATTTTAATCAATAAATTTATTAATTGTAAATTTGAACCTCTTTTTTTCTGCAATTTATTACACACAGTAAGAGTATCGGTACGGGCCTGGTGTTCTGCTTGGAGACAGAGGACATTGAAGCTGCCGTAGAAAAAGCTGTGAAGGCTGGTGCGACGACTGAGGGTGAGGTGACCAAGAGTGAAGGCGGGTGTCATGGTCGGCGCGTGGGCAAGGTGAAGGACCCCTACGGTATACTCTGGCTCATCTGCAACCCTGCAGGTGACGTGGAAGCTTAGGAACCGTTGGATCAAAATCATTTGTTTTGTTTTGTCTGTCTAACCAATGGAGGAATGAATGGCTTTTGGTAGAAAAGTCTCTTGCTTATTTTAGGTACTAACTATTATTAGTAGGAAATGGATATGGATTATGTGGTGCTAATCACTGCTTACTGCTATTTTGAAAGCTAATTGGCCACTTAACTAATTTGTCATTGCATTTTCTGTGGTTTAGTAACTAGCGTTAAAAAACTACATACGCTCTCTTTGTGGTTTTTTAGTTAGGACAAGGCGAATTTCTGCATTTTCACATAGATTTGTATTTCCATAGACAAATACATATACCCATATAGCCATATAGGTTGTCAACGAACCAAATGAATATGAATATGGGATAGTTTGTGTTCGTTCGTTTAATTTTAGCCGAACATAAACGAATACAAACGAACGAACACATATACAAATATATTACAAACCCAATATTTATTAGATATGAAAAAACACTAACTACGTGTGTGTGTGTGTCTATATATGTTTGTGTGTGTGTGTCTATATATGTTTGTGTGTGAGAGAGAGTGTGTGTGTATGTATATGTATATCTATGTATACACACACATATAGATATACATTCATATAAACGAACGTTGAAAACATAAATAAACAAACCAGCCCATCGTTCATTTAACTAAAAGAACAAAGATTTTTATTCGTGTTTATTTGTTTATTAAATAAACGAACGTAAACGATATTCCAATGAAACCGGTCACGAATGATTCGTCAAACGTTCGATTCGTTTACAATCATATATACATACATTATTCAAAGCAAATTAGAAAGAACAAGTAAATATTCTCCCGCGCTTCGTAGCGGAGTAAAAATAGTATCTCGTCTACTGTAAAATTATACTGTTACTTTAATTTTTAATAAAATGCGTCAAAACGACTTTATAAAAAATAATTTAAAAAGCTTTGAAATTTTAGCTGACTTCAGTCGCTAATATTAATATAAATAATTATTAAATTAAACTAAATTGTTTTTAATATTAATAATAATAATAATAATAATAATAATAATAATAATAATAATAATAATAATAGGTTTTGATAATAAGAGATGAAATATAAAATATGTGTCCATTTATTAATAATAATAATAATATTAAACTACTAGTTACAATTGACCCAAAGTTGTAAAAATAGGTATATGTGGGTTTTAGCAATAAAATTTTGGCTTAAATTGGGCTCTATGAAAAAAAATTCGAGTCATAAGATCGATAGAAACACTAAAAATCATATGAACAGGTCATACAGGTTTACCTTTCAGTTCACAGATTTCTCCCGCGTCCTCTCAATTCTCAGATCTCTTTCGTGTCCTCTCAGTTCTCACTTCTCGCAAACGGCAAATGAGGAGTCGACAACGATTGACCCAGATCATTAATTTCATGTGGGTTTGTTTGCAAATTGAACTAACCTAGGTCATTAATTTCATGTGGGTTAGATCACGTACTGTCTACTAGAAAAATAAACCACACCCTTCAAATAGGCACATGTTTATTTGCTAGATTATTAATTTGACAAGAAGAGTATAGAGTAGAAGTTTAAACAGAATTATATCTAACTAAGTTAATGTTTCATTGAATTAGAAGTCTTCATGATGGTGTTTGACAGAATTGAGTAATATAGTCTTTATGATGGTTTTTGAGAAACGAGCGAGAAACATTGATATATCTAACTGTGTTAAATTATGTGTATGTTAGGTAAGAAACAAAACAACCCATTTTGACCCGAACCCGTTCTAACTCATTACCCAATCTGATCCGTCCCGTCCGTTTTGTCACCACTATATTAAACTAATAAATAAATTTCGTACATAAATTTAGCATATTTATGTAGAAATCACGCTTTCAAGGAATTGAACTTTTTTTTGGTAGGGAAATATTCAAGTTGAGAGTCGATTCCATTTCTTGATGACTAGAATATAGTAGAGCCAAATGGTGTGACAGAAAATATGAAATATTTGTATTTGAATGTTATTTTTTATATAATTTCTTCTTATTTTTTGTTTTTCAGTATAACATCGGCACAAAAACGTCTTTATTTATTGATGTATATATATTGCAAGGGTTATTTGGTTTCAAGATACACTAATTGGTATTCTATTCTAGTAGATGGGTTCTATAATATGTGATCTAATGACATTTTAAGATGTATTAGTCAAACTCCAACCTTTTCTTTTTAAACTGAAAAATGTTACACATTTAATACAATGAAAGTTTGTGTTTATTAAAACTTCTGTTATTTTAAAAGATTTGAATTTAAATAGTATACTAAAACATATGTTATCATGACACATGCTAAAACAAATCCTTACAAAACATACTTGTTAAAATTATAAAAAAAGAGTATTTCACGGTTCTGGGCATCAAAAAACACAGGACCCGTTATTGATCATTTACAGCTCCATTTTCAACTTTTAAGTAATAAAAGAGTATAAACAAGCCCTAAAATGAAAGTAGAGACATATAAATTTTATTTTTATAGTCTTCATGTTATTTTTACCACTTCTTTTTTACTACTTCCTTTTAAAATTAATTCATTTCTTAAGAGTAAATTTATGCAATCGTTTTATTTCGTGAAAAATCCTACTTTATAAGCCCGAGAAGTTAATCTTGGGAGGGTTAATTACCACGATAAGATTAATAAAACTTAAATTGATTCATATACTTATACTTACACCCAAGTCGAAATCACACTAAATTCAATACTTACAACACAATACTATTAATATTTAATTAATTATACCACCAACAACCCAAATAATGGATGGATAAATTAAAACCAGCCACCGTAACCACCCATCAGCAAGGCGGAGCAGGGAGGCTGCACTTGGCAGGTAAACCCACCGCCAGTACAGGGTCAATTCCGAAAGAAGGCAGCATTGTCGAGTCCCTATACGAACACAAACACTTCATATCTGCTCCCGCAACCGCTTTACAACACTCCGGGGTGGGCGCCGCCGGGTCCGGCGCCGTCACTGATGGCTTGCACGCCATCAAACCATCCTCCGTCATATCACATATTTCCAGCGCCTGTAAGCCGCCGGTCACAACCACCAGTAGTACCAGAATGGCCACCAGCGGAGCTCTTGTCGCCACCACGGACACCATTTTAGTAAGTTTTGAGATGAGTAAGCTTTATGTTATGTTGTGTGGTCACGAGCTCCAAATGGGCTGTATTTAAGGGGCCACCAAGGCAGTTTAAGAAAACCCGTGAAGGAAAGTGACAAAGGTAACTGTTGAAGTCACGGGTTGGGCGTGGGCCCGTAGTTTGGGCCGGCCTCTTAAACCATGTGTTCTTGCGTGTTATCAGGTAGACGGGTAATACACTAAAAATCAGAAATGGGCCCACGAAGATTGTGATAGATTAACAGCTTCGGAACTTTATTATTCCGGTGATCGGGACGCTGGGTATGTTTGACATAACTAGTTAGAAGTCGAAGTCAAGACAGTAGATTTTAGGAGGATGAAGATTTTATTTAAAGCTATAAGCTAGAGTTTTATTTTTATAAAAGTGATTGTTAAAGTGGTTGTAGCTGTTAGGGGTGTTCACGGGGCGGGGCGGGACGGGTAGTAGAATTTTTGCAAACCACCACTGCGGGGCGGGTATCTAGTTTTAGAAACCGTAACCGCCCCGCCAACAGACAACGGGTACCCGAAGAAAGGCGGGTATCCACGGTTTGGGTTACGGGTACCCTAAAATTTGAACTGTTTTTCATTTTTACTGTTTTCAACAAGTTTAGATTTATAATAAAACAATAAACAACGGTAAAAATAAGTTACAATAATGAATAAATCACTAGTAAAAATCAAACAGATCTTCAATGAGGGCCTCGTAAAAACAAAATAACGATATGATCGAAGTTGACACAGTTAATCGATTTCGGTGTATCCATGTTAAACTGTCGAGTGTAGCATGATTACAAATCTCGATATATAAGCTAAAAAAAGAAGAATTGGGGGAGATGGTGGGGGCTACTAGAGATAAGTTAAGTAATTTTGAGGATTTTAAGTTTTCATATGGCTTTTGTTATAATATATATATATAGGGGAGGGTTCATGCGAGAACCGTTGTTAGTGCGAGAACCGCCAGAACCAATCTCGACCGTTCCTTGGATATGGGAAGTTTCATGGATGGTGAGCGTGGAGGGATAGAGTGTGGCAGAGTGCATGTGAGGAATTCATGGGTGTGCAATGACATTGAAAGATGGGGAATTGGACAGCAGATTGGTTGGCGCACTAAGAATGGTTCTCGCGAGAACTTTTTCCTATATATACACACACACACACACACACACACACACATAAGTTAAAAGCATACGGGGCGGGGCGGGTACCCGCGGATATTGAATTTTGAAAACCGTACCCGCCCCGGTTTAGCGGGTACCCTAGTTTTCGGGTTTTTTCGGGTTACGGGTTTTACGGGTATCGGTTTTTTCGGTTTCGGTTCATACGGGGCAGTTCGGTTTCTCGGTTTGTCAGTTTTTTTGAACACCCCTAGTAGCTGTAACTTAAAAATATAATTAATTTGGTTATAAAAGCTCTTAGCAGCTCTTATAAACTACTTGAAGTAACTTTTTAGTTTAGAGCTTTTATGAGCTTATTTTTTTAAGATAAAAGCTCAAGCTTCAGTAACAAAACAGAATTAGTGAAATTTATTTACTAAAAACTAAAAACTTCGGCTATTGAGACTCTGAAAAGTTCACACCAAATACACCCTTGGTAAAACGGACGGTTAAGACACGAATGGCGGATATATTGCAGAATCAAACGAGTATCTTTTGATAAAGACAAGAATAAATCAGAATCTGTTGACTAAAAAACATATTTTCCATCTCTTTTTGCATTTTATAAATACTTTGTTTTAGAAACAATTACAAAATTTATATTATTAGTAATATAATAATTAACGAGTGATTTAGGATGGTTTTATGCTTTCTGAAAACACGCTGTGTGATTTTTATTCTATTTTATATATCTTTTATAATCTCTAACATACTTGATTGTATTTTTTTATGTGTGAAGTTTACTATATAACATTTATGTCCTGTTTCTAATGAAACTTTGGTGAATAGTAACATCATAGTATATTACTATCTATTAAAGAGTTTTCTTTCTTTTATTAGATAGGTTCCTTCATTTCGAAACGACCCTATGATATGATATACACGACATTGCTACCTAATAATTTCTTTCTTTTAGTAGTAAAGATTACTTACATAATTTTTATGATGAGCTAAAAGATAAATATGATATGTTACTTAATATTAATTCAAAACTCATTACCAAGACCAATGATTTGAAAAATATTGAAAGTGATAATCTCAATCTCAAAGCTCTTAATGAAATATTGATTAAGAAAATTATTGAGTTGAGAGAATCCAATTTCATGTCACAAGGTTGCTATACTTGTGTTGATTTCAAAGAAGAGAACGTTAGAGTTCAACAACCATCAAGTGACAAGGGAAGTCTTGGGTTTTTAATTGAAACAAGTAACATATCAACAAACTTATTAGATCCAAGCATGTGTATGGAAGAAAGAGCAAAAGAAAAAATCCAGGAGCTTCACAGTCGATCCACGGTCGATACCGTGCATCGACCGTCGGCACACTGGAATTTTCAAAAACTTGAAAAATGCAATATTGTCTCTAGTTCTCCCACTTGTATGCCTAAGGGTGCAAGAAATGAACAAATGAGAAATGTTTATGATACAACTTCAAGGCATGAGCTTGGTTTTAAGAGATCTAGATCAAAGGTGATTCAAAGATCAAGATGTTATCATAAACCTATTGCCTACATGAATACTTGGTATCATAAAGGTTGCAGGATAACACAAAGGTGGATTAAAATAGGTGTGTTTGATGCTAACAATCCTGGACCCATGAAAAGATGGGTACCACATATATAAAATATGTTTGAATTGTAGCTTGCATTGGATGTTGAATATTATTCATGATGCAACTTGAAATATTGTGTGGATGAAAGACTTGAATAACAAATCCTATTTTACTGAATATGTGGTTTTGTTAACATCAAATCCTATTTTACTTAATAGACATGTTTGATTTAGGTTTGATATTGCTATCTCCCCAACACTGGTTTCATGAGTTGTGTTCGATTTGTGCATAGCATCACCACCGTCGTTGTCTGATTATCATGTCTGATTTGTTCTTCATCTGCTTGAATTAGGTTTGTTAATGCTTGAATATCTTATATGTATTCATAAAGTTGAAGAACACACATAAACTTTTGAAGAACATATGAATTCAAAATAAGAAAGTACAATTGTTACTAAATTATGAGTTAGTTACTAAATTATACCATTGTTACTATTAGAGAATATTATTAGACATGTAAATTAGAGTTTTAACATAGTTGAGTTAGGGTTAATTAGGGTTTCATATTTAGGTTTATATTGTACCCTTATACTTTATAAATAGTCTTTCATGTAATTTAATATACCTACGAGGTTTTTATTATTTTATAGTTATCATTTGTCTTCTAATCTTGTAATAATATATATAAAAGACTAATTTGAAAAAAATTATTAGATAATATGGACCCTTCATTTAATAAAAGATTTAATCTTAGCCGTTAATTTATTTTATTCTAAAATTGGATAATTATATAGATATTTGAAGATGTACAAGAAATTTAATCACGTCTTTTGTTATTTTTCAATCACGTCTGATCTCTCCTTTTGTGGTGCTTCTATCGTTGGTCTTGAAATTGACGTCATTTGTCGTCTTTTTTTAACTCTCGTTTTTCCGCGTTTTATATTTTTCTAATATCGTTTATTAATATTTAATATTTATTAAATCTCTAAACTATCCCGTGTGATACACGGATATTTAACTAGTTATTAACTAAAACATATAAAAAAGTGCAGATAGAAAGAGTGATTCTTATGGCTGCTACGCGTGATAACAATTATTATAATCCTAAATAAAATACCATTTTGATATCCAAGAGACTGCTGATCGACGATATAATCTTTTACAAACGGTAACAACATTTGGTATCTCACACACTCATATATATATATATATATATATATATATAACACATATTTTTATTCACGGCGTAACTCAAATTAATGATCTTAAACTTGATGAACACTAACATCAATACCACCGGACTAAAACCCATTAGTATCACATCTAATTTTATAGCTGCTCGACTGATGGTATACAACAACAACAACAACGATACTCAAATCCCGCTAAAGCGGGGTATGGGGGAGGTGGGATGTAGACAACCATACCTCTACACGTAGATAGAGAGATTGCTTCCTGTAAGCTCGACTGATGGTATAGGTATAGATATATACCATTTTAGAAATAAATTAGTTTGAATCTCATAGAACATTACAGTCTACACACAAGTACATTAATATTGTACGTGGACATGCAGTATATATTCAAAAAAATTTCGGGAAAAAACAAAAGTAAAAGTAAAAGATATCGATGAAGTGGTTGATTTGATTCCATTCCACCATGGAAAAGTAGAATAATAAGGTTTCTGTGTAATCACAAATCAACATCAAAAGCTGCAGCAGCTCCAAAGACGATTGAAACTGAAGCTCAACATACGTACGTACAACGTCTGAGTATGAGATATATGCTGTTGACACTTCCTTCCGGTGTTATTTGTCTTTCTTCTTTTTCACCCAATTGTCTCCTTCATTTCCCTCTGTCCAACCCCTTTCAACAACTAGTCACAATATACATATATGAACTATTAGAACACTGGTCCATCACTATCCAGCTTATTGGGGACTGTGTTTGTGTTTTTCCCCTTTATATATATTATTTATATTGTATACAATGAAGATGATATTTTCATTTACAAAATTGGTTAGTTCAAGACAAACTTATGATTTACTAACTTGTAACATAGCATTAAATGTGTTATACTTTTAGGGGATGAATCGATTTTGTAAGTGAAAAAATCATCTCCCTTTATATATATATAAATCATGTACAAAACCTATATCATTAAAGCATTTTATCTTTGATTTACGAAAACTGGGATCGAAATGCAAAGCGAGAAACATTAACAATAATTGAAGCAAATCAATAATAAATATGATGATTTTAGTGCAATATTAGGATAGAGTACACCAAGCTAGAACACACGCATTTTGATATTATTGAAATGCTTAATGAATTAGGGTAAATTATATTTGTTATGTACCAGCCAGTAGTTATTTTCACAATCTATCTTATACTTTTAGAAAATATAGCTATAAACAAACATTACTAAAATGATTACAATCAACACAATTTTGGTCTAACAAGAGGAACGTTTTGACAAAAGACTACGAATTATACATGCGCCTTCATTACATCTTATGAGAACTTCATTGTATGTATGCGACTTTGACAGAAACAAGAGAATTAAAAGAAGCATGGGTTGGAACGAAAATCATATAAATTTTAAATTCTTAGATGAGAATAAAAAATGATACGACATTTATGTAGCAAGAATAAACAAACAGAAAAGAAAGAAATTTTTTAATTTTCCTATTAAAGTTTCGTATTTCATCATTTTACTTAGGAATGGCAACGGGGCGGGTTTTGGTCGCCCCGTCCCCGAACCCGAAATGAAAACCCGTCCCCGTCCCCGCCCCGCCCCGTTCCCCGTCGGGGATTGTTTCGGGGCACCCCGTCGGGGCGTATGTCAAACCCGACCCCGACCCCGAACCCGAAAAATCCCCGAACCCGAACCCGAACCCGAAAAAACTTAATTAATGTATAACTTAAAACAACATAAGTATTATCATTTAATAAAAAACTTCATCATTTTAGAAACTTCTTCATTAATATATATACAATCGTGCACTTTGTTTATTCATATACATTATTATATACATAAATATATAAAATATATATGTATATAAATATATAAATATATAAAAAATATATATATAAACATATATCGGGGCGGGGCGGGGCGGGGCGGGGATAGTGTGCCCCGTCCCCGAACCCGAACCCGAAAAATCCCCGAAAAAAATCCCCGAACCCGACCCTAACCCGAAAACATCATCCCCGACCCGACCCCGAAACTAGTCGGGTTCGGTTTTCCCCATCGGGTTCGGGTTGTTTTGCCATCCCTAATTTTACTCAATTATAACATGTAGATTTTTATTAATTCTTTTTCAAAATCTTACCTTTTGATTTTAACAAATTTCTTATCTAATGATTAGAAAAATGAGTAGTAATATTTAGTAGGAGATATAGAACATCTCAAAAGAAATATTAGCCAGTCTAATGGCCTAATACGAGCTTCCGATGGAGGCAGACCCTCCCTGTTTGCAGGTAAGCGGTAAGTTGTAAAGTCATGTGTATAGCATGGCTTGAGGTCTTCGGGTTCACATTGGGATGCAGTGACGGATTTAGGAATTTGTTTGAGAGTATGCACTATACAAATATTTCTTGTAAAAGGCAAACATTACTACTATTTTTAATATAAAAAATTAAAAATTTTAAAAATTTAACACTAAGATTTTTTTAAAGGGTATGCAAGTGCATACCCATTGTTAGCTATAGATCCGCCCCTGTTGGGATGGTTTGGGTTGAGTGTGAACACCCGTACACCCCCTCGATCCCCCATCAGGTTGATTCGGGTTCTAGTTTATAGTTCATTAGCCCTATGCTCTCCACATCTCTCTTTCTCTTCATGTCTCTCATCTCTCTTCCTTCGTTTCTCGTTTTTCTCTCTTGTGCATTTATTAATAAAAAAAATATGGTAATCTTGAGTTGCTTCATACTAACTTTTGTGATCGTAAGAGGAAGAGAAACAAAATATGATATGATGTTGATATATAAGTTGGGTTAGTGAATCTATATGATAGATTATACTAAGTTAAGAGTTGGAGGATGCTGCAGAATCACGTGATTGATCCATCTGCGCTATTCCCTATTTTAAGAAAGTTGTAAAGCCTTCAGAGCCTCAGTCCCTACCATTTTTTTAAGAAAATGAAAGCTGACTAGCCACATAGTAAGTTATCGTTTGTTTCGCATAATATAAAAGAATGAAATAGAATTGAAATCAAAATTCCGTGTTTTATGACGTTTAATAAACTTGTTTTTAAATGAAATCTCAAGTAATGAAAAGTCAATTTAATAGGTAGACGGAATGTAATTTTAATCAATTTCATTTTTCTGAATTCTACAAAATAAACGAAATCTAATAGTGTAAGAAATAATAGATACTCACTATCCAATAAACGGCTACTACAAATTGTTATTCAAAAAGACAAATAAAGTAAATAAAAGGCTACTACACATAGTAAATACCAAGTAAAATATAATAAAAAAAAAAGATGTAATTTTAATTTTAAAAATTATGGTCCAAAGTGCTTACGTAGAAATTTTGGCTCCGCTACGACTTTTAACGCTTGTTGCTTTGCCAACATGTACACATTTGACGACCAAAGTAAAATCCATCGTTTGGGTTGGGAGAATTAATGCGGGAAAAAGGTGTTTTTAAAGCTACTACTACTTTTATATAAAATAAAGAAATACTCACAAAAGGAGGGAGTGGAGCATAGGCTTTGCGGTATGTAGGATGATGGTCGAGTTTTTATTGCTATTTCACGTCTAGGGCACAAAGCACAAGAACTACAATACAATGCGTGTGGGTTTTCGCTAATTCATTGGTTATAATATAAATCTATAAATAAAAATTCTTATTATTAAATGGTATTTTGCCCGATAACGACATTACGATGTGATTAAGGTGTTTTTCTAAGAAGTTGAGATTTCGAGACTTTTATTATTATAGGAGAGGGTTTATTCGAGAACCGTTGTTGATACGAGAACCGCGAAAACCAATCTAAGCCGTTCATTTAATATGGGAAGTTCATGGATGAAGAGCGTGGAGGTATAGAGTGTGCAGGGTGCATGTAAGGAATTCATTGTAGACAATGACATTAAAAGAGGGAGAATTAGACGGTTCAGATTGGTTTTCGCGATTCTCGCACTAAGAATGGTTCTTGAATGAACTTCTTCCTACTATTAGATACATACGTGTAGTTTAATAGGTGTGTATTTGTTGTTTAAAAAATCAGATTCTTCTTTTTCATACCTTTAAAGTATATGTAGTGTATAAGTGAGCCGGATTGTCTTTGATATCACCTTACCTACATATTATTTTAGAACATATATTGTATATAAAGTTAAGTAATGTATATTTTTTCCACCCTAATGTTTCACTATGACACCAAACCAATTTTTACACTCGTCCCCGACTTTGAAAAGTACGTAATCATAGAAAAGATAAACACCTCACTCTGATCATGGTCTGCTTGCCGAAATCCTCACGATGATGACGACCGTAGTGCGATACCAAACCACCTCGAACACCCTTATCATACGAACTAGTATGACCCCTGACGACTACACAACATTACACATGCTTTTAAAAATTACCATTTTATGTTTTGAGAATTTAAAGAATTTGGTTGAAATACTTGTAATACTCGCAGGGGGCGGAGTTAGAAAATTTTTCCGGTGGGTCCAAAGTTAATATTGATAACCTTTGTGAATGAATATTTTCCGGTGGGTTCAATATCTTATTTCATGTTATAATTAAAATTTTCAACAACAAACTTGCAATGAATATTTTCAAAAAGATCACTCATGTTCAATATTGTTTGTAGTTGATTAAGATAACCAACTCAATTTAAATAAGTAAATAATGCTCATTGCTCAACAATGGTGAGTCAAGGATAATCAAAACCATAATTTGGTCTAAACATGTAATTGTCTACATTTAGCCTATCACATTAATACTTGATTCAAATAGAGTCATACTTTGTACAAATGTGTCAATCATGGATGACAACATTGGTCGATCACAACGATACACGGTTTAAATAGGTTAACCAAGTTCAATATTTTAAATTTAAAATCATTTTTTATTCTAACAAGTCAATCACAATCGACATTCATTAATTATAATTGTACTTGGTTTATCGTAACCACTTGAAACTTATATGCGCATATGAAATCACAAAAAGTAGGACACTATAAAAATGTACTTTCATTTATATATCAAATTTTATTCAAAATACAAATATAAAAATGATATATGATATATGCTATATATCTTGTTTCACTGTTATAAACACTTTAAAGAAGTTGTATGTTAGTCGATTATAATAAATTTAAGTGTGTTAGATCTTATATTGTGTTTATTTTATAATTTTAGAAAAGTTTTGCTTCTAGTTGTATTTTTTAAAAAGCATAAGGTATAATGTGAATATTTATTATAGGTATATAAACAATATAAATAACTATAACTTAATTAAGCAATTGATATTTAGTCGTTCATGTGCTCCCGTTCCCTTTCTATCATTCATATACATATATCGAGAGTTTGATTTGTGTTGATTGCTTCACTTGTTAATTGATACCGTGAACCTACAAAATATTCGTAACGGTGGAACTTGTAGGATCACAATCAGTACTACAACAACAACAAGTGAAGGAATTTAACAATACAAAATGATTAGATAATCAATATGCCAAACTGTATGAATGTACGTAGAGCGAAAGTATACCGCTTTGATGGAATAATGAAAACATCGATTGGGGTAAATTACTTATGACTTAAATACCATAGTTATACGTATAAGTAGTCCCTATACTTTTAGAATTAATAAACTATAAGCAAACTTATAACATAATAATAAATACATACAATAATGTTCTAACATTTTCTCCATAAAATTATATAAATCATATAATACTCTCTTCCCTTTTACTTTTAAAACTTTTCAAAAATCAATCAACAATACAATATTGTCCTTTTTATCTAAATTAATCGCATTCCTCAATCTTTAACCATTCGCTCTCTTAATGTACTTTAACTTTTTACTTATCTAAACTATTTTCTCCCATAACACACTCTCTCACACAAATACAACTATTCATCCACACCAACATAATTTTCAAAATTTTATTAACTTCTCTTTTCTTATTTCAAAAATATAAATCTTTTCTTATTTGAATGTTTTTTAGAATTTATTCTTAAAATAATAAAACAGTTGATATATATATATAAGAAAAATTAAAAAAAACAGACATTTTGTTGAAAATGTTTTTATGATATTGAATCGCACAAATAACATATCATTATATTTCTAAAAAAACTTGTTATAAAATAAAAACTTTTTATCATCTTGATACTACGCGAATACGATGCTACTGTTATAAAACTACTATATAAACAACACATATGAAACTATAATGTAATTTTATTATACGACCTTATACGAGTATATATATGTGTGTGTGTGGGTATTTTCTCTTATTTTGCTTTGAGAAAAGGTTGCTAAAAAGAAAGGGAAAGAAAAAAGGTAAGAAGGGGATATGCATAAAATAAGACAGAGAGGGACATGAGGAGTAAGTGTAAACCCCACCTATCAGACTTCAATTTAAAATATACATAGATACCTCCCTTCATTAAAGTAATGACCCACTTTACCCCCCTCCACTCTTTCCTCTTTCATATTCATCACCTAAAAGTTTTCTTCTTTCTTTCTTTTGCCTTTCTTTTAGGTTTTTTTTTTGAACGACAAAGTTAGTTGTTAGTAAGTTAGTAACACCAAGTTAGAATTAACTCCATTGCCAAGGTTTGAACCCTGGACCTCCTAGAAGACTTTGCCTTTCTTTTAGGTGATAACCCATCTTTACCAAACAACGCATTACGCATATGTATTTTACGCTTATACCCTTGTACCTTCCTTAGGCCTACAAGAACAGGGTAGCCTTTATTGCCCTTGTGGGGGCTTCTATTTATTTCATCTTTTTCTCTAGATTGACCACCATACCCTACTAACTCTTTCTTCAATGTCAATTCTTACTATAGTTTGTAATTGGTGACACTTTCTTTGCCTTTATACCCATGCCCACCATTAAATTAATAAAGAAGTAAAGAACCAACAAAAGCACAATAGCCAATTGTGTGATGTATACCAACTGTTAATTTTGTACTATATAGAAAACAAATTCGTGGAAAGTGGAAACAATGCAATTACTATGAATGATATTATGGTATTGTTATTTTCTTTTGGTAATTAAAGTAGACTTTATCATTTTATTTTTTTATTTCTTTTATCATACATTAGAACAAAAATAGTTACAACTTTCTTTTATCTTTTGTTTTCCTATTAATTTTATTTTCTTTCGTTAATGTATCTCGGAAACAGAGTTAAAGTGGTTGTCTATTAATATCTCTTGGGAGTGCACTAATTGTGAGCTCGTGCATTTGCTTGAGCTTGAATTATGTATATGTTGTCCTAAAGAAGATGCTAGAATGTTAAATTAAAGGAGAAAGATTGTAACAATGGTTCATTTCACATAGAAGGATAAAAAAAAAGTTTCTATACATTTTTAACTGTGTTATTCTAAACACTAAGAGACCAATTAAACTTTTGTTATAGAATTCAATATTTTCCAAAGTTTACGTTTTTAATATACTACTAATTTCATTGCCCATGTAGGCCTTATTTTGAGATTTATAGTAAGTGCAATATGAGTTTACCTAACCACTTTAAATTGAAATTACACTTAGGAATAATTTTGTCTGCTCTTTTCTTCAAATAGGTAAGTACATGTTTGAAATGAATCAAAATAGAAGTCAAAATAAAACTTATTTCTAAAGATACAACGAAACCCAAATCAAAACTTAAGAGATCAGAGATGTGTAATCGAACCTAAGAACCAAAATACAGAGCGATCAAAGAGAGTTATAGAGTGTCATTTGTCTGCTTCGAAATTAAAATATAGAGTTTGAGTCACAGAGGTTGTCAGAAATAATGGTAGAGTCCACTTGGCTAGATAGACACCCTGGATAGATGAATGTATACATGAACAATGTACATAGAAAGGAAAGTGTTGCCGGTGATGATTGTTGGTGGAGAGGAAGTGTAGATAGAGAGAAGAGATGACCTAATCATGTTAAAACATGGTATAAAAGAAGTAAAATATAGATAGTGATACCTCTACTCGTAAATAAAGAAATTGTTACCGAAGTTTTAAAGTTTTTAAAAATTAATTCTAAATTAAAGAGGAAAGAATAAAAAAAAAAAGGTAGGGGCCTTTAGTCCATAAGTATGAAGTGTCAGGGGTAAAAAAAATACAACACCTTCGGTTAAATTTTTTTGAAATCATTGATTCTCAAACCAAATAAATAAAATTCGTATTTTTACATAAACAACAAGGAGAAAAAGTGTAACTTCCTCCAAATTGAAAACTTAACATATTTAACCCTTAACGGATCATGGTTGTCATCCACACATATTTAACCCTTAGTTTTCGTAGATGGACTAATTTGTAAAGGTTCGATACTTGAGGGGTGTAAACTTGGAAACCCAAAGGTCATGAAGGTGACATCGGATTCAATACTATAAAAATGGCCAAACCCCCTTTCGCATATCCTCCAATTTCCATCAAGATTCAGTACTATATACATTCTTACTTCCAGAGATCCCCATTTCAAACTTCGTTCCGCCATGGATTACGATTATGATTATGTAAGCTCTTGTTTCACTTATCGTGCTTTCAGATTCAAATAGCAAACGCGAGGAATCGATTCATTACGTTCGTTTCGATGTAAAGTTGCTGTTTATTGTTTTAAATCGCGTTTTAATTTTATTGCAGGAGTACAAGAGAAACAATGTTCCGGCGTTTGGAAGCTGGGATTGCAATGACAATCTACCGTTCACTCAGTGTTTTGAATCGGCGAGGCAAGCTGGATTGCTTCGATACAGCTATTCTGAAGATCGTGATCTGTACGTCACCGGCGATTTGTACGATAACAATGTCGTCACTCCGGCAATGATCGTCGTTCCTCGTCGGACGGTAATCTAAGCTGAACACATAATTTACATTTTTAGCTGTTTGTTTATCGCAAAATGTCAATTCAAACTAGTTTTCTTATGAAATCTGTAATGGAGATGCTTGTAAGTAGTAATCCTGTATATGATTTTGCTGTTACACATAATAATTTGAATGATTTTCGAATAGAGATCGATATAGCTTGCATTTGAATCTGTACATAAGCTTAGAATAGGAAAACTGGAGTGTGGAGAAAGTAGTAGTGACTTTTGCAATGGTAAAGTTTGACTTGTACTTTACTGTACAACAGGGAAAAGCAGGGTATCCGCATGTGAAAAAAGAGAAAAAAGACGCATGGGTGGTCTGTGACTATGAATACGACTACAACTACAATTACGACTGTGACGTGAAGGAGCCACCTAGCCCTGTCAGCGTAGCAACTCCCCCACCACCATCACCACCGCGAAGACATGTTAAACCCAAGCCTGTAGACGAAGATCTATACAGAATCTCGCCGGAGCTCCTCCGTAGGAAACCCAGAAGGGTAAGTTCGTAAAATCCCATTACCTTTTTCTCTCTCTCTCTTGACTCTTCTCTCTCTCTCACACACACGTGAGTGACAGTGTGTGTGTGACGGAGGGGGTTAAATCAAATGATCACACATCACGAGTCCGCTGACACGTTTGTATCATATCCCCGCAATTTTAGGCACGTAATTTTACAGTTTTGTCCATTTACACAACTTACTTTTATCTTATATCATGGAGACATGGACCCCTTGAGGTCAACACTGTTTTCATTGTTAAATCTTTAATTATTTAAGAAAATTTATAAACTTTGAACGAATAAAGCCTAAAATTATTTGGTAACCTAATTAGGGTTTAATTTAATGTTCTTTAATAGCACTTAATTTTTCCAAAACCCTAAAACATGTTATAATTTTTAATAAAATATTAAAGTAGCCAGGCATGTTTTGTTAAAATATATTAAAAGTAGAAACTGTAGTTAGTTTATAATAATTAATAACTTTAACTTCCAAAAAACCTATTTTAGTTTAAGATAAGGTGAGGACAGCTGAAAAGTTAAACTGTAGATATATAGAATGGTACTGGTGTTGGTTGTTTTTGATGATGGATGATGAGTTTTCTTTTATATTTTTTGTAAATGCAGAAATGGGGATTGTTTTCAAGTTGCATGCAGCCAAGTTGTGTTATGTGAAGACAAAGTAAGACTTTAAAAGTACATATTTTGTTGTAAGGAAAAAGTAATTGGAATATTGTAAGGTGGTTTTATTTACTATTACAAATAGTGACCAGATAAGATAAGAGTAGTGTTTTTTGTTATTGTTGTGTAACATGGGCCTCTTGAACCAACAAGCCAAAACGAGCCAGCTAGCTAGCTAGCTCACAGTATTATTGTCACTGTGATGATGATTAATGACGTCGATGATGTGATATTAAAGTTGGCCAGAAACGCTCGCTGGTTTACTGGTGTGGCTACCTCTTTTGGAATCTTTTTTTTTTGGAAACTCGATTTGCACGTTTATGGCAATAATTGGTGTTTAATGGTTAATATATACTTGTTAGACTAGGCGCATCGCATACGCGAGTTGGAACTGGTTGAGGCAACCAATGCTAGCACACCATAATCTCCAAGAGGGCAAGAGAGAGAAGGGGGTTTGTCAACCCGTGACCCAACTAGAGCGTACACACACTTTTTTTTCTTTTCTTTTTCTCTCTATATCTCTATTTTCTTCTCTCATAATTATTATTTATAATAAAAATTCGGAGAGTAAGTATGGGTTGGATGTGGAAGTTTGAGGGTTAGAGAGAGTTAGAGGTAAGTATGATGTGAATGATGATGTGGTAATGAATTTAAATGGGTAAGTGAGGGTTGGATGTGGATGCAAATGGTCTTACAAGTTTACGATATTAACACACCATAACTAGTTAATATACGTGGTATAAGTTGATATATAAAAATTGTTATATACAGTCATTTTTTGTTGTGTAAAATCATCTCGGATTAGATAATCAGGTTGTTGGTGGTTTTTTTTTTTTGGGGGGGGGGTTAAGATTACTTTTATTTTAACATAGTTATAACTTTAGGACAGTTTAAGATCATCTCGGATTAGATAATCAAGGTGTTGGTGGTTGTTTTTTTTTTGTGTGGGGGGGGGGGGGGGGGGGGTTAAGATTTCTTTTATTTTAACATAGTTGTAACTTAAGGACAGTGAAACCTAAAACTGAAATTGTCATGCATTTTGTCATCTTAGGGGGCGTTTGATCGTAGTATTTCGTGGGATTTAGGGGAATGGGATTTGAAATCCCTCCAAATCATGTGTTTAGTTTGTCAAATGGACATGTGATTCAAATTCCCAAGATTCTTTAGAATCCCACATATAAGGTATTTTTCAATCCCTCTATCCACCTTGGTATTTTGAAAACCCTCATTTGAGGTCTTTGTTGCGGCAACTCTACGGCTACAATTCCGGATACCCACCGCTGTCGTCGTTTGCTACGGTGACATAAACCACTGCCGTCGCCTTCGTTCGCGTCAACCACCGCCGTCGACGTCGTTCACCTCAAGCCGCCGCCGTCAGAAAACCCTAGCCGTCGTCGTCGTTTGCCTTCGTTGTTTCCCTTCGCGTTAACAACCACCGGCTCCTTCGTTGCCTTAGTCGTTTCCACTTCGAAAACCCTAGCCGTCGTCGTCGTTCGCGTCAACAAGCACCGTCGCCTTCGTCGTTTCCCCTTCGAAAACCCTAGCCGTCGTTCCCCTTCGAAAACCCTAGCCGCCTTCGTCGTTTCCCTAGCCGTCGCCTTCGTCGCTGATAGAAACCCTAGCCGTCGTCTTCGCCTACTCGTGGTTCGCCGGCTGCTCATGGTTCGCCGGCGACGTGGTTGTTGGAGGTGGTGGAAATCCCACATAATTAATTTAAACCAAACAAAGGATTGGATGGTAAATCCCCCCAAATGAAAATCTCCCCAAATCCCAATCCCACTATAAATCTCATTTTTTCCAAAATCAATATTTGAACCAAACGCCCTCTTAGAGTTTGGTGTCATGGGTTCATGCTATGGGTGTTCATTTTCGGATATTCGAATTTCGGATATCCGAAATTTTCAGATAGTGGATTTCGGTATCCGAAATTTCGGAAGAAATATCCGAAAATTCAACATATAAAGATGAACTGAGAAGCAGTATACATAAACAACTTTTAAAGATGAACGGAGGACTGGAGGACCAATAGACATAAAAAAAAGTTAACTAAAGAATGAGATAGAATAGTAGTAGTGCAATAATGTGAGCAAAGCATTAAAATGACTGCTCTAATTCGCTCCATACACATGATAAAAAAAGGGCCTTAGGAATATAACATTTAAAAATTAGCTTTTGTATAACCCAGTTTGGATGTGATTCGGTTCCAATTTGGTGTATTGGGAACTGATTTACAGCCCCAGTTCCTCAACAATATATTTACAACGTTAATATACATTTACGTGTAAGATATTTTGAAAGACAAACCTCAAGATTAATTCCTACAATGGAGAAATAGCCAAAAAGTGTTGAAGGGCAGAAGCTGCCAATCGAGGATTCGAGGGGGCCAGGGGGTCTACATCGTCGAGTTACCGTCGGCGACTTGAGAATGAGGCGTCGGAGGATTGGCCACCGGAGGATTGGCGCTGGGTAGGAGGGTGTTGAACGGTGAGATGTGAAGTGAGATTGTGAGAATCCCAGATTAGCACTTTAGGTCTTTAGGGAATTGGGGGTTTTTTAATATTATTTATCTGTTTTTAATTAATATTTGATACATTTTTAAAATCAAAAAAAATATTTCTGATATCCGAATATCCGATATCTTGGAAAAATGCTATCCGAATCTGAAAATTCGAATTTTCGGATAATTTCAGATAGTATTTTTCGGGTATTCGGATTTCGGATCGGATACGGATATTTTTGAACACTCCTAGTTCATGCAATAGTTTCAGCTTTAATTAATAGAACCCATTATATGATAATTGGGAAACAAAAATTGGACATGTTGGTTTACATGGATGGGTTAAGTTAATTTCATCAAAGATGAAGGAAATTAATCTTGGTAGGCTCCCAACTCGTTGCAATCTTGCCAAAAGAGGCGTGGCCTTGGAGTCGTTGGTTTGTCTGTTATGTGAGGAAGATTTAGAGTCTTCAAAAAGTGGTTAAAGAATCTGTTTGTCGTGGCATTTGTTTTCACAAAGGATCCACATAATAATAAGTAACCATGCAAAGTTTCCAACTGCTGAACATTGAACAACTGATGCATGTCTTTAAGGAAAGTTGGTTATTTTGTGGCGTTTGTCCAAACATGGAGGGGAAGCTAGCTGTTACAATCTCTTACCCAATATAAATTGAGCCTAGCTAGCGCTCATCATTCAGAGACCATATGACTCTATCTTTTTAGGGTTGTCACTTCATAACCATTAATACTTCTTTACTGGTTCTCTTTGTATTGTTTCTTTTCTATCTGTATAAAAAACTTTAAGTCTTGTAGTTTTCTGGTTCAATCATGTGTTTGGTAGAAATCTATCTTGACAATTGTCCACAAGAGAAACAAGATAACTTTATTTTGCCCATAAATACTAAAAATATATGAACATCTGTTGATATGTGTTTACAAACTATACTTTGTGTTGTACTATGTGTTTACTAATTGGTTGTATTGTATGGGGCCAAGTATATTGAGTCTTTATAACAAATGTTTTGATTTAAATCACATCATTTTTTGTTTTATTTATTGTTAATTAACCGAATTGAGTTTAATGGGTCAAATGAGTATGAAAAATGAATAGGTCATATATGGTAGTCTAAAACTCTAAATTGGTGGAGATGGGTATGAACGGCCCATAAAAGGTGATGGGTCTAAGTGGATGATCATGTTAACACCACTACTTTTTTAAATGAATTTAGTGTGGAAGCAATTGAAATTTAAATACAAATCTATTTAGATAGATAGTATAAATAAATAATAAACATACTGTTATCAAAGACCGGTATATCATAACTAGTGTTACATAGTTATACAAAAGGCTCTTCAGTTCAAATATATCAGAGTGGTAGTCAAACAATCCAACAATCATCATTGTAACACCTTAAGGCGAATCCTACATCGGCCGTGGACTAGAGAGGTGCTGAGTTAATAAATAAATCTTAGCCTTACATTACAACGCATTTTAGGGCCACAAACATGATAAAACTCATGAGAACTCTGCTTTTAAGCACCGTGAGCCAATGGGGCAAAACGAACAATATTATGTCGTGGTATTAAGAGGAACGGGGTGAATGAGTTTTCATGACCCAATATAATTAAGTAGCTATGACTTCACTACAAAAAAACGGCCTTTTGCGGTGACATAACTCAATATGTCGCCGCGAAAAGCCTATTGCGACGAAATGTCGCCGCAAATACTTCGTCCCAAATACGTTTTTGCGACGTCAGTTTTGACTTTTTGCGACGAAACTCCACGGTACCACCTTCTGCCACGTGGCTAGTTTTTCGCGGCGACATATTACGTTTTTGCGGCGACAAATTTAAATTAAAAATAAATCAAAATAATTACTATTTGCGGCGACATATAATATTAATTATTAAAATTTTTTTTTTTTTGCTACGACTTCTCATCTTTTGCGACGACATTGTGAGCTTTTGCTACGACATTTTTGACGTTTTGCGACGAAATTTAGAGTTTTTGCGACGCCAAATGTCGCCGCAAAAAGTCTAGCAAAAATCCAGCAGAATTTTGCTACAATTTGCGTTTTCCACCCGTTTTTAACCGGGCAATATTCAGAAAACCTGTTGTTCGGAACTCAACAACAAATATAACAATACGATATAACAAACAATTATCTAATCGTCATAACAAACGAAATAGAACAAACGATAGTTTGAAAGTTAACAAAAACGTTTTTAAACAATCACAAGTACTCGCCTAACAAACATATAATCTAATCATCATC
Source organism: Pulicaria dysenterica (assembly GCA_947179395.2). NCBI lineage: Eukaryota > Viridiplantae > Streptophyta > Magnoliopsida > Asterales > Asteraceae > Pulicaria > Pulicaria dysenterica. Next base: position 74,786,426 of record OX359292.1, on the reverse strand, counting down.
ACTAGACTCTTCAATATCAGCCAAGTCGGTGGTAGGTTGACATCCGGATCTTGAGGAAATATTAGTATTTATACCTGCCGCCTGTAATATATCATAGATCGCGGATGTACGTTGAGATTGAGACTGTAGCTGTTGCAGGACATCCCCGAGCATGTTATCAACCTCGGCCTGTGTATATAATCTCTCCGTAGGCCGGGATTGAGCGGTAGATTGTGCAGCAGATACGTATGAAGAACTTAATGTTCTTCCAACCCCACGAACGTGTCCTCGACGTTCACCCAACACCGCCCTCAAAATATCTTCTTCGCTCATAGGGTTCTCTATCCCGACTTGATTGTCTCTCATGAAAACCATACGGTGCTGTGTATGAATAAGATAAACATAATTAAAATCAGATTTTATAAATAATTTTAATGAAGTATAAATAATTACTTACATGATTTTCTTCAAGATCCGGGGATGTAAAGACACCATTGCGTGAATGGTTTGACATATATTGATCAATCAAGCTTGGGGGTTTTTGTGTTTCCGGGTCACGCTATAAACAAATGAAACAGGTCAATCATTATATACTTAATAACGATTAATATATCACACAAGCGGGTCGGGTTAATCATTATATCAATCAAACAGCTCGACCATTATATACTAAATAAAGATTAATATATCACACAAACGAGTCAGGTCAATCATTATATCAATGAAATGGGTCAACCATTATATACTTAATAAAGATTAATATATCACACAAACGGGTCTGGTCAATCATTATATCAATGAAACGGGTCAACCATTATATACTTAATAAAGATTAATATCACACAAACGGGCCGGATCAATCATTATATCAATGAAACGGGTCAACCATTATATACTTAATAAAGATTAATATATCACACAAACGGGTCGAGTCAATCATTATATCAATGAAACGGGTCAACCATTATATACTTAATAAAGATTAATATATCACACAAACGGGTCGGGTCAATCATTATATCAATAAAACGGGTCAACCATTATATACTTAATAACGATTAATATATCACACAAACGGGTCGGGTCAATCATTATATCAATCAAAATTAAGAATTAGTGATAGAACATAACAAGTGGTAGATTGAAGGATTGCATATGAAACTATGATAAAGGTAGAGAGAGACTCTCATTTACACCATGAAAAACACATAGTTTATTCATTGAATAATGACAATCCTTACACTATTACTCTTAGCATAAGGTATATATACCCCTTGGGTATATTTACAATAAGCCCCCTCACACTATATTGGAACTCCTATTCTATTACAATATTTTGGGTGTTCTAACAATTAGAGATAAATAGACTTACGTTCTCGAAGCGATACTGACAGTATGATCTCCGACCATGCAAGCTTTGATTTACTTGTTGCACCCTAACTTGCGTGTTCGCAATAGAGCATTGAATGGTTTTCTCCTCAATATAATAGTCGATGTACAAATCCCAATCCTTTTATTCCATGTTGGGAGGAGGATCTCGACGCAGTTGGTGTGCCTGCGAGACCCCCCTTTTTTCTCAAACCATTTTTTTAACTTGAATTTTTGGTCTCTATACATTGACCCAGCCATTTTGTCGATTCCCGCCGAAATCAACCCACCGTGTAGATCATCTTCTATATGGGGCCGCAAGTCAAAGTACGTCTGTAAATTATAAGATAAAGTTAGTTTATTGTTCAATTTTTACAAATATACAATATATAAAAAAAACTTAAGTGGAACCTTAAGAGACGGTATGATCGGTTCTTTAAGTTCTTTGGGGACTTTTTCCCATGAATCGAAGTAATATGGGATAGAATTCCTCACTAAAGTCCCCAGGTAGCTGGTAAAGTAATCAGCATTATCCCCGATTGGTCTCCACGTTTTATAAAATCTTACATCATCAAAGTCAATTAGTAAAGGCCTTTTGCCATTCTTCTTCCATAACTTTCTCAGCTCAACGTTCCGGGCTACCCACGCCCTTTACCATTAAATGACTTGTTCTTCCTCCAATGATGTTTTGGAGCTAAAATTCTTCTATGAACAACATAAACGGTTTTACCTTGAACATGAATGGATGGAGTGTCGAAATTACATGTAGGGCACGCTAAGTAGCCTTGACCGCTCCAACCTGACAAACTACTACGAGCAGGAAAATCATTGATGGTCCATAAAAGCATCGCGCGCATTGTGAACCAATTGCCTGTATCTGCATCTTTCATTCGGACTCCGTTAGACCATAGACTCTTCAATTCATCAACCAACGGCCTCAGGAAAACAACAATATCCTTACCAGGTGATTTAGGGCCAGGAATTAACAAGGTCAGCATGAATGAAGACTCTTTCATACATAACCATGGAGGCGTGTTGTATGTTGTCAATATGACCGGCCACATGTTGTAAGAAGTACTCATGTTTCCAAACGGATTGAAACCATCAGCATCCAACCCTAATCTGACATTTCTAGGTTCTGCAACAAAATCAGGATATTGTGCATCGAAATGTTTCCATGCAGTACCATCCACCGGGTGATGCATCTTACCATCTTCACTACACTGACCGGTAGCATGCCAAGTCATAGACTTTGCAGTGTGTCTTGAGCTATAAATACGCTTTAGCCTATGCGTCAAAGGAAAGTAACGCAGTATCTTGTTTGCAACTTTCTTTCCCTTGGTGTTTTTGTCTTTCTATCTACTCTCAGAACATATCGGACAACTTTGCAAATCTTTGTATTCATCCCAAAATAAACAGCAGTCGTTGATACAAACATGGATAGGTACGTATCCTAACCCGACCGTTCTCATTATCTTCCTAGCTTCGTAGTGTGATGACGGGATATTAGATGTCGGATATGCAACCCTAAGCAATTCTAATAATTGGTCAAATGAAGTATCGGTCCATTTATTGATAACTTTCATGTGCCTCAGCTTTGCTAAAAAGTCGAGCGAAGACATCCAGTCACAACCAGGGTATAGCTCCGTGCCGGCTAACTTAAATAATTCACCAAGTTCGTCATTTGTATCACTTGGGCCTTCATGTGGATCATCACTTGGGCCTTCAGCTGGCTCATCACTTTCCGTGTTGTGTTCGTTGACAGTATTCTCCTGGCAAACGTCATTGAGGTAATCATGCAACTCGTTATTCGTTTGACCAAGACCGTCGCGTGGTGCTCGAGGAACAAATGGTTCTCCGTGAAAGATCCAATTCATGTAGCCCTCGCTAAACCCATTTTCATATATGTGAACCCTAAGTGCCCTAAGCGGGAGAAAACGGCTGTTATCACAATGATCACACGGGCAACGAATATTACCATAGCTATTTACGTAGTCTTTACACCTATCTAGGAATGCTTCAAGACCAGTACGAAATTCTATCAATTACGGTTTGCTAAAGTAGTCCAATTCTTATCAATCGTCATAACTGCGTTCAAAGCATATCATAATTATTAAGAACACAAATCATGTATTAAATTTTTATACTAAGAAATTGTGAGTGGTTTGTAGTAGGGTGGTCGTCCTAACCCACTTTTTGAATACCTTATCTCATATGTGAAAACATATTACATGATCGGTTGTTTAAGAAAAATTCGGCAGCATTTACCCTTAGCTCCCAAGTATATAAAGAAATATATACCCGGGAAGCATAGAGTAAATGACAACCGAATCTTTCTTAAACACACAACCATACAACAAGCATTCACATCCTAAATGAGATAATGTATTCAAATAGCAGTCCCAACATGGGAACAACCCGAAATTAATTTCTAAATCAATTTCGAGCGGGCATTGTGAAGCTAAATGATTACTACCATTATTATTATACCAACATGGGAATAACTAATTGATAATCTAACATTACAAATTAAAGATTAATACTACCCTTGTAGATTAAAAGTAATTAGCACTAATCTATCATTATTGACAATACATAATAATCAAACATTATCAAATAAACTATTTAACATCATCATATAAACTATTTAACACATTATTAGTATACTAACAATACTTAAACATTAACACTAATGAACAATACTTAAACATTATAACACTAAATATAATCTAACATAATAAATTTAAATTAACAACTAGATTAATCAATAACTAACACTAGTCTAACACTAATTAACAATTAAATAACTAAAATTATTATCAAACAATAATTTTAATCAAACACTAATTAACAATAGCCTTAGATTAATAAATTATTACCACTAATTAACAATTAAATAATTTAAATTACTAACAAAAAATAATAATAATCAAAACACAAACTAATAATAACCTAAACTAATTAACATTAATATACAAATAAAAAAAAGTACCTCAATGGGGAGGAGGAGGTCGACGGAGGCAGAGGCCGGATTCCGACCGGCGGCATCGGCGGCGGCAGGAGGTGGTCGACGGCGGCAGCTAGTAGAGGAGGAGGAGGAGATAACTTGTAACAAATAAAAAACAAAAATATAAGAATCTAAAAACAAAAACCCTAGATTTATAAACAAAAAAAGGGATTTTTACCTCAACCTCAAGTCGCCGGCGAAAGGGAGAGGCGGCGGCGGTTCGAGGGTGGTGAGAGGCGGTGGCAGTTTCGACAGTGAGAGGGAGCGAGGGCGAGAGGAGTTCGACGGTGTGAGGGAGCGGGGGCGAGATGGTGAGAGGCGGCGGCGGTTCGACGACTGAGAGAGCTCCGGGCAGCGGCGTTGTCGACGGAGAGGTAGAGTGAGAGACGGCAGCAAGTAAATGGCAGAAAGAAGGAGGATTAAACCCTATATCTCGTAAATGTTTTTGCGGCGACGCCTTTAGCGGCGACATTAGACCATTTGCGGCGACACGTATAATTAATTAATAAAGAAAATTTAATTAAATAAAGAAAATTAGAAAAGCTTTTTGCGGCGACCTTTTAGCGACGACAAAACGACCATTTGTGGCGACACTAAGTTTTTTAGGAGGGAAATTATCCCGCCATGGTTTTCGGTGGGGAAAAAAAGAGGGAATTTCCTTTAGCGGCGTCACGTGTCGCCGCAAAAAGTTTTTAGCGGCGACATCGTTTAATCAGATGGTTATGGGCCCAAATTTTGTCATTTAGCGGTGTTTTAGCGGCGACATATGTCGCCGCAAAAAGCTTAAGTCGCAAAAAATGTTTTTTCTTGTAGTGTTATACGTTATTATAACTCAAAAAAAACAAAAAAAGACCAAAAACAAAGCAGAGAAGTCTCATCTCATCATTGTCTGCGATTCATTTCCTCTTTTTTTTTTCTTTTATTATTATTATTATCATTTTTTTAATATAGTCTCTCATCTTGTAACGTTTTTTCGTTCATTTTTTTTTTCCGATTAAATTCAGTTTGAGTCTTTGTAAACCTCCGCTCAAACTGCGGGGGAGTATTAGTGAGTATGTTAGTCCAATAGATTAGGGCCTAGGCCCGTTAGGGTTTACCATTTGTAATCTATTTATATGGTCCTTATGTAATGTAATTAGTTGAGGAGCTCAATAATTTAACAATTATCACCCAACATGACTTGATGAGTTTGGTCTAAAATAGTACAATCGAGTTTTATTGGATCATGATTATAAATTGTCATGATGGCTCATTGTCTGTCATAATGACTCAATGCTGAAATATGGGTTTGTATGTAAATTCAAGAATTGAAAGAAAAAAAACGCAAAAGATGAGTTGACTCGAAGAAAAACTTGTAAAAATTTTGGAGGAATCTCGGACTCGTGTGTATAATGTTTATTAGGGAAGAAATATAATTTAAGGACCATTGAATCAAATTTCCTAACTTCACTATCGTTTATATCAAAACACGTACAGATATAGATATCTAAATACTATTGCAACAGTTTAAAATCTAATTAAAATTCATTGAATTCTAAAAACAAAGACTAGATTATTTTCATAATACTTGTAAAAAAGAAAATGCATTGAAATATATTTTGGATTAAGAGGTACACATTAGTTGCAAGACTAAGGTAGTATGTAACAAAACCTAGGCACAACGTTTTGATACTTTAATAGAGTAAACATGATATCAGCTTAGCCATTAATATCTATATTTTCATGTGTCATAATTAAACATTATAATTATAAAGACAGACGTAGAAATGTATCTAGATATATATTAGTTACGTTATTCCTATACAATAATTAACGTAATGTACGTGTCGAAATTAAGATCAGCACATAGGAAATAGTTGTGGGCGGAGAATTGGTAAAGATAAGTAATACGCCTCCATAAACCGCCCATCCGACACCATCTTCATTATCAACTTCTTCAATATCACAAACGGACACCCCACCAACCGCCACCGCACCACCGGCCGATGCCACCTCATAAACACCCTCCTATTCCTATGCTTGTTTCCCAGTCTAATTATTCTCCTCTTCGGCCATCTCCTCAGCCTCCGGCGTGGGCTGCGGCACCACCCGAGCATGGCGGTGGAGTTGGCAAATACAGAGATGGTGATGGCTCCTCTTTTGAACATATGTATTTGCAGGTGGATGCATGCCTGGTATGTTCTTGTTGGTTGGTTCATTAAACGGTATAAATAGTACTAGGCTTAGAACATTGCTTGATTGATTAATTAACATTTGGCAAATTAATTATAATGGTGGTCCAATATATGTTATATAATATAGAGATCAATGATCACCATGATTATGGGGCTCCGGGCTCGATGAGCTTTACAAACTTTGGTGGTGCGAGGGTGATGATTAGGAAGGGTAGTCTTTAATTTGCTTTATAAGCATACATATCCTTTTTTAAGTACTCTTAAACCATTGTCATCGTAACCTTTCATTTAAAGTCACTATTTTTGTGAAGTTTTAGCTTAAAACCAATCGGTTATGAGTAGAATAGTCCAAGACGGCAAGACCTATTAAGCTAATTTGAAAGTCACTTTTCGTTCGATGTGAGACATTACCCAACACGCCTTCTCACATGCCGCGCTCTTTTTTTTCCGCCCATCATGTGAATACTTATGGGTTTCGTGGAGTCTGTGTTGTTGTTGACCAATGATATTGCCATATTTAGATATATATTTTACACGATATCTGGGTATTTTTAGCCGAAAGTTATGCGAAATTGTTCAAAAGGTACTTTTGAGCCTTGTTTATCATTTTCAGGTTAAAAATGCGAGTTATAAAAAGTTTTGAGGAAAAAACTGAAGAAACTGGAGAAATTAGAAAAGTTGTCCGCTCCGACATAGCTCCATTCATATTTGATCATTCATACGAACTCAGGTTTGAGGTGATTCAAAAGGCCACGGAATATAGACTCAGAGGGCTTCAATTTCACTTTTATGGTTTTTCTTTGAAAAACACAGATCATGACGCGTCGGAAAAGGGATCAATGTGTCCGGTGCATGGACGCGCCCCGATCTTGCAGCTTTGTGTCATCTTATATATATGTTCATCCCTATCGGTTTTAAGGGTTAATATCCAACTTTACCAACCTTAAACCTCTAAAAACACCCCTGAAACTTTCCCAAAGGAGCTTGGAGCCTATGCTTGGAGATTGGATGCTATTTGAATATCAAAGCTTTAAATCATCATTCTTTTACGGTTTTTCTATTTGTTCTTGATTTCCAGAGTATTATGTTGCATATGTTAGGCTAGATTTTCGATCGGTTTTCCTCCGTAAAGGAGATGGATCTTTTGTAAAGTTGTTTAATTTATTGAATCTGGGTGCTTTTTATCATGTATTTGTCAAGTTTAGCTAAATCAATAATTAATATATGTTTTAGGATCTGTTTTTGATTGTTTATAAATTGAGTTTCATAAGGTAGAGGATCAATCTCTTTATAGAACTTTAATTTCGATTATCTATGATCAATAGGTAATTTCACTAGTGATTGACAAATCATAGGTTTAAACAGTTAAAGATAGAAACTTTAATGTGTATGTTAACATATAATGACATTTATCTGTTAGTTTAATGATTTGTCTATCTAAACAAACATAAAGATTAATTCTTTTCTTGATTTGAACAAAAATCGGCTAATTACGCTTTTTAATTAATCTTTTAACCATCAAAGTTATTAATTGGTATAATTATAGGGTTAGATACTCAGATTAAGAGTCTAATCATATTAGAAATAGCGATACGTTAATAAGTATCCATTGCACATGTTTATTTGGAATTATTCAACTTGAAAAGGGTGAGATTGAATATAGGAAGATAAGTCTTTATTCATAAGTTAGATCTCATCAAGTTCATTGCTTTCTTGTTCCTTTATGTTTCTTTAGGGATTTTCAAGGATTGTTAGTGGTAAAGTTTGATTGAAAATGCAAGAAAAATCACAAAATCCCCTTTAATTGCTTTTATTTGTGTTTTTATTGCTTTTTAGTAGTTTATTTAGTTTAAGATTTAATTAGTATAATTATATTCAAAATCATACTTTTTCTCCAATTGTTCGACACCCGTTGCTTAGGAAGGCAGACGAGAATCTCGAGATTGTTCAACGAGCAAAAGACTTTATTCGGAAAAAATATGGATTTAAAAAATAAATCGTTGATGTTTTTATATTAGTCATAATTTTATTTATGTACTCTTTTTCATTTTAATGAAAACTAGTTATTAATCTTATTTTATTTTTATAATATAATTTTATATTATGATTCGTAAAAATAAATAATAATTAAAATAATATATAATTAATCTATAATAAAAAAAGTTTGAAGTGTGTAAAGCATTTATAGTACTGATGTTTAAGCATGGGGTAAGTTGTGCTGATATGGCGCTGAAGTGTCGTGAAGCAAGAGATGCTTCACATGAGGTACACCCCATGCTCTTATTAAGAAAACCGATAACCTATTACAAGCAATTTACTATTCATATCTGTAACACAACTAATTATAGTAATAGTGTAACATATAATTAACAAAATAACTTAATGGAAATATTGTGGGTTGTCTCTATGTCCTCGAGTGTATTACAAATGGTAGAAGAGGACTTTGTCGAATGTTTGTAGATGGGAAGCTTTTAATCGATGAGAGGAGTTTGGCACACCATAGATCTAACTATTTAAATGTCCAAATTTATAGAAACCGCATTGACATATGGAATAAAATAGTTATTGACATAAGAGATGTGAAGTATATATGCAAACAAATCGAGTTTTTATAGAGAAAATCAAGCTAGGCTTGAGCTTGAGCTAATTCAAGTTAAGCTCTTGTTATGTTCGATTTGAACTCCAACATGAAAAAAAAGGAGCTTGATATATTTAACAAGCAAAGTTGATGGTATAAAAGTTCTGCTTGTGCATCGGCCTATCCACTTTTCTTATAAACTTTTTATATGCTATATAGAATTATAGATGTATATATATACATATATACGCCTTTCAAAAAAAAAAATATACATATATACATATATGAGTTTGTAAATATTGTTATTGTTTGATTTATTTGTGGTTAGACATGTCTAGAACTGTTTTTGAAATATTGTCATGCTTTGTTATAATTGTATTCATATGTTGAAACAATATTTGTTGTGGAATATAATTTTACATATGTTTGGTTATCAAAAATAGTTTTTATACAAATATTCTTATCAGTCTAGCTCAAATTGATGTTGAATCTTCCTAAAGCCAAGTTTGGACTGAAGGATCGTTGACAATATCAAGCCGAGTTCGAGTTCCGTTCAATTTGTTTGCAACCCAAACATGAGGTAAAAAAACCAAAATATTAGACACATGCTAAACAAACATCAAGTTATAAACATATAAAGATAAAGATAGAGATGATGTATTAACCATAGATCCGTACGAAACCTAATATTTTCTTCGAGTCAACCACGCTAATTGGTCATCAAATCATTGTCATCATGGACGTGGTCACGCAATCGCGACGTCAACCACCGATTCCACGACATGAAAAAGACCATTTGTGTTGTGCATCGAGTGGCTAAAGTCGGACCAATTCACTTTGTGGTACTTGAAATGGAAGTTGGGCCAGTAAATAACGTATATATGCAGGCCCATTTGAATGTTAATAAATAAAGAAGGCAGGAAGCACAGATAAGCCAAGTTATCCAGCAATGTTAAGGTTTAACAACAAAACTTCGGATTAGTTAAATAATATATAGTTAATTTGAACAAGGAAATCGATGAACTATTTGAATGATTACAAAGTATCATAAATCATCATTATATTTAAAAAAAAATTATTACATTATGTTATCGTTTTAGGAAAGAATATAATGTTTCCATTTGTAAAATTAATTGATTTATTCAAGAAAAACACATATTTAACTAATTTGTAACATAGTTTTAAATGTGTTGTATCTTTTATGAAAGAATCATCTCATTTTTTTAAAATTATATTAATATTAAATCACTTTTAATGTTGAGGCAAAAAGACAAAAACGTGTTGACAAGCCAACCAAATTAGGGATGTAAAAGAGTCGAGCCGAGACAAGCTAGACGCTTATAGAGCTAGGCTCGTTTAGGCTTTTTTAAGCTGAAGTTCGGTTTGTTTAAAGCTTATTGTGTTGAGCTTGAGCTCGGCTCGTTTAAGATTTATGAAGCGCATGCTTAGCTCATTTAGACTCGGACATTATTTCGATATTTTATTATAATATATATATATATATATAATATATATATATAAATTTAATTTTTTATATAAATTTAAATTATATTATATATGAAACTCGTTTACTCTCTCAAGCTTAAATGAGCATGTATACTCTTTGGAGCTCGAATTCGGCTCGTTTATTATATTAGATTTAATCTAGATTCGAGCTCGTTAAGACTCGTTTTGTTTCAAGCTTGTATTGATCTCGACTCGTTTACGTTACTAAACCAAATCGTAATCATATTACTCCCGTGAGTCACGGGTTTTTAGTATTGCATGCACAAGTTCATTTATATAACCAAAATGTCCACCGACATAAGTCCTGATCGTGGCATTATGGTCCCTTCCGAGACTTTACGTAGTTACGTGCATGACTTGCCCTCCTTAAAATTAATGTTTCCATCATCCATGATCCATCTCTAATCAATTTAATTGTATTTTTTATTTTTTTCCTGTAAAATATTTCTTAAAAGTAATATATATAGGGGTGTTCAAATCAAAATTGTTTTTCATACGATAACAAATCTTAGCCTTTGACTACAGGGTATATGGTGACTCATTAATGCGTCATTAATGGTGTTATTATGAGAAAATCAAGCCTCGTAATTAATGACGGCTCATCCAGACGCAATTCACGGTTTGGTAAATATATAAATTACCAAAATACCCCTATTAATTAGTTATTAATGGCGTTAAAAACAGTTCTCGTTCTCGCAATTTTCGTACGAAAAAAAGTTCTCATTTAAACCTTTACCCCTCTCTCTCTCTCTCTCTCTCTTTATATATATATATATATATATATATATATATATATATATATAGAATTGAGTTCAAGTAAAAAAAAAATTAAGGTACTTAATGTAAGGAGAAATGAGATTGTGCCATGTGTCCTTTTAATTAAAAGGGTAATTTAGGAAATATGTATACATCCTAAAATTCTGCTAACCTAATTCTCTCTCCCACGTTTAAATACATTCATCGATTCCCCAGAACTTTAAACCACCACCATCGCTTTTCTTAGCCCTGCATTCATCGCTTCCCCATCTCGCTACTCCATCGTCGATTTGACGTCGCCGTTCGTCGGCAGTTCCTCTCGACGCCGTTCCTCTCTGCCGCCGCTCGCCATCTTCCATCCGTAACCCTAGATTCCTCTTTTATTTCCGCTGGCCACCTTCCCTTACCCTCATGAATCCCTAATCGACCCAGCGCCGCCGTCATGAATCTTCCGCAGATTGTGTGCATCATCCGCCGCCCCTGTGAAGTCGCTACCTCTACGCCACCACCGCTACTGGATGCATGAATGCTTTTGATTCCGCTCGCAGATGCACAGTTGCGATTCCGGATGCACATCGCCGCTCGCCGTCTCTTGTTCTTCGACTTTGTTTGATGCTGTGCTTCAATTTCTATGCACAGAAAATATTACAGATGCACATCGCCGTTCATTGTTCATCGCCGGTGACAGCAAGGTGTGGGGGTTACGACCCATCTTTTTGCTTCTTGCCGCCGCCTAGGGTTGCTTCATCGCTACGGTTCGTTTCTCGCCGGCTAGGGTTTCGGTTTGCTTTTTTAGCCGTGACCTCCATTTGTTTTTCAAAACCCTACTTATTTTATCAGTGATTTTGTTCATTTTTTTTATTTCAGCAAATAATTATCTGTTTTTCTTGAACTGTGCATCTGTAAATGTTTAGGATTGTCTATCGGTTTATTCTTGAATCTTCTGTTCAATTTGATGGATTTGTGCACCGATATAAGATGTGTTGTTTTGTTGATTTGTGCATTTGTGTTTGAATCTGGGTATGTGTGTCTTATAAATCATAATTTAGTTTAGGGTGTGCATCAATCAGTTCTGTTGAACAATAAAAAGATCAATATTTTGAAACAAAATGTAAATGCAGATGAAAATGGCGACCTGGAGAGAGAATTTTTAAAACTGGTCAATAATACCCTTAATGGTTTTTTCTAATAATTAATAAAAAAAGAAAAAAACCACTTTTTTAGGAATAGATTTGAAAAATCTAATGGCTGAGATTTCACCTTACATTTTGTACCATAACTTTTTTTTACTAGATCTCTACCCTATATATATATATATATATATATATATATATATATATATATATATATATATATATATATATATATATATATATATATATATATATATAGACAAAAGTTCATGCGAGAACCGTTGTTAGCGCGAGAACCAATCTAAGCCGTCCAATTCTCCCTCCTTCAATGTCATTGCCCACCCATGAATTCCTCACATGCACCCTGCCACACCCTATCCCTTCACGCTCTCCATCCATGATACTTCCCATATCCAAGGAACGGCTGAGATTGTTTCTCACGGTTCTCGCACTAACAACGGTTCTCGCATGAACCCTCCCCTATATATATATATAGGGGAGGGTTCATGCGAGAATCGTTGTTAGTGCGTGAACCGCGCGAACCAATCTCAGCCGTTCCTTGGATATGGGAAGTTTCATGGATGGAGAGCGTGAAGGGATAGGGTGTGGCAGGGTGCATGTGAGGAATTCATGGGTGGGCAATGACATTGAAAGAGGGGAAATTGTACGACTCAGATTGGTTCTCGCGGTTCTCGCACTAAGAATGGTTCTCGCATGAACTTTTTCATATATATATATATATATATATATATATATATTTGAGAGAGAGAGAGAGAGAGAGAGAGAGAGAGAGAGAGAGAGAGAGAGAGAGAGAGAGAGAGAGAGAGAGAGAGAGAGAGCTAGGGACTTCCACTTTGTTGTGGTTGTTAAAAGTTAGTGTATGTGATGTGTTTGTTTAGCAGCCTTACAAACAAACTTGAGTCCACATGCATGAAGGGCCTGGTCGTACAAAAATTAAGCTGGTCTTGTTGGAAACCTTTAATTGCTGGAATGACTACGATCGATCGATCCCACATCCTCACCCCACTCACATGCAATCGAATTATTAACTTGTATGTATACTTCTTGCACCACATGCTTCTTTTCCCATTCAAATTATTAACTATGTCAAGAAATGAATTTTCTATCATTTCAAGAACGTTTGGATTTCTTGAAATAACATTTCTAACAACTATGTTTTAACAAACACGTACAATAATATGAATGAAATGTTATTCAAATTATTACACTTTGATTTTGTGATTGTATATATGCTGGTGGCAAGCATTTGTTCATGATGATAACGTGGTGATGCATGAGGTAACACCCCCTTATAATTAAAGTAAAAGAAAATTTATGATGAAACCTTAGCCAAAATTGTGAAGAAAGGTATAAATATGAAACAGGCAATCAAGAAACATAAATAGATATATATATATATATATATTTATACGTAGCAAATAATCCCCCAAAAAGAGCCTACATTATCCAATAAATATTTAAACTTATACTCGTAGTAGATAAGTAACTAATAGCACAAATTAAGGAAAGATAAAAGTTTTTTTCTAAATTAAAGGTACTCCAGTACAGCAGTGCAGTAGTAAGTGTTTAATTATTGTGATGGAGGAGGGGGGATATTAGTATCGGAGATTGGGTACTTGAGGGCATTAAGACGAATCTTACGGAGTGCGGCTTCACCTAAATCCACACCACACATGTCAGACAGCCGAACAAGATACAGCAAAACATCAGATAACTCCTCACCCAAATGCACCTTCTCTTCTTCTTTCCAGTCCTCAAGTCCTTTTGCTACTTCTCCCTTCCATTGAAATATCTCTGATAATTCCCCCACTTCTCCCACCTATATATTTATATCACTTTTTCATTTTAATTTATGTAATTCACATCAATAATTAACACTAAACATTTAAGCTTTCAAAAAGGAAAAGATTAATTAAGGTCATAAGCTTCTTTTTCAAAGGAATTAAGCTCGTAAATTTTATTAAGTAACCAAGGCATTTGGTTATATGATAACCGGTACTTAAAGATGATCTCTAAAATTAATAGTAATCAATGTGTAGGTTTAAATTAAGGTGTATGAGTTCTATTTAAAAAAATACAAATAAATGTTTTGCCAATGGACTAGTTGGCTAGGCACTTTCACTTTTGGCTTCTTAATTCTTTTATAGTGTTAAGTTTATTTTCTTCTCTTATATAGGTCACATCAATATGTTCAACCTCTCACATATATTATAAAGTGGGATATCATGATTCATACCCTTTTTTCCTTATATTTAATATTTGTTTCATTAGTTTTTTTCTTTAGTATTACTTAAATATTTATTTTGTTGCAGCATTATTCAAAAAAATCAAATTATTTTTTTCTTTCTTTTCAAATTTCCTATTTTTATTATTTCAAATTTATGCTTTTCTACTTTTGTTTTACTTATTACATTTTTGTAATGAAAAAATTTAAAAAGTATTTATTTAATTAGACTATTATTTATAAAACTAAAGTCTATAAAAAACACAAGAGCTTAAATTAAAATAATAGCAAAAAAAAGGACTTGTGAACCCAGGTTTGAGCATGACATCTCCTATATTTTTCTTATTATACTAGTTAGGTTTTCATGTGGATTAAGTTATATGCATCTTTGAATTTGAGCGAGTTTAAATAATAGAAGAATAATCATAAAAATATTTCAATGCAAAACCATTTTGAAAATTATCATGTGTTTGGAAAAAAAAATTAAGACATAATAACAACAATCAAAAGTTTAATCACATCATTATTTGTTGCGATTTTCTATTTTTTATATAATTTCTTTATTACAAGATTTTCCTTTTGATTTTTTCCTTTGGTTGTTAAAAAAAATATTTTTATTATTGTTTTTTTTCTCCTACAATAATTTTTAACATAAATGAACTAGCGCAATTTAAAAATACCATCATGCACAAGTGCTATGATAAACACATAAAAAATCCTTTATGAAAAAAGATATATATATATATATATATATATATATATATATATATGGGAGGGTTTATTCGAAAACCGTTGTTAGTGCGAGAACCGCGAGAAACGATATCGATCATTCCTTGGATATGAGAAGTTTCATGGATGGTGAGCATGGAGGGATAGAGTGTGGCAGGATGCATGTAAGGAATTCATAGGTAGACAATGACATTGAAAGAAGCGGAATTGGACGGCTCAGATTAGTTCTCGCGGTTCTCGAACTAATAATGGTTCTCGCATGAACTTCTCTCTCTCTCTCTCTCTCTCTCTCTCTCTATATATATATTTATATATATATATATATAATATAGGGTAAGGTTATATAAAAAACCTCCCTTAAACATAGAACCTAAAGAATCATCCTGGTAATAACACGTGACACTTTGACTAAGGGCAAAATTGGAAAATAAAAAAATAATCAACTTTATAAATAAAAAAACCCACTCAACTTTAAATGATCATAACTTATTCGTTTTTAAGAGTTTTTGCAAAAAAAAAAGTATATCGTTAGATTCAGTTTTTCGTCTTCTTTCAAACAAGACCAGACTTGATATATTTCTGAAACTTTTTTTTTGAAATGCAAAGTTTACATTTTGAGCTAGGTTCATTCTAAATGCAAAATGCAAAACACAAAAAATGCAAAATATAAACGTGCAGATCATCTAGATGCTTCCAAAATGCAAAACACAAAAAATGCAAAATATAAACGTGCAGATCATCTAGATGCTTCCAAAATGCAAAAATTATGAAAATGCAAAATGCAAATCCAACATTATTCAATGAAAATAAAGTCTAAAATGCAAAATTACACATTCAAACCCAAAATGCAAAATCCGTACAAAACACTACATACTGCCCAAAATGCAAACAAAAATTTCATGTTAAAAAAAAATTTAGAAAAATATGGGAAGAGTGATCTTGTTTGAAAGAGGATTAAAAAACTAAAAGATTGGTATAATTTTTTTGTTTAAATTCACAAAACTTAAAAAGTTATGACAATTTAAAGTTTTTGTGATTTTTTTTTTTTAAATCGTGGGTTGTTGGAGGGGGATTTTCCATGTTTGTCATTTTCTTCCTATATTAATACATCATAATTACAGTTTTGCCATCGTTAAATCTCATATATTAATTTTGATGATCCAATGGTCCATATTGATTATTTAGGTTCTTTGTATAACATATGGTTCTTTATTGATACAATTTATATATATATGTATAACAATATAATTTTTATTTTTACTTTATCTTACTACTTGTATATTATTTAACATGTATAATATAATAATTATTTTTCTTATATCATCTTCTGATTTTGATACTTATTTTAATTAAATGAGTTGAACTAAATTTTGAAAACAAATACGATGAATCTTTTATTTTCCTATATATATTGTTTAAAAAATGCAACTTTAAACAAAATAAGTGTCGCCTGGCGTATCATTCGTCGGCTGGTCAACTCTTGACTTTCATTTATTTTTTATTTTAGCATTTTCACACAATTATTAGTGTTATTCCTTTGACCGTGGAAGAAACCAGTAGGAATTTATTCTGTCTGCAAAAGGGATTTTATATTAGAGAAAATGTATATTCTCTTTTTTTTAATTCTTCGTTCTTTTACTTATTGGATATTTGACATATATAAGACACGAATGTCTCGTTTATTTCATTATAATACGGAAGAATGGAAATAATTTTAATTCCGTCTATGTTAATTATGAAATGACATTTTCCTACTTAAAGTAATATAAATACTTCAAAAAAATTTATTTTTATCCCAATAATATTACCAAATGCAATATACAAAGGAATTTGATTTCAATTCCATTACATTCATTCACATTACGGTAAAACAAACTGGACCTAATTTTTTCTTGATATCATTATTCTTCTTTGACACTTGTCGTAATCAAGTGAATATGAAGATAAGTAAGAAAAAAAAGTAAGAGGATAAATCATTTTTCTTTATATTATTCTAATACGATAGATTTCAAATTCTTATAATTTTTATTTTTACATATTTTTAATTTAGGTAATAGATATTCTTTTGATCAATTTAAGTTAAGGAATATATAGACGAGTTGTTGATGTTGTGTCTAAGTCCTTACTAAAAAATTCCTTCTTATTTTCAATCGAAATAAATTTTAAAACTAAAGAATAATATGAGAAAAAAAAATTATTTACATTACACATGTCAATCATTGTATAAGTAAGAGTAGGTGTGTGTTCGATTTAGAAACCGGCACGAACAGTGCTGTAACCGAAAAAACCAATAACTGAAAATGATAAAGACTAAAAAAAGAAAACCGAACCGATATAAGGGATATGGTTCCGGTTCAAGTTATTCCGGGTATGGAACCGGATGAGACTAAAAGTTTACTTTAGAACCTATTTCAAGAGTGGGAACTTAGAATAACCAATAACAAGTGACTATTGTTGCTATTAAAGGCTAACATTATACATTTATATTAATTATTTTTACATATATAGGTTAACAATTATAGTTCAATAACCAAATAAACCAAAGAGCCTTTGGTCTAGCGGTACAAATGTATGATTAAGGTGTCTCTCCCTCTTAGAGGTTGAGAGTTCAAGTCCTGTTAAGGACATACGGTGTAAATTAGATGGGTGTGTGTGTTTGTCGTTCAAAAAAAACCAAATAAACCACCAATAAATACACAACCATATACAAATACAAAATCAAATACCAACTGATTCCAAGTTCTAGACCCGAATTATCCGATAACTGATGGAACCATACCCAAAAGTATCAAGATCCAAAAATGAAGTTTTAAGAGAACCGGTAATCAAATCAAATACTCTAATGCGGTTTTAACTGATTACGATTAAGTTAATCTATCAAAAAACTCGTCCCTAGGTAAGTAAAGTAATAGAATAAAGTTTAAAAAACATATAATATATTAATTACTAAGAGATGAGGTAAACAATTATTCCAGCCATCGAATTATAATATAGTAATAATACCATACAATTTCATAATATATTAATTACTAAGAGTGCTACCCGGTAAATTTTTGATTTTTAATAATTTTTCTCTTTTTCATGTAAATTTTATAAGTAATGAAAAAGTGTTTCTATAAATATATATTTTTATTATCGTTTTTTAGGAATATCATATTTATTAATCAAAGTTTGTTTGGTTAGAGCGAAATGAATAACAAAAGAATGTAATGGACAAATGGATGAAATAGAGGAGGTATATGGACAGGTTCGGCATGGATTGAGTCATTATCAATATTATGTTTGATTGAGAGAAAAAGAAATGTGAATAAAATAAAATGAAACTTTAAGAAAAAAAATTAAATTGTAGCCATTTATTCCATTTCAAGATATTAAAATTCTTGAAAATGAGAGAATCGTATTTCGTACGTAATAACTCATTACATTCATGCATTACTAACAAACATCTTCGGAGAAGAAAACGGAATGATAATTCCTTTTTCTTTCTTACTAGCTAAGCGACCCGTGTATCAACACGGGATTATATAAGTCAAATTTAAATTTATATAGTTTTAAAGAGTCATAACACGTATAGTAAAAATAATTACAAAATATAGATAGGAAAATAAAATCTCGTAAAAAATAAGAAATGAATAACCATTACAAAATTTTGAAATCCATACATAAGATTATCATTAAATTTTCTGTAAAACCTCTTTATAAAAACATTCATGGTTTTATTAGTATAGTTTCCTTCATCGCAAATTAAAACTTTTAACCAATCCTTACTCTTCACTCGAGAAACCGTCACATATAACTATCAATGAGTAAAAACGTGTATTTTTAATACTTTTTATAATTACTCTTTTTAGAAAATATAAAGTTACATTACACGTCTAAAAGTTTTTAATATAATATTAATGTGTTTCTCGTGATGGAGCTTTATCCAGACATTGTAAAGACATAACTATAATATTATTGTCGATGTTATAATATCAAGTGCTTTAAATACATTTTTATTAGCCAATTATATATTTGAATATTTGAAATTGTAAACTAAATTTATTAAAAGTTAAATAACGATGACATCCATATAAGTATACGCAAATTAGATCGCGTAAAAATAAGATCCTAACATGAGATATATTATGTCTATACATACGTAAATCACTTAAGTATAATTTATTATTCAATTAAATATAATTGAAAACACGAGATCTTACTGAATTCAAATATCCATGTAATAATAACTTTTTTATGTATCAAGTTATTAGTTAAAAAATAAGAAAACTTAGACAATTAAATTTTTTTGTATAAATTTTCAAGTTGTATGTGTAGTTACAAAACTCATTATCAAGACAGTTGTTTCACTACCCAGTAATTATGTAGAGTTCTAGTTTCTGAAAGGTTATTTACTTACAATTAACAATTAATTTTAAAAAGCTCTAACGGTAGTAGTAGTTTTGTAAACAACTTTATGCCACTAACCATTAGTTATAGTATACTTTTGATTCTTTTTATTGAAATACCAAGAAATCAGTGATTATATCGACTACATTATGTAGATGGAATAACTATAAAAGATGAATAAAATATACAATAACTACTTAGATGTTGATAAAACAATTAAATTATACTAATTTTTTAAAAAACCTCATATTCTGATAATTTTTTTATCAAAACGTAGATATTAATGAGACGATTACAAATATATAATTATTTTTTTCTCAAAACAAAATATATTTGAAGTTATTAAACATAATTTTCAAACAACTTATAATTAATTACATTAATATACAATTATCTTAAAACCCCTCATATATTTCATACTACCCCTAAACAATTTACATTCAACCCCTTATAATTATGTAAAAAGAATCGATGACTTAAGCCTTTTGAAGCCATGTGACGTCATAATGATTTTATTTTTAATTTTTTTAATTTTTTTTTCAAAATGAAGGGCTATAGTTGGTGGAGATTTTTTAGGGAAGGGAATGATGATGTAAGTATCATTTTCTTTTAATAAGGATATAAGATTCCACCATAAGAGTCACAACCTCAGCTTGTTAATCATATTTTAAACATATATTTTAGAATTTAGACACATCAATCAATTTTCATACTTTTAAATATTATCCCAAAAATTATTCGATAAACATTAGGCATTAATTTATACTATTCTCTTAAATCATGTCAATTGTTTATTAAAAAGTGAACAGGAAAAAATCATTTCCTCTTACGTGACTACGTTATGATATCAAGACATGATTAGAAAAGGTGTTATCTCAATTTGAAATTACATATCAATTCTGATGTCGAAGGAACCTCATCATATGTTAATTTGAAAATCCATGTATCCATATATCTGGATAATTAAAACAGATCGATAACTCGCTTAAAATATGTTGATCGGCGGAGAATCGATCTACATGAATATGCACCGATCACAACTTATTCGCCGTTAAAAAATGATAATCACCTTTTATTGAAAGCATGATCGGCGGAAAATCGATCTACATGAACTAGCATCGATACGAACTAATTCGCAAGAGATTCAGATCGGCGAGAAACGGCATAATAATCGTGTATCGATCGAAACACAGTCGCCGGAGAATTTAAATATACGACTCACACGCATACAAAGAGTGAAATCGATAAGCAACGAAGAACAGAGAAACAAATATGGATGTAGAAGAGTGAATATATTTACCAGAGCCAAAAGCAGATTTCTAGGGCTATGAAATCGCTCCCAATCTCGTTCTCGAGCGAAATCGTGCATTTTCTGCTTCAATAGTTTCAGCGTCACAGTCTCTTCTCCTTCCGGAACCCCAGCCATGTCTCGCAGAACGGAAATTAGTAATCTGAAGAAGTTGCAGAGACAAAGAGGAAATCAGTTAGCCTCAAGAGAAACCCCGCCTATGTCTGTATATATATATTTTGTTGGCAACAAGGTTTTTTAGCCCCGCGTTGCGGGAGCGAGGATGCCTGAGGGGTTAACATATATAACGACATAAGTTAAGTAAAAGTAGTTGTTATATATGTAACATAAATCGATAGGAGAATTTTTGGTGAAAATTACACGTCAAAAACATAAATTTACGTTTTTTATTACGAAACATCTTAGTATTACATCTTTGACTTCTTTGGTAGACCATATAACATTGAACACATTTGGGTAAGTTGGACTTTTTATCAAATACCGAATAAACACTAATAAATAAAACATAAGATCATTTTTACCAAACACTTTGAGTTCTTAGAAGTATAAAAATACTATGCTCACCGTAAATTGTAACTTAAAAGAAAAAAACTAAACACAATTTCTAAGCTAAAGAAAAAATATATTATAAAAATAAAAAGAAAAAAATACCTAAATGAAATATTCAAAGTAAAAAAATTGTAACTTACAAAAAAAAACTATTCATAAGCTACAGCTTATGAACAGTGAAAACAACATTGAAAAAGATTATATTTTTAAATGGGCCACCTCACCTGTGAAACGTAGGAAAAATAATTAAGGGTCCAAATCTGTAATAACTAATAAGTCTAAAAACATACCAAAAGTTACGTAACTAATTTTATTAAGGAGATGTTTGTTTTTTCATAAATAAAATGTCCGATGTCTGTTTTCATCTATTTTCATGTCTGCAGAAATAGATGTGGACTAATTGTCTGCAGTATGCATCAAGAAGACTATTTGTTTTTTAACTTAAGAAATTGTCTGAAATAATGTCATGTTACAAAGTAAACTTTTAAATAAACACATGAGAAAATTCATACATTTTAGTACAATTATAAAAAACAACTCGAATTTTAAACACTTGATTTGAGCATAACTTGAAGACACTTGTTATATATATATGTATGTGTGTGTGTGTATATATGTATATATATATATGTGTGTGTGTGTGTGTGTGTGTGTGTGTGTGTGTGCGAGTGGGTGTTTATCTTGTGTATATATTATATATACTAGAAACATATATATGTATGTATATGTGTATGTGTGTACAACTGGGTTGACCGGTGGTCGAATAGTGGTTTGTTCATCACACACGATCAACTAAATGTCCGTATTATATTATAATATGATTATAGAGTTAGAACCGAGAACAAGAATGTGTAACAGATATACATGTGAGATTGTCTATTTAAAACAGAGGATGATACACCTCTGCTAGAATCAAATGTAAAAAGATTTGCAAAGCTCTTTTCTGATTGCAAAAACAAACAGTCTGTTCTTTAAATATCTGCATGTCTGCAGACATCAGAGGAAAACAGATCTGTTTTGAAAAAACAAACAACACCTAAAAGTCGATATAACTATTGAAATGAATAAATCAATCATTTTTTACTCTTCAATTAGCTATAAGTAAATAGATTAAAATGTTAACAAACCAGCCCCACCTGAACTAAGTTAATTTAACTGACCATAGAAATCGGTTTTAACTGATTAACCGATCTACATATTTTGTTACTTTTGACTTTTATATGGCTGACCAGCTCATACACCTCTTAATTCTACTTATATGTCTACATCTTATATATGACGAAACATGAACCTAAGACATCTCTTACACCATGTTCTTGAGTTTTTTTTAGGAAGGAAATGGAAGGGTTTGGAAGGAAAACTTTAGAAAGTGTGTTTTTGAGTTTTATTTAAGAAAGGAAATGAAAGGAAATGGAGGGGTTTGGAGGGAAAATGTAGGTTTAATTTGATGTAAAAACTATCATCTCAAATTTGGGATGATTGGAAGGATAAGATTTCCTTTCCTTTCTTTTCCTTTTCTTCACAGCATAAACTCGAGAATAGGACGCTAATTCTACTTATACGTCTACATCTTATATACGGCGAAACATGAACCTAAGACATCGATCTTAAATACATAATACTAACTAGACTAAAAATCTTTTGATTATATTTGCTTTTAATATGCTATAATGAAATTTAGATATAATAATATATTCTTCTACTAGGTATGATTATATATAATAATATATGCCTACATCTTTATATTTGCTTTTAGTATGATTATTTGCTTTTGATTATATTTGTTAGTATGATTATTTTTCTTGTTACTCCGTAATATCTAGATTAAATGCTTATGTGAGTAAATATCGACGTGTTTGTGACTTTGTGGGATATTAAGTAGTATTGTCTTAGGAATATACTAAATTACTGATTTACTGTGACATCTGATAATATAAAAGAAAAAGAAACATTTAATTGGTTAAATATGCAAGGTATTTTCTTCCTAACTTGTAAAAATCATGCTTTCTGAAGATACGAAATATAATTATAATTACCTCATTAAATTTTTCTCTCATTAAGTTTATTAAATAAAAATAAAATACCATCAAATCATTTTTCTAATTATAAGTAAATAATATGTGTGGCTAACAACACATAGTTAAGTGTTGTTATATTGACATAACTCTTTAATAAACAAGTACTAAAATGATATAATTAATTTGAACATCACATAACTTAGATGCTAATACACCATACATCCTTTTCAAATTATAATATAATAAGACGTGAATTAATTTTCTTCTCATCTAATACTTGAAATATAACATTTAGAGAAATGTTCAATATATATAGTCCATACTTATTGCATAGTCCCAAATGACTAATCTTAGCCCTTGAATCAGCCACATCAATGGTCCAGTTTTGAAAATTTGGGCCGAGTGACAATTTCGTAATTAACATGTAATGATTTTACCATCACATGTGATTGTATATTGAATCACATGTGATTTTATATTGAATCACATGTGATTTTATATTGAATCACATATGATTAAATATTAAAATTTAAGATTATATTTTTTATATGGACTATATTGAACACAACTAATAACATTTATTTTAATTTACAAAATTATAATATTAAAGAGCGAAAAAGTTACAGCAAACGCCTAGACTTATCCATTTAAAAAATATAGATTTTACTCGCTTGTAATATAATTTTAAAAACTTTGTTATCTTTCGGACAAGTTTATTAATAAAATAATCGGCTCACATGTTTTTCCTACCTAATAAAATTTACACTTTATGTCGAGATGAGCACGTGTCAGTTATTAAGATGTATGAGAATTGGGCAGGGTTAATGTAATTCAGGGAGTGGGAAACGTGATTTTATATTCTAAGTATATAGTAGGGGGTGGTTGCGTACGTAATTGGGCATGGTTCATGAAGCAAAGAATGAGATGGCTGGCTAGTAGTAGTTGGCCCTCGTCTTGTCCCAAGGAGTGGCGCGGTTCCATCCCGCGCGCGATGATATTTCATTTATAAAGTTGATTTATCCATTATAAACTCATGCTTTAATAACTTGTAATATATATTCAAAGGTGTTGTAACTTTAGTGGATAAACCAAATTTATAAGTAAAAGACTCTCTTTATCAAATGTCAGGATTCATGATGATGGTGAAGTGAGTAAAAAAAGAGTGGGGATATTGGGATGAAACCAAATCAATGAGTGGTTTAGATTAATTCCATTTCATAAATGGGATGTGGTAGGTAGGAGCGATTTTAATCCATCACAACACATGAAATATAACATTAGGATATGAAAATAAATGTGATTTAGTATATAAACATTTTGGATGACCGTTGACTTGCATTATAAATTAATGTAAGGGTAGGTGTGACTTTATCTTAAGTCAAGGGACCTAATTGCAAATTTTGAAAAGCTGTAACAACCTTCAGTTGTTAGCTGGCAGAAGGTAGCTCCAGGTTAGTAGAGGAACGTCCAGATCAGCAGTTTAGTTTCTTATAAATAGAGCTGTGTAGTTCATTTGTATTTGATATCTTTTATACTTTTCTAATACATTCATACACACATAGAGAGTTTCTAGTTCAGATTTCATACAATTCAGTTTGTATTGTTCTTCATCGTTAATGGAAGTTCGTTCATCTTGTTCTTCAATTCAATAGTTTTGTTCTTGATTTTCATCTTTGATACTACAATTAAGTTGGGTTGGAGTAATACATATTTTTCGATACGTGAATCATTTGATAAATATATAGATTTTATCTTTTTTAAATACAAATAAAGTTTTGACGAAATTATTATTTAGCTAGACTCTTACAATATACATTATTAATAGTTATGTTTGTGAAATGTTAAACAAGAAAACCCTTGATATTAAAATTATGACTTTTTGATACCTCGCGTAACCCATCAACCCTTTAGTAACTCACCATTTCAAAGTTGACCCAATAACATGTTAACATCTATGCTTAAACGGGTTATGTGGGTCTTATATATACGGGTATTGTTTTGAATCCTTACACAACTAAATAAACGGGTAAGGATCAAATCATGTAATCCTGACACGTCAAGCCGAATACAAAACTATTGTCACCCGTAGTACATGGTAGGTTGGTGTGGTATTTTCAACATCTACAAAGGGCCATGTGGTGGAGGAATGTGAACTTTGTCTAATGTTTTTCCCTTTTTTTTAAAAATGTTTCATTGGTGTAGTAAATCGCTTAGTTATGAGTTAAGTGGTAGGAGTATTTACCAACATGATCCATACTTTAGCTTTGTAATAGTCACGACTTATCACGTCAAATTCTAATAACCATCTAATATCTACCTTATCAGTCAAAAAATAACAAAAGAAATAAAAAAAAATGTGAAAGAGCAACTGTATACCCCATCTTGCAATTACCTGTGCAACACCCAACACCCAACACCATCTTGTCATCACCACTATCTATTGGTCTAGTATCACACTATCACACCCCAACATACTAACACAAAAACAAGATATATTTCATAAAAAAACTATGACATAAGATTTTCAATGTTATATTCATAGTGACTATCTGCTTTAACAAGTTATTAGAAAGTGCGTTATTTGTTTAAGTAATAAAAAAGTAAGTTATCTATTTTAACAAGTAATCTAAAAATACGTTATCTATTTAAATAATAAAAAAATAAATTACCTACATAGATAATTTTTAAAAAATGGTTGCTATTTATGACCTTTTAATACGCTTCTTCAAAAGGTTTATGCTTTCAAAAGTGTATGTTTTTATGTCTGCTTTGTAACCAAGAGACTGAGATGAACTAGCACTTGTTTTGGAGGTGTAGATTTTCACGGACGGTGTTGGCTGGATTGTGGGTTAAAAAAATTAGCTTTATAGGTGATAAATCTCAAATATTATTAGCAGAGTTCAACGTAAAACTATTTTTTACTAGAACAACTGTTTGTAATTTGATCATTGACTTATTAATAAGGGGTTAGTAAACATATAAATGGATTAAAAAAAAGATATTAATTAGTTAGTGTTACAAATGGTTTATCAATAATTAATAATTTTTAGTTGCTATTTAATGACATATATGAGAGTATTTTGGGAGAATTAAGGTTTATTAAATTCATTTGACATAATTTATGGTTGTCTAAACATATAAATACCTAAAATACTTTTTTTAATAATCATTAACGATTTTATACACAGTTTCAACATAAAATAAATAAACATTTATGTTGAAAAGAATAAAAAACGAAAAAGCATACATAATATACCATTGATTTGGTATTTAGATTTTTTAATCCAAATAAAAAGCCATACGCAATTACGCATTACCAAAAACATTATCTGAATTCAATTTAAATAAAATAAAGTATTATAAATAAGAATATTGACCAAGAAACGATAAGTTCAGGGGATATCAAATCATGCATGTGAACCATTAAGTGGGGCTAAACACATTTGAATATTAATTCTTCCAGTAAGTGGGGATAAACTCATTTGAATATTATTTCTTTGCATTAATTAATTACGAGATGTTGATGCGATTCGCAAATTATATGTTTCATTATTCTAACGAGGGGTAGTGGCAAATAAAGGGTACAAAGCAAGAGCTCCACCTATGTTATTATTATTATTTTATTTATAACATATAAAATGGTTATTGTTGGGTTTATGAGACTTATCGTTCTTTCAAGTCAGTTAAATTCGCGACTTTTAAATCCACTGCTAATGTAGCAATGCCGGACCACATTGGTGAGGTAAGGGAATTCTTTCTTCTTATAAGGAGGAGAAGCTTATTCCTAACACATGACGCGTTTTAAAGTCGTGAGGTGCAACCCGAAGTGGACAATATCGTTGGTCGGTTCCTTGGTTGAGATCATAACAATTGGTATTACAGTCGGGGCCGCACCAATGTGGGGGGGGGGGGGATGTTGGGTTTATGGCGCTAATCGTTCTGTAAAGCCGTTTAAATCCTCAACTTTTAAACCTACCGTTCTTGTAGCAATGCAAGAGCATATCACATTAGTGAGGCAGGGAGATTGTTCCTTCTTATAAGGAGAGATATTTTTAGTCTTACCACATGACGCGTTTTCAAGTCATGAGGGGCAACTCATATCGGACAATATCGTTGGTCGGTTCTCTGATTACGATCTTAACAGTTATTACGATTTCTAACATAGCAATAACCAACATATCTTTTTGTCTTTGTTTAGGTCATTCAGTTGTGTTTAGATCATATATTTTTGTAACGTTTATTTTTACATATGACATTAGTCTAAGTATATGATAGTTATTGTAAATACACAAGGGGTATATATACTTTGTTATTGTGCCTTTATTCAATAAGCAATGCAATACATTTCAAAAGCTATCGTGTGTGTTCTTAGCTTTCCTCTCAGACAGCTTTCACATATTCATCCTAGCTAAGATCATACAAACACATTGTGGTATTACGTCAATATTGCTTGATATTTGATACAATAAGTTTCTATACTTTGCATTTCCAAGATTCATGAGCTTGTGTGTGTTCTTTGTTCATCCAAAGATCACAATTTTGTTTTGGATGGGTTCGGGTTTCTAGTTCAAAGCGGTATCAACTTATATGTTTAGTTTGTTTTTTTAAACGAAGGATTATATTAATTTCAAATCCAGAAGTACAAGAGTCTCAAAGTTTGAGATAACTACATTAAGACCTTACACCAATGAAAGCCAACATGCAAATGAATTGGAAAAATCTTATTTAAGTGAATTCATTGGGTTTAAACACGAACTGCATGTCCAACTATAAATGTAAAGTAGGACAGCGGTTTGCGGCTTATTTATGTATAAACATGTATATTATTAATATAATATCTTGCCTTCGAAAAAATAAGAAGTTTTTGGTGTTTGATTTTGTTAAATGTTAATCTTTGAGACTTGGTGACTTGGTGTTATGTACAAATAGTCAAATATTGATAGTGTCTATAAAATTTATTGCTTAAAAAAAAGAAACTTAAATCTTATGAAAAAGTTTTGTTCATATTCTTTCCCTTCTGTCGCTTCAATGAGAAGCAACATTGTCGTGCAATTAAAAAGAATACCTTAAATGCTTTGCATTTTCAAGAAAGAATGAAGCATGCTGCATGCCTCCGCATGCTGCATTGCTGTTTATTTTTTAAAAGCCTTATAAATCTACTTAATTTGAATTTAACACAACTTGAATCTATAATTATTTGTTAATGGACAATCACCACACCAAAGCACTAAGTGTTTCTTACTAGACTACAACCTAAGTAGATTCGCTAGCATCGAGAACACGATTTGTAATTGCAATTTTCAATTCTAAAAAAATAATGATTTTATTTTTTTAACAAAGAAATTACGAAAAAATAGTGAATAAAATCATTCTACTATAGCTAGTCTAATACTCTATGTAAAAACACGAGGATGAAAGTTATGGTGTGAATTACCCCATTAACATGTCATACATGGTATATAAAAAGTCTTAAAAAAAGGTAAGTATATTAGAATTAAAATGTTTATACATAAGATCATCATCAAGTTTTTATAAGACCTCTTTAGCTACATTCATCGTATCCGGTTTATTTGTTTTCTATTTAGTAATTAATAATTTATAATTACCTTGTACTAATACAAAACCACACAATTCAATGATTATGAGAAACACAATTCAACCAAATGTGTTTGCAACAATTAGGTTCCAAACCATCTCCCCAATGAAATAAAACAATGCAAAAGATACATAGTTGATAATCAAATTAAAGGGATAAGTATGATGTATCGTTAATTAATGATATGACTATATATGTTACATTTGAGTGCATAAAAATAAAGAAAACTGAGAGACGGTCTGGTTACAGACTTTGCTAATAATATATATTAAATGATAGTTTTTAAATTTTGATTTAATTTTTTTTAAATATTAGGTATAATTATATAAAAAAGAATATTAATTTTGATACATTTTCTAGAAAATAAAACCTACTATAAACTCATAATTATATAAAAAGTTATATTTTAATTGTTTTAGACAATAGTGAAAACGATATAGAGAATCATTCAATGGTGAATGAATTGAAAAAAAAAAAAAACTTTTTTTATGTAAAGTAGCATTTTGTTATTTTGAGTAGCGTATGATAAATTGATAATTGATTTTTGAACCAAAAATATGTACTATCATTGAAACATGCAACACGTAAATTAATGCCAACATATTTTATAAATTATATATTTAGAGCATAATATTATAATTTGTATAGATAGATATCTTCTAATATATATAAAAGACTAAATAGAAAAAAACTATTAAATGATTTTAACCTTTCATTTAGTAAAAGTTTTAATCTTAGCTGTTCTTTCCTTTAATTTTAAAATTTTAAATTTGAATTTTTAGAGTCAAACTAATGGGACTAACCAATTTAAATTAAGATAAAGATATTCCTTAATCAAATCAATGATAAGTAAAATATATTAAATAAATGACAATCCAAGAAAAGATACATAAATGAAAATCACGTCCACATAATTTATACTAGCATAGTATCCGCGCCAATACGGCGACGACGAATAGTTTTACTCAGTAACTTATTCTTTTTTTAATTACCGAGTCATTTAAAATCCATAAATGTTTATGAATTTAGGTTATATGTTATTCAAATTCATGAGCCTGTTTATAAACATTTTCTAAAAATTAAGTTCAACTATTTACTAGATTAAAAATGTATAATAAAATGTTTAGTTGTTAAAATAGTTTATAATAATAATTGAATTAGTTGGCATTTACTTGATGTTTTAAATATTTTCCTATTATGGAAGTTTTGTTCACTATAATGGTATATATGAATCTCATTAAATTAATCTAATAGTTACTTCATTTAACAATTTTTATTTACTTTGATTTGAGGTAGTTTAGTACTTTCAATTTACTAAAAAATTAAGAGTTTTAAAAGTTGTAAATGCTTTATAAATGAGTAAGATAAATAATAAATAATATATATCAAAGAAATAATTATCGGATTATTTATTATAATTATCAATCATTTTATATATTTATAAGATTATAATGATTTAATTATATATTAATTAAACAAACTCACGTCGACGCTTCTATCACTGGATTTAGTATTAACGTCATTTTTCATCATTTTTTTAAATGTTACTTTTTGTGTTTTATAATTATATAATATTTTTTATATTTTAATTTAATCCGTATATTACACGGGTGTTTAATCTATATAGTTATATACGATGAATTAAGAAGAAATTAAGTTAGATGAATTTGTGGTAAAAAGTCAAAACCAACATTAATTCGGCAAATAATTCGATTAAAATGTCAATGACTCAATTGGCAATAGTTGGTTAATGGGCCTGAAGCTGAAAACGTTAAAATGTGAACCCATATACCATTCGCCTGAGCCTGCCTGGATGCTCAAAACAATATTCAAAGATATTTTCTATTGAATTTTTTATTTTTTTTAATATTAAGGGCGTGTTTATTTAGTTTAATTACGTCTTATTTTTTATAAGCTAGTTTTTTTTGACATATTTTCAATCTTATGAGTTTATTATAATTTACAATAAGAAAATTAGCCATGCTTAAGAAAAATAAGCAAGAAAAAAGAGTTTATAAAAATTTAGCTATTAATAAGCTAAATCAAACATCCCTAAGAAAGCATCATATACAGTTGGTTTTACACATGTTATACAAAGTATCTTATTTAAGCAATTAAACTCTACATTTTTTGGTTACATATACAACTAGAAACCTGGTTCTGTTTTCTTAATATCTTTTTAGTTAACTTAAACCATCAAATAAAGTGCCACAGTTAATATTTCTAAGCTATAAAAACTGTTATTTTATATTATTATTAAAGTTGTCATATGAAAAAAAAAAGATATAGAACTCTAGAGCGGTTACTTAGGGATTGTGTTCAAATCAAAGGGATAGGCCCACAAGTTTAGACCGGTTACAAGTTATGAGGCCCCAATCCAATGGCTATTTTACGGCACAGTTTAGGCCCAAACCCTTTAGAAGTAGTGGTTTCAATTGTTCATGATTGGGCTTAACCACAATAACCCATGACCCGGTCCATGTCCATTCACAGCCCATTGGGCCCGTTTCTTTGCATAGAATTAGAAAGCTACATTGTATCTAGCTAGGTAAAAAGTTTTTTCTATGGTCTTCTGCATTGATTAGCCAAATATAAAAAAGATATAAGTGAATCATGGAGTTTTAGCTCAAGCATGCTGCTGTTCAGAGCATGCTTCATTATATGTTTGGCTACATCAACAGCAACCTTCAGGTAATGCCTCCATCCTATGTGGTCCTCTCTTCCTTTACCAATACTTTGTTTTTTCCTTCTTGTTTTCGAATTTAAAGATTCTGTTATATGTGTTTTTGCCTACTAATCTTATAAATAAAATCATCAAAAATTTAAAAAATATATATATAAATGAATTTTTTTTTCTTTGTGCTGTAAAAGAGAATGTAAATGCAACAGAGTACTTGCCTACTTGGAAAGAAAATGATGACTGAAGTTTAAGCATCTCATCTTTCTCTTACTGTTCTATTCCTTTTCCATTGACAGAAGGTACACATTCAGTTAAAAGCAGTCAGCTTGTTACTTTCTGGTTTGAAACCTTCCAACTTATCGAAAATGTTTCATATTCGCAAAGTTAAGCTAAACTTACTTATTTGATCATTTTATCCGTTACAGATTATAATTTTTTTTGCTTTTGGTCAGTGGCGGACCTGCCTATTGTTTGGGGGGGGGGGGGGTCAAGCGCCACCGGTCTTTTGGCGGTTCGCAGTTTTGATTATCGAATTTTTGAGACGGTGCTACGGGTAAATTTTCGGGTTGCACCCGGTGATGCCACCAAAATCAAAGGAAAAATGATACTTTTTAAAAAAAATAATAAAAAATAGGTTAATATTTCAATATATACCTTTAAAATAGCATTTTAGTTAACATGACTTCATATAAATTGTGTTTTGTTTTAAATTTTGGCCCTAAAATACCAGAATAGCCACCGAAATCGCGTTAATTCGACCCGATTAACCGAAAACCCGAGAAAAAACCCGAACCACACCCTCAATTTTATTTAATTTTATTTCCGCATTATATGGTGCCACCGGTCAAAAAAATTTCTGGGTCCGCCCCTGCTTTTGGTTCATTTGATTATTCTGTTCATTGTTACTGACTTGTAAGAATGAATACAAGTAAAAGTAGATTGAGAGAGATATTTATTATATGCCATCTTCTTTATTTCTGTATGTGAATTATTATTCTATACATGTTTTATACATATAATTTACCATAGTCAAAGGCTCTAGATCTTGTTGCTTAATTCAGCACTATGAAGTACAAAATTGGCGATACTTGGTTTTGCTGCCTGCAAAAATGGGACCTTCTGCTTCAATATATAATTATTATGTGTGATTTTTATATTAATAAAACATAGCTATAAAAAAATGAGTTCCATCTTCTTCTT
Source organism: Pulicaria dysenterica (assembly GCA_947179395.2). Lineage (NCBI taxonomy): Eukaryota > Viridiplantae > Streptophyta > Magnoliopsida > Asterales > Asteraceae > Pulicaria > Pulicaria dysenterica. The sequence continues at coordinate 74,753,210 of OX359292.1, read as the reverse complement.
CTCCATCTTTTGTCATAACTTGAAACAAGCTATAAAAGTGTAAGAATAGATGCACAGATTGTAGTCTAATGCAAAATGGATGATTTCAAAGAGTTTGCCTCATGTGACTCTTTGGGACCACTTTCCCATGTGCAAACTTGCAGTTCTAAAATTTTACAAAAATTCAGGCTTTTCCAAACCCTAAAAATCCAAGATTTTGATACACATATCTTACATAATAAGCGGAAATCTCGCATGCTTCACTTGAGGTATGACCGATACTGAAGAAGATATTGTATTATAATGAAGCCTATTTATAGATTACAAGGGTATGGTGAAAACGTTAATATGAAACCCTAATAGGCCAAGCCCAACTATACTAAACCTTAATTACATTATTCTCTAATACATCCTACCTCTCTCATACCCCGCCCAGGTGACATTGCCACACTGGGTATCCATGCTGTTGCATCTTACTTTCATAATACAACTTGTCATTTAGGACAAATTAGAGTTCCATTTCATGTCTGAGAGACCCACAATTACAAGATGCCTTGTTTTAGAATGAACAGTATGTATGTATGCTTCTAAAACCTTCTACATATAATTCAAGAAGACAGATTCTTTTCTTAAACCTACAGTGATTAACTGGTGACTTGGACTTTTTGCATTAAGAGTTGTACATTCTACACTGAAAAATGTTGTAACTGTTTCTGGGACTATTAAATCTGCTGCAGATTGATACAAATGACAGTGCAAACAAAGCAGAAGGCAAAGAACCATTATGACCTCTTTCCAATAAAACTTAAAGATAACACAAAACCCCAAAAATTTATAGGGCTCAGAATGACATACATCACTCAAATCCCAACAAAATCACACAAAAAACACACTAGTTTTCACACACATAGTATAAAGAATAGAACATGGCATACTTAATTGAATAGCCTCAAACCATATAGTTCAAGTTTTCATTAATAAAAAGATTTTTTTACCTATGACAAACACATCTATAATGATATGCGCTATTTATCGGGTCGTTTCCTTCCACTGGAACTTGCTCGGCTCTGCACCTTGACCTGCATCCTCTGCACTCATTGTACGTGCAAGTCGGCATCACCGACCCAATCATTGATCTTCTCCTCATCATTACATTGCTTGTATGCTAATTTGATCAAAACCATATCATGTATTTAGTAAAGAAATTTTAAATGTTATAAAACATTAAAGTTTCAAGAGATGGAATTGGCAGAATCCCGAAAAACCAACTTATACGTTGAATCTTGAAAGTTGTACATTCTCGGGATTCTGCACCTGCTTATTGTAATTGTGCATGGTTCTACATGCAATAATGTTTTATTGTTTATAGAAAGAGGTGTACTCTCATCATCACCTGCAAGTGCAACTCCTTTTCTGTTGCAGAGTTCTGATGAGGAAGCAGAGTTAGTGTTCTGGATCCTGCAACCCCTGAAAATGGTACATTTACATGCAGTTAGATGCTTTAAGTACTTGTGTATATATACTAGCACATCTAGTATCAGAATTGAAGTAAACCAAGTTTAAATAAATCTTGGGAATGCTCAAGATTCAAGTAAGTAAGACCGATTTTACGCGCTTTTTTTCATCTTCAAGAAGATAAAATTCAAATATATATGAAGCTAGAAAGCCAACCTTACAGTTGATAATTAAGGATAAGGTTGTGTAGATGAAAAAGATAGAAAAAAAGGAAAACTAAAAAGCAGTCATGAGTTAAATGGTTAACCTTGGAAGACCATTGTTGCCCAAATTAAGAAGAAGAGGAAGTTGAGTGTTGAAGGGGAAGCCATTGTTGCTGGTTTAGTTTGGTTTGCAGAAGACATGATATGGTAGTCATATATATTGCAAGAGATGGTGATAGGAGTGGGAGTATAACAGATTTGTGGTCAAATAGGGACCAGAAGAGATAAAATGAGTATTTAAGAGTGGGGGATAAAAAAAATAGATAAATAGAATATTAAGTTTGTGAACAATTTGCACTTTATGTCTAGTACGTCATCACTAACAAAATTAATTATTTTTCCCACTTGTTAGGATTAAGAGAATTACTACTATGTTAAAAGGAATGTTTTATGGTCAAATATGCTACATCTTTTTTATATGTTGAGTAATGTTTCATATTAGACGAAAAGTGATTTTGTAATGAGTTTATAAGGGTCTTGGGCTACTCCGCTCATAACCAATTGGTTTTGAGTTGGAACCTCACAAACTTACATGGTATCAGAGCAAGGTTCACCCGTGGTTAGTCAAATTAAGGCCACACGAACTCCACGTAACCCATAAGTATCCACGTGTTAGGCGCAACATATAAAAGAACGCCATACGTGAGAGGGCGTGTTGAATAATGTCCCAGATTAGACAAAGAGTGATTTTGTAATGAGTTTATAAGGGTAATGAGCTACTCCTCTCATAACCAATTGGTTTTGAGTTAAAACTCCACAAACTCGGGAGTACATTTAGCGGGTTTATTTTTATGGGGTCATATGATTGCCAACACCTCTGTCATCTTAAATTCGTTGCTAATTAGTGATAAAATGTCTAGTACGTCATCACTTTTATGTATGTATATCGAATGTAATTCAATTCTACTTGCGTTTTTTTTTCTTCTTTTTCTTTTTCAATAAAATGAGGTCCCCAGAAGACAAATGAAGCTCAGCAGTTTGGGACAAAGTCATTATGACGGTGTTATGTAATGTAGCAATCGAAATTACCAAACGAGTCATGATGCTTATTTCCATATACAACACATTATGGGCAAAATGGGAATTCTCGTATGAGAGGGATAGAGAGATTCCCACCCACCAAAAAGACGTTTTCAGGAAATTGTAAAGAAGTTTACCTTACTAAGGTACTTTATATATATATTAATATATTAATGTAACAATAATAAGAATAATAATTCACATGAAAACCGTAGAAGAATGTGGAAGCCGTAAAGCATGGTGTGCTGTCTTGAAACACATAATTAATTTATTCGTGATGAAAAATCAGGACCTGCGTTTGGGTCACAAGGAAAACTGCCCGGGAACTCAAAATTTTGAGGGGTCTACCACTAAAATAATTAAAGCCTTTATTATATATATATATTAAACCTAGAAATTAAAAAGGATTAGGTCCAAAAATCGTAAGAAGGGTTTAAAAAATAGGATGGAGATTAACTGATACCCCCATTGGTTTCTGCATCTTTCTTCAAAACAACATTCATGAATCAACATCTTTTGATTTCTGATTTTTAGTTTATCGAGAATAACTCATCGAAGCAAATACAGAAATCAAGTTGTTGAATATGAAATATCTTGTTTGTAAGCAAGTCGTTTTTCTTTCTTACTTCCTTATCCCATTATTGCTTAAGAAGTTTGAATACAAAATTTCTTGTTTGTAATTTGTTTTAGGGTTTCTTGCCTGTCAATTTTCCTTGACTCTTAGTCAAAATCACATATTAGTATAGAACTTAATTTTCTTCACTTAAGAATTGCATACGAGTATAGTAGAATGGTTTGAATATGCTTACTTCTGTTGTAGTATGACATGATAAGGAAGCAAACTAACTAGAATATTCGTGAAGTTACTATTAATCAACGTATCAAAACAATATTGATTAATGAAGAAAAATATTACCTTTAAAGTTGAAATTAACCAAACGATAGTGCCCTTAGTGTAAAAGGATTACTATATTTATCAATTTGCAAACTAGAATTCCAAATTCCCATGAGATATTAAAGGGTAATTTTGTAATTTTATCATTATATCATGATATTTATTTTATCATGAGATCATGCATGTTATATCATGAGATATTTATTTTTCTCATGATTCTTGATCTCCATACAATTAGATATTTTTAATCTTTAGATATCTCATGATAAAATTAATGTAGGGCATATTTTTTAGTTTCCTTTTTCATATATAGTAATCACACGTCATAATTCATAACTGTCGCAATTCATATTTATGTTATGAATTAAATGATAGACAATTATAAACTATTCGATCAAATCAAATGATGTATTTAATAGAAGTAGCTAGTAGCTAAAAAATTTATTTATATAAGTATAATAATAGTAGTAGTAATAATAATAATAATAATAATAATAATAATAATAATAATAATAATAATAATAAATGTTTTATTAAAAATGATAGATGCATGTATAAACAAATTTTATATCGATCTCTTCTAAAATGGGACCTTTATGATGATCACCTACCAAACACAAGAACGCTCTTATTAATTGGAATATAACATGTTGGTGATAAGTTACAGTAATATCATGTGTCATTAATCTTGCATGATGAGTCAACTATAATTAATGTTATATCACTATACTGACGCACTATGTTTTTTCGTTTATGCTATCAAATAAACTAAATTGTTTCCCACAATATAAGGTACCGCTTTGTTGGATTTAATTAAGTTTATATAATTTTTATAAAAACTTATGAATATATAAATTTTATAATAGTATAAAAACGGTTACCTACATTTTAATAGGTAACTTTTGGCCTTATTGAGATAATATCCTTTCTTATTCATTAAATGGGCTTCATTAATTTTTTATATATCGTCTTAATAACTAAATATTGTATAATAAATAAGTTTTAAAAATCAAGTTACTTATTATTTCAAACTATATGATATAAATACACATTAAAAATGAAATGACAACTTTTATATTTAAAACATGTTAATTATCCAATCAAATGATACTTTTATTATACTTCAAGTACTAAAAATTACGTATAACTAGAATCCACAAACTTGAAAAACTAGAACCACGGATTTGTAAACGTCTACAGAATTTTTAAGTGGATTATATCAAGGTGAAGACGCACGTAAAATTAAAGGTGATTCTTTGCTGTTTGTTCTGTAACGCTTTGGAGGATTTGGAGATGGCGGAACGATATTATGCATTCAGAGGATGGTTCGGCTGATGGTAAGAAAAATGACGACATTTTTTCTTCCATCTTAAACATCTCGAAGTTCTGGATTAGCAACAGAGGTAAAAAAGCTTCTTTTAAAGTGGGATCATTGGCTAGCAAACCCTTGTGGAATGTAGTGATTATTATGTTTAGCTTGTAGTGGTAGCAGGAGACTGTTTTTGGTTTTGCGACTCACTGTATTTCCTTGTAATCTAGCATCTTGATAGAGTGGTGTGTTATTTTGGTAATAAAATCCGTGGTTAGCTTTGGGAGGGTGATGGCCATGTCGAAACTCTTTCCATTGTTAATGTTGGTCTCGAATGGATACTACAACAACAAATGTTTGTAGAAGGGGGGGGGGGGGGTTGAATACAAACTTTAGCAATTTAAAATTTAAGAGACACACTGTTTACTTTTATATAATTCTTATTGATGTGAATCAAGAATTACATGAACTAGATGCGGAAAATCTAAGTTCAATAAAAGGTGACAACTAAATTAGTCTAACACATAGACTAAGCTAATCTTAAACAACTTATGTCTAAGATGTTCAACACATGAACAAGTTTGTTATACTGAAAGTAAAATGCTAACTCTTCTAATTCTCAACAAATGAGATTTCAGTATTCAACTATCGATTCGCATACTTAGCATGTTTCCATGCATGAGTATATATAAGCAATGGTGTCCGGTTTGATGAAGAGGAGAAAGAGACAAAGGTAATTGGTTTAATAATATTATAATAGATAAAGTTAGTGGGTGAAAAGTAAGTTAACTTTATACACAAAGTGTGTAAAGTGAACATACTTTTCAGTAATGAGTGTACCCACTATCTATTATTATATTATTAAAGTACTGCCTTTATATCTTGGAAAAGTAAACTTCTCCTTTCATGCTTGTGCTTTAATCAACACCATGCTTTCTGAAGATTTGACTTAACCAAATATAGAGTTGCCAGCCATACTTAGTTGTTGAAGCATATCTTCAAGATCTTCTCTTCTAAAGTATCTTTCTCCTTTTCCAGAGGATAAAGATCTATCCTTTTTGTTTCTTTGCAGATACAAAAAGTGCTAAGTACTTTTACAAAGAAGGATCTAAGGCATAATAGAACAACACATGTTCTGCCTTTGACTTATAGAAATATTACACTGAAAAGCTATTAGCTGAGTAACTACTCAGCTAACAGACACTGAACAGCTAACATAATATTGCTCAGCTAATGATAAAATGTGAAAGACTCAGCTGACTAGATTTGCTCAGCTGATCAGAGTGATCAGTTAATCAATATAATTAGGTTACAGCTAATAAGCTAATCAAAACAAACTCTCAGCTGATCCCAATGGCTCAGCTAATCATTTGAGTATGATCAGCTTACTGAGACAAAAATGAATAAGTGTAGAATACCTTATCTGACATGTGGGAGGCATTAGCTAACAAAAGAGATACTGTCAGCTGATCCTTGACTGCTTAGCTGATCCTTGAGGAACCCTCAGCTGATGGTTTGTACTATCAGCTGATGCTTTGTAGATGCATAGCTGATGCTTCTTGACTTGTCTTTTCTTCTCAGCTGAACTTCCTGAAGCTGGTCCTTTGGCTGATACTCAGTGTTCAGCTGACATTATGATTCGTCAGCTGACATTTCTTACTTAGAAATTCTTTAAGTCTAGTATGAAAAACAACACATGTTTTTCATCAAACTAAGTCCAAAACTGAACATATGGTTTTGTTAACATCAAATCCTATTTTACTTAATAGACATGTTTGATTTAGGTATGATATTGCTATCTCCCCAACAATCTCCCCCTATTTGATGATGACAAAACCTTATTTGTTTAAGAAGAATCAGTTTGACTCAGATTTGTAAAGATAAGACTTTTAAGTGCAATTTGGTTACCTAGCTATCTGTTTTTGGTAACTATTTAATATATGTTCCCTGATATTCTGTTTTTGGAAATCTTTTCATTTATGAAGTACCAATGTTCTATTTTTGTGGTATCTTTTCTATCCTTTTTCTGTTTTTAGGATTTTTGAAATTTTCTTTATTTACACTATTTGAGCTATTTACTAAGAGTCATCTATACTAGCATTTTAGCTAAGTAGTCCATGATCAAAGTTTCAAGCTTGATTACAAAGCAAAGTATTTACATCAGAGTTTGTATAATGTAATCTAACTAAGAGTTAAACTAAGTACAGAAGTTAAACTATTCTAGGAATTGAAAAATACAACTAGTCTAGTTATGAAGTGTGGTCTTCATTCCCACCAAGGTTCTTCTTTAACATCCAGAAGTCTGTCCAGAGGATTTGCAGCCAACAACTCTCCAGCTCTTGCTTGAATCAGACTATCAAAGTGATCACTTCCTGTCTGTCCCCTTGTTGAAGTTGCAGCTTGAAATATCAGCTCTCTAGGGGCTCTTCCTAAGTCAGATTCTCTTAGAAATTTCCAAATACCACCTCTTTTCTTGAAGAACATCCCTCTTTCAGGTTCAGTTATGTATTTAAACATTTCTGGTTCGATGTTGGAGGGCAGAGCAGTGTTTAGACTTTCATAAGCAGCCAGGTAAGGATGATCAGGATTAAGTATAATCTGTTCAACAGGCACAAACGCTTTGGAGGATTTCTTGAAGGCATCCTCAATCACATCAATGTGTTCCAAAAATTGATCATGAGTGCATATCCTGTGGTAGACAGCCATTCTGATCCAGTATTCAAGTTTGTTTATGAACCTTGTGGCAATTTCACTTTTGGATTTAATGAGGTGGTACAGAGTCTCAATCATCTCAGTGAAGGAGAATAGTTTGCAGTGATGAATATAGGCATTCTCATGTGTTTGTCTTTCATCTCTTCTTACTAATCTGAGATATGGCCCTTCATCTGTTCCCTTATATGGAGTGACTCTGGAAATGAGATTTAGATCCTTTCATCCTATCAAGTTCTTCTTGTTTTCCAAGAGCTCTTTGATCTCCCTTTCAGATTGCTAAGTTGTAACTCCAAAGTTGAACTCATGCAATGCTTGAATGACTTCTCTGTGAGTTCTTCCTCTTTTAGGAACTTTCTTGACAGTAGGATCATCTTGCTGTGGTGCAACCTGTGTTGGATGTGATTGAAAGGATAGCATGATGATTTCTTCTTCTTGTAATTCTCTCAATTCATCATCAGTGACACCAATGATTGCAGCAAGATCTTCAGGAGTAGTGAAATCCTGGTGTCTCTCCTTGGTTTTCGGAACATCTTCAATGGTTGTACCAAGAGCAGCAGCCAGTTCACTTAGCTCTATGAGATTCTCATCCTCTTGATTTAACTCTTCCTCTCTTCTCTCTTCTTCTTCAATTTCCTCAGCAGACATTATTTTCTTTCCTTTTCTCCTTGATGTGCTGTTGGGAGTTGGTTGACTTGATTGTACTGGAGAGGAAGCTTGGATTGTTGGAGCTTGAGTTGAGAGGCTCTGCTTTTTCAAGTTGAGCAGAGAGGACAGAGGCATCCTATCTTCATCATCATCATTATCAGAATCTTCTGATGGCACATTGATTGGTGCACAAGATTCATCTTGTCTTGGCTTTTTAGCACTCTTCCTTCTAGCCATTTGTTTGAATCTTCTTTTTGGCCTCTTCTCATCTTGAGCAGGTTGCTCCCCCTCAGATTGATTTTCCCCCTCAACATCTGATTTTCTTTGAGTTTCTGTTTCATTAGGGGCAGATGCATCCTCTGCTTGCATAGCCTGAACCTCAGCTATATATGCATCAACAACTGCTCTGATTGTGTCTGGTGAAGGTTCTCTTCTAACTGACTTCTCCCCCTTTTTGTCATCATCAAATGAAAAAGGAAAGTTGTCAGAAGGGTTGGCAACAGAAGGTGGGATAAAAGAGTAAGGAGATGGAGAAGGAGTGGAGGTAGAGGAAGGATAGTTGAAGTGGAAGGAGAGGTAGTGGGGATAGGAGGTTGGGTGAAGGATGGAGGTCTCCTCAGGCTTAGGATAGCATCAGTGATATTGGTGAATTCCTTAAGTGTTTCACTGTGCTTTTGGATGGAGTAGTTGTTTAAGTGTTTGAGGTCAGTAGTTATGGTTTGGAGAAGAGAAGGGACTCTAAGAAGAGAGTCAGGAATGGTTACTGAAATGTTAGGAGGAGAAGGTCTTAAGGTTTGGAGTTGGGAAAGAAGATTAGAGATAGTTTGGTTTAAAGAAGTGATAGTTTGGTTTGAAATGGGAGGTGAAGGGATGGTAGAAGGGTGAGAAGGTTGGGATAAGAGTTGATCCAATTTATGAAGAATGGGTGACAGATCAACTGGGGCAGGGGTGGGTTTGGGTTGGGATTGAGTAGCTTTGAGTGACTCAACCTCTTGGGTTAGATGAGAGATTTGAGTTTCTGTTTGGGTTTGGAAAGAGGTAAAGGAGGCTTGAAGGCTATCCATCTTTTGAGAGATAGATAGGAGGGTTTGAAGTATTTGGGGTGAAGGTTCAAAATAAGTAGAGGGAAAGGGTTGAATGGGAGTTGATTGAGAAATAGTGCTTAGAACAGGAATAGTTGTTGGTCCCTCACTTAGACCTTGGTGTATAGGCCTAAGATCACTGGGAGCAGAAATTGTACCCTGTACCAATGGTTGGTTGATACCACTGATATTGAAAGGCAGTGCAATAGTTGTGTTAGAAGTGAATCATACATAGGTGCAAGTCTGTGAGTGTGAGTGAGGATTGCACTCATTGGGGTATCCCTTATTTCAGTAGTAAGTTGTTGTGAACTTACTAAGGGCATGGGTAGACTCAATGTGGGTGTAGACACAGTGTGACCTTGGGAGGAAGTCTGTCTTTCAATGGCATCACCATGTTGGGAGGGTGATCCAGATTGCAGGAGTCCCATATTTACGAATGTGACCTTTTATGAGGGCACATCTATTGACAGTTGGGTTAATGCAACATCCATAAGCTCCCCCTCAACATAAGAGGAAACTACAGGAGTTGAGGTCAAGGGTGCATTGTGCAATCCCTCTGAGATAAGTGCAGTGTGCACTATCTCTAATGACCGTGTTTCTGTTTGGGTTACAAATGGAGTAGAACTAGTGACTGTTGGGAGTTCACTAGAGCTTGGCATTTGTGGGAGTGTTTCAATAGGAGTTGAGGATGGGTTCTCACAGGTTGGGATTACCAAATGAGTGTCCTCAGGGAGTGATAAAGGTATACCTGAGATGCGTTTTGCTTTGCTGATCTCTATGAGCTCCACCAGCTTATAAGAGACCTCTTCAACATCAGGAACTTCTTCATCTTCACCACTTGGTGCTCTATGAACAGAGTCACTTGATCCTTGTTGTTGATTAGGGTTGGGATATGCAACTGTGCCTCCAAGAGTCCTACTGGGAGAATCATCATCAGATTCTTCTTCACTTTCATAAGTGCTTAGGTGCCCGGACCTCCTTGAAGTAGTTGAACTAGAGGGAAACATTTGTAATGGTATTCCATGTTGACTGGATGAAAAAGAACCAGAATGATAAGGCTTATCTCCCATGTAAAATCCAGCAGTATCACCATCATGGCCATTACCACCATCACTATCATCACTTGAATCATTACCTTTTACAGGTTCATCAACATCCACTTCATCTAAATTTCCTCCTTCAAATTTGGCTTCATCATGAGTAACAGATTGAGCTACTTCCTCAGTTATAATATCAGGGGACTCAGAATCATGAGCCACATTTTCATCATGCACCTCCTCCTCATCATCATTATCATTAGCAATATCAATTAACTCTTGCATCTGTGCAGTGATTGCAGGACCCTGATCTTCCCTTATCAGATGAAAGATCTTTTGACCCATTTAAGGTATGGTTATTGTGTCCAAAACAGCAGCAATCCTAGTGTATTTTTCCCATTGAAGATGATGAAGTACAAGTAATCTTAGGTACCTGATATAGGGAACAATAGTTCTTGTGGATTTCTTTGCAGTGCCAAGAGTGATCTTATCCACCATCTCTGAGAATATGACTCGAGCAAAGTCAATATTCCTCCCTGTGACCAAGGCGTGCAGAATCATCAGTTCTGTTTGATTCATTTGGTCAAAGCTTCCAGACTTATGACCAAAGCACCGAGTGATTACACTTGCCAAGTACTTCCATGGGTGTCCCAGCACAGACAACTTATACTGACCATGGGTGACAACTTCATTGTAGCCAATCAGGGGTAAGACCTCCAAGACTTGATCCATTTGAGCAAAAGGTTGATATGGAGCCAAGTTGGGCAGAGAGATGGCTTGACGAAGAGTATTGACATTAATGTTGATGTTGATTGTGCCATATAGACAGGTGCATGTAATGAGTTCTTGATCCGTATGGTACCTTGCAGTGTACCACATCTCACCGACAATGATTGGAAAGATGAAGAAGGGATGGGCAGAGAGACAGGGAAACAGGGGATGAGCATTGATGAATGCTACCATTTGTTCGTATCCCTGGTTTGATTTATTTGTGGGAATTTCAATGTTGATTAGAAAGTTGTTTGGGCGAATGGTGATTTCGGAGTTAACAGTAATGTTTTCGCCAGCAACAGGGTTAGGGGTAGAAGCAGGATTGAAAATCACCATGATTACAGAGTGAAGAAACTGTAAGTGAAGAGAGCTTAGGGTTTGTAATTTTGAAGGGAAGAAGAGTGTTTGGGAAGTTTGAAAACACAAGAAATGAAAACCGCTCGAAAACACCTTTATATCTTCCTTGGAACCCTAAACTGTCACCAAAATATATTTCAAAAAGTAACTGTCACTTCTGCAAAAAGGTGATAAACGGAATAGTTAGTAAATACACAGACAACTAACGGACAATTTAAAAGAAATTAAATACCTAGATAACATATTAAATACAAATGAGAAAATAATAAAATAAGTGTGAGGACACATAATTTTTGACTTTTGAAAATCATCAGCTGATAAAAGAGAGTGTCAGCTGATCCATGTTGAGATAAAATAAGTGTCAGCTAATGAGTGCACTTAGCTGAGCTTTTAATTCTTAGCTGATGGTTTATCAGCTGAGGTATAGTGTCAGCTGATGATCGCCAGCTGACATAATTCCATTAGCTGATCTACCATAAGTAAAATATGTAGAAGCTTAGACAAGTACTTCATTTCACACACAAATAAAATTATTATCTCACACAAAATTATCTACCTAAGAAAAGAATATGTTACAAATTTAACATGCCAAGTTTGGATATTAGGAAGTTGAACCGAGACTCATCCAAAGGTTTTGTAAAAAGATCAGCTAATTGAAAATCAATACTTATATAATGCATTGAAACTTTCTTTTTCTGCACATTATCTCTAAGAAAATGATGTCTGATTTCAATATGCTTGGTTTTAGAATGCAAAACCGGATTGTTAGAGATAGAAATGGCACTAGTGTTGTCACACAGAATTGGTGAGTTTTCAAACTGTATGTCATAATCAAGTAGTTGATTCTACAGCCACAAAAGTTGAGCACAGCAGCTTCCAGCAGCAATGTATTCTGCTTCAGCTGTTGAAGTTGAAACTGAGTTCTGTTTCTTGCTTGACCAGCTGACTAATCTTCCACCTAACAGTTGACAACCACCAGATGTACTTTTTCTGTCTAGTGTGCAACCTGCAAAATCAGAATCAGTGTATCCAACTAACTCAAAATTAGAATCTTTGGGATACCAAAGACCTAGATTAGGAGTTCCTTTGAGATACCTGAAAATCCTTTTAACTGCAGCTAAGTGAGATTCTTTAGGATCTGCTTGATATCTAGCACAAAGACATGTTGAAAACATAATATCTGGTCTACTTGTAGTGAGATATAAAAGAGACCCTATCATACCTCTATAAGCTGTAATGTTCACTGATTTACCATCAGTTTCCTTTCCAAGCTTTAGGGCAGTGGACATGGGTGTTTTCATTGAAGAACAATTTTCAAACTCAAATTTCTTAAGTAAGTCATTTACATACTTTGTTTGATGAATGAAAATTCCATCAACCTCTTGTCTAATTTGAAGTCCAAGAAAATAGTTTAGTTCACCCATCATGCTCATCTGATAGTTATCAGACATGAGTTTTGAAAACTTTTTACAAAGATCCAAATTTGTAGACCCAAATATTATATCATCTACATATATTTGTACAAGAATTACATCACCCTTGAATTTTCTTATAAACAAAGTGCTATCTATGCTTCCTCTTATAAAGCCTTTAGTGGTTAGAAAAGAAGAGAGAGTATCATACCAGGCTCTTAGAGCTTGCTTTAAGCCATACAAAGCTTTGTTCAGGAAGTATACATGATCTGGCTTGCTTGCATCCTCAAAACTTGGAGGTTGTTTGACATACAACTCTTCTTTCAATTCTCCATTGAGGAAAGCACTCTTAACATCTATTTGAAAAACTTTGAAGTCTTTGAAGGCAGCATAAGCTAAAAACAGTCTTATGGCTTCAAGTCTTGCAACAGGGGCAAATGTTTCATCATAATCAATACCTTATTTTTGACAATACCCTGTGCAACTAGCCTAGCTTTGTTTCTGATGATCAGCCCTTGTTCATCCATTTTGTTTCTGAATACCCACTTAGTACCAATGATGGATTTATCCTTTGGTCTTGGAACCAAAGTCCATACATTGTTCCTAGTAAATTCAACCAATTCTTCTTGCATGGCATTTATCCAGTGGAAATCATTTAGAGCTTCATCTACCTTCTTTGGTTCAATCATAGAAACGAACCCTGTGTATAAACAGAAATTACAAGTTTTTGATCTTGTTAGTATAGGTGCTTCTATGTTAACTATGACCTGATCTTTAGGATGATCCCTGTGGTCCTTATAGACATTTTGGATTCTGGGAGAGTTTGGATTATTTTGGATTATGGGAGTCGAAATTCTTTGGTTTGGATCAGCTGAAGAAACTTCTGGTTGACCAGCTGACAGAATTTCAGGAATGTCAGCTGATGAAACTTCTACTGATGAGGGAATGTTGAAATGGAATTAGAGTCCATTGATGTTGAATCATGATTCTCATCATTCAGTAAAAGTGTGGATTGGTTTAGGATTGGGCGTGCATTGGTTTGATGTAAGTTTGGAACAGTTTCATCTAAATCATCTACATCAGCTGATGGGAGTGGATCAGCTGATACTGGAATGTTGTCTTCAGTATGTAGCAGATCATTAAATTCCTCACCTGTAGATGGATTAGTAGAACAGGAAGCAACAAAGTCATTTTCATTGAAACTTACATTGATTGATTCTTCTATGACCTTTGTTCTGATGTTGTAGATTCTGTAAGCTTTGGAGATCACAGAATATCCAACAAAAACACATTCATCAGCCTTTGGTGCAAACTTTTGCAATTGATCTTTCTGGTTCAGTATGAAGCACTGACACCCAAAGATATGAAAGAACCTGATGTTTGGCTTCCTTCCCTTAAGCACTTCATAGGGAGTTTTGTTGTGCCTCTTGATTACTAGGGATCTATTCTGAGTAAAACACGCACAGCTGACAGCTTCAGCCCAGAAGTTGAATCATAACCCACTCTCACACAGCATGGTTCTTGCAGCTTCAATTAATGTTCTGTTTCTTCTTTCAGCTATACCATTCTGTTGTGGAGTCCTTGGAGCAGAGAAGTTTTGAGATATGCCTTTTTCATCACAGAAACCTTCTAGAGTTTGATTTCTAAACTCAGTCCCATGATCACTTCTAAGCATCCTTACCAGATTTCCATTTAGCACATCCATCTTCTTTACGAAGCTTATTATTTCTTCAGCAACTTCACTCTTTGCTTTTAGGAAGATGACCCAAGTGTATCTTGAGAATTCATCAACCATCACCAATGCATACTTACTTCCACCAATACTAGCAGTAGCAACAGGACCAAATAGATCCATGTGCAACATGTAGAAAGGTTCAGTAATGGAGAAGGCTTGCTTAGATGGAAAAGAAGTCTTGTGCTGCTTTCCCTTCTCACTGGCAGAACAAGGTTTAGGCTTAACATACGTCAGTGAAGGTAGTCCTGACACTAGTTCACTCTTGCTCAGCTTGTTTATATTTTTGAAGTTTAAGTGAGAAAGCCTTTTGTGCCATAACCAGTTTGTGTCAGTTACAGATTTTGTATACAAACAGGTTAACTTGGATGGATCACCAGATGACATATCAAGAGTATATACATCCTTGGTTCTCTTTGCACAAATTATTGTTTTACCTTCTTGATCTAAAATGGAACCACCTGTCTTTGTAAAGAGGACTTTATGATCACCATCACATAACTGACTTATGCTGATGAGATTGTACTTAAGCCCTTTAACATATGATACTTTGGACAAGGTTAAGTTCCCATTATGAAGTTCTCCGTAGCCTTTTGTTTGCCCGCAATTGTTATCACCAAAGGTCACTCTTGGACCTTTTTCCTTCTTGTAGTTACTAAGCAAAACTTTACAACCTGTCATGGTCCTTGAACATCCACTGTCAAGATACCATGTGTTCAGCCCCTGCATAGATGTGATTGAAAGAAGGTTAGTGACACTTGGGCATCCACATTTAAGTGGATCCCTGTGGATTGCACCTAGCCATCCACTTTATATTAGGTTGTTTATGAATGAGAGAAACAACTGTGTTATCATTATCAGTCCGCTGTCTTGAGTTACCTTTAAGAGAACAATTACTTGCCTTATGTTCTTTGCTCCTACATTTATAACATTTTTGATTTTTGGAGCCTTTAACATGTTTTGGTAATTGCCTAAGAGATGTCTTAACTGTTTTCTGATGACTATGGGTCATCAGCTGACAGATTTCACCATTCAGTTGTTGCAGCTGATTCTGTAAACTAATTAGGCCTTTGTTTACAGAAACCTTAGATTGACCCTTAGTAAAAATGAGTTTTTGATCAACTTTAGGTGTGGCAGACTTAGTCTTTTTGTAAACAAAATATCCTTTTCCCTTGGTTTCTCTTATTAAAAGAGTTTGAAGTGATGTTTGATCAGCTAAACAAACAGAAGAGGATCCATGATCAGCTGACAGGATATCAGCTGAGCAGTTATCATCTACTTTTTGATCAGCTGATGTAATATCATTAGCTAAAGAATTTTCAGTCAGCTGAGTTCCTAAATTTAATATATCAGCTTTCAAGGTTTGACAACAGAATGTCTCTTTGGTATCAACAAATGATTCCATTCCTTTACTTACTTCCTTTACAATTAAATTTTCAGTACTTTTGCTATCTGTCAAAATAATAGAACTTGAATCAACTTTTGAAGTGGTTGAGTCTTTCAGCTGAGTACTTGTACTTTTAACAAATCTGTTAGTGATAATACTTTTTCCTTTTACAATCTTTTGAAAGGTAAGAGGTAAAATATCAGTTTTTTCTAAGATATTTATGTTCTTGCTAAAATCAACACAGTTAGCAGCTTGGTAATAATTTCCACCAATAATAGCTTGAACTTGTTTTGGAATCTGCTTATTGACACACTAAATGGTATTCTCAGCAGATACACACCAAGATCTAACTACTTTTTGAAGGTCATTAAACTTTATTGTTGCTTAATTGGTTTCTTTTACCAAGATCTGATTAAGTATCTTTTGATTAGCTAAATCATCTTCCAGTTTTGTCATTTGTTTCAGTTTCTCATCTTTAAGACTTAATCTCTCTTTTAGTGATTCTATTTCTAATTTTAGCTTCTTTTCTCTTTGAATATTTGACTGAAACTCAACACACAGATAATCAAACATAGTGTTCTTTTCATTATCTTCATAGTTAATAAATTTTCCAACCTGATACATAGAAGAGGGATCCCAGTCAGGAGAAGTACAAGCTTTGGTAGCTTTCTTCATGTCCTCATTAAAGGAACTTGTACTCCCAGTGTTGGCCATCAAGCTGAGTTGAGCAGAGAGGACCTCATCTTCATCACTTGAGAGATCTTCCTCGGCCCAATCTTCTTCTTCAGCCACCAGCACACTACTCTGGGCCTTCTTCTTCTTCTTGTCAAGGACAGCAGCAAGAAGCTTTTTGTACTTAGCTTCATAATCAATCTTGCTGTCTGAGTTTGAGGATCCCTTTAAGCCTGTACTTCCTCTGGACTTACATTCACTAGCATAGTGACCAGTCTTGCCACAGGAAAAGCAACCTTCAGAAGCCTTTGATTTAAACTTGGCTTTTTCTCCCTTAAAAGGTTTCTTCTCAAACCTCTTGACACTCTTTCTTTTTAAGAAAGGTTTGAACCTTTTTACCAACATGGCAGCCTGCTCAACAGCAGCTTCAATGCTGTCCATGTTCTCCAGATCTTCATCCCCATCAGCCACCTGCTCTTCATCAGAAGTTTCCTCTTCTTCTTCCTCATCACTTGATTCATCCACCACTGCTGCAAAACCCCTGGATCTTGTATCCTTAGACACAAGGGCAGTGGATGGAGCTTTTGCAGCCTCCTTCATATCCTTGGTAGAGAGTTTCATTTGTTTCACTGATTGTTCATGATTCATGAGGATTCCATATAGACCAACTGTAACACCCGCGTTTAGGGCCTGGTAGTTTCGTGGCGGTGGTAAGTTATTTAATTGTTTATATTGGTATATTTGATTGTTAATAATTATTTGCTATTTATTTATATATTTATTTGATGCTTGCTTGGTATTTAATTTGGACCGCGAGGTAAAAGGTAAAAATATTAGTTTAATATTTTTATATGATATTGGTTCCATTAGATTCGTTTTTATACGAGGGTCCCGAATATTACCTCGTTGCTTGTTAATGACTTGAGTAGGACCGCTTTATTTAGGTTTCTGTATGCTAGATATCAGTATTTGCACTGTGTAGTGTATTATGTTCAATATTGACCTATATATATAGCATTTGTGTGTGTTGATCTCATTTGTTTGGCTGCATAAGAAAAGAGAGAAAGAACCTTTTGCTCACACATACATACTTGTGTTTGTGAATCTGTTTTCGAGTTCTAAAGCGAGAGTTAACGGTTGGTTTTCGAGCAAGAGGTGTGTTGTGTTGTTTATGTCGGGTTTTGTTTAGGAAGTTCTTGAATGTTGTGTTTTGGCCGTGCGAAGTGGAGTCCACTACGTGCGTAGTGACTCCATTACGTGCGAAGTGAATGTTGAAGAAGATGATGTCGATGGGTTTTGGTCGCACGAAGTGAGTTCCACTACGTGCGTACCAGTTCCCATTGCGTGAGAAGTGGGTTAGCCACTTCGTTAGTTTGAAGTTCAATACGTACGAAGTGGAGTCCACTACGTGCGTAGTGACTCCATTACGTGCGTAGTGATTCAGATGTTAATTCTGTAATTTTATTGCGTGTAGCCATGAGAGTTGTCGCTTTTGTAAATTGGAATGTAATCCCAATTACTGACTAAGTTATGATGTGTTTCAGGAAACGAGAAGGCTCAGTGAAATTAGAATACTGAGTGTGGTGTTGGAGAACACAGGTGAGTGGACTTTAATACACCAGTGGTTTTGGTTGTAACTATTATGGTTACTTGAATTTTATATAATTAATCATGCGATAGACTGTTTAGTCTGATATGATTGTTTGATTGGCTATGTGATGATTGTTGAAATTGTGTCCAAGATATGAGTATCAAGGCATGAAATTGTGCTCATGATGTTTGTGGCAGAGGTCAGCTAAGCGTGGTTTTGGGCTGGGTCAGTTGCTTCTGGTTAGGCAGTTTTAGATCCTCTGTCGCATTTGTTGTAGCAGAGGGGGTTTAACTGTGCCAGTTAGCAGATGGCTATCGGTAGATCATTGCTATGGCCAGCATTGGTCGTAGGCTCGGCAGAGCCGCCGGTCCTTTGATATTTGAGATAAACTGTTCTTGTGATTGTTGTGGTTCTGCTTTAATTGCTTGTGGCTTGATTTTCATTCACTTAGCTTTGTGCTAATTCCCCACCTTAACTATCTGTTTCAGGTTTTGAGGGCACGGTAGGTTGCAGCTTTTGTGTACAGGGAAAGTTTGACCGTAGCTCTGATATTTTGGGTTTTAGAATGATGAGCCATACTTTATAAATGATTTGTAACACTAAAGGAAGTACTGTATGTTTGTACAGTGTTGGCTTTAATTTTAATGTTATTTCTTTTTTAGTTTTATAACGTATTACTTCCGCTGTGATTTAAAAAAAAACATGGCTTGTATTTTTGCGGTGTTACAATTTGGTATCAGAGCCCTGGTTTGGCATGCGAGCACGTTTAGAGTGTTCAATTCCCAAATCTTGGCTCGAGGTTGGTCAAACCTTTCCTGTGGGGGAATTAAAGTGTTTGGATTTGTTGTGTGTGTGTACTAACGGTTGTCTAATAAGTTTGGAGGTGATGTGATTGTAACAGATATGGCAAGTCAAGAGATCCCAACCGAGATTCCGGTGACCCTTGCTCAGGCTGGAACTTCTACAATTCCAGTTTTAGAGAATCCAGTAATAGTCAACACTTCGGGTAGAGAATTAGATACAACTCAGAATGACTATATATTTCAACTTGAAAGTGAACTTCAGGAGCTTCGAGAAACAGTTCACAACTTTGAGCAGAGGAGGTTGATACAGAATTCTCAAACACCGATTCCAACAGCAGCTGTTGCTACAGTGTCAACAACACCACCACTTTCAGTACCATTTTCTGTTCCATATTCTACTGTTGTTTCACAGGGTACACAACAGCCGATTATCTATCAATTTACTGCACCAGGAGCTTACCCCTACCCAGGATTTGGTCAACATAATAAATTTAAGCAATTCATGGATTGTAGACCTTCAGAGTATAGCGGTAGTACGGATCCCAATAAAACTTTGAATTGGTTGAGGGAGATGACCAAGGCCTTGGATACTGCGGAATGCGAGGAGAAAGTGCGGGTATTATATGCTACTCAAAGACTCAAAGGAGATGCCATGGTATGGTGGGATTCGATTACCGGTCATTTTACAAAGCAGCAGATGAGTAGTATTACTTGGGAGCAATTTGAGGGAAAGGTTTGTGAGCAATACTGTGGATATTTTGAGATGGAACGAATCAAGAAGGAGTTCATGGATTTGCAGATGACTGATAATATGTCTGTGGATGAATTGATTAGGCAATTCAATGAGAAGTTACGATTTGCACATCAGTGGGTTCCGGACGAAGCTTCAAGAGTTCAGCATTTTGTGAGAGCTTTGCATCCAGATTACAGGAGTGCTACTAGGTGGGCTAGCACTTTATCTCAAGCTTTTACCCTAGCTAAGTCAGCCGAGGGTGATGCTCAAGCCAAGGAGAAGTTGAATAAAGATAGAATTTCTCAACAGAGATCCCGGTTTGATTATTTTAATACCCAACATCGGCAGGGAAATCAAGGAGGTCAGGGAAGTCAACGTCAAGGACAGGGTCAGAGTCAGAGCAGTCAGAATCGTAGGCTTACATCTGGTGGGTCTACTCAGAGAGCCCCGTGGTGTAATAAATGTAAGTCTTTTCATCATGGACTTTGTACCCTACAGACAGCCAGATGTATTCGTTGTGGTCAGTTTGGGCATGAATTGAAGAATTGTAGATTTCCGAGGAGTGTTTGTTGGAATTGTCAAAAGGAGGGGCACAGAGCAGGTGAGTGTCGTGTGGGTAAGAAATCCGGGACTGGGTCGGTATCGGGATCGGTTGTGGGATCTTCGTCCGCTTCAGGACAGAAAAGGAAGAACCCTCCGTCAGCTGAGGGTAGAGCATTCCGGATGTCAGTAGATGATGCTGCTGCTACTGATGATGTCATCACGGGTATGTTTCTCATAAATTCTATACCTGCACGTGTGTTATTTGATTCTGGTGCCAATCGTTCATTTATTTCTGTGGCATTTTGTAATAAATTGAAATTGCCTACTTCGAATGTTGCTGCTCCATTAGAAGTAGAGATAGCTGATGGTAAAACGGTTTCAGTCACAACGGCTGTGCCTGGGGCTGAAATTGATATTGATGGTACATGCTTTCCTGTTTCTTTTCTGTTAATGCCTATAGTTGGTTTTGATGCTGTTATGGGTATGGATTGGTTGAGTCAGAACCGAGCTGTTATTAAATGCCATAGAAAACTGATTTCATTTCCTTTACCTGATGGGTCATACGTAGTGGCTCGCGGGGAGAGGGTTAGACCTGCTTTTCCTATTATCTCGTATATGAAGGCTAGAAAATCTCTGGCCAAAGGGTGTGAATCCTACCTTGCTCATGTGGTTGATGTTAAAAAGGAGAAACAGATTGTTTCAGTTATTCGGGTGGTTTCGGAATACCCGGAAGTGTTTCCCGATGAATTACCTGGGTTGCCTCCGGTTCGTGAGGTAGAATATAGGATTGATTTGATTCCAGGTTCGAGCCCAGTGGCTAAAGCTCCTTACAGGTTAGCTCCTTCTGAAATCCGTGAGATGATGACACAGATTCAGGATTTGTTAGACAGGGGTTTTATTCGTTCTAGTTCTTCTCCGTGGGGTGCACCGGTTTTGTTTGTGAAAAAGAAAGACGGCACTTTGCGTATGTGTATTGACTACAGGGAATTGAATAAGAGAACGGTTAAAAATAAATACCCTTTACCCAGAATTGATGATTTGTTTGATCAGCTGCAGGGTGCTTCTTATTTTTCTAAAATTGATCTGCGCTCGGGTTATCACCAGGTACGTGTTTCTGAAGCTGATGTTCCTAAAACCGCTTTCCGTACCAGATATGGTCATTATGAGTTTTTAGTTATGCCTTTCGGTTTAACTAACGCCCCTGCTGTATTTATGGATTTAATGAATCGGGTCTGTCGGCCGTTTTTGGATAAATTCGTGATTGTATTTATCGATGACATTTTGGTTTATTCTAAAACTGAGTCCGAGCACGAGCTTCATTTGAGGCAAGTTTTAGAAACTTTAAAACGGGAGCAACTTTTTGCAAAATTTTCTAAATGTGAGTTCTGGATGCGGGAGATTCAATTTTTGGGGCATGTTATCTGTAAAGATGGGGTTAAAGTTGATCCGGCTAAAGTTGAAGCAGTTATGAACTGGAGTGCTCCTAAAACATCATCTGAGATTAAAAGTTTTCTGGGATTGGCGGGTTATTATCGCAGATTTATTAAAGATTTTTCGAAAATTGCGAGTCCTATAACGAAATTAACCCGTAAAGATGTGCCATTTAAGTGGAATAATGAACAGGAGACAGCTTTTCAGACATTGAAACAACTATTATGTCAGGCTCCTATTCTTGCACTACCTGATGGTTCTGATGAATTTGTAGTGTACTGTGACGCTTCCTTTGCAGGTTTGGGTTGTGTTTTAATGCAGCATGATCGGGTTATTGCTTATGCTTCACGGCAATTGAAACCACATGAGAAGAATTATCCAACCCATGATTTAGAACTTGCAGCTGTAGTCTTTGCGTTGAAACTGTGGAGGCATTACTTATATGGTACGAAATGTGTTATTTGTACTGATCATAAGAGTCTGCAGTATGTATTTTCCCAGAAAGAACTTAATATGCGGCAGAGAAGGTGGTTAGAACTCATTAAGGATTATGATTGTGAGATTCGATATCACCCGGGGAAAGCAAATGTTGTAGCAGATGCTTTGAGCCGCAAGGGAGTTAGTGATAATTTTCGATTTATGAGAGTTGAGATCGTTTCTGATTTAGTGGATAGGCTTAAATCTGCTCAGTTAGAAGCTTTAAAAGATGAAAATCTGAAGTTAGAGATTATGATGAAGAGAAAAGATGATTTGATTAATGATTCGCGCGGATTGAAGACTTATCAGTCTCGTGTGTGGGTGCCATTGCTTGGAGAGCTTCGGGGTTTGATTTTGGCAGAGGCTCATAAGTCAAGATTGTCTGTTCATCCTGGTAGCACAAAAATGTACAACGATCTTAAAGTGCTGTATTGGTGGCCTACTATGAAGACAGATGTTGCAAAGTTTGTGGGAACGTGTCATATTTGTGCTCAGGTCAAAGCAGAGCACCAGAAACCTTATGGGTCTTTGAAACAGTTGGAGATACCAGAGTGGAAATGGGAACACATCACGATGGATTTTGTATCCAAACTTCCATGTACCCAGCGGAAACATGATAAAATTTGGGTGATTGTTGACCGTTTGACGAAGAGTGCTCACTTTCTTGCCACCAGTGAGACAGCTTCACTTAGCAGATTAGCTCAGTTGTACATCGATGAGATTGTATCACGGCACGGTATTCCTCTTTCTATTGTTTCTGATCGAGATCCCAGATTTGTTTCTAACTTTTGGAGGAGTTTACATCATGCATTGGGGACGCGTGTTAATTTGAGTACAGCTTATCATCCTCAGACAGACGGTCAGAGTGAGCGTACTATTCAGACACTTGAGGATATGTTACGCGCATGTGTGTTAGAATATGGTGGGTCTTGGGATTCACACTTGCCTTTGATTGAATTTGCGTATAATAATTCTTATCACTCGAGTATCGGTATGCCACCTTATGAGATGTTATACGGTCGTCGCTGTCGTACTCCTACTTGTTGGTTAGAGGCAGGTGAGAAACAGTTTGCAGGTCCCGAAATTGTTCAGATGACGGCTGAGAAAGTTGCTATTGCTCGGGAAAAGTTGAAAGTTGCTAGAGACAGACAAAAGATGTACGCAGATCCACGCCGCAGACCAGTTACGTTTGTTGAAGGTGAGTTAGTTTATCTGAAAGTTTCTCCGTGGAAAGGGGTTATTCGCTTTGGGAAACGTGGGAAATTAGCTCCACGATATATTGGTCCGTTTCGCATAAGACAGATAGTCAACGACCAGACTGTTACTCTTGATCTTCCACCAGAGTTAGCGGGTATTCATGATACTTTTAATGTCTGTTACTTACGTAAATGTAATGTTGAGGATGAAAGTCAGATTCTCCCAGTTCATGATCTGAAAGTTGATTCGAAAATGAGATTAATAGAAGAACCAGTTGAGATAGTTGATCGTAAAACAACGAAGCTTCGAAGGAAAGAGATTCCTATGGTTTTGATTAAATGGAAGCATAGTTTGGGTTCAGATTTAACATGGGAGACCGAGGCAGACATGAGGAACCGATACCCTAGCCTATTTGAGCGCGATGAGATTCCGGGGACGGAATCTTCTTTAGGGGGAGAGATTTGTAACACCCGCGTTTAGGGCCTGGTAGTTTCGTGGCGGTGGTAAGTTATTTAATTGTTTATATTGGTATATTTGATTGTTAATAATTATTTGCTATTTATTTATATATTTATTTGATGCTTGCTTGGTATTTAATTTGGACCGCGAGGTAAAAGGTAAAAATATTAGTTTAATATTTTTATATGATATTGGTTCCATTAGATTCGTTTTTATACGAGGGTCCCGAATATTACCTCGTTGCTTGTTAATGACTTGAGTAGGACCGCTTTATTTAGGTTTCTGTATGCTAGATATCAGTATTTGCACTGTGTAGTGTATTATGTTCAATATTGACCTATATATATAGCATTTGTGTGTGTTGATCTCATTTGTTTGGCTGCATAAGAAAAGAGAGAAAGAACCTTTTGCTCACACATACATACTTGTGTTTGTGAATCTGTTTTCGAGTTCTAAAGCGAGAGTTAACGGTTGGTTTTCGAGCAAGAGGTGTGTTGTGTTGTTTATGTCGGGTTTTGTTTAGGAAGTTCTTGAATGTTGTGTTTTGGCCGTGCGAAGTGGAGTCCACTACGTGCGTAGTGACTCCATTACGTGCGAAGTGAATGTTGAAGAAGATGATGTCGATGGGTTTTGGTCGCACGAAGTGAGTTCCACTACGTGCGTACCAGTTCCCATTGCGTGAGAAGTGGGTTAGCCACTTCGTTAGTTTGAAGTTCAATACGTACGAAGTGGAGTCCACTACGTGCGTAGTGACTCCATTACGTGCGTAGTGATTCAGATGTTAATTCTGTAATTTTATTGCGTGTAGCCATGAGAGTTGTCGCTTTTGTAAATTGGAATGTAATCCCAATTACTGACTAAGTTATGATGTGTTTCAGGAAACGAGAAGGCTCAGTGAAATTAGAATACTGAGTGTGGTGTTGGAGAACACAGGTGAGTGGACTTTAATACACCAGTGGTTTTGGTTGTAACTATTATGGTTACTTGAATTTTATATAATTAATCATGCGATAGACTGTTTAGTCTGATATGATTGTTTGATTGGCTATGTGATGATTGTTGAAATTGTGTCCAAGATATGAGTATCAAGGCATGAAATTGTGCTCATGATGTTTGTGGCAGAGGTCAGCTAAGCGTGGTTTTGGGCTGGGTCAGTTGCTTCTGGTTAGGCAGTTTTAGATCCTCTGTCGCATTTGTTGTAGCAGAGGGGGTTTAACTGTGCCAGTTAGCAGATGGCTATCGGTAGATCATTGCTATGGCCAGCATTGGTCGTAGGCTCGGCAGAGCCGCCGGTCCTTTGATATTTGAGATAAACTGTTCTTGTGATTGTTGTGGTTCTGCTTTAATTGCTTGTGGCTTGATTTTCATTCACTTAGCTTTGTGCTAATTCCCCACCTTAACTATCTGTTTCAGGTTTTGAGGGCACGGTAGGTTGCAGCTTTTGTGTACAGGGAAAGTTTGACCGTAGCTCTGATATTTTGGGTTTTAGAATGATGAGCCATACTTTATAAATGATTTGTAACACTAAAGGAAGTACTGTATGTTTGTACAGTGTTGGCTTTAATTTTAATGTTATTTCTTTTTTAGTTTTATAACGTATTACTTCCGCTGTGATTTAAAAAAAAAACATGGCTTGTATTTTTGCGGTGTTACACCAACCAGTGTGAGACCCTTGATTTTCTCACCATGTTTAAGCACAGTGATGAAATGATCCCAAGATTCTGGGAGAGAGTCTAGAAACTTGTTTACAAGCTCCTTATTGCTCTTGGGAACATCTGCCCTTCTTAAGTCATTAATAAGGCAGTTGAACCTGGTGTAGGTCGGAGTTAGAATTTCACCTTTATGAGCAAAGAAGAACTCATATTCTCTTACCAAAAGGAGTTTCTTATTTTCCTGTACTTTTTCAGTGCCTTCATAAGTAACAGTCAAAGTGTCTATCATCTCCTTTGCAGATTTGCAGTTGAGAACTTGATGATAGACATCATTTGGTAGTGTAGAGACTAAGTCTGTTCTTGCTTTAACATCAAGTTTAACAAGCCTTTTGTCTTCATCAGACCATTGATTTATAGGCTTTATAATTAGTCTTTCAATAGCAGGAACTTCATCAGTGGCTTCAGTTACTTGAATAGTTGAGGAAGGAACATAAGGACCTTCAGTTACAGTTTTGAGCATCACATCATCTAGGCTTGACATATAGAGAAGAACTCTACTCTTCCAGAGAGAAATGTTTTCTCCATCAAAAGTTGGACACCTAGTGAGTGAGCCATTATTTGAAGAACCATTTGAAGCAGCAACCGGAGTGGCCATTTGATAGTGTGGGGTAGAAGCAGTTGAAGAGTAAGCAAAACAGATCTTAGATATGAGTTATCTAGCCTGCTCTTATACCAGTTGTTGGTCCCGAATGGATACTACAACAACAAATGTTTGTAGAAGGGGGGGTTGAATACAAACTTTAGCAATTTAAAATTTAAGAGACACACGGTTTACTTTTATATAATTCTTATTGATGTGATCAAGAATTACATGAACTAGATGCGGAAAATATAAGTTCAATAAAAGGTGGCAACTAAATTAGTCTAACACATAGACTAAGCTAATCTTAAACAACTTATGTCTAAGATGTTCAACACTTGAACAAGTTTGTTATACTGAAAGTAAAATGTTAACTCTTCTAATTCTCAACAAATGAGATTTCAGTATTCAACTATCGATTCGCATACTTAGCATGTTTCCATGCATGAGTATATATAAGCAAGGGTGTCCGGTTTGATGAAGAGAAAAAAGAGACAAAGGTAATTGGTTTAATAATATTATAATAGATAAAGTTAGTGGGTGAAAAGTAAGTTAACTTTATACACAAAGTGTGTAAAGTGAACATACTTTTCAGTAATGAGTGTACCCACTATCTATTATTATATTATTAAAGTACTGCCTTTATATCTTGGAAAAGTAAACTTCTCCTTTCATGCTTGTGCTTTAATCAACACCATGCTTTCTGAAGATTTGACTTAACCAAGTATAGAGTTGCCAGCCATACTTAGTTGTTGAAGCATATCTTCGAGATCTTCTCTTCTAAAGTATCTTTCTCCTTTTCCAGAGGATAAAGATCTATCCTTTTTGTTTCTTTGCAGATACAAAAAGTGTTAAGTACTTTTACAAAGAAGGATCTAAGGCATAATAGAACAACACATGTTCTGCCTTTGACTTAAGAAAATATTACACTGAAAAGCTATTAGCTGAGTAACTACTCAGCTAACAGACACTGAACAGCTAACATAATATTGCTCAGCTAATGATAAAATGTGAAAGACTCAGCTGACTAGATTTGCTCAGCTGATCAGAGTGATCAGTTAATCAATATAATTAGGTTACAGCTAATAAGCTAATCAAAACAAACTCTCAGCTGATCCCAATGGCTCAGCTAATCATTTGAGTATGATCAGCTTACTGAGACAAAAATGAATAAGTGTAGAATACCTTATCTGACATGTGGGAGGCATTAGCTAACAAAAGAGATACTGTCAGCTGATCCTTGACTGCTTAGCTGATCCTTGAGGAACCCTCAGCTGATGGTTTGTACTATCAGCTGATGCTTTGTAGATGCATAGCTGATGCTTCTTGACTTGTCTTTTCTTCTCAGCTGATCTTCCTGAAGCTGGTCCTTTGACTGATACTCAGTGTTCAGCTGACACTATGATTCGTCAGCTAACATTTCTTACTTAGAAATTCTTTAAGTCTAGTATGAAAAACAACACATGTTTTTCATCAAACTAAGTCTAAAACTGAATATATGGTTTTGTTAACATCAAATCCTATTTTACTTAATAGACAGGTTTGATTTAGGTTTGATATTGCTATCTCCCCAACAATTAACCTTTTGCTTTTCAAAAAAAAAAATTATCAAAACAGAATATCTGATTCACAAATTTTTGTTAGTTTTTAACACTTAAGTAAGTTTATTTTTCAAGAGTTTTGCGTTTAATATTTGGTTAATAAGATGTAATTATAATGTACGATTATTATACATATTTAACTATATGCTTTTATAAAAGGTCTCAACATTTGTGAATATCTGTTTTATTATATTTGATATTCCTCATAGTTTAAATCCATTAAGCATCACATAACTTTAATGATATCAAAATTAAAAAAACACCCATGCAAAATCAAAATACTTTTTTTTTGTGTAGATACACGGGTGGCCAATGTGAGTATGACGATAAAGGACAAAGAGTCAGTACTACAACGCATATTGTGTAAGTAAGACGGTGATATTATGGGAGTGTGAGAATGGCAAAAATGACAGAAGTGAGAGTAGGGTAGTGTTGTTCGGTGAGTTTGAGTCGGCGACATTCAAGGAGTTGAGTTGTCGGTGAATATGACGTTAAGAATTTTAAAGGTCATCGATAGTTTAAGCGGTAAGATTAAGATTTATTACCGATGATTTTTTAAAGTTCGGCATTGACTAACATTAAGATTTATTCAGAGATAAATTATATCTCTTATTTATTTAGAGCTTTTAAAGAACTTTTCAGATTTTACTAGAAAAAACCATTTCTTTACATCTTAACCACTTTTAATGAATTATATTAAGATGTATTAAAATATACTTATTTAAATAACAATCAACCTCTAAGTCAAGAGTACCACATCAATCATAAGTAAATGGCTTGTTAGAAATAAGATTACTCAAAGTAGTCAAGTATGATATATTTATAAAGTTGTGTTTAATAAAATTAATGTAAAAAATATAGTTTAAAATTTTTAATATGCAATCACAGATGATTCAGTATACAATCACATGTGATTTGTAAAAGCATCACATGTGATTTGTAAAAGCATTACATATGAATTACAAAAATGTCCCTCCATCCAAAATTTCAAAATACAACTGAATTATTGATGTCATTAATTCAAAGGCTAAAATTAGTCTTTTATAACTATGAATTAAATATATATTGAATATTCTTTTATGCTTATATGTTGTAAGTTTAATTCTACAAATATCATGATTACACTAGAAGGGTGTGTGGGATTGTTTTGATTTATATAAGCTACAATAATACTTACAAAACAAACATCTTCTCAAAGTGTTCATTAATTAGTGTTCAAGCTTAACAGAGGAGGTTCGTTTGCAACTTTCTGTTTTGAGTTTTTTTTTATCCGTTACTACTCGTAATGTAAGTTATTTTTCATCTAGCATTTTGAGAGTTTCTTTAATAAAAGTTGATGTTCTGCAAAAAGCGACCATCATTTATTTTCCAAAAAAGTCAAGAAAAGATAAAAAAAAGATATACAAAACTGACTTGTTAAACATGTTAAAGGTAAACAAAAAGTAAAACTGTAAATTAACTAAATGAAACTTAAGAGATTAAACCATTATCAAATTATAAAAAAATAAGGGTTAAACTGAAATCGGAATGTAAACTTTAAGGGTTTAACTCATTTTAGCCCTATAAGTTTAAAAAATTAACACCCAATTGTTTTTATGTTCAGATATTTAAAAGTGTAATTTAACAAGGTTTTGGTGCCCGCGCGTTGCGGCGGGTACCAAAACATTTTTTATAAACGGAATATGTATAATATAGAATACCACGTGGTTTCCTATTCTAGATTCGCCAATAAATATAAAGACTTAGAGTTTACATATATGTTTACAATAACTTAAAATTCTTATAAAATAGTTTCACCATGAATTTCATTTTAATCATAAAACTTTCTTATATTTAATCTTTATATTACAAACTCATTAAAAAGTTCTCTTTTACTACAAACTCTCTCAAGAAAGTTTCTTTTTATGTCAAAGTTACGTTATTACCCTAGTTAATTTCATTTTATACAAAAGTTGACAAAATATTTATTTAGTTATTGTAAAATATTTTCTGATATTAACTTCAACTATATTAGACTTTGAGGTAGACTTTATTAGTTAGTTTTTCAAATATTGAGTTTAATAATTTAGTCTTTGAGATAGAACTTTTTTAATCCTTATAAGAAAACTATATTTACCATATATAAAAAAGTCTTTTGTGTAGATAAATAATATCCTAAGATTAAAAAAAATCACTGTAGATGAACAGTGCTTAGGAATAGTGAAATTAACATTTGGTAAATGTTATGTAGTTTAATTAGCCATTCTAGACGGGATATATAAAGTTAAAATGTCGTATATAGTTTGATATGTGCTTTTCAAGTGTGCTATATATGTTCCCTAGGGGTGTTTATTTTCGGATATCCGGATTTTCGGATATCCGAATTTCTGATAGTGGATTTTAGTATCCGAATCCGAATCCGAAATTTCGGATATCCGAAATATCCGAAAATTTCAAAAAATATATTTTTATATAATTTTTAAAAAATAAATAATTACTATATAACCATATTTTAAACTTTAATCACCAAAAATAGATGTTTCAAAATTAAAAAAATACATGAATATAAAACTATATATATTAAGAAAACTAAATAAATACGCAATATAAAAATAAAAAACAAAAAATATTTTCGGATATCGGATATCCGAAATATCCGAAACTTCCAAAAATCACTATCCGAATCCGAATCCAAAAATTCGGATATCCGAATTTCGGGTATCCGAAATTTCGGATATCCGAATTTTCGGATAATTTCGGATCGGATTTTCAGATAATTGATTCGGATGTTCGGATTCGGATTATTTTGAACACCCCTAATGTTCCCATCCTCTGGGACATCAAAATAGATTACGGTGCAAATTTGTATGGTCGACACGTAAATTTGTACTCTGGACTTCAATAACTCCATTCCATCAGGGCCGGCCCTGGGCCTGGGCCACAGCGGCAACCGCCCAAGGCCCGATAATTTTAGGGGCCCACTAGTGAAATTTCAGTCCTTTATATATGTATATATAGTAAGCCCAGTAAAAATAGATAAGACAGCCCAACAGAAGTATGAGAGGCCCAAAGCAGGTTGCAATAAGCAGGCGCTAATTTTTCAATTGACCTCTTCAGTTCCTTCACTTCCTTGCGTGAAATTCGAGTGGCATTGGGAAGCCCGGTAACATCGAAACGACGGCAGAAATTGGGGAAGCCCTGTGACATCGATGGCAGAAATTGGGGAAGCCCTGTGACATCGATGGCAGAAATTGGGGAAAACAAAGACAGACGATCCATCATCTATTCTCGCATTTTCAATTTCGCATTGTTGCATTTTCGCATTCTCGTCGAAGACAGACAGCGGGAATTGGGACAACAACAGGCGAGACGCTCTTTCACCCTTCAGTTCTTCGTGGATCAGTTCATGGATTCAATTTCAAAGTCGGTGTTCATCTCATCAAATCATCGGCTCACCATTCTTGCAAATACCAAATAGTTTTAACCTATTACACTGTAAGTTTTAACCTATTACTTGTGGTTCTTTATGCGCAAACCGATACAAAAATCATTCTTGTTTATATATTGTTATTCTTGGGTGGCTTTAGTTTCACTTAAAGCAAGAGTGGTCAAAATCATCTTTCTTTTACCACTAAATTTCAACTTGATTTGTTTATGGGTGTGATGATACTTCCCGGAAACCTTCAATTTTTGCTTAGAATGAATCCTACATTAGTGTTTTGATTCTAAAGGTTTAATGGGTATGCTATTGGCTTTCAAAGTGATTGATACAAGTCTTCATGGAGGGAGTGGCATGAGTATTAGCTTTTATAAAAAATGTAATGGAAGACTATAAAAGGAGTGTCATATTACTGCTTGTAGTATACTAATGTAGATGCATACTTTGATTGTTAGTTTACTAATGTAGATGCGTACTTTGATGGTTAGTTTAATAACAAACTTGCTTTCTAGGGGTATATATTTAGGTATATATAAGATGAGTATTTTGTTATTTTAGGGGCCCATTTTAAATTTTTGCCCAGGACCCTTAAAATGATTGGAACGGCGCTGCATTCCATGCATGGTATTTTGACTTGGACCATTTGGGAACATGAAATTCCTAAAATGATGCTTTAAAGTAACAACTATTATGGACCATCACATGACTTCATATATGGTTTGCGATCGACCTCAAAAACATTTACATGTTTGTCCTAGAATACTTTAATTAGTACAATGATATATTTATTGCATGTTTGTTGTATGTATGTATGGGTGTATGTGATTGAGAGAATTTTTGGTCCCAACACCAAATACCTTTTAATGTTGAAGCATCAAACGTCTTTTGATCGTGATAGGTTTCTTTCCATTTTATGACGTACAGAAAATAATTAATTATTATTATTATTTTTTGGTTTTTGGTACTAGAAAAATATGTGCAAGTTTTTGGTGAATTTTATTCTTTATTTTTAATGTAATTGTTAAGTATTGGGTGACATTATTTACGTCTCTTGCTAGTTTAATTCGACTCCTATGATATGATGTATGTAAGTGTATAACATGCATTAAAAACAGTAATCGATTAATGTTCAGACTTGGTTTCAAATCTAAGTTCAAACTAAATCCAGTGTTTTGGATCAACCAAACCACCCCCAAACTTAAAATAATTGATTTCAAGTCTTTTGATTCATTTTGGATTGAGACTTGATTTCAAATTTGAGTTTAGGTCAAGTATATTAAAGTATATCCATTTTATACGTTTATTATGATATGTTTTAATCCTCAAACATATGCTTTTTAATTAGTGGTTGATACTATAGAATCCAACTTGTAGTGGGTTACTTGACGCCAACTTGCTAGCATTTATCAAATGATATGGTTGTTGACACAGTAAAAGATTTATAGACACAGTAAAAGATTTTAAAATTGGATAAACATAAAAAGAATTCATGCAATGTTAGATTACATTCTCATGATGTTTGTTCTATAATAATATAATAATAATGAAATAAAATGAAATGACCCCCCTTCACTTCAAGGGTTACTTCTATGGCAAATTTTCATCACCATTATCGTCTGGATCACTAGTAAGATGAAGGAAAGACCGGCCCTGGGCCTAGGCCATAGGGGCAGCCGCCCAGGGCCGCCTAAAATTAAGAGCCCACTTCATATATTAAGTCCATATATATATATATATATATATATATATATATATATATATATATATTTGTGTGTGTGTGTGTTATAAGTCCAGGAAAAAACCATTCAGGCCCATAGCTAGCAGCCCAAACATGCAAGGAAAAAACAACGGAGGCCTCTGATTCCTGAACATACGCGCGAGAAGAAGAAACAACGAGGGAAATCGGAAATCAAGCCTGGTCTCTCTCGAGAACTGTAATCGTCGATCGAGTATTCGTGTAAGTGTCGCTCATTGATTGTTTATTCGTCTGTTCCTCATCGACGCCCTCTGCACTCACGCCTTCTGCCCTCACGCATTGACAACGCATCGTCTGTTTGTTTACTTTTGTTCCTCAATCGACCGATCTGACTGTCATCTGCGAGACTGCCGACGTTGCTAACCTGTGAGGCATGTGAAAACCCTAAATTCCTACTCTGATCAATTGTTGTTTCCTATTTGGATGAACCCTAAATCCCTAATTCGACTTACAGACTCGAGTCACTCGATTACCTTAGTAAGGTTCTCACAAAATCTCAAATTCTCACATTCTCTTATGTTTAATCTTTAATTCTTTATGTTTGTTAATTTGTTTCTTAATTATTCTTTGTTTGTTAATTTCAGTGTGTGGACTGTGGTGGTAGTCTGAATCAGAATCTCAATGCTTGAATCTTGATAAGTCATAAGTCATAATAGAAACAGAAACAGGAATTCATAATTGGGTCTAACTCAGAATCTGAAATAGAATCCTTCAAGATCAGGTTTATTACATCCTATTCTTTAAGTTATAGCTTTCTTTAAGATCTTTAATCCTTCATTCGTGAATCTGCCATTACTTTTATTTCATTAGTGAATCTGCCATTACTCTTATTTTATTAGTGAATCTGCCATAGTGCCATTACTCGTATATGACATAGTTTTTTTGGACCGGATTTTCGGATTGTAACCGGATTTTCTCGGACAAAAGTGTAACCGGTTTCGTACGGATTAAAAGCGGACTTTCTCGGACAAAAGTGTAACCGGTTTCGGATCAGATTAAAACCGGATCGGATAGGATAAAACCGGTTAAATCCGCTTCGGTTTGAAAAAAATCCGGTTTTATAAAAGACCGGTTTGGATAGTTTTTGCACAAAATCGGATATTCGGATTTTTTTTTGCAGTTGTACGAACCAGTCAACCACTCAACCTTACTACAAGTTGGGCCTAATTATTTTGGGCTGCAAAATGTGTATTTTTAATCATATGGTTGGTTACTTGGTTATAAAGCAAAATATCGGACTAGAAAACTAGAAAGTTTCAAGATGTTGGGCACTTGGGCTGCATCCTCTCTGGATTTGACTCTATTTGTTGTGATTCTGAATTATAAAGACGTAGTAAACAAATACAATTTATCTTGATTTTTTCATATAAGAAATTGATTCTAAGTTAGAATACCCTTTTAGCTATGTTACAAATTAGTAAACTATACTTTTAATTACGTAAATAAATCAATTGTTTATGTGAAAGAACAGTATTATTAACAATGAAATAGAGAGGATATTAAAATAACAACATGAATTTATTGATAATAAAGACTAATTTCTTCAAACTCGTTAGCAAAACTCAAGGTTTCCTAACTACGCACCCATGAGTAATTTGTCATGGAAGAGCTTCCAAGAGCCATCTTCGCATCAAACGGAAAGTAAAATGGATACAATTCATATCTAACATAACAACTACTGTATATAACCCGACATCCCTTCTTGTTGTCACAAAAAGTCGGAAATTTCCCGATCGCGATCGCTAAACATTGCCGACACGAAAGCGGTGACAAATCTCGTGTACACTGAGACAACGCATAAAGTGTCACAAAATCCGACAACTTTGTCTCCCCTTTCCCTAACCCTTTGCTCCCCGGTGCAGATGCTAATGTATTGATCCCATACATGAGCGCTCCAAGATCGTCGCTAAAGGTTTTTGATTCTGTCACGTTTTCAATGTTCCAATAAAAGGTTCCTATCCTGGTATCGACTTCACCGATGAAGTTTTTGGTGTTGTATCTTATGAAGCAATAGTCATACCATATTCTAGCGTCGACTCGGTTTGGACAAAAGGTTTTCATTTCTTTTGCTGCGGTTTGGATGCAGCTCGAGCAGTCTTGGGAGGGTACGTCTCCTCGGCATTGGGCTAGACCGAAGACTCGGGCTTGACCCGAGCCGAAAGAGGTCGCACTGTAGCCAGATTGGGATGTGGCTTGGACCAGTGCGGTTAGAAGTGAATCGATGTTTTTGGTTATTTGAGGAGTGGTGGTGTTGGAGAGGCAATATTGTGCAGTAGGGTCTGCTGATTCTGCACAAAGAATGCAGAGAGCAAAGATGAGAAGAAAGTGGTTGAAGGAGGCCATTTTTTCAATGAATGTTTAGAAAATGATCATTTCTGTTGGTTATATATAGATGGCGGGCGGACTAATTTTTCTGATTGTATTTTTTTCCAAAGTTTGGTGCAAGTAAATTGTCATATTTTATTTAACAAATGGGGTGTATTGAAACAATCAATATCTGATAATACTATATTCGCGTTTTATAATACTCTATGTTTATGCAGGGTTTTATGCGCGTTCTTGATTATGAGGACTTGACTTTTGTTTATAGATAAAAGGTCAAACTCTTATTTTAAGAAAATTTTAGTTTGATATTCTATTTGTTGTTGAGTATTTTAGGTCCTTTTAGGAGCTTCGGTATAGATTCATGTCCTCAATTCAACTGTTATACTACCATATGTAAATCATTGTACGTTGTTTGTATTAATTTCAGTATTATGGTATGTTATATGTTCTTTGACTTCTGGTAAGTTTGTACGTAGTTTTAAGGTCTTGGATTGTTGTTTTTGTATTATTTTGTGTTTTTCACGAACCGTGCTGCTGATACGAAGTACTAATATCCTAATTTTGTGTGATATAGCATTTGTGAAGGTATGTATTGTTTTTCAAAGATACAAGTGCAAGTGAGGAAAGTTGTAACACCCAAGGTTTGAAAATTCCCTAATTAACAAGTTAATTATTTAGCTAGTGTTATAATTTTAAGTTGTCTAATTTAAAAATAGGAGGTGCTTATTAAACTAGAGGGATTAAAACTGTCAATTTTAAAACTTATAAGTTCAGGGGCTGCCTGGTAATTTATCTTAAATGTGTGTATGTTTTCTTGTTGACCAACTTCCACAAACATCTGCACACACATACACACTTGCGTATGCTTGGCTGGCTCTCCTCTTTTTCGAATATAAAGCAAGAACACAAGAGTTTTAGCATCTGAACTTGTCACTTTAGTAGCCTAGATCATCAAGGTATGTGTTGTTTATTTGGTTTTAGAGTTTTTAGTGAGTTAGTGATTCAAAAGGATTAAAATTTAGTGTTAACATGTAAGTTATGTTTCTTGTTATTGTTTTAGTGTTTATAGTGGTCCTCGTATGTTGAGCAAGTGTTGTAAACACTTGTTATTGTTTGTTTGTTGATATTTATTAAAATCAGCACACAGTCAGCAAAGTTGTTGCTGATGGTCATAGGGCACGGGCGTACCCAAGGAAGGTACGGGCGTGCCAAGTGTCCCGTGAAAAACCCTAGTTGTTGGGGTACGGGCGTGCTAAGGCAGTGGCATACCCATATAAGGTACGTGTATGTCTGCTGGTACGCATATGTCTGCAGAGGTCACGACCGGACCTAAGAACGAAGCACGGGCGTGGCTGCAAGCAACTACGGGCGCGCCTTTACTCTACCCATTCTCAGTTGACCAGTATTGGTTGTATGTTGATGCATTATTCGTATATTGTTTGTAGGAAATAATAGTTGACATGTTCGTTAAGATACAACTGATATGACACTATTATATATAACTGATTGCTGAGGTGAGTTTACTAAACTTTGATTCATATGTGCAATATGTGTTATACATTGCGATGTGTGTGATATGATCGAGAGGATCATAAATATGTTGGGTAGCATACTGCTTCGTGTGGTACTGGGCTACAATCAACAACTAGCCTAATGGGGCGTTGCTAAGATGGTGTAGTACTGTACCCATGATGATATGTGATAATTGCATATGATTATGCATGTGTATATCTTCATGAAGTTTAACATCCTCACTAGCTGTTGTAGCTTAACGGATACCGTCTTCATGATTTTTTGCAGGTCGCGATGGTTCAAAGGGCAAGGCCCTGGTTTGACTGTTGGTTGTTTTAAAACTATTTTGTAATTGAATGCCTCTTTTGGATATAACTTGAAATACCACATGTACATTTGTGTAAACATTCATTTGGGTGAATCTGGTTGTGTAACAAACAAACGTTTCCGTGATCTTTGTAAATGTTGTTTTGATATAAAATGGTATTTTATATAACTATTACTATTTTGGAAATTGGGTGTTACAAAAGTACGTGAAATTAGTTATGAAAATTTATGTAGTCTAGAGGTACCAGGTCTATTGTAAAGGCGTTCCCCATTTTTGTGATTTCTTGTCCACCCTGAACGAACTCAAGCACCACAATAAGTTGCCAGCTTACCCTTACCCATCTTGGATAATAGTGAACAAAGGTATAGTTTTAGAAGTATAATTTAGTGTGTGTGTGTGTGTGTGTGTGTTTAGTCATATATACAAACCAACCATCACCACGCTCTCTTTTCTTAAAACCCTAAACATAGTCTTTCTCCCCTCATTTTGAAAACCGCCACACCCATCTTTTGAAAACAGTCGCCACCTCACCGAAACTCACTATCTCCTCACTAGAACTCATTATCCACCCATACGTCTCCTTTCTACCCCCTTTTCATATAAACATTCACCGTACACCATAAACCCTCATGTGCTCAACCCCCATTTGCTCTATAGCCTCACTACCATTCTAACCCTCTACCGCCTCTTAACACCAACCTCGCCACTATTGCCTCGAAGCAAATCGCTATCGTCTTCACACTACAATATTCCCTCTTTCTAATTTTCACTTTCTTACTGTCTAACTGTCAAATTAAGTGTGTTGGTGTGTGTTTCTTTCCGGTTTGTGTTTGTGTGTTGAGTCTCTGTGTAAAGTGAGCGGAAGTTAGTTGGAAGTTGGCAGTAGTTTGAACGGAAGTCGGAAGTTGAATCTTTCTTTTAAAGGTGGCCAGACCTTCCTTGCAAGAAGGTGATTGAAGTATGGGGTTTCTATTTGGGTTTCTTTAACATAATAGCAACCAAGTTAAAAAACGGTTCCATTAAGGTCACTCGTGGGAAATTTCACAATCTGAAATAAAGGGGAGAGTATCATTGGTAGAACAGTTTTCAAACTTGGTTACTATTATATGAATTTTTCCCTTTCTGTTTTGGCCAGACTTTGAAGAGAGAAAAAGAGAGGTAACACGTGCGATATGTTAAAAACAATGGTATAGTGAATGAGTGAGAAATCAATATATATATATATATATAATGCTTACCAATTTTCCTAAAATAACCATTAAATCAAACCTATTTGTAACACCCTCCTTACCGGCCTAGTGGAATTAAGGTAATTAAGTTGATTTACCTTAGTTAATTGGTTGATTATTTGTTATAGTGTTTTAATTTATTTAAATTAGTTATAATGTGATTAATTGTTAAAATAAATAATTAATTGTGAATGTTGTGGGTGGAGTATGATGTGTCACGGTTTGGGACACCTAAACACCCCTAATTGCCACCACTTCTCTCATTACATGCTAAGAATTAGAAAGTGTTTGTGTGTGTTATGTGTGTCTCGGCCGAGAGCTAAGAACAAGAATAAGAGTTGGATTTTGTTAATCATAATTGTGCATTTGATTAATCTGAAGTATCTTGAAGTGTGTAACATCATCATAGAGGTTAGATTACTGAATCATGTATCAATTGTTGATTAAATTTGGATTT
Source organism: Pulicaria dysenterica (assembly GCA_947179395.2). Taxonomy (NCBI): domain Eukaryota; kingdom Viridiplantae; phylum Streptophyta; class Magnoliopsida; order Asterales; family Asteraceae; genus Pulicaria; species Pulicaria dysenterica. The sequence goes on along the minus strand of OX359292.1, from coordinate 74,714,330 downwards.
ATATGAATGTTATGTGAAATCCGATTGAATGTATTGTTTGACAATTTCATGATTTAGGTTGCATGAATGATAGATAATAATGTTAAGATGAACATTATATGTTAGAAATCAATTCTGGAAATTTAGATTAAGTTGCATGTTTAAAAATCAGATCAAAAGTTGAGATTTGTATGATTTTTGAATCTGTCGGAATTGCTAAAGTATGAACGATCGGATTTTATGTTTGAAGCGATCGGATTGTTGAATTCCGATTAAATTGATCGGGTTTGGTGGAAATCTGAGAACATTAGAACTATTTGCCTTAGCTTCTATCGGATTGATGGACTTTACTCGGATTCCGATTATTTTTATCGGATTGATGTTATCGGAATCCTATTTTATCGGATTGTTGATTTTATCGGATTCCAAGTTTAATCGGATTGTGGACTTTGATCGGGTTTGTACTTTTATCGGAATTGGCCTTTTCTCGTATTGTACAAATTGTAGGAATCCGATTGTATCGGAATTGCCTTTGCTCGGATTTGGTTGATCGGTTTTCATGTTTCATCGGATTTGGTCTAATCGGATTTGATCTTGTCGGATTTGAAAACAAATCGGATTTCCAGTCATGTCTATGCTCGGAATTGATGAATATTGTGTTATGAAAGATCAAGTTTAGAACATGAACTTGTTGCCTTGGCTTATTAAAGGAATGTATGAATTGCCTAAGCTAAGGAGTTGGATGAATTCACATGATTACAGTAAGTAAAGGGTAATTGTGAATTGTGGTATATTGGTTATACATGAGTTGATATATGTACTTGTGGCTTTATATGTACATGTATGTTTGATTTCAGTGTTATGCTTATTATTTGTTGATTAAGCAAATACTGATTGTTAGTTGTTCGTTCAGGTGGTGGAAAGACTCAGTAGTAAGAAAGACTGAGTTACCTAAGCATTGAAGATATCGGTGAGTGGATATATATCTTGGATGTATAAGATATATCACCTGATTGTTGCTCTTTTCTGTATATATACATGACGTTATTGTGAGATCAGCTTGGCGGAAGTTATTCAGCTGGGCCTATGTTTAGAGATATACAGTATTAGTAGTTGTCTTGATTTGCATTTGTTGTAATCAAGAAGTGCTATTATTGTTGTCTGTTGTAACTGGGCTATCGGTAAACCTATGCTTTGGCCGGCATTTGGTTGTAGGTGTTGCAACACCACCGGTTCTCTTGTTTGTTTGAGCATTGTTTGTTTGGGCTTTATGTCTTGTACGTTTGTGGTATCCATTCTCTCACTTAGCTTTGTGCTAATCCCCCACTGTTGTTCTCTTTTACAGGTTAAACCTGGTATGTGGATTAAAGAGATGAAACTGGTATTTTGGGACTGATCATAACTCTGATATCTAGTTGTTTTGTACAGAGCCTGTTGTTTTGAGTAACACTGTATATGTTGTTTTGTAAATCAAACAGATTAAAGTTGTATTTTCTTTATTATATTATATTAGAAATGTGTTTTAGCTTCCGCGCGTATTTCAAGGTAGTTTTAAAAAGTACGGTGTTACACTATTAACCAATCAAAACCTTCAATTTCAAAATCTTTCAACTTTACAAAACAATTTTAGAAAGATGGACCTTCAATTTTAACTCAATTGGGGGGTGCTAGATGAAAATTGTGAGGAACTTTAATAAAATATGTGGAGGGTTGTATATTAATGTAATTAATTATAAGTTGTTTATAAATTATGTATAGTAACTTGTGGTATGTTATGTTTAGAGAAAAAATAATCATATATATGTGACCGTCTTATTTTTATCTACGTTTTGATATAAATTTTATTACAAAACGACCCTTTTTAAATTTTGTATATTCGTAGCTTTTTGTTATCCATTAATCATATATATATACGACCGTCTTATTAGTATTTTTTATTATGGTGATAAGCTGAGTGGTCAACTTGAGTATTCTATTCAAAATGTTTAGTTATTGATTTTAAAGCATTTTCAATCTTATTAGAAAGATGTATGAAACCTTTTATTAAAAATATGGTTTAAAATAAAATGTATCATTAAAATATGATATATTATATATTTAAAAATCTAAATTTAGAGATTTAAATATAGTTTTTCTTGATGGTCCTGAAACTATTTTATTAGTGTATGTAGTTAGCCAAATATAACACTTAAATAGAAGTGTTAATTTTTTATACACGAAACATTAAACCACTCGTGATTTTTTAATATTTAACACGTGAGTTATTATTATTTTTATTTTGTTTGCAAAGTGTACGAAAATTCGGCTTTAGAAGTGGAAATGTAATGGATCATGTCAAAAGGTAAGACATGTGGTCATTAGTAACATATTTAAGCATAGAGACGAACCTCTTTAAAACTAATTTGATTCATTAAAAAATCAAACGATTCTCTATTGATTATTTTGGGTTTCACGTTTAGTCATTTCATGCTCGTGTGTATAAATCTGTATGTATATTTTGTTTCTTTTAGACATTTGCTCTTAAATCGCCACTAAGTTATTAATTATACTAACTTGAATTTCCTTTTTCTCTAAATATGAAAAACTTTTAGTTGTTCTTTATATTTCATAGTTTATAGATGTGCTCTTAAATCATCACCAAGTAGAATGGTTGTTTATTTGAATGTTATTGCTTTTACTTGATTTAATAATTTGTGTCTTGAGCAGATTTATTTATTTTTCTTATTTCTAGATCGACCATTAACTAATCCGTGAGATGTCATGATCTGTGATATGAGCATGCTTAAGCTTCTGATGTGGTTTATGTTGTTTTGCATATATTTTAAACGATTTGTATGTCTAACTTTATTTCTTATGTATCAGTCTTAACGTCTTGATCGTTTGATCTAACTAATTAGATTTTTATTCATATTAGTTGTGAGTTCATGTTACAATTATCTATTGTTTTTTTGGCTGAACAAAACTTAGATATAAGACTGCAAGTCACCAGATACCTGTGAACTAATTAATTCATGTAAATAATTAATTTATATATATCTTCATTTATTACTAAATTCAACAATTTGGCTATTTATATGTAATTTCTAAACCAACCTATATTACAATTTTTTAATATACATGTTTACTATTGTTCAGGTTGTAAATCTTTTAAACCTTCTTTAAGCATCTCAGTATTTAAATACATTCTATATTCATATGTATGTTTTACAATTTTAATTTTTATAAGTGTCAGTACTCTTAAAACATAAAAAAAGTTTAAAAGTGACTCTAATCATCCTTCGTATTATAGACAGGATGTTAACATATTCTAAAGATATGACAATATATTATTTTTATATGTAGACTTCGTACATCTTTCTATATTATTTCACGTATGTCAACTTTACTTTTAAAATCTGTGCGTGTCTAATTGAAGGAATTAAAAGTTTTAATTTGTGATAACGACAATGTTACACAAGCTTTTATATAAAGTTGTTCAAAAATTTTAGTTCTATTTCGTATGTATGTACTTTTGGTCTTTGTAAGATTTTACTTATCTTCAAATTATTTACAATATTATTTGTTTTGTAATTCAAAATATTTTGTATATAATTTTTTTTTTAGTTTACTTATATAATACCCGTGATATCACGGGTCAATAAACTAGTAGACAGATATTAAGGTTCCAAGATTCATGAAATAAGGTGTTAAAAAAACCCTTTTGTGTTTTGTAGGGTTAGGGTATTTTTGGCGGAAGTAGCTGGTAGCTGTAGCTGGAAGCTGAAAGCTTACAGCTAATAGTTGGAAGCTGGTAGCTGGAGCTTGAAGTTGTTTATTTTATTTATATATGTGTTCAAAAATTAGCTGGTAGTTGGAACTTAATAGTTCAAAATGACAAAAAAGGACAAATTATAAAAATAGGAGGAATTATAAAATAAATAATGAGGGTATTTAAGTAATTTTGTATATAAAAAGCTTCCAGCTATTTTTAAAAGCTACTTCAAGAAACTTTTTGTAGATAATCATACGTTATATTTTAGTGTAATTTATCTATTTGATAAACTTAATTACTTAAATATAATAAAAAGTTAACATTGATGTTGTTTTCTATAAGGCTGGCAATTCCTGACCCGACACGGAACACGACCCGAACTTAACACGAAAAAAGTGATACAAACCCGACACGAACCCGAAATGGGTCAAAACTAGGTCGACACGAAGTTGACACGAAAATAAATGTGTTGGGTTAGGGTCAACCCGACAACCCGAAAGTGACCCATATAAGGGTAAAACTAAAAAGTATAAAATTTTCTTTAATACTTAAAATTAAAATTTCAAAAAGGAGCTTGTGAATTCAAATGAGGGAATGACATCTTAGGCAATAAAATTCAATAAACAAAAGTACAAAACCTTGAAAAGCTAAAAACTTTAATAAACAATAAAAGATTTAAACCTAAACAATATAACATCATTTTACTATTTGTTATTTTAACTATATTGTTTTTGGACTTTTGGTACTTTGACGTTTGTCAACTTGGTAAGATTTAGACCTAAACAATATCATAGTGATGATGATTTAAATCAAGACCTTTTGGAACCCACCTAACCCGATATTCGTTCTAAGAATACAACGGTAAAGAAGAAAAACGACTTGTTTTTTGAAATTGGATAATTTCTTTTAGGTTATTTTAGTTCATGGTTGTTCACTAGTTACCACTTTTGTATTAAAGGTATTAAATTGTATTGATATTCTATATTTTAATCACTAGTTAGTAGAGAAAATTGGAAATAAACAAGGAATTCGAAAATTTATGACGAAAACCGTACTCGAAAACCGAATTTGAAAACCGTAATCGAAAACCTTATTTGAAACCCATAAACCGTAATTGAAAACCGTACCCGAAACCCGTATTCGAAAACCAAAATCGAAAGTAAAAAAATATCAGACAAATACTTTAGACAGAAATGGGTTGACACGAAACACGACCCGAACCCGACACGAAAAAAAATGACACGGCTCGAACCCGACACGAAAATAAATGGGTCAAAATTGGGTCGACACGAAACTGACCCGAACCCTAATGACACGAACCCAATAACATGAACCCGACCCAAATTGTCAGCCTTAGTTTTCTATTTAACTGCACCGAAATTTATCCAGCTTTGCACTTTTGTGTCGTATGCGTTAGCTTCTAGAAACTTATATTGTGTTTTAGTTATATACGAAAGAAAAAATATATAAGCTTAAGAAATACTTAGAATACATACCATACAAGTTTCTAAAAAACTAAAACTTTATAATTAATATAAAACGGTGTAACGTTGAATAATTCTTATGCGACTGGTTTTTGTTACGTTGTTGGTAAATGCAGCGGAATAATTTGACTGAAACCAGTGCGCTTTGACTAATAGATTTTAGATAACCTAAAGTCAACGGATATTTTTCCATCATGATGTCGGTGTGGACTTTTTCACAAATTAAGGCTACTAGAAGAACTAGGGGTTAATTAATTATGATCAGAAGCCAAGTTGATTTTAATTAAAGTTAATTACATAGATCGTTCTTGTGGTCTTGGGTGATTTTCACATTTAGTTTTTTAAGATAGAAAATTACACTGGTGGTCCTTATGGTTGACATGTTATTTCATTTTTGGTTCTTAGACTAACTCGCATTATCTTTAACCGTTACTTAAACGGTAACTTGGTCCATATACCCTGAGGAGATATAGACCAATACATGAGAGATATGAGAGAAAATGAAAAATATAGGAAGAGAAGGTTGTTGAATTGGCGAGATATGACAGGGACACCAGGGAAAGGTGCGATTTAGACTAATTGAAAATGAAAAAAGTATAATCCCCCAAATTTTTGATGTATTTTCAAACTTTAACTAATTGAGGTAAATCTAAACTTAGTGACAAGGTTGTTTAGATAAAAAATAAGGCTTGGATAGCATACTTAGAGATCACTTTAGTAAGTGATTTAGACCATAATTTTTCATAGAAACCGGGCTTGAATCTTTTAAATCTTTTGGACCTAGTTTTTTGTTAAACAACAAGGTTTAAATCAGAAAGGCCCCCCCTAAACAAAAACGCGCACACTCACTTTCAAGCCCAGTTTTAAAGTGTTTTTTTAAAACCGATTCTGAGTAGGGAAGCTTGAAAGTATGTAGTAGTGATCGTTTGTGTTACTTCCTTGTACATCATAAGATTCATCACCTTGTATGTCACTAGGTTGTTTTTCGCTCATTTACAGTAAACATGATGTCTTCATCAGAAATCTTTCGAGTGTAGTTATGCAAAGCAAATGCGACGATAATAATATCAATTTTCTAAATTGTACTTGGGCATTCTATCGAGAACTTTCATTCATTTATTTAAAACTCCAAATGAACTCGCAATATAACTTCGAAAAGATAAATGGGAACGGTTAAAAGCTTCTTGCCTATTAGTTGGTGGGCTAGCTTGGAATGACGATATCTTGCCTTCAAATATAAACGAATGAGATATCCTTTTATAATCAGGTGTCCTCTATCAACTAATTAATATTTATTGGTTTATTTGTTACTAAAATGACCAATCGTAATATGCACAAAATTATGTAAATAATAACTTAGGTATGTACAGTTACTTGCCGGTGGTTTTGGGAAGAGAAAAATGTGTATCATGTGACAATTCTTCCCATCCAACATATATAAAAGTAAAATACATGTAAAAATCAAACGTGTCATGACATTGAAAGTAAGTACCCAATTTCTACTTATAGAACATAATTGTTGAATATCTGAGATACATTTAGGTGAATACAAACCAAAAGAAAGACAAAAACTAACAAAAAATATCAATGATTTTGATGTTTCGTATAATGAAAAGGAAGTCATTCACAAACAACCCAATCCTCGATGGAACTTGAGAGATGACTGATAAACAAGAAAATCTTTAGGGTTTTAGCATAAATTTGGTGGAAACCTTACCTCATTAACAAACTAGAGAGACGGAGAGGAGCAGCTAGTCAATACTAATAGCCTGCTATGAAGGGCAAAAGCGTCCCAGAGCATCTCTAGACATCAAATCATCACTATCCGTCACATCAATATTACAAATTGTCACTAACACCCGTTGACATGTGCATATTATACGAAAGGAGAGTGAATCCTTTGTGAACTTGTGTTGACATGCGTCACTATCATCACATATCTCCGCCGTGATGAAAGGAGAGTGAATCCTTTACTTTCAAATCTTCTCATTTTTTGAGAGATAGATTTCCATAGAATTAGCCAAAACTCTCCCTCTAAGTCCTTCCCTTCTTCTTTACTTCATTAATAAAACTCAATAACACATCATTTCTTTATTTTCTTATAAATCTTTTGTTTTCCTTTCTAAATAAAAACTCAAAAAACTGTGCGGAATTCTTTCCAGAATAGCTGGGTTTTCAACTTTTCAATGCAAAAGCTAGTTGGAGATAAGGTGCATAATCAACCAAGTGGATCACTGATGTGGCGCATACACAACACATAACTCTTTAATAATTAAAACACATGATTAAAAAATACATCAAACCCCATATATTTTATTAATAATATTCTCAAAAGGAGACCAATTCTTCCTAACCTTTCTGCCACGACTCAAAGTCAAGGTTTCTTAACTACAGATAAGTAGTTTATCATTGAAGAGCTTTCCCGAGCCATCTTTTCGTCGATCGGAAAGAAGAAAGGATACAATTCATATCTAACATAACAGCTACTGTATATAACACGACACCCCTTCTTGTCGTTACAAACTGTCGGAAAATTTCCGAGAGCAATCGCTAAACACTGCCGACACGAAAGCGGTGACAAATCTCGTGTACACTGAGACAGCGCGTAAAGTGTCACGAAATCCGACAACTTCGTCTCCCCTTTCCCAAGCCCTTTGCTACCTGGTGCGGCCGCCATTTTGTTGACCCGAGACATGAGGGACCCGAGAGCTTCATTGAAGCTTTTCGGGTCTGTCACATTTTCAACATTATAATAAATCAACCCGAAGCCCGTATCGACTTCACCAACGAAGTTTTTGGTGTTGTACCTTAGTAGGCAATACTCGTACCATATCCTAGCATCGACTCGGTCTGGACATGTTGTTTTGATTTCTTTTGCTGCGGTTTGGATGCAGGTTGAGCAGTCTTGTGAGGGCACATCTTGTCGGCATTGAGCTAGACCGAATACTTGGGCATGACCCGAGCCGAAGGAGGTTGCGCTGTAGCCAGATTGAGAGGTGGCTTGGACCAGTATGGCTAGAAGTGAATCGATGTTTTTGGTTATTTCAGGGGTTGTGGTGTTGGAGTTTTGGTCGCAAAATTGTGCGGAAGGGTCGGCTGATTCTACGTTGAGAATGAAGAGGGCAAAGATGAGGAGATAATGTTGGAAAAAGGCCATTTTCAAAATGAGTGTTTAGAAATTGGACACTTTCAGTTCTTTATATAAAGATTTTCATATTAATACTAGTTTATTACCCCGTGTAAAAACACGGGGATGTATAAAAAAGTATAAAATTTGATGGTATGAAATTATAAAAGATATAGTAAAATAAGTGTAAAAGTGTTTCAGAAATATTTTGAGATATTAAATTTTCAGATAAAAATAATAAAATATCACCAAACATTTACATATGTCAGAATTTTAACAAAAAACAATAACTAATTTTTTTTAAGTACTACTATTTATGGATAACAAAAAATTAAGAATATACTAAATTTTAAAAAGTGTCATATTACAATAAAATTTATATCAAAACGTAGATAAAAATGAGACGATCATAAATATATAATTATTTTTTCTCTAAACAAAATGTATCACAAGTTACTAAACATAATGTATAAACACCGTATAATTAATTATATTAATATACAATTTTTATAAAACTCCCTCACATTTTCTTAAAAACCCCTCATATGTTTTATAAAAGGGAGGTGATCCTCACACAACAAATTTTAGTCATGCACAACAATGTACAAGCAGTTACTACACATAGTACAGGTTGATGCTACATAACATTGTTGTGCATGGACCACTTTTGTTATGTGAGGATCACCTCCCTTTATAAAACCCCCTCATAATTTTTATTTAGACCCCTCCCAATTGATTTAGATTTGGAATTCATGGCCATTAATCTTTCTAAAATTGTTTTTAAAATTGAATAATTTTGAAATTGAAGGTTATGATTGGTTAAATAATACTCAATTTATGATTATTTTTAGAAAATTTGCATGTCTTTTATATATATATATATATATATATATATATATATAGATGCTTTTCTTCAGAAGAAAATTTATTACACATGTATTATCATCTTTTGGCAATATTTTAATTTATAATTTAACTCGTAATTACGCGTGTAACTTTGAGTAGCAATGGTAGTTTGTTTATTAAGAGGTTCTGATTTTGAATCTGAATATAATGTCTGAAAATTAAGAAATTATTCTAACATCTAAATATTAATGCATATTTTGCTGTTTGTTTTTTGAAATATCTGAATAGTTGTAATTATCTGTTTTATAATATTTTATATTCAAATGTTACATATATAACTAAATTTTAATTTTTCTAATTATAAAGTAAATTATTTTAATAACAAATCTCAAACCATAATAATATAGGGAATTAAAATAAATATATATATAGAAGAGAGATGCGCATCGTTTACGGTGCCCTACGGTGACCGTGAAAGGTGTCCATATATGTAGAGTAGTGAATGACTAAATGTTGACGTGAATTAGTGAAAGAATAAGTATAATTGTTATATAATAAAACATATATTCTGTTAAGATGTTATAAGAGGTAATTTTATCTCTTATTTATTAAAAGGTTTTCACATCTTAATAAAAAGAAAAAACAAACAACTTTTACATCTTAATACCTCTTATTGATTCAGATTAAGATGTATTAATAAATTAAAAAAAAAACAAACCACTCCTTAGAAACGACAAGAAAGTAAGTACGGCTGGTAATTTTTCACATAATCCAAAACGTATTTCAAATTAAATATGAAGTTAGTCAACATGAAAATAGGTTAAGTCAGGAACTGATTGATACGAAAATAATATGAAAATTTGTGAGAGAGGTCCACTTAGAACATTGTAAACCAAATTTGCTATGTTCAACCCTATTTACTTTAATAACTATTACTGTATTAATTAAAATTTAAAATATTTAGATTAAAGAAAATATGGACTTTGAATTGGATTTAAGTCACGTCATAATATCATATTGTCATTTACTATCATAAGATCGTACCGACCGTTAAATTTAAAATGAATAAACATATAAAGTTTGAAACTAGAGTAATAAAAATAATCAGATATAAACTTTAAAACATAAATAAAGTAATAAATCATAGACTATCGCCTACACATAAATTATTATCACTGTAGTATTCAAGAATACTTGAATAAGAAAATTTCAAAGTAAATACCTGAATTGATCAGATTTGAAAGTTGATGAATTGTAAATCTTGTGTGAAAATAGGTTGATAAATTGTAAATGTTGTATGAAAATAGGTCAATCTGAAATACGACCCGTATCTAACACGAAATAAATCTACACGAATCAAACTAGGTATATAATTAAATCGGGTCAAAATAGGCTAATACAAAAATACGTCAGCCGCGAAGACAATACAAACTACTAACCCGAATTAACAACAAAAGCCCATATAGAAACTTATTTGAAGTTCTAAACAAAAAGAAATAATAATTTTAGTAACTCCTAATAATAGTCTTGAAAAAAGTGAGTATTATTTGGATAACAATGAGACAAGTTTGAGGTGAGGTATGTTAGGACCCATCTCCTCAATTTCTAAACCTGATAAAAATAATTGTTTTAAAACAAGAAATCTGTCTCGTATCCAATAGGATCATTATAACCCGACCCAAAATGATTGCCTCCCATTTCACTAAACACAAAAGAATATATATACATCAATGTACAACTGATTGGGGCTAAATCAGGAGATAAATCAGGGGAGGAGAATCGGTAAACGTAATAACAATAAACACACAATATTTACTAGTAAATGTATTATCTAATAGCCCCCCTCAGTCTGAGCAGCTGTGGGACGAATGCACAGACTGGATTTGAATTTCGTGAACAGTTGTCGTGGTAGGCCTTTTGTAAAAATATCCGCATATTGATAGTCGGCAGGAACATGAAGGACACGAACAGATCTAACCCGGACTTTTTCCCGTACGAAATGTATGTCCATTTCAACATGCTTGGTGCGCTGATGTTGGACCGGATTTTTAGAGAGGTATACCGTCGAGATGTTATCACAGTATATGATGGTGGCTTGACGATTCGGAACAAAAAGTTCAAGCAAAAGATTGCGCAACCAGCTCGTTTCGGCAACCGTGTTTGCGACGCCCCTATATTCAGCCTCTGCACTTGAGCGTGATATCGTAGGTTGGCGTTTTGAGGACCAGGAAACAAGATTGTCGCCTAAGTACACACAATAGCCCGATGTTGAGCGACGTGTGTTAGGGCAGCCCCCCCCCCCCCCCAATCGGCGTCAGAATAGGCAGTGAGAGTGGTTGACTTGGATGGTGTGATATGTAGCCCGTGATTCATAGTGCCCTTAAGATACAGAAGTATGCATTTTAAAAATTGAAAATGAGACTCCCGGGGATCATGCATAAATAAACATACTTGTTGGACCGCATATGCGATATCCGGCCACGTAAAAGTGAGATATTGAAGGGCACCGGCAAGACTACGATAGAGAGTCCCATCGGGCAAAGGATCACTGGCTGTAGCGCTGAGTTTTGAGCCCGTGTCAACAGGTGTGGCAGACGGTTTACAATTGGACATGTTTGCCCGGGCGAGAATGTCGGCAGCATGGTGTTCCTGCGAAAGAAATAAGCTGTCCTGGTGGCTATTAACTTTGATCCCAAGAAAGTGATGTAGCGGACCCAGGTCAGACATTGCAAATTCATCTGACAATGATTTTATTATTTTGCGCAGTAGAGTATCATCTGATGTTGTTAAGATGATGTCGTCCACATATAGAAGTAAGTAGGCCATGTGAGTCCCATTCTTGTAGACAAATAACGAAGTATCACATACACTACTGTGAAAACCACATCGAGTGATATAAGTGGCAAACCGTTGATACAAGGCATGAGGCGCCTGTTTGAGGCCATAGAGAGATTTGCGCAACCTGCATACATAGTTAGACAATTTAGTATCAACAAAACCAAGAGGCTGAAACATATACACCGTTTCGCGCAGATCGCCGTGCAGGAAAGCATTTTTGACATCTAACTGATGGATAGGCCAAGATCGTGAAACAGCTAGACTGAGAGCAGTTCGAATAGTGGTAGGCTTGACCACGGGGCTAAATGTTTCATCGCAATCCACACCAACTTGTTGACATTTTCCATTAACCACCAAGCGAGCTTTATAACGTTGAAGTTGGCCATTAGCATTGAACTTATGCCTGAATAACCACATACATCTTATGATAGGAGCATTAGTAGGCCTGGGCACTAGTTCCCAAGTGTTGTTTCTTATTAGAGCCCGATATTCGTCAGTCATGGCGGCGTGCCAATTTGGATCGGAAAGGGCGGTTAAGTGGGATTTGGGTAAAGGTGAGATGGTCGAATCGGTAAATAGGTTGAGGGGAATCCGAGGTTTGGTTATCCCGGCACGGGCACGTGTGACCATAGGGTGTGAAGGGGGTGGGTTAGGTGAGGGCGGTGTAGGAGGGGGTGGTAGTTGGTGTGGTGGTGGTGGTGGTGGGGACTAGGGAGGGTGGGGTAGGTGGAGTGTTGGGAGGTGAGAAAGGTAGCAAAGGGGGTGGGTTAACATGCGGAGGTGGTGAGGGTGGTGATGTCGAAGAGTGATTATCGAAGATGAGAGGGGAGGGGTCGGAGTCAAGAAATGAGTAATCGTGAGTGGAAGGTGTACCCCGTGAGGAGTAAGGGAACACGGACTCGTCGAATGTGACATGACGAGAAAGAATGACTTTACCTGTAGATAAGTCAAGGCAACGTTATCCGCGATAGTTGACAGGATAGCCAAGAAACACGCAAAGGGAGGACCGAGCAACAAGTTTGTGAGGACGGGTGGCAGAGGAGTTTGGGTAGCACGCACATCCGAAGACGCGAAGATGATCATAGGTAGGGTTGCGAAGGTAGAGAGCAGCGGTGGGTGTATGGAAACGAAGAAGTTTGGTGGGTAGGATGTTATGGAGGTAGACAGCGGTGTGGAGAGCCTCCACCCAAAAACTAGGTGGAAGGGATGCGTGAGTGAGAAGAGAGAGCATAATTTCATTGAGCCAACGAATCATTCGTTCGGCTTTCCCGTTTTGTTGGTAAGTATGAGGACATGAGAAATGGAATTGAAGGTCGTTGGTGGAGGCAAAAGTTTTAAATGTGTGATTGTCAAACTCACCACCCATGTCACATTGGAAAGACTTAATGGACATCTGAAATTGAGTTTTGATGAACTTATGAAAAGCGGAAAATTTGGTGATGGTTTCGGATTTGAACTTGAGAGGAAACACCCATGTATAATTAGTATAATCATCTGTTAAAACCATATAGTATTTGTATCCGGTTTTACTAGGTATAGGGGATGTCCATAAGTCACAATGCATAATGTCAAAAGGTAAAAGAGTAGAAGATGACGAAAGATTAAAAGGTAATCGTTTATATTTTGCAAGTTGACAAGAATTACAAACCAAAGAACGACTACATTTATTACAGGGAATGAATTTATTTAAACTAAGATAATCCATAACGGGAAGACCTGGGTGACCAAGTCTCACATGCCATAAGTCTGAAGAAGATGCAAAAAGAATAGGTGCGGAAGAGTCGGTGGTGAAAGGATAGAGGGTGCTGGAGCTATTGTGCCGGGTCAGAATCTTCCCACTCTTGAAATTCTTCACAGAAAAGCCAAATTGGTCAAATTCTAAGGAAACATTGTTATCTTTTGTGAATTGGCGGACAGAAATGAGATTTTTGATTATATGAGGTGTGTAAAGAACATTTTTAAGTTGGAATGGTTTAGATGGTGTGGTAAGTGTGGTATTTCCCGATCCAAGGATTGGTACACGATTTCCATTACGAACTAATATAGAGTTAATAGGATTAAACTTGGAATGCTTAATGAAATTACCTTGGTCAGCGGTAAGATGCGAGGAGGCACATGTGTCCATATACCATTGATTGTCTCCAACATCCATTGTCATAGCTTGAAAGGCCTCGCCAAGTTCAGTAGGTTCCAAAGCATTATATTCTGCCATGCATGCCTGTTGGGCCTGCTGGGCCGTACCAGAGGAGGAATTTTGAGCATTGGGCCTGTTGGTTTGTTGCTGTTGGGCCGGTGGCCTGTTTTGAGACATCCAAGGGTTTGCCCAGCCGGATTGGGTTGGATATGGACAAGGTTGGGGCATGATCCACCAAGGGGCCCAGTACTGTTGATTAGAGTTAGTCCAAGGAGGCCTTGGTTTTTGAGTAGTTGCTGGGCCACGTACTGGACGATTAGAAGAAGGGTTTTCGCTGTGAGGAGTTTCGAGGCGTAACACGACCAGGAGCAGGGTCACGGCAATTTGAAGCGGCGGTCTGTTCTTGTGCGACGGCAGCAGCACCCGGAGAAGAAGAGATGGAATCACGAGCAGATTGACGGTGCTGCTCGAGTTGCAGCATGCTACATGCTGTGTCCCACGAAGGAAGGCTTTGGTTCATAAACGAAGCCACGGTGTCGAACTCAGCCGGTAACCCTCGAACCAATTGAAGTACCTGACGTTTTTCGTTGACTGGGCTGTCCACATCGTTCAGTTGATCAGAAAGTTCTTTGATTCGCTGAGAGTAGGCCTCGAGGGAGGGCATAACTTTGAGGGTTAAGTTCGTAAACTCATGTTCCAACGCAGCTGCCCGGGAAATGTTCAATATAGTTCATACTTGATGCATAGTCCTAAGCGACTAATTTTAACCTTTAGATTAGCCCCATCAATGATCCGGATTGATTTTAAAACTTTGGGCGGAGTGACAATTTCGTAATTAACATGTAGGATTTTACAATCACATGTGATTGTATACTGAATCACATGTGATTGAATATTAAAATTTCAGGACTATATTTTTTATATGGACTTTATTAAACACAACTCTATTTTTTTAAACTAACACACTCTCTCATACAAACACAATTATACTCAATATCAACATAATTTTCAAAATTTTATTAACTTCTCTCTGCTATGTCTTTTAAAATTTATTTTTAAAATTAATAAAATAGTTGATGCAATTAAAAGAATATTTGAAAGAAAAAAAAGCGAACATGTTACCATATAAAACTTTTTCATGATATTGAATCACACGAATAACATATCATTACATTCTTCAAGTGACATGTTGTAAAACAAAAAACTATTTACCGTAGCAGCATTACGCGTGTACGATACTAATATATTGTTTACAAGTGCAAAAACTTAGACATGATCTGATTTACTATTTAAATGTGCGAATAAATAAGATAGCTGTTGTATTGACTTTTTCTTATTATTTTATTAGAGATAGAAATGTGAGTGAAAAAAAAAAGTTAATTAATCCATGATCGAGATTTTCTTAAATTAAAATCAACGTAACATAAACCTAACTTGGCACCACAAATGGTGAAGCTACGACCACTACATAAGGTTGGTAGTGGAATGGATCATAAGCTCCCATTCATTATGTAGTTAAAAGAGAGGTCCTCTTTTTATATTCCTACCCACATTTCTATATATAATGATATGCATATGACATTTAGGATAGGATGACTTTCAGTGGGCTTTAGATTAATTTGGGTGGAGTGTGAACACACATACGCCCTCACCTCTTTGAGGTTGATTTGAGTTGGGTGATCGCCAACTAGATCTCTTTCTCTTTTCTTCTCTCTTTATTTCTTTTTTTTTTCTAGGTTCTCTCTCTCTCTCTCTTTTATCCTCTCTGTTTCTCTCTCTTAATAACTAGTAGAGTAAATTACAAAAATCGTCTTTGTGTTTTATCAAAAATCACACCCTTCGTCCTTTAAGTAAAAAATTACACAAATCGTCTCTGTGATTGATATTTTGCAACACTTTTCGTCCTTTAGGCAAACAGCTGTTTCATTTTCTGTTAAGGACCCCTCATGTGCCTTGCACATGAGGGTATTTTGGTCTTTTTACCACTAATCCATGTTTCCAAACACTAAAAAACACCCTACCAACTCTCTTTCTTACTCTCTCTCTCTCTCTCTCTCTCTCCTCTTGTCTCGAATCTCTCTCCGCTCTCCACACAAAGGTTTCTTTCTCTCTCTCTCTCTCTCTCATCTTGACGGAAACGCCACCAACACCACCCGTCTCTCTCTCTACTCTCGATCTCTTCACCTTGGTGAAGAACAAATCTAAGATCTTTGGAGTGAACAACAGATCTAAGATCTCTCTGCTCTCGATCTATTCTCGTCCTTTAGGGTTTTTTGATGAAGTTCCTGAACCAACCACCGTCGCCCTCGATCTGGATCTTGTTCGGGTTCTCTCTCATCTCAGCAGTTCTCTCTCATTTCACCTTCGATTTGGATCTTGTTCGGGTTTTGAAGCATGATTCGACCATCGCCACCATCTAAAGCTAACCAAACCTTTTTGATATGTTTGAGTTTTGAGTTTTGAAGCACGGATCTGGTTTGAGGGTTTTCTCCAGCACCGTCTAGGGTTTTCTCCAAGTCACGACACCACCACCACCTCACCGCCGCCACTTTTTGAAACGCTGATCTAGGGTTTTCTCTAACATTTGCGGTCTTGGGTTGTCAAACCTCCAGTAGCAGCCTTCGAGCAGATCAGATCCAAGGTGGGTAATTAGGGTTTTTTATTTGAAATTCTTTGCTAAAAGGTCTCGGATTAAGGTTTTGTTGTGTTTGTATGACTTTGTTCATCATCTTAATTCATCTGGTTGAACTAATCTCAGATTAAATTGTTTATCTCGTTTCATTCTTCTTGATTATCATCTCAAATTATTTTTTTGTGTTTGTGTACTTTTTAGATTTATGATTTCAGTATTTGTTTTTATTCATTTATCTTACTGTTAGAGTTGATCTGTTGTTGTTCTTCATCTAGAAATTCATTGATTTGTTGTTGTTCTTCATCTGAAAATTCATTGAACAAATTTCAGATTAAATTTTGTTGGTGTTGATATGTTGTTGTTGTTCTTCTGGAAATTTATTGAGAGCTGAGAAAGAGTCTAGAGCTGAGAGAGAGTGAGAAAGAGAGTTGGTAGGGTGAAAGAGTGTTTGGGAACATGATTAGTGGTAAAAAGACCAAATTACCTTCATATGCACGGCACATGAGGAGGCCTTAACAGAAAATGAAACGGCCGTTTACCTAAAGGACGAAATTAAAAAAATAATAATAATAAAACCTAAATATCTAGTATAAGAAAATGTAATTTTCCTCGGCCGAAATCTTTGAACTATTCCATTTAGATTTACTCCACCATTATTGGACCCACAATTTCGCCGCCGCCAGAACATATCTTTTAAAGTAATATTAGTTTATTGATTCGTACACGTACGAGTATTTCGTAAGTGTATTTGAGATATTAAAAATTTTAAATAAAAATAATGCAGTAAATGAAACATCACCTTGGTGATGAGAATATACTAATTTCAAAAAAGTGTCATATTACCATAAAATTTATACCAAAACGTAGATAAAAATGAGACGGTCGTAAATATATAATTATTTTTTCTCTAAACGAAATATATCACAAGTTACTAAAAATAATTTATAAACAACTTATAATTAATTACATTAGTATACAATTTTTATAAAACTCCGTCACATTTTCTTAAAACCTCCTTATATGTTTTATAAAACCCCCTCAAAATATTCATCTAATCCCCTCCCAATAGATTTAAAATTAATATTTTGAAATTGAAATTGAATAATTTGAAATTAAAATTTCTTATCCACGATTTTTAATCTTTCCAAAATTGTTTTGAGAATGAAATAATTTTGAAATTGAAGGTTACAATTGGTTAATTAAAACTCAATTTATGGTTATTTTCGGAAAATTTGCATGCCTTTTATATAGATATATATAGATTTATGACTCATTTATCTATTTTCAATATAAGAGTCTTTGGAGTTGGATGTGTTATTGGCGTGGAAGAAGCCAATCACATTCTTGAAGAGAAAAATCTCACACCATGACGCCGTGGATTGATTTTGGTGTGGTGGTATTCACATGAGTAGTGGGTATTAATGTGGGTCCACCTGTCATTCTTTTTTTTTTGATTGGTTGTGAGTTATTTTGGTGGGTCCTATAACTTGGTGTGGTAGGAAGTGATGACTACAGGGCTGAGGGATGAGTTAAGTGGTATGAGAAAAAAAGCTGACGTGGCGGTGTGATGTGTGTGATAAGAAGTGATCATACCGTTCACTCTAATATGCTACATGATATATATGTATTATTAAATTAACTAAATAAATCATTAAATAATAATTTTGAATTGTAAGCTCAAAAGTTGGAATGTTGATTAGGTTTGTGGATGATTTATATATTACTCTATCATGAGTTCTTATTCTATATGACATATTGACATACGAGGTTCTTATTATTTTGCGTAACATAATTAATAACACTAAAATTTCTAATATGTGTCTTTTGACTTTTGGGAAGAGGAGTGGGTTGATGACGTGTGGATCATAATTATACTCGTTTAAAGTCATGATTTTGTTTAGTTGTCAGATACTTAGACTGAAATATCAATCTTAAGATGATCATAGAATGATTACCACACACTTAGAAATTTAAAAGCACTGTCATAAAGATCTTGGATTGGGAAGCAAAATCAACATATGGACTACAACACGGGACGTGCTTTCATAAATACGTAACTTGATATATACCATATGTCCATCAGTCCATCTATATATTTGTTAATTTTCCCACTAACTTATTCTAATGTTTGCTATTGTTTTCCTGTTTCCAATATAAAGTGAGATAATCTTCTATTAATTAACCATATCTTTATTTGTTCAAAAAAATTTAACCGTATCTCAGATATGTGTGTAACCTTCCAAAAAAATAAATAAATAATCATGCCTGTAGGCTGTATGCCTGTATATAGCGGTGTAGCCCATTACATTCAAGAAAACAGGTGGGTTATATTTATTATTAGTCAAAAGTTTTAAGCCCAAAAGAAGATGATAATCTAAGTAGGCCCACTACTCTAGTATTCTACTAATCTTACTAGGCTTCTTAGACTGATAACAGCCCAACTACGAATAATGAGAGAAAAAAAAAGGGTTATCCGTTATTGTTATGTATAATAACAATGAATTATGCTCGATTTGAATTAGGTGTAATTATAGACTCGATATTCATATTAGATAATATATGCTTGTGATATATAAATTAGTTTAATAAAGGTGATAAATATTAAACACTAAGAAAAAGATAATTAAAATTTTATTAAACACGAAAGAAATGGGAATTTAAAAATTGTCGATACACAGCGTCAACACCCAGACCAGCGGTGAAGTGTCGATGCAAGGGTATATATGAAATGGGTTAGGATCCTACCATGTTTCGTCAAACATGATATATCATGTTCTCTTACAAATATTAGAGTGGACCCTACAATGAAGACTAATTCTTGACTAAATAGACTCACTCTCTTGTTTGAGAGTAAACATGATGGTTCATGTTTGACTCAAACATAAGAGAATCTTAACCTATATTAAGTTATCTCTAAAAATTGTTTTAATTAAGTCAAAATAAATATAATTTTGATCAAGAAAAAACAAAATTAAACTTTTATTTCTACCAAAATAAATGATTTGTTAAAGAAGTACTAAAAATCAACAATAAACTTAAACTGGATTCAAATTATACCTTTTTTTATATTAGAAAAAGAAGATAATTAAAAACTAAGCCCGTGTTATAATCGATATTTTTTCCCGCTCCTATCCACTAGCCCGTTCTTTTAGTTTACTTATTTTTTATCAGAAAAGAGAATTTTCTATATAAGAGCTTCAGCATTGTCATCACTCATGCATAGAGAATCAAAAATTTAATAAAGTACTAGCAAGATGCTAAACAAGTATAGTACAAAGTTAGAGTAATGATAAAGGATTACAACTTCGCATCAACTATATATTTAAATTACAATCGGACCTATATTTCAACCATGTATATAACAAAGTTTGGATTTCATCAACCACCAGTTGAACTAAGGTCCTTTTACCATTAAAGATTGTGTTATTTATATGTCGCCATACAACCCAAAATATACATTCCCATAGCAGCCTCCAATAAACTCATACACTTCTTTCATTTTCCTTGTTCCACGACAGCAAACAATAACACTTAGTTTGTTTCACCGTAATGCAAAGGAATGTAAATGCTTTTAATTCCATTCGTGTTAGTTACGTAATGACATTCCTCTACATAAAGTAATATTAACACTTCGAATAACTTAATTCCTTTCAAAATAATGTTACCAAACGCAATATACAAAAGAATTTGATTTCAATTCCATTACATTCCTTCATATTACGGTGAAACAAACTGGACCTAAATGTTCCAAAGATGATATTTGTCCCAGTTTAATATTGCGCCATTTAAAAACCATTTTCAAACTTCTGGCAACACTTGACATGAGTGAAATAAATGCTTCACATATTCTTAATCATTTTCAAAAAGAGGGCAAACATTCAATGATAAATTAACTCCTCTTAACATTAAATTGGGACGAGTTGGAAGCAGATGTAGTAGTAATCTCCAAACAAAGCAATTGACTCGAGTAGAGAGCCATTTGTTCAAAAACAAGGACCTGCAAAAGGAGAGTTCATAACATTGTCAATATTAAGTCTCAAGGATTTCACTATGAAATTTCCACTGGAGTCGCATTCCAAACACCATGAATCCTCCTTATTAGTTAAAATTAATTGTTGCAAAATATTTTGCAACTCTACTATTCTTTCCGATAAAATCTCTAAAACCCCAATATCGGTCCATGAACAATTCCAAACAAAGCACCCATTATATGTAACATGTAACGTTCCGAAATGAAACATGTTTTGTTACTTTCATATGCATATAAATCAGGAAAAAGGGAGATTAAAGGCAATATGCCAGCCCACCGATCTGTTCAAAAAAGAACTTTATCACCTTAACCATCTTTCTTGCAAAGAACTCCTCAATTAATGTTCAAGTTTAAATTACGCAAGACATATACTGTTTTAACAATATTTGATCAAAGTCTTGGTTTTTTGGATGAGCTTACTAGTTACTATTGATTCTACATTATTACCACTTATCCCCTATATAGACTTAACAACTTTCACCCATAATACATTGTTGTTACTTCCTTGCTCCGTAACCTCCCAAATGAAATTCCTTCTAATTGCTTCAATAGAGTTTGTCACTTTTATAGGTGCCTTATAAAGTAAAAGATAGTATAGAGGAATACTACCTAACACCGATTTACATAATGTGACCTGTTCTCTTTGAAACTTTTAGATTCACTTTGTCTAAAATTGGCTACCAATTTTTTTCAAGATTCATATGTGCATTAACAGTGACACCCAAATATGTAAAAGGAAGCTTAGCACTTTCACATCTAAGATAAGATAGAGAAGCTTAAGACTTCATCTTCATGCACCCCCAACCCAAAAACCTTGCATTTGGTAAAATTAACTTTATTAATCTCGTTGCTAGATAAAAGCATCTTAGGATTCTAGCTAAAATAACTACATTCGTATTTGTTCATTTTCCCAAGAAATAAACATCATTAGCATATAAAAGGTGAGAAAGAGATGGACCATTGTTCGGAAGAGACACTCCATGAAAGTAACCTTCGGATATAGCTTCACTCATAGCTATGTGCAAACCTTCCATAGCTATTATGAACAAAAATGGGGAAAGATGGTTTCCTTGTCATATACCTCTAGTTAATTGGAAATAAGGATATAAAAGAAGAATTACATCCATGTGAAATTACCACAGGACCATACCGTTGCTTTGATTTCATCCAATGAAAAAGGAACTTTTAGACTACGAAGGAATCACCCAACGTACCATAATGTTTTACTTCATTCCTCAATGATCTGCTATCCATGCCCTCTGGTAGATTGGTAACAAAGAATGTGGTGCTCAGATCTCCAAGTTGATCGGTGTTTGATTTGTGTTTGCCATTGCCATTCTCCTTGTGTTCCTTCTTCTTCTTCTCTAGTCACTCTTCTCGCCATCTTGGGCCTGCTAAAGTAATAGGGAGCTTGTATGGGTCACAAGGATACTTAAATTCTTCATAATTGATGTGCACTGTTGGCTCTTTTAATTGAAATCCAATTATTGATTTTTATTTTTAGCTTAATATGTACTAGGAATAGCAAAATAAAGATTTAATTAGGGCAAAAAAAAAAATTTTTTTTTTAAAACAACCATTTAAATCTTGTTTATTACGTTTTTAGTTTTTTTCCTTTTTTATTTAATGAAGTTAAAGTAGCGTCTAACTGATAGATAGTAACACTTGAAATACTCAAATTTTTATTACATGTGCTTAGGTGTCTAGTGACACGTATCACTAATTATATATATATATATGTAAAAAGAGAATAAAGGTACAAAAGGTAGGGAGAAATCTCAGCCACTCATTTTCATCAAAAGTCAATAAAAACCAGTCAAACTTGGGGATTCGTAACTGCCAAAAACGTTACAGTTAAAGGGCAAAATTGGAAAATGTAATTAGTGACTGTGCTACTTTCACAGGATTTAGTGATTTACACGGTAACTATTTTAAACAAAACAAAAAAAAAATCAATAATCGATGAACAACCACAGATTCTGATGCACGGCGACGGGTGTTTGATTCTGATGCATGGCGACGACGGTTTGATTCTGATGCACGACCACAGAAACCATAAGTCGACGGCGGTGGTCACCGGCGTTGATGCACAACCACATAAATCCTAACTCGACGACAGTGGTTTGATTCTGATGCACGGCGAAGGCGGTTTGATTCTGATGCACAACCACATAAATCCTAAGTCGATGGCGGTGGTTTGATTCTGATGCACGGCGATGGCGGTTTGATTCTGATGCACGGCGGCAGCGGCGTTGTACCAGGCGACGGTAGCCGGAGGACATAACAACGATGGCAAGGATGCAATCGCATGGACTCGACTGGCATGCGGTCTCCGGTGGACATAACAGCGCGGCGGCGGCAGTGTTTATGCTTCACATCGACAATCGTCATTGGCAAAGAAAACGGCGACAACAAGGAACGCAATCGGCGACTATTGTGGCCGGGAATAGTTCACAGGAGCAAGCGGCGGAAGAGGATCCGATTTGGGAGATCGAGCGGCGGAAGAGGAGCCGTTGTTTTTAGGTTTTGATTTTGAGTAGTGGGGTAGTTGGATTGTATTAATTAGGGGAGAGAGGAACGTGACTTTTGAGGGGAGGTGGATATTTTTTTAATTAAATTAAATAAAAGGTAATATTAAAATACCCATACTACCCTCTAACTAATTTTGTTACGTGTCAAGCATACGATTCTTCTTACGATTTTTACCTTAATTCTCTTTTTATTTGATCCTGATTATATATATATATATATATATATATATATATATATATAACAATTGTTATCCTTAAAGTAAGCATTTTTTTAAGGCAAATAGTATATTATATTATATTAAAGCAACCATATACAAGATATAGTTAAGACCCTCCATAAGGTATGGATGGCCTTAGAAGCCCACTGTTATTGATGTATATACTCTCTTAAGATAATAAATACAATCCTAACAGCCCACCAAAAACAATTGAGCTACCCCACTGCAGTAGTCGATAGAATAACAATTACAGCAGATAATTAACTTGTGCAATTTAATCCAATTTTTGAATCGCTGGGGGTAGTGCAAGCCAATCACCCCATTTTGGCTTCTTTGTAGATTTAAGTCTCCCACCTATCCATTGGTATGAAATTAGTTGAATCTCAAAAGGTAGGTCCTCGGTTTTGTTTACTCCTTGAAACACCAACATGTTGCGATTTTTCCAAATGCAATAAGCTGCCATCCTTATGACCACTCTCCATATCTGAAAGTTGTTTTTGATTCCACTTTTCTTTGCTGAGTTTTCAAATTCCTGGAATGAGCCTTCTTTGTCAAATAAGATACCCCACCAAGAGTGAACTGATTTCCATACACTTACCAATTTTTTACAAGCGAAGATTGAATGTTGGGCCGATTCTATTTCATCGTTACATCTTGGGCATAGAAAAGTTGGAAGATCAATTCCTTTGTCTATCAAATTTGATCTAACCGGTATTCTTTCCCTGTCTAACCTCCAAATGAAAATGTTAACCTTTTTTGGAGCGAGCTTTGACCAAAATGTTTGCGAAGTGAAACCACCCTGATGAAGTAATTTTTCTTCTAGGAATGTTGAAGTTGCTTTGACTGAAAAAGAGTTATTTTCTTGACCACACCAGCACCACGTATCCTCTTTGTTTTGTTGCAAGTTTACCGTTTCCAATAGTTGAAGTAGATCCAACAGCTCCTGGCGAGTTCTTCCGATCCAAGTATCTGATTGTTGTTGAAGAGACCACTCCCATTTGTCCTCTATCCAATTCCCCATATCTACTATACTTTTTGAAGTTGATCCAATCTTTGCAATGACTCTTGGGAAATCCTCTGCGAAGCACCTGTTTTGAAACCATTTATCTTTCCAAAATTCTGTTTTCCTCCCATTCCCGACATCGATTTTGAGCAAATTTGACATTGAAATTCTTTTATTTTGAAGTTCCCAAACCGAATTTAAAATCCCCCCCCCACGCACTTCCTTTTGTTTTGAACGGTTCAGAAGTGTCCCAACCCCTATCTCCATAGATGCTTTTGATTAGTTTAACCCAAAGAGATTGTGGTTCCGCCCTAAAGCGCCACCACCATTTTAGAAGTAAACTAATATTGAACATTTTTAGATCAGTCAACCCCAAACCACCCCATTCCCTTTTTTATTATTAACTCATCCCACCTAACCCAAGATATATAATGTTTATAGTCACCCAAACCCTTCCCAACCCAAAAGAAATATCTCCCTAATACGATCTAAAATAGAAAGGATACTGTTAGGAGCCCGAAACATCGAAAGGTAGTACACTGGTAAACTGGAAAACACCGATTTAATCAAGATCCATCTTCCCCCGAAAGATAAAGTCCTCGATTCCCACGAAGATAATGCATCTTGTGATTTTTTAATTACCTTTTCCCAATGTTTCCTCTTTTTCATGGATACATTGATCGGGAGACCTAGATAGTAGAACTGATTTTTTAATTACCTTTTCCCAATGTTTCCTCTTTTTCATGGATACATTGTTCATAAATGGATTTTGCTAATTTGCACCATCTTTCATTTTAGTTATATACGTAGTATATTAGATTTACAAAACATTCTCTATATAACATTTAGCAAGGCTAAATTTACTGTGGATGAACAACATAATTAGTTATATATATTAAATATGTTTCAATAATATTGTAAGATTTGCTTATGGTTCACTGGAAAGTCGTTATGATATTAACGTAGGTGGCGGGTGTTCGATTCCATCTATAGAGCTTTATCGTTTTTCTTTTTTTTTTTAATCTCAGGTCATCCTCCCTCTGTCCATACTTCTTTCCCCTACATCAACACCCTACCTCCATCCTGCTTTACCCACATCAACACGCGATCTCCAACTTTAGGTACCAAGACAATCATTCTCCTTTTTTGTTGGTACCTATTAGAGCAAGAGTTCACACATCCACCTCAATCTTCTTTAGCTCCTCTATTTGGGAATATGAACAGTTTGCTCCTCATCTTAGATTGGGTTTACAAAACCCTAATTTCCATCTCAAAAAGGTAAACTTTACATGTCACAATCAAAGTTCTCACCTCTTTTTGTTGCTCTTTGAGTCTTGTTGATGGCTTCGTAGTTATTTGAATTTGTTCCTTTGAGCAAGAACAATCAATTCGGACTGACTTCATTGCAGCATTGCGATGCCACCACCATCTTCGGAACAGGTTACCTCCATCTTGATCTTTTCTTAATTTAACCTCTATTAGCTGTTTGTCGAAATCCTCATGTAAAAAGATTAAATGGCGTTTTGTTGCTGCGTTTATAATGTTTCCATTCTGACTTTATTATTTCTCTATATATTTTTATGTCTGCTCTTCATGGTTGGTTACTTTGTGTGTGGGCCAAATAAATAAAAAAAGGTACAACTTATTTGCAAATTTTACTCATTTTCCTTCTTGGATTAATTACATAAAAAAACATCTCAATTCTCATCTTTTATGCATATACCAACTTCTTAGATTGTTTTTTAAAAGCTCTGTTTCACCAATCTTATTGGCAACACCAAAAGAAGGACAAACAAAGAAACAAGATGGTTGGTAATGGTGGTGGTGGCTACGCTGTGCTAACGATGAAGAAAGAAGGGGTTTTTAGTTTGAAGCAATCCATCATGAAAAACTCTGTTTACATTTAATTAGTGTAGGTGTTTGGGATTGTTTAATATTTTAAGAAAATTAATCACTAAAACATAACAGATTGTATTTAAAGAAAATAATATTTAACACCTATAAAAATTTTGGAAATTTTCTTAGACATTCCGGTATAATTGAGTTAATGCAAAATATAAATATTCAAATACAAGTAAAACAAAACTCATTTGACTATAGGAAAAAAGATTAAAAACTTGGACATTGTACATACCATGTTATGTCAATTTGACCAATACTTAAATATGTGAGGTTGAAAATGATTTGGGTCACGATGAGGTTTTATTAAAATTACGGTAAAAGAAGTCCTGGTCGGGTCATGGTAACCTGTGGTCTTTTAGTTTTAATATTTTCAATCTGCTTTAAAAGTTTTTATTTTTTATTCTTATTATTGTTTGAAGTATATTACTATATTCATTGTTAAACTCAAAGCATGAGTCATTTTGATACGAAGGTCAAAGTGGTGCGAGTTGGGTCGATGAAGTTGACTCGAAGTCATTACTTCCAAAGAGACGTTAGCTAAATAAATCTATGTAAGGCATACAATAAACACAAGAATAGATCATATATCTTTTAAAGGCTAAAACATGATTTTTTTTTTCTTGGAAAACATGATTAGGTAGATTCTTTGTGAATTTTATATTTTTAAACATTTCACAGCATGACACTACTCTGATTTGTATTAATATGCTACAACAGACAAATATATGAGTATATGACCATGATGGGTAAGAACCTTTTACAGTTTACTAGCCAGATTAAATCTTTCTATAAGAAAACTGGAATATATATTATCTAATTAGATCACTTTTATCATCTCATGTCAACCTCTCTGTTTCCTAACAGTTTTTCTTTTCTTTTCTTTGGACTGAAAAAGGAAGCCAAATGGAAGAAGGACAAATATAACCCGAAACCATGATCATTTCTTGGTAAAGGTGTGTGTATCCTTTTTGATCAATCTGATTGGTTTTGGTTAATCACCAATGAAAAAGTGTATGTTGGATTTCTTAGGATCATAATCTGCAGTATTCTCCACCTTAAGAAAACTACAATAGAATGGGACTAAAGCAAGAAAGCTTTAATTTTATATTGATGGATTTTATCCTCCATTTTAATCGATTATATATTTGGTGCCCACAATCTGTTACAATGGTGTTCAACTTGCTTGCTTGAGACACAGGCTTTTAAATATGCTTTCCATGTGTTTCGTCACATGTTATATAGAAATATTGATTTTTATTTTAAAATGTGAAGAATGTCATCTTTGAAATCTCAAACATAGTAACGTTGCAGAATGTGAAGTAATTAAATCAGTGTGTGTAAACATGTGAGGTTAAACTATTAGAATCTTGATCAAAGTTGATTTGATGGATCATTCATACTTATGTAGTTGATATAAATTAATCTATTTAGATATTATATGCTATATATTCATGGTGTATCTTTATTTGTTATTTGTCATTTGTCATTTGATCTCCACGGTAAATTTTATTTGCTATATAAGTTTTAACTTTAGTTGAATATAGAAGTACCTTTTTGTTATTTCATTTCCAATTCTATGGATTGCATTTTGAATTCCAATTTTAGGAAATTGTGTTTATCTTATTTTTTGAAGCTCCAACAGCACTCTCAGATGAGGAATGGCTCCAAAAGAAAGGGCACTTAAATCACAATAAGGGCATCTGATTTATAGAGTCTTGGTCACATTTTTGCCATAGACAAGCAAAGTAAAGGTGAGAATTTATACTTAAAATAAATTGTATTTATCATGTATATTTAAAGAATTTTCTACATGGGACTGAACCATTTTAATTGAAAAATAATATGTATGTTTTATCATGTATATGGTATTGTCTTATTGACACCAAAAAAGATATGATATGTGGAGGATAAAACTAACAAAATTCTATTCCAACTTCCCAATCCATTTGAAGTTGATTGGTATTTATGACACATAGTCTTGATGATCATTGCTATTTGAAGACATTGAAGCCACTTTCACAAAAATTACCAAATATTTAAGTAATAGCACTTCAAATGCCAAACCACTTTTGAATCCTCTATTCATGCTACTTCATACAATTTTAATACATATATTGCCGAATGTTGGTTTCAATATTTTGCATATTGCTTTTATTTAAAAAAAATATTGTTTAGAGTCCCGCCGCAACACGCGGGCCCTAAAACCTTGTTTACACTAAAAGGAAACCAGCCCAAGTAGTTAACACATATTACCTATATCCACTTGTTGCAGAGTTTGAATCCCATCCTCCTTCCCCTCTTGCCATTTTTTTATTATAGAGCCAGCCTTTTGAGTGCAAGTAATTTTAAGAATGTCCTAGTTTTAAATCCTTTTTAATTCTATTAGTTTTCATGGAAAATAGAATGATTTTATAAAAATTGTTTATTATATGGTTTTTTAACTTATTGATTTTAAACATTCTTAGTAAAAGTTATATTACTTTGATTTTATAAAATATACATGTTCTTCGTTTTTGCGGGATTTGGTACCGTTGTTGTTTATAAAATATACATGTAAAGTTCAATCTTAAAAAAAATATTACATTTTAAACACTTTTGTTACGAATAAAGTTGTAAAAATGCTTATTGGTAAACATGAAATTTAGAATATATCTAATCTCATAATAATTTTTTTCGATGGTCCGATGGTTAAGAATATAATGTTTAAAACTATGATTTTTTTACGTTTTCTCCTAACCAAATGCTTTACCCAAATGTTTCTAAATAAAAAGTAATTTTTTTTGTCATTTCTATAATATATTTCACTGTTTAACCTAATGGTCGTTTATATTAACATTAGTTATAGAAGTTGTTAAGTCCTGAATTTTTTTAAATTATTTTTTATAGAGTTATTTATACGGATTAATAAAACAACAAAATGAATAATATAAACTTAGGAAAGATGAGATAATAATTTTATCTCGCCGCAAAGCGCAGGTGATACTCACTCGTTTATAAACAAGAGATCTGCCTTCTCAATTATGATAAATGAACAACATCCTTAATGACTGAAAGTGTCTATGACCAACTATATCTATCTATCTAGTTATTCTACATAGGCATTTGTTAATTTCTCTTAAATGAATTCATATTACATGATTTTTTACACTTCTCTTGATACGCTAAGTAGGGAATTAAGGAATAAAATATAATTATTTAATAGAAGAACTATATTGTAACAAACTATATATAATTCTTACATGTCGAAATTTACTTGCATTTACATAGAACACGTTGTACCAAACAATCATGAGTTGGAAACTCGTATACTTTGTTTTTGTCACAAAAGGTTACACACAAGACAAAATAACGTTACAATGGGAAATCCAAGACTTCCACTCTATGTTACGTTTGTCTTTCTTTGTCCATAAGGAGTATTTCCGGCACGTCGTTTATTCAAATAAGCACGTAGAAACAAAATATTTTTATATTAAGGGATTTGTAGCTCAGTGGTATCTTATATGATAAAGTAGTGTCTCCTCATAAAAGGTTGTAGGTTCAAGTCACAGTTTAACAAAGATGTAAATTTAGCGGGTGTGTTTATCATATAAAAGATATAATTTTTTTTGTTGTAATATCCCCCTTTTCTATCAAATATAATCCTTTATAGGTTTTTAAGTTTTCTTTTCTGTCATTTTTCTCTTTAAAAAGTTAACTTTTTTTATCTAATAAGTCTAAATTTTTTATGAGGTTGCCACAAAAAATGGCATGATGGGTTAAACCATGGTTTGATCTCGATCCTAATCGTAGAACTTTATATGTTAAAATAATCTAATCCTTAATAAAATCTTTACAGTCATAAGATTTTACATAAGATCTCTATTTTGATTTGATCCTACTTGATATTAGTTAGTTAAATAAAACTTCACAAACAAACTAATTCCGTTAGAGTGACATAAGAAAATAGATATATTACCCTATTAAATGACACATAAAAGTATATCTTATAAAAAAAATTGTATTTATCAATCAGAAATCCACATCTATAATATTATAATTACTAATATACATTTTTAAGAAGTTGTATTATTCTCATAATACATGTTTAAATTTTGAATCTTTACTACTTTATAATATAATTATCATTTTATATGTATTACTACATATTTATATCTATATATATCTATACCATCTTATAAAACATTTAAGATTCTTTTAAATAAAAATTTTAAGACTACTTAATTTTAAGTATACGTGTTTTTATGCAAATAATACAAACTCTTAAAGCAATAGCTCAATGATCAATTATACAATTAAATATCTCAACTAATTATGGTAATTGTTTTTAACAGCTCATTAAACATGACACCAACAATTTAATTAATCTAATTTTGGTTAAATCATTCACATAAACAAAACTTGTAAAGCTAGATTATTTTTCTCTCTAATTAGTTAACCATTACATAAAAGGGTTGATGAGAAAAAGAAAAAAAAAGAAAAATAAAGATAGTAAATAAAGGTGAATGAAAACGGATATGTTAATGAGAAAATAGTAGCTGACATCGCATTCCGCGAGTATCATACTTTTACATTCTTAAAATCAAATATGTTATCAAACATAAATTATTCACTTCCGCTGTATTACGCAAAGACAATGCTAGTATAAAAGAAAGTATGAAACCGTAGTAAAATTTTACAATCTTGATTCAATCTTATAATTCCGATCATGTGGACAACCTTAGGTTAAACAACATACAATCCAATATATGGTTGGACATGAGAATATTGTAAACGTTAGATTATTAGAACGTAATTATCAGTAATGATGAGATTAGGAATTTATTATCCTAGCTAGCTAATAGAGTTGTAATAAGTGGTGTAATTAGTAACTTGCATTCCTTAAACATCGGAGACACCATAATTTAGCAACCTAATATAATATCCTATGACGTTTCGTGTTTCTAAACTACGTTACATTCTGTTATTTAAGTGCTACTAATTTCATTCAAGCTTTAACAATTCACAACCAAATCTCCATCTCTCCAATGGCCTCCGCCTCCGCCTTTATTCTCACCGTCGTGTCGCTGTTACTCGTAATCCCACAATCGCATGCTCAACCCACATGTGCCACACAGAAATTCACGAACAACAAGCGATACGATCGATGCAGCGACTTGCCGCAATTGGGTTCTTACCTCCACTGGTCGCTTGATACCGCGAAAGACACGGTGGCTATCGTCTTCATCGCGCCGCCGGCCACCTCCGACGGATGGATTTCTTGGGCTATAAACCCTACCGGCGACGGGATGGCTGGTTCACAGTCTTTAATCGCTTATCAAGCACCCAATGGATCGATGGTTGTGAAGACGTATAATATAAGCTCGTATGGTTCGATTGTGGAAGGGAAGTTGGATTTTGATGTGAGGGATATGACAGCAGAGTATTCGGAAGGAGTTATGAGGATATTTGCGACGGTGGAGCTGCCGGAAAAGGGGCAAACGACGGTTAACCAGGTTTGGCAAGTGGGTTCGTCGGTGACGGATGGTGGGTTTCCGGCGAGACATGCTTTTCAAGCAGCGAATTTGGCCGCTAAAGGGAGTTTGGATTTGTTGAGTGGAGAGATTTCAGGCGGTGGTGGTGGCGATTCAAAAACCATGAAGAAGAATGTAAGTAGCAGTGTTTAATTTATTTATTATTTGGTCATGTTGTTTAAATTTCAAACACCCTTTTGACTTCACCTGTCAGACCAAGGTGACCTTGACCATGGTCTTCCATGATATGTTGACTAAAACCAGAAGTCAAAATTACATGATCAATTTAGGATATGTTTGAAACACTTCCATAAACTGTAATACAAGACTAGAAGTCTAGAACTTTAGTCTTAAAACCAATTGTTAAAAGTCAAATTGCTTTTTCTAAATTAATTTTGGGAATTTCAAATTTGAATCACTGTTTTAGTGAATTGAATTGATATGTTGTGCAGATTCATGGAATTCTGAATGCAGTGAGCTGGGGAATACTTTTTCCGGTGGGGATAATGATGGCTAGGTATTTGAGAACTTTTCCGGCGACAGATCCGGCATGGTTTTACCTACATGGGTTCATTCAAGTTTCGGCTTACGCCATTGGAGTTGCTGGCTGGGCGACTGGACTGAAGCTCGGAAGTGAATCAAAAGGCGTTACGTACTCCGCTCACCGGAATATTGGAATTACTCTCTTCTGTCTTGCAACACTCCAGGTAAACTCTTCTTACGCAGTTGTCACTTTGACTGGTGGGTTGAATTTATATCGACTTTCAAGGCCAGAAAAATCAGTATATTTGACCTGAAAAGTCAAATATCAATATTCTTTTGATGGTTGGATCTTGATTTAGATAAAAAGAACTTCCAAATGGGTTTTTGGATTAAGGGCTGCTTGTTTGCTAATTAATGGAATCATTCAGCGCTGAATATTGAATCGTTTAGCATTCAGCGTGTTTGATTATTGTCTGAATGAAACAGAAGAACGCTGCTGAATCATTCTACCTTACATCTAAATCATTAAGCACCAAATAATTTATCGTAATACTCATTTTTTCACATGTTGCCTTATTAAACAATCATGTCTTATAATATAATATATCACTATTAAGGTTAAAAATCGTTATCTTTTACCTTAAAAGTCAAATATCAATATTCTTTTGATGGCTGGATCTTGATTTAGATAAAAAGATCTTCCAAATGTGTTCTTGGATTAAATGTTTGTTTTCTTTTGAAGACTTGGGAAAAGAGCAATTGTGTAAATTGCTCAAATCTTTCTTGTCTTTTTAAGTTGTAAAGTGATACCAACTTCATTAAGTAGCTATGATAATGTTGGGTTATCTTCTAAGCTATATGTATGATTTATGTAGGTTATGGCCTTGTTCTTGAGACCGAAAAAGGAGCACAAATTCAGAGTTTACTGGAATTTTTACCACCATGGAACAGGTTATGCAGTGGCTGTTCTTGGCATCTTGAATGTGTTGAAGGGTCTTGAAATATTATCACCTGCAAGCAAATGGAAATCAGCTTACATTATAATCATATCATCTTTGGGTGTTATTGCTTTGGTCTTGGAAGTAATAACATGGATCGTTGTGTTGAGAAGGAAGTCCGTAAAAACCACTAAACCCTATGGCAATGGTGATGATAAGCAACAGCCATTAGGACCATGATTCAAACTGATATATTAAACACCATTTTCTAATTTACCTTTCGTGGGTCATTCAATTTCTCTATTTTTTCTCCTTTTGAAATGTATGTCTCAGGACGGATTATTTTCGCTTTCTCATCGTGCTTATCTTGTATAATAGTTCATTTGATGCCGGTTTATTGTTTAGTTTTAGCATGATTTTAGTACCATTCTTTCTATAGTTGAATGTTTTAATCTTGTATTTCTTAGTCGGATGATGCTGGTTGTCTGCAGTAACTAATTGGTTCGATAGTTTGGCGTTTCTTTAAACTGATGTTCTCGTGTTTGGCTAACCTAAAGTTTAATCCTCAAAATTTCTAGCATGGATAGTGTCTTCTTAACATCTTACTTTCTTTAGTGAAATGACCCATTTTGGTGTAAAAGCAACCTAAAGTCTGTGCAGATGGCCTAAATTGACATAGAAGTGTGGAATCAAATGGATTTTAGGCAACTTAAAATATTCATACAACTTGATTATCTTATAGAATAGAAGATTATATTATATTTGTATATGTGGAGTGCCTCTGATGACTGATTATGACAACTAGATGCATCATACATCTATGTACAGTATGATCAATCTAATATTGTTGCCATTAAACTTTGTTTAGTACTTTTGGGCCATAGATGAAATTTTTAGGTTCCCACTTGATTGGAACCTTGGATCATGGCAGCATGTGATATGTCATGATGATGGTATGATGACTGCACCATATGAAAATGACACGTGACTTCATGCATTCATCATCCATGCCTCATGTTAGCATCTTGTTTCATAAAGTAAAAGTAGTAACCTTTACCTTTATATATTCATCTAAGATTCTAAACTCCTTAGCAATACATTGACTTAGATTATTCGGATTTTGGTCAATCCCAGTTCACTCTTAGCAAAATTTTCTTGATTAATTAGGGGCTATTCTCTTTGGCATTCTGTTCACTCTTAGCAAAAGTTAGTGTCAATTGTCTTTGAAGTTCCAAAAACAGCCTTTTGATTCAATAAATAACTTATTTCGGCATGATCGTTAGAGACATCAACCAAGATCGAGACGCCAAAGAGTATGACGAGGAACAAGTGGTGGGTATTAACAGAAGTTTGATGGGTTGTAGAATATAGACAAGAATGGCTTTATATACGGATGTTGAAGAAATATAAAGGTGTGGCTATGGAATAAGTTGTCTTGCACTCTTATCTTTAACTTTTTTTGAGTTTATTTATCGACAATTTACCCTCAATTGTGGTCCAATTGCAGCGTTGCTTTCTTGGGATCATTCATTCGCCCCCTTTTTTAACCATTTGCTTGTATGTTTCAATGCTAAAATAAAGATGCCTTACATTAATAGCATTTAGTCACTATAGTGTTTAAGATATATAATTGTGCACTATAGTGTTTACATTAATAGCCTTTAGTCACTATCGTAAGTTATAAACATATATAATTGTTGAAAAGATATGCTCATCTTATTTAAAATTTTTAATGATTGTACACTTGTACGAAATAAAATTGCATATTGTTGAAGATAACTAACATGTTTTTCAAAATTAAGCTACATATTGTTCGAAATAAAGAACGTGACATAATATTGCGATACAACTACTAAAATGTAAAGTTGGGATTGAAATTCCAATAGTTGTAGAGATCGTCGGTATATCCATATTTGAGTGCTTCGTTTGAATTGACGTTGGATGATGAACCCGAGTTAGCTATTATGAGCGTCGTCAATATAATCTTCGTCGAGTTCTTTAAGACTTTAACTTCAGTTTCCGTGTTATTGTTCGATGTTCCTGATGCAACCAAGTTCTCCATTCATTTTCTAGAATCTCCTTCAAATAAGTCAAGCCTTCTTCAAGATCTGCATCATTTTGACGTCTTTCCATTAAATTATAATAACCCTTAAGCATCACGCTCGTTTGCACCGACTTGTGCATCAACATACACCGCCGACACTTAAAATCCTACCACTAAGTAGAAAACAACATTCCGCAACTACACTACTAGCTTTCAAATTTTGTTATATATGTCATTATTTCAATTTGACTTTGACCCAAAACTTCTCTAATAGTACTTAGAGAAGTGGCTACACCCTTAAAATTTACAAGGGAGTTTAATGACAAAGCACACAAAAAAATTGATGAAAATTCATTAGAATATTTTGTAAAAGTTGTAACATTGCAATCGTAGTTGCATCTCACTCACAATCCAAAGAACGAAAACTCAATAATGTTTTCATAATTGCACAAACAGCTATCAAAGAGATGTGAGATGTTGAAAAATATGTTTGTTATAGTAATAACGTAGCTTGATAAAAAAAACTCCCACGGTGGTGTGTAACTCTGAAATGTATCTTCACACTTACAACGGAAATGTTCATTATTTATCAAATGTATAACCGCAATTTAAAGGGTTGAACTATTTGGATTGGTTCATGACAGTTTTAGGGTCCAAATTGGTTCAGGATTGGTCCGGTCTTGATAGTCCTTCAACGTCTGGTCCGGAATGTGCATCCCTTCATCAGATTTGCATGAAATTTGGTCATGTGGCGAAGAAATTAGAAGTGCAAGAATTTAGTTTGTCTTAAGCATGCATATGTGTAGAATAATGAAAAACTCCGTATGTATTTTTATTATATTAATAACTATTTATAGAGTACAAAGAGTATAAAGCAAACCCTAATACGAAATCTTAATTGGTCCTAGCATATCTATACAATAATAGGGTTGAACCATCTTATATTAAACAATAATGGCATAATCTATATTCTCTTATAATATGAACACTTAATTAGCTTGATTAATCCGCTAATGCAGGCCTCTATCACTTTTATTAATCAAACTAGCATCATACCCACGTAATACGGCGGCGGCGAATAGTTTCTGTTTAGCAATATATCATTTTCAAGAACGTAATGGTATGTTATTTGCACGACTTAATGTCGCTAAATAGTTTTTGATCGGCACCAAGTCTGTTTTCTTCTATTTCCTTTTATTTCCATCAATTTTTTATTAATTTTTAAATAATATTAATATCAGAAAAGAGATTTCTATTTATGAAATAAAAAGAGAAAAAGTTAATAAGATTTTGAGAATTGTGTTGATATGGTGAATAATTATGTAGTGTCTTAGTGGAAGAGTATTTTTAAATAAATAAAAAGTTAAATTAAATAGGAAAGAGATTGAAATGGTTAAAAAATGGGTGGGTGAGATTAATTTGGATAGAATGGATGGAGGGTCAAGATCATTGATTGAAATTTAAAAACTCTTAAAATGAAGGAGAAGATAAAAGGTTATATGGTTTATATAGTAGTATAGATGACTAGTTGGATTCTCATCAAATGAGTCGTGAATTTGTGACATGGATGTGTACAATTATGCTGCAAAGTATTCATATTCATGTTAAAAGTAAAGCTATTAATTAAGACTTTCTAAATTGATAAATGATTGTTGACACGAATTGTTGGCAAACAGATGAAACTTTTTTAATCTTTCGAATATATATAGAGGTTTGAATTCTTTTTTAGAAAATGTGATTAGATTTTGTTTATATGACAATCAAAGAACATTGAATTGAAGGGCCATTTTGGGTCTTTAAAAAGTTGAAATATATGGGCCACTTGAATGAGTTACGGATACGAGATGCAGTTGGAACTTGGAAGAATCGATTATTTTTAAATGAATGAAATGGTTTATTATTATTGGACTTGTTAAATACCCGTGTAATACACGTGATGGTTTAGAAAATTAATAAATATTAAAATTAAAACGATATTAAATAATTATAAAACACAAGTTCAATGTATAAAATGGTAAGTTTGGTAAGTGTAATACATTAAATGGTAACTCTA
Source organism: Pulicaria dysenterica (assembly GCA_947179395.2). Lineage (NCBI taxonomy): Eukaryota > Viridiplantae > Streptophyta > Magnoliopsida > Asterales > Asteraceae > Pulicaria > Pulicaria dysenterica. The sequence goes on along the minus strand of OX359292.1, from coordinate 74,676,827 downwards.
AAAGTTGGATACATATAATAGCAAAATGTAACAACGTAGATATATTAATAAGAACTAACCCCAAAATAAATTAATAACCGAAGTTAAGTAGTAATAATAATAAATAATTAACAAATGCTAAATAATAATCGCAAACCATATTGATAATATTTTAATTGTAATTTTGTGTATTTAAAATTCATGTTTGGAATAATAAATAATTGACAACAAACACTAATTAATAATCGTAAACCATAGTAATAATATTTTAATTTAGGATAATCACGAAGTGGATTTTTAGACTTGTAAATGATATTAAAGTTAGTATTTTATTTATATTTAGATAATTGATGATATTTATTATTGATTTAATTAGGGATTATCTTTATTTAGTTTACATTAGTTTGACTCTAAAAAGTCAAAATCATAATTTTAGAATAAAAGGAATTAATGGCTAAGATTAAATCTTTTATTAAATGAAGGGTTCAGATTATCTAATAATTCTTTTCAAATTAGTCTTTTATATAGATTAGAAGATGAGAAATACATTACACTAGGGGGTGTTTTAGTAAATATTTTTTTCTTTTTGAGTTTAAGTTTACAAATTTATGAGATAAAAAAGTGTTTGGATTATTTTATGGTTTATAAACTAATAAACTCTTTTTAAAAAAGTGTTTGACCTATAAATTTTATTCATCCACTGAATGTAACACACCCTTGAAGCTATGTTACAAGTTAGTGAAACATATATTTGTCATGGATGAATCAACTTTAAAAGTAGAAATATCATTTCTCATGTTAAAATGAGTAAAATGGGAAGACAACTGCTACATATATGATAAAGAGGGCAAAATTAAAAGTAATATGTAAATGTATAATAATAAGCCTACCTAATGAAAGAAAGTTGTTGTCTGGACTTATGAATATGACATATTTACCTATAAAAAAGCTCATAAGCTTAAGCCATTAATTAAGTTTACCAAAACACTATTTCATAAACTTAAAAAATAAACTAATAAGCTAAACAAACACCCCTAAAAGCTATGTAATCTAACGTTATCAAATATGTAATTAATATGTTTTTCTTTCTTTAATATTTAGAATTTAAGTATTATTTAAGATTAAACGAATAGAATTTAAGACGTGTGTTAATGTTCTATGAGAAAAATAAAAATTTTCTTAATTCATAATCTAAACATACAAGTAATCCATCCCTTAACGTATATTATCGCATGAAAATCACCAAAAGTGTAGAAAGAAATTCAATTATATCCGTAAAAAATTAATTAATCGTTGATATAAAACTATGGCTTTCATTTATTATCTTGACGTAAGTCTCAAGCGTTGATATGACTTTTCTTTAGAAATTTTATAATAAATTGTTGAAAGTATTTTAAAATTTAAGCATCCAAAGTTTAAAGTTTCCAAATTGTGTCGTGATACTTCTACTACACAATTTTATCCATCCACTACAAATTATGTAAAATTATATTTATGTCCCTTCTTTTACTTTTACATAGAATACAAATTGTAGGTAGAGAGAGAAAGACAATTCTCTTTCCCAGACCCGAGATTTACTTTACCTCTATTCACCCAATAGTCGGCAACTCGCCGGCTCAACCAACCGCCGCCATTAATGCTCACCGGCCACCTTCGTCTCCGCTTACCCATCCATCAAAGTCACCTGCTCACATACCACCGCCGTCTCTTTTGTTGACCACCGAACGTCACCTGCACACCCAACCACCGCCATCTCCTTTGTTGAACATCGTCATCTCCGGCTCTCCGCCTCTAGCTCTGCTCACCCAAGCACCGTCATTATAAACGCATCATCTGAGATGGTCAAATCTCAACTTCTCTTCTCGGAGACCACCTCTAACTCTAAAGCTCGAGATTGCTGCCAGCAGGCCCTCCACCACCATCGATGCAGGTTCGTGAGATGCTATGAAGAGAAGGAGCCAAATATATGGAAGATATTCATTAAATCGGTTCTTCTTTGTCATATTAGAGCTCCATCCTCTTCTTTTTCTCTGCATTTTCTTGTTTGGGATATTAAAGCTCCTTGTAGACTTCTTGGCAAGTTTGGCTCTTGATGCTTCTGTTTTAAAATTTGAAGCTATGTATTTAGAATAAAAGGTTTGCGGAATGTAAATTTCAGTTTCCACAAGAAATGAAAATCCAATTGTAACTTCTTACATCATCATAAATTCACCATTGATATTAAAATTGGGAGCTCCTAGTATTTAACCAGAAATGATTTTGAAGAATGTTGGCAGTAAATAAGCAAACACGGAGGAAATAACAACCTAGAATTCTAAGGCATCCATCGTTTGTAACCGTAGAAAGGGTATCAGACACCTCCATGGCTGTAAAACCACCGGAGAAAGGGGATCAAGAAAACAGCAGTGAACCAAAGCTGCCGGAGACGATCGGTGAAGCGGCAGCGAACCATAACCAGATGAGACATCGGCGAAGCGACGACGAACCAGCACGGGAAGAGAGATAGCGAGGCAGAGGAGATATCGACATATCGACGGCGAAGCAGATGAGATAATCGGCGGAGCATGCTGTGTGTGGGTTTTTTCAATTGTTGGGTGTTGGAAAACTAAAAATTTTCATTCCTGCATATAAAATTAAAAATAGGGGCATAAAAGTAAATTTATATTTTTTTGTAGTGGATGAATAAAAACCAAAAGTGACAATATCACAACCCTTCTAAATTGTATATTAATCTTTGAATTATTATTTATAGAAAATTTCTTGTTTTTGGAACGGCAAACAAACATATATCCATTAAGCCTACTCCTAATCTACTTTATTGTCAACACTTAGACTTAAACCCACAACCTTTTAAAAGGAGACATTACTTCATAACACCATTTAACACTTGGCTACGAACACCTTGGTAGTTTCTTTAAATCAAGTAAGGGGAACATTATCTATCATTTCCTCATTAAATAAATTATAAATTTATAAAATTATTTTTAAAGGGCACATTACCTAATACAAACTAACATGATCATTACAGTTTAATTTATTATTTTTATATGAAATTGTGTAATAATCCTATTATTATGCACATACTCTTACTTAAAATAACATGATTTATGTCAAGAGAATATAACAAACGTTATTTGTTCAAAACAAATCTTTGTATGTTCAATAAAATAGATTTCAATTATGAAATATTCTCTTAAAATTTTTTGTATGTTCAATACAATATTTGTCACATACATAACTACATTAAGAATCTTATTAATAGATAAATGCTTTTTTTTAATATTAACCATTTATCACTTGAATGGAACCAAACTAATGAATAAATTAGACCATGTCTAAAATAATAGAAATGATTTATTTGTTATTTTTAGAAGGAGGATTATAGTACATTGTAAACTTTTAATTGTTTCTTTGCAATAATATTTTATTTTTGGATGATTTGTACTTAAAATAATATTTGTTATGAATGAAGGACCTAGCTTTTTCTATAAATTCAAAATATATTTATATTCAGTTTTTAAAACAAAAACATTTAAAAAATAGTACTCCTGATATTACACTATATTTACTTTAGAAAATTTATCTTCTTCTACTAAAATTTTCTAATCAATCTATTCACAATTTTCTATCCACTAAATTGTAAGTAAAAAGATAAGCATCACATATACAGAAAAACTTCAAGCTAGCTAATCCTTAAGATGAGCTAGATCCTAGTTACTTTGATTATGTATATTATCCTTTTGTTCCTTGCTTCATCTTTTTACGTTTCATTTGTTGCATTTTAAACACAACGAAAAAGGGAAAAGATGACGAAATTATCATATATCGCTTGCTGAATAAGTAGAAGAATTTAGTAAAAGAATATAAAATTTTTCCTTTACTTTTTAGGGGATATGATATATGTTTTTAGTAGCATTTATCTTAGATGTTTTCACACTCACAGACAAATTAAATGAGGGGTATATTAGTCATTTTATTATATACTCATTTAAGTGTTTATGAGTGTGAAAGCACCTGTCATAGTTCCTTCTAAGCTGTATACATCTTTTTCCCTACTTTTTATCCACAAAAACGTTATTCTATCATTAAACACATGTTTAAAGGAGACAATCGTGTACAAATACGAAATGTTCATGTTAGAGATCGGAGAAGTTCACGTGTTACATATGTGGAAATTATAAAATTATTCGAAATAAATGGGAGAAAAAAGAAACAAAAAAAATACGACGTCGTATTCGCTTGCCATCTTTATGATTTCCCGGTAGTCAAAAGAATCCCAATAAACATACAACAAGTAACACAAACCCATAACGTCTTGCGTTACCGGAAGCAGAGCTAGTGCTCGGAGCAACGGCGGGGCTACCGGCGGCGGTATCGTTACTCACGGCCTTCCCTTCCAATTGCAATTTACCCACTGCCTTCAAATTCGCCGGCAACAACTCATGTTTCCCCGGCCTTCCGTCCTTCACAGCACTCCCAACCTGCCACACATGATTCACCTCAGTCGTCATCGTCTCCGGCAACTTGACCGTCGCAAAAATCATCATAACCCCACCGGAAAACTCCGCACTGGATTCCAACACCTCGAACGAGATCTTCCCTTCAACGATTGACGAATAAGAGCTAATGTTGTAAGTCTTCACCGTCATCGAGCCGTTAGAGTCCTTGAAAGCTATGAACGATTGTGATCCTGCCAATAAGACAAGGCAGAGTCAAAAATATAATTCAGAATTTGTAACTGCATTAAACGAATATCTCTTGACAAAATTTAACACTGCTGGCGAGAAATTGAGTGGTTGTCTGTGCAACGTCCTTCCGTACCTGCCATGCCGGTCTGGGTCGGGTTAATTGCCCAGGAGATCCAGCCGTCGGGTGTCGCTGGAGGTGCGATGAATGCGACGGAGAGGGAGGAGTTATGGGGCGTGAAAGTCCAGTGGAGGGTGGAATTGAGGGTGGGCAGATCAGTGCAGTTTGAATATGTTTTTTTGTTAGTGAATTTTGCCGATGAGCAGGGGAGTGAATGCACCGGTGACGGCCGTAAAATGAGAGATGTGAGTGCGAGGAGGAGTATGAGGAGGGGTGGTGAGGGGCGGAGCAGGGCCATGTTAGTGTCGATGGAGATTGGAGTAGGATGGGAAGTATATATATAATGAATCGATTGTTTGCGGAGGCATGGAATTGAGTTTGTGATCTTGAAATCCGATCTGGTCATTCGAATATTAATTTGAACGTTTTCTACTTTGCTTTAAAAATATATTGGATCAATCCCGATTCCAACTTTTTATTTTAACTTTTGTCGAGAACATTTGCTAATTTTAAAATATTTTTTCAAATTTCTTATTTTATCATCGATTATATACAATTGTAACTTATAAGACACAAATTACAAGGAGTTATATTAGTAGCTGAAATAAAAAGAAGTTCATGATTTGAAGGTTTGTGATTAGGGTTTCAGTAGCTTCTGATTTCAAATCTATTCATCATCTCCGTCAAGTAGTTCATGATTTTGTTATGGTTGAGATTAGAATGTTGTTGGTAATCAAATCAACAAAGCATCTTTTTTTGTTTTATCATCTACCAATACAACTTGTATCCATAATACTATATAAACCATTTACCATTCTCTTTTCTCCTTAAGTTTAGAGTTCTTTAAATTCAATTAAGATGACATCTTGAACTTTCATTTTTATCTAAATTAATATTATCTACTCAATTTTTAACCATTTTACCCTCTCTTCTAATTTACCTTAACTTCTATTCATTTAATATATATTCCCCACTAACACTCTCTCTCACACAAACACAACTATCCACTCACGTCAACACGATTTCCGAAATTTCATTAACCTCTATCCTGATTTCATAATTATAATTTAAGTTAATTACATTTTTGGTCCCTGTGGTTTACCAAAAATTACGAAATTGGTCCCTGGGTCGCAATTTTTACGGGTTTGGTCCCTCCCGACCCGTTTTACTTGCACATTTGGTCCCTCTTCAACTTAAAATGACTAAATTGCCCTTATCCATATTACTTTTTTTCTTTTCTTTATTTTTAATTCATTTTAAATATTAAATAATTTTTAAAAAAATAGAAAACACCATTTATTACATCTCCTTCTCTCTCTGCCATCTCTCCTCTCTCTATATCGTCTCTCTCTCTCTCTCCCTTGTTCATCATCAACAAAACCCATATCCACACCCACTACCACCACCGCCATTCCCTCTCCACCGCCCACCACTGCCATCTCCACCGCCTCCACTGCCATCTCCACCAGCCACGACCCCACCATCTCTCTCTCTCTATAATCTGACTCTCACTCTCTCTATCTCCCCATCTTTCTTCGTAGGATCAGACCACCACCACCGCCGCCATCGTTGTACTCAACCACCACCATCGGCATCTTCATCTTCACCACCACCGCCATCGTTATACTCAATCACCATCGCCTCATTTATCTTTAACCACCATCACCAACTCTCTTCATCTTAAAAAAGGTTGAGTACAACGATGGTGGCGGTGGTGGTGGTCTGATCCTACGAAGAAAGATGGGGAGATAGAGAGAGAGGGAAGCGACGGTGGTGCTAGTGCTTTAATTAGGGTTTTCATCGCCCACCACCGCCGTCTCCACCACTCATGACCCCAACATCTCTCTCTATAATCTGTCTACCCCATCTCCGGCGACCACTCTGGTCACTGTTTCCGGCCAGTCTCAAAATCGACTTACCCAATTTTGAAAGAAAAAGAAACACACGCAGGCCCACCGCCACCTTCACATCCGGCGATACCACCACAACACTGAACTGCAACCAACTAATGTTCATCGAACACATGTACACTCCCCGAAATCGAAACCCTAATGGAGATTCATTATATCCTTTGCCCTAATCAAGTTCATCGCATACCCTTTTCAAAACCCCCTTTGCCCCAAAATCGAAACCCTAATTCGTCGGCCATTGGTGACGGGAGATGGCGGTGGTTTGGGTTTTGTCACGGTTCATCAATTTTTAGGTTTGGGTGTCCAGTGTGCTTGATTCACACGAGATAACCTTAAATCCAGTGTGCTTGTACAGTGTGTATGATCCTCCAGTGCTTGATTCACCCAAAATCAATGGCGGCCAGGGTGTTCTTGGTGGTGAAGATGAAATTGATGGTGGGTGATGAATGTGTTTTATGGTCATGGTTGTAAAGAAAAGATGGAGTTGCTGGTCATGCGTGGTGGAGATGGCGGTGGTGGGTGGTGAAGATGGAATGGCGGTGGAGGTTGTTTTTAGTGAAGATGGGATGGCGGTGGAGATGGTTTTTGGTGATGATGACCAGGGAGAGAATGATTGTGTAGAGAGAGGAGAGATAAGGTAGAGAGATGAGAGATAAATGATTTTTTTAATATAATTCTGGATATTATCTAATATTTAAATGAATTAAAAAATAAAGAAAGAAAAAAGTAAAGGGATAAGGGTATTTCAGTCATTTTAAATTGGACAGGAACCAAAAACGTAAGAAAACCGGGTCGGGAGGGACCAAACCCGTAAAAATGACGACCCAGGGACCAATTCCGTAATTTTGAGTAAACCACAGGGACCAAAAATGTAATTAACTCTTATAATTTTTTTTATTATTATTTTAATGTCAATTTTGAAATTTATTTTTAAAATTAATAAAATAGTTGATAAAAATAAAATAAAATTAAAAATAGGCATGTTGTTGAAGAAATGTTTTTCGTGACATTGAATCGTGTGAATAACATATTATTACATTCTTGAAAGCGACATATTGCAAAATAGAAACTATTCGCTACCACTGTACCACAGCATTACGTGGACACGATGCTAATATATATTAACGATGCTAATATATATTAATGGAGTTGTGTTCAATATAGTCCATATAAAAAACATAGTCCTAAATTTTAATATTTAATCACATGTGATTTAATATAAAATCACAAGTGATTCAGTATACAATCACGTGTGATGGTAAAATCATTACATGTTAATTACGAAAATACCACTTCGCCCAAATTTTTAAAATTCAATCTGAACAATTGATGGGGCTGATCCAAGGGCTAAGATTAGTCTCTTAGGACTATACAATAAGTATGGACTATATTGAACACTAATGAGTATTAGACATTAGTTTTAAGTTGCTTATTATTATATCCCTATTTGTTATATTATATTGTTTTAGTGTTCATATGACAATAGGAATATATAAGGGTACATTTTGTAAATGTGAGGTGATTCGTACATAACAAAAATTATCATACACGACAACCTTATGCACTATCAACTTGTACTATGTGCATTAACTGCTTGTACTTTGTTGTATATGGCTAAAAAATGTTGTGTACGGATCAGTTCATTTTGTAAATACCTTATGATATATATAGTTTGTAATTAACCCTAATTCAACTAAGCAATTTCATATGTACGTATGTTATCGGCTCTCTATCTCACGTCTGACCATACATGATAGTTCATAGTAGTGTTGATTGCTTTGACTGATTATTGATATCAGACATATTTGAACCTACACTTATAAAGCTGCTTATCTTAGTGAGGTGTTTTTTTTCCTACAAGTTAGAAACTTTCGTACATGAAGGTTGGGGGAATTTGTCTTTGAGTGTCTTCGAGAAGTATATTGTTTATATATACAAAAGGCACTTACTAAATTTATTATGTATCTCTAAAAAATACAACTAAAATGTTAAATGGACACAATCTATATATATTCGAACACTCTGTTATTAAGATTGAATGTAATCTTCACAGTCTTTTAAAATCAATTAAGAAAGATTGAGGTTTAAAATGATGATTTTGAAAAGTCTTGTTATGATTCTGAAAATGTAATAAGTTAAGATTTACGTACCTCATGACGTACATAAATGATAAATTCTATGCATAACTGCGTTGACCTTAATATATTAAAAGATGATTTATATAGTGATTTAGAACGTAGAAAAGGAGAACTGTTGGTTAACTTCCACATGAAGCAAAATGCACGCTGAATGACTGAGTTCATATCATGGCAAGATCTTTGATATTAATTGATTATAAAAATTAATTAATGAGAGAGCTGAATAAATAAATCTTACGATCTAAACAAATTAGAACTAGCCAAGAAGCTAGTAATTAAGGAGAAGCAGCATGATAATATATATAACTAGGTTTTAAGTCCGTGTAAACACGGGCCATCATGTAAGATCTTCGGCTATGATTTTAAATTTATATTATTTAAGTAATATAATGCTAAAGGAATGTTAACATATATGTTTACAAAATTATTCTTTTATTTAAATAAGCTTAAAAAAGTCAAAAGTAGTTTATGTATAATTGAATGCACGCATGAATATTACAAAAGTATACTTGAGATATATCAAAATCATATAAAAAATGCAAGCATTGGTTACACAATAAAAGCAGATTGCTTATGAAGACGTTATGCTACAAGTTACAAAAGTCTTTAAGCAGAATGTCCCATATTGGGTCTGAGTGCAAATTAAATTAAGAAAACACCTCTCGTGTTACTCTTCAAACTTTTTTTCTAACTGCATAAAAGGGGGACAGGCCATTTTAATCCAGTATCTAATATACATGCACTTTTTGTATATTTGTTCTAAAAGGAAAAAAAGACAACGTTTGAATAAGGTGCATACCACGTTCGTGAATAATATAACGTAAAGATTACAATCTAAACGAATGAAAGGAAGTTTAAGGTCTTACAGTAATATGAGGCAAGAAAGTCCATTTTACTAAGGTAGTTATTAAGGTATTTTGAAATAAGCAAAGTAATAAGCTTGCAAGAAAATAGCACTACGATCTAGGAATCCGGCTTGACTGCAGGCATATGTAGGAATAAAGCTCATAATAGAATCTTGATCTACAACTGCCCAACAACCCATTGAGCAATATTTACCTTAGTTGTATCATCTAGGCATAACGCGTAACTCTGTAAATCCTGTAATTGCAAACAAAGAAACATATAAAATAGCTTTGTCATTGTATTGGTTTAATTAGCAAAGGCAAAATCAGAATTTGACGCCAACTGATATTTAAAACATAATGAGTAATGCTTTACTATATGCGAGACTAATTCACAACCTATTGTTTGCATCTCAGTATTCTAAACTAAAGCTAAACCATAATCAAAATCCACAAAATTAAAACTAAGAAGAATATTGTTATACAAAACAATTAGGTATAATTGCAATATGACCGTGAATAGCAATTCAAAAGCTACAAAATTTAAATCTTATTCATTTGTTTCATTAACAACTCATGATGCACCAGACATAATCTACTAACTAACATCTAATATGTGTTGAAGAATACTTAATTTTTGAAATGAACAAAACCTAAATCAAAACACCGAATGAATTTTATTAACTCTTACCATGTTGAAGTATGATAGCCCCAAATTTGGTTGGAAGTCGTGGTAAATCCAAAATCTTGTCCAATTTTAACCTTCAAATCGAATCTTCAAGATAGAAGAAATTCAGAAATCATAAATTAGATATATTATAAAGTATGTATTAAAACTACACAAAAAGAAAACACACGCACACATAGACAACCTTCATTTAGTAGCAATATGAAAAGAGAAGTGGAGTTGGTAGCACACCTTAAAAAGGAATGAGAATCATATTTTCTAAAGTCATTATGCTTAAAAATTTCATAGGGGTAAACAATAGCAGCTAATTCAAGTAAAACTTAAGGGTGATTCAATTTCAAAAAAAGGAATTATCAAAGTTTGTGTCATGAATGTCATCCTCGATCAATCTCCCTATTTCTTCCTTGAAAAGTAGATGACTGTTGAAAATAATGAAAAAGACATAACCATGAGGATTTTGACTTTGATGCAATATGCACATCAAGGAAGCGGACAATTGAAATTAAACTAATATGCAGCACATCAATCAACTTATATGTTAAAATTGTTTGCCAAAGTTCCTTGGTATTAAAATTTTTAATCCTTTGATCTATCTTCTTAGACATAGCATTCTATAAAAATTGTTTGCCAAAGTTCCTTGGTATTAAAATAAGAATTTAAAAGAATGTTTAACATTAAAAAATTTAAAAATGATATTTTCAAATATTAAAGAAATTTATAGATTAAAATGAATCATAGACTTGTATAAGCTTATCAAATAAAGGACTTTGAGTTAGAGTGGATAAATAGGTGATAGATACTCGAATATGCCATCCTATAGAACAAAGAAAATCTACTACAAATAGAAATGTGTAAAAGCATTTAGAGTAGAGCTACAACGCCCAATTTCATTATTTGGAACTCGGATGTTTTTAATTACTTTCGTAGAGAGGTATAAATGTTGCATTAGTAGCAATCCTTCAAACGATCCGTATATAGAAATGAAAGGAGCAAATGAAATAAAGGCTAATTCGTATAAGTAGACTTGTAACAAACGAATAATATCTTATATTTGGCTGAAAATCAAGTTTTTGAAAAACATTAGTAGGAAATTAGATCATTAAAGTGGCAGACATTAGAAACTCTTCTGTCGGGTAGTGTACCGTATCTTGCAAATGGATACTTAATAAAGAAAAAAGATGAAGAAACTAAGGACATAGAAAAAATGAACATATAGAAGTTAAAAATCAATCAAAGAAAATAATATAGGGAAAAATATAGCCTTTTAAGTATAGTAACCGAATGTGAAGAAACATTTACCTGTTTGCAATTGATGAAATCCCTTAATAAACCATAACCTTTTTAATAACCAAACAAACAGCCTCTAACATCAATAAAGAAATCTAACAATATATAACTAAGCACATTTAAGCCTTCAATATTGAAGTATTATTATCTAATAGAGTAAACCCTCTATTACGCAAGAACAACATTATACATGAGAACAAAGAACCTAACTCAAGAGGTAATCAAGGTTACAATAATATTGTTGACAATCTGGGTCAACTCCAAACAGGTCTACATATCATCAATATCTGCTATTTTTTGCATTTAGATTAAAGACTGTAAGGAGACATGGAAATTGATTAAAGATGCTATTATAAACAATAATTTATTCAAATATTGTTTAACTGATGTAGGAGGCAGATAAATTATTCTGAATGACTTATATAGTTATAAGTTTTAGCATACTGAAATTTTTTATAATATATCATGTTTATTTGAAGATTATAATTTGGTCTTAACTATACGGTGGCATTCTCGAATAAATGATCGGAATCTTAAAAGCAGAAAGTTTCTAATATCCAAAATACTTGAAGGTAGAAAGGAAAACATTGAAAAGGTAATCACCGCCTGTAAAAGATGAGGCAATTTGAAATCTCAAAAAGATCTGCTGAAACTTGACCACACTTCAAAGTGTGTTCCACCCATCAATGGTAGTACATAAATCAAACAATCAATAGTGGGCATCTTAATGCTTACTAACAAAAATCATTTTATTAACTTAAAGAAATACTTAAGAGCTGGGAATCCCTTGACAAATGCATGTAAGATAAAAAAATCACCTTTTCAAGTTTTGCGACTATTTAGGAGTTTGACACTTGATGATGGCAGCCTTCACGTAACATCTGATGTTATTAAATTTTAAAAAATGGAGGATGTTCAGGAACAAAAGTATGGACTACGGAGTATGAATATTTTTCTGTGAAGGCATAAACTTGACATAAGAAATTATCCATAAAAGAGATTCAAATAATTTATGTTCCAAAGCCTAATAATGTTTCATCGTCTAGCAGTTTTATTCATTCAAATTACTTGCTATAAGCTTATTACTTCAACAAAGTCTCAAATATCATGGCTTAGTTTCTCACAACAGTGGACCTAATATAACACTCATGTATCCATTCCCATTCTGTAATCTATCTATAAATTACACACCATATCAATAAAATTCTATCACAAATTTGGGAGAATAAATGCATAAGAATGTGGGCATTGTGCAGCTGTACAATGATATGTTAATTAGGACCAAAAAATGCAATGGTAAAGGAATAATGCTAGTGATTATAAAAACATTCATATGCATGTGGCACATGTTTAATGTTCAAAAAGATGATCATGTACCCGAGTCTCCTTTGGCAGGTTTTCTGCAAATGACTCGTCAACACGTTTACAACTCGCCAAACCCCTAATAACCAACTAACCTACAAATGACTCGTCAACACACGAACCCATATAATTAAACAGGTTACATAGGTCTCATATATATGAGTTAGTGTTTTGAATCATGTCACAAATAAATAAATGTGTTGGGTTGGGTTCAGTCATGTGTTTCTTACACGCCAACCCACAAACCCGTGACACGACGGCCACCCCTAAGAAACTATTTATTTGAACCGAACCAGGTCTGACGTGTTACCAACCCCCCGACTGCCCATTTTTTCACCTCTAGAACTAATATACCTTTGAAGTAATGCTTGTCAATCAATTTTTAGCATATGTATTTACAAAATTATTATTTTAATCAAATAAATAAGCTGAAAAAAAGTCAAAAGTAGCCTACATATTTAAACAACTTAAAATAAGCAATCACAAGCACCCTTTTTAGTTTAAAACACTTAAATTAAAAGAAAATACAACAAATACGTAATATGCAGAGTCAACATGCATGTCAATTTCTGAAAAATTTACCCGTTTACATTAAGGCCTTAACACAACTACAAAAAACCCATGACCTGTTGTCCATGAACCTATTTACAACACACCTATGAACACTTTGCATAAGGGTTCGGAAAAAACTTACCTGATTTGATGAAATAGAGAACAAATATGCTCGATACTAAAACTTTTTAACTAAAATCAAAAGATAATGGAAGACCTATATACAGGCAAGAACATCCTTTGTTTTGTTTCTTAGAAGAAATGTAGGATCATAATATATATATATATATATATATATATATATATATATATATATATATATGGAGATCTCCTACTTCTGTCTAAGCTAGCGATGTGAGACAACTAAAACACTTAATTGAGAATCAATAATAGGGCTTAATTGAAGATTTGGAGGAAGAATAAGAATGTCACATGAGATTCAAACATTCTTCATTTAGTATAGATATAGATAGTTTTGAAAACCGGACCGGACCAGCCGTTAACCGGTTCAACCGTGAACCGTGATTAAATCCGGTTCAAAAGTAGGGACTAAAGCGGGTAACTGTGAACCTGACGGTTTCAATAAAACCATTTAGCCGAATCAATCTGCATCGTACCGGCCTTTACTAAAGCTTTTTAACTAAAATCAATAGATGATGGAAGACCTAAATATAGGCAAGGACATCCTTTGGTTTGTTTCTTAGAAATAATGTGGGATCATAATATATATATATATATATATATATATATACATATATATATTTTATATATATATATAGATATGGAGATCTCCTACTTTTGTCTATGCTAGGAAGGTGGGACAACCAAAACACCTAATTGAATACTACATCAGATTTTAAGAATCAATAATAAGCCTTAATTGAAGATTTGGAGAAAGAATAAGTATGCCACATGAGATTCAAACATTCTTCATTTAGTTAACTGATTAACCATGTTAACTGCCAAAAAACCGTATTTGTTTTAATAAAATAAAAATTAATTTGGAATTCTCACATAGGCTAAATATCAAGTTTTCATCTTGCTTGACCCAACTGCACTGTTTTGAAAACCGGACTGAAACAGCGGTTTGAACCGGTTCAACCGTGAACCGTGATTAAATCCGGTTCAAAAGTAGCGACTAAACCGGGCAACTGTGATCCGGGCGGTTTCACTAAAACCGGAATAAAACCGTTGAAACGGAGCAACCCGCATCGTACCGGCTTTTTAACTAAAATCAAAAGATGATGGAAGACCTATATATAGGCAAGAACATCCTTTGTTTTGTTTCTTAGAAGCAATGTGGGATCATAAAAAACAGATATATATATAGATATGGAGATCTTCTACTTTTGCCTAAGCTAGCGATGTGGGACAACTAAAACACCTAATTGAGTGTCACATCAGATTTTCTCAATCACTAAGAGGGCTTAATTAATGATTTGGAGGAAGATTAACCATGCCACATGAGATTCAATAGATATTGTTTTAGTATATATATAGATTTCGAGGATAAAATGTATTTACAAATACTAATAATAATTTTTTATATAATAAAACGTGAGTTGTAAGAATATATACTGGCCGAACTACTGATAAAAGAACTTTTTCTATTATTATTATTATTATATAAGCTAACGTCATGTTATTTTTTTCATTCCACACCCACCTATTTAAATGATAAAATTAACATCTAATATTAAGCATAACTAAAAGATAGATATATAAAGATAAAACGTTAAAATATCAATAATAAGAAATCTATTTTTTCACACCTTGTGGTATGAATGCGTCACTTGACGATATCTCGTACGATATTATGTTTAATCTTTAATATATTTATTAAAAAGACGGGTACGTTGTCATAATTTTATTTTTAGATTTTTCTCCAACCAATTATCTCTTTATTTTCTTAAATGGCTTACGCATTTTCTTAACTATAAATTTTTTTAACAGTAACATTTATTTAAATCATTTACTAAAATACATCTGTCATTTATCGTGATTATTTATGTAAACATGTATTATAATTTGACTAAATTAAAAAATCCAAATTGATTATAAAGAGGTTCTATAAAAAAAATAAGATAATGCTATATATGAATTGGTTTTCAAATAGATTTAATGTTTTTAAAGATATATTTTATATCCCTATTATGCTTTACAATTATTTTACTATGTAAGTCAGTAAATTTAAAAGCTATAAACATTTAAAATTTATCTTAACCTTCTCAGTATTTATACACGTATTGTTAAACTAGTTTCTCATTTTAATAGAACGTGTATATATTAATAGAATATTAGAGTTTGAAATTAAGTAAAATGCACGATGGAAATCTGAATTTATGGCATGATCATCGAGGGTGGGTGTATAGTTTCCACTTTCCCTTTCTCACGCCATGGAGATGGGGTTCTGATTCATGCATGTACAAACTAATAAAACTCATGCCCTATATATATAATCAGTTAGTCATTATTTTTCCCTGTAAAATTAATACACATGCATTGTCTATATAATAATAATAATGTCTTAATAATAAATTAGTTCAACATATATAGTGTTAATCTAGTGATGTTATGTAACCTATATGTCTAGTTAGCCAAAAATTTGTACTAATATCTTTTGATTATGGTTCAAAAATATAAATAAAATAAAATACAATACACGTATGGACAAAGAAAAGTGATAAATCTATCATATTATAAAAGATAGTTAATAGTTAAATAGATGATCGAGTCAATTAACTGCACTAGTACCAATACCTTTTTTAAGAGGGTTTCCTTACTCTACAATATTTTCATTTAATAAGATTAATCCATTGAAAACAAAACAACTACGGAGATATATTATATGCTTTTAGTAATACGTATTTTAATACATTTACTATATACGTTTCAAATAACTAATATTTTAATATTTAAGTTTTTACTTATTTAATTATATATAGACAAAAGTCTAACGAGAACTGTTTTTCGTACGAAAACCGCGAGACCCTATCTGAGCTGTCTAATCCTCCCTCCTTCAATGTCATTGCCCACCTATGAATTCATCACATGCACCACCACACTTTATCCCCTCACGCTCTACATCCATGAATTCCGCTTTATCAAATCAGCGGCTAAGATTGAGTCTCGCAGTTCTCATACGAAAAACAGTTCTTGTTTGAACCGTCCTTATTATATGTAAATGTAAAAACATCTATCATAAATACATTCTGTAGTTGCACTCATTCTTTTCATAAGAAATCAACTTAATATTAATCTATTTCAACAGTCAAAGTTAAACATCATTCTCTAAGGCATGTGATTGCGAATGAAATTGATTATCCACATAACATAAAATACTTCACTAACTTGTATATTATCTTTAAAGTTTTGACTTTCACATTAGGTTGTGTCATATGTGGAAGAATCAATTTCTCCCGTGAAAAAAATCATCTCCATCATCTAAATACTACCTAAATTTCATCACTATTTCATTTTAGATACATAATATTTTCATATATTGTTTCACACTTTCATTACTAAGGGTGAGCGTACGAATTGAATTTTCCAAACTGTAGCGGTCATAAGCCGATGCCTCTACCAAACCGATAACAGATATAAGTTTTCGGTTTGCTATTCGGCATCAAGAAATGAATAGTTTCGGTACTTTTGGGCTCGGAAGCGGTTCAATTTGGTTCTAGTGGAGGTAAGCGTATTAACTTCAAAATATTTGAACCAAATCGGTTATGTATTGGTACTGACAACGAACCGGATAACGGTAATAAGTTTTTTGTTGGGTATTCGGTTTCAAGAAAACCACAAATTTGGTTTAGGTACTGGTTTATACCGAACTCACCCCTAACTCCATACCTTGTCATTCTCAATTAGTTAAAGGCTATGCTGACGCCCTAGAAACTCTTGTCTCTCTCATTGTTCTCATGCCTCTCTTACCTCGTATCAGAAATTGGGTTCTTATTGTTACTAGAAAAAATTATGGAGGTTACAAGTGTCTGAAAGACATCACCGTGCGAGAAACTAGTAGCAAAGGTCATAAGTTATATAAAAATTATTTTAAGATAATGATGATTAAGTGAAACTATAGAGTTAGACTTAATAATAATCTATACTACTATATTAAGCATACAACATTCTCTCTCCTCTAAAAATTAAGAGTTCTTAATTTTCAATCAAAACTCAATCTCCACCCTTAATTTTATTCACATTAATTTCATCCATCAATTCATTAAACATTCCATCTTCTCTCCTTTAATAGTTTATTTTTCTCTAAAAACATACATTTCAATTTATTTTAATAAGTACTTATAATCTTCAAGTTCAATATATAAAAAAGTGTATAAACAATATTACCCCATTATTAAATAAAAGTTTCATATAACATAAATTCGATGAATAATACTATTTAACTATTTCCATTATATTGTAACGTTCAGACTTCATTCTAAGCATCATTATCTCCTTCATACTCGCCACCACAAATATTCACTATCATTATTATTTAATCGCCGCCTCCGCATTGCGCGGGCACCTTACTAGTATTAATATAATAAGCGATAAGCGAATTTTACATGGATACAAATAAAAATTGAACTTTAAAAAAAGAGAAAGACAAGTTAATAAGGGTTTTCCAGTGGGTCGTTATGGACCAACAAAAGATGGATTGGCCCAACATTTTTAATCATTTGAGTCCATCGAAAGAATTATATATTAATGATGAAACCCTAGTCGTACTTCGCTTCTGCACAGGGTTCTTCGTCGCAAGCAGTCTCCTTCGTCTCGTTTACAGGTCTGAAGCTCCCCTTCCTCTTTAGTATTTATCAATCTCTCACACACATACAAACACATAATTGCGTACGTAATTTGTAGCTTCTATATCTTCTATGGTTAACGTCTTTTAATTAGGGTTTTTAGTTCTAAGCTCATTTCTGTTGTATCTTCGTCTCCTTTTATCTTTCTGAATGCTCATTCTGTAGGATTCTGCACCTTTCATGATCACCACCTTCATTTGTACTGTTATGTGTCTACTGGGTGATTTGGGATCTTTATTTTTTTATCACTCTCCTTAAATTCATGGTACTAATATCGCACAATTGTAAACACGAACAGATTAGGGGAAATATTAGATTGTTTCCGTTTATTGATCTAAAATGCATAGTTTGAAAGCTTATCATAACATAAAAAAAAATATTAGCTGAACTTATAAGCTCATTATAAGCTAAAACAAGCACCTCCACAATATATGAAGTTCTAACAGGGATTGTTAATAATGTGCAACATTCTTTTGGGAATTTGGGCATAATCGAAATTCACTGTTTATATTTTCACATTGATTTAGCTTGTTTCAAATTTGTAGTTTAATTGGTTGAATAACCTAAAGCCTTTGCCTTGAGTAAGAATATGTTATTCTTTTTTTTAAAAGCATTGAGGAATTCCATTAAAACCAAAACCTTTTTACAATGAAACTATCCCTCTTCCTCTCTTATGAGTTTTAAGGGATATCACTTGCACAAAGTTAACCCAAACTGTGACCAAGCTTCTCTGAAAAAATTTATATTGCACTTCTATGCAGTTCCTTTACTCGATTGCTGTCCACTCGATGTAATTTTTTTAACACTTGCATGAGCCACTCTCAAGCAAACATAACAAAATTACAAGAGAGGTCCAACAACCTTGAAATGTTTTAGACCTTCAAGTCTGCACTCCAAATCCTGTGACCGTAAGCAGTAACTCGATTCTCAATCTGCAGACTCTGCTGGATATAATATCTATCCCAGCCAAATCTGTCGACCAATGTTGAGCCCAGTTATAAATCCTTAAAAAAATTGTTGGTTGGAAGTCGACCAAACAATGTTGAATCTTCCTGTCAGAGTTCTCAAACGCTATTTGATTTTTATTATTCCATATTAGATACACAAACCGCTCACCGTTGCTTCCCATCTTTCTTTTTTCTTAGTTGACAATGCTGGTTAACTGCAGTCCAAATTCCTTCTATAGATGTTGGAAACTGAACTTGTATCTTCCCTACCACTGCAACATCTCTTTCCATTAGCTTTCCACTTGTGGGCACAAAATCAACACTTATTCTATATTTTCACATCTTGGACAACCGATTGAGTGTAAGTCCACTCCCTTTTGTCAAGTTGTTCTCGACTTGGCATCCTCCCAAGGCAAGTTTTCCACAAATCCCCCCCGAGGCACTTCCAATCCGCCAAATTGCTTTATCCCTCACTCCCTCTCTTCTTTCTACATCCACCTATCAAATCGTCTAGCCTTGTGAGTAAATGGTTTGTGAACTGGGAATACTTATTAAGACTCTCTTAACAATTAACTTTAACCTTTTTTTATTAATTTTCGGTCGTTGTAAATAAATTTTTATGCCTTCTTTTGTAGTAATCAATGGCAGTCCCTAAGCTTGATAAGAAGATTGTCAAGAAGCGGGTCAAGAAGTTCAAGAGGCCCCAAAGTGACTGGAAAATATGTGTCAAGGTACATTTTTCTTGTTTTTTGTTTATGCATAATAATAGAGTAGCTCAAAGTTTTCTAGTTAAGTTGCTACTTGCTAGCTAGTAAGTTTTGTTTCTCAACATTCTACGCATTCAATTTTTTCACACATATTTTTAAGCTTGAAAATTTTAGATCATCTCTTTATTGACAACCTGACGTGTGCCTTGTGGAGAAAATCTTAGATCATTTTTTATTTCACACATAATACTCTACCAAAATTTGAATACAGCTGTTCTCTAATATAGTAGTGTTGTGTGGCAGGAAAACTGGCGCAGGCCGAAGGGTATCGATTCCCGTGTTAGGAGAAAGTTCAAAGGTGTCACTCTTATGCCCAACATTGGTTATGGCTCAGACAAAAAGACCCGACACTTTCTCTCAAATGGCTTTAAGAAATTTGTAGTGCACAATGCCAAAGAGTTAGAAGTCCTCATGATGCACAACAGGTATGGTTGTTTTCTATATTTGCTGTAATTGTCAACTCATTGACATGGAATCGGGACAAGGCGTGTTATATTTGGTTGATAAATGATAATGGGTCAAACTTAAAAGTTAAAAGTTAAACAGGACACCTGAGTCTAATCAATGAAAAGTTAAATAATTTTGTATACTTTTTACCAACTTCCCTCGAATACTTTTTATATTAATTTTGTATTTTACATATTTTCAGGACATACTGCGCTGAGATAGCACACAATGTATCTACCCGTAAAAGGAAGGAGATTGTTGAGCGTGCAGCACAGTTGGACGTGGTGGTTACCAACAAATTGGCCAGGCTGCGCAGCCAAGAAGACGAATAAGCTTGGTACCCAAACCGCCATACCCCATACCCCCCCCCCCCCCCCCCCCCTCCTTTTGTTTACTTCCAAATGTTCAAGAATATTGTTACGAGCATACTTGATTTTTGTTATCAGAGCTTTAATTAAATATGTTGCTTTCAAAGTCATTTTATTGATAAAAGTAATCTATGGTGCTTATAATTTCACTACCAAATTACATATAAACTTGTACATATTTCCTAATCTCTTCATCATGTTACATACTATCGAGAGTATTTCATTATCTGCAGAACAAATGAGCTCTCTAATCATATGTCAAGAGTACTTCATCATCTCAAATTCGATACCCCTGCTGCTGCTGTCTGTTAGTGAGAGATTCATGTTGAATTTGATATGTCAGTCTTGAACCATACTTTATTAAAATTCACTTGCCATGAAGGATGCTCGGACCGTATAATCTCTTTAACGCCGTTTTCAACCTGCATCGTTTCTCCCACAAGACTCCCGATGCAGAAACCTAAAGAATTCAAGTGAAGAATTGTTTTTCTTTTACACTCTTCTTCACCCTGAATCTTATCTGTGACTTCAGTCGAGTGTTGGACAAAGGCATCCATAATCTTGGTGGCTGCTTCTGCTGGTAAGTTTCCTGACTCCAGGTCAAAGAATCCTTCCAGCTCTTGGTCAAAGACGTCGTTTGACCTGACCAGAGTGATCTTTTGTAGACGCTTAAGACATGGACTCGAGTTATCCTTCAAAATCTCCAAATTGCTGTCGATGTGTTCTTGAACTTCTTTCCAAACACCATCACAGCTCTGTGACAAACTTGCTATAGACTCCATGTTGTAGATCATAATCTGCATCAAATCCACCATGTTTGTTAACCTTTCTCGAGTGTTATTGTAGCATGAAGCCTGGAATGGTTGAAACCAGAAGCTAGGCTCAAATTTAGCGTCGTTTATCAAGTTCTTCAACCCTTTTATATCAGATTTTAACCTTCTGATGTTGTCTTTTACCGAACGAAAATCTGGATCTTTGCTTTGTTTCTGACTTTTTATTTGATTTAAGCATTCGTCTAATGTTCCCAAGCATCGAGACACTTGACGTTTCACCAGAGTTGCTGCTCTAACAGGTTGAAGAACAACCTCCAACAAAACCATGCAGAAAAGCCCAATGGAAACCTCTGTCAATCTGGCAATAGCGAATGGTTTTGGCGGGCCATAGTTTTTCCGGCCAAGAATCAAAAGTGCTCCGATCACCGCCGAGATGCCGCCACTTTCCCCAAACATCTGACTATGCTGTAGCATGCTTGTGAAAACAATCCAAGGTAGAAGAATGATGAATCTTATTTCAGCAACTTGGTTAAGAAGACAGCTACCAAGCACACCATAAACAGACCCGATTGCTGTACCTTGTAATCGATTATTTGCAACAGTGAAAATCGGCTGTCTTCCTTCTACAAAGCTGATGGCTACGGTGAGTCCTGACCAATACCCATTCTTTTTATCAAAGATCATGCCTAGAAACACGGCTAGACCTAACGAGATCGAGCACTTTAAAGCAAACACGAGGCGTTCTGTACTCTTTTGAGTCACGTTTGATTTGATGTTTGATGCTTCGGGAATATCAACCTTTTGACCGTTGAGTGATGCGGGTTTAGGCTTTATGTTTGAGTTGTTTACAAGTAGTTCAACACACGATAAGAAGAAAAAGGCGGGTAGATTTTTTCGGGACGGTGAAATATTGACAAGAGTGCATAAGGACTTTTCAAGAGGCTCGTCTTTTCTTTCGGGAACGGTCATGGCATCGTCAAAGGGAACAAAACACTTTGCGTGCTCGAGCTTTAATGCTTGTTTCACTCTTGCACTTTGCAAGACAGTCTTTAACTCCCCGTTGATAATATCAACGGGAAAAGAGGAAATGGCAGATAACGCCATTTTCATTCCTCTGATCGGTGTTTCTATGTCATTTAATCTCTCTCCCATTTTCACAAAACTGGTTTTGAAGTCTCGAAGTCTATGTCTTTCCCACTTCACACCTTCCTGTCAGTCAAAAGAAACAAATTTTAGAAAACTTGACGCAAAGATTTTGATGATCGTGAAGTGGTGCATCGGGGTGTTGTGGTTACCTGGATGCGGTTGATGTGGTGAAGGAGCTTGGTTCCTGATTGATCAAAGGGTTGAGCTTGAGAAATAAGATCATCTGCAGTTGATCTATCTTCACTCAAGAAAGCATTCAGATAGAGATTGCTTCTTTCTGATGCATTTTCTGTATATAACTGGAATTGCTTCTTCACCTATACACATCATCAACACACTCTTGTTAGAATTAGCATAAGTTATTATTAAATTAAGTGTTAATATTTTCAATATGATTATAAATACTAAAAAGATATTTGGGTAACTTATAACAGAGATGATACTTTCACTTATAAAATTGATTTATCAACATAATC
Organism: Pulicaria dysenterica; assembly: GCA_947179395.2. Lineage (NCBI taxonomy): Eukaryota > Viridiplantae > Streptophyta > Magnoliopsida > Asterales > Asteraceae > Pulicaria > Pulicaria dysenterica. The sequence continues at coordinate 74,653,528 of OX359292.1, read as the reverse complement.
TTTGAAGCTATATTATAAGTTAATAAAACATATATTTTCTAACATTCTGAAAGTAACTTTACTTTGGAGTTAAAACCTCGTATCCAAAAAGTAACTAATTTTATTAATCAAAATATTTTCCAATTTTAGATGTCGACAGCCTTGTTTTAGGAATTTTTTATATGTAATTTATTAACTTCAATGTTAAAGAAACTTATAGATTTTACTGTTCGTATTTTTGAAGATAAAAATACACGTGTGCTATGTATCATCTTATGATTTAAAACACATGATGAATCTCAATTAAATTAAAAGTGGCATATCTAATTGAAATTTTTTTGGAAATTAAACGAAAATAATTAATTTAAACATAGGAATAATGTGTTTTCAAGTTACTGAAATTTTTTCGTATTAAAATATATTTGCCTTTATTTAATTTATACTAATAATTGAACAAAAAGATTATTTAAATATTCGAGTGATCCCATAAAGTGGGGAGAACATGTATACCTCTGTTACGGCCAGCCGAGGGTACGGTAGTATCAAGGCCAAAACAGAAGCCGACGCTCCAAGTGCAGTGCAGGCCGCTATATGAACCGGGTGGGTCACCGGCCCAGCTAAACTGCCCCGAACCACCGCACCAACATAAATTATCACCATCTGAGCAAACGCAATGCGCTTGGTGAGTATCGGAAGGCACTCCGGCACAGCTACCAGAAACGCACTCAAAGCCACCGCTGCCGCCGCACCAGCCTCCGTGAATCTTGACGGACCCACCATCCAAAGACACAATATCGACGACGGAACCACTAAAACGGTGGCACAAAATGCTTGCCAGGCACCTCTTAAGGTGGTGCCAAGTGTTGCATCGGAAACGATCAGTATGGCGGTAACATACGCCACCGAAGGGTACTGAATCTGGTGGCGGATGGGTTGTGGTCCGTAGAGGGCTGTGCAGCCGATTACGGTGCATGCTATGGCGGTTCTGAAGGCGGAACCTAGTCTTTCCCGCCATATAGCTTCTGCGTGGGGTGGCGCCACCACCTTGACTCCCATTTCGGATGTAGTAGCTAGCGAGCTTCTTAAACGGAGTTGATAAAAAATGTGTATTTTGGTGATGAAGTTTGATTAGAGGTATGGATGTGTGTATGTGTTTGGGAGAATGGTGTGTTGCAGTGGGATTATGTAGGGTGGAAAAAGGAGGGGGAGGGTCATTACAATGTGGGGGTCCTACGTGGACAGCTTCGTTATTAATTACTCAAGAGAGGGACTACATAGGATTATATATACATTGAAGTTCAAATCAAAATGTATATCTAGGTAAGAATGTGAGACTCAATTTTCACCTTTATTTGATTTGATCAGATGATTTATACGGACTAATTGTTTTCTAATTTAGTTCATAATCAAATCATGAATTGTGACGGCCACGAATTGCGACGTGTGATTATGATTGTTAGCTAGATCTAATATATCAATATCTAATTGGAAGGCTAAGGTTGGTTCTCGGGGTTCTCGCAATAGAAATGGTTCTCAAATGATATTATGTAAATAAAGTATAGTCAAGTTGTATATATAAGGGAGGGTTCAAACGAGAACTGTTTTTCGTACGAGAACTGCGAGAACTAATCTCAGCCGTTCCTTGGATATGGGAAGTTCATGGATGGAGAGCGTGGAGGGGATCAAGTGTGGCAGGGTGCGTGTGAGGAATTTATGGGTGGGCAATGACATTAAATGAGGGGGAATTGAACGACTCAGATTGGTTCTTGCAGTTCTCGTACGAAAAACAGTTCTCGTTTGAACTTTTGCCTATATATATATATATATATATATAGGAAAAAGTTCACGCGAGAACCGTTGTTAGCGCGAGAACCGATCTAAGCCGTTCAATTCCCCCTCCTTCAATGTCATTACCCACCCATGAATTCCTCACATACACCCTGCCACACTCTATCCCTCCACGCTCTCCATCCATGATACTTCCCATATCCAAGGAACGGCTGAGATTGGTTCTCGCGGTTCTCGCACTAACAACGGTTCTCGCATGAACCCTCCCCTATATATATATATATATATATATATATATATATATATATATAGGAAAAAGTTCTTGTGAGAACCATTCTTAGTGCGAGAACCGCGAGAACCAATCTGAGCTGTCCAATTCCCCATCTTTCAATGTCATTGCCCACCCATGAATTCCTCACATACACCCTGCCACACTTGATCCCCCCACGCTCTCCATCCATGAATTCCACGTATCAAATCAACGGCCAAGATTAGTTCTCGCGGTTCTCGCACTAAAATCGGTTCTCAATGGAACCCTCCCCTATATATATATATATATTAAAAGAAAATCAAATATGAGAAAGTTTCCTTAAATAAAAATTCAATTAACCAATCATAACATCTCATTTCCTCAATTTTGACCAAATTTTTTTAATTTTGACTTCTAAAATTAGAATGATTCTTGCAAGACTATATGGAACATTGGAACCAACTTATAAGTGAGCTATATAAAAATATATAGGGCGTGTTTTTATAAATTATATATTTATATTTAATGAATGTATTTAATTGTATATATATTTGTAGTTTTTCTTTTATAACTTTTAATATATAATGATTTGTATAAATATAATTATATATTTATAATCGTCTTATTTTTATGTACGTTTTGATGTAAATTTTACCGTAATGACACAAAATTTAAAAAAAAAACTTTTTTCTATTTCTATTAGTAAAAGTATATTTCATAACCATTAAAAAAGTGAGTTACTATCTTTATTTTTGTGTTTGAAATGTAATTACACATAATCTTTTTCTAAATGAGAATATGTATTTTCTTGATTATCTTCTTTATAAAACTATATACTAGTGAACATATTTATGGTTAGTTTTCATATTATGAATTACTAAATTAGTAATCCTTTTTTATGAGATATTTTTGATATAAAGTATATGATAATATATATATATATATATATATATATATATATATATATATATATATATATATATATATATATATAGGGGAGGGTTCATTCGAGAACCGTTGTTAGTGCGAGAACCGCGAGAACCAATCTCGGCCGTTCCTTGGATATGGGAAGTTTCATGGATGGTGAGCGTGGAGGGATAGAGTGTGGCAGGGTGCATGTGAGGAATTCATGGGTGGGCAATGACATTAAAAGAGGGGGAATTGGACGGCTCAGATTGGTTCTCGCGATTCTCGCACTAAGAATAGTTCTCGCATGAACTTTTTCCTACATATATATATATATATATATATATATATATATATATATATATATATATATATATATATATATATATAGGGTAAGGTTAAATAAATAACCCGCCTTAAACATAGAACCTAAAGAACCTCATCTGGTAATGACACGTGGCATATAGTTTAGGGGTAAAAAAGAAAAATAAAAAAAAATACCAATTTCATCGTCTCCACAGCGCCTCCCCTGCAACACCAAGAATAAAAAAAAAATCCCCCATTTACTTTAACTGATCATAACTCGTTCGTTTTTAAGAATTTTAACAAAAAAATTATACCGTTAGATTCAGTTTTTCGTCCTCTTTCAAACAAGACCGGACTTGATATATTTCATAAACTTTTTTTTTTTGAAAATGCACATTTTGCATTTTGAGCTGTGTTAATTATAAATGCAAAATGCAAAAAACGAAAAACATGCAGAATGCAAAATCCGTAGAACGTTAACATATAACCGTAGAACGTAAAATGCAAAATGCAAAATATAAACATGCAGAATGCAAAATATAAACATGCAGAATGCAAAATGTAAAACATGCAGAACGCAAATTTGCATTTTGAGCTGTGTTCATACTAAACGCAAAATGCAAAAAACGAAAAACGCAAAATATAAACATGCAGAACGCAAAATCCGTAGATCGTAAACATAGTACCGTAAAACTTTAAATGCAGAATGCAAAATATAAAATGCAGAATGCAAAATATAAACATGCAGAATGCAAAATGTAAACATGCAAAATGCAAAATTTGCATTTTGAGCTGTGTTCATACTGAAATGCAAAATATAAAAATGCAGAATGCAAAATTTGCATTTTGAGTTGTGTTCATACTAAAACGCAAAATATAAAATGCAAAATGCAAAAAACGAAAAACGCAAAATATAAACATAACGAATGCAAAATCCGTAGATCATAAACATAAAACAGTAGAACGTAAAATGCAGAATGAAAAATATAAACATGCAGAATGCAAAATGTAAACATGCAGAATGCAAAATATAAACATGCAGAATGCAAAATTTGCATTTTGAACAGTGTTCATACTTAATGCGGAATGCAAAAAACGAAAATAGCAAAATATAAACAAGCAGAATGCAAAATCCGTAGAAACGTAAATCCTAAACCGTAGAACGCAAATCCGTAAAATGCAAACATGCAGAATACAAAAAAAAATTTCAAAAACTGTTTATTACAAAGAAAAACTGACTTGCATTTTGCAAACATGCTGCCAAAATGCAAAATATGTACACAGAAACACTATAGCTGCCAAAATGCAAAAAAAAAAAATCATGTTCAAATTTTTTTTAAAAAAATATGGGAAGAGTGATCTTGTTTGAAAGAGGATTAAAAAACTAAAAGATTGGTATAATTTTTTTGATTAAATTCACAAAACTTAAAAAGTTATGACAATTTAAAGTTTTTGATGGTTTTTTTTTAAATCGTGGGTGTTGATGGGGGAGAATTACATTTTTGCCCTATTCTTCCTAATTAATACATTATAATTACAGTTTTGCCATCGTTCAATCTTATCCATTGATTTTGATGATCCAAAGGTCCAGATTGGTTCTTTAGGTTCTTTATTTAAGGAGGGGTTCTTTGTTGATCCAATTTCTATATATATATATATATATATATATATATATATATATATATCTCTACAATAGATTAGAGATGCATAATACCTTCTATGTGATAGTTTATGTTTGTGAATATCTAAATCAATTATCTTTTTTATTTACAAATCATATAACGTTAAACCCTTGATCTGTTTTTCAATGCCAGTGATTTTATTATAATATATTGATTAAAGTGTGAGGTTTTAATAAGCACAGTAGTTGTAAGTAATTAATCGCCAGAGTTTGCATGTCAAAAAAAGAAGATTATGAGTATGGCATTCGAATTTGAGACAGTTATTATAAGCTAACAAGTGATTTATGTATTCGTTTTGATTTATAATTTGAATTTTATGTAATAACATAAGAAATTATGGCTACGTTATATTTTAAAATAATCCCTATGTTTTTGAATTTAAGAAGTACTAATTATTAATATTTAGATCTTTGACTCATATTTTTTTAAAATACTATGTTTTTTTATAATTATCAATGATAAAAAATAATAATTATGACTAACCGTGTATCACGTGGGTGTCTAACAAATGAAGAGATTGAATATATAAATGATTACATGATATCAACAAACATCTTTTTTTTTTAACATCAAATCAAAACTCTTTCATTACGTCAATCTCATGTTTGGAATACACATAAAAACATAACTAATCATCACACCTAGTAACACATCAATAACTATATTCAAAACCATAAACCATCAAAACTTAAAATGCTCTTTTGATCTTGTCCTTCGGTTCCATATCCATTAGCCCTAAGCAATTAATCACGACAGCCCCATCTCATTGTTTGTGCACATCAGACGCTCAAGGACTGCTACTATGTCATTCAAAGAGCACAACTCCAACAAGTTAAAACGCAACTCCCATCAACTGACCCGTAACCTATACACGCTGCCGCAAGGTGGACTCGTAAACCCAACACCCCAATCCACTGATCCCGTACGCAATGCACGCTGCTTGCAAATCCCATGTTAAGTCCCAACACCCCAATCTGCATATCACAAAAATAGCCACAAGTTCTGGAGCTTGAAAAGAAGGAATTGCATCGGCTAAGGGAAGATGGCTTAGCAAATCAAACAGGGTTTGGTGTGCCTCCTTATCACGCCGTGGTATCAAACGTAGTGCAAACTTCCTGCACTAAAACGAGCACCCCAAAACTAGCCTATGACCATGGCTAAAAGACGTAAGGAAGCAATGTGAGTGTGTGCTAAATAACAGTGCCACCATATAGAGCCAGAACAAAAAAATTAGCCACAGTTGATCTAGATTATTATTAAAAGATAGTAATTTTGCTCTAACTAACGAAGAGGTTGAACACATAAATGGTTACCTTTAAACACTATATATGTATTATATTCCGTTAAGATAATATATGTTAAGGACTTAAGATGTTTCATATCATTCTTAAGAATCATTCACTAAATATACTTAATTCTCTCAACGTTTTATCTTTGTAACGATGATAGTAACTTAACGAATAAAACTATGAATGCAGTATACATAGAAGTACTACTGACAATAAGAAAGCCCGTCTTAATTCAAATTTTGAACATTCGATATATTTGTTGTTTTATTACTTATTATGAGAAAAGTTCAATATAGTCCATACTTAATAAATAGTTTCGAGGGACTAATTTTAGTCTTTGAATCAGCCCAATCAATGGTACAGATTGAATTATAAAAATTTGGGCGGAGTGACATTTTCGTAATTCATATGTGATGAATTTACAATAACATGTGATTATATACTGAATCACATGTGATTGAATATTAAAATTTCAGGACTATGTTTTTTATATGGAATTTATTGAACACAACTCTACTTATTATTTCTATGAATATGATTCTGTTTATTTAAATTATTTATATATTTATGCTTTATTACAAATTAAATGTTTTACCTTTTTAAAGCTTATCCCGTGTGTGCACAGATCATTCCACTAGTAATAATATAATAATAATAATTGTGGTTATTATTAAGAGTGTTATACGTAAATCTGGTTTTTATGACTGTGATAAGTAATTAATAGTAGTAGTATTTGGTTCTTGTGACCATGACAAGTTAGTTTGTTAGTGTTTACACTATATATGGCAAACTAGTAGTGAATAATATTTAATATTTGTTAATGTATCAAGTCAAATTTGAGATGTTTAACACTATATATGGTAAACTAGTTAGTATTTGGACTTTTACCATAGTAGATAGAAAAAGTTAGGGTGATATGCTCGTTAAATCATGTGTTGTATTTCGAAGCTTTGATGACATTAATGTAATTATATATGGATTAGTTTATTGATTATACAAGTATTTTCTTAAGTTTGGATGTCAAAATAAATATTTAAGATTAAACAAGTTCTGTTTGAACAAACTTTTGTTCATATGTATAAGAATTGATGGTTTAAACTTTCTAATATTGTCCTTCACATATTTATGAATTAGGCATATGAAGGCGCATATTTAATTTGTTGATGTATAGTGATTCTTTGTTTCGTATAATGCACATGTGCATGTTTCGCTTCTTAGCTGAAAAAATGCACCGGTGTATTTTTCACATATCTATATGCATTATTTCATTTTTAAACGTGAAATTATTACCTTCTTACTCTAAGATGACTTTTTGCAAATTCACACTACTCATTGCACCACACACAACTTCACTATAATTTTTAACTTATCTTAAATACCAACTTAATACACGTGCAAAGCTAAATGAATCCAACATCTCTTTTCTTAGTTAATTCATCAACACCGCCTTCGTCATCAAGGTTTGAAACGCCATCTGCCCTTGTATCCATACCATGCGTAATCACCCATGCCTTCTGTTGGAACCTAGAGGGGGTGAATAGGTTCTTTTACTTAGTTTACCAATTTTTACACTTATAAAAATTAGTAAGTTGTGTTATAAAGAATAATCTTGAAATTTATAGCAACACAACTAATATATGAATTTAAAGAGAGTAGAGATAGAGAGATATCACCAAGAGTAGACAAGAGATTTATAGTGGTTCATGCAAGTGTTAACAAACTTGCACTACATCCACTCCTTGGCCTCACCCACCAAAAGTTTGCTCCACTAGCTTCTCTCTTTGAAGGTAGAGATAAACCTTTTACACTTCTCTTTTTCACTTGCAAGAATTAACACTTCAAACTTGCAAGTAAGGTAAAGATAACCTTGCTTCACTCTAATTCTAAAGGCTAGAGTTGATCCTCACTTCTCTCTAATTCTAAAGGCTAGAGATGATCCTTACTTCACTCTAATTAGAAAGGCTAGAGTTGATCCTTACACTATTACAAAATATGTAGAAAGATGATATAGTGTTTAAGCTTTGAAAGCTTTGCTCTTGCTTGATTCTTGATCTTGAATGATAGATGAATTATCAAAGAATATGAGCTCACAAGATAAGAATATGTATTCTGTGTTTTTGCTGTGCAAGAGGTTCGTAATGAATGGGGTTTAAGTTGGTTTAAATAAAGAAAAAAGTTCAAGTCCAAAAGCTGTCCAGACTTGACACGGTCAAAACCGTGGCTAAAACCGCCTGGACTTTCTTGTTCTTTGCAATATAGACGTTTGACTTTATTTAAAATCACACTCAACTCATTTTTACCATAAAAATCAACTAAAAAGTAGATGTTTAAAAGGTTGGTTAATCCCATACTTCTAAAGTTTGAATTCAAACACAAAAATGAAAGTTTGGAAACCAATACACAAAGTATGTTGAAATTTTACCTCTTTGGGAGATTCATTTTTCAAATATGGTTGTGTATTGTTTCAAAGTAGGATTGTGTTTGGTATTTGCTAAAATGGTAAGCTCTTAGATTTAATCAACCAACACCAATAAGTTTATAAAAAATTTGTCCATTTTTATAAAAGTTTTTATAAAAATAATTTTATAAAAACTTAAACTTATTTAATTATTTTATTTGTAAGCTCATATAATTCGAACTCTTGTTTGTAGATATCTTCTTCATCGGCTTTGAAGATGTCATCTTGACTTGTTGAGTACGAGTTCGGTTGACTTGAAGAAGAACAACATTTAAGAGTTGTGACCTGAGCAGTGACGGTTGATTCACGGTCGACCGTGGGATCGACCGTGAAGGTTGAATGTTTTGCTTTTATCTTGTTTTCTTCTTTTCTTGTTGAATTGAAGTCTTCAATTATTTGTTCTTCACTTGACCATTAATTTTAGGTTTGTGAACCTTTAAAGAATGTAGCATATGAACATATGAATAAATTTGATAAGCAATAATATTACTTGTTCATATTTTTATCATCATCAAAATAAGGAGTGTATTTTTTAATGTGTGACCATGTATGCACTAACACATTCCATCTAAAATTAAATTCAAACCTATCATCTGTTGGTCAATCTCGAATTGTTGACAACTTAATCTGTAATATGCAATCTTGCTCTTCTAATTCGACCTCAATGTTTGTCGAAAAGCCATGTGTATTTTTCCACATCTAAGTAAAACAGATGTAAATGTGTATTTTTCATATTGATTTAAAAAAATTACATATGTGTATTTTCGCATTATTACAGGAAAAATGGATATGATTTATTCTTTCTAGGAATCAGCATTTTAAAATTGGTATCAAATCAAATTAAAGCTAATAGAATTCTAGTTTTTGTATTAGTTTTGTAATATTAAACTATTGCAGGACATATAAATTTGTTTTAATAAATAGGTGCTAAATGAGAAAACTAAATTACCATTTCACTACCAACAAATAGCCATTTAACAATTGATTTGTTGAAAAGGTTTCTAATCATTTTGAGTAATTGATATTCGACACTAATGGTTGAAATTGATTCATGCGGTTTTCCTACTAAAACTGGTTATCGATTTAACCCTCAAACACACATATACATAAATGAAATATTGATTAGTTAGTCAAATAAGCTCTGCCAATCCGTTTTGTCTGCTACATAAAAATACACATATAAAATAATTTTTAAACAAATCATAAATAAAATATTGTAGGTGTTATCGATGATTTTGAGGTTAAAAGAAATGAATTTGACTAATAAAGTTCAAAAAGTAAAGGGAAAGAGTTGACTCTCTGATTGAATCCTACTTGATGAGGTGATCGATTCGATTAAGAGAACATTATAATACTGTTTGTACTGGAATTACGTTTCTTGTATTCTGAGAATGTCGATTACAAGATGTTTGTAGTGTTAACTTAATTAAGTATTATTATTAAGAATAATTGTAATTACAAAATTAACTATATTAATTAAAAACATATGCATATACTTAACTTTTTTTGATTAAATATCATTTTCCAGTAACTGTTAATTTACGTGCACCAACGGGCAAATTAATGAAATAAGTTTTCCGACTTCATAGCTAAGTTTGTCTTCGCTCGAAAAAGAAAGAAAGAAACTTGAGGTCATACTAAAAACTTCAAGAAAAATTTACATAAAACACCTCTTTTGAATACGCCTCATTTGATCTTAACAAAAAAAATTCTTTAGGTCATCTTTCTATATATGGTAAGGTTTTATAAAGATTACATTTTTTACAGAGTATACAAAATATGGTTGCAATAACAAAGAAAATTGATATAAATACTTTCATTTTTAATTTACAATAATATAAAAATAATAAAATCTTAAATCAAATTAAAAAACCGATGAAAAAGTGATAAAATAGTATGTGGATTTAAGTTTTATACATATATCTAGTAGATTAATCATATATTTATAGCCTTTACATCACTAATTTTACCAAATACATGCCTAAGTTCCAGTTTTTAACTTCTAGTATAGTTAATTTTTTCAAACATACATTATAATAAGTATATATGTCATTTATTGATAAGTTTCATAAGAAAGGGTTTAAAATTTTTAAATCTTGTCATGCTTGTAATTATGATAAATAGTTTATATAATTATAGAGTTTGTTAATTAGATAAATAAAAAAAAACTCCACATAAATATGTAGATTTGATTTTAATAGTCAAACATGTAAATTAAGTAATAAATAAATAATTAAAGAAGTTCACACTTTTTAACATATATTTTAATTTGTAATTTTTGAATAATTTTTAATTTTTCATGCTTAGAAGTAAGACAATATAGATAATCTGTCCAAAATAATATGTATGTAATTTTAAAATACGATTTTTATATTTTCAAATATAGAGATTTAAGAGATTCGTGTTTACTACAGTTTTCTATAAATTAGTCTTTTCTAACTACATGATAGATGGTTTATAAAAAGATTACGCCTATATCTATACAAAAGCTAAAAGTTAAAATTTTGAGATGGAAAAGAGCAAAATATCTTTGTTTGAGGGTTTATTCGAGAACCGTTGTTAGTGCGAGAATCGCGAGAACCAATCTCAACCGTTTCTTGGATATGAGAAGTTAAACGGATGGAGAGCGTGAAGGGATAAAGTGTAGCAGGGTGCATATGAGGAATCAATGGGTGAACAATAAAATTGAAGGAGGGGGAATTGGATGACTTAGATTGGTTCTCGCGGTTCTCGTACTTAGAATGGTTCTCACATGAACTTTTTCATACACACACACACACACACATTTAAAGAAGTTCATTTGAGAACCATTTAGTACGAGTTCTGAGCCGTCCAATTTCTCCTCCTTCAATGTCATTGTTCACCCATAAATTCCTTACATGTACCCTGCCACACTCTGTCATTCCACGCTCTCCATTGATGAAACTTCCCATATACAAGGAACGACTGAGATTGGTTCTCGCGGTTCTCGAATGAACCATCCTCTCTCTCTCTCTCTCTATATATATATATATATATATATATATGTATATATATATATAATATTTATGTATTTATTTATTTATCTTTTTAATTTAAGCCCGTTTTCAATGAAAATAAGTACGTGCATATTAACAAAATGATTTGCCTTTTAAAGGAACAAACTGATTTATTGAAGTCCTTTAATAGGCTCGAACTCACAACTTACCTGATTATATGTAAAAATTCGTTGATATCGTTAAACTGAAGCATAAAGAATATGAGTATACATGAACGTAAAAGTATAATGATCTATACCAACACGACAAAAAGAAACAAAGGTGTGACCTTTTTATGTCAAAAAAACACCTAGGAGATCGATCATTATTAAAAAAAAATCTAACAACCCAAGTATTATGATCCACGAATAAAATTTGTGGATGCAAAACAAGTTGAAGAAGCAAGAGGGAATTGATCGAGCGTAATCGCCGTATGCAGGAGGGCATGTATGTATGTATGTATAATTAAATGCATCATATAATGGATTTAGATTTTGATGAATGATTCATCATTGAATATTTGAATTGAAGGTGGCATGCATCATATTATCATCATGATGGATGTACTTCAATTCATTTACTCCAACAAACTTCAAACCCTAATTATGTGTGGTTCCAAGTGAGTGGGAGTTAATGTACGTGCTTAGACCATTGCCGAATTGGGCTCTTAATTATGACTCTATCTAACTTGTTAATATTGTCCACAAGCTTAAGTATTCTCACCCTCTACAACTTTCTTCCGAATGAAAGAAGCTCTAAACAAACGGCCTCGTGTCAAAAACGACCCTTCTCTCTAAAGATTGATGGATTCTCGAACACGCAAATTAATTAATCAAAATTATAGTTTAAAGTGTTGAGAGGCTAACTAACCCTGGCTTTAGCTATTTCCTCGTCCGTTCGTTAGCCTTTCAATAAAAAAATGACTTTTTAAAGACAAAAATCCCAATTAATAACTCTATAAGTTATTATAAAGGGTGTAACTTTAAGTACATATATCTTGATTTCCATTTGGTATTGTTTCTTTATTTAAAACCATCAAAATATGCCCATGAGATCAAGTTAGTTAATTCAATTATAATCTTTAACAAAATAATATTTTTCCAAAACGCAAACACTATTATCTTTTATTTTATGTGATCATGACGTACAATGGACAAGAAATATCAGTTTAAAGTAGTCAAAATAATGTAAGAAATATAACAATCATGTAGAATAAAAAAATCTCTCCAAATTATATTAAAAGGAAAGTGACGATAATGAAGCTCTCCTATAGTAGTTTATTACATTCTAGCTCTTTACGATTAAATATAAGTGACTATATATATATCATGAACATGAAATGGAAAATATGACAAGCGCGCCTAGATTGTGAAATAATTAGATCATGTGAGTCGACAATATATACAATAGATGACGATAACGACAAGTTGGTAAAAAGTTAATTATATTCTCTCTATAATAAAACTATTGTTCTATTCTAGTTACGTTGGGTGCATCCAATCTTTTCATGAGATCTGGTGGCCAGTGGGATTACGGCTCTTTGCTAGGTAGGTAACCCATTTTATCTTTTATCTCTCTCATCTTTCTCTCTCTCTTTTTAATCTTTATCTTTCTCATCTCTCTACTTTCTTAAGTTTTACTTAAATAGAAAAGAGCTTGGAGGAATGAATGTAAAACTTGTGAGTAGTGGATAGATCGAAGGGGAAAGTGATGTGATGTGACAAGAGAACGGGAGGGATGAATACTCATAGTCTTATGAGAGATCAAATATGTCTGGCTTTAACGAACTTTTGAGGTTATGTATTACTTGATTCATCTCTATGTATCCCTCATAATTTTTAATATATATATGGTATTAGTTTCAACTTTTAAACACTCGATGTTTTGAAAGTTCACTCAAAGCATATTAGGTTAAACTTATAATTGCACATGTGACATTTTAGAGAAAGAAGAAATGCGTGGATGGTAGGTGACGATATCTCTTTACGTGCATGCCTGAAATTTTTTTGATATTAACGATCGTTCCAAGTTCCAACCATGTTGGAGAAGGGTTTTCGGTTCCCCCTCTTCTTACTTTAAATTAAAGTAGATATATAATTCACATAAAAACAAACAAATTATAACAAAAAATGAAAGTGATTGATAGATCAAACAAATATTATTTCTAAACTAATGATTATAAGAAAGCGTTTATAATATATAGTTTTATCAAATTTTTTGTTTCATATACTCTGGAAAAATCAAGTTATGTTTTGATATACAATTTCTGTGACCGCTTCATATTCTTTAATCTTTATGGTCATTCAAAATGTTTACATTAGTGAACATTGAATATAGATCTCTTACGAGGCCATTTGATTAGTAAAAAAATGTATTTTTATTGTTTTTATGCAAAATTTGCTTTTCTATTTTTTTATGTAAAGAATTTCATCAAAACTTTTTAAATTAATTTGGTATAATAACTTTGTTTCAATCCGTAAAGGTAGACGATCTATTTACTCTTTCTTTGTGATACAAACGCATTAAGATTTTTAATTATTCTTTTTTAACAGCAAAAGAATATCTTTCATTTATCAGAAATAGCGTTATTACACACATAGGACTACACATACTAATAAGATTGTTCGGCCTGAGTAATGAAAATAGCTAATAAGATTCTATATGTCATTATAAGCATTTGAAAAATATTTAAGTTCTTTTAGATAAATTTATTGATAATTGTCTTATTCTTTAAATGAATAATTTTATTCAGACATTTTAATTACCTAATTACACTGAACATTAAGTATATATACGGAATAACATCTTTATCTTTAGAGTTAATTTCTGAAATGGTCCCTGAACTTTGCCAAAAGTATCTGATTTAAAATGTTCAGTATAATTATTGAACTTTGCCTAAAATAATTTATAAATTTATTGAACTTTGCCAAAAGTATCTAATTTAATCCCTAGTCTTTAAAAAGTACGTAGATGGTCCCTACTGTTGAAGATAAGTCACATACTCAGTCCCTCAAACTAACTTATGTTAGATGGCTCCGTTTACTCCCTTTCAAGGAGGGGCATTTCAGTCTTTTTACATCATCAGGGACCATTCTAGTAATTAACTTTTATATATAATAAATATTTTTTTATATTTTCTTTTATGCCTTTTATCGTGTTCTGCTTCATACGTCTCAAGGAAGGATCGAGCTTGGGAAGCAACGATGGTGATTATATAAAGAAGGTTGATAAAAAGTTAAACATGATGGCGGTGAACATCACGGCGGCGGAAAGTACGGCGAGTTTAAGAGGCAAACCCATGGCCAGCTGTGTGGCGGTGGTGTGAGAGTTTAGGCAAACCCACGGCGAGTTTTAGGGTTTTCTGGTCCCAACCGCCATCACCACCGGCGTTTTCATATCCGGCATGTTCTTCAAACCACCGCCGCCGCCTTCTTCAAACAACAACCGGTTGAAATAATATAAGGGTTTTAGGGTTTTCAGACCACCGCCGCCGCCTTCTTCAGACCACCGCCGCCGCCTTCTTCAAACAACAACAGGTCATGTGGCTTTTAGATGTAGAAGCAAAAGGAAATTAGAACAATACCAGATGAATTCCATCGCACAGTAGCCCTTAATCGCCGACGCACATCAGCTCTTTGACTTAGCCATGCCGCAAGACCTCTGTATGTATTATATATAAATACATGTTTCTACAACTGTTTCTATCCACCTGTTTGATCTCAATTCTCATTCAAGTTCCTGGATATTGTATTAACACATCAAAACCCTAATTTTTGGGTTTTATTCAACTGTCGGATTGAATTCCGTTTCTTTGCCATACACGTTTCTTTGCCTAATTTTTGGATTTTATTCAAATTGCTGTTATGTTGAAGTTAATCAACATGAATCTGATGTGAAAGTCTTTTTGGGTTTCTTTCTTTCCGTTTTGGATTTTTCTTTATGCGATATATACTGTAATTAGCTAAAAACCATAAAATTGTTCTATTGTTAATTTTACAAATTCAAGATCCCTTTATCTTTAAATCTGATGTGAAAGTCCTTATGTTCTGTTTGTGCAATCTAATTGCTGTTGTGTTGAAGTTGATCAACATGAATCTGATTGAGGATTTGAATACATGATTGTAATTTGAGTTAATGTACTTGGAGTTCCAATCACTCACTTTTGTATATTTTAGAGTTTTTCTACCACTGCATATTAACAAGTATGATGATTAGTGTAATTGCCTTTTGATCTGGTTGTTGTTTAATTTATGTTAATGGTATAAACATTTGTGATGATTTAGGTGGTGTTTTAGTTCTGGAAACATAGGTTCATTTGTGATGAAGAACATATGAAGATATGAAGATAAATTACACAACTAAAGTTATCTAAAATGGTTCGTGTAATGTAAAAAGACAGAAGTGCCCCTCCTCAAAAGGGGGTTAACGGATGCATTTAAAAGAAGTTAGTTTGAGGGACTGAGTATGACACTTATCTTCAACAGTAGGGATCATCTACGTACTTTTTAAAGTCTAGGGACTAAATCAGTTACTTTTGGCAAAGTTCAGGGACCATTTCAGTAATTAACTCTTATCTTTAATATTCTCATTTATAAATATTAAAAAAATAAGCTTATTATATTATCAAATTATCTTTGATAATATTTTTTACTAATCAGAATACTCTGTTTACAAACGAATGGCTTCAAATTATTCTTGAAGAATATAATAATTTCAACTATCAACACAAATTAATATATATTTATATATTAATTAATATAACCATCAACGCAATTCTATGAGTATATATTAATATAACTATCGGCGCAAATCTAAAATATATATTAATTTTCTTTTATTAATCTTTCGATTTTCATAAATTTTTCTTGATTTATTATCAATTATATGAATTTATTATATGTTTTAAGAGTCTCTCCATAAATATTTAAAATTTACATCAACAATTCTCTTATTTATACACAACTTATTAATTAAACTAGTATATATGTATTACATGATCATATTTTAGCGAAAGTAAGTAATTATTAAGATATCTATGGCTAAAGAACAAAAATTAACATTTCAGTTAAAATTGACCAAAAGATATAATAAAAACATGAATCAATCAATTAATGATGTATACTATATATATAATTTCTTCTTTTGTCTCTATTAATTTTCACTTTTTTCCTTTCTTTATTAATTAGTTTCTTAGAACAAATATTGTTTAGCATTTTGTTTATTGAATCGTCGGTTTCTAAATATGTCAACTCCTAAATACTATTTATGACTATTTCGTTATCAGATATAAACATGATTGTGCCGGCGGTCACTTAATTCCCAGGCAGGCACTCATCTTCAAATATGAAAAAGTGAGAGGTTTATGCGTAATAATTTTTTTCTTATATCATAATTAGGATTTTTATATTTTTATCAACATATTATCTTTTATTTCTGTTTATAAATTATAAAGTATAATAGTGTAAATAACCACTTTTTATTGTATATAACAAAAATATATTATGTAGAAATCATTTTTATGAAAGGATATATTATGTAGAAATCATAACTTAGGGTGTGGTTAAACAAAGAATCTCCCTTAAACATAGAACCTAAAGAACCCCCCTGGTGATGACACGTGACACATTGTTTAGGGAAAAAAACGGAAAATAAAAAAAAAAAAATATATCTCGTAGCCCTCCCAGCGTCGCCCCAAATTAAAAAAAAAAAAACCCCCACTTACTTCAAATGATCATAACTCGTTTGTTTTAAGAATTTTAACAAAAAAATTATATCATTAGTTTCAGTTTTTCGTCCTCTTTCAAATAAGACCGGACTTGATATATTTCTGAAACATTTTTTTTTTAAATGCAAATTTTGCATTTTGAGCTAGGTTCATTTAAACCCAAAATGCAAAATCCGTAGTTTGCATTTTGAGATGGGTTCATTCAAGCCCAAAATGCAAAATCCGTAGATGCTGGATTCATTCAAGCCTAAATGCAAAATGCAAAATGCAAAATCCGTAATTTGCATTTTGAGTTGGGTAATTCAAACTAAAGCCGGCAATTCCTGACCCGACACGAAACACGACCCGAACCTGACACGAAAAAAGTGACACGAACCCGACACGAACCCGAAATGGGTCAAAACTAGGTCGACACGAAGTTAACACGAAAATAAATGAGTTGGGTTAGGGTCAACCCGACAACCCGAAAGTGAATCGTATAAGGGTAAAACTAAAAAATACTCCATAAAATTTTCTTTACTACTTAAAATTAAAATTTCAAAAAGGAGATTGTGAATTTAAATAAGGGAATGACATCTTAGGCAATAAAATTCAATAAACAAAAGTACAAAATCTTGAAAAGCTAAAAACTTAAATAAGCAATAAAAGATTTAAACTTAAACAATATTACATCATTTTGCTATTTGTTATTTTAACTATATTGTTTTGGACTTTTGGTATTTTGACGTTTGTTAACTTGGTAAGATTTAGACCTAAACAATATCATAGTGATGATGATTTAAATCAAGACATTTTGAAACCCACCCAACCCGATATTCCTTCTAAGAATACAACGGTAAAGAAGAAAACGATTTGCTTTTTGAAATTGGATAATTTCCTTTAGGTTATTTTAGTTCATGGTTTGTTTACTAGTTACCACTTTTGTATTAAAGTTATTAAATTGTATTGATATTCGATATTTTAATCACTAGTTAGTAAAGAAAATTGGAAATAGACAAGGAATTCGAAAATTTTATGACGAAAACCGTACTCGAAAACCGAATTTGAAAACCGTAATCGAAAACCTTATTTGAAACCCACAATCGAAAACCGTAATTGAAAACCGTATTCGAAAACCATAATCAAAAGCAAAAAAAAACTTTAGACCGAAATGGGTTGACACGAAACACGACCCGAACCCGACACGAAAAAAAGTGACACGACTCGAACCCAACATGAAAATAAAAGGGTCGAAATTGGGTCGACACGAAACTGACCCGAACCCTAACGACACGAACCCAATAACACGAACCCGACTCAAATTGACAGCCTTAATTCAAACCATGCAGAATGAAAGAATGTAAAATGCAAAAAACATGCAGAATACAGAAATGCTAAAAACATGAAGAATGCAAAATGCAAAAAACATGCAGAATGAAGAATGCAGAAAACAAAAAACATGCAGAATGCAAAAAACATGCAGAATGCAGAACGTAAATCCGTATAAACATGCAAAATGCAAAAAACGCAAAATATAAACATGCAGAATGCAAAAAACCGTAGAACATATGCTGCCAAAATGCAAAATCTGTACACAGAAACACTACATGCTGCCAAAATGCAATATCTGTATACAAAAACACTACATGGTGCCAAAATGCAAAATCTATACACAGAAAACACTCACTACAAGAAAATAGACTTTTTGCGGCGACACTCTTTGCGACGACTTTGCTTATTTGCGACGACAGATTTAACTTCATCGTCACTAATTTCTGATCTGAGACGAACCTTTTGCGACGACATGTCGTCTCAAGTTACAATTTAGTGACGACATTCAGGTCATTAGCGACGACTTTTGTCGTCGCAAAAGGGTGTTTTTCCTGTAGTGACTACAGCTGCCAAAATGCAAAAAAAAAAATTCATTTTCAAAAAAAAATTAGAAAACTATGGGAAGAGTGATCTTGTTTGAAAGAGGATTAAAAAACTAAAAGAATGGTATAATTTTTTTGATTAAATTCACAAAAGTTATGGTAATTTAAAGTTGGTTTTTTTTAATTCGTGGGTTTGGAGGTGGGGAATAATTACATTTTTGCCCTATTCTTCCTAAATTAATACATAATAATTACAGTTTTGCCATTGATCAATCTCATCCATTGATTTTGATGATCCAAAGATCCAGATTGATTCTTTAGGTTCTTTGTTTAACACATTGTTCTTTATTGATCCAATTTCTCATTACTTAATACGAAATGATAAAAAATTATTGTCCTTTTGTTTAAAGGGTATTGATGCCTTCTTTTCACCTTTCATTTTTTTAATCACCTTGTAATTACTTAAACCTCAAATTTTATGTTTTATTTGGATTTTAGTCTTAAATTAACTTTTTTAAATTGCTTAATCCTTAAATTTTTATTTAAAATTGATTTAAACAACAAAAGTATACTTTTTTTTGTTTAAGCCTTATTCCAGAAGTCTAAAACCCGCACAATACAATATTTTTATTGTGCACATCGTGATATTTTAGAAATACATAATATTGACGATTCATTTGACTTCAAGTGCTGATAAGTGGTCTTTGCTAAAATAGTATATAGGTATACTAAGAGACCGATAGGTTATTACAAGCATGACGATATATTTCTAAACAAGAGAGGTGAAATCAAGTTTAAGTGGACGTATTGACATATATAACCAGAGGGTAAAATAAACACCTGAAATATAAAACTTTTTTGTTAACAAGACATGTAAATTAACAAGTGGTACAAGTTTGTATAACTAGTTTGGGATGTAAACGAATCGAACGAACACGAATATGGATTTGTTCGTGTCCGTTCATTCAACTTTAGATTAACAAATAAACGGATATGAACGGACAAACGAACGAATATTTGCATTCATGTTAGTTTATTTAACTTTATCCGAACATAAATGAAAACTAAGGAATGAACACATACACAAATATTATATACAAACCCAACATTATGAAATATAAACATACACTAACTAGATACTTTTATTTATGTGTGTGTGTGAGAGAGAGAGAGAGAGTATGTATATGTATGTATGTATATCGATGTACACACACAAATATATATATATATATATATATACACACACACACACACGCACACATGTAAACAAACAAAAAAATTTGTTCGCTTGTTCATTATATAAACGAATATAAATGAACTTCCCGTCAAATAGTTCATCGGAAGATTGATTAGTTTACAGCCATATGTATAACATAACACCCTTAATCTAATCATTCAACTCGCTTGTAGAATTGGTGGAAAATTAAGAGAAACATATGTTTGATATAATGAATACCATGAAAACTCAACATGTAAAGATTACCAAAAGTCACCTCCGACTACTATACAAAACAAAATGGGGACCGGTTATTTTTATTTAAAAAGACAGATTTTAAAACTAGTCTCTATTAAACATTGTCTCTATGAAAAACACATGGAGAGGATACTAGCATTGTCAATAATACTATTCATAAATTAATTTTAAAATATTTGCATAATACTTATTAGACTATACGTGTTTATGTTTACATACAAAACCAAACACAAGCATATACAACCATGTTTATGTAGAAATAACAATTTATTATAAAAATGACATATATTATAAATAAAAGACTAAGACATTAATAACCACTAATCAGGTAGTAGTATATAATATCTTTTAATTGGATTTTTAGGACAGAAAAATCTTGAAATTAAGAGGTTTTTGCGACATTAATGGAGTTGTGAAAGGGAGTAAATGTAAAATGTGCATGTGAAAAAGAGACATTTGCGGGAAAATCTCAATTTGATTAAAAAACATGTGTAGCGGTTCCTTAATAATAATCGGTTACAGGGACCTGTTCCTAATATAAAAACCAGTCTCTATTGTTTTATATAGAGACGAGTTTTTGAGTAAGGGTCTAGTGCCCATGACTTTTACGTAAAAGAACATGTTATTTTCTAAGGAACCTATCCACATAGTTTTAACAGTTAAATTGAAATCGGTTTTTAATGAATCGGTCTCTATAAAGAGACCTCTATTACAAATTGTGTAGTAATGTGCAGAACTAAAGAAAAAGAGCATACTTATTACACAGTAAACTAAAACATATAATGCTAAGGTTTACACTTACCACTAAATCATTTCATTTATTATAGTGTAAATTATTGAAACACAACATACTCATTTACACTCTTGCACCCGATACACTTCCCTATTGAAAAAGAATTAGGAGTAATGTTTTATGAACTATGGATTTTAGTTCAATTAAAAACAAGGTTTTATGAACAAGATAACTCCATATATACACAATCCCGAAATCAAAAACTCAAAAACACAAATTAACTCTAAACAAAAATAAAATTCAAACGTTGGAGGATTCATTCAATTTTGGGTCTTCATAACATTTCAACGACACATAATTATATGTCTTCATAGCATCCATCTTCATGGGTTTCACATACAAAGATCTCGAATTTCATGCACATACAAATAGAACTCTAGGGAGGCAAAGAGAAACAGAAGGGGGTTAACACGAGCGAACCAATGCATATTTTAAGATATAAATATGATTGCAGTACACAAAGTGTTTTAAAAAGTGGTTTCACCTTAAAAATAGACTACACGCGTGATAGGCAAGTATAACATATCCGTATATAGTATAGCTATTTCGGTAAGACCGAGTATCGAACTCAGGGAGGAACGAAGGCTCCTAATAATCAACCTTCACTATTATCTAGTCGACAACAAAGCGAGAAGCGAAATAAACTTAAGAACTACAACTAAACAACACAAAGCAAACAAATAACGAAACACATACATGAGAGCTTGCAATAGGAAGGAATTCAAACCAGGAAGGTACTCATTCGGATTAGATACACTATAGTCAAATGAAAATATATCAAATCATGTGATGTGAAAATATTGACTTATTAAGTACAGAGGATAAGAAGTATACACGTTCCAATTAGTAATTCATCTACAGACACAAGAATTGCACCAAACACATAAGCATAACCTCTTGACATGTAAGAATTTCAACTAGAAAATAATACTAAATACTCGATCATAAATGGAGATAGATATCATGACTCAATGTGTGATTAGCCAAACCATAAGCATAGCTTCTTGATGATTCAAACAACACACTAAACACATAGAGCATAACTTCTCATAGCATAAGGACCTACACTTGGTTTAATATTCGAAATTCCAAAACCATCATCCACAAACCTCATGTAATGCCACAAATTCACATACCAAGTCTAATCACACCAAGATCCACCAACCTAGTGTCAATCTTGACATAATGAAACATGTTTAACTATACATACACTTGAAGATAAGCATTTCACATATAAATTCAACCTAACATAGATGTATAAAACACTCACATGGGATAGAAATAACAGCAATACTAACAAATATACTTGTCATTGAATCAAAACATAACATCATCCAATTCAAAGTCAAACCATCATAAATACATAATAGAATCAACTAGAACATGTCTGATCCAAATGAATCAAAGTAAATAGAAAATTGTTCCTACAAACAAACCCAAATCACACATCAAATCCGGATTCAACACAACCAGAGTAGGAAAGATTATACCAAACCCGAAATGAAGATGAAATAGGTTGTTCAATGGACTACTTACTCCCTTTATGCTTGAATAACCTTCCTTATGCATCAAACAATCACTCCTCCATGATTTGGGATGATAAAAGCCAAAGAAAGGCTCCTGGGATAGAAAGAAAAGCAAGAAAAACGATCATCCCTTGTTCTGGCCCGACCTACTGCCTTAAACTGCTCAAATGGATACGGCACTCCCGTGCCTCTAAAAGGTACGGGCGTGCCTCATTAATGAGGTACCCCCTAACTAGGGGGTGTCGGCCCAACAACTGGTCCCAAGATTTGAGAGGCACGGCCAAGGGCACGACCGTGACTGGGGCTTGCTTTTGGGGGCATGAGCATACCTCAGGGTGTGCCCTGCAACAGTTTCTTGCAAGACTTGATTCTTTAACGATTTTCTTCGTTTTAGCTTCATTAATCATCAAGTCATCATTCTAAGTCTACAAAACATATTTAAAACATTATAGCCATCAAATCGCCTAAATCTGTTAAGATTGGTGCCAAAATTCGGGAAATATGCTATAATAAACATGTATAATTTGGCTAATATCAGGGTTATTGTTGCCTTCACGAAAATATAGGCCGGTGTTGGGTGTAAGATACCATTAATAACCCTTCAAAAATCCATGTCAATGGGGTTGAGCCTGAAAGAGAGATCGATGGAGACGACATGGATTAACGATAGGGACAATCGACAATAGGGGTAGTGGAACATAAGTAGAGAACTAAGACTTAAAGACTGAGAGAGAGAGAGAGAGAGAGAGAGAGAGAGAAGAGGGAGATAAGGTTGTAACCCTGTTGGTGCTCAGAAAGTAGAGAAAAAGAGGTGGCGATGGTGGTGCCCGGTGGAATGCTCAAACAAGAACTTCTTTACCCACAAAGGAAGAGGCGACGATTGTGGTGAAGAAAGCTAGGGTTTGGGTCTGGATGAGGTTGGGAGATTTACTGATTGATAATATTTTATAAATATGTATTATAAGAAATAATTTGTAGCTGAAAAGACTAAAAACCTTACAGAAAACACTAACTAACTTCCATTTTTTTCTGAATGTTAGATAAAGAATTGATTCAGTAACAAGTTTGCTATAATATGGACTATGGGCGTAAATTTTGATCTTAAAGGACTAAAACAAAAAAGAAACATACAAACCACATGGATCAAATGAGTAACTCACTTTATTAGTTATGTTTTATCTATATTTTCAAAAAGGAGATTTTTCTTGTTGGGACTTCTTTTGAGAAGTCGAGCTTTGCTATGATGCATGCAACTTAATTAACTGTTACCGTGATCATTTCATTACCATCTCTAGTCATTCTTGATTGAAACCTTTTTAAGTTCAAAATCGTATTTGTTAAAACAAAATAATTAAGCACTGAATGATTCAATAGTCTAAATAATTCAAATGTTCTGTATGAAATTGTCTTTGAATGTGTCATGCTAGTAGATAAGGGTTCTGAATGAACAATCTGAATGATGCAAATTACTAATGTACGTAACCTTAATATTGATTTATTATATTATAAGATAAGATATGATTATTTACCAAAGCAAGATGTGAAAAGAATGAATATTATGATAAGATATTAATATTTGATACTTGATGATTCAGAAAATTATTTACGATGAAATAATTCGATAACGTTCTTTTATTTTATTCAGCACGGTTTTCATCTAAAAGAAATAATTAAACAAGTTAAATGCTAAATAATTCTTCTAAATCAACAACCAACTCCTAAAACACTAGAAGTTCTCTACTAATGAATTGTTGATATTGTTTTCTTCTCTTTTATAAAATGTTCCACTAATTTACTCTCTCTCTCTCTCTCTCTCTCTCTCTCTCTCCCCTCTCTCACATCTTATATTAAGCACACGCGATAGATTTCATAAAAACTTCCTAGTTATCTCCATCAAGTATTCGTTATGGGGATCGAATTGAAAGTCAAATCACGTAATATAATTAATGGAGTTATCCCCAAAACGATTACGGGTAAATAGATTCAATTATTTTATATCAACGTATGTATTCATGCATCACTCACGTACATAGATCGAATCCGTTGCCCACTCGATCGACCTGCATAAAGTCTGAAAAGGCATTTTGACTTATTATATGTTCGTCAAACTGCATGGGGATGTTTGATGCATGGATTGATTGCAATACGATCATCTGATTACTATCCGAACCAAATTTGAGGTTTTTCAACTTTCCTATGAACAGGCCGGTCTCATTGCAAGTTAGACATTACTCTTACATGCATTCTCAAGTGATCCAGATATTATTTATCATGTTACATATCTTCTGTCTTACATTAGCAAGAGAAGTAGGTCTGTAGGTGAGAGCTTATATATATGTAATCATATCGATCGTTGAGTAAAGATCTTGGTTCATCTCTTGTCTATAAAATGAAAAAGGTTTTAGGCTAAAAACTTGTTCATAGAAAAAACGCAAGTGCTACGCAATATGCATAAAATGACATATTAATTCAGGAAGTTTGTTGTATTATGTGAGATAAAACGAAGTTAGCTGGTTACAATTAATATAAGAAGGATGAGAACCACACCCTAAGAGTTATGGTTAAGAATAAAAATTGTAATTTTAGTATTTAAAAATGACAATCATAACTAATTTCTTCATAATTAACTTTTCATACTTTTCATAGTTTTACCTTTTAATTAGCTTTAAATTTTCTATACATGAAACAAAATTACCATTTTTAAAAATTAAAAATTAGTTTTAATTAAAGATATAAAAAGTCTTTAGTCTTTGCAATTAAACCTTGGTATCATATTGTTATCAAGGTAAAATGAAGTTTTATTTTATGTAGTAAACTTATAGCTTCATTTATACATACGTGACCTACCCTAAATGTTGAAATTAAAAGGGTAACACGCATTTTAAGGTATAAAATTTAGCATAGATGAACAATCAGTTTTAACAAAATCAAATCTAAATGTTCTTTGGTGTTATAAGGTATTCTTGAAGAATAATTTTACTAACCACCGCTACGATATACCATCAGTATGAGTAATCATTGTTCTTGATCAATACCAAAACACATACACACTTAAATCGAACACAATCCACAGAGTACTCGAAAACAACTGAACACGCGTGCGCACACTTCAAATTGGTACAAGGACAAACTCACAAACATACATAATTACATATACTTTTCAAAATCTATCAAACTAAAAACATAAAAGAGTGTTAATTTCTAAAATTTGTATGAGATTGTTGGTTTTCTAGGGCCTTTAGGCCCGTTTATTTGTTTTGTAATATTATGACTTTATGGGCTTTTGCCCATGAGTTTTCCATTTAATCTTCAGGCCCAGTTATCCAAATTTCCCAAATAATGCATAAGCTGTTGGGCCTACTATTGAGGACAAAAATTTGAACTTCATGCCGCGTCCTTCTAATAATACATTTTTTTAAATAACTTTTCAGTATATTGTTATTTAATCCTCCAAAATAATTAATAAATATTAAAATATCATCATATTAGATTAAATCTAGTATAAAATGAGGTAAATTAAAAAAAAATTAAAATAGAGATAGACAATGTCAACACTTATAGATCGGTGGTGGAAGCATCGATTAGAGATGATGACAGACATGACGACATAAACGTGGTATAATTATATCAAAAGACGTGAGTATATTTCTTGTACAAGCCATCGTATAATATTGTAACATTTAGGGTTAATATAGCTAAGTTTTTATGCTATACTTAAATGAATTTAGAATATTTATAAAATATTTTAATATGATAAAACTAAAAATTTAGTAAAATTGATATTTTGAAATGTTATAAAGGGTATATAGTATCGACATTTGTAAATTATGGTGGGCAAATGCATATTTTAATATTGAAGAAAAGGTATATATGAAATGGGAAAAGTTAAATCAGGAACTTTTTTTCGTACGACACTGAAAGAACTATTTGTAGCAACAATAATGACTTATTAATAAAGGTATTTTAGTCTTTTGTATATATACTCAACTATGAATTGCGTCCGGATGAGCTGTTTTTAAATTGCGAGACTTGATTTGACTAAAATACCTTCATTAAAGCGTCATTAATGAGCCCCTAATAACTCTTAGTCATTAGTTAATTTTAGTTGGGGGATAAGATTAATTATAATAGTTCTCGTATGAAAAACAATTCTTATTTGAACCCTCCCGAATATGAAATTCTCCTTAGTTATTTAATTTTATAATAAAGTTTTATTTGAATCTAATTTTTAACAAAGAAAAGTTAAAATTTTGATATCAACTTTTACCAAAATTTGATATCAACATTTGGAGGGTCTTGCAAGATTGGCTACAAGAGCCAAAGTTGCGAAGTTGACTTCATGTGTCGTGTGTGGCCTGGTAGACGAATATTTGTATTAAGTGCTCTTCAAATGCTCCTTCGTCAAAGGTGTTTGGTTGAAACTATTTGCTTGGTAACCTCTGTGATCACCTTCATGCTTGTCTTTGACTCTTTGTCAAACTTGCTTCCAACGATTAGCAATTCAGATTCTCGGCCTGATCCAGGAAAGAAAACACATTCATAAGTTTTAAAGGTTTAGGTCCAGTTTGTTTCACCGTAATGTAAAGGAATGTAATGGAATTGAAATCAAATTCCGTTGTATATTGTGTTTGGTAACATTATTTGGAAAGAAATTAAATTCTTTGAAGTGTTTATATTCCTTTAGGTAGAAGAATGTCATTCAATAACTAACATGGATGTAATTTAAATCATTTTCATTCCTTCGCATTACGGTGAAACAAACAGGATACTTTTTGTTGCAATTTGGGAACTTTGGCAGTGGAGAAATTTCGTTTTTAATGCAGACGACAAGGAAAGAAAAGCAATGCTACTCGAGTGGGATGCATTCAATGCGCGCCATTACGCGGTTATCATTATTAATTTCTTCGGATCTTCAATCGCATTCGAAAAGGCTCCACTACTTGGGAAGCTTGTATCAAAAATCGTTGGGGCTTGGTTAATTCTGTTACATTGTTGTACTAGTTCTCCTACGAGCTATGGAAGGTAGATTTGGTGAAAGCAAGTGTTGCTCTCCTCTTTAGTGTCTTTCTTATAGGTTTTAAGAGTTGTTAAAATACAAGTAGTTTACACTCTTAATTTGAAAAAATTATATATATGGTTAATTTCCTATATATATTTACTTTCCTTGTCTTGGAGTATAGGTAGCATATTGTCATGGTTTAAAAGAGCAAGGACCTAAAGTTGTTTTTTTTAAGACTCATTATAAGGGATTGTGATTTTTTCTAGCATATTAATTGCAAATCAACAGCTAATTGATTCATACAAGCGATAGATTTTGCGCTTGCGTTGCGTCGGGTAGAGGCTATTATTTTTATACATCTTTCAAAAAGATAAAAAACATTATACATGAGTTTTTGCTTTACTTACATATGCAATATGAACGTAGTTTTCATAATTTTTCCCTAATATAAGAGCAAAATATGTACTTCGTATAAAAGATATATTAATGAGTGTTTAAAAGTTGTATATAACCTACATTACCTTTCAAATCGTTTTCATTACGTTTTATATTACCTAAAAAATTGATTGTCCTGTCTTGATAACGTATGTGACAACTTTGAATGATATATAAATTCTCTTCTTCTCTTTATAGAAGATGTCGTTTTGTTATCATACTTTTAATAAAAGAATGGTCTCGATAAAGTGTTTTAATTTTTGTATATCTTGCTCCGAGAGCTAACTCTTTTGACATTTGAACGTTAAAAATGATGATAAGATTTCTTTTAAATCGATTTGTGATCTCATAATTTCTTGCAACTATAATATTAAATAGTATCTTAACTTTTGTATGTGACATAACGGTCAAGTTAAAATAAAACGTTCGAGTTATGCTTGGCCTTTAAGTATAATAAAAGAGTTAAGAAATCGTTAAGTAGTATGTATAATTTCTAACACATATTCTAAAATTTGAAATTATAGAAATAAAATACAAAGAAATATATTTATCAATAATATACAAAAAAGTACATTTCAATATAAAAAATGGATGTTAACTATTATAATAAGATTCATTATCAATATATATATATATATATATATATATATATATTCAAGTTTATTAGACATAATTTATTCAAAGTATAAGAAAAGGAAAAAAATAAATATAAAGAAACTAAAAATGTATGCCACATTTATGTAAAATAATATATCTATACCACTAAAATATGATGTCATAAGTTTAGGTAAAATCTCATGAGTATTTAATTTCTCATCTCTTATCAAAATCTCATCTCTTTTTAACAAAATTACCAAATTGTCCTTAAAAATCTCATGATATTTTGCTCACTTGTTTTGCCAATTGATATATAGAGTAATTTCCTTTTTCTCCTTGTTTTCTTTTATCTATAAATTTCACCATCTTCTGCTTAGAAAAATCATCGGAAATTACGCACATACTCGTTAGCTTTTACTCTTAGTTCAATTCTTTGTATATCATAATACTGCTTATGTAACTTTATGTTAATACAAGTGCTTTAATTCCCTATAATTCCCTTTCATACTGTGATTTCAAGCAAGTGCCCTTTGTATTTCTTGATAGTTATTCAATAATACTTCTCTTTGCTTTAACAAAAAAAATACTTACATACATACATTCAACACACACACACACACACACACACATATATATAGGCAAAGGTTCAAACGAGAACTGTTTTTCGTACGAGAACATTGAGAACTAATCTGAGCCGTCCAATTCCCCCTCCTTCAATGTCATTGTCCACCCATGAATTCGTCACATGCACCCTGCCACACTTGATCCCCTCATGCTCCACATCCATGAGTTCTACTTTATCAAATTAACGGCTAAGATTGGTTCTCGCAGTTCTCGTACGAAAAACAATTCTCGTTTGAACCGTACCCTATATATATTAATTATACGCACACAAATGAAAATAGATAGGCTAAGCAACATTGTATCGATATATACCCGGCCTGTATCAAACTACAAAACCATGAAATTAATGTAAAACTATAATGTAGTCATATGGAGACAATTGGGCATTTCTATGCTATTATAACATAGTAATGTGATAAATGGAGAGATAATTATCTATATGTAAGCTAACGGGTAAGCACATGCAAATTATAGGTTATTTGAGTATATATGTACGTGTGAGGGTGTATGTAGATATACCAACACGGTACATATAAGACATACTAGCATAATGAGGTTATAAAAAGAGATATACTAGCATATTATAGAGTTCATAATATTATGGTTTCTTAGAAATTGTGGATTTAATATCTGATTTCAAAGTTTTACGGATTTATTCTATTTCGATCCAACTTTCTTGCATTTTCTATCCCTCCTAAACTTAACAATGATCAAAGTGCCCTTATCCTATTCTTTTCTTCATATTTTCAACCTCTATTATCAAATCAATTTTGAAAAATAAATAATATCATATTATTAATTTATACGAATGTTTCTCTCTCACTATTATATAGCTACCTCTTTCTCTGACAACATCATCACCTCCACCACTGTCATCACCAGCAATCGCCCATCGTTGCTAACTCGACCATCATCGTGAACACCAACAACTATATTGTCACCTCTCACTTTACCCACCCTTCTTTCTCTCCTACTCTCTCTTTGTGATGAGTTTTTTGGGTGAGAAAACTAGGGTTTAGGGGATGAACTTCATGGAGAGGAGGTGGGGGAGAAGAAAAGAAAGGGTTATTTTATAGAAGGAAAGAGTATAAAGGAGTAATATTACTTAATGTAAGTTGTTTCTACTCACTCTAACACTGTGTTCTCGAGTTATTTTTTGGAAGGAAGTGGAGGGGAAGGGAAAGAAACCATCAAAGTTGTGTGTTCTCTAGTTTTTTAAGAAGGAAAATGGAGGGGAAGGGAGGGGGAAGGAGGGGCTATTTGGTTAAAAAAATCATCCTCCCAAATATGAGATGATTTTGAAGTAAATGGTTCCCCCATCATTTCCTTCCAACTTAGGAACACAACCTAATAATCTTTTTTCTTTTCTTTTCTTTCCCTTCGCTTTCTTTCATCTCCTCTTTCCTTCCTTAAAAAACTCGAGAATGAAGCGTAATGCTGAGCAGCAATACCCTTGTCTTGTTTTATTTGTTCTTCCTTCGTAACACTCACTTCATAGCACATTCATCCCTATTTGTAAGTCTTATCATTTTCAATTTAATCACCAAATATCCTCGTTAACGCTCCATATCATGCACACCTATCACAAACCATAAGTTAATCAAAGAACAACTATTCAAGACAAAATAGGTTCATTTGTCATTAACTTATGCATGTATATAGTATATATACAAGACGCCCGTCAGTGACTTCCAACACCACCACCATCGCATCATCCACCAATTGCATGACCCGCCACCACCAGCAGCTTCATAACAATTATCTCCTCACTTATGCTATAAATCATCAACACATACCCCAACGTATAGGTCTGAATCAAACACTAGACGTAATCGAAACTTCCGTTGAGCCAAATTGTAAAAATTTAGCGACGAATGTGGTTTTCTTGTGTCCCTTAGCTTGGAACTGAACCCTAGATACAAACCTAATTGAACCTAGCTTGATAGAACCCTAGCCGAATTATACCCTAGACCCAAATCAGAAAAATGTAGCGATGAAGGTGGTTTCTTGTGCACCTGTTGTGTTGTGATGGCAGCATGTGTAGCGACGAGTGGTTTTCTACAAAGCCACAAATGTATATCTAGAGATGGTGAAAGAAGATAAGAACAAGAAAGAGAGGGACTAGGTGGAGACGCTAGAGCTTGGAGATGGTGGCCAAAAATGGGATGGTGGCTGGAGCTTGGAAATTCTGGGAAGAACAAGAAATATGATAAATTGAAATTGGATTATGTGGGCTAAAGGGAACATTTTAAAACTTAGTCAAACATTAAAATTAATAGAAAATGAATAGTTTATAATAATAAGGGCATTTTGTTTGTTTTAAGAAGTAACCAAACATGTAATAAAATTAGGCCGGGAGAGACAATCTTGTAAAAATTGATACTGTAGTTTTAACAAACCAAACGGACTAAAAATGTAAATAACTCCATAACATATATAACAACAAAAAAGGGAATGCCTGGATACATATAGACGAATATAGAAAGAATACAATCAGACAAAAGTATAGGATATGGGTACACGATAACGTTTAGCATGCCCGTACAGATTTAAAAAAAGGATTTTAACCGGATACTTGACAGATTATTTTGATATAACAATATCATAGGACAAAGATAAAAGGACGAAAAATCAAGACGGACCCAGGATTTGAAATGGGTGGTGACATCATTTGAAATGGGTGGTAGCACTGGCTCCACAAAATCTAAAATTTACACTACACGGATAAAATTGGTTGGTGTCCTGTACCATTGCCGATTAAATCATGGGTCCGCCCGTGCGGAAAATAGTACCAATGATTAGGTACTTGATACAATTCATGAGAATGTGAATGTTGGTATACAAATACCGACAGACAAAACTGAAGTTTAAATCATAAGATGTTTATAAGATTACATGTTCACCTAAGCTTTATACTTGTTCAATCACTACAAGAAAAGGGGGCAATTGTGACGACGGATGTCGTCACAAATACCCCCTTTTGTCGTCACTAAAGGCTTTTGTGACGACGCGTCGTCATAATTGCGTCGTCACTATAGCCTCACCGCAATTGCCTTTCTGTCGTCACAATTGCGTCGTCACAATTGTCTGTCGTCACTATTACCCTTTTGTCGTCACTAAAGGCGTCACTATTGTTTTTTGAATTTATTTCTAATTTATTTTTTAATTTTTTGAGTGTCGTCACTAAAGGCGTCGTCACTAATACTTATTATATTTTAATTTCCTGTTTTTTTTATTTTATATATATTAAACCTGTATATTTATTATTTCAACCAAAAAATCAAAAAATCGGCATTTTTACAAAAACTTTTAATTAATAAAGATACTAAATACCATTACTAACGTACTAAATATCCAAATATATGTACAAAAACTTTTAATATATTGTTAAGATGCACAAACAAGTCTACTAATTAATAAAGATACAAACTACTCCTCATAGTTATCGTTCTCGTCCTCGTCCTCGTTCTCGTTCTCGTTCTCGTTCCCGTTCTCGTTCTCGTTCTCCACGCTATTAGTTTGGGTTGTAGCGGATTGAACCATTGCAAGCAATTGTTGTCTAAAGTTCGGGTTATTGAAAATTGCTTGAAGTGGATCCGGCTACAAAATAAACATATATACACTTATTATACACTAATAACAAGTAAATATGACCCATTAATACAAAATATGACCAATTCATACTCAATATAACCAATTCATACTCATATGGCATTTATAAACTTATTTACAAGTCAAAATGATCAATTCATATCCAATATAACTAATACACACACAATATGGTCCATTTATACTCATATGACATATATAAGCTCAAATACAAGTCAAAATGACCAATTCAAACCCAACATGACCAATTCATACTAAATATGACATATATTAGCTCATGTACAAGTCAAAATGACCAATTCAAACCCAACATGATCAATTCATACTAATATGGCATATATAAGCTCAATTACAAGTCAAAATGACCAATTCATACCCAATATGACCTATTCATACTAATATGGCATATATAAACTAATTTACAAGTCAAAATGACCAACTCATATCTAACATGACTCATTCATACTCAATATGACTAATTTATACTAATATGGCATATAGAAACTTATTTACAAGTCAAAATGACCAATTCAAACCCATTATGACCAATCCATACTCAATATGACATATATTAGCTCAATTACAAGTAAAAATGACCAATTCAAACCCAACATGATCAATTCATGCTAATATGGCATATATAAGCTCAAGTACAAGTCAAAATGACCAATTCATACCCAATATGACCTATTCATACTAATATGGCATATATAAACTAATTTACAAGTCAAAATGACCAATTCAAACCGAACATGATTCATTCATACGCAATATGACTCATTCATACTCATATGGCATATATAAACGCATTCACAAGTCAAAATGATTCATTATTTAAATGACCTATTTAAATAATTTACCTGTGAAGGTTGTGATGCATGTGATTGCGCCTCAGAGCAAGAACTATATGCCGTCCTTCTAGAAGGTTTATACCCAATTCCTTTGATATGTCCCCTTCGAGAACCAATGGCCTTTTCAAAAGGCTCACCTCATCCACAGGTGTGGGATTGCTCGAGGAGGCTGTGCCTTGTGTTTGCTTAACAAGCTCACGCACCAGAGCATCCTACATTTTAAAAAGATGATTAAATAGATTAATAATTTTAATAGCAAAAAACAAACAAACATATATATACTTCAATTTTAAGCAAGAAACACTTACATATTGTTCCCGAGTAATTGTTTGATCGAATTGTTCATCTTTTTTGGAATGACCAGCCCGAAAACCTTCTACTCTTCCCCAATTCTGCTTAACATAAAAAATTATATTATACTTTAAATAGCACTTATTGATATGTAAATAATAATAATAATATACATGTTTGAAGCAAGCGTTATTGTACGAGCTCGTCCCTCCCCGATTTTTGGGTACTTGTTTTTCACGAAAGACGCTGTTTGTAGCAGAACGCTTAATATGTTTCTCTGTAAGGAAAAAGTCAATTGCTTTATTCCATTTTTCATCAGACATGTCATCGGGAATTGTAGCCCTTGCCTTCTTAACATCCTCATACCCTCCCGCTCTTTTAAATTGAGATAACATATATATACTTCAATTTTAAGCAAGAAACACTTACATATTGTTCCTGAGTAATTGTTTGATCGAATTGTCCATCTTTTTTGGAATGACCAGCCCGAAAACCTTCTACTCTTCCCCAATTCTGTTTAACATAAAAAATTATATTATACTTTAAATAGCACTTATTGATATGTATATAATAATAATAATAATAATAATAATAATATACATGTTTGTAGCAAGAGTTACTGTACGAGCTCGTCCCTCCCCGATTTTTGGGTACTTGTTTTTCACGAACGACGCTGTTTGTAGCAGAACGCTTAATATGTTTCTCTGTAAGGAAAAAGTCAATTGCTTTATTCCATTTTTCATCAGACATGTCATCGGGAATTGTAGCCCTTGCCTTCTCAACATCCTCATCTTTTAAATTGAGATTTTGCATAAGCTTTGCGCTTTCTATAAGTGGAACATAGCATAAATTCAATCCCCTCCTTAAATGGAGCCATCGCAGAATCATGTAGAACTCCTTTAAGATCAAAATAAAACTACAAATAGAAAAAAGTTAGACAATTAAAAGGAAATATATAATAAACAAAATAAATACACTTATATAAATAATTTACTCGCAGATGCTCCATCAAGGCATTCTTTTCGGCTGGAGTAACTTTTTCCCATTTTTCTCTATCCAATGGGATGTCACGCCATATGTATTGAGAAATCTCGCGAATAAATACATCTAAGTTGTGTTTCAGTTGCATAGACGACCAATACTCGAGTTCAAAGAAAATGCTCCGTTTGGACCAGTTCAACTCGAATGCCTCCCGCTTTCTCTTAACACCTCCAAAGTTAGGATGTTTGCCAGGTATAAGAGCCGGTAGACGATCTAGTTGAGCTTTTATTTCTTCATCACTAAATTTTCTCGGAGCGGATTTTGTCTCGGGTTGGTCGTTAAAATCCAAACTCAATCTCCATGGATCGTTTGGTTCTAAGAATCGGCGATAACCAACGTATGCGGTTTTATTTGTTACACGACACGAAGGAGTGTCTTCATTGCAAGTTGGACATGCTTTGTACCCTTGTCCGCTCCAACCGGATAGACTACTACGAGCTGGAAAATCGTTTAACGTCCATAAAAGCACCGCTTTCATTCGAAAGAATGTGTACGTACACCTGAGTTCCACAAATATTTAAGCTCTTCGACCAACGGCCTAAGAAAAACATCCATCTCTTTCCCGGGTGATTTAGGTTCGGGAATCAACAAGGACAACATGAACGAGGATTCTTTCATACATAACCATGGTGGCAGATTGTATGTTGTGACTACAACAGGCCATGTACTGTGAACAGAACTCATGTTACCAAATGGATTAAAACCGTCGGCTGCAAGCCCTAGACGAACATTTCGATGTTCCCTCGAGAAGTTGGGATACTTTATATCAAATTCCTTCCATGAAGATCCATCAACCGGATGACGCATGACACCCTGTTCGGATCGCCCCGTACTATGCCAAATCATATTTTTCGCAGTATGCCTTGAACAGTATAAACGTTGTAGTCTGGGGGTCAAAGGAAAGTATCGTAACACCTTATGAGCAACCTTCTTACCCTGTGTGTTTTTATCGACCCAACGGCTCTCATTACAAATAGGACAATGCTGCAACGACTTGTGTTCTTTCCAGAAGAGAAAGCAATCGTTTTTGCACACATGTTGTAACACTGTACTTTTTAAACATAATATTTACTGCACGCGGAAGCTAATTACATATAATTATCTTAATTACATAATAGGTACAAAAAGATTTTAATTTGTTTTACATAACAAAACTTCTACAGTGTTAATCCAAAACAGGCTCTTTTCAAAAACTTGACATCAGAGTTTGGTCTGTCCATATTCCCAGCCCAAAGCATCAAGATCACCTCAGAGGATCTGCAAATCAAACTAGTGGGGAATTAGCACAAAGCTAAGTGAGGGAACAAATATCTAAACATACACAAGACAAATATGCCCAAACCAAATAGCTCATGAATCCCAGGAGAACCGGCGGTGTTGCAAGCACCTACAACCAAGGTCGGCCAAAACCAAGGTTTACCGATAGCCCAGCTAACTGTGATAACAACACCAGTCTTCTTGAGTACAATAACTGCACCACAAGATCTGATAAGTTACACCCCCAAGCAAAGGCCCAGACTAAACTGGTCTCCAAATAACATGTATATACAATCCAAACAAGAGCATTCCAAATAGGATATTAAATCCTGTATATCCGAAGATATAAATCCACTCACCAAAGTCTTCAAAACCTTGGCACACTCAGATGACTAAATTCACCGAGTCTTCTCAGTTCCTGAGATTGAAGTAACCCAAGTCAGTATTCAATTCATAATACTGATCCAATAATAAATATCATATTTATTCATGATCTCATGTATATACACTTATACATATATATTCATCATACATAAACCCCAAACAGATATACAAATCATGTTTATCTCCAACTCATCAATTCCGACTAAGTTTAAATCTGATTACAGTCGGATTCCGAGTAAATACCCAATGATGATAGAATCATATTTCAAAATCCGAGCAAAGGCAGATTCCGAGTAAAAGTCCAATTCCGATAGAATAGGGAATTCCGATTAACTCCAAATCCGATAAAATCACAATCCGATAAAGTCACAATCCGATAAAGTCACAATCTGATAAAGTCACAATCCGATAAAAAAGTTAGGGCCAAATCCGAGTAAACTTCTATCGGATTCCGATACTTCTATCGGATTCCGAGTCATTCAACCTCAAATCCGACAGAATCATAACTTCATGCATAAAATCTATTTCTAACTTAAATCTTACTGATTTCATGCATACAAGTTATATATGTTTCCAGAAATCATTCTAAACATATAATGAACATAATCTATCATCAAAATCTAACATACATTCATCCTATGATCATCGAATCATCAAAAACAATTGGTATTCATATATATATCAAAACCGAACATATAAACAAATAACCAACTATAAATCAATAATCTAACCTCTAGATGATTTCAAACAACCACAATAATGCAAGCAAGATGGAGGTTGATTTGCTTTTCTTCCTTTCTTTCTTTCTTTCTTCTCGGCCGAGAGCAACCCAAAGAAACACACACAAACACACTTTGTCTATTCTAACAAGTAATGAAGCATGGAGTGTGTGTGGGTTGTTATACCCACCAATCGGCCATACCCCCCCTCAACAACTCAATTATAAAATTATTTAACTATCACACCCAAAATAATAAAACAAATAATACAAACAAATATTAAATACCCAACATGGTAAGTAATACCCAAGATAAATATAATTCCCAAGATTAATTAACTTAATTACCTTAATTAATCTAGGCCGGTAAAGAGGGTGTTACAAATCTTCCCCCCTTAAGAAGATTCCGTCCCCGGAATCTAATCGCTCTCGAACAAGGAAGGATATCGGTTCCTCATGTCGGCTTCAGTTTCCCAAGTCAAATCAGATCCCAAACTGTGTCTCCATTTAACCAAAACCAACGGTATCTGCTTCTTTCTCAACTTTGTAAGCTTTCGATCTAACAGTTCAATTGGTTCTTCTACAAGTTTCTGATTCAAATCCACACGAAGATCCTTAATCGGAAGAACCTGCGTCTGATCTTCTACATTACACTTGCGCAAGTTCCAAAGCAACTGCCTGATCGCTAACCACTCGTCTGATTTTGAAAGGACCAATGTAACGGGGAGCCAACTTCCCGCGTTTACCAAATCTGATTACACCCTTCCAAGGAGATACTTTCAAATAAACCATTTCCCCCTCGACAAACGATAATGGTCGACGACGCTAATCTGCATACATTTTCGGTCGATCCCTTGCAGCTTTTAATTTCTCACGAGCAATAGCTACCTTATCAGCTGTCAACTGTACAATATCAGGCCCTACAAATTGCTTTTCCCCAGCTTCTAACCAACAAGTCGGAGTTCTACAAGGACGACCATATAGCATCTCATACGGAGGCATACCGATACTACTATGATAGGAATTGTTATAAGCAAATTCCACCAAAGGCAAATGTGAATCCCATGAACCCCCAAACTCTAACACACATGCCCGAAGCATATCTTCTAGCGTCTGAATAGTTCTTTCTGATTGACCATCTGTCTGCGGATGATAAGCGGTACTCAAATTTACCCTGGACCCCAATTCCTGCTGCAATCTATTCCAGAAGTTGGACACAAACCTCGAATCTCTATCCGACAAAATGGACAATGGAACTCCATGTCTAGATACTATCTCATCAATGTACAATTGAGCCAATTTACTTTAAGGTGCAGTTTCAGCAGTAGCGAGAAAATGTGCACTTTTGGTCAATCTATCGACTATAACCCAAATCATATCATGCCCTTTCTGAGTTCGTGGAAGTTTAGTTACAAAATCCATCGTAATGTGATCCCACTTCCACTCAGGTATATCTAATTGTTTCAATGATCCGTACGGTTTCTGATGTTCCGCTTTAACTTGAGCACAAATGTGACACATCCCAACAAATTTCGCAATATCTGTTTTCATTGTCGGCCACCAATATCGATTCTTTAAATCAAGGTACATCTTTGTACTACCCGGATGTATCGACAATCTAGATTTATGAGCCTCATTTAGAATTAATTCCCTCAAGCTACCAAATTTCGGTACCCACACGCGCGTATGATAAACCTTCAAACCACGCGAATCAGAAGTTAACTCATGTTGTCGTTTGATCATTAATTCATCCTTCCAGTTCTCCTCTTTCAAAGCTTCAAGCTGAGCAGCCAAAAGTTGATCCACTAAATCAGACTTGATTTCCAATCCCATAAATTTTACAGTATCCGAAGATCCCTTTCTGCTGAGTGCATCTGCAACTACATTAGTCTTTCCAGGATGATACTGAATATCACAATCATAATCCTTGATCAATTCTAACCAACGACGCTGTCTCATATTCAATTCCTTCTGAGTGAACACATACTGCAGACTCTTGTGATCAGTGCAGATAAACATTTGGTTCCATACAGGTAGTGTCTCCACAGTTTCAAAGCAAATACCACTGCTGCTAACTCCAAATCATGAGTCGGGCAATTTCTTTCATTCGGTTTCAACTGCCTCGAAGCATACGCAATTACTTTACCTCTCTGCATCAAAACACAACCCAAACCAGCGTGTGAAGCATCACAATAGACCACAAAATCTTCTGAACCCTCTGGAAAGCATCTTCCTGAGATGAACCCCACTTAAAAGGAACATCTTTCCAAGTCAACTTAGTCAACGGACCGGCAAGCTTAGAAAAATCTTTAATAAACCTGCGATAATAACCCGCCAATCCAAGAAAACTCTTTATCTCAGTTGGTGTTTTCGGAGCACTCCAATTCATCACTGCCTCAATCTTGGACGGATCTACTTTGATACCTCCTTGACAAATCACATGCCCTAGAAATTGAACTTCTCACAACCAAAATTCACATTTCGAAAACTTGGCATATAACTTGTGTTGTTTCAAAATCCCCAAAACCTGTCTCAGGTGCTGATCATGCTCATCCTTTGTTTTCGAATATACCAGAATATCGTCGATGAACACAATGACAAACTTATCCAGAAAGGGTCTGCACACACGATTCATCAAATCCATAAATATGGCAGGAGCATTCGTCAAACCAAATGGCATCACCAAGAACTCGTAATGACCATATCGAGTACGGAAAGCAGTCTTAGGTATATCCTCCTCTGCTATCCTGACCTGATGATAACCAGATCATAGATCAATCTTTGAAAAGTAGGAAGCCCCTTGCAACTGATCAAACAAATCATCGATTCTGGGCAACAGGTACTTGTTCTTGATGGTTCTCTTGTTCAGATCCCTGTAATCAATACACATACGAAGAGTTCCATCTTTCTTCTTCACAAACAGTACTGGTGCACCCCACGGCGAAGAACTCGGACGGATAAACCCCTTATCAAGCAAGTCTTGTATCTGAGTCATCATCTTCCAGATCTCAGATGGAGCCAAACGATACGGAGCTTTCGCAATCGGTGTGGTACCCGGTACCAATTCTATCTTATACTCAACATCCCGTACAGGTGGTAACCCTGGCAGATCATCTGGAAATACCTCTGGATAACCGGAGACAACACGAACATCGGTAACAGGTCGCTTCTCTTTCTTCACATCAATAGCGTAAGCCAGATTAGACGCACACCCTTTGGCTAGAGATTTTCTAGCCTTCATAAACGAGATGATTGGAAAAGAAGATCGAGATCTATCCCCACGAGCCACGACATGCGACCCGTCAGCCAAAGGAATAGTAATCAGTTTCTTATGGCACTGGATACTAGCCATATGGTGACTTAACCAATCCATGCCTAATACTAAGTCAAACACTGGAATAGGCATCAGTAAGCAATCTACAGGCAGACTGGTGTTAGATTATGTGCAGAGATAGATAACATGTATCATCGTGTCCAATACTATGTGACACTAAAGGATCACACCGCTACACACCCAATTAGAACCTTTTGGATTATAACCTTTTGTGTGGAAAAGAAATAATTAATTAGTTTAATTAATTATCGAGAAAGAGAAAAATAATAATAGTTAATTATTATTTAAAAGAGAGATGTTAATATTTAGTTTAGATATTAACGGGACCAGTTAATTAATAGTTATTAATTAACTAGAAAGGTCAAGGGGTATTTTGTGTAATTGGTTAATAGTTTAATTAAAACTGGGCTTTAATTAAACGGGCTTGGCCTAATAAGGGTTTACTATATATAAACCTAATTAAGCCTAATTAATCACATAACTCAATTACAAACCTTAAGAGAAAAACCCTAGTCTCTCTCTCTCTACTCTCGGCCGACTCTCTCTCTCTCTTCGAGGTTGACGGCGGCGCAAGGCCGCAAAGGGGCTGTCGACGGCGGCGCAGGCAGCCGCAGGTGGTGGTCGACGGTGGCGCAAGGGTTCCCACACACACGGGTCACGGTTTGATCCGAGGTTTAATCCTTAGGCAATCTAGCAGCCAGTTCGAGGCGGTGCAGTAGCGGTGGATAGCCTGCAGCTGTCTAGAGGTTAAAGAAAAGTTTTAATCCCTAAAGGTATAACTTTCTAATCCTCTTCTCTTTTAGTTTCTGTATGAGTTAGATGAGATCACTGGAGGGGGTTTTGATTTCTGCTGTGCATGTTTGATAAATATGTTTTTATACCCTACAAAACCCTTCAATGGTATCAGAGCCACTTCTAACCTCGTAGGGAACTAGGTAGGTTTCTTTTATTCTGATGAAAAGGGTTTATTTTTTATCAAGAAAAAAGGTTTGTTTTTATCCAGGATAATAAAAATCAAGTTTCTGTTTTTTATTGGATAAACCTTTTGATAAAAGATTATTAAATTTAATTATTAGTTAAATCTGTTTTTTTATTGTTGTTATTTGCGAAAACCGAGAAACCGAACACCAAGTTCGCCGGCGGCGGCCTCAGCTTGGGGCGGCAGTCCGCGGCGGAAGTCGATTGGTCCACCAAGTATGATGGTCGACGACATGGTGGTACGCAGCGACTAGGGCAGCGACGGCTGCAGCGTGACGGTCGACCGTGGGATGCCTTGCGCAGTGGGTTAGCGACCCAGTTAGCGGCGCTAACTGTGTGGTGGGTTTCGGCCCAATATACCACGGCCCAATAGGCCTGTGGCCCAGTTAGGGTTTCGCGACTAGGGCTTAGCGGCGCTAAGAGCCAGTGGGCCTCGTGTAACACTGTTATTACTAACACT
Source organism: Pulicaria dysenterica (assembly GCA_947179395.2). Taxonomy (NCBI): domain Eukaryota; kingdom Viridiplantae; phylum Streptophyta; class Magnoliopsida; order Asterales; family Asteraceae; genus Pulicaria; species Pulicaria dysenterica. The sequence continues at coordinate 74,610,904 of OX359292.1, read as the reverse complement.
ATTTCAAACACGCGCGGAAGCTTAATTAACAAAATATAATATAATATATATTTTGATCAAACACAACTAAACATGTTTGCTTTACAAATCATTTACAGTGTTACTACAAAACAGGCTCTTTACAAAAACATCAGATATCAGAGTTAGATCAGTCCCAAAATTCCAGTTTAGCTCTTTAATCCATCTACCTGGATTCTCCTGAAAAGAAATCAACAGTGGGGAATTAGCACAAAGCTAAGTGAGAGAATAGATACCACAAACATACAAGGCATCAAGCCCAAACCAACAATGCTCAAACAAACAAGAGAACCGGCGGTCTTGCAACACCTACAACCAAATGCCGGCCAAAGCATAGGTTTACCGATAGCCCAGTTACAACAGACAACAATAATAGTACTTCTTGATTACAACAAATGCTTATCAAGACAAATACTAATACTGTATATCTCTAAACATAGGCCCAGCTGAATAACAACCGCCAAGCTGATCTCACAACAATGTCATATATATATACAGAAAAGAGCAACAATCAGGTGATATATCTTATACATCCAAGATATATATCCACTCACCGATATCTTCAATGCTCAGGGAACTCAGTCTTTCTTACTACTGAGTCTTTCCACCACCTGAACAAACAACTATCAATCAGTATTTGCTTAATCAACAAACAATAAGCATAATACTGAAATCAATCATACATGTACATATAAAATCACAAGTACATATATCAAATCACGTGTATACTACCAATATACCACAATTCACGATTACCCTTTACTTACTGTAATCCTGTGAATTCGTCCAACTCCTTAGCTTAGGCAATACATTCATTCCTTTCATAAGCCAAGGCTACAAGTTCATGTTTAAACTTGATCTTTCATACACAATGTTCATCAAATCCGAGTATAGGCAAAACTGGAAATCCGATTGTGTTCAAATCCGACAAGATCACATCCGATTAATTCAATCCGATAAAATCAAATCCGAGAAAAGGCAATCCGCTAAACATGAAATCCGATCAAGCAAAAGCAAATCCGATACAATCAAACAATCCGATAAAATTCTCATTCCGATAAAATAGGATTCCGATAATATCAACAATCCGATAGAATAGGAAATCCGATAAAAGTGTTTGGCATTTTATTCATCTTGATTTCATACTTAAGTCACACAATCCGATCCAATCCAAATCCGATAAAACAATCGGATTCTGATAAACAGAGTTAAGGCAACAGTTCAAATGTTTTATCGGTTTTCTTCCAAATCCGATAACTTCTATCGGTTTTCAACAATCCGATCAACTCATACTTAAAATCCGATCAATTCAACCTTTAACAAAACCGATAGATTCAAACATGATCATAACTTCAATTTTCGATCTGATCTTATGCATGCAATCACATATATGTTTCCAGAACTTAATTCTAACATATATTGTTCATATTAACATCAAATGCTAACAATCATGCATCCTAGATCACAAATTTTTCATATAAACATTCAATCGGATTTCACACATACAAACTTAATTAAATCCGAAATTAATCAACATTTGATACATGATTCAGCAATCTAACCTCTTTGAAGAATCAATATACTTCAGACCAAAGGATTGAACTAAGCAAATAAATTTCTTTCCTTCTTCTTCTTTTCTTCTTCTCTCGGCCGAGACACACCAAAACACACACACACACCACACACACTCCTTTGTCTAATATAACAAGTAACCAAAGGCATGGGGTGGTTTGACCAACCACCACCCCATCGCCCTCTCATCATCATCACACACACATATATATATATTAAATCTATCTAAATAATATATATATATAAGATAATATATATATATATACAACAAATAAAACAATTAATCCACATAACAAATAAATTCCAGATTAATTAATTAATTACCTTAATAAATCTAGGCCGGTAAGGAGGGTGTTACACCTCGGCCCAAGTTTTTTTTTGTTTCTCGGATCGTTTATTTTTCCCTTGGCCCAGTTTAAATATTTGGCCCCAGTTTGTGGCTCAGATATTTGAGGTCAACATTAAATTAAAATACAGTTGTTATTTTGATTTAAGGATTAAATATTATTTTGAGTTTTTTGATTAATTATCAAAGTATAAAACTTAAAATATATATATTTATTGCAAATGACAGAAAAACAATATAGGGGTTTTAACAGATTGTTAAAATCAGTATTTTTCATCAAGGTGAATAATTAGAAATTAGTTACTGTTTTTACTTTCATGTATTAGTTTAGTACATGTTTGGGATGTCATAGCCGAGCCCTAGACCTTGTGGATTGTTTATTTTCTCGCACTTGTGGTTGTGATTGGTTTTATTATTCTATGGTGTGGGGAGGCCTGCGTGCCACTTACAACCCCTATTCTATTTTGTAAAAGTACTAGAATTAGCGGGCCTGCGGGCCTTTGATCATCTTGTATTTTTTTTCTAGTTCTTTTTAGTTTTTAGACTAGAATAGATTATTAGAATAAATATGAAGCTGATACAAAGGAGCAAGGAGCAAACAGAAAGATTGGATGTTGGAGCCAGTGGGAGCTTCAGAACGCCATGCCATGTGTATTGTGTTTTTCCACTTAGGTTTTTGACCGTCGGGTTTTTCGTGTGGCTCACGAAACTGACATTAGTTAAGGGCAAGGCTAAGGCATAGTTGTTTGTGGTTGTTTTATTTCTTTACATATTATATATGCGTGGTTGTGATTAACACGATGAAATAAAACAAGGGTTTTAATAATAGTTAATTATTGAAACAGATGTTTAAAAGAAAACTGGCATTAAAGTTTTTCATGTTCAAAACTTGGAAAATCCTTTTTAGAAAAATCTTAGATCAGTGTGCTACCTACCTAATGGTACACCCTTGCTGTTAAACGGTACTTGGGTGTCGGAAGTGCCCAAACCTTGGGCATCCGGGTTCAAACCATTGCGGGAAGGGGCATGAAAGATTCTGCGATAATCGGGAGTCCCGGCCAGAATTCATGTTGTCTTAGGTGGTGCGATCTATTTTGGTGATAATCGGGAGTCCCGGCCCAAAATGCACTAGAGGGACTAAACATGCACGGTTCCTATAACCGATGTCCCGCGGATCTAGGAGTCGTGTCCAGTTAGGATACGATTGGTATAGTTCTTACCTACCAGAAATAGCATTGTCCCGGTGGGAAGTGCCCAAACCTTGCATCGGGAAATGTGAAATATGGATCCTAGTCTAATAATTTTTGTTAAAAGGTAATAATTATTAGAAGATATAATCAATACTGAATCGGTTTTATCTTTTTCTTTTTTTGTAGATGTCTATTATATCTGTTATTCCGTTTTATTCACCAAGAGAGTCTCTAAGTCTCATCACCGGAAAGTGGAAGCTTTCAGGTCCGAACTTTGCTGTTTGGAAGTTGCATCTGAAAAATATTTTGGATGCACAGGGGAAGTTTCACATCATTGAGACATTACCTCCAGAGCGACCAAGAGTAGATGCCCAGGATAGTGAGTATGACACTTACTATCAGTATCTGGATGATGAGTCTGACGTTATGTCGATTCTCATTCTCACAGCATCATCCGAGTTTACGGATGATCTCCGTGAGAAGTCGTCTTATGAGGTTGTTCAAGGATTGGAGCAAAAGTTTAAGTTTAGTGAACGGATATGTCGTATGCTACTGATGAGGGAAATTCTTTCAGCCAAGATGAAAGAAAGTCACCCTATTAGCGATCATCTCATTTATATGAGAAGGCTCTTGGATTGCTATGAGAGCTTGGGGTCAAAATCAAAACCACATGAGCTACTTATGCTCTTGTTCGGTTCCCTGTCGGACTATTACCAGAAGAGAGTAATGTATGTCCTCGGTGATTTTGAGATGACTGTCGCAGGGTTGCACGAAATCCTCATGTGCATTAGCGACGAGTTGAACCTGAAGCAGCTAGGGTCACCAGTTGTGGACCCTATGCAGGAGGATGACTGGCTAGAAGAACTTGGAGAAATTTGTTACCCAGACTGTGGTAGCAAGGATTCATGCGAGCACTCACTCGACATAAATCAGCTAGACATTGGTTCGCCCAATGAGTCAGGTATCTTTATGATAGATTGTATTATTACTTCTTATGAATCATGGGTATTGGATACCGGATGTGGTCATCACATATGCAATCATTTGCAGGGATTCAAGAGAAGTAAAAAGCTGAAACAAGGAGATATGGACCTACGGGTAGGCGAAGGCTCCATGGTTGGTGCTGAAGCTGTAGGGACATATTGTCTTAGTTTGCCCTCGGGCATGGTCTTAGAACTAAAACCTTGTTATTATGTTCCAAGACTAATTAAGAATGTTATCTCGTTTGATTTGCTTATAGACTGTGGATTTGCTTATATTTTAAATGAAAAATCTATTACTTGTTTCCAAAACGATGTTTTCTATTTTAAAGCTACTCCAGAAAATGGTCTATATACGCTAAATCTAGATAACAATGACATCTATCATATAAGTAAGAGATCCAAGAGTAACTTGAATCAAACTTACCTTTGGCATTGTCGTTTAGGACACATAAACGAGAAACGTATAGAGAAGCTCCGAGATGACGGAATTCTAGAACCATTTGACTTGGAGTCATATGATGTTTGCGAATCTTGTTTGTCTGGTAAAATGACAAAGCAGTCTTTCAACAGTGAGAATGAAAGGGCCAGTGAGTTATTAGGGATTATACAAACAAATGTATGTGGACCCTTCACTCCAGAGGCCAGAGGAGGATACCGGTATTTCATAACCTTTACTGATGACTTCGGTAGGTTCGGTTATGTGTACCTCATGAGACTTAAATCTGAAAGTTTTGACAAGTTCAAACAGTTTCAGAATGAGGTACAAAACCAGCTGGACAAGAAGATAAAGTCGCTTCGGTCGGATCGAGGTGGCGAGTATCTGAGTCAGGAATTCGACGATCATTTGAAGGAATGTGGGATTGTTTCACAACTCACACCTCCGTATACACCTCAGATGAATGGTGTGTCAGAAAGGAGGAATCGTACTCTGCTTGACATGGTACGATCAATGATGAGTCGAAGTTCGCTGCCATTGTCGTTTTGGGGACACGCACTCGAGACAGCGGCGTTCATGCTGAACCGGGTTCCAAACACATCGGTTGAAAAGACACCATTCGAGATATGGACGGGGAAAAAGCCCAAAATGTCTTTTCTCAAGGTTTGGGGATGTGAGGTGTATGTTAAGAGAACATTCACGGATAAACTCAATCCCAAATCAGATAAGTGTATCTTCGTGGGCTATCCCAAGGAAACCATGGGATACTATTTCTACAACCCAGATGAGAACAAAGTCTTTGTTGCTCGTAAAGGGGTGTTCTTGGAAGAGAAGTTTCTAAACTCAGAAACTCCAAGAAAAGAAATAGAGCTTCAAGAAATTGAAGAGGAGGAGATTACACCACCACCGATAGTTGAACCTGTAGTTCAACAGAGAATTGTTGAACCCCAACCCGAGTCTGTGGTTGAGGAAGAGGTGTAAACACAAGACCTTCGCAGGTCTAGTAGGCCTCGTATTGAGCCAGATAGGTATCTGGGATTCCTAGTTGCTCAAGACGAAGGGGATCTTTTAGAACCCACTACCTACCAAGACGCTGCCTCAGGTTTGGAATCTGAGAAATGGCTAAAAGCCATGAAGGCAGAGATGCAATCCATGTATGACAACCAAGTTTGGGAGTTAGTGGATTTGCCTCAACACAGTAAAGTTGTTGGGTGCAAATGGGTCTTCAAGAAGAAGACAGACATGGATGGAAATGTGCATACCTTTAAAGCAAGGCTAGTGGCAAAAGGTTTCACGCAAACTCATGGTGTTGACTATGATGAAACTTTTTCCCCAGTGGCAATGCTTAAAACTATTAGGATTCTAATGGCCATATCAGCATATTTTGACTATGAGATATGGCAGATGGATGTCAAAACCGATTTCCTTAACGGGAAACTGACAGAGGATGTATATATGATACAACCGGATGGTTTTACGGATCTAAAGAACCCTAATAAAGTATGCAAGTTGCTTAAATCCATTTATGGATTAAAGCAAGCATCTAGGAGCTGGAACTTACACTTTGATGAGCGCATCAAAGAGTTTGGTTTTACCAAAAGTGAGTTCGAGTCGTGTGTTTACACTAAATTCAGTGGGAGCGCGGTAACCTTCCTAGTCTTGTATGTAGACGACATACTGTTAATAGGAAACAATATACCAGTATTACAAGGAGTAAAATCCTGGTTAGGTAAATGTTTCCAGATGAAAGACTTGGGAGAAGTTGCTTATATACTGGGTATAAAGATCTATAGGAATAGATCTAAGTGGCTTATCGGACTTAGTCAAAGTACTTATATTGACAAAGTCGTGAAAAGATTCAAGATGGATGGATCCAAGAAAGGATTTATTCCTATGCAATCTGGCGCGATTTTGAGCAAGGCTCAGTGTCCTGTGTCTAGTCAAGATCAGGACAAGATGAAATTGATACCATATGCCTCGGCAGTTGGTTCAATTATGTATGTCATGCTATGTACTAGACCCGATGTTGCCTATTCTATCAGTGTCACGAGTAGATATCAGCAAAATCCTGGTGAAGCTCATTGGGTGGCCGTCAAGAATATTCTCAAGTATCTGAGAAGGACGAAAGACATATTCCTAGTATATGGAGGTTCGATGGATGAGCTCAGTGTAACTGGTTACACTGATGCTAGTTTCCAGACCGACAGAGACGACTTCAGATCGCAGTCAGGATTTGTCTTTACCCTAAACGGAGGAGCCATATCTTGGAAGAGTCAGAAGCAAGATACAATAGCAGATTCTACTACAGAGGCAGAGTACATTGCGGCAAGTGATGCGGCAAAGGAAGCTGTCTGGCTGAAAAATTTTATCTCGGATCTTAGAGTTGTTGCCAGTATCTCTAGACCGATCGATATATTCTGTGACAACTCAGGGGCTGTAGCACAAGCTAAAGAGCCTAGAGATCATCAGCGGACAAGGCACGTACTCAGGAAATATCACCTCATCCGAGAGATCATTGGAAGAGATGATATTAGACTGCAAAAGATACCGACGGATGACAACGTTGCTGACCCGTTGACGAAGCAGCTAGCTAGGGCTAAGCATGAGAGGCATGCGAGTTCTATAGGAATGCAGTACTTGGAACATAGCAGCTAGTTCGCGTTTTTGATTATTACTATGGATGTAACTTGAAACCTTTTATTATGTATTTACATTTCATGGGATTGAAATAGGAGGTATTTACATAATGTTTCGTAGTTGTCCATTTTTAGCATGTTTAACCTATCCTTGACAAGTCAAGTTATGAATTGTCTAAATGCCCGTAGCTACTTAATGTAGTGGGAGCTACATTAGGGAGGTAACGCTATTATGAATATTTGATGATTTATTCGAGTATGAATAAAAGCACAAGGTTGTGACCAAATATTCATAGATATTTGTAACATCCTCAAATGGGCCTAGTCGTCTATACCCTCGGTACGTTCCAAGTCTCGAGTTTATTAATAAATATTATAATTATTATTAAAATAATTAAGAAATCATGATGTTAAATATTATGATGAAAAAAAATAGATAAATTTAATAATATATTAAACGGTTTTGAATAATGATTCAGGAAATATCCCCGTTAGTTGAAACGGGTAAACGGGTATTAAGTTGTAAGTTGAGAAGGGGAACAAAATACCCCATTTGGATAAAATTGGAGACCTTAAGTCGGTCTCCCTTCTCAAACATACGTACACAATACACATGCTTCTCATTTCTTTTGTTCTTGAACCGTGAAGAAGAAATCAAAGGAGAGAGCCACCAAGATCAATTTCAGTTGCAAATCCAAGCTAATATCTGTTCTTTATCATCATCTTCATCAACTCTTTCCTCTTTGTAAGTCCATCTTCTCCATCTTCTTCATTGTTCTTGAGTTTAAAGCTTTAGGTCAAAAATGGCAAAATTCGAATTAGCCATCCATAGTTGGTTTCAGGTTTTCCAATCTGTTCCTTTATGATTTCTAAGTGTTTAGAAATCAATTTCAGTAATAAAAGTGATGATTTTGGTGTTGTTTCATGAAATTTATGAAATGGGTAAAAATGGAAGAATTTGATCCTATACCTTCAATCTTTGGTTTGATGATGTTATATGTATGTTTTTGGATTCATTTGGATGTCTAAAATCATATGGAAACACTGGAAATTGGATTGAGATTGATGGAATTGATTTTGGGATGAAAAATAGACTGAACAGGGGCTGTTCTCGCATACTGTCTGTAAATTAGTTACTACGGCCGTAGTAAGTTTTCCCTACGGCCGAAGGAGGGTGTTCAATAAAAATGGTCCTACGGCCGCAGGACATTTTTACTACGGCCGTAGGGACTGTCTGTTATGAACAGTGCACTGTTGTGCTGTTTTTCGACGTTTTGTCGCATGGGATGCTCGTTTAGGATTCTAATTAGTCTAATGGCATCATTAGGGGTATCATATTAGTTATATTAGTTAATGTACTTGTGTGAAGTGACTAAACACGAGTATTATATTATAGGTAAGCTGTACGACCCGGAAGAAGAACGCGACGATCACGATTTTTGTTTGCTTTAGTCTCTAGCCTCACAGGTGAGTATAGGATAACATACGAATTAATATAATCATGTTACATGTTATTTGTATGTGCAAGTAATTCCATGAAATGTACTTAACACTGTTGTATGCTTGAAATACGTACTGTATGCTATGTTTATGCATGACACACGTAAACGTTGAATCATGATTATGATATGATATGTATGCGCGCTATGAGGCCCGGAATGGGTTAGTTTTGTGTATATGAACGGATCCGAGATATGGGGGCTAGTTATAGTCCTTGATCGAGGCCATACTGCGGTCTGGGATGCCTTGAGGCCTGCGGGTCGATGATAGCGTCAACGGTACCTGGTTAGGTATTTAGGGTTTGGCTAACCCAATGTTCCTCGGGCGATTAGGGGATCAGTTACCCGCTGTACCCCATGGAGTCTATGGCTCCATAACGCAACGGTGGACCGCTACCCACTCACCCACCAGCGCGGTTGATGTGTCTGGTTTCCCCAGTTAGGAGTGTTGAGCCGGACTCGCTACCCTGCAAGATTATGCTTCCTTCTGGCTGTGCCAGCTCATCGCGAGATGCTAGAATAGCACTGTTTGATATAATGATGATATGTGATATGTTTATATTACTGAATATGCTATCTTATGCTCACTAGCTTTAATTAGCTAACATATACTCATCCCATGACTGCAGGTAACACTTAGGCGCGTGAACTTTGGGTACCTGCTGGTTATTACTTGTCTTTTGGAGGAACACTTGTTTGGTTACTTTTAATTACTGTTTATGTTTATATAAACTTGGTTAAGTGGTCGGTGAACAGTTTAGTAACACCAACTGATCTTTTGTACACTGTGGCTGATTTTTTGGTTGTAATTATAGCCACTTTTATATTTCCGCTGCTATTACTGAGTTTTGAAAAACAGGTTTGGCTTAAGTTCAGTTTACAAATGGATCCACGCAGTTTGGATTCTTGATTTATTATTATTAAAATGAAAAATCTGGTTTTCAAAAGCGAGGTGTTACAAGTTGGTATCAGAGCCTAGGTTTGAGTGAATTGGGTACTTGTAAAAGTATTCAGTCTCAAACCCAGGCCCGACCATTGTTAGTGTTCCTCGGGGGGGTCATGGGTTGTGTGAAAGAGAGTTAAATTCTTGAAATGCTATTGCTTACTTGCTTGTTATGTTAGTAAAAATATGATAAAAAGTACTAAGTATGTTATCTGTGTTTTGTTTGGCCAGGTTATTTACAAGAATAACATGGCTGAACATAGAGATAGAGAGGCTTACATAAGAGATTTAGAGGCTCGTTTGAAAGCTTCTGAGGAAAGAGTGTTGGTGCAACCAGTGGCAGAACCCAAGATGTCACCAGATCTTAAAATTTTCCTATCTTGCCAGCCACCTACCTTTGAGGGTAGCATGGATCCAAGTATTACTGAGCGGTGGATCCGCGAGATGGAGTTAGCTTTCGACAACAGCAGTTGTAAGGAATCCAACAAAGTGGGATTTGCTCGGAAGCAGTTAAGGGGTAATGCAATGACATGGTATGATACTGTGATCTTGTCCACGCCAGCAGAGGTGAGAGCTACATATACTTGGGCAGATTTTGTGGGAATCCTCCGAAGTAAGTATTGTTCAGATCAAGTGATGGATAGATTGGAGGAGGAGTTCATGGCATTGAAAAAGGGTGATAAACCGGTTGAAGACTTGATCGAGCGGTTTTCTGATAAGATGAGGTTTGTGAATCACTTACTGCCTGATGAGAAGTCAAAGATAAAACGGTTTGCAAAAACTCTTCCACCGGATTATCGAGCTTCGGTTAGGAGTGCTCTGTCTTTGGATATCGCGTTCGAGATGGCGCGACAGTATGAAAGCGATCACGCACAGAAAAAGGAGCCTACTAGTGGGAACTTTAAGAGGAAGTTTGATCAGTCTTCGGGTTCGAGAAATTGGAGTGGTGGGTCTCGCCAACAACAGGGTACCCAGAGAAATAGCCCGTCTACTACTCCATGGTGTTCCCAATGTCGTACTTATCATACTGGCCATTGTACTCGGGACACAGCCCGTTGTTACAAGTGTGGGCAGAAGGGGCATTCTACTGATGCGTGTCAATTTAAAGGAAATGTTTGTTATAAATGCTTCAAACCGGGACATCCCTCGTCTGAATGCAGATCAAGTCAGGGACGGGGATCAGGAGGAGCTGGAGGATCATCGTCGGGGCCGAAAAAGGAGAATGCACCATGAGCAGTTGGCAGGGATTTCAAGATGACGGCTGACGAGGCTAAGACAGCAGGTGATGTTATTACAGGCACATTCTTAATTAATTCAATGCCTGCATGTATTCTGTTTGATTCTGGTGCTACTTACTCTTTTATTTCTCCTAAATTCTGTGAAAGAATTCAACTTCCTAGTTCTCTTATGACAAGTCCTGTTGATGTGGAAGTTGCTGATGGTAAGTTAGTGCCCGTTACTTCATAAATTCCACAAGCTTCGCTTGAAATTGACAGTCATAGTTTTCCGATATCTTTGTTGCTTTTACCTATCTCTGGTTTTGATGCGGTTGTCGGCATGGATTGGCTTGTTAATCAAAATGCTGAAATTCTATGTTCTAAAAAGCTAATCAAAATTCCTCTACCAAATGGGTCATATGCTATGGCTCGTGGTGAACGGAGGAAATCTGAAATTCCTTTGATCTCGGCAATTAAAGCTCACAAATCAATAGCCAAAGGGTGTGAATTATATTTGGCTCGTGTGATTGATACGAAAATGGAAAAGAAAGCTGTTAGTGACATAAGGGTGGTGTCGGAATACCCTGATGTCTTTCCTGATGAATTACCCGGATTACCGCCGATACGAGATGTAGAATATCAAATTAATCTTGTTCCAGGTGCTACACCTGTGGCAAGAGCTCCTTATCGTCTCGCTCCATCTGAAATTCGCGAGATGATGACTTAAATTCAAGAACTCCTTGATAAAGGCTTTATTCGTCCCAGCTCTTCGCCTTGGGGAGCTCCAGTCTTATTTGTTAAAAAGAAAGACGGGACGATGCGTATGTGCATAGACTACAGGGAGTTAAATAAAAGAACAATAAAGAATAAGTACCCTCTTCCTCGCATAGATGATTTGTTCGATCAGCTACAGGGTGCTACCTGTTTTTCTAAAATAGATCTTCGGTCTGGTTATCATCAAGTTCGGGTACGCGAGGAGGATATTCCTATAACAGCTTTTAGAACCAGATATGGGCATTACGAATTTCTTGTGATGCCTTTTGGTTTGACAAATGCTCCGGCTGTGTTTATGGACATGATGAATCGTGTATGTCGCTCTTTTCTTGACAAGTTCGTGATAGTATTCATTGACGATATTCTCATATATTCCAAGTCTGAGGCAGAACATGAGACTCATCTTCGTATGGTTCTTGATACTCTTCTACGCGAGCATTTATATGCTAAATTTTCTAAGTGTGAGTTCTGGCTTGAAGAAATACATTTCCTTGGTCATGTTATATGCAAGGATGGTGTAATGGTTGACCCAGTCAAAATTGAGGCCGTGATGAATTGGGGAATTCCTAAAACCCCATCTGAAATCAAAAGCTTCTTAGGACTTGCCGGTTATTATCGGCGATTCATTCAGAATTTCTCCAAAATAGCAGGTCCTTTAACTAAACTCACACGAAAGGATGTTGCTTATGATTGGTCTGCTGAACAAGATAAGGCCTTTCAAACTCTGAAGCAGTTGTTATGTCAAGCTCCAGTTCTGACCTTACCCAACGGGTCAGAAGACTTTATTGTTTATTGTGATGCCTCGTATGCAGGTTTGGGAAGTGTCCTAATGCAAAGAGACAAGGTAATTGCTTATGCTTCTCGGCAATTAAAGCCTCACGAGAAGAACTACCCAACACACGATATTGAATTGGCTGCTATAGTATTTGCTTTGAAACTATGGCGCCATTATCTTTATGGCACTAAGTGTGTGGTATACACAGATCATAAAAGTCTGCAATATGTTTTCACTCAAAAGGAGCTTAATATGAGACAACGGAGATGGTTAGAGTTGATCAAAGACTATGATTGTGAAATCAAATATCACCCGGGAAAGGCGAACATTGTAGCAGATGCATTAAGCCGAAAAGGCTCTTCGGAGAGTGTCAGATTCATGAAACTTATTATTGTATCTTATATCATCACTCGGCTTAAGGAGGCGCAACAGGAGGCGCAACAGGAGGCTTTGTTAGAGGCTAACTTGAAAGCAGAAACAATGACTAAACTGAAGGATCAACTGGAAGATGATAACCGTGGGCTAAAGACTTTTAAATCCCGAATCTGGGTGCCTAGCCTTGGAGGAAACCGTGATCTAATTCTCCAGGAGGCTCATAAATCAAAGTTGTCTATTCACCCTGGATGTACTAAAATGTATCATGATCTTAAGGTGCTTTACTGGTGGCCCACATTGAAGCGTGATATAGCTTCATATGTCGAAAAATGTCAAACATGTGCACAAGTCAAAACGGAACATCAAAAGCCTTATGGTAATTTGCAGCAATTACCTATTCCAGAATGGAAGTGGGATAATATTACCATGGATTTTGTCACTAAATTGCCCAGAACTTCAAAGGGGCATGATATGATCTGGGTAATAGTCGATCGTCTCACTAAGAGTGCACATTTTCTTGCAGTCTGCGAATCTTGGTCTATACTCGCCTTGCTCAGTTATATATCAACGAGATTGTATCTCACCACGGTATTCCTTTGTCAATTGTTTCTGATAGGGATACTCGTTTTGCATCGAACTTTTGGGCCAGTCTTCAAAGAGAGCTTGGTACTCGTGTTCATTTGAGTACCGCATACCACCCCCAAACTGACGGACAGTCCGAAAGGACTATTCAAACTCTTGAAGATATGTTACGCGCGTGTGTACTTGAATATGATGGTTTGTGGGATTCTCATCTACCTTTGATCGAATTTGCTTATAATAATTCGTATCATTCTAGTATTGGTATGCCACCGTACGAGATGCTTTATGGTAGGCGTTGTCGTACCCCTACTTGTTGGCTAGAACCGGGAGAGAAACAATATGCAGGACCTGATTTGGTTCAGATTACAGCCGACAAAGTTAAAGTTGCACGTGAAAAGCTAAAGGCGGCTCGTGATAGACAGAAGATGTATGCTGATTTGAAACGCAGACCTGTTACCTTTGAAATAGGTGACCGGGTATTCTTAAAGGTTTCTCCATGGAAGGGTATAATTCGGTTTGGTAAGAAGGGCAAGCTAAGTCCGCGTTACATAGGTCCTTTCAAGATTCTTGCCAAAGTCAACGAGCAGACTGTATCTTTGGAATTGCCTCCAGAATTATCAGGTATTCACAGCACTTTCAACGTTTGTTATCTGCGAAAGTGTAAAGTAGAGGAAGATCAGATTTTGCCTCTACAAGACCTGAAGGTTGATTCTACCAAGCGATTGGTGGAAGAACCGATTGAAATCTTAGACACCAAGGTCAAATGGTTGAGGAAGAAGAACATCCAATTGGTCTTAGTCAAATGGAAACACAACCTTAGGTCAAACTTAACGTGGGAGACTGAGGATGACATGAAGGCTCGATATCCCCACTTGTTTACTGAAGAGCAGATTCCGAGGACGGAATCTTCTTAAGGGGGGTAGATTTGTAACATCCTCAAATGGGCCTAGTCGTCTATACCCTCGGTACGTTCCAAGTCTCGAGTTTATTAATAAATATTAGAATTATTATTAAAATAATTAAGAAATCATGATGTTAAATATTATGATGAAAAAAAATAGATAAATTTAATAATATATTAAACGGATTTGAATAATGATTCCGGAAATATCCCCGTTAGTTGAAACGGGTAAACGGGTATTAAGTTGTAAGTTGAGAAGGGGAACAAAATACCCCATTTGGATAAAATTGGAGACCTTAAGTCGGTCTCCCTTCTCAAACATACGTACACAATACACATGCTTCTCATTTCTTTTGTTCTTGAACCGTGAAGAAGAAATCAAAGGAGAGAGCCACCAAGATCAATTTCAGTTGCAAATCCAAGCTAATATCTGTTCTTTATCATCGTCTTCATCATCTCTTTCCTCTTTGTAAGTCCATCTTCTTCATTGTTCTTGAGTTTAAAGCTTTAGGTCAAAAATGGCAAAATTCGAATTAGCCATCCATAGTTGGTTTCAAGTTTTCCAATCTGTTCCTTTATGATTTCTAAGTGTTTAGAAATCAATTTCAGTAATTAAAGTGATGATTTTGGTGTTGTTTCATGAAATTTATGAAATGGGTAAAAATGGAAGAATTTGATCCTATACCTTCAATCTTTGGTTTGATGCTGTTATATGTATGTTTTTGGATTCATTTGGATGTCTAAAATCATATGGAAACACTGGAAATTGGATTGAGATTGATGGAATTGATTTTGGGATGAAAAATGGAATGAACAGGGGCTGTTCTCGCACACTGTCTGTAAATTAGTTACTACGGCCGTAGTAAGTTTTCCCTAAGGCCGTAGGAGGGTGTTCAATAAAAATGGTCCTACGGCCGCAGGACATTTTTACTACGGCCGTAGGGACTGTCTGTTATGAACAGTGCACTGTTGTGCTGTTTTTCGACGTTTTGTCGTATGGGATGCTCGTTTAGAATTCTAATTAGTCTAATGGCATCATTAGGGGTATCATATTAGTTATATTAGTTAATGTACTTGTGTGAAGTGACTAAACACGAGTATTATATTATAGGTAAGCTGTACGACCCGGAAGAAGAACGCGACGATCACGATTTTTGTTTGCTTTAGTCTCTAGCCTCACAGGTGAGTATAGGATAACATACGAATTAATATAATCATGTTACATGTTATTTGTATGTGCAAGTAATTCCATGAAATGTACTTAACACTGTTGTATGCTTGAAATACGTACTGTATGCTATGTTTATGCATGACACACGTAAACGTTGAATCATGATTATGATATGATATGTATGCGCGCTATGAGGCCCGGAATGGGTCAGTTTTGTGTATATGAACGGATCCGAGATATGGGGGCTAGTTATAGTCCTTGATCGAGGCCATACTGCGGTCTGGGATGCCTTGAGGCCTGCGGGTCGATGATAGCGTCAACGGTACCTGGTTAGGTATTTAGGGTCTGGCTAACCCAATGTTCCTCGGGCGATTAGGGGATCAGTTACCCGCTGTACCCCATGGAGTCTATGGCTCCATAACGCAACGGTGGACCGCTACCCGCTCACCCACCCGCGCGGTTGATGTGTCTGGTTTCCCCAGTTAGGAGTGTTGAGTCGGGCTCGCTACCCTGCAAGATTATGCTTCCTTCTGGCTGTGCCAGCTCATCGCGAGATGCTAGGATAGCACTGTTCGATATAATGATGATATGTGATATGTTTATATTACTGAATATGCTATCTTATGCTCACTAGCTTTAATTAGCTAACAGATACTCATCCCATGACTGCAGGTAACACTTAGGCGCGTGAGCTTTGGGTACCTGCTGGTTATTACTTGTCTTTTGGAGGAACACTTGTTTGGTTACTTTTAATTACTGTTTATGTTTGTATAAACTTGGTTAAGTGGTCGGTGAACAGTTTAGTAACACCAACTGATCTTTTGTATACTGTGGCTGATTTTTTGGTTGTAATTATAGCCACTTTTATATTTCCGCTGCTATTACTGAGTTTTGAAAAACAGGTTTGGCTTAAGTTCAGTTTACAAATGGATCCACGCGGTTTGGATTCTTGATTTATTATTATTAAAATGAAAAATCTGGTTTTCAAAAGCGAGGTGTTACAATATTTATCAGGGGATAAATATTGGGGTGATCCGCATCGAGTTTACTTCATGGAGCGTTAACATAAGTAAACTTGATAGGTTGTCCTTAGACCTGAGATATTTGGTTTGGGGCATGGTAACTTCTGTACTTTAGCATGTTCTAACGTCACGCCGTAACAGGGTGATCATAAGGGGCTTGTCTAGGTGCAGCGGAAGCCGTGTGCTCAAATTGCAAATAGTCAAGATGGGATTTGCACCTCTTTTTAGGAGAGATATTTTCTAAGCTCCTCGACGATTAAGACTACTGAAAATGCATGGCCGCGCTCGGTTAGAATCATAGTTATTTATTCGGGAAAACCGTAACTGTAGAGTGTCGAAATCAGAGTCGAGAAAATCTGAGTATTAGATGAGATCCCTGCTCCATGTCAAATACTCACATTACGAAATATCGCGATGCAAAAGGAAAAGCCTAGATAATCCAAGGTATGGATTATATCTCTAGATATAAGAGATCTCATAGTCTGGTTAACCTAAGTGTCTGGCTAGGGACCTCCTTAGGCCAACGATGTACAAGGAGTGTTACTTATCTTGCACAAGTGGGAGTCTGTTAGATTATGTGCAGAGATAGATAACATGTATCATCGTGTCCAATACTATGTGACACTAAAGGATCACACCGCTGCACACCCAATTAGAACATTTTGGATTATAACCTTTTGTGTGGAAAAGAAATAATTAATTAGTTTAATTAATTATCGAGAAAGAGAAAAATAATAATAGTTAATTATTATTTAAAAGAGAGATGTTAATATTTAGTTTAGATATTAACGGGACCAGTTAATTAATAGTTATTAATTAACTAGAAAGGTCAAGGGGTATTTTGTGTAATTGGTTAATAGTTTAATTAAAGCTGGGCTTTAATTAAACGGGCTTGGCCTAATAAGGGTTTACTATATATAAACCTAATTAAGCCTAATTAATCACATAACTCAATTACAAACCTTAAGAGAAAAACCCTAGTCTCTCTCTTTACTCTCGGCCGACTCTCTCTCTCTCTCTCTCTCTCTTCGAGGTTGACGGCGGCGCAAGGCCGCAAAGGGGCTGTCGACGGCGGCGCAGGCAGCCGCAGGTGGTGGTCGACGGCGGCGCAAGGGTTCCCACACACACGGGTCACGGTTTGATCCGAGGTTTAATCCTTAGGCGATCTAGCAGCCAGTTCGAGGCGGTGCAGTAGCGGTGGATAGCCTGCAGCTGTCTAGAGGTTAAAGAAAAGTTTTAATCCCTAAAGGTATAACTTTCTAACCCTCTTCTCTTTTAGTTCCTGTATGAGTTAGATGAGATCACTGGAGGGGGTTTTGATTTCCGCTGTGCATGTTTGATAAATATGTTTTTATACCCTACAAAACCCTTCAACTGGTACCATAAATATCTATATATACCCCAGTCACAAAAGAAGTTACAGGCACTAACTTACCATCAGCTACTTCTACTTCTAAAGGAGAAGCAATAACAGTAACAGGTAGTTTCAGTTTGCCACATAAAGATACAGACATGAAAGATCTATTGGCACCAGAATCAAATAACATACGGGCAGGCACAGAGTTTACAATAAACATACCCGTGATCACATCACTGTCATCAGCAGCCTCTGTGATGGTTCGTGGCCAAATCCACCACAACGCAAACATCGCTTCATCTGTGATGTGCACGGACCAGTATGACTAGTATTGCAGGGTTTACACCATGGCTTATTCTGATATAACCCTGAACCTTTCGGTTTCTGATCACCCCGATTCTGATTATTTTGCCACCTACCTTTGTTTCCACCCTGATTTCCACCGGGCCTGTGAGACGACCCTTTCTCACGATTAATCCTCTCCCGAGCTTTCACATCACCTTCCGCAGCCCTAGCGACAGTAAACGCCTGCACCAACGATGTTGCCATCCGGGTGTTACCCCGATATTCAGGCAACAATGCTTGAACGAAATGATCTATTTGTGATGGTTCATCGGGTACCCACTGCTTAGCAAACCTCAGCTTCTCGTTAAACTTTGCAATCAGCTCATCCACTGACATCTTGTCATCCTGAGCTAGATCCATGAACTCCCGTTTCACCTTGGCTAAATCATAGGTATTACAGAATTTCTCGCAGAACTTGGTTTGAAATTGATCCCAAGTAACAGAATTCACAACTTCCCTTGATAGATGAGCAGTTAGAGAATCCCACCAGGTTGCAGCTTGACCCTTCAACCTCCGAGTTGCAAAAATAACCCTATCGGATTCCTCACAATTGCAGGCATCTAATGCCTTCACCATCTCCTTTAACCAGCTCAAAGTATCACTTGGGTTTGAGCTTCCAGAATACTCAGGTGGTTGGCAACCCATGAAATCCTTGTATTGCCCTTTCGGTTTAGAGCCTCCTTGAGTTGGGTACCATGGAATGTAGAAGTTCTGTTGTTGTGGTTGGTGCTGCTGTTGGGGTTGTGATACAGGTGGCATAGTAACGAATGGTAAAGAACCAAATGGTGTTGACACTGTATTAAATGGTGCAGCAGAGTGAACAGGAGGTGGTATTGACTGAGTAAATACAGCTAACTCTCTGGGCAAATGAGTGGTCTGAGTTTGATAAGAAAACTGAGTCTAATGTTGCTGTTGTTCCAACTCCTGAACCCGATCTCTCAAACTTTGAAGAGTATCTTCCAATTGTAACACATAGTCTTGTTGATCAGATTCATCGTTGTGGGAAGTACCGGCTCTGTGGTGTTGCTCATTGACTGCAGTGGAGGACTGGTGATTTCTTCCGGGGGACGCAGGGGTAGTTGTCTGGTTCACGTTATCAGCCATTTGCTATGCTATACACAACATCTCACCAATTGTTAGATATAATCCGTTAGTATAAACACTAACCACCCTCAAAGCTACACTACTAATTACCCACCCTGGGAATACTGGACTGACCAGAGCCTCGGTTCAAGTATTGCACAAATCAATCATGCAAATCCTCAAACCAGGGCTCTGATACCAACTTGTAACACTGTACTTTTTAAACATAATATTTACTGCACGCGGAAGCTAATTACATATAATTATCTTAATTACATAATAGGTACAAAAAGATTTTAATTTGTTTTACATAACAAAACTTCTACAGTGTTAATCCAAAACAGGCTCTTTTCAAAAACTTGACATCAGAGTTTGGTCTGTCCATATTCCCAGCCCAAAGCATCAAGATCACCTCAGAGGATCTGCAAATTAAACTAGTGGGGAATTAGCACAAAGCTAAGTGAGGGAACAAATATCTAAACATACACAAGGCAAATATGCCCAAAGCAAATAGCTCATGAATCCCAAGAGAACCGGCGGTGTTGCAAACACCTACAACCAAGGTCGGCCAAAACCAAGGTTTACCGATAGCCCAGCTAACAGTGATAACAACACCAGTCTTCTTGAGTACAGTAAATGCACCACAAGATCTGATAAGTTACACCCCCAAGCAAAGGCCCAGACTAAACTGGTCTCCAAATAACATGTATATACAATCCAAACAAGAGCATTCCAAATAGGATATTAAATCCTGTATATCCGAAGATATAAATCCACTCACCAAAGTCTTCAAAACCTTGGCACACTCAGATGACTAAATTCACCGAGTCTTCTCAGTTCCTGAGATTGAAGTAACCCAAGTCAGTATTCAATTCATAATACTGATCCAATAATAAATATCATATTTATTCATGATCTCATGTATATACACTTATACATATATATTCATCATACATAAACCTCAAACAGATATACAAATCATGTTTATCTCCAACTCATCAATTCCGACTAAGTTTAAATCTGATTATAGTCGGATTCCGAGTAAATACCCAATGATGATAGAATCATATTTCAAATCCGAGCAAAGGCAGATTCCGAGTAAAAGTCCAATTCCGATAGAATAGGGAATTCCGATTAACTCCAAATCCGATAAAATCACAATCCGATAAAGTCACAATCCGATAAAGTCACAATCCGATAAAAGAGTTAGGGCCAAATCCGAGTAAACTTATATCGGATTCCGATACTTTTATCGGATTCCGAGTCATTCAACCTCAAATCCGACAGAATCATAACTTCATGCATAAAATCTATTTCTAACTTAAATCTTACTGATTTCATGCATACAAGTTATATATGTTTCCAGAAATCATTCTAAACATATAATGAACATAATCTATCATCAAAATCTAACATACATTCATCCTATGATCATCGAATCATCAAAAACAATCGGTATTCATATATATATCAAAACCGAACATATAAACAAATAACCAACTATAAATTAATAATCTAACCTCTAGATGATTTCAAACAACCACAATAATGCAAGCAAGATGGAGGTTGATTTGCTTTTCTTCCTTTCTTTCTTTCTTTCTTCTCGGCCGAGAGCAACCCAAAGAAACACACACAAACACACTTTGTCTATTCTAACAAGTAATGAAGCATGGAGTGTGTGTGGGTTGTTATACCCACCAATCGGCCATACCCCCCCCCCCCCCCCCCCCCCTCAACAACCCAATTATAAAATTATTTAACTATCACACCCAAAATAATAAAACAAATAATACAAACAAATATTAAATACCCAACATGGTAAGTAATACCCAAGATAAATATAATTCCCAAGATTAATTAACTTAATTACCTTAATTAATCTAGGCCGGTAAAGAGGGTGTTACACATGTATCGACTCATATCCCAAACCAACCTTTTTTAGCTTCTTTTTGGCAATATAATGTGAAGAGGGAATCCTGTTTCCTTTCGGAAAATCAGATTGCAACAGCTCCAAAAGATGGTCAAATGAACTATCAGTCCATTTGTTGTTAACCTTGATATGCATCAGTTTTGCCAAAAAGTTGAGTGAGGAAAACCAAGTACATCCTGGATATAATTCTGCATTAACTTCCTCTAGTCGCTTAAGAAATCCATCATCGACGAAGCCGTCATCTTAATCTGAGTTCCCCTCGTCATGGTTGGTATCGTTTTCCCTTACCTCCCCCATTATATCGTCGATAACGCCAGCCATTTCGTTTCTTGGATTTGCGTCATCTACAACCGGAGGAGTTCTAGTTTCACCGTGATAAACCCATGTATTATAACTTCGACAGACACCAAATCTATGTATATGAACCTTCATTGTTGAAATTGTTTGAAATACAATGTTTACACATTTTCGATACGGGCATCTGATTAGACCTCTTCTATCGACATGTGCCCTGGATCTCTCGACGAAATCAGCAAGTCCTTGTTGGAACTTGCCATCGTTACGGCATTCAATAGTAGTCCATGTTTTATCAATAGGCATGATGCAACTGAAACATATTTTAGGCTTTAAGGTTTACCAAAATGGTAGAGTATATTCAAGGCCACAAGGGTAGGCTTCTAAACCCACTTTTTGAATACAATAACTCTTATATAAATGCATATTACACAATATGTTTAAGAAAAATTCGACAACATTTCCCCTTAGCTCTAAAGTATATATAGAAATATATATACCCGAGAAGCAAAGAGGAAATGACGGTCAAATCTTTCTTAAACAAACATGTAATACGCATTCACATCCTAAATGAGATACGACATTCAAAAAGCAGTCCCAAAACGGGGACAACCCGAAACTGATATCTAAATCAATTTCGAGCGGGTATTCTAAGCTCAAGATTCATATATATATACATATATATATATATATAGACACACACACACACACACACACACTCAAACACATTGGGTATGCACACAATAAACGCATTCGTTTATATATAAACGAATGCGTTTATTGTGTGCATACCCAATGTGTTGAGTGTGTGTGTTTCTATACATGTATATATATTATATTTTATAGAATGTGTTTGTGTTATAAACATCACAATTCATGAATATATATTTAATAACTAAAAATGACAAATAATCAAGAATCCAAATTTATACAAGTATAAACTTCACATGTCATCGAAATCTCACATTTAATCAAGCTAGGAACTTTGCCCTTTATAAATATCAATTAAACAACATTTATCAAGAATCAAAATAACTATTTCATTCCATCAAATTAACAACTACTCAATTATCTAAACTAATAACTAAAGAGAGTTTAATTCAATCGAGCACAACACTTAACAACAATATATAACAATTAACAAATAACAAAGCCCCTAAAGATATTCCATTCAATATAATACAATTAACAACAATATATAACAATTAACAATAATTAACAAAAATTATTATCAATATCTAACAAAACTTGAAAGATTCACACTTTATACACACTGTAACACAAACTTGAAACACACACACACTTGAACACAAACAAACACACACACTGCTCATACACACACACACACTAAACACACACCGACTCACGCGCACACTGGAACAAACACACACACGGGAACAAAAACACACACAGCCACACACACACAGAACATACACACACCACCGAAACACACACTGGCTCGCTCAAACACACACACACAGTGACTTACACATACACGCCCAGAACACACACACACGCCCAGAACCTACACTCAACACACACATACGCACAGAACACACATTCAATCAATCAGGGCCGATTAGGGTTTTTCGAGCAGGGGGCGGCTTAGAATTCACCGGAACACAGCTGATTAGGGTTCACAGAACAAACTCTCTACAAAAATTAAGGTTGAAAGCGAGAAGGGAGAACTTACCTCAAATTTCTTGTATCGCAAATGTAGGGTAAAAGCAGGGGTGGCGGCGTACGGCGGCGTGGTTCCGGGTTCAGCAGTGGCGAAAGCCGGCGGTGTCCGGCGGCAGCGGGAGAGGAGATGACGGTGGTGCGCAGCGACGTGGGAGAGGAAAAGCTCTCGATCGATATCAGTTAGAGAAAGAGTGTGGAGCAGGAAAGGGCGTAAAGGGTTTTTGAGGGTTATAAGCAGTTGTGACGACGGCAGTTGTGACGACGGGGAGTAGTTGTGACGACTCGTGAAAATTAGGGGGGGAAAACCGGCGCATTTTTTTAGGGGCAATTGTGACGACACTCGGATTTTGTGACGACAAATGGCCCCGCCAACCTGGCGTCGTCACAGTTGCTCGTGTCGTCACAATTGCCGTCGTCACAGTTGACCTGTTTTCTTGTAGTGAATGCTTGCTTGTGAAGGTTAAGCGATGTTAGGTGACGTTGTTACTGTATGAGTTTGGCTTGTGAGTTGTTAGTTGTTACCAAGGTAAGTATCTAAGTATCAATTGAACAAAGATTTTGTAATGTCGGATACAATATATGTTTTGTATGTGTGAACCACCCAGTGATCGCCCGAAGATGCAACGTTAGCCACCCTATGACCCCTTCTCAAATCTATCATACTTTTACACGTTTTAGATCCCTAACAAGGGCTGCATTTAGAAAGAGAAAAAAATTCTATTTTTTGTTTTTTTATGAAAAAATGGTGGAGTGTTTAATTTCTGAAGAAATGTTTAGATGAAAGGGTTGGTTTCCCTTTTCATAAAAAATGGAAAACATATTGGTTGAGGTATATTTTTGTAAAAGTTGTTTGAAAAAGAATAAGAGTTTTGAAATTTTGAGGAGTTTGAATAAATGTTGAAAAGTGAAAAGAGTTTTTTGTTTTTCTATAAAAATGTGTAAATGAACATATTCTTCAAATTTTCAGTTTTCTTAGAAATAATTTCTAAAAAAAAAGAAGATTTTTCTGGAAGTAAATACAAATCGTCTTTTATGTTTTTATTAAGAGATAATAACTTTAGAGTAGGGATGTAAATAAGCCGAGCTACTCGCGAGCTATTCGAGCTCGGCTCGTTAAAAGCTCGAAACGAGCCGAGCCTTAACGAGCTCGAACCTAGATTAAAGTTCATTTAATAAACGAGTCGAGCTCGAGCTCCAAAGAGTGGGCTCGCCAGCTTAAACGAGCCTAAACGAGGTCCATATATAATATAATTTATATTTTATATGTTTAATTTTTAATAATTATATATATTATTTTAATAAAAATATCAAAATAATACCCGAGCCTAAACGAGCTTAGCTTAAACGAGCCGAGCCCGAGCTTCATAAATATTAAACGATCGAGCCGAGCTCGATCTCAACATCATAAGCTCTAAACGAGCCGAGCTCGAGCTTAAAAAGCCTAAACAAGCCCGACTCGATTAGTGTCTGCTCAGCTCGACGCGACTCGTTTAGAAAGAAGTTATCTTTATAGCACATTAGTGTCTGGATAATTGTCTGGATTAGAGAAAGGATGTTATCTTAAACCGTTTTAGAAAGAATTAAAAAAGGAAAAACAACGTGTCTCGAAGTTATACGCTTTTATTCGAACTTCAAAAGTAAATTTAAAAAAAAAAAACAACTTAATGTTATATTGAAAGGGATCGAAATGATATACCATCGATCCGCATGCATTACTGTTAAATTATACTTGTACTTTTAATAGCACATGGTAGAAATCTATACATTCATAAATTTATATAGATAATTGTCATGTGTTATTAGAAGAATAAGTCATGGAATAATTAATCAAACAGAAAAATCATGTATATTTTTTATTATTCTTGTACTTTATATTTTATCTATTAAATTGTTACACGTAGAATTTATTAATTTTTTAATCATTATCTCTTTTTCTACATTTGTATTGATATAATGAAAAGAAAATAACTTTTTATTGAATAAATTGGGTGAGGATATTTTATTTCATTAAATCATGTATGACATTGAGTCATTTATGTAAAGTTAGTTATTTTTTTATTTTTTTATTTTTTATTTTTTGAGTAGCAACAAAATTTATGTAAAGTTAGTTTAATTATAGTACTTATGACCATTATAACTCTAAGATATATAAAGGAGTTGAATGGGTTTAGAGCATTATTGAGTTTAATTAATGGAGTTGAATAGTACGTGGTGTTGTTAATGGTTATTAATTACTAGCCTTTCTTTCTTGACTATTTGTAGCGGGCTAAACTCTAAACAGGTTCCATGGCCTATTTTTAAAAAATAAATAATGCCTTTGTTATTAAAGGGTTTATTTAATAGCAGCTCGAATAGTCAACTAAATTTCTTTTTTATGTCAGTTAAGTTACTTATACTTTCAAGTTATTTAAAAACAGTACCAAAGTTTTAATATTGTTTGATTTTAGGGATTTTTTTTTATGTTACCAGTAAACTTGGTTTGTTTATTATTTATAATATACATATATACATTATATAATATGTGAGTTGTCTGAATATCATACAATCAATGCGTGGTTTGTGTTGTGTTGTGTTGTGTTATGTGTGGTGTGCCTGTGATTTGTGTGTAGTGTGTATATATATATATATATATGGAAAGGTTCAAATAAGAATAAGAAATTAAATGAGAATGGAAGACTCAATCTCAGCCGTTCATTTTGTAAGTGGAATTCATGGATGGAAATCATAGGAGAATCAAGTGTGGAAGGGTGCATGTGAGTAATTTATAGGTGAAAAATGACATCAAATGAGAACACTTTTGAAATGAGAACAGAGAGAACATTTTTGGGCCTTTGATTTCATTGATCGAATGGTTCAAAAACTGTCACGTTTTTTTTGGGAATTTGATTTTATATTGCTACGTTTTTTTGATAATATGTTAGACTATAATTCTGATGCATCAATGCATACAAAAGTGTTATCTGATGTATCAATGCATACAAATTTTTAAATTGTTAATGTTATAGAAATAATTTTGATTTTAAAAATTAAGGATGTAAAGTTGACTTTTGGGTAGTTATGGGTAAATAGAAATACTAAATTAGAAGTTTACTCGTGTTTTCACTGTCGTACATCTTAAAAGGGTTCTCCTTTGAACTTCACCCTATATATGTATATGTATGTATCATATATAAATATATATTATATTATTTATAATAAATATAAATGATAAAATAAACCAAATTTATCTTGTAACTATAACAAAGATAAAATTTTAAAAATAAAACATTTTTAAAACTTAATTACTAATATTAAATGACTTAAAGTACGAGTAGCTTAATTAAAAGATCTTGATTAATATTCTATTAAATAAACTTAAATAAAATGCATATAGAATATTAAATGACTTAAAAGTACTAGTAACTTAATTAAAAAAACCTTGATTAATATTCTATTAAATAAACCAAAATACAATGCATATCGAATTTATATACTCCTTATTAAAAATGTATCAAAGATACTAAATATCCCAAGGTATGTATGTTTCTGTCAGAATGTTGCAGAAGAAAGTACAACTTGAGTAGTTGACTAAAGAGTTTGAAAGTGGAACCTATACAAAAAAGTGTACCCCCGTTTGTAAATCGGTTTACTTTATTTAAATGGTAAAATTTTCAATATATTCAATACTTAATACATAATCTTAAGAAATTAATATGGACAGGGGAATTGCGTGAATGATGAGACCGGCCTAACCTTAAGTGGGTACTTTTCCTTTTAGTCTTTGGATCAGCTCTATCAATATTTAGATTGAATTTTAAAAATTTCAACGGAGTGATATTTTCGTAATTAACATATGATTGTACAATAAATCACATGTGATTGAATATTAAAATTTCAAAACTATGTTTTTTATATAAACTTTATTAAATATAACCCTCTTTAAATGTATTAAAATATGGGGTATTGTAATGTTAAATGGACACACTTAAGGAGAGAGAGAGAGCTCAAGGATATTAATGGAAGGCTGCTGGGGAGAACGGATCAAGCAAACAGGGATACACCGGGTGGCAAGAGGCCCAAAGGAAGTCAGATAGGTCTAAGTACAAAAAGAATAGCATCTTTTTTTGCAATTTTCCTCATTCTACAACTGCATTAAAACTGTGGGAATTGTTTAAGTTTTTTGGTAAGGTAGTGGACATTTATGTGGCAAGAAGATTATCAAAGAATGGTCAGAGATTTGGATTTGTGAGGTTTGAAGCAATAAATGACATTCACGATCTGATACGAAGGCTTAATGGGTGTTGGATTGGAATGTTCAAACTAAGATGTTTTAAAGCCAAAGCAAGGGAGGTTGGTGGAAACATTAATAGAACAACAGAAAGGCACACAGTACCAATGAATGCTCAACAACAACAAAACAAAAGCAAGGACTTAGGTGGTTTAAAGGATGCAAGAACGTACTCGGAGGTACTCCAGGGGGGAAAAGGAAAACCACAAAAAAGTACATCTAAACTAACACCAAAATACAACTTTCAAGACTCCTGGGGTCACATTGCAGACTTGGAAGTGGAAGAGAAAGCAACAGAGGTTCTTAAGAGATGCATAGTGGCTTCAGTTAAGAGATCAGATTTGCTCGAGGATTTTTCAAGTATCTTAAAACTTACCTATATGAACACTATCGACTGGAAATTTTTGGGTGGTAAAGCAGTTCTTCTCATTTGTGAATCTGAGAATACAATGAGGAATGTACTACAAAACAGAGATGGAGAGTTATGGTCTTGGTGTGACAAAATAGAATCATGGTCCAAAGAGTATTCAAATGGGATATATCGATTGGCATGGATTAAGATTTACGGGTTGCCTCTAGATTTATGGAATGAAGCTAATTTCAAAAGGGTTGCAGCAAAATGAGGTGAACCCATCACTTGTGAAAACTGCTCTTGGGATAGTGCAAAGGCCTTAGTGGCAGGTAAAGTTCTCATCAATACATCCCACGCTTACCCCTTGCAGGACAGATACATAATCAAATGCCATGACTACTCAAGAGAGATACTTGCTTTTGAAGATGGATGGGTGGATTGTATTGAAGAAGAGGAAGAAGAAAACGAAGATAAAAGCTCCAAGGACCTGTTTTCGGATTCTGAATCGGAACAGGGTAGTTTAGTTGGAGAAAAAGGAAATCATATATCACACTTTCAGTTGGAAGCTGTTACAAGACCAGTTGGGGGTTTTCAAGGTGATGATTCAAGATCGAAGGTTCATGTAGCATACTCGCCGGAAAAGTTAAACTCGGGTGAATTTCAAATCGGGGAAGGCAGCAGGGGTATTAACGTAATTTCAGCTAAAGCTTTTCAAAGTACTCAGAAAAAGTACGAAGAAAGTATAGAGAACGATCCTTTGTCAGGAACGGAAGATCGTGTTTCAGCTGACGATCGTCAAGAGTCGGCAGTAAAGGAGTTTCGGTCAACCGAGGGTACTGACTTTTCACAGAAAAGAAGCTGTAATATTTGGGTGGAGAAAGTAAACGGCTGGGGTTCTAATTCAACAGAGGAAGGTAGTGGGCTGGGCTGGCCAAAAAGCAAAAATATAAATGGGCCTAACTCATTGTTGAATAAATCCAATACAACAACTAAATTGGTCCAAGATGATTCTGGACCAAATCAAACGAACTCAGCTCCAATTCATACAAATGTTATAGTGAACAGTACAGCGGTATTTTCAGAGGATGTGGGGTCTGGGCAGAGTAATAATTCTTTTATACGTAAGTACGGTTGCGCTTACAGGAGCTCAAAGGAAGGGGGTGAAAGGACTTGCAAGAAATCGAATTTTCAAGAAGGGGAAGAACCTTTATCAAAATCAGATAGCTTACAGTCCTTCGTTCAGGAGTCAGTACTATCCTCAACAGAAAAGGGTCCTTTAGGTGTCCAAGGCAAAGGAGCGTCAATTAAAGAGGGGTTAAAACCAAAATCAAGATCAACTTGGCCGGCCAATGGGAAGTTAAGTTTCCACATGTTAAAAAAAATGGCGAGGGCAAAAACTAGACCAACAAATATGCGGAAATTAGAGTCAAGAAAATGGGGCTTGAAGAAATCGAAAGCAGTAGGGGAAAACTACAGTCTTTCAATCTCAACGCAAAATTCCAGATCACTGGGAGGGAAGATTGGCTTCTTTGAGGTATCTTCTGCACCAAAGTAAAGTTTTCTAAGGTTAGCAAAGATCGTAATTTTTCAATATGAAGATAATTTCGATTAACATAAGAGGGTTGGGGTATTTGAGTAAAAGAAATTGGATTAGAAATCTCTGTTTTTCTCAAAAACCAAATTTCATCGGGATACAAGAAACTAAAATGGAAAGGGTGGATGAAAACCTAATTGAATTTTTGTGGGGAAATGCCAATTTCAAATATGCGGTTGTTAATGCAAATGGGTCTTCGGGTGGGTTGATATCAATTTGGGATCCTGTGCTTTTTAATGAGGTTGAATCCGGGGGGGATGAGAATTTCATTGTGTTAAAAGGCAATTGGAAAGGTAGAGAAGGGTGTTGCTCGTTTATTAACATCTATGGACCACATTCTCTAGAAAAGAAAAAAGAATTGTGGGAGAAACTTAATGAAGTACTAACTTTATGTGGTAACAATGTCATTCTATTTGGGGATTTCAATGATGTAAGACATGAAAATGAAAGGTTCAACGCGGGTTCAAACACAACCAATATGAGAAATTTCAATGACTTTATTGAAAGCAACAATCTGGTTGAGATACAAATGGGCAACAGGAAGTTTACTAGAATTTCTGACAATGGAACCAAATTCAGTAAGTTAGACAGATTCTTGGTTTCGGAAGGGGCTTTAAACCGTTGGAATTCTCTTACTTGTAAAGCATTAGAGAGGAAAGAATCGGATCATTGTCCAATCATGTGCTTTGAAGATGTTCAAGATTCCGGCCCAAAGCCGTTCAAATTTTTCAACATTTGGGTGCAAAACAGGGAGTGCGAACAAATTGTAAAAGAGGCGTGGGGAAAAGAGTTTTCTTCAAATAGATTGGACTGGATATTTTTTCAGAAACTTAGAAATGTGAAGTTGGCTTTAAAAGAGTGGTCCAAGAATTCTTTTGGGAAGTTAGATATAGATATTGAAAGGCTGAGAAAGGAAGCTTTGTCGTGGGAATTAAAAGCTGAACAAGAAACTCTCTCGGAAGATCAAAAGGAATTGTGGTTCGAAAATATGAGGCTGTGCAAAGAAAAAGAAGCTTTTAAATCCGGCATGTTGAAGCAAAAGGCAAGAGTAAGATGGCATGCTGAAGGCGATGAAAATACGTCTTTTTTTCATAACGCGATTAAGAAAAGAGTGAACTCTAACAAAATTGCAGGTGTCCTAGCTCAGGATAAATGGATAGAAAATGTATCAGAGATCAAGAAGGAGGCGATTTCCTTTTTTGGAGAATTCTACAAGAAAAAAGAGTCCAGAATATTGGGTTTTCGAAGTAACAAAATCAAAACAATTGATCAAGAAGAAAAAGAGTGGCTTCAAAAGGAAATCACAATGGAAGAAGTCTATGAAGCGGTGATGAGCTGTGGAAGTAGTAAAGCACCGGGTCCCGACGGCTTTAATTTTTTCTTCATAAAACATTTTTGGGATCTAATTAAAAAGGAGCTAACGGAGGCAATTCAAGGGTTCGGTAGGAGTGGTTCAATCTCTAAAGGGTGCAATGCGTCGTTTATTGCTTTAGTACCAAAGAAAAGAGATCCTTTAACTTTTGAAGAGTACAGACCTTTAAATTTGATCGGATGCTTTTATAAGGTTCTTGCAAAGGTTCTATCAAACAGACTTAAGGTAGTTCTACCAAAGCTGATCGGCCCAGAACAGTCAGCCTTTTTAAAAGGAAGGTCAATCACGGACGGTATTCTGATGGTTGGAGAGTCTTTCATGGAGCTAAAAAGAAAAAAAAAACAAAAGTGTCGTGATTAAAATAGACTTCGAAAAGGCGTACGATAGCATCAATTGGGACTTTCTCTTGGAGATGATGGCAAACATGGGCTTTGGAGAGAAGTGGATTAATTGGATAAAGGAATGTTTAAGTTCGTCTTCAATGTCAGTCCTTATCAACGGTTCACCAACAAAGGAATTCATACCTGAGAAAGGGTTAAGGCAAGGGGACCCACTTGCTCCATACCTATTTCTTATCGTGGCAGAGGGTATGAATGTAATGCTCAAAGAAGCCGTGGAAAAAAAGGTGCTTGAAGGTGTTTCACTAGGTAAAGAGAAAATGATTGTGTCACATTTACAATACGCGGATGACACAATCCTCTTTTCCAAATGGTCGAGAAAAAATTTAAAATCAATTGTGACACTTCTCAAAATGTGGGAACAAGCGTCGGGGTTAAGAGTGAATTGGAACAAAACATCTATTTTCGGTAATTCACTAGATAGAGTTGAGCTGTCCCAAGGTGCGAGCATTTTGGGTTGTAAAATCAGTGACGATATCTTTTACTATCTAGGGGTGCCGGTCAACGCTTCCATGAAGAAAAAGCAACATTGGTCTAAGGTTATATCCAAAACAGAAGAGTCGTTATCTAATTGGAGTACACGTTGCCTATCATTCGGGGGTAGATGGACTTTAATCAAATCGGTTCTCTCAAGTCTCCCGGTGTATTTTCTATCCTTGTTCCGTGCTCCCCGCAGTATCCTTTATATTCTTGATAGAGCTAGGAGGAAATTCTTTTGGGGAGGGGGGTCGGGGTCTAGTAATAAATTTATACCTTGGGTTAAATGGGAGGAAGTAATTCAAAAAAGGGAATGGGGGGGTTTGGAGTTGGGTGATCTAGATATTTTCAACAAAAGTCTACTTCTTAAGTGGTTTTGGCGTTTTAAAATGGAACCTCAAAATTTGTGGGCTAAGTTAATCAAGAGCATTTACGGGAATCGGGGGGGTTTAGATCTTAAAGGTCCTTCAAAACTAAATGGGATGTGGGGTGGTATAATTAATATGGGTTGGGCGTTAAAAAATGAAGATATAACGTTGTCACAAATGCTTAAAGTGGAAGTGGGGAACGGTGTAAATATTCGTTTTTGGAAAGATGTGTGGTTAGAAAACAGGTCATTGGAGGACGAATTTCCAAGAGTTTATAAAAAGATCGGGGATGACGACAAAGCTATCGCGGAGATGGGAAGTTGGATCGATGGCCGATGGGTTTGGGAGATACAACAACTGCATGCAAGGTGGTTTGGGCGTGCAAAGGAGGAACTAAACGTCATGCTTCAAAAACTATATACGGTGAATATTCAACAGTCAAAAGAGGATAAGTGGTCGTGGTGCGGTGAAGATCAAAACAAATTTTCGGTCAAAGGCACTAGGTACTTTCTGGAAAAAAAAAGGACCAACAAGTGTCATCAAGATCATGTACGTACTGGTCAAAACTAGCACCAAAAAAGGTAAACATTTTTGTATGGCGGCTCGAAAGGAATAGAATACCGGTTAGATCAAAACTCATTGACAAAGGAGTAGACTTACCATCGGTGTTATGCCCAAGATGCGAATTGGAGGTGGAAACAACGATTCATGCTATCTTCAAGTGCAACAAACTGAAAGAAATTTGGGAAGGGATACACAAATGGTGGGGAATCACGTACGAAAATGGGGGTTCGTTTCAAGACATGGATTCGACAGCAAGTTCCGGGGGTATCAAAGCAAATATAAAAACTTGGAATGTGGTAATTCGTTTCGCAGCTTATTGTATCTGGAACAACAGGAACAAACTCGTGTTCGAGGGGGAAAACAGATCGAAATATTTGCTGTTCGAGATTCAATTACTATCATTTCAATGGATAAAGGCAAGACTAAATAAGGGTCGGGTGTTAAACTGGGATGTTTGGCTAACAATGCCTGATCAACATGCTTGAGTCGCTAGATTCGAAGCAGAGAACTCGCAAAAGGATTAGCAATTATGTTTTTAGTAGTTAATTACGAACAGTTATAGTATTAATTGGATCATTAAGAGGTCTAATTACTATTGTAACAGTTTGTTTTTGGGCCCTGTCCATACCTTATGGCGTTGGGCTTCATTTTGTAATTCCATGTGTATAGCAACATATTATTAATATATATATATATATATATATATATATTGGCTTTTCAAAAAAAAAAATGTTAACATTATATAATGTAATTAATATTATATTCATAAATTATTTAAATTTATAGTATTTTAGTCATTTTCATATTTATTTAATAAAATTTTGTGTGTGTGTAATATCTTTTTTTTAACGGCAAAAGGTTACACAAGGAATATTTTTGGCATGACCATCACATATCCAAGTGCAACCGGAAGATATATTGAATAAAAACAAGGCTACTAGCAAGTTACTTGCAACCCAAAGATACAAGGTACAAAAATGTTCAACAACGAAAACAAACTAAAAAAAGAAACAAAACAAATCAGCAAGCAAAGCAAGATGAAGCTGATAGACACCAATCACTACATTGGAAAAATATACTCGTCCCCTCAACACGATGTTTGATCCAAAATAAAGAGTAAGATTGAATCTGAGAGAACACCAGAGACTCCTTACTTGAAACTGGTGGTTTAAACACTTTGTCATTTTTATATTTCCATATTAGCCACAAGTATCTGTACAAAACACCCATGAATGCTTTTAGAAGTTTGCCACCGTATCCCAAAATTGAGCCCCAATTAAAAAAGCTATCAATGTCTTTGACAGTACCCGCTTCGATGTGCCACCATCGACATAGCTCTAGCAGGACCTTTTTGCTAATTGGACACTCCACGAATAAGTGACTCTCCGATTCATCAGAAATGCCACAGAGAGGACATATTAGTGACAACAAAGTCACCACCCTTTTTTGCATGTTGCTTTTAATTGGGAGACGATTATGCGCTGCTTTCCATGAATAGATACAGACTTTAAGAGGACCCAACTACAACAAGAGAATTGAAAGTTATCCACCTTTTTAAGATAAAGGTCATCGAAAGCATATCTTAATGATAACACCGAAAAATGTCCTGATGATTCCAAAACCCAGCTGGTTTTAAC
The DNA here is from genome assembly GCA_947179395.2 of Pulicaria dysenterica. Taxonomy (NCBI): domain Eukaryota; kingdom Viridiplantae; phylum Streptophyta; class Magnoliopsida; order Asterales; family Asteraceae; genus Pulicaria; species Pulicaria dysenterica. The sequence continues at coordinate 74,576,743 of OX359292.1, read as the reverse complement.
ATTTTGCGAGCCTAGCTACCTGCTTCTATGCTGGTCCACTTGAAACCAATCAAGAAATGGAATGTTCACTTTATCAAAAGCACCGGTAACTTTGATAATATTCCTCCATAATCCTAGGATTTTCCCATGCGAATTAGTCCCCACTATACCGCCATTTTCACCATTATTGATTGAATAACCCTTTCCCACAAACCATTTTGCTCGTTCTTAAACCTCCAAATCCATTTGGTTTAGAGAGCCAAGTTAAAGGCCTTGAGACTTCCGATACCAAGTCCACCATGTGAAAGGGGCTAAACTAACTTCACAATGAAATTTACTCACCATATTACTGATGTCATCAGTAGCCACACCCATTCCAAGCAAACTACTTTGTTTATGTTGATCTTTAACCCTGGAGAAAGGAAAAAGCATCGCAACATACGAATAAGATTAGAAAGGTTAGAATCGGACCAATTAGCATATTACTAAAGTATCATCCGCGGACTGTAAATGAGAAATCAAAGGCCCATTCATTAGAAGTTGTACTCCATGAAAGACACCCTACTAAGCGCCTCCTTCAACATAAATATTGAAACCTTCATAAACGTTTAAGAAAAGGAATGGAGCCATTGAGTCGCCTTGTCTTAAACCTTTGCCTATTGGAAACTCCATAGTAGAGGTACCATTTATATCGTAGCCATAGAAAGACAACCATATATCCAGTTTCTACATTTCGCGCCAAAGCCTATTTGTTGCATCACTTCATCCAAAAACTTCCAAAGCACCGAGTCGAATGCTTTTTCAAAATCTATTTTGAAATACATCAACTCCTTCTTAGTTTTTTTTTTACCCAAGCCATGATGTCACTAATGATTAATGGCCCATCAAGGATACTTCTATTGCCAATAAAAGCGGATGATTTAAGTTAGATGTATTAACGGTACGGATAGTTTTTCTTTAAATATGCCTAAATTATTATTGTGTACTCATATACCCTTTTAGCAGGTTGCAGAAAAAAATTATATAATTTTAAATCATAATGATCTATTAGTATTAGTGATACTATTATCTTAAATTTATAATTATAATTTAAAGATGAATCTTGCACGATATATAATTGAATGCCTCGAGTTGATTGTAAGCGGCTAAATTCTCAAAGATTAGATAAAATATTTTGCCGTTGGATTTATTAGTCTGTCTATAGACTATTTCTTTCATTATTGGTTTTCATCTTTTTAACACTATTAATGTCAATCACTTTCTTAATCATCTTTGTAACACTATTAATGTCAATCACTTTCTTAATCATCTTTCTTACATCCTAGCTAATAATGTTTAAATACTTATCTTTCTACACATTTACTTTTATTAATCAGTGACAGTAAGTGGTATGGTGTTGGACCTTTGATGGCGACCCACTGGCACTGCTTTTACCACGATCAACCACGTAAGGAAGCGATGGAAGAATTACACCAAATTGCCCACCCATGAATTCCTCATATGCACTCTGCCACACTCTATCCCTCCACGCTCACCATCCATGAAACTTCTCATATCCAAGGAACAGCCGAGATTGGTTCTCGCGGTTCTCGCACTAACAACGGATCTCGCATGAACCCTCCCTTATATATATAAGACTATTGAATGTGAGGCAATAAGTAGTAAACAGGAATGAATATGTAAAAGACTTGTAACAACTTGTTGCATGAGCTAGCAAGCTAGGTACTTGGTTTGGTGGTGGAACAAACAATAACGACAAGAATTGATGGAAAAGTGGTTGGTTTAATGATTTCATTATCTCTTTTATGTGACCAAACCAGCTAAGAGTAAACCTTCAATGTGATCGATTAATCATTGCCATGCTAATAAAGTAATAAGTAATAACGACTTGTGTGGATTCTAGATATTTATCTCAAGCTTGAATGACAAATTTCAAGATATATATTGTATGAGCTTCAAGCCACTCGCATGAAATGATCGAGTATTTGTGTCATTATTCTAACAATTAAAGATTACTTATGTCATTTAACCACTTGCACGTGGAGTGGTAGATATAGAACAAAAGGAAGTAAAGCATGGGATGGTAGATGTAGTTTGAGCCGTTAAGAATGATAAGTAGAGATCGATTTTATGTTAAAAGATATGTAGCTAATAAGAATATAAACAATAGAATTTAACAAATTATTTATAAGTGTTGGTTCTTAATTTTACAAAGGTTTTATATATTTACTTGAAAGGCACAAAAGTAAAGAAAAAAAGAAACACATAAATCATGCATGAACACAACAAAAGAGGATAGTAATAGGTGACATGGGGTTGTAGTTATGTCATCCATGACTTGAGTCATAATACCATGAATGACTAAATGCACGGGTGGTAATTTGTTTCAGTTTTGCGTTATCGCGTTAGTGTCTTTCATTTTCCATGTTAATTTCGTATCAACCCGTTTTTTATTTATTTATTTTCGTCTCAAGTTCAAGTTGTATTATTTTTTTTCGTATCAGACTCGCATTAAATTTGAGCTTTCAATGCAGATATACATTACCTCAAATTTCATTTTAAAAACTTTTCCAATCTTACCTTTATCATATCATAATCAAGCTATCATGCTTGTATCGACCCCTATTTTTATTTATCAGACTCGTGTCATATTCATATAGTATTCGTATTACTTTTTCTTTGATCAGGTCCATATCGTACTAAAAATTGCCAGGCCCTAACTAGACGACTACAGCCCCTCTTATAAGATATTTTTATATGGTCACATGATTAGATAACGGGATGACAACCTCTATAATTATTCATAAGTTTTATTATAATTAATACCCACACATGAATAATAATTGATTGAATATACATATATTTTAGGAAAGTTGAGTTGGGTCCACCGAGTGATGATGTGTCGAAAGATTAGACGTGGGATAAATGTGGACCAAAAATGGGGAAATTAATGAGGCGGTTAACAATTAACTCCTCAACCTTTAATCTTGAATACACATGGATGTTGTTGGCCTAAAAACTTGTATTCAAGTTGTAATCAACGTCATCATATATGCACACTCTTTCTTCTTCAATCAATTTTATTTCCCACTCCATCTTAATTTCCCTTTTATTTTAATTTTAAAGATTGCATATCTTTTTTAAACAAGTAACTATTTACGCATGTTTTTCTGTAATTTCACAAACCATAAAACGGTTTTTGTGTTGAACAAAAATGTTAATCTACACATAATGTGAAGTTTTGTAATTGAAATTTTGTGTTATAGATGCTTATAGTTTCACATATAACGTCAATACACATGTACAGTGATGAAGAGTCGAAGACAGTTTGTAGCAGAGGCTACTGTTCAACTTTTTACACGTATTACATTTTTTATTGGACATTTTTGTGTTTATATAGTTGTCACACTAATAAAACTTTTTCACTTGTGATACCCCTAAGAAATTTCCGTAATCCGCACTACGCGTGTTTGTATAGTCTTGGGGGTTTTTTTTCAAGTAACAATGTGTACGTTGGTCATATATATTTCTTTTGAGTAAATGCATGAACATGTATATATATATAGGGAGTGATTAATAAAGTAGTTAGAAACTGAAACTTTTATTATATATATGTTTACACTACAGATAGTTGATGAGGCTGAATATTGTAAAATGAGAAAAGTTACGAATTTAAAAAATGATAAAAAAAAGGAGAGAAATTATAAAATAATTAAAAGAGATTAACTTGCAATATCTTTATATACAAAAGACGTTTATCTAGTTTTTAAAGACTACATCAGCAAACTTTTTATATCTAAGATTTTTAATTGAATGAAAAGTTTTAGCATTCACATGTGAACTAAACTTATAGTTTTTATTTTTTATATACAAAACGAGTAAGTTACAAATTTATATTGTACAAGATGATCGTTGTTGGCAATTATTTTGATTAGATTTATCATAAGAATACATCTTCGTGACAGCTAAGCTTGCTATTGATTTGTGGCAACATATATTTACTAATAAAATACAATGTTTGTATAAAGAACTCAACTAACTAAGAACATGGATATGTTATATGTTGTTGCCACGTGTTTCAGAACTATAATTTTAATTTTATATTATATTTTTATGATGAAGTGTGACATAGGTTTTAAATTAAGAAATATGTACATTAATTGAGCAAGTCATTTAGTTTCCAAGTTTTGGTTAGAAAGTCGTTTCATCATTTAAAGTTTAAACCATGTCAAATTGTCAATTCTTATTTTCAAATAGTAGACGCTTTGATTAATTTTTAATATATATTAAAAAAATTATTATAATATAATTATTTTATTCGTTTATTGTTATAACTTATTGCTCCTTATTTTTGTAAATCAATTATATGTTTCTTCAAATATTATTTTTTAGGTGATATAGTTTGTTAATATTTAAATATTTTAATAAAAAGTATTTTATTTATATTATTTACTAGATATATTTAATAATTTTCATAATTATTTAAAAAATTGAAATTTGATTATAAAGATGTTCTATAAAAAATATTTGATTATGATGTTATGTTTGAATTTCTAATTTATAATATATTTGCTTATCTTTTTAAAAGATTTCATATCCATATATATATATATGTATGTCTTACAGTTGTTTTACAATACATGTTAGTTTTTCTTAATACCATAAATATTTAAAATTTATTTTAAAAATATTGTGTTTATACACGAGATATTAAACTAGTTTAATTGGGTACGTAAATGATTGGTTTTGTGAAAGTAAATCACTGGATGATCCAACGTACATAAAGAATTTTGCAATGGAGTCTTAATTTCCACCAACATAATTAGGTGACTCGCTAGATCGATCTCAACATTAACTAAACTCGTTCCTATATATGTCTTTAAATTTTTGTATTATAATCTTTTTTTCTACACTTTTTAAGTGTGATCGCTTTTTCGCAAGTATTGGCCCTTTTAATACCTCCAACTGCTATTATTTTGTTTGTAGTACTAAACTTCATTATAAGGGATATGATGGTACTTGAAGGTCTTACGATGATGCATGAGAGTCCATTACACATGCAATTAAACACCCAAGCTACTCTCTCACAAGCATGGTTTGCGTGGGCGATCACACAAAACCTATATTTAAAAAGGGTCTAAATATTACATAACCCTTCGAGTCTACTTAGAACAAACTAATTAAAAACCTAATTTAAATACCATTAGCCTATTACTCGTTAGGCTAAGAAAACACATTAGATAAACTATTTTACTATTATTTTATTGTTTTAATTTGTGGTATATTCATTAGGCAAAAAAGAAAAGAACTAACCTATGATCTATTAAACCTAAAAAAGTTTTATCAAGGGGCCTATTTTTGTTTTAGTTATTAGTGTGATAATTATTGTATTATAATAAAAGTTTAACTTATGTATATTTAACCATTTTAAGGGCTTCATTCATTACTCTCCATCATCCATAGCTTCACGAGCTAACACAAGCGAAGTAGGGGATGGCAATTAGTGATATAGTACAAATGTGATATGTAAATAAACGAGGTGTGATTTCCACGTGCTTCGCTACAGGAAAAAATTACTATTTTGGTTGCTTTGAATTTATATTATATGGTTCAATTTGCTTATTATAAGTGTCGAAACGACACAGTTATAAAATATAAAAAGAAATTATATATAGATACAAAATAGCAAAACGACGTTGCTCTACTACCTTATTTTAGAAACAATAAGATGAAAAAAAAAGTGAGTTGTATACATGTGTTCATGTTGATAGGTTGTGTAAGTTTACGATCAATCTACTCAAGATTTAACTTAACATTAATGCATTTTGTTTTGTATCGTAAAAAATTACGGTAAAAAAAACACTTACTATTCAAAACTCTTGGTAATCATTATATGTTATTATATCCTTTTAAATAAGTTTATTAAGATACATAAGTTTTATAGTTATAAATAAACATAAAATTTAAATCAAACTAATATTTATAAACATAATATGTAAAAAAACATTTCATGTGGTTCTTAGAAGAAAAAAAAAGAAAGAAAATTAGAGATGGGGAAAAAAGGGAATAAAAGTAAAAATTAGAAGAAAAAAAAAACCATTTTGAAGCCTTGAGCATGGGACCTCAAACATAAAAGCAAGAGTGTTAAACTGTTAACCATCTCCACCATCCATCAACTAATAAATATTAACACAAACTTTTATATAATATGAAAGTGGTGTATTTTAGAAAACCCCATCTATGAATAGTGAAATGGTGCATTCTAAGCCTTGCCAATTGTTTATATTATATAATAGGTTTGAGTTGAGTATAAATGGTCCGAGTCATTTTTAGATCGATCTACTAACCCATATAACTAAAAATGTCAACCCGTCAAACTTTTTATTTTATTGATTTTTCTATTTATCCTTTTATTTTTCACATTTCTTGTTTTTGCTATTGAGTTTTTCTCTTATTCTTTAGTACTCGTAACTCTAATAGAAAACAAATTTACCGTTTCCTTTTTGTTTCTTTCCCGTTTTGAGACTATCGAGATTATACACATTGAATCATCAAGGTTTCATCACTTGTAGCTAAATTATTTCTTAAAAACATCAAATTTTTGTATTCAAATTTAACTATCTAGGTATGGTTGAATTTTATTTGCTATTTTGCATTTGTATTATGTATTTCAACAAACAAAGGACAAAATTAGTAAAACTAAATATGCTAACCTGTCAACGCGTTGACGTGTAATGTCATGTTTTCACGTATATGGATTCTTTTGAACTCACGCGTCTTGAGCTAATATCTAAAAGAGTCATGTTCGTATCATGACTCACCGAACCGTCAATCTGAACATGACACAAGTGTCGCCTCTAAAGCCAAGCATTGACTCATTTAGGCTCGTCAGATAAACTAGCAGAGCCCAAGCATCAAGCTTGATTATGTACAATTATTCACAAGTCGTGCTCAAGGTGTCTTAAATCAAACCGAATTTAAGTTTAATCAAATCCTAAACTCTACTCAAATCATTTATACTCCTATTTATGACAAAATTAATAGAAAGTTATGCTTTCGTAATATAGTCTTAAACTCCTATAAGTAACACAAAAATCTGAAGAAAATCACAAGACAAGTCACATCTTGTGTTAAGTCATTTTCGTTTTCTTCTTGTGACATTGGTCCCTTGTTTAATACTTTGAAAGATTCACTACTTATTCTTGTCTTCCTCTTTCACCCGTCAAGAAAGCTTTCTAATTCAGTACAAGATTATTATATCGGTAGATCATAACAAACGACAATAATTTCCCACGTTAAATTAGTTAATAATTTAAAATCTATATGAAATCATGCAACCAAAAGATTACATGGAAAAACATTGCACATTATGGACATAGTTAAATTTATAAACTTCCTTCATACAAATTTATATCGTGCCACTGAAGTTACATAGTTATATAAGGCTATAATCAATGCCCATTGTGTTTTTCCTTAAAATATATTTAAAAAAATAGGGTTTTCGGATCTTAAATATATAAATGCGGATCCGATTGATTTTTACGGTTTTTATCTAGAATTATATGTCTTTTTAAGAAATAGTTATTTTATATTTACCATCGAAATATGTTAAAAAATCATGAAAGCATGATCCTCTTCCTTCTCTTTGTCATCGGCGTCGACTTGAAACACGCCTTGAACAAAAGCCTCGATATCGATCTTATTTACATCCATACCCTCCAAGTCGGACGGACCGGGTACAACTGGCGGTCGACAGATTTGCACGACGCGGTCCCAGTCAACTCCCCGGAAGAAATCGTGGCCCTTGATCTCCGCCACCGATATTCTCTGTTTCGGATCCTTCACTAGCAGTTTCCGAATCAAGTCTCTCAACGCCGTCGGCTCTCCGACGAGCTCCGGTGACTTTGACAGAATGTGGTAAAATGTCTCCTTCCTGTTTACTCCTTTGAACGGAGTCTTACCGTATAACATCTCGTGCAATACGATGCCTAAACACCACCAGTCCACCGAGAAATCATGGCCGTTGCCTTGTAACATCTCCGGCGCGACGTACTCTTCCGTTCCGACGAATGAGTTCGATTTGGAAAACGAGTGAGAGTCACGAGTCGGTTCTGAGTTGTCGACTGACTCTGCGGGGTGTACAGAGTCTTCCGACGAAATAGCAGGGCGACAGCACATTGGAAAAAACGAAAATCGATTGTTGTTCTTCACCAATGGCTCAGATTCCGGTAACGTAGCGGTTTTCGTAGATCGAGTTTCGGACGGAGGTTTTGGCGATAATTTGGTTGATAGATCGAAATCAACAAGCATTAGGTGACCGTTTTCCTGAATCATTACGTTTTCCGGCTTTAAATCTCTGTAAGCGATCCCCAATCCGTGAAGATACTCCAATGCGATTACCAATTCCGCCGCATAAAACCTAAAATTGGCAAATTTTACCAGATTGTTAGACGATTTGAACGATAACACGAGCAGATTCAGGAAAATCGATTTGCAATAAACATCTAAACAATGTGTTTACAGAGTTATTCGTAAGAAGTTGCAAAATTCACCTGATCACATCATCGGTAAACAATCTCTCCGTTTGCTTCTTACGAAGATAATTGAGATCACGTCCAGGACAATAATCAATGGCGTAACCAACGATCTTCTCAGTGGATAAAACACCACGGAGTTTCGGTAGCAACGGATGCTGTGATAGTCGCAAAACCTCCTGCTCAAAGAAAATCTGCTTACACTTACTGCCATCGCTATCCATTTTCGTTTCTTTCTTCGTAACCGAATCTCTTAAGATCGTCTTCAAAGCGAACAATTCTCCGTCAGATGACTCCTCTCGGACTAGAAACACAACGCCTCTAGCTCCTCTGCCAAGCGCCGTTAAGACCTCCAATTGGCGGAGGTCTAACGCCGGGACTTGATTGGCGTCCATGGCGGTTACAGGTACAGCTACCAACTCTTTCAGTTCTCCAAAATTTTCACGGGTTGTTTTGTCTTTTGTTAGTTGAAATCAGGATTTTGTGTTGATTGAATGAATCAATAGTTGATTTAGTAGTTGGGGTACGTGACGAAGGGGGAATTGGTATTCCTTGCTGAGGAAGTATCGAAAGACACACAGTTGGTGTGCGAGGGAGAGAGCAGTTGGAAAGGAATATTGCTTAGCTATGATACATGAGTCCACGGTGAACTAATATAAAAGTTTGAAAAACAAGGCTGCTATTCAAAGAAGGAAAGTGATTCACTGATTCGTAAATATCATAACTTAATTAATTTCTATATATTTATAACAGGCATGCTATTAAACAGGATGTTTATGGAAGGTTAACTGAGCAAACGGTTAACTAAAAACTGGTAACCAATTATCTACAAAATATATTTCTAAAACAAAAGGTTTTAAAAATTAATATTCATATTTCACCTTGAATAAGACTTAAATGAAAATTCTATAAAACATTATAAACTGTGTTATTTATGTATCAATTAATTATGATATAATACATATTTTAAATAAAAACATGACTAAGAAAAAGTGAACTAAGTATATAAATAGTAAATAATAAAATTTATAAAGGCTTTTCAAAAAAAAAAATTTATAAGGGTTATATGCACCGAAATGTAACGAAGTTATCGCGTTTAACATTGTATGTAACAAACTAAAATTTCTTGCAATTAATACAATGAACTACCATTTTTTTACATTGAATGCAATTTTGACCTGCAAAGCACGTAAATGCTGACGTGGAGCAGGCAATATGCTATTTTATTTTTTCTTGAGCTAATTACAAAGATAGTCCCTGTGGTTTGTGGCAAATTTCACATTCAGTCCTTTAAACTCGAAAATTACACAAACAGTCCTTATGGTAAACGACTTGTTTCACATTCAGTCCTTTAGCCTAACAGAAGTTAAGTCCCGCCGTTAGTTTGGCCCACGTGAGTTGCACACGAGGGTATAAGCGTCATTTACCTCTATCTCTCTTACTTTATTAGTACGGCCCTACAACGACAGATGTAAGTTACAAACTCCCTCCAATTTCATTCCACTTCTTCCTCTTCTCTCTTCTCTCGATCAATCAAACCCTAAAATGGTGCTAACTGTATGGAGGATTAGACAAATAGGAGAAGAATTCGACCTCAATGAAGTCTACGGTAAGTGTTTGAGTTGTTCTTGAACAACAATTTCGTCTTTGTAATGTATTTGATACTGAAAATTTGCTTGTTTTCGATCAATGCAGCTACTGAGCCCTCGTATTTTTCGTTAAAAATTCATCATGGTGGTTGGTTTACTGATAAACCAGGTAGGAAATACGTTAAAGGTAAACAAAATATCGTGGATTTGATAGATATAGACACATTCTCAGTCCACGAACTCCATTACATGATGGAAGAGCTTGGATACAAGAGAACAGAAGCTAAGTATTACCATTTTTTAGTACCTGAGTTGTCTTTAGATGATGGTCTTCGTGCCCTAGGGGCTGATATAGATGTAAATCTGCTTGGTAAGTTCATTCAGAGGAACAAGATGATATCTGTTTATACTGAACTGGGTGGTACATCATTAGAAACTTATTTTTGCTCACCTAAATCTACAAATGTGGTAATTGAGGAAATAATAGATGACCCAACTGTAAATCTACCCAGAAGGATTGTTACAAATCCTCATGTTAAAAAGAAACTGATGCTTGAATGGAAATCTAGTGTGGATAATAATCAAACTAGTGATGACCCACCTGTTCAAAGTAGTGCTCAAACTAGTGATGACCCACCTGTTCAAAGTAGTGCTCAAACTTGGTCACCTTGAACACAACCCTTCCACACTAAAGGGATTCCATACATAAGATACCCTAAACATGACCCTAATTGCAACCATACTTGGTCACCCTAAACAAAACCCTTCCACATTCATTCAGGTAAGCCTCATTAAGTTCAAACTTGACCCATTGATTGGTCTTCACTGGAATAATAGGCTTGATGTGCTCAAAATCACCTTTGAGTACAACATGGTCAAGAATCTCATTTGGCCTCCTACTATCACCATGCACGATCATTTGGAAGGGGTATCTACAACCGTCGACAATCACAGAACAACGTTCATAAGCTGCAAGACCGTACTTTCTCACAAAATATGCTGGTATTGTCTACATTATACAAACAAATAACACGTTACACACACACTTCAGAAACATAAAACAATATCAATAAACAACAATATATTCAAACCATTCTGCCATTCTTGCAAATGTGCTTCTGATATCTCAGTGTAAAGAAGTTTCTCTCCATTTTGCATAAGAAGTGTGAAAGAAATGTAACACATGGAAGGAATATATAGAGTGATAAATCCGACCATTCTAACTTCACATTGAATAAGCCCAAATTTGGAAGAATCTTACATCAATTCAACTGACAAAAGCTTAATATTCTTGCATTGATATGTTGGATCAAAGTTAACAGTCAAAATATACCCTTCTTCTTGTAAGACAAAACCACTTACAGACCAACAGCTAGTCTATCATTCATATCAGTTAAAATATACCCCTAAACATGACCTTAATTGAATACAAAATACATTACAAACCCTAACCAGCTAAAAACCAGCAACATCTTCAATCTTGCAGCTTCATCTTTGGCCAATTTCAGCTTCACTTCAAGGGCGTTCTTTGATCTTAACAAACCAGGTATGATACTCATTGATCGAGGACACATTGGGGGATCAACCCACCCAAAAAAGCTGCAAGCCGATGACTATATAACAAAAAAAACCCTAGTCTCTGTTAATCGACTTCGCAAAATAATAAATACAGCAATAGAAAGATCATACCTTTTGAGGGCACGAATAGAAACGACGCCCGGGATTATTATCGGTCCATGATGTTCTTATGATGGTTTCTTTGCCACACCAACACCTACCCATGTTCATCGCCATTATACTACTGGTATCGTTTTTTAGAAAGAAGCAGGGAAGGAGATGATGAATAAGCCTTAACTGTCGTTGTAGGGCCGTACTAATAAAGTAAGAGAGATAGAGGTAAATGACGCTTATACCCTCGTGTGCAACTCACGTGGGTCAAACTAACGGCGGGACTTAACTTCTGTTAGGCTAAAGGACTGAATGTGAAACAAGTCGTTTACCATAAGGACTGTTTGTGTAATTTTCGAGTTTAAAGGACTGAATGTGAAATTTGCCACAAACCACAGGGACTATCTTTGTAATTAGCTCTTTTTTCTTTTCTAAAGTAATGCACAAGTTTGCTGATGTGGATTATTATTTTTATTATTATATTATTAATAGTATTATTAACTATTATTATTATAAGAGTTCATTACTGAAATGGTCTCTGAACTTTGCCAAAAGTATCTGATTTAGTCCCTAGACTTTAAAAAGTATGTAGATGGTCCCTACTGCAGCAAATAAGTCCCACATTCAGTCCCTGGATCTAACTTTCGTTAAAGGCCTCCGTTAAGCTCCTTTTGAGGAGGGGTATTTTATCTTTTTGCACTACAGGGACCATTTCAGTAATAAATAATAGAGACCAAATCAGTGACTTTTTTCTAAAGTTCAGGGACCATTTCAGTAATTAACTCTTTTTTTTATAATATATATTTCTTAAATTTCTTTTGCTTTCTTTTTTTAATTTTCTTTATACTTTTTTTCATTTATTTTTGTTGTTATTTCTTATGATATTAATTTTTTAAATTATTAGTTAAATAAATACTATCAAACATCTTAAGAATTATCTTTTTAATTTTTCATTGCTTTTTACACCTCTTTATGAATATTTTTTTTATTTTTTTCCTTTTATACTTTTAAGTACTATTTTAAGAATTCATTTTCTTGACTTGATTATTATTTTTTTTATTTTGTTATATTTTATTATTATAAATCGCTTTTTTTTACTTGACATCATGTTTCATTTTGACCCTTATTTTTTTATTTTTCTTTTAAGAATTCTCTTTTTTATTTATAAAAAACATGTGTTATAATCTTTTATTAAAATAACAGTTGAACAAGTGATAATAAGTAAGTTAAATTTCATTTCTTCTTTTTTAATTAGATCATGAACACATAAATTACAAACATTCTAATTTTTTTTTTGCATAGTAAGTAATTATATAAAACCATTCTTTAAAAATGTATAATAAAGAGTTATCTTTTTCCGTTCTTCGCTACGAGATAAAAAAAATTTAGGTTGTATTTAATTTATAATATTTATGTTAATACTAAATATATAAGCTAACGTTAATACATAATCAACAAACATAAAAGCTAATTTCGTACAAACTAAAATATATAAGCCGATATCGTGTTATATAATTTATAGTATTTATTTATTTATTCACACTCTATTTCACTGTTATGAAATCTTATAGTTTAGTGTAATAAAAGATTTAAGTTGATCATCACGAAAAACGTTTTTCATGTATTGTATTATGATACATGAAGCTTTTTGGATATACATATCAAGTTCACAAAAGTTTTATTATGTTAAGAAATTTTTAAAAAATATATCATTATATCTATTTCTATTTACAAAAACGTTTTATTATACCCATATTTGTTCCAAAATTTTACACATGTAAAACTCTTTTAGAAACATAATTGGTATATATGAACACTAAAAAACTCTATATGCAATAATAAAACATTAGGAAAATGCTTTTTGTGTTGATTACTTGGATAAATATGATATTTATAAGGTTTTGTAAGGGTACAAGTGATATTTTATAAATAGATTTAAAAGAGGGGCAATATTGTCTTTTTAATCATATTTAATAATTATAAATCATTTAAAATTATTAAAAATTTGATAAAAATTGTGACTTGGGTAAATAAGATATTTAAGTGTTTAAGAAGGGTACATAGGAAATTTTAATTTTAAGACGATTAAATAAGATATTTAAGTGTTTAATAAGGGTATATAAGAAATTACCCCAACAATTTTAACCATATAATAAAAACATATAACAAAATGATGGTCAAGTAAAAAAACGATATATAATAATAAAATATAACAAAATAAAAAAATAATAATCAAGCCAAGAAAATAAATTCTTAAAATGGTACTTAAAGTATAAAAAAAATAAAAAAAAATCTTCACAAAGATGTATAAAAAGCAATGAAAAATAAAAAAGATAATTTATAAGATGTTTGATAGTATTTATTTAACTAATAATTAAAAAAATTAAGAACATAAGAAATAACAACAAAAATAAATGAAAAAAATATAAACGAAATTAAAAAAAGAAAGCAAAAGAAATTTAAGAATATATATATTATAAAAACGAGTTAATTACTGAAATAGTCCCTGAACTTAGGAAAAAAGTCACTGATTTGGTCCCTATGGTTTATTACTGAAATGGTCCCTGTAGTGTAAAAAGACATAAATACCCCTCCTCAAAAAGAGCTTAACGGAGGCATTTAACGGAAGTTAGTTTCAGGGACCATCCGTGTGACTTATCTTCAACAGTAGGGACCATCTACGTACTTTTTAAAGTCTAGGGACTAAATCAGATACTTTTGACAATGTTCAGGGACTAATTAACTCTTATTATAATTATAATTATTATTATTAATCATTTTCATCAATACCACCACCACCATCACCGACTTCATCTGCCACCACCGCCACCTCCATTTTCAACCACCACCACCGTCACCTCCATTTTCAACTACTGCCACCATCTCATTCAACCACCACCACTAACTACCAAACAAAAATCTATTTAAATAAGAAATCAACACAATTTGTTTATGAACCCTAAATCAAAAATCTGTTCTTAAATCAGAAATCAACACAATCAAAACCCTAAATCTGTTTATGAACCAAAAATTTCCATTCAAGAACAAGATGAAATCGAAACATACAAAACCCAGATCTGTTCTTCGAGTTAGGGTTTTGGTGGAACTCAAGAACCACCAAACAAAACCCAGATCTACGAAAACCATGAAAGAAAAGATCTGAACAACCACCAAATCCTTCCCCTACCACTACAATCTTGCACATGCAAACACAGATCTGAACAATACACTGAAAGAAAAGAAAAAAAGAGGAGAAAAACCCTAAATCTGGAATATCACACGCACACACAGATCTGAAAGGAAAATCCAAAAACGAAAACGAAATCTGTAACGAAAATCCAAAAACTCTAAGAAAACTGGCGGCGGCGGCGGTTGAAGACGTCGTAGATGGCGGCGAGTTAGGATTTTCTTCGAGTTAGGGTTTTGGTTGAAGACAAACAACACCAAACAAAACCCAGATCTACGACGTGGCGATGGTGACTTCAACAGATCTGTGACGTTGCGCCGGTGACTTCAACAGATCAAAGACGCGCGGCGGTGGTTGTTATTGGCAGTTGTGGTGGACGTCGGAGGTGATGGCGGCAGAGGAGGTTCTGATGGGAGATGAAGATGGTTTGGTGGACGTGGTGGACAACATATAAGGCGGTGTTTTACAGACGCCTGGTGAATCGATGAAGATTGTTCTGGCGGGAGGAAAACCTCACTGGCGACGATTCTGATGGGAGGAGTTCTTTGCAGTTTCAGGCATAATAAATAATAAATAAATAATATTAATAATAATAATATTAATACTGATAATAAAAATAAAAAAACAATAATAAACTTATCCTACGTGGTAGAGGAGTCCTACGTGAAATCCTACGTGGAGTGCCACATGAGCATAGTTCATTATATTTTTGTCTAGGATGACCGGTAACCTACAAACAAAGGTCAAAATTACATGAATTGTTAATTTTGGGTAGTTCGTTGTATTAATTGCAAGAAATTTTAGTTTGTTACATACAATGTTAAACCGCGTATACTTCATTACATTTCGGTGCATATAACCCAATTTATAAATATAGTTCACTCGTAAACTTAAATAATATATATATCTACTAATATCTATATTTAAAAGTGAAATATAGATATTGACGTTGGGTAACAATTTGTTATGAGTAGATAATTATCGTATGTCAACATTGATTAATTTATTAATTTTGATCAACTTAAAAAATAAAATTTGAATGTTTTAAGTTTTCGGTTTTTTAGTTAACCATCCATCTCTAATAGACTAATATCATGAACCATAACCGAACCAAATAACCGAAATCTTTTTAGGTTCGTAATCAAACCGAAAAAATAAAAATATTCAGTTTGGTTAACCTAGATTTGGGTTCGGATTTTCGGTTTCGGATATTTCGAACACTCCTACTATTAACATTATAACTAGCTAAGCGCCTTATGTATAAACACAGGGATGACTACACACTTTTAAATTTTTTCTTTTTTATAATGTAATCTAAATAAATAAGATACTTAATATCTTGTTTTATATCATCATAATTAACAAAGTTGAATTCATTACCAGGACATGAAAAATAATTCGTAGCTTCAACAAATGTGTTGTAGAAAAAGTTTATTTTCGTCACATGATCAACCAATTTAGGCTTGGAAGAGTACGATTCAACCCTGGATTTCGAAAAAAAATATAAAGACCCTCGTCTTCTATTTGGCACTCGAACGTTGTTAGTAACATTTTTGTAATGGTGACGGTTATCTTGTAATCCCGTTGAAATTAAGTATTTAATAAAGAGTAAAAGAAATTATAAAATATGCGGATTATATATATATATATATATATATATATATATATATATATATATATATATATATATATATATATATATATATATATATATATATATATGTGTGTGTGTGTGTGTGTGTGTGTGTGTGTGTGTGTGTGTGTGTGTGTGTGTGTGTATGTGTGTGTGTATGTGTGTGTGTGTGATGTATATCAAAGATTGAATATTACATGTTCATCCATAAAAATCATCTCAAGGCTAGACGGATTTCTTTTAATGTCATTAAAGTATTTCTTCCACATGAGAATTACCTTTATTTTGATGATACAATGATCAGATTCACATTTTGCGTCTTTTAAAAATGTGAATCTATCTCGTTTCTCCACTATAGGATTTTCAGCTTTAAAGTAGAAATCACCATTGAAAACAACGGAATGCAAAGTTGAGAAAAAATTGTAAGTAAAAATCAAAATAGAAAATTGACTGAACTAAGCAGTTTAAAACTCTAAATATTATTCTAAATAATTTAAAATTTCAAAATTTGAAAAATATTTAATTTGTAGATAAAATTTTCAAAATTTAAGTCTATTAGAAATCATAACAAATAAATCTTTGAATTAGTTAGAGTAAAAAGATGTTGCTTAAAATTCTCGAAATATAAATATAAAATTTTATAATTTGAATTTCTTTGATTTGGTTGCATAAAATTTAGTCAATCTGTAATACAATAAGAAGTAAATTTAGACAAAAAATTAATAATGATAAAGATTTAATTTTTAACATAATTGAATATGTAATAAGTGTATAGTGTTTTATATTTCTTTAAATGTTAATAATTTTTAACTTATGTTTAATATTCATGTACATAAGTATTCTTGACTAAATTTTAAACTGGCTAAAAACATGAGAATAGATGGCGTTAACATCTAGAGCAGTGGTGGAAGCGTAGATACAAGGAAGAGGAAAGGATTACTATAGAAACATGGTATGATGATACAAAGAGACGTGATTTTACTTTGTTTACAAAATATCAATTATTATTGTTATAGTTAAGGATAATGAGAAATGTTCAATATAGTCCATACTTATGCATAGTCCTGAGGGACTAATTGTAACACTCTACTTTTAAATTAACAATAAACCGCGTGCGGAAGCTTATTACATATAAATAGATTTAAAATCCAAAAGATATACAAATTTGACTGGTTAACATTTACAAAATATCCATTACAGTGTTAGTTACAAACCAGGCTCTAACAAAAATCTTTGACATCAGAGTAATGGTCGGTCCAAAGCCCCAGTCTTCACTATCTACAAACTCACCGCGGAGTATCTGCAAAACAGTCTAGTGGGGAATTAGCACAAAGCTAAGTGAGGGAACCAATATCTAATCATACACAAGGCAAACATGCCTAAACCCAAATAGTTCATGAATCACAGGAGAATCGGCGGTGTTGCAACCACCTACAACCAAGGTCGGCCAAAACCAAGGTTTACCGATAGCCCTGCTAACATGGATAACAATACCAGCCTTCTTGTGTACAACAAATGTACCACAAGATCTGATACGGTAAATTTCCACGCAACAGACCCAGACTAAATCTGATCTCCAAATAACATGTATACACAATCCAAACAAGAGCATTCCAAATAGGATATCATATCCTGTATATCAATAGATATAAATCCACTCACCACAGTCAGCACTGTAGCACACTCAATGGTCTAGTTCACTGAGTCTTCTCAGTTCCTGAGATTAGATAACCACAAGTTAGTATTTAATTCATAATACTGATTTATAATACATAATACATGCATTCATACATTACATGTTAAATAATCATGTATAACTATCATGTATACCAAATCATAGTTAATACTGATTTAGGAATAACTCCTAAATCCCAAATTCCGATAAAATCCATTTCTGATCAAAGTCGGATTCCGAGTGATTGACAAATCCCGATAATAACCCAAATCCGAGAATAGGCACAATCCGAGAAAAGGCAAAATCCGATCAATGGTAATTCCGATTAACACCAAATCCGATAAAAGGCACAATCCGGTAAAATACACAATCCTAGAACTTGCACAATCCGATAAACTGTCCAATTCCGATAAAAGTGTTAGGGCATTTATCATATCCCGATAGAATGTCCAATACCGAGAAAACATACAATCCCGATAGAATCAAATCCGAGAATAATGTCAAAGCTACAGTTCATCTTTATCGGTATTCAATACAACCCTATCAATTTGCTCGGATTCATCATCATTCCGAGAATATTCTATAAGATTTCATCAATACCGATACATTCATACTCCAAATCCGATAGATTCATGTGTTCATGCATAAAATCTATTTCTAACTTAAATCTTACTGATTTAATGCATACAAGTTATATAGGTTTCCAGAAATCATCCAACTCATAAAAACAACATGTATAGATCATAATTTCTAACATGCATACATCCTAATTCATCAAATCATCAAGAATCAATCGGTATTCAATTATATATATCAAATCCGAATATATTTACAAACAACCAACTATAAATCAGTGTTCTAACCTTAAGATGATATCAATTACTCAACTAAAAGGCAAGCAAGTTAGAAGCTCAATTTCTTTCTTTTCTTTTCTTTTCTTCTTCTTCTCGGCCGAGGGTTCACAAGAACACACACCCCCCATACCCACTCAATATTAAATTAATATAAATATTTACCTTAAATAATAAAACAAAATAATATCACAAATTATTATCAAATAACACATTTCTACAAATAATTCACATAAACAATTAAATTTCCAGATTAATTAATTAATTACCTTAATTAATCTAGGCCGGTCAAGAGGGTGTTACACTAATCTTAGCCATTGGATCAGCCTCATCAATGGTCCAGATTGAATTTTAAAAATTTGGGTAGAGTGGTATTTTCGTAATTAACATGTAATGATTTTACCATCACATGTGATTGTATAGTGAATCACATGTGATTTTATATTGAATCACATGTGATTAAATATTAAAATTTAGGACTTTTTTTATATAGACTATATTGAACACAACTCTAAGTATATTATATTTCATTCTTTATTGGTTCTAATTATAAAGAATTTAAAAATAAAGATAAAAAAGTTTAGAACGATAAAAAAATTTTATTCAATATAATATTTAGACTAGAAGATTTGATTGCGTATAATACACCATAGCTTTGAATGGTAAGGAAGAACTAAGTACAACAAGAAAAAAAAAGTGTTATGACTTGGAGTAATAAAGTGCAAAAAATAAGATAGTGCAAAAGTAAAATGAGTCAATTTCAAATCGGGTTTGACAATGTTGTAAGTTGAAATGGATAAAGTTAAAGGGTTTAGTTCATAAAAGTGTATCCAACTTTACATATTTTGCTATTGTATGTATCAAACTTTCAAACTTACCATTTGATATATCAAACTTTGTGAAAGTTGTCATTTAATGGATTTGACCTGCTATAGTAAGTTACTTGCTGATTTGACAAAGGTTAAGATGACATGACAATTAGTTGGCAGTGATGTGACTGATGGAGAGTTTTTTCTTTCTTAAATATAATTCAAAAAAATATTTAATTAAAATAATAATAACACCTGCTTCATCTCCCTCCTATCATCATCGATTTAGGGCTGGTGTTTGAACGACGGATTTCAAGTTAGGGTTCTTCATCAGAGTGTTTGAACGGCGGATTTAGGGCTGGTGGAGATTCTCCCATCATCAGAGTGTTTCATCATCTTGTTCATCGATTTAGGGTTTTTCATCATCATCTTGTTCATCGATTTAGGGTTCTTCATCCATCTTCCAGTTGCGATTTCAAGTTAGGGCTTCATATGTCGTGGGTTCTTCATCTGCTACCAAGGGCTTCGAACCACCACCACCGTCGAGTTCCGACACCACCACCACCGTCAAGTTAGAGTTTGAGTTCAGCTTTTGTCTTTAGGGTTCTTGATTCTTAAAGGTTCGATTTGAGTTCAGATCTGTCGATGGGTTCTGCATCAGGTATGTAGTTTTTTGGTTTGAGTTTTAATTTTAGTTTCAGATTTGAGTTCGGATTTTGTCTTTAGGGTTCTTGATTCTTAAAGGTTCTTGATTTCATCTTCATTTTTCCATTAGGGTTCGATTTAGGGTTGAGTTTTACATCTGTAAAACAACGATTTAGGCTTCTGTTCGATTTCATCTTCATCGTGAAATGTATCAATTGTTCAGATCTCTCAATTGTTCGATTTAGGCTTCTATTCGGTTTGGTTCTATGCTCAGATCTCTCAATTATTAGGATTTAATATGTATCAATTGTTGGTGTTTATGATTCTCTTATTGGTTCAATTCTATGTATGTGATTTTAGGGTTCTTGTTTTCATCTGGGTTCTTAGCTTAACATGTTCTTCATCTGGGTTCTTTATCTGGGTTGTCATCTTGGGTTCTTGCTCTTGCTATGAATTTAATGATGTGACAATAAAAAAATAAAAAAAATAAGAGAATTACCTGCTACTTGTTCTACAGGTAAAAAAGAAACAAAAAATTTAAAAATTAAAAATTGGATACATCAAATGGTAAGTTTGAAAGTTCAGTACACACAATAGCAAAAGGTGTAAAGTTAGATACACTTTTATGAACTAAACTCAAGGTTAAAAAGATGACTTGTTTGAAATGTTGTAAATCTTGCTTGACTATTAGTTGTTATTTGGCTTTGGAATACCCTCTCTATAGTCTCCCTGTCATAGTTTCATGCTGCACTTTCTAAAAGACAAACAACTAATTATATGATAACAAGAAAGTCTTAATAGAAATTTGAATCCAGTTGCAAGCCGTCCCAACTCAATCGGGATAACCTAATTGCAGAGAACAAGACAAGTGGCTAGCTCGGGAGAAAGATTTATTCATTTATATATGGTTTTTATATGACAGAGAGATTAAAGACCCCTCATAGCACCGATCTAAAATGACTTACTAAATTGACATAAAACATGAATAAAATGACCAACCGCAAAAATCATAACCAAAATAAGTTGGTGTAACACAAATTGTCATATATTTGGGTACTCGCTATGAACTTCTATTCAGATTTGAACCTACTTTGGTTTAAATTTGATTTTCATAAATATACATCCATATTTGGGCAAATTGCATTAAAACATAATGAACTTTGTCTTAGTTACTATTATTACAATCAACTTTATATATTTACTTAAAAATAATGCAACCAACTTTCATAATACTCAAATTGTATGCAACTTTTTGTGTACTATGAAAGTTATGGCAAAGTCATTGTATACAATGCTAACTAAACAACAAACACATAAAAAAGTTGTTTGCATACAATGAAAAAATTATGAAAGTTAATTGTATTATTTTTAAAATTTTAAAGTTGATTTATACAATGGTAACAAAAACAAAATGTATTGTATTTTCATACAATTTATCCTTCATATTGTTATTAGTTGTAAACAAAACACTTTAAATCGTAAGTAGACATACATGCATTTTTGACACTAGCATATGACCAAAAAATAATAGTTCACTGAGTTTATTCTTACAAACAATAATTATTAACCATATCACTAACGATAATATTTCAATAACCAACCATATCACAAAAAATAATAGTTCATAGCCCACCATATGACAAATACAAAATCACAAACCAACCGGTTCCAGTTCTAAGACCGAATTACCCGATAACCGGTGGAACCGAAAACGAAATAACCGAAAACCGAAAATGAGATTTTAGGAGAACCGATAACCGGACCGAATATTCCGGTTCCGGTTCCGGTTCCGGTTCGTTTTTCTGTCAAAAAGCTCATCCCTATATATATATATACACACACACACACACGTGTGTGTGGAGAGGTTCATTATCATTTGTAAGTTTGTAATCACCATTAATGCTCATTAATATGAGATTTTTGGTCTTTTATATTTTTCGACTGTGAATTGCTTCTTGGTGGACCATCATTAAAAAGCAAGATTTGATTTTTCTATAATATCCCTCATTAATGAGCCGTCATTTTTATTGTTCATTGATTGATTTTAATTAAGAGCCAAAATACTCTTAATATATATATATATATATATATATATATATATATATATATATATATATATATATATATATATATAAATGGATCAATAAAGAACAATGTGTTAAACAAAGAAACCTAAAGAACCAATCTGGACATTTGGATCATCAAAATCAATGAATGAGATTGATCGATGACAAAACTATAATTATCATGTATTAATTTAGGAAGAAAAGGGTAAACATGGAAAATCCCCTCCCCCAACAAACTCGAATTAAAAAAAAAACCCAAAAAACTTTAAATTGTCATAACTTTTTAAGTTTTGTGAATTTGAACAAAAAAATTATACCAATCTTTTAGTTTTTTAATCCTCTTTCAAACAAGATCACTCTTCCCATATTTTTCTAAAAATTTTTTAACATGAAAATTTTGTTTGTATTTGGGCAGCATGTAGTGTTCTGTACGGATTTTGCATTTTGCATTTAAGTTTGAATGAACCCAGCTCAAAATGCAAACTACAGATTTTGCATTTTGCATTTAGGTTTGAATGAACCCAGCATCTACGAATTTTGCATTTTGGGCTTGAATGAACCCAGATCAAAATGCAAACTACGGATTTTGCATTTTGGGTTTGAATGAACCCAGCTCAAAATGCAAACTTTGCATTTCAAAAAAAAAAAGTTTCTGAAATATATCAAGTCCGGTCTTGTTTGAAAGAGGACGAAAAACTGAATCTAACGGTATAATTTTTTTGTTAAACTTCTTAAAAACGAACAAGTTATTATCATTTAAAGTAAATGGGGGTATTTTTTTTTTAAATATGATGGGTGGCTGGAAGGTTCTTTATTTTCCTTTTTTGCCTGGAGGAGGCGAGATATAAATTTTTTTAATTTTCCTTTTTTGCCTCTAAGCTATGTGTCACGTGTTATTATCAGAGATGGTTCTTTAGGTTCTATGTTTAAGGGAGATTCTTTATATAACCTTACCCTATATATATATATATATATATATTTGAGAATTGTTTTATTACGAGAATTGCATATTCAGTTTTTAACATAATTAATAACTCGTTAATAGGGATATTTTGGTCACATATATAATTACTCATCCGTGAATTACGTACAGGTAAATCATTATTAATTTGTGATGCTTAATTTTCATAAAATACCCCATTAATACATGATTAATGAGTTATTAATGACTCATTAATGAGTGCATTATTGACCATTAATGAGCCAGTACCATGAATAGCCATCAATTTATTTAAATCAATTATTAAGATTGGTTCTCATAGTTCTCGTACGAAAAATCATTATCATTTGAACACTCCCATATATATATATATATATATATATATATATATATATATGTATATGTATATATATATATATATATATATATATATATATATATATATATATATATATAGAGAGAGAGAGAGAGAGAGAGAGAGGATGGTTCAAACGAGAACTGTTTTTTGTACGAGAACTGCGAGAATCAATCTTAGTTGTTGATTTGATAAAGTGGAAATAATGGATGTGGAACGTGAGGGGATCAATTGTGGCATGGTGCATGTGAGGAATTCATGATTGGGTGATGACATTGAAGGAGGGGGAATTGGACGTCTCAGATTGGTTCTCGCGGTTCTCGTACGAAAAACAGTTCTCGTTTGAACTTTTGCTTATATATATATATATATATATATGTGTGTGTGTGTGTGTGTGTGTGTGTGTATGTATGTATATATAGAAATAAGCTCCATTGAGAACCATTTTTAGTGCGAGAACCAATCTGAGCCGTACAATTTTCCCTCTTTCAATGTCATTGTCTACCCATGAATTCCTCACATACACCCTGCTACACTTGATCCCCTACGTTCCCCATCCATGAATTCCACTTATCAAATCAAATGCTAAGATTGGTTCTCAAGATTCTCGCATTAAAATCGGTTCTCAATGGAACCCTCCCCTATATATATATATATATATATATATAGAGAGAGAGAGAGAGAGAGAGAGAGAGAGAAAGAGAAAGAGAAAGAAGTTCATGCAGAACCATTCTTAGTGCGAGAACCGCGAGAACCAATCTTGACCGTCCAATTCCCCCTCCTTCAATGTCATTGCCCACCCATGAATTCCTCACATGCACCCTGCCACACTCTATCACCCCCCGCTCTTCATCCATAAACTTCCCATATTTAAGGAACGGATAAGATTGGTTCTCGCGGTTCTCGCATTAACAATTGTTCTCAAATGAACCCTCCCCTATATATATATCCACTAATAATAGTTAATATAAAACAGTCTTATATACGAAACTTACATATTCAATCTTAGCTTATACATTTGATTAATCAATGGTTGAGATTATGACTGCTTTGATTTACGTAATGCGCATATTCCATCGGAAACTGCATTTGTGATTTACATAAAATGCAGATTTCGTTGTAATATCAACCACTGATCATCCAATATATATATATATATATATATATATATATATATACACACACACACACATATAGGGGATGGTTCAAACGAGAACTGCGAGAACCAATCTCAGCCGTTCCTTGAATATGAGAAGTTCATGGATGGAGAGCGCGGAGGGGATTTAGTGTGGCAGGGTGCATGTGAGGAATTCATGGGTGGGCAATGACATTAAATGAGGGAGAATTGGACGGCTCAGATTGGTTCTCGCAGTTCTCGTACGAAAAACAGTTCTCGTTTGAACTTTTGCCTATACATATATATAGAGTATCTTATATATAGAGTAACTTATAATAAAATTTACACACTCTCCTACTTTACTTAATCACTTAAAATTTCAACAATAAAAAATTATTAATATACCCTCAAATAACCTCAATTTTCAACAATAAACTTTCCCACCCACAGAATAAAAAAAATTGTTGTTTTAATACTTTTTAGAATTTGTTATAAAATAAGAAAAAAAAATGAAAAGAAATGTTACCGAATAAAAACAATTCGCCGTATACCATACTTCTATCTTCTATAAAACAGTTTATTCTTCTATCTTCTATAAAACAGTTTATTATCGGATAGAAAATGTTAACCGTTATAGCATTATACGCCTACATAGATACCATTCTACTATTCTAGTAATACATATAAACAGATTCAATGTAGGTCTGCAGCCCAATTCTCGATGCTGGAAAACTTGGGCTTCTCTATGGTTAAACAAAAGTGTCAATCGTCAAACAGCTTAAACCCAACTATTATGGACTTCTCAAAAACTCAAATGCTGGAAAACTTGGGCTTCTCAAACTCAATCGTAGCTCGTGGGACGTGGCCCGTGGGTACTAGATTTGCACACTTTTTTATTTTTGGATTTATGAACGTTTTGCATGTCAAATCTATAATTCTACACTCTAACTAACTCTATTATTCAGATTAAAACCTTTACTTTTTCTATCAAAAAATATCCATAACATTAGCTCAAATTATACATAACTTTTAATTGGTTAGAAATTGGAAGCTTAGTTAATCAAAGACTCAAAGTGGAAAGCACCAAATACTTTCCTCTTTTGTCAATCCAAATACCATAATTAAGAAGGTGCTTCTTGTTTAACCACCAACTATTTAAAAGAATAAAACATTGTTGATGATGTATAATTTTATTAAATATATCTTCTAATCTATAAAAATGTATGTCATATGGAAGTCAATTGTGGCTAATTTTATCAATGTAATTTAAATTGTTGGAATCTTAAGCCAGGATGCAATGCCCTTTTATCAAAGCTTTTACGAAATTAGTTGCTTTGTGCTCTTAAGAGTTAGAACCTTACGAAATACTTTTCTCTATTTTATAGGTAAGAAACCTTTTCTTATTTTATGTTTTCACAGTTAAAAAAATTAGTAAAAGAGTTAATGGATAACTAAAAATGAAGGAGATAAAAAAAATCTTAAGTAGAGTGTAATACCCGATTCCAAATGTAATTGTGTGATATAAACTATTTAATTAAAGTGTTTTTAAGAGTTGAATACCTTTGTGTATCATTATTACTATTAAACTAAAGGGTCTTATTATGATAATTTGGGAAGTGAGAAAGGGTATATAAACCTAAAATTAGGGTACACAACCCTGAACTGTCAACTGTAGGCGTATCACATAGTGCCGAGGTGTTTGTATATGTTTGCTTCATGATCGAATGGCAGGGGTATTTGGGTAGCATAAATTCGCACCAAATCATTAAATAATGATCAGGTAACGATTTCATAGCTATTGGTAATTAATTTATACTATTTTTACATCTATTGATAAGAAATTTGTGAACTTGAGATGAACTCTTCTGTTCGATAATGGGGTTTGGGGCCAAGAACAATAATGGGAATTTGAACCTTAAAATCTTGCTAAATATTTGATAAATCATAAATAGGGTCGAGTATCTAAGTGGCCCCTCATGGTATTCAATTAATCCAACGAGTTTCTAGATTAAAGGATGTTTTTGGTTTAAAGTTTGAACAAAGGGTGTTAATCAACAAGAGTAAGAAGTGTAACACTCATGAAAAAACTGTTCCAAACATGTTAAACGTTTGGTTTTGACATCCCTTTGCATAAAAAAGTTATCCGTGGTCAAGTTTTAATATTAAAAGTTAAAAATACAAGATTTTCAAATATGAGGATTAAGAATGTGATATAGACTAAACTTAAACTTAAATGAGAAACCGTGTGATTATCTCTAACTTTTCGAATACGAGAACACATGTATATCCAATTATTGTTTAGTATTTAAATAATAGATTAGATAACATGACAATTGACTTGTCGTTTACAAGGGTGGATTATCCATAGCCAACGAAACCTGAGAGAGGTTCTTCACTCTTCTTCTCTACGCCACAAAACCCCTCTTCCTCAATCCTCCTCACATCACATCCCGCCCTCTTCAATCTCTGTTTACATTCGATACTGGCGGTGATGATGATCACTAGCTTCATCACAACGCTACTACTTTCCTACAATCGCCCTTGATATCGTTTCTTAATGGAAGCCGCGCAACGACGTCGCTTGTCCGTCATCGCTTCTCATCTTCGCCCTATTACAATCACACCCACTACCCCAAATGTTTCCTCATCGGTTGTCTCGTGCTCCAATTGTATTTCTTCTTCTGATTCAGAGAAACACGCCAATCTGGAGGCTGATTGTGTTTTCTGTAAGATCGTTCGCGGCGAAGCACCTGCTTTGAAGGTATATCTGATTTGGGGTTTCGTATCCGTGCATTGTGTATGCTTGCTTGGGTATTTGGGTTACTTTGATGAATTGATTATTACGATTTGCTAATTTGCTGAGCTTTATATTCCCAAAATTGGAGCAAAGACGGGTTTGAGGTTTTTTCACTGCTGCAAGTTGAATATTCATTGGAACATTATAGCCTGTATAACCTTGAACAAACTTGCCCTTTGAAGGGGAAAAATTAAAGATTAATTCTTTAGGGTTTTAAGGAATTCACAAGATTATGATGTTGAAGTGATGAATTTGGGGATTCTTATTGATGTTGGTGAAATTTTTAGATGATTTTTGTTAGGTTTAGGTTTTGTAGTCTTTATACATTAAGCCAAGCATATGATAAATGTCTTGTTTGATTACATGACACTCTATTACTCCGAATTTATAAATGCTGAGAGAAGTCAATGAAAATTGAGTGCCACCCTTCATCAAAGACGATTTCTTTACAATTACTCGTTTTGATGATTGTGAAGATAACGTTTCACTCATGTTTGTTCCTTATGGGTCATGATTTTACTTATGGTTTTATGTCTGGTTTTAATATCGTTACGGCTTTACATATCCTTCATGGATGGCTTCACATATTGTAATCTGCCTATATATATCGCTTGTAAATGAACATGAAGCTATGACGTTCCATAAATCATGTGGTTTGTATTTCTAGATTGCAATGAGAAATCTTTATCCAATTGCATGCACTCAACCCAATTTTTGCTTATCGTTAATGATCAACATGGCACATTGTACTTATTTTCGGTAAATTGTGTCTGCCTACAGCTATATGAAGATGATGCATGCCTATGCTTTTTGGATAACAATCCCGTGAGCCCTGGGTAAGGTATCATATGTCTAAATGCAATCATAACCCCCCCCCCCCCCCCCCCCTCCCCCTTCTTATTATGTGTAGATTTGTTTCTTGGTTATTGGTAAAACCCTGAATAAATTTTCTGATCTATACGACTATACTATGCCACCATTTAATTCTAAGGATGTCTAATCTTGAACTATGACATTGGAAATGCTATGCCATACTGATTCGTATTATTTCATTATCAGGGCAACCAAAGTTCGTATCTTTATGTATCTTTACATCATGTTAATACTAGATCATAACTTTTCTTTTTATCTTGTTAGGCATTGTCTTATTATTCCTCGATGCCACTTCCCATCTCTGGTAGCAACTCCCCCATCTGTAAGTTCCTATCAAGATTACAGTATCTCATTAACTTTTCTACCATTAAAACTGTTTATAATAAATTATCTGCTTTGAGAGAAGATCTGATTATTAAATAATAATTTGGTAATCTTGCAGGTTGTAGCTGCGATGTGCTCAAAAGTTCCCTATATTAGCAAGGCAGTCATGAAAGCCACTGGCTCTGGTAACGCATTTTAATCTTTAAATGATGATTTTTTTTTTAATGTCGCATGTTGTTTGCTTAAAGATCGATGGGAAACTTTAAAGATCATTCCCAGAATATCGAAGTTATGCTTTTATAACCTTACAATTGGCATTTACAGATTCATTCAACTTGTTAGTTAACAATGGTGCGGATGCAGGCCAAGTTATATTTCATGTAAGCATTAATGATTAAGAAATACTATCAGGATTCTTCCAATTCTTGTTATGAAAGTGAAATCGTTACTTTGCACAATGTTAACAAAACTGATGATCTTCATTGTATTGTTCTTCCTGGTTCAGACACACATCCATATAATTCCACGTAGAGCAAGTGACTGCCTATGGGCTTCCGAGGTATGCAATACACTTACTACTTCCACCTTTGTATCTAATCACTCCTTAGTTCTGTAACTAGTGTCTACTATCATTCTTACTGCATGTTTGAATGCACTTTTTGTATCTAATCATACTTAGATAGTCAACTGTATAATAGAACCAGTGGTAGAATGTTGTCAAATTGTGATTAATTAAGAAATTAGTTGAATTTGAATGTCATTTTATTTATATATTTATTCGTGTAAATTTGGACAGAGCTTAAAGAGGCATCCACTGAAGGCAGACCAGGAAGCCTTGCATCTTGTTAATAATATTAGACAACAATTGTCATTTGTGGATGGATTTGAAGACAGCAAAGATCATGGAACCACTCTCATTGGAAGCTAAGTAGTCTGCCACTCTCATTGGGTTGATTCCTAGTTTGTAATTTTATCCAAACTTTTGATATATTGTTTGCTTCTTTATTTAACATTTTTCTATTGAAGTTGGTTGCTTGTACTAATTGGAGAGATGTGCGGTGTGTAAGATATATCCTCATAGTTAAGAATCTTATTCTGGATGTAAGATAAACAAAAAGAAAGACGACCGTGAGGTTAATCTTGAAGATCGTGCACCTAATTCTCTCCTAATACGTCACTGATGTGCTTTTTACGTACTAATCGGTTTTCTTAGTATAGTGACTAAGCACGGGTGTCGAACACGAGGGGAACGAGTATGATTTGACAATAATTATACCAATTTAAATATTAAACTAAACAAAACCCTAAAAACAATAAAAACAAATGAGAAATGATATATCCTCCTAAATTTTGTTCCTATTTATCCTCCTGCTCATTTGATCAAGACATGTGTCAAAATCAAGAGAGGAGATGAGGAAAGAGAATTAGTGGAGTACACATGGCATCTTGGAGTGAGTAGGAGGATGAAGTAGGAGGAAAAAGTAGGAAGATATATCATTTTTCAAAACAAATAAAGCAATTAAAGGGGGGGGGGGGGGTTATGTGAAATTTTGCATTTTTAATTCAACCAATTATCACTAACAAACCTAAATAGTACTTTAGCAATTCAAAGAAACAACAAAGCAAGTAATTTTATCGGATTTAAACTATATGATGAAGGTTTCCCTTCCTAGATTCGATTTCACCTTTTTTCAAGTTGATTAAATTCAAGAAATCATGTGCTATGAATAATAAACAATTATCGATTCCAAAATTGATTAGACTCTTGTTCCGAAAATTTAACCTTATAATTATACCAATTAACAACCTTTATGGTTAAAAGATTAATTAACAAGTATAACTAGTCAAATAAATTCGATTCATAAAAAGCTTTAATCTTTTTAGTTTGTTTGATAAACAAAACATTAAACCAACACATAAAAGTCATTATATATTGAATCACATGTTAAAGTTCCAATCTTTAGTTGACCTAGGATTAATCAATCACCAGTCTAAATCATCTAATGATCCTAGATAATCAAGATTCAAGTTTTATAAATAGATTAATCATTTAATTTAACAAAACTCAGATTATAAACAACCAAAAACATAATACAAAACATGAATTATCAATTGTTTAAGCAATTCATGACATAAATATGATAAAAGGCACAAAACTTCATAAATTTTTCAACTTTAATTAGGGTTCATCTCCTCTAGGGAGAAAAATAGAAAACTTGCCCTAACATGTTCATTCTAATACTCTGGAAATCATGAAATAACATAAACATGGTAAGATGGAGTGATAAAACCGTAAAAGATGATGATGCTAAACCTTTGATCTTCACTTTAAAGTCCAAATCCTCAAAGTTATGCTCTAAGCTTCCTTGATCACCTCTGGTACGTCTTCAAGGTTGGAATGCTGGTAAAAAGTGGTTGAAAAGTTTCAAAACCGGATAGTAATGAAGCAATTTATAGATGATGGACTCTGAGGGATCGCATCGTGATCTATAAGGATTGTGCCACGATCATGGCTTTTATCCGAAACTCTTCGCGATTTGAAATTCAAACTTCTCGGGCCTTATCTTCCGGATCGCGTCTCTATCTTCTAACTTGGTCGCGCCGTGATCTCCTTGCTTTCACAAACTTTGTATTATTTTCTTGATTTTTCCAACCTTTTGAGCTTCGATTTGCATTGTCTTGTATATTTTAACATGAAATAGATAACCAGAGGTAAAGAGTACTTTTTTTTGACATAAATTGAATAATATTTGGCTAAAACTACCAGGACATCGCGTAAAATATAGATCTAATAACAGTGATATCAGTCACATAACTTATCTTCGAATAATTACGAGGAAAAATGAACGATTGCTAAGTCAAACAATGAACATCAACACCAGAGGACCTTGTGTGCGGAAATGCATATCGACACCATCCCTAATTCTACCCGAGCACCTTAATAGCTTCGAATATGTTTTTTGAGGTTTTCAATCAGTCAATCATACGAACATAGACATGAATTTGATTTGACAATCCTAAATATGTTTCAGAATCATTATGCCATCTTTTAAATAAGTGATCAAGTGGATTTATTGTCCTTGGAAACTGTCACCGGAATTCGGGTGTGTCTGGTACGCGAATTATGAAAGATTATAGAGGACTGTGTTATCATAATCTTAAGCTCTTTAGTATCGTTCAATTATTAAAATCGTAAATGGATTATTATAGTTACAGTTCACTAAGTAGATTATAAATGAAGATTTAGATTAATTAAAATTACCATGTTATCCTAACTAGTTAACCTTGGTAAACAATACTATCCCTTTCGCATGTTCTTTTACATTATTTTTATGTTTCTAGCTTCCACTTCTTTATTAAACATCCTTTCCTAAATATAATAACCCTAGCTTTAGCTCCATTTTTGTCTAGTTTTGTTAAAAAGGCCCTTAAAATTATATCTTTAAAAATGCAATTTTTTGCATATAGCAATCTTGTAGTTGTTATAAAATTATAAATATCCCTTCGATACCCTTAAAATTACATTTTTTGTCATTTAGTAGATTTAAAGAGTTCCAATTTATTTATTTTATACATTATTTGACTTGCTATATATAAAGTATAACAAAATGAGACACAAATAAAACTATATTAGGGACGCGTTTGGCTTCAAAACCGGTTCGAGCCTAAAAAACCGAAACCGAAAAACCTAAGTTTTTAATCATTTCCGGTTAAATTTCTGTAAAAAATTCTTATCCGTTTTCAGATAAAAGTCGAACCTGGTGAAATAAAAACCAAAATAAAGAAAATATAAAAAGTCTGGACATATATAAAATCCTTTACTTTTAAATTGTATCTATTGAAGGGATTAGGGATATACATAACATTCAAACCTACCTAATCTCCCGACAAATTCGAGCCATTTTCACAATATTTTATGAGATATTGAATTGATGGTTTAACTTATTAAGTTTTAAATTCCAAATTTGATTCTATCAAAATATCTAAAACATCCGTACAACCTTATAATAAATAGAGAGAATTACAAAAATGGTCCCTGTGGTTGTCAAGGAATTTCACTTTTGGTCCTTTAACTTTAAAAATTACAAAACAATCACTATGGTTGCTGATTTGTTTCAGTTTTGGTCCTTTAATTAAACGGACGTTAAAATTGACTGTTAAAACACCCCATGTGCTTTGCACATGAGGGTATTTCAGTCATTTTGTATGTTATACATGTTACTAAACACAAATAACCCAAAACTTTTATTCACATCTCTCTACTCCATCTCTTTCATAAACACATTCCAGCTTTCAGATTCCCCCACCGGCAACCTTCATTCCTGCTACCGCCGCCGCACCACCGTCACGGTGGTTGCTTTCAACACCGCCACCGCCACCGCCACCATGGGGCCCGTCAATCCCACCACCGAAGTCGATCGCCGCTCCCTTTTCTCACCAGATCTACAAATGCTTCAAAGAGGGGTGTTCACCACCGCCACCGCTGCATTTCGTTGAAGCTTCTCGCCACCGCCAAAAGCACCATCGTTGTCATCATCTCCGGATATAAGAACCACCACAGCCATCGTTTTCAGAATCAAGCACCACTGCCGTAATCGATTTCGAATCTAAGCACCACCGTCGTCGTAATTTTTGGATCTACGTACCACCGCGCTCTGTCGTCATTCTCAGATCTATGCACCAACGCCATCGTCGTTTTCAGATCTACGCACCACTGCCGTCTGCCACTTGCATAAACACCATCGTCATTATAGGTTTGTATTTGTGGAGGTTTTATATCAATCGTTAGTTTCAGATTCAAGCAAAACCCTAAATCTTCTTCTCTATTCGATTTGTTCTTTGAGTAAGTCTTCAAAATTTTCATCTGATATATTTGTTTCAGTCCGATTAGGGTTTTGTTGTGGTTCAGTTTTGATGTGTAATCTGTGATGGATTGATTTCATCTTCATTTTAAGTGTTTCAGACATGCAATTAGGGTTTCAAACATGCGATTTGTTTAAACAAAAATTCGTTTTAGTTTCTTGTTTAATGAAGACGGTTTGCT
This sequence comes from Pulicaria dysenterica, assembly GCA_947179395.2. NCBI lineage: Eukaryota > Viridiplantae > Streptophyta > Magnoliopsida > Asterales > Asteraceae > Pulicaria > Pulicaria dysenterica. The sequence goes on along the minus strand of OX359292.1, from coordinate 74,542,657 downwards.
TATTTTTTATGGATTGAAAATTGGTTATATATTTCTTGGAGAATGATTAATCTTTGGGTTACAATATTGAAGGATCATGTTGTAGAATGTATTAGGTTAACTGATGTTGATTATCATATTGGTTTTTGTATGGTTTTTCGGCGGTGGTTGGCACGAAATCGGTAGGCTGTCTGTGACATAGAAGATAATGGAAGGAGGGGTTAATAATTAATAAAAATACATAATTAAATATAGATGTAGGGTTGGTACAAAGGACCAAAAGTGAAACAAATCAGCAACCACAGTGACTGTTTTTGTAATTTTGAAAGTTAAAGGACCAAAAGTGAAATTACTTGACAACCACATAGACTATTTTTGTAATTCTCTCTAATAAATATCTTATCTACGACCTGATATTTTTGTAACCTTTTATTCAATTTGAATAAGTCCTAACAAAACACATTTGATAGAGAATACATATAATTTTAATTTTTAAAAAAATGTAATGTACAAATGATTCAAAATGTTCGCATTATCTAGCTGTTTTAGTGATGTTATACTCACAAACTACTTTAATAAGTAAATATAAAAATTATTAAACTATCATATATTAAAATGATTTGTGAGCGTAACATCAGATAATTTATCAGCACGGATTATATATTTTATTGAATACAAAATAATAAAAAAGGATTACATTTTGAAATTTAATTATTGAATTTTCATCAATAAATTACAGTGCAATTTCTCAGAAAGACCTAAATATCCAAAAGTTGACTCTGTGTAGACTTACAATCATTCGATGCTAATATAACGGCAGTAGTTTCCGACTAAAATAACAGACCAATAATATTCGTTACGTTAACCTGGCCAACCAATACGACGCTTTGCTTGCCTCCTTCCCCGTCAGAAACCACCCATTTCTTTACTAAAAAGATTTCAAATCTTCAGAGAGAAGAAAGAGAGGCACATAATTGGTTACGGCGATCACGGTGAACGGAAATCTGGTATATAGAAGTAGAAGTGATCGGTGATCGTGAAGGGCCTGAGTTCGGCAGCCATGCAAGCAGAACAACTTAAGCAAGATGGAAATCTTTATTTCAAGAAGAACAGATTCGGTGCTGCTATCGATGCCTACACGGAGGTTTTTTCCTTCTACTTCTAATCTTTTTGATGTTTGATTAGTCATTATTGCCATGATTATAAAGTGTTCGACGAAATGTCTCTATGGCTGTTTTTGTTTTTTTGCTTTTTTCAGGCAATCGCGTTATGCCCTAATGTTGCAGTTTATTGGTCTAATCGGGCTTCTTGCCATCGCAAGCGAAAGTACGTCACGTGTGAACTGAACCCTTTTTCTGTCATTAGGTTTTAGGGTTATGGTTCTTGCTCTTTCGTAAAAGACAGCAAAATTAGATAAAAACAGTCGAACCAAGTACTTCACAACTTCAAAAATGAAGTCTATGTTATTTAAAGTAATACCCAGGTTCTTGTCAGTTGGCAAGTTTCCTGAACTTGAAGAGTTTTTAGAGTTATCATTTCTGAAGTTAATTCGTTGGAACTATGCTGATTTTGACCTCCAAAGTCAAAATGTATCCTTTTCTTTTGGAATCGAACTAGCATGGGCTGTGCGCCTGTGCTTATAATTTTAGGAAATGTTTTGGTTTTGGTCTGCTGTCTTATATGTTGTATTTTGTTTATGGTGTTTCTTATGTAGTGATTGGATAAGAGTTGAGGAGGATTGTCGGAAGGCTATTCAGCTCGATCATAATTCTGTCAAGGTATAAGTCATCAAACAAATATAACGATGATACATACATACATACATATATATTACAGGGAAGTAGATTCTTGCAATCTGATCTACATTATTAGTATTTGCTTATGTGCAACATTATCTTCCTTTTCACTACTTTAAAACAAATTGCATTATATGTCAATGGCAAACGGTTTCCAATTTGAGCATGTGGACTATATAGCCTTTTCTGTCTATCTATGGTCAGAGATTATTGATAACAAATAATACTCGAAAGAAATAGAAGAGGATACAACTTATAGAATTGGGATAGAGAATTATAAGTGTTAAAACAAAGAGATCAAAACAGCGATTTAAGATGTTACAAACCCTCAAAAGAAGTAAAAGACCATGACAACCCAATATGACTAGTAATCCACCATAATTATAAGGTTGAAAGATGATGTTTGCTCAATTACATTGTATACACAAGGGGTTGCCTCTTGTTTTGTTTTGTTTTTTATCTTAATTTTTTTGAAATCTTTAGAAAAAGCTACAATCAATCATACACTTAAAAATAATATTATAAATGAATCCAAATTGGTAACCAATTAGTGTAGGAAACCAATGGCGTGCTCACTAGTTCTAAATTCTACCTGTCACAATATCCGAATAATTTCTCAGGTCTCATCATTTTCTTTAGATGTGTATGTTTTTTCAAATATTTTTAACCTCCATTGCTAAAATCTTTCTTCTTAGCACCAGGATTTTTCATATTGAACTCATCTAGGAGGTTGTAAGCATCAAATAATCAATTCATTTTGTTTAGGTTATCTGCTTCTTCTATCTATGAACTTGGAATTTTTTTTGTTAAGAAGATCACAGTTTATATCTCTTCTTTCATGATTACTGTGGAAAGAGCACCTTTTTGCCCTCAGTTCAAGTTTCTTCTTCCACACCCGATGACGATTTGATGGAAATGATTCACCAAATGACAAATTGAACTGAGGAGCCTTTTTGCATTCTGGAATTGACAGCATGATAATATCTACATAGGATTAAAGCATGGATAGCATATATACTTACTATTCATAAAAGACTTCCTTTTTATAACTGGTTATGAATAGGTTAACTAACAATGTGAAAATGGTTTTCGAATTGCAGGCTCACTATATGCTAGGGCTTGCACTAATAAAGAGAAACGAATATGTAGAAGGAATAAAGGAATTAGAGAAGGTATCAAGTTTACTTTCATTTTTTTGTGTGCCTAATTTGTAAAAATAATGGTAGCTACCTTATATGATGATTACATTTTAAATGAATGCAGTCTTTGGATCTTGGGAGAGGAGAAAATCTTCATAGTTATATGGTGGAAGAGATTTGGCTGGAGCTAGCCAGAGCAAAATATCAGGAATGGGAACGTGATTCCTCCAAGCGAACCTGGGATTTGCAAAATCTCAAGTATGTACTCAATTTTCTTGAACTAGCAATGAATCGATGAGTTTTTATAGACGTATTTTTGCACCAACACCTACTTCTAAGTCGTGAAAAATTCAAATCAGGAATACGAAATAATAAAACTCAACCAGAATTCAACCATGGTTGTAAATGAAAAGACATTCAGTTACAGTTGCAAGTAAACCAGCGAAGTAAGTCTGTCATGTGAAGCCCATTAGATCTTTATGAAGAATCAGTGATCCATCAAAATTACATAAACAAAGTCAAAAATTGTCAAGTATGTACTATTAAGTATGGGTGGGTTGGGTAACGGGTCAAAGCCTGTTTTGGTTGTAACATGTCACTTTTAGTGCCGACCGGGGTGGGATTGGTTGACGCTTGACAAGTAAACACATTTTTAACCTTCTTTTGAAATTCACAAATAATTAAGGTATATGATTACCAAAATATTATTATTACAATGATAATAATCTATCTTCTTGAATGAAATGATTTAGGAGGTTCTATGCATTAAAAGTAATCTTTTAGTTTTTTTTTTCATTTTGTTACATATTTCAGATAGGACCCAACTCACATGTTCTCAATAAATGGTCAAATTAGCCCCTTTATATGTTACCATATAATGCTAGCAAGCCTTTGATCCACTTAAGAATATTTTAACTTATATTTTCCATTAACGTTTGTATCGTTGTGGCCCAGGGAACAGTGTGACATAGCTCTTGAAGAAAAATATGTACGTGACGTCACTCAAGAGGAAGGCTTTACTGATGAAATTACAGATTCTACTTCAAAACAGTTAGAAGATTTGAATTTAGTATTCAGCAAAGTTGCAGAACTTGACACCCCAAAGGAGGTGACATTTTCTTGTGAGGTTTATCCATAGTTCATCAAAACCTGTTCAATGTTTTGTTTTTGACATAAATTTTTGTAATTTCAGGTGCCAGACTACCTATGCTGTAAAATCACACTTGATATATTTCGTGATCCTGTCATTTCCCCAAGTGGTCTTACATATGAGAGGGCTGTCATTCTTGACCATCTTGAGAAGGTATGCCCATTTTTTAATTTCAAAAGTCAGTTTATTCTCAAGTCGTGTTTTTCTTACATTGTGTTAACAATGACAGGTGGGCGCATTTGATCCAATTACACGACAACCTCTTTTGGCATCTCAGCTGGTCCAAAACCTGGCCATAAAAGAAGCAGTTCAAGCATTTCTGGGAAAACATGGCTGGGCTTACAAGATGGACTGAAAGATGGTTCGGCTTCTTAGACATTTTTCTCCATCTGCAGCAGTTATTATATCATATTTTTCGGGTATTCTTCTGTTCTGTTTCCCATGTCCGTCTCTCTAATATGTATAATTATCAATTGTAGTTTTAGACAGTCTTTGGCTAAGCTAAAATTGCAAAACATTTGGTTCTCATGATTGTACAGAATTAATGAAATCTTATTGATCTTGAATTTGATTTGTTCTTGGCCCAACAGAAGGAACAAGCAAAGGTTCTGATTTCATTTATCAGCCATGAATTTGCTTTAAATTCTATCTATTCTTTTCAGCATTATTGGATGTAAATATGTAATACCCTGGTTCAAAGGGCATCTTTAGTGATTTAGCTACATATGAGAATCAGATACCTTTTGGAGGCACCTGAAGGAAAGATGGAGACTTTTGGGCTGTGAGCAGTGACAACTTCAATCATTTTGCTTATGAGTTAACAAATATAGGATTTAGGCCTCGTTTTTTTTCTAGAATAAGTACTTATTTTTAGAAATGTCTGCGGGCTCGCAGATATTTCATTAAAAGACCGTTTTTTTAAAATCAGACGTAAGATGTAATAAGATCTTATTTTAACTTAAAATAACTTATTTTGATAAGTTGTTTAAAACCACTTATTATCACTTATTTTAAACCTTATTCTAATAAAAAATCACTTATTCTAAACCCACCGCCGCCAACGCCACCCTCCACCTCCGCCGACCACCAACCGCCACCGCCACCGCCACCGTCACCGCCGCCGACCACCCACCGCCGCCACCGTTACCGCCGCCCCGTCACCGCCGCCGCCGTCACCGTTACAGCCACCGCCGCCATCACCGTTAACGCCGCCGCCCCGTTACCGCCATCGTCACCGCCGCCGCCGCCGCCACCGTCACCGCTGCTGCCACCGTCACCGCCGCCGCAACCACCGTCACCGCCGCCGCATCCGTCACCGCCGCCCCCACCGTCACCGCCGCCGTCACTGCCGCACCGTCACCGTCGCCGCCGCCGCCACCGTTACCGCCGCTGCAACCGTCACTGCTGCCGCCACCACCGTCACCACCGCCGCCACCCTAACCACCGCCACCACCACCATCACCACCGCCGACCACCCACATCACCGTCTCAACCGCTGCCGCCGCCCCGTCACCACCGCCGCCGCCACCGTCACCGCCGCGGCAACCGTCACCGCCGCCGCTGCAACCGTTACCGCCGCCGCAACCGTCACCGCCGCCGCCGCCACCATTACCGTCGCCGCCGTCACCGCCACCAACCTCTTCCACCGCCAACCACCACCAGTCGGCGGTGGCGGTGGCGGTTGGTGACAGTGGTGGTGGTGGTCGGCGACGGCTGTTGGTGGTGGTCGTTGGCGGCGGTGGCGGTGGCGGTGGCGGTTAGTGGTGGTCGGCGGAGGCGGCGGTTGGTAGTGGTCGGCGACGATGGTGACGGTGGTGGTGGTCGGCGAAGGCGGTTGGTGGTGGTCGCCGGCGGTGGCGGTTGGTGGGGGAGGGCGGAGGCGGTGGTTGGTGGTGGTTGGCTGTGGCGGTTGGTGGTGATCACCGGCGGTGGTGATGGTGGTGGTTGGTAAATATAGTAAATAAGACATTTCTTAAAATTTAAAAAACAAACAATCTTATCTCGCAGACATAAGACCTTTTAAACCACATTTTATCCTGCAGACATGGAATAAAACATAAGACATTTATGTCTTCAAAAAACAAACAGCATCTTAGACTGTCTTTTATATTAAGATAGTCAAATTAAAAATATAAGAAAAACAGGTCAAATAAATACAACTTCTTAAATAATCTCTTATAAAACATTAGTAATAACATCATTTTGTAATTACTATTAAGGCAAGTAGGCAACATCTAATTTTGCACTTAATTTCTAGTGTTCAGTATTGTCTCACATCTAAGTTCGAACATTTGTGACTTTGTTATATGCTTAATAAAGGTTCTAAGTTACTCCGCCTGTGTCAATTGCTTTTGAGTTATAAATACACAAACTATTGTGATATTAGAGTCAGGTCTACCAATGGTTGATCAAACGGTCACACACACTTTACATAACCCATAAATATCCACATGCTAGACGTAAAAATCACTAAACGGCCACACATTTCACGTAACCTATAAATATCCATGTGTTAGTTGTAAAAAACACAACATTGGACGAGTATGACTTTGTAATGTGCTTAATAAGAGTCATAAGTTACTCCACTTATTACCTATTGGTTTTGAGTACATTACAAAGTCACACGCATTCGATGTGACACACACAAACACCCCTATGATCTAAAAGTTTAACTTTTGGGACGTTATTGTTACAAAATTTGAACTTATGGTTCTTACAAGGTTAGCAAGTTATCATAGTACTATTAATGGTAGGTAAGCTCACTATTGTCTAATGGTGTTATGATAGGTCATGCAGTTCAACTTTATCCAATGCCCTGTGACTTGTACCATATATATATAAACCAGTGGTGTGCATATATTCTTGGACAGAGCCATGTATTGGGGAAGTGTAAATTGTAGTTAACCCAATGTAGATTCTTATTAATCCAAGGATAAAGGCTTATCAAACAAAGAAAATGTATAAATATTGTATGTTTTTCCTTATAAAGGTGTCACTTTTGACTCGTTTAATCACTAATGAATGAGTTGATACGTGTTGTATTTAATGCTAACCTTTCTAATTATGTATTTGAATTTGAGATCTTAACACTGAGTATTACTTAAATGTCACATGACTTATTGTAGTGAAAATTAATATATTATTAGTTTAAAAAAAATATTTGTAAAAGAATATGTGTATAGTTTATAGCAAGTTTGTGATTTGGGGAGAGAAATAAATAATAAATAAATAAGTAATTGACATAGAAAGGATGATGCACTAACAAACAGGGTGAGACATGGGTTAAAATAACAAGTGGGGCATATTATTTTATTTCATTTACTAGTCAAGAGTTATATTAAACAATGACAACTCTCCTCCAATGGAGATTAATCCACCCACAAACATCCAACCAGAATCTTCATCTTTTAGATAGACCCTTCCCATCAAATCACAATAAATATTAAAATTCTATTCTTTTATATTACTAAAATAAAATAAACATTATTATTTACATTTTAAATTGTTCTTAACAAGTTATATCATGCCCGCGCGTTGCGCCGGGATGATATTTAAATTATCAAACTCATACTAATTTATTATAGATATATTATTATACATAAGATTTTTGTGCGCATGTAGTATAGTACATATTATTTAGTTTGATAATCATCCTCTAAAAAAAAATAAAAATAGTGTACAGTTTATCAAGTACTTAACTAAACTAAAGTTATATGTTGGAACATGTTGGAGGTACAGATGTTTTTATAGAAAAAGAATTGGGATTGTACTAAAATATACATAAAAACTATGTACTTTTGAGATTGCATATCTAATTTTATTTATCGATCAATATCTTTAACCTTGCATTATTATTTGTTGTAACTTGTTGGAGGTGTGGATGTTTTGTTTCTTTTGACATATCAGCATGTACACGTTTTTTGAATACTTGTGTGTGTACTATGTCATTGGTTGTGATAATATGAAGTTATTATTAATATTGTGAAGAACTAATATTTTATTCATTGAAAACCATGTAAGAGACATGTTAAAAGCTGCAAAGTTAAAATATAATTCATCTAATTATTTATGTATAGTATGATTAATAATGCTAAATTTAGAATATAAATAAGAATTTATTGAATTATAAGTATATAATATTTACGTTATTAATGAAAACGAATATGTTGGAAACCTTCCGTGTCACGTGTATAATCTAAGAAGCCGGTCATAATACTTGATATTAAAATGATCCTCCACACTTCAAAATGATGTAAATAAAAACAACAAAGATCTTTAGTAGGATTAAGTAAAAATTTTACATATGTTGTATGTATCATAAGAAAAATCTCACCTTTTGTTGTATTAATCTTTTAGAAGTTATATTTATGTTTGCTTACACACAATATAAAATAAAGATGATAGATTCGGTACATAAATTTCTTAATAAAAATATGATATTTAAGAAATTGTTACATAAAAAATATATCTTCAAGTAATATGCATACAAAGTAAAACGTGTATGGAAAATGTTATGTGATGCTAGCACTATGTAACTTAAATTTCTTATATTGACATAAATTATAGATTGATAAGTATAATGTATAATTAAGAGTATTAAGTGACTAATTTACCTTTCAATTAAGTTAGCTTCTACTAACATTACTTAACATTTCACTAATATATATAGTTGTGTACTTTGATATTTTATGGTGTCATTTGTATTGTACAATATTATTATTTTTGTATCCATGCCAACTTATTAAATTACTTGAAGCAATGTTAAATTTTCCACATATATAATTATATATGTTTAACTCAATTACTTAATACTTTTAGTTTAGAGTTTTATGAGATATAGTTTGGCCAAAAACATATTTAATAGTGATAGTCACAACAAAAGAAAAAATAATAATGATAATGAAACTATAAATTATGTAATAAGGTAAATGTAATTTTATATAGATTGAAAGTGAAAAATAAATTTATTTGTGGGTGAAAATTAAAATAAAAGATCAATTGTAATTAATATATATTATAAGGTCAAAAAAAAATTAGGGGGGTAAAATAAAAATTGAAATGAATAGTGGTTATTTTGTGAATTGATTATAAGGGATTACTTAATACTTTTAGTTTAGAGTTTTATGAGATATAGTTTGGCCAAAAACATATTTAATAGTGATAGTCATAACAAAAGAAAAAATAATAATGATAATGAAACTATAAATTATGTAATAAGGTAAATGTAATTTTATATAGATTGAAAGTGAAAAATAAATTTATTTGTGGGTGAAAATTAAAATAAAAGATCAATTGTAGTTAATATATATTATAAGGTCAAAAAAAAAAAAAAAAATAGGGGGGTAAAATGAAAATTGAAATGAATAGTGATTATTTTGTGAATTGATTATAAGGGATAATGTGTTGTCCTATTTTGAATTTTATGTATTAAGTGTTTAACGAAGCTTAATCTGTGTCAAATTTTAAACCTTAGTCTTCATTTCTTCGATCTCTTTTACTTCATGCTAATAATTATCTTGATTTTACTTAAGTTTTAATGTAATATTTTATGTTTAACCACTTCATTATAAAGACTAGATAAATTATGTAAACAAGTATAACAGATGAGAAATTCTCTCACCCGGTGTTGCATCCCACTTTTCATTTTGCGTTTAGTGAAAAGAGGACGGTTCAGTGGTAGGGTGAGATGTGACATGGTAAAACACATGATTAGGGAAGGACTTTGGTTGATACGTATTATCACCGGAGCGTGTAATCGTGGGATGTGAAAGAGGTAGAGGGGGTGAAGGGGTGGAGAGGAGTCGTGAGTGACCCAAAGGTGGAGAAAATAGTGCAATATGCATATTAGTGAGTTACTTGAGTTTATGTCTACGATAATCAGAAATAAAAATTTTTCGAAACTAATGCCATCTTTTTGGTAATTTCTATATTTTTTTGGTGTTAGATTAATTAAAATTTATAATCCTTATGGTTTTGATTTAGGTGTACACTTGATACTCCTTCAAATCATTATGAAAATCAGTCCGTTATTAGGATGTAGAGCATAATGGAATGTTAGATTATATGTTTTTTTTTCGAATTAATTTACTCTCAAACAAGTGTGACCCGACTTTATATATTCGAATATGTTTTGGTTAATTATCGAACACATCAGCCCTCTTTAGTAAATAATGCCTTCTATTTTAAAATTTTCTAAAGCCGGTAATTAAACCAATAAGATAATTATTTTAGTTCTAAACGTAATTTAAAAAGAAATATACAAAAGACCATTATACGTAGGGATGGCAACTGGGTCAGGGGTATCGGGGATCGCTTTTCTCATCCTCATCCCCGTTCCCCACCCCCAGTCCCCATCTCCGCCGGGGAATTGACTTGCATCCCCATCCCCTGCCCCGTCGGGTATCGGGGATCCCCGCGGGGAATCGGGGATTTTCTTCGTCTACAACATTGATTTTTCTAAATCGAGAATTTTCATACAAAACTAGAATTAGTAATCTAACTTAACCTTTCCGATCGGTACACATCAAAGGTAATCAGTCAAATATTTTAATAGTTTCGTAAGATAAATAATGTTGTTGATAGAAGACATACTATATTTACTAAATCGTCTATAATACACATAACATTATCAATCAAATAGATGATTTCTCTAATATATATATGTCAATGAAAGACGCTTATAATACTTTCAAGATAATTCTACAAAAACAATATTATTAACTTAATCGTATTAGTTTTTTCCGTTCTATATAATAAATCGTATAAAACTATCATGTATGTTCGAAGAAAAAACAATCTTATTGATATGTATAATGCATATTTTAATGAGAAATTTGACTTTAAATATTATATATATATATATATATATATATATATATATATATATATATATATATATATATATATATATTATGTGCGGGTTCGGGGCCGGGTACGGGGTCGGGGAACCGAAGGGTATCCCCATCCCCGCCCCCATCCCCGTTTCTAAGTTCGGGGATTCCCCATCCCCGTCCCCGTCCCCATCCCCGGTCAACTCGGGGATTCCCCGGTCAAATCGGGGTCGGAGAACGGATTCCCCATCGGATGCGGAGTTTTTTGTCATCCCTAATTATACGTCTTAATTGCTCGTTTTTTAATTAGAATTAGAAACCTTTTTAATTATCAAATATAATGCGATGGGCCGATGGCCCGTATGTTTCTCACCTTAACGGTTTTTATGGTGTGTTTGACGGAAATAGTTGGTAGTTATAGCTGAAGCTGGTAGCTTATAGTTGGAAACTGTATCTTATTTGTATATGTGTTTAGTAAAATAGCTAATAGTTAGAGCTAAATAGTGTAAAATGACAAAAAAAAGACAAATCATAAAATTAGAAAGAATTGTAAAACCAATTAAAGAGAGTATTTATGTAATTTTATAAATGAAAAGCTTCTAGCTAATCTTAAAAGTTACTTAAAATAAATTTTAGAGTTTTTTTGTTCATAAAAAAACTTTAAGCTACAAAACTGTAGTATTTCCTTTCAAAATAAAACACTACAAACTCCAAAAGCTTCAAAAATTAACTACGTACCCACGCACCTTAAACTTTGTTCTACAACAACTCTTCCCGTATATACCAATGATCTCTTAGCCTAGTGGTTAAGAGTGAGGGGGAGGCAAAGCCTTCTAGGAGGTACAGGGTTCAAACCTTGGCAATGGTGTTTAATTCTAACTTGGTGTTACTAACTTACTAACAACTAACTTTACCGTAAAAAAAAAAAAAACTCTTCCCGTATATTACATTTTTATCATGCTTTTTTTTTAATTTAAACCCCGCCATAAAGAAATAACACCTAAATACGGTAGTGTTTTTTATCTTACAAACTAGAAACATAAAACACGTACCAATCATATTTATCACATATTCCAACTAAAATTAATAAACTAATGAGTAAAACGTAAAAGATGTTGAACCAATAAATATGGATGTTAAGCTTTTAAGTAAGCATTAACTTTTCTTTTGCTCAATGTTTGTTTTATACTTTAATATTTATTATTCCCATTATGATTCATGAGATTTTGGACCACCAATTTTATATTTTCCAAAAAATACCCCTTCTACTTTTATTTTCACTCTATCATCCTTTTCCTTATACGGCATCCACATATCTTCTTTGTCTTTTTTGTTCTTTCAATCAAACATTGCCACTTTGCAGAGTCTAAATCAAGCAAACCTGACATTATGACATAGTACCAACATGGAATAACATCATCAAAATGTAATGAAACGTCTAGGATATCTATCAACTATCGTGACCGCATTCGGGCAAGATCGTAATTTCCTAAAATTATAATCGTCCTGTTTCATTATTGATATTCGGCTCGATGATCCAGTAGTTGTATGTATACGTATTTGATCAATTAGTAGAGATATCAATCGATAGTGATGAAATAGAAAAATCTTGTGAACTAGAAATGATAGCATCACTGAGTTTACACGACAAAGAACATAAACGTAATGCCATTACAAGATCTTGGTAAAATTTATAAGAGTATAGAAAGAAATATCTAAAATAATATTCATATCTAAAAAAGAGCATTAATGTTATATCCTTCTCTTGAATTCTTTAAACATTGTATACCATTAGACTAAGAGACTCTTTGTTAAAATAGAATGATTAAGTAGTGAATGATTCTATAACTTGAATAATTTAAAGGCTCTATATGAAAATGCCTCTGAATATGACATACTGTTTGATGAGGGTTCTGAATGAATAATCTGAATGATGCAAATTACCAACTTAACCTTGATAATGATTTATTATAGAAAAATGATATATCCTCTATCATCATACTTTTTCCTCATACTTCAAATTTCTAGTCACCCTAAGATGACATGTAGAATCAACTAATTCTCTTTTTTTGTCTCCTCCATTGATTTTGACACTTGATTTATTATATTATAAGATATAATAGTTTAACAAAACAATATGTGAAAGAAAACGTATTACGGTAAAATACATTGTGCTTAATAATACAAAATCTACTTTAAAATGGAATAATTCAAAAGTATTCTTCTTTTTCATCCAAAATAGCCTTCTTCTCAATGATTCAGCATTTAACAATAGATATAAATGATTTAATCCAACGGTAAACAAACAGCTCCAAAGATAAGTGTTAATATCTAAGATAATTGAAGAAAAAAATTAATAAATTACATCTCTTGTTAACCGAATATAAAAATGACAGTAGTAAGGATTTAATTAATAAAATTCCATACAAAATTCTTGTTAACCACTTTGATAAAATAGAAGAATCTTATGAATCAGAACCAATAACATCAATTTACAACGTATGATAAACAAAACTTTTCTTGGAATATCAAGAAAGTATATAGACAAAAAATCACAATTTCACTATAGTATCATTATTCCATTTCAAGATTGATGTTGAATATTGAAATCAACCAAGTGGTGGTATTTATTAACAAATATTTTATCAATTATCTATAACATCATATAATTCATATAAAAAAAAGAATCTTGTAAATAAATACAAAAAAAACATCAGTGGTTTTGTAATTTTTTACAACAGTAGACGCGCAAAAAGAAAAAATGAAAACAAATCTTTCACCCCAAAGTGGCTATGGTGTCCAAAGTTTCATGAATGAAGCCAAATGAAAGCATGAAAAGTGTGAATATATGAATGCATGATATACATACCCCATAACCAGGTAATCTGGTAGTGACAGAATAAAGGGTCATGGGTTACCAACTGTTTCAATGAAGACTTTCACAAAAAGAATGGGTGGCATCTTGGATTGATGGACAGATCTATCACAAACATATAAGACACTTTGCATCCATTGTTTATTGGCATATATTCTTCCTATTATTATTCTCATCCATCCACTATACCTTTTATCCATCAATAATTTCAAAAATTATATTCTTACAAGTGGTAACCAACAATTCTAGGGTTTTATTCCATGGACCCAAGGTAACATCTGTCCCACATCAGTTGAAGAGGGGAACAAAACATGTCTTATAAAGGTGTGGATACCTCTCCTAGTATGCGATCTTTTAGGTGAAATGTTCCATACCAGAAACAAAACCATAAGTCAGTGGGGCAAAGCGGACAATATCTATCTTCTCCACCAGACATGGGAACTTGAAAGTAAAAGTCTTTTTATCAATTGGAGGTTTATAATAATTCAAGAACATCCTTTTCTTGAGTTGTCCAGTGTTGCCTAGCAGTTAGGGACATGGATATAACATCTGTAATGAAGGCATAGAAATCAAACCCTATATACGCTATACCTTTTAGCTCTACTTTACGTGATTTAACTCCTCCATATTGATCGCGGGACTGGTCGGTGAAGGCTATGGAAGGATATGGGGTTGCCCTCATTTTCTTAAGTTTAGACATAACATGTGATCACTCAAGTAAAGTTGAAGCTATCTAACACATAACCCATGTGCAGAATTAATGGACAAAACTTATACAGCAAATATAAACTTAGTTGACTTGATTGCTTGTGATTAAATTTAAACCATTAACAATACACTTCATGTGCAGAAGCAGAATTTATTGATAATAGTATTAAAAAGAGAGAATATAATCATATTCATGTAGGTAGATAGATAGGTAAATAATGTTGGTAATTATTCACAGAGGCTATAAGCTCAAACCTGGGGCAAGAATTTACAAAATTGAGGTTGAAAAGGAACAACAAAGTTAACTATAACTCAAACCTGACATGATATAGGAGATGTCGAATTTACAGATTTTTCTTTTGAAGAGCCCGTTGAACATCAAGCGGTGTGAGTAAGGTTTATAGCTCTATTGAGCCGATCAAGAATGCCATTGGCTTTTCGTTTAGCCCTCGATGTGCCATTTTGAGCAACTTGAGATAGTGTGCCATAAGTACTCTCTTCTTCCCTCATCTCCTTCCATTTTGATCGATCATAATAACAAATGGTGTACAGAACAGCAATGCAATTCTCCTGGTTCCGGGCACAAGTTGTCTCTTTTATCAAAGAAAGCAAACAAGAAACAGCACCAAGATCTCCCATTTCCTCAACAGCCTTTTGGTTGCTTGAAAGCATAGCAAGAATAGCCAATAACTCATCAACATGCACCCTGTTCTTAATTTTATTCAAGAGTGCTCTCACAGCACCATCCCTCACAGCTCTAGCTTTATTCTCATGAAGGATACACAAATTAAAGATTGCAGAAGCAACATCCTTCATTGCCAAAGGATGTCCCTCTTCCAAAAGATCAATGAGGGGTTTCAAAGCACCCGATTTCCCAATAAGGGATTTATTGGAGTCAAGGGCTGATAAAGTGAAAAGGGTTGCAGCTGCATTGGTTCTTGTTTCAATTGTCCCGAATCTTAATGCCTCAATTAGCAGAGGGATAACCATAGGCGTCTCTGCAACGAGTTTCTTGTTATTATCATGAATCGATAGATTCAAAAGGGTTGTGATCAGATCTTCTTGAAGATCAGGGTGGATTTCACTCTGAGACTTGCTTTGACACAATGGGGTTAGCAGTTGAGGTATGGATTCAAGTGATTCACCAAACAACGCCCGAAAAGAAGGCATTCTTTTTGTCAATGACCTCAAAGTCCTTGCAGCTTCTTTTTGTTCAGATTGTGTGGATGACATTTTCTTAAGAAGTGATAGGAAAAGATCATAATCAGCTTCTGTTAGCCCATCTTGATCTGAATACTGAAGAGGCCCCGGAAACTGGACACCGCGATTCTTGCACCATTGTGTTATCATATCTCTAACTAACTGATTTGGGGTCAAAATGGTGTGTGAAAGAACTTGTTGAGTCTTGGGGCATATCCTGTTCCCAGCTTTTAGCCATTTCTGGATGAAAGGTCTATCATAAGTCTGCAAATTATTAGCAAAATGATCAATTATTAAGTATATAGAAAACAAAGAAAGCAGAGCTAAATCCAGAGTACTGAATATATTATTAGTAAAATGCTCATTATTATTGATAAGGAAAACAAATAAGCAGGCTAAATTCCCAATCTTGAACTATACCCCACATGCAAATCTTAATTAAAGCTTACCCTAATTGGATGAATTACGTTAATCAAACTGTTACCTACCAAAAACACTTATCAACAAATCCTAAAGTTTGATTCTTCAACATGATAAATCATGAAACTCCGACGAATTTTCTTGAAATTACTATAAAATCGACACAGTAATTTATGAAATTATGAAAACTTTTGAAAAAGTTACACAAAAACAAACATTATATAAACAATTAATAATATTAATTGAATTAAAAGATTACCTGACCAGTAGAGAGAATAACAGGGTCTCTCATGAGTTCTTTAGAAAGAGGGCAACGAAATTCCTGAGGACACGAACCCCAAATCGACGTCGAGCTTTCATGATTACTTCGAGTATTATTATCATTGAGTTTCTTAATAGAAGCTGATCGTTGTTTACCTCTTTCTTTCAAGTCTTTCAAAGCTTGCAAAGTCTGATTGGCTCTATCGATAAACCCAAATCCATTTTCATCATCTGATGATGAGTCTTCAACAATCGCTTTTACAAGTCTCTGTAATTCCTTCTTCAACTCCACCGTGGCTTTTGCCACCGCCATGGTCGGATCCCCTTCCAGCACCCCACTTTTGGCCATTAAATTACATAAACATTCGGATAAATTTTGAACCTAGTCACCGCTAGAAATTGATTATTGGTGTTGTGGGTGCGGTTTGGAATAAAATTACACACAGTAATGTGTCTTTTCATATGAACATGTCACTTCGGAACTCAGAAGCACCGAAGAAGCGTATGATATGAATGCGTGTTGAGAGAGAGAGAGAGAGAGAGGAGATGGAGGGAGGGAGTGTAAGAGATGTAGGAGTTACTGGTTTATAGGGGTTGGTTGTGTAAGATCTTGAAGTTGAAAGACTAGACCTTGTAAATTACAAATACTACAAAATGATGCTATTTTCTAAAATATGTTTCTTTTAAGACCAAAAAACACATCACACGGAGAATAAGGTTGGTTTATTAACAATAAAAATATCATAGCTTCGAAACAATGATGTCATGTCACTATTTTACATGCATATTTTCAAGTAGAATAGGGATAATTAATTTAATCCTTAGAAATTTTGATACAAAGGCTGTAATAAATATGATATATTAATAATTAAATAAGATGCATCTACTATATTAATATAATCTAAAATTTTATTGTTTTTATATTATCAAGTAGTCATATAAGATAACTAATTAACAATCTCATACTTGTATACTTTCAATCATAGTTGATATTGCGTTAGAATGTAAGTAAGAATACTTACCTGATTGTAGTTCAAGTAAGATAATGACAGTTCAGTAAGTATCCATAAATACACGTCTACTAATAATTACCTACAAGTAAGGTTCCCAAATTAAAAATCATTACACGTACCATTTAAATAGTTCACATCAATAATCTATGCAAACCCTCAAAATTCTAAATTTGATTTGCACTTTGTGATTTAGTACTATGAAACACTTGGTGAATCTTTGCATATGACACTTGGCGATTTGCATATATCATTTAGCTATTCATAGAACTTGGTTATTCATATAACCTACCTAGTTAATAGTTACTTGGCTATTCATCATTTAAGCACTTGGCTATGCATAAGTTATGTACTTGGCTATTCATGACAATTTGGCTATTCAAAATACTTGTCTGTTCCATATAATTCACTTGGCTATTGGTACACTTGGCTATTGGTTCACTTGGTTATTGGTTCATTTGGCTATTGGTACACTTGGCTATTGACGAAATGTGGTTCGTGTTCCATGCAAAATTATTAGCAACCACTTGGCTATTCACCCTATGTACATGGCGATCCATCACGAAAGTAACTATGTACTTGGTGATTCAATCATTTTGCTTAGCGATTCAATAACACAATGTCGACTTGTACAAAATCAACTCAACCACAACTCGACCAAATCACAAAATTCCAATTACAAAACCTTCTAAACATTATTTAAACAAACATAGTCAAATTAATTTGGATTTCATCAAGTATTAGTGGTTAGACCTCTCTTATAGCTATTGTCTCATTATCTCGTTATTAAAACCCCCATAAGCAACAAAAGTCCATGATAACTAGTCATTCTCTCATTATCAAAACCTCCAGTACGGTAACAGTTTGGAACAGCTTTACAAGTGTTACGGCTTTGATGCAAGACATCCTAAGAAGACTTTATTTCCTACATTGTGTTTTAACACTCGCTTTGACCCGTTACTCCTTGTTAAGGCTTAGGGTGTAGTGAGAACTACCTAGAATGTGTATAGATGACCCGTTACGCAAGTAGTTGTAGTTGTTTAGATTAAAGTGTTACTGATAGTAGTTCAAAAACTTTGTTTATGCGAGCAAGAATTGTAGCTAATCTGCATGTGAGTTCACTATTCTTACATATCTTCTATGTAGTATTATGTATCCAAATGTTATTTGTGGACGGGTAGCATATATGATCTGCGTAGACAGATGGTAGTAGTTTGTTGAGATGCAACTGTTATAGTCTCTCACATTATCGAGGTATAGTAGCCGTAAGGGCCATTAACATGGATTCAGGGTCCTAGCATAACACGATATAGTTACGTGTAGCTGGGTTCCATGGCTTAGATCTATGTGTTTGATAGTATATATATATTTCTGACCTATATGTGTCTGCAGTACATATATAGTTACTCTCAAATATGTGTTTAGCTTGGTTCATATTATGTTGTTTGTGTAGCAGATGTTTGCACATATAGCATGTGTAATGTAGTAGAACTTAGTAAGCATTGTTTAAGGCTGTTAATTTTACCTCTTTTGCGGGTATTTTTGATTTAGTTATAGGGAATGTCTAGTAGGGGTAAGCATGGGGCCCGGTAGACCGGAAAAACCGACAAACCGGACTGAGACAGGTCAGGACCGGGCCTGGTCGGTCCGGTCTTCGGTCCTTGTTTTTTATAAATTTCGGGTTTCGGTCCGGTCCGGTCCGGGCCGGTTTTGTTTGATACAATGTATAAAACAACTAAAAGACCGAAAAAACCGACGAACCGAACCGGACCGGACCAAGACCTGTCCGGACTGGGGCTTGTCGGTCCGGTCTTCGGTCCTAGTTTTCTCTGCATTTCGGGTTTCAGTCCGGTCCGGTCTTTTCCACTCCGGTCTGGTTTTTGAACCGTTCTCACCCCTGTCTAGTATGTGAATATGTGATTGGGTACCCAGTCAACAAAGATTTGAAACTAATGTTATTAAATACCTTAACTATATTTTAAAAGACTTTTATTGTTGATAGTTAAATGGTTTATCAAATAATTTTTTGTTGAATATTTTAGAAACTCTTATGATATTATTAAATTATGTAAATTTCTTCGTTAATAGATTAAATAATAATTTAAAAGGAAAAACGGTTTTCGAAATTAAGGTGTTAGGTAATTAGGCCAAGTAGAAACTTTAACATAACTTTATATGAAGATATAGCCACGAGAATGTATGTGTACCCTCATATTATTTTTATTACACATGTGAACACTTAAAAAGTATGCAATGTTAGTATGTACCAAGGGAAAAAATGTAAGATGAATTAAGGTATAAACTGAAAATCAATTATGAGTCAATTAATCTCAAAGTTAATAACAGAAGATGTTTATGTTTTAGATGTTTATGTTTTTTCGAATTAAATCATTAACATCTAAGCGTATATTAATCGTGTGAGCAATTTAATTCAAAATTTAAATGCACAAATTCCCTACTCGTGTAAAATTTTGAGAAATGAAACATATTAAATTTTATCAATAAAGGTGATGTTCAATTTTTAAGACTTAAAAAAAATCTAAATATCAATTTCTAACATTAAAGATAACTTGTTATTGTCATAGCAGCTAATCCGGTGAATTTTTTTGACATGGATAATTTTTATATTACGCAAATTGCAAAAAATAGTAACATAGTGTCAAATTTTGTCAATAAAGATATTATCTAATTTTTTAGACCAATAATAGATGATGAATTTTAACTTAAAAATGTATCATGTTTGGATATAGGTTCGTGTTCATGGGTATGTTCCCTCTTTCCTTTATGTAATAACAAGAAATGATTTATAATTAAAACAATATTACATATATCCTTTTGTTATTTGATATTTGGACTATGTCGATTTGATACTTTGACATTTGACTGCTTGCAATTGATACTTAGATACTATAATCTTTTATATTAGCTTTATAACTGAATTTAATGAAAGTACACCAAATTTAAAGTTCAGAATTCGAATCAAATCGAAATGAACACCAAATTTAAAGTTTAAATCAAATGAAACAAACATTGAATTCTAAATTTGACTCAAAACAAAATCATATTCAATGTTTATATCGAAATAAAAAAGGAATTCAAGTATTGAAAAACCGAAAATTTATTCGTCAAATACAATTGGTGAAATGGGTCTTCATGAATTACTGCCTATAGATAAATGGTAAAAAATAGATCAAACATGTAATTAGCACACACACACACACGCACGCGCGCGCGCACACACACACACACACACACACACACATATATATATATATAGAGAGAGAGAGAGAGAAAGAGAGAGAGAGACAAAAGTTCATGCGAGAACCGTTGTTAGCGCGAGAACCGCGAGAACCAATCTAAGCCGTCCAATTTCCCCTCCTTCAATGTCATTACCCACTCATGAATTCCTCACATGCACCCTGCCACATCCTATCCCTCCACGCCCTCCATCCATGATACTTCCCATATTCAAGGAACGGATGAGATTAGTTCTCGCGGTTCTCGCACTAACAACGGTTCTCGCATGAACCCTCCCCATATATATATATATGGGGAGGGTTCATGCGAGAACCGCGAGAACTAATCTCATCCGTTCCTTGGATAGGGGAGGGTTCAAACGAGAACTATTTTTCGTACGAGAACTGTGAGAACCATGGATGGAGAGCGTGGAGGGGATCAAGTGTGGAAGGGTGCATGTGAGGAATTCATGGGTGGGCAATGACATTAAAGGAGGGGGAATTGGACGGCTCAGATTGGTTCTCGCAGTTCTCATACGAAAAACAGTTCTCGTTTGAACTTTTGCCTATATATATATATATATATATATATATATATATATATATATATATATATATATATGAAGAAGTTCATTTAAGAACCGTTGTTATTACGAGAACCGCGAGCACCAATCTGAGTCATCCAATTTCCCCTTCTTCAGTGTCATCACCCACTCATGAATGCATCACATGCACTCTGCCACACTTGATCCCCCACGCTCTACATCCATTAATTTCATTTATCAAATTAATCGTTAAGATTGGTTATCGCGGTACTCACACTAAAATCGGTTCTCAAATGAACCTTTCCCTATATATGGGAATAAAAATGGTTATAACATCGGTTCTCAAATGTCATATCAGATTGGTTCTCGCGGTTATCGTAATAAAAATGGTTCTCAAATAAACTTTTACATATATATATATATATATATATATATATATATATATATATATATATATATAGGGTAGAGATATAGTACAAAAATCTTATGGTACTAAATGTAAGAAGAGATCTCAACCATTGGATCTCTCTCCAAGTCAACAAAAAAAAGTCAATAATATCTCTTAAATTCTAAATTAAAAAAAAGGGTAAAATGGACAAATCACCCAAACAAATAAACCGGGAACAGTTACCATCGGTTCTCTGTTCAAATGCATACTCGCCGATCACCTACCACACTCGCCGTCGCCGGCCAGATGCACAAAACAGTGTCGGTTCTCTGTTCCGCCGGCCAGATGCACAAAACAATCACCGTTGGTTTCTCTATTCCGCCGGCTAGATGCACAAAAAAACTTTCGATTCACAGAATCTGATGCACAGGAGACGTATGGTTAGATGAACGTCGGCGACGACGGCAATCTGTGCATCAGGAACGATAGATGGAGAGATGGTGGTGAAGCCCTAATCTGTGGCGGCAGCAAACCCTAAACTGTGCGGTGGCGGCGTAACCCTAAATTGTGGCGGCGGTGTAACCTTATTCTTTGATCCTGTGCGAAGATCGAACGGAGTGCGGCGACAGGCGAACAGCAAGGGGCAAACTCTGAACGGCAGATGACGATTCTGAACGACGGAAGATCTGGTTAGGGTTTAGGGGAGGCGGTGAAAGTGAGACAGCAGTTGTGCATCTCCGACGGCTGTAGGCGACGGGTGGGCTTCACGGGAGGACGACGGTAGGGCGCCAGCTGGGCTTCACGGTTGGTCGACGGCAGGCGTTTCATTTCTAGGGCTGGATTGAGAGACCGGGAGAGTGAGAGAGTACAGGAGCGTGAGAACGTGTATTGACAGAATGTGGGGAGAGAAATAAAAGGGTTCCGATTTTACCCTTTTAACAGGTTTGTCACGTGTCAAGTTCTTATTTCTCCTTACATTTAGTACCTTAAGATATTTTTTACTTGAACCTGATTCTATATATATATATATAATATCTTACAATTTTGTTAAAAGTTATTATATTTTTTGTGAAGCAAATGAAACATGTGTCTTTCAAACGAGTAACGAACTAACGGTAACCTATATTGTATGGAGAAAAGGAAACTTTGGTACTGTAAATGAAATAATTTTAATATTAGAGGGGATGAAAAATAAAATATGTTGTAAATATACATGGGGTCATGTGGCGCAGTATGTGAGTGTGAGACGTGGCTGTGTGGCCCACCTTAGACGACATCAAAATCCATGACCTTACACCTGGCATAGGGGTTACGCGGATTAAACCTTATTTGCGACACCCTCACCACACTCCTAAATTTCCCCTTTAAAATCCTTTTTTTCTATTTATAAAAAAGAAGAATGTTAACCACATCTTTTAAGATTATGGTTAAGAATAAAAAAGTAATCTTAGTTTTTAAAAATGATAATATCCAGTTATGTTATCATAATCAACTTTCTGTAAATTATATCGTTACCTTTTAATTAGTTTTCAATTTTTCATGTATGAATCAAAGTTACCATTTTAAAAACTAAATATTATATTTATTTTATTCTTGTCCATAGTCCTTAGAGCTGTGGTTAGCATTTTTCTATAAAAAAACATATTGATAGATTTTTTCTTTTTCCTATTTGTTTTTTTGTTTTTTAAATTTACAAAATTCATGTGAAATTGTTTAAGAACAGTTAAACTTTCTATTTTTAAAAGAAATAAAATAGGTAACCCACAACAACAAAACATAAATAACTTAAAAGAGATAATAAAATAAAGAAGAACAAATTACATGAAAATATAATAAATTATGTTAATAGTATAATTGTATGTAACAAACTTTATTTTGTATTTAAGAATATATACAACTTGCAAATTTGGTTTATCATAGTAATCAGATTCAGATCTCTGGTTCGTGTTCGAGTTTTCAGATCTTGGTCGAGTTGGGGTCTTTGGTCGAGTTTTAGTTCGAGATTTTAGTGAGGATGTCAGATCGTGGTGGGTCGTGTGGTTCGTGATCGATCTTGTTGATGTTTCAGATTGTGGTTGGTTCGAGGTTAGTTCGTGTTTCATATCTTGTTGTTGTTTCAGATCTGGTTAGTTCGTGTATTAGGTTTTGTTGCTGTTTCAGATCGTGGTTAGTTTGTGAGTTTCGTGGTTAGCTCGTGGTTCGTGTGGATCGTGGTTAATTCCAACTGTTTCGGTCGGTCCAATTAATTTAATCTAAAATATCGTATTGTCACCACCTGGTTGGATGTGATAACCGTTGTTTGTTTGTTTGTTAGTTCGGGAAGTTTGTTAGTTCGGTGTTTAGACGAAGGTCGAATAGGTTCGAGTCCACCAGGTAATTGCCCTTTGGCTTTGCGAGTTTTAGATAGGTTGACCGGATTGGTCTGTTAGATATTAATAGTTTAGTGGGTTAGGTGTTCGTGTTTAAATTTTGATGTTTGTATTGTTGTATTGACTAGCATCTAGCTAGTTTTTAAATTATATATATAAAATACTTGCCTTTAAAAAAAAAAATCAGATTACTGATTGTATACAATAAACTAAATTTGTAAGTTGTGTATATTTTTAGGTACAACAAAATTAATTGCATACAATAGCAATATTAACAAAGTTTTCTTTATTTTCGCTCATTTTATACAATAAAAAAACCTTAACAAACAACATTCACTTGTAACCAACATCATAATGATTCCAAAGCCAAGCCCTTTCATGAACTTTGTAATGGATGCCAATAGCTATGTGACTCGTCATTTGATTGCTCGCCCTTGCTATCGTATTTTATGAGTTTTATTATGGATGCTTTTAC
This sequence comes from Pulicaria dysenterica, assembly GCA_947179395.2. Lineage (NCBI taxonomy): Eukaryota > Viridiplantae > Streptophyta > Magnoliopsida > Asterales > Asteraceae > Pulicaria > Pulicaria dysenterica. The sequence continues at coordinate 74,518,276 of OX359292.1, read as the reverse complement.
TTGCATTAGTAACTCAGATTTAAATATTAGGTGTTTGTTGTTCAATTTGTAACATGGTAATCACATAGATATTCAAGTGTGGTTCCTAAAAACACATTTTTGCTATAGTATGTAAAATTAGTAAATTCTGTTTTTCAGGTTTAATTTTCATTTTCCATTTTTAGGAGACCAACGCTGCAATCAAAGAGATCATTTTCAAGGAGGTGGGTTTGGATCTTTGAAAGAGCTATTCTATGAAAAAAAATTCTTGATAACATGTACAAAGTTCAGCTAATGTACAAAGTTCAACCCTTGTCGTAATATGTATGGCTTAGTAATCAGCTAATGAAGTTTTACATTTGATGTGAATTGAAGTTCAGCCTTTTTCTTAAATAAATGATTGTTATAATGTTTCCAATTAAGCTCTTATAGTCTTTGCCATTTAGAATAGTTGCATTGACTTTGAAGAACGTTTGTACTCATCTGATGTTCTAAATGTTCTTAAGGTTCTATGGTTTTCCAAACCATCGATTGGTACTAAAAAGTTGGTGTTCCAATCATGTTATTATGAAATATAGATCAACAGGATGGTCTATGTAATGGAAACAAGTCATATCATGCGATTGTGTTATCGAAGCAGAAATTATATTTGGAATTAATATTGGAAAATGAACATTTATTCCAAGGATGTGTTGTGATTGACTCCATTAGATAAGAGGTTTCCTTATAAAATTTAAAGAAGACAATTTTCACTTCCCGCTGTTTTGCTATGACAATAAACAAAAGCTAAGGTCGGTCGTTATATCCAAAGTTGGTTTATTCTTAGAAGACTGTGTAGTTACACATGGACAACTATATGTAGTTTCTTTAGAGTAAAAAGCCGGGATGAATTAAAATTTTAATCTTAAACAAGGATGATCAACTAAGTAGTAAGACATCCAATGTTGTATATAAAGAAGTATAATCAAATATATGAATTAGAACTTCCTTTATATTTTATTTACTTATTATAATTATATTTGTTATTTAAAGGTTTTACTATTTATAAATTATTTTAAAGCAACCCGTGTTATACACGGGTCACTAACCTAGTATGACAAAAACATTTCTCGTTTAAACTCTTGTATATGCATATATATTTGGAAATGAAAACTCATGAATTCATAAGTTTGTTTTGTACTAAACTTTATAAAAAGTGGGTTATTTCTGGATTTGTTTTCGTGGCATAATTTAACACGTAAATTTAAATCTAAATAAAAGTGGGAAAATGAAAGTTACACTATGGCATTCTAACTAACATGGGTTGGACATATTGCCCCTTATAGATACGAAATAAATCCCAAAAGCTCCTACTTTTGGTAATTTCTTTTTTGGTTAAGCAATTTGGTTATCTTTCAAAACCAAAATACCTTTTTTAGTTGCATTTAAGAGGCAAATTTCCATGTTTGATGTATTTTCAAGTTCGAATTTGTAACTATAAATTTATGAAAGAAGGTACAACTTGAATTCATAGTGCGTCATGACTATGAATCGACCATAGATTTATACACAATAATAATAAACACGTGTATATACAATTTAATGTGACAACTAACATAAATAAAATAATTAATAATTAATTCCATGATATAATTAAAAATAGTTATGTTAAGAATTCCATTCATGTTTGTGTTAATAATTATAATTAACCCTAATATCACAAAGTTGAGTATATATACTCATATCAATTCATAATTATAAAACTAAAATCCCCTAACTTTATCACAAAGAGAATGGTCCAACTATACAAAGAGATAATGAAAAGCAAAGCTTTGCTATGATATGAGTTATGTCTTTCTAACCCAATATTTAGTTAAAACTTGTGAAAACTCTATATATTTTTTGAAAACTCTATAAATTTTTTATTTTTACGAATCATGGATCGACAAAATTTCACAATCCCCCATAATCCAGATATGAGCGATCGAGGCTTATGAGTTTTGCACCTCAAAGTCTCGAAAATCACTTCTTTGTAACATGCCGCAACCCCCTACCAATCGGCCTTAGTTTTTGCTTCATTGGCAAATTACTTATACGGGGACGCTTAACCAACAACAACAAATCCTCCTTTTACATCCTTGCTACCTTATTCAACATCCAACTCAACAACAACAACGGCAAGACTTTAAAATCATACCCGAACCCCAACAACCGCAACAACAACAAACACATGGAAAAACAAAAAATGGAACAATCACAAATACATAAAAGTGGACTGGATGAACAAAAAGACTATGCATTTATGTCCGACCGTATGATCATCTTACGAAAAATGCATTGAAGACGACGTTGAAAATGAAGAAGACGATACAAAAAAGTATGGATGAGATCCACTTTAGATTTTTATATTATTGTTTAGCTTAAAATTTTTATATTATTGTTTAGCTTTAAATTAAATTATGTAATTCTAGATTTTTATTTCCAAATTTAAATTTTATTATCGATTTTTTTATTAATATTGTATTAATATCTATTAATGAATTATTACTTAGTCTTATAATAATTGTAATTTAAAAATAATAAAAAATAGGAAAAGGTTTAGGAAAGAAAAGAAGAAATATAGCTATAGTTTAGAAAAGAGAAAAAGGAAAAAATAAGAATGAGTGGTATGATGCTAATATAATAAAAGAAATAGAAACCGGAAAAAAAAACATCAGGTGTAAATATATAACTCATGAACTTAGGTGGCCGAGGGAGCTTAAACCATGTGTATTAATACTTTTTTCTCTTGTCACGTTAGTCCCGTATTCATCTTCCTTAATCATTCTTTATTTATTTAAAAAAAAGAATTGAATTTAGTAAAAACAGAAAGATAGAAAGAAAAAAGAAGAAAAAAGAGTGGTCGGGTGCGCGTAGTCTTAGGCAAATAGCGTTGGGATTATAGGGATGGTGCAAGTAGAATCGGTGAGTTGCTGTAATTTTTCTAATATTCATTATTATTATTCTTAATATTTATTTATTATTGAAAATATTTAGTTGTAATCGGTGAGTTGTTATAATTTTCTAATATTGATTATTATTATTCTTATTATTTATTTATTTATTAATAAAAATATATATTCAACTATTACAACACGTGTGTTAATCAGAAGGGAACATCTGTAACGGTGGTTGTGATATTCAAGCCCGCCACTTGCTGTCTTTATTTAATGACGCTACTTTTTTTAAATAAAATTATGATTATAATATTAAATTTAGAACCAAAAGCTCCAAAAAAACTTTTGTCTATTCGTTTCTGTCCTTTTTGAAAATTATGTTTATTCTTGTTATTTTCTAATCTCGTTGGAACTTGATTTTTTTAAGAGTTTCTTATTAACCTCCATCATAATATTATTATTAGTAATGGCAACGGGGCGGGGATTCCCCGTGACCCGTGGGTACCCGACCCGAATGGGGCGGGTATTCCCCGCCTTAACGGGTGATGGGTCGGCGATGGGGATGAATTGGTGTACCCGAAGCGGGGATGGGACGGGGACGGGTATAGTACTATTCGCCCCATTTAAGACCCGATATATATAAACATATATATAAATATAATATATATCAGTTTATAACTTTATATAATGGATCCTTTATTAAATACACTAGGTAGACATTCAATGAATAGTTATAGTTACGAGATTTCATGGCGAATTGATGATCCGCAGGTGAAATGAACTTGTCGTTTTTGTTTTATTTACTTTTCAAACTTGATAATGTTGTCATCATCTTTTTTGGGTTTTGTCATCGAATATTATTCGTATTTTGAAGTATTAATGTTTATCGGTGTTTACTTTTATATTTTTAACCATATCAAAAATTGTCATTATTTAGTAAATGGGTACCCATCGGGTTCCCCATACCCGGTGGGGATTATTTCACCCGAACCCGTTGGGGATTTGGTGGGGCCGGGGCGGGGATGGGTCTGGGGCTGGAGGTCGGGGATGGGGATGGGTATTGTGGTCCCCGTCCCCACCCGTACCCATTTACATCACTAATTATTATTGACTATACTATCTTCGTATGCCCAAAATTAATTATACACTCCTAAATTTTTTTTACAATTAATTGTTATATTTTCTATTTTATCTAAATTAGTTATTGTTATTACATTTTTTACAAGTTAATTATTTATTTAAAGTAAGGATAGGAATGATTTTTTTAATCAAACCTTACATTAACCACACTATCTTAAAATATGTGTTTTTTTACTATAAGCAATAATTATAAGACGGAGAAAGTATTTAACAACGTACTTTACACTAATTAGAGGATCTAGAGATGCAAGAGATATTAGCCATCGCGTCATAGTCAAAAAGCAACCAAACCACCGCGATGTGATGGAGGGCCGGGTGGGTGGGGATCGTGTGAAAGCTGGGATAGAATTAAATAGTAAATTTTAGAATTTGATGTTGTAAGAAGTGATTGTTATAACTTATAAAACCGAATATTGAAAATATAAAACTAACTGAATAAGGTGTGATGAAATATGAAGTTCCCTTAATTATGCTGTTATACAATATGTATATTGTTCGTATTCAAAATAGCTTTTGCGACTTCAAGTCCAATCATCCAATCAAACAATTCTTCTTTTTGAACTAAAGATAATAGATATGTGGTTTCAAAAATAAAAACTTTTGTACCAGCTACATATTTATTTTTACATTTAATTAAGGTAACTTTTGCTAAAAAAATATGGTGTAATTTAAAGAACTAAATTAGTTAATTTATAATAAGATATGTTTTACAGAGTTGTGTTTAGTAAAGTCTAAATAAAAAAATATAGTTCTGAAATTTTAATATTCAATCACATATGATTTAGTATACAATTATATGTGACTGTAAAATCATCACATGTTAATTATGAAAACGTCACTCCGCCCAAAAACTTTTAAAATTCAATCTGGACCATTATTATGGCTGATTCAAAGGCTAAAATTAGTCCCTTAAAAGGCAAAATGCGCGAAAATACAACAAACTATACCAATATTGTTATTGTATGCAATCTACTTTATTTTCTATCTAAAAATACACACAACTTACAAATTTGGTTCATTGTATACAATGTGTAACCTGATTACCAGGTTACCGGTCATTGATTGTATACAATGAACAAAATTTGAAAGTTGATTGTATACAATAAACAAAATTTGAAAGTTGTTTGTATTTTTAGATACCAACTTTCTTTTATTTTTGGAGAGGTTAACCGGTAAGTTATCTATTGTTGTAGGTAAGTTGCATACAATGAACTAAATTTGTAAGTTGCTTGTATTTTTAGGTAGGTTATAAAGTTGGTTGCATACAATAGCAATATTGACATAGTTTGTTGTATTTTCACACAATTTGTCCCCCTTAGAACTATGAATTAACTATGGATTACATTAAACATTTCTCATGTTTTAAAAATTCAATTATTTTATTATAACTTATAGTAATTGGTTATATACAACTATAAACAAAATCGATCCAAAAGTCATCGTCTATTGGTATGAATCTAAATTGCTAAATTAATTCGAAATAAATGTTGTCTGTTTTCAGATTGCATGTCAAAAATTATGACTAGAGAACATCTTTTTGGAAACACGGCCTCATTCTAGAAAACACATATGTTATTATTTTTTATATATACATGTAAAGAGAGGGTGGTTCACGTTTAGATTATTGTGAGCACTTAGTCTTTAGTTTAAATATACATTTTAACCGGTAAATCTATGATTTCGATATTATCTTCTGACCATCCAAATTGAAACCTCATGAAACTAAAGCTCTTGAGTCTTGACCTCCCCATAGGAGGGAAGTGCTTTACCTTATGGTAGACCTTCGGATGATAGTTTTTTAGACAATATATAATTTTGAAAGATAGTTTAAATATTTGTTAGAAAAACATATGAAACTCTATATTTATATGTGTGTATATTTGGTTTGAAAAGTCAATGTTTTTTAATTAGATTTAGTGATAAAAATGTATAGATTTAGTGATAAAAAGCGAAGTAGAAAATTTCACGTTTAAAAGCATAGTCTTATGTAATTTCAAAAATACTTCCAAATTTTTCATGTTTAAAAGTGTGAAAATTTAGATTATATGTCCACACGAGTAAATACTACAATCTTCATACTTAAAAATGTAAAGATTTGATAGAATTGTGTCACAAAAAAATGTTCCTCATTTGTTTATGATTTTTTACAGTTTTAAGTATATTAATATATAACCAACGAAAACTTTATAGTGATATAGGAAAAGATTAATGTGAAAAGTGTTATTTTGTGAAGCAATCCTAGTTACTTATTTGTATTTGATCTAATAGACAAAGACATATATTAATCATATTTTTTATTTTTTCTTGTTTAAAATTAAATAGCATGATAGTAAACGAAAATTTTCTTTTCAAATGTATTTCTATCTTCTATTTTTATCTTTCCTAATTTATAATTAAAAAAGTAAATTAATAAATAATAATTTTATGGTATTCACCGGTAGCCTAAATATTTACGAATTTTCATCATTACTATTTCATTACATTTGTTCACTAATGAACTATTGTTTTTTTATAGCCATAAATATTACACTTTGTTAACCAGAGTATTTTATGGTGTTCACTACAGAAAAATATTTACGAGTTTTTCACTGTTACTGTGTTCATTAAACATTGTTCTATAAATTTACTTTTTATCATTATTTATACCTGGTATCACTAGTGCACACAACAACAAAAACATCTGTTTAAGGTGTTTCACCGAAGATATAACTAATTAATTATATATACCTACATAACAATATAAGTTCATTACGGAACAAAACAAACAATCTAATTGTTTTCTTAATGGCGAGAACTCTTGTTCTTTTATAACCATAAACATTACACTTTGTCAACCAAAATATTTTATGGTGTTCACTAGTGTAAACACATCAAAATACTTACGAGCTTTTCACCATTACTATGTTCATCACACATTATTCTATTAAGTTACTTATTATCGTTATTTATACCTTGTATCACTTGTGCACACAGCAACAAAAACACCAGTTTAAGGTGTTTCACCGAAGATATAACTAATTAACTATATATACCTACATAATTAATAACATAAGCTTACCGGTGAACTAAACGAACAACCTAATTGTTTTCTTAACGGAAATTCATTTATACAAACGATAAAAACCAATAACTAACAAGATACATATTGCATGAAGATCCAAATTATAAACCATAAAAACAAATAACTAAGAATTTTATGTACACCAAGATGAAAAAAATTCATCAAGAAATTTTTAAGAAACTAAAACTTTATATGCATCGAGATGCAAAAAATGAGAAGCACGTGAACATAGGTGGGAAGAAGTGAACAGAAGTGAATAGTGTGATAGAAGAACAGTGTTGTCTTGCCATTGATGAAGCCACCATTTGAGACGGCGTTAGCCGGTTGAGAAAAAGGTCCTTTTTGATTTCCTTGTCAACATAGATAATGGGGAAGAGAGAGGTGAGAGACATACGATTTAGGAAAGAATCACCATAAAAGGATATTGCCAAGGGCGGTTTGCGAACTACGACATTGAGCTTGGCAAGGGAGGCAAATGGAAAGAAGTAGAAAGTAAGATTAGGTTTGAACTTTGAAGACTCTTGTGGGTAAAGAGGAGAGATAACATGCATATAGGTTTGAAAATGTCTAGTATGCCTTTCTTATATATAAATAATACCATATATATTTTGTTTTAATTATAAACATGTCACAACTCATAATCACCGTTGATCAAACAATCTAAGGGCTGGAAAGACTTCTCGTACTTTTCGTAAAATGCCACTTTTCACATGATCCACCTTTTTTATGGAGATAAAAAATGAGTAGAGTATACCTAAGATACTCTTTGACGATATTTGTCATATGTCATTCCCACAATCTCTCTCTTTCTCTCTCTCTCTCTCTCTCTCTCTCTCCATTTTCTTTATAATTTAGCTCTTACTTGAATCCAAGCGAAATGAGAATCACGTCATGAAGTTTTCACTATATCTGAGAAAAATGAGTGGAAACTAATCCCTTTGTAAGAGATCAACAATATGGTCCAAGGTACATACACATAGAACTAATAATGTACGTGAAAGGTATATCAAGATAAAAATGCAGATAAATTTCTAAGTGTTTCATTTGTTGATGAAACATTGGATTGGCTGCCAAATATGTCGGTATGTCGCTCTAATATTGTCACACAACACCATAAGTTGACAATATTAATATGAATGCGTAACTCCTAAATCACACATAAAATCTATTGAATGATTGTAACTATAGGAGCTAGACTACGATACTTAGTCTCAGTACTCAAATGAGCCACAGTATAATGTTTTTTGGAGCTCTAACTTATAAGGTTAGATCAAAAACCAATCCCACATGAGAATGAAATGAGGGAAACAGGATTTAAACACTCATAACTGTATTCGTTAATAGACAGATTGTTACACTGAAAACCTCCAGATTAAATGTGAATCTCTTAGCAAGTAGGAATGAAATTAGGGATGATCATCATATGTTTTGGAGTTAACTAGGAAATCAGCAAAGTTAAATTGGAAAACAAGTTGATGTTTCCCTATAAATATGATTCTTGGTTTGGAAGTATTCTAAAGAAAATGGAGAGTTAAATAAAGGACTAATGAGAGTCAAGTTGCGAGTTTTCCTGTGTTCATTTTGTTAGTCTTCGGCTAAATTTAATAATGTTGAGGAGTCGAACTAAGCATGTCATTCTTTTATTTACATTAGAAGATTGTTGGAAGAGTAGTGATTCGTACACAATAAAATTGGTCATACATAACTGTTTGCATAATTAACTCGTACAATGCGCAATAAATATTTGTACTTTGTTGTTTATGACTAAAAACTGTTATGTACGATTAACTCTCTTGTTGGAAGTATAAAAGAAATAAGCTTTAAAAATATGAATAATAATAAATTAGAGACCCTAATTAACACGTTTATGCTCCGTTGCACGAAAATTCTTTCGTGTTTTTTAGATTATGTTTTTAAATTTGTGTAACTATAATAATAATTTTAAAATACAAAAAGATAAAATAAAAATCTACATATTAGAAGATGATTTTTTATTAAATGAATTTAGTTGAGGTATGATCGAGTATTAATCACGAGATCAAGAAAAAAATATATAAAATGGCGTTGGGTAGGATTTCACAATTAACAGTTTAATATAATTTTTGTCATTATGGGTCAAGTTGACTTATTTTAATTAAGCCCCGCGATTTCAATTTCATAATGAGTGAGTGAGAGTGTCATCATGCTAATAACGCGTAATTACACCATATAATCCGAAATCTCTAAACATAAATATGATTATAAAAGTTAAAACGAAAATCAATATTGCTATGAGAATTGACAAAATTAATATCAGACTTTCATTATTATATACGTTAACATTTTGTTTTTGTTTTCTATTACTTATCTTTTACGGCTTATTTTTAAAAGTTCGGCTTATTTTCTTATTCAAGGCATTGTAAACTTGTAAGTCTGAAAATAAATCAAAAATAGAAGTTTATCTCTACTACGATATTAAGTATACAACCATTGGGGTTCTGTGGTGGCGTTGGGGAGAGAATGGTCTATAGATGGTGGTAAGCGAACTTCGTAATCCCCAAAACGATGAGGCATTGTTCTAGTCCTTTCTAGTCGATGATTTTGAGTTGCATCTGAGTTTGACTCTCTGACTGGAGTACTTTGTGCAGTGACCTCAGGTTAAGTGTCATGGATTTCTTGTTCCTCAGATGTGATATGTTCATTGTGATCAAGGTTTGACCCCGGTTCCCATAATTTGTTGCAAGGTTTCGTGGCTGCTCAAGTTCATGCTCAACCGGCCATAAAGTTGGGTCAAAAGGAGCATGATTGGTCTTGGAGTCGTTGTGATCTTTAACTTCGCTACAGGTATGAAAAGGATAGTGACATTCCACAAATTTCACATCTCGCGATACGACAATCCTTTTGTCTTTTAAGTCATATACTCGATATTCTAAAAAACGCATGGTCTCTCCCGTTCTTCAAACTTTTCCTTTGATGCCTTGTTTTCCTTTATATAAGCTAGGCAACCAAATACTCTCTGATGATCATATTGTGGCTTGTGCCCTAGTAGAAGTTCATATGGTGTTTTGTTCTTTATCACCTTAGATGGAAGTCTATTGATGATATAGGTAGCTGTTTGTACGCATTCACCCTAGAACTTTATAGGCAGATCAACTTCAAATCTCAAGGCTCTTGCAATTTCCAGTAAGTGGCGGTGTTTTCTTTCAACTACTACATTTTGTTAGGGTGTGTGTATGCATGACGTTTCATGTAAGATTCCATTATCCTCATTAAATTTAATCATCTTGTTTGAGACAAATTTGCCACCATGATCACTTCTAATTTTCTTGATTCTTTTTCCAAACTGTGTGTTAATCATGTTGCAAAACATTATCAGATTGAAGCTCGCATCTGAGTTAGTTTTGATTAAGTATACCCATGTAGAGCAACTAAAATCATCGACAATTGTTAAAAAATAATGTGCCTCGGTGGTGGACGACACACGATATCCTCCCCATATATCACAATGTATAAGATCAAAACATGAAGTCGATATGACAGAACTATCTGGAAAAGGTAGTCAAGTTTGTTTGGATTTTACACAAGAATCACAATGCCCCATACTAACAATGCTACCTGTGGAATGAATGTGTTGTAATTTATTATTAGATATGTGTCCCAATCTTTTATGCCAAATTTCTGAATCAACCTTTACTGCTATGGCTGCAATTCTTTTATCCGTTCCTTCTAATCGATATTGACCATTATCACATCTCCCCATGCCAATTAACTTCTTCGAGTGTAAGTCCTGTATAAAGCAAAAATCCAGAAAAAATGTTGTAAAACACTTAAACTTCTGTGTGATTTTGCTAACAGATAACAAATTGCACTTAAAATCAGAAATATATAAAAGATGATTTATCTTCATATCATTTGGAAGACAAACAATTCCAATTCCTTTAACTGGAACATTATCACCATTTGGTATGCTCACACACATTCCCTCCTTTGGATCTTCTATACTTGTGATAATGGAATTGTTGCATGCAATATGTTCGGTGGCTCCCGAGTCAATAATCCAAGGTTTATCAAAAGTAAACTTACCAGCCATATTGACTTCTGGTTTTGTTGAGTCGTTGAGTTGTTTTAATAGCTTGGAATATTGTTCAAAGGTGAGACCGGGTATGGGGCTGGCTTCGAACTCTACTGTAGCAGCCTTTGGTTTTGATTTACATGTCTTCCGCTGGTCTCCTGTTTGTTTACGTTGACGAGAGTTCCACCATTCTGGGTAACCGATCTTTTCAAAACATCCCTCCACCGTGTGTCCGGTCTTCCCGCAATGTTTGTGCAACCTTCACGATTATTTAGGCGTTTTTCTGCATTGGGCCTTTCGGAGACCTGGTTACGAACTTGATATGTTGCAGCATCAACAACCGGTTTTCTCATAGCTGATATGCTTCGCTGTTCTTCGTCCTTTGCCACGAGGTGATATGTCGTTCCAAGTGTTGGTGTTGGTTTTGTGCTTAAAATCTGCGTTTTGACGGTCCTAAAGATATCATCAAGCCCTATCAGGAACTCATAAACCTGTTCTTTTCTCTTGATTCAACGAGGTGTTTTCCAAGATCACATGTACACTTACCACATGTGCATCTCGGTATCGGTGATATGGCTTGAATCTAATCCCAAATTGCTCTCAATTTTGTGAAATAGGTCAACACGCTAGTGTTATCTTGTCTCAGCAAAGTTAGCGATAGCTTTAGTTCATAAGCTTTCCGAAATGTTCTTCAAGCTTGTCCCAAACCTCCTTGAATGTGTTCGCGTATATCACGCTGTTGCGTATGTCTTTTTCCATTGCAGCCGTCATCCATCCTCGTATAAGAACATCATTGCGTACCCATGCTTTTAGTTCCAGTTGTCAATCTTTGGTTTTGTGATGGTTCCATCTATGAAACCGATTTTATTTTTCGCCAGCAAGAAGTTTTTCATCTCTCTCTCTTGCCAGTCAACACAATTATTGTGCAAAGAATTTCATTTACATGAACTTGATGAGGGTAATCAATGGGGTGGATGTAATATGGTGAACTTGGGTTTGATGAGAGATTGGTGTTTGTTCTGGAGGCACTGCTCGGAATTTACCCGCCATATCAGTTTAGCAGGTGAATGTAACCTGCTCTGATACCATAAAGAAATTGAGAGCAGTAATGATATTATGTACTTTTTACTGAATAATCAATAACAAGGGAGATGGTATTTATATAAGGAATCCTAATCCTAGTACGTAAAAGAAGCAATAATTGATAAACTTATTAAAAAATAAGATAAACATGTAGTTAGGTGATAAGCATGCAATCAGATAAGCTAATCCATATCCATATTTATTCTTTTATTAATCTCATCCATCAAATAAATGTCTTAATTAAACAATTCATACATTTATAATATAATATTTTGGGTCTAGGTTGTAAGGCTTTGAGTCTAGTTTCACCGAAACTAAGTTTTGTAAATGTTGAAGGTCGTTTGGTCGGTCAAATGAATTTTTCCGTGGAAGTGCGCAAACTGCCAGTACATTCGGTCGATTAGGGTTAAAAGTTTCGATTTTTAAACCTGTTCAAAATTTGGAGTTTTCGATTAAAATTTTTACTGTAGTAGGTTCGTTGAGTTTAGGGTTTTCTGTAAAAGTTTCGTAATTTTTGGATATCATTTGTTATTTTTACAAAATTCAAACTTACTGTTGCGCATCAGTTGGATTTCTGTCAGTATTGATTTCTTTTAATTTTTAAAAATAGTTAGTTAAGTTAGTAAATTCTGAGAAAAAAATCCAGAAAACTGTTGAGACATTAAACCTTCTGTATTTAAATTTTGGGATTTTATTTTGGACGTTTGGTTTGTTTTAAAATTACTAAAAGACTGCCTATCAAATCAAAATCAGTAATATGTAATGTGGCATTAGGGTCATATAGAAACACTTCACATGCCTTTAGGCTATATTAGGGAGTTCAAACACCTAAATACGAGACTTATGTACATTATACTTATTGTAGATCTCACACTCGTTCTTTTGCAAGGTTACATTTGTTTGAGTCTAAGGTGAGTACCCGTAGCCCCTTTTTCGTGCATATCTTTTGGCGGAAAATGACACTCAACATGTTTTACTATACCATGTTTTAAACATTTTAATGACGATTGTGTGTTATATGATATGTGCTTGATGTGAACTTGTATTGCTTGATACCTATAAGATGACTATGAGATGACTATGACTACTTTGAGCCAACTTATGTTCCCGGCCGGCTATAGTATGTTGGAAGGCTAAATACTCTTAAACCGTTGGGGTTCGGCTTTTTGCATGCTAATGACTAATTGCTACTGAGCCGAGATGTTCGGTTATTGCTATGTTCTTAATGCAAGTGCTTTACTGTCATTGCTACAATTGTCATATCTTAATACTATACACGGTAAACTATTCTTTTCTTTTAAACCTGCGAGCTCACCAACCTTTGTGTTGACATTTTTAGAGTGTTCAATTTCAGGTAATGCTAACAACGATAACTAAGGATGCTTAGAAGGCTAACTGGACTTTTAGAAAGACTCAGCTAGTGCAAGGCTACTTTTAGGCTTCGGACATAACTTTTGAACTATCTCTTTTATTTTGATTGTTGGTTTTGGGCTTGTTGCCCCGTATACCTAATCCAGGGTTGTGGAATTTTCATTTACGCATTCTCTTTCTTTGTTTTTGACTATGCTGCCGTGAATACCGACTTAACGCAGCACAAGTCCCCTCTTGTGTCGGGGAAACGTCGTGACACGTTGGTTTGATTTGCATTTTAGAAATTTATCTATTAATGTATCAATGTGTTATGACGATCCTCTCCGTCACACTTCGCGTTTCCACCTTGGCGGGGTGTGACAGCTAACATAAAAACGGTATAAGTTATAAATATTACTTATGATTTTCAAGTTCTAACATTTAATATTGGTATTATTTGTAACATCTCATATTACTTTTAAATAAAAGTTTGTAACAATATTACCACACTCTTAGATACAAATTTTATATAACAATATTTAGTAAATAATACTACTTAAATTATTTTGACGTACAGTTAACCCATTATAAGTTAAGCAAATTAAACAGCAGAATAAGATTGCACTCATCTTTTACTTCCCATCCAAAACAACACTTATGAACACCTTAATTAGCTTCTCTCTCTCTGTTTCACATCATTTTTGCTTTAACTCAAGAGCCAAAAACTACGATATCCAAAATTGAAGGTCAGTAGTTATGAGTTGGTTGAAAACCAAGCACAGTTTACTAAAATTTGCTTCTTATCTCTGTCTAAATCTATTTAATTGAATGATTTTTAGTTGGATTGTAATCAAACCGTATGACAAACGAATGAACATGAATAAAATTTTTCGTTTGTTTAATTAAACAACCGGCATGAATAGAGTTATCATTGGTTCATTTATATTTGTGAATGTTCGGCTATCCGTTCATTCAGGTTCATTTATATGTGTGTGGTTTTATATAATGTTTATTTGTGTTTAATAATGTTGGATTTACATTATAGTATGTGTTCCTTCGTTTACGTTGTTCATCATTTAAATAAAAAAGCAAAAATGTACACAAACTAACCAATCTTTAAAACACTCGAACACAAAGCTCATTCTTTTGTCATTCCCGTGCATTTATATATTCTACTAAAGTCAAATGAACGAACACGCGCATGAAACTCTGTTCGTTTATCTGTTCGTGTTCATTTATTTATTCACCTAAAATTAAACGAATGAACATGAACAAACTCCGTTCGCATTTGTACAGTTTGTTAACAAGCATAATTTTCTCACTTAATTGTTAAAAGATATGAATTGTTATTTGCAAGTTTGGATATGTGTCTTGGACCACTACATAACATCTACATAACATGAAAAAGGGTGGCTCCAGGGCCGGCCCAAAGGCTGTGCAGCCCGTGCACAGGCCCAGGGCAGCAAATGGGCTAGGGGCATCAAATTTTAGTCCAGTCCATATATACCTAGGTTCATTTTTAGGTTAAAAAAAAGCCTTTTGGAGTTGGAGGCGGAAGGACAGGCGTCGGGAGTTGGAGGCGGAAGGACAGGCGTCTGGAGTTCGACAACCAAGAGTGGCAATGTCCTCTGTCAGCATGCTTCAAGCCCCGGGTGGGCGTCATTATGTACCCAAGCACATGGTGACGAGCCCATACCATGAAGTCACGGTGGGCCATCTCGGAGCCGCTTCAGTGGAAAGATTAAATAACAGAAGAGTACGAGAGATAAAGATAACCAAGCCATCTCCCAACTTCAGGAGCGAGCTAACCATCAAACTAGAGAACTAGTACGACAAAGTCGTAAGAATCAAGAACTTGAGGAGAAACTTAGGAACTAAAATTTTGGAGAAGGCTAGATATGTTGGGATTTCGTGGGCAATCAGCGGAAGCAAGGTATAACAAACAAAGCCCAAGGTACAAGCTATTAAAGCATAAAAACAAGAAATCCCAAAATGGACCAAACTCTATGTAAAGAAATGCATCTTGAAAGAAGGAAAGAAGGTTATACCTTTCTCCTTAGCTCCAGAAATGGTGGGTGTTTTGATGATGATCCTCCAAGGACGAAAACCGCGGATCAACTAATGGGATATACCCCGGTAACACGCCAACCTCGAGAGCTAGCTCGCCTCTAGTAGTACTTCACCTTGAATACTACCTCGGAACAACAACCACGAGACCAGAACTCTGGAACAATACTCTTGAACTCACTTGTTTACAAAATTCTCTCTCAAAGTCTAAATGCCCTTTAGAGAGTATATTGTGTGTGTGTATTTTCACCAAGTGAAAAATGAGTTCTCCTTAGCTAAAATGTTCCAGAATCCGTGACTTAACCCCCACAAACCGGCCAAGCCTCGAGAGTAGAAGTCAACATGCATTGGCTAGTTTTGGAGGTGTTTTGACAAATGGCACTGGCAGGGTTTAGCGGCGCTAACCACAAGTTAGCGGCACTAACTCAAAATAGTTAGCGGCGCTAACGCGCCCTGTCAGTGATTTGACACAAAGTACATGCAGCCGTAGCGGCGCTAACCTCTAGGACTTAGCGGCGCTAACCCCTAAGAGTTAGCGGCGCTAACGCGGCCTGCGATGTAAACTTTTGTCTTTTGCCATATTTGGTCCCTTAACTTAAGTTGCTGTCAGGTTAGACCCCGGTGTATGACCCAATAGGCCCATACATCATCAGCAGTGGTATATATGGCGTACATGCATTAGTGGGCATATTTCTAACAAGATAAACCAGTGGCAAGAGTGTAGAGGTTTTCGAGGAGGACCCGTCCGAAGACCTAATAGCGAGCATAAGACACTTATGACGATCTATCGTCCCTCAATCGAATTATTGTATTTTTTTTTTGTTTTTGTTTTTACTAGTAGTTATTTCTTTCGTGAATTCTTTCCTTTCTCGGTGTGAATCCTTTAAAAAAAAACTGATACATGAATAGAAGACTATGATCGGATTACTAACTACATCGCGTATTTATACCTAGTGCTATACAACACGCTTTACTTGATTACACATTTCTATACAAAAATCAAGCATACGTGGAAGCCTCTTGTATGTGGCAAAAGTATTAACCTATAAATAAAGTGGTGTTATTTTCAAGAATTACTCTCGAGTTGGAATGTCATATGTTGATACAATGCCTTATTCCTATGAAATACAATGCAAGCCATTTGTGTACCCCTACGGGTGAACCATAGAAACATTAAATTGTTTTGTGACACCCCTTGTCGGGCATGCCAGTCATACGTGAATCCCTTGAATGACTACTTGTTCATATTTCCATGTTATATGTGGTATATTAGGTAGAGGGAAAGGTTGAATGAATGCTTCAAAATGGCTATGCGTAATCAAATTATATAGACTTAGAATTCTTGGCCTAGCTTTACTGCATGTTCTTGTTTGATTGTTGCCTTAGAGTAAGGTCAACCATTCGAATGACTATATAATTTAGTGTTATGCATAGTTGTGTGTTCATGAATGCCTGAACCTATAGGATGTAGTGTATCGGCCTGAGTTAGTGGAACGAGATAATTTATGGTGCCTTAAGGGAAGTTGTGACAAGTATGGATGCATTGCGCTGATCACCGCCATGCACACATACCTAGCACAAGGACGCTTAAAGTATCATGAAGCATCCTGTGAAACAAGCTAAGGTTATAGGTAGGAATAGGTTGCCTGTGAGACTCAAATAATCGATCAAACCAAGTCAAGCGTAATGAACAACTATAACCATATAACCATGTCGGACATCAATTCTATCACTTACACACATGTCAAGCAAACTAAGTAGATTATTCTTACATCTTTATAAGAATACCATATGTCTTAGTACTCGATTTTGAAAACCTGATGAACTCACATGGTGTCCCAGAAAGCTAGAAGTAACCCAAGAATCCAAGTAAGAATGAAATCACAAAACAATCTATAACATATTATTAAACACATGGTCAATATACGGGCCATTAATTCCAAACCTGACGTAATTGCCAAACAATGGTGGTGCTTTTGTGAGACCTTCTCTAATTTAAAGAGCCACTCCCTTCTTCATAGCCTCTATCAAACGATTTTACTAATTATCATGAAACTTAAAGACCTCTACGAGGATATCCTATTTTATTATATTTTCATAAGTATCCGATATTACTACTATGCTTATCTACGAGACCGAATTCATTATGATATTACAATGACTCGGTAGAACTAAATAACCACCATATACTCTCATAGACTTTTGTTAATAATCGCCCATAACACACCAAAATTATTACTAATGAGCTCATGCACACCCATGATAAAGTTGTAACTAAACACTCCATGCACTCCTACCATGAGGATGTAATTATGAGTTCATGGATGTACATGATTTCCCTTGGTCACTAACGTTAAACACTATTACTACGATTAAAACCCGATTCCATGTACTCACAACATCAAGCTTGTTCACCACATGTAATTTTATCAAACGCCCACATGATTAGGAATACTCTCTTGAAGCCTACCATAAAACATATCATGGTACATCGGAAAATTTACACGAACTACTAATTAATCCTTACAATTCTATGTGATCATAGGTGTAACACCACTTTTCTAAAATAGCTTTTAAAACTCTATTACTACATAATTAGCACTTAAAAACATCAGAGTTTGCGGAAAACAGGTTTAAATCACTTTTAGTGCTAATAACTACACAAAATCAGTGTTAAAAGTACTCTTTTCAAAAGCTTGGAGCTATCCAACTCTGCAAAGCACTGGGGCCTTACCCTTGCTGGAAACTGGTTACCTGCATGCACAACATACTAAAACGTAAGTTTTCTCTTAGTGAGCATACAAACTAAACAGATAAACACTCAAAGCATGAGTAGTTCTTCTGGGATGTCTCACATCCAAGTTGAACACCTGCAAAACTGTTCTAACTGTTAACTGGTCCAGGGTACGATTACACCTCGCGTGTAATCAATTCCTGACGCTCTATTTGGGTATAAGGATCTCAATATACCCCTATCTCTGTACTGAATACTATATCTGGGTGCTATTGTACCTTTAAACAATAGTCTTAACTCATTACATAAACATATCACAACATGGATAACATACTGATCACCTTGTGCATATATATGTATGCTGATCATACTAAACACTGCAGCATAGTGCTACTGAATCTCATATAATCAAATCATATATCAAGCATAAAATTGATATACTAGCTACTTAATGCATATACATATGCTAATCTGATTAAAGGTAAGTACACTCACCTTGGCAGCAATTAAACAGCTATTCTCTATCACTGAAACGTCCACTCTTATTGCCTACAAGCAATAAACCATACTACATAAACATCTGAACTCAGCTGAGAAAGACACTGATCAAACATCAGCACAAACAACTAATCTGAATTTTGGAAGACTGCTAGCGACCACAAGCAAAACTCATGCGACCGCAAGGTCCTTAACTACCTCCTTACGATCGCAAGGGAAGTCCTATGCGATCGCAGGGGTCTTAAACAACCAAAAACTCTAAAACACTGCCTTACGGTCGCAAGTAATATTACTTACGGCCGCAAGGGACAAAACAACCAAAACACTGAACACTGCCTTGCGATCGCAAGGGATACCCCATGCGGTCGCAAGGACAGTCGGTACAGAGGGCTTCTACTCTGTTCGACGACAGCAACTACAAATCCGGGTTTTCACCAAGAATACGACTAAAACTCAGATTCAAACTTCCATACTACTGTTCTAACATGTAGTAGCTATTAAAGCATCAATATAACTTCAAAAACACTACAAACATGCTACTAACAAGGATTTAACCCTTGAATACCCTTCTTGACTCACAACTCAAATAAACAAGTAAACCATATGCACCTGAGCTTTCTGATGTCTAAAAGATCGATTGGGCTATCAAACTTCAACACTTCTGGATCAAATCAACAACCAAAGTTGGGGTTGAATGTGTGTGTCGTGAATTTATTTGGAAGAAGGTTTCTTGACTATACAAAGTCAAAACAAAACCTTCATATATCTAAATCTTTGGGCTAATTACAAATCAGCTCCTGCACTTGTCAACTTTCTTAATATGACAACTTTAGCCCCTCATCTTTACTAAGCATACTAAACATTTAACATTCAATAGATATAAACCCATATATGGAAATTTACAAACTTTGGGGCGTTACAATAGGGTACGATTTTTTGGGGCGTTAAACAGCAGAATAAGATTGCACTCATCTTTTACTTCTCATCCAAAACAACACTTATGAACACCTTAATTAGCTTCTCTCTCTCTGTTTCACATCATTTTTGCTTTAACTTAAGAGCCAAAAACTACGATATCCAAAATTGTTTTGAGAATTGATTAATTTTGAAATTGAAAGTTGTGATTTGTTGATTGAGACTCAATTTATGGTTATTTTTAGAAATTTTGCATGTCTTATATATATATAGATATAGATATAGATATAGATATTCAATTGTTAAATTTGAATGATGAAATTGAAGATGTATCAATTTGTTTTTTTCTTTAGGTTATATTTATTTAGCTGTTTATTAAAAATATATGTATTTTAGGATAAAGTTCTATGGATGCTGTATTTTAGAAATTATATGTTGTTCATTAATCTGTTTTTTTCTTTAGGTTATATGTATCAATCTGTTTTTTTAACAAAGTTCTATGAATGCTGTTTTGTTTTGTGTATGAGTTTAATAGCCAGTTTTCTTAAAATTGTTCTTCACCATTTTGGTGATAGATTGAAAACAGATTTTACGTCTTTAATTGGAGGTCATTTTTTAAGGTCTTGTCTTTCTTGAGTTGAAGCAGTATATAGTTTATCCTATTGTGAATTTCTAACAATCCAAGTTTTATATCTTGCAAACTAAAATTGTGATTATCTCTTTTCTAATTAATACACTCATACTGAAAGAAGCCGCTGCAATTATTCGAATTAATAGTTTATTGGTTCTAATAGTTATTTATAATTCTCTTTTTATCTCTTAAAGTTTTGAACTTAGTGGCATATGAAAATTTAGGTAATTGTTTCTTATCTTAGCATTTTCATTTGCATGGTTTTTTTATATCGATTGATTGATTTAAATCTTTTGTTTTAATTCTTTAGCGATTTCTTATAATAATTCTTTTTACTCTTTGTTGGAATATGGTAATGGTGTTGCTGTGTTGCATATGGAAGTTCTGAAGTTAGCTACGGAAATTTGCAATATTAAGTTATTAACATTCAAGTTTGACACTATCAAAATAGAAGCATAATGAATTTTGTTAGGAGCATAGCTATAATTTGTATATCAGTGAATGAGATTTGTTTTTATTTGTCAAATGTTGTTGAATTAGTGTTTTTTTTTCTTCTGGTGTTGATCAAATAATAGTTATAATTATTGACATGTTACAAAATTAATCAATCGACCTTAACCAGTAGGTCCTTAAAACATATATAACACTTTAAAAAGAGAAATTATAATTCATTACAAGGATATTAAAATGAACTTTTTGTTAGACACGTGGGGGCAACATTAATCTTTTTCGCCCAGGGCATCAAAAACGATTGGACCGGCCCTGGGTGGCTCATCATCCTCGTGATGGCATACATGATACATCTACTACCCCTTGTTTGTTATTAGCCCGTTATCTGGATGCCTCATCGTTCTGGTGACGAGCTCTGTAGCTCATTATAATTATTTTTCAAATAATCAAATTAATTTAAATTAATAATATGTAGTCCAGTAATAATAGTTGATGATGATATGAAAATCAGTAATAATAGTTATTACTAGGATTATATATTACTCTATTAGTAATAAGATAATCATAGTTTGTAACTCTATTGTGACAAACACTTATGATAGTCATGACAATCATTACTATGTGTGATCTTAATGAGTTATTTGTATACAATTTTGAGTAAACATCAAATAATAGTATTTTATTCATTTTCAGGTTCAGTAATCTAATGCTAGTAAGGATATGATGTAAGTCACTTGGTCTTAAACTCTTAATTTGAAGAAACCTAAGTATAGTGTATCCCAAAAAATCCAAATATTTATTCTTCCCTAATCTCTCTTCGGGTTTGAGAAACCAAGCCCCTAACCCAAAAGTAATCCTCAACTAAAGCAATCCAAGCTACCCGATAATCTACCCGAATGGTTCGGGGAACGGCTACTAATGGACTTGGGTGGTACAACTTAAGTAAGTAGTGTGGGGTAGTAGATAGATGTGCATTATGTATGTACAAAGCAGACATGAACTCTAGGCTTAAGTTAGAAACATGGCAAACATTGTCGGATTAGTCCTTATCATAAATAAAAATAATTGGAAAAACGTACTTAAAATTGTACACCAATCATTTCAATTATCTGAATACATTGTTATTGTAATCCTTTTAGTTTTCTTTAATTTTTAACTACGTATTTTTATGTTAAAAAATAATATAAAAGATGAAGGAGTCGGAGCAACATGACGCTCGTATAACAAGAAAAATAAAAAAAAATTAAAGATGAATACTTCTAATATTTTTTTGAAAAACTTAATTGTTTCCAAAACATCTAAGTGTGACCAACTTTTATGACCACATAGCAAACTAACTAATACTTTTAAGGTTTTAACATTTAAATTATAAAATTATAATTGTTTAAAAAGATTATTAAGTAGTACATGGGGTATGCAATGTTCCAACATCACACATTAACAAGTCACTTCCCTTTCGATCCAAGCTGGCCAACCATGTCGGTGTGAGTCCCACGTGGAGACACATCACCCCTATGACGTGGCTGTCCTTCAATAGGCATGCCAAAAACTTTGACATTATAAACCCTACCCTTTTTGTCTTCTTCAAAAACACACAAACTAATGCCAGCCCCTAATAATGTCTAAAAGATGAATTGATTGTTTTCAGTGGCTGTAGGGTCATAAATCGATATCAATTTTTGTATAACTATGACTACAAAATAGTTTTATTCTTTATAAAAATATATTGTCTTTTTGGATCTTTTTAACAACTTATTCATTTTCGCTCGAAGATCTTTCTCGATATTCATAGTTATCTTAGGTCCCGTTTGTTTGACCATAATGCGAAAGAATGAAAATGATTTTAATTCCATTCATGTTATTTATGGAATGACATTCCTCTATCTAAAAGAATATTAATACTTCAAGAAATTAAATTCCTTTCCAAATAATGTTACCAAACGCAATATACAACAGAATTTGATTTCAATTCCATTACATTCCTTCACATTACGGTGAAACAAACTGGACCTTAGAGATTCATTTATCAATACCCAGGATGATACGATTTTCGATCACCTCCTCAAGTGTTGGAAGTAGTTATCAGACAGTTAAGGCAAAATCGTTTAATATGTGATGTTGATATTATAAGCTAGATCTACAAGGATTCATAAATATGATTTAGAGGTTGCATGAATATCACACGTTAGAGGAAGCATATATATTTAAAACTAACAAATCGTGATAAAAATTTAACACTACGCGTGAAAATTGGACCTGGGCTAACTTTCTCATTCACACAAATTACTCATTTGAAGCACTCAAACTTGGAAATTATACATATCTTGAAAAATTTCCCTTAATTAACCTTAAGCTTGATGTCTATTAGTGTTTGAGATAGAACCAAATTGTAGGGTTAATTATCTTTCAAATGAAGAATTAAAGCCTAATTTTAAGCTAGCCGAAATTGCAAAAAGAAGAAATGAAAAAGCAAAAGATTTAACATAATGACCATTGCTTTTTTGTTTATTAAATGCAATAATGGCGTAAGGTAAAAGCATCGTTTGACCCGTTTAAAGATTATCATGCCAATTTTTACTTTTCTTTTATTAAAAAAAGATAGCTTAGAAAAGAATATTTTTTTAGAGACAATATATTAAAGCTGAATTGGCTTCTGAGAATACAAGATAATATTTACGATTACAATAATCGATAAACGTGAAAAAACCATACATAATAGGGCGAATACGATTAATCTAACAAAAAACTTGCAAGTCACTTAAGGGCATTTGCCCATTGTAAAGAGACCTAACAGACCTCAACCTTAACACCAAAACAATATCCCCGAATAAATCAACTACCAATGACATAGGGTCTAACCAGGTGGTGACAAAACTCCTATATATATTTTAAAAAGCTGTTACAGTTATATACAGTTCCATATAGTAACTTAGAAAATACTAAAATAATTAAAATACCTTATATTTAAATTGTTCTTTAGTATCACGGTATCCATGACGGATATCCTATTCCAAAAAAAGTGTAAGAAAAAGAAAGTAGCAAATATTTGTAGTTGTTTGACACACATCGACAAGCATGATTCTGAAAAAGAATAATAAAAAAAGAAAAAGAAAAATCAAGGTAGGAGGCTCAAATTCAAACTCGACATATAACATAATGTATGTTGGACCTGACCCAGTTATTTTTATGGCTTTTAGGATCAGAAAACAAGAAATACTCATTCTTATTTAATATGGCTACCTTTTATGGATCAAAATAATTTAAAATTATAATTATTTTTCTCAAAAAATTCTCGTAATCCCTCTTCTTTTCAACCGTTTATGCTCAAGAAAAAATTATAAAAGTATTCAAAATATTATGTTATAATTTGCTAAAAAGATCAAAATTCCCAAATTTATGTTTATTTTGTTTTTAGACCAAAAAGAATGAGGTTGGGGTGATGTTAAAATAGGCCTAATTAACAAGCCAAACTTTGGGCCTTCTCTAGTCTGGCCCAGTCCCTTTATATGGAACATATACATTTATACATTTTCACTCTTAACTTCTTAAGTGTACTCAATACCTTTTAATATGAAGCCAGTCAATATTTACCGTATTAATATGACATAATACATATTATAACATTTATTTTGTCATACTTTTTTCATATCTTCTTGCATATTCTCGATTTCAGAATCGAAAACATATATGATATATTTTCTTTTACAAGGTTGGAAATTTTCAACATAAACATATATATATATATAGACAAAAGTTCATGCGAGAACCGTTGTTAGCGCGAGAACCGCAATAACCAATCTAAGCCGTCCAATTCCCCCTCCTTCAATGCCATTGCCCACCCATGAATTCCTCACATGCACCCTGTTTTACTCTATCCATCCACGCTCTCCATCCATGATACTTCCCATATCCAAGGAACGATTGAGATTGGTTCTCATGGTTTTCGCACTAACAACGGTTCTCGCATGAACCCTCATATATATATATATATATATATATATGAGGGTTCATGCGAGAACCGTTGTTAGTGCGAGAACCGCGAGAACCAATCTCGGCCGTTCCTCGAATATGGGAAGTTTCATGGATGGTGAGCGTGGAGAGATAGAGTGTGGCATGGTGCATGTGAGGAATTCATGGGTGGTCAATGACATTGAAGGAGGGGGAATTGGACGGCTCAGATTGGTTCTCGCGGTTCTTGCACTAACAACGATTCTCGCATGAACTTCTTTATATATATATATATAATTGGGTTCAAAAAAGATGTGAGTTAAGGGGAGATGGGGTGGACATAAATTCTAACGTGGGTAGCAAAAGGGTTTTTATGTAATTTTAATAATTATTTTCTCCAGGTGATTTTCTATTCCTAACTGAATTCCCTAAAATCCCGTTTGCTACGATTCAGTCTCCGCTATATCATTAAGATGGATGATGAAAGTTCATTATACACCATTTTTGATAGTTGCAAGGTTCTTCGTAAGGCAAGATGTCATTAGGTATTTTATTTTGAACTTTGAATTAGAGATTTTCCAATTTCCTGCTTTTTATTTTATCCCTTTTGTTATGTTTTTATGCACAGATCATAAGTTTGAGTGAAATTATTGATGATACATTTTGTTTCAGATAATCGAGAGGATGTTTCAGATAACGGAGAGGATGTTTCAGATAGTCGAGAGGATGTTTCAAATAACCAAGAAGATGTGTTTTCTGATTCTGAAGAAGATTCTTATTCACCTTCTTCCCCTGTTTCATATTTTTCATAATACCCGTTCGTTGCTTTTTTTTCTTCTTTATGTGTGTGTGCATTAATTATTACCACTCAGTTCATAAAAATGTTGAGTGAATTAATATATTATTGTGTTATAAATCGGAGAATTAACTATACGATACAAATGTGAACTTTTATTGGTTTAACATAATAGGTGTAATTGTTTCAAAAGTTTTAAGTATCAAAATATCATTGCAACCATAAAATACATAAAATTAGTTGTAGTCATGGACTTGAAGATTTTACATTATTAATATTTGGTATTTTTAGGCTATTCAACTGATAATCAATTATCTATGGGAATTGAGGAGTTTACACCTTGTGGTACAAAGTATTGGATACCTAATGTGGAGGTTAAACCAGTGATAAGATCTCAGTTTTTATCAATTGAGCAGGTGTTGGATATGTATAAATCTTATGGTTGTAGTGGCGGATTTGGGGTGAAAAAGGGTGGTTATTATGAGCTTGCTAGTGGTAAATTGGTCAAGTATTTTTATTGTGTTAGGCAAGACAAAAAAAAAATGTAAAGAAGACAACGGATGACAACAAACAGGTGAGAAGGAAGAGGGCTTCAAGTAGATGTGGGTGCCCTGCTCAAATGAAGGTTCAATGTATTTCTTCTGATTTGTTTAAGGTGATAACACTTGTCGAGAAACATAACCACAACCTTGTTTGCAAAAACGATGTTCAGTTTCTACGAGCATATCGACAGCTTACATTCACTCAAAAACAATTCATTCATCAAGTCTCTTATGCAAATTTAGGACCTGTTAGAAGTTTTAAACTAATGAAACAGATATATGGGGGGTTTGAGAATGTTGGTGCAACAGCGGTTGAATGTAAGAATTTTCGTAGGGATTTGAATTTGTTCATAGGTGAACGTGATGCGCAAATGGCTGTTGAAAAGTTGCTTAGTAGGAAAGAATTTATTCTTGGGTATTTCGTTGATTATTTCATTGATGAAAACAATGCTCTTGCCGGTCTTTTTTGGGCTGATGAAGTGGGGATATTGAACTACAACACTTTCGGTAACGTGGTCTCCTTTGATGCGACTTTTAGGTCGAACAAGTAATCTATATATTGTATATGTATACTTGAATGTTAATTGCTCACCACTAAAAATATTAAAGGACCATTGAAATTTCTTTCCTCATTCCACTCAATTTTTGTCTGTTTTAAACAGTCAAGGAGGTATGAACACCAATTCATATTTTTAACAAAATTTAAATCCTTTATGCATGGAAGAAATTTCTGATTTACGGTGCCACACTTTAATACTTCAATCATAGTTGTCACAAACACTACTAGGTAATTGAGTTTAAACAAATCTCCTCCTTCTTTCTGATGTGTCATTAGGTCCACTATTTCATTTATGTATATCCTTTTTTTGGACAAGGAGAACTGTTTTCGCCACTCTGACGTAACCTTATCTGTTTTGCAAGTTGACCTGAATGGTTTAATTCTTATATTTCCTTTTGGTATGCCAAACACATCATGCACCGTGTCTGTGGTTATAATCAGGCTTTTATCCCCAATTTTAAGTGAACATCTGTCTGCATCAAAGTTTTGTAAAACCCAATACCCCATTTTTGTTGGCAATTCACTTATCTCAAACTTTAGAAGGCTTCCAAACCCAAGTTCCTTAACACTATTCCTTTGTGCATCTGTTAGCATGCGAGTCATAAGGTAGAAACAGATCGGAGGTGATCTTATTCTGACTCGTCTCAACTCTTTTGTGTTACATATCACACCTACATTCTTCTTTACATCTATATCATTCACCTTTTTTGATGCACCATCAGTAGACTTCTTCCTTGGCAATTTCATTTTGTTTTCTTTTAATTGTTTGTGTGTGGTGGCTATCTTCTTTGGAGGGGTGACAAAATCATCATCACTTGGTACCTTGGTGTCCCTCTTTCTACTTATTATACATGTGCCAGTAGTTGATTCTGTAACTTCTTTAACTTCTACATCATCTTTTCTATTCTTTCTTGAAGTCTTTGCTCCTTCAAGTGTTGATATCAACGTGTGCATAAAGAATTTATACATCATCAGTACGTGCATCAAAAAATTTATGTGATCTGATCATTATACGACACTGAAACCCTAAATTTGTTTAAGAAACCAAAGATAATCAATTCAATAAAGAAGGTTTTGTGTTTACCTTTCATTGTTCCTTCTGCCTGTTCATCATCACTTGATTCCAGATTTATATGCACAGGAACAGGAGGAACAATCCCGCTCTTACTCTCGAACTTACTCATCAGTCTACCGCTTCGCCTTCTACCTGCATCATTATTTAACCCTTGAGATATAGTTTATACATCAATATTTACTACTTAAAACATTCAGATTGCTTCACTCACCACCAACAAATATTCTTGATGAACTCCCGTCGCCATCCATTTTCCGATTCGTATTATATACACCGTCTACGTTCAACTATGCTTTCCGCTTCTTCAGGATGGTTTTGATTTGCTTTTTATTTTTTTGGTACGAAATTTTTGAATTTTTGAATTTGTTCGTATATGCTCTAAACTATGAAGAACGATTGTCAGTTGAAGTTAGCAGAATTGTAGGATATTTTACTGCATCAGCTACGTTTGTGTATTTAGAAAATTACAATTATGCCCCTGTTTTCATTTATTGACCAATCAAGCCTTTAATCAATTTTGACCAGATTTCTTTGACTCTTCCTTAAATCCTACAGTTTACATTACATTTCTTCCATCTCTCCTTAAGTCCCCTCTTATATATATATATATACTAGTGAGACCTTTCGGCTGTGCGCACGACGTTTTATGTTCATTCACGAAGAAAAGATATATTATTCTGTAAGAGCGATTCGGAAAATATGACATTTGTAGTTAAATATTATATTATATGTAATAACCCAATTACATAGTTTAACCAACCAAAGGAGATGCTACAAAAGTTGTCTATACATAGATTATTATGTATGTATGTAGCCAAAAGGAAACCTTATAGGTTGGTTTCAAAAGGGTAAACATCATGGGCATTGGACTACTTTGAAAAGGTAAGTCTTCCGATGCACATAAGTAGATAATTACATTCAAGATTCTTTTGTTTTCTTAGTAGGGCTTTCATCTTATACTTGAGCTCCAACCTCTTTCTTTATAACAACAAGGGTATGTTGAGGTTTGTTGATTGATGGGGTTTTCTCAGTTTTGACATATTCCTTAGCAAATGGTAGTGATCTTTTTACAGGTTTGGAACAAACTGCAGTGCCAATTTCCTCAAGAACTTTTTTTGTAGTTGGCGTAGGTGAGGATTCGTCTCAGGTGAATCTCCTGTGGTCAGTCAATCGGCGTAGGTGAGGTGGTGTCGTAGTGAATGAGGTACGATCAACAGGGAAGAAAGATAGTTAAAAGTTTCAATCTCAGTCTGGGTGTTTGTAGATACAAGAAGAAGCAAGAATTTTTAGGTGTTATTTAGGAATTCATTATTCGTGATTATCAAAGAAAAATATTAAATGCCTTTCAACGACAAAACAAACTACTGCAACTTCAAGTTGGAATTATAGATAATCACTTTGAGCATATATATCCAAACATCCCATTAAACTATAGTAATTATTAGTAGAAACAATTAAAGTTGAATACTGACACAACCTATGTTCACTTTTAGACCCATTAATGTAACCCAAAGCTTTTAAAGCTCCATCTAGAATATTTGACTCTTTAGTCTAAGTAAAACAAACTACAATTCAGACTAAAATTGACAGGACAGTTGTAGTGAATGTTATCATCAACAATTCTCTATCTAACTATATGAAGTTTAAGTGTTGCTATAAAATTAAGATTGAAAAGTATGAAATACCTTATCATTGTGGAACTTAATAATTAGTTACTTTGACCAAAAAGTACCTATTTAAGATGGAGGAAGCAACTCCATATTTTGACTCATAAGCAAAACAGGAAGCTTTCATGACTCTCTTTGTTCCAAAGACATGGGTGCTTTAATCTTTCATGCCAAAGTCAAATAAACTACTTTTCGAATGTAAGATTGATATGACATTGTAATTGAAGTTCTCATACAAACAATTCTCTACCTAAGTATATAATGTTCAAACATGTCTATCCAATTATAATCAGAATTTGGATTCTTATAATAACTTTTTAGTCATTCTAAACATATTATATTCCACCTATCATTAACCTGCTACTGTAATTTTTTCTAATTTTCCTCATAATGAGTGCATTACATTTAAAGTGTTAACATGTGAGTTCCATATACCTTATGCCTTAAACTACAAATATTAGTACCCTATACTATAATTTGGTTTCTTAAAAGCAAAGAAAAAAGTTATATGTAGGGAAATAAAAGAATCAGTAGCATGGTCCTAGACTAAAGTATGTTTTTTTGGTTGGCACATTTTATCAAACACCTGATGTGCATAGTAGCATGTCAAGTGTGTGGCTATTATTACTTTAAATGGATGCCCATGTTCAGAACCAATACTTCAAAAGGGGGTAATTCATAACCAAAGAAACAATTTCAACAGGCTGTGAATTTGTAAGCTACTACTGAAGAATGTGAAGCTTTAACCTACAAATCAAGAACCGATTAATACCTGTAGCTATTGGAGTATCTTTGGATGGGAATAGAAGGCTGCAAAGGAAAACAGAAGCGCTGATGTAATGCCTGTGTAATGGTGTTTGCAGGCTTGCAGCAACAGGTGTCACGTATGCGACGGTGGTGGATTAGTTGTTGAGAGAAACGGTGAGGATTCGTCTCCGGTGAATCTCCTGTGGTCGGTCAATCGGCGTAGGTGAGGTGGTGTCGCAGTGAATGAGGTACGATCAACAGGGAAGAAAGATAGTTAAAGTTTCAATCTGAGGCTGGGTGTTTGTAGATACAAGAAGAAGCAAGAATTTTTAGGTGCTTCTCATAAGTGATGAAGTCTGAAAGAAGCAATTTTGGGGAGAAAGCAGCATAAAGCATATGATTAAGTTTAATGTTGGAGCAGACGATAGATGATAGAGCAGCATATCAATGGAGGTGAATGGGTACAGGTAGGAGAGGTAACGTGAGAAATTAGGTAAACGGAAAAGGAAGAAAGCAACAGAGGATGGATTAGGTTTTTTGTGTCCGAGTACAGGATGTTTCTATTTAGAAGCCACGTGTTTAATTTTGAGGGTATGTGGTCTTTGTATATAATAGGTAGATATATATATATATATATATATATATATATATATATATATATATATAGAAAGAAGTTCATGCGAGAACCGTTTTTAGTGCGAGAACCGCGAGAACCAATCTGAGCCGTCCAATTCCCCCTCCTTCAATGTCATTGCCCACCCATGAATTCCTCACATGCACCATGTCACACTCTATCTCTCCACGCTCACCATCCATGAAACTTCCCATATTCGAGGAACGACCGAGATTGGTTCTCGCGGTTCTCGCACTAACAACGGTTCTCGCATGAACCCTCCCTTATATATATATGTGTGTGTGTGTATGTGTGTATATATGTAAAAATATATTGAATATATATAAATATATGAGATAAGGAAAAAAGTAAAAAAATCATTCTAAAAGTTGACTTAATTGTTGGGATCGACGACCACAAAATAAAACCAAAATAACTATTTCAAATAAACACGTAAATAACGTGTACATATTAATTATAATTTCCTGCACCTCAAGCCTACTTCCAAAACATTAATATAAATGGCTGCATCACACATCTTTCATCGGTTGATTTGTATGTCATATCATAGGATAGCCTTCGGCAGGCATAGAAGGGCATTAGCTTCAGCTAGGACGATGTTCTAACTAGTACCGCCACACCATTTTGTGACGTCCCAAGGTTCGACTTTTTCATTAAAATATATAAATAACTGTTACAAAATTATAAGTGAATAATCGAGACTAGGAGGTGTTTATATAAATTGCGAGACTAAAACTGTATGAAAAAGTGCAAGGGGCAAATCTGTCAATTACCCGAAGTACCATATATATATATAGAAAAAAATTCATGCGAGAACCGTTGTTAGCGCGAGAACCGCGAGAACCAATCTAACCAGTCCAATTCCCCCTCCTTCAATGTCATTGCCCACCCATGAATTCCTCACATACACCCTGCCACACTCTATCCCTCCACGCTCTCCATCTATGATACTTCCCATATCCAAGGAACGGCCGAGATTGGTTCTCGCGGTTCTCGCACTAACAACGGTTCTTGCATGAACACTCCCCTATATATATATATATATATATATATATATATATATATATATATATGAAATGAATTTGAATTAAATAAAAGATACACATAAACACTATAAACATCAAGGTATGATTAGTTAGATGTTTAAATGGGTCAAAAGAATTCATACGGATGAATTCTTTGCTAGATATGTGTTTTATTGCTTTCAAATGACCAAAAGAAGTGTTATATGTGGTATGGGATGTAGGAAAACATCCCTTTATGGTTAGAATCGTTTTGGTATATAAATGGGTTATGAACAACAGCTGTACAGAACATAGGCTGCAGATTGGGTCATGTACATTGTACATGTAGAATTGGGCAGACTGATACGTGAATATCGGTCTTAAATTTTAACACTAATCTAACCAAATTCGACTGACACACTAACGGGCAAGCGCACCCGATCGTATAGTAGTAAACCAGGCAAAACCAGGATCGTCTCCACATAGAACAGTTATGAAATGTACTATTATGAAATAAAGTAGGTAAACTAAAAATGCTTTATAATTATAATGAGGTTTTGTAGAATAGCAGCTAAACGCTGCCAATGTATTGAAAACATTAAATTAAAGCAATGAACTAGAAACAATTTTTAAGAAGTTGAAATCAGTTGACAGAGATGTATTTATCAATGAATCACTCTCACTAAGTTCAATTTGTTATAAACATAAATAATATGACAGGTTTCTAAGGACGTTCGAACCAACAACCATCAGTCTTACTAATTCGATTACGGATTAACAATTCCAAAACACACTTAACTCTCGTTGTATGGTGAATTGAACTCCAACTTTTATCTATGGTATCACTGAATAATCTTAACTCTTATTGTCTCAGAAAAGTTATTTATCTTATTGAATGCAGTCGTATTATCTCAGAACAAGCAAACAATAATCCAGAAAAAAAAATACACATGCAAGTCATTGTCTCAGTGCATACACAAACTGTATCTAACATATTACCCAGTAAAAGTTAAGATTAAAAACTCAAGGTTCATGATTAAGCATAAACAAAACCAATCTTAAATTATAAATAAAGATTACAAATCAAACCTAGGATTCATTCATCAAGGTAAATACAAGAAATGTCTAACTCATAAACAAATTAGGAAACAAAAACAAAGTAAACAGAAATTGTAAACCATTATATAACGATAATAGTAACCCAAGTTAAACCTACATATGTTATAGCCTCTCCTTCCCCTAGAACTGTAGCATTGTATTCTTTCGTCGACTGTCGCTTTAGAATTAATATATATCCTCTCGTAGGATGCCGTGCACGAAAGTTATATCTCATAATTCCAATACCCCTTTTGTTTTGTGTAATGGGCTTCGTAGCCCATAAAACTGCAGCCGCTTGTTTCCTTTTTTTAAAATATATGACCTTATTTAATTGTTAGCTGCAGCAGCTCTCGACCCACATGGAGAGGTATCACGGCTCATTGAGTGAGATACAATCAAAACATTAAAGGTGTGTAAAAGTTGTTAGCTTACTTAATTCATCTCTTTTCTTCATCATTTCTAATCAAATTATCTATTTATTCTCACAAGAGCCCTAAAACATGTAATACACCAAAATAAGCGACAATTACAATAATTTATTATAATAAATAATAATGCAATCAAAGAATGAGATATCAGGTATAAATAATATGCATATTTTAGCCGATATCACAGACCGTGTAGCTTGTCGTGTACACCAACACAGCCCGTGTAGTAACATGGGTCAAACACATGCCCTGTAGCTAATATTTGGCCGTGTATTGTGAAGGGTACAGAGTCCGTGTAGGCCCCGTTTTAGGTCAATTTTGTGTAGTTTGTGATATTCAGTTACTTTTATTATAAAGGGAGATGATTGGCTACCCATCTAAAATCTATAAGTTGTCTAACGCTTTGAATTGGCTACCAGGTGAGTTTACTGCTTCTCTTTTTAATATATGTGTAATGATTTTATCTGTGTAAGGTATATGTTATCCATGTTTAATATGACATGATTATGTTGCATTTACAATTATGAGTTATAGTTGCATCACTATGCAAGTGGTATAGTTTTACATAATTATGGAGTTAACTTGGTACCAAGTAAATTACGAAGGGAGGTCCACTACTCACCCTATTGGTCTCTCTTTGTTTATATATATATATTATGAAGTTATAGTTGTGTGGCTATGCAAGTGGTATAGCTTCGCGGTTACCATTATGGAGATTATGTTCTTGACTTGTTACAATTAATTAAAGTTAAGCTAGTATGCTCACTAAGCGAAAACTTACGTTTTATTGATGTTATTTTGGCAGGTTGTTCGAGTTCCCGTAAGAGTAAAATTTTCCTGTACCATGACAGGTTGGATAGCTCCAAATCTAGACAAAGAAACTAACTTTTGGAACACCTTTAAAATGTAGTTAGCACATGTATAATTAACAAGCAAAACTTTTATAATTTATTTAGAAACTCTGATATCACTTATAAATGTTGACTTTTAAAAGATATATCAATATTATATAAAAATATAAACGGGTCTTACACATTCCATCCTACATCCCCGTAGTCGAACCACTACGTTCCCCTTAGTAATTCTACGGACAGGTGAGGTTTTAATTAAACTTTTTTATAATGAAGAGCGGATTACTAGTTGAGTAAAATAAAATAAAAAATTAGGCCCTAAATGCATGTCCTACCAACTTGATTCCTCTATAATTTGTTACTATATATACGCATATGAAGTGTAAATTTATCAAGGGGTACGAATTAAAAAAAAAAGAAACCGCATACAATAAAAAAATACTGGACATAAGGCAAATAAAATATTGAAAGTAGTAGTATAGTAAGAAAAAAGTAATTAATTGCTAGATTAGCTCATTATTAAATTATTTTTATTACTAGATTAAATACTTGTGTGATACACAGGTTGATTTAATTAAATATAATATTTTGAAATGTTTAAATTACATAAATAGATTCAATTAACTAACGACAATAATCAATTAATTGATAAGGTTTATCCAGTTAAATAAATATAGTTGGCTAATAACGAGGTGTAGTTTATATGTATTATCTAATTTACGTACACAATTACATATTCTTAAAATATTAGTTGTATTTAAATCCAATTAAATAGATATAGTTAGCTAATAATGAGGTGTGGTTTATATAGTTTATCTAATTTACGTACACAATTTATATATTAGTAAAATATTAGTTTGACCCTAAAAAGTCAAAATTGCTTTTTAGAATTAAATAAATAAACGGTTAAGATTAAATCTTATATTAAATAAAAGGTCTGAATCGTCTAATAATTCTTTTACTATTAGTCTTTATTTATATTGGAAGATTATTAATGTACTAAGAAAAAAGTAATTAATTGCTAGATTAGCTCAGTTATTCAGTTATTTTATTATTATTAATGTTACTCTGATTTCTTCTTATAAGTGAAAGCATGGTTAGCAAAATTCATGGGTGGACCTAGGTGTATTTTGCTGGTGGTAATACCGGTAAATTTTGCAGGCAGAGTGAAAATTTTAATATTTTTGATTTGGTGCTAACAGTTAAATTTTAGGGTGTTATTGGTGTTTTTTTATGCTACCAAAATCTATTGAAAAATGAAACAGATGATAAGATATAATGTAACCTTCGAAATATACCTTTAAATTACTTTGTTTACCTTAAAAATAACAATTTAAACAAGGCCTGATATATATTGTGATTTTGTTTTAAATATTATCCCTAAAATACCGGAACAACAACCGCAAACTCGTTAATCCGACCAGATTAGCTGGAAACCCGAAAAACCCAAACAATACTCTCAATTTTAATTAAATTTATTTGTCATTATATGGTGTCAACAGTTAACAAAAATCCTAGGTCTGCCCTTGTCAAAAGTGTGACCTTAGTCATAGGATTGTACAATCTTACCAACCAAATACGAATCGGGTCGTATTTAAGAACACAAATATGTAGGATTTTACTCAAGATCATAAGATCGTAGGATCTCTATACGACCCTACGATCTTATGATCCCACATATTATATTGTGTATGAATTGTTTAAGCAAAAGTGCTTAAATGCTTTATAAGATGGTGTATATATAGGATAATGATCTATAAAGCCTCACTCTTAAACAAAGAACTCAAAGGCCAATTTTTAGCCATTCATTTAAAAGGATAAAATAGTATTTGTAAAAATTCTTCCAAACTCACGCGCATTCTATAAGAATTCGTCAATATTTCCTTTTTTGTATTTTTTATTTACCCCTTAAATCTTTTAATGGCTGTAACTATTTCAATTTTGAGAATTTGAGCAAAAAAATACTAATCTACTCATTGTTCAAAGAGAAAATTTCACCCATGGTCTCTGTGGTATACCATTTATTACATGCACGGTCTTTTAAGTTCGTTTATTACAGTAGAGGTCCCCATGGTACGTACTTTGTTACACTGATAGTCTCTGGTCCAACTAAAAAGACCAAAATATCCTTATTTTTTCAATTAAACTACTATAGCACCCCTCATCCTCCTTTTTTTATTTATTTTCTTAATTTAAAATCATTTAAATATATAAATTATATATTTATATACATTTATATATACACACACCATTCATTACCCCCATCTTCTTCCTTCTCAAGAACCAACCCACCGGCAGCCACCCACCACTTTCGCCGGCCACCCAATAGCGCCACCCACCACAACCACCCACCAGCACCACAACGGAGCAAACCACCACGGTCGTATCTTCACCACCGCCGCATCATCGCCACCATCACCACACTGGAGCAAACCACCATTCTCAATCTCAGTTCCGTGTATGAATATCATCGCCGCCACGGTCGTATCTTCACCACAGCCGCATCATCGCACTGCCAAATATCACAACCGTCGCGTCACCGTCACATTTAAAGTTAGGGTTTTTTATCACCACCGCCGTTCAAATCACCACCGCTGTTCAGATCAGGGTTTTTTCATGTTAGTATATCTGAAATTTCTTAAACCCACGACTACCATCGCCTTCACCACTGTGTCAAAACCACCCACGCCACCGCTATGTCCCCCTTCTTTCTAATTAGGTTTTTTCATATATATATATATATATATATATATATATATATATATATATATATATATATATATAGGATAGAGATCATGTAAAAAGTATTTAATCGTAAAAAGCGTGAGAGGCAACAATAGCCTTAGGATGATTGCGAAAGTCAAAGCAAAAAATTCAAATTTGAGAAGATGCCGTTTCAATTTTTAGGTGGTTGCAGGGCAATTTTGGAAAATCAGATTTAGGAAGAAGACGACGGTTGCTTAATTTCTGGAAACTACTCAACAGTAATCTGGATTTAATCTTTGGATTGATGCACAACTTAATTTTGATGCAGAAGCTATTCATGAATTAAACAAAACAGAAACGAAACTCAAACTCAGATTCATAGATTTTTTATGTCTGATGAAACCGACGAACATTACCGTCTCTCCCATTATATTAACCAAATCCGGTGCACAATTAATTTATGATACAATACAGAAGATCACTATTTTGGATTGATGCACAACTTAATTTTGATGCACAAGCTATTCATGAATTAAACAAAACAGAAACGAAACTCAAACTCAGATTCATAGATTTTTTATGTAGATTCTATAAATCAAATTTTATTCATAAGCCAAAATATAAAACATTCGAAAACAAACAAAGTGGTTTGAGGTTTCATACAAAATTTACATTTCACCCAGCTAATTGTGATTTTTAACCTCTATTAACAAAAACCCAAATGAAAATAAAGAAGATTTTTTTGAGGCAAATCCTTTTCTTTTCCACATTGACTTCAAATGATGCATCATATTTATGGACTCTTGATTCATAATAAAAAAATACACAGTTAAAAGAAATTGATGCATAAAGAAATTTCGTCCACAAATTATAACCTTTGTTGATTTACACCACCAGAATCATCATCAAAACTAAATCCAATAACACCACCATTGAA
This sequence comes from Pulicaria dysenterica, assembly GCA_947179395.2. Taxonomy (NCBI): domain Eukaryota; kingdom Viridiplantae; phylum Streptophyta; class Magnoliopsida; order Asterales; family Asteraceae; genus Pulicaria; species Pulicaria dysenterica. Next base: position 74,480,410 of record OX359292.1, on the reverse strand, counting down.
TCCCAAACTAATAGATGAAAAAAATGACACTACAAGAAATTAGGGTGTTTACCTACACACGTTATGTGTGGGTAAAACATCCATATATGTGAGTAATTATATTTACCTACACATAAAATAAGTGTACTCATGTGTGGGCTCATGCCTGTAGGTAAAGATAATTCCCTACACATACATTATGTGTGGATATAGATAGTAAGCTATACCTACACATATATGTGTGTTTAAACGTAATCAAAATGTGTGGGTAAAGGTGATATGAATTTGTTGTATGATGACGTGGACGATGACGTGTCAATGATGTGGCATAACCTTAATATGTGTTAGAGACATGTGTCATTTGATATGTGTGGGTAAATATATTTGTATATGTATATAATAATAGGTGTAGATGAGTTGGTAAAAACACTTTTGTGTAGATAATTACCACAATATATGTAGATAATAATATTTATATGTATGCAAATGATACAAAACTTGTGGCCAAATAATTGTTATAAATAAAAATGCTATACAATAACTGTTTCAACCATAAAAAGAAATATATTAAACATGTAATACAAAGACTAAAGAAATAAAAGAGATACTAGTCATAAGTAACGTATGTATCTTCAATATGAAGAACATTCGATGATAATCCTAAATATACAATCTTGATCATCAAACTCATCACCAATGTCACAAGATTCAACATGAGACCATATAGACAAAATATTATTAGATGTGCATTGTCCCGACGGAGGCAAGATATTTTTCTCAATTATAAGATGCAACGGGATCACGACCCCTCTCAAAGCTTCCTCTTAATACTTTCTTCAAATAGTCTTGTCGCTCATTGAATCTACTGAATTCTCGTTTCTCAACTTCAACATATTTTCCTGTTTGCAAAAAAAAAAAAGAATAAAAATTTACCATAGACAATAATATAAACATGTATGTATTAAAGAAATAAAAACTTACTTAAATAGTAGCATCTGCATTTCCTCTCGTACTTCTTATCCCCTCATTCTTATCATGTAGTTCCTTTTTGCTTGCCATTATGCTCTTTGCATGTATAATGAAAAAGAAGCATAGTAGCTCATGAGAAAGTTACTAAAAATTAACCAATATTAATAAGAAAAATGACAAAAACGTACGAGAACTAAGAAACAATATAAATTAACATTCGATTAGCAGTTATTGAAGCATAAAATGCAAAATGAAATTAATAGAGAGAAGATTGGAGAAAACACAAATATAGAAACCAAAAGAAGCCATCCACAAATCCAAATATCATAAAAGAAAACAGGGAAGAGGCGATAATTTCCAACAACTTACCTTGAGTCGACGGGAACAACATTGATTTCCTGTTTTCTTTTTCGTTCTTCAATCGCTCTTCCATAGACTCATACCCTCCTTAATTAGTCTTTCTCTAATATTTTCGAAATATTTGCCGAGATTAGGAGGCGGATTAAAAGCCACAACTGATCCTCATCTCCATATATAACAAACTCAATAATTTCGGAAGAGAAAAAAACCCCTCGTCTCCGACTTTTTAGCTACCTCTCCATACACGATTTGAAATTTTTTAGATATTTGTTTTGTTTTAAATATATTAATTCTCCTTTTAATTTCCACGTCACTATTGATTTAAAAAATTGCACCATTTTTATCTACATATGGGAGTAAAGAATGTTATGTGTAGAAAAAAATATAATTATCGCCTACATATGTATTACAATATATATTTAATTACGTGCGAGTATTTATAATGCTGATATCATTTAAAAAAAATAAAATTCATAAAAATAATTATATTTAACTTTACACACACATACACATATATAAATACTATGTGTTGGTAAAACTTATATAATTACCTACACATATGATCAAAATTTGTATTTATGTGGGTAATTTACCTACACATTTATAAAATATGTTTTATGTGTGGGTAATTACATTTATATTAATCAATAGTTTTAGAGGGAAATTTTTCCTCTAAAACAATGTGTAAGTAAAAGTTATTATTCACATAAAATAAGTGTTAAAGGTCTTAAAATATACGAATTTCATATTACCCACACATATACAAAATATGTGTAGGTATTTAACTACACATTATAATGTGTGACTAACCTATGTGTGGGTAAATGTCCCAAATTCTTGTAGTGTGATGAACAAAACCCAAGAGATTCAAGGATGAAGGCAGGCACTGAGAGAGTCGCCGGCAGCCTTTAGTGAACGAAACATATGATGAATTCCGTTGTGAGATATTCTTCAGCAAGCCAAAAACATAAAACACGATGGCAACGGATGAAAAAAAAGGAGAGATCTGAGGAGATAAAGCCGTTGCAAAAATCGCATTCTCCGATTTGATGGATCGAAGGAAAACCGACTTATTGGCGTCGGGGGTTACTTGTTGACAGAAATACAGAGAGATCTCACCATGAAAGCATCAGATCTTTCCCGGCGACCATGAGAGAGATGCATATGCGATTCCTCATCGGCCGGAAAAATCCCACGACCGCCACACACCCGACCATCTCCACGGATTATCACCGCAAATCTCACAATCTGTATGAAACTTCGGCGGCATCTATAACCTCTAATTTTGGATCTGCGCATTCGATATACAGTGTTCGTGGGTTTTCTTGGAAATGAGAGAGAGAAAGGAATCGTGTATATGAAAGAGAGTCTGATTCAAATTGCTAAAAATTAGGAAAGGAAAGAGATATTGATGGGATTTCCAAATGTACCCTTTTCCCTTAGAGACACGTGTTAATACAAGATTGTCTCTTACCCTTTTTACTTTTATTTAATTTTTATTTGATCCTCTTCCTATATATATATATATATATATATATATATATATATATATATATATATATATATATATATAGACAAAAGCTCATGCGAGAACCGTTGTTAGCACGAGAACCGAGAGAACCAATCTAAGCCGTTCAATTCCCCCTCCTTCAATGTCATTGCCCACCCATGAATTCTTCACATGCACCCTGCCACATCTTATCCCTCCACGCTCTCCATCCATGATACTTCCCATATCCAAGGAACGGCTGAGATTGGTTCTCGCGCTAACAACAGTTCTCGCATGAACTTTTGTCTATATATATATATATATATATATATATATATATATATATATAGAGAGAGAGAGAGAGAGAGAGTGAGAGAGAGAGATGAGGGTTCAAATGAGAATGAGAAATTAATTGAGAATGGGAGACTTAATCTTAATTAGCCGTTCATTTTGTAAGTGAAATTCATGGATGGAGAGCGTGGGGGGATAGAGTGTGGCAGGGTACATGTGAGAAATTTATGGGTGAACAATGATATTGAAAGAGGGGAAATTTGAGGCTATGATTTAGTCTCTCATTCTCAATTTATTTAAGGTTCTCATTTGAATCCCCCAATATATATATATATATATATATATATATATATATATATATATATATATATATATATATATATATATATATATATATATATATATATATATATATATATATATATATATATATATATATATATATATATATATATAATCATAAATTATAAAATCATAAATTATAACATTCTGACTCATTCCCCACACACTACGACACCGGCCATGCATGCAGCCCATTGATTCCCTTCAAACATATATACATGTACATGTATGCACCTGATCAAATAGCTACCTTTTAAACATTTTAAATCCAATTAATTAGTTATTAAAAACTCATATATATATATATATATATATATATATATAGTGGTGACCCTTCTCTAGCTTTGGATGAGTCAACGCTATGAGATCTCCCATTTTTTATAGCATAACTAATTATAAACAGTAAAATGCGTATATTAATGACAAAATTAAGAATGGATTGCCATCAAAGCCTTCCACTTTTTTAGTGACACAGAAAATGTCATTTAAATCATAAGTGGCATTTAATATGTCATTAAACATCTGTTTAACTACATGAACTTTTAATTTTTTTTAGTCTACCACTTGCCGCCACTGCTAGCATCCTCCTTCAACAGACAACCCTAGCCAATATGAAGAAAAAGAGGGTTTTCTAGAGAGTTTATTCTCATAGATTCTTTTTTAAACGGCAACAAAAACAGACCATAAGGGAATGAGCTTCGACAATGCCATCATTCACAGGCCTACGAATATTATTAAATCAGTCTAGCAAGGAGCTAGAAAAGATGTACAAACGCCAAGTCAAAAACAAAGAAATGGAAAATTACACCAAGTGGACCATTTGTGTTTGAATAAGGATTCTGATCTATGACTAATCCAAAAAAACGAAAGTGCCTGAATATTTGAGAATAATGCATCGACTACGGGCACTGGTTTTTTCGAGAAGTTGATGCTGTTTCTGAGTCTCCATATTTCCCAAAAGTATGCATAAATCACACTGCTAAAAGCTGTGTTTTAGCTATGAAGCAAGGAGCTTTTGATGATGGTGCATCTAGATGAATGTACCATTCTTCAAGTTTTCAAGATGCAGTTGCTCATAGATATGATGCACCAAATTTCAGAGCAACAAACTTGTCCAGGAAACCCTTCGGTGCAACCACAACTACTTGTGATTTCAAATTACTAATGGTTTGAGTGCAATCCTAATTAACTTTTTTGTATGCATCTAATTTTTTTTACTTAATTATAGCTCAAGACTTTTTCTAAGTTGTTTGATGTAAGTGGATTTTCAGTTTCCAACTAGGAGACATTTTTTTTATTTTATTTCACTACAAGACAATCAGATACTAGAAATGTTTTTTTCACGGACCAAATTCAATGAGAAATTTTCAACAGATTTATCACAGATTTTAGTCAAAAAGTCAATTTTCAACGAATTTTTCGCGGATTCCGTTGGAAAATCCCGGGAAATCATAGCAAAATGGTTTTCCCATGAAGCTTTTAGCCACGCTCGATTCAATCCCGTGAGAAATCCGAGAGAAACAGCCTTTTCTCACGAATTTTCTACTGTTTTGTCCGACACAAAAGAGAGTGCTTTGTTGTAGTGTTTGAACACCATTTGGAGACTAGCTTGTTTTGATGTTTTATTTTGGTTGATTTAAATATAATTTTACTTTCTAATTTCTTTTTACTAAATTCTGCATTATAAAAAAAAGAGTTATGATGTAATTATTCTATTCTTAGAATGATTTTGTCAATTTCTATTTTATTTTCTCAATTAACTTATGAATAAGTTATTTTCTCAAATATCATTTTTTGGGTGATTTTTTGTTAACAATTAAATATCTTAACAAAAACATTTGATCTAGTCATTTGGTACGTAGATACGTCGACTTATTTTCGTGTTATTTATGTAAACAAGTATAACAATTATATTAAATTAAAAAATCAAATTTAAATTTCTGATTTCTAATAAAAATCTACTTCTCTTTGAACAGATTTTATATTCTTATATATGTTTTATAATTGTTTTATTATATATGTTAATACTTTTAACACAAAAAATATTTAAAACTTACTTCAACCATACACGTATTCGTAAACATGGTGTTAAGCTACTTTAAATAAGAGTCATATAAAGTCAAGTACAGATATTTTTAGGACTAAGGAACTATCTGAGACTATTTATTTTCAATCATTCGCGAGTTAGAAATCTTTTTTTGATTAACTTGAGTTTTCTAACCGACTTTACGAGCTGACTAATTTCAAAACGACTATTCGCTTTATAAATCATCCTGAATCATCCTATAACTTGAGGCTTGAACTCGCTGCCATGCCACGCCTTACGTTATTTAGAACCATTCCTCCAAGTATTTATATTCTTAAAGACCAAGCCTTTACTACTAAATCACCGTACTTACAAACCTTGTGATGCATTATTAGCGATCGTCGATCCAATCATCCAAGATGTAAGTTTTATCTACCTTGTGGTTTGGTGGTAAATGACAAATATTGGATTAGCTATCCTTTTCTTGAAAAATATATTTGGATCTGGAAGATCTTTCCATCTTTCTTCTTAATTTAGCAAGTGGTATTCTATGTTGTCTTTACTTTCCAAGTCACTAGCTAGCTAGAATATTATAGATGACCATATTATAGTAGCTTTCCCTTTCTTGAAAAGATATTTGGATCCGGAAGATCTTTCCATCTTTCTTTCTTAATTTAGCATGCAAGTGGTTTTCTTATGTTGTCTTTACATTCCAAGACACTCCAAGTCACTTGCAAGCTAGTATGTCACACATTATTACACTCATTATATCGTTAGGTCAATATTTTTCACCTATTACTTTTCAGTTATTTGATCTCGTAATGGTCAATTCTCGTCACACAAAATTATAAGATCTATATATTACTAATCAAAATTTAATAAATATATATAAAAAGCCAAAGGGCCCGCATCTCCTCACCACACAACCCCTCTACATGTGGTAAACACCACACTTTCAGTCTCACTACACCTTCATAGAGTGGAATCACACCAAACCTCAAGAGATCACCCCATCACACTCACTCAACACCATCCACTCCTTTTAATCTAATAGTACGTAAATATTATTCAATCAACAAATTATTAGTTACTTAATGATTAAGATCGATATCAACACAGATTTGACAAATTAACTAGTGGAACAATATACAAAACTATATGACTAAGACCAGCCCCCGGTTTTCATTCTTATAGTGGAATTGCAATATATGGTGTTGGATTAACACACTCATTTATATTATATGTATGAATTGAAAACGTCATGTTCGGTTGATGGAGCTTACTGTCGTTTATTTGTTGACATTGATTTTTTTTTTATATTTTAAAAGTGTAGAAAAACAAAACTACTTCGTAGTGTGTGATAAATTTTGGCATCTAAAATTGTGTAAACGTAACGATGTTTGTCAGTATTTATAAGACTCACATCATGGCCACGAGATCGACCTTTTGTCCGCAGACGCAAATATATATGGATTAATTTTTTCTTCAAGACCACGAGGATGATTTCTTATAAGGTCACGTACCTGTTAATTATGATATATACCATGCATTTTCACTTAATTAAACACGTATAACCGTGGAGTTTTAATGACGTTATTCGCTGTGTTTTAATCCCCAGATGCTTGCTAGCTTTGATCATATATGCCTATTTATAAACAAATACTTCTAAACTTTTTTAAGTAATTGGTCGGGACAAGATTATCCTGACACATACTTGTAGCATCTGTAGTAGTAGCGTGCGTATTATCATCACTAAACTAACTCATCATCAAACCTCCTGTAGTTGATTGTCATTACTTCGCTATGGTATCGCCATGGCTCCGTTAATACTTGAAAATGGTTCAAGAGTTAGACATAAGGTTTGACTTACGCTACGGCGTCCTAACTAGGCTTTTCTTTACATTTTATAAGCCACGATTTTTAAGGCACGTTAAGGGTACTACTAGTTTAAACAGGTTGGATATATAGTATACAGTTATAACGGATATATAGTTGGATATACAGTATACGAAAAACAAAGAAAAATAATGACAAATTATGATATAAGTCTATAATAATGAATAATTTTATTTTTGTTTGTATTAATTTATGTACAAAATTCTCGCCTTATACAACGTCAAATACAGTCACCATGACTTACAAAGGTTGAGGCTTGACCATGTCATCTCACGTTATTCAGAAGTCTACCATTACTACCCCACTTTTTTTTATCCATGTAGAGAGAAATGACCAATTTGTAAGTTATAAGCCCATCATGGCTATATATCATGGGTTGGAGGATGACGACGTACGGATCATGGGCGAACACGAAGTAGTGGATGACGGACGAGTCATGACGAATGACGGGCATGATCATGCGTGGTATTAGTTCATACTCTCGATCTTAATTAGTGTGTATTTTGGAATTAATGAACACCCTCTAAGGACATAACTTAACATGCACACGTTAATTAATTCCTTTCTATAATGTATTGTGTATACTTGTCTTAAAAAGAAGGAAAGATAAACTCATAAAAGTGCGATGGGTTGGGGAATAAGGATAATCATGTTAGTCGTAGTGATTTATAAGAAGAGTGTAGTACGTTAAGATCCTTTTATAAATTTAAACCAACGTACTTCAATGTTATATCATCGTAAAAGGAGAGTGGTAACGTCGGTCCTCGGGCACCAATATTTAGATGTCGATATATTATATTATGATATGATGAAGAGTTCCAATGCATGATGAATTATTGTGGTGTAAGAGAATGAAGAACCACGTGCATATTGCAGCTTCGAGAAAGAAAGGCATGGCGCCGTCTGACATATCATTCCAAACTTTCAATGTTTTCCTTTGACAAGTCAAAGCCTAGAACAGAACTTTTGATACGGGCCCGGAAAAAAATGTATGATACTATTTGGTCCAGGGTAATTCTATACGACCTCTCTCAAAGTCTAGTTGGTCCCGTTAATGTGATCGATGTTTGTGAGGGAAAAAGATACATTAATAAATGTGAGTGAATGATTTGACAAATGTGTATGTGAGGGGGAGGAGGACTAAATAGTATCACCTTTTGGTCTGAAAGCTAGGATGAAGAGATATGAATTAACTCTATAACTTAGAACAGTGACTGATTCCTCGGGGTGCACGATTTAAATAACGGAAAATCAAATATTTTAAAATTGTATTAGAATGACTGGAAAGGTGGAAACAAGGTCAGATATAATTTGATCATTATCTGCTCTAATCTCCGAAATCGAAGGACTTCATACGGGCTGATGACTTAGTATTGATTCATGCAAAGATGCTCATCTAAGGGATTGTCCACTTCACCGCCCTGAAGAGCAGTGGCTCCGTTGTTCTTATATATTACACATTCAAATCACTTAATTACAAATTTTCATGTATATTATATACTTACATATGTCACATTAAAAGTAGCTTTCTGCTCAATAGAATTATACAAAAGAATTTATCCGTAACATTAAATTTGTTATGATAATAAATAGAGAGTATTAGTTTACATTTTAATACTCTTATAGTCTTATACGTGAACAAATTACAATTATTATGTATAACAAATATTGTTGAATAAAACCTCCTTCCTTTTCAACATTTGTTAATGGTATTTTACAATTCTATTAATAATATAATATAATATAATAATAATAATATAATAATAATAATAATAATAATAATAATAATAATAATAATAATAATAATAAATTAAGTATAATTGAGATGAAATTTTTCATGAAAATTGTAAGTGGCAAATTATTTATCAATCGAGCAACCCGTCATGAAAACAGAAATATAATTATCTTGTTAATGGCTTAATGCGACTTGAAACTGTAGTAAAACTAGAAAGAGAGTAAAAGTAGTATACAGAAAGTGTGTATTGAATTGAATAAGCAAAACCAACAGATACAGAAAGAATATATACACGAAGCTAAAGCTACCAAACAAGGCTAACAGCCTAACTAACAAACTAACTTAGATGACTTGGCATGCCACTTGGTGTTTGTTATGTTGAATATATTGAGATGAAACTATGCGTTGTCCATTATCCCCCCTGTAAGTTGGCAGTGTGAAAGGATCACAAATGCCAAACTTGGAGATGCAAGCATAGTGAAGAGATTTGCTCAATCCTTTGGTAAGAACATCTGCCACTTGAGCTTTGGATGAGACAAAAGAAGGTTGAATCTGTCCATTCTTGATTTTGTCTCTGACAAAATGACAATCGATTTCGATGTGCTTTGTTCTAGCATGTTGTATTTGATTAGAAGCCAAAGCTATAGTAGAAGCATTGTCACAAAGAACTTTGGTTGGTTGAGAGAAGGAGATGTTCATGTCTTGTAATAAGCTTTTGAGCCAAGTAATTTCACAAGTACAATCTGCTAAAGCACGATATTCTGCTTCTGTTGACGATCTTGAGACCACAGATTGTTTTTTCGATTGCCAAGAGATGAGATAAGGACCAAGAAATATGCAATATCCTGTGATAGATTTTCTGGAAATAGGACATGAAGCCCAGTCACTATCACAGTAGGCTCGTAGTTGAAGAGAAGTATTGGTAGGAAAGTGAAATCCTTGACCAGGACAAAGTTTAATATATCGAAGAACTTTGTAGAGAGCCTGTAGATGACTGGTTCGTGGAGCATGAGTGAATTGACTCAAGGTCTGAGTAGCAAATGACAAATCAGGCCTTGTGATGGTCAAGTAAATGAGTTTACCAACAAGAGTCCGGTAAAGAGTACCATCTGCTAATAAATCCCCATCTGTGCTAGTAAGCTTGATGTTGGGATCAATAGGAATGGAAGATGGTTTGTCATCCAAGAGACCTGCTGTGTGAAGCAATTCAAGAGCATATTTCCTCTGGGTCATGGTTAAACCATTCGAATTTCTGAAAAACTCAAGTCCCAAATAATAAGGAATTTGTCCCAAGTCCTTAATGCTGAAAGTAGTATCCAGTTTCTTTTTTATATCAGCAATTAAGGAAGAATTGTTGCTAGTGATTAATAGATCATCAACATAGATGACAAGTGCAAGAAAGTGTTGCCCTTTTTGATATGTAAGTAAAGAGGTGTCCGCATAACTCTGGGTAAACCCAAGTTGGAGTAAAAAAGTAGTTAACTTTGTGAACCACTGTCTGTTTGCCTGCTTGAGGCCATATAGGGACTTTTTAAGTTTACACACAGTGCTAGGAGGAAGATCAGTCTTGTAACCTTGAGGAACATGCATATAGACCTCTTCATATAGATCACCATGCAAAAAAGCATTATTCACATCAAGTTGTTCTATGGGCCAATTCTTGTGAACTGCAATAGCTAACAAGGCTCTGATAGTGACCATTTTTGCAACCGGTGCAAATGTCTCCTTGTAGTCTATTCCTTCCTGTTGTGTGTATCCTTTGGCTACCAAACGGGCCTTGAATCTTTCAATGGACCCATCTGCATGACATTTGATCTTGTAGACCCATTTGCAGCCTATTGGAGTCTTATTGGGAGGAAGTTGAGTTAATTCCCAAGTACCATTTTTCTCAAGAGCTAAAATTTCCTTATGCATTGCTTTCACCCATCTGTGATCTTTAGATGCATGAGAATAGGAAGATGGTTCAACTAAATGATTGATAGTGTTGATGAGGTGTCGTGTTTGAGGTGTATGGATGTTAGTGTAGTTAAGAAACTTGGAATGATGAAATTTGAAAATGGATGAGTTCACGGTGTGTTTGAGATGAGAACAGTAGTAATCTTTGAGTTTAGCAGGTGGATGAGAGATTATGTAAGATGTTCTAGTGGTAGGTGCAATTGGTGGTGGTGGTGGTGGAGGTGGTGGTGGTGATGGTGATGGTGAGTGGGAAGAATGGGTAGATGTTGACTGAGATGGTGATGTGGAGGTAGTAGAAGTAGAAGAGTGTTGTGGTGGACTAGTAGTAGGTGGAGGAACATAATTGGTGTGGTGAACAGGAGAAGAATCAGAAGGAAAAGAGTATGAAGGAAGAGAAGATGATGGTTGATTAAAAGGAAATGTAGATTCATTGAAAATGACATGGCGACTGGTGATGATTTTGTGTGTGTTTAAGTCATAAAGTAGATACCCTTTTTGGGTTGAAGGATATCCAATTAGAACACATGGGATTGACCTGGCAGCAAACTTATCTGGTGTATGAGTGTGAGCATATGCTAGGCAACCAATGACTTTGAGATGTGTGAGGTCTGGTGGAGATTGATAAACACATTCAAAAGGACTTTTGTAGTTAAGAGGTTTAGAAGGTAGCCTATTTATGAGATAAGTGGAAGCTAAGATGCAATAGCCCCATAAATGAATAGGCAGGTTACCTTGAAATCGAATAGCTCTAGCTACCTCTAAGAGGTGTTTGTGTTTCCTCTCAACTCTGGCATTCTGCTGAGGAGTATAGGGACATGTAGTTTGGTGGAGTATGCCATGAGTGGTAAAGAATTCTTTAAGAGAGGAATTAAGGAACTCTAAACCATTATCACTCCTAACTGTTTTAAGATTGATTTTGAAGTGATTTTGAACAAAAATATAGAATTCTTTTAACTGAGAAATAGCATGGTGTTTTGTGGGTAAAAGGTACGTCCAGGTTGCTCTAGAGAAATCATCTACAATAGTGAGAAAATATTTGCAGCCATTCATGGTTGTATGTTTATATGGACCCATATGTCAACATGAATTAAATCAAATAAAGATGTAGCATGAGAATCACTGGATTGAAAAGGAAGTGAGTGTTGTTTTGACAATGGGAAAATCTTACAATCACTATGACCAGAATTACATTTTATTGTAGATGAAAGACCCTTTTCATGTTTCAAAACATGAAATGAAGGGTGACCAAGCCTGGAATGCCATAGAAGACAGTCTTGGGTTGAGTTAGTGGAGTTGATGCAATGTGAAGTAGTTGTAGGGGTGGCTTGCATATCTTGTTGGATGATATAGAGACCATTACAGAGGGTGCCATGTGCAATCCTCCTGTTGTGGTCCTGAAAGTAGCAAGAAAGAGGAGTGAATAGCACAGATATAGATAAATGGGTGCCCAATTTGCTGATGGAGAGTAGGTTGTAAGAAAAGAGGGAATGAAAAGAACATTGTGCAGTGTGATTGTGGATATGATGTTGACTGAACCATACTTAAAAACTTGTATGTTGTGACCATTGGGCAATAGAGCATGAATAGGAACTTGAAAGTCACAGATATCATACATGAGGGAAAGTGAATTCGAGATGTGGTCAGTTGCACCACTGTCCACTAACCATGCATTCTTTAGATCACAGATAACATAAGCAATGAATTTGTAAACATTAGCTGTGAGATGTGGAGTTATGTATTTGGGATTACCTTCTGTGTTATCTTGAAGATGAGAATTCTTGGGTTGATTCTGCTGTAAGGCAATCAGCACTTGATTTAATTGATTTTGAAGGTGGTCCATTCGAGCATGCATGGTACCATCTGTATGTTTAGAGGAATTAATTGATTTGTCTTGTCCCATTACCATGTTGACTACCTTAGACTGATGTGTAACAGCTGTCACTGGTTTGTATCTGCCATGCAAAGGATGACCCACTGGATAACCCACCAGTTTGTAACATTCTTCCTTGGAATGACCTTCTCTTTGCTTTTCTTCTTGCCTAATCATACCATAGGCTTTAGCTACTGATGGTAAAGGTTGCATGAGTAGTATTTGACCCCTTATGTTTGAGAAACATTCATCTAACCCCATGAGAAATTGTATTAACCTTTTTCTCTTATCTCTTTCACCACTTATCTTTCCATTTTCGCAGATACAAGGACAGATACAAACATATGGAGTCTCCAAGGCATCAATCTCATCCCAATAGCCTTTCAGCTTGTGATAATAAGCCTCAATTGAACAATTAGATTGTTTAAGTTGTACAATGTCATTGGACAATTGGTATATTCTGTGGCTATCTAATTGAGAATAGTGTTCTTGTAATTCATTCCACAGTTCAGAAGCAGTATGAATAAAGGTGAGTGAATTACTGATTTCATCAGATATGGTGTTTAAGATCCAAGAAATTACCATGTCATTTGTTCGATCCCAAAGTGCCTTCAAAATCGATTGTGTCTCAGGTTCCTTGAATTCACCCGTGATGATCTTCATCTTGTTCTTCGCACTTAGGGCTATCATCATAGATCTTCTCCATGGACTGTAATTGTCAGATCCAGTCAATTTCTTCGATATGAGAATCATCCCTGGATGATCATGTTGATGGAGAAATAGTGGATGATTTGGTGAGCTGACATCTTCATCAGAGTTCGGTGGTTGATCAATTGTTAATTGCTTGATCGAGTCTTCTCACAATCTTAGTGAGAAGCTCTGATACCATGTAGTAAAGCTAGAAAGAGAGTAAAAGTAGTATACAGAAAGTGTGTATTGAATTGAATAAGCAAAACCAACAGATACAGAAAGAATATATACACGAAGCTAAAGCTACCAAACAAGGCTAACAGCCTAACTAACTAACTAACTTAGATGACTTGGCATGCCACTTGGTGTTTGTTATGTTAAATATATTGAGATGAAACTATGCGTTGTCCATTAGAAACAAAACACACTGCAACGAATATTACATTTACTGACGAAAGGTTTCATCAATAACTCAAGGCTTCATTGATAATTTGTCGAATTTGGTTGACAAGAATAAGAATTTTCTTCCTGCAAAGCAAGTCATATTTATTAGCAAATTAAAAGAAAGTACTCAGTTTCTATCTAAATTCAAAAATTACATAATAATGATAATGATTAGAGTTAACTTCTTCGTAAATATCGCATGAATCAAACTCGCGTGTTGAGCAAATATGCGACTTTAACCTATTTTATAAAAGAACCGAGTAAGCGATTATTAACAGGGCTTATACTAATCTCGAAGAAACTAACTGGATCTAAAAACTTTAGCACATGGAGAATATATATATATATATATATATATATATATATATATATATATATATATATATATATATATATATATATATATATATATATATATATATAGACAAAAGTTCATGCGAAAAATGTTGTTAGCGTGAGAACCTCGAGAACCAATCTAAGCCGTCCATTTCCCCTTCCTTCAATGTCATTGCCCACCCATGAATTCCTCACATGCACCCTGCCACACTCTATCCCTCCACGCTCTCCATCCATGATACTTCCATATCCAAGGAACGGTTGAGATTGGTTCTCGCGGTTCTCGCACCAACAACGGTTCTCGCATGAACCCTCCCATATATATATATATATATATATATATATATATATATATATATATATATATATATATATATATGTGTGTGTGTGTGTGTGTGTGTGTGTGTGTGTGTGTGTGTGTGTGTGTGTGAGAGAGAGAGAGAGAGAGAGAGTGTGTGTGACTATTATAATATTCCGAGAAATTGTCACTACTACAAAATAACATTTTCAGTCATGTACTTATTGGAGTATATAGGATTTATTTTTACATTCTGTTACGTTTTATCTTTCTGTTAGTAAGAGTTCTTCTCTATATATATATTGTAACTTTTGTGAGTTAAGAAGATAACAGAAATTACTCCCCCTAAACTTCTCTCTCTTCCTTTTTCTGTTAATCTTTTCTTGATCTGTTCTTCAATCTTCATCTTCAATAGTACTTATAAAAAAACACCTAAAATCATGTTATGAAAGGTTAATGCATATGTTTTAGCATTTAGGCCCGGTTTATAACAAAAAACCGAGTGTAAATGTCGGAAAAACATTAATGTCCAATTTTTATGTAGAAGATAGAGTCTAAAGAATATGTTTTAGGTGCCTAAAATATGTAGAAGCATTCGGCCCAGTTCCTCCTTAATTAACATGGTCCAAATAATTTACACTCCCCCTTACCCAAATTAATCCTAGCAAAACCGCCTTTATTCAGTTCCCGTTTTCAATATGAAGCCATTTTCACTGTCAAATGCCTTTTACCTGACCCTCTCCAAGTCGAGATATACCTTGGTTTAAGGTTCTCGTCAAGTTGAAATGTACCATGCGATGTGTTGAAACATCAATCCGCCGGGTTGGTTTAGATGGTTGTGTCGGGCCGTTCTCTATCTTCCCGAGCTTGGATCACATGCTGCAAACATCAAGAAATCCGTTAGAAGGTGACCCGAGGCCGGAGCCCCGGGATCAACCCTCCGACGATCAAGTCAGTATATGTATGTATGAGATATATGTATGCAGAGAAAGAGAGGAGAAGAAGGTATGAAGTTCAGGGAGAAAGTGATAAGTAAAGAGAGAGAGAGAGAGAGTTGAGAGTGAATTCATCCTACCAGAACATGTTAGGGATGGGGATATTTATAGAATCTTCAAAGGAGCTTGTCCACTGGCCCTTGTCCAGTGGTTGTCTAGCCAGCTGTCCTGGCAGAGCTATCTTTACCCAATGGTCTGGCTGCTTTGGACAATGTTCCTCTGGCAGCTCTGTCATATAATTAAATGCACTTGTACCTTTTGTCAGGTAGTATAGTACATCTTCTGGAGCCTTATACTTTGTGTAGCTTCTGATACTTCTTTCTCCAGTCCGGACCAACCTCCGGATCGGTTGGTCAGGTACATATATCATCAAGTCCCCCAGTCTAGTATGATGTGGCTTTAGTCACATTATGCTAGACTCATATTCTTCATGCTACCTGTTTTTCATATTACCTGCTCTTCATATTACATGCTCTTCATGTTACCTGTTTAATAAGATATGCAATGGATCCAAATGGTCCGGCATAGTTTGAGCTTCGGATCCAGTGGTCCTAGGCTTTTCAAAAACATGTGCCGATCCAGTGGTCTGATCTTGCTTTAGAAGGATTCCTTATTAGGTTTCGTTCCGCAAAGCTGTTCAACATGTACCGGTCCAGTGGCCGGACCTTGCGTTTATCGGATGCCGTTAGGGGTCTTACTCCACAAGGATTTCTAATGTTTACCGATCCAGTGGTCGGACTTTGTATTCATCGGATGCCGTTAGGGGTCTTACTCCACGAGGATTTTTAATGTGTAACGATCCAGCGGTTGGACTTTGTATTCATCGGATGCCGTTAGGGGTCTTACTCCATAAGGATTTTTAACATGCGCCGATCCAGTGGTCGGACCTTGCTTAAAAAATATTCCTTATTAGGTTTCGTTCCGCAAGACTATTCAACATGTTGTGAATTTGCTAGATTCAATAATTGACTGTCTCTCGGACGTGCCGATGGTTCAAGCTTCTTTGGCTAGTTCTTTTTGAGTGTGAGCTCTCCAAAAACATAGCCGAAGCTTGATCTTGCGGGTGTGAAAGGAATTTTTACTGTGTCATGCACACATACGCGTTTTCTAACGCGTATCACCCGACTTATGTACGAAGTCGCGATCCTTCGATTTTCTTCTACATGCCGTAAGACATAGTAGGAATAATGTACGAAGTTTGTGGTCTTCGATTTCCTTCTACCTGATCCTTCTGGGCCAAGTAGGTACACGAGGTAGCAAAGCTCGATTTTGTTTACTTATAGTGTACAAGCCAATAGAGCTCGTTTATGAGATCCACAAATTTGACATAATTTGCCAAAGTGTACTTCCATTCACTTACAATATCGCATGATATTTAAACAACAGCTGTTAATCTGTTGAGTTTTAAATTATCACAAGAGGATTGAGTTTTCCGGTCCGGTAGTCACGTCACTGTGATCTACCCTTTTGCCTTGGACAAAATTTTATTTGTTGTTGTTTCAAATGGTGTTGCAGCAGCTACTTTCCTCTTTAGAGGTAGTACTTCTTCAGGTTCATGGTGTTCCACGATCCGTTCAGGTGGGTCTGTTTATCAAACCGCTAAATATGTTATGGTGTGTATCCTGTAACAAATTGTTCATGTGTGTATCTTCCTGAGAGTAGACATAAAAATGAGTTTCTTTTGCATTTGTTAGATACGACATAATAATGACATAGGATATAATATATTGTTTCTCATACATGACGTAACAACTTTTTATTTCATCTTTTCAAAACATATTGGTACAATACCGTCATAGTCCCTCAGTTCAATAGTGTTAATTCAGTAGCACTATTGAACTTGAAAGATAAAAAATGCATGGGTCTCGTATTTTTTGTGAGCTTCAGAATCATCATAGGTTTAAAATCATTTTTATGTAAAAATAGTAAGCTTTCTAGATAATCTTAGTAACTCGTAGTGCCCAGTTATGAAAATATGTTTGAATGCGGAAGTGATGTACAACATCAGGTATAGTTATGTTATAAAGAGGGGTTAATAGCATATGCCTCCATCAATTTTGCACCTAAATGACGATCCGAGTGGCGTAATCAGTTGGAGTAGCTAAGGTATTAAACAAAGTACACTGATGCATACAACGGAAATCAAGTCGCGGTTGATGCACGGGTTGCCGTGTGATTAGTGAATTGAGTTGTCCTTGGTAGGCTATGATCTTTTACTAACAGTACTTAGTAGATGGTTATATTTCTTATGTAGGTCTGGATTTGTGGTCACAACGATGAATGAGTCTTATTTATAATGTAAGTTCTACTATTAGTAAGCAAGATCACGCGGGTATCATGCACGATGAACGAGTTTCAAAACATGTTCACTATAACAATGAGGATGAATGGTTTTATCTCTTATATGGTTCTAGATTCATGTTGTGACGAAGATGAACATTCTTTTATAAATTAGTTTTTTCATGGGAGAAATCTTGATATTAAAACAAACGTCATGTATATTGAGTAACAAGATCATGCATGCATGCATATCATTAACAAGGTTCTGCAGGTATTGAACATGTCATGGACAAGGTTCTGTAGTTGCTACGCATGTCATATAAGGTTTTGCAAGTATTAAGCATGTCATGGACGAGGTTCTGTAGGTGCTACACATGTCATACAAAGCTGTGCAAGTATTAAGCATGTCATGAACAAGGTTATGCACAAGTCATATAGTAAAATATGTATGATACTTAGTGATGATATGGCCGAATGATATTCGCGATCGACCTTTGCCGATGGTTGGTTTAAAACTTAGGACCAGAATGTTAGCTTCGGAGTTATACCGGACGTAGGTCCGGATTGGTTCTAACCTTGCAGCTAGAGAATGGTCCTTGCATGCGGATTGAACAAGAAGCATGGTGTGGAGGTACCTTTGGATCTGAAAGTTGATCTATCGTAATGACCAAGTCCATCCAAGGACTACTGAAAGTTGTGGTCTAGAGGTACCTTCGGATCTGAATACGAGCTTTACAGCAACATGTCGCTAATCCCTATCAATGCTTAGCTTGAAGCTCTGGGACAAGCATGAGCTTTAAGACAAAGGCATGACCCTTGGAGCCGGAGGTACCTTCGGAGCAAGGGCATGGCCTGCGGAGCCGGAGCACGAGCTTTGGAGCAGTTCACATTTGTGTCAGACGAGGGCTGCTGAATGACTGCTTAAGGTAGTGATCCGAAGGAACTTCGGACCTGGTTGCGTTTTCTTTATGTCGGAGGCGTGTTCATGTGACTAAAGTGTGATGACAAATCGATTATATAATTAAAAATATGAGTCAGGGTTATTGCATGATCGAGGTTTCTCTTGGTTCAGAAATTATAAATTATTGAATTATTATGGTTAACTCTAAATATGAGTGAGTTCCTATAGTACTACTATGTCGAAAGTTATTGAATTATTATGATTAAAAATATCGCTCGTGACTATTAAGCGAGTGTTTTAGCTATAAATAAGTACGTAAGGTGACCATCATTAATGGTTGGTGTATAAGTTAGACGAGCACGAAGGTCAAAGCAATAGGGACAGAGGTCGAAGGTCAAAGCGTTAAGGACGGAGGTCGAAAATCAAATTATATCTTAATGATAATTGAAGGTTCGGAAGTAATCTCAAAGCTTAACTTTTTCGACTTTTAGTATGAAAGTAGTGTATATAGATTACCATTCGGTAGTGCTTTCGGAAGAAATCTTAGAGGTCATAGGTGAGATCCGGATTGATATGAGCTTTACTTTGATAACTCTTGGAGGTTCGTCTTGAACATGGAGATAGTAAACTTATCATCTGATTCCAGAACTAAACGGCTAATTACTTGTATTGTGTTTACTACTTTTTGACCTTGTATGAGACATGCTCCGGCTATGATGAGTTTCAAACGAGATAAATCTCGAGGTACATGCTGAAGGTTGAGATACCGAAGGACGCTAAGTCCGGCGTGGTAGAACTGAAAGGTTGACATATATCATCACGATGTAACTAAAGGTTGTTGTTCAAGGTTGAATTGTACCTATTAATGCTCCAAATTGAAATGTACCCAGTTGATACAACAGAAGGTTGTTGTTCAAGGTTCTCAATCGAGTTGCTGTTTAAGGTTCTTTGCTTCATTAGATGATTCAATTCCTTTTTTGACTATGAAGACAAGATGGGTTTCATACTTAGTTTCTTTAATCTGTTTGTCTTTAATCTTTAAAATTAAGTCAAAGTATACCCTGAGTCATTTCCCTTTCCATGTTTGTCACTTGGTCTTTAATTTGTTGATCAAGCCATTTCATTTGATGGTTCATTTGGCATCTCCTAATCGGCGTATACCATGATTCAAGGTTCTGCTCAAGTCTAAAATTTTAAAATGGGTTTACAAGTTTACCAAATTAGAAGGCTGACCCATCATTTATTTTATTTTATATTGGAAAATAAAAAAAGTTAGACATGAAATAATAAGAAGGTATAAGTAGAATAGTGTGGAAAGTGGTACGCAAATCAGTTTTTTTAAACTTGAGTTGTTTTTATTTTATCATTTTAGTTAAGTTTTGTTTTAATTGTATTTCCTAGATGTATTGGGTATATTGTAAAAAGACATGATGTGTATATAGACAATGTAATTAACCCTAATACATTTAAGCATTTCAATATTATCATTTTTTTGTGTTCTTAGTTTTGTTCTCACAATTCATACTAAGTTTATATCTATCATTGTGGATTTGCTTCAATAACCATTTATACTTGATACAATTGAGAACATATATACAGTTGGTATCAGAGCCTATAGTTGATCAAAAAGTTAGTTTTGTAATCAAAAGATTGAGAAAAGAGGATTGAATGTTTATGTTCATCGCGACCGATGCCTATTAATTTGGTTGACCTAGCTGCTTGCTTGGTTGAAGTAGATCACCTGCTTGCTTGCTTGCCTTGATTATTTAACTTGTTGTATGCTTGTTTGCTTGAATTAATTTTCCTAATTGCTAGCTTGCTTATAACTTTCTATTCGGCTGTAGTTTATGAAGAACCTTAATTTTTTTTATTTTGACTATTTTTATTCATATTGATAATTGGGGTTGTTGTTTGATGTTTATTTGAAGATTGAGATTAAAATTATTTGATTTGGATTGAATATTAAGTAAAAAAGGAGTTTAATTTGAGAAATTAAGTTACATTTTTTTCGTTTGACAAGGGTCTCAAATTGCAATTGTTCTTCTCAATCTAACCGCATTTCATATTTGGTATGTTAATCATATTTCCCCGAATCCAGTTTACAATTGCATTTCAGAATTGAATTCCTAATAGTATTTGAAATTGAATCGTATTTGAGCAATCACATTTCCAATCGTAATTACCAATTGCAATTCCCAAACACACTTACCAATTTCTAATCATAATTGCCAATTGCAATTCTTAATCGTGATTGCAATTGCAATTCCCGAGCACAATTCACAACCATAATTCCTCCAATTTCAATTCCCATCAATTGTAATTATTCAATTGAATTTTATTCATTATAAGTTATCACATTTATCATTCCATTCAAAGATTCATTGTCCTGTATCAATCATGTTTGATGTCAACATATCAACCGAGCTAAAGAAAAAGAATTTATCACATTAAATTAGGAGAAAGAAAACCTTATTCTTTGAGTAGATTGTGCCAACAAACAGTTAAAGAGAGTAGATGATTGAGAACAAGAAATTAAATGTCAAACTTAATCTACAATCTTCTGAATTGACTCAAAAACTTCATATGTAAGAAAACCGTTATCAAGAAAGAGTTTGAGATGATGAATGTGCCAAGATAATAATCATGAACAACAATTGTTGGATATTCAGAACAAGTCACATTTAGAAAACATGAATTTCGAGACCGAAAGAAATCAAAAGTGTAAGTCTTTCGAGGGAAAAGAAATCAAGGTGGTTCATATAATAGTCCATGCCGGTGAATTATCAAAAATCATTGTGTATCCAAAAACCAAATGCTCTAAGGATGATTATTCTAGACTAAATTCTTACACTGAGATTTTTATAAACAAGGTCAAGCTTCGAAGAAAGCTTTGGAATGAAAGTAAAGATACTTTTGAAGGAACTAAACAACATACTCATCCTTAAAACCAATACGGGTATGTTTCTCGTGTTACTCATCATGCTTACAAAGTGTTCCTCGCCGTGATATGGACAAGGATCATAACTTCATGAATCAAAACTCTACTTGTCCATTTGTGTGTGTTAGTCAAACAAGAACATTCTTGAATGCTAACACGAAAGCACATATTCCCACCTTACCTAAGCTTAAATATCCATTTGTGGTCCGTTCCTTCAACATCTTTTAAGACTTTATAAAAAGAAGATTTGACTTTACTTTTCACCGGTTGTCTACCATAAGAAAATGTTTGAATGATCGAGGGGGAACAAGGTAATGAAAAGATTTCGAATCATTGTTGAATATCAAGAGCTACATTCAAGGAGGAGGGCATTTTTTTGTTTGATGAAAAATAACTAGGATGCTGAAACTGAAGATTCCCTCAACACTCATTCTCTGTTTATGCTCAAGATCAAATGCTCCCATAAAGAGGACAATCTTCGTTTATTATGGTTTATTTGTACAATGACCACAAAGGGGGAGAATGTTAAACCCAAGTTGTGTTCATCTTATCATTTTAGTTAAGTTTTACTTCTAGTTGTATTTCCTAGAAGTATATGGTATACTGTAAAAAAAAAAATACCTGATAGGTATATAACCAATGTAATTATCTCTATTTCATTTAAGCATTTCAATTATATCATTTTTTTTGTGTTTTTAAATTTGCTCTCATGATTCATACTAAGTTCATACATATCATTGCGAATTTGTTTCAATAACCATTGATACTTGATACAATTGAAAACATACAAGTTTCTCTAATTTGTTTCAAAAAATATGATTCAAGTATCAAATTAAATAATAAAGTAGAAAGAAAGGAAACAACATACATTTATTGATGGAACTTGATCAAGTATCATTCTTGAGACAGTCAAAATGTAATAATTTTACTTTAGAGGGTGTCGCCTTTAATTCTCTTTGAAGATGTAATATTAAACTATTTTAATACCCAGTATGTAAACACAAGGATAAATTAGTATAATTTATATATAATAACATTTATATGAAAGTTATAAACAATATCTTTCTGATAAGATGATATATGTTATTATGGTAATACTTAATGAAAGTTCGTTTGACGGAGTGGCATTGAGCTCCCAAAATGACAATGAAGTCACGCGTAACGCGTTCGAGTCTTCTATTTTAACCCTTCATGTTTTTTTTTCTTTTTATGGCTTTATGTTCCACATTCAACTTTTTTTTTCTTTTGCACCGAGCGAGATGTGGTTGATTTAATATTTTTATTTTACTATTATTATGTTAACACAATTAGTTTTGTATTTTAATATTTTTTTTCTTTTATAACTTTTAACATATAATATTTATGTAAATATAATTACATATTTGTGACAATGTTGTTTTTTCTACACTTTGATATAAATTTAATCGCAATACAATATTTATTAAATAATATATTTTTATTGTATGTAATACAAAAAAAATAAAACCTAAATTGATTTAAATATGAATCCCGTAGTATGAGTGCAGAAGACTCCCACACTCCACGTTTGATGTGTTTTAAATGATTACATTAGACATGATGTTAAATGGACCGATTTGTATTTGAACAAAAAGACATATTAAAATCATATTAGTTATATTTGATATTGCATAAATATAAAACAAGAATCTTTTAAATTTAAAATAATAGCGCAATACAAATAGTCATTTAAATTTTTTCCGCTTTATTTTAAATTATTTGTGGTTTGATGTAAGTTTTTTTATTTTGTTCATCATATAATACCTGCTGCAACATATTGTAACTCGTTTTAAATAATTTACACCACAAAAGATTACTAAAATGTATAGTTGACAAATTGTAAACAATACATAGATATAAAATCGCCTATAATGTAATTTTGTTATAAATCATAAATTAATCATTATCAATTTTTTTGTAGAACTACTTTATAGACAATATCTATTGTTTTATTTGTAGTCTTATCATCTTTATCGCAAATACAAACTTTGAATATCATTTAAGGAAATGAGGGGTTATGATTGTGACGGAATAAAGATTAAAAAATTTATGACATCATAATTCATTTTCTTTTAATATATAAAAGATACAAATGTCTTCAATAAAGTTTAAGTGCATTAGTATTTGGGATTATTGACCAATAAAGTCAAATTGGATTCTAATTTTCACTAAAATGTTTGAGTCATATTTGAAAATCAAATTTAATTTAAATCAATAGCTAGGATTAATTGATAGATTTTATTTAAGTTAGTTTTTTATTAATATTATAAATAAAATGTTAGTTTGCATATATATATATATATATATATATATATATATATATATATATATATATATATATATATATATATATATATATATATTTCTAAAGCCATATTAATTTATAATTATCAAAAAACTTGGTTGCGATTATAAAAGATACTATCTAGAAAAATTTGTTTGAAGAGTAAGTTTTTTTTTTCACGATAAGCAAGGATATCAATCTTAAATTAAAAAGCTGAATTTCATGAATTAGTTTTTAAATTTTTATTTGTTTAGTTTTGACCTTTAAAAATTAAAATTAATTTTTAAAGTTTAAGTAGATGGATTGTAAATATTGTATAATTAAAATTAATTTCTTTAATAAAGGGTTAGGATCGTTCAATAGAATTTACTCCAATTAGTTTTTTATTTATATTAGAAGATTATACTAGAATATAAATTTTCAAGTTATAGTAGAATATAATTTTATTTATATTAAAATTTACTCGAATTAGTTTTTAATTTTTCAAGTTTAACACTTTTTTGGTTAGGAGACCCGCTGGCACCATATTTACTTTTTATTGCGGTAGAAGGTCTAAACATGATACTGAAAGAAGCGTGTGATAAGAAAAAAATTTACGGGTTGGCGGTGGGGAACGATACCATTAACATTTCTCACTTGCAATACGCGGATGATACCATCATTTTTGGCAATTGAAATTTTAAAAATCTAAAGACACTCATCGGTCTGATGGAGTGTTGGAAACAAGCTTCGGGCTTAAAAGTCAACTGGATGAAAAGTAGGTTGTTCGGTATTGGTGTAACATTCACAGAAATTAGAAATTTTGCTGACAGAATTGGCTGTAAGGTTGGTGAAGATGTGTTCTCTTATTTGGGGATGCCTATAAATGCGAGCATAAAAAAAGGATCACATTGGTCGACTATTACACGAAAATTCGAGGCCAAGCTTGCCAAATGGAAGAAAAATACAATTTCTTGTGGCAGTCGTCTTACCCTAATGAAATCGGTATTATCCAGTTTTCCTTTATACTTCTTTTCAATCTTTCGTGCCCCGGTTGGTATCCTTAAAATGCTTGAAAGTTTTCGTAGAAATTTCTTTTAGGGTGCGGATTTTAAAAATAAAAAGATTTCTTGGGTCAATTGGGATATAGTAGTGCAAATAGAAAAGAGGGTGGGCTGAATGTGGGAGATTTAAATACCTTCAACCTAAGCTTGTTGGGTAAATGGTGGGTTCGTTTCAACATGGAAAAAGATTCACTTTGGGTAAAAAATCATCAAAAGTATACATGGATTTTTGGGTGGTTTAGATCTTAAACCGGGGGAATCTTTTAATGGTATTTGGGGGGGTATTAAAAAAGCAGGCTACGATATTCAAAAACAGGAGTTGGAGATTACAAAACTCATCCAAATACAAGTTGATAATGGTTTATATATCAACTAGTTTTTGGTATGATATTTGGTGTGGGAGCTCATCGTTAAATTCGTTTTCAATAAAGTCACAAACAAAAGCGCAATGGTGGGAGAATTGGGCGGGTAGATGCGTGGGTCGGGAACCCTACGTGGCAGGGGGGAGGATGAACTTCATAGACTACATAATACCATATCTATAATATCCTTACAAGCTAACAATGCAGATAGAAGTCTTTGGAGATTGAACCATGACAACTGCTACAATGTCAAACAAGTGTTAATCTTCAGGTGGAAAGCTGAACGCAACCGCCTTCCAGTAAGAGTGATCATTTAGCCAACAAGGGTCTCGACTTACCATCTGTTTTCAAACATCGAAACAGTCCAACATTTGCTATTCCAATGTCCTAGATCAAAGAGGGTGTCGGCCGAAATCCATGTCTGGTGGAAGATACATTAATACAACCAACGAAATATCTCTCAATGCTTCCACATACCTGCAGGCGTCACATTTATGTATGTGGGAAATAATCACAGGATTCCTACTTTGGAAACATCGCAATCTTCTCCTCTTTAGAGAACAAAAGTTGATAGAAGACAAGCTGATCTTTGAGATCAAGTTACTCGCGTTCCAATGGTTCAAATCAAGAATTCAAAAGTGGAAATTTGCTTTATGCTCAAATTGGCTCATAAATCCAGTAGACACATGTAATCTATGAACGGTCACAATAGAAGGAGGGGAGATCTCATGATGTAAAATCGGTGTACTATATATAAGCTCCTACTACTTCTCGGTTGTGTTTTGTATATTTCCTTATTATATATATTTATCGATTTGTTGCCTTTAAAAAATAGTAAAATATTATTGAACTAATAACTTTGAAGGGGCCATATATAGCCTGCGTATATTGGTTTTTGATTGTGAAGCATATTCTGGTTTTTCAGTTTGATGTTAATAAGCATGAACAAGGAATTACCAAAATTAGCTTCACAAATGAGTAGCCGTTGATGAGTTGGATTACTATTGGACTTGATTGTGGATATTTGAGTTCTTCAAGTAGTCCACACATGCATCCAAACTACTTGTACACAAGACCAGGGTAGCTATTCGTGTGAGTGACAGATTTTTACTTATAAAAAACAAATTTTAAATATATACAATTGGTATCCATTAAAGTACGCTGAAATTACTGTTCACAACTGGGTTATGATATCTTGTGCCGTAAACTTATACAATATACATTTAATTTACAACTTTTAAATCAAGTTATGCTCCAGCCCACATTGTAAAGCCTTTTACCTACATCCAAAAGAACAGGGGTTCGACTCAAGAAATCTACATCGTCAGCGATTATTTTATTTATTAAAAGTTAACACCACCACCTCACTCACGCGCCTTCCAAAATATTTCTTTGACCCTTGCGACGGTTGAATTAAAATACAAACAATTATAAACTAAAGTTTACTAATATTTGTGTAGAGTTTTCAATGCTTATTTTATACAGATTATTATTTACTTCGAAACATTCAACATATTTATATGAATTTGACCCTATTTTCTAATTCTTTATTTTTTTCAGGATCCTTTACAGCTTTACTACATTTTTGTTTAAGAAAATTGGGTTTGTTTTATATATACTTATAATATAACAATAACAATAATGTTTTATTTTAACTCGGCGGAGTGGTCACATATATGCCACAAAACTTATTTTATTTGTTTTTTATAATTAATAATGTAACGTAATTTCATTTTATTTATTTTTTTTGTTTTTTTTTCTATTTGGTGCTTTCTTCTTTTCATTTCTTAATAGCTTTTCCTTTTATATGTAACTTTTTAATTGAGAGATAATTTGTACATAATAATATTTTATCATACATGATAAAAAGAGTTTGATTGAAGAATTATATCCTTGAACATGTGGATAGGTATAATTAACATTGAGATCCTAAGGGTATAAATATCGTAATTGTTGTGTATGTTAAAACATTATTATATATAAATGATCTCTTCTTTTAAAGAAGTTTATAAAGAAGTTATTTTTGAGCTTACAAGTGTTACAAGCGCGGATCCACACCTCTAGTTTTTACAATTCCCACCAATTCAAAGCATCTTAATTCTCAAAGAAGAACTGAAATGACAATTTATTATATATACCAGGGGCGGAGACAAGGGGACTGAAGAGTGCTAAGCCCTCTCTAATAAGCCCAAATTTCCTAGTATTTTAAAAGCGTAAGTCCAACACATATTTGTTAAACCCCTCCTTATTAGAGTTAATTAGTAGCTCAAGTGTAGCTCAAACATAAACGGCGAAAGGGAGGCTCAAAGTGTCAATTCTGATTATTGAAAAAGTTTTCTTAACAAAGAAAACTATGTAAAAAGGTTTCGTAATTAGCATAGTGATGATTATCTAAATAGTTTGGTTCTTTACAATGAAAGTGAGATTGCTGATAATTTCTCTATAAACAATATTATATATGAGTTATATTCAAAGAAACAAAAATATGTCCAACTACAAAAACGGGAAGTATGATTTTGTAATCATTATTTTTTGGTTTCATTATATTTTTATCAAGATAAAGCATTCAAATTACTATTTTGGTTAATATTATGCTTCTAGCACGCTAGTTTATGAGAAACAAACTATCAATCATGAAAATCTTTATTGATTTTGTCAAAGTTTAAGCGTTACATTAACATGTAATTTTGTTGTCTTTAAATTAACTTTTATTATTTATATATCTAGACAAATAATGAAACTTTTCTGTGGCTTTTGTATATATGTGTATGATTAGTGTTATGATAGTAAGACCGCCCCCGCTGTACTAAAATCCTAGCTCCGTTCCTGATTTGTATGTATTTTGAAATGAATTAATGCTAGCAATAGACATTGAACGTGGTAGTATAAAAGCATTTTCGGTATCTCTGTTGTGTCAAAAGGTGGCGAGTCGGTGCTATTTGTAGTACGTGTCAAAAGGTGGCGAGAACCGCAAGAACCAATTTGAGCCGTTCAATTCCCCCTCCTTTAATGTCATTGTCCACCCATGAATTTCTTACATGCACTCTGTCACACTCTATCTCTCCACACTCTCCATCCATGAACTTCCCATATCCAAAAAACGGCTAAGATTGATTCTCACAGTACTCGCATTAACAATGATTCTCAAGTAAACCATCTCCTGTAAGATTATAAATCACAGTTAATCATAATAAGCTTAATTTTGGATATACGCATACGTCTTTAATCCCTTTATTTCTTCTTTAATCTCTTCTACTTCTACTCTCTTTCTTTAGATATCAGTATCTCATAGATTGAGATCTGGTTCTTACATCACATCAACCCTGATAAAATAAGTGGTAACCGGTAAAGATAATAGACCTTCTTACATAAACCTTAGCTTAATACGTTAAATGTTTTTGTATGGACGATTTTATTTGAAACTCGTTTGATAATATAAATTGACCCATATAACATGATATATATGATTGTATAAAACTGTAATCGAATAATGTAACATCTCCTATACGTGAAAGGAAGAAGGTAGAGATATGAGTTGTATCAGCGTGGGCGGAGATTGATGGTCAAAGACCGAAGAGTAGTCTGGCTGAAAATACTTAATTCTAGTCGACTCGGGAAGGTGTGGTTATTTTATGTGCGAGAGCGACCGGTTCCGGTTTAGCCGCGATGATTCCGAGTTTAATGCAATGATTGACCCGCCTTTATCACGCTATTATTCTATTTTAGTTTTTCTTCTTCTTTTGTATTCCGCTCTACATATTTCCGAGATTTTGCACTTTGACCCCCTAGATTTAGGTTTAATTATTGCAGACACGCTTGATATGCATAATTTAGCAAATGACGAATAATTATAACTCGTTATAAGAATTCATTCTTATGTTTAATAAAGTTATCTAACATTTTTTACTTAAGTTACAAATATAATTTTATAAAACAAACTATGACTATGTTTCCTTTTAATGGACGCTATTATACGTGTAGGTTTTGGTATGTGAGGCAACAAAAGTAATTGGGATGTAGGACAATCAGGTGAAGCCGCACACACACTCGATCTCTCTTTATTTTTTAATTTCTAATTTGTTAATGACTTATTAAGCGAGTCATAAAATTTTGTATAAAAGAAAGTAATCACTGTATGACTGAAAGATAATAGAAAAAACTAAAGTTACGGAGTAATAGAAGTGATAAATATCACCACTCGTACTCTCAATTTCAATAGGTTACATTTTCCCGTGGCTGGTATCAGCAAACTTACGAAGAAATGAACTAGGAAGAGTTCCGCGGTGTTGGTTCGAAGTTGAAGGAGAAGTTCCGTCTCCATTGGTTCTCTTTGCTGGAGATCCATTAGGCGTTGAATAAGCTTTGAAGTTACGAGAATGGAGAGATGCTATGGAAGCCGAGCTTCAATCGATTAAAAAAACCAAACATGGGAGTTCGTGTATCTACCAAAAGGTAAACATTCCAATATTGGTTTAAAATGGATTCTTAACACTATTTATTTTTTATTTTTTATTTTTTTATTTTTTGCAGATGGAAGTATTAAAAAACGAAAGGCAAGACGGGTCGTCAGAGGGTATGCCAATAACATGGGATAGATTATGAGGAGACTTTCTCCCAGTTGCTCGTTTCGAGACGGTTCCAGTTATGTAAGCACTTGCAGCTCAAAAACAATGGAAGGTTTTTCAATTCGATGTTAAATCAGAGTTTCTAAATGAGGAGTTACAAGAAGAAGTTTATGTAGCTTCGCCACTTGGATTCGAGAGACAAAACGAGGAAGACAAGATTTTTAATCTAAAAAGGGCACTTTACGGATTGAAGCAAGCTCCCCACGCTTGGTACAACAAATTAGATAATTTCTTTCATATGAACGGATTTTAGAGAAATGTGCATGAGCCCAGAGGCGAATGCAAGAAGTGATGAGTGTGGTGCATGGACCCCATATAGATCGAAATAAATTTTTTTAATTAGTATATATATAGTTAATTTTTGGACCACCCTTAAGAAATTAAAAGGACTCCTCTTGTATTGGACTTGACTCACGAGGAGAACAAATATTAAGAAAACAAACATAAAGTAGGAAAGTCTATAAGAAAGGATAGTGATTCATCATCCTATGCTAAAGATATTAGACACCTTAGTCTATGTTTTTATTACTTCTAATTGGTTATATGGTCTACTTTTTATATTTCCTAAGTGATTTTAATATTATTAAATTATAAAAAAAGATGTCTTAAATTAGAGACTAGGGTGCATGTCTAAAAGTAAGGCAATATTTAGTTAGACTATATTAGGTATTAAGGTAAGAGAGAAAGAAAAATAAAAAAGTAATGTAACGTTTATGTGACAAGATAGAGGTAAAGTTTAGGCTATATGAATATGTTAGCTTTTTTAGCTTTTGGTTAGGTTACGATATTAGAGTATATTAAATCACGTTTGGTATTATTTTTAATATATTATATTGATAATTTGTATTGATTATGTTAAATACGTTTAATTTTATGTATGTATTTACAATGCTTTTAATAAATATATAAATACCCGACCCGTAATTAAAAAATATTTTTATTCATTATTCACTATTTTACCGACTCGATCATCTTGTTACATGTTGGACCCCCCTGTGTATAAATCCTAGATTCGCCACTGCATGAGCCTACTTTATATCTCAAAAAAAATATACAAATAAGCTTATACGAGGACAATATGATTTACACAGGTTCATCGTTACATCTTATATCTGAGTTTAAAGAGTTGATGAAAAGTATGTTTAACATGAATGATCTTGGAAAATTACGGTATTTTTTAGGTTAGAAGTTGTCAAAACCGACGGTGGTATATTCATGTCACAAAGGAAGTATGTGAAGGACTCACTGGAAAAGTTTAACATGGTGAACTTCAAAACCGCAAGTACACCAATGAATACTAATGAGAAGTTAAGTGTTGATGATGGATCACAAAAGGTGGATGCGAATGTGTACAAGAGCCTAATAGGTAGACTTATTTAAGTGACGCATTCTCGTCCAATGTGAGCTTCTCAGTTGGGGTTTTATCTCGGTTTATGCATAATTCAAGTCGGGTTCACTTTGCAGCAGCAAAGAGAGTGTTGCGTTATCTAGGAGGAACAATGAACAACTTTTGTATTTTGTTTCATACAGTGAAAGATTTCAGTCTTAAAGGATACACCGATAGTGATCGGGGTGGAACAAATGATGGTCGAGACACGTACTTCAGCTTATTGTTTTTTGCTTGGATCAGGTGTAATTTCATGGAGCTCAAAGATACAAGCAATAGTGGCGCTTTCGACCAGAGTACGTAGCTGGCACAACTACAACTTGTCAAGTAGTGTCGCTGTGAAGACTGCTATGTGATCTTGGCATGAAGCAAAATGGAGCAACAGAGATATTCTGCAATTGCAAGTCAGCTGTCATGCTCAGCAAAAATCATGTTTTTCACAGTCGAACAATACATATCGACATTAAACATCAGTTTATAAAAGAGTTGATGGCAAAAGGAGAAGTCTAGCTAGAAAGTTGCAAGACACAAGAACAACAGCCCGATTTTATGACAAGGAGTTTACGTTGCTCAAAACATCGGGATTTCAGCATTCAAACAGGAGACTCAGAGTTTGAATGAAGGTGGAGTGTTAGTTGTCATAGTTAATTCAAACTCTTTCATTATAATAAATAAAATATGAAATAAATTCTTTGTTCTAGACATTGGATAAAGGGGAGTTTTTAGCGTACTCTTGTTCTTAGTGTTATTTTTTCTAACAGGTTTGCCACCGTAAATCTGGCGGTCTCTGCCTAACACGTTTGTTTTCATATGAGTCTATGGTCATATTTGTACGTTCCAAACATGAGATGATTTTAACCAAAATTTTATTTATGTATGTTTTAAATGTTGATTTAAAAAATAACCACATAACAATTTTTTTTAAAGAAATGCTAATTAAAATAGACATAAGGGCTATTTAAGCTACATAACATTTCTTTAAGAAAGGAGGTGTTAAGATAACCATAAGTGCTACATTTAAGCTACAAGCATTAAAGCATAATTATTTTAAAGTGGTTGATGGTTTTAGGATGGTTGGTAATTGACACTTAATTCTTGAAGTACCATTGATTTAAACAAAAAAGTTGAATCTCAAACACACATAGTCACACACAATAACTAGTTTATCCCAAAAAAGAACAAAATCCTTTTAGCATATATTAAAAAGCAAGACCAACCAACCATGTCTTAACATACATGTTATTAAGATTGCCTGATCATAGTTACAACCAACAAATCTATAGTGGTTATGAATTAATATATTTATATTTATCTAATGTTATTGAAAATGTGTGAAATATTGTTAACTTTTGTCGCATTTTTGGAAAGCATTTGTCACTTGAGCTAAATAGTAAAGAGTTCCCTACCTTATGCGATTAAGGTACAATCAAGTAGCTAGCCATATTTAAAGTTATGATAGATTGAGTCTGATTCATTGTATGAATTACTACACTGTGAAGGCTATGAATGTTCTTAGATCGAGTCTGATTAACTGTATGAATATTATGTGAAAATGTAATTAATTGGATATAAAACTTTCGTGAAATTAGGTGTTTATAAGACAGACTAGGTTTTCATGAATGAATTCGCGCTAACACGTTCCAAGTATTCATCCAACAGGGAATTGAATGGACTCCCTATGATTCCCTAACATGTTTTTTTGGCCTTATAAAACATTCAAAGGAAGAACTAAATACAAATTAAACTCAAGATCATTATCACTTAATTTGCATCTTAAGTCAATCCTACATTCTAGCATTCTTATATACTTAATCATCTACTTGATTTTTTTAAAAATTACCACTGATAAAAAAAGGCTTCTTTTGGATAAATATAATATATTATCCTAACTAAAAATCATAATCCTGCAAATTAATGCAATTTGCGTTCTATTAATTTCTGAAACAGTGAAAATTAATTTATTAATAAAAAATGTTAATTATTTTGATGCTATAAAACTTCATCACCTTCCCGTTCTCTCTCTCATCTCTTCCCCTTTTCTGCTTTTCTTTGCATCTCAAATCTCTGTCACTCCACCCTCACGTCTCATCAACTCCCTGTTTCCTTAATCATTTCCCCCGTCCTTCACTTGATCTATCGATTCACTTCTGATTCAATCCTATTCAACTCAAACAAAATTCCCACTGTATTTCTACACAATTCAATGCCGTTTTAATCCATTTTCTCATCTGGGTATCTGTTTTTCTTCGATAAGATTCGATCTTTGTGCTGTATTTCCGCCATGGACAGAGATTTATTTCTCAATGCAGGGCTCCACTTCGAACCGTCATCCCAAATGCCGTCATGGAAGTTGATGCCGTCGGTGCCGGAGATGAATTGCCAGCCGGAGCAGTCACATGCTGACGGATTTAACAATTTTGAGCCTGCTTTTAACTCAATGATTTCCTCCCCTGTTTCCAATTCAGTAGTTCCAAACGACAGTTTTGCAGTTCGTGAACTTATTATGAAACTGGGAAATTCCAACAATTGTTATAGGACACCGTTAAATTCACCACCACCGAAGTTAAATTGGCCAACCCTAGACCATTTGCTGAAAGAAAACACGCCTAATCTGCGAAATTCGATTCCATTAAGTCCGAATTTGCCATCATTAGAGGCGGATCCTGGTTTTGCCGAACGGGCGGCAAAGTTTTCTTGTTTTGGTAGTCGTAGTTTTAATGGTAGAACAAGCCAATTTGGGTTGAATTCGAACAACCTTGATTTGCAGTTTAGATCTGGCGGCTCACCATTAACTGGTAATGCGAAACTGCCTCGTGTTTCAAGCAGTCCTTCACTGAAAATCGATGGATCTGCCATGGTGATTCAAGAAAACAAGAAGTCAACCGAAACCCACATGGCTAACGGGTCAGGTTATGAGAACAAAACCAATTCGAATGAAGAATCCTCTGTTTCAGAGCAAATGGAAATCGGATTGAAGAATGCGAATGATTCAAATTCAAGAAAGAGAAAAGCTGCATCTTCAAAAGGAAAAGCTAAAGAAATCGCATCAGCAGTGGTAAAGGTACCAATAAACAAAAAAAGTTTTCTTAGATCAACAACTCATTTGATTACTCATTTTCCCAAATTCACAAATTTTTTTCTTTTTTGTAATCAGGAAGAAGAAAATGACGATATGAATTCAAAGAAACCGAAGAAAACAGAGGAGGATACAAATGATGAAACAGAGAAGAAACCAAAGCTTCCTGAACCACCAAAAGATTACATTCATGTTAGAGCAAGAAGAGGTCAAGCAACTGATAGCCATAGCCTAGCTGAAAGAGTAAGCCAAAATATGAAATGAACCAGAAAAGTAGCTTCTTTTTCCAAAGTCAAGATCTTGAATTCTTTCCTGATCATGTCATTTTCAGGTTAGGAGAGAGAAAATAAGTGAAAGAATGAAGCTTCTTCAAGATCTTGTTCCAGGTTGCAATAAGGTAAATTCTTTGAGATTTGAAACAGACATTGGATAAAGATTTGAGTTTGGTTGCATATTGAAATGTGTAAATTTGTTTCTTAATTAGGTCACTGGAAAAGCGCTTATGCTCGATGAAATCATCAATTATGTTCAATCGTTGCAGCATCAAGTTGAGGTAATCCCCTGATCTCAAATTTGTGTAGAAAGTTAGACATATTAACATCTAAATTAACTACAATTACCCTCGTTGCTCTTCAGTTCTTATCCATGAAATTAGCAACAGTGAATCCACGACAAGATTTTGATATGAACAGTCACGTCTCAAAAGATGTAAGTCAACTCTCTCTCTCTCTCTCTCTCTGTTTCTCTCTCTAAAACTGATGAAATTATTTAATTTCCTTTTATGTTTATGTTCTGAAATGTGCAGATAAATCAATCAAATGGAAATTTGTCGCAACAATTATACCACCCAATAGAAGCATCTACATCAGATTTTTATCAGCAGCAAAACCAACAAGTACTGTTTATTGGGTCTGCTCCGATCAACCAATCTCCGGTGGACCCCTTGCCTCCTCCTGTTCATGAATTCACCGAAGCTTTTTGTCAGGTAAAAAATTATTTATATAATAATTTACATAATTAAAAAAACCCAACTTTACATTCACCTCAACCTAAATTAGTAACCCCATGATCCAATTTTCTGTCACAGTTTACCGGATTCGAAGGGGATGATCTTCACAGCCTTGTAAAAATGGGTTTTGGAGAAAATCGTAATCCCGACACGAAAATTGAGCTCTGACTACTGTTGAAATGCTGCCGCCGGTCCATAAAGATCTGCTTGGGCCACATAATTTAATGCTACTCAATTCGGTTTAACTAGGTACCAGAAAGTAAGATATAGACGGTGATATCTCTATCTGTGGATAAAAAGACAGTATAATAAGTGAAAATCGATAGCTAAGCGTCATTGGTGAAGTTTTCTTTTTTAATTAAGTTAATTTTTATAAACTATCGATCATCTCAAACACCGTCTGACTGACCTAGTAAGGTTGTTGTAAATATAAAAAAGATAGTATTTTCATATTGGTTTAGGGTAATTAAAGTATTATTTTGCTAATTTATCCATTTTTAGGTCTAATTCTTTTGATCTTCTGGTTAATTAATTTTCATATGTATTGTATTATAGAAAGATTGGTACAAAAATATTAGGTTTGTAATATATATTTTGTTAAATATAGAGAAATTAGAGATAGAAATTTTCATCCCATTTTGTTTAAGATAATGCCATGCATGTTTGTACATTTTTAAATGTACTGTCATGCAATAATAAAGAGCTTCAATGTCCTTATTTATTGGTTAAATTTGTAACTGCTTTTGTACTTGTATGTAATCATGTATGATGCTTGATTTGTGTTTATACTTTATACCATCTTATGAAATGTATTAGAGTTTTCTACTAGAAGGGGAAGAGTGGAGGTCAGTATGAGAATCCTTACGCTAAGTTGAGTAGAGGTTTTACGTTATAATCAATATAATAAAAAAAGTACTGACATGACACGATATGATAGTATGCTCTGATAGTCTGATAGTAACTCCTTTTAAAAATATCAAATTTTACAATTAAATAAACCGTCCAAATACTATTTTAAGGATTTTTAATTCGTCATTCTAGATGTACGGGGAGTGGTCACTACGTGCCAAACGGGTGTGTCAACGTTTTGTTCCCTTACTCAAGTCGCCACTTAACTATGGTTTAGACAATCCTCAGTACATCAAATTTGTGATGCAGATACCACACTACCAATTAAAATTTAACAAAAAAAAAAGAAAAATATATATCAAATATCCACCATGCACCTCCATCTCGAGTTCTCGTCCATGCCATAGTCAAATGCTACTAACCATTGATAGTATGGTTATAAATCGATATGCTAGATATGACATCATCAACATGTTAGTACCAAAATGATTCACAACCTAAAAAGTTGTAGATTCAAATCTAAATATTTGAATAGGATCAAAGATGTGTAAGTATATATTTGTCCTTAAAAATATAACTAATTAAAATGAAATTTAAAATAACTCTCTTTAAATAATTAAAGAAACTTAAAAATTAATGATCATATGGAGTTTAAAGTATATACATATATAAAAAAATATTAACATATTTTAATTAATATTAATATTTGGTGATAAGTAATCGAAGTAAAAAATGTGTATTTTGCAAAATGTTACTCGATCTTAAAGTCATTGATCCATTCCAAGTGAAACAATGCAATTGAATGATTAATTTGGGTTAAAAATAATAATTAAAAAAAGGAAAGTAATTAATTGTAGTATTGATTATTTAATTAGGAAACAAAGAATCCCAGGTTGGCATTGGTGAATTATGACTCAACCCACTCCATAACAAGAGGACTTTAAATAAATAAAATAAAATAATCGTTGTGATGAGGGAAAAGACGAGTCAAATGTAGTGGAGTTACAGGTATATATACAAGGGAAAGATGCCTTTTCAAACTTAATTATATTTTTTCTCATTCATTAATTTTAACTAATATGCTCTAATTAATTAATTTATCAATGCAAAATAATTTAATGATGTATCATTCTTTTTGTAGAAAAAAGATAAAGGTAAGCTATATTGATGCTAAAATTTATTGGCTCTTTTAATATTAAGAACAATAATAACTAATGTTTAATAAACCTTTCAATTTTGTAAAAAACCAATTTAATCACATTTTAGTTAGAATTTAAAATTTTCATACATGACGTTTATTTTAAAAATTAGAACTATATTTTTTACATTTATCCAGATTATCATTTTCCGTATTTTAATCTGAGTAATTTTATTAGTTTTTCTATTTATAAAAACTAGTTATATATTGACTCGATAAATGCGAATAGATGACTATGTAAGGCTATCCGCATCCATTGCGGATAAGGCCTCGTGAGGGCTGCTCACAACATTCTTCACCATCGCCCCTCTACGTGAGAGATGGCTCACGGTCACGAGTGGGATGGCTGTCACGAGGGTGAGAGCCTTTTTTTTATTTTTTTTTCTTGTGATGTGAAGCATCTG
The DNA here is from genome assembly GCA_947179395.2 of Pulicaria dysenterica. Classification (NCBI taxonomy): domain Eukaryota; kingdom Viridiplantae; phylum Streptophyta; class Magnoliopsida; order Asterales; family Asteraceae; genus Pulicaria; species Pulicaria dysenterica. Next base: position 74,442,360 of record OX359292.1, on the reverse strand, counting down.
ATGGATGCAGGGGTTTGCGTAATGGGATGAGGAAATGATGTGACGCTGATGTGATAGGCAAAAAGGTATGTGAAGCATGTGATGGATGCTGATTGTCTAACATCTTACCAGTTAAATTCGATAGTTTGATTTCAATTTGAAGGTATTTGATTTTATTTCTTTTACTTTAGGTTAATTATATATTATTAACTATTATTATTATTTTTATGTTAACGTTCAACATACATTCAAAGACAAACACACATACACATCGTTAAAGGCTTAACTATGAAGAAATAGTTCTTTTATATGTGGAAATTATATACTAATTTGTATCATTATTAAATGTATACACATAAATGATATGAGAAACAAGTTTTGAATTGAAAAGGTGTGAAGAATATGTACCACAATGATATAGAAACCGACTTGCATATAATTGCATATTTTGAAGGGTCGATAATCCGTATACAACAAAATGAATGGCTTTTACTATTTGTTGTTTAATTCCAAAAAACCCATTCAATCAAACTGAAGGGCAAGTTCTCTCAGATAATTGCAACAGATTTGTAATAACTATCCAATGCCTACATTATAAGGCTCTTGTTGCAAATTTTATGTAAAAGATTGCTCTCCCTTATAACATTCTTAACAATAATGTAAAAGAAAGTAAATTCTAACATTGTATGATTACTATTATTTCCTAAGTGCATTCATCTTATCCCTGAGATAGTAAAGCTTAGCCCTCCTCACTTTCTTCTTGTCCAAAACCTTTATCTCTTTGACATTTGGTGAGTAGCTGTATATCATTAAACCACCGAAATAACGATTACAATAACCACCGAAGCCGTTTTAAATTCGTATCGTTGTCTTGAAGAGTTATATTTGTTTCAAGACTACCAAAATCTTGACGAATAAGTTATATACACAAAAGTTATAAAAAAAAGTTCTTTAAGGAGACTTACAGAGGTAGGAGAGACTCAACCCCGACTCCTGCAACAAACCTTCTTAATCTGATGGTTGTATTTAGACCTGCATTGCGTCTTGCTATGACGATTCCTTTCACTGTTGATACACGTCTCTTGTTCTCGGGCACTTCCTGTAATATCATGGATTACATAGCATTAAAGGTTGGCCTTCACATAATAGTAATCAGTTTATTTGATAAAAAGGTAAATGTGAAACTTTCACTAAGGGCTGTTTGTTAAAACAGAATGATTAAGTATTGAATGATTTTGGGGTCAGGATAATTCAAAGGCTCTAAATGAATCTGCCTCTGAATGTGACATGTTGTTTGATAAAGGTTCTGAATCAACAATCTAAATAATGCCAATTACCATTTTAACCTTAATAGTGATATATTATGTTATAAGGTATGATTGTTTAACAAGACACCGTGTGAAAGAATGAGTATTACAGTAAATACTTGGTGCTTAATGATTCAGAATGTATTTTAATATAGAATGATTCAGCAGCGTTCTTTTGTTTCATTCAGCACAGTTTTCATTCAGAGGCAGTAATCAAACACGCTGAATGCTGAACGATTCAGCATTCAGCGCTGAATGGTTCCATTAAGCAGCAAACAAACAATCCCTTAGTTCACAAACAAAATCAATACACTTCTCTTACCAGTCTGAGCTGGATGATATAACCTGGCTTTATATCAGGTATTTCTCTTTGTGTGCACACTTCCGCCACTGCTTCTTTATCCAGTATCTGCCAATGACATTTTCAAAATAAGAAGAAGAAAAAACATCTGTCCGAAAAGGGTCAAAGAACAATTGAAAAAAATAAACGGCAACAGGATTCCTGCCTGCATTATGTGTCTGGCTGTTTTATCAAGCCTCTTGAATTTTATGCGAGGTGCAACCTCTGTGGCAGCAGTAGATGCATCATCTAATGTTGTAATGCCCCTACTGAAGTATCCTGGCCTGAACTCTCTGTAGGCTGATGCTACTGAAGATATGCTGCTGTTACTTTTGCATGAAGATGGTAACTCTCTTAAGGATACATAATTTCTTGTCTGAAAAAAAATTATTCACGACTAGAAAATGTTATAATCTTATTAGCAGAACCATTAAGTCATAAAGAAAACGATGAAGCTGTTTCATTCTACTAAATCGACATACTGGCAATGCAATTTTCTATTACAATCATAAAAATACCATTTTGAATCTATACATCCTTTTTGTAGCTTCTACGTTGAGTTCAAAATGGAACAACTATCCCTCTCAGAAGCTACTTTTTTTTAAAAGTAAATATTCTATTTAAAAAAGCAACCAAATCATCAAGCTTTCAGGTTCCTTAACATTATTTCTTATAACTACCCACAACAATACCATGAACTGAAGGGAAGATGAAGCAGAAGCAGCCTCAGAATCTGTGAAAGTAAAAAATCCTAAGCCTCTGGACCTGGCACTTTCTCTATCCTTGATCAGTCTAACTGTTGCATACCATAAGAAGCTATGAGAAACTTTTAAGAAAAATATAACTTTAGATTTAAATCAGTCGGTACCAACATAGGTTAAAGTTCATAAACGAAAAGAAAACCCAAAATGAATGATGAAAGAGTGACCATCCCAACTCTTATCACGGTCATCAAGAAACTGAAAGACGGTAACAAAATCTATTCGGTGCAAGTACTAGCAAAACTTGACAAGAATCCTTTAAATTTAATATGTAAAAAAAAATACATCAAATTCCAACAAATCAATTCACACCATCATGTATCATTGTATTGCACACCAAACAGCTAAATAAATGCACCAAAGGGCCAATACAATGAATTCTTCAAACAGCTAAGCCAAGGTAATTCTAGTCCCTCAATGGCTCAATTCAAAATGCTTTAGGGATGGTTGTTCAATCACATAATCAGAACTTTTAAAAAGTGGTCACATCTATGAAAACTGGAAGGGGGTCCATAAGAAATTCCTTTGATCATCTATATTTAAAAAGCAAACTCATTACTTACTAGTCTAACCCATATAAACAACTCTAATCACTTGGACCTAGGGGCATATCAATTTACACCACCCGACCTATTTAGAGAAATCTTGTCTTGTCTATTAATCAATAAAGTACATCTTAAACTCAACATCCATATCCAAGTGGGCTGTGTTTAATTTGAGGTTACCTCCCACGAAGACTTTTGAACTCGACATGCATCTTATCATTTGAAAGATCGATGACATTTCATGATTGATGTGCTTACTGACAGTCTGCCTTAATATACCACCAGTTCTGTTGAAGAAAGCCATGGTTGTCTCTTGCAACCTAAAATACAGCAAGTCAAGAGATTAAAAGAGAGACATTGCAGGATAAAAACCTAAATGATCAGAAAATATGACGGCGCAATCTAATAAATTCCTAAAACTAGACTGTCTGTTAAGTGTTAACATAAACAGACAGACAAAGCAAAACAACATTCTTTCAGCAAAACAACATTCTTTCGCTATACAATCATAAATTCGTAATAATTGATTTGGTGTCCACAATTTACTGTTTATATTGCCAATAAAGCCGGGATCCTTTATGAAACTAAGGGCCAATTTGTTTCACGGAAAGTTTTTAAAGGAACTAGAATTTTACTAAGGAATTGGAATTTAATGGAATTCGAATGGTAAACTTGTTAAAGAGAATTGGAATCGGGATCCATAACAAATGACAAAATTACCCATTATTATTTAATATATCAAATTAACATTATTTATTTAATATAATATATAACTATCTTTATTTCATTTTATACCAACACAAACTCGCAAATTAATCATGTTCAAACATATTTCTAAGCCAAGTATGTTCTTTGTGACCTAAACTATCTAGATAAGTTGTAGCAATTACACATTTCTCTTTTAACAATATCTTCAGATAAATTATATTGAAATGCAAAAGGTTCTAATACTGTAAACAATGCTAAATGTATTTACAAAAGGCCTTAACTGAGCTTAGACTAGGCCTTGTTATAACTTAACTTTGTTCAGCATTCTCTTATTAGAAAGCAAACTGAACACAAAATGAAAAAGGAGGTTGATTTGTCAATGTTTAGTGGTTTTAACTTTTAACCTTCAGTTCAGTTCATTTTGTGCATTCTTTTCCATTAATTGAAAATGAAGTATGAAGATGGATTCATCTTGCCAGTACCACTAAGCTATCTGCATAAGTGAGTCCACAACAAAATTACTTGTTGATTTGTCAAAACAAGAGGTGAAAGAGAAAAGTCAGAAAACAGAACTACGTAATTCATTATGCTCATTTCAAATAATAGAAGTGGTAGCTCTGTTGATTTCCTATAACAAAAGACCCATTTTAGTGAGCTTGGGTGAGGATTGCCAGGTATAATCAAGATTCTCATGGGATGCATGGAATAATTAACTATCAAATATATATTATTTAATAATAAAACAACTTCTACGATAAGGCAAATGTCTAAACGAACGATTACTTGCGATTCATCCATACATATATAATGAAGTCATGAAATCAACTAGCCCTCAATAGCATTACTAGCGAAGAACACCAGACGCAAATAACTTTTATGAGCAGAATAGAAGAGGAGATAAGACAAAAGATTACATGAACAGAATAGAAGAGAAGAAATCGAGCAAACCTGGAGAAATGTGATGCCCTTCGACGGAAGTTCCCAGATGCGAAGAAAGCTATTGATTGAGCAAAAGATCGCGCAAACAGGAGCAAATGGATGGATGCGCCGGTGATTTATGTCGGGCGACCAGTGAGTAATGTCGACGACGGCCGATTTCTAAACGGATACCGGAGATTTGAATGCCGATGCAATGGAATACAGAGGTTCTCCCGTCGATTTTTGTACTTGTTTTGTTCGGGTACCAAAGGCGTTTTCCGGTTATTTTATTTCGGGTTTGAAATATAGCCGTGAATAAATTCGTATAAAAATACGGGTTTTTCGGTTTCAAATTATTTGGGTTCGATTTGAATAATGCCTTACTCGGGTTTAACTGAATAATAATTTTATTATTTCTTCTTTTTCCCGGTAAAAAAAAACATATCAAGCATCAATTAAACCGGCATGAACTGAGCCTGACACGAAACTAACTTGGGTGATAATGAGTCGACAAGAAAATGATAAGAAAATGGTTAACACGGTCCATCTAGCCTAAATACGACTTGAACTATCTGTCTTAGATAAGAAGCATAATTCAAATTAGGGTATATTCGAGGGTTCCAGCAAAAGAAGTATTAGAGAGATTATAGCAATGGCTTTTGAGGGTCGCCTTACACTAATCAAATAGGTATTGTCCGACATTCCGTTTTATTTCTTCTAAAATTTTCTTATACAAAATTAGCAAAGTATACTTATTGTACGTAGGATCTATTAACTAACTCCTAAAATATAAAACGTTTTAAATGGCTCGTGTGTTTTGGGTGGAAATACTGAGGAATCGTTATCTCACCTTCTTTTTTACTGTTCAAAGGTGGCGCCACTGTGGAGAAAGACTCTTGCATGGCTAGGTACCCACTCAACCCAATTTGCTTCCTTCCCCGAGTTCTTAAACTTATGGTCGCGCGTCTCTTGGCCCAATCGCTTGTAAAAAGAGAAAACATTCCAAGCTATCGGCATGGTGCTGATTTGGGCAATTTGGAAGTGGATAAACAAGGTTCTTCATGTGGAGAAGTCGGCGAAGGAAACATTATTAAAAGAGGATATGTTCGCCCAAGTTCAACAGCTAACTCTGTTCTGGTTCAAGAATAGAAGCGGGTTAACATCAACAAACTGGTCGGTTTGGGTCTTAAATCCTTTGACTCTTTAGTCTTCTTTGGTTTCGAGTTTCTTGTATATGGATGTTTTGTTAGAGTCAGCATTGTATAACCTCAAATTTTGAGGCTCTCAATCTCTGTAAATTTTTTGTGTTATAAATATAATTCTTAGCCTTTCAAAAAAAAAAAAAATAGCTATGTGTGCGTGTATAATCAGAATATACAGTCACAAATAATATCAAACATAACACATATAATACAAACAATAAAATATATCTTGTCTTTTAAGACACGAACAATAATCTATAGTATGTGTAATTAATTTGTGTGACGTTTTTTTAATTAGTTAACCGTTATATATGTTAGTTGCAATGTAGATATAGGGTAAACCCAGTTAGTTGTTCCTTATTTTTATTTCTTATAATTGTGTTGGGTATAATTATATCGGTATGAGGTATTGTCTTCATCTCAATTTTAGTTTTAAGCTAGCATCACATCACTTCCTTTTCATATTCTCACTCTACCTTTCAAACTAGTAAATATTCATATTTCACATTTCCATTCCATCTTTCAACTCCTTTTATTTAAATAACTAAGAAATACTCTTTTCTTTCTCTATCACTTTGTCTTTCAAATAGGCACCCTAGAGGGGAAGACTTTTATAAACCAGAAGAGGAAGCAGGGCTAGAAAGAGTGGGTGGTGTTACCATACAGAGTAAGATACTAAGGTGCTAAGTAATCTTTCTATTTTATCATCTGATACACTAAATGATATGATAAGAAATTTATTACTTTTTTTTTAATTTTTAACATTTGTTTTTATCTCATAAGTAGAAGGATAAGAAAGAAATATAACAATTTTGTTTAATCGTGAAACCATCAAATTGTTTGTTACTAGTGTAATAAACTTTAGATGTAATAAGAAAACACTTTTCCCTTTTAATGTCACATTTGTTTACTTTGGGAGAGTGTTTGGTGTGTGTTTTCTCCATTGTTTGGTACTAAAAGTGAAGGTCAATTATTTGTTTTACCAACCAATAGAAAAAAACTCACTTTCGGGCCATCTAAATCCAACTGCAACTGTTTGTCTTGTAAATCTAATTCGGTATGTGTGTATATATATATATATATATATATATATATATATATATATATAGGAGTGTTTAGAAAAAAATTGTTTTTCATACGATAACCGTGAGAAATAATCTTGTTTATTGGTTAAAATAAATTAATAACTAATAATATGGTGGTTAATGATTGACTTATTAATGACGCATTAGTAAAGGTAAATCAAGTCTCACACATTAATGATGGTCCACCTGACGCAATTCACGTTTTAAAAAAACATATAAATGACCAAAATACTCCTATTAATGAGTCATTAATGATATTACAAACAATTATCGCAGTTCTCGTACGAAAAACAGTTCTCATCGGGCCTTGCACAACTATTGTTAGGGAACAAAAAATAATATAGTTAATTATATCCTTTTTGCGCAACTATTGTGTAGGTTCAAACGAGAACTGCTATTTGTAACAAATCTGCAAGAACTGTTTTTAATGTCTGTTAGATCTGTATTTGTGATTAGATCTAGACAATACTTTTGTAATAGAATAGTATTTGTGGTTAAGATATATATACCTTGTAACCTTTTATCCAATGTAACCTTTGACATTTTGAAATAGTAAAACACGCACTTAAAGGTGTTATTACCATATTTTCTCTACTCATATTTGAATTCATACACTATACACTCAATCTTGACTTTCAATTAATTGAAAGTCAAGATTGAGTGTATAGTGTATGAATTCAAATATGAGTAGAGAGAATATGGTAATAACACCTTTAAGTGCGTGTTTTACTATTTCAAAATGTCAAAGGTTACATTGGATAAAAGGTTACAAGGTATATATACCTTAACCACAAATACTATTCGATTACAAAAGTATTGTCTAGATCTAATCACAAATACATATCTAACAATCTCCCCCTTGATTTGATCTAGACAACGTGTCTATCACCCAAGATCCTTTGCCACCTGCGAAGAGTAGCTCTTTCCTGCATCTTTTCCTCCATTTGTTCAATAATCCCTGTCAGGCTAACTCTTGCAGATTGATCCATTTCATCTTTAAGGCTAAAGCTGTGTTCTCTGATCTTTATTAACCAGACTCTGAGAGACCCATCAGAATAAGTATTAAGTTCTTTGGTTCTTAGAAAGAATTTTTCCTTCTTGCTGTTAAACAACACTATTCCTTCGTCATCCTCTCCAGACTTAACATCCTTCCAAATTACTTGATACATTTCTAGCTCTTCAATTCTAGGATGTGAGGTGTTAGGCTTTTGAACATTTATCTTTGCTTTATCAGCCTCAGCACCAAGCTGGATGTCGTTTCGTTCAGCAAGTCGGATTCGTTGTTTCATGAAATCCAGAATGAGTTTGTACCCTGCATTGTTTGCATTAGAACTGTATTTCTTGACTTCAAGCTCATCCATGATGAATTCAATATCTGCCAAACTTAAATGCTTTAGGTCCACTTGACTGAACCAATGTCGACTTTGATCTATTCTCAAAACTTGAAAATGAATCCAAATTACATTGACAACCTTTCCAAACGAGCATTTTACTTTGGAGATAGGATGTTTTGAGAAGACTTCAGCTTTTGATTTGCCATGCCAATTCATAAGTATTCTTTTTCCAGCATCAGAGGCATCAACAGCTCCTAGAAGATCAATGGATAATTCAGGTTGAATTTGATCTGAATAAATTCCAGGAATTTTTTCTTCAAGAAAAGCCACAGCTATATCAAACTCACTCCAATTTCTCTCATTCTTTCTCAGAGCCTTTGTAGTTAACACATATCTTTTCCTTAAATCTCTTAAGCTCGTTGTTTGGATAGGATCTGGATGATAGTTTTCAGGCACTTTCCACTCTGCCCCTTTTCTTAATCTTTTCAATCTTTTCTGTTTCTTCTGTTCTTCCCACAAATCTCTAGCGGATTGTCTAAATTTTCCTGAAGATGGAGGAAACAGATCAGCAACCTCTTTATTCATTCTCAGAACAGCTGTAATATTGAGAGGTTCTGGTGTAGGTATCTCTTCTACCACAGGCTTTTCAACCCTTGGTGTTGTATTCACTGTTGTGGCTTTGATCTTTTCTATATGTTGTTGTAGAGTCATATTGCCAGTATCAGCATCAGTTTCAAATGACCCGTATGCATCAAATACATTATCAGTCTCATTAATAAAATCAAATGCCTCATCCACCTCATCAACTAACTGCATTTTCTTTTTACCTTTACCTTTACCTCTGCCTCTCTTTGGAGTTATTGGTTGTTTGCTTTGTGAAGACGAAACAGCAGGTAGCTTTGATATTAGAGATGTAACAGGCACAGTTGCACGACGTTTCTCCCCCTCAGAATGATCGGGATCAGGATCTTGATCATTATGCTTTCGCTTCTTTCCTTGTGCTTGACAGGTTTCCTCAAGAGAGGCCTTAAGTGCAGCAGCAAGAGCAGCTTCCTCTTCATCATTAATTCTCCCTGAAGTCTCCCCCTGAACAAAAGCTGGAGAAGCTTCACCCTCAACATCCTTAAGGGGATCCATGGCATCCATGCGTTTGTGAAAAACAACCCCAAAAGCTGCTATACTATCTCTCATTTCCTTTTTAAAGCTTTCAAAATCAGATTTCTTATATTCATTACGAACCAAATCAAGTAAAGTGACATATTCCTCATTGTTGTCTGGTTTTGCCATCAACTTTACATACAACTGAGATTTAAGCTCATCTATGCTCACATCTGGACCCTGCTTTGCCAATAACTGATCAAGCTTTTCATGTATCGAGGCATTTTCCTTTTGTAGTTCAGCAAGTTTAGAATTGGTAGCCAACACCTGTTCATTCACAACATTCACCTTGGAAGAAAGATCTTGATGTATTCGATCCATTTTAGCATTCACAGCCGCAAGAATAGTATCAAGTTCAGTCTTTGAAACGAATTCAGAGACAACCGGTGTTAGTGTAACAAAGCCGGGATCACTTAGATTGCCCATTGAGACTTCTGCAACTGGAGGAACAAATCCTGCAGAAGTAGAGCCACCCACGTTCACAGCTGGTCCAGTGTTGACTGTGGTGGGATTTCCAGCCAATCCTTGAAGAACACTCTCAGTAGTGCCTTCTATAGATGTTCTGGTGGGTTCTTTCGAGAGAACACCACTTGGTGGGACAAATGTGTCATCTGATTGAAAAAGAAATTGGTCATCAATGTGCATATCCAAATGAACTTCGGGTGCCTGGGGAGAAGTGGTCCCTTTTTCAATACCTATTGTCTCAAAAGGAGACTTCGGTAGATCATGTGGTAAATCCCCGTGGAAAGATGAAACAGTATCCTTTTGAGAGGATTCTGAGTAGCTTGGTGGGGTTTGTGCATGCTCTGGTGGGATGCCAGAGTCTTTTTCAACACCAGGACTGACCCTGTCAGACCTGATGGCAGATGTGGTTTCCCGGCTTTTTACGGCTAGAGAACTCTCATCACTCATTTGTTATTTTCTCACATTCTCATGTTCTGTTTCTTTTAACTGTTCAACTTCTACTTCAACATTATCATCCAAGCTTCCTGTATCAAGACTATCTATGTCAAACATATCATCATGTTCAAAAACTGGAGCAACAAGCAAAGATTCAGTATTTAACTCAACACCTCTATCTGGAGTTTCTTGAGATTGAGATTTAGAAAGGAACAACCCTAGAGGCATATCATCATCCGTATCTCCCTTTCCTATACTCACAACACCCTCATTCACTTCACCTCCCCTCTCGAGATTTTCCCTCTGCTCACCCCTGTCAGAGTCACCCGATGACATCTGATCACTAACAACTAATCCCTCAGGTGCTACTGTTCTTTGGGTAGGATCAACAGGTTCTTATCGATCCGGAAGAACTATGTTATTATCACTCACATATGCCTGCACTATGGGATCATCTAAATCCATTAACATTAACAAATCAACAGGCATGACAAATGGCTGAACATCTATTGTCTTTTCAATTTTATACAACTTCTGCATAACGTACACCGTTGGCATAGGATCATTATCCCTTAGATTGATGTCATTAGGGTGATCTAGCATGACACATTGCAAAATCATCGATAGAAACCTTGGATACGGAAGAAATTTCTTAGCCTTTTGTGGTATTTGTTTCTGATGTACAACTGTATAAATGTCCTGAAAGATTATAGATGCGTAGTCAACATGCCAGTGTTTGACCATTGAGACCAGAATTTGAAACGAACTTGAACTAGCACCATCAACTCCTCTTGAAATGCTAGTAAGACACCTATTAATGATAACATACAGAGACTGCCAGATTGGTACCATATTATTTCTCTTGAATTGAGCAGTCTTGGTGAACTCTCCGTTAAACCCAAGACCCTTGACATGTGGAAAGATAGCTTTGCCTGAGATAATAGGATCAAATCTTGTTTTGTTAGGATAAGTACCCCTCTTAGATGGAAGTTTAAACATAGTCCGAAGCTGGTCAACACCAAAAGAGAATTTGAAATTTTCAATCTGACCAGCCAAGATCTCCTCTCCTTCATCATTAACAGTAGTATGCAAAGAGTACCACAGTTGTTGCACATATACCTCTGGAACATGAGGTTCTTCTCCATCAGCAATAGGGTTATATGTTAAAATGTGGTATAGTGGATGTGAGGCTATTAGTTCAGAAAGAATAGGAAATTGAGTGGTGGTGATTAGAGAGTCAAAACAATGATTGTTCATGAGATTAGGTGAGTAATTGGTTCGAGGAAACAGTTGGTCAGAAGGAACAAGATTACTAGGATTAACCATCCTGCAAAAAGAGAATAATACCAATGATTAATGATCAGATGTCCAGCAGATGATTAATGATTAATGATTAATGATTAATGTCATTAATGACTCATTAATAGGGGTATTTTGGTAATTTATAAATTTACTCAACCGTAAATTGCGTCCAAATAAGCCGTCATTAATTTACGAGACTTGGTTTTTTAAAAATAACCCTTATTAATACGTCATTAATGAAGCATTAATGAGCCGCCAAAAAATCTTAGCTATTGATTAATTTTAATCAATGGCTAAGAGTGGTTTCGTAATTCTCGTACGAGAAACAGTTCTCATTTAAACCCCCTATATGTGTGTGTGTGTGTGTGTGCATATATATATAGGAAAAAGTTCATGCGAGAACCATTCTTAGTGCGAGAACCGCGAGAACCAATCTGAGCCGTCCAATTCTCCCTCCTTCAATGTAATTGCCCACCCATGAATTCCTCACATGCACCCTGCCACACTCTATCCCTCCACGCTCACCATCCATGAAACTACACATATCAAAAGAACGACTGAGATTGGTTCTCGCGGTTTTTGCACTAACAACGGTTTTCGCATGAACCCTCCTATATATATATATATATATATATATATATATATATATATATTATAATTTACTTCTGAATGGGTAGCAAGTGTACATTATGTTTTATCTTTTTTAGTAAAAAATAGTTAAATTTTTTAACCAACTTTATGTCCATTTGTTATAGAATGTGAGATAGCAAGTCCAATTCTTTGCGGTGGGGTGGGGTAGGGGAAGAGGGATATAAATGTAGAAGGTGAAATGTCCTTTTTATTGTATTGTGTCACATATATGTTGATAAAAGTATACTATGTGTTTGCTCTTTTAAGTTTTAACTAATGCTTTATGCATTTATTGTGTAGGTGGCAAAATCAAGTTTACACAATTTTTACATTTAACATATCTACATTCAAACACATGCATATTATTACATAAAAACACTTTTATTTATTTAAATGCTTTCAAATTTTTTAGATTAAAGCATAGCTAAATCCATTATTTATTTCTTGTTATGATTTTTAAACACCAAACTAAGCAAAACGTTTATAGCATGACCAAATCCAATATCTTTATATAATCATGGTTGATGATTACTAGCAATTATAACTTGGAAAAAGGTTGATTTTCTTGAGATACATCTCCTAGAGATCCTATTAGAAGGTATATAAATCATACTAAAAAATAACTTTAATATTAACATATCAAATCTTTAACCACCAACCTTAGTTTAATTTGATCATCCATCCTGATTATGTGACACCCCACAACCACCAAGTACAATACTGCCATTAATAATAAATATTGATTAATAACACTTAATATTGTACTACAGAATTTATTTTTATCTTATGGAAATTAAACCAATTATCTATAACTTTATGATTCATAAAACTTAATCTACTCCTACCAGCAATTGATTGTTGCATTAAATCCAAAAGATATTTCATGTTGTTAGGATGAAATAGGTTAAGCTTCAATTCAAGAAGTATCTTTGGAAGTTTTTTTGATCTCTTTGCAACATGGATTGACTTCTAATCTATAAATGAGTTGATTTATATATAACATTTTTTTACCATAAATAATAATTATAACTTTTATGTTGTTACTAAATACAAATCTTTTATGTTGTTACTAAATACAAATCTTTTATTTATTTTATTTTGCATGGCAAATATAACTATTATATATAAATCACCTCCTATAATAAAAATAGTACATTGTTTTCTAATCGGAGTTTTTAGTAATTTTACCTGCCATCACTTTAACGGCCTTGAAGAAGACGTAAAACAAAACTTCAAGTTAAATAAAAATTAATAGAAAGAATATGTACATAATTTCAAAATCCAAAAAAATAAATAAATAGAAAAATAGAAAATTTAAATTAAGCATCCTACATTTTTCTGAAAAATCTATAAACTGATAGGATGAGTTTTCTATACTTCTTCAAATACCACATTCTCAAAATCGAAATTGTAAAACTTCAATACTTTTGCCTCTATTGTCTTCGGAATTTTCAGCTATTTTTAGGAAAATGAATTTCTAAAAAACTTCTTCGAAAAAAACAAAATTAATGTTATAAATCTAAAATTATTCATATTTATGATATGCATAACTATTATGAATGATTTCCATATCATTTTTTTAGCTTATGACTATCCAATGACTAAACAACTCTAGTCCTAACCGTGATAACTGACTTCTACATCACTCTCACTATTATTATTAGACTCAAATAATATTAATTTAGATTGATCTAATTGATTAAAAATTGAATAAAGAACAAAAATAGAAGACGGAACAAGGAGCTAGTCACCCAAATGACGAAGTGCCGGATGACGAGCCAAACCATGAGCCACCACTAATGGATGGCAAGTCGATGAAGGAAAAATGGGGGTGTATGAGAGCTTGACGACACATCGCTTTTTCCTCCCCTTTCTCTTAATGCGTAGCATCCATCCTTCCCCTCTCTCTCTCTTAACTCAAATGTCCATCAACGTATATCGCTTTTTCTTTCCATTTCTCTCATTTACCCGACATTTAAGTATAACTTAATCTAACTAACCCAATATTTTTCTTCCTTTCTCTCTCTTACATAATAAATGGGAAAAAAAGAGAATGTTGCGGGTGAGGTTGGGTTAGGAAAACGGATCCCCTAACCTGAAGAGGAAGCGTAGCGGTCAACCTCAGAAGACCGCTGAGCAACCCGACCACTTCAGGTGGACCTGTACTCATGCCCTAAGAGGTATATTGTGATTTAAAAATATAGAGTTGCATTCAACATAGTCCTTTTTTGTGTAGTCCTGAGGGACGAATCTCAGCCGTCCGATCAACACATCATTTTCCGGCGATCCCGCCGTCGGATCATCGTGATTTTTGGTGAGGGTGATCGGTTTTAACTCCTCTACAAGACTATGGAGCCTGATCGTTCTCACGATCCTCCATTAACGAGAAATCAAGCAAACTCCGACCACCATGGCCGGCGCTGCAAAATCTGACCACCACGGCCGGAGTTAATGGTGGTGGCGCACATGGTTCAACTCGGTTTGATGAGAGGAGTCCAGATCTGGTCTCGGATTCGTCGTTGGATGCTTAAAAAAAGATCTCGAGTTTTATGTCTCAGATCCGGCGCCTACGAGGCCAAATTCGCCGGCTGCCGGAGTTGTTCAGGGTGGGGATGGTGGTGGTTCAACTCGGTTTGATGAGAGGAGTTCAGATCTGGTCTCAGATTCGTCGTTTGATGCTTCAAAAAAAGATCTGGTCGGCGGCGGCGACGGTGGTGGCCAACAGTGTGCAATCACATGTGATTGCGTCGCCAGAGGAGGTGGCCGGAGGTGATGGTTGGCGGTGTGCAATCACATGTGATTGTGGCTTCAATCACATTTGATTGTGTAGCCTGAGGTGATGGTCGATGGTGGTGGTTGGCGGTGTGCAATCACATGTGATTGTGGCTTCAATCACATGTGATTGCGGCGGCCGGAGGTGGTGGTTGGTGGCTGTGGTGGTGGCCGGAGGTGATGGTCGGTGGTGGTGGTTGGCGGTGTGCAATCACATGTGATTGTGGCTTCAATCACATGTGATTGGGTCGCCGGAGGTGATGGTCGGTGTTGGTGGTTGGCGGTGTGCAATTACATGTGATTGCGGCGCCGGAGGTGGTGGTCGGCGGTTGTGGTAGTGGACGGAGGTGGTGGTCGGTGGTGGTGGTTGGCCGTAATCACATGTGATTGTGCTTCAATCACATGTGATTGGGGTGGCCGGAGGTGGTGGTCGGTGGCAGTGGTGGTGTCCCGAGGTGCTGGTGGGCATTTGTCTTTCTTTTGATCCTATGGCTGAGATTTGTCCCTCAGAACTACACAAAAACTTTGGACTATATTGAACATTTCACTAAAAATATAATCACAGATTAATAAAATATCTAGTTTATACAAATTTTCTTTTTTTAAACACACTGTATTTTCATAATTATACGAAAAACAACGTAATTAAGAAATGTTTGAGGAAAATAAGAATTTTTAAGATGAACGGAAGCTGCCTGCCTGCGAAGGACGACGAACATCCTTCCTCGAATCTTGTCTTGAAAGAATATTATACGACATGCCGTTTGCTCATTTCTTTCAACAGCTATTAGCCGGCGGAAATTTGTTTGTAGTCTATTTTTTAAATTCTTTCTTACGGAATTTTCCCTGATTATCATTTCTTGAATTTGCTGCAACATTCGATTATCTTCGACTGTGGGCGATCGATTCTGGTAATTCATTCCTCCTTCTATAGTTGTATTCGTTTCCCTTTAAATTTCTTCTTTTTCGTCCGTTCTAACGACGTGAAAGGAATTCGTCGCCGTTGATTGGGTCACCGGTCACCGGCGATGATTTCTTAGACTTCCTCTGTACGATTAACCTAGCGGATGATTTTGTAATTTTGATGAACTAACAAGTGCTATGCGTGATTAGTAACCTAATTAAATTTTGAATGATTCTTCAATTTATCAGATTTTGGGGATTTTAGCCAGAACTAATAAAACCCTAACTGTTGTGCATGTTTGATTATGAATAAGTTGCTAGTGATAACATACTGCATTTTTTTCCTCATTTTATATGCCAGTTTGATGATTGCTTTCATGGGGAAAATAATTATTTGATACAATTCGATTAGATATAAATTCCTCTAGCAATTTATAGTGCTTCTGCATTTTTAGATAAACAGCAATTGTGTATATATGTATTATGTAGACTTATAGAAGATGCTAAATGATGGTTTTTAACATGTTTTATGCAAGATCTGAAGAACCGAGGGACTGTATGAGTTTCGGATTTCTTGATTACGTCAAAAGCGCGATAAAATGTTAAAAGAAAGAGATCGAATTGTTGACATCGAGAGTACCGAAAGTGAATGCAAAGATGACCCAAGAAACGAACAGGTGACAGGTAGCAAAAGAGTCGAGAATGTGCTTAGATCGCTAGGTTTAACTATAAGTTTCAAAAGGTCTGTTGAAGATGAAGAAGATAGCAGTAATTCAGTGAAAACTAGTGATGATGAATCTAATGACATAGAATCCTTGATTCACAACAAGTTTGAAGGAGAAAGAAGAGAGAACATGCCACTCTTAACAAAAACACAGTCGAAAGAAAAGCACAAAACTAAAAACTCGAAGAAGGCGCCAAAACCACCTAGGCCTCGCAAAGGTCCGTCATTAAGTACGAGTGTACCCTTGTCTTTCTTATTGTCATAATATACCAAGGTACATTTAGAGATTTGTTAGCTAGTATGCATATTGTAAGATGTTATACCATGCTTCATTTAACCATGGTTAACCCATTGTGACAATGTCTGCAGGTTTTGGTTCAAGAACAACTGGTCTAGTCTGGGGTCGGTCTGATTTCAAGCATCCCAAGTAGAGCAAGCATCGGTTCTAACACCAGGACCATGGTTAGATGACCGAGTAAAACATCTGGCGCGACACAAAACTAGCCGCTTAGTTGCTAATTTTCTAATGTGTATACCTTAACCGAACCTTTGATGCATCCTGTACAATGAATAGAAACATTATTCTCATACTATCAAGGGTATTTTCGTAATTTTGGCAGTACTTGGTGACATTATGAACCTATTGTGTTTCGATTTGGTCAATTTTCATGGACACATGAAACAGAAACAAACATTAGATTTTGTTGCATATTGATGAATACTTTCCTTTCCTGTTAGACAACAACAGGACAATGGCTGGACCATCAAGATTGGCTGGCAATGAAGACCAACCACTCCTGTTAATCATGCTTTGGTCACATGTCTAGGGCTCATTAACCAAACCTAGGTCCTTGGGTTTGGTCACATGGCTATAGGTTTATTAACAAGACGTCAAGACATAGGTCCCTTGTCTTCTTAAGAAACGTTTGTCCTCATTTACTGTTTGAAACAAGGAAGTGTCACATCTTTATAGTTTATAAATATTTTCATGCGTAAAATTTTTGCCTTGTTCTCAAATTCTTTCAGTCACTACAATGATTATTAGTTTATAACGGCATGTATCTTGTTTAAAAAGCAAAAAAGGTTAAGTGTATGTCAGATAACCATCTAACCATGCCAAGACCCATCAAATGAGCCAGCAATAATCCTCTACTAAGCTATGGTCGAGACCATAAGACTCTGTTAATCACAATCTGGTTAGATAGTCTGGTTCATTAACCAAACATTGGTTTTCGTCTTGAAGAGAATCTATATTACGGAGGTACGAGCCTATAAAACAAATCTTGTTCAAGTAAATTTTTTTGGCTTCAGTCACTAAAATGATTATAAGTTTATAACGGCTTGTATCTTATTTAAAAAGCAAAAAAAATGTGTTTGTTGTCTGTCAGACAACCATGTAGCCATGCCAAGGCCCATCGAATGGTCTGGCAACGATCCTCTACTGAGCCACGGTCAAGACCAATGAGCTCTATTAATCACGCTCTAGCTACATGGTCCTAGTTCATCAACCAGACATGGGTTTCTGTCTTGAAAGGAATCAAGAATACAGAGGTACGAGCCTATAGAACAGATCCTGTTCAAGTAAGGTCGTGATTGAGTTACCCCATGACTGAGTTTATATAGACCCTTTCATTTCCATTCCCAGCCGATGTGGGAACCTATTTGCAATTCGTCAAAAAGCAATCAAACCGTGAGCTTATGGAGTCTCTGGAAATCACTGCACGAAACACGAAGATAACCCTTATCTTGAGATCTGATGTCAACACCTGGAAATTTCCAAGGCACAGAAAAGAAATAATACTCAGCTCATAACCAATGTACAATCTTTAATGCAAGAGTACAAGTCATAGTAGCGTTATTCCCTTTCCCATATATCCCTGATAAGTCCCACATCAGATGTCGTCGTTCCATTTTGTCAGCATCCTCGAGGTTGCATCTTGTCATACCATTCTTACCAGCATGTGTAAAACAAATCTACCGGGCTTAGTGAGTAGCGACTACGCTTTCTGATTTAACCTAAGATCGTGATAAAGTATGTCTCGAGAGTTATAGTCTGTGAGAGAAGTGCTGAGACAAAGGAGTACGACTAACAACAAATAATTATCGTCATACTCTTTACTTTTATTTGGTCAGGCATGTAGAAAAACATTCGTTTAAAGATTATGTTAAGTCGAACCACTAATTGACACCAGAATTGTATATTTAACCTACAAAACCTCCAAGGAGAGATTGAACTGGTCTGGAAATCATAATGGGTAATACAAATCAATTGAAAATAGAATACTCGATACATATCTTTGATTATGGTACTCCCAATACAATTAAGTTAACAAGTTTCACTTCTGGTGACCCCAAAAAAAAGGAAGAAAAAAAAAACCACCATCATCACACCAACTTTCCCCTGTTTCAGACTCATGGTTCTTTCTACACTAGAACAGAACTTCATAAGAGCACTTGACCATTAAAAGACCAGAAAACTATTGTCACCCCTACAATCAGAAATATTTCATCTTTTATTAGGCCTTGCTGTCAATGCTCATTGGCTCTCCCTCCTTTGTTGCTGCTTTCTGCACACAACCAAATATAACAAATTACTAACATTTTACAATATTGCAAGGAAATCCAAATAAAGTCAGAAATTACGAAAGGAACCCTCACATTAGATGATGATTTGGTCATCTTGGCGAACATATTTCCATAAAATTTAGCATCCTTCTTGTTGTATTCTTTTATCTTTTCCTTCAGTACTTTGTATTCGAGTTTCACATCCCTGATTGTCCCACAAAATTAACAAAGAAAGCACGTTAACGTTATGCTAATTTTTATTACTATGGCATTGAAAAATATTAAATAAATAACCAGAGTAGTGAAGAGTCCTACTTGTTATTTGGATCAATCTCTAGGGCTTTCTTGATATCAAGCTCTGCAAGATCTAGATCAGCAAAGTTGATGTAAGCCTGGGCCCTCCGGTACAGAGCCTTTACATTTGTACTCTCAAGTTCCAAAACCTGTATAAATTAAGCTCACTATTTATTAGTACACATTACTATCAACTTTAAGATCAGAAACCCATAAAATACATTACATAAATTGTTGATAGAATGTTTGTTGGTCTAACCTTTGTGCAAAGCTTTTCCGCCTGCTTGTACTCCTTGAGTTTCAACTGGCAGGCTGCATTGTTAAGGTTGCAAGTAATCTTCAATGCTTTTGCTTGTTTCTTCTCCTCTTCCTCGAAATTCGTATCATACTCGATGTACTTTGCAGCCTGAAATTAAGTGGTATAAGATTTAGTCATGCACGATATATGCATTAGTAAAACATAGTTCCCACAAGTCATGCACAGTCTTACCTTCTCATATCGCTTCACAGCTTTCTTATATTTACCAGCTTTAAAGAAAGCATTTCCTTCTTCCTTCTTCTTGCCAGCAGCCTCAATCTTCTCTTGAGTTGTATTCATGTCCCAAGATTCTTTGTCCTGAGAATAAATAAAGTAGCTTTAGATCTTAATGTCTCATAGATTATTACGTTATTCAACAAAACTAAAATTATTATAACATAAGCGTAATTGGCCCACAAAAATTGACCCGTCTTAATACCCCAATTTACCTTAACAAAAGAGACAAGCTCAACTTCATATGTCAAAGTAGCATTGGGGGGAACTACTGCTAACTCTTGCTCAGACTGAGTAGAACCAAACGCATATTCTGGTGCAACAGTCAAAAGAGCTACTTCCCCCTTCTTCATTGTCATCACAGCTCTATCCAGCCCATCAATCACTTGCTCTGTTTAGGTGAATACCAAATTCATTCAATGTACTCAGGTGCATAATAACACAATAACAATATAACAGGCAATACATAATAACTTCCTATGATCTATTATATATAAATACCTTCATCTGCCTTGAACTCCAAAGGCTCAGAATCATCATGACCTTTCTTAACAAATACAGTACCATCTTGTAGCTTACCAATCAACTTCACTGTCCATCAACACGACAAGCAACTTTATATATCATATAATAAGCAGATTGTGAACTACTGAACTGACATAAGGAATCATTGAAAATCAAACGATACTAACCTTGAACAACAGCTCCTTCATTGGGGCGTTCATATCCTTCCCCTTCTTTCAATATTTTCTTGACAACTTTCTTGTCATCAGTAACATTTGTGACCACCTTCCATGATAAAAGTTCTAGTGTAATTTGTAGTGTAGCATTTGCAGGGATTGAAGCCTCATCACCAGAAGCAGGTCTCCCCTTCTCCCCAAATCCATCTGTGCAACCAAGAGAAATCATTAGTGAACTGATCTTCATACCTCCCAGGGCAGACTTTCTTCATAATAACGATAAACTTACATTCTGGTTTCACCGTAAGGACAATCTTTTCTCCTTTTTTCATTGTTTTTACAGCCTTAGACAGAGCAGGACAAAAATGGCCTGATTGACAACAAACAAGTCAGCAACAATCAGAAGACACCCTAAAGCTACAAAATAAAGATCGCCACATAATTTACCATCTTCTACTGTGAACTCCACTCCATCTGATTTGGCAACTAGAGTCCCATCATCAAGTCGAACCTCGTAATTGACTGCAGTCACAACAAAAAAGAAACATGATTAAAAATGAAAAAGGAGTCAAAAGGCAGAAATTTGAGAATGGAAATGGATATTATAGTTGTACCTAAAACCTCATCAAGGTCTTTGGGGTTTTCCCATTTCTCTCCCTCCTTTACAATCTTCTTAATAATACCACCATCCTTGCAAATATCTTTGACACTAACCCAGGAGAGCAATTCCACATCAAACTGAAGAACAGCGTTGGGAGGGATTGTTGGAGGAGAACCAGCTTCACCATATGCCAGCTCAGCAGGTATGGTGAAAAGTGCATTTTCACCCTTCTTCATGGTCTTAATACCTAGGTCCCATCCCTTGATAACTTGCCCTATTGTCAGGGAACCAAAAAGAATATAGTTGATAATGCTGGTCTTCTTCCAAAATAATCAAGGTAAATGACTAAAAGCTTTGTTAACATAAAGCAAAATCAAAATCCAAATGAAACAAACATTCACTCTTTACCTCTTAATTTTATGCAATATACTTATATATCTGTGCAATTGTATATGCACCAAAATGATACACATACTTTACCACTTAAATCCAAAGTAATCAAGTACAATCGCACAAAAATGTTAGTATGATACGTTGAATACTTGAATAGTATGTTACATACAATTAGAGAAAAGGTTCAACTATGTAGAGTTCATTTAATTATTCTGTAAAATATCATCATTTGCCAAAAACACAGTCACCATATATCAATAGACTAGTAAAATATACAGCTTATCATAAGAATTGAAGATGATTTACTGATAGCAATTTGTATGTGATAGGCAGTGTTCTAAAAGGTCAAGGAATTACCCTAGACATGAGTGTTAGGCACGGCGCACGCCAAAGCTTGCAAGACATGCCATTATGCGCCAGATGACAAGACTTTAAGACGTGGGGCGCAAATCATTTTTTGAAAAAAATTGAACTTTTTTTGTATACATTTTACATATAAATTTGTATCTAATAACATATATATGTACTACTTTACTCCTTATTTATGCAACTTTGTACAATTTGCATATTTATAATAATAAATAGGATATATAATTATCAAATATATATAAAATTGTCATCATTTAAAAAACGTCGTAAAGCTTGAGGCTTGACGTCCCCAACCCAGCTTATGTTATTTAGAACTGCCAAGCCTTACTTTGTTTAGAACGTTTAGAACCATGGTGAAAAGACAAAAAGATCAGCAACAACACATAAACTGACGCATTCAAACGTATAAAGTGCAATCTTGGTATACATTATGCATAATTAACATCAATAGATAGTCTGATTACAGATTAAAGATCAGAAGCAGCAGTGTGCAATTACAGATTAACATCTATAAGAAGCATGTTCAAAATTAAAACGACAAATATATAGTGCAATGTAACAAAAGGTAGGAAAATCTTACCCTGACCGAGAGTGAACTTAAATGGCGATCCCCTATCACGACTAGAATCAAACTGAGTACCATCGAGCAAAGTTCCAGTGTAATGGACTGTCAAAAATTCAAAATTCGAATCACAATCAGCAAAATTCCAAAATCATATGATTAGACACAAAGTTAATTCAAATAAAAAAGGTAGAACTAAATATTATACCTTCAACCTCGTCGCCACTTTCAGGAGTATCCCAACCTTCACCTTCTTTAATAAGCTTCTTCTTCAGACCTTGATTGCCTATTTCCTTCTCTTCTCCGACCTTTAACGTCACCGGAGCTTCAATGTCATCCATGAAGTCGTCGTTCATCTCATCAGCTGCCGGAATATCGAAATCATCATCCATTTTAGATCGGACAAGAGATCAAACAAAAATTAATCTTCGCAAAGCAAGCAAAATCAAGAAACAAATAGCTGAACCAACTCCCAACACCAGCGAAAATCAAGAACGAAAGGGTATATAAAATGTAGGTGAGCTGAGGTTTGAAGAAAGTTAGGGCTTCTAGAGACTTCTAAGGGTTTACAGGTAACGAAGGGCCAGGATGGTTCGAGAGAGATCACGTTGACGTTAGTCTCCAGATATTGTTAGGGTACGTGATCTGCTGTGGTGCACCTTACCTCTCATGATTGCGTATCCAACGGTCAACGTTTGCCTACGGGTTTACCTGGCCAATTTCTCTATATAGCTTTCTTTCAGATAAATTTAACATAAATTTTAGTTTAAATAGCAACTAACAATTTATTATAAGAAAATGAAACTAGTAAAAATGCTAGGTAAATTATAAAGTGTAATAAATATATAAATATAGATTAAAATATTTTTAGCATAAGTTATCTATTACCAACTTTACGACTAATTTATTGTCTACTAATTGATTAGACATAATAGATTAATAGTGAACTTTATAGTATAATTCATCTCGTAATATCTTATATACTCTTTCGTAAGTTATACAATTTTACTGATTTTTATTTTTCAATTCTCTCAAAGTTATAAGGTTGTCTTGTTATTCTCATTTTTACAACCTTTTCTTCTTGGTATTATTATTCATGTTTAAAACTTGTTATTAACAAAGTTATGTTACAAGTAATCTAAAGTTTTAAATTTTTAATGGATGTCATGAAAAAAGAATACATTATTAATTAAACCACTTTAAGCATTGAAAAAAGCATATCACGTGAGTTGACCATACAAAGACAACTCGATTTTAATGGTTATCCAATAATCGATAAAAACAGAACCAATTAGTTCAAAACTGATATTAACTAATATTTGTTCAGTTGTAGTTTCTCCTCGATCGATTTGTGTTAATGATTTGGTTTTAGGTCATAACAGAACCAAACCGACATGCACATACTCTTAGTCTCATAGAATCTAAAAATTGTCAGTGACACGTCAATTGTGAGGCGATGGTGGCCTCCTCCATGATGTGGTGCCCCTACATCACATGCGACATGCGTGGTGGGTTGTTTGAGAGTGGTAAGCACGATAGTAGTGGAGTAACAATCAACTTCTTTTAAACTGAAATTAATAAATGTGAATTGATAGGTTGGGAGTGATGATTAAGGGGTTGAGCAAAGGAAGTGTGATGTTGAGGTAGTAATTTGATTGTGAATAAAGTGACGGTGACGGATACTCTAAGGTACATCAGGTTTTAAGTTTGATCCTTACGGTTCAACAATTATATTCACATCCATATAAAGACGCACCAAAATATAACCAACAGCATGGGGCAATGTGTTAAAAAAATACTCTAATGTCATAAAAAGGGCTTTTAGTCCCTTAAGATACTTAGGATATCTAGGTGGAGTTTTAAGGTACAAAAATGAAATCTAGAATTCCCTCTTACTACTGGTTAACCAACAGAATTTTTATGATCAGGTTTCCTCGTATCATAGTTCACTGTTATTGGTCTCTTCTGCGCCTGATCCTTTATCATTAACTGCAATAAGCTCGGTATCAAATATAAGCGTGGCCCCACCTGTTTAAGTAATAAGAGTGAGTACAGGTACAAATATGAAGATGTGTAAAAAAACTAAAAAAGACAGAGAGATATAAAATAAGCAAAAATGACCTGGTATAGTAGGAGGTGAACCCTGGTCTCCATAACCCATCTTTGAAGGTATCTTCAACTTACGTTTCTCGCCTACGCACATTCCCAGTATCCCCTGGTCCCATCCTGGAACAGTAATTTCATTCAACCAAAATTGTTAATAAACCAACAAATCTATGCTGTTTACAAGTTTAAAAAAACAAAAAAATTGCTAACATCGCGCTTAAGGCTGTGGCTAACAACCGACTTGCGGTTATTTTTTGGATAAAAGAAGCCCTTATGGGCTATGGTTAATAACCAGTTATGGTTAGTGATTCCGAATAATGATAAAGTAACAGATCTCTAAGATTCAATTTCTATTTTTTTTTCTTTTCCTAATCCATTCTTCATCTAATTTCTAAGCTTTACATGCTACTTTGAAAATAAATTAACAATTCATTACATTGCACTCACCTTCCCTCTCACCAGCTATTAATAATATAAGATTAACTTGAACTTAGGTTTAGTTTTCTTATTAACTCTTTTACCATTTCTATACTAAAGCAATGATGCTCACATATTTCATTCACTCTGTATTGATAATAATAATTAGCAGATCACTAAAAGTCAACTTTCTTCTTTTAAATCCAAAATGATTTATCAATTCAGTGACAAATAGGTGCTTTTCACACTAATGAGGTTACTTAAACCCATTAAAAGGTGCCACATAAACAGGGTTACTTAACCCCATTCGGAGGTGCTATCGTTGACCAATGTCGGTGTATTTATTAGTTGAACTTTTGCAAGTTCTATGGTTAACTTATCAATCAGTGACTAAGTAACATGATAAAAATATCAATAGCTAACATTTCAATGGTTAGTCACAACCTGTCAAATATCAAGCTTAAAACCTTTTCTGAGCTAGGATCTAAGTATCTAACCATTTATCATCTGAATTCTAGCATGGCACAAATAACTATACCATATGATGTGCTATTTATTTAGAAATGCTGGCTTTATTCATAATATTCTCTTTATTGAAACTTTGAAACAGTTATGCTATGTTCTAGAATTTTAAACTAAGGGACAAAAAGGGAAATGAGAGAAGAAGGAGAAAAAAAGTATATTAATTTATTTGCATTCTCGAATTGGAAAGAAGAGGAAAGATAACGAGAGTTTTGTGTTCTTGAGTTGGGGAAAAAGCGAAGAAAACTTGATAATTTTACAATTATGCCTGTTATGTATGATAGTAGTAATTATGAGATTTCAAAAATATGGGTATTTCTGTTATCACATCACAAAAAGGCAATAAAGGGTTCCCTTTCTTCATCCTCCCAAATATGAGTGGAAAGTCTTGGAAGGAAAACCCTCCAAATTTCCGTTCAATTTCCACCCGTTTCTTTCTTTTCTTTCTTTCCTTTCCTTTATCTCCAAAAATTAAACTCAAAAGCACAGAGTGACAGAGTTAAGGATCCATACAGCACAAAGAACAAATAGAAGGCAGTCCTTTTCATACCTTTTATGACCTGACCAGTGCCAAGCTCAAATTCGATTGGGTCACCCCTCTCAAAACTGGAATCAAAAACAGTTCCATCAGTGAGTTTTCCCTGCAAAATGAGCCGAAAATCGATGTCAGCTAACAAAATGTTTTCCTACAGAAATAAAGCATATCCCATACCCAAATATATTGCAACTCCAATGCATATAAAAGTATATCCTTATATCACTAAGCAACTCTTATACTCTTCATACCACATACAAGTTTATAATACAAACAACTGTGATCTAACAGCACATATCCTGAAACTTTAGGCAGGATATGCATTTAACCTTGTACAGTTACATAAAAATGGAGTGAACAGAACTATCCACAAGTGAGCTTCTGTTTACATTTAGAAAAGAGAGGATCAAGATAGGAAGTAGCTGTATTATCTTCTTACCCGGTAATGAACTTTAACCCTATCACCTTTGTGTGCTTGAATTTCACAAGATGGTGGTTTGTACTGCAACAACAGAAGGGAGGTTTAGAACAGAATTAAAAAGGTTAAAGGTTTGATACTATCCACATACCATTACACAAACTCGTTAAAGTCATAATACATCAAGCAACAACAAGAAAATAGAAGTTATCAACTGCATTGCATAAAAGTAAAAGTAATATCGATAAGATCATAAGCTGACTTCATTACTCCCTACAGATGCATCCTCACACAACCACTGTTAATATTTATTTTAGTTATATTGAACAGCACACTCACACACACATTAACTACAACGTTGTCCCAAATGGGACGGAACCCACGACGACTTGAAGGTATCGCTAGGCCAAAGGTCTATTGGTACGACAAACCAATTGTTCATACTAAATGTTTCTTAGAAGGACTGAATGTTCTGCACATATGGCATCTCTAATTGGAAAAATAAAGAAGCTCATCGTTTGAAATTAAATCACAAATTATCATAACTCGTGATCGATCCACAATAAGTCGAAGCAATTGTTAACAGACCTAGTTAAAAATTTATGAAAATTTTAAGACATAAAATGGCGGAATTTCACCTTCACGCCGATCTGTAACTCCGTGACATCACTCGCCTTCTTCGCTGAAACTGTTAAATTATTAATAAACATAAACACGTTATTGGATTTACACAACCAAACCATAACAACAGTTGAAAGTGAAGGGAATTTTGGATTTTTATGAGCTTGGTCATTGATTTCAACTCACCAAATGTGGCAGCAATTAGCAGAATCAATAGAGAGCATCCCTTCATTCTAGAGCTCAGGCTGAAATTCGCCATTTGATTATCTGCTTGTGAGATCGTCTCTACTCCCCCTGAGTTTTGAGAAGAAGACCTGTGACGAGGCTCAACCAATCATATACCGCCACGTCATATATGTAAACAATTTACAGTAAAATGATCTTGGATGCCCCTATATTTCAGAATTTTATCAGTTTGAGTCCTTGAACATCGAAATTTGACCTTAAATATAATACGACATTTGATTCAGAGTGACGTTGCGGTGCCGGTGCGCGCCAATTTCTTCACCGTTCTCCACCGTC
Source organism: Pulicaria dysenterica (assembly GCA_947179395.2). Lineage (NCBI taxonomy): Eukaryota > Viridiplantae > Streptophyta > Magnoliopsida > Asterales > Asteraceae > Pulicaria > Pulicaria dysenterica. Next base: position 74,414,655 of record OX359292.1, on the reverse strand, counting down.
TCCGATGAAGCAGCCCGCAGCTAGCTCTCTTTTTCTCGATTTTTCGGACCTCGGTGCCTAAATATCTTCAGCCAAATGCATGTTGATCTCTAGAATCAACCTTCGGAGACTCTCCTTCAAACGCTATCACATGCTTTCCCATGTCTTTCACTTCACCCAGAAACCCTCAAACTATGAAACCCTTGATCGCATAGCGACTCTATTAAAACACTCAAATTGGGAACGAAACAACCAACTGAAATCTCTTGTTTCTCACATGAGTCCTGAGTCAGTGTGCAAGGTTATCTCCGTTCACCGCGAGAATATCGGACTCTGTGTCCGATTTTTCAAATGGGTTTGTAAACACTCGACTTATTGTTACAGTATAGACGGTAAAATTCATCTTTTGAATTTGATTATGCAGAGTAACTTGTTTGGAGTTTTACACAAAGCGATCGTTCTGTTTGTCAAAGACTGTAGTTGTACCGTAAATGATGCTTTGCGATTGCTCGGTGTTCTCGATGACATGAGGAATTATGGTTTCAGGATTAGCTACCCTTGTTATAGTACTCTTTTGATGTGCTTAAGTAAGCTACAAATGGGTTTATCAGCATTTTCAGTTTATAAAAGAATGGTGAACGATGGGTTTGTTTTAGGTTTGATTGATTACACGACATTGATAAATGCTTTGTGCAAGAATGGGTTCTTACGAGCTGCAGAAACCCTTGTTTCAAGAGTTGTGAAACTTGGGTATAACATAGATGTTCATATCTCTACTTCTTTGGTGTTGGGCTACTGCAGGATAGGTGATCTTAAAGAAGCCTTCCAAGTGTTTGATGTAATGTCAAAAAGAGATGGTTGTGGTGCAAATGAGGTAACTTTCACGATATTGATTCATGGCCTATGTGAAGCAGGTAAGCTGACCGAAGCTTTTCAGTTAAAGGAACAAATGGTCATGAATGGATGCCGACCAAGTACAAGAACATATACAGTGCTCATTAAAGCAATTTGTGATCTGGGATTGATCAATAACGCTTTGTGTTTGCTTGATGAGATGGTCAAAAAGGGAACTGACCCCAATGTTCATACTTATAACATATTGATTGATGGATTATGTAAGGAAGGTAAAATCGAGGAGGCAAACGGAATGTTCAGGAAAATGATTAAAGATGGATCGATTCCTAGCACGGTTACTTTCAACACACTCATCAATGGTTACTGCAAGCAAGGAAGGGTTGTTTCTGCTTTTGAGCTTCTTGCCATGATGGAAAAAAGGAACAGAAGGCCGAATATTCGCACATACAATGAACTTATGGAAGGTTTATGTAGAATTGGTAAGCCTTACAAAGCCATGACATTATTAAGAAAGATAATTGACAACGGTTTGTGGCCTGAGAGACTAACTTATAACATATTAGTTGATGGGTTCTGTAAGGAAGGCCAACTTGATATGGGTTTTAGGTTACTTAAACTAATGGATACACTTGACCTCAATGCTGATGGATTTGCTTACACAATGCTCATTGACCGGCTCTCCCAAGAAGGAAAGCTTGATCAAGGAAATGGTCTCTTGTGTTTGATGATGAAGAAGGGAATCGACCCAGATGAAGTGACATTTACTGCTCTTATCGATGGGTATTGCAAGAATGGTAAAATAGAAAACGCGGTTATGCTTCTTGACACAATCCGGTCGACGAATGTAACTTTGACAGGTCCTCACGCCTTCAACTCACTGATTGATGCTTTCAGTAAAGATATGAAACCGAGTCAAGTAAATGCAATGTTAGGGAAAATGTTGAGATGTGGTGTAACTCCTTCTGTGGTGACCTACACAACTTTAATAAATGGGTTTTGCCGAAGGGCTAATATTGAGCGTTCTTTAGAAATATTTGAACTAATGAAGAATAATTGTAATTGTCCCCCGAATGTTTACACATTCACGGTTTTGATTGACGGGTTCTGTCAGAATGGCAGATTGGAGGAAGCAGTGAAGCTTATCAAAATCATGTGTGATTCGGGTGCATCTCCAAACGTGATTACTTACACTATATTGATCAGAGCTTATGTTAAATCAGGTGATTTAGAACATGCCTTCAAAATCTTGAATGATATGGTAAAAGTCAAGTGCCAACCGAACTTTGAAACTTTTTATGCATTGCTTGAAGGAATTGTCCTCTCAGAAATTGTTCCTCATGGTGGTTTTACTGTTTTTAAAGAAACGGATGCCACTCATATTGTTAAATTTCTACAGAAAGCCAAGAAACATGGTGTTGAGGATTCAGATGCTTATAGTTTCTTGATTGTTGGATTGTATAAAGTGGGTCGAATACTTGAAGGTGACGAATTAGTTCAAGAAATGGTGAAGAATGGCTACTTCCCCAACATCTATGTGTGTTCTCAGATTGTACAACACTTTTGTAAGCAGGGGAAATATGATCATTGTGTAGTGTGGATTAAGCTGATGTTTGATCATGGATTTATCCCATCTTTTGCATTATTTTGTTCTTTAGTCCACGGTCTTCAAAAGGAAGGAAAGATTCAGGATTTGCAAGATTTGATGTCTGAATATTTAGCTAAAGCTGGTGTTGAGGATAAAGATGAAGTGTCAACACAAATGGGATTTTTAGTAAATTGTGATGAACATGATGAATGCCTTGAGCTTCTAAAAGTTGTCAAAGAACTTAACAATGAAGAGAGACCAATAATCTAGCTCGATTTAGTTACAAAGCCCATCTCTTGTGCAGAATTACAGCCGATTGGATCGATTGTAACTAATCTTGGATCTCTCCATCATCCTGTTCTATGTGCTTCAATGTGAATTTAGGTAGTTTATTGATCATCTTACACTTGGCTCATTCATTACTGTTCATGCATAATTTACATAATCTAGAAGCATTAAACATATACATAGTGGGAATTGTTTAGATCAAAGCCTTCAAGCTCTCAACAAGATCTGCAACATACTTATTTTGTATCTCATTATCCTGCAAAAACTCCTTCCATTTCTTGTGATTTTGTCTGATGGATTTTGCAGGTTCTTCTTCAGTATCCATCAAAACAGTTTTCACAGCTTCAAACACATCTTCTTTCCCAAAATACCCATCTTCATCTCTCCTGTTTACTTCCACTCCAACCCTCCATTCCGACCCCAGCAATTTAGAGTTCAGGAGCTGGTCACCTTTCAATGGCAGCATCACCAGCTGACAACCATTAACCAGACCTTCAATCACCGAGCTAAAACCAGCATGGCACAAATAGCACCCTACGCTTTCGTGTGCCAGAATTTGTCGCTGTTGCACCCACCCTGAGTGCACAACCCCTTTATCTTGTACTCTTTCTAGAAACCCATCTGGTAGTGTTCTTTTCAGTTCTGCAGAGCTGTCAAGGTTCGCCGGAAAATTTAACACCAGCAAGAAAGGAAGTCCGGCGAGTTCTAACCCTAAAGCCAATTCTCGAATTTGATCGTCTGTCAGAAAAGTCTCGCTTCCGAAGGAACAGTATATCACGGATTTAGCTGGAAATTGGCTCAACCAGTGAGCCCATTTGTCATCTAGCTCGCCGGAACTTGGCTCAGGAACCACCGGACCGATTAAAAGAACTGGCTTTTTAACCTGGTTGCTGAGGTAATCGATATACGGTCCTTCCATTTCTCTGCATGACTTTATGAGTATAGCGTTAGATTCATTGAGGCATTTCATCAAACGGTTGAATACGCTTGGGGTGCCATGGAAACTCTTGAAGATGTACATGAAATCTCGAGCTTCAAAAGTCTTGAGAGTCATAGTTCCTGGAAACCCAGATGGAGGTTTCTTGATTTCATCTATCGTCGACGGTGTATCCTGCGTGAACCACGAGGTCACAAACGCGTTAGCGATCGTCATGAAAACAGAGAAGCATATCGTTTTGATGCCGAGCTCTGACGCCATTTCCGGCAGCCACCATTGAGCGAAATCGAAGAATACAAAATTGGGTTTGAGGTCAATCAGTAAAGTCTTGATCTGTGGTTGCATGAGATCTAAGGCGACTTTGAGGAGTTCAACGGTGGCAGGAGAGGTCTCGGAGGTGTTCTCCACCCCTTGAGGGAGACCGTCGACGTGGGGTAGAGTTAAAGGGATGATATTGGTGGTGGGAGCTGGGGTGAGCATGGATTGGATACGGCGGACATCGGCGGAAGCGGCGAAGAAAGAAATCTTGATACGAGGATCGGAGGATAACTTGTTTGTTAGCTGTACAAAAGGACTGATGTGACCAAACGCCAAAAATGGAAACATCACGAGGTGAAGCTCCTTATTATTATGATTCTTGTTGGTCGACATCTTTTTTTTTTTTTTTTTGGGGTGTGAAGTGTTAAAGTGTGAGGTGAGTCTTATATTACTATAAAAAATATTAGTGAAGAAATTTTTTTTTTTTAATATTTAGAAAAAGAATTAAGTAGGTGAAGCTAATGGTCAAAATGAGTGGCATACGTGTAATAATTAGGATCGTAAAATCTGTCGGTTGTTTTTCTTTTTTCCAAAATTAATAAACTTTGCCTCAGCTACAAAGTAGGTGCTACTTTTCTTTCATTTTAACTTCACAAATGATCTTTTATTATTTTTTTTCTATTTCTTCATCTTACTCGTTCTAAATTTGTATAAATATAATTTATTAAATTTCTTTATTCACATTCTTCATTAATTTTTATATTTATATTAACTTTATAAATAAAAATATAAGTAGAAAAATAAATTACTTCTCGTGATTTTAAACTCCGCCTCCCTTTTTTGTATCTTATAAATACCTAACACACTCAAGATACTGTTATACAAAACATTATTATTCTCTCGTATAATATTTTTTAAGCAAAGTTGTTAATTATATTACATACTTGGGGTTGCATATAAATATATCTTCTCATTTTATGCTTTTAGTACTTTTAAACAGTTTTATAATATTTATGAACATTCTGTATTTTCTAATTCATAGAGTTTAAAGGAACTAACCGTTTTATTTACGCAAATAAATTACAAGCGATATCTCTTTGGTAAATATGCTCGAATATGGTCAGTGAATCAAATGTTAAATGTTTTCTCTACGAAATTAGTTCTACTTTATTAGTAGAGTTTTTTCCGTCAGCTTTCTTGTAATTCTTAATTTATATTAATAAGAATTATTTACTAAAATACTGCATATATTTAACTTTGCAGATTAAGATTTCTACCACGGGTCGGTCTATTGGCACTGTATATTTTGCTTGTGACACTCTTAATCGCACTTGAGAAGTGCGAAATACACTTGTCAGGCTGATATATTTACTTTTCAAATTTCAATTTCTTTCTAGTCTTGCTTTTTATTAAATAACCATTCTCTCTCTACTGCACAAACCCAATCGAATTAAGATCTGAAAGAGAGAGGAGAGAGAGAGACAGAGAAGATGGACGATGGTGGTTTGAGGGTTTGTTGTTCCGGCGATGGTGGTGAGATTTCTCTCAGGCAGGGGAAGATGGACGATGGTGGTGAGGTTTCTCTCCGGCGAGGAGAAGATGGATGATGGTGATGATGTTTCTCTCCGGCGATAGGAAGATGGACAGTGGCAGTAGTGGATGTAGTGGCGGTGGTGGAAGAGTGGTCGCCGGATATGAGAAAGAGAGTGAAGGAGGGAAAGTGAGAGAGAAAGGGGAAGAGAGTGAGGGTTGTGCTGGGTCGTCGGAAGATGTAACACCGCTATTTTTATTTTAAACCATGCGGAAGCGAAAACAAACAACTACAAACCTATTCACATAGGTAGTATAAATATTAAGTAATTAAACTGATACCAAATTATTTGTATCCCAAACTCGGCGTTACATAGTTTACAACAGGCTCGACCGACACAAAATATCAGAGTGCAGTTCAAACATTCCCAAAAGCAAACACAACAACCGGCCAACAGCCAAACTTACCGCAACCTGCAAAGGGAGAGTTTATGTGGGGGATTAGCACAAAGCTAAGTGATGGAGATTTAACAAACGAACAGCAGCAGCTACAACAAGTAACGACATACAATCAGATCACATAATTGTCATCAAACAATTATCACCCAGGTCATGCAATCAGGGATATCCAGAGGACCGGCGGTGTTGCAACACCTTCAACCAAATGCCGGCCTAGCATAGGTTTACCGATAGCGTAATGCTACTCAGATCAGTTAATCATTTCTAAACACATCAGAAATCTTTAACTGAATTTGATAGCAAACAAGCGCCCAGCCTACAAAACTGTCGCGGCTGACCTCCTTCAAACAACTCAAAGTGTCCAACATCACAGTTGTCCCCGATTACAAAGCACGTATACAGATCAATTCATATTCTCAAAACATAATTCAGCAATTACTATCGTATATCAAGAATCATCAAATTATCGTGCTGAACATTCTGCTCATAGAATCTAGCATAAAACATTGCAACCGTAACCGTTACAACTAGCACAAATTCGTGAGTTAAAAGTCCACTCACCTGCGTCCTTGCCAATCCAAGATCCACACTCAGTTGTCTTATATCACTGAGTCTTTGAGTTCCCTGAGAACACAATATAAACAAGTCAATAACTCAAATCATAGTTAACTCCAAAAGTCAAACCAATTCATCACCAAGTCAAAGCTTATTCATTTAGAATATCCATGTAAGTCATAAGCAGTATGTAGCAGTCAACGAAATATTCATAAGTGTCAACTATTTCCAATTATTCCGCAAATGGGTCAAAACCCAACCCGTTAGACTTCATAATACCAAATCAGCTTGAAACATATCAAATACCATTTAGGAATGCTTCATAAATCATATGAGACATATAGAAATCAACGGATCATAAACTCAGGCTATCTAACATCATTTCACGAATTAAGCATGCAATTAGCATATAGAATCCAATCTCGAAGCATCATTAGTAAACCCTCTCATATATATCATATAATCAGAACTTAACTCATTTAAGTTAATCACACAGATCATAAGCAACATACAATTCTTAACAGAACATGTTTCATCATCTAAATCATTCATATATATATCCTATATCATGCATGAATATCTCAACATCATACAACAACAAACTGAATTAACATTCGAGTCACTACGCACGAGGTGGATTCACTGCGCACGTGCTGAACGCACTACGCACGGGCTGGACAAACTACGCACGTAGAGAACTCAAATACACTTAACATGTTTCACACACTACGCACGCAAAGGACACTGGTACGCACGGAGTGGACCACACCACGTGCGACCAAAACTCATCGACTTCATCTTCTTCATCAAGCACTTCGTACGAAGTGGAGCCACTACGCACGGAATGGACTTCACTTCGCACGGCTAAAACTCAACTTTTCAAGAACTTCTTAACCAAAACTCGACATACACAACACAGCCTCACCTCTTGCTACAGAATCTATATCTTGATCGAAATCCAGACGTTAACTCTCGTTTAAGTTCGAAAACAGAATCAAGTTGTGAATGGGCGTTAATGGTTCGTTCTCTCTCTTCTCTTGATCAGCCAGAACCAAAACAAAACGGAAACAATTATCCAAATGCTATTTATAGGTCACGAATTAAAATATTACACTACACAGTGTAAATACCAATATCTGAGATACAGAAACTTAATTAAAGCAGTCATACTCAAACCAAAAACATGCAACGAGGTATTATTTAGAACCCTTGCGTAAAACCAAATCATATAACATCAATATTACATAAAAACATTAAAATTAATGTTTCACCTTTTTATCTCGCATTTCCATTAAAATTATCCTATCATATCGAATAAATAACAATTAATAATCAAATAATAAAAACAATTAAATATAAATTATACACAAATAGTTTACCATATACGCGTAAACTACCAGGCCCATTGAGAGGATGTTACAATTCTCCCCCTCTTAAGAGGATTCCGTCCCCGGAATCTCACCGTGTTTACTAACCCAACAGTTCTTTTACTGATCACTTTTTCAAGTCATTCTTCCGTTCAAATATCCAAGGAATCCGACTTTCATCTTCTACTGAATCCTTACTCAAATTATCAGACAGTAAATGTGTATCATAAACACCTGTCATCTCAGCATAAAGGTTAGAAGTAATCATCTAATCATTTACCACTTATCATTGTCAAACTGATCAAATATATATAATGAAGTGATAGCATTCAGTGTTTCCCGGTGCAAATTATTCCCTTTTTGAGTAGTGGATCTGCGTACAGTTTCTGTGTCTGACACAAAAGCAATCTTCTTAGATGTAACCTAAACAATATCAGGACCCGCAAACTATCTCTCATCTGCCACTAATCAACACATAGAGGTTTTTGCAGTGATGATCATATAACATTTCGAAAGGTATCACGTCGACCTTCAAGGATAAGAATTTTCATACCCACAATCAATCAATGAAAGGTACAAATCCCAAAATCTAACACACCCCACCCACACGCATGTAACAAATCTTCAAGTTTCTGAATGGTTCATTCAATCTAACAGTTTGTCCGAGGCTAGAATGTTGGACTCAATCAACTCACATTCACAATTCTCACTGTAGGCTCTTCTAAAAGTTCAGAACAATCAAAGTCTCTGTTGAAAACAATTAATACTAGAATACTGTGCCAAGAAGCAATCACATCAATATTCAGTTGAATAACTCTGATGTGAGGAGTTGTCTCACTGGTAGCAAGAAAATAACGTTACTCATCCGATAGTCAACAATTTACCCAAATCCTATCATGACTTTGCTGAGTTCGTGGGAGTTTAGTTACAAAAATCCATCATAAACAGCTCCCAATTTCCATTCTGGTATCTTTAGCAATTTCAAAATTCGTAAAATCCTTGACGTTCTTCTACAACATGAGCATAAATATATCAAATTTCCACAATTTAAGCAACATCTGTCTTCATCTAAGACCTCCCAATTCAACAATTTTAGGGTCATTATTCATTTTCGTGCTACATAATGGAGCAGGTAATTTGGACTTCTAAGTCTCTGTCAACCTCAGATCATAAAATTCTCCAAGCAAAGGCATACAAACACTGGATCATAAGTCTTTAATCCTCGAAGTTTGTCAATCAAATCCATTTTTGTTTCTCAAAATTTCTGACTGCACTTTTCATCGGTCAAAACTTTCATTTGAACAATATCAGTCTATCCACTAATTCAGAATAATCCCCATTTGCACAAAACAATATTATCATTGACTCCATCGCATTTCCAAGCATAGGCTATTACATTAGCTTTCCAAGGTTGATAATGAAATTTCGCAATCAATGCATCAAATCAATTCTAAATATTGTCTTTGTCACATATTTAATTCTTCTATAGAAAGTACATATCACAAACCCAACTGATCAATACAGTTACACATTTCATATCATATCAATAATATCTCCATAGGGTTTAAGGCAATCAATCGTTATAAACTCCAAGTCATGTAAAGGAAACAATACAATGCACTACGAAATCATCAAATCCATCAGTAGTGCAAAAATAAGGGTCTGATAAACAATCATTTCAAAATCTGAAATACTACTATTCACTGCTTTTTCAAATCAATCTCTTTGCAGGTTAACCAGGTCAACAGGGTTACAATTTTGAATACCGCTTCATCAAATCATTTCTGGTAATTCAAAATCCCTCAAATATCAAACATTGTCATCTGCTATTTTCACTTCAGGCCTATCCCAAATACACTCATACGCAAATTAAGAAGATAAATCTTCCTAGCCAGGTCAGTATGATATCCGTTGTGTTTTAACAATTGTCTAAACATAATATATCATATAGCATGCAATTCGACTAGTCAGAAAACAACTTTTATGGCAATTACTAATTGCTCTATACTGGCCCAAACAATACACGTATAACAGTATATCAAACTCAAGTATAGGTATTTACAAAATGAACTATGATTCATTTATCATCAGTTACCTCTACTTTTAATAGTACTGTAGCATCAGAAGCAGACATATTCAATTAACACATAAGACCACATAGATAACTGAGCATTCAACTCTAAAATCAAATATCATACATACAGATATAGAGTTCATCAAACATACCTGAAATATCATCTTCAGCAATGGTAGCATCATCTACCAAACTCTGAATTGCTCTACCCTTTGGCGAAGAAGGGTTCTTTCTCTTTTGTCTCACCACTGACGAAGATTCCCCGACTGTTCCCTCTACCCCTGACCCTGACCTTGATTTCTTGGCAGAAGTACATTCACCAGATTTATGACCCTCTTTCTGACAATTCCAACACACTTCACTAGGAAACAAACAGCAATCTACCATGTGCCCAAGTAATCCACATCGGATACAACGTAAAGTCTGAAGTGAGCAAGGTCCAAAATGAGAAGATCTGCAATCTCTACACCACTGGAACCTTTTATTAGACCAACTCGTCATAGGTTTAATAGGCTGGCTCCCTTGTTCCTGACTAACATGTCTTTTCCGCTTTTGTGAAATATTACTTTGTTCAAATCTAGATTTCTGTTGCGGAATCATTTCCTGATTCATCATGTCTCTAGCCAATGTATCTCTTCCTAGCATAATAGGATTCATACTGCCACTGTATACGGGCGGTTGATAATCCAAAAATGGCTTATGGTCGAAAGGTGTGATACATCTCATATATGGATAAGGATATACTCCCGGAGGTACTGCTGGATAATCAAACTGTGGTTGTGTCCATTGTGATGCAGAAGCAAACGGAAAGGTAACCGGAGGAACAACTGTCGAAGAGGTCTTAACTTGTTCATTTAGTATAAGAATCCGTTGTTCTAATCCTCTAACAGTATCTTTTAATCTCTGTGTCTCACTTTCCAATTTAGAAATATACTCAAGCAGATCAAGTTCATATTTAGTACCGGAAATCACAATATAAGTAGATGTTTCCACATTAGGAGTTGATGATAATTCTGCTGGTGCCAGGGTTACAGGAATCTCTGTCGGGACTTCTTTGTCAGTCATCTGTGACAATCACAACATCTCGCCACTTATTAGGTAAACCGTTAGTACATACATACTAATCACCACACGAAACAAACTCCAATCACTCTAATCCCCACACAAACAAGGAATGTTTGACCAGACTCGAGCCAAGATTTGGGAATTGGACACTCTAACTGTGCACGCATCCCAAACCAGGGCTCTGATACCAAATTGTAACACCGCTATTTTTATTTTAAACCATGCGGAAGCGAAAACAAACAACTACAAACCTATTCACATAGGTAGTATAAATATTAAGTAATTAAACTGATACCAAATTATTTGTATCCCAAACTCGGCGTTACATAGTTTACAACAGGCTCGACCGACACAAAATATCAGAGTGCAGTTCAAACATTCCCAAAAGCAAACACAACAACCGGCCAACAGCCAAACTTACCGCAACCTGCAAAGGGAGAGTTTATGTGGGGGATTAGCACAAAGCTAAGTGATGGAGATTTAACAAACGAACAGCAGCAGCTACAACAAGTAACGACATACAATCAGATCACATAATTGTCATCAAACAATTATCACCCAGGTCATGCAATCAGGGATATCCAGAGGACCGGCGGTGTTGCAACACCTTCAACCAAATGCCGGCCTAGCATAGGTTTACCGATAGCGTAATGCTACTCAGATCAGTTAATCATTTCTAAACACATCAGAAATCTTTAACTGAATTTGATAGCAAACAAGCGCCCAGCCTACAAAACTGTCGCGGCTGACCTCCTTCAAACAACTCAAAGTGTCCAACATCACAGTTGTCCCCGATTACAAAGCACGTATACAGATCAATTCATATTCTCAAAACATAATTCAGCAATTACTATCGTATATCAAGAATCATCAAATTATCGTGCTGAACATTCTGCTCATAGAATCTAGCATAAAACATTGCAACCGTAACCGTTACAACTAGCACAAATTCGTGAGTTAAAAGTCCACTCACCTGCGTCCTTGCCAATCCAAGATCCACACTCAGTTGTCTTATATCACTGAGTCTTTGAGTTCCCTGAGAACACAATATAAACAAGTCAATAACTCAAATCATAGTTAACTCCAAAAGTCAAACCAATTCATCACCAAGTCAAAGCTTATTCATTTAGAATATCCATGTAAGTCATAAGCAGTATGTAGCAGTCAACGAAATATTCATAAGTGTCAACTATTTCCAATTATTCCGCAAATGGGTCAAAACCCAACCCGTTAGACTTCATAATACCAAATCAGCTTGAAACATATCAAATACCATTTAGGAATGCTTCATAAATCATATGAGACATATAGAAATCAACGGATCATAAACTCAGGCTATCTAACATCATTTCACGAATTAAGCATGCAATTAGCATATAGAATCCAATCTCGAAGCATCATTAGTAAACCCTCTCATATATATCATATAATCAGAACTTAACTCATTTAAGTTAATCACACAGATCATAAGCAACATACAATTCTTAACAGAACATGTTTCATCATCTAAATCATTCATATATATATCCTAAATCATGCATGAATATCTCAACATCATACAACAACAAACTGAATTAACATTCGAGTCACTACGCACGAGGTGGATTCACTGCGCACGTGCTGAACGCACTACGCACGGGCTGGACAAACTACGCACGTAGAGAACTCAAATACACTTAACATGTTTCACACACTACGCACGCAAAGGACACTGGTACGCACGGAGTGGACCACACCACGTGCGACCAAAACTCATCGACTTCATCTTCTTCATCAAGCACTTCGTACGAAGTGGAGCCACTACGCACGGAATGGACTTCACTTCGCACGGCTAAAACTCAACTTTTCAAGAACTTCTTAACCAAAACTCGACATACACAACACAGCCTCACCTCTTGCTACAGAATCTATATCTTGATCGAAATCCAGACGTTAACTCTCGTTTAAGTTCGAAAACAGAATCAAGTTGTGAATGGGCGTTAATGGTTCGTTCTCTCTCTTCTCTTGATCAGCCAGAACCAAAACAAAACGGAAACAATTATCCAAATGCTATTTATAGGTCACGAATTAAAATATTACACTACACAGTGTAAATACCAATATCTGAGATACAGAAACTTAATTAAAGCAGTCATACTCAAACCAAAAACATGCAACGAGGTATTATTTAGAACCCTTGCGTAAAACCAAATCATATAACATCAATATTACATAAAAACATTAAAATTAATGTTTCACCTTTTTATCTCGCATTTCCATTAAAATTATCCTATCATATCGAATAAATAACAATTAATAATCAAATAATAAAAACAATTAAATATAAATTATACACAAATAGTTTACCATATACGCGTAAACTACCAGGCCCATTGAGAGGATGTTACAATTCTCCCCCTCTTAAGAGGATTCCGTCCCCGGAATCTCACCGTGTTTACTAACCCAACAGTTCTTTTACTGATCACTTTTTCAAGTCATTCTTCCGTTCAAATATCCAAGGAATCCGACTTTCATCTTCTACTGAATCCTTACTCAAATTATCAGACAGTAAATGTGTATCATAAACACCTGTCATCTCAGCATAAAGGTTAGAAGTAATCATCTAATCATTTACCACTTATCATTGTCAAACTGATCAAATATATATAATGAAGTGATAGCATTCAGTGTTTCCCGGTGCAAATTATTCCCTTTTAGAGTAGTGGATCTGCGTACAGTTTCTGTGTCTGACACAAAAGCAATCTTCTTAGATGTAACCTAAACAATATCAGGACCCGCAAACTATCTCTCATCTGCCACTAATCAACACATAGAGGTTTTTGCAGTGATGATCATATAACATTTCGAAAGGTATCACGTCGACCTTCAAGGATAAGAATTTTCATACCCACAATCAATCAATGAAAGGTACAAATCCCAAAATCTAACACACCCCACCCACACGCATGTAACAAATCTTCAAGTTTCTGAATGGTTCATTCAATCTAACAGTTTGTCCGAGGCTAGAATGTTGGACTCAATCAACTCACATTCACAATTCTCACTGTAGGCTCTTCTAAAAGTTCAGAACAATCAAAGTCTCTGTTGAAAACAATTAATACTAGAATACTGTGCCAAGAAGCAATCACATCAATATTCAGTTGAATAACTCTGATGTGAGGAGTTGTCTCACTGGTAGCAAGAAAATAACGTTACTCATCCGATAGTCAACAATTTACCCAAATCCTATCATGACTTTGCTGAGTTCGTGGGAGTTTAGTTACAAAAATCCATCATAAACAGCTCCCAATTTCCATTCTGGTATCTTTAGCAATTTCAAAATTCGTAAAATCCTTGACGTTCTTCTACAACATGAGCATAAATATATCAAATTTCCACAATTTAAGCAACATCTGTCTTCATCTAAGACCTCCCAATTCAACAATTTTAGGGTCATTATTCATTTTCGTGCTACATAATGGAGCAGGTAATTTGGACTTCTAAGTCTCTGTCAACCTCAGATCATAAAATTCTCCAAGCAAAGGCATACAAACACTGGATCATAAGTCTTTAATCCTCGAAGTTTGTCAATCAAATCCATTTTTGTTTCTCAAAATTTCTGACTGCACTTTTCATCGGTCAAAACTTTCATTTGAACAATATCAGTCTATCCACTAATTCAGAATAATCCCCATTTGCACAAAACAATATTATCATTGACTCCATCGCATTTCCAAGCATAGGCTATTACATTAGCTTTCCAAGGTTGATAATGAAATTTCGCAATCAATGCATCAAATCAATTCTAAATATTGTCTTTGTCACATATTTAATTCTTCTATAGAAAGTACATATCACAAACCCAACTGATCAATACAGTTACACATTTCATATCATATCAATAATATCTCCATAGGGTTTAAGGCAATCAATCGTTATAAACTCCAAGTCATGTAAAGGAAACAATACAATGCACTACGAAATCATCAAATCCATCAGTAGTGCAAAAATAAGGGTCTGATAAACAATCATTTCAAAATCTGAAATACTACTATTCACTGCTTTTTCAAATCAATCTCTTTGCAGGTTAACCAGGTCAACAGGGTTACAATTTTGAATACCGCTTCATCAAATCATTTCTGGTAATTCAAAATCCCTCAAATATCAAACATTGTCATCTGCTATTTTCACTTCAGGCCTATCCCAAATACACTCATACGCAAATTAAGAAGATAAATCTTCCTAGCCAGGTCAGTATGATATCCGTTGTGTTTTAACAATTGTCTAAACATAATATATCATATAGCATGCAATTCGACTAGTCAGAAAACAACTTTTATGGCAATTACTAATTGCTCTATACTGGCCCAAACAATACACGTATAACAGTATATCAAACTCAAGTATAGGTATTTACAAAATGAACTATGATTCATTTATCATCAGTTACCTCTACTTTTAATAGTACTGTAGCATCAGAAGCAGACATATTCAATTAACACATAAGACCACATAGATAACTGAGCATTCAACTCTAAAATCAAATATCATACATACAGATATAGAGTTCATCAAACATACCTGAAATATCATCTTCAGCAATGGTAGCATCATCTACCAAACTCTGAATTGCTCTACCCTTTGGCGAAGAAGGGTTCTTTCTCTTTTGTCTCACCACTGACGAAGATTCCCCGACTGTTCCCTCTACCCCTGACCCTGACCTTGATTTCTTGGCAGAAGTACATTCACCAGATTTATGACCCTCTTTCTGACAATTCCAACACACTTCACTAGGAAACAAACAGCAATCTACCATGTGCCCAAGTAATCCACATCGGATACAACGTAAAGTCTGAAGTGAGCAAGGTCCAAAATGAGAAGATCTGCAATCTCTACACCACTGGAACCTTTTATTAGACCAACTCGTCATAGGTTTAATAGGCTGGCTCCCTTGTTCCTGACTAACATGTCTTTTCCGCTTTTGTGAAATATTACTTTGTTCAAATCTAGATTTCTGTTGCGGAATCATTTCCTGATTCATCATGTCTCTAGCCAATGTATCTCTTCCTAGCATAATAGGATTCATACTGCCACTGTATACGGGCGGTTGATAATCCAAAAATGGCTTATGGTCGAAAGGTGTGATACATCTCATATATGGATAAGGATATACTCCCGGAGGTACTGCTGGATAATCAAACTGTGGTTGTGTCCATTGTGATGCAGAAGCAAACGGAAAGGTAACCGGAGGAACAACTGTCGAAGAGGTCTTAACTTGTTCATTTAGTATAAGAATCCGTTGTTCTAATCCTCTAACAGTATCTTTTAATCTCTGTGTCTCACTTTCCAATTTAGAAATATACTCAAGCAGATCAAGTTCAGATTTAGTACCGGAAATCACAATATAAGTAGATGTTTCCACATTAGGAGTTGATGATAATTCTGCTGGTGCCAGGGTTACAGGAATCTCTGTCGGGACTTCTTTGTCAGTCATCTGTGACAATCACAACATCTCGCCACTTATTAGGTAAACCGTTAGTACATACATACTAATCACCACACGAAACAAACTCCAATCACTCTAATCCCCACACAAACAAGGAATGTTTGACCAGACTCGAGCCAAGATTTGGGAATTGGACACTCTAACTGTGCACGCATCCCAAACCAGGGCTCTGATACCAAATTGTAACACCGCTATTTTTATTTTAAACCATGCGGAAGCGAAAACAAACAACTACAAACCTATTCACATAGGTAGTATAAATATTAAGTAATTAAACTGATACCAAATTATTTGTATCCCAAACTCGGCGTTACATAGTTTACAACAGGCTCGACCGACACAAAATATCAGAGTGCAGTTCAAACATTCCCAAAAGCAAACACAACAACCGGCCAACAGCCAAACTTACCGCAACCTGCAAAGGGAGAGTTTATGTGGGGGATTAGCACAAAGCTAAGTGATGGAGATTTAACAAACGAACAGCAGCAGCTACAACAAGTAACGACATACAATCAGATCACATAATTGTCATCAAACAATTATCACCCAGGTCATGCAATCAGGGATATCCAGAGGACCGGCGGTGTTGCAACACCTTCAACCAAATGCCGGCCTAGCATAGGTTTACCGATAGCGTAATGCTACTCAGATCAGTTAATCATTTCTAAACACATCAGAAATCTTTAACTGAATTTGATAGCAAACAAGCGCCCAGCCTACAAAACTGTCGCGGCTGACCTCCTTCAAACAACTCAAAGTGTCCAACATCACAGTTGTCCCCGATTACAAAGCACGTATACAGATCAATTCATATTCTCAAAACATAATTCAGCAATTACTATCGTATATCAAGAATCATCAAATTATCGTGCTGAACATTCTGCTCATAGAATCTAGCATAAAACATTGCAACCGTAACCGTTACAACTAGCACAAATTCGTGAGTTAAAAGTCCACTCACCTGCGTCCTTGCCAATCCAAGATCCACACTCAGTTGTCTTATATCACTGAGTCTTTGAGTTCCCTGAGAACACAATATAAACAAGTCAATAACTCAAATCATAGTTAACTCCAAAAGTCAAACCAATTCATCACCAAGTCAAAGCTTATTCATTTAGAATATCCATGTAAGTCATAAGCAGTATGTAGCAGTCAACGAAATATTCATAAGTGTCAACTATTTCCAATTATTCCGCAAATGGGTCAAAACCCAACCCGTTAGACTTCATAATACCAAATCAGCTTGAAACATATCAAATACCATTTAGGAATGCTTCATAAATCATATGAGACATATAGAAATCAACGGATCATAAACTCAGGCTATCTAACATCATTTCACGAATTAAGCATGCAATTAGCATATAGAATCCAATCTCGAAGCATCATTAGTAAACCCTCTCATATATATCATATAATCAGAACTTAACTCATTTAAGTTAATCACACAGATCATAAGCAACATACAATTCTTAACAGAACATGTTTCATCATCTAAATCATTCATATATATATCCTAAATCATGCATGAATATCTCAACATCATACAACAACAAACTGAATTAACATTCGAGTCACTACGCACGAGGTGGATTCACTGCGCACGTGCTGAACGCACTACGCACGGGCTGGACAAACTACGCACGTAGAGAACTCAAATACACTTAACATGTTTCACACACTACGCACGCAAAGGACACTGGTACGCACGGAGTGGACCACACCACGTGCGACCAAAACTCATCGACTTCATCTTCTTCATCAAGCACTTCGTACGAAGTGGAGCCACTACGCACGGAATGGACTTCACTTCGCACGGCTAAAACTCAACTTTTCAAGAACTTCTTAACCAAAACTCGACATACACAACACAGCCTCACCTCTTGCTACAGAATCTATATCTTGATCGAAATCCAGACGTTAACTCTCGTTTAAGTTCGAAAACAGAATCAAGTTGTGAATGGGCGTTAATGGTTCGTTCTCTCTCTTCTCTTGATCAGCCAGAACCAAAACAAAACGGAAACAATTATCCAAATGCTATTTATAGGTCACGAATTAAAATATTACACTACACAGTGTAAATACCAATATCTGAGATACAGAAACTTAATTAAAGCAGTCATACTCAAACCAAAAACATGCAACGAGGTATTATTTAGAACCCTTGCGTAAAACCAAATCATATAACATCAATATTACATAAAAACATTAAAATTAATGTTTCACCTTTTTATCTCGCATTTCCATTAAAATTATCCTATCATATCGAATAAATAACAATTAATAATCAAATAATAAAAACAATTAAATATAAATTATACACAAATAGTTTACCATATACGCGTAAACTACCAGGCCCATTGAGAGGATGTTACAATTCTCCCCCTCTTAAGAGGATTCCGTCCCCGGAATCTCACCGTGTTTACTAACCCAACAGTTCTTTTACTGATCACTTTTTCAAGTCATTCTTCCGTTCAAATATCCAAGGAATCCGACTTTCATCTTCTACTGAATCCTTACTCAAATTATCAGACAGTAAATGTGTATCATAAACACCTGTCATCTCAGCATAAAGGTTAGAAGTAATCATCTAATCATTTACCACTTATCATTGTCAAACTGATCAAATATATATAATGAAGTGATAGCATTCAGTGTTTCCCGGTGCAAATTATTCCCTTTTTGAGTAGTGGATCTGCGTACAGTTTCTGTGTCTGACACAAAAGCAATCTTCTTAGATGTAACCTAAACAATATCAGGACCCGCAAACTATCTCTCATCTGCCACTAATCAACACATAGAGGTTTTTGCAGTGATGATCATATAACATTTCGAAAGGTATCACGTCGACCTTCAAGGATAAGAATTTTCATACCCACAATCAATCAATGAAAGGTACAAATCCCAAAATCTAACACACCCCACCCACACGCATGTAACAAATCTTCAAGTTTCTGAATGGTTCATTCAATCTAACAGTTTGTCCGAGGCTAGAATGTTGGACTCAATCAACTCACATTCACAATTCTCACTGTAGGCTCTTCTAAAAGTTCAGAACAATCAAAGTCTCTGTTGAAAACAATTAATACTAGAATACTGTGCCAAGAAGCAATCACATCAATATTCAGTTGAATAACTCTGATGTGAGGAGTTGTCTCACTGGTAGCAAGAAAATAACGTTACTCATCCGATAGTCAACAATTTACCCAAATCCTATCATGACTTTGCTGAGTTCGTGGGAGTTTAGTTACAAAAATCCATCATAAACAGCTCCCAATTTCCATTCTGGTATCTTTAGCAATTTCAAAATTCGTAAAATCCTTGACGTTCTTCTACAACATGAGCATAAATATATCAAATTTCCACAATTTAAGCAACATCTGTCTTCATCTAAGACCTCCCAATTCAACAATTTTAGGGTCATTATTCATTTTCGTGCTACATAATGGAGCAGGTAATTTGGACTTCTAAGTCTCTGTCAACCTCAGATCATAAAATTCTCCAAGCAAAGGCATACAAACACTGGATCATAAGTCTTTAATCCTCGAAGTTTGTCAATCAAATCCATTTTTGTTTCTCAAAATTTCTGACTGCACTTTTCATCGGTCAAAACTTTCATTTGAACAATATCAGTCTATCCACTAATTCAGAATAATCCCCATTTGCACAAAACAATATTATCATTGACTCCATCGCATTTCCAAGCATAGGCTATTACATTAGCTTTCCAAGGTTGATAATGAAATTTCGCAATCAATGCATCAAATCAATTCTAAATATTGTCTTTGTCACATATTTAATTCTTCTATAGAAAGTACATATCACAAACCCAACTGATCAATACAGTTACACATTTCATATCATATCAATAATATCTCCATAGGGTTTAAGGCAATCAATCGTTATAAACTCCAAGTCATGTAAAGGAAACAATACAATGCACTACGAAATCATCAAATCCATCAGTAGTGCAAAAATAAGGGTCTGATAAACAATCATTTCAAAATCTGAAATACTACTATTCACTGCTTTTTCAAATCAATCTCTTTGCAGGTTAACCAGGTCAACAGGGTTACAATTTTGAATACCGCTTCATCAAATCATTTCTGGTAATTCAAAATCCCTCAAATATCAAACATTGTCATCTGCTATTTTCACTTCAGGCCTATCCCAAATACACTCATACGCAAATTAAGAAGATAAATCTTCCTAGCCAGGTCAGTATGATATCCGTTGTGTTTTAACAATTGTCTAAACATAATATATCATATAGCATGCAATTCGACTAGTCAGAAAACAACTTTTATGGCAATTACTAATTGCTCTATACTGGCCCAAACAATACACGTATAACAGTATATCAAACTCAAGTATAGGTATTTACAAAATGAACTATGATTCATTTATCATCAGTTACCTCTACTTTTAATAGTACTGTAGCATCAGAAGCAGACATATTCAATTAACACATAAGACCACATAGATAACTGAGCATTCAACTCTAAAATCAAATATCATACATACAGATATAGAGTTCATCAAACATACCTGAAATATCATCTTCAGCAATGGTAGCATCATCTACCAAACTCTGAATTGCTCTACCCTTTGGCGAAGAAGGGTTCTTTCTCTTTTGTCTCACCACTGACGAAGATTCCCCGACTGTTCCCTCTACCCCTGACCCTGACCTTGATTTCTTGGCAGAAGTACATTCACCAGATTTATGACCCTCTTTCTGACAATTCCAACACACTTCACTAGGAAACAAACAGCAATCTACCATGTGCCCAAGTAATCCACATCGGATACAACGTAAAGTCTGAAGTGAGCAAGGTCCAAAATGAGAAGATCTGCAATCTCTACACCACTGGAACCTTTTATTAGACCAACTCGTCATAGGTTTAATAGGCTGGCTCCCTTGTTCCTGACTAACATGTCTTTTCCGCTTTTGTGAAATATTACTTTGTTCAAATCTAGATTTCTGTTGCGGAATCATTTCCTGATTCATCATGTCTCTAGCCAATGTATCTCTTCCTAGCATAATAGGATTCATACTGCCACTGTATACGGGCGGTTGATAATCCAAAAATGGCTTATGGTCGAAAGGTGTGATACATCTCATATATGGATAAGGATATACTCCCGGAGGTACTGCTGGATAATCAAACTGTGGTTGTGTCCATTGTGATGCAGAAGCAAACGGAAAGGTAACCGGAGGAACAACTGTCGAAGAGGTCTTAACTTGTTCATTTAGTATAAGAATCCGTTGTTCTAATCCTCTAACAGTATCTTTTAATCTCTGTGTCTCACTTTCCAATTTAGAAATATACTCAAGCAGATCAAGTTCAGATTTAGTACCGGAAATCACAATATAAGTAGATGTTTCCACATTAGGAGTTGATGATAATTCTGCTGGTGCCAGGGTTACAGGAATCTCTGTCGGGACTTCTTTGTCAGTCATCTGTGACAATCACAACATCTCGCCACTTATTAGGTAAACCGTTAGTACATACATACTAATCACCACACGAAACAAACTCCAATCACTCTAATCCCCACACAAACAAGGAATGTTTGACCAGACTCGAGCCAAGATTTGGGAATTGGACACTCTAACTGTGCACGCATCCCAAACCAGGGCTCTGATACCAAATTGTAACACCGCTATTTTTATTTTAAACCATGCGGAAGCGAAAACAAACAACTACAAACCTATTCACATAGGTAGTATAAATATTAAGTAATTAAACTGATACCAAATTATTTGTATCCCAAACTCGGCGTTACATAGTTTACAACAGGCTCGACCGACACAAAATATCAGAGTGCAGTTCAAACATTCCCAAAAGCAAACACAACAACCGGCCAACAGCCAAACTTACCGCAACCTGCAAAGGGAGAGTTTATGTGGGGGATTAGCACAAAGCTAAGTGATGGAGATTTAACAAACGAACAGCAGCAGCTACAACAAGTAACGACATACAATCAGATCACATAATTGTCATCAAACAATTATCACCCAGGTCATGCAATCAGGGATATCCAGAGGACCGGCGGTGTTGCAACACCTTCAACCAAATGCCGGCCTAGCATAGGTTTACCGATAGCGTAATGCTACTCAGATCAGTTAATCATTTCTAAACACATCAGAAATCTTTAACTGAATTTGATAGCAAACAAGCGCCCAGCCTACAAAACTGTCGCGGCTGACCTCCTTCAAACAACTCAAAGTGTCCAACATCACAGTTGTCCCCGATTACAAAGCACGTATACAGATCAATTCATATTCTCAAAACATAATTCAGCAATTACTATCGTATATCAAGAATCATCAAATTATCGTGCTGAACATTCTGCTCATAGAATCTAGCATAAAACATTGCAACCGTAACCGTTACAACTAGCACAAATTCGTGAGTTAAAAGTCCACTCACCTGCGTCCTTGCCAATCCAAGATCCACACTCAGTTGTCTTATATCACTGAGTCTTTGAGTTCCCTGAGAACACAATATAAACAAGTCAATAACTCAAATCATAGTTAACTCCAAAAGTCAAACCAATTCATCACCAAGTCAAAGCTTATTCATTTAGAATATCCATGTAAGTCATAAGCAGTATGTAGCAGTCAACGAAATATTCATAAGTGTCAACTATTTCCAATTATTCCGCAAATGGGTCAAAACCCAACCCGTTAGACTTCATAATACCAAATCAGCTTGAAACATATCAAATACCATTTAGGAATGCTTCATAAATCATATGAGACATATAGAAATCAACGGATCATAAACTCAGGCTATCTAACATCATTTCACGAATTAAGCATGCAATTAGCATATAGAATCCAATCTCGAAGCATCATTAGTAAACCCTCTCATATATATCATATAATCAGAACTTAACTCATTTAAGTTAATCACACAGATCATAAGCAACATACAATTCTTAACAGAACATGTTTCATCATCTAAATCATTCATATATATATCCTAAATCATGCATGAATATCTCAACATCATACAACAACAAACTGAATTAACATTCGAGTCACTACGCACGAGGTGGATTCACTGCGCACGTGCTGAACGCACTACGCACGGGCTGGACAAACTACGCACGTAGAGAACTCAAATACACTTAACATGTTTCACACACTACGCACGCAAAGGACACTGGTACGCACGGAGTGGACCACACCACGTGCGACCAAAACTCATCGACTTCATCTTCTTCATCAAGCACTTCGTACGAAGTGGAGCCACTACGCACGGAATGGACTTCACTTCGCACGGCTAAAACTCAACTTTTCAAGAACTTCTTAACCAAAACTCGACATACACAACACAGCCTCACCTCTTGCTACAGAATCTATATCTTGATCGAAATCCAGACGTTAACTCTCGTTTAAGTTCGAAAACAGAATCAAGTTGTGAATGGGCGTTAATGGTTCGTTCTCTCTCTTCTCTTGATCAGCCAGAACCAAAACAAAACGGAAACAATTATCCAAATGCTATTTATAGGTCACGAATTAAAATATTACACTACACAGTGTAAATACCAATATCTGAGATACAGAAACTTAATTAAAGCAGTCCTACTCAAACCAAAAACATGCAACGAGGTATTATTTAGAACCCTTGCGTAAAACCAAACCATATAACATCAATATTACATAAAAACATTAAAATTAATGTTTCACCTTTTTATCTCGCATTTCCATTAAAATTATCCTATCATATCGAATAAATAACAATTAATAATCAAATAATAAAAACAATTAAATATAAATTATACACAAATAGTTTACCATATACGCGTAAACTACCAGGCCCATTGAGAGGATGTTACAGAAGAAGGGTAAAGAAAAGTGAGGTCGCCGGAAAGGAAGGGTGAAGTAGCCGGAAATGAACGGTTTAGAGATGGTGGGTGCGAAGGAGAGGGTTTTAGGGTTTCGCAGGTGGCAGTCGACGAGCAGAGGAGAGAGGTGGTGCGGCGGCGATTAGGTGGCCGGTTTGTTAGGTGGTGATGGCGAGGAAGGGAATCGTGGCTAGGTTTGGAAAGGGGAAAGAAGTTAGGGTTAGGGAGAGAAGAAAGAGGGAGTCAACAAGTCAAAGAGAGAAAGGGAGGGGTGGTGGTGGTCGGCGATGCGGTGGTGGCGGCCGACGGTCTGAAGGTTATATTGGTTAGTGGTGAGGGGGGAGTCGAGAGAGAGAGAGAGAGAGAGAGAGAGTTTTGTGTTGGGAAGGTGAAATGAGTACAATAAATATTGATAATGACAGAACAATAAATATTGAGTGGAGAGAGAAAGAGAGTTATGTTACACAATGACAGCACAATAAATACTGACAATGACAGCACCATGAATACGTATTTCGCATTTGCTAGATACAGAATTAATTTTGTCAGCCACACGCAATGCGTGTGCATAGCAGCACCCTTCTACCACTTTAGGGATCATCGGGCAAAGTGATGATAATGTAAGAGAAATGAGTGGGAGAGTTGTAGGAGTGTGGTGGAGAAACCACTTGTCCACTTGGGTGGTGGATGTGACACAACATCATAGGGGTGTGGTGAGAGAAATGATGTGGTGATTACTAGTTGTATGGTAGTTATGTAGTTGATATGTGAGACCATTCAATTATTTATTTATTTTAGTTTTGGTTTTTAAGTTGGGTAATACATAGGTTACAAAATTTAATGTGTAAAAAGAAACCACTACAAGACAGAAAGGTAGAAGAAAAAATTTGATATGACGGTGTGATAGATGCGATAGGGTGTTACCACCTCTTACTCTCTAAACATCGACAAAAGTGGTTGTGAGAGGGTGATATTTGAAGTATTTAAATGAATTAAATGTTGTTATTTTTTTTGAACAACAAAGTTAGTGGGCCAGATCCACAGTGATATCTATATAGGGCAGTATGCGAACTCCGAGCCACACGGCATGAGTGAGTAATACCCTCCACCATTTTTGGAAAAAAAAACCCCACTGCAATGGTTTGAACACAAGACCTAGGCTGTGGGGTAAAAACCCCATACCACTAAGCTAGAGCCATAGTAGTAAATGTTGTTATTTGAAGTTGATTGTTAACATTGTTAATGTCTTACATTGAGAATTTTATGTTAAATCCGCTTTTAGAAGTCAAATTAGATTTTTACGGTAAATAAGTTTGACTCGAGATATGATGTAAATTAAAAATTAAATAAAAAAATGGAAAGAAAATGGTAAGTTAAAAGTTAACGGGTCAAAGTGAAGTATTGAGTAATAGTTGGCTTTGTAAAAGTCAATAGATTAAAGTGGTACATTTGTAACTTAGTAAGTTAGGGGTGTAGTATACTGTTTAACTAATAAAATGGGTAATGATTTGTACAAAAAGAAGCTAAAACAAACATTCTAGAACTAGGTGATACGCATATGCAATTAATGGAACGAAATCACAACCCTGAATTGAATAATGCAATCCCTTTCGCATGAAACCCCAAAATAAATGAATAACAGTCAAGATAATGTTAGGATCGAGACATCTAAAACAAGCGTTAGAATAATACAGAAAAACATAAAATAAACGAATACAAGATTTAACGTGGTTCGGTCCAAACACGATCTACGTCTACGGGGTAGAAACATGAACTTCTTTATTATGACTCAAGGCATTTAAGATGTACATATAACTTAACCCCTAACCTTAATATTTATAGGCAACAAACTAGAATCCTACTTTAATTAGTAAACCACAAATTAACATGCGATAAACACCAATTTAACTTCGGCCGTACACTTCAAAGTTCAAATACAAGATAACAAACTAGATAAACATTATCTATATTTGAATTCAAATACCAACCGACACGTGCTTCATCCTCTCCACGACATGTGCATATATTAGAATTAAATTCCATGCAAGATTAAATCCATCCATGCATCTTTAAATTACGATTACGGGTCGTTTGTTTGCTGCTTAATGAAACTATTCAGCGCTAAATGTTGAATCGTTTAGCATTCAGCGTGTTTGATTGTTGTCTTTCAATGAAGATCGTGCTAAATGAAACAGAAGAATGCTGCTGAACCATTCTACCTCAAAGTGACTCTGAATCATTGAGCACCAAGTATTTGACCATAATACTATTTCTTTCACACGTTTTTTGTTAAACAATCATATCGTATGATATAATATATCAATATTAAGGTTAAAATGATAATTTTCATTATTCAGATTGTTCATTCAGAACCTTTATTAAACAGCATGTCACATTCAGATGCAGATTCATTCATAACCTTTGAATTATTCAGACCACAGAATCATTCAGTGCTTAATCATTATGTTTTAACAAACAGCCCCTTAGTTTTCCACGTTATTCACACGCCATGCAACATTTGATTTTCATACCATGCATAATTAAATTCAATCCATGCATGTCCCACATCGTGTACGCCGAGCTTCCGATTAATTCTAGTTTTAAATACCATTTCGTTAATCAAATCACACCTAACAGATAATAATGCTCATTTGCAACAAGTAATCTGTAGCACTTTAGATAATAATGCTCATTTGCTTCAATGCTCCATACTTTTAACAACTTATGCAAGCAATAATTTGTTGTCTTCATATAATCTGATGGGCTGACTTAGTAGCAAATTATATGAATACTATTTCATCTACAGTGATTAAACTCTAAGGTTTCATTTGTTTCACCGTAATACGAAAGAATTGAAATGATTTTAATTTTATTCATGTTAGTTAGGGAATGACATTCCTCTACCTAAAGGAATATTAATACTTCAAAGAATTTAATTCATTTCCAAATAATGTTACCAAACGTAATATACAACATAATTTGATTTCAATTCCATTACATTCCTTCACATTATGGTGAAACAAACTAGACCTAAGGTTCAAGAGAAAACTATTAGTTCGTTGAATTATATGGTCCAACAGTACCTCGACTTCATAGTATTCTTAGAAAATCTATAATTATAACTAAAATCACTGTCATCACTAGTCGCAATGTCAACATCACTAACATATCATTAACTAGCGTAGTAATAAGTAATAACTAAGCATCACTACCATCAACGGGCCTCACCAAATTATATTAAATCGACCCCAACAACACTAACATGATGAGGTAATGTAACACGAGACAGTCACAATCTTTAGGCAATGGTGATAACAAGGAACCATGCTCTCGATGGAGAAAATATTACAAATAGTTAAATGATTACTAAAAGTATGTATGCAATAACATATTAAATGAATAGTGTTATTATATATACTAATATAGGTGCATATAAAGAAATTTTAAAATGAAGGGGATCGTATGTATGCGTTGATGTGTGTGTCTATGTGTGTTTGTGTGTATACATGTATCTGTGTACATATGTATGTTATTTATTTGATACTTAACTCGAAATACATGATTGTTTAAACATATTGGCAAATTCTAACTTTTTTTAAAAGCATATTTTTGTTATATATTGATGCGCGGGAATCGGGATAGGTTATGAACCAACCGATTCTAGTTAATTCGTTTTCAGGTAACTTTGGTTTTAGAAAAGTATAGGTGTGTTTGATTACGGAAAATTGTTTTTAGTTTTCTTAGTATTTTTCTTTTTTAAATATGTGGAGTTTTCTATTTTCAATTTTCTGTAAAAAAATTTAGAAAATACGTTTGGTAAGATGTACTTTTCATTTCCTATTCTTAAAAATTAGAAAACATGTTTAGAAAAAAAGAAGAAAAAAGGGGATATGAACTTTTCAAAATTTTCAAATTTTTTTAAGAAAACTTAAAACAATTTTCTGTAACTAAATACAACCATCTTAAATCATGCATTAATACCGGTTAATTGGTTATTGACTAAAACTTTTGGGCTTGTGCCAGAGAAACAATTTTTTCTTGTTTTGTTGCCCTCATTAATCTAAGCATGAGTCAAATAAAATATTTCAAGTTTTTATTATAATGCGCCAAATAATCAAATACGAATATTATTCTTAAAATAACTATTTAATGTATATTTGGTAAATCTAACTTGTTTTGAAGTGCAAAAATTTTAGTTTGTATCATAGTATTTAGCAAGCTAGTTGTAATTGTAGCTAAAAAAATATAATAAAAAAACATCAAATTAAAACTCTGAAAATACATAGTAAATTGAGGGGTATGCATCAATGAAATACTATCTTTGTTTGAAGAACTTAAATAAGTATGGTGTGTTTAGCAACGGGCTTAGGAATTACAGAGGCTTAAGATTTTAGTTTTCATAATCTCTAGTCCTCAAGTCTCGTTCGAATGTTAAAATCTTGAGAGAATTATTAAATACATAATTCCTCATAATCCCCAAATAAAAAGTTTTTCAAAGTAGCTTATGTATTGGGCTTGGGATTATCAATTAATCAGCCACAGTTCCAGTCTCAGCTAGTTTCGTCAAACAGCCCGGTAGTATTAGCCAATCATTTAAAAGAGCAAAATTGGAGAAAAAACCCTGAGCTTCTCACGCCCTTCAAATTCATCTCCAGCCACCTCCCTTAAAAAACTCATTAAATCTTTAATTAATCATAACTTTTACAAAATTATGATTTTTAACAAAAATATATACCAATGCATTTAGTGTTTTTTCTTCTTTCATTCAAAATCAGTCTTGGTATATTTCTGAGTTTTTTCTGAAAATGCACAATTGCACATGCTTCTACGAAAATGCATATGCATCTTTAGATAATAAAATACAAATTATGAAAATGCAACAAACCCCAAAATATGTAAAAAATAATACACGAACCAATACACAACAAAAATGAATTTTCATAATCTTACCGCATTTCATATACCACCTAGCGATTTCTTAAATAAGATATACTTATAACAGAAACATTTTACATGAACTACAAACAAACATGAAAAAGACTATGCATTTTTATACAACAATAAAGATACCCACGTTCTTTTTTATCAGAAAATTTTCAAAATTAAATTTAAAAAATGAAGCTACTCAATTGATCACTCGAAACCAAACTTGAAAGTAGTTGAAGTCTTGAAGAAGTAAAAACCACCGTTTAAAAAAGTTAGAGGGTTGACGTTGACAGAATTCGAAACTTTGGCGAAAAATCCAAAATTAAAACAAAGATAAGGAAAACTGGAAAAGTTCAAAGTCATGCGTCATCACGCCGCTGAAAGTCTGAAACAAAGTTAAATACTTAAATTCGTCACAACCTGATCAGCAATACCCGACCTCCGTCACTTTTGCCTTCTCGGCGAAGTAATCGGAACTCCGAACCCTAATCCATCATTCACTCTCACTTGAATTCTCCGGCAGTAATGGGCGGCGATACAGGTTCTCTTCTGACTTCCTCCATTGACGACGAAGAAGAAGAGCAATTCACTGTTGAAGCGCAATTACCCGATCATTTAAGTGAAAACCCCACTTCTTGGTAGGATTTCATGTCTAAAAATTTGAATTTATTGCACCTCGAATTGAATTTTATAGGTAATCGAGATTAAAATGATCTGTTTCAGGCCAGCAGGTGGTTTGAGTGGAGAGAAAACAGAAGAGAATGAATCCGTATTTGGGGATTCTGATGCTACCAGCTTGCGAGATTCCTGTGAGACCTTGGAAATAGAACCGAATGAAAGGCAAACCAGCAGGGTTTACGCGCAAGTGATTAAGAGTTACGATGAAATGAAGAACCGAACAGGGAACATGGAGTTGGCTAAAAGTAAAATTTTGAGGTATTGTTTATTGTTTCGTGATCTTTAGTTCTTAATTTTTTATTATCAGTTTGCACATTGATTTCATGGAGTGCACTCTAGATTCTGGAGTTGCATTTATCACTCATCAAATTTTAAATTCGCAATATGAGATGATATATATTAGAAATTTGCCTTCCCTTTTTTGGTTGATTTTACGTGCCTTGAATTTCATCATGTTGCTATTGCTATTTTAATCATCAACAGTAACTTATATATTTTTTTTGCTATTTTAAGATAGTTCCGGTCCAACTATTTGTCGAATTGAAAAGAGTAGGAGCAGCCTTTCTGATACTTTTTTCTGTGTATTACTAGTTATACCCCTGGATCTTGGGTAGAAAATGTTGGTGGCATGACTGTTAGTGACTACAATGTGCCAAAAACAACATCCCTTCTATTGATCGGCCCAAAAGGATGTGGGAAAAGTAGTCTCATTAACAAGATTTCACGGGTTTTTGAAGATGACAAGTTTGCACCAGAAAGAGCCCAAGTTACATGTACTCTTTTATTTCACAATTCTTGATTCACTTGCAAAATCTATAATAATCAGGAAGAAATTAATAATCTTGATATTTCCAGATAATTCATCGGTCCATGATGGAACTTCCTTTCTCCAGGAGTATATGATACCAAGAAGCTCAACTTCTTTCTGTTTGTACGACACCCCTGGGTTTTCCAACAATTTTTCTGGGAATTTGGATACGATTAAGCAGTTGATGACAAGAGGCGTTTATCATGGAAAATTGGTGAAAAGGTTGTTTCTTTAACTTGTGTGCAAATTATCATGTTGTTATTGATAGGGATAATTACATAAAACTATAAAAGAATGCTAAATTAGTAAGGAGATTGTTTTCCTTTCCTGTTAGTGCCTCGCATAACTCAAGTTTACAGACCAGTATGAAGTGTAAATCTCGCCAAGATAAACGTATGACTTATGATAGAAGGAGGGTTGGCTTTGTTATATTTGTGGTAAATGGGCTCTCAGTTCTGAAATGTATGGAGGGCAGGGGAGCAGACATGCAGTACACACAAATGGTTGCTAAAATTTTCAGTTCACCATATCTGTCTTTCCAAGGTAAGATGGAAGTCTGTATTTTCTGCTTGTGTTCTAACTTCTAAGATTATTGTATCTTGAAAAGTTTCACTAATTTTCATTATCCATGTTTCAGACCATAAACCTGTTATTGCAATTACACATGGAGATATGCTTTCACTCTCAGAACGTGCACGTGTTCGTGTTTATTTGGGAGAGCTTCTGGGCATTCATCCAAGTAAACATACATTTGATATCCCAGGTGAGTCGTTTGTGGTCATTTCATTTCAGTTAGCATTCTTGCTTGAAAACGAGTTGACTATTGAACGTTTGTTATGCTTTCAGATAACTGTGAACCGACAACTGAGTTGACTATTGTTGACCTGGTACGCTATGCTCTCGAGCATGCAGATAGGAATCTTCCCCGCAAATCCCGACCCATAATTAGCAAGGCAAGACTCTCGAGCATGACTATTGTGCGCATACAACCGAATATTAGGTGTATTTTCTTCAGAAATGATGCTGACTAGATATGCCAAAATGGCATGTTGGGTAACGGGTCAAGACTTGTAATTTTAAAGCATGTTTAGAAATGGGAATATGTTTTATTTTATCAATTGTTTTAATTTCTAAGGATAAATCATGTGATAAATATGGTTGCAGAAACCCTTGTCACAAAAATTATTTATCCTGTGCTAATAAAAAGCGATTTAAGAGGTCTTTATGCATTTGAATACACTTCAGATGAAGTTCTTTGGCTTAATTGATTTGATTTACTAGAGATAATCGACCAATTTATAAGCTAATGGTTCAGAATCGCCTTCGATGCTGACTATAAGTTAATATATTGCAGGGTTCTACTATTGAAGTATGGACACATTTGCTACTACTATTAGCTGCAGGAATATTCATCTTTGCAGCCTACATTGAGGGGTTCCATTCTCTGAAATTTCATAGCGAAAGTATTTCTCAACCAAACCTGGAAATAAAGAAAGTTATGGAATTTCACCAAGAAAGTGTTCCTGAACCAGGTCCAGAAATAAGTGAAGCTCATCAAGAAAATGTTCCTGAACCTGATTTGGAGATAAAGGAAGTTATAGCAAAAACTATTTCTAAACCAAGCCTGGAAATAAAGAAAGTTCATGCAGAAAGGGTTCCTGAAAAAGCCCGGAAAAGAAAGAAAGTTAAAGCACGAAGGGTTCGTGAACCAAGTCTGGAAATAGATTGGAAGAGGATTCGACACCTTTGGTATAAGGAGTAGTCTTGTGGAGTTGCGGGTGCAAGGAAACCAACAGTTATATGTGCATAAATAATAAGTTCCTGCTATATATTTGGGAATTATAGAGACGGTGGATAGATATTGTGAGAAAGCATCGATGCACAACTTTTAAGTTTGCTAACGTACTTCTTATTTGTTTCTTAGAATCCGAATGGGTGAAATTGATTTAATTTCAATCCAGCTCACTCATGGAATGAACTTGCGGTTACTTGGGAAGCGTAAACATTTAAAAGGATGAGATTTCATTGAAAACCAAGTTTACCAAATATAATATAACACAAATTTTGATTTTATTCCATTACATTCTTTCGAATTCCGCAAAACAAAGCCGAACTTTGTAAAAATTGGGCATCAATTTTACGTTTGTTGTGCATTGGTGGCCTTCTCACAATATTTAGCCTTGTAGAGGATCACTCGGTGTCATTAAATAAGTGTTTGGGTTTGTCTTGAAATGTGTAAAGTTCATGGATATATCATGTGTTTTTGTGAAATAAAGATCCTTCGAACTTAGTTTGCACATTAAATCAATTGCATACATGTGTGTATATGGATGGATTCAAATTAAACACAATCTTGGGAAAAAAGGGTAAAGATGAAAAATGAGAGTCACTCAATGTAACATTGGCTGACTGTTGTTACAAGGAAGTGTAACATGTGATATTTATTTGTAATCTTGTTTCAATATCTGATTATAAAATTGTATCTTATACATGGTTTCTTTTTGTCGGATGCTATTGCCAACTACCACCCCCACCGCCGGAACAACAAATCCTCACCACTTTCGTCACCAACTACCACCACCACCACCACCGCTGGAAAAACAAAACATCACTACTTTTGTGCCACCTACCACCGCCACCGCCGGAACAAGAAACCCTCACTGCTTTCGTGCCACCTATCACCGCCAGCGCATCATCACTGAGGGTTTTGATTAGGGTTTAAGGTTTGTTTAATCGCGTTCTCTCTCTCTCTCTCTCTCTCTCCCTCTCTCTCTCTCTCTCTCTCTCTCTCTTCCTTTCCCTCCCTTTCAGATCTTGTTCTTTACATACTCACTTGCTATTTTTTTAGATTGTTCCCTTTATCTCTGTAGCCATTGTTGACATACACCTAGACCATACAGAATATCTCTCCCGTCCCACTGTGGGATGAAGTTGAACCTTTTCAGGATTCGTTCCTTAGCCTTTCTGGAATCAATCAATTTCCTGAAATACCTTTTAGTTTCTGTCCTTCAGTAATTAGTTTTCAGAACTCGAGTTTCAGAATTTAGTTTCCTAAACTATTTTCTTAACACGGTTCATTAGTAAACAGTCTTAGTAACAGGTCTTTTTTTTTTCCATCCCTAACCCCATTTCTTTCCATACTCGTCCACTTTATTTTTAGATTGTTCCCCCTTTCTCTGTAGCCACCATCAACACACACACACACACACACTTGGGCTATAAGTATGGAATATCTCTCCCGCCCCACTTTGGGATGAGGTTTTTGGTTGGCACAAAGCAGGAACACCACTCGATAGATCATACTACTACAAAGGAAATGAAACCGGTATGGGCATGCCTAGGGAGAGGGAGGATAGAGATAGACGGTGCTAGTGAGAGAAGAAAAAAGACGAAACTAAGTCCGCATATTTAAAACAAACAAGCAGAAAGTTCATGTAACATTTCAACATGTTCTTTGTGTGTATGTAACACCCGCGTTTAGGGTCTGGTTGTTTCGTGGTGGTGGTAAGTTAATTAATTGTTTATATTAGTATATTGATTGTTTATAATTATCTGCTATTTATTTATATATTTATTTGATGCTTACTTGGTATTTAAATTGGACCGCGAGATAAGAGGTAAAAATATTAGTTTAATATTTTTATATGATATTGGTTCCATTAGATTCGTTTTTATACGAGGGTCCCGAATAATACCTCGTTGCTTGTTAATGACTTGAGTATGACCGCTTTAATTAGGTTCCTGTATGCTAGATAACAGTATTTGACACTGTGTGTTGTGCAATTATTGAGCACTAGGCTCATTATTATCCACTGAGAGAGTTTATTACTCTCATTTTGCTTTCATATTCTTGTTCTTCATTTTCTCTCAAAGAGCCAACGATCCATCCTTGAAGACTTGCATTTATGTTGGATTTGCTTACATAATAAGGTTAGTTTTAGTAATTGATCATGATTTTAAGTTGTTCTTGACTTGTTTTGGCAAGAAAACATGTTCTTGATTTTTATGGGTTTAATGGAGAATCATGATTATGTTGATTTGAGTTGTTATATATGTTTGTATATGTTATATATGAAGTTATTTATGGATTTGAAGCATAGTTTGATGATATTGCTATGTTTAATTCTTGAAAGATGAAAACTCCATTAATGGAGGTTCTTGATGAAGGTGGTGAAGATGATGAAGATGATGATTTTTAGAAAATCATGATTTGATGTTTAAAATGTGTGGTTGATGTTGTATAAATGTTATATGAAGTTTATACATGTTTTAGAAATGTTACTAGTTGATTTTTATGCTAGAAATGTGTGCTGTTCGGAGTTTTTTTACAATTTCTGGGCTGTTTTGTAAAAATCGCTAAAAATCAATGGAGTATCGTTAGAAGGCGTATTTTATATCGTTGGAAAGCTGGAGATGTGTAGTTTAATTTGTCTTTAGATTCCAGAAGCTAATTCGAGCTGTAGGATGGCCTAAAGATCGATTTATAGTAGCTATGTCAATTTCGGATGTGTATTTGACATATGTAAAAAAAGATTGTGTTTAATATTTGACCTTAAGCTTCTATGAGTTGTTGTTGTTGGTTATTAGTTACTTGAAGCTTATGGATTATATATAAATGAGTTGATTTGATGATGGATGTTATATGTGGAATTATATGCGTTGATTGCGTACTT
The DNA here is from genome assembly GCA_947179395.2 of Pulicaria dysenterica. Classification (NCBI taxonomy): domain Eukaryota; kingdom Viridiplantae; phylum Streptophyta; class Magnoliopsida; order Asterales; family Asteraceae; genus Pulicaria; species Pulicaria dysenterica. The sequence continues at coordinate 74,379,276 of OX359292.1, read as the reverse complement.
TAATTCTTGAAAATGATTCCGGGAAATCATTTACATGTATGGTTGGTTTCTACATGTTATATATAATGGAAATAGGTTATATGTTAGTTGAACATATGATTTATGATGGTTATTATGGTTTGGTCATATTGAGTATATTATGACTTGTTGTATAATAACTTGGTTTTGAAAGTTTTCCATATTGATTATTTGAGTTTTGTGTGATGGCTTAGTTTTGACCCATTTGTGTATCTACTTTAATTATTGAATTAATTGAGATTAGATTCACTAATTCGGTTGTATTGTGTTCTCAGGGAATTCGAAGCCTCAGTGAAATTAGGCAACTGAGTTTGGTGTGTTGGAGAACACAGGTGAGTGGACTTTAATTCACTGGTGGTTTTAGTTGTAACTGTTATGGTTACTTGGATTTTATATAATTAATCATGCGATAGACTGTTTAGTCTGATTTGATTGTTTGATTGGTTATGTGATGATTATTGAAATTGTGTCCAAGATATGAGTATCAAGGCATGAAATTGTGCTCATGATGTTTGTGGCAGAGGTCAGCTAAGCGTGGTTTTGGGCTGGGTCAGTTGCTTCTGGTTAGGCAGTTTTAGATCCTCTGTTGCATTTGTTGTAGCAGAGGGGGTTTAACTGTGCCAGTTAGCAGATGGCTATCGGTAGATCATTGCTATGGCCAGCATTGGTCGTAGGCTCGGCAGAGCCGCCGGTCCTTTGATATTTGAGATAAACTGTTCTTGTGATCGTTGTGGTTCTGCTTTAATTGCTTGTGGCTTGATTTTCATTCACTTAGCTTTGTGCTAATTCCCCACCCTAACTCTCTGTTTCAGGTTTTGAGAGCACGGTAGGTTGCAGTTTTTGTGTACAGGGAAAGTTTGACCGTAGCTCTGATATTTTGGGTTTTAGAACGATGAGCCATACTTTATGAAATGTTTTGTAACACTATAGGAAGTACTGTATGTTTGTACAGTGTTGGTTTTAACTTTTGATGTTATTTCCTTTTTAGTTTTATGACGTATTACTTCCGCTGTGATTTTAAAAAAAAATATGGCTTGTATTTTTGCGGTGTTACAGTTTGGTATCAGAGCCCTGGTTTGGCATGCGAGCACGTTTAGAGTGTTCAATTCCCAAATCTTGGCTCGAGGTTGGTCAAACATTTCCTGTGGGGGAATTAGAGTGTTTGGATTTGTTGTGTGTGTTGTGGTTAGTATGTATGTACTAACGGTTTGTCTAATAAGTTTGGAGGTGATGTGATTGTAACAGATATGGCAAGTCAAGAGATCACACCCGAGATTCCTGTGACCCTTGCTCAGGCTAGAACTTCTACAACTCCAGTTTTAGAGAATCCGGTAATAGTCAACACCTCGGGTACATAAATAGATACAACTCAGAATGATTATATCTTTCAACTTGAAAGTGAACTACAGGAGCTTCGAGAAACAGTTCACAACTTTGAGCAGCAGAGGTTGACACATAATTTCCAAGCACCGATTCCAACAGCAGCTGTTACTACAGTGTCAACAACTCCACCACTTTCAGTACCATTTTCAGTTCCATATTCTACTGTTGCTTCACAGGGTACACAACAGCCGATTATCTATCAATTTGCTGCACCAGGAGCTTACCCCTACCCAGGATTTGGTCAACATAATAAATATAAGCAATTCATGGATTGTAGACCTTCAGAGTATAGCGGTAGTACGGACCCCAATAAAACTTTGAATTGGTTGAGGGAGATGACTAAGGCATTGGACGCCTGTAAATGTGAGGAAAAAGTAAGGGTGTTTTATGCTACTCAAAGACTCCAAGGAGATGCCATGGTATGGTGGGATTCGATTACAGGCCATTTTACCAAACAACAGATGGATAGTATTACTTGGGAGCAATTTCAGAGAAAAGTTTGTGAGCAGTACTGCGGATCGTTTGAGATGGAAAGAATCAAGAAGAAGTTCATGGATTTGCAGATGACCGATAATATGCCTGTGGATGATTTGATTAGGCAATTCAACGAGAAGTTACGATTTGCACAGCAGTGGGTTCCAGACGAAGCTTCAAGAGTTTAGCATTTTGTGGGAGCTTTGCAGCCAGATTACAGGAGTGCTACCCGGTGGGCTAGCACTTAATCTCAAGCCTTTACCCTAGCTAAGTCAGCCGAGGGTGATGCTCAAGCCAAGGAGAAGTTGAATAAAGATAGAATTTCTCAGCAGAAATCCCGGTTTGATCATTTTAATACTCAATATCGGCAGGGAACTCAAGGAGGTCAGGTAAGTCAACGTCAAGGACAGGGCCAGAGTCAGAGCAGTCAGAATCGTAGGCCTACATCTGGTGGGTCTACTCAGAGATCCCCATGGTGTAATAAATGTAAGTCTCTTTCATCATGGACCTTGTACCCTACAGACAGCAAGATGCGTTCGTTGTGGTCAGTTTGGGCACGAATTGAAGAATTGCAGATTCCCGAGAAGTGTTTGTTGGAACTGCCATAAGGAGGGGCACAGAGCAGGTGAGTGCCGTATGGGTAAGAGACCGGGGACTGGATCGGTATCGGGATCGGTTGTGGGATCTTCGTCCGCTTCAGGACAGAAAAGGAAGAACCCTCCATCAGCTGAGGGTAGAGCATTCCGGATGTCAGTAGATGATGCTGCTGCTACTGATGATGTCATCACGGGTATGTTTTTGATAAATTCTATACCTGAACGTGTGTTATTTGATTCTAGTGCCAATCGTTCATTTATTTCTGTGGCATTTTGTGATAAATTGAAATTGCCTACTTTAAATGTTGCTGCTCCACTAGAAGTAGAGATAGCTGGTGGTAAAACGGTTCCAGTCACAACGGCTGTGTCTGGGGCTGAAATTGATATTGATGGTACATGCTTTCCTGTTTCTTTTCTGTTAATGCCTATAGTTGGTTTCGATGTTGTTGTGGGTATGGATTGGTTGAGCCAGAACCGAGCTGTTATTAAATGCCATAGAAAACTGATTTTATTTCCTTTACCTGATGGGTCACACGTAGTGGCTCGCGGGGAGAGGGTCAGACCTGCTTTTCCTATTATCTCGTATATGAAGGCTAGAAAATCTCTGGCCAAAGGGTGTGAATCCTACCTTGCTCATGTAGTTGATGTCAAAAAGGAGAAACAGATTGTTCCTGATATCCGGGTGGTTTCGGAATACCCGGAAGTGTTTCCCGATGAATTACCTGGGTTGCCTCCGGTTCGTGAGGTAGAATATAGGATTGATTTGATTCCAGGTTCGAGCCCAGTGGCTAAAGCTCCTTACAGGTTAGCTCCTTCTGAAATCCGTGAGATGATGACACAGATTCAGGATTTGTTAGACAGGGGTTTTATTCGTCCTAGTTCTTCTCCGTGGGGTGCACCGGTTTTATTTGTGAAAAAGAAAGACGGTACTTTGCGTATGTGTATTGACTACCGGGAACTGAATAAGAGAACGGTTAAAAATAAATACCCTTTACCCAGAATTGATGATTTGTTTGATCAGCTGCAGGGTGCTTCTTATTTTTCTAAAATTGATCTGCGCTCGGGTTATCATCAGGTACGTGTTTCTGATGCTGATATTCCTAAAACCGCTTTCCGTACCAGATATGGTCATTATGAGTTTTTAGTTATGCCTTTCGGTTTAACTAACGCCCCTGCTGTATTTATGGATTTAATGAATCGGGTCTGTCAGCCGTTTTTGGATAAATTCGTGATTGTATTTATCGATGACATCTTGGTTTATTCTAAAAATGATTTTGAGCACGAGCTTCATTTGAGGCAAGTTTTAGAAACTTTAAAATGGGAGCATCTTTTTGCAAAATTTTCTAAATGTGAATTCTGGATGCGGGAGGTTCAATTTTTGGGGCATGTTATCTGTAAAGATGGGGTTAAAGTCGATCCGGCTAAAGTTGAAGCAGTTATGAACTGGAATGCTCCTAAATCACCATCTGAGATTAAAAGTTTTCTGGGATTGGCGGGTTATTATCGCAGATTTATTAAAGATTTTTCGAAAATTGCGAGTCCTATAACGAAATTAACCCGTAAAGATGTGCCATTTAAGTGGAATGATGAACAGGAGACAACTTTTCAGACTTTGAAACAACTATTATGTCAGGCTCCTATTCTTGCACTACCTGATGGTTCTGATGAATTTGTAGTGTACTGCGACGCTTCCTTTGCAGGTTTGGGTTGTGTTTTAATGCAGCATGATCGGGTTATTGCTTATGCTTCACGGCAACTGAAACCACACGAGAAGAATTATCCAACCCATGACTTAGAACTTGCAGCTGTAGTCTTTGCGTTGAAACTGTGGAGGCATTACTTATACGGTACGAAATGTGTTATTTGTACTGATCATAAGAGGTTGCAGTATGTATTTTCCCAGAAAGAACTTAATATGCGGCAGAGACGGTGGTTAGAACTCATTAAAGACTATGATTGTGAGATTCGATATCACCTGGGGAAAGCAAATGTTGTAGCAGATGCTTTGAGCCGCAAGGGAGCTGGTGATAGTATCCGATTTATGCGAGTTGAGATCGTTTCTGACTTAGTGGATAGACTTAAATCTGCTCAGTTAGAGACTTTAAAAGATGAAAATCCGAAGTTAGAGATTATGATGAAGAGAAAAGATGATTTGATTGATGATTCGCGCGGATTAAAGACTTATCAGTCTCGTGTTTGGGTACCATTGCTTGGGGAGCTTCGGGGTTTGATTTTGGCAGAGGCTCACAAGTCAAGATTGTCTGTTCATCCTGGTAGCACTAAAATGTACAACGATCTTAAAGTGCTGTATTGGTGGCCTACGATGAAGACGGATGTTGCAAAGTTTGTGGAAATGTGTCATATTTGTGCTCAGGTCAAAGCAGAGCACCAGAAACCTTACGGGTCTTTGAAACTGTTGGAGATACCGGAGTGGAAATGGGAGCACATCACGATGGATTTTGTATCCAAACTTCCATGTACTCAGCAGAAACATGATAAAATTTGGGTGATTGTTGACCGTTTGACGAAGAGTGCTCACTTTCTTGCCACCAGTGAGACAGCTTCACTCAGCAGGTTAGCTCAGTTGTACATCGATGAGATTGTATCACGGCATGGTATTCCTCTTTCTATTGTTTCTGATCGAGATCTCAGATTTGTTTCTAACTTTTGGAGGAGTTTACATCATGCATTGGGGACGTGTGTTAATTTGAGTACAGCTTATCATCCTCAGACAGACGGTCAGACTGAGCGTACTATTCAGACACTTGAGGATATGCTACGCGCCTGTGTGTTAGAATATGGTGGGTCTTGGGATTCACACTTGCCTTTGATAGAATTTGCGTATAATAACTCTTATCACTCAAGTATCGGTATACCACCTTATGAGATGTTATACGGTCGTCGCTGTCGTACTCTTACTTGTTGGTTAGAGGCAGGTGAGAAACAGTTTGCGGGTCCCGATATTGTTCAGATGACAGCTGAGAAAGTTGCTATTGCTCGAGAAAAGTTGAAAGTTGCCAGAGACAGACAAAAGATGTACGCAGATCCACGCCGCAGACCAGTTACGTTTGTTGAAGGTGAGTTGGTTTATCTAAAAGTTTCTCCGTGGAAAGGGGTTATTCGTTTTGGGAAACGTGGGAAACTAGCTCCAAGATACATTGTTCCGTTTCGTATACGACAGATAGTCAACGACCAGACTGTTACTCTTGATCTTCCACCAGAGTTAGCGGGTATTCATGATACTTTTAATGTCTGTTACTTACGTAAATGTAACGTTGAGGATGAAAGTCAGATTCTCCCAGTACATGATCTGAAAGTTGATTTGAAAAAGCGATTAATAGAACAACCAGCTGAGATAGTTGATCGTAAAACAACGAAGCTTCGGAGGAAAGAGATTCCTATGGTTTTGTTTAAATGGAAGCATAGCTTGGGTTCAGATTTGACATGGGAGACTAAGGCAGACATGAGGAACCGCTACCCTAGCCTATTTGAGTGCGATGAGATTCCGGGGACGGAATCTTCTTTAGGGGGAGAGATTTGTAACACCCGCGTTTAGGGCCTGGTTGTTTCGTGGCGGTGGTAAGTTAATTAATTGTTTATATTAGTATATTGATTGTTTATAATTATCTGCTATTTATTTATATATTTATTTGATGCTTACTTGGTATTTAAATTGGACCGCGAGATAAGAGGTAAAAATATTAGTTTAATATTTTTATATGATATTGGTTCCATTAGATTCGTTTTTATACGAGGGTCCCGAATAATACCTCGTTGCTTGTTAATGACTTGAGTAGGACCGCTTTAATTAGGTTCCTATATGCTAGATAACAGTATTTGACACTGTGTGTTGTGCAATTATTGAGCACTAGGCTCATTATTATCCACTGAGAGAGTTTATTACTCTCATTTTGCTTTCATATTCTTGTTCTTCATTTTCTCTCAAAGAGCCAACGATCCATCCTTGAAGACTTGCATTTATGTTGGATTTGCTTACATAATAAAGTTAGTTTTAGTAATTGATCATGATTTTAAGTTGTTCTTGACTTGTTTTGGCAAGAAAACATGTTCTTGATTTTTATGGGTTTAATGGAGAATCATGATTATGTTGATTTGAGTTGTTATATATGTTTGTATATGTTATATATGAAGTTATTTATGGATTTGAAGCATAGTTTGATGATATTGCTATGTTTAATTCTTGAAAGATGAAAACTCCATTAATGGAGGTTCTTGATGAAGGTGGTGAAGATGATGAAGATGATGATTTTTAGAAAATCATGATTTGATGTTTAAAATGTGTGGTTGATGTTGTATAAATGTTATATGAAGTTTATACATGTTTTAGAAATGTTACTAGTTGATTTTTATGCTAGAAATGTGTGCTGTTCGGAGTTTTTTTACAATTTCTGGGCTGTTTTGTAAAAATCGCTAAAAATCAATGGAGTATCGTTAGAAGGCGTATTTTATATCGTTGGAAAGCTGGAGATGTGTAGTTTAATTTGTCTTTAGATTCCAGAAGCTAATTCGAGCTGTAGGATGGCCTAAAGATCGATTTATAGTAGCTATGTCAATTTCGGATGTGTATTTGACATATGTAAAAAAAGATTGTGTTTAATATTTGACCTTAAGCTTCTATGAGTTGTTGTTGTTGGTTATTAGTTACTTGAAGCTTATGGATTATATATAAATGAGTTGATTTGATGATGGATGTTATATGTGGAATTATATGCGTTGATTGCGTACTTTAATTCTTGAAAATGATTCCGGGAAATCATTTACATGTATGGTTGGTTTCTACATGTTATATATAATGGAAATAGGTTATATGTTAGTTGAACATATGATTTATGATGGTTATTATGGTTTGGTCATATTGAGTATATTATGACTTGTTGTATAATAACTTGGTTTTGAAAGTTTTCCATATTGATTATTTGAGTTTTGTGTGATGGCTTAGTTTTGACCCATTTGTGTATCTACTTTAATTATTGAATTAATTGAGATTAGATTCACTAATTCGGTTGTATTGTGTTCTCAGGGAATTCGAAGCCTCAGTGAAATTAGGCAACTGAGTTTGGTGTGTTGGAGAACACAGGTGAGTGGACTTTAATTCACTGGTGGTTTTAGTTGTAACTGTTATGGTTACTTGGATTTTATATAATTAATCATGCGATAGACTGTTTAGTCTGATTTGATTGTTTGATTGGTTATGTGATGATTATTGAAATTGTGTCCAAGATATGAGTATCAAGGCATGAAATTGTGCTCATGATGTTTGTGGCAGAGGTCAGCTAAGCGTGGTTTTGGGCTGGGTCAGTTGCTTCTGGTTAGGCAGTTTTAGATCCTCTGTTGCATTTGTTGTAGCAGAGGGGGTTTAACTGTGCCAGTTAGCAGATGGCTATCGGTAGATCATTGCTATGGCCAGCATTGGTCGTAGGCTCGGCAGAGCCGCCGGTCCTTTGATATTTGAGATAAACTGTTCTTGTGATCGTTGTGGTTCTGCTTTAATTGCTTGTGGCTTGATTTTCATTCACTTAGCTTTGTGCTAATTCCCCACCCTAACTCTCTGTTTCAGGTTTTGAGAGCACGGTAGGTTGCAGTTTTTGTGTACAGGGAAAGTTTGACCGTAGCTCTGATATTTTGGGTTTTAGAATGATGAGCCATACTTTATGAAATGTTTTGTAACACTAAAGGAAGTACTGTATGTTTGTACAATGTTGGTTTTAACTTTTGATGTTATTTCCTTTTTAGTTTTATGACGTATTACTTTCGCTGTGATTTAAAAAAAAAAATATGGCTTGTATTTTTGCGGTGTTACAGTGTAAATTTAGCACTCGTTTGCAGAAAACCGACGAAACCGCCATCTATTTACAGTTCTAAACTGCTCTCAATCTACTTTTTGGTTTGCAGATTATGTTTTCTTTCTGGATGTGTTTGTAAAATATTTTATTTATGGTATGCTGATTCATACACTTTAGATTAGACAACTCTCTTTTGTTGCAAGTTGCTTTATTTGTTATATATGCTAGATTTATTTGTTGGTTTAGTTCTATCAATCTTCATGAACGTACTAAATGATTTTTATTTTAGAGTTTATTTTGTTCATGAAGATTGATGGAGAACATGAATGAAGAAATGAAGAATATAATTATTGATAAATAGAGAAAGGATAAAAAATAACTTGCAAACTACAAAATAGGCTACCAATTCTATATAATCATGCATTTTGTGGAAATTGGTTGTAATTTTGGATACAAGTTGAAGTTGGTTACATGACAATTTTGATAAAATTCGTTATATTTTCGTGTATTTCATCTTATGGTCCTTGCCTCCTTGGTAAAAACTTGAAATGAAAACTACTCAAGCAAATTTTACATCATATTGATTTAGATAAGTTTTCTATACGCGTTTTTTTGTTTTAATACAATAAGTACAATCAACAAACAGAGAACCGAGAGTGTGGATTTACACCATAAGGTGGATTTATGATTTTGACATGAATCACATGTATCGTATATTTTTTTTTCTTTTCACAATGTTAATGTTAAGTACTTGAAAAAATAGCATTCGTTCAAGTAAATTTTAGTCCATGGAGAAGTAACCTTGCATAGGGATGTAAACGAGTCGATCAGCTGATCTCGAACATAGTAATTATCAAGTCGGACTTGTTTAGGATTTTTTAGGTTCGAGCTCAGCTCGTTTAAGCTATACTTGTGGCTTGATTCGTTTAAGTTCGAGGTACTATTTTGAATTTTTATTAATTAATATAATGTATATAAAAAACAAACGAACAATTAATTTATTTTGCATATGAAGCCCGTTTAGGTTCGTTTAGACTAGACTCGTTTAGAGTTTGTAATGATCTAAGCTCGAGTAGCTCTGCACTACATAGCAAAAGTTCAAACAAGAACTGCGGAAACCAATCTGAGCCGTCCAGTTTTTCCTCCTTTAATGTAATCACCCATCCATGGATTCATCACATGCACTCTGCCACACTTGATCCCCCTACGCTCTACATCCATAAATTCCGCTTATCAAATCAACGGCTAAGATTGGGTACTAGTGATTAGGGTATTTTGGGAACATAAATTATATCCCACATCCCCACGTTTCCTGAAGACACTTTCTCTTCTCTCTTCTGTCACTCTCGGCGACGAGGATATCTTTGGTGGCCAACCTCCACTTTCAATTTCCCTGTTTACGTAACACAACTGTCGACTCCCTCCCGCACATCGATCACGAAAGCCAATTTTGGTCTTGGATATATTGTTCCTCTTCGTCTCCGTTTTGCTTGAAGGATTCGAGATCTGGTGAAGCTCTCATTTTTTGTCAATAGATCTGAACAAGATCGACGGCGGCGGTGCTACTCCCACATCCACCATCGGCTATGGCTTAGATCGTTGAAGACCACCCACCGCTTCACCATCTATTTTTGAGACGCTTCACCATCGAACGTTTATGTTACATATGCTAACTAGACTAGTGAAAATTGTTTGTAAATTTTTTAAATAAGTGGGTTATACACCCCCTGTTTCGTCTCATTCTCATTTTTACAATGGATAGATCTTCATATATATATATATGAAAAAGTTCTTGCGAGAACCATTCTTAGTGTGAGAACCATTCTTAGTGCGAGAACCAATCTGAGCCGTCCAATTCCCCTCCTTCAATGTCATTGCCCACCCATGAATTCCTCACATGCACCCTGCCACACTCTATCCCTCTACGCTCACCATCCATGAAACTTCGATCCCATATCCAAGGAACGGGCGAGATTGGTTCTCGCAGTAACAACGGTTCTCGCATGAACCATCCCATATATATATATATATATATATATATATATATATAACCCTCCTTAAACATAGAACTTAAAAAACCATCCTAGTGATGAAACATGAACTAAGAGATTAATTTTAGCCTTTAGATAAACATCATCAATGGTGTAGATTGAATTTTAAAATTTTAACGGAGTGACATTTTCGTAATTAACATGTGATGTTTATACAAAATCACATATGATTGTGTATAGAATCACATGATAAATCACATCACATGCTTTATCATTCTTTTACAGAACGGTCTCAAAACCAGCCGATCTCTGTTACCTGTATCTATAGACCTTTTATGAAGACTGCCTAAATTATCGGTTTTTATGTGAAAATACCCGGTCTAAACAACGTGTGTTGCTCTCTAGAGTACGTTTGATGTGGAGCCCTATTGTTGAACATAGTACTATCTGACTCGATTGGACGTTGTGTCTAGAAGACTTGAACCACGTAAACATATGTGGCCATAGTTGGATGGCACAAATGGAAATAATATATTTTTTTTTGTGGAAACATGAATATACACGTGAAAATCGTGTCATTATTTTGATCATGTGTGACATTTAGATTGCGACTTGCATAAATCAACTGATCGACGACGTTTCTAACCACAATTGTTGGAAATTTTAATCTTTAATAAAACAATAAAAAGTATAGTGACGGTGGAAATTATATATATTATACATTTATCAGGAATAGTGATTTTGGTGACTGTGGGGTGGTTGTGCGTGGGTTATCGACCGGAGGTTAGGACCGACGCCTCCAACATTCAAATTCCAGGTCTCTTACCAAACACACATCTAAGGAATTGGAATTTAAAATCCAAATCCTTTAGGATTTCAATTTCTAAGGATTCCAAATCCAATTCCTAACATTACTTCAAACCAAACAGCACCTAAGAGAATTAACTCATTTTTGTTTTTCAATTCTCCTTTCTAGAAGACATAAACAATTTGTTTCTTTTCACATTTCTCTAATAAAACTTTTATTGCAATGTAATATTTATTTAAAAAGATTATTTTTAATATTAAAATTTTGAAAATAGTTTTTATGTTTTAAATAGAAAGATTAAAACAGTCTAAATATTTATGTTTAGATAACAATTCACATATTTGTATTCACCTTAATAAATACAAATAAGTTGATTACAAATACATATTGTCCTATATAGATTACATCAAACATCATACACTAAAATTTATGTTTACCGTCGCATTAACGCGCGGAAAACTTCGCAACTCGTTAGATTAACAAAAGTCTAGTGACTATTTGACTTATTTTTTAAACCTGTCAAAGAATCCGAAGGAAAATATTAAGATAAAAGACTAATTAAGACCGTTCTTTTTTTAATATAGGATATATATGTTTCTAGCATGACATATCTTAAATGTTTTCATACTTACAAACAATTAAATGAGTTAAATGTTTATAGGTGTTTCTAGCTATACATATTATTTTTCATTCTTTTTTTATAATAAACAACTACAAGTTGAAATTAACTTGAGCAATCACAAACTATGAGCCTGAGTATGTCTTGCAAACCAAAACTAGGAAAACCAGATATGATTGCAGCTCAAAGTTTACGGTTATAAATGAACTTGAACGGGTTTTAATCGAGTTTTGACACGATTTGATGTAGAATTCTAAAATTATAAATAGATGTGGTGTAGCGTAGATGGGTCATTAGGTTGCATGCACGAGATATTTATTCTATAGCGTGGTGCTGGTATCATCCATTATGGTATGAACATCTTATGATTTAAGATTTAAAGATTTACTAGTACTTGTCTAGTTGTACATATAGTTTATGGTTATAAAGATTTATGTAAGTTAAGGGTGTCCAAATCAAAACCAGTTGTTAATGAATGGAGGGTTATGTGGAGTGTGTGTCCGTTTGACTAACCACAAGTGGACTTGGCTATGATACTATATAAGTTTGTAGAGTTTTAATTTAAAACTAAGCGGTTGTAAGTGGAGTAGCCATAGGTTCTTATTAAGTACATTACAAAGTCATTTTTTGTTCGGATTACTCAACATGTCCCTTCACGTATGTCTTTTTTTCACGTCTAACACGTGGATACTTAGACCATCAGTTGTATTATCGGCAACTACTCGGCCTGTCCAGTACCGATTGGGAACACCACCTCCTAGGATCAATACCGAAAATTTGAACATGCTTCGGCACTTCAATGCCGAGTAGAGAAAATTGAGGAGGGAGAACACCTTCAACGTCATTTGAACGTTAAAACATATAAGAAATAATCCATTTTATATATAAATACATCATTTTTTAACCATTTTACACCACAGTTATACTCCTCTATATAGTTTTTACATTTTATATATCTCCTACATTCTTTACACTTTCTCTCATTCAAAATGGATTCTTCTTCAAACACACCAAACTCATCTCGATCAAAAAAACATCAACCAACTCAGTCTTTTAACGGAAGTCCATTTACTCAAGGATTTAACCAATTACCCAGGATTCTAGCGGCTATTGAAGTGCAATAGATGATCGAGTACAACATGAGGCTTCTTGAGCAAAAAGAACGGAAGCTGTATTTAGAATAATGAAAAGAATTCTGAGAAGCGTTACAAAATTTTAAAGCAACCCGATGAAGGTTTAGAAGACGAGGATCTCGAGATTATTCAACGGGCAAAAGACGCGATTAGCGAAAATTTGTATTAAAAATAAATCGTTGATGTTTATTTATTAGTTGTTAGTTTTTTAATGAAAATTAGTTATTAATTTTATTTTTTTTACTTTTTTGCAATATATATATAAATGTATAATCTAATATTATAAATTTACATTAAATTTCGTAATAATAAAACTTAAATAAAATAATATATAATTATTTTAAAAGAAAAAAATTTTGAAGCATGCGAAACGTGGGTAGTACTGGTGTTTAAGCATGGTTGAAGCATGATTTGTGTTATGTTGATGTGGCTTGAAGCATAAGATGTTTCAAAGAGAGTACATCATTTGCTCTTATGGGTTATATGAAGCTCGTGTGGCTTTTGACCAATCACATGTGAACGTTACTCTGATAGTATATAAGTTTGTGAGAATCTAACTTAGAATCATTTAACAATTGAGTGGAGTAACTCAAGGCTCTTATTAAATATATTACAAAATCACCCTTATCTGATGTGTGATATTACTCAACAATTTATAACTTGTGATTCAATTAGTCGTCCTTGCCTATTGATGATATGGATCGTACAGATGGAAAAGAAAATAAATTTTTTATTACTATTGTTATTGCTATTGCTATTGTTATTATTATATTTATTATTATTATTATTATTATTATTAAATATTTTCTTATGGTGTACAATCATCAAACATGTGATGTCTTGTCTAGCTCGACCCAAGTAGATCATACTAGACCCACTAACCAATTCTAAGCCAGGAAAATAGACCAAGATAGAAACAAAAACAAAAACAAAAACTCTATAAACACTAAAAGCATAAAAAACGTGATACTTGATCAATGTCAGCATTCATAGGACCCATCATCCTCTCAAATGTACGTAACGAGGTTTTTTAAACCCGCACGTTATGACGGAAACCAAAATAAATATGTATATAATTTATAAAAGCTAATATCCAAACAAAATGTGTAAGATTGAGTGGGAAAATTTAATACAACTAAGGTTGAAAAGTTGTTAAATTTTATTTCAGAGAATTTGTAACCATTCATGTCGTTTAGTTATATTCAAATTGATTCATATTTTATATTTTTCGAATTACATCTATCATAGTATTTAACATTGTTTAATCTTTAGAACCAAATTAAGATTTCATGAAGGAAAACGGAAAATAATCTAATAGAATTATAGAACTATTAATCTGTATAACGTTATAAAATTTTAATTTAGATTTCAGTATAAATTTTTGATGTAATGTGATATTTATATGACGAAATCTTGTATTATGGTGATTTAAAAATATAGTTTTTAGATAAATATTATAGTATAATTACATTTATATTAAGGGTTTAGTATCAAAAAGTGTATCGAACTTGTCACTTTTTGCTATTGTATACACTCAATTTTGAAAACTACCATTTAGTGTATCCAACTTACAAAAACTACCATTTTATATATCCGGTTACCTGTTCAACACGTAACGGTGATGTGGCGTAGGTTTTGCTGAGGTGGCATCTGATTTGGAGCTGACATGTATAATCTTTGTTTAAAAATAATTGAAGATAAAATAAATATAATAATTAATAAATAATAATAATAATAAAACAATAAAACAACATGATCGTCACTCCCGTAGCCTTCACCTCCGCCTCCTTCAACCCTTCGATCCGTCCCCACCTCTGCTTCATCATCATCTGTACGAAATTCGAAAGGTTCTTCACAGATCGGCGATTAGGGTTTCGATTAAGAACAATTGTTTATCTTCACCACTTCACCAATCCCGGCTTCGTATGGCTTCTGTTCAATGGCTCCAGATTAGGGTTCTTCAATGACTCCAAATTTAGGGTTCATCGATTACGGTTCTTCAATGGCTTGAACTCATGCTTCATCTTCATCGATCGACATCAGATGCTTCATCAATGGCTCAAACAGATTAGGGTTCTTCAATCGACATCAGATGCTTCATCAATGGCTCGAACAGTCTTCAATCGACAACAGATGCTTCATCAATGGTTCGACTGAGGTAAGTTTAGGGTTTATGCTTCTCGATTTAGGGTCTCTGCTCACGATTTAGGGTTTCTGTTCATACGATTTAGGGTTTCTGTTTAAAGATTAGTGATTTGGTTTTCTGTTCATACGATTTAGGATTTCTGTTTACAGATTAGAGATTTTTTTTGTTTAATAGATGGATTTTTGTTAGCGATTTGTTTTTTGATTTATGTTTGATCCACCATCAGACATGGTTTCTTGCAATTTGGTTTCCCGTTTGTAATGTTCTTGATGGTGTTCTTGTTCTTGTGTTCTTATGTTCATAGTGTTCTTCATGTTATTGATAAAAGTAGATTAAAAATGACATGGCGTTTGATAAATTAAGTTTTAATAACATGACAGGTTGTAAATGTGAGATGGAATTTAGAAATAAATCAAAACTAAAAAAATTACCTGCAACTTGTTTAGGAGGTTTTAGGATACATAAAATGGTAGTTTAGGTAATTTAGATACACTAAATGATAGTTTTCAAAATTGGGCATACACAATAACAAAAGTGACAAATTCAACACACTTTTTGATACAAGATAAAAAGTGTAAAAGAAAAATAAATTACATGTAAAACTAATTATATTACTACTACAATAATATTAAAGAACAAACACTTTGATTGGCTGGTAAAAATGAAAAGTCAAATGATGGCTCATCAACTCACCAGTCAACGCCGTCAACAATTACTAAAAAAAAGGAAGTCACAGGAAGCATAAAAGGAAAATGAAAGGCAAAGATCGAAACATTAACGTATGTAATGCTTTTCAAATTCAATTGTAAATGTTATATATAAAATTGTAATTTATGTATATCATGAGATATTAATTAATAATTAGTTAGCAGTACGTAAAGAGAAATTTAATTTGTTAGGTTTTGTATTGTTCTATATACTATATATACTAGTACTAGATATGTAATACATGCAAACCTTCTAAGAAACTAATTAAGATGAATCTATTCCAGGTTTTTTTTATATATCCACTATAAATACATTAGTTGACATATCAAAAAGAACTTCAATTAACAAAACATCACTACTCATGGCTGAGTGGCCGTTGAACAGGTCGAAAATAAAACGCTACAAAGGAGTAGTTAGTACATCTTCGATCAATTCATATTTATATTTATATAAATATATAAAAAAAAAGATAACTTCAATCAATTCAAGTCCATAAACAATAACATCACCATTATCTCGTCTGAAAAAAGGCATGATATATAAAACATGATCTAAATATCACTTTTACAGATTGTTCCTGGGGAAGATGACAAACATGTGTCTGGGAATGGGTTTTCACTTTTCAGAGAAGCCTCTCCGACGATAAGAGATAACGAAGTTAACTACGTAATTTATCTATTTAAATTAAAGGGCTTTTGAATACACTAAACGGTTTTTAGAAGTTGAGTATATTAATGGGTAATTGTAAAGTTGATTACATCATAGCAAAAATAGTAAAACTTGATACATTTAATTTGTATTATAACACATACAGACACATGTATGTATGTATGTATGTATGTATGTATGTATGTATGTATGTATGTATGTATGTATGTGTGTGTGTATGTATGTATGTATGTATGTATGTATGTAGTATTGGTTTTCATATCACGAACAAAGCCCATACGGTTACAAACAGAGTATACCAACAATCTAACGCGCAACAAATACGATCAATTGCAAACGAATAAAACAACGAAAACGTAACACCGAGATTTACGTGGTTCCACTATCAAATTGATAGTGTACATCCACAAGAAGAAGGAGATGATTTTATTATTAGCAAGGAACCAAACACCAAACTGGTGATTACAAAATAAGGTGTTAATCACCTTATACAAATAGCAAATAAAATTGCTAGCAATATGGCTAATTTAATATGAACCTCTCTCTAATATGCTTCCTCTCGTATGACCTCCAGAAAGTATACAAAACATATATATATATATATATATATATATATATATATATATATATATATATATATATATTTATAAGCATGGCTATCAATAAGGGATAAACATCCCTAAAATAATGGTAGGCCAAATTGGATAAGGATTGGACGGCCATTCCGAAGAATGCATGCCGAATCCAAAGATCCTGTGATGCAACCGCATCTAGCATAAGAGTCGGTTTCTTATGATCACCTCTCATGTACTGCCCTCATCATGAGTTTGGACAGTTGTCCCACTCCCAATGCATACAGTCTATCCTTACTAACATGCCAGGAAACCCGTGCCTACTCTCATGTACGGTATACAAATGTTGAATATCATGGTAAGAAGGTTTGCGTAAGTATCGCTTACCATAAAGAGCGATGATACCTTTGCTGTAGTTTTCTAGGCATAACCGTGCGGTTAAATCCGCCTTCTTCAAGTACTCGTCAAATCCGTCAGGGGACATCCCATACGCCATTTGCAGGGGAGATAAACCTTTTCTTCCTGTAGCATCGACACCCTGCTGAAAAAATTCATGCCATCCCTCAAGATCCGTGACTATTCGTGTGAATAGTCGTCTGCTCATGCGAAAACGTCGCCTAAACGAGTCGTCGTTGTAGTTGCAGTTATCCGCAAAATAATCTGCTACAAGTTGCTTGTGTGCAGCTTCACGGTCTCTAACTTGATCCGGGCCTCGCCATCTCGTTGATTGACTCGAGCTAACTTCATCATACTCACGTAACACATCCAAAACCGCATTGGATAATCCAATAAACAAAGTGGTTCTCGTATGACGATAAACGGAGAGAAAATCTGCCTCCGCTTGATTAATCTCGAAATCCTCGTCATAATAATCCGACGAATCAGATGACATGTTTGTATATATATAAATGTTTAAAGAGGAGAATATAGAAGTTTGAGAGGAGAATGTAGAAAAAATGTGTGTGAAAAAATTAAAGAAAATGGGTTGTATTTATAGGAGAGGAAGAATTATATATATATATATATATATATATATATATGTGTGTGTGTGTGTGTGTGTGCGTGTGTGTGTGCAATGGCTACCCCCAACGGTCATCTCCCCCCTTTCTTCCCTTCTTACGCCCGCGACCAGGCTCGCCCACGCGACCGTGAGCAAGCCCTCACGAACACCAGCGATGGTGTTGGGTTCTCATGAGCGGCCCTCACAGCCCTCCCACGCGATGGATGCACCTAGCCTTAGACAATCCTAATCTACCAAGAATTCCCATATGGAAACTCGATAATCACAAAATTCAACACTCCACCTTGATTGAGAGTTTCTTCAATCCAACGAATCCGAGACCAAATTGATTTGCTCGACCTGAGCTTCGACATGGTCATCACCCAAATCTAACAAGTCACGAAATGTCTCAAGGATTTCACAAAGCCATGATCTAAATCTCCTCATTCTCTAAAGTGCCATATGGCACTAACAAGCTTGCAAACGAATAAGGTTCGAGCAATGATCGAACTTGGATAGTGGCAAAGCCTTGGTAAACATGTCTGCAGGATTATCATCGGTGTGAATCTTCTTTAAAGAAATCATCCTCTCTTCATGCAAAGCTACCAAGAATGATTCTCGAACTTGTATGTGCTTCGTTCTCGAACTAAAAGCTAAATTTCCGGCCAAATGGATAGCACGTACTTTGACTATCACATTTCACTACAACTTCATTTTGATTAAAACCCAAATCCATTAAAAGTTGCTTCAAGTAAAAAGCTTCTTTTGCAGCTTCAACGGCAGAAATCAATTAAGCTTTGGTAGTTGATAGAACTACTATGGTTTGTAGTCTAGCTCTCCAACTAATTGCAGTTCCTCCTAGAGTAAAAACATAGCCGGAAGTAGATTTCCACCTATCTTTATCCTCGGCATAATCAGAGTCACAAAATCCTACAATATCACAAGAGTGATCTAAATTTCCAAACACGAGACCATGATTAGCCGTACCTTTCAAGTAACGAAGTATAAGCTTAACAGCTTCCCAATGAGGTTTGCTCGGATTAGACATATAACGGCTAACCACTCCAACAGATTGTGCTATATCCGGTCTCGTACACACCATAGCGTACATTAAGCTTCCAACAACACTTGCATAAGGAATCTTTTCCATTTCATATTTGTCCTTATCCGTTGTAGGACAATCTAACTTAGAAATCATGGTGTGAAGCTGCATTGGTGTGCTAATGGTCTTTGCTCCATCCATGTTGAAACGTAAAAGAACTTTATGAATATATTCTTTCTGAGTCAGCTTCAAAGTCCTTGACTTTCGATCACGAACAATCTCCATCCCCAATATTCGATTTGCTTGACCCAAGTATTTCATCTCAAATTCATCTTTAAGACTTTGTTTCAACCTGTTAATTTCAACACTATATTTGCAAGCAATTAACATGTCGTTAACATATAAAAGCAAATAAACCCAAATATCGTTAGTGTAACGAAAATAAACACATGGATCTTTTACACTACGATCAAAACCAATTTTAGTATAAATTGATCAAATTTCTTGTACCATTGTCTAGGGAATTGTTTTAAACCATAAAGAGATTTCTTTAGCTTGCAAACCCAATCTTGCTTATCATCTATCACGAAGCCATATGGTTGCTTCAAATAGATGACCTCTTCTAAATCACCATGCAAAAAGGCCGTTTTAACGTCCATCTGTTCGTGTTCCAGATCTTGTGTTGAAACAATTGAAAGCAACACCCGAATAAACAAATGTCTAACTACAGGAGCAAAAATATCATCATATTCAATCCTTTTGCGTTGAGCAAAACCTTTCGCTACTAATCGGGCTTTGTAGCGACCATCGTCTTTGACTTTATAGACCCATTTGCAACCGATAGCACGACTACCACGAGGTAATGGAACTAAATCCCAGGTGTGATTTTTCGAAAGGGATTCCATCTCTTCTTCCATAGCTAAAATCCATTCAGATTTATTGTCGGACTTCAAATCATCATTTAGATTACATGGATCATCGTGAACCACATGAAGAGCATAAGCAAGCTAGTCACTAGTGGTCATGTTGGCGTAGTCCCACCCTCCATATCTCTCGGGCGGTTTAATATTACGCCTACTAGCTCGAGTTGGCTGTTCAGCTTCAGATTGTGATTCTCCACCTTGATGTGATACTTCTTTTTTATAGTTTTGTCTTGAATAACATCAACCGTAGTGTGTGAACTTTGGGTTGTTGATTGGTTATTGCTAGAAGTATTTGGTTTAAATGGATCTATGCTTTCTGTTCCTATCTTCTTGGATTTATCAACATGCGGTGATGAATTGTTTTCTTTCATCATTGCCGACTCATCAAAGGTAACATGTCTCGAATGGAAAACCTTGCATGTTTCCGGATTCCAAATACGGTATCCTTTAACCCCATCAGTGTAGCCAAGAAGTTGGCCTTTAATAGCTCTTGGATCCAATTTATCTTGTCCTGAAATGTGAGCATACACGGGATAACCAAAAATGCGTAAATAACCCAAATATATTGACTTGTTACCTCGCCAAACCTCTTCTGGTATTTTACCATTTATGGCCGAACTTGGAAGTCTATTTATAATATGAACAACAGTGTTTAATGCTTCTCCCCAAAAAATCTTCGAGAAACCTGTGGTCAATCGCATGCACCTTGCTTTTTCCAAAAGAGTACGGTTCATACGCTCTGCCACCCCATTAGATTGCGGGTCATCAGGAGTGGTAAAATGACGTCTAATTCCTCTAGACTTGTAAAAATTCATAAAATCACCACTTTTGAATTATCCTCCATTATCTGATCTGAGAACCTTCAACTGTCTTCCACTTTGGTTTTCAACAAAGGCTAACCATTGTTTAAACTTTTCAAAAGTCTCAGATTTCTGCTTCATAACATAAACCCACACTTTGTGAGAAAAATCTTCAATAAAAGAAACGAAATACTGACCTCCACTGTGCGATTGAGTTGAGGCAGGTCCCCAAACATCGGTGTGAACATAATCAAGTACACCAGTTGTATTGTGTTTCGCAACACCAAACAATAATCGAGTTTGTTTACCAAATACACAGTCTGAGCATAAATCTAGGTTACTAATATGATCAAATTTTAGTAACTTCTTTTTTTCGAGTGCTATTAAGTTCTTTTCTGAAGTGTGCCCAAGCCTAAGATGCCAAATTCTAGTAGAATCCTTCTTAAGATTATTATCACTTACACACACCTCATCAATCAAGGTTTGACCATCCAAAAGGTATAAGTTTTTTGGAGCTTTTATACCTTTGATCTTCACTAATTGCCCTTGAGAAATACACATGTCTTTATTTCGAATATTGACCTTACATCCATTACCGGTCAATTGTCCAATGGAGATGAGGGACTTGGACATCGAAGGTACATATCTAACGCCCGAGATAGTTCGAACTCGTCCATCAAACATTCTGATTTTCACCGTACCTGTACCCAAACATTTGCAAACAGAATTATTAGCCATAATAATATTATTACCTTCTTTTTCTTCGAGATTTGAAAAAAGCTCCTTGTATGGTGTCATATGAAAGGATGCTCCTGAATCCAAGACCCATTGGTGTTGTTCATAGATTTTATCATCAGCAGCGGCACACAATGCATCTTCGTGTTCATTAGTGGCACATGATGAAGAGGCTTCCTCTCTTTGTTTCTTAGCTTTTAATTTCAGGCAGTCTTTGATCCAATGACCAACTTCCTTG
The DNA here is from genome assembly GCA_947179395.2 of Pulicaria dysenterica. NCBI lineage: Eukaryota > Viridiplantae > Streptophyta > Magnoliopsida > Asterales > Asteraceae > Pulicaria > Pulicaria dysenterica. The sequence goes on along the minus strand of OX359292.1, from coordinate 74,357,617 downwards.
CAATACTTACATGAACTTTTGCCTTTGGATTTTCCCTTAGGCCCTGGTGTACGTGAACGTAAACGGTTCCGATGCTTGTCTTTCCAAAAATCTTCTGAACGACCCCTCTCGGCATTCAGACCATGACTACTACTTCCGTTGTCTTCATTTAATACTTTCATTTGGTCTCGAAGTTCTTCACTAAGTAAACATGTCTTGACATCTGCCATAGTAATTGTATCTCTTCCATAAATCAAAGAGTTAGCAAAACCCGTGTACCTGTCTGGGAGAGAACATAGAAGTATCATTGCCATTTGTTCTTCTTCAACCTTTAGATCCACCGACTTCGTCTTCGTAATCAGATCGTCAAACACACTCAGATGAGTTTTAATTGAAGTGCCTTTCTTCATCTTGTAAGTGAAGAATGTTTTCAAAAGAATCAAACGGTTTGTTAGTGATTTTCGGAGATAAACTTCTTCGAGCTTCATCCAGATACCTCGAGCAGTCGTTTCTGTACTAATTTCTGAAATAACCCGTTCACCCATAGCCAGTTGCAAAGTAGTGAGTGCCCATTCTTCCATCTCCTCAAGTTCTTCCCGTGATATATCCGACGTGAGTTTTTCCAAATCATAGACAACTCTATGAACACGATTTCTCCGAAGAATAGCTTTCATCTTCCACTGCCACTAACTAAATCTTCATCCCCATTCCACTTTCAACTGGGAGTAAAGAACCTGATACAGCATAAGAGCCCTTCACGTAACCGGGTGTAGCAGGAGAGCTGTTAGAAGGGTTACTTGAAGAGTTTGGAGGGATGATTTCTTCCGCCATTATTATTCGATCACAAAAAACTAAACCGCGGGCTCTGATACCACTTGCTGGTTATCAGATCACGAACAAAGCCCTTACGGTTACAAACAGAGTATACCAACAATCTAACGCGCAGCAACTACGATCAATTGCAAACGAATAAAACAACGAAAACGTAACACCGAGATTTACGTGGTTCCACTATCAAATTGATAGTGTACATCCGCAAGAAGAAGGAGTTGATTTTATTATTAGCAAGAAACCAAACACCAAACTGGTGATTACAAAATAAGGTGTTAATCACCTTATACGAACAACAAATAAAATTGCTAGCAATATGGCTAATTTAATATGAACCTCTCTCTAATCTGCTTCCTCTCGTATGACCTCCAGGAAGTATACAAAACATATATATATATATAAGCATCGCTATTAATAAGGGATAAACATCCCTAAAATAATGGTAGGCCAAATTGGATAAAGATTGGATTTAGTCAATCCTAATCTACCAAGAATTCTTATATGGAAACTCGATAATCACAAAATTCAACATGTAGGAGCGCCTATCAATGTATGAACTGAAGCTCTTGTGATTTGAGATTTAAATGTTCTCTAGGACTGTTCAGATGTATAGAGTTTACATTTAAACATTCTTATGGCTAGAATACCTTTTAATACACTTGAAACTTGATGAAAATTCAACCTAATCGTTTTCTTATAAATCTTTATATAAAGTTTTTATATATTCTTGCTAAATCTTCCTAGTAATCTATCTTACTATGTAGTTCATTACTCAAATATGTGAGGAAGTAGGGTTATTTATGTATCACAGTCGTGAAGTACTGTTTTTGACATGTCACGTTCAAAAACAAAATGTAGTCTCTATTTTGTTTTATTATACATACATATATATATATATATATATATATATATATATATATATAGAAATTGGATCAATAAAGAACCATGTGTTAAATAAAGAACCTAAAGAACCAATCTGGACCTTTGGATCATCAAAATCAATGGATGAGATTGATCGGTGGCAAACCTGTAATTATTATGTATTAATTAAGGAAGAAAAGGGTAAACATGGAAAATCCCCCCCCCCCAACAACCTCGATTTTTAAAAAAAAAACCCACAAAAACTTTAAATTGTCATAACTTTTTAAGTTTTGTGAATTTGAACAAAAAAATTATACCATTCTTTTAGTTTTTTAATCCTCTTTCAAACAAGATCACTCTTCCCATATTTTTCTAAAATTTTTTTAACATGAAAATTTTGTTTGCATTTGGGCAGCATGTACGTTTTCGTTTTTTGCATTTTGTATTTAGGTTTGAATGAACACAACTCAAAATGCAAACTACGGATTTTGCATTTTGCATTTAGGTTTGAATGAACCAAGCATCTAGGAATTTTGCATTTTGGGCTTGAATGAACCCAGCTCAAAATGCAAAATACGGATTTTGCATTTTGCATTTAATATGAACACAACTCTAAATGCAAAATTTGCATTTCAAAAAAAAAAAAAGTTTCTGAAATATATTAAGTCTGGTCTTGTTTGAAAGAGGACGAAAAACTGAATCTAACGGTATAATTTTTTTGTTAAAATTCTTAAAAACGAACAAGTTATGATCATTTAAAGTAAGTGGTGAATTTTTTTTTTAATTTTGGGAGATGGTGGGAGGGACGCTGGAGCACGTGTTTTTCTTTTTTTGTTCTAAATTTCCTTTTTTGCCCTTCAACTATGTGCCATGTGTCATTACCAGAGGAGGTTCTTTAGGTTCTATGTTTAAGGGGAGGTTCTATGTTTAACCTTACCCTATATATATATATATATATATATATATATATATATATATATATATATATATATATATACATGTAACACATGTAAGATGAATCTGTTTCCAACTATGAAAATCTAACACCAACTCCAAGTTCTTTTATTAAAAAGTTTTAGATGGTGAAATCAATTATAGACTTATCAAGAATTTTAATGATAAATTAATAAAAATACAAAAATCCCTACTACTAAGAATGGCTGATTTGCTAAACATGCTAAAAATATAACACTATTAAGAGTGTCCATAATGGGTTCATAGTATCACAACACTACATTAATGCAACATTAGCATCACATCTTTACGGCCTTACTACATAAGTTACCGCAAAACAAATGTAATGGTCACATTGTTCTTCTCTGTCACCTCCGTCGTGTCCTCTATCTCTCCACGATTATAATAGAGTTCTCTTGCTCTGGTTGTAACAAGACAAAATGAAAAGTTTCTGGTTGTAAAAAAATAAATGAAAAAAAAAAAACAAATTTTCCTTATTGCAGAAAAACGAGACTTTTATCCAGATCTTCTAATATGATTTGAAATAAATGATAAAACATGTCACATCTTCCGAAACAAACATCACATGTACAAAGAAAGTAAGAAACGATAAAAACATGTTAAATTCATTAAGCTACAAGATCCAGCATTGTCGATTGATCAAATTGTCATCAAGTCATGACTTTCTTGAGATCCTTAGCAATGGCTTCACTATAAATAGAAGTTAAGTTTTAATTGTCTTTACAAAAGTAAGAGGAAAAAAACATCATCATGGAAAATTTTCCATACTTACTACCATTTTTAGTGCTTTTGTATTTTGTTGTTATAACTTCTCATCACACACTAAGAAAAAGAAACACCACAAGAAAAGGTACCAAACTAGAAGCTCCACAGCCCCAAGGGGCATTGCCTATTATAGGTCACCTTCATTTCCTCAAAGGCCAGTCTCCTGTAGCAAGAATACTTGCAAACATTAGTGATGAATACGGTCCAGTTTACGGTCTACGGCTCGGTAGTCGTAAAGCCTTGGTTGTCAGTAGCTGCCAGTTGATCAAAGAGTGCTTCACCACTCATGACCGTAACTTTGCAAATAGACCCGATATGGCAATTAGCCGGCACATGGTTTATGATAATGCTGGTTTTGCACTCGCGCCATATGGACCATATTGGCGAGAGATCAGAAAAATGGTCGCTTCCGAACTCTTTACAAACCAGCACGTTGAAGAGGTCAAGAATGTTCGTAATTCAGAAGTGAAAAACTCGATTAACAAGCTCTTCTTGTTGTCGAACTTGGGCCGAGCCTCCATAGTGAATATGAACAAGTGGTTTGACCACATAACCTTCAATATAATCATAAGAATCTTAGTTGGGAAAAGATTTTCCGATAGATGTGGTGAAGAAGGTAATAATGAAGAATCGCATGTAAAAGAAGTCATAAAGAAAGGGTTGTATATTAGTGGTGTGTTTATTGTGTCTGATTTCTTTCCAAATCTGGAATGGATGGACATTGGAGGCCATGTGAAAGATATGAAGCAAGTTAAGAAAGAGGTTGATAGTGTTGTTGGAAAGTGGCTTGATGAACATATTGAGAAGAGAAGATTAAAGGTTGATGGTGATCATGATAAAGAAGAAGATTTCATGGATGTTATGCTGTCAAGTCTACCAAAAGATGCTGAAAAGTTTGGCCACGGGCGTGAAACAATCATCAAGGCAACAACAATGGTGCGTAATTTAGGTTTTGATATCTCTATTTCAAGACTTCAATTGTTTCCTAATTAATCTTGACTACCTTGAGCAATATGTCCATTATTAACTTACTAGTCTAAATGCCCGTGTATCACACGGATTGGTTTAAAAGATCATAAATATTAAACATTTATAAAAAAATATATTAAATAATAATAAGACGTGAATTAAATGAGAATTTAAAAATGATAACATAGCATCAACACTTTGACAAGTAGTGGAAACATCGACGCGAGTGTGAGGGCATGATTGACGGTAGAAACGTAGTATCATAATTGTTACAATTAAGGGTAATAAAGTTAAACGTTATTTGTTATAATTAGAAAAATTAAAATGATTATAAAATATTTTTGAATGATAAGACTAAGAATTTGGTTAAATATGATGTTTTAAAATATTATAAACGATAAATATGATATTTATAAATTAAGATGGACAAATACGATATTTTATAATTTAATGACTATAATTATCTAATAAGTTTAATTGAAATTAGTCTTTTATTTATGTTAGAGGTTATTATTATTATTATTATTATTATTATTATTATTATTATTATTATTATTATTATTATTATAACTAAAATTATTAATATTATTATTAAATAAGAGATAAAAAAGGATTAACAATAATTTATAAAAATAAAACAACTTATAGAATTGGGCTATGTTCTTTCAACAAATACGGAGTGGTATATCATATTAATTTTAACTATGGCTAACGTATGATATATAGTTAACTATTACTAATTTTGAAATTTAAGGTTTAAATATTTTATATTTATCATTAATTTAATTAAGGATTATCTTTATCTATTTCATATTAGTTTGACTTTAAAAAGTCAAAATTAAAATTTTAGAATTAAAGAAATTAACGGCTACGATTAAATCTTTTATTAAATAAAAAGTTCAGATCATCTAATAAATTTTTTCAAATTAGTCTTTTATATATATTAGAAGATACTAAATCTAGCTATGTAAAACATATGATTTTGGTAGATTCTCATGATGACCGGGTCAGAAAGTACCGCTTTAACAATGACATGGGCTCTCTCTTTATTGTTGAACCACCCCAACATCCTTAAAGTTGCACAGAAAGAACTTGACATCCATGTAGGAAAAGATAAATGGGTGGAAGAACCAGATATAGAGAACCTAAAGTATCTTCAAGCCGTAGTGAAAGAAACACTTAGAATGTATCCACCAGGTCCCTTAGCAGGACCTCATGAGGCCATTGAGGACTGCTCAATTGGGGGCTATCATGTCCCCAAAGGAACTCGTTTAATTATGAATGTATGGAAGCTCCACCGGGACCCACAAGTATGGTCCAATCCTAACGAGTTTCAACCCGAAAGGTTTCTTGAAAAACACTCAAACATAAATTATCAGGGTCAGAACTTTGAATACATACCATTCAGCACTGGAAGGAGAATGTGTCCTGCAACCTCGTTTGCTTTGCATGTAATTCACTTGACACTTGCTCGGTTACTTCAAGGGTTTGACCTGTCAACACCAAATGGGAATCAAGTGGATATGAGTGAGGGGTTAGGAATTGCCTTGCCTAAGGTGAAACCACTTGAAGTTATCGTCACTCCACGCCTATCTCCGGAGCTCTATCAAGACTTTTGAGACCGCTTAAACCCTACTTCTATGTGTATGTATGCTGTGTGTATATGTATGTCCCAATAAGTGGTGCTTTCTATCGTTTTTTTTCTAAAATGTGATGACATTACAAGAAAAGAGAATGTGTCGAAACTCACATTCGAGTTCTACGATATATTGTTTGGGTGTTTGGCATATCTCCACTACTTTGTTCTAATATATGTATACACTTTTTTTTTCAGCAATGTGAATGTCTATGGATTTTAAATATATAAAATAAAAGCGCACTAACAAAGAAAATAACATGAAAAAAACTAAGAACATGAAACGGAAACTAATTAAGAAGCCAAAAGCGAAATCTCATGTCAACAACCATAGAAAGATTTACATATAAAAACATCAAAAAAGATTTTTCAAAGATTATACATTCTCGAAACAAGCTCGAGCTATGATTACATGCTCGAAACGAGCTCGAGCTTCTATGCCTTTAAACGGCTTGGCTCAATTAGCGTCAAACTTGGCTCTGCTCGGTAAAGAGAACAGAGACTATGATTGAAAGGCTTAATTGATTTATTGAGCTCTATGTCCTTATTACGCCCCCGCAAGATGGAGGATCCGTCGGAGACTCCAATCTTGGATCTGTTACGCAAGAAAGGAGCTCGAGACAGAGGCTTGGTTAAAATGTCTACTAGCTGATCTTGAGAGCTGATGTGAAGAACCTTGAGAAGGCCGGATGCAATTTGTTCTCGAACAAAATGGTAGTCAAGAGCAATATGTTTCATGCAAGAATGATAGACGGGATTCGCACATAAATATGTAGCGCCAGTATTGTCACAGAATAAAGTGGGTGTTTGTTGCACCTGAATCCCCAGTTCTTGTAATAGATTCTTTAACCAAATAAGTTCAGCTGAGGCATTTGCCAATGCTTTGTACTCAGCCTCTAAGAGGACCGAGAAACTGTCTTTTGCCTTGTAGACTTCCAGGAAATGATATTTGTACCGAGGTATAGGAGATAAGCTGTAGTTGACCGTCCCGCGCTGTGTACACCACCCCAATCAGAATCGGAGAAAACTGAGAGTGTTAGAGAGGAGTTACGATTGAGAAATAAACCATGATGAATGGTTCCTTTTAGATATCGGAGGACACGTTTGAGAGCTTACCAATGAGTTTGACGAGGGCTGTGCATAAATTGAGAGAGTTTATTTATGGCAAAGGAGATATCAGGTCGAGTGAAGGATAGATATTGTAAGGAACCAACGAGCTTACGATAAGGAGTAACATCAACCGTGGGTGACTAATCATTGAGAGATAGAGGTTCATGACTCAACGGAGTGATGACATCTTTGGCACCTTCCATATGGAATTGATTGAGGATATCCTGAATGTGTCGATGTTGCGACAGAAAAAGACCAGTAGAAGTAGGAATCACTTCAACACCAAGAAAATGATGAAGCATGCCTAGGTCTTTGAGCGAAAATTTCGTACTTAAAGCTTTGATGAAGGTGTCTAGAAATTTCGGATAATTACCCGTAAGCACAATATCATCAACATAAACCATGAAATAACAAGTGATATGGGAATGCTTGTAGATGAAGAGTGAGGCATCTGCGAGGGATTTGCGAAAACCAAATGTTTGAAGAAAGGTAGTGAGTTCGATATACCAGGCACGAGGTGCCTGTTTTAAGCCATTTATCGATTTTTTAAGTTTGCAAATGTGAGTAGGATATTGGGGATGAACGTAACCCGGTGGCTGAGTCATGAATACCTCTTCGTGAAGAGTACCATGTAGGAAAGCATTATTAACGTCAAGTTGATGTAATGGCCAATTGTTTGAAAGTGCAATGGAGAGAATGGTGCGAATTGTAACATGTTTAGTAACTGGGCTGAAGGTGTCAAAATAATCTTTCCCATATTGTTGAAGGAATCCCTTTGCCATAAGACGGGCCTTGTATTTTTCGATTGAGCCATCAAGTTTACGTTTAATTCGAAACACCCACTTACAGCCAAGGTGTGTTTGAGAAGAGGGGGGACAAGATCCCATGTGTGGTTTTGAAGAAGGGCATTGAATTCAGAATCCATAGCACTACGCCATTTGGGGTCTTTTAAAGCTTGATGGTGAGTGGATGGTTCAAGAGTTTGAGGAATGGGATGGAGAGTGGTAGAGTTGATAAGATTTTGATTATAATATTTAGGATTGGGTTTTCTTTGTCTTTTATCAAGAGGTGGCTGTAGTGAGGTGGGTGCTGCTAGTTCTGGTAAGGATGGAGCTGAAGTATTAGTTGGAGAAGGCTGAGTGGGCAATGAGGGTGTAGATATATGATCAGAGGAGGGAGAAGGATCTAGGGAGGTTGTTTGAGTGTTTAAGGGTGGAATGGAGGTAGTAGGTTTGGCTGGACAGCAAGGTGTAACTTGAGAGAGTGTATTGGTGTGATCAGATGGCATAGGATAGAAATCATCAGCCAATGGAAGAGATACCGAAAGTGATGTATCGGTTTTGTAAGGAAAAGTATGTTCTACAAATTCAACATGGCGTGAGTGATACAATCGATTAGAGTTGGGGTCAAAACATTTGTAGGCGGACTTTGAGGCAGAATAGCCGAGAAAGATGCATGGTGTAGAACGTGGATGAAGTTTGGAGGGGGAGTAAGGGCGTAACCTTGGGAAACATAGGCAACCAAAGGGTTTGAGTTTGTGGTAGGTGGGGGAAGTATTGTGAAGCTTGTCATAAGGAGACTTGTATTCAAGAATAGGTGTAGGAAGTCGATTGATAAGATGAACGGCAGTCTGAAATGCATGAGACCAGAATGTAAGAGGGAGGTTTGCATGATGAAGGAGAGAAAGACCTGTTTCTACAATGTGTCTGTGACGTCTTTCGGCTATCCCATTCTGTTCAGGAGTATGAGGAGTGGTAAAATGGGAGATTCCATTCTGTTGAAGGTAGGAGGTTAGTTTGATAAATTCACCTCCATTATCGGTGAATAGAGAGACAAGAGGAGTGTTGTAATATTTTTCAACCAGTGTGTGAAAGTGAGGAAATAAAATGGATACATCAGATTTTCGTTTCATTGGGTATAACCAAATGTACCTGAAGTAAAAATCAACAAATGTAACATAGTAAGTGTAACCATCATTTGACGACTGAACCGGACCCCAAACATCTGAATATATAAGTTCCAACGGTTTAGAGACTTTAACAGAACTGATACCAAAAGGTAGTTTATGACTTTTATTAATAGAACAAGCATTACAGTGAAAAAAAAGTGCTGATACTTTATTACAATGGAGTCCTAAATGACGAAGAAGAAATTTAAAAACTTTTATTGACGGATGACCCAGCTTGTGATGCCAAGACAGAAGTGACGAATTGGAAGTGGTTGCTGATTATTCTTGGAAGCCTACGTAGAGAGCAAATGGCAGCATAGTAGATATCATTTATGTTCACTCCCCGCATTAGTGGCGCCCCCGTGCGTAGGTCCTTAACCAAGAAGAAATATGGGAAAAATTCAACATAAACTTTGTTAGATTTGCAAAGTTTAGCCACAGAGATAAGATTATTACGTAATTCAGGAACAAATAAGACATTGTGTAAGTTTAAAGGACGAGAGGAAGTTGGAAGAGTAGTATGACCAGTGTGAGAGATGGACAAGGAGTTACCATTTCCTAACACAATTTCATCAGGTCTACCATATTCTGATAGGGTGTGAAACGACGCGGGATTGGAAGCAACATGATGTGATGCACCACTATCAAACATCCATGGTGGTGTGGGTGAAGTAGGCCTGGCAGAAGTGGTGTTTACCATTGGATTTGCTGTTGAATTCATAGATATAGTGATGTTGTTCTCCTTAAGAAAACGTGCTAGCTTCCTGCAATCTTTAGTGAAGTGACCAGGAATGTTACAGTATTGACAATAGCTGGAGTTACGATTACCTCGTTGAGAGTTGTTGTGTCTACTGTATTGACCAGAATGACGAGAAGGTCGGTACTCAGAAGTGTTGGTGTTGAACCGATTTGAATATCGATTCTCATTGCCTGATCTAGGAGAAAACCGATTTGAAGGCTTCTGTGTATTGTTGACTGTAGCAATCAGAGATGGTTGTTGAATGTCCTTTAGAGTTCTTTCATGATCAACTAATTTGTCAAACAGGTCAGGAAACGTAATGGGTGTGTCCCTGATTTTGAGAGCAGCTGAGATGTGAGTGTAATCTTCACCAAGTTGGCCAAGGATATGAACAATCAAATCTTCTTCATCTATTGGACTCTGTGCTACATGGAGAAATTCGGTGATGGATCTTGTACCTTTAGGGTTATTTGCAAGTCTTGACTTTAAGGATATTATGCGTGACCTAGATACACTGGCATAGCTTTCAGTTAGCCGCTTGAATGCTTGGCGAGATGTGTCTGCAGAGGAGACAATCGGTTGAATGATTTCTGAGCAGCTTCCGAGTAGAGCCCCAAGAAGAATTTGATCCTGACGAAACCAAGAAAGATACTCTGGATTGGGCTTGGTGATGTCCGAAGGGAGAAGTTTTGGTGGAGCTTCTGTGGAGCCATCGACAAAGGTGTTTAAACCGAGACCTGTTAGGGTTGCAAGAATCTGTTTCCGCCAAACAGGAAAATTATTTGCAGTAAGTTTGATTGGAAAATGAGTGTGTGCAGTAACTTCGATGATTGTTGCCATGAGAATGGAAGGAGATAAGAACGAATAGGATCGAAATTGAAACTCGAAGGAGCTGTTTGAGAAAGTTCATGATACGAGAGAAAAGAGAGAGAGAGAATCATCAAATGTATTATGTTGTGATTGATTACAATACAAGAGAAGACATCAACTATTTATAGATGAGCTAAAACTAACTAACTCAAGCTAACAATGATGTGGCACAACTAACTTTGATGACATGGCATCTATAACATATACACTATCATCCCCCCTCAAGCTGTGCGGGGGTAGCAACACACAGCTTGAACCATAACGAGAAGAAACGAGCAGCCGGAAGTCCTTTGGTGAACACATCAGCAGGCTGTAAGACTGTAGGACAATAACGAATGTCTAAAGTCTTAGCTAACACCATATCACGTATAAAGTGAAGATCAATCTCTATATGCTTAGTCCTCTGATGAAACACAGGGTTTGCAGCCAAATAAGTAGCACCCAGGTTATCACACCACAAAGTAGGAGAGGACACAAGAGTAACATGCAACTCTCGTAACAGTGAGCGTAGCCAAGATATCTCAGAAGCAGTCTGGGCTAAAGCACGATACTCAGCCTCTGTACTAGAACGAGCAACAGTCTGTTGCTTCCTTGAACTCCAACTAATAAGATTACCACCAAGATAAACAGCATACCCAGTGGTAGACCTCCTATCATCAGGGCAACCAGCCCAATCAGCATCTGAATAAGCATGAAGATCAAAACTCAAGGACTTCCGAATAATCAAGCCATGTGTAAGAGTGCCACGTAAAAACCGTAAGATCCGTTTCACAGCCACCCAATGACAATCCGTAGGACAATGCATAAACTGAGATACTTTGCTCACAGCAAAAGCTATCTCTGGTCTAGTCAAAACCAAATACTGCAATGACCCAACAACACTCCGATACAATGAGGGATCAGACAAGGGAATCCCTGAATGTCGAGATAATAACCGTCCTGGAGAAATGGGAGTAGATAATGGCTTACAATCCCGTAACCCAGAACGCTCAAGTAAATCCAAAACATACCTCTCCTGACTAAGATGTAAGCAACCATCAGTAAAAGTGGCCTGAACACCCAAGAAATTGCTAATCGGCCCGAGGTCTTTGAGAGCAAACCTTGAGTTAAGATTAACAATAAGCGTAGCAACATACTCAGAAGAACTACCCGTAATAATAATGTCATCAACATACACCAAAACATAGCAAACCTCAGTAGCTGTATGAATAACAAACAAGGATGTATCTGAAACACAGCGTGTAAAACCAAAACTAAGTAATGCAGATGACAACTTGGCAAACCAAGCCCGAGGAGCTTGCTTAAGCCCATACAGAGCTTTGCGAAGCAAGCAAACATGATGTGGATGAGAAACATCCTCATATCCAGGAGGCTGCATCATATAAACCGTCTCTGACAAATCACCATGAAGAAAAGCATTATTTACATCAACCTGCCTAATACTCCATCCTCTAGTATAAGCTACAGATAAAACTGTACGAATGGTAGTCGGTTTGACAACTGGACTAAATGTCTCAAAATAATCAATACCCTCTGTCTGAGAATAGCCTTTAGCAACTAACCGGGCTTTATACCGACTAACAGTACCATCCGAATTGCGTTTAATTCGATAAACCCACTTACAACCCACAATGTTTGCACCAGAGGGAGGTGGAACCAAAACCCAGGTTTGATTAGAGTATAATGCAGATAGTTCGGACTCCATAGCATTACACCACTGTGGCCACTTTTTAGCTTGAGAATAGGACGAAGGTTCTTTATTCGGAGGAGAAACAGACTCAGCAAGATACACAATATGATCAGGAAACTTTTTGACAGACCGAGTTTGATCACGAGATCGTGTGACCATAGGATGAGAACCAGTCAAAGAAGCAGAAGGTGGACGGGGAGGTGGAGGAGGAGGTGAAAAACTGGAAGTAGAGGAAGAAGAGGATGGAGAGTCACCAGTGGATGCGGGTGATATAGGTGAGGAAAAAGGAATAAATGGAATGGTGACTCGAGCAGAACCAGGAGAAGACGAAATGGTTGAAACATCAGGAAACGTAGTCTCATGAAAAGTAACATGACGACTCGTATGAGCTTTAGATGATGTAGGATCAAAACAAATATATCCTTTGTAATTCGGAGCATAACCAAGAAAAAGACACAGAGCAGACTTGGGAGACAACTTGTCTTGGCGAAGATGACCAAGATATGGATAACACAAACATCCAAAAGTACGGAGAATGGTATAATCTGGCAATGTATGGAAAATGAGTTGAAAAGGCGATTTATGACTAAGAAGTGGAGACGGAAGCCTATTTATCAAATAAGCAGCAGTGGAGAAAGCATCAGCCCAAAAATATTTCGAGAGGTTCGCCTGATGCAACAAAGTAAGAGCAACCTCTGACAAGTGTCGGTTTTTGCGTTCTGCAACTCCATTTTGTTGCGGAGTGTATGGACACGAAATACGATAAGAGATACCACACTTAGACAAATATCGTGCCATAGGACCTTTAATAAGCTCTGGAGCGCCATCACACTGAAAGATTTTTATTTTTGTGGAAAGCAGATTTTCAACATGATTTTTAAAATGACAAAAAGCTTCAAAAGCTTGAGAGCGAGTAGTAAGTGGATATAGCCAAACAAAACGACTATAATCATCGATAAATGTGATAAAATAACGATAACCAGTGCGAGACTCAATAGGAGAGGGTCCCCATATATCAGAATGTATAATATGCAATGGAACCATAGAATGTATTACATTTGAGTCAAACGGTTTTCGCGTTATCTTGGAAATATTACAAGAATTACAAGGAATTGAAATGTCTTTATTCAACAAGGAAAGTTTGCGTAAAACATATGAGCCAGGATGCCCAAGACGTGTGTGCCAAAGCTGAGATGAAGACAAAGAGTCCGTAGACGTAGCAGAGAGACCATACACATTGTATGTGTTCAGCGGGATGTGATGAAGAAGTTGTCCCGTCAAGGTTTGTACAAAGAAGCCAAATGACGAAAAGGAAACAACACATGGATTATCACGAACAAGCTGAGGAATAGACAACAAACTTTTCTTAAGAGTTGGTACAAGAAGCACGTGATTAAGATGTAAAGTACAGTGAGGGAGATTAAGCACAAAATGACCAACGTGGGTAATGGTAAGGGCCGTGCCGTTTCCGATTATTACTCGATCATTCCCGGTGTATGGTTGCGCATTATGAACAAGAGCGGGATCATATGTCATGTGAGAGGTGGCACCCGAATCTGGTAGCCATGAACCAACCAAATCACACGCATCCGAAATATTATCTTTATCAATAGCCGCCATAAAAGCATGCTCGGGTGCCCAATATTTTGGTTTTCCAGAATTTAATCCAACCGATGCACAATGTGTAAAACGTTCCGAGCCAAACCCATTAAAGCTAAATAATCCATTATGATTATTTGAAAAACTAGCGGGCTGTGTAAAGGAACTAAACCCATCAGATCTAGGTAAAAAATTCAAAACAGGCCCAAATAAGGAGTATGAAGCAGGCCCAACAGAGTCATCAGAGTGTGTAGAAGGCCCATGATCAATAAACAGCTTATAACCCTTAGGGTTATCTATCGACAATTCCTCAGACTGTGAAGCATATCGTTCACCTAATCCAGATTTCTCCAAAAATTTTCTCTGAAATTCTAATGATGATTTATCAAAAACACCAGTTAACCTCATAAATCGTTCACCTAATCGTTCGTATGGAGTTTTCAAGTGATCCTCAGAAACAAGTTTAAGTCGATTCACGATGTAAAAGGTGAATCCGAAAACTAAAACAACAGAGCATATGATTACACTAACGAGAACGTAGATGTATTGTAGATGAGTCCATAACTGACAGATGTCGTTAGGGTTCATCTGAGATGCTTCAATCAAGACGATGCTCATAACAGGAATCAAGATAAAATCAATAAGTGAGAGATGAGAGTTACGCTTTGGAGAAAATCAGATATCCGGCGAAGAGAGTAACGTTGTCTGATCTGAACACCAACGATCAATCTGCCATTAGCGCTCCTGACACCTCCGACCATGAGCACTTATTTGCAAATCTGAATTCTGAATTCGAAATTTAATCTGATATATTTCTGCAAACTGTTTCTGCTTTGCTTCGAATTCTGATCTTGTTCGATTCTGTTTGATCTTGCTGGATCTGTAATTCTGAATTGTTTCTGACTTGAAGATCTTGTTCGAAATTCTGAAATTTGATCTGATTTGAAGATCAGATCTTAATTTGCATTCGTAGACCTCAATTTGTTGTTTATACTATGTAATCTTTGTGAACTATGATCAGCTCTGATACCATGAGAAAGTTCATGATACGAGAGAAAAGAGAGAGAGAGAATCATCAAATGTATTATGTTGTGATTGATTACAATACAAGAGAAGACATCAACTATTTATAGATGAGCTAAAACTAACTAACTCAAGCTAACAATGATGTGGCACAACTAACTTTGATGACATGGCATCTATAACATATACACTATCACTGTTTATGGCTTTGATACCATAAAGAGAACAGAGACTATGATTGAAAGGCTTAATTGATTCATTGAGCTCTATGTCCTTAATACTCGGCTCGTTTACATCCCTAATTTCTATCAATCGATGTACTGATTACTCAATTTCTCATGAGAAAATTGAGGGTAGTTTTGTCAAATTACCATTTTAACGTGATAATATCTTTCTCACGAGATATTTGTTGTTTGTGCTGTTTCGTTTTCTTCTTCGTCTACCCTTCTTCTATGTCTCCGGCTGGGGTAGAAGAAGCCGACCGTCTTCATCTTTCCTCTCTCGATCCTTTGCTGATTTCGTTCCTCGCGGAAGTACATGAGGGCCGCTTTCAAGCATCTACCCCTTTCTCACCTGTCGACATTCTCGACACTGCCTCTCCATTGTCGTTTTTATCTTAAGGTTTAATCTAGGTCCTATCTCCCTGCGCCAAGGCCGCAACTGCAAAACAAAACTAGGAGCCATGAGTCATGAGCCATGAAAATGTCTTGCAAAATAAAACTAGGAAAACCAGATGTGATTGCCGCTCAAAGGTAATGGCTATCTTGAAAGGGTTTTCATCGAGTTTGGACACGATTTAATGTAAAATTCTGAAACTATAAATAGATTTTGTAAAATTCTGACACGATTTAATGTTGCATGCATAAGATATATATTTTATTGGTGCTGGTATCCTTATGCTATGAACCTCTTATGATCTAAGATTTAAATATTTACTAGAACCTGTCTACTTGTACATAAATTTTATGGTTATAAAGATTTATGTAAGTTTGGGGTGTCCAACTCAAAACCAATTGGTAATGAGTGAGAGGGTTGTGTGAGGTGTGTGGCCGTTTGACCAACTACAGGTGAATATACAATAGCAAAAAGTGACAAGTTGGATATATTTTTTTGATGATAAACCCAAAAATTTATACAATTATATAAGGCTGGAAAGGTAGTTAAAAAATATTCAAGTGAATTTGTAAGCATTCATGTCGTTTAGTCATATTCAAATTTATTCATGTTTTATATTTTTCGTATTATAGCTAGCATAATATTTAACCACTAATAATCTTTATAACCAAATCAAGATTTCACGAAGGACAACAGAAAAAATTCTAATAGAACTATTAATCTTTATAACCCTCTCATTTTTATTTAGATTTCAGTATATACTTTTAATCTATATAACACTTGACTGGCCACATATGTAAAAAAAAGTAGACGTGACACAATAAAAAAATAAGAATAGTTGACAGCTATTTAATGACTTTACCCCTTAAATATGCACCAAACATTATATATTAAAATTGTAAAAGAAGAATAAATAAAATATAAAACTAATTATATTACCACTATAATATTTATATATGCAACTTAGTTTTTGACATCTCTATTTCAAGACTTCAATTGTTTCCTAATATATATATATATATATATATATATATATATATATATATATATATATATATATATATATATATATATATATATATATATAGTCGGTATCTGAAGAAAATAATATAAAATAGAGAACAAGAGAATAGATCGTGACCATCCATTAGTTAAATCGTGCGGTGGAAGATTGTATCATGCTTTATAATTAATATGTGAGTAAGGGGCAATAAAGGAAATTCAAATCCACATTACACCCATGATCAAATCCTAATTCTCTCCCATATTTCACCGGTGTTCTTCCATCAGCCGATTTTCAGAACCACCGTCGCAACCCCGATGCCATAGCCATCACCAACTCCCACGCCTTCCTCAACGTAATCGAATTACCAAAAGTATGCCTACACAAAATCCATTACCAGCCATTTCCAAATGAGTGTCTTGTGATTTGATTCTTGAAAGTCCAGCAGTTTTGAAGTAGTACGAGGAGGACGACATGCATTGTTTGGTATTGACAGTTTTGGTTGTGGTTTTTTTATTTCAATTTTGAGTTTTTAGTTGCTTTTGCACTTATTAATTTTTGGTTGCTTTAATTTCTATACGTTTCCAGCCCTAAAACATTGACTTGTTCTGTTGCTTTGATTTTTTAAAATTATAGTTTCATTAATTGATGTTTGTTTTCTTTTTTTCCCCAAATTTCGTAGACTTTTTGGATTTAATTATTTCTTGATGCAGAACAATTAGAAAGTATGATAAGGTTTTATTGCACAGGGAATGCTCTTCAGGTGCTGGAACATGAGATTTGTTTTCTTTTGGTTTCATTAATGATATTTTGTAACATGAGATGCAGAAGCAGCTATCAAATTGCACAGAGAATGCTCTTCGGGTGCTAAAACAATTAGAAAGTATGATAAGGTTTTGTGTTTCGAAAAATTAGAGAGGATATTGGAGAAGACATAAGAATTGCTTCACATGGCTACTTTATTATCCAATTTGGCTACATACAATCCTGATAAGGTCTATTGATAATGAATTTGGCCATTTCCAATCATTTTCCCTTGAATAAGTTCACAAGTTGATATATGACCCGTTTTTATTGCATATAGTTCTGATAAGGACTGTTGGGATGTGGGTATGGACTCAATTTACAATCATTTTATTTTAGTCGATTCAGAGGTTTATGTTTGCAATTATATCTATAACCTGTGCATAAATATATGTAGGTGGAGGAGCATGTAACCAACATCAAGATTAATAAATTTTGATTTATACTACTGTGGTGTGCATAGAAAATAAAGAGAATAAAGATATTGCAGATAATCATTATCATTTTTTCTTGGTTTAGCTATTGCTTATCTATCTAATTGTATTTAACTTTATTTCAAAAATAATTTTCTTATTTGGATTATGGTTTATTATACACGTAGACTTTAAGGGTGATGCATTCCTTTGGTTCAGAAACATACCGATTGTCGATTTTATGGGCTAGAATTACTCAATGTATAATGTATTGAATCTAATCCTACCAGTCTACCACCCATAATCATTTTCAATATATGTCATGAAGTCTGCTTACTCTTTCATTTAACTGATTTATTATTTTTGTTCCATTAAGGAAGATTTGCTGAAGTGAAACCTACTGGCACGCCAACAAATTCTATAACACATCATTAATAATCTTATTCTCAAAAGTGCTACAAATGGATGTATGATATATGTGGCTAAAGACTTTAGAAGCTGGGCTATAAGTCTCTAGTGGTTCAAATTTATAATGTAGGGGTTGATAAACAAAAGTACACACATTGTGGAAAACCTAAGGACTGGATGCTTTATTTTGAATGTGTGCATCAATTTACACACGATGCAGTAATTATGTTTGGATGTATTAGTTTCAAATATGTGCATTATTTATGAATATAACATTATATTTCTGATTTAAAGGTGTATTCATCATTTACTTTTGAATATATATGAAAAGATATTACAATATGGATGTCTTATTTTTGCCTTAGATGCATCAATTTTGACTATATGCGTCAGGTTTAAAGTGGAGCTTTAAAACATGTAGCAATTGTTCAAAGGATGTAGTGTTTAGTCAATATGCAAATATAGCTTATGCTATTATTTTCATTTGAAGAACACGATAATGAATAATGTTATCAAATGATCAAGAAATTGAAGAATTTGAACCACATCCAGGTACCTATACATTTATCTTTTTCTTCTTTATACTTATTCTTCTCCTACCTTTTCTTTTAGTATTCATATACAATTTCTCTTCTACTAATCTTTCTTTTTTTCCTCCTTTGTATGCGCCTACTACAAACCATAAATCCAAGTTGATGCATCAAATTTGACATGCATCATTTTTCTAAAAAAATGCTAGCAACCGTGAAACCAAGTTGATGCATCAAATTTGACATGCATTCCTTTTCTACAAAAACGCTAGCAACCATGGCATCAAATCAAAGAGGATAAAAAGCTGGATTCGTTCATTATATTTTTGTAATTAAATAGATGATAATTTTTAATATCCGATCAATTTATAAGATTGAATCATTGAAAAAAATTGAGTTAAAGAAAAACGGTTTTCCTGGACGTGAGCTCTGTAATTGGCAATGTGAGAAAAATGTTTAGTTTTTCAATTTTGCCCTTGTTCTCTCCGTTCTCTATTATAGAGTGTTCTCTCTTGAACCACACCCTATATATATATATATATATATATATATATATATATATATATATATATATATATATATATATATATATATATATATATATATAAATTGGATCAACAAAGCCTCCCTTAAACAAAGCCCTAAAGTCCTAATCTCAGTTATTGGATTCATCAAATAAATGGTCAAGATCTATAATGACATTATTGTAATTAAGTAAGCAATTATAAGATTTAATTCGAGAAAGAATGGTATTATGGTCAAAGCTCCATTTATTTTTTATTTGTTTACCCCTTAGTTTTTTAAATGACCATAACTATTTCAAATTTTTGAATTTGAGCAAAAAAATTATACTAATTTTCTCATTTTTTATCCTCTTTCAAACGAGACCACTCTTCCTGTATTTCTGGAAAACAATTTTGACGAAAATGATGAAAGCTACCCTTATATATCACGTAACAGCAGAATCCGAAAATGATAATTTTCGTCATTCTCGTAAAAAAAAAAAGATGAACAGGGTCCGAAAATAATGAAAACTAACAGGTGTTATATATATGAAAGTGATGACGAAAATGATGAAAACTGATAGTTGTTATGGATATGAAGGTGATGGACGAAAATGATGAAACTGATAGATGTTACTTTCTTAAACAGTCGAAAATGATAATTTTCGTCATTTTCGTCAAAAAAATGATGAACATGGTCCGAAAATGATGAAAACTGGTATGTGTTATAGATATGAAAGTAATGACGAAAATGATGAAAACTGGTAGCTGTTATGGATATGAAGGTGATGGATGAAAATGATGAAACTGATAGATGTTACTTTCTTCCAACAACCGAAAATGATAATTTTCGTCATTTTCAACAAAAAAACGATGAACAGCGTCCGAAAATGATGAAAACTGGTAGGTGTTATAGATATGAAAGTGATGACGAAAATGATGAAAACTGGAAGTTGTTATGGAAATGAAGGTGATGGACGAAACTGATAGATGTTACTCTCTTCCAACAGCCGAAAATAATAATTTCCGTCATTTTCATCAAAAATAAAATCTTCAGAAATATAGGAAGAGTAGTCTCGTTTGAAAGAGGATTAAAAAATGAGTAAATTAGTATAATTTTTTTGCTCAAATTTTTAAAAAATGAAATAGTTATGGTCATTTAAAGATATATGGGGTAAAAAAAATAAAAAAAAGGAAACTTTGAGTTGCTAGAAGAAGACGTGTGTGAGTTATATATATATATATATATATATATATATATATATATATATATATATATATATATATATATATATATATATAGGAAAAAGTTCATGCGAGAACATTCTTAGTGCGAGAACCGCGAGAACCAATCTGAGCCGTCCAGTTCCCTCTCCTTCAATGTCATTGCCCACCCATGAATTCCTCACATGCATCATGCCACACTCTATCCCTCCACACTCATCATCCATGAAACTTCCCATATCCAAGGAACGGTTGAGATTGGTTCTCGCGGTTCTCGCACTAACAACGGTTCTCGCATGAACTCTCCCCTATATATATATATATATATATATATATATATAGGGGAGGGTTCAAACGAGAACTGTTTTTCGTACGAGAACTGCGAGAACCAATCTCAGCCGTTCCTTGGATATGGGAAGTTCATGGATGGAGAGCGTGGAGGGGATCAAGTATGGCAGGGTGCATGTGAGGAATTCATGGATAGGCAATAATATTAAAGGAGGAGGAATTGGACGGCTTAGATTGGTTCTCGCAGTTCTCGTACGAAAAACAGTTCTCGTTTGAACTTTTGCCTATATATATATAGAAGAGAGATCAAATAAAAAGAGTTTTGGGGTAAAAAGGGTAAGGTGGGTTTTGGGACTGCCACGTGTCTTTGGTGGTTGAAGGGCATAATTGGAACATAAAAACAAAATCAATTTTTCTCCCTTTTTTGCTGTACCTACGTTCCCATAGCCACCGAAGAACCCTAGATCGGTTTTTGAATATCCGCCCCCTTCACTGGATCACCTTCCCCACCGACGCAAAATTCCACTTGATTTCCTCTCCATCGTCGTCGATCTGTTAAAATGGTATTCTCTGCGCCACCGAGACGTCACCCCTGCGCCGCCGTCGATTGTTTTCTTCTCTGCCGCCACCGATGGTTTGCTTCTCCGCCGCCGCCGATGGTTTGCTTCTCTGCCTCTGCCGATGGTTTGCTTCTCCGCCGCCGCCGTTTCTTTATTATACCACCATCGCTTTGCTTCGTGATGCGCCCGGTTCAGATCTGCCATCGATCTCCATGAAGGTAACCCACATCTGAATCTCCGATTCTTTTTCGTCGTTGTTGTGCATCAACAATGGAGGTCCCGTCATCTCTGTTCATCTTTGCTTTTTTTTTTTGTCTTTTGGATGCATCAGATTTGGTTAAAGTTTGTGTATCAGATTTGGACATCAAATTGTTCATCAATTTTGAATGCATCAGATTTGGTTAAAGTTTGTGTATGAGTTTTAGTTTGATTTTGAATTTAGGTACATGATGGATCTGATTTAGTTTGTGTAGATTTGATTTAGTTTGTGTACATGATGGATATGATGATTTATGTTTACATGATGGATCTGATGATTTACGCTGTGTGCATCACAGCGGTTACAGTGAATATGCCTGAAAATTGGGGGTGACGAATTAGACTTTTTTTAGGACGATTTTGTATTTCCATTTAAGACTTCATCAAATCATGATGTGTTGTTTGATTTGTTCATTTGTTGTTGATTCTGGGTATACATGTAGCCTTTTGAATTGTGCATAAGTGTATTTGATGATTTTCTTTTGTTGTGCATCTGGTGAAGAACAGTGTGCATCAAAACAGTTCTGGAAAAATGACGTTCTGAGAGAGAAAAAGAAAAAAACCATAAACAAAAAGACTATTATACCCTTTCTGTAATTTTTTTTAATTAAAACAAAAAGAAAAAAACCAATTTTATAGGAGCGATTACAGAAAAAATGAATGGCTGAGATTTCTCCTTACTCTTTGTACTTTAATTCTCTTTTTACAGGATCCCTACTATATATATATATATATATATATATATATATATAACAATAGTCAGTAAAATAAATAGTGAAATTTTATCCTTTTCTGCAATAACAAATTTACATATCAAATATAATTTAAGGTATATATAAATACATTACTCCACTTAACTTCGTTGGTTATTATCATCTTTGTTGAAACAAGCAACCTAGTTAATATTAACTACCTTAAGTAATTTGTCCATTATTGATTTTTACTAAATCTAACTATGTAAAAAATATGATTTTGGTACTCTTCATGTTGATTGGTTCAGAAAGTAGCGCTTTGAAATAACGGGCACTCTCTTTATTATTGAACCACCCCAAAATCTTTAAAGCTGCACAGAAAGAGTTTGACATATATGTAGGAAGAAATAAATGGTTGGAAGAACCAGATATAGAAAACCTAAAGTGTCTTCAAACCATAGTGAAAGAAACACTTAGAATGTACTCACCAGGTCTCTTAGCTGGACCTCATAAGGCCATTGAGGATTGCTTAATATTGGGGGCTATCATGTCCCAAAAGAAACTCGTTTAATTTTAAAACTTATGGAAGCTACACCGGGACCCACTAGTATGGTTCAATCCTAATGAGTATCAACCGGAGAGGTTTCTTAAAAAAAACTCGAACATAAATTTTCAGGGTCAGAACTTTGAATACATACCATTCACTCATTCAGCTACGGAAGGAGAATGTGCCCTGCAACCTCGTTTACTTTGCGTGTAATACACTTAACCCTTGCTCGGTTACTTCAAGGGTTTGACCTATCAACACCGAACGGGAATCCAGTGGATATGAGTGAGGGTTTAGGAATTGCCTTGCCTAAGATGAAACTACTTGAAGTTACCATTACTCCACGCCTTTCTCCGATGCTCTATCAAGACTCTTGAGACCGGTTAAATACTACTTCTGTGTGTATGTATGCGCATGTTCGTATGTCGCAATAAGTTGCGGTTTTTATCTTTTTTCCTAGTATGTGATTACATTACAAGAAAAGGAATGTGTAGAAACTCGCATTTGATTTGAATGATAGTTTGGGTGTTTGGCATATATCCACTACTTTTTTCTAATATATGTAGACACCTATTTTTATTTTTTTCAGCTATGTGAATGTCATTGGATTTTGATTATATAAAATAAAAGTACACCAACAAAGAAAATAACATGAAAAAGGTAAGAACATGAAACGGAAACTAGAGAAGCCAACAGAAAAATCTCATGTCATTAACACTAGAAAGATTTACATATAAAGACATCACAAGAGATTTACAAAGATTACATATCAATTCCTAATCAAGCTTCTTATATTATTATATATCTAGTATTGTACCCATAGATCGGCGAATAGTTTTTATCGGTAACATATCATTTTATAGTATTTTATGAATAGTTTCTACCCGGTAACATGTAATTTCATTTCTTTTTCTTTACATCAACTATTTTCTTCATTTCCAAACAAACTTTTGTAAACAACAAAACGACCGTGTTCCTTAGTATTTTATGGGTTAGAAAGTGTATAGTTATGGAAGAGTACGTTTATTGGTAAGTGTGTAAAGTATGGGAGAGAAATTGAGGTTATTTTGGGTGTATATTAGTAATTTCATATTGATGAAATTTTAAAAAATTAGGTAGGAGAGAGTGTTAAATGTATTATAATATAGTATAAATAAGAAAATTATATTTCCATCTACAAAATCTTCTTACTTCATTCTTCTACTCACTAGCTAGATGATGACATACTGAATTCATTTAATCTCTTTTTTCACCTCCTCCCTTAATTTTGACGTATGTCTTGATCTTATGAGTAGGAGGATGTGTATGAATTACGGGTGAGCAAATATGCGTAGCAAAATATCCAGCAATCGGCATTTGTTTTCCCTTAGCCACGACTCACGACCGATGACGGTTCTTTTTTTTTCTCTTAGTTTTGGGTTCTAAATCTCATTTTCTATTTCAGTCCATTTCGGTTTGTACGGTTCAGTAGACATGGGCCATTTGGACCGACCGGACCGGTCCAACGAAAACCGCCCGAGTCGAGCCGGTCCAAGACCGAAAGTGAGAGAAACGGTCCGAACCGGTCCAAACTCGGTCAAAACCGGTCCAAGAGTTCAACGGCATTTTTTTTTTGAAAAAAACGGTCAAAAACCGGTTCAAACCGGTCCCAACGGCTAGTTTTTCAAAAAAAAAAAAAATCCACCGAAATTTCCCCTATAAATACCCCTAAAATGAAGCCTTATTTCTTGCACCACTCTTTATCACATTCTGTCATTCTCCAAATCTCTCATTCTCTCATTCTTGAATCTTGATATTTCAAGTTTTATTTTTCAAGAATTCAAGTTTATATTTCAAGGATTTGCTTCAAGTGTTCTATATAATACAAGTGTTCTATATAATATTTCGATTTGCTTCAAGATTATAAAAAATGGCGGGTGAAGGATCTACCAATTTGAACATCTTGGTTTCATAATATATCTCAATCGAAACGTACACGAGTTCAATCGTCTTTAGACGAACTTTCCATATATAAAGAAACTGATTACACTAATTATATTGACCTCGAAGATTTTGCACAATTTGAGTTGACTATAATGATCAACATCAACATCAACATCAATAATATGGGCCGGACGTTTACGGGTCCTATTGAGCCTGTTGGGCTGGTCCATCTGACTTTCTTCTCCTATATTAAAGATTTGTAAAGAAGTGAGATTTTGACAATAGTGGAATGAGGCATCGTTTCATTTTATAGAATAATATTGAAAACTTACAGGCTTCCTCTCTTTTAGCCCCTGATTTTAGTAAAAATAAAAAACAAAAACCATTATTAAAAGCGTAATTTTGGGTTTTAATTAAGAAACTTACAAAGACTGTCTTTAGTAAAAAATCGGGTTTAAAAGTTACATTTAGGCTCTCATTAAAACCAGGCCTAGATATTTTAAATAACTGGACTTAGAAGCCTTTTTATACTAGTGAGAATTAATTAGGTCAAAATGAGGTCGACACGATAATAACACAACCTATTAAACACAACATCTTGAATATCGCCATGAGTATTATAATAATAATATTATTTCACTTTAAGCCTTTTGACTTCCACATCTTTATAACTATTCTCCTACATGATTTGATTCTTTCATTTATGAAATTGATTCACTTAAAGAAAATATATATTTCACTAACTTATAAATTCCTATAACTTTTACTAAAATAACAAAAAAAAAAGTTATTTTCTAAGAAACAAGTTTCCATAGTTTCAGCAATTACATAGAAACTGCATTTCTGATAAACCGGTCTTCATAAATTACAAATTTATGTAGTAGTGTTTCATAGGTGAATGAATAACCAACACATAGGTTCAAACCGGATGATCCTAACTTCCTGCATCTTTACTACGGGGGTAGCTAGCTAGGGTGATTTATTTATGCTCTAAATTTGTGTCTAGTTGATAAAATTTTAGAAAATTTCTATATGTAGCCATTGTTTCTAGAATTTAAGGACATGATATATAATAACCTCATTAATACACTCTAGCTAGCTACACATGTAATACTAGTATAGGGGAGGGTTCATTCGAGAACCGTTGTTAGGGCGAGAACCGCGAGAACCAATCTCAGCCGTTCCTTGGATATGGGAAGTTCATGGATGGAGAGCGTGGAGGGATAGAGTGTGACAGGGTGCATGTGAGGAATTCATGGGTGGGCAATGACATTGAAGTAGCGGAAATTGGACGGCTCAGATTGGTTCTCGCGGTTCTCGCGGTTCTCGCGGTTCTCGCGCTAAGAATGGTTCTTAAATGAACTTCTTCCTACTAATATATATGCATACGATCACGCAAAATATACCACATATTTAATATAGTAAAGATCATATTTTGGTCACAAATTAAAATCTAAATCATCTATTTTGTTCCGATAATTAAATCATGCGAAAAGATTTCCAATCCAGAATTAGTGCAGTGCATGTGCAACTAGTCTAGCATTTATATCAAAAAAACAAAACAAAAAGTTATACTAATCAATTACGGGCCATCCTGTTTCAAACTTTCAATCTTACCCGTTGGTTTTTTTCATCTAGACTACTTCTCTATGCTATAAATTTAAATGAAGTTTGGATAATCTTTCAGCATTAAGAACAAAAGACCATATCATAATGAAATTTTTTGCACCATATCTAACAATCTTGGGGCTTTTGCTAATTGTTATAACCTATAGTTACAAAAGAAACATAAGACACAAAACAAGAGAAGCTAGTAATAAACCACAAGCTCCAGAACCATCAGGAGCATGGCCTCTTGTAGGTCACCTTCATCTTTTACAAGGTCAAGCTCCTTTAGGAAGGACACTTGGAAAATTAGCTGATGACTATGGGCCGGTTTACTCTCTAAGGCTTGGTAGTCATCGAGCTTTGGTCGTGAGTAGCTGGAAGATGGTCAAAGAGTGCTTCACGACGAATGACAGAAACTTTGCAACTAGGCCGAATACGGCAGTGAGCCAGTACATGGTCTATGATAATGCTGGTTTAATACTCACACAATATGGCCCATACTGGCGAGAGATCAGAAAGCTGGTGACATCTAAGTTCTATATAACCCAGAATCTTAAGAATACAAAAATACATGATAGCAATAAAGAATCCGATTTCATGGATGTAATGTTGTCAAACCTTTCAAAAGATGCCGAAACATTTGGACACAAGCGTGAAACCATCATCAAAGCAACAACAATGGTTGGTAACTTATTCTTTTTTTAATCTCGGTTTCTTGAAACATATTGCTATTCACTAACTATTTAAAATGTGTGATTACACAGAGTCTCGTGTTAACAGTACGGAGATAAATTATCAGGGTCAGAATTTTGAATACATACCATTCAGCACCGGAAGGAGAATGTGCCCTGCCACCTCATTTGCTTTAATTTGCAAGCACTTCACTTGACACTTGCTATGTTACTTCAGGGTTTTGTTTTGTCAACACCAATGGGGAAGCCTGTGGATATGATGAAGCCACTTAAAGTCATCGTCACTCCGCGTCTTCCTGTACAGCTCTATAAGAACATTTACACTACATTTAATCAAGACGATGAAGCCAAACTTATAGTCTTATAGACATAATCAGATTGCAGATGCATATATATTGAACAAGATCCAACCAGTTCCATTAATTAATGTATATGGAGCATTGTCATGGACCAAACTATTTATATAAATACAAGTTTTAGAAATAGGTAAGATTTCCTAAGAATGGTTCTCGCATGAACCCTCCCATATATATATATATATATATATAGAAATTGGATCAATAAATAACCATGTGTTAAACAAAGAACCTAAAGAACCAATCTGGACCTTTGGATCATCAATATCAATGGATATGATTGATCGATTACAAAACTGTAATTATTATGTATTAATTTAGGATGAATAGGGCAAAAATGTAATTATCCCTCTCCCACACCCACGATTTAAAAAAAACCCCCAAAAACTTTAAATTGTAATAACTTTTTAAGTTTTGTGATTTTAATCATAAAAATTATATCATTCTTTTAGTTTTTTAATCATCTATCAAACAAGATCACTCTTCCTATACTTTTCTAAAAAAATTTGAAAATGAATTTTTTTTTTGCATTTTCGCAGCTCGTCGCTAAGAGTTGAATGTCGTTGCTAATGAGTTGAATGTCGTCGCTAATGAGCTGAACGTCGTCGCAAAAGGATCGTCTTAGATCAGAAATTAGCGACGATGAAGTTAAATCTGTCGCCGCAAATAAGCAAAGTCGTCGCTAATGACCTTGCAGTCGTCGCAAATGGTTTGTCTCAGATCATAAATTTTGCGTTTTTCGTTTTTTGCATTTTGCATGTTTATACGAATTTACGTTCTGCATTCTACATGTTTTTTGCATTCTGCATTCTGCATTTTTTTTGCATTCTGCATGTTTTTTGCTTTCTTCATTCTTCATTCTTCATTTTGCATGTTTTTTGCATTTTGCATTCTTCATTTTTTTGCATTTCTGCATTTTGCATGTTTTTTGCATTCTGCATGTTTTTTGCATTCTGCATTCTTCATTCTGCATGTTTTTTCCATTTTGCATTCTGCATGTTTTTGCATTATGCATGTTTTTGCATTCTGCATGTTCTGTACAGATTTTGCATTTTGCATTTAAGTTTGAATGAACCCAGCTCAAAATGCAAACTACGGATTTTGCATTTTGAATTTGAATGAACCCAGCTCAAAATGCAAACTTTGCATTTGAAAAAAAAAGTTTCAGAAATATATCAAGTCCGGTCTTGTTTGAAAGAGGACGAAAAATTGAATCTAATGGTATAATTTTTTTGTTAAAATTGTTAAAAACGAACGAGTTATGATCATTTAAAGTAAGTGGGAGTTTTTTTTTTAAGTTTATTGAGGGGTTTTGCTTGTGGCTGTGTAGGTGCCGATGAATTTTTATTTTTTTTTATTTTCTTTTTTGCCCCTAAACAATGTGCCACATGTCATCACCACGGAGGTTCTTTAGGTTCTTTGTTTAAGGGAGGTTCTTTGTTTAATCACACCCTATATATATATATATCTTACACATCTTATCAAAATATGCATCTTATTTGATCCTCTTCCTATATATATATATATATATAGTGAGATGTTCAAATAAGAACCTTAAATAAATTGAGAATGGGAGACTCAATCCTAGCCGTCCAATTCCCCCTCCTTCAATGTCATTGCCCACCCATAAATTCCTCACATGCACCATGCCACACTAGATCACCTCACGCTCCCCATCCATAAATTTCACTTACAATATGAACGGCTGAGATTTAGTCTCCCATTCTCATTTAATTTCTCATTCTCATTTGAACATTCCCCTATATATATATATATATATATATATATATGGGATGTTTTATAGGAGAACTATTTTTCGTACGAGAACCAATCTTACCTCTTGATTAAACTTAATCAATGGCTAAGATTTTTTGACGGCTCATTAATGCTTCATTAATGACTCATTAATGGATAATTAATTAGGGTTATTTTGAAAAAATCAAGCCTCGCAAATTAATGACGCTTACCCGAACATATTCATGGTTGGGTAAATATATAAATTACCTAACTACCCCCATTAGTGAGTCATTAACGGCGTTAAAAACACTTCTCGCAGTTCTCGTACGAATAAAAGTTTTTGTTTGAATTTTTACCTATATATATAATATTAAATTATAATAAGGGCCGGTATCGGGTAATGGAGCGGGGATCATCAAATCCGTCCCCGTCCCCATCCCCGTTTAAATAATCGGGTTTTCTCCATCTTCATCCCACCCTGCTTATATCGGTTTTCGGTTTTCCCATCAATTTCGATTTTTTTCCATCCCTATTTGAATCTTAGATTTTTATGGCCTTGAATCCTTGTTTTTTTTTTTTTTTTTTTTTGGGGGGGGGGGGGCTTCAATTGTTAATCAACCTTCTAACAATGTCTATAAATTCGTGTCTAATAAAAATCAATGTTAAAACCATATTCAAAAGACCATAATTACCTTGAGCTTCGATCCATTAAATAACGAAGAAATTTTGGTGCTTCAAAAGTACGGGAATCCATATCTTTATATGCAAGAGCATACATTGTACGCTTCATGAAAAAATAAATGCATAAGCCAATATGCGACTTTACTCATAGTTATGCACAAATCAAAAATATATATAAAAGACTAATTGATAAATGTTGTTATACGATCTGAGTAATTTATTTGAATAAATGTTTAATCTTGATCATCAATTCACTTAAAATCAGAAAATCAATTTTGACTTTTTAGAGTCAAATTTATTAGAGATAAGTTAATATATGTCCTTATTAAATCATATAAATTCGTATTTGTTCACCTTAATTTACAAATATCATATTTACCCTTTATAATATTTTAAAATATCATATTTAAACAAAATCTTAATTTTATCGTTCTAAAATATTTTATAATCATTTTATTTCCTTTTTAATTTTAACCAATAACATTTAAATTTATTAAACTTAATTGTAAAAATAATGATTGATGATTTATATAAGAAATACAATCACGTCTCTTCGTATTATGCTACAATGTTTATGCCGCCAAGTATGCCCTCCCACTCGCGTCGACCTTTGGTTAGAGTGTTGATGTCGTATGTCGTCATTTTTTAATTCGCGTTATATCATTATTTAATATGTTTTGATCAATATTTAATATTTTTAAACCAACCCGTATATCTTACGAGCATTTAGTCTAGTTAATTATATTACACATGGATGTAGTAATAAACAAATTACATAAAACTAGTTGGCGCATATAAATATACTTATATATAAATACTTACATATAAAGGGGATGTTTGGAGGTAATTTTAATTATTGTTGAGTTGTAAGTGGGTAATAAGTATTTTAATTATCGTATCATGAACTACGTTTCTACGGTTAAAACTATCCTTTATAATCGTTTAAACCAACCCATGTATCACACGGACATTTAGTCTAGTTATTCTAATATATAATTAAATAACCTATATATACAAGTATCAAAATTGAAATACTCCTCTGATTTCCAATAAAAAGTGAAATAATATATATTCTAACAACGTCCCTTGTACGAAAATCAGCCAACAATTACAACTCAAACATCAAAATATAGACAAACGACCCCAAACATTATTTTGTCTCGAGAGACGCGTCGCGTCGAGACTATAAATCGAAAAACATTTCGGTTTGGTTCTAAAATCTCCAATTTCTTCTATTAAATCACTAATTAGCCACATGCAATTGCTTATCTATGACACTCAATAGTTAATAACACTAATTTGTTCATTAATCCTCACATCCAACTCAAAATTAAAACTTAGATCATGCTCTCTCTCTCTGTAGAACTTAAGAGCACAAGATATTAATGATTTCTTACCTTGATTTCAGTTGTTAATAACTTGTTCAAGGCTGGAATTCTTGTAAATAAACTTGATCTACACATGCAAGGTTAAATCCTTGGTCAAATTCCTCAAATTAGCATTTTCTCTTTCTAGACTCTCTCACATGCACAACACACACTATTATTTGATTCGATCTATTGATTTACATTTGTCACTTCATTTTATTAATTACTCAACCATGAATTACGACGAGTAAATTGCTACCGTTAGATCTAATAAATCAATATCTAATTGATGTCTAAGATATTTTCTCCCATTAATTGCATGTTCCTTTTTTCATTCACATGTCTCGTAGCTCATGGGCCAATAAAACGTATTAACTACAATACAATAATAGAAAGTTAGAGACCGATTAAGCCCCCATGGTTGTGCATTTGATTGGGTTAATTTGAAACAAGATATCAAGTTCAAGATCAATCATATCAGTGTACGCCACTAGCAAACTCCAAATGGTTGTACATTTAATTGGGTTTGAAATGACATATACTTCAAAGTTCAAAATCAATCATATCAGTGTACGCCGCTAGCAAACTCTAAATGGTTGTACATTTAATTGGGTTTGAAACGAGATATACAACTATACAAGATCAATCTTATCAGTGTACGCCACTAGCAAAATACCGTTCCCATTTATTGCGTCTAGTTGCAAATTTAGAACTTAAATCAAGAGGGTTTTATGTCTGATTATTTAACTTAGTTTGTGTGAATATATGATAAATGAGTAACTTAGATGTGTTATCGGATAACGAGTTTAAAAAATGATACTTTTTGTTTGAGTTTGGTACGTTACTTATATTATTTTCATAGAATTGTATATCGAACTCGTATTCAAATGAACATCTCAATACTCCATCTTGCAATATAAATAGAACCCAAATTTAGGGTTTACTACAAAATTTAGGTTTGATTATAATAATATCTTGCATTGTTGATACATTATCATCAAACTTTCAGTACTTAAACTATTTTCGTATAAAAACTATAAATAATACAGTAGTAAATATATATTTCTTGATAATAAATTTTTCAAATTTATTCTCCTACTCACTAAATAATTACATGTAGGATGCATTATTTCTCTTTTATTATCTCACCTTTTGATTTTGACACGTGTTATAGTTTTATGATAATGAGTAGAAAGATTTAGCAGAAAGATAACCCTAAAATAGGATGTATCCGTTCAATAATTTATAATAAAAAATAGGTTACTATTGGAATTGTTTTTTAAAACAAAATTGATATTAAGAGTGGTCCAATAAACTTTATGTATATAGTTTGTATAAACAATCCATCAAATGATGTCCAAACACCCCCACTAGCTTCAAAGTAGAATCGCCCCTTGTAATATCATCAATCTTGACTATAAATTGAGTACAAGTTTTGTGATGTTACCCCAATAACAAAAACAAAAAAGCATACCAATTAAAATGGAATCGTTTTCATCATTTGTGGCGCTCTTGCTTTTTGTTCTTCTAATCTATACTACTTATATACAAGAACCAACAAAAGTAAACTAGTTATGGCTCCAGAACCATCAGGGGCCTTGCCTTTTGTGGGTCATCTTCATCTTCTGCAAGGTCAAGTTCCGGTCGCAAGGATTCTTGGAAAAATGGCCGATGATTACGGGCCGGTTTTCTCTCTACGGCTCGGTAGTCATCGAGCCTTGGTTGTGAGCAGTTGGGAGATGGTCAAGGAGTGCTTCACCACAAATGACAGAAATTTTGCTACTAGGCCCAAACTGACAGTGGGCCGTTACATGGGCTTATTAGTAAATATTGTATATTTATAGTAAATTTCTTAATCTAGGAAAGTTTGTTATATTTCTTGTATATATATCATTTATGCATGGAATGAGAATCAGGGAGTTTTTACCATCTTTCAGGGCTATGATAGTGCGGTTTTCGCACTCGCGCCATATGGACCATACTGGCGCGAGATAAGAAAGCTCGTCAATTCAGAGATTTTTACTATAAAACGTCTCGAAAAGCTCAAAAGTGTTCATAACTCAGAAGTAAACCACTTGATGAATGAGCTCTACTCGTTGACCCAAAAGAATGAAAGCCGAAAATCAGAAGTGGATATGACGATGTGGTTCGAGCATGTAATGTTTAATATAATCTTGAAAACGTTAGTCGGAAAAAGGTTTTCTAGTGGTCGTAACGATGAAGGCACAGACGACAAAGACTCTCGGGTTAAAGAAGCCATAAAGAAAGGTTTGTATCTAAGTGGTGCTTTTGTTGTGTCTGATGTTATTCCGAGTCTTGAATGAATGGACATTGGAGGTCATGTGAAAGCTATGAAGGAAGCAGGGAAAGAGCTTGATGTTGTTCTTGGAAAGTGGCTTGATGAACATGTTGACAAGAGAAAAGCGAAAGAAGGTAGTGAGAAGATGATGATTTCATGGATGTGATGCTGACAAATATTTCAAAAGATGATGAGATGTTTGGTTACGGGCGTGAAACAGTCATCAAGGCAACAATACTGGTTCGTAACTCATTTATTTACTTATTCTATTTTCAATTATATTAATCTTCTAATAATATATATATATATATATATATATATATATATATATATATATATATATATATATATATATAAAAGACTAATTTGATAAAATTTATTATACGATCTGAATCATTCATTTAAATAAATATTTAATCTTGACCAATTATTCACTTAAAATTAAAAAATCAATTTTGATTTTTTAGAGTCAAATCTAATAGAGATAATTTCATATATGTCCTTATTAAATCATATAAAATCATTTTAGCCCATCTTAATTTACAAATATCATATTTACCCTTTATAATATTTTAAATGTTATATTTAACCAAAAATTCTTAGTTTTATCATTCTAAAATACTTTATAATCATTTTAATTCCTATTTAATTATAACAAATAATGTTTAACTTTATTACCCTTAATTGTAAAAATAAAGATTGATGATTTATTTAAGAAATCAATCACGTCTCTTCGTTTTATGCTACCATGTTAATTTCTTCCGTCAAGAGAAAGAGAAAGAGAAAGGTTAGAAAGAGAAAGAGAGAATGAAAGGGAAGAGAGGGAAAAACTAGCCAAACGAGTGGAGGACAACGAAAATGAAACAAATAGAAAGTTGGACGAGTTGTTTGCGCAAATCGCGAAATATCAAGAAAAACGCTAAGAACTACTTTGTTTTATGCATTAAGAGCTACTTTATTTTGGTTAGCGTTAAAAGCTACTTTATTTTTATTAGCGTTAGAGCTACTTTATTTTGGTTAGCGTTAAGAGCTACTTTATTTTGGATTAGTGTTAGAGCTACTTTATGTTGGGTTATGATAAATTATTATCGGCTAAATCAATTATGTTTGTTAGGATTTGGATGAACTTTAATGTTTATGTTATTTGCGTTTTTGTATTAACAGGGAAAATAGAAAATCATAAAAGCAAATATTAAAGAAAAATGTTCTGCTATTTTTGCGACGGAATTGCGATAGATTTGCGACGGAACTAATTTTGTCCAAAATGTTAGAACTGACGCAAAACCGTCGCAAATCAGACGCAAAATTTTGCCGTCGCAAAACCGTTGCAAATTACATCAGTCACAAATCCGTCGCAAAATTGTATCCGTCACAAAGCCGTCGCAAGTACTATCCGTCACAACACTGTCGCAAAATTATTGCCGTAGCAAAAACGTCACCAAAAGTAAGGTCGTTCGCAAATCCGACGCAAAAACGACCGACGCTATTCCGTCGCAAACTTTACCGTCGCAAACCCGTCGCAACGTGATTTTCCGACGAAGCTTTTTGGGACCGGCAAAATCCGTCGCAAATCCGTCGCAAACAGTGTTTTGCGACAGATTTGCGACGGATTTTGCCGTCGCAAAAGGGGCAGTCTGTAGTAGTGGATTTCTTCCGTCAAGTCTGTCCTCCCGCTCATGTCGATGTTTCCAACGCTGGTTAAAGTGTTGATGTCATACATCGCCATTTTTTTTAATTCTCATTTAATTCGCGTTTTATTATTATTTAATTCGTTTTTATCAATGTTTAATATTTATTATCTTTTAAAATAGCTCGTGTATCACACGAGCAATTAGTCTAGTTAATAATATTTTTCTAGCTTCAACCACAGATGAATAAAGTAAGAAAAAATAAAACTTAAACATGAAATATTATTTTAGATAATTTATAAAATATACATTTGGCAAGAAATTAACATCCACAAATCTAAACAATCTAACTTTGTAGCCCAGTGGTTTAGTGTGTTTGGACTCCTCTTTTTGCAATTCCGATGGTCTAAGGTTCGAGTCTTCATAAAAAGATTTTTTTTTCCTTTAACAAATTAATTCACCAATCACTATACGCAAAGTGTGCGTCAGTTAATATTACAGCTACTATTTTATTATTTTACCATTTAATATTATTATTATGTTTGTAATTAAATATTTCATTCTTTCTCATCTGTGAAAGGAAAAAACATACAAAGAGGTTCAAACATGACACGTACAAATTGATTGGGAGAAGCTTTATACCATCCTATCTAGATTTTAGCTTATAGAAGAAGTTAATTTATTTTGTTTTTCTGAAAATTAATATAGATATGGGAGATGAAATTTTCACTTATAAAGTTGATTCATCTACATAAACTCATGTTTTATTAACTTGTAACATAGTTTTAAAAGTGTTGTACATTTAATTGATGAATCAAATTTATAAGTAGAAGAATCAACTCCCTATAGATGTTAGTCGTTGTCCTAGATAGATTTTTAGATTTTAGGAGAGTTCTTATTTTTTTAATACTGGGCCACAAATCATAGTTATTTTTTTAATAATTATTAGATTATTAGATACTAGTTTAATACCCCGTGTATAAACACGGGGATTGTTGATTTGAATTTGAAAATTTTATGGTGTGGATAAAATGCAAAATTGTAAGAATGTAGATTTTTATAGCTTTTTAAAATTTTTAAATAAAGTGAAAGATTTAACCATATAATTTTTTTAATAGATCTCGTACACAATTTCATGAATGTAATTCTATTTTTTGAATATTTTAAAAAGATAACAAATTAATATTAAGATAAAGTTAATTTAGGTATTCCTTATTATTTTAAGAAGTTTATTTAACCCAAATGATATTTATCATTGATTGGAGTAAGGGTTATTTTTATCTTAATTCGCATTAGTTAGTCAAATTAGTTTGACTCTAAAAAGTTAAAATCAAAATTTTAAAATTAAATCAATAAACGGCTAAGATTAAATCTTATATAAAATGAAAGGTACAGACCATCTAATAATTTTTTTCTAATTAGTCTTTTATATATATTATTAGAAGATTTTGTGTTTAGTGGTGTCTTGAGTTTTTGAGTTTAACATGTTTTAGTAATTTATAGTTACTTAATATTGTTAAAAAAATCAAGTTTAGACATCAATTTCAAAGTGATACATAAGATATCTTAAAAATTTTAGTTAAATATTTATTGGTTTTTGTTAAAATTCAGAAATCATGCCTCCTACATTAAGAAACTTAAAAAGGTCTCTATTATGTTATGTTTAAATTTCAGAAATCATGCCTCCTACATTAAGAAACTTAAAAGGTCTCTATTATGTTATTTTTTTAATTTTTTTTAGCACCTTTGCAATTGGTTTGTAAATTTTCGATTCTTGAAATATAATATGTTTCTTTTAGTATCACACTAGGCTAAATATCCGTGTGATACACAAGTTATTTTAAAAAATAATAAATATTAAACATTAATATAAACGTATTAAATAATAATAAAATGAGAATTAAATGAGAATTTTAAAAAAATGAGGACATACGGCATTAACACTCTAATCTGCAGTGGAAACATCGAAGCGATCGGAAGGGCAGATTTGGCAGTAAAAACATGGTAGCATGATACGAAGAGACGTGATTGTATTTTTTATGTAAATCATCAATCTTTATTTTTACAATTAAGGGTAATAAAGTTAAACGTTATTGGTTATAATTAAAAAGGGTAAATATGATATTTTTAAATTAAGGTGGGGAAATACGATTTTGTATGATTTAATAAGGCAATCTCTAATCTCTAATACTTATATTAAAAGAAAAGGGGTTTCTCCCCTTCCAAAAACTTCTCAACCAATCATAACTCTCCATTTTAAAAAAAATTAAAAAAATCGAAATAAATAGATATCTTACGTCATAAACCCAATGTTTCCATAAGGTTTTCTAGGGTGCCGCCTTTCATAATACGACGTTTTCTTCAATTCTACCCCGCCGACTTCAACGATAGGGTTTTTTCTCCATCGCTCTCCATCGCAGCACCGTTTTCTTCGATTCTTCCCTGCCTACTTCAACGATATGTTTTTTTCTCCATCGCTCTCCATCGCAGCCGACTTCCATCATCTTCGACTTCCCCCATCCAGTTGTTTTTCGATCAGAATTTCAAGATTTGTTTTACAGGTAACCTTTATTTCCAGATTATTTGTGTTATTTCGACATAATACCAACAGAATTCTTTGCCATTACCCTCTAATAAATCCCATTCTTCATGATTTGTTTTGTATGCGAATGTATGTTTATGTATATTGTTTCTTTTTTGTTGAATTATCTTAATAGTAGGTTTTGTTTTGATTTTGAAGCATGTACAACCTTCTAGCCCCAAAAACTTATCAACTTTGTTAAAGCAGTATTAGTGAGGAGTCATATTATCTTACATGGTATCAGAGCTCAAGCTCTACCCTCCCGCCGGAACCCTACATTTTTCCGGCGCCGTCCTTGCCGGAGTTCTCTTCTAAACTTTTCCGGCGATCAACTATCTCCCTTCTTTATCTCTAGCATCTCCTTACTTCATATTTCTCTTCACTTCTCCGTCCATCCTTCACTTTTCCGGCCACCCTAATCATCTGTCTATTACAGTAAAAGAAAAAAATATTCCGGAACCCTAAAATTGTCCAGAGCCGTCTTCGCCGGACTTCTTCTTTCCAGCGCCTTTTTTGCCGGAGTTTCCTTCTCTTTTTTACCTTCCGGTCATTCTTCTTCTTCTAACCCCTCTCTCTCTCTCTCTCTCTAAACACTCGAGTCTCTCTCCTATCTGTTTTATATAAAAAAAAGAGGGTGTCGGCTGTTTCGCTGCCCTCGCCGGTATCTTCAGTCCATCTTCTTCGAAACTGCCAATGTTTGTGTCTCTCTCTCTCTCTATTTCTTCCCTTCGCCTCTGTCTTTTTTTAGTCCATCTTCTTCAAAACTGCCCATGTTTGATGTTGGTTCAAAAGAAAAAAAAAGGGGTCCGCCGCCGCCGCCCGCCGGAGACATTTGAAGTTGCCGGCGTATATCGTCGTCGCCCCTGCGTTATTTTCATTCTGAAGTTTTTATGCAGCACTCTTGTCATATCATCAAAAGACGAACTGTTGCAGAAACTGTTAGCCAAAAAGACAAGAACTTTCTCCAAGAAATCCACTATGGTGGGGCTTGAGAATGGCACACGTCAAAAGAAAAGGGGTGTTTACCCACTTTGCTCAACTTTTCCTTTTTCTTTATCATTATGTTTTTTTTTTGTTATTTATTTATTTCGTTTTTTATTAGTTTAGTTTCAGTTTGATGCTCCGTAATTAACCTCCGCTCAAACTGCGGGGGAGTATGTAACACCCTCCTTACCGGCCTAGTATGATTAAGGTAATTAAGTGATTAACCTTGATTTATTTAAATAAGAGGTATTATTATTTATTTAAATATGTGATTATTATGTGATTAATTAGTTTGCATTTTTATATTTGATTTAAATGTGAAATTGATGGTATTATTTGTTTTAGTTTATTATTTTTATTAAAAATGATATTTTAAAAGAAAAAGTGGTATGGTGGGTGATATAGTTGGTCAACCACACCCCATACCTCATTTCTTGTAAAACCAAAAGGTGTAAGTGTGTGTTTGTGTATTCTCGGCCGAGAGCAAGGAAAGAAGAAAGAAGAAATCGAAATTCAATTGTTCAAATCTGTTAGATCTTGAGGTGTTTAACATCAATTAGAGGTTAGATTACTGAATTGATAGTTAATTGTTGTTTAATTTCGGTTTCGTATGTGTATATGTATGAAATTCCGATTGATTGCTTTGTATGATGAATTGTTGAATTAGGATGTATGCATGTTAGAAATTATGATCTATACATGTTGTTTATATGAGTTGGATGATTTCTGGAAACTTAAATGATGTTGCATGCTTAAAATCAGATTGAAAATTGAAGTTGTGAATGATTTTGATTTAGACGGAATTCTTGATATGACTGACTCGGAATTCAAGTTATGAATGAATCGGATTCAAGTGATGAGTCTGTCGGATTTGGTGAATTCGACCAATTTACTCGGAATTGGACTTAGAATCCGAGTAAAACTTCATTGTATGCCTTAACTTTTTAATCGGATTTGATGTAGTCGGATTTGGATTCACTCGGAAATTGGACATTACTTGGAATTCATGATTAAGTATGAAATCAGACTGTGATATGCCCTAACACTTTTGATCGGAATCTGACTCTTAGTCGGAATGTGACTTTACTCGGAATTTAACAGTTTGCCTTTACTCGGAATCCATATAATTACTCGGAATGTATGAGTTAGTCGGAATGTAGCAATTACTCGGAATTGACTTTGATCGGAATTTGGAAATTCAATCGGAATTGGTTTGATCGGAATTGACCCTCACTCGGAATTTGAGATTTGGTCGGAATTCTAATCTTACCTTTGCTCGGAATTTGAATTGTTATGAGGAATCCAATTAAAGATCAACTCTTTGATGATTTGAAGATGAACATGAATTGTACATTCAGTATGGTCTTGGCTTATGAAAGGAATGTATGTATTGTCTAAGCTAAGGAGATGGATGAATTCACAGAATTACAGATTTCAAAGGGTAATAGTGAATTACGGTATATTGATGTGAATATACATGAATTTAATATGTACTTGTGATTGTATGTGCATATGTGGTTGATTATAATATTGTGCTTATTGTATATTGATTAAGCAAATACTGATTGTTAGTTGTTTGTTCAGGTGGAGACAAAACTCAGTAGATAAGTAAAGACTGAGTTGTCTGACTGTTGAAGATATCGGTGAGTGGATATATATCTTGGATGTATAAGATATAACTCCTGATTGGTTGCTCTTTGAGATGTATTCTCTTGTTGACTGTATATATACATGTTGTTTGGGAGATCAGCTTGGCGGTTGTTTTTCAGCTGGGCCTAAGTTTAGAGATATACAGTATTAGTAATCGTCTTGATAAGAATTTGTTGTAATCAAGAGGTGCTAGTATTGTTATCTGTGATAACTGGGCTATCGGTAAACCTATGCTTTGGCCGGCATTTGGTTGAAGGTCCCGCAAGACCGCCGGTTCTCTTGTTGCTTGAGCTTGGTTGTTTGGGCTTTATGCCTTGTATGTTTTTTATATCTATTCTCTCACTTAGCTTTGTGCTAATCCCCCACTGTTGAACTCTTTTACAGGATATTCCTGGTATGTGGAAGATAGAGGTGAAACTGGAATTGTGGACTGATCATAACTCTGATATCTGTTTGTTTTTGTAAAGAGTCTGTTTTTGAGTAACACTGTAAATGTGTTTTGTAAATCAAACAAGTTAAAGTTGTATTTTCATTATTATATTATTTATTAGTAATGTGTTTTAGCTTCCGCGCGTATTTCAAAGTAGTGTTAGAAAGTACGGTGTTACAAGTAATGGTATCAGAGCCCTGGTTTGAGAATTTGCATTGTTGAGTTGTGCAATACTCGAACCGAGGCTCTGATCAGTCCAATATTTCCAGGGTGGGTAATTAGTAAGGTAGCTATAGAGAATATGATGTGGTACTAACGGATTATAATCTGACAACTGGTGAGATATTGTGTAGAACAGATTATGACTGACAACACCGAGAACCTGGTACTTACCCCTTCGCCCCCAAGAAGACAGCGCAACAATGTGTCCTCTACTGCTGCCAATGAACAACACAGAGTTGGTACCTCACACAACGGGGAGTCTGATAATCAAGACTATGTGTTACAGCTGGAAGATACTTTACAGACTCAGAGAGATCGGATTCAAGAGCTTGAACAACAGTTGAATCAAACCCAATCTTCACAACCAACCTCTACAGTACAGATGCCTCCGCTATCAGCCACTGTCACTCAATCATTACCACCACCTGTTTACACAACAGCTCCTGTGAGCACAGTGTCAACTCCATATGGATCATTCCCATTCATTCCTATGCCACAAGGAGTGTCTACCCAATACCAACCCCAGCCACATAATTTCTTTATTCCGTGGTTTCCACAACAAGAAGTCAGACAAAAGTGTCAATACAAGGATTTTGTGGCGTGTGGACCACCCGAGTATGCAGGAAGTTCAAATCCTAATGTAACTATGAATTGGCTGAAAGAGACTGTGAAGGCTTTGGAGGCCTGCAATTGTGAGAAATCTGAGTGGGTAAAGTTTGCAACAAGGCGTTTTAAGGATCAAGCCTTGACTTGGTGGGATTCATTGACTACTCATTTGCCGCGAGAGATTGTTAATGCTATAACCTGGGAGCAATTCCAAGACAAATTCTGTGAGCAGTTCTGCAATGCGTTCGACATGGCAAAGATTCAACGAGAGTTCCTAGATTTGGCACAGACAAGTAATATGTCTGTGGACGAGTTGATCATCAAGTTTCAAGTGACTCTCGGATTTGCAAAACAGTGAGTGCCCGATGAACATTCTCAGGTTCAACACTTTGTGAAAGCTTTGTTACCAGAATATCGGGGTAACACTCAACTGGCGACATCGCTTGTCCAGGCATTCACATTAGCAAGATCTGCAGAGTCTGATGCTAAGGATTGGGAGAAGATGAACAGAGGGTCATTCAGCAAGTTTGGTGGAGGTTCCAGTGGGAATCAAAGTAGAGGTAAAGGGCAGAATTATCATGGAAAGTCCGATCAGAGGTCCAAGGGATCAGGATCTTATCAGAATAAACCATGGTGCCATAGTTGTGAATCTCGTCACACCGGGCAGTGCACGCCGCAAAATCGCAAATGTTTGAGGTGTGGTGAGTTTGGTCATGATATCGGTGCATGTAAGTTCAACACCTTTGTCTGCTGGAACTGTAAAGAAGAGGAGCACAAGGCTGGTGCGTGTCCCAAATTGAAGACTACGGGGACCAAAGCGGGGGTAAGTAACACTGGGGGATCGTCTTCTGCAGGTCAGAAGAGGAAAATTGTACCTTCTGCGGAAGGCAGGGCTTTTAAAATGACTGCCAAGGAAGCTACTGGCAGTGATGATGTGATTACTGGTATGTTCATAGTTAATTCTATGTCTGCACGTGTTTTGTTTGACTCTGGTGCAAATAGGTCATTTATTTCTATGACTTTGTGTGATAAATTGAAATTACCTGCTTCTGTGAACACTACTCCTTTAGAGGTAGAAATAGCTGATGGTAATGTAGTACATGTGACCACTTCTGTGACTGGATTACAGATTAGTATTGATGGTGATAGTTTCCCTGTAGACTGTTTGGTGATGCCTATACCTGGATTTGATTTAGCATTAGGCATGGATTGGTTGAGTCATCATAGGGCTAGTATACAATGTCATAAGAAACTGATAACTATTCCTCTGGCTGACGGGTCGCATGTAGTGACTCGTGGGGATAGATCTCCATCTTCTCTTCCGTTTATCTCGTACATGAAGGCTAGAAAATCTTTAGCCAAAGGGTGTGCGTCCTTTCTAGCCTATGTTATTGATGTAAAGAAAGAGAAGCGTCCTGTTACCGATGTCCGTGTTGTCTCGGAGTATCCGGAGATATTTCCAGATGATTTTCCAGGATTGCCACCAGTTCGTGATGTTGAATATAAGATTGATTTGATACCTGGTACTACGCCTATTGCGAAAGCTCCGTATCGCTTAGCTCCTTCAGAGATTCGGGAGATGATGACTCAGATACAGGAACTGTTAGACAAGGGGTTTATTCATCCAAGCTCTTCGCCTTGGGGTGCACCGGTGTTGTTTGTTAAAAAGAAAGACGGGACTCTGCATATGTGTATAGATTACAGAGATTTGAATAAGAAGACTGTCAAGAATAAGTATCAGTTGCCAAGGATAGATGATTTGTTCGATCAACTCCAGGGAGCTTCGTACTTCTCGAAGATTGATTTTAGGACGGGATACCATCAGGTTAGAGTGGCCGAAGAGGATATACCGAAGACAGCCTTTCGTACGCGGTATGGTCATTATGAGTTTCTCGTTATGCCGTTTGGTCTGACTAACGCTCCTGCAGTGTTCATGGATTTGATGATATTATTTGTTTTAGTTTATTATTTTTATTAAAAATGATAATTTAAAAGAAAAAGTGGTATGGTGGGTGATATAGTTGGTCAACCACACCCCATACCTCATTTCTTGTAAAACCAAAAGGTGTAAGTGTGTGTTTGTGTATTCTCGGCTGAGAGCAAGGAAAGAAGAAAGAAGAAATCGAAATTCAATTGTTCAAATCTGTTAGATCTTGAGGTGTTTAACATCAATTAGAGGTTAGATTACTGAATTGATTGTTAATTGTTGTTTAATTTCGGTTTCGTATGTGTATATGTATGAAATTCCGATTGATTGCTTTGTATGATGAATTGTTGAATTAGGATGTATGCATGTTAGAAATTATGATCTATACATGTTGTTTATATGAGTTGGATGATTTCTGGAAACTTAAATGATGTTGCATGCTTAAAATCAGATTGAAAATTGAAGTTATGAATGATTTTGATTTAGTCGGAATTCTTGATATGACTGACTCGGAATTCAAGTTATGAATGAATCGGATTCAAGTGATGAGTCTGTCGGATTTGGTGAATTCGACCAATTTACTC
Organism: Pulicaria dysenterica; assembly: GCA_947179395.2. Classification (NCBI taxonomy): domain Eukaryota; kingdom Viridiplantae; phylum Streptophyta; class Magnoliopsida; order Asterales; family Asteraceae; genus Pulicaria; species Pulicaria dysenterica. The sequence continues at coordinate 74,313,502 of OX359292.1, read as the reverse complement.
GGAATTGGACTTAGAATCCGAGTATAACTTCATTGTATGCCTTAACTTTTTAATCGGATTTGATGTAGTCGGATTTGGATTCACTCGGAATTGGACATTACTCGGAATTCATGATTAACTATGAAATCAGACTGTGATATGCCCTAACACTTTTGATCGGAATCCGACTCTTAGTCAGAATGTGACTTTACTCGGAATTTAACAGTTTGCCTTTACTCGGAATCCATATAATTACTCGAAATGTATGAGTTAGTCGGAATGTAGCAATTACTCGGAATTGACTTTGATCGGAATTTGGAAATTCAATTGGAATTGGTTTGATCGGAATTGACCCTCACTCGGAATTTGAGATTTGGTCGGAATTCTAATCTTACCTTTGCTCGGAATTTGAATTGTTATGAGGAATCCGATTAAAGATCAACTCTTTGATGATTTGAAGATGAACATGAATTGTACATTCAGTATGGTCTTGGCTTATGAAAGGAATGTATGTATTGTCTAAGCTAAGGAGATAGATGAATTCACAGAATTACAGATTTCAAAGGGTAATAGTGAATTACGGTATATTGATGTGAATATACATGAATTTAATATGTACTTGTGATTGTATGTGCATATGTGGTTGATTATAGTATTGTGCTTATTGTGTATTGATTAAACAAATACTGATTGTTAGTTGTTTGTTCAGGTGGAGACAAAACTCAGTAGATAAGTAAAGACTGAGTTGCCTGACTGTTGAAGATATCGGTGAGTGGATATATATCTTGGATGTATAAGATATAACTCCTGATTGGTTGCTCTTTGAGATGTATTCTCTTGTTGACTGTATATATACATGTTGTTTGGGAGATCAGCTTGGCGGTTGTTTTTCAGCTGGGCCTAAGTTTAGAGATATACAGTATTAGTAATCGTCTTGATAAGCATTTGTTGTAATCAAGAGGTGCTAGTATTGTTATCTGTGATAACTGGGCTATCGGTAAGCCTATGCTTTGGCCGGCATTTGGTTGAAGGTCCCGCAAGACCGCCAGTTCTCTTGTTGCTTGAGCTTGGTTGTTTGGGCTTTATGCCTTGTATGTTTTTTATATCTATTCTCTCACTTAGCTTTGTGCTAATCCCCCACTGTTGAACTCTTTTACAGGATATTCCTGGTATGTGGAAGATAGAGGTGAAACTGGAATTGTGGACTGATCATAACTCTGATATTTGTTTGTTTTTGTAAAGAGCCTGTTTTTGAGTAACACTGTAAATGTGTTTTGTAAATCAAACAAGTTAAAGTTGTATTTTCATTATTATATTATTTATTAGTAATGTGTTTTAGCTTCCGCGCGTATTTCAAAGTAGTGTTAGAAAGTACGGTGTTACAGACTATTAGTGAGTATGTTAAGTCCATTAGATTAGGGCCCAGGCCCGTTAGGGTTTTACCGTTTGTACTATATTTATATGGTCCTTATGTAATGTAATTAGTTGAGGAGTCATATTATCTTACAAGCAGGAATCAAAATCGTCAAAGAAGAATGGGATCAGTGTTAAATCCACAATTATTTATATAACAAGGCACCGTTTGCAGATCGTCACTTTGCTCATAGAAGTATGCTGACCATTAATTTACTAAAGGCCTAATTATGTGTTTGCAGATCAATAATCTGAGAGGTATTTTGCTTATTCTTTTCTTTGTATTTTGTGTCTTAAGTTTTTGCTTTCCAAGTGTTTGTTGAAATGCATTACTATTTGATTTTAATGTGTTTGAATACGACTATGAGCTGAAAAATTAGTGGCATGAAGTGTCATCTGACAAGCTACCATCTTCTATTAGTGATTAAGTGAATAGATGAGTGCTCAAATCATGTTGATAATCCTCTAAGCAGTCAACATAGTGCCACTGACATTGTTAAATTAGCAACCATTTATGATGAAAAAAAAGTTAGTAGCATGACTTTTTGAGCATTGTTTCTAGCTTACTTGAATTTAGGGATATGCTTCACTTTATTGCTTTGATAAAACAACATAATGGCATTGCAGTGTCTTGAGTGGACTCTTTCTATATTTTTTTCTATGCATTGTCTCATTTGTTTGATTTATGAGATAATATTGTCTAATTCAACGAGTGTCTGTAGAGACGAAGATAATATATAACCAATATTAACTCTTCGTAAGTTTGTTGATTTTGCCACATACACTGACAATTTTTTGATGATATCTTTAGTTTGGATTTGACGCATCAGCTGATCTTTTATGTGCCAATTGTTTGATTTCAAATTTTTTTATCAAGAATAAGAGATAGAGTAAAAAGTTAGAATGAAGATTCCTGAATTTGTTAAACATACAGCACCAATAAGTGATCTGAGAAGTCTATCCATTTACTTGGATTATCATCTAAATTGACCAGTTTAATATTAAACAGCTAAATTTTCATTTTAACAACTGCTATAACTACACTAACTATCCATGTATTATTGTCTCATATCATGTGAAACATTCCTTCTTTGGCAAACTTGCAGTCATAATTACATTACAGGCTACGATTATCCACAAATTTTCATATGAGTACGATAACAAAAGCTAAATATAAAGAACATCTTTTACCAAGATAAAGATTAGGATAATCTGATAAAAATTAGAAAAGAACACCTTTTCTTATTAGTTTTTGTTAGTATCTTCAACCCTAAATCTTGATCTTAATGTGAATCATTAGGATACATTAACTTGAATGATCTTGATCCTTCTAAATTTCTATATAATGAAACTCACAATTGAATTTGATTGTATTCTTTCTCAAACTGCTATTTTTAACTAGAAAAATTCTACAATCTTTGTTGTTTTATGTTCTGAAAAGAGTTTGGATTAAACAACTTCAAACTGCTTACTCAAATCAGCTTATGTTTGTGACAAATAATCAGATAAGCAGTTATAAAACCATCTTAAAAACATCTTATTGCTGATTTGTTGTAGTAAAACACATAAGATTCAATCCCAAACACCCCCTTATGTTGTTCTCTCTGTTTAGGTACTGGCAAGAAACCCGAATTCTTCACAGTTCACTGGAGTTACCCAAAAAGAGATTTCACAGAGCCAGGTGTGGACTGCCACACATGGAACTTCAGGTTGACATCTTTTTCTTTCTTTAATTGAAAATTTATGAACTTCATGTTATATCGTAGTCTAATTCGTTACTCATGACCCTTCAAGATTATAACCATCATTCGAGTTGTTGCTTATAGATGTCATTGCATGCAATTATCTGTTTCTGATTGTTTGTTTCGTTTTAGTCGATGTTTATTCAGAAAATAACTAATTCTAGAACCTAACATTTTAGCTTATAACTGATCATCAGGGGGATGCATTTCTATCTTTTTCTCGAGTTGTCCTAAAACTCATCATTGTAAGTACATGCTTTACCTATTTTAATGTATCACTCATGAGTCTGAAATGACACAAAATTGGTGACAGATAATCTAAAACTTTGGGTAACACGGGAATTGGGTTAGGAATTGGAGTTTGTTAGTAATCTGCAATGAGTTTATGATATATATTACCATTAGTAAATTACACCAGATATAGTGAACTTATCAATCTGATATATTAGTAATCTGCATTATTTCATGACAATGAAAGTACTATAGTTATCGGTATATATTTGGGAATTGATTCAACCTAAATTTTTTTTAGTGCCATTTGTCTTTGAACTATACATCAAAGTGGTTTCAATTTGGCATTTTTCACACATAAACCAAATATGAAAGACACCTACTTTTTATTTCATGCATTAGGTCTTAATGTCTCCTGCTCATAACGTTTAAGAAGTTAAATTGTTTTGTAGAATAATGGTTTTAACTTGATCAGGTCGAAGATGTAATGAATATATATTGATAGCAATACTTTCAGTGTTTTTGGGTTTATGTGATAAAATATGTGAACTTATACCACTTACTTTTTGTTGTTATTGTTTATTTATTGACTAATTTTCATTGATAACTCAAGATATGGTCCACGGGCTCTCACAATACATATTTGATTGGCACCTTGGCCTCAGTGTTTATCTTGGCAGAAACATTGTTTCAACCCACCATGTCTAAGGGTCACCTTTAATAGGCAAATAATCAGATACGCAATTCGAAACACCTTCAAAGCAACTTATTGGTGTATTAAAATTCCATAAGCAGAATAGCAATCCCGAACACCCATAATGTTCAAAATTAGTAGCAGAATAACTATCAAAACAATTACTGATTATTAGTCAAATAAACTTGGAGTTATCAAATAAATAGTTATTGTATACCATACTATTTGTTTTTTTTTTGCGTATTTTTTCCAGCTGAACAATCTGTCTGGCTTAATAATACATTGGAATTTAAGTGTTTGTTAAAATGTCACTACTAAGATAAACTCTACCATTGTTCTTACCTTCAGTAAGATGTATATAACTAATGCTTCAGCATTTCGCATCAAAATGAACATGTTGAGTATTACGCATCAAAATGATTGCATTTCGCTATTCTGCTATTAGTAGCACCATTTGTAGTTATAGTCTGAGACATGCCAGATTGTGGATCGTGTGCTAGACCGCAGTCTTTAGCCTTATTCTGCAGCGTACATTTTTCAGTTTACATAAGTATTGTTAAATCTGATCTGCATTATGATTTTTATTGCAGCTTAGCAATTTTTGACCTTTTTCTTGATTTGTTTTTGGTTGCTGATATAGTTTTTTCTGTGCAGCTACAATATGGTGTAGACGAGTCCTACAAGCTAAATATTTATCCAAATGGATGTCTTATTTATGCACATGTTGAGGTTGGTATCAGTGACACATGGACCAATTTGAACTTTTAGTATTTTGTAATTCAGTGAAATGGCAAAAATAATACACACTAGATATTCATGCTTATGATATTCATTTAATGTATATCAAGTTTTTTAATTGTATTAAAGTTGTTCAATAACAAACAATACTTCAGTTATGCTTTATTACCATCAACTGCAGGACAACAAAAATTATAGATTCGATAAAGGATCTTATGATGCCATCAAGAGATTCTTCACCTATGAAGGAGAGATTTGGTTTGAGTTTATCTGCTATGAGGTCATTTGTAGTCGGGGAGAAGGAAAATAATTTTGCTAATGAGTTTGGTTGCGATGAGAAAGTAATAGTTCTTTATTCATTTACTGCTGGAAACAGAGGAATTCGTATTACATACAGGGAGGTTGGATTTTTTTCCTTAATAAAGATAAAATGTTAATTTCAATATATTCTTTATATGGTTAAATGCAGTGTTGATATATTGCTACATGACACAGTTTGACTTTTCTTAATGAGCTCGGCATTGGTGCCGGGTGCTCTCAGCTTCTTTCGGCTATGCAGGCTTTCAAGGTGAGTTTTTTTTTAATTTATAATTTAAATGAAAAACTTGGGTTGTTTATGTAGTTTTGGTTGTGTCATGTTTAGGCTGCAAATCCAGGGTGCATATTAGAAGGTTTTGTTAGATGGCTCTCACCTCACCTTCTGATTGGACCAAAACATTAACTGATGATGAAAGTAAAGGATCTGTTGATGGTGATAATTCATCTTCTAAAGGACATTTGAGTACCCGTATGTAGAAAGAAGGTCTACCCTTCTGTATTGAAATCTTTATTCCCTTCTGGATAATTCTTTAAATCTTTTACTGAGATTTTTGCACAAGTGACGCCTATTTTCTGATGTTTGATTTCATGATTTTAGGTAACTTGTGGCGAGAACTATGGAAAACTGAAAAACCAGTACTTGCTGTTAGACAGTCTCCACTATACTATGAGGATTTATCAGTGTATGTTAAACATTCCAAGCTGACCCATTGTTTGGGATTTAGCTTCTGATGTTTAAATATCTATTAAGTTTTTGTTTTGTTTACTTGATTTGTAAAGGCTTTAAACAAGTTTTGCAAGATACGGGATTATAAATTATTTAATAATTGTTTATTCGTTTAAGAAAGCTACTATTGAATGTGTCTTAATTATGCTATCTGTCTTATTGAGTTTTCTAAGTCTGTTTGATTTGTCTTCCTCCAATGTAAGTTCTTTTCATCCGTTTTATGTTATGAACCTCAAGTGTAGTTTGATCTGATATTCGAACGCATATCCCCCCTAACTTTGTACTAAAGTAAATGGTAGATATAAAACCTAAGGATAATAAGAAAACATAATAATAGATTAGATTTAACATGTTTAATGTTATATTTTTATAATAATTTAATGTTATATTTTTATATCCATCTTTTGTTGTTGTTGTATATGAAATATGTTGCCTCTATAAAACATGTTGCCTCTATCAGGTTGCAGGAGGTGATGGAACTGTTGGTTGGATCCTTGGAGTGATCTCTGATCTCAACTTAGCTCAACAACCACCAATAGCCACAGTGCCATTAGGAATTTCAAAAATTCTGAAATGTTTATCATTTCTAACAAGATTTTATATTCCTATCTATGTTTTGTAATTCTTTTACATGTTAGTACTATTTAAAACTATATAAATTTATAATTGTCTTATATCATACCCCGTGTTGATACACGGGTCGCTTAGCTAGTATATGATATTATCTCTATTAAAATTGACTCTAAAAAGTCAAAATAGATTTTTTGATTTTAAGTAAATGAACAGTTAAGATTAAATATTTTTTTAAATGAATGGTTTAGATCTTATAATAAGCTTTATCAAATTAGTCTTTTATATATATTAGAATTAGAATTAGAATATTAGTTTTTTTTACCATACCAAAATCGGGTACAATAAGATCCAAATATTAGCTTGCCGCACATTTTAACTCCAGAAATCGGTTCTAAAAACGAGCCCATTGATTCAGCTTCAAAAGACCACCACCTAAACAAAGCAGTCCACATTCTTGAAGATACGGTCTCCGTTTCTTCCTCACATAGTGGACAAAGAGAAGAATGAAAATCAACTTGTAGAGTATCAAGGACGACTCTAACTGGAATTTTTCCTAAACGAACTCTCCATATAAAAACATTAACCTTTCTTGGGACTAACTTATTCCACCAAATTTCTATCCCCAAGTAACTCACTCCCAAACACACCTCATCGATTACAAGTCTAAGTGTTTTAACCAAGTAACATTAATCACCCGATAACCCTCATACATAACTATCCACCTAAAATTTCCATAGAGCCACATTTAAGGGCAGATTTTGTAACTCCTCTAGCTCCCCTAACTCCTGCCTCTTGGACTCCTCCACCGCCAATTCCAAACCCACACGCCATCCCTCCAAAAGCCTCTATAAGCAATTAATACATTTTTATCCAATTTTAAGGAGAACAACCTATCAAATATATCTTTTGATTTAACTTCCCCAACCCATTTATACATCCACATATTATTTGAAATACATCATCTAATTTTTTACCAAAAGAATTTAAAAATTAACACTTTTTTTCTAGAATCTCACAAACTTTAAGTATGTTTCAGCAAACCGAAGTACACCAACTAAACCCCCCATCCTATCACTTACATCGACCCCATTCTCATACATACTCTTAATGACTCTTCATCATTAATCACCATCCTTATTATACCATCTTCACCGTCATTTACCTAACAAACCTAGATTCGCGGCTTTCAAACCGCCACCATTTACCATCTCAACCACCATCATCATTATACCATCTCCACTATCTTTTTACCTAATAGCTATTTTCTTTTCTTTTTTTAAATCATAAACAAGACTGTACATTCCAAAAGCAACCTTGCTTTCATATTTGTTGGTATTTCGTTGATCTATGATTAATATATATATTATTTGGTTCATGTTAGAGATCAACTACATTACAAAACTTGACCCTTTTTGTTTACAAACAGTCAAACATAGTGTTTGTGGAATATAATGATATCTACGTGGTAACGGGTGAACTCTCATTTTTAATAGTTGTGCTTTTATGATTTAATCAATGAGAAACAAAGAGATCATTCTAAAAACTATACTATAACAGTGATAAGGTAAACTTATTTTAACATACCAATTCATGAGGTAAAGTTGAAATTTGAACACTTGGTCGTTCTCGACTCCTAACTAAAATGTTTTTCTAGATTCTCATCGTAACGGGTTCAGAGAGCACCGCTGAGACACTCACACGGGGGCTCTCTTTATTATTAAATAACCCTCGCATCCTAAAAGATGCCCAAATGGAGCTTGATATCCATGTAGGGAAAGATAAATGGGTGGAAGAATCGGATATTAAAAACCTTAACTATCTACAAGCCATAGTGAAGGAAATTGTACCCACCAGATCTCTTAGGAGGACCGCGTGAAGCCATCGAGGACTGCTCTATAGGGGGCTATCATCATGTCTCCAAAGGGACTCGTTTAATTGTGAATTTTTGGAAGTTACATCAAGATCAACGAGTGTGGATAGATCGATCCTCATCAGTTTAGACCAGAGAGATTTCTTGAAAAACACTTGGACATAAATTATCAGGATCAGAATTTTGAAAGAAAAATGTGCCCTGCAAGGACGTTTGCTTTGCAAATAATATATTTGACACTTGCTCGGGTACTTGAAGGATTTAATTTGTCAACACTAAATGGGAAGCCAGTGGACATGAGTGAGGGGCCAGGAATTTACTTGCCTAAGGTGAAACCAGTTGAAGTGGTCATTACTCCTAGGCTTTCTGTGGAACTCTTTCAAAACCTTTGACACTCATTACAGGATTAGGATGGTGCATGATGAAGATACAAACATTACATTTCCCAAACTAATTGATTTCTTTTGCTATGAAGTTCTTTTGTTTTACTTGTTAAAATTTTGATTGTAATGCTATTTCAAACTATATATGATGCATCGTATGCATTAAATATCATTTCAAACTTCAAAAAACAATAGGTAGCCTTTTGTGACCCACTAGCATAATGTCTAGACTGCATCATCATCACAAACAATTTCTAAGCCTCTAAAATCGACTTTGTGACCCGACTTTATGGGGCTCTCACCACTTTAGTGATTGTTGCATCATGCCAAAATGCCACCAAATATACTCGGTGGGTAGAGTGATCCCTTTACATTCGTGATCATTTGTTTAATATAATTGTGAATTGTTTGCCTTTTTTTCTTTTTCTAATTTCTAATATAATTGTGAATTGTTCCTTCTTTACTTAAAAAAAATTCTTTTTAAATATATTCCAACATACATATTCTAGTAACATACATTACTTCTTTTGAACCTCCTAAAACATGAAATAGCCAACACTCTTCTTCTTAAGTAAATTCAAAATCTCCAAATCGCTCACTATCTTAACAAATATTATATTCTTTGTGTATAATTCAACTTTATGCATATGAGTACTTGAGAAAGCCTACATATAATGACATACAATGCTTATATCAAGCACACCATGATGTTCATGGGTTTTGTTGAATGCTTGGAAGCATCGACTATATGCATTAGAAATGGTGAATCTATTCAATTGCATGGTGCTGACAATAATGTTTGAAGTAGTTGTCTCACATTAAGTATGGATTTAGCATCTTATTTTTTGTATCGTGGGGTCTAACAATTACATCAATGTTTTATATGAGTCATCATTGTCCCAAGCAACATCCTTTTCTGAGTGTTCATTTATGGTGAATGAATTAAGCATACACCTAAGGTTATCACCTAGCTAGTTGAGGGTATGTATCATGAATCAGGAATGTGTAACGCTTCTCAAATCATTCTTATATTAACAACAAAAAGAAGACGAGTTTTGAAAGTCACGAGGAATTGTAAGAAAAGATGTTAAGCACGAATTCTTATCCATTAAGAAATTGCAAAATAGTTAATAACGCGTATGAATCTAAACTAAATAAGGAAAGTAAGGTTCACAATCACATAATATTGTATATCATCAAAGAATATGGAGATTGGAGGATATGCAATAAGCAATACCAACCACACAAACATTCATACTACACACACATACATGAAGGTTCTAGTTGCCAATTTCTTGCTCGATTTTGAACCAAGATACCAGCAGATTTAGCTCCCAAAATCGCTTTAATGAGATCACAAGTAATCAAGGTATGCTTTGTTTGTATAGAATTCAAGTTTAAATGGGTTAAAGTGACTCAAAGATTGAATCATAGAGTTGGTTATGTTATTTGTTGTTTTATGTATGTTATGAGGTGTTTGGGGTGTAAGATAACACCTATATGTTGTTTATTATGTGTTAGATATGTGTTTGATTTGAGTTTGGTCGGAAAATAGCATGTGCAGTCGTGAAACTGCTATTGATATACATGAGGCACGGGCGTACCTTTGGGTACGGGCATGCATGGTTGACCGTGGCAAACCCTAGTTCATAGGGTACGAGCGTGCTTAGGCACGGGCGGACCTGGGATAGGTACGGGCGTGTTGGGTGGCACGCCCTTGTATCAGAGGTGCACAACCGTACCTTTCAAAGGGGCATGAGTGTGCCAGCTGCAGGTACGGGCGTGCCTTATTATTGTTCAGATTTCATTTGTATAGTCACGAGGTGTTATTAATTTTAAGTGTTATCTTATTTATATAGGATCGTGAGTGATCGTTTTAGCAATTCATATGTAGTGTTGTGCCAATTAATTGCTTATAAGGTGAGTCTTCTTGACTATTACTCATATTTGCAACATGTGCAATAGTATAGTAGAATACAATCGTGTATCATTAATATGTGTTGATTAGCATAATGCTTTGTGCAGTAGTAGCTCAGATTTAGAACATTACCGTGACTCAGTTGTTGCCCTGGGTCTAGAACAGAGGCTAGCATGTTCATGTTATACGTGTGTTATCTATATGTGATTATATGCATGTATTTATATGATTGACAGTTTAGTAAACTCACTAAGCTCTCGTAACTTATCAGATACTATGTGTGATGTGTCGCATATAGCAAGAACATGAGCAAAGCTCCTGTTTGACCTTAGGTTTTTAAATGTCTTTTCAAACACTTTAACGCCTCTTGTGTATAACTATTTTTTGTACCAAATTACGGGTGTATATATGTGTGTATCTTTTGACAGAAACAACAGTTTTTAAACTTAGTACGCTTCCGCTTTTGATGTAAATTCAAATGTGAATGTTATCATATGTGGTTTTAGACATAAGTGTCAGTTATATAAATTGGGGCGTTACAGCGAAACCAGATTATATATATATATATATATATATATATATATATATATATATATATATATATATATATATATATATATAAACTACTAAATAAAATATAAAATATAAACATACAATATCACTAATCCAAACATAATAATTAAGTTCAAAATACAATAAAAAAAGAAAATTCAATCAATAATTATCATAGGCTCAGAATCAAACCAAATTTAATATTTTAAAACATTGTAGTATTGTATGGATCAAGCTCACGATCACTTAGTATATGGAAAGGTCGATTAGGGTTAAAAGTCTTTTTTTACAAAAAAAAAAATAGAAAACCGGGTCAATGTACACCGTCCAGTCGGTTCAATCGCTAACCCGGTCGAATCACTTTGGACTGAAAATTGCCAAAAGGCCGCCTTATGTTAATCCGGTCTAGGAGCCGGATTCCGGGTCAACTAGTTTGATCAGCCTGGTCGACCTGGGTCTATTGAAGGTAACCAAATCATGATTAGGAGAGTTGGCTTGCCCCATATTATATTTTCTTAGTTTAAAGTAGGTGGCGAGTTCAATTCACATCTCACCTTTTTTTCTAAATTTATTTTTAATCCAATCTCCCTTGTTTTTTTCCTTTTTCATTTACGCCTCTTTTATTTTCATTCCAATTCTATGTTTTCTTTTTTCTGTTTATAATATAGTTTTTTTATTCATTTGTATTTTTATTTCTATATTCCCTTTTCATTTTCTTAATACCTTCAATTTTTTTTCTTTTTCACTTTTACATATCTTCTCTTAATTTACTTTTTAATGTTTATTCCCAATCTTTTTTTTTTCATTTTGTCTTTCTTATTTATTTCATTATGTAATTTGGTATAAAGCAAAAGAAATTTTAAAATATTTTATGTATTCGGTTTCTTATACTTTGCTATTTTATATATCTGATTTCAAACCAGATGCATTAAATGATAAAGTTTGAGAGTCTAATAATCAAAATGTAATAAAAAACATACAATAGCAAAACATGTAAAGTTAAATTTATTTTGATAAAATAAACTCTAATAGTAACATAATCCGCAACAAAGCACGGATTTATAACACTCGTTGACATAACATTTATAGTATTTATAGCCATTTATAGCATGATCAAGGTAAAAGAAACTAAGTAGCAGTTTTCTCATCACTATCTTTTTGCTACTCCCTAGTCCATTAAAAAGACTAATTAGTTTTGGAGGAACTACTTAACTTCATCGATTATTGATTATGACATTTGATGAATGAAGTTGAATAGTTCAAACTTCAAAACGGACAGCCATATTGGAAAAAAAAGTATAAGTTTGTTCTTTTGATGAACTTTCTTCTTAACTATGAAGATATGCATGACTATAAAATCCCTCAACAGTCTAAACTAAAAAAGAAGAAAACAAAATTATTATACCTTAAGTTGTAACTTTATTATTTTAGAAGCTATTTTTTAATTTTTGTTTCGGGCCTCGGAAATGACTAGACCGGCCCCGGAGACGTGAGTACCTTGAAAAGAGTGGGTAGGGGAATCAATGGTTATATTGCTTGTGAATCATAGTACGTTGTAGCTCTTAGACCACCCGCATTAGGGGGTATAACCAACACTGGCTAACCCCTACCTGAGCGGGTTCCTCCTGGTTCCCCATCGCCTGTATGCTGGTTCCTCACCCTCTCGACCCTAGCTGCTTCACCATCCAGTGGCGGGTTCAATTTCTTTTCTTTTTTTTTCTTTTTGTCTTTCTCTATCTTAATTAATATATAATTTTTATTAATATTTGATGTGAGTTGAGGAGGGTTGGATGTGAGAGTTTATAGGTTATAGAGGGTTGGAGGTGGGGATGATATGAATGCTGATGTGGCGGTGGGTTTGAGAGGTTTTGTATGGTTTGGATGCTAATGATCTTAAGCATGGTGTTGTTTGGTATTATGGAGTAAAAAAAAAGTATTATCTTGTTTGGTATTCGGGATACTATATTTAAGATAATGTATATTAAAATTTAGTGTATGTTCAGGATTTATATTAGGGTTTTTCTTGTATTTTTTATATTTTATAAATTATCAACGTCATACAAAATATTTAGGACATCTTTATTATTCTATATAGTATTTTAATTTAAAGGTTTTGTTTATATCTTCTCTTTCTCTCCCTTCTACTGTCTCTCCACCGCTACCAACATCGAACTACGGTTGACCTCCACCGCTTTTCTTCTCTCCTCTATGTCTTCCCCATTGAGTGACAACTTTATTTTATTTATTTATTCTCTCGCCCTGCTCCGGGAACGAATTGTAAATGAAAAGAGTACATTTCTCTCCCTTCACGCCGCTAACTGGTCCCCGCCTTGCCACCACAAAATTTTCTTTTTTATATATTTATGCTCTTTTCTCTGTTTTTATATATTATCTTAATTGTATCTTTTGCTCCGATTTGAACGCCATTAAGATTTTATTTTAACATTTCTCTTATAAGTTTATATTTTTATAGTTATTACTATAAAACAAAAACTTACACTATTTAATATAATAGTTTTTTCTATCACACAATTGAAAGCTGCGCGCGTTTTCAAATTATTTCATTCCTTCTCTAGTTTTGCACATTTAAAATTATTAAATAATTTTTTAAAGTGAATTAAGAAACATGAGTACTTCAAAGATGGATCTAATTTTAATTTGTAGTTACTAGTTTATACTTTTTCTTGTAAAAAATAAGATGTTTATATATTTCCCAGATATAAAAAACATTATACCAAATAACCAACCTCATTTGTCATAAACAATTTAAGTAAAACAACCCAATTTTAATTTTATGTTACTAGTTTAATTAAAGATCCGTACATACATAATATAACCATCACGGGTTTTATGTAACTAGCTTAGTAGCTTAGATAATATAAAAAAGTAAATTGATAATTTGTAAAAAAAAAAGTGTTAATAAATGAAATAAATAGAATATGAGTATATACGAGATTTGTCCAAGATAAATGTGTATAACATGTTTGATGGAAGGAATATGTTATTCACGTGTAGCATGGGCCAGTAACATGACAGGAGTTGAACAAACGTATGGTTACAAAAACATCTTCGACCCAATGTCGTTGGAATCTTACAATAAATTTTAGACCTTATTCAAAACAATAATGTATATTCTTACATTGACAAACTATATTGATGTCACACTTATAACTATTGCATGTTATTTTCATTAGTACATTAAAATTTATTTTTTATATAATTAAGATAATAATTAACAAAAGTACATTGCTATCTTGTTTTCTTTACTTAATTTTTAATTTTTACCAATACGAGCACAATTCAAAATCAGACCACTTTTAGTAATGATCATCAATGGCTGATGACGAGCTTGTCATCTCCATTTCCTCTTTTTCATCAACTATGATGACTTCCTTATATGGTTTGTCATTCGGATACTCGTCGCCCTGGGGTGACGAGGTACGTGCCTATGCCTCAATTCCTTTAGTTCTAATTTTTCAAACAGTAAAATTTAATCTAAATTAATATTATAGCTAAGCAACCCGTGTATCAACACGGGATAATATAAGTCAATTTTAAATTTATATAGTTCTTACACGTATAGTAAAAATAATTAAAAATTATAGATAGGAATATAAGATCTCGTAAAAAATAAGTAACCATTATAAAATTTTGAAATTCATACATAAGATTATCATTAGATTTTCTATAAAATCTCTTTATAAACAACATTCATGGTTTTATTTGTAGGGTTTCCTTCATCATCGCAAATTAAAACTTTTAACATTCCTTACTCTTCACTCGAGAAACCGTCACATATCATTGTCCATGAGTGGAAACGCGTCTTTCCAATACTTTTTATTAATATTCTTTATAAGAAATAAAAAGTTACATTACACGTCTAAAAGTTTTTAGTATAATATTATTATGTTTCTCGTGATGAAGCTTTATCCCGACATTGTAAAAACATAGCTATAATATTATTGTTGACGTTATAATATCAAGTGCTTTAAAGACTTTTTTATTAGCCAATTATATATTTGAATCTTTGAAATTGTAAACTAAATTTATTAAAAGTTAAATAATGATGACGTCTATCTAAGTACTAGTTTATTACCCCGTGTAAAAACACGGGGATGTTTAAAAAAGTATAAAATTAGATTGTATGAAATTATAAAAAGTATAGTAAAATAAGTGTAAAAGTGTTTTATAAATATTTTGAGATATTAAAATTTTCAGATAAAAATAATAAAATATCACCAAACATTTACATATGTCAGGATTTTAACAAAAAACAATAACTAATTTTTTTTGAAGTACTACTATTAATGGATAACAAAAAATTAAGAATATACTAATTTTTAAAAAGTGTCATATTACAATAAAATTTATACCAAAACGTAGATAAAAATGAGACGATCATAAATATATAATTATTTTTTCTCTAAACAAAATGTATCACAAGTTACTAAACATAATGTATAAACACCGTATAATTAATTATATTAATATACAATTTTTATAAAACCCCCTCACATTTTCTTAAAAACCCTTCACATTTTTATAAAACCCCCTCATAATTTTCATTCAGACCCCTCCCAATTGATTTAGATTAGGAATTTGATGGCCATTAATCTTTCTAAAATTGTTTTTGAAATTGAATAATTTTGAAATTGAAGGTTATGATTGGTTAATTAATACTCAATTTATGGTTAGTTTTAGAAAATTTGCATGCCTTTTATATAGATATATAGATACGCAAATTAGATCACATAAAAATAAGATTCTAACATAGTATATATTATGTCTATACATACGTAAATCGCTTAAGTGTAATAAATTATTCAATTAAATATAACTGAAAACATAAGATATCACTGAATTCAAATATCCATGTAATAACATTTATTTTATGTATCAAGCTATTAGTTAAAAAATAAGAAAACTTAGACAATTAAATTTTTTTATATAAAATTCCAAGTTGTATGTGTAGTTACAAAACCTACTAACATGACAGTTGTTTCATTACTCGGTAATTATGTAGAGTTATAGTTTCCGTAGGGTTATTTACTCACAACTAACAATCAAGTTTAAAAAACTCTAAGTGGTAGTGATAGTTTTGTAAACAACTCTATGCCACTAACAGTTGGTTATAGTATATTTTTAATTCTTTTTATCGAAAGACCAAGAAATCAATGATTATATCCACTATATTATGTAGAGTGAATAAATATAAAAGACGAAGAAAATGTCCAATAATTACCTACATGTTGCTCTCGATGGATAAAACAATTAAAATATACTAATTTTTAAAAATACTTTATATTCTGATAAAATTTATATCAAAACGTAGATAAAAATGAGACGATTACAAATATATAATTATTTTTTCTCAAAACAAAATATATTACAAGTTACTAAATAGAATTTTCGAAAAATTAATAATTAATTATATTAATATACAATTTTTTAAAAACCCCTTCACATATTCTATATTACCCCCTAACAATTTACATTTAAACCCTTCCAATTATATTGTTCAAACGTAATTATCTAATTATTTTCAAATTTTTATAATTTTTTTAGAAAATAGAGGGTTGTGATTGGTGGAGACTTTTTTATAAGAGATGATGTCATCATCCCTTTTATTTTAATAATATTATAAGATAAGATGTGGGTTCAGTTCATGTATGTTCGTTTGTTTAATAAATTATTTAATAAATCAATCAAAGTTTGTGTATGCTTATTTATTTATGTCTTTACTTACTCCTAATAAAAAAGATTCTCAAATAAACAATCTCATATATATATATATATATATATATATATATATATATATATATATATATATATATATATATATATATATATATATATATATATATAGAAAAGTTTATGCGAGAACTGTTGTTAGCGCGAGAACCAATATGAGCCGTCGATTTGATAAGTGGAATTCATGGATGGAAAGCATGTGGGATCAAGTGTGGTGGAGTGTATGTGAGGAATTCATTGTGGACAATGACATTGAAAGAGGGAGAATTGGACGGCTCAGATTGGCTCTCGTGGTTCTCGCACAAAAAATGGTTCTCAATGAAACTTCTTCATATATATATATATATATATATATATATATATATATATATATATATATATATATGGTAAGGATACATAAAGCCTCACCCTTAAACAAAGAACTTAAAGGTCAATTCTCAGCCACTCATTTAAAAGGGTAATATAGTAATTATAATTTTTTTCCAAAGTCACACGCCTCATAAGAAGTCCCCAATATTACTTTTTTATAATTTTTTACCTATTAAATCTTTAGAATTGAGTTCAAGTAAAAAAAAATATTAGGGTAGTAAATGTAAGAAGAATTGTGGTTGTGACATGTGGCATAGTAAATGAAAGGGTAAATTAGGTAGTTTAATATTTAATTTCTCTCTCTTCCCTTAAAACCCTCCCCCACGTTACCATCTTCCCGATCTGCTCCTCCTATTTTTTAAAACCCTACAACAGCCGCCGTACAACCTCCGCCCCCATCCATTTCTTCCCTTGCAACCGCCGATGCATCACTGTTCGCCGCCCCATTCTCAGATGCACACGCCATGTCTGTTTCCCGTCCCCACCCCTCACACAAACCCTCAATCTTCTATTTCGTGAATGTCACCTCCCATGGTTGTCGTCTTCACAGAAACCCTAAATTCACGCCGCCGCCGTTGTTGTTATGCGCAGCGACTACTGTCGCAAAACCCTAAGGTCTTCCACCTCAAACTCCGCCTAAACCTCATGTACATCTCCGCCTCAAACCCTAAGGTCTTCCGCCTCATGATTTAAAATGGTGTTGTGTGCATCTGTGACCGGTTATTACATGGGTTTTGAATGACATGTGCATCGCCGACCACCACCGCCGGTGCACCTCTCTTTTCTTATAAGTGGTCAAGGTGCATCGCCAACCACCACCATCGCCGCTGCCGTTGCTGTCTTATGCATCAGGGTATCATGTTTTTTTTCTTATTCCGTGCATCAAATGGTTGTACCTTATGTATCAAATGTAATCTGTGAATCAGTGTATTCAGTGCATCTGGCCGGCGAAACAGAGGACGACGGTGACTGTTTTGTGCTTTTTGGCCGGCGACAGCGAGTGTGGTAGTCTACCGGCGGTTCTAGGGCTTGACGTTTACTGTTCCCGATTTATTTATTTATGTGATTTGTCCTTTTTGCCCTTTTTCTTTTTTTTAATTCTGAATTTAAATGGATCTGTTGACTTTTTCTTTGTTGAATTAGGAGAAATCTGATGGTTGAGATATTTCCTTACATTTAGTACCATAACATTTTTTTTACTAGATCCCTACCTTAAATATTTAAATGACAATAACTATTTCTTTTTTGAGAATTTGAGCAAAAAAGTTATACCAATTTACTCATTTTTAATCCTCTTTCAAACAAAATCACTCTTCTATATTTCTGAAAATTTTATTTTGAAAATGAAAATTTGAATCATATGAATTTTTATCATTTTCGGCTGTAACCATGTGTATTTACATCATTTTCACTGGAAGGAATGTACTTATATCATTTTCGGATGGAAAGTATCATTTTCGGTTGCTAAAAGAAAGTTATCAATTTTGGCTACTGAAGATTGTTATCATTTTCGGTTGGGAGTTATCATTTTAGGCTGATGGAAGAAAGTTATCATTTTCGGCTGGGAATTATCATTTTCGGCTGCTAGAAGAAATTTATCATTTTCGGCTTCTGAAGAAATTTATCATTTCGGTTGCTGAAGAAATTTGTCATTTTCGGTTGCTGAAAGAAATTTATCATTTTCGGCTGGTGGAAAAAAATAGAAGGAGCGTGATTTAGGGGTGGAATATTCCCATAATACCCTTCCATCTATAATCAAATCTTATAATTGTTTACTTAATTACAATAATACCATTATTAAATCTTGACCATTGATTTAATAAATCTAATGGTCCAGATTTAGATTTTAGTATCTTTGTTTAAGCATACTGTCTATATATACTAGCATATTACCCGTGCAATGAGGCGGTAACAAATCATTTCTACTTGATAACATGTCCACTTTTAAGACGAAGAGGTATTCACATAATAAGGTGACAACAAATTTTTTCTTTTGGTAACAACGTGACATGTCTATTTTCTATATCTTTGTTTTATTTTATTTATTTTCTATTTTCCGTAAACTCTTTCATTTAATTTGAAAAGAATAAAATAATAAAAAAAATGTCCGTACTTAAAAAATAAGGTAAATTATATGAAAATACATGAAATAAATGTTTATAAATAGAGTAAAATAGTGGATAATTATTTTATTTTATTTTATTTTATGACTATTTTAAAATGTTTATAAATTCCGGTTATAGATTATTCAAGTTTTTGGGTTCTACTTATACATATTTTATATTAATTAAGTTAAAATGCTTAGTATATGATAGAATATTTAAAATGAAAGGTTTGGCTATGAAATTATTTTTTAATAATAAAGTTAATTTGTGTTGAGTTGATTTTTCTTAATATGGAAGGTTTAGTTAATAAATGGAATATAAGAATCGTTTTAACTCTATTTAATACTTACTTCATTTAGTAGTTTCTATCTAGTTTATATGAGGGGTAATTTAGTAATTTCAAAACACTTAAATTTAAGAGTTTAAGCAAAAAGCCTAAATGTTTTATAATGTAGTATAGATATGAGGTTCAAACGAGAACTGTTTTTTTTTTTACGAGAACCATTTATGACAAATTAATTAATTCCATTTCTTTTTTACTTGTTTTAAAGAGAAAGGGATAGTATGGTCAAATATTAAAATTGTCTTTTTTATTTATCATTTAATTAATGTAGACGAGGCAATTATCAAGCGTTGCCATCGGACCAACCATTATACTTAACACCATGTTCGCAGGGTACAATACTTGTATTCTATATTAATATTAACTAGGTGGTTGTTACCCCGCAAGTTGCAGCGGGGAAAACTCATGATGAATAATATTAAATCGAATATTAAAATGTAAAAATTTGAAATAATATAGATAAAAATCTAAACTGTTAGAATTACGTCATAAAGTTTTATTTTAAAAAGCATTCGGTACATTCACATTTCTTGGTTCCGATTCAAATACATGTAGGATTAATTTTTTTGTATTACTCATTGTAAGTATGTAACACTTAATATTATAAATCTTTGCGACTAAAGAGAAATTTTTACGGGAAAAAGAACTCCATGAAACCATTCAATATTTTCATACAAAAACATAAAAAAATTAAACTTTAAACAAAAACATATCTATATAGATAATTATTAAATAAAGAAACTTAAAAAATCTGTTCTCTATAAAAAGTTTATTAGGAATGCTTAACAAAAAAATTAAGAGATTAGCATTTTTATTTAACAATGATACGGCTTATGAATTATAATGCATTATTAATTAACAATGGTATGAGACTATTAGAATTTATTTTAAAACATTTTATGTTAACGAATACATATGAAATTGGTATCATAAGACATCAGCATCCATCACATGATTTCACATACTTTCTGTTTGCCACATCAGCGTCACATCATTCTTTCATCTCATCACACAAACTCTCGCATCCATCACATCTCATCATATAGTTTAAAAAGAAAAAAAAGGAAAAAAATCGGTGAGCCCTCGTGACCGTCACCCCACTCGGTCCGTGAGGCACCCCATCACAACATGGGGCGATGGTGTTCCCACCATGAAGAGCCCTCACGAAGCTCTTTCACGACTCCGATACGGCTAGTCTAATAATAAATATCCAATAATAAGAAAAACAAAAAGAAACCCACAATAAAAAAAGCATAAAATATTTTAGGAAAAAAATCAATGAAAACAAACTAAAGTAATACCAAGATAGTATAAAGAAATAAAACTATATATGTATGTACACACCATAAAGAAAAGTTGCTAGTCATTTTAGATAAGAATAAAAGAATAAAAGAATAAAAAAAGAGTAATGAAATAGGATTAATGAACTCATGTGCATTAACTTCTAGGCTGAGTTCCTTACCGATTAATCTAAATGTCATTTAAGTAACTTTGATACTTTTATTTTTTATATAAAAAATTTTCACAAAAAGAATATTACTTTTTATATGATAATATTGGATTTGCGTGTTCCTTTTTTCATTCACATGTAGTAGGTCTTCGTAGCTCATGGCCAATAAAACATATTAACTACAATGGGAAGATTCTCTTATGGTCAAACATAACCGATCATATTTTTTAGAATGAATCTTTTATTATAAGTTAAAAATGGATTCTTTTGTAAGCTTTACTCTAATGTTTATAAGAAAATATATTGGGTCATGTTTGATCATACATGAGAGATCTTAACCCACTACAATGAGAGAGACCGATTCAAAAGTTCAAATTGATGTGCATGTAATTGGCTTTGAAACGAGATATACTACAAGATCAATGATATCAGTGTACGCCACTAGCAAAATACCGTTCCCATTTATTGCGTCAATCTTGACTATAAATTGAGTTCCAAGTTTTGTGATGTTACCTCAAAAACAAAAACAAAAACAAATTAAAAGCATACCAAAATGGAATCTTTTTCATCAATTTTGGGGCTCTTGCTTTTTGTTCTTCTAATTTATACTACTTATAAAAGAACCAACAGACTTAAACTAGTTATGGCTCCAGAACCATCAGGGGCCTTGCCTTTTGTGGGTCATCTTCATCTTCTGCAAGGTCAAGTTCCGGTCGCAAGGATTCTCGGAAAAATGGCAGATGATTACGGGCCAGTTTTCTCTCTACGGCTCGGTAGTCATCGAGCCTTGGTTGTGAGCAGTTGGGAGATGGTCAAGGAGTGCTTCACCACAAATGACAGAAATTTTGCTACTAGGCCCAATATGGCAGTCAGCCGGTACATGGGCTATAATAGTGCGGTTTTCGCACTCGCTCCGTACGGACCATACTGGCGCGAGATGAGAAAGTTCGTTACTTTGGAGATTTTTACTACAAAAGGTCTCGAAAAGCTCAAAACTATTCATAACTCAGAAGTGAACAGCTCCATGAAGGAGCTCTACTCGTCGACCCTAAAGAATGAAAGCCGAAAATCAGAAGTGGATATGACGACGTGGTTCGAGCATGTAATGTTTAAAATAATCTTAAAAATGTTAGTCGGGTATGATAAAGGCACAAACGACCAAGACTTTCGGGTTAAAGAAGCCATAAAGAAAGGGTTGTATCTTAGTGGTGTTTTTGTTGTGTCTGATGTTATTCCATGTCTTGAATGGATGGACATTGGAGGTCATGTGAAAGCTATGAAGGAAGCAGGAAAAGAGCTTGATGTTATTCTTGGAAAGTGGCTTGATGAACATGTTGACAAGAGAAAAGAGAATGATGGTAGTCAAGAAGATGATGATTTCATGGATGTGATGCTCTCAAAAGATGCTGAGATGTTTGGTTACGGCCGTGAAACCATCATCAAGGCAACAACACTGGTTCGTAACTCACTTATTTACTTATTTTATTTTCAATGATATTAATTAATTAATAATAATAAGAAGAATCTGCAGCCATAGCCATCAACCTCCTTGCATCAAATGACTTAGGATTTGCCAACCACACACTCCAATCTATCCTTCTCGGACTCGTCCTATCCGGAATCTAATTAAGTAAAACTTTTTAACTGAAACTCAAAAAATACAAGAAGATCCAAATATCAGCTTGCCACATATTTGAAACTCCAGAAATCAGTTCAAAAATCGATTTAACTTCAAAAGATCACCACCTAAACAAAGCAGTCCATCATTCTTGAACATTCTTGCAGCTCCAGAAAACATGATCCAAGGTCTCAGTTTTTTCCTCACAGAGTGGACAAAGAGAAGAATGTAAATCAACTTGTAGAGAATCAAGGACATATCATTTATAATAGGGACCATATAAAATAGTTGTATTTTTATAATTTAATCAATGATGATTCTAAAAACTATACTATGATAGTGATAGTGATATATATATATATATATATATATATATATATATATATAAGGGGTAAACTTATTTTAACATACCAATTCATGAGGTAATTAAAGTTGAAATTTGGCTAGTTGGTCGTTCTCGGCTCCTAACTAAAATATTTTTGTAGATTCTCATCTTAACGGGTTCAGGAAGCACCGCTGAGACACTCACATGGGGGCTCTCTTTATTATTAAATAACCCTCGCATCCTAAAAGATGCACAAATGGAGATTGATATCCATGTAGGAAAAGATAAATGGGTGGAAGAATCGGATATCAAAAACCTTAACTATCTACAAGCCATAGTGAAGGAAACTCTCCGAATGTACCCACCAGGTCCCTTAGGAGGACCGCGTGTGGCCATCGAGGACTGCTCTATCGGGGGCTATCATGTCTCCAAAGGGACTCGTTTAATTGTGAATGTATGGAAGCTACACCAAGATCAACAAGTGTGGTTGGATCCTCATGAGTTTAGACCAGAGAGGTTTCTTGAAAAACACTCGGACATGAACTATCAGGGTAAGAATTTTGAATACATTCCGTTCAGCACTGGAAGGAGAATGTGCCCTGCAAGCACCTTTGCTTTACAAATAATCCATTTGACACTTGCTCGGATACTTCAAGGATTTGATTTGTCAACACTAAATGGGAAGCCAGTGGATATGAGTGAGGGGCTGGGACTTGACTTTCCTAAGGTGAAACCGCTTCAAGTGGTCATTACTCCCAGGTTTTCTGCAGATTTCTTTCAGAACCTTTAACACTCATTATATATAGGATGATGAAGCTGCAAACATTACACTTCCCAAAATGATTGATTTCTTTTGCTATGAAGTTCTTTTGTTAAAATTTCGATTGTAATGTTCTTTCAAACTATGGTGCATCAAACGCATTCAATGTCGACATTTCCAACTTCAAAATATTATCAGTAGCCTTTTGTGACCTACCTAATAGCATATTAATGTCTAGAATGCGTCTTCATCACAATCAATTTCTAACTCTCTTAATCGACTTTGTAACCTGACTTAGGAGAGCTCTCACCACTAGAGTGGTTGCTGCATCATGCTATAATGCCACCTCTATACCACTAAATGGGTGGCGTGATCCCTTTACATTCGTGATCAGTTGTTTGTTTTTTTTCTTTCTAATTTCTAGTATAACTATGAACTTTTTCTTCTTTACTTAAAAAAATAATTCCTTTTCAATAACTTCCAACATACATATTTTAGTAAAATACATTACTTCTTTTGAACAAATATTTTCTTCTTAAATAAATTCAAAATCTCCAAATCGATCACTATTTACACAAATATTTTCTTCATGATCAGCGTATAATTCAACTTTATGCATATGAGTACTTGAGTAAGCCTACATACAATGCTTATATCACGCACATGATGACGTTCATTGGTTTTGTTGAATGCTCGGAAGCATTGACTATATGCATTAGAAATGGTGAATCTATCCTATTGCATGGTGGTGATAATAATGTTTGAAATAGTTGTCTCACATTAAATATGGATTTTGCATCTTATTTTTTGTATTGTGGAGTTTAACAATGACATCAATGTTTTAAACTAGTGCATTGTTGTCCCGAGCGACATCCTTTTCTGAGTGTTCATTTATGGTGAATGGATTAAGCATACACCAAAGGGTATCACCTAGTTGAGGGTATATATCATGAATCAGGAATGAGTAATTAACGTTCCTCAAATCATTATTACATAAACGACATACAAAAAGAAGACAAGTATTGAAAGACACGAAGAAATTGTAAGAAAAGATGCTGAGCACGAATTCTTATCCATCCAGAACATTAAGAAATTACAAGAAACTTACTGATGCCAATGTATTTAAACTAAAGAAGAAGAATAATGTTCACAATTGCATCGTATTATATATATTAATATTTATTAGGGGAATGAGTACCCTATAAACGTTAGTTATATATAAGTCCTCTCAAAATAAAAACAAACCTAGAAGCTAGTGCAGTGGTAATTACTTGACGTGGTGTTTGGTTCAAGTATTGATTTTGGGAGGAATGAAATTTATAGTGGAATTGGGATTAAGTGGGTTTTAAAATCCCAATCCTTTGTTTGGTTCACCAACCACATATCTTCTCATCCTCACAACTCACCAAACCTCCGGCCACCACCAAACCGCCGCCACCCTTCACAGACAGAAGCCACCACCGAGCTAGGGTTTGACGACGGGATGACAGAGATGACGGATCCGACGGGATGCGAACACCGCCACCCTAGGGTTTGACGACGGGTTTTCTGCTTGGGGAAATGAGCGGTGGTTGACGAAGGGAGACGGTTTGACGACAGATCTCGACGGTTTCTCGATGGGGTTTCTGTTCGTCTAGGGTTTTAGCTCGGGGAAACGAGCGATGGTTGACGAAGGGAGAACGACGCTAGGGTTTCTGTTCGCTAGGGTTTTTGCTAGGGTTTTCTGACGCTAGGGAGAACGACGAACGGCGGTGGTGGATAGGGACGACGAATAGACGACGGTGGTTGACGAAGGAAGAACGAACGGTGGTTGACGAACAGACGACAGCGGTTGACGAAGACGACGGCGGTGGTGGTTGACAAAGACGACGACGGCGGCGGTGGTGGTTGACGAAGACGACGACGACGGTGGTTTCTGTCACAGTAGAAAACGATGTTGTTCGCCGGAATTGTTGCCGGAGAGTCGTCGGATCAAATACCTCAGTTGAGGGATTTCAAAATACCAAGGGTAAGGGTGGTGAAGGGATTGAAAAATACCTCATTTGTGGGATTCTAAAGAATCCTGGAAATTTGAATCCCATGTCCATTTTGCAAACCAATCACATGATTTGGAGGGATTTCAAATCCCATTCCCTTGAATTCCCACGAAATACCACGAACCAAACTCCCCCTCAGGTTCCAACCCATAGATCTAACGCTCGATTCTATGAATCTCTCAAATTATTTTTTATCAATATAGTTTTCCATGCGGGTGACACAATTGTTGTTTAATTATTTATATATTATTATTATTACTTTAAAACAACTAATTTAATGTGTTTTTTTGATTTTCTTTTATAACTTTTAGCATATAATGTCTAGCGTAAATATAAGTATATATTTGTGACGATCTCATTTTTATTTACACATCGATAT
This sequence comes from Pulicaria dysenterica, assembly GCA_947179395.2. Classification (NCBI taxonomy): domain Eukaryota; kingdom Viridiplantae; phylum Streptophyta; class Magnoliopsida; order Asterales; family Asteraceae; genus Pulicaria; species Pulicaria dysenterica. Next base: position 74,287,228 of record OX359292.1, on the reverse strand, counting down.
AAATGTTATATTGATATGATGTTTATTTAAATATGTACTCTTTCGGTCAATGTTACGTTATCTGTAGTACAAAAAAATTAACCTATATATTTGAATACGTTATCTGTAGTACGAAAAAGTTAACCTATATATTTGAATTCAAACCAAATTATATAACCGCACTATGAACGTTATTAAAAGTACGATACAAAATATAAAAATCATGTTTACTATATATATTATCTATAGTACGAAAAGGTTAACCTATATATTTGAATTAAAATCAAATGATAAAGCGCACTAAGGACTTAAAAGTACGATACAAAATATGAATCTGCATGTTTACTATATATATAACACAAGAGTTATTCTTTTTAATAGTAGAACATATGTTATATTTCAAACCCTGCTGTAACGCGCGGGGTACTAAATGTCTTGTTGTATAATATTATCAAAGAAGATGGAGGATATGCAATAAGGAGGGGCGGATCCACTTGGTGCACATGAGAATCAACTAAATTTTGGATGTGAACCCACAAATCCATTGGCGTGAGATTGTGAACTCAAATACATAGCCCATAAAAAACGAGATTAAAAATTTAATTTAATTGCCATTTCCCTAAAGCATTTCTATACAATGTCTCCATACATATTTTTCTCATCTTCTACTTTAAAAACTCATCACTAGAACAAGAATTTTCCATATCAGTGGCAAAGTTAAGTTCCAGTGAATAAATAGTTGACAGGTGAAATACGGGAAAGTCCCGAACTCATAGATGAACCCACTAAACTTTTTTCCTGAATACGCCACTGGCTATAAACCATACCAATAGAAACACTTATCCAAATAAAGTGCAATGAATTCAGCAAAAAGTAACAATCCGACTTTTAGCCCATACAGGGGTTATGAAGAGTAATTTATATCTTTTTGCATAAAGAATAATATATAAAGTAAGTAGAAATCATAATACTATTGAAGATTAGGTGGGTTGGTAAAAGCCATTTTCTTTTACCAAAAGAGCAGGGTTCGAAACCCAACTTACCCTTTTTCTTCTTATATTAATTGCTATTCAAAATGTTTTCTTTTTACCCAAAGTTTATGCATATATTTCCTTTTTTCTTCTTCCCTTTTTACACGTCTGCTTTCCTTTAGTTTTTATTTTGTTAATCTAAAAATATTTTTATATTTGGTGTTTTAACGTATAATGTTTGGTGTGTATATGAATAATATTTGTGACCTTTACATTTTTAATAGTATCTTAACATATATTTTGTAGTAAAATGCTATTTCATATAATATATATTTTCAAAAACGTAATACTGAACAAATGAATTTTGTTTGACAATTATCATATTACGTTATTATTTATTGTGAAATATAATATTTAGACTTACACCATAATTTAAAACCAATATCTAAATAGTTATATTTGATATAAAGTAGATAAAAAACTAATAACTAGAATTTATATGGTAACATCTTATTTTATAGAGTTTATAGTGTGTTAACATTATTTGGTTTGATTTCAAATATATTTAGACTATTTTTTTGTATTATCTTCTAATATATATAAAAGACTAATTTGAAAAGAATTATTAGATAATCTGAACCCTTCATTTAATAAAAGATTTAATCTTAACCGTTAATTCCTTTTATTCTAAAATTCTGATTTTGACTTTTTAGAGTCAAACTAATGTAAACTAAATAAAGATAATCCCTAATTAAATCAATAATAAATATCATCAATTATCTAAATATAAATAAAATACTAACTTTAATATCATTACAAGTCTAAAAGTCCACTTCGTGATTATCCTAAAATTTGGATAAACTTGAATTTTAGAATTACAATTAAAATATTATTACTATGGTTTACGATTATTAATTAGCGTTTGTTGTTAATTATTTATTATTCCAAACATGAATTTTAAATACACAAAATTACAATTAAAATATTATCAATATGGTTTACGATTATTATTTAGCATTTGTTAATTATTTATTATTATTACTACTTAACTTCGGTTATTAATTTATTTTGGGGTTTAGTTCTTATTAATGTATCTAAGTTGTTACATTTTGCTAATATATGTATCCAACTTTTAGAGTTACCATTTAATGTATTACACTTACCAAACTTACCATTTTATATATTGAACTTGTGTTTTATAATTATTTAATATCGTTTTAATTTTAATATTTATTAATTTTCTAAACCATCCCGTGTATTACACGGGCATTTAACTAGTATATAATATAGCATTAATCATATCAATCTTTACAACCCGCCACAACGCTACAACACACGGGGATAAGCATCTCGTTTAATCTGTTTTGTAGGTGTTTTTCTTTTTACTTCCTTCCTTGGTTTTTTTTGTTTTTTTGTTTTTTTGTTTTTTTTTAGTAAGGACATTAGTTGTAGACGGGCTTACACCTCAAATGTAGTCCGTAAAAACCAAAAAAATTGTAATTTATATTCTAATAAGCGTCTCATCTATATCTATATCTATATATAAAAGACATGCAAATTTTCTAAAATTAATCCTAAATTGAATCTTAATTAACCAATCACAACCTTCAATTTCAAAATTATTTCATTCTTAAAACAATTTTGGAAAGATTAAAAATTCGTGGATAGGAGAAATTTGAATTCAATTTTTAATATATACTTAAATCATTTAGTTTGTTCATATTATATTTATTAATTAATTATATAATGTTGAAATTAATTAAAAATCATGGATAATTTTTACGATAATTAGATCTTTAATATATGTTATTTATTATTTTTTATCAATTATGTTAGACGTAATTATCTTTTATGTATCATTTATTGGATTTATGCAATTATCTAAGAGTTTATTTTATTTATTTTACTTATCATTAAGTTGATCAAGGGTTATCTTTATATTAATTTATATTGGTAGTTACATTAGTTTGACTCTAAAAAGTCAAAATTAAAATTTTAAAATTAAATAAATGAACGGCTAAGATTAACTCTTTTATTAATAAAGGTCCAGATCATCCAATAAATTTTTTTTAATTAGTCTTTTATATATATTAGAAGATGTTTAGTAACTTGTGATATATTTTGTTTAGAGAAAAAATAATTATGTATTTACGACCGTCTCATTTTTATCTACGTTTTGGTATAAATTTTATTGTAATATGACATTTTTTTGAAATTAGCATATTCTCATCACAAATGTGATATTTCATTTACTGCATTATTTTTATTTGAAAATTCTAATATCTCAAATACACTTTCGAAATACCCGTACGTGTACGGGTCAATAAACTAGTTTTTATTTAAATGTATCAATAATACTAATTAAAGATTTAAAGGTCAAGACGTTGAACCATACTTTGTCAAGAAAGTCAAATTTAGGAAATATTTGACATAAATACTTAATAATTAACAATCCACTTGACGATCCACGCATTAGACTTCGTAAGGAGACCGTTGAGCTAAACATCCTTTTGTTGATTTTCTTCTTATTTTTAATTATTTTTTTCTTTTCATTTTATAAACAACAATTTTTATTTTTTATTTTGGGTGTTATTATTATTATATTTAAATAATTACTGTTATGTATTTTTTTGTTTTTTTTGTTTTCCTTTTATAATTTTCAACACATAGTTTGAGTTCAAATATTAATCTATACAACTTTTTATCCCATTTTTATCTAATATAAATTTTATCATGATATTTATCTAACCAACTATTATTAAGAATTTCACTTTGAAAGAAATGTACATCACAAGTAATCTGAAAATAAAATCTAACTCAAGTCTAAATATCCTAATTAATATTCCGACTTTTCTCGTTTTATTTTAAATATTTATATTTGCATGTTAGTTTTATATCCTGTTTACAGTGAAACTCTTCCACAGCGCACGGTATAAATTAACTCGTTCCCGAACATTGAAAAGCTTTCGGCCTTATGGATCGCCAATAGAAATCCGGATATGAAAGGTGTTTGGCCCAATTGATGTATCACCCTTTTTATTCTTTTGTTTAAACCAAGAAATTAATAAATGAAGTAAAATGCATTTGACTAGTAATAAATACTAACAAAATAATATAATTCTCATACTAAATTTTTTTATTATATCATTTAATCATTTTTCTAAATATCTATAGAAATTTTATTTCATTGATAGTGATTGATATATTTTGAGTAATTAATTGATGCACTATCGGTCAAAAAATTGACTGCAAACTCAACAATACGCCTACGACGTTATGCTCGATAGAAAGTATAAACAGTATAAATAAATTTAAAAAATAGAATTTATTATTAAATTAAAATATTAAAAATTAAATATTTATTAATATTTGTTTTAGAAATTATTTAACACAATCTTTTTCTCACCCATAGATTTGTTTGGCAACCAAATCGCAGTGACCCGAAAGTCTTCCTATAAATAAGTCACGACCTGCGTCTCCCCGGCTTCTCATTCCAATATCATTCTGCCAAAATACACGCCCAAAACGCCAACCAACTTCCTCGGTTTCCTCCGCCGTTGATCATCGTCTCTCTCCTCCTCCGGCGAAGATTTACCACACAAGGAGGAGAAGGGCGTCGTTATCATCGCCGGACGTCTATTTAATCATGGGCCGGAGAAGGGGTTCGGCGGTCAATAAGCTTTTCGTTTGGGTTCGTAGGCAATCCATCAAGGTCAAGATCTTTTTAGCCGTTACATCTATTTTATCTTCCCTCGTTGCGCTTAGATTTCTTGTCAAAGACACCAATCAGTTTTTCGTTGCATCGGAAGCTGTTCATGCCGCCGGGATCATCGTTCTCATTTACAAGCTAACAACCCAAAAAAACTGCTCTGGTATGTGTTAATTATCAACGTCGTTTCTATTCTAATTCACGATTGAATTTTAAAATGATTATTATATGTCAATCGTCGAATGGGATATCCGATATATAATTGCTATTTCTTGATCGCATGCAGACTCATCTTTCAGTTTCTTGATTGTTTCGCTAATTCAATTTGGGTTTTCTGTGTTAAATTTGTTAAATGCACTTCTGAATCTTGTTCTGTTTCAATCTACGATTGATCGGATGATCGATTGCGTGTTTATGCCCAATTTGAATCTTGAAATGAAATTATAATGTTGCATGCAATCAGATAGAAACATCTTTTCTTGCTGCATTTTGTCAATAACGATTAGAAAATTAACTCTGACTTAAAACAAAATCAAGAATCTTAAAGAACCCTAGAGAAGAAAACCTTTCTATGTTATATCATTTTAAATTAGCAATTATCCCTATCTTTATTAAATCAGTATTGGATGCCTTAAATTAAAACTCTTCATTCCATCGGATCTTAAAATGAATTGAAGTACTAAATGCTTTATAATATAATACATATATAAGTAGATTTATTAGTGTAAATACACTCATTCTTTATGATTTGAACATAATGTTGTATGATTTATTAGATACATTCTGCATTTGGCAGGCCTTTCACTTCAGACACAAGAACTCACAGCTATATTTCTTGCTGTAAGATTGTTCTGTAGCTTTATGATGGAACATGACATTCACACTGTTCTTGATTTTGCTACTCTGGTGTCTACTCTTTGGGTCATTTATATGATCCGATTCAAGCTCAAGGCAACCTACAATGAAGATCTGGACAGCATGCCCAAATATTATTTGGTAACATCAATTCTTGATCTTAGGTTATGGTTTATATATTCTTATTATATCTTGAACCTGTCGAATTGGTAAACTAAATTTCTTTTAAAAGAAGTAGTTAAATTAACATGTTAGAATATTCAATTTAGTTCTGAGTTTCTTGTTTGTTTCATTTTCACCGCAGGTGGTGCCATGTGTGATTGTTGCTCTGTTCATTTACCCACATACTTATCATTCTCATATGAGCAAAGTTATGTGGGCATTCTGCGTGTACTTGGAAGCAATTGCAGTGCTTCCTCAGTTAACTATGATGCAGAAAACAAAGGTTTGGATTTCTGCATAAGTCCCACATTCTTGTTTCATGTTGTTCTACATTCTTCTCAAATAAACATGATCAGAAAAGTAAATCATTTGATAATTTTTGCAAAATGTAGATGATTGAACCATCTACCGCTCATTATGTATTTGCACTCGGAGTAGCAAGATTTTTGGGATGTGCTCACTGGATCATTCAGGTGAGGTTCCACTTTCCAGTATAATATACATGTTACATGCACAGAAAATCACTGCTTATGAACAGAAAGGCAAGATTTGAACCTTCACATATATCTTGACCGTTACATACTTGCATTGGCGTGATAAATATCAGGTTTATGAATCTGCTGGTGCGTATCTGTTCTTATTGGGAAGTGGGTACTTTTGGTTGCCATCAGTCTTGCTAGCAGAAGCGGTTCAAACGTTCATCTTAGCCGACTTCTGTTACTACTATGTTAAAAGGTCCAAAAATCTTTAATCTTTTTATAAATACGCGTATGACCCATTATTCATGAGCAAGTTGTTAGATATAATAGCATGATAATTAAGGCTGTGAATTTGACTTTATATTGCAGTGTTGTGAACGGTCAACTTCTAGTGAGCCTGCCGCCGGTGTAGAAGAAGGTTGGTATGAAGGCTTTGAGGTCGGAGCTTCATGGGTTAGCAATGTACATTTAGTTTACAGTTTTTGATGGGTTAACAGAAATTTCCTGGCTTTTCATCATCATCAACGTAGGGAAATCTATATATCCTCTAAACTTGTGTTTTCATTTAGTATGTTTTCTATATATAGGGTGACTTCTGTAAAGTTTAAATTTGTATGCTAAATTTTGAATTTGCTGTCATTCTGAAGTTATAACTTAATATGTGACAAGGTTTTCTTGTTATTTTTCTGAAAATCTTGATGAATGTTTTTTTTGAAAGTGAAGGACAGGGGAGACAAAATAGTAGCATGTTAGAAAAAGTAATCAAAATAAAAATGTTGATCAAGAGTTAAACGTTATTTTATGTTTTTAAAACTAATATATATCTTTAACATTAAGAGGTTTATAAATTATTAAAGTTATATCAAACACATTAATTTTATCCTACTTTTTTTTATAAACTGTTGACAGACAAAACTTAAGTTGAACATCAGTACATCGCTCGTGGTTCTTTAAAATAAAACATTTTTTTACATGTAAAGTATAAATAAAATATATCCAACAAACAAATATTTTATTATCTTTAATTTGATACTTATAGTATATTCTAAATAAAAGGTTTCACTAATATAATGCAATACCATAGACCGTATGTGCACATGAATATCTAACTACCAACAGAAATTGCATGTGTCTAATTCGACAAAACAACTAGGAATGGTAGTGGGGCGGATTAGGGGTGTGGATTGGTCTCCCGGTCTGTCTCCGTTTAAAAAACTGTAAAGGGATTTAAAAGAGGATTTTCATCGGGCAACTAAAGAAAACGATGGGAAAATGGGTATCCTCGTTTAATGTAAACGGGGGAATAAATGGGTAACTTTTCCCGTTAGGGTAGCCATCAAAACGCTGATTTTTCATCACGGGGATCCATGTCCGAATCAAGACGTTGCCACAAGTTTCAGAAAACGGTTATCCTATAAAGTATAGAACATTATCAAATACAAACATATCCGAATCGAACTTAAAGTCCTAAATAGTCCAAATGTATCCAAAATATCGAACCAAATTAACAATCTAAATAAAATGGCAACAATTAACAATAGCATGTTTCAACAATCCAAATTAAAGTCATTCTTCGAACTTAATGTGATCACGTTTTCGACACCAAACACCAAACACACCATTGTCAAAGTCCAACTTAGGTTTGATCGACGATCGGTGTTCGGAGGTTGGCGTCCGGCGTGGGCGGCTGTGAGAGGCTGAGGTCGCAAAAGATAGAGTGAGTTGTGGTATGCAATTTAGGGTTAGGAGATGGTGGGTTACTTATTCCGGAATCACGTTTTAACTACATAGATGTTTTTCGATGTACAGTAGTAATATTTTTCTTTGATATTTTCTCCTTCAATACAATCTATATAATCTCATATGCAAGTCTCAACTAGCTTCTGTTCATCAGTTGTGTCTGTTGTGATGTCTCATCAATATTTTGTAGTACTAACATTTTAGAATCATTTGTCAGTGTGTCAGTGTGTGTATGAAAGCATGATAACCAATTTCAACTGTTGATTTAATATCAATAGCTAAACCAAACAAGGTGTTTCTAAATCAATATTTGAGACAACAAAAGTATTAGTGGGATTGATTTGATGGCAAATTTTAACCAATTGTATATAGCTTCTTTACACCAAATTGAAACTTTGACATGAAAATTTTATCTTTTATAGAAGTCACCCTACATATTTACATTAGAAATAGAAAAAACAATTTTAGAGGATATATGTATTTTCGATGATGTATCTCAACAGAATAAGATGATAAAGAGCTAGTAAATTTTCCGTTAACAAATAAAAAAATCGTAAACTAAATGTACATTGCTAACCCATGAAGCTTCGACCTCAAAGTCTTCATACCAACCATCTTCGACATCGGCGGCAGACTGTCTAGAACCTGACCGTCCACGACGTACACTGCAAGTTATAGTGGTAATCCCTACTTATTTACTTATGAAAGGGTTGATTTGGATTATCTTTCATCTCTAAAGACTTAGCCTAAAGCAAATGGAAGTATGGAAAAAATGGGTTGTGCCCAAATCATTCAAAATAACCTTTTTCCTATTTATTTTCTTTTCTTTAAAAAGTCATTCTAAAACATAACATATTTCAACAATCATTCGTACATAGGTTATAATAGTTTTATATTGCGTCAAACCTAACTATTATGTTTTTTATGCATATGAGAGTGAATTTTTTTTTGTAACATTCTTCATTTTGTAATTAAAAAAAAATCATTGAATTAAGGTTCCACTTATCATGTTATTTATAGAAACATAATATTTATTTTTAGTGAAATATTACCTACCCTATTATATGTACATGTCATGTTTTAAGTAAGATTACACTTTATATAATACTTGGGGTCATATTGTAATTCCTAAATCTTAAGGGACGAGTTATGGAAAGTCTGCCATTTGACCACATAGGGTCAAATGACTTTTATTTTCTGATATTACAACGCCTATTATCGTGAGAGATAGGTGGGAGACAAAAATCGATGAGTTCTTGAGTTTCCATCATGATTCTTGCAAATCTTTAGCTACATATGTGTGTTTTTATTGAAAAAATTTGTGTTTTTGATCAAAATTGGAGTTTTTATGGTTCATATCGAGTGAGTCCACTTTTTATGTAATTATTGGTTGTTTTATGTTTATATTGATGTCCCTAACTTTAGAAACGAGTTATATTTGTTGTGTTTGAGTTTGGGATCGTTATGGTTGAGTTGTTGGGTCTAAAAGGCAAAATGGCTTTTTGCACATACTTACGACGCAAGCCAGGTGCTTCGCAGTGCGAAACAAGCCTAGATATCTTTTAGTTTTTTCAAAGATATCTTCACGGCGCGAGACAACCTTTTTCACAGCGCGAGGCCTTGTACAACCCCGAAACTTTCTTTCGGTTCAGGATTAAATCAAGCAATATTTTTTGAGAAACTTTGAATTAGTGGTGGAATTAAATTGTAATTCTCATCTAATTTAAAGATGAGTGCAATATTTTCTAAAAACTTGGATACTTGATAAAATATTATTTATTTTTATTTTTAGCCCTCAAATATATAAATTGCTTGATAGATGAAGTTGGTGCTCTTATGTGCTTATGAGCATGATATTAATATCAAAGTGTTATTATATAATGAATATCTTGAACTATGGATTGATTGCTTTGAATATATATTAAACCATGAATGTTTATGCATATGCATACTGTTTGAATTTAGATTCGATTCAAAGTTAGTTACCCTAAATGACTTTCATGGTCTTGGGCGTATCAAGTGATTATTTGCACATACTTACTCTACGCCAGGGCAACAGAAGCTTGGATGAGCATAGAGATGCCAGGTGCAACTGGACGTATAGGTGTTATCCGTTAGGGGTCCTAGATGTGGTTGTTGATGTGGGCTTTCCCCAGTGGAATCTTATGAAATCTGGTTAGCTACCCGGTGTGGTATATGATTTGGGTGGACTACCCCCACATCGAGTCGTTCAAGGTTTATGAACATTGATTGCAGTTGTCCAAATATATACTTTCATAGCTATATGTGTTTTAATATATACTTTCATAGCTATATGTGTTTTAGTCGTTGAACCCTTGCATCCACTTAAACATCTTGGTTAACACTTTGTTCTTGTTGTTTGTGTATCCGCACCGCAGGTGATTGTTAGGTTTGGTTTTTAGATGGTTCCTTAACGCTACAAGGCCTCATTTTGGGAAGAACTTATCTTTTGTTAATTACTTTGGCCGGTGATCTTGATTACTAACATCAAATCATGTTCAACTTTTATAATCTACTAAACATTATGATCTTGGGAATTAATTCTAAATCTTGTGTATAAAGACATATTCTTGAAATAGTAGGCTGGAATGTTTTTAGAAAGATATATGTTTAAAATTTTCATAGCGTTACATTTTTTAAATAAATTATTTTTTCACGTATTGTCCAAATCAATACTTAAATCCACAGAAAAACATTACTTTAGAAAATCAAATACTCTGAATAACAAGCCCTTAAGTTAATAAAATAAATTCTCTTGTAGATTTTACCTTTATATTTATGAAAAAAAAAAGAGCATTAATTATGTTTTGACAACATTAGAAGATCTTTTTAACTCCCCATCTCATCCACGTAATTTTATAATTTTATCTTACCGAAACCCACATCGACACGTCATATCACACCTGCGTAGCACCTTGTTTCCAACTTGTACACCTTTTCAGACTCTTTACACGTTTCACATTCTACACACGTGACGTGTCATCACTATTCTGACCCACAATGTCAGCGGCTGAGATTCTTCTATTCAGAAACGATATAAAGATACTCTCTCCAAAAACGGCCACGTGGCGTCCATGCACTCATCAACAAACCTCATTTCCCTCTGCACCCGCCACGTGTCAAAGTGTACCATCATGGGACGCCACAGACAAACCTCATTTCCCTCCATGTTTTTTCTCTTCGCTTTTAAAAGATTTCCCTCCTTTTCAAATCATAAAAAACCTTAGTTCAATTTCAATTTCAAAATTTTCAAGAGTTTTTGTTTTTGTTTTAATGGCGGAAGATTCGAAGATCGGGGAGGAGAATGAGGTTGGTTTGGAGTTGTCAATTGGAGGGATTTTTGGGAATTCGAAGAAAACGATTGGGAATTTGATTAAAACGGTGGGAAAGGATGATAACATTGGGGGTGTAAAAGTTGAATCAAAACGTGAGATTCAAGCTCTCCGGCGACGGGAATCGAGGAGGAAGAGAGAAGAAAAGCTGAAGAAACAGGTGGATATTTGTTCATGTGGTTCAGTCAGTGGTCTGTTTATGGGGAATAAGGAGTGGTTGGAATCTCAAATCTTTCGACGAAATGATGAAGTTTCAGATATCGAGCCTGCACTTAAAAAAGAGAAGATCAGAATAAAAAACAAGCCGGAAAACGCCTGTTCGATTTCACAGGCTCCGGTCACGAATGGATTAGAGAATCAGAAAACGATGCCGGTCTCCGGCAGTTTCTATAACATGAAGCTGAATCCTAACGAGGATGGGATAGAAGGAGGTGGAGAACGCCTTGCCGGAGTTTCAAACGGTTGTCCTTCCTCCACGTCTTCCGATGGTCAATCCTCCTCTGATAGCAGAAGCAATTCAAGAAACTCTGAACTGGACCAACGGCTACCAAGTACATCAACGACAAGTTACCCATCTGATCAACCCACCAGCTCATCCAAACAAACCGTCTCAACTGACAAATTAACACACTCCATTGTTTCCGAACCGAGTCTGGTGAAACCAGATGACCAACCAAACCAACATGTATCAGTTGGTCGATCAAACAGACCTTCCAAGACCGAAGCCAATAAGCAACTGACCCGAATGCCGTGTGTTTCGGCAACTGGAAACGGGCCAAACGGGAAGACGGTTAGCGGGTTCTTGTATAAATACATGAAGAAGGATGTGAGTATTGTGTGTGTATGCCATGGTCGCTTGTTTTCTCCGGCTGGTTTTGTGGAGCATGCCGGAGGTGTTGATATTGTTCACCCGTTGAAGCACATCACCATATTTCCAACTGCTTTTGGATCTTGAGTTCGACATTTTGGATCTGATCGATCATTTGATTAGTGATCAGGATTGGTGTATAATCGAGTTTTTAGACCTAAATGGTCGAGTCTTAATCGCTTTGTATGTTTTTTTTGATTTAACAGATGTTGATTTTGCAAGTATAAGGCTCGAATACACTTGTTACCTCGAAATTTTGATATGTTGGTTGATCTGTAGGTGATGTTAGTCAAGTGTACGTATTAAATTTTGATATCGATTGAAAGAATTGTTTTTTTGTACAACAGGGAAGCAACTCAAGCAAGTGTTGTGAAAGGTGTTAGGATCGAAATTTTCTTTAAAATTTAATGGGATAGAAAATTACTTTAAAAACTAACTATAGTAATATACAATTTCAAGGAAAAAGAAGAGGCGCAAGATAAATAATTAAAACCGCAGGCAATAAACATACGCATGGCTGCCTAATCGGTTAAAGCTTTGTTACAAGAGGCGGAGGTCATGATTTCGACCCCTATTTCTCTCATCTGCTTTTTATATTTGTTGTTATCAACTGCCTTTTATATAAAAAAATGTTAATACATGGTTATAATATATGGATGTTTGTTTTTTTCTTTTTCTATTTGAAATTTATCTTAGTTAAATATCTATGTACGTATTAATTGATTTTTTCTGTTTTCTATTTTTTTTGTATTCTTTTTGAAATTTATTTGTTTCTTATTTAAGAGTATACATTAAGATAATATTACCCAATTTTTGTCTTAGCGTTTTATTATTTATAAAAGTTATATAGCAACTTTTATTAAATAACTTTTATAGCTCTTTTTTTATCTGTTATTTTTGTATTTGATTTATATTTTCCTGATTAATTTTAATATTAAACTATCCAACAATAATTTAATGACGTAGTTATTATATACTTTATTTAATAACAATTTTTTTATAAATTCCTTTGTAACGCACGGATAACAAAGTCAAATCCTTATATTTATCAGGAAAAAAACGGGCATATGAAAAGTGGATAAAGTAGCAACAAGGAACATATGAGGTTTCCTTAGGCACTAATAGTAATAGTAATTGTAATTGTAATAGTAATTGTTATAGTAATAGTAATAGTAATAGTAATAGTAATAGTAAGGGATAACTCTATAGAATAGTAACTTACTTTCAAATTTGTTTTTCTAAAGTCACTTAAACTTTTTTTGTACACCAAAAAGCACTAAACTTTTGTTTTTGTTCCAATCATATGTAATCATATATAGTTAACTTGCTATAACAAGTTACCAAGTTACCTTCCATTTTTTTTATTTGATTATCAATTAAATAAAACCTAAATATTAAATTAAACATCTAAATTACTTATCAAAATTTGCTTCCCTGCTCTCTCGATGCCCTGCTCTCTCGATTCCATTTTTTTTATTTAATTATCAATTAAATAAAACCTAAATAATAAATTAAATACCTAAATTACTAATCAAAATTTGCTTCCCTGCTCTTTCGATGCAAAGGAGCAACTTGTAAGTACTATTTTTAGAGAAATTAAGGATTTGATATTTCTATGGCAATGTTTGGTTATTTGTAATAGTATGATCCATGCTAGTATCACCGTGTTGTTGTATATTGTATTCACAACTTAAATAGATGATGGGTATTTCAAGAATTCAAGGCTGCAAGCGAGTAGAACTTTTATTGAGTTATTCGAGTCTAGCATTTATCGAGTCCGAACTTAAAAATGAGCTCGGAATATGAGCCGAGCTGGAGCTTATAAGGGCTCTGCTCGAACTTTATACAATATATAAATGCTTAATTATATAAATATACATAAAATAATATATCAAAGCGTTATTATTGATTAATTTTGGTTTATACTGATGTAAGGGATCGAAATTTGACTAATGCTTAGGTTTTTTTATAATATTTGTATGCAGTTAAACTAATTTTTGTTACTTAAAATAGTTTTTCATATATTAGGAATGAGTTTGGTCACTGAAAAATTATTTTAGAATAGATATTCGAGCTTTTCGAGTCGAGCTCGTGTCGATCCTAAAACCTTTTCGAGCCGAGCTCAAGTCTACTTCATGAAGGCTCGTTGAGCTATCGATCCGAGCTCGAGCGTAGCCTAAAAAACTCGAGTTGAGCTCAAGCTCGGCTTGACTCGTTTATACCCCTAGAACATGTATGTTATTGATTGTTTAGTGATTGAAGTGTAGGTTGTGAGTGCTATAACACCTAAGTTACGTATTGCTAGCAATATGGATCCTTACCCTATTTTTAATTCGTTTACTATCTTTACTATCACCATTGACTTGCACACATTACTCGTGGTTACCACCATCAATAGATCATCAACGCTAACCATTACCACACAAAGCATATCACCATAGTGGCACCATCACCACCACCACCACCTGGGTCACTATCCACTGTCACAACGGCTTATAGTCGACTACCACGACCGCACATATCACACTTACACCTGTCGCCATCATCACCCCCGCCAATGCACACATCTTCCTTTCCTTTTCATTGCTGGCCTTTTCCGAGAACTTCATTGTTGGCATTCGATAGCCGACTAACCCACAATCGGTTTTGCATTTGAGATTTTCCTTCTTTTCTCGATTTTCGGTTTGTTGTTGCTTGGATTTTTGTTTATAATGGATTTGTGTGTTTTTTGGATCAGATTTACACTTTATACAGTTTAGATATATATTAAGCACGATTACATATCACATTAAACTTATAATAGCCGACACAAAAGGATAAAACTAACCAGCCTAACCGGAATTTGCAAAAACCACATAATGGTAGTCACCCACTAAACTCGAAAGTAAGCAGCCTTGACTTTAACACCGAAAATAAACTCCTCGAATGAACAAACAACTAGGTGGTGGCAATGCGAGACTTCGGAGCATATTAAGTGGACCACCCCAAACTGTTGCAAACCACAACCTTGTGAACCTCATAACCTTGAACCATTACCTTTTGAATCACTCTAACCACTTAGGGATAATCAGGTTGGAACTGATGACTTCAACCACGTCATCAGTAATTGTGGTTCTACCTATTCTTTTTTTTATCATATAAGACATCTAAAGTGTGATCCGTAGCTGATTTGTACTCTGCAATTGAATATGCATCTATGCTTCTTTTTATAAAATTAGATGATAATTTGTTTCAAATCTGAATTTAATAATATAATTTTTATATTTAATGTTCAATCATCTAAAAAGTCATTTTAAAAATCAAGGGATGATAGTTATCCACACGTATAAATAAACGGGTTTGAGTTATTTCAGATTAACCTTCCTGATGTATATAATGAAGAGTTATGTTTAGGTTGGAATATGCTTTGGGCGGGTAAACTCGCCATCTCATTTATTTGTATAAATTTTCAATTTCTCCCTTTAGTTTTTTTTAAGCCAAAATCACCACTTATGAAATTGCTTTGTACAAATTTATTTTCACTATTTAAAAAAATTATAACTGTTATCTTTGATATATGTTTTTCTTTGTTACAACTTTTTTTAAACAATCAAGTACCAAATGCATTTGTTGAACTCTGGAACTTCAAACTTAATATAGCTATTGCTATGCTTACATATAACAATGCTTAATTCAATTAATAGCACTCATTTTATTGTAACTATATGTTCACTTTTCAAAAATAGAACACGTTCAGGAATGTGTGTCAATTAAAGTGATCCATCTATGACCTAATCAACCATTTGTGACCTACGAATCCATTTATGACCATCAATCCGTTTATGGGTTACGAGTGTCATGTTTGTCTTACAGATACGAATTAATATTGAGTTATCTCACACAAATAAACAAACAGGTCGTGTTCGAACCTACAATACAACACGATTATTACCCTAACTCAACCAATTCATTTGTCCTTTTCTATACCATTCTTCAGGTTTCCTTATTATATTACTTGTTAAAGTACTTTCCTAAGCCAGTGAATTTAGTTTGATAAATGGATGTACATTCCGTTTTATAATTTCCATTTCTGTTTAAAGCCTACATTTGCACACAGTAATGTGCTGCAACTCAAAATGCTTTGCAACCAACATGTGTGTTTATTCCTACTTGGTGTCGTGGTGTCTGAATGACCTGACTAGGACTTTGATTCTCAAAGGCGAACATTTTGCAATGAAAAGTATATCTTTAACTGTTATGTTGGGCTACTAATCTGCCTTTAAACAAACACGGGTGTCGTTAATGGCAACCAAGGGTTCGTCTTTCTCACTTACTAGAAATCCCCGAACATCACATCAAGTTATACAGTTTACACACATATAATGTAGGTCCAAGTGTATCTGGTATCAATAATCAAACAAAGCAATCAACTAAATGATATGAATTCTCGAAGAAGAATACGTACGTGAAGGAACCGAGAGCAACAGTTTAATCGTAGGTTGAAAGCTTAAATTGAATTAGGGCTAATTACAAACTATTTATACCTCAAGGGTATTTACAGAATATACCCTAAACTATCACTACTGTCAAATGTAATAAAAAACTTCACTAGAATATATTGAACACAATTTAGGATCTAACATTCTCCCCCTTTGTGTTCAATTTACAATTAAGCATAATAAACAAAAATAAACTTTTTAAGCATCAAAACAATCTTCCCCATTGAGAATATGCAGATATTCTTTTTCTTTCTGCATTCAACGTTTAGGAGATCGTTCTTTGAAGTTTTGAGTCTACATGAGATCTTCAAAGACTCGTCAGCCGTAATCAGGTTGTATAGGTTGTTTATCAGAGATTGCAGTAGAAGCCACGGGCCTATCAGAATTTACAACCATGATCATCTCTTTTTGTCTTCACGGAAACAATCTTGAGCATTACACAAGAATACTCTTCCTTGATCATGCACAGATCAATGTTGCTCGAGGGTTGGATTGGCTGTTTCTACACCTTTGAAATATTCTTTAAACAAAATTTGCTCCCCCTCGAAAGTAGGTCAAGATCTTTAAAATCTGAAAAATTTCTAGAACCTTGCTCCCTTTCAAATTTGTAAACAGTTGTCTTCTCCTCTTTGAAACTTTGTCAGATGTCCTTGTTTTACCTTTTTAGGAAATAAAGATCTCATCTCCTTAAACGGTAAATGGCTGAAAATTTTAAAACACACTGCCCTTAACTTGATATCTCTCTCAACACGTGAATCATTTTTGTCTTCAGCTACACACTTTTGTTGAACTTTCTCCGAATTATATGAGTTATCTTTCTTTTTAAACCTGATTCTCCCCCTCATGATGGTCAAGATCCATCATGATCATCATGCATATGTAAACTGCAATCAGCTTGATATTGATATGATTCTATCAGAATGATATGGCAATAAACGCATCGGTTGTAACACCGGGATCACATAGATTTCCCGTTAACACATTAGTTTAAATAAACCGAGTGACCTACGTTCAGCGTTGGCATGAAGTTAGCACTGGTAGGATTTCCATCTATCACTGTAAATATCATAAAGATATTACTCAAGATGTTCCGGCACTGTCACAAAAACAGGCAAATGATTCCATTAAGTGTCCTAGAACAAGAATGATATAGCAATTGGCTCTAGACTCAATAAGTGCACGAAATAATTCGGGGACCGGAGTAGCTGTCCTCCAATTTTAAATATCAACAATCTCCAAATGAGATGTCAATAGTGTATGAGAAAAGTCTTCGTGTAAAGTTGAAACAATTATCTTTTAAGAGATAATTGAGTAGCTGGGTGGGGTAAGTGCATTGCATCACTGGGTCCATGATGTCTTCTTCAATACCAGTATAAAACCAGTAGTAGATGTGGCTACCCAGATTGACACTGTTTAGTGAGGAGCTTTTTTTTTTCTTTTGATCCTTTCTCTCACCCTCAACTCTCTGAATAGTTTTCAACTTCTCCCTCAAAATCTCTTTCCAAAATGAATGGACACTCTTTTTCTCACTTCTATAAAATATAAGCTCCTTGGGTAGATCTGTCCGGATTTGGCTAGACCATAGGAGTAAAGAAGCTGCCCAAACACTGTTCGCACGAGGTGATCGGAACAACAAAATATTTTGAAATTTTGAATTTTTCTAATGTTTTTGGATTTTAGAATTTTCAATGTTTTTGGATTTTCATTTTTCAATGTTCTTGGATTTTCGAAGAATGAAACTAAAACAAAAGAAATATTTTTGTGAACTTTTTTCAGAATTACTCCCCCTACAAACATGCATAAAAACTTTGAGTAAAAAAAATGTGCATACTTGCGGGTCCTGAAGACTTGTGCTCCCCCTGCAAGTAACAATCATTAACACAAAAGTTATATCAAATAATGATAAACCCCAAAAGTAAGCTTCTCAGATCATCAGTCTCGGGCTGATGTTGTACTTAATAATGTGTGTGAACAGCAGGGAACACTCTTCTTTCTCCAAGCCATGAGATTTGAACTTCTTAGCTTATTGAACACACAGTTGTTTTGACGTCACGATATTCTTCAGAATGTAACTGTGGTGTTCCAGAATGTCTCTTGGTTTATCTATCTGCAAACAGATTATACAGATTTTGGTACCCATTTGAGTTTGGGTCCAGGTGGATTAGGAGAATTAACTACAGATTCATTTTTAGGCATCCACTTGTAGTTAGAATTCAACTTCTCCTTTTAAATTTTCTGATTGATCAAAAATGTGTTCACTCTTTGAGGAGAGGTACAAATTTTCTCCTTAGATAACCTTATGAGATGTTTAATAGAATACACCTTAAATGGATATTTCACATCAGGTTTATCAATAACATCCCAACAAGAATTAACAAAAGTAGAAGATTCATACTTCCTAACATTAGCATGAGAATTAAAAACACTAGAATCAAAACCAAACTCATTTGAACCATTAGTCTTTGCACAACGAGAACTATTTCCAGCATTTGAAGCTCTCTCATGTACATATCCAAAATTGTTCTTATAACCACGAGAATCATATTGATTTTCAACATTATTTTCATTACCACCATGACCAGAATGATTTTTCTCTTGAAAACGTCTTTTCTTGGCTTCTAGAAAACTCTTTCTTTTCTCAAGCCACAATGCTCTATTGACTTGCCTTTTACTTAAAGATTTCTCTGCCATCACTTTCAAATCTTGGTTAGGAAGTTTAACGTATTGATTATGCTGAGACGTGTTACATTGATCATTAACGACTGTCTCCAAGATCAGACTCAATTAATTCATCAAAATTCTGTTCAACAACAGATTTTCCTTTGTCTACGAAAGAGTTTGAGACCTTTTCAGTTTTATCGTTGATAGCGGAAGTGAGTTGGTCTTTTAAAGAATTTATTCTATCAAGTAGAATATTTCTTTCATCATTG
Organism: Pulicaria dysenterica; assembly: GCA_947179395.2. NCBI lineage: Eukaryota > Viridiplantae > Streptophyta > Magnoliopsida > Asterales > Asteraceae > Pulicaria > Pulicaria dysenterica. The sequence continues at coordinate 74,267,704 of OX359292.1, read as the reverse complement.
AAATATGTTGTTTGTTTAACTAACTCATCTTGAAGATCAGAAACTTTCTTTTTCAAAATAGAACTTGGAATATAAAGATCAGAGTATTCGGGTTTTTCAGAAAGATTTTCTGATTTTTTATTAAACTCTTCAGAAGAATAAGTTATTGGAGATTCAGTTGATAAAGAAGTTTCAAAATTTTCATAACTTTTGTTTAACTCGGAGTAGTCAAACGGAAGTTGCATTTTTTCTTTATTTTCTCTTTTTAGAATTTCCAACTCATCAACTTCTCAAGCCCCTGTGAATTTCATTAAATCGGTGAAACCCCAACCCATAAATTCAAATTCATAAAATTGAGCACGACAGACTTAAGATAAGTTCTTTGGGTTTTCAGAACCTAGACCCGCTTTACATCGTAAAATTGAGTGTCTTTTGATTTATTCAAAAATATAGTCTGTTCTGATTGACCACGTTTACAAAGATTATCTTCCAGTTCTTTGACTTTGGAATACAGTTGGGTTCTTTATTTAACACTAGCAGTGTACCCGCGCAATGCTGCGACGGTACATAGTTTTTTTTGTAACATGTTGTTTTCAAGGATGTAACGCGTAATTCAATGTCACAAAAAAAATTCAGCTACATGTCCGATTTTTTGTTCAATTTATCTTATATTTGTATCAAATATTTTATTAATTTAAAAATAAATTATAAAAAAACATTAAAAAAACAAAAAAGATTTATATTTATTAATTAAGAAGAAAGAAGTTAATAAGATTTTGAAAATTATATTGATGTGGGTGGATGTGTTAGTGAGAGAATATATTTTAAATAAATAAAAAGTTAAAGTTTATTAGGAGAGAAATGGTAAAAAATTGAGTGGATGAGATTAATTTAAATAAAAAGAATGGTGTAGATTAGAGATTGACATAATTTTAAAAAAGTTCTTAAAAGTTAAGAGGAGAAAGATTGTTAAATGGTTTATATAGTAGTATAGATAATTAAGAAGAAAGAAGTTAATAAGATTTTGAAAATTATATTGATGTGGGTGGATGAGTTAGTGGGAGAATATATTTTAAATAAATAAAAAGTTAAAGTTTATTAGGAGAGAGAAATGGTAAAAAAATTGAGTGGATGAGATTAATTTAGATCAAAAGAATGGTGGAGATTAGAGATTGACATAATTTTAAGAAGTTCTTAAAAGTTAAGAGGAGAGAGATTGTTAAATGGTTTATATAGTAGTATAGATAATTAAGAAGAAAGAAGTTAATAAGATTTTGAAAATTATATTGATGTGGGTGGATGAGTTAGTGGGAGAATATATTTTAAATAAATAAAAAGTTAAAGTTTATTAGAAGAGAGAAATGGTAAAAAAAATTGAGTGGATGAGATTAATTTAGATAAAAAGAATGGTGGAGATTAGAGATTGACATAATTTTAAGTTCTTAAAAGTTAAGAGGAGAGAGATTGTTAAATGGTTTATATAGTAGTATAGATAACGATCAAGCTCAGCATCATAATCTTTACATTTAATTTCTGTATCCCTTAATTTGACAGTAATTTCAGAGTTGACTTCAGTAAGATATCCAATATTTTCTTCACAAAGTTTCAACTTACTTTGTACATATGACAGTTGATCATTTGCTGATGTGAGTTCTCGATTGCACTAAACTAACTCATTGTAATTGTTGTCTAATCTAGCCTCTAAGATTTGACAATGAGCTTTATCTTTTTCTAATTCTGAAATCTGATTTTGCAAAGTTTGAATCATATCAATGAACTGAGAATTAGTAGAACTAACCTCAGAACCAGACTCTGAGATGCAAGACTGCAGATCTCTGTTATTAGCATGTACTTCTTTTGACATTTTGATACGCAGATATATGATCATAGATTGAAAACAAAAGTTGGTATGACATAAAAGAAATTGTGTGCGTGAATTGTGTGAAGTCTGAGCAGACACTAAGCAGAGCAAACACAGAGCAAACACACTGAGCAAACACTAAGCAAACACACTGAGCAAACACTGAGCAAACACACTGAGCAAACACTAAGCAAACACATTAAGCAAACACTAAGCAAACACTAAGCAGAGCAAACACATTGAGCAAACACTAAGCAGACACACTGAGCAAACACTAAGCAAACACTAAGCAAACACATTGAGCAAACACTAAGCAAACACACTGAGCAAACACTAAGCAGAGTTTAGGAAGTCTGAGCAAAACTATGCAAACACTGAGCAGAACTTTGTATGTGTAGAACTTTATGCGCAGAACATTGTATGCGCAGAACCTTATGCGCAGAGTCGATTCAAGTCTGGCAGAAAGTTTGTATGCGCAGGATGGTTTCAGCGCAGAAAAAGGTTTGCGCAGATAAAGAACCAGATTCAACGACGAACAACTATTCAATCAAATTCACTCTCAAATCACAATCAAAGTTTATTCGATCAATTTCTAATAGTTTATAATCACCAAACTAACAAACCCCAACAGTTGATTATAGTTTTAACACACAAAACAAAAGAAATTAGGGTTCTAATAGCCTACGACAGTCGCAAGAACGGGAACAGGAAATTGATAGATTAAATCGGAAATACCAACCTATTTGAGCAATCATATGCTCTGATACCACTTGTAGGTTCAAGTGTATCTGGTATCAATAATCAAACGAAGCAATCAACAAAATGATATGAACTCTCGAAGAAGAATACGTACGTGAAGGAACCGAGAGCAACAGGTTAATCGTAATATGAAAGCTTAGATTGAATTAGGGCTAATTATAAACTATTTATACCTCAAGGGTATTTACAAAATGTACCCTAAACTATCACTACTGTCAAATGTAATATAAAACTTCACTAGAATATATTGAACACAATTTAGGACCTAACATATAACAATATAAGTTTCCTGCCTACATGCTTGCCTAAGTGTCGGGAGTGGTCACCCACTACACCACATATATGTGAACGTTCCACTATCACCACTTAATCATGGTGAGATCACGTCTCACTATTATAGTACTATCCACAAAATTCTAGATTCACATAATGCCTTATTAACCAATAAAAAATTAATAAATAAATAAAGGATAGCAAACAAAAGACACACATCCTTCACATCCCACACGGCATAGAACACCATGCAAAACCACAAACCACACTGTGTCCATGTGGTCTACATGGATGAACACTCCGCTCCCTCAAAAGAGAAAGAGAGAAACTGTGAAACTAAGGTGATTTCTTACTCACCCGTTGAATAATTGGAAGATCTGGCATTCTCCACCGGTAGGCAGAGGTGGAACGACTAAGACTTGGAAACTTTCTCTCCAAAAAAGATCTATGCTGAAAGCCCTGGTCAACCCTTATCTCATTTCCCTCCTCTGGAAGAGGAAATGTCGGGTTGTTAAAAAGCAAGTGTATTTATATACCGTGGTGGGTCCACCATCCACACTCACTCTTTTTTTCCCACTTTATGCTCTTTAACCTAGTCTCCTGGTTGTGTATTCGACTCTTGTAAGTCGTAATCAATCAAATTTGGGTCCATCTTGGGTTTAGCCAGGCTTAGCCATTTGGCTTCGCACAAGTATAAGATCCTAGTATGTGCTAGTCGCCCTAACTCAGTCTAGTGGTAGACTAATTGACTTCCTACGCATAGTTGTAAAACTCGTACGAGTCACGAGTTGACTCAAACAAGTCGAGTCAAAACACATTTAAATTGAGCCAACTCAGTATGTGACTCTGCTGGACAACTAATTTGGTAGGTGACTCGCATTTTGTAGGCAACTCGGTCGAGTTCGAATTAACTCGGAACTCGGCAGAGTCGGCAAAGGGAGCAAATGTCCGATGGTCTTGACCTTTAAGCGCTCCTTCAACCCGTTTAGCATAGTCCTATAAAATATTAAGATATGATTTATAGTATTGTGACTCTTACGAGTCGAGTCAACTCAAGTACAATTTCAAATGTTTTTAGAATTACTAGATGTGCCTATAACTCGCATTTGCACTTCATGTTACTGCTTTTCCAGGATAATACAACAAAAATGTGTATATCATGGTCATATCAGTTCTGAAACCAAGGCGATGACTGAAGGCCAATAGTATAAGCAAAAAATGTCTCAAATAATAAAAAATAAAATCAACCTTGTAAAAACCATAAGAAAAGGTAAGGCTGAAAAGTGTGCCAACTAAAGAGGCAGAAGATTCAATATGGTCAATAATAATTTTGATATAAGAAGTGTATACTTTAGGCGAAGAACCTGTAATTATTCTAAATAACAAAGTAATAAAAACTAATATGATTCAACCGTGGGAACTATAAACAATTGAAGACCACATTCTAAACTAGACAAGTAACAGATGATGCAATACTTTGAATCATTGACTCTATAGCATCAGCTAACGTGACCATAAAAGACGTAGCACGACTAATGTTTAATGACCAAAATTGCAGGCCTGGACAAACTCCATATCATAGTCCACATATTTAGTCCAAAGGGGTCGAAACTGGTTCATAGCAATGTCAAGCCATGGTTTCATATTTCCATTGAAATGCACAACTGCCGCATTTCGGATCTCTTCCATGCTTATACTAGGATTATAACCAAGCCCAAGAACATGCCAAGATTTTTCCAATGGTTTAGTTGTTGAGTAAAATGTGATCAAACCTGGAGGCAGTGTTCCCAATTTCCACAAAGTCCTGTTCTCATTCTGCAATACAAATCACAAAACTAAGTTAGCCAACATAAAATCATCACATATATCCTAATATAACACCTAAACAGTCATACCAGATTTTGCCAATAATGGTATTCTTCGGTGCACTTTTCTCTCCTCCAAGCATCCAAATCGAAGAAGTTCATCCCATAAGCCCAGGCACACGCCTTGGGATTAAACTTCTCCTTGATCAAAGGATGAGAGAAGTTCATGTATTGTGAATACCGATGAAAAGACCCAAAACATGTCTCAACAGCTCCATTTACCTTCCCGTCCATATCTATCTTCCAAAGCCCTGTCAAATCCTTTTGAACAATGATATCATCGTCCAAGAACAAGATCCTGTGCAATGTGGGGTACATCTCTGGTAGGTAGAATCTCAGATGATTCAATATCGACAGATACTTGGGGTTCCTGAACTTCATATTGGTTGTGTCCTTTGTGGCGTTCTCGAGCTTATTCTCAAAGTAGAACCTCTGCAAGTTTGCAGATTCAAGCTGCTTCAGCACCGGTACATATGAAGAGTTCAAGAACTTGTAATCCTCCACTGCTTTGATTTCTATATGAGCACCATTGTATTCTTTCATCTTGAACATAACCTGCATTGCTCCAAGATTCATCTTGTCGGTCACAACATGGAAAACATGTTTCCATGGCTCTTTTGTATTCTTAACAGCCGAATTTACCACAACCGAAGCAGCAACAACATTATCAGAAAATATGGCGTAGTGATAAAGCTTAGGATCATCAAATTCTGCAGGACGTGGCTTGCCTTCATCTGTATACTTCTCAGGATGTGCAATTCGCTCTTCCATCAACCTCATTGCAACGCAATGCAAGCTTTTTGGTATTGATTTTGCAGCAATCAAGCTAGAGAACGCACCTTGCTTTTTCGCCTTCGTTAATTGCTCATTGACTGAGAAAATCGTATCTTTCAGCTTCTGAATCTTAAGCTGATTGTCAAACGACTCTTTGGCTTCAGCAATCACTTGTCTGGTCACCTTAATCCGCTCTTTCACCTCCTTCTCGAACTGCCGGAGCATCACTTCGTTAATTGAATCCGCATCAGACTCGAATAATGCTCTGTAAGTAGGTTTCGATAAGAGATCCGTATAGCTGCGTGAAAGATCAGCGAAAACCCTAACGAGCTTAGAGTTCTCGAGCTTTAATTTACGAGCATAGGCAGCGTAAGCGAGAGCAAGCGACCTGTGATCATCTGCTTGCTTTCTGATCTGATCAAATCTAGGTTTTAACGGATCCGATTTTAAGGCGAGCACAGTCCTCCTTAATGTTCCAATACCGTTGGAATCAAAAGAAAAACCCTAGATAACAATAAACACACAATCCATAAATTAAGAAAGAGTAACAAACAAATTAGATAACTGTGCAAAGAAAAAGTAAAACCTACAATGTCGAGTGAGGAGGAAACGACGGCAGATGAAGATGTGATGATGTAGGAGACGGTTATTAATAGGAAGGCAGCAACAGAGAGGGCGGAGGCGAAAAGCTTGAATGTAAAGGCAGTGCGAGCAACCGGCAGTCGAGCGGAGGTACCTGAAAAAACATTATTCCGGTAAATGCGAGAGCTACGAAAGCCCCCGGAGATGGCCATTGTTGAGGCTGGGGATCTGAATCGCAGAAACACAGAGCAGAAGAAGAGAAGATGACGAATGAGTTTAGTAGAAAAGTTTGTTAGTGGAGAATGGCTGGCAAATGGATGTGACGGCGATGGTGACGGTGAGAATGGTGTGTGTGTGTTGGGGGAGGGGGGGTCAGATAACAGATTAGATCCGCGTTTTTATCAGGTGTGAAACAAAAGTAGATCGTCGTTTCTTATTAAACAAAAGATGTAGATGATTAATTATTAATTTCAACTCAACTATTAATGTTAATATAATAATAAATTAACGTTTTTACTTTTTTTAATTCAATTATTGATAGATGCAGTTTTACAATAACTGCGTACTTGTTCTTCTACGTAGAATATCAAAACAATTTTTAGATTTTTGAGATAATATATGAAAATAATGAGATAAATTTTCAAAATAATTAAGTGACGAATAAGTGGATGAAACTATATATTTATTGATTGATCGGAGACAAGATAGAATTGTAACCATTAAATCAAAATCTCATTTCGTGTTAAATCAATCTTATCTTTAAGTTTATCGAATATTAGTTTTATTGAAAAAGACGTGCATTCATTCTTTTTTTTAACTGTATACGAGTTGATTTAAAAACTAATAATATTAAATATTAATAAAAACATATTAAATAATAATATAACGCAAGTGATTTGAGAATTTAAACAATGATAATATATGCGTCAACACTCTGACTAGCAGTGAAAACATCAACATCGATCATTATTGTAGTATCATGATACGAAGAGACATGATTGTATTTCTTATGTAATTCATCGATCATTATTGTTACAATTAGGGACAATAAAGTTAAACATTTATTGGTTAGAACTAAAGAAAATTTTTAAATGATTATAAAATATCTTAGAATGATAAAAACTAAGAATTTGGTTAAATATGATACATTGAAAATTTGAAATATTATAAAGGTGAATATAATATTTGTAAATTAAGGTGCACAAATACGATATATTATAATTTAAGAAATGCATATTTGAAATTATATATCTCTATTAATTTAAAAGTCAAAATTGAATTTTAATTTTTGTCCAAATTGATGGTTAGGATTTGATAATTAAAAAGTTTATCTAAATGGCTAGGATTATTTACTAGATTGTATTGAAATTAGTCTTTTCTTTATATTAGAAGATTAGAATGATTTTAAACATTATTTAAAATTAATTTTATCTTTTATATTAGTTAAAATACAATTGTAATGCACCAATATTATTTTAAATTGCTTAGTTTACATCTGACATTAAGATTAGATAAAATAGGGGCACTAAGCGGAAGCAAGAGATGTTAAGCTTTTCTCATATTTTTACTACTAGATGAATTGGGTTGCAATCGTAAAATAGTCAACTACACTGTAAGCATGATTGCTTAGAAAACATACAAATTTCATACGGTACACAATATATTTACATTTTTGTACACATGCGCACGAACACACACAACAATTAAGTTGTTACCCATGCTATAAGAATGTCACATAAACTATGAAGATGTTACTCAGATTTTCAAATCTTCACACCCGTAAATGTTACTTAGATGTTACTAGTAATTTCGTACAAAACTCATATATACTTCGTTAAGCTTACAATACCAAAGTCATATAATAGATCTAGAATCTGAATGTTACAAAACTTTATTTGATAAAAAAATGTTTGTTATTAGGTGAATTATTTCAGAAAATTTCATATTACCACAAAATAGAATTTATAAATATTTATTTATAAATATTTATAAATGGGTTAACGGATCAAGTTTAGTTTTACTAATTTTGTCACATGTTAATTTGGTATAAAATGCATTACTACTATCACACGTGAGATGCACGTTCTTTTCAAGATTAGCCCTAACTTCTCTCCTTTCGATTTCGCTCTCTCGTAGTTCTACTCTACTACAGCTTCTTCATCATAGCAATTCACTAATGCTGCGACAAAGAACTTCACTTGTGCTACAGTTTGCTTTAGTCTCTGATAAAAGACGTTGATTTTCAAGTATTATAAGGTTTGTTTTTTATTTGTTTTCGATAATACTGGTGTAGTGGTGTTCTTTTTTGAGGTCTGCTTATCTTGATCTGGTGCTTGTATTCATGACTCTCGTCATTCTCTTTTATGTTACCTTTCTGTTACTTGTGTTTCACCTTAAGAGGATACCACAAAAGCATGTTATCTTTCACTAATACACATACAAAGTCGATAATTGCAAGTTTCTAACTTGTAGAATTAGGAATTAACAACAATGGAATGCGTTTCATACGGAATGAATGTAGAGTTCATGGAAACAGAAGTGTTGATTGAGTTGTGAATCAATGTACAAATCAGTTGTGAGTAAGAAAGTAAATGCTAGCTGACCTGTTAGCATAATTGATGTGAAGCTTCTGTTAAATTAGCAATTTGCCATTATGGAATTTTTTCTGAAAGTTTACAAATATAGCAGCTGTAATTATAGTTTTTTTAGTGTTTAATGGGTCGGCTTAAATGAAACTCACGAGTCTCCTGTCCTGCAGCACTCTGTGAGTCTGTGTTCTTACAGGGAAGAAAAGAAAGAATAAGAAAGAAAAAATCATATTCAGGTTCTCGAATTAGCACAAGCTATGTCAATTTCCTGCTTCATACACTTGCCATTCTCAATGATCTTTATTCACGGTGTGGAACTATTATTAAAATAGGTTTTTACTTTGAAATTTATCTCTGAAATAAAAAGCTTCTTGCTTTCAATTAATCAACCAAGTATTGTTCCCAGTTTAATTGTTGTAACAAGAGTATAACATATTCTTGTACACTTGAACTCTTTGGACTTTGATGCTAACGTATAGGTCTATTTGAAATGTAAATTCTGAAAATGTGTAATGGATGATAGTTTCCTGGGCATTGTTTATTTAACTGATTAATTTTTGTAGGAGTGTAGTACATGGAGTGGTTCCTGATCTTTGTTTCTGTAGCTGTTGTATGGTTGGCTTCTCTTTGCAAAATTCTTCACGCATCATTCTATCCATGTCAATCTTTCTTCTTAAATGATGGTGAGTGATCCAGAAATAATTTGGGGTAGCAGTTAAATTTTCGTATTTTGGTTGGCTAGTTTAATAATTCTTTTTATAAATGTATCAGCCGGATCTTTGCAAATGAGAAATGTTCTGCTGGTCATTGCCCATCCCGATGATGAATCCATGTATGGTTAGAATCATGATACTATTTTTCAAAGTTGTTTTTCCATCTAAATCATCCAAGTCAGGGGCGGAGCTAGAAGCTCACTTCAATGGGTTCAAAGCTAATATTAATAACTTTTATAAACAAATTTAGTGGGTTCTTAACTACAATTTTACCTAAATTACACTAACATTGCACTAAAATAATACGAAAATTTTTTGTTCAGCGGGGTCAATGGAACCCTCTCGGGTCCATGTACCTCCGCCCCTGATCCAAGTTAATCAAATATCTAGCATTCATAACAACTATGAGTTACTAATTTACTAATATTATTATATTCTTTTTTATATACTTTACATCTCTGTTTCTTGAGTTATCCATTAGTGTTGGTTATATGCGTACTCCCATTTCTTGAGTTATGGATATATATCACTATTTAGACTTGAAGTGCAATGATTCAACTGCATGACTTCCTATTCTTGAGTGCTAGCTCAGTAGCTGCTAGGCAAGTTATTGATAGGTTCCTTTTCAAATATCTATTACAGGTTCTTTTCACCAACAATCAATCATCTGAGGTCAAGAGGGCATAATGTTCACATATTGTGCATGTCAACTGGTAATATGATGTATAAGCAAAACTGTAGAAATTTTGGTTGTTGCATATGAACTTAGTAACAACTTCTTGTTTAGTTTTAGTGTTCTTGAGAGATATAAAAACATGATAGAGAGAGCTTTAGATGTAAATTGAACATGAAGATCTATGTTAACACCATGAACAACATAGTTTGAGCTATTAGTTTTCTTATAAGTTTCAGATGGAACTTGCATTCCATGTTCTTTTTGAACAGTTCGTTCTGATGATCAAAGTGTAGTAATATGTTTTTGAGCGGACCAAGTTTTCTATCCCATATAGTTTCCCTGGTATGTGCTTTTTAAACAAGCCATATGTTTGACATTTTATGTTCTTAACCTGTTTGCAGGTAATGCAGATGGTGTTGGGGATCTTAGAAAAGAAGAGCTTTATAGGGCTTCTGCTATTCTTAAGGTGATATATATTATCTTACAATACGAGCCTTCTTTCCAGTGTTTGATCCAGTGTTATGTGATTCTTCACTAGTTACAACCTTGAAATGGCAACATTTTCTGGGTAGCCTACCCTTTCTAAAATACATAAATTTCAAGTTCATCAAAAAGTGAACATGTACAACGTTATATAATTAAGATTTTTATGATTTTGAATGTTTGTTAGCTATGTGATTATTGTTCTTATTATTTGACAAGCTTTTCGTATCAAGTTAAAGAGGGCATGTTCCCACAAACTATTATATTACATAAAAGAAACTTAGATATAGAGAAGTTATCTGTGTACAGCTATATTATCAATTGAGATACCTTTAGGTACCAAGAGAATTTACTATTTAGTAAAGACTGGATGCTTGTTTGTCATGTATGATAATAACTTGACCATGTAGGTTCCTCTCCAACATGTGACGGTAATGGATCATCCAGATTTTCAGGTTTATTTCTCTCTCTTTTTTCCCCTATAATAATTTTAGTTCCTTGTCTATGAAAGATATCCATTTGTATGTATATTTCTAGGATGGTTTTGGGAAAGTATGGAACACTAGCATATTATCAAACATTGTGGAAACGAAAATCCGTGATCATGCAATTGACATTGTAAGTTCTTTTATCGGTAATTATGCATATTTCTTTTATATGACTGTGTGTAGAGGGATAAATTCATTTGAGAACCAATATTACGAGAATCGATGTTAAAGATGAGCAGGTGGTATTTTGAAAATGACAATAGTCTAGGGGGTGTTTTGTTGATAGGGAGGGGTATTTTGGTCAATGGGTACTTACCCCCTGTTTTGAAAACAAAAATATCTCATATCAACGAGTATCTAATTCTCTTTGATTTAAGATGACAGGTTCGTTCACAATCCAATGAAGTAATCATACAGTTAAAGGTTGCACATGTGCAACTCAACAACGCACATAGTGGAAGATTGCACATGTGCAACTTAACAATACTAACATAAATTGCACAATGATGGCAACAATGATGGTTTTAGCAATGTGTGATTGGGGTAGGTGGTGGCAGTAGTGGTGGTCGGGGCCTCAGGGGTAGTAGCAATAGTGTGATCTCTAGTGGTGGTGGTGCTCTTGAATGGAGGGAGAAAATCAATTAAAATCCCACATGATTGTTTTACCCTTTTCATATAAAGAAAATTAAAATGATTAAAGAATAAGCCCTCAGGCTCGCTATATTCGAAATTGTGCATCAAAATTAGAAAATGTTTAGCAAGTATATAGAAAATTTGAGTTGAGGGATGTCAATTTTTTTGTTAAATAAATATATATAAAATACATTAGATGCGTTTAGAATAAAAATGTATCTTGTGTATTTTTATGTTTTTCTGTATTTCATTACATTCTTCAACTCAAATTTTCAAAAACTTAAGAAACCCTCTAATTAAGGTGCACAATAGTGAATTTGTGGATGCATTTGATATTGTAATTTGTTTGCTTTTGCGGTTCTTATCAATATATAGGTTCTTATATGAACCTATTTATATACGTGTGTGTGTGTTTTTATAGTACATACATTACAAATTTCTTCATTAGATGTTATTATTATAATTTATAAGCCTATTGAGGATACTTATGCTTTTGTTGTTTTCATTTCATAGATTAGATGAATTTTTTATCTTTCAAATTTCTTGCAGATTATTACTTTCGATAGTTATGGTGTATCAGGTCATTGTAATCACCGAGATGTACACCATGGAGTGCGGTAAGTGCCATTGGTTTATGAAGCTATTCTGGCAAATTTGATATCAGTAGTCGCATTTTCTCGGCCTACTGTTTTGGACTCTTTAACTTTTTAATTAGTTATATATTTTGTGTTTGGCCACATATAAGCCAGAATAGTACTATTTGGATTCATCAAGCTTCAAGAAAGTAGTATATGTAGTTAGCGTGCATGATTAATAATGAGTTTTAAAAGTGGAAATGATTGTACTCTTTTTCTTTTATCAGAAGGTTGGTGCTTGATACTTCACAGCAAGAAGTTGAAGCCTGGGAGCTGGTATATATATATATATATATATATATATATATATATATATATATATATATATATATATATATATATATATTTACTTGTATTTTCTATATGTTTTCCGTTCCTTAATTTTTTCTGTTGCTGTAGTTCCACCCTGGAACTTCCTAAGGGAATATTATCATTTTCTTTTACAGTTTTCAAATTCAAAGTCAATATGCTGTGAGTGTGCTTTTTCAGGTGAGCAGAAACATAATCCGCAAGTACAGTGGGCCAATTGATATCTGGTTGTCCTCATGGAGTGCCAAGAATGGACAAATGCATTGCTTGCTAAATGAACATCCCCATAGAAGCTATGCTGCAATGTCACAGCACCTGAGCCAATGGGTATGGTATGTATCCTTACTCACAAGTCACACCTAAATGGTGCAGATATATGATGACAATTTTAAGGTTTTTTTCTGCTCGAAAAAATTTCAAGGGTGATTTTTAAGCTCAAACACGAAAATAAAAAGAATTAGCTAAATGAGAAACATTTCATATGGGTTAAATGGACTGCATGCCAGCTGAAGTGTATTTTCAAAGCATACAACCTCATATCTAAATTATCAATGGAATAGTGTATTTCATAAGGTATAGTCTATAGAGAACTCATATCAAGTTTGAAGTCGAACATTGATACATGCTATAATAACTAACAGGGAAAAAAGGAAATATAAGAGTGACTAGTCTTTAATTTCTCAATTGAATTGATTTTGTTTTAGTTACTACCGTTATTGTTTTTTATCTCTACTTGATAAAGTTATTCCAATTTCTATCATGTTAGAAGTTGTAGTTGCATTGTATCTAATGCATTACAAAGTCACAAACTAATGCAAAGCTACTGGTAATTTTAAAACTCAAGAATTAAAAAGTATATAATGCAGAACAAATTTAAAAGTCAAATCAATACCACTTTATTCCCGAAAAGATCAGACTCTAATATTATTTTCAAATTATATATCTTAAAAAACCAACATTGATATGTTTTACTTTTGTAACCCTTTGGGGTATGGTTTTCCAGAGTCTGTGAAAGAGAGAAATAAAAGAATATCTTCTTTTAAATGTTACATGTTACATGTTACACGCATAATATCCTTTTTCATGTTACTGGTCAAGTCTTCTTTCGGGTTCTAAATCTAACTAATGTTTGTTGAAATTTTCAGGTTTAGGAAGCTTTTTGTTTCATTTTCTAGTTATACATACGTAAACACTTTGAGGAAGATTAACAAATAAGCAAGGTGAGGATGAGCAAGTGAAACGGGCAAATTACAGAGGGCCCATTTTTCATAACTAGTACTTTTTTTATGCCACTGTTGTTTTTGATAACTTATAACATTTTTCATTGCTACCGAACTTTTCTTTTTCATGTTCAAAACGTTTTACTTTTGGATGATAAAATTCACAGGGCAGCCGTGGCCTTGATGGAAAAGTCGAAGTGGTAACCGGTAAGACCTCCTTGCAGTCTTGTCTGCATTTATATGGAACACTATGCCTATTTATGTTCACAACATAACAGTCCAATATTTCAGACTTTTTAAGGGCATTTTACAGCTATGCAAACTTATTATTCATGAAAAGTTTCCAAATGCATATTACCATTTTTGGGTTTTGAAGTTGAAAAGTAACCGCAGTGTCTAACTGTGAAATGTAGAATTTTCTTTTCAAGACAGGGATTGGTTTATAATAAAATAGTAATAGAATATTTTAGTAAATTGATGTTAAAAGCAATTCTCCTAAGGCTTCAGGCTTCTATATTTATATCAAGTCCCCGTAATTGTAGCCTAGCGGTTGAAAACATGAACTCTGTAGACTGTAGTGAAGGTATAGAGATCAAACTCTGACACATGCCTTTTTAACTCTGGTTTACACGATTTACCTCTTTCATTTTGGCCCCGAGACCGCTTAGTTGGCCACCTCTTTTCCTGTTTGGAGGAATGAATTGTTTTTAAGATTATTGGACCAATTCGGATGAATATAACATCTAATGCATGCATTATGACTCTGTATACGGTTTTTTGTTTTACCGTTATTGAAACCATTAGTGTCTGTCCTTGTAGAGTTGATGTTTTCCGTTCTCGACAACCAACTGCTCAGTCTTAGCAGTTTATATGCTTTTGATCATGATTCTAATTTGGTTACAATGGCTAGGTCTAAGCTGGTTTAGTTTGCTTGCCAAGAGTTGGTAGAAAGTATAAAACAGGATTATTATTAGATTAGTAAGAGATTAGTCTGTAACTGAATAATTGTAGAAAGATTGTGTTGAAAGTCGTTAGATTATTTTATAGATGAGTTCAAATGAGGGAACAATATTCGTTAGTATCATCATTTGAGGGCTCAAATCTTCATTGTGAGTTGCATTTGTTGGGTTTTGCGACCCACTCGAGGCAATAGAAGTCATATCATTTACATCATTTTTTCGCTTTTCAACAAAAAAAAAATTGAAAGAAAAAGAGGAAGAAAACAAAAAGAGTTTGAAGTAAATTGTTATTATCCAACATTGGTCAAAAGTAAATTAAGTTGGTGGTTTGTTTACCTACAAGTTGGCTTTGAGGGACGATTTTACACTTGGGTTTATTTTATGATACTTGGATAATCGTCGCTCGTCGTCGTAGATGCAACAAGTATCTGCAAACAATTTTTTTTTTTAATAAATTACCTTTATTCATGGATAACAAAAACACTAAAAATCTTAGCAAGATCGAAAACAATTATGTAGTAGGTACATTTTTATCTCTAACAAAATTATTGTATAATGGGAACTGATTCATTATGTTAACATGCATCAATACGATGCTCTAACAAATCATTCAAATTTTGTGGATGGGGTACTTTAGTTGTTTTTATATTTATCTTTAATATCTATTAACTAGTTTGTGAAAGTAATATCATAGATTATACATGTTAACGACATGTATTATTTTCGCTTATATAATTGTATGGTTCGATGTTACTACTATTCAACAATATCAATCAAAATACTTGTGTAGTTACAAGCGTTGACTTGTTGAAGAACCACAAACAACGATTTCAACTCTTGGATATCTTCTTAGTTCAACAATTTTACTTTTAATTGTGGACTAAAAAATTTCACTTAAATCAAACTCTTGAATTACTATTTTTTATTAATATATTCAAAATTATAATTATCTAATTAAACTGTGAGTCTGTGATATATGTTTGAAAAGCCCACCCTCTGGACTAGGACTAGGACCGGAGTAGACTTCCAAGCCCAATTGACCGCACAAGTGACAAGACCCGTTCTTTTGGACCCATCTTTGACCTATTCATCTATTGTATCCCGGTATCCCTTACTAACCGGATTTGACCTAGCGGTATTTAAATTCGAAAAAAGATGTTTTCTAATTTTAAGATTATGGTTCAAGTTTCGATAGTAAAATATGATGTAGAATTAGATATGTGTGTATATTTAACTATTAAAATAAATTTATTGTATTGTTTACCAAGAGGCTTTGGCCTAACGGTATTAGAATTTGAAAAAAGTGCTTTCTAATTTTAAGATTATAGATTCAAGTTCCAATAGTATACATATGACGTAAAATTAGATAAGCGTGTTTATTTAGCTCTTAAAAAATCTATTGTATTGTCTCAAAAGTCTAATGTGTATTTTAGACCCTCACAATCTATGATTTTTTTTTGGTAAAGTTTTAAAGCTACTCTATAAATGTCTTAATCATTAATTAATGGAAATAAAAAATAAAAAAGAAATGATTAACATTCACTCATCCGAAATCTATTTTTGTCTTAGCCAAAGGAATTTGGTGATATTGAATATTGGGTGTTTAAATATCATATAGTTATTGCCGACACTTTACAAAACATAAAGAATTAATGATGAGAGGCACATTCTCTTTGCCATTGGTCAAGCTAATGTTCAATTCAATCTATGCCGTTTAAAAATACAATTTCACTAAATCTCTTACTTTTACCCAACAATTTGTTTGATAAAAACATATCCCAGTATAATCTAAATCTCAAACTTTTTGAAACTTTTATTTTTTGAACGGTATAATTCACGTACACTTTAAATCCATTGTTGAATCTGTATACAGGGCCGTTCCAACCATTTTATGGGCCCTGGGCGGAAACTTAAAAAGGGGCTCCTAAACTAAACTTTTTTTCCACATAAAAATTTAATCTTATATATAGCGTATATATCACTAAAAAAGTCAATGAAAATAGAAAACTTACTATTTGATGACATCAACGAGGTTAATAATCTCGATTCTCCACTCTCACGTCTTTCTTACCGGCCCTTTTTCAACTAAAAGATCCCTTAACTTAATATCAAGACTATCCCTAAATGAGCTAGGATCATAAATATCTATTTCTTCTTCATTTTCATTTGAATTAGTAACATTATCATCTAAATGAGCTTCATTCTCATTAAACTTATCATTAAAATCATTCAAGTTGTCAATACTATCATTTAAGCTATCATTAGTATCACTCAAGTTCATATCAGTTTCATTCAAACTAACTTCATTTTCATTCACATGAGCTTCATTCTCATCCTCATTCAAAGTAGAAGAACTTGTTTTTTTAACAAACTTATCCATTAAACCTCGTAAAGATTTTTTTTCCTTTTCAATTTCCTCCCTTTTCTTTCTTTTTTGGCTACCCGATAAATATTTTTTAGGAGGCATGATATCGGCTAAGACACAAGTCACAAATAACAAATTGAAGTCAATTACTCAAATCACTTAATCACAGATTCACACAGAAAATGGCAGATTTACTAATGAAATACGAGTAATGACATATTTACTAATGAACGATTAAAAATTTAAAGAAAGCTATGACTTAAGAAATATAACGTAATACACCTGATGTCCTGATCTTGAAGGATTCTGATTTTGCCCCAATTATGATTTCCTGTTTCTAAATTCTGATTTTGTTATACTTATCAAGATTCAAGCATAAAGCACTGCTATTTAAGGTTCTGATTCAGACTACCACCAAGGCACCAAACACTGAAATTAACAAATAGAGAATAATTAAGAAACAAATTAACAAACTTACAAACATAAAGAATTTAACATAAAACATAAACTGAGAATTTGAGATTTTGTTAAAAACTTACTACGGTAGTCAGTGACTCGAGAGTCGAGTCTGTAATCGGTCGATTGACAATCTCGCAGTCTCGCAGATTAAAATTAGGGTTTTCACACAGCAACATCGATTGAGGAACAAACAGTAAACAGATGATGCGTAATGTGTTTGCGGTTTGTCGATGCGTGAGGGCAGAATGAGTGAGAGCAGACCAGACGAAGCGTTGATGCGTAATGCGTTATGCCTAATGAGCGAGTTACTAGTACCACGGTTACACGAATTGTTGATCGATTCCATTTCTCGAGATAGACCAGACGAAGCGTCGTATACGCTGATTGATTTGGATTTCCGATTTCCCCCGTGGTTTCCTTTTTCTCGCACGTATTATTAGGAAGCCTTCGTTCCCCTAATCTCCTTTCTTCCTTTGCATATTTGGGCTGCCAGATATGGGCCTTATTATTTTTTCCTGGACTTAAAATACACACATATATATATGGACTGAAAATTTCAAGTGGACCCTTATTTTTGGTGGGCCCTGGGCGGCTGCCCCTATGGCCCAGGCCCAGGGCCGGCCCTGTCTGTATAATTTGTCCACATTAGGATTATAACGCATAAAATAACTACTTTTTAACATCTTGATACTACCGACCTACAAATCTTTTAGTAACATTAAACCTTTTAATTGTGATCTTTTGAAATAAAATTTTATTATATTTTATTGTTCTTTTCTAAGTTTATTGCTCAATAAAATGTTTTTTACATATAAAATTACATTTGAAATCTTATCGGGAAACAAACTTTTTTCTCTTAATAATATTTAACATGTATCAAGTATGTTACAACTTACAAAATTTGTGTATTATAAACGGTGTCTTATTTATAGTCATTAAAATTCCCAATTTTGATATTAAGATCTTATGATCTTATAATTTGTTTAGTTAAAACGATCAGATTTTTGGTAAGATCTTTGTAGAGATAGTATTTTATGTAAGATCTTGATCGGATTAGAATATACTTGTTTAGAGTTAATTAAATAAAAGTTTACAAATAAACTAATTTTGTGAATGTAAAATAAAAAAAATAGGAGAAATGATATATGGTGTCAATAGCACATAAGCTAGGTGTTGTTGCATACACGTATCACTTAAATGAAGAGTGTTTTAGTCATTTAAGTATCTAGTTTATTTAAAAGTTATTTATGTACAACTAATTAGGTGTTATTGACAACATATATTATTTCTCTAAAAATTAATAAATAAACCCGTTATGCAAAAGCAAATTTCATATAATCTAAATTTATAATATATAATTACTATTATATATCTTTAAAAGTTATATTCTTCTATTAAAAACTTTAAATCTTTTATTAATTTGTCATAAGGTTATCATTTCATATAAATTACTACATATACAAAAGAAACTAGAAAATCATAATAAAATTTTACGATCATGATTCAATCTTATAAAGATTATAAAGACTAAAATGATCAATAGTAAGATTTTTAATCTTGGTAACCTTTTTTGTTATCTTCCTTTCTGAATATATAGTATTGTCATAATTTTCAGTTTCGTATTAATTTATATATTTCAATGTTTTTGTCTTTTTGCAGAATACGATAGAAAAACTTGTGTAGAGTTAGATAACTTTTTATAAATTTAATTTAAAAAACTCTGATAAAATTTGTAATCAAAAGATTATGGTTAGTGTTTGAGCGATGTCTATATAAAATTTCATTGATGTCCATGTTAATATATCTCTATATATAAATTTATTTTTGATAAATAGTAAAAAAACATCTTTACATATTTGTCATACATAACCAACGTGATATTTATAAGCGTCAACTTCCATCTATATTTTCCATCCACGTGTTTAAAGTATTACAACTCATTCTGATACTTTTTAAGAATATTATTTGTGCATAACAAAAATTAGACATGCATAACAATTATGATATTATTGTATTTACAAAAATTTGATATTTTCTCTTATACACATATTAAAGGTAATATTATTCAAATACAAATATTTTGTTGTGTATGAAAAAACCTTATTGCGTGCAAATCAAATTAGTGTCATGTAGTATTCATTTCTTATAAGAGGTGATTCTTTTATTAAAGAAACTGATTCTTCCACAGAAATATATTTTACTAACTTGTAAATTAGCTTCAAAGATGTTATACCTTATTTGAAAGAATCACCTTCCATTTCTAATAACAAAACCACTTTAAATATAGTATGTATCATGTTATAAGTACACACATAAAAAAAAGGTTGTCTTACCTAAATAGACAAGCCAATATGTACTATTATCCAACAAAATTACGGATGTAGTTATATATAGGCATGCGGGCAGACAAACATCATTGCATAACATTCCTTTAATCTTATCTTAACTTTTTTACTGACTTGGTTAATTACTGTCTTTACCATGAATATTCCTTCCCTTCCGGCATGTTCTCGAGTTTTTAAACGAAGGGAAGGGAAGGGAAGGGAAGGAAAGAAAGGAAAGGGAAGGAAAGAAAAACTTCCCCTCCCAATCATTCCAAAAGTGGGAGGGGAGTTTTTAAGCATAAAAATGGTGAAATTGTTATTTCTAATACTTTTATTTCCTTCCTAAAAAAACTCAAGAACATGATTCATCCTCCCAATCCCTCCTAGCCCTTTCCTTCTCATCCTTAAAATAACTCGAGAACATGTCGTTCATGTTTGGTTATAAGTAACATCAATATACTTTCTGAAAACCTTATGAATTAAGCGACACAGCAACATGTTACTTTCATTATACAAATAGCATTATTTACTACTTCATTATTTAAAATAATACACACACAATAATAATCACCTCTTAAGAGTAGTTTGTTATATATTTCTTTTTTACCCAAAAGGATCCATATGCCATTGGGTTTCGGTTCTCCAATACAGCTTTCACATCATTGTCACACCATCTTTTTCTTTCAAGCCCAACAGTTAGTATAACTTAACTCTATTTTACCCCACTTTTTATTATATTTATTTATATACAGGGACAGTTAATTTGAGAACCGTTTTTATTGCTATAACAAATTTTGGTCCTTGATTAAATAAGGTCAATGATTATAATGTTAATGTCTCATTAATGCTCATTAATGAGGGGTATTTTGGGAAAATTAAGTCGATCTAATAACAACTCATCCATCCGGACGCAATTCACAGTTGATTAAATATATAAGTGACTAAAATACGCCTATTAATGTAACACCCTCTTTGCCGGCCTAGATTAATTAAGGTAATTAATTAATTAATCTTGAGATTTAATTGGTTTATGTGAATTATTTGTAATTACGTGTTAATTACTAATTGTTGGGATATTGTTATTTTTTGGAATATTATTTGTTTTAGATAAATAGTTTCTTTTAAATAATATTATATTTGGGTTGTTGGGGGGGGGGGGGGGTTATCTAACATGCATACGTCCTATGATCATCAAATCATCATATATGCATCAATCGGATTTCATATATAACATTCAAATCCGAAATAGTCTAACAATTAACAACCATGAATTCAGTATCTAACCTTGATAATGATTCTTAGTTAACAACTTAAGCATGCAAGATTTAAAGAAACCAAATGTTGAATGTTCTTTCTTTCTTTCTTCTTCTCGGCCGAGAGCAACAAGAACACACACACACACACTCTTGTCTAGTTTTACACACAATGAAGCATGGAGTGTGGGTTGAAGCTTAAACCCATAATGAATTATGGGTTTAAGCTTCAACCCACACTCCATGCTTCATTGTGTGTAAAACTAGACAAGAGTGTGTGTGTGTGTGTGTTCTTGTTGCTCTCGGCCGAGAAGAAGAAAGAAAGAAAGAACATTCAACATTTGGTTTCTTTAAATCTTGCATGCTTAAGTTGTTAACTGAGAATCATTATCAAGGTTAGATACTGAATTCATGGTTGTTAATTGTTAGACTATTTCGGATTTGAATGTTATATATGAAATCCGATTGATGCATATATGATGATTTGATGATCATAGGACGTATGCATGTTAGATTTCATGATTTATATGTGTTAGTTATATGTTAGAATGATTTCTGGAAACATATATAACTTGTATGCATGAAATCAGTTTATAAATGAAGTTAGAATTGATTATGTGCTGAGTTATGAAAGACTCGGAATTCATAAGTATGAATTAGTCGGATTCCGCCTCTTGCTCGGATTCCGACCAGAATTGTTCATATGATATTAATTAGTGTAAAGTACTCGGATTCCGCCTTGTACTCGGATTGTGATCATTGACTCGGATTGTGACTGTTTACTCGGATTCCGCCTATTCACTCGGAATTGTACCTTCACTCGGAATCCTATTCTTTGGGATGGAACTTTCACTCGGATTCTGCCTTGTGCTCGGATTTGAATTGCGATTCAATCGGATTTGGTCATTTACTCGGAATCCGACTTTGATCGGATTGGAACTTGATGATTTAAAGATAAACATGAATTGTATATCTTTGGGAATTAGGTTCAATGGATCTATATATTTAATTGTGATCATACATGATTTACATGATTAGATATGATATTTATTATTGGATCAGTATTATGAATTGAATACCGACTTGGGTTACTTCAATCTCATGAACTGAGAATACTCGGTGAATTTAGTCATCTGAGTGTGCCAAAGTTTTGAAGACTTTGGTGAGTGGATTTATATCTTCGGATATACAGGATTTAATATCCCATTTGGAATGCTCTTGTTTGGATTGTATATACATGTTATTTGGAGACCAGTTTAGTCTGGGCCTTTGCTTGGGGGTGTAACTTACCAGATCTTGTGGTGCATTTATTGTACCTAAGAAGACTGGTGTTGTTATCACTGTTAGCTGGGCTATTGGTAAACCTTGGTTTTGGCCGACCTTGGTTGTAGGTGCTTGCAACACCGCCGGTTCTCCTGGGATTCATGAACTATTTGGTTTGGGCATATTTGCCTTGTGTATGTGTTGATATTTGTTCCCTCACTTAGCTTTGTGCTAATTCCCCACTAGATTGTTTTGCAGATCCTCTGAGGTGATCTTGATGCTTCGGGCTGGGAATATGGACAGACCAAACTCTGATGTCAAGTTTTTGAAAGAGCATGTTTTTGTATTAACACTGTATAGGGTCTTTGTACATCAAACAAGTGAAATCCTTTTGTATCTATTATGTAATTAAGATATTTATATGTAATTAGCTTCCGTGTGCAGTAAAATATATGTTTTAAAAAGTACAGTGTTACAATTAATGAGCATTAATAGCGGTTACAAATGATATTCGCAATAACAATATTTCTCAAATAAACTTCTCACTATATGTGTGTGTATGAATATATATTAAGAGAGAGAAATAGAGAAGAGGGAAGAAATGAGAGAGAGCTAAAGAGAAGGTGGGTTGGGTTGGGGTGGTGTAAACGTTGGGTTCCCCAACCTAAATAGCTAAGTTGATCGGGTTCATAAGAAGGACGTATGGATGTTACCAAGCTACCCAATCACATCGGGTAATGCCATACGTTGGGTCATCCGATAATGGTTTTTTTAATTGCCCACCTTAGGTCTCTCAGACACAAGTGTAATATGATGATGGATTATTAAGATTTTTAATCGCTAAACACATGCATACCTTAAACCTATTTTTAGATATATACATTCTGTTCATAGCGAAATTAAAACCCACAACGATAAGACCACCCGTATAGCTTCCCTTTCAGACTAGCCAACCTAAATGTCACATCAACGCTACATCAAATTTCTCTTCTCTTCCCTTTTCAACACAAAAATTTAGTATAGTTTAACTAAAATAAACCCTAATTTTTTATTTTATTTTATTATTAAGTATATAATAATTAATAATAGAGAGAAAAGGAAAAGAGGTGAGAGATAAGAGAGAGTCGGAGAAAAGAAGAGAAAGAGATTGGGTTGGTGAACCTGACCACCCAAACCCAAATCAAACCTCAAGGGGGGACATATGGGTGTAGATACCTTACCCGATGATCCAAAATTGGAACCCAAATGACTCAAGATGAGCCATACACATTACCTAAGAACACCTTTACAATACAACTAATACCCTAAGTTAGAAGCCCATTAGTTAATGATTACTTATTATGAATCTGTCTATCCGTCACTCCATCAATCACATCAAACCTTCCTCGTATTATCTTGTGATAGTTAGTGTTCACGCCTTCACCTTAAGTGCTTATAAGCGCATTTATATGAATATGAAAACATAAAAAAAACCTACTCTGTTTATTTACAGTTATCATTTTAAGGAATTATTAATCTAATAAAACTTATAAAATAAAATAGATCAAACAGAATGAATAAAAGGAAGAAGAAACAAATTTTTTTATAAACAAATAGAAAACTAGACCTTTTTAGCATGTTTAGTACCAACATGATGCAACCAACCAAACCCTTTAATTGCTTTTGAAATCTTCACAAGATTTGGTTTCCCCATCCCCAAATTCATCTTCCCTGTTGATAGCTTCAATGCCTTCAAACAACACAATTGCCCATTGCTCCTGAATTCTTCATCATCATCATCATCCTCATCATCTCCATCATCAAAATACTTGAATTCAGTTGACTTCTTGTTCTTGATCATCATCGTCTTCTTCTTCTTCTGTGTAATCATGGATTCCTTTGTAATCTTTGATTTCCTGCTACAGTTATTGTCTTCATAAGCCTCCCATAGCGAATCCATACCCTCTTCTCCTCCTTCTGAATTATGCCGCTCTTCAAAAAGCTTGCATGCTAACGTGCGCTTCCATTCCTTCTCCTTCCTCATTGATCCGTAGCTTGCGAAGCTGCTGCAAGAATCTATTCTCCATGAATTGTCGACGCTTTTCTGTTCTTCCCCGAGAATCGATACCTTCGCCGGCTCTAATTTCGGTAATTTCTTCTCATTCGCCGCCGCCGTTGAATTTGAATTCACGGTTTTCTGCTCGTCGCCGGAAATTGTTGGGTTCGCCGGTTCTACTTTCTGTAATTCTCCGGCATCTTCTTCGAGATGTGATTCCATTCCGTTCTCCTTCATCTCAATCGCCGCCGTTGAATCATCTGTTGATTCGTAGCTCCCGAAGCTACTAGAATTATCCATTTGCAGTAATAAACTCTGGACGGCTTTCTGATCTTCGCCGGAAATGAATTCCGTCACCGGCTTCTCAATCTCCGACGTGGAATCTTCAAATCGATCCAGCTCTTCAAGTAAACTCTCCAATTTTCTCTCCACATTCTTCATTTCCGGCACCCGTTGATCGTCTCCGTCACCGACCACTACCAACGGCGGATCATGAAACACGATTTTATAAATCTCATAATCCTCAAAATCACGAAACTCTTCGCCCTCATCAACTTCGTTCAGTTTTGACCGAAGCTTGTCGACGATTGTTTGTATGAACCCAAGCTTTTTGGGGTGGGGGAAAGTGGTGGCGACGACGGAGATGAGAAAGAAGGCGGTGGCGGTGAAAAACAGAGGGGAGATAAAGAAGATGAATTTGAAGATGTAAGGAGAGAAGAAGATGAAGTAAGAGAAGTAGAGAGGGTGAGAAAGGATGAGGAGGGATAAATCGTAGAAGAAGAGAGTTGGGATTAATTTGGAAGTTGGGTAGAAACACAGCTCATCATCCGCCATAGTTGATTGTTGGGTTTCTTATGGATGAAAGAGAGAGAGGAGCGACAATAATGGCGGAAATTATAGAAAATTTGAGGAAGATGGAGAAGACGACCGGAGGAGTGAAGTGAATGCGGCGTGAATAAAGGAACTAGGATTTAAGTGGGACAATTAAATTAAATCGAATTAAAATATTAATGAATGCTAAAATATATATAAATAGCAACTTTTCAGAAACTAATATAACACATAAGGTTGTAAACGAACAGAACGTTCGTGAACCGTTCGTAAAATTGTTCGGCGGGAAGTTCGTTTATGTTTGTTTGTTTAATAAACGAACGAACATGAACAAGTTTTTATGTTCGTTTAATTAAACGAACGAACACGAACAGAGCTCTCGTTCGTTCATTTATGTTCGTGAACGTTCGGTTATCCGTTCGTTTATATTTTATATAAATATATATTTATATTATATGTGTGTGTTTAAATATAGTGTTTATTTGTGTTTAATAATATTGAATTTGTATTTTAGTGTGTGTTCATTTGTTTACGTTTGTTTATCACTTAAATGAGCGAACAAAAATGTACACGAATTAACCAATCCTTTAAATAATCGAACAAGAATGCTCGTTCGTTTACCGTTCGTGTTCGTTTATTTTTTCGGCTAAAGTTAAACGAACGAACACGAACACAGATTTCCGTTCGTTTATCCGTTCGTGTTCGTTTATTTGTTCGGCTAAAGTTAAACGAACGAACACGAACAAGCCCCGTTCGTGTTCGTTCGGTTCGTTTACAGGCCTAATAACACAACACTAACGACAGACTTAACGACTTTTATTTGGAAAATTTTCACCTTTATCTGTCCGAAATATATTCCTCATAGAATAATTAGTGGCATTCTCTTATCTTATAGCCGGTAGCCTTTTGTTTTAAAAGAATAAGTCATGTCATGTTTGAATAAAAAAACTAAAATTTTTTCAAATAAAAAGCTCTAAAATAAAAAAAATTCTCAAAAAGGTTTTTAAAACTAGCTGAAAAGTTTTTATATACCAAATTACATAATACCCTCTTTAATTTTTTTATATTTCCTCATATTTTTATGATTTATACTTTTTTGTTATTTTACACTATTTAGCATTAGCTACCAGCTAATTAGTCAAATTTATATAATTAAAATATATAACTATCAACTTCCAATTACAATTACTAGCTATTTTTGTCAAACATATCCCAACCACATATAACAAATTATCATAGAGCTAAGTTGTCACACCACATTTCTTAGAAATCTATTAAACATATTATACAACTGTTAACACAAAAAAAAAATCGGAGTTTTACAAAAGACTGTTACTATATACATTGGTACTAAACTGGTTTACTAAAAGTAGTGTTTTAAAAACATTTTTAAAACATAAAGAAAGCCAGGAGCTATCCAGCCTAAGAAGCCGCTGGGGCCTTCCCCTTGCCTGAGCCTGACGCACCTGCTAACAGAAAACACTAAACGTAAGCTAACACTTAGTGAGTATACTACTAAAATAATAACCAAAGTAATGGAAACAACTTCTCTCTTGGATGTCTCACATCCAACCAATAATCTGTAATTCTATTCCAAACTGTTAACTGGTCCCGGAGGATACTATATAAAGTAATAGTAACCCCGGACACTTTCTTGGGTATAAGGATCTCAATATACCCCATTTCTATATCTGAAGCAATGGTACTACAATGTTATTCACAATCATGCAATATAATATACGCACGTATGCTAATCTAAGTAAAGGTAAGTACACTCACCTCCGCAGCAGTTAAGAACTACGCTCCTATCAGAAAAGTGTCAACTCTTATTGCCTACAAACAATAAATAATAACTGAATTAACTTCTGAACACTACGCACGAGATGAACACACTACGCACGAAGTGAATCACACTACGCGTGAAGTGAATCACACTACGCACGAAGTGAATCACACTACGCGTGAAGTGAATCACACTACGCCTGAAGTGAACTCTCATACGCACGAAGTGGCTCCCACTTCGTGCGACCAAAACTCATCGACTTCATCTCTTACATTGAGCACTTCGTACGAAATGAAGTCACTACGCACGAAATGGGCTTCACTTCGCACGACTAAAACTCATCATGTTCATCCACTCGAATCTTGAACAAACTCGAAATTAATCAAACGACTGACTTTTAAACATTTCCGATGACTTCCTAACACATATCTTGACATGGAACAACGCCAAAACCAAGACTAACACCAAAACTCAAGGATTAAACCTTATGAATCCCTTTCTTGACTTAAAACTCACATAAACTCATATAAAAGTATACCTTTTTGCTTCTGCAACACTATAGACTACGAAATCTTCTATCAATATCTCGATTTCTTGATCAAAAACTCAAATTTCCCATAGTGATTGTGTGTGTACGTGAATGTGTTTTTGCATGGAGTTTTTTGACTACCACATAGTCAACTAAAATTTCAATTATATCTATAACTTTCAAAGATTGTCACAAAGACCCCTAAACTTCTCAAGTTTTCTGAAATGGCAACCTTAGCCCCTCTACTTTGCAACTCATAATTACATAAAGGCAACTAGCTAAACACATAAACACTTAATATAAAAAAAAATTAAGTTAAATACTTAACATGAAATCTTTCAAACCTTGGGGCGTTACAACTCTTCCCCACTTGGGACGATTTCGTCCCCGAAATCTACTGTGCAAACAACTGAGGGTAATTCTGTCTCATGTCACTCTCTGGCTCCCAAGTATAATCTGAACCCCTTCGGTGTCTCCATTGGACTTTCACAAGACTTATCTGTTTGTTACGCAGATTCTTCACTTTTCTCTCCAGAATAGCTACTGGTTGCTCTACATAACTAAGCTTTTGATCAATCGTCACATCTTGAAGAGGAACGATAGCTGACTCGTCTGCTAAACACTTACGAAGGTGGGACACATGGAAGGTATTGTGAATCTGCGACATTTCTTCTGGAAGTTCTAGCCTGTACGCTACCTTCCCAACCCTCGCAATAATCTTAAAAGGACCAATAAACCTAGGTCCTAGCTTGCCCCTCTTTCTGAATCTGATCACCCCTTTCCATGGTGATACCTTTAACAATACATAATCTCCAACCTGGAACTCTAGTGGTGACCGCCGCTTATCCGCGTAACTTTTCTGTCTATCCTGGGCTGCTTTCAGTTGTTCGCGTATCTGTTGTATGTACTCGGTGGTTTGCTGTACTATCTCTGTACTGCCTAGTTCTCTCTGACCAATTTCACCCCAGCAAACAGGAGTTCTACATTTTCGGCCGTATAACATCTCATACGGCGGCATGCCAATACTTGAATGAAAACTGTTGTTATACGAGAACTCTGTTAATGGTAAGTAGGTATCCCAACTACCACCAAAGTCGATGATACAAGCTCTGAGCATATCCTCCAATGTATGTATAGTTCTTTCGCTTTGGCCATCAGTTTGTGGATGAAATGTTGTACTCAGATGTAGTTTCGTCCCCATGTCTTCATGAAACTTACTCCAGAACCTAGAGGTAAATCGAGTATCTCATCCAGTTTTAATCCGATCCCATCCGGTTTTAATCCGATCCGAAACCGGTTAAACCGGTTACACTTTTGTTCGAGAAAATCTGGTTTTAATCCGTACGAAACCGGTTAGACCTCTGTCCGAGAAAATCCGGTTACAATCCGAAAATCCGGTAAAAAAAACCGAAAAAATCCAGTCCGGATTTTATCCGATCCGGATAGGATTAAAATCCGAAGATTTGCACCTCTACTTGCTATGGTGGCTAGTTATCCTCGTGATGACTAGTCATCTACTACAGATAGTTGTTATTTTAGCTCGCTATATGGACGTTTTTCGTTATATGATGACCTCTATAGCTCGATGTTAATAATAATAATAATTATTATAAATAAATAAAATCTATGAACAACAAAGGGGTGGTTTGCATCGCAAGAACAACATCGGAGGTCACCATCACAAGAACAAATCTTCATGAACAAATCGATTCAGGGTTTGGTGTGAAATCGCCACCATCTTCATGAACAAATTGATTTAGGGTTTGATTTTGGATTTCTCCCATGAACAGATCGGAGGTCACCATCGCCTCCATCTGTACGAACACCATCAATTGAAGAACTCCATGGCGGCGATCTTGAAGACGAACAGAAATCGTACAAATATGATGCTTCAGTCTCCGCCGATCTTGAAGACGAACACCATCGTTGAAGAACTCCATGGCGGCGATTAGGGTTTCACACATGCTTCAGTCTCCAGTGATTAGGGTTTTCTTCAGTCTCTGGCGTATGTTCGATCTTCATCATCTTCATCATCGCACTGTAGATCTGACTTCGAGAACCCAGATCTAGGGTTTCGATCTTGGGGTTTTTTGCGATCTTCATCATCTTCAACATGATGACAGTTTCATGTTTGTGTTTTGATGGTTCTTGAATTACGAACCCAAATTCGAGTTTTTGGCTCTCGGTTCTTGTTTGTAAGTACCTTTTTGATTTTTCAACACAAATCTCAGTTATTGGTTCTCAGTTCTTGTTGGTAATTACTTGTTTGATTTTCGAAGATAAATCTCAGTTATTGCTTCCCTGTTTTTGTTTTTTTCGATTGTTTGAATATGAACCCAAATCCGAGTATGTGAGTTCTTGTTTGTGTCGATTGTTTAAGGAAGAACACTAAGATTTTATGTTATATCCAGATTTTATGGCTTAGATTTTATGGTATATCCAAATTGATTTAGTCTTGAAGGAAGAACATCAACATAAAGATGTTCTTGAAAGATGAAGAACACATACTGATGAAGTTGAAGATATGAAGATATTTTTTAATATTATGAGGTGTCAAATGAGGTGGCATATGTGTGAATTAAAAAAAGTAAAAATAATAAAAATTACCTGTTACCTGGCCAGAAGGTAAACGGGTGTATTAAATGGTAGTTATAGAAAGTTTAGTATATTGAATGATAGTTTTGAAAGATGAGTATACACAATAGCAAAATGTGACAACTTCGGTATACTTTTAAAAACTAAACTCTTGTTTTTATTTTTGAAGAGTAAATCATTTATTTATTGTAGTTATATTTGATTTATTATAGTTAAATTTGTTTGTTCATATTATTGTATTATTATTAATAGTATTACGATTATTCTTATCTTATTATTACTAGTTTAATACCCCGTGTATAAACACGGGGATTGTTAATGTGAATTTTAAACATTTATGGTGTTAAATTTTAATGTATATTAAATCAATATATCGATAACAAATCAGGAACCAATCGTGAAAATCAGAAGATGATCAAGAAATATATTTGACTTACAGGTTTGCACCGATAGTTGTTAGCTTTTAGAAAATAAACATAGTTGATTAGTGAGTAAAAATTCCAAGAATAATATAAAATCATTTGAAATAGGGGATTTTGATTGTTAATAAATCTTCTAAAAATAATTAAACGATCACATAATAGCTGTCTAAAAATATTCTAAAATAATTAAATATCATTTTGAAATAGGGGATTTTTATGAATGCCTTTTTATATATAATGGGTTGGTTTACAAATTGACAAAACATAATAATTAGCGAAAGAAATAAGACTTTTACAAAATGATGACAAACAACGCCAAAATCCAAACCAGCAGTTGAAGCATTGACGTAATAGATGCAAAACGTGATATATATTATGATACGAAACGTGATTGTATTTTTTTATACAAATCATTAATCATTATTGTTACAAGTAGAAACAAACATTTATAGGTGATAATTTACAAATACTTTGAACTTATTATTATATTTTTTTTAATAATAAAACTAATAATTTGGTTAATATAATATTTTAAAAATATTTAGATTACATAAATAAGATTTAATTAGTTAAAGGCAATAAATCAATTAATTATGATGTTTATCCAATTAATAGTTTTGATATACGATTGTTTAACTTTTAGTTGTTTATAATTTATTGATATGTATTATTAATTTAATTAAGGTAAACTTTATCTAATTCATATTAGTTTGACTCTAAAAAGTCAAAATCAAAATTTTAGAATTAAAGGAATTAACGGCTAATATTAAATCTTTTATTAAATGAAGGGTCTAGATCATCTAATAATTTTTTTAAAATTAGTCTTTTATATATATTAGAAGATTGGTATTAGTACTACGATTATTCTTATCTTATTATTATTGGTATTGTTATTATAACTATTGTAACTATTATTATTATTATTATTATTGTAAGTTATTATTATTGGTATTATTATTATTATTAAATGAGTTAATTATATCATTATCATTGTTCTTATTATTAAAATTGTGTTATAAATTATATGCTTTATTTATTATTACTACTAGACTTATTCTCGCTAGACTAGCAAATTTTTAATAGCAGTCTATGGCAATACAGGTAAATATACCCCTATAAATATATTCTAAATCATAAATAAGCCTACAACACTACTCTTAATTCTTAAATCGTAATTTTTACTCTTTATGAATTCTATCTGATATCATTGTTTCAGAAAGAGATAAATCTTACAAATCCATTCTTACCTTATCCTTCTGACTTTAAAGATAGACGTTCTCGCTTCATCCTACTTTAATCCTACTTTTTCTTCTATATGAGATCTATCTAAAACAAATATGTTATTTATACATGGCTAAATGAGTGTAGATCCATTGTACAAAACCTTGTGTGTGATTATACATGTATGTTTGTAACTAACTGACACACACACACACTTTATACATATAATTACTTAAATCTCTGTAGGGTGCGGTTCAAATGAGAATTGTTTTTCGTACAAGAAATATGATAAACATTTCTGGCCAACCATTTAATGTCTTGTCTTATTTATTTATTTAAATAAGAAATGGTATTATGGACATTTGTACATTTCCCTCACTTTTGTAAAACTAATATATTTATCAAACAAAAAGGTGTTAAGTTACGAAAAATATACCAAATTAACGACAAAATTATGCTCTTTAATATGACATCCATATTGCTATATTTTTTTCAACAAAAAATAAAATCGTTTTTGCCGGGTTTTTTTATAGCACTATAAGGTATGTTACACATGTGCATCAGTAATTACACATAAACTTTCAAATAACTTTTGTACTCCTATAACATATACATTACATAAAAAAAGACATAATACTGCAAATGATTAATAAACTAGAACAGTACTCAAATGCTAGTTCGATAACAATGTAGTCAATCTAATGGGTTAAAGCACATGGATTTCCAAAATAAGCATGCACAAATACAACACTAGAAAAAGAAACAGAAGAAATACTAACTTAATAGCAGCAAGAGATTTGTTAACGTATAATATAAGCCTAAAATGTGTGTAAGATAAGGTAAGTATACATATATGTAACATACCTTATAGTACTTATTACATATATGTTTGTACTGATGCATATATGTAACATACCTTATAGTCCTAGAAAAAAAACCTGGCAAAAACGAATTTTTTTGTTAAAAAAAATATAGCAATATGGATGTCATATTTGTAACACTGTACTTTTTAAAACATATATTTTACTGCACGCGGAAGCTAATTACACACAAATATATTAATTACATAATAGATACAAAAGGATTTCACTTGTTTGATGTACAAAGACCCTATACAGTGTTAATACAAAAACAGGCTCTTTCAAAAACTTGACATCAGAGTTTGGTCTGTCCATATTCCCAGTCCAAAGCATCAAGATCACCTCAGAGGATCTACAAAACAATCTAGGAGGGAATTAGCACAAAGCTAAGTGAGGGAATAGATATCTAAACATAAACAAGACAAATATGCCCAAACCAAATAGCTCATGAATCCCAGGAGAACCGGCGGTGTTGCAAGCACCTACAACCATGGTCGGCCAAAACCAAGGTTTACCGATAGCCCAGCTAACGGTGAAAACCACACCAGTCTTCTTGAGTACAATAAATGTACCCCCCCAAGAACTGATAGGTTACACCCCCAAGCAAAGGCCCAGACTACGCTGGTCTCCAAATAACATGTATATACAATCCAAACAAGAGCATTCTAAATAGGATATTAAATCATGTATATCCGAAGATATAAATCCATTCACCAAAGTCTTCAAAACTTTGGCACACTCAGATGACTAAATTCACCGAGTCTTCTCAGTTCCTGAGATTGAAGTAACCCAAGTCAGTATTCAATTCATAATACTGATCCAAAATAGATATCATATCTAACCATGATAATCATGTATGTACATAATAACATATATACATATTCATCATACAATAATCCCAAAGATATACAAATCATTGAACCCGATTGAACCCAAATCCGATCGAATGGTAATCCAAATAAATATCTAAATCTGATAATACCAAATCCGATAATATCCAAATCCGATGGAATGGAAATCCGAGTAAAGATCTAAATCCGAGCAAAGGCGGATTCCGATTAACTCCAAATCCGGTAAAGTCATAATCCGGTAAAGTCACAATCCGGTAAAGGCACAATCCGGTAAAGGCACAATCCGATAAAGAGTTAGGGCCAAATCCGAGTAACTTCTATTGGATTCCGATATTTCTATCGGATTCCGAGTCATTCAACCTAAAATCCGACAGAATCATAACTTCATGCATAAAATATATTTCTAACTTCATTTTCTAAACTGATTTCATGCATACAAGTTATATATGTTTCCAGAAATCACTCTAAACATATAATGAACATAATATATCATCAAAATCTATCATGCATTCATCCTAAGATCAACGAATCAATCGGTAATCAAATAAATATATCAAACCCGAATGCATATAACATATAACATATAAATCCAGAATTCTAACCTTAAAATGATATCAAATAATCACAAAAGGCAAGCAAGAGGGAAGTTTGATTTCTATCTTTTCTTTTCTTCTTCTTCTCGGCCGAAGACCCAAAAATACACACAAACACACTTGCATAACTTTGCAAGAAAATAAGTATGGGTGGTGGAATGGGGAGTGGTGGCGTGGAAGACTAGACCAAAGGACATCATCATTTCATTTTATTAATTTAACATTTCCAAATAAATAATAAAATAAACCAATTAAACCAACAACTATTAAATAACATATAATAGCAAGTAAACTCATAATTAACTATAACTCCCAAGATTAATTAATTAATTACCTTAATTAATCTAGGCCGTCAAAAGGGTGTTACAATATTAAAGAGCATATTTTTGTCGTTAATTTGGTATAACTTTCATAATTTAATATCTTGGCGTTTGGTAAATATTTTAGTTTTAAAAAAATGTGGGTAGTTAATTAAAAAGAAAGAAGCTAAGATGGACGGTTTGGATCGGTTCTCGCAGTTCTCGTATTTTTTTTGTTCTCGATGGAACTTCCCTCTCTCTTTCACACACACAATCTCTCTCTCTCTCTCTCTCTCTCTATATATATATATATATATATATATATATATATAGGTAAAAGTTCAAACGAGAACTGTTTTTCGTACGAGAACTGCGAGAACCAATCAGAGCCGTCCAATTCCCCCTCCTTTAATGTCATTGTCCACCCATAAATTCCTCACATGCACCCTGCCATACTTGATCCCCTTCACGCTCTCCATCTATTAACTTCCCATATCCAAGGAACGACTGAGATTGGTTCTCGCAGTTCTCGTACGAAAAACAGTTCTCGTTTGAACCATCCCATATATATATATATATATATATATATATATATATATATATATATATATATATATATTGGATAAATAAAGAACCATGTGTTAAACAAAGAACCTAAAGAACCAATCTGGACCTTTGGATCATCAATATCAATGGATGAGATTGATCGATAGCAAAACTGTAATTATTATGTACTAATTTAGGAAGAATAGGGCAAAAATGTAATTATCCCCCCCCCCCAACACCCACGATTTAAAAAAAAAACACTCAAAAACTTTAAATTGTCATAACTTTTTAAGTTTTGTGAATTTAATCAAAAAAATTATACCATTCTTTTAGTTTTTTAATCCTCTTTCAAACAAGATCACTCTTCCTATACTTTTCTAATAATATTTTGAAAATGAATTTTTTTTTTTGCATTTTGGCAACTGTACAGGAAAAACACCCTTTTTTTTTGCATTTTGGCAGCTCGTCGCTAAGAGCTGAATGTCGTTGCTAATGAGCTGAATGTCGTCGCAAAAGGTTCATCTCAGATCAAAAATTAGCGACGATGAAGTTAAATTTGTCGTCGCAAATAAGCAAAGTCGTCGCTAATGACCTTGCAGTCGTCGCAAATGGTTCGTCTCATATCATAAATTTTGCGTTTTTCGTTTTTTGCATTTTGCATTATTATACGGATTTACATTCTGCATTCTGCATGTTTTTTGCATTCTTCATTCTGCATTTTTTTTGCATTCTGCATTTTTATTGCTTTCTTCATTATTCATTCTTCATTCTGCATGTTTTTTGCATTTTCCATTCTTTATGTTTTTTGCATTTCTGCATTCTGCATGTGTTTTGTATTTTGCATTCTTTCATTCTTCATGTTTTTTGCATTCTGCATTCTGCATTCTGCATGGTTTGAATTACCCAGCTCAAAATGCAAATTACAGATTTTGCATTTTGCATTTAGGCTTGAATGAATCAAGCATCTAAGAATTTTGAATTTTGGCAGCTGTAGTGTTTCTGTGTACAGATTTTGCATTTTGGCAGCATGTTGTGTTTCTGTGTACGGAATTTTGCATTTTGGGTTTACAGATTTACGTTTTTTGTATTCTGTATGTTTTTTGCATTTTACGGATTTGCGTTATACGGTTTAGGATTTATGTTCTACGGATTTTGCATTCTGCATGTTTATATTTTGCTATTTTCGTTTTTTGCATTCTGCATTTAGTATGAACACAGCTCAAAATGCAAATTTTGCATTCTGCATGTTTATATTTTGTATTCTGCATGTTTATATTTTGCATTCTGCATTTTACGTTCTACTGTTCTATGTTTATGATCTACGGATTTTGCATTCTGCATGTTTATATTTTGCGTTTTTCGCTTTTTGTATTCTGCATTTAGTATGAACACAGCTCAAAATGCAAATTTTGCATTCTGCATGTTTATTTTTTGCATTCTGCATGTTTATATTTTGCATTATGCATGTTTATATTTTGCGTTTTAGTATGAACACAGCTCAAAATGCAATTTTTGCATTCTGCATGTTTATATTTTGCATTTTGCATGTTTATATTTAGCATTTTAGTATGAACACAGCTCATAATGCAAATTTTGCATTCTGCATGTTTATATTTTGCATTCTGCATTTTACGTTCTACGGTTCTAGGTTTACGTTCTACGGATTTTGCATTCTGCATGTTTATATTTTGCGTTTTTCGTTTTTTGCATTCTGCATTTACGTTATACATTATATATTTTTCGATTTTTTGCATTTTGCATATAGTATGAACACAGCTCAAAATGCAAAATTTGCATTTCAAAAAAAAAAGTTTCTGAAATATATCAAGTCCGGTCTTGTTTGAAAGAGGACGAAAAACTGAATCTAACGGTATAATTTTTTTGTTAAAATTGTTAAAAACGAACGAGTTATGATTATTTAAAGTAAGTGGGGTTTTTTTTTTAAATTGTTGGGGTTGCTGGGGGGAGGGGCTGTGAGCGACGATGAAATTGGTTTTTTTTAATTTTCTTTTTTGCCCCTAAACTATGTGTCACGTGTCTTCACTAGAGAAAGTTCTTTAGGTTCTATGGTTAAGGGAGGTTCTTTGTTTAACCATACCCTATATATATATAGGAAGAAGTTCCATCGAGAACCATTTTTATTGCGAGAACCGCGAGAACCAATCTGAGCCGTCTAATTCCCCCTCTTTCAATGTCATTGTCCACTCATGAATTCCTCACATACACCCTGCCACACTCGATCCCCCCACGCTCTCCATCCATGAATTTCAGTTATCAAATCAACGGCTAAGATTGGTTCTTGCGGTTCTCGCATTTTTATCGGTTCTCAATGGAACCCTCCCCTATATATATATATATATATATATATATATATATATATATAATAAGATAAGCATATTTTGGTCTTTACGTACGTAAACATTACAAGCAATATAAAAACTTTAAGCTGGAAGGGATACTATAACAAATAAATCTAAAAAATAAAAGGATAAGGCACTTAGGCCATGAGTAATTGAGTATATATATAGCCAATTCCAACCCATATTAATTCAAATGTCACAACATTGCTAGATTACTTTTTCTTTAATTTTTTTTCTCTCTTACCTAAATCAACTCAAAATTCAAGTATTACTCAACCCAAACCATTTAAATATTCTCTCTCTTCTTACTCTACAAAACCAAAAAAAAAAAATCATCGTGTATATCGGGTGGAGGAAGCCGAAATGGGAAAAAGAGAAGGGGACCTGAAATGAGGCTAGAGGTGATCCCTATCAACTCAAGGTTACCCGAAGGAATTGGGACACCCGCTACAGGTTGCCTTAAAGTTGTGGAACACAAAGAACGTTTTCCCAATATTGTATTATGACGCATTAAGTTTTTTGTATTCGTATATTCTCATTAAAAAGTGTTTTATATGAATAAAATTTTGGAAAAAAAAGATGCATAATGAAACTTTTTTTTAAAATTACTGGACATTATGATGTACATTTTATAAACGATAATGAGCATAATAAAACTTTTGTAAAGTTAATAGGTATATTTAATAAAAAAAAAATTCACATATCGTAATGAACCATCGAAAAACATTTTCTATGTTTATCACTTAACCCAAAACAAAATCTATTATATAAGTCAACTAACACCAACCAATTTACCCTTTACAATAAATAAATAACTTTAGCTTGAATGCGAAATTGTATTATACAACGTGCATAATATGTGTTTTATCAATGTCAAGTACTTTAAGTATTTAAATTGCCGTAAATAAGGTATTATTAAAGCACATGACTAATAAATAGGCAGTTCAAGATAATTCAGCAAGTGTAAAGGATGTGAACACCTTTACTATAAAATATATACATTTATATAATGAACTATGTTAAATATTATATAATACACAAGAACATGTTAATATAAAAGAATTATATATGTTAAATATTAATAAAAAATATTAAACAGTTATGAAATGCAAAAAAAATATGTGTTTAAAAATTTGTGAGAGACATCATCAACACCAAAACCAGCAGCGAAAGTATCAACGCGGGATGAAGGGTGGACGTGATAGTAGAAACGTGATATTGTGATACGAGACTTGATTGTTTTTATTGTAAAGCAATCGATCATTATTGGTAGATTTAGAAGCAATAATTTAATATTGTTTATAATTTAAAAATAATTAAACGGATTATGATATATTTTTAATGATAAAATTGAAACTTTTGTTAAATATAATATTTTAAAATGTTATAAAACATAAATATTATATTTACTCTTTATAACGTTTCAAAATATTATATTTATATTTATTTGATATTTTTATATTAATGTTTAGGACATTAATCTAGTAATAAACTAAAAAACTAAACAATTTATTTTAAGTTTTAAAATCAAGTTCAAAGATACTATATTTCAAAAAAGTTGATATATATTATAATATACTCTGCTGGATTTAGATATAAAATTTTCTAAAACAAACTCAATCTGGTTATTAAAATACTTCATGTATAAAATTTTATATGATTTAAAATTAATTCATTTCATCAATCAAACACATTCTGGTCTAAATATTTTTTTCATGATTTCATGAAATCCATGCTTCAAAGATTTTTTTCTCTCCAGATATATGATATGATTTAGACATGACATACCAAACTTGTGTTTAGTTTTTTGAGTTCTACTCCCTATAATTAACTTAATTCCAAGATTAAGAAAAAGTTAAAAAAATTTAAAAATAGATCATAAAAGAAAATAAGTGTGATAAATATAATAATTTTATGGTTAGAATGGCGATTTAGTATGATTTATTAGGGGGGATAATAGTCACTAATTAGTAAGCCATATGAAAGAGTAAATCTTTGTAGTTTAGCAATGTTTATTTGTTTTATTTTTTATTATTGAATTATGTTTGGATAAGTGTTTGAAAGAAAAAAGTAATTGACTTGATAAATAAAGTTTTATACCCATGAAGTTCATATACAAACAATATTTTTCAATTAAGTGTAAAGCCAAATAAAATTAGAGACGTAACAGATTAAGATATTTTTCAAATTTGACAAATTAAATCAAAATCAAACATTACCTATGCATTTGGTTTGCTTTGTACCAGTCACTAGTGAAGGAAAGGGGAAGATAAGAAACAAGAACAATTGCGTTTGGAAATAAATATCTTGATAGTCATAATTATTAGTTTTACACACTTGCAATGTAGAGACCATCAAAAGAAAATTCTATGGCTATAAGGCCACCCGTACCACCATCCGGGTGTGGTACCGGGTTCGGCCGGGTAATGGTGTAACACCCGTACGGGTGCATCGGGTATGTGGAGGTGTATTGTGGACCGGGTATAAACACCCGGTTGAACCCCAACGGTAACAAAAAAAAATTTTTATTTAAAATAAATGCAACGGCTAGTTTAATAAATATTTTAAATATTTTTTTTTAATTCACTTCACACACTATATATATATTACACTCATCTCTTCATATTTTTACACCAAACCATTTTATATACTCACTTTTCTTCCCTACACACTTTTCTCTTCATTTTTTTACCAAATCTTCAACGTTCGGGTCGACAACAAAATGAGTTACAAAATGAAAAAATTAGAACTCGAGCAACAACAACTTCAACTCCAACAACAAAAGATGCTAATGGATAGAGCGGCTCGATTCAACGAGGACTACGCGTTTTACAAAAGCCCTCACGATCACCTTACGGGGGAAGAATTGGATGCCGTTTTAGCACACAAAGCACTACTTCGACAAATTCACAAGTTTTAGTAATTTTTATTTTAGTAATGTAATTTTATTTTGTTAAATAAAAAATTGTATTAAGTAAAAGAATTAAAAAAATGGGGAAAATGTTAGGGTATGAGAGAGAAGGTGGTACTAGCAAACTGGGTAAATAGGATATGAGAGAGAAAAAGCTGATGTGGCTGTCAGGATAAGCTGGGTAAAAAATGGGCGGTACTGATGGCCTAAGGTGGCAACTGAGGAGCTACAACTATAGAGGCAAGAGCTACAACTCCGTAAGTAACAAGAAATACGAAAACAGCAAGATGTGCGGCGGGAGGGCAGCAAGGGAAAAAACAGTAATTTATTCTTATTTACAGTTTGTTCTAGTGACATGATGAAAGGATAAAGAACAGAAAGAAAAATGTCACTAAAAAAGGGACGACGGCAGCCATTTGTATTTCGGGCTGCCAAGTGTAGTTTGTCACTTAATGAAACCTCATTGATATTATGTATTACATTATTGGATATTCTTTATAGAGTATAAGAATATAAGGGAAACTCTAATAGCTAACCTTAAGATCCTAATCCATAGTATCTCTAATACTCTCCCGTAATAAGAGTGGTAGAAAATCGGATACTCACACTACAATCAACGAGGAAACTGCGTTAGAGTATATATATATATATATATAGAAAAGAAACTTTGTGGTGGAAAGACAAACATGGCAGCCGCGGACAGCTGGAAGCTACAACTATGACGGCGACAGGAAGATACATGATCTATACAATTGTGTTGAGTCATTATACACTAATCCTTAATCTACACTATCTCTAATTACCTCACTCATACCTCAATTAAGCAAGATTGGAAACCCTTATTTTTTTCGTTGAAAATTATAGCTCTACCTTTAATAAATGTATGATGGTCTATACTATGCATCTCTCGTATCTCGTTTAGACGGGGTTTCTATGTGGTTGTTTTTGTTGTTTTTTCATATTCGTAAGTAGCAGATTGATTTAGATATCTTCCTAAAATATTTGGTAAAATTGTATTATGTTTAGATTTTTTTTTATGTCTAATTAAGCTTCTATCAATTGTTTTACAAGGATATTTTAAAATAATATCACAATGGTTTTTACTATGCAAAGTATTTTCTCAATTTCTCTCCTATTATTGTTGTTTTCCAAATGCAATAATGATAATTTCTTTTTAGTGTTGTGGTTTGACTAAATTGTCCTCCAATGATATCTTTTAGTAATCATGGTTTACTAGAAGAAGAATTTACTCATAATAATGTTTTAGATCCTTCTTCTATGCTGATTTATGCTTTTTCTTCCCTTTTTACCAACCAAAATAAAAACATACACACTCCCTTTACAACCTAAGTAAGATTGTCCGGTTTGTTAAAACTGAATCGCTATACGCTATACTCATGTAATGTTAGTTGTTCACGTTCATGCTAGATAGCGAGCTTTGTATCTGGACTTGTACTATATCACTCTCAGTCTTTTCAAAAAGGTTGTTTACATGACGTCTTTAGATTTATGTTTGCATACTTATAGATAGCGATTGCTTGTACATATTATTATAGTTTCATAACAAGCTACAGTCATTCATAATATCGAACTTGAAAAGCTAAAAAGGACAATTGTGACCTCATAACAACCTCAATTATTAGTTGGAAAGTGAGTAAATGAGGGGATAGAGCAACAGAAAGGCAAGAGGTGACTGAGGGAGGTTAAGGTAAAAGGCAAAACTTAAA
This sequence comes from Pulicaria dysenterica, assembly GCA_947179395.2. NCBI lineage: Eukaryota > Viridiplantae > Streptophyta > Magnoliopsida > Asterales > Asteraceae > Pulicaria > Pulicaria dysenterica. The sequence continues at coordinate 74,225,680 of OX359292.1, read as the reverse complement.
GGCCTTCACATGGGGCAACCACTTAACATTCATCAAGTGCATATGCTATTTTTTTTAACTTATGGGGGCCAACCTACTTTCTCTTGTTAGTTACCCCTTTTGCACTTTGTCCATTGATTAGTTCAAGGGTATCTTTGTCATTTCACAAATTGCTTCTTGTAATGCATTCTCTTTTTTAACACCTTTAACTTTGTGCATTGATTACTTCAGGAGTATTTTTGTAAGTAGAGATGCTTTTTTTAACCATTCACTCCAATTTTTGACTTTTTGCAATTTGTTATCAATCTTTGACCCATGGAACCTCTCAAGTCTGAATACATGATTTTGAAAGGTCCCCTTTCAATTGTACATTGCAAGGACAAATTGTTGTCTCCATGTGAACATTATTGGGCTTTTTGCAGTGGCAAAACTTAAAATTTTCGTTACGAGAGGTGAAATCATGACCAATTTCGTTTGACCAAAAGTGTATTTCCTTGTCTAAAGTTACCACCGGATCAAATGACCAAAATTCGTCAATTTAATTTTATCAATTAATTTGCTACATTTGTTGATAATTATAGTTTTCTTTCTGTGTGTATATATATACTGAATTTAATATGTAATAAATCACACAAATTAATTACAGATTTTTTAGAACTATAAACTTGGTAAGGGTCAAGATTTTATAATGGAATTATATATATATATATATTATTTCTATAAAATTTAATATTTTTTACTTATGTTTAACAATTTTATACATAAGTACTTTTATCAAAATAAACTGAATGGAATTATATATTTCTGTAAGTGTGATGGTATTTTATGTTTTTATGTTATAAGATTCACTTTTAAAATTAAGGTTAAAAAATGCAATAAGTTGAACAAATTTGCTTAAGGAAAAAACCAAAATGTAATCATATAAGCAACAAAAATCATAATATCAATTAGTCATACTTAAGTGTTCAATTAATTTTAACGTTGTATAAAGTTATATTTTATCGATAACATCACTATTTCACTCTAAGTTGGTTCAAAAAAGACAAATTAAATTGACATCTTATAAAAATAATCAATATATGCATTACACCGCATCATAAAGATACAATACAATTAATATATATGCAAGATTTATATTTTCACCATTTTATGTTCATTGATTTCCTTAGCATATCAAAATTCACATCTCCATGAGTCCATGATACGTTAGGCCGCTAGACTCGTGGTAAGCCCAGTTAACTCAAGAACGGATGATTAACTCATGAAAACTAAGGTCCAACATAACTAACAATAAGATGATAAATAATATTTCCTTTTCATCTTTGTCACAATAGCAGTTACAGTTAGCTAATTACTAGATCCAGGTTTTAACACCTGACATAACTTCCTAAAGGTTTGTGTAACTATTATGTGTTATTTTATTTATTTATTTATTTTATCATTTTATTGTTTAAAATTTGTATTTATATTTAAATAAATCAATAGTCCACTATTTGTATTTTGATACAAATTATTTTTACGAAAAAAAAGAAATGATGTTTGTTCAAAAGAATGTCAAATTACTAAAAGTTGTTTTCGTAATATTATGTGTTCCTTTTAAAAAATTGAAGAATACTTTTTTTAAGGTATATTTTTCCTCCTGTAATATACTTTTACTCCAACCTCATATCTTCTAAATATTAATACATGATATTCAGCAACTCCTTCATCATCTTTTTTAATCTTTTTAACAATTATTTTGATAATGCAATAATAAATAGAGATTTTTATAGAACGATATAAAACATCTCATAAGAATAAATGAATAATATTGAGTGTTAGACATGAATTTACTAGAATGTCAGATAGATCATTACATAAACAGTGTGATGATTTATACATAACAACTTTTTACCATAAACATCAATAATTAATTAAAACATTTGTGCTCCTACCAACCCATTATCTATTAATATCATTCATGATCAAACAACCACTTTTGGCATGTATAGAAAAAAAAAGTCGTACACAAATCATCACTCAAACAATAATATGTGAACTAGGCAGTCATTTGGTTAGGTTGCTATATTTTTTCTTTCTGTTGTCCTATACTTGAAAGAAAACTAGGGATGGTTTGCCCCTCGCATTGCGAGGGGTTAAATTCAAACTCAACAAATTTACAACTAACATATATTGTATAGTTGAAGTTTATGTAGAGTCTCTCAAAAGTTAAAAGAAGTATAATGACGAGTCATATATTGTTAGGATTGATGAGTCTGAACAAATTACTCGATTAGGTTTCAAGCTCTTCAATGCTTGAATAAATTATTATTTTTAAGTTTCAACTTCATCTTCACTTGTTACCTATTGTTATAGTGAGTTTTGATTTTTGGGTTTGAGTTTGAACTTCATTATCATGTTTTGGTTTTTGTCTCCTGCGGCCTATGACTACAACATCCAGATCTACTTCGTGGCTTTTGTTTTTCAAATCAACTCTTGTATCTTGATTCCTACCTATCTATATCGTCTTTCAACGTGCTACCATCGCTTCTACCACCACCCTCACAGAAACAACAGAAACAGGCGATTCTCGCCTACCGTCGCATATGTTGCTATTATTTCAAAACGTCAACAACCGCCTCCTTCTCTTCTTTCCAATCTCTCATCCTTTCCTCCTCTTACACATTCCAATCTTCTGAAAATACGTCGGATTAATATATGGCGAGATAATGACGATACAGATGAATGACGTATATTAAGTGCAAAGACAAAATTACCCCTACATTTTTCACGAGAAAATGCCCCACTACTTTGCTGATTGATATATATAGTAATTATTTTATCATCCTTTATTGTTAACATTAAAATTGCTATTTCTTTTTAATTTTTTGTTGCCAATTCACCTTAACATTTTATATCATCAAACTTCCTATCTAGCGAAAACACCGCTTCGAATATTGTATATGTTACAAATCAACATGAAAAACGTGTTTTTAGCACATGTTATTTGTACATAAATCTATGAAAAAGTATACCATAACTATCGATCAATAATATTTAGATCTTATAGTTATTTTATTAACACTACACCACTCCATCACCATGTATTATCAATATCAATAATGGAAAATCATGGCATTCTCCACCTTAAGAATGTTAACCATTAACTCACCACTTCATTCTTAAAAAGAAGCCTCACCTTAGGGTGTGTTACCAGTTATTGACATCTTTTTTCAATATTAAATTTCTATAAAAAGAATTAAATATTATTTGGAAAAATGATTTATACAACTAGAAGTAATTACTATAAAATTACTGAAATATATAAATAATAACTAACATACGTATCATTTAAAGTAATTGAAAATATGAAAACATATAAAATAATTACTCTTAGAAGCATATATTATCTCTCCTTTTTTTTTACTAGAAGACAGGTAAAAATGACAAGTTTTTATTTTCCAATCTAGAAAATACTCTTGGAAGCACATATTCACTTATGTTGTGCTATGTTTTTTAAGAAGAAAAAAAATTTATGTCATCTTCTAAGTCTTAAAAGATAAGTTATACAAGAATCTTGTCATTGAAGATGATTCATCTCTATAACTTGATCATCACTTACGTCGTACAATAAGCAACCGCCTCTCATCGATCTCGCCAAGTGAATCATCTCTATGAGTTGTGACAAACTAACTTCCATCGAATCATAAGGACACATTGTACGATTTAGGGTTAAGACCCTCTCACCTCTATGATATACATACCACCTCTTTCCTGTCCAAAATATACTCAATAACATAGTGTTGAGTTTAAGTTCAGGTTACAGACCGGTTTAAACTAGTACCTATAGACAACCAAATCAGTTTTATACCATAACGCACCCTGAGTAGTAGGGGTGAGATCGGTTCAAAAACCGGACCGGACCGGAAAAGACCGGACCGGACCAAAACCCGAAATGTAGAGAAAACTAGGACCGAAGACCGGACCGACTAGTCCCGGTCCGGACCGGTCTTGGTCCGGTCCGGTTCGGTTCGTCGGTTTTTTCGGTCTTTTAGTTGTTTTTTACAGTTTTCAAACAAAACCGGCCCGGCCCGGACCGGACCGGACCGAAACCCGAAATCTATAAAAAACAAGGACCGAAGACCGGACCGACCAGGTCCGGTCCTGACCGGTCTCGGTCCGGTCCGGTCCGGTTTATCGGTTTTTTCCGGTCTACCGGGTCCCATGCTCACCCCTACCGAGTAGTTTGGCTCTTAAGATTAAGAAACCATGAAACCAAGCTACGTGCTGGTTTACAGTTCAAATAGATGTGACTGACAGTTAAGAAACAAACCAACCCGAATCAGGCCTGTCGGATGAGAGGGTAGCTTCTAGAGGTAACGCCAGTTTGAAGCCCTTGTATCTCTCAGTTATACAGTTTTAAATGCTTTTTCAAAGTAATAAGAACCACTGCAAATATGAGATTTTTTTTACCAATAGCGCATATATATGAATCAGTAACTAATTCATGAACATAAATATGAAAGAAAATGCATCAATGAGAGAAACGGCACCCACACACAGATACTATATACTCCAAAAACTCATTATAACTTCTGGTCAACTACCTTCATCTCCCTTTGAACAAACACGATAGTTCTAGAAAGGTTATACACCGTTACATAGTAGGAATGATTAACAAAACCAACAGTTGAAACAAGACAACTTCATGACAGTGCACTGGTTTCAGGAATGTAATACAAAAAAAGACATACGCCTTACATGTGTTCAGTTGAAATTATCATTACTCGTTCATCACAGGCTTGTTTTCATTAGCTTTTGGCTTATGCTCCTTTGGCCTTTGCTCCTCAGTTTTCCTGTAAAAATATGCATCGAGTTAGACGCAAAAACAAAATTGATTTCTGCATATATGTTATACTAAATTAACATAAATCAACAAACATGGCCAAGTATATAAGATACAAAAAAACAAAGAAAAACGTTATAAACAACGATAATAAAATATTCCTGAACTAAGGTGCCTCAAATTATAACAGCAAAAAAAATCACTCACTTGAACACTAACATATAATGGATCTGATTCTTGATTGGGACTCGCAATGAAATGGGGCTTCTAGAACATTTGCCAATTCAAGTAATGTTACATCGTTTTAAATGGCTACAAAGAGCTATTTGAAAACTTATAGGTTTTTCCTTCATATATTTCTTCACATAAATTTCGGAAGAGAATTGAGCGGGAAAATAAAAACAATCATAAGTTTATAACACAAACAACATAACAACAGAGAACAAAAGTTTCAAATCATTATCTCACGCACACTAAAACACAGAATCAAAAGATGGGAGCAATTAACTGACCATAACCAATAGTAACTAGCACCAAGATTCTCAATGGACAACACCATAGTAAAAGGAGCAATTAACAAGAACAGCTTTTGTATAGTATAAATGGATGCAAGCCACCAGTAGTTTACACAAAAAAACATTCTTTATTTAAATAAAACTTAAGGTATGTTACATATAATGGTATGATAAACCCTATGGAAGAGATCTTCCACACGTAGTAGCACATAGACCTGTTCATTTTGTGAACTATATCAAATACTACTATCTTATCTTTATATACAAACATGCATCAAGAAGGGCTTGTCTCAGGAAATCATAATTACTTATTTACATGTAACAAAAAATAAGGCATTAGATTCACATATAGATAGAACATTTAGTTATCAAATAGTTTTTACCACTACTTTCATATGAATCAAACGAACACATTAGTGCACAATGTCGTAGCTCCTGTGTCGATTCAAACTATTACATTCATTAGAAAGAAATACATTGCTTATCAACAAGTAATATCGTGTAGCAAATCTAATACATAGTATGCTCAATAGCCATTAGTTGCATCCTGGCTCTTTAAACAGTTCACAGTCTCCGACCTACAACCTCTACCCCAAAACCATCAAGAACACACTGCTCGCAATGACCAACAACTAAAAGTCCTAACGCAGACAAATCATTATCGGGAATATTATCATTAACGGTTCTAACATCTACAAATCCAACCAAAATAACAAACGATTACTCAAAACCGTAATATACAAGAACAAAACCAGTAGTTCATAATACCAAAAAGAAATATATATATATTTTTTTAGTTTGAGGAAATCATTCAACACAGCTCGGTGTGCAACAGGTATCCATAACGCTGAATACGAGCACTCAAATCGAATAATAAATCACAAAATTACAAATTACCGCACATGCTACAATATGCAAACCATAATATCAAATTCTATAATATGAAAACGTACCTTTTATCAGATGAGCCTCCCTTCTGGCTGAGGAAGGAACGGAACAACGGAGAGTTGACGTCGTAGATCATTGTTGTGTGGAGCGATGGAAATTGGTAGTTGTTGAACGATACGCTTACGGCCTTCTAAAACCCTAGAACATGTAAAGGGCATAGGCTCGTAGCATTTAAAAGGGGGCGAGGGTATTTCCGGGTCGAATCCGGATACTGGCGAATAGTTAGACAACTTCTACTGGGCCTTAATTTTGGTGTTGTCTGTATTCTCGTTATGCACTTCGGTTTTGATTCCTGAAATTTGTATTTTTTTGCTCAGTTCCTTGCTGGGCTTTTGGTTCTGACGGAATATCATTTTGTTGTTCAAGTGAACGGTGATAGTAATATAGAAGCTCCCTCTTAAATAACTTTTTTTACCGTTAAAAAAAGAAGGTTCCACACTTCCACCCCCACCCCAAAAAGGTGAAAATGTTTATTGTTTAGTCTTCGTCTAACCTTCAAATCCGGTAAAACCGGAAGAGATAGGACTATGGTTTTAAATGTATAAGTATAGGGATTATTAAAATAAATAGTAATTCTAACATGTATAGTAAAACAATTGTAAGTCGTATAAAAAGTATTGTAATAATGAACGTCACGAACATTGTTTGGAATCTCTACCAATTTTTTGTTATATAGTGGATATGTATAAACGACTAATGTTTTTAATTAGGTAATTAATATCTGCCATAATCATGTCTTCTTTAGTATCCCCATCTAAATTTCTACAATCATCATCAACTTCATCATCTTATATGTTATTTAATAACAATCAAGGATCACATAGTTCATAAAAAAAAAAGATCATCATGGTCGGTGTTTAACTCTAAAATTTCGTCAACTTCATGATCAACTGATCCAAACATAATGCTATCATTATCACATAATTCCTTAATCATTTCATATGTTTCATCATTCCTCTCATCATCACTAATAACATCATTTTGGATAGAAAATGTCATTACATGCTCAAATTGTTTGCCTTACATGTTTCAAGGAAGCAAGATCGACTTATAGTCTGGGTTTCGTGTGACGAGTCACATTGTTCGTCTGATTCTTGCTCAAATCTTTTGGATTCTGTTAAAATCGAGACTCGGACTATGGTGCTCTGTCTCAACCGTGAGGCTTGGTTAAGGTTTCTACTATGCTTTTCTTCACACTACTACTCGGTCGATTTTGCTGTTGTCTACGTCAATCAGGGAGGAATGCTCATCTCGATCGTTTTCTTGAACTTTGCTTACATGATCCTTTTAGCCGATTTCTCCATCGTTTTCCTTTGCCGAGCGTTGCTGTGTGTCGCTTGTTTCAAAAGAGAAGTGACAGGCTAATAAGGCTGTCCGTTATACTCAGCCCGCAAGAGGCGGGTTTCGCGCGGGTTCGAAGAGGAACACCATTTCCGGTGTTTCATACTCGCCGGGTAACAAAGCTTCCAGGTTCTCACACTCGCGATGAAGCATTCAATTCCCAACCCCCCACCCACCCACCCACCAACGGTCCTTTTCAATAGCTATTTTTTTAACTTTAAATAATTATATATTGATGTGCGTTTTACGTACTAGTTTTTTATTTATAATTTATGTGTTAAATTGTACCAAAACGACACGAATAGGCAAGTGCACCTAATCGGTTTTTATAGTATAATTAGTAAGCACGGGTGTCGAACTCTCGGGGAACGAAATTGATTTGATAAAATTATAATGATTTAAATATTAAACGCAACAAAACTAAACTAATCTAAACTAGAAAGCAAATAAATCTAAACCAAGGACAAGAAAATAAATAAAGCAAGTAAAGGGGGATTTGTATGAAAAAGATGTAAACTTGCAACCAACTCAAACCACTAAACAACCTAAAAGCACTAAAAGCATGCAAAGAAGACAAGAAAACGAATAACTCGGAGAATTAAATAATATAAAGATGTTCCCTCCCTAGATTCAATTCCACTCTTTTCATGGCAAATAAAGCTAATGATACTTAGAATATTCATGCATCGATTTCTAAAGTGATTACAACCTTGGTCCGATCATAGTCGTCTAACTACCCTAATTAATTACCTTTATGGTCAAAAGTGCAATTAACTAGTTTAATTAGCAAATTAATTCGATTAACAAGTTAAGCCCTAATCTTAATGCTTGTATGATCAACAAAACATCAAACTAACATATAAAGTTCATCATATGGACATCACATGCAAAAGATTCAAACTAAGAACAAACATAGGATTTGGTTAATCACTATTCCTTAATCATCTGTTGGTCCTAGACAATCAAGATTCAAACTTTATGATTCAAGTGGTCTCTCAAAACATAAAAATCAGATTCATAAGCATGGATAAACATAGATTAGGCTAAACTAAGAACAAACATGAATTAAGTATCACAAACCATGAATTAAACTAAGCCATTACATGAGTTTCATCTCCTCTAGGGAGGAAAACAGAAGATCTAGCCTCTAACAATCATGACAAAGTTCTGGAAATCAAGAACAAACAAGAACATGATGAAGAGAATACGAAAAACCGTAAAAAGCCGAATGATCTTCACTTTAATCTTCAAAATTAAGCCTCCTATGCTCCAAGCTTTGCTCCAAGCTTCCTCTGCTCTCTAATGGTGTTTTCTGGAGATTTAGGGTTCCAAAGTCGGAACCAAAAGCTGTCAAACCGAATGGATTATCGAATTAATATATAGGCTGCCTGGAGGGTTTTCGCGCCGCGAAGTCTGAGATCGCGCCGCAACGCATAATGAGTTAGCGGTGCTAACGACCAAATCGGGTAGATTTTTGACTTTTTCCAATTTTTGATGCTTATCTCGGATTTTATCCCTTTTTCTTCATATTTATCACCATGATTCCGAATTTAAACCCGAAAAATAATATATAAAGATATTAAACATATATTAAACATATTTTCCATGATTTCTATTAAAAATAATTAAATATCGCATAAAATTTATAATTAAAAACCGCGATTTCATATATATATGTGTGTGTGTGTATATATATATGGAAGGGTTCATGCGAGAACCGTTGTTAGTGCGAGAACTGCGAGAACCAATTTTGGTCGTTCCTTGTATATGGGAAGTTTCATGGATGGTGAGCGTGAACTGATAGAGTGTGGCAGGGTGAATGTGAGGAATTCATGGGTGGGCAATAACATTGAAAGAGGGGGAATTGGACGGCTCAGATTGGTTCTCACGGTTCTCGCACTAAGAATGGTTCTCGCATGAACTTTTTCCTATATATATATATACACACACACACACCATTCATTCCCATTTTATCTCATCTCTATATTTTTCTCTCTATCTCTCTCATTTTATACAACACTTTATTTTATGTAGTTTATTTATTTTATGTTTTTTTTAATTTTTAGGATTTTATTTGTAATTTATATTTTATAATGTAGATTTTTGAAATTTTAGTTATAGTTTTTTAAATATTTGTGTTATTAATGAAAATTATTATTTAATTTAATAATGATTTATTTAATATAAAAATAAAATAAAAGCAAGGGGAAAAGAGAAAGGGAAAAGGGAAGGTATAAGACCGTTCGCATCGGTCGTCAAACCCATCGGGTTGTGCTGAGGTGGAGGGAAGAAGCCAATGGGAACACCATTGCTTAGAGTTGGGTGGTGGAGGGTTCCCAACCCATCCAGTCAACAGTCCCGTCGGGTTCTCTCTGTTTTTTTCTTCCTCTCTCTATCTCTCTCTCTCATATTATTTAATATTTTTTTATTATTATTTGATGTGGGGTTAAATAGGGTTGGATGTGGGGGTTGTAGGGTTAGAGATGGTTGGAGGTGGAGGATGAGGTGGATGTTGATGTGACATTGCTTTTGGTAGGGTAAGTTGGGTTGGATGCGGATGGTCTAACAATTGTAGTGGGTAAGGGAGATGTGACAGTGGGTAAGGAAATGAAAAAAGGAAAGTATAACGGATAGTCTAAGGTCGTAAGTTACCTTTTACCTATTTTTTATAATAAATATTCATCATATGATTTATAACACAATATAAAGGGAAAACTCTATAAAACTGTAACCAACTCTCAATTTTGTTCCACTAAAGTCAATCAAACTTTTTTTGTACATAAAAAATCACTCAACTTTTATTTTTGTTACAATCCTATGTAATTAACTTGCTATAGCAAGTTACCAAGTCATCTTAAATATATTTTTATTTAAATAATACTTAATTATTAAATAATACTATTAATCTTTAAAAGAAAATCGAATTCCACATAAATCTTTAAACAAAATCGATTTCCAACAACCTAACCACTCTTTAATGTTTTTAAAAAAATAACTATTAAGAAAAACTTAATTTTAAATAATAATATTAATCTATAAAAATAATCGAGTTCCCAAGTTACCAACTCTTCTTTAATTTTTTAATTAAAATAACTTAAATAATACTACTTAATTAAAAAACCAATTGATATTTTGAAAAAAAATTGACTTGAGTTACTCGATTTTTGTTTAAAGGTAAATAGTAATATTTAATAATTAAATAGTATTTAATAGTTATTTAAGTTAAAAATATTAAAATGTTCAGGTTGTTGGAAATCAAAAGTTAATGGGTGAACTTGATTTTGTTTGAAGATTAATAGTATTGTTTAATATTTAAGTATTATATAATTGTTATTTAAATAAAAAATATTAAAGATGACTAATTAACTTGCTATAACATGTTAATTACGGAACAAAAATAAAAATCGAGTGGTTTTTGTATAAGATCATACTTTTAAGGTTTAACCTCTTACCTCTCTCACAAAATTGAACAAGTCCTCGTATTTATATTTTCCCCCGTAGCCGTGGACCGTGGTATACATTCGTAGCTGGTCACTGAGGAAACAAAGAGAGAAGTAGAGTAGTCGCGACTCACGATGATCATTCCTGTTCGTTGTTTCACTTGCGGCAAGGTAAACCCTAATTCTCGAATACGCATCTCCAATCATCGTCACGATGCTCTATTTTTCCGGTTATCTCAGTGATGCTCGTTTTTATATGGTTCGCTGTACGTTTAGGGTTTTATAATATCCTCAAGGAACTAATTTCGCCGATAAATACATGTTTTGTTAGGTCATCGGGAACAAATGGGACACGTATCTTGATCTTCTTCAGTCTGACTACACCGAAGGGTGAGCAGTCTCTCATACCTGTTTTTCCATCGAGTGTTTGTATTTCAGAGAACTGTAAAATTTGGTCACTTTTAACAATTCGAGATATCAGAACAATCGTTGTGTTTCAGTCTTGAGGATTGAAATTTGTGGTATCTGTGTATTTGTTACTTCTATTTGTTGATACAGCTGCTAAACTCAGATTAATTAAAATTATATCACTAGAGGTACCAAAGTTTTAATTCCTTTATAGAATGTATATTCTTATGAGGAAGTAGACTATTAAATTACTGATGGGATGCTCAAATCTTTTGATTACTTACGAGTTTTGGTTAACATTTGCTGTTTGTAATATAGTTTATTCTTTGGTAATGTTTGTATCGGCTACTTGTAGTTGTTCAACCACAGTAGCTTACTAGAATTGATTATATTAGTGGATTTTAATATAGTTTATTCTGATTACTTGTAGTTGCTTTTTTAAAATTTGGAACTGTGTTTATTTTACCACTCAGAGTGGTATTGCCCATGAGATTATTTGCTAGTTTGGACTCCTGAGAGTTATCATGCAGTTCGCCAAAGTTAGATATTTTAAATAAAATGCAGCATATCAAAATTTGGTTTGAAGTTTACTCTCGTAGTCTTCTTCCTCTTAGCAGCATCTACTAAACATACTCGCTAATCACATTCACTAACTCATGATAGCTATAGCTGGCATGTGCCGAAGTATGTTTTAAAGGGAAGTATACCCGTTATTCTAATCATTTTCAGGTTCTAGTGTATTTGATGTTACTTTGTGAGCTATACTGGTGCAGGAATTCCTACTACCCTTGTTTTATTAACCTTTCTATAGATCTTATTGTTCATACTTTCTAGACTGGTGTTTTTAACTCATTCTAGAAGGAAGACGTGTGCCTGTTTGTGTATGATAATAATGCTACAAATGACAGAGTGACATGTGTACATGAAATAAAATTTTACACACTTGTCCCCTGATTAAAGATTGATATATCTTTTCCGTAATGGATTTTGTAGTACCAATTAAAAGTTACAAGTCAATATGATATGTGGTCATTCTGATGAATCATCTGTTTGGTGGCACTTCATTTTGCTAGTACCTCATGAATCTTTTGAAATTTAAGAAATTTTGGTTGACAACTCAGAATTTTCTAATGCCTATAATTCACCATGTTTATATTTTTTTCTGATTATTCTAAGTGGGTTCATAAGAACTTCATATTACATATAATGTGGTCTTTACCTTTCGACTTGTTCAGAGATGCGCTGGATGCTTTGGGACTTGTACGTTATTGTTGCAGAAGAATGCTGATGACTCATGTGGATCTCATTGAGAAGCTTCTGAATTACAATAGTAACTTCTCTCCTTGTTTCTCTATTGGAAATTGACACTCACACACACACAAGTACACACTCACGAACACACACCTTTTCCTTTGTATTAGTGTAAGTGTACGCTAGATGTGGTAGTGTAGGGATTACTGCGGCCAGCATGGATTTTGTAAACATTTTAATTTTATTTAAATGGGTGTTTGTGGGTTACTATGCTTATTGTGTGTTTTCATATGTGAGAACCCATGACGTTATTGTAATGCCGAGTGAAACTTAAACAGTTGTCTGGTGAATTTCCTTACTCCTTAGGCCCATCATGTAGCGGGGTAGCGTTATTTGAGGCTCTTTGCACCTTACTTAGCCTCTGCCACCTCCATTGTGTTTTTGTTATTGTTATTGTTATGGTTCTATGTTAAGTTGTTAACAAAGTTGGCATTTTCTGTTGCAGCATTGGAGAAATCTGATACAAGCTGAGGCCTTATGAAGTTGCAACAAGTTCATGGAGAATGTTCTGGTTAAACATAAAACTCATTCCCTAATTTTGTAATGTAATCGAACGAAATTGAATCCGTATTGGGCTGTGTGACTATGAACTTGTGTGGAAATATGTGGTTTCAATCTTCTAAAATCTTATCCTTCTTTTCATAATGGTTGTGGATCCATTTGAACGCCTAGTTGAAAAGCAGACGACCAAGAATTAAGATCATGCCAGAAAGGTTACTGAAATTAGATACTTCTGCTTTTTCTTCTTTTTCCGAAATAAACACTTGGTTATGGGAACTGCATTCTCATACTTATAGCTGGATAAAGTCTATCTGTTTCTTGTTTTATAAGCTGCTTCTTTTTAGAAGAGAACATGGTTTGCTCAAAAGACAGACATATCCTGATTCAAAACAAGTAACATAAAACCTACCTTGAGAAACATCTTAAACATCAGGTGCTGCGAGGCAAAGGGAGATGATTTGTACACAATATGTTTTTGTCATATACAACAAAAACTCAAAAAATGTATGTTTGGATCAAAATATTTTGAATTTGTGTATCAGAAAAATAGTTTTTTTACATCAAATTTATGTTAGTGGGCTGGGTCCGTAGTGACTATGCAAACCCATGCCAGGCGTCACGAGGAAGTAAAATCCTCCTCAATTGTCTCCTGGAAACCCCACAATGAGGCTCGAAATCGAGACCTTACACCTTACAGTGGGGTAAAACTCTCCATACCAATAGGAGTTGGTAGGCTTATAGGGATTAAAAAACCATGATTATTGTACGTGTCAAAAAATATTTTGTGTACATATCATCTCCAGCAGGCAAAATGCCTTTTCTTGTGAACAAAAACTACTCCTTATAGAGCGGCATCGTAAATCTGAAGTCACAAATTGACAATAAAGGTTTGAAGCTATAGTTCTGACATCGAATTTAGGTCTACATAACACACCAAAATGAGGGTTTTTTACTGCTTCACATGGTGGTAAATTATGAATCTTCTTCTGAAATATATACTACATGACCATTGACCACCGGCGTTCTATAATGACATCAAGGTGGTCAATGCACCTTTGTGATTTTCAACAATAATCTAGGTCAACCCGTAGGATCCCTATATATGTAGTATAGTAAATTACACCAATCGTCCATGCGGTTTGCTACTAATTTCACCTATGGTCCCTGTGGTTTATTAATTACACCAGACGTCCCTGTGGTTCATATTTTGTCACGCCTGTAGTCCCTGGTCCACTTAAAATGACTAAAATGTCTTTTCCTCTTTAATTTAAACTTTTCTTTTATTATATTTATTCTTTTTTAATTATTAAACCTTTATTATTATTATTTTATTATAATTATTATTATTTTATTATATAAAAAAAACCCTCCCACCCCCTGTACCCTCTCGTCGTCCTAACTGAACCACCCCCCATTCTCACTCTCTCTCGTCTCCTCACCATCATCCCTCCTTCATCGCCGGAGAAGCAGCCACCGCCACCGCCATCAGCGATCGCCACCGCCTCTCTCTCTCTCTCGGTCTCATCTCTTTCACCATCCTTCTCCTTCGCCACCGCCAGCGCCGCCAACCACCGCCGCCTCGATCCTCTAAGGTTTATTCGTGACATCACAAGCATCTCGACCCTCCCTCTTTGCGTAGAAACCCTAATCACAAAGAAAAAAAAATCGAAACCCTCGTTCTTCGATTTTGGTTCTGGGTTTTGTTTTGGTCAGATCTGTGTGTGTGGGTGTTACAGTGAAGTGATCGACGGGGAGTGAGAAATCTGGTGTGTGTGTGTGCGTGTTACAGGGACCTACGGTGGTGGTTGTGTGTGTGTGTGTGTGTGTTTGAGTGGGAAATACGATGGTGGTGGTGGTGACTTACGGTGGTGCAAGTGGTGTTGGTGGTGGTGACCTACAGCGGAGTTGCATGTGGTGGTGGTTAACGGCTCATCGACGGAGACAGCTTGTGGATAGGGGGATGCGTACGCCGTACAGAGAGAGATACCTTGTGAAGAGACGGGGTGTGGCAGGTGTGGGTGGCTGGTGAGGTCGCCGTTCAAGTGGCCGGAGTTGCAGGGAAGGGATCGACGGTGAAGGGTTCAAAATGAGGGTGGGGGTGTTTGTTTATTTTTTAATTAATTATTAATATATTGTTTTTAAATTAGAAAAGTATTTAAAATTAATTTAAAATCAAGAAAAAGAATTAAAAAAAGAGGTTAGGGTTTAGGGTTTCATTTTAAGTGGACCAGGACTACAGGCGTGACAAAGTATAAACCACAGGGACGTCTGGTGTAATTAATGAACCACATGGACAAAAGATGAAATTAGTGACAAACCACATGGACGATTGATGTAATTTACTCTATGTAGTATATATGACCTTTATTGACCCAACAAAAATGCTCATGATAGAAACTATTGTGATGTTCAATTGATCAAGGTAACAAACTAACAATTTAAGGTAACATGCTAATCTCATGCGAGGGATTTCATCTGTTCTACAAACTGTTCATTAATTATCTTGATTAGCATATAATTTGCCTTCTATACCCAAAGATTTGTGCTTGTGTACGCATTAAACAAGAGGGTGGGTGATATGACATAGCGGCGCAGTTAGGTAGGCCATCCCCATACTGCACCAAAAGGCTTGTAGCCCAGCGGTATATGGTGTTTAAGGTGGTGCCCCCTCCCAAGAGGTTGTGGGTTCAAGTCCCGACGTGGACAGTGGTGTAGATTTAGGAGTAAGTTAGAAGGAGGTGTGTGTGTTTGCCGTTCAAAAAAAAGGCCATCCCCACACTGCAACATCCTTTCTTGTGGTCCTTTCTCACCGCACGGCTCTATGCATAATTTCTTAGCTTATTTATATATTTTGTTGTGATATGTGTGATAATAACTGTGAATTGGAGTAGAAAAGTTAAAAAAATAGTTTTTTTACATAACATAAGCAATCTAGTTATATTAAAGTCTTGTTACTTGTTTAGTACAAATCATAGTATACCGTCTCATATAAAATATCTAGATTCAGATCATCTCATTTTTACTTTCAACACAATAAATGTTAAAAGTACCATAAACGAAAAAAATAAGGGAGTGTTTGGTTCAAGTATTGGTTTTGAGGGGGATTGAGATTTATACAAGAAATTTGCATTTTGTGGGAATTCATTTGATGGGCTTTAAAATCCCAAGCACGTGTTTGGTTCATATTTGTAGGTGGGATTTGCACCACCACTAAACCATCACCACCACCACCAACCACCACATCAAGATCTGCTCCCATCGTTGCCACCACCACCGATGTCGACGAACGACAGCGAACAACAGAGAAAACGACGGTGACTAGGGTTTGCGAACGGCGAACAACATAGGCAATGACAGCGGAGGCGGCGAGTTTTCTTCATGGGTTTCTGTTGATTAGGGTTTTTGAACGGCGACGATTTATCTTCGTGTTTTTTTGTTGCAGTGACGTCAAACAGGCGACGGCGGCTAGGGTTTTTGAAGGGTAACAGGCGACGAGTTTTCGAACAACAGAGGTGACGACGGCGACTAGTTTTCGAACAGCGAAGGCAAAGGGGTCGCGGAAGAGGGTAACGATGAAGGGTAACAGGCGACGGCTAGGATTTTCGAATGGCGAAGGCAAAGGGGTCGTCGGAGAGTCGCCTGAGGGTCGCTGGAGCAAATCCATCAGGTGTGGGATTTCAAAATACCAGGGGGGTGGGAGGATTTCTAAATCCTTCATTCATAGGATTTCAAAGATTCCTGGAAATTTGAATTCCTCTTCAAATTTGCAAACCAAACACATCATTTGGTGGGATTTGAAATCTCATTCCCGTGAAATACCCCTAAATACCACCAACCAAACATGTCCTAAAAATAAACCGAGTCTAAGACGATTTTATCTAATATTTATTCTGATCACATAACAAATTAACATAACATCATATTAAATTGAATGTGAAAAAAACCCATTTCTAAAAATCAAAATAAATTTGTTATTTATGTAAATACAAAATTTGATAATCTTTGTAAGAAGATATTTTCAACCATCATAATTGCTGGGAAAAAAATAATAATTACAACTAGCTATGATTATAATTAAATAAAAAATCTCTTAATTATAAATAAAATTACCTTTTAAGGACCACACTTGGTATCAAAACCCCTTAATTTAGTCACAAAAAAAAAAAAAAAAAAAAAAAAAATTCAAAGTAGTTTAGTATGGTGATCTTTGTCAACTAACTTAAAGTTCGATCAATTTAATACTTTGACTCAGGAATCAGGTTACTGAATTTTAATTTACCATGTTACAACCTGAAGATGTTTCTAAGAAAATTTTTATATTCTTTTACAAAATCTTACTACTTATTATGTTACTCGTAAAATTAACATAAATATCAAATTTAATAAAGAAGATAAAAAAGTATTAATGAATTAAAAGTATATGATATATCTTATGGTGAGTATTAGATGAAGAAATAATTTATTATTCTACTTAACTCCTACTTACTTGATTAAGATATGTGTTAAAATTAAGAGATAATATGATTAAAGAGAACGACTACAGTGCCAAGCTCGACTCGAGGCTCCAAAGCTCGAGGCTCGAAACTTGACTCGAGTTCGGTCGAGCTTTAATTTCAAGCTCGAGCTTGACTCGAGTAAGTAATTGACACTCTTGAAGTCGACTCGACTAAAATTCATTTACTAGAATTTTGTAGCAACAAATGTTAAAATACATTCCGACATTCAAATTTCACATTTTCGAACAACAATTAATAGCTAGCTACTAAGGGTATAAGAGTAAATGGTGTATATGTAAAGGGTAAATTGGTAATTTAGTATAAGCTCGATTAAGCTCGCAAGCTTGTCAAGCTAAGTATTTCAGAACTCAAGCTCAGCTTGAAACCCTACTCGAGTAGCTCAAATTCGACTTGTTTCACATCAAATCGATTTCAGTCATTTTTCGAGTAGGTCTCGGATAATTTACTAGTTCTTTCAACTCCATTACACCTGATAAAATGATAAAATAGGAATAAAAAAATAGACGTGTATAAATATATAATTTTACTCCTTCAAATTCCTTTGGAAAGTTTGAAAGCATTTAAACGCCCACTCGGTTTTGTTTTGGACATCGTGCCTTCATTTTACTTTTTTCAAATCACAATTCTCATCCAGAAACACTCACAAGTCGCAGGTTAATTTACAGTCACTTCTCATCTCACTCCCAAACTTCTGCTCTTTCTGAGCTTCTCTTCATACCACCATTGATGAACCATTAAACCTCTTTCACCACCACAAATTTCCTTTTTCAAAATGTACCATTCCCATTACTCGATCTGAACACTTATAGCAAGTTTTCAGCTAATAATTAACGCCAATGGGAGTCTTAGGGGAGTCATGGTGTTTCTGTAACGGCTTAGGCAAGTCGGAAAAAACCAAATCCGCCATTTTTTCCAGCAAAGGTCCATCCATGGCTCGAATTTCCACCGGCACTGGCTTCCTCATCCACCGGAACCTTCTTCTCACAACTCACTCTATCCTCCCCTCCGTAGCCGCCGCCGAGGCAGCCGATGTTCACCTCCAAAACGGAGCCGGAGCTTCCCTTTTTCCTCACAGGTACACACAACTTCGGTCAATTGATGTCTTTATGCAATTGTGTATATGCTATTTGGTCAAATTTGAAATCAGTAATGGTAGATCTGATAGAATTTAATTTTGACTAACCCTAACAAGTTGAATTTCGATTCACGAGCTAAATTATTTAATGTTTTTCCTTCTTTTACTTTATGCTAAGAAAATGTACTTCGAACTTAGTTGAATTGAAGACATAAGCTACTGCCCTAGACCTTTGGCCTCTATGGGGATGCTTGGGATTGTTTAAATTTTAAACAGCTAATCTGCAGATAAGGACTTTAATTTTTAATAAACACTTTCAAGTTTACTTATTCCAAATTGATTATTATTGGTGACTTGAAAGTTAGAAGTGTATCTTTAATTAATAATATTATCTTAAAAGCAATATAAGTTCTCTATCTAATTTAATTTATAAAATAACTAAAATTGAGACTTAATTAACCAATCAAAACTTTCAATTTTAAAATTATTCAATTTCAAAAACAATTTTGGAAAGTTAATCTCGATGGAATTTAATTAATAATCAATTAGGAGGGGGTGATATGAAAATTGTGAGAGGGCTTTATAAAATATGGAATGAACTTTTTAAGAAAATGTGAGGGGGCTTTATAAAAATTGTATACTAATGTAATTAATTATAGGTTGTTTATAAATTATGTTTAGTAACTTGTGATATATTTTGTTTCGAGAAAAAATAATTATATATTTACGACCGTCTCATTTTTATCTACGTTTTGGTATAAATTTTATTGTAATATGACACTTTTTTTAAATTTTTATATTCTTAATTTGTTTGTTATCCATTAATAGTAGTGGACTAGTGGGTATTTGAAAGATTAATGACATCGAATCTCAAATCTAAATCAATTGGGAGGAGCTGAATAAAAATTATGAGGGGGTTTTATAAAACATGTGAGGGGTTTTTAAGAAAATTGAGAGGGTTTTATAAAAATTGTATATTAATATAATTAATTATACGGTGTTTATACATTATGTTTAGTAACTTGTGATATATTTAGTTTAGTGAAAAAATAATATTATATTTATGATCATCTCATTTTTATCTACGTTTTGGTATAAATTTTATTGTAATATGATACTTTTTAAAAATTAGTATATTCTTAATTTTTTTGTTATCCATTAATAGTAGTACTTCAAAAACAATTAGTTATTGTTTTTTGTTAAAATTCTGACATGTAAATGTTTGGTGATATTTTATTATTTTTATCTGAAAATTTTAATATCTCAAAACATTTCTGAAACACTTTTACACTTATTATACCTTTTATAATTTCATACCATCAAATTTTATATTTTTTTAAACATCCCCGTGTTTTTACACGGGGTAATAAACTAGTTTTTAATAGTATATTGCTAACTCCCACATTTCAATACAATAATTCATGTATCTAAGTTGTTTCTAGAAGCAGTCTCTCTATCCACTGGTGAAGACATGTTTGTCTACATGTTACCTCCACTGACCACTGTACCCTGCTGATAAAGCGGGATTGGTTTGTTGTTGTTGTTGTTTAACTTTAAGGTGCGGTTTAATTAAATTGTTAGGTCTGCTTGTAAGCATAAACACAAGCTAATAATATAAGCATTTCAATAGGGTTTCTTTCTTCCCTAAGAAAAAAGACTTCAGTATGAACTTCTTATGTCAAATGGGATAAGCATCAACTTTAAATTAATTAATTGTTTAATTATTTTTGAATTCTAAGTACATAGAGCTTGACTGACTACATTAAATTCATAATTCGCTCTAAGTTCGCAAGAATTTTATAGCGTAAGTACTTATGATCAAAGAACACACAGTTTGATTAGAAAAGCCAAAGTGCAGTGTGTCCCTTTTCTGAAAGGAAGTGATTCCTTATATGGAATCGATTGCTTGGTGAGTATTGAATACTGTTCATTTATTGGGTTAGTTCTGCTTTTACTAAGAGATGGATTGATCCTTGTTATACTGCCAGACTTTTTTTCTTTCTTTCTTTTGGGTGGGTTGCTTTTAGTTGCTTGTATTGTGTTATTTAATTTGTTCCGCTTCAAGATGTTATCTTTTGGTGTCTCTTTGGAATATATGCTTACACTTTTGTCTTTCAATGTGTGTAACAATGTAAGCTGATTATAACATCTGTCTGACATATTTTGTTTCGGTAGGTAAAAATAAATATACGTCAGATTTGTAGCATCACCATCTTGATCAATACATCATTAGAGATTTTCTTACATAAGCTTGGCCACATGTATTCGGCTATTCGAGTCATAATATGGGTGCAGAACACCTACTTAGCCCATGTTTGTTTCTTTTATTACTTTAACTGATAAAGACTTTAGTTTATACATTATGACATGATATTTACAGTTTTCAGAATACGTATGTTACAAGGTCGATATAAAAGCATACCCTCTTGCTTCTATAGTTACTTATATTATCAAATTATCAACAGGTTCTTCATTACTAGCTCAGTCCTTGATCTAACCATAGTCGGCTTAGATGTCATGGATGGAGACTCAAACCTCTCAGTTCAACAGTCTCACTATTTGAAAACTTGTTCGAAACCTAATCTAGACTTTGGTAGTATGGTATACCTTCTAGGATACAACGGGACAAACGAGCTAACAGTTGGTGAAGGGAAAGTGGTTATAGCCACAGACAATTTAATAAAAGTGAGCCCAGATGGTCTAACCTGGACCCCTGGTTCAGCTGGTTTTGATAACCATGGTAATCTTTCGTTCATGGTCTGTGACCCTATGAAACTAGCCACATCACCGACCATGAAATCATCCTCAACATCATCTTCGTCTACTTCCTCTTGGAAAAACAATCCAACAATGCAATTTGGCATCCCAATTTACATAATCTATGATTGGTTAAACCAGCATTGGGAAGGCAACCTTGATGATTTAAGAAACAAACCGAAACTACCCATCATTAGGTTGATGTCCACGGGCCAGAAAAGTGAACACTCGTGCTCTTCGTTCACAAAAAGACGGGTTTTCAAAACAACTGAAGATGAAAATGAGGATCAACCAGGACCTAGTTCTTCCCAAGATGAAACACCACCTGTTGATCAACATCTTAAGAGTACAACCCATATACAGGGAATTCCTACTCCTGAGATTTATGAAACACCAAAATTGACCTCGGGTCCATTTAGGAAAACCGAAAACACCCAAGTTCAGCTATTGGATATCAACTTTCCACCTAGGATTACGAAGAAAGAAGTTCCTTTGAGTAATAAAGGGAAGTTAAAGCCGAACATGATAACCGAAGCTGAGATTATTTCATCGGGTTCTGTAAATGGGGCGCAGAGTGAGGTTCAGTCATGTGCATCACCAATCGAGTTACCCCATTGGCAAAATGGTTATTCCAGCGAAGGAGAGACCACAATGTACTCTGCAGAAACTGCTGAGAGCCATAACTACCCTAGTCCAAAAGAAGGAAAGCAAGTTGGGAGGAGCCAGAGCTGTGTGAATTATAGCAGATGGGGGTCGGGCCAGAGGAATCCGATTGCACGAAGAGGTACAAATGGTTATTCACAAGGCGCAACTTCTCAAAGGAGTAATGACTATTATAGCCCTACTGTGTCGTCAATCATGAAGAAACAGAGTAACTCTGACCGGCAGCCTAATAGGCTGACACCCGTTGCAAATCGTTCATCTCCAAAATGGATGTTTTAGCTTCCTTTTCGAGGTAGACTGTATCATCTTATATGTGAAGTGTTCCATTTTTTAGTGTGATGGAAATGTAACTATTTTCAAAAGGGCCTAATTATGCAGTTCAAATCAAAAGATTAATCGCAAACAATCCCAATACATGGTTTTGATTGTCTTAGCGGTAGCAATTGCAAGTATTTTGGCCTAAACTTTGGTTAATTTGGGTCAGACAATCCATAGAACTTAGAAGCTTAGTTAAATATATATGCCACTAATATGGAACAAAATATAATAGAACGAGCACAAAATTCTGTAATTTTAACCAAGATTTGATGCTTGATGACCAGGAAATGAATCATCCTTGAAAAGTAGACCCTAAGATATGTGATGCTGCAATTACATCTTACTTAAGTTTAAGGTCGGACCCATAATTTTTATTGACTAGTAGCACCATATAATAAAAAAATAAAATTAATTAAAATTGAGAATGTTGGAGGGGTTTTTTTTTTGGATTTCCAGTTAAGCGACCCGGATTAACGAAGTCTCAGTTGTTCCAGTATTTTATGGCCAAAATTTAAGACAAAACACAATTCATATGAAACCCTGTTAATAAATTTGTTATTTTTAACGTAAACTAAAGTATTTTAAAAGTATAAATTGAATATTGAACTAAATCTTATCAATTTTTTTGTAAAATATTTCATTTTTTGTTAGGTTTTGGTTGCACCAATTTATCACTGGCGGCATCCCAAAATTTTACTAGTGATACCGGATTAAAAACGTTGAAAATTTTCACTTTGTATACGAAATTGATTGATGGCCCGTGCCACCGCCAATTAATACATGAGTCCCCCATGCTTAAGTTATTAAAATAATAAATTAATTCAGACACCTCTTATTTAAATGGTATATAAGTGTAGCAGTATCATATCCGCTTGAAATAAAATATAATTACAGTCAACATGGAATAAGCCTTCCATCAATTATTATTTGGATACAAAGAATACATTCGGTCGTGCAAATTCAATCAAATGAATAGCTGAAGATGTTACAAATAATCATGAACAACAAAACAAAGAATAGTTGAAGATGATACAAATGAACATGAAACAAACCAAACTCAAACAACAATGTTGTCTAATCCCGAACATCAGAAAGATGCTAGAGATGGGGAGGTGGCATGGGGGAGGAGGGTCATGCCACCGCCCGAACTCGAGTCAAACAACCCAAGCTCTTCCATCAACCTTGTAACCAGATTCCCAGCAACATAAGAAACACCTGATACTGATATTGCAGTTGTAACATAGTACACCAAGGTCTTAAAGTAGTCAAAAGTCTTGCACTGATTGATGTAAGCCTTGAATATTGCCAATAACGAGACACATAGAAGAGACACGTTTGCAACCACCACGACTGTATAGTCCTTATCACCGGTCTCACGAATTGCAAACCCGTATGCAACGGGTGGGACCATCCCAAACACGAGGAATGATAGAACTGCAAAGAATGCATGGAACGGGAAATAGTCTACTTGCCCGAGTAGCTCTTGGTACTTAGTTTTATTTGTATCTTCACTCGAGTTATCTTTGTAACAATCGTCTCTAAGGTCCCAAAGCTGCATGTATGATTCTTATGATCAAACTAGTCATTTTAGAAGTCTGTAATGTGCTTAAACGCAAAAGTTTTGTACTCACATTGTGCCCGATGATGAAGACCCCACCGATAAGGCTAGCGAGTGCCACAGCTATGATGTTCACTGTAAAAAATTGAAGTATTTTGCGAGTGAAATGTGTTATAGTAAGCAAATCTTAATAACTTAAACAAGAACCGATGATGACTTACTTGTAGTGGCATCAGAAGCAGCAGCAGATGCTACAATACTTAAGCTTGCAATCACCTCCATTAAACCTCCATAAACAATACTCTTTAAGATCTCTGCAAGAACACCCTCATAACCAACCCATGATCTTCCTCTAGACTGTTCATGAGCAACTACAGCTTCTGCATTATAAACACCAAAGATAACATTAAAAACGACACTTAATTACCGACACCTGGAGCTCTTAATATGACTCGGTTTCTTACCATGACCCGGTTCGCTGACGATAGTGATCTTGGTATCATCATCTCCTGTTGCAGTACTAGCTGATGACCCAGAATCCAAAGAAGTTACATGAGAACTTCCTGCAAAATAAAAATGTTACAAACTAATTGTAACTTCTACTTTGTGACACAAATTGTGATAAGATGATTTTATAATTAAAATTAGAATTTAAGGAGAGCACACCTATTAGCCCCTTCTTGGCTTTGCCTGCACTGAGAACAGTTTTAGCTTCTGCATTAATCAGAAGTTATTTAAAAAGTGAACATTTAGTTAAAGTTAGTTTGCTAACTAATTAAAGAACTTCAAAATATATATTCTTTAAGATATTGACCACTTCACCTGTTTCGATCGTATTAGACCCGGTGTCGGGATCTTGATCGGAACTTATTATAGACTGTCGATTTACGTAAACTGGTTCTGGTTGCTCGGGATCTTTTAGTTTCAAGTTGCTTTTATCCTTCCCGATAATCCAAAACATGCTGAAACAAGATTCTGTTTGTTCTCCATAAACAAGTTTACAGTTAAAGAAGATGAGATCAATACAGTTAAATAACGAATTTCACAATCATAATCTAAGATCAGTGTTTTTGTGAGAATATATTACCGCTTTCGCGAACCTCAAATTCCGGCTTTTCTCCCTCATTAAGTGGAGATACAGGATCGATATTCGTCTTTGGTCTTTTCCCAAAAATGTCAAACGGGTTAAAACATCCGTTGTCTGTTTCAATAAAGAAAATTATACTCTATGGGCTCATTATTATCATATGTTTGACCTTAAAAGTCAAATGTATGATCGATCAGTATCGGTTTACCTGAGCAAGTGAACAAACTTAAGCATGAAAAACATCCGACAAGATCTTTTCGTTCGGGTTCAGGTTTTGGTTCTGGTTCAGTGGGTCGATAAGAGAGCACTTTTCGACGTAGAATAACTTTTGTAATTTCATGATTACAATTGGGACAATGCATAGAATGTGTCGCCAGCTTTGATTTCACTTTTTCAAATTCTAACTCAACTATTTCCTCTTCGACCACTTCTCCAACATTTTTGGAACTTTCTCCTGTTTCCGCTTGACTTGAATTGATTTCATTTTTCCCGGTTGTGGTTCCATCAATGTCGTCAAATTCCAGAATATCTGAAACATCTGTACATATAAAATCGTCAAATATAACCTAAATAACAATCTATATATCACCATGCAAATCATTTGCAAGGTGTATGCATTGAAGTTTACCTCCATTTTTGTCGAATCCGTGACCATTGGCTACTTCTTTTGAGCTAACAATGGCTGCAAGTCCGTTGGTAGGCAGGCCATCCACGGTGGTGAAAGCTTTCAACCCAGGTTGCAGTACCTCCTCTTCCGCCTCTGGCCGCCATTGCTCCGCTGCTGCATCAACCATTCTTGTAGCTTTTCTGGTTAATCACCACAACAACAATACAAGGTCAACGCCTTGGGAACTAGCTAGAGTTTGTAGCTTATTAATTGGCTTTGGGTTATGTTAGGGAGGGAGGGTTAAATATATATATCGTATTGGTTTTATATACTTGTGATTGGAATTAAACTAATAACAAAGTGGTTGTCATAGGTTCACATTGTCTCCCATTAAATGAACCCGTATAAATTATTTTTATTAGAAAACTTGCTGATAGGATAAATCAACTTTCATATATAGAAAAAATTATAAAAGTTGATTGCATAAATCTAACACATATTTGTTAAACCCTCCTTACTAGAGCTAATTAGTAGTCTAAGTATAGCTCGATATAGAAATGACGAAAGAGAGGCTCAAAGTGTCAATTCTGATTTTTGAAAGAGTTTTCACATCAATGAAATTTATGAAAATAAGGTTTCGTAACAACACCTTGCTAGTTTTTAATTTTAATGAAATTATGGAGCATAGTCTAAGGGTGATGGCAATGCCGAAGCTCTCTAGTCTATGTTTCCTTTTTGCCTTTCAAAAAAAATAAATAGTTTGGTTCTTTACATTGAGAGTGAGATTGCTACAATATAATATGCAAGTTCTATTCATATATTCAAAGACACGTCCAACTTCAAACACACGAAGTATGATTTTCTTCTTATTATTTTTTGGTTTTATTAAAGTTTTATTAAGATGAAACATTCAAGTTCCGTGTTATTTAATAGTTAATACTATGAAAAATTTGATGATTAATTTTGACAAAGGTTAAACGTTATTTTAATAGTAAGTTTATTGTCTTTAAATTACCTTTTATTATTTAATTATTTATCTAAAGAAATGATGAAACATTTTATGTCTGTCATATACACGTGGTGTTATTATAAAGTAAGATCTGCCTCCGCTATATAAAAATTTTAGCCTCACCTAAGAAAAAAGTTATTATATTTTAAAACAATTTATATGTTATTTTATGTGTTTTAATATAATAAAAAACAGTCAACATATAATATCATATAGCGAGCGAGCTAAGCATTTCCTCACCTATCCTCATTAATTACTTGACTTTTCGTATTAATTAATTTACATAACATGAATTATGGGATATATTTTTCTGCATACAGAATGGTTACCCGATTATTATACATTATTTTTTGATAAAATATTTGATGCGAAGATACGCTGAATCCATAATTTTTTAAATAAATTTTACTGTACAGCTGCATGAATTCGGTGTGAACATTTAATTCTAATTTTTTTTCTAAATATTAATTAATATAGAATAAGTAAATGATAATATTAAATATGTAGCGTGATAATACGTGGGTATACGGTATACCTACCTCGTTGGCTAAATTTAGTCAAGTGAAAAGATGTAAATTTTTATAATAAAATTTCTTAAATACGTAATTATATAAATTTTAGGACCAAATAAATTATTATATTCTCAGAATAAGACATTTAATACATCTTTTTTGTACATTGATCACGGATTCACGGTAATCAAACTCCACTTGTATATCCTATAAATCACACTTTTAGTCATTTATTTTTAAATCATATAAAGTTGGATATTATTTTTCAAAGTTGAATATGTATAGTCATTTATTTATTAACTTTAATGGTGTTAGTGTTAAACTTTTTAAATACACAAACAAAGTAAATAATAAAATAAAAATTAATCCACCGCGATCTATAGATTTTCTTTTTTTCTCCCCATCCTTATTTGTTTCTTTCATGTCATGTTAAGTGTTCACCGATCTATCATGATGCATTCCTTCGGCAATGATGATTTCTGCAAACCTGTCATGGTTTGTACCGCTATTGTTTCTTGTTTCATCTAACATGAAACGTTTCGACTTGGCTTGCGATTTTGGTTTGATAAAGATATGTGATTTTGGATTTCGACTTGAACATTTTGAGATCTACAAAATGGGTGAACTCTATCAACATTTCATCTTCATCTACGAGTTTTGGGTTCATAAAGATTTTATTAGAGTTTTTTCTTCTTCTTCTTCATGTTTAATCTTCTCTTTTGAATCCAAAGTAGTAAAAACTTTATCAAGGACAAGAGTGTCAGAACTAAAAATAATAGTATCACGAAAGTGATCATAAAATTCAGATAAAGATGATAACAAAAAGAGAACTAGATCTTCATTATCATATTCAACATCCATGTTGTCTAAGTTATTAACTAATTATATGAATGTAAATATATAGTTAAGTAAAGAACTTCCTTCCGTCATCTTATGATTGAATAATCGTTGCTTTAAATCTAACTTGTTGGGTAAGCTCCTCATCATCAACACTTGCTTCAACTTTAACCATAAAGCCGCTACAGAAGTTTTCTTCAATACATTTTGCAAAACGTCGTTTGAAAAATACAAACGCATTTGAGATGAAGCCTTCAAATATTTCAACTCTTTTTCTGCCTTAGTCCATGAAGATGACATATTCTTAAAGCCTAACGTGTCTTATGGAAATCCATATGAATCAAAATATCTCTCGTCATAACTTGACAAAAAGAAAATCTAATGTCGCGATCTAGCAATGAAACACTGTACTCCATTGAAGACATGGTTAATTTACAAGCTTGAAATGAGAAAAATTAAATCTTGAATTGTGATATGGTGATTAGGGTTTGAACCCTAAATATCGCTGTCGGCATACCGCCACCGTACGCAAAGTTTTGGTTGTGTGAATTGTTTGGTGATTCAATAGATCAACAAAATTAACGGACAAGATTTAACCCGATTTTGGCAGATATTAAGATCATATGGCAATGTTACTTTGTAACCAGATGACCGATCGAGGAAGAGAAGATGTTATTTTCTATAGTGCAATCGCAATCTTACTTTTGGATTAAAAATTGGGACAAGCATTCGTATTCTTTTAAAATGGGTTGATTCGTATAGTGGCCCTTGTCGTATATCTTTCCTTAGTATTTTTATTGTTTTTCGATGTTCTTCCTTTTTTTTATTTTCGTTAAATAGAGCATATATGTTATAACAGATACTATCTTATTAATATTTTGATCACACAATAGGTAACAGGAAAGACCTTAATAATAGAGCTATATATATAATACCAATTACAAGGATTCAATCATGGGGATTGACTTCTTTGCTCTTCACCTCAGCTCTACCTCCATAACCAGGGTACCCACCACCACCACCAGGTTTGTTTCCCGGTCCCGGCAATCCACCGCCATAACCACCGGGATAACCACCGTAACCACCTGGATTCCCTCCATAAGCACCACCTGGATACCCAAAGAAGACTCGAGGTAACCCGAGTAAACCTCGAGGGAGACCCAACAGACCTCTCGGGAACCCGAACAGGCCTCTTGGGAGTAATCCAAATATGCCTGGACCTTGATACGGGGCGCCATAGCCATACCCATAAGAAGGACCACCATAGCCACCCTGTGGATACGGCCGGTTGAATAGAAGACCCCCTTTTAAACCATCTTGATCAGCTACCAAAGAACCGTAAGGATCATATTCAAGGGGTTCCACATGAGATGTGTAGTCAACAACCGGGATCCTTGTTTGACTTTGACCTTGGTCTTTTTCAACGCTTTTTGGACTGTGATTCGCAAATTTTGTTGGTCGGCCGTCACAAAAGGCAGCGATATTTAAGAAAGTAATGAAAACAGTAAGCAAGAGCAATGGCTTACAAGCAGCTAACACCATTGCCATTGGTGTGATCAGTAGGTGGTTTGTTTTCAGGTGAGGAATATTACTGTGTGGTAATTACTCAATGGCTTTCTGTTTTTATACTGCAAGTTGTGGAGTAGGAGATGATATCGAATACGAAAAATAATAATAATTATCGGACACCGACATTTTCAAACTTAGTACAAATAAGCAATCAGATTCAGAGATGGAATTCTTCTGGTTTTGCCTAATGTAGATTTGCATTTCTGCATGGGATATTAATGACATACATATTTTGGAAAGCTAATGAATGCACAAGAGGAAGTTTTTCCATTTTTCTAGTGTGGGTAGCTGGTTATAGACTAATATGGGTAAATTGATAGCCAGCTGGGCAATTGCTTCACACTTTGGAAAAACTCTAGTGACAGTTGTATACAACAATATTGGGACAAAATATAAGATATAGATGTTATGGTCACACCTACCACCCGTCACAACGGTATCCTACGCATGGTTTTTAATACGCTGATGGTGATATGACATTCTCCCATGACCACGACATGGTGCTAAGAATTCATATGCAAAGCCGATTTTATATTATCCTTTTGAACTTTTCCTGACAAAACCCATCAAAAATCGGACTAAGTAACTGCACAGATTGCCAGCTAAACAAAATAGAAAGTGTTCAGAGATAAAGGAGACCAAGCAACCTAGGATGACCGGATACAACTTAACTGTGGTCCACAAACACATTCAAGGAGTTCACATTCCCTCCCATTTGCTTTGCATATATCCCTCCTACAATACAAAAGAAACTGAACATAAATCTTCTGTTTTCTTGCTACTCGTTTGGCCCAAGATCTCCTTTACATGAACAGACACGATAAGAATTGGCGTCTATGAGTCTGCCATACACCTGTCATGGTACATAGAGCCCGTCAGCATAGAATTACCATTTTCTGTTAAAACAGACCCAACCCAGTAGCTTGAATTGAAGCAAGTGAATTACAAAAATAAGTAAGCTAGAAATGAAACATACTCAAATGCTTGCGACAAAAATTAGAAAAAAGTTTCTCGCACTAAATCACTATAAGTCTGTTTGCAAAGGTAAAATGAGATAACAGCTCACCCTTACATGACTTTTTTTTGTCATGCAGCATCTCAAGATGTTAAGTGACTCAGTTCTAAAACTGGAGTATCTAACAATCTTAAATACCCATGCAATCATGCATAAAGACTCAAGAGGGCAGCTGAAATGAGCACATTTCAAATGGTGTTAAGTAGCTCGAAGTACATTGATTCCACCATCCTAAATTAAAATTATTTTAAAAAATATGGATTAATATTTAATAACAGTTTATCGCCATATATAATGTGCTAATCAGTTATGAAACTTTAGAGGAAGAACAAAAGAAAGGGTCGATAGATCCACCCGACCCACCCATTTTGCCACCAATAAGTGAAAAGCAGATAAAAGAAAACTTGTGCATCTAAATCAATGCCATTACTATCGTTCTACTACCAAAAGTGAACCCTAAGAACAAATGTTTGCGACACAAAAGTCTAGAGGAGCAGATCACACCTTGAAATCACCGGGTGGTAGGGAGATAAACCCTAAAAATATCTTTTTTTGTAATCTTCCGCCTACAGGTAGGGCATTTATGCTGAGCACTCATTGCAGCCTCAATGCACGCCTTGCAAAAAATGTGACCACACCTAGTTGTCACCTCCTCGACCAATGGTCCCATGCAAACAGGACAGCTAAAGGTCGGTTCCTTTGGTGGCGGTGGAGGTTGTGGCGGTGCTATGTACTGTGCTCTCTCCCTCTGCAATCATGGAACAGAAATCAAAACTTTTAACTAATGTTTGACTGCTTACTCACAAGTCATAACAACAAACAGGGAGACTAAATAATATTTAACACTCCTGCAACAAAATTCACAATTGAATACAAACTAGAAACAATATGAATACATAGAGTTGACAATTTCAACATATGTACTTGTGAATGGATCGAGTCAGACTATATTCTCTTTAGAAGCTCAAATAGGCAAAGATAAAAATAGTTTGCTAAAAAATAAATCTTGTCAAATGGGCTGAGCAGGTCAAAATTTGCCTAAATCAATTTATACAAGATTATATTATCTCACACAAATTACTCATATAGTAATATTCAGAAGAAAATAACATACAAAATTGGACAAAAGTTATTTCCTTCAAACAAAATTAACCTTGCCTGTTTAAATTACCATTTTGACAAGTTACTGAGCTAGCTCACTTTTCCACCTCTAGCGTATAATTTACAGAGGATTTACACAAAAGGGCTTTTGGACTCGGAGCTAAAAGGCTCATAAAAGCTGGAATTACAATTATTATTTAATAAATTCTAGTAAAAGGTTGATTCTTGTTTATACTCTATTTATTCGTATGTTGCAGAGGGGTCAGAAACAAATTAACCAACCTGAACTTGTAGTTTGCTAACTATTTTCAGGAGACAGAATAATTAAAATAATAAAAAGAAGTTAATAAGAATTGCATAGGCAAGACCGCAAGGTACAGAACAGCATGCATTGCCTATAATACCAAAGTCCAATGTTATTACCACAGAGTTGCTACTTCCTTCCAAATTCACGTAAGGAAGTTCACAATTGATGATTGGTGGATTTGGAGGACCTCTTCTCCGTTTGTGCGCCTGGTTAAGACCATTCCTAACAGCAGCTTCTTCTGCCATATAAATCATGACAATTATTACATAACATGAATTATATCAAACGAACTTTTGTGCATCATGGTATTAACATAAGAAGGCATGCATGAGTGCATGTTCAAGAAGATATTCTTTACCAGCTTCCACATCAACAACTAAAGTCCTTTGCCTTCTTCGTGATTTGTTTTTAGCCTGAAGAAAAGTACATATTAATAAATTAAAGAAGCAAGATGTTCCCTCAGCATATAAAATTTACCTCCTCGAATGCTCTGGGAGATGATATGACGACATCATCATCCAAATCCTCAACAACAATTAGTGCAGGTTGTGTCGATCCAGCTGGCTGATGGACATGACCACCACGAGCTGCTGGAACACCACCTTCTCCACCCTGAGCCACTGGTACCTCTGGCCCTCCCGCTTGCTCTAGGTTTTCAACTGGGGGAGAAATATTGAGATCCAGCACTCCTTTCCTTCGCCTACCACCTCTTGCATACCTCATAACTTGTCCCTGAGTGCTCATGGTCTAATTTTGTAGCTAAAATACAATAGTCATTGAAAAGAAAACATCATTAATAAAAACCTACCATGTGTTTACTCATTATATCTAATACAATAGTCGTAAAAAGCATACATTATATCTAAGAGTTATTATATTCCCTTGATTGATTCAAGTTCTAACTATTATCAAAAAAGAATTATAAGGTAAAAAGATGAAAGATCTATATAATTATTAATTTAATAACTTAAATAATAATGCAAACCAAAAAAATAAGCAAACTTTGAAGGCTCAAACCCAAATGATCCAAATCCATAGTTTATGGGATATCCTAGGTAAGAGCATAAACTGAAACAATTTGAAAACTAAATGCTGATAATAATATGTGATTAAGAAACTACAAATTCATATTGCAGAGCCTTCTTGGTTTTTTTTGTGAATAGAAGTTTCTTACACCCGCAACAAAGCACAGTCCTAACTGACCTTGTT
This sequence comes from Pulicaria dysenterica, assembly GCA_947179395.2. Taxonomy (NCBI): domain Eukaryota; kingdom Viridiplantae; phylum Streptophyta; class Magnoliopsida; order Asterales; family Asteraceae; genus Pulicaria; species Pulicaria dysenterica. The sequence goes on along the minus strand of OX359292.1, from coordinate 74,192,271 downwards.
ACTATCATATACAATTGAACTCCACAACATATCAACCGACTTCAAACTCCAAATGATACTGAATACAACTACTGCGTAACAACTCTCAACCCATATAAAGCATCTCAAAAAAGTTCACAATAAATTAAGAGCCTCCATCATTGACATGCAACAATTTCCACTAAACTATACTATCATGGCTACTTACCCGACGCATGCCTCTAACTTTAAGACCACATGCCAACACAATCATGAACTAATAGACAATCAGCTAACAGCTTACATAAAATATTTATGTATACAGGAATTTTAGAATTAAGATTTTAAGGAACTTAAATATTGCCCACTGATGAGAGTAGCTATGTTGTGAAATTCAACTTTTCAGACAAGCCACCACCGTCTGCTATAAGCAGATAAGTGGTCGAGATTCAACAATGCAACTCTAAAATAATCCAAATTTGTCTATTATACAATAAACTTGCAGGCGCTTCTAGTCTGCTAAATTGAAAACATAGAACTCGTTTAAAGATTGCAGCTTCTGGATTCTAATGTTTCCTTTTACCAAAAGTCTATAGACTAGAAATGTATGAAATAAAAAAATATTTACATGTAGAATTCTTGATACATATCAGAGGGAAAACAATGAAAACAAGTTGAACATACGAAATAGTAAAAAAAAATCCATTCACCAAACTGAACATAGCTTTTAATTCAACTAAATCGTCAGTCGTCACAGTCTACATTTAAAGGTTAGAACAAGATAACTCCAAACAGCCAACAGTCTTCAAATAATCACACCAATAAAGAAAAAGGGGATTACTTCTAATGTGCTTCAGCTGGCCACACAAAAGACCTTTTCTTACTAACTCTTGAGTTTAGGAATGAAAATCTAACACAATCAATAGATTTTCAGGACCAAATGAAACACAAGACACTTAAATGGTTGATTAATTATTATAATCAGACCTGAAAAATTCATGATACAGAATCAAGAAGCACAGAACCTCACTTAAAGTAAAAGGAACGATCTTTTAACGTTACAAAATTAACGTAAACAAAACTTCGATGTACTTCTTCAATCTACTTTGCCTCCACCGAGCACAAAAAACATTAGCATAAACCCTTGGTTTAAAGCTTAAACTTCAAATATCCAAAACAAGTAGAACAGAACGGATACAGATAAAGATTTATAACATAGATAAAAGAAATTAAGAGAATGAATGTGATATCAATTGTACACATTCAGGCGCAAAGAATAAAAACTAAACAAAAGCCTAAAGAAATCAAGATAAGGTCTCTAAATCACCACCAGAAAAAGCATAAAAAAGAATTATAGCATGAGCATACACATCAAACGTTGATCAGAATGACAATCGATACTTTATTGCTAGAAGCAAATTCAATGAAATTAAACCTCACCTGTCGCGTTGTCCTAGCGATCGAGAACGTAAAGTGATAGGTATGATGATTTAGGTATCGATAGAGAGAGGATTCAGAATTCTGTACCTTGTCTAGGGTTTGTGTGAGGAAGAAGACGAAGAAGAAGGGGGGAGTACGAGTATTTGAAGGATAAAAAGTTAAAAACCAAAGCGGTTTTCTTCCCGTATATAACAATCGGATCGGGTCGGGCGGTGGATCATGTTTAAAATGAATACACGTCTCTCTTCGCATGACCGCCAGTCGTCTTCTATGAATTTTGAATTGTGTGTTCACGCTCTCTGCCTGGCGCGTGGGTCTCTAACCAAAATTTACAAGAAAAATGGCAAATATTTCGTACTCTAAAACCAAAAATAAAATTAAAAAAAATTTATACCTTCACAGGTTTTAATGTTTTATCAATTAAAAGTGTAAAACCATGGTAAGTTTTAATTTCAAATTACATATTATTATTATAGCTAAAATACAAAATTATTTTATTAAGTGAAATTTATTCTGTGTTATTTTTCTGCTTTTGAAGGGTATAAGTAAATTCCTTTCACACACAAAGATTTAAGAAATTGACTATTTGTATAGTTTGTATGTACAAAAGATTGTATTTTCTAATATATAGGATAGACAAAATATATCGTTATTATCTTCATCTAACCTCAGTTTTAATCAATGTTGGAATGCAAGTAAATTAGTATATATATATATATATATATATATATATATATATATATATATATATATATATATATATATGCTAACAGTTTTACAAAAAACAGTGTTAAAAGTACTCTTTTCAAAAACTGGGAGCTATCCAACTTATGCTGAGCACCGGGGCCTTACCCTTGCTGGAAACTGGTTACCTGCATGCACAACATACTAAAACGTAAGCTTTCGCTTAGTGAGCATGCTACTGAACTAATAAACACATATAGCATGAGTATCTCTTCTCAGGATGTCTCACATCCCAACTTATATCTGCAAAACAATCAAACTGTTAACTTGTCTCGGTGTATGATCACACCTCGCGCGTAACCAGCCCCTGACGCTTTACTTGGGTATAAGGATCTCAATATACCCCTTTCACTTTCCTGGATACATAGTATCCACTTTTCTTTGTACAAGGCTTCTCTAAGCCAGGTACTTTCTGAACTCGTGCACATACATAACACACATCACAACACATATATCATACTGTTCACTTTGTACATAAATGCATACTACTCATATCAAATACTATAACATAGTGCTACTGAACATCTGAACAACAGCCTTTACCTTTACACATCAAACATACAATTGATATACTAATCACTTAGTGCACAAACATATACTAATCTGATTAAGGGTAAGTACACTCACCTTAGCAGCAGTTAAGAGATATACTCCTCTCACAGAAACGTCAGTCTCTTATTGCCTACAAGCAATAAACATGTGCTACATTAACTTCTATACGCTCTGAGGCAACTTAAACTGAACATCAATCAACGAACAACTTGACCTGGTCCTGGCCCTCCCTACGGCCGTAGGGGTTCATCACTACGCCCGTAGGATTGTTTCTAGGCTTCTGACGGTTGTAAGCTATATGCTCTACGCCCGTAGGCTAGTTCCATTCGTCCTTAGACGGTAACTCATAAAACACTGTCCTACGCCCACAGGAACCCTTACCTACGGCCGTAGGGGACAAATTAACCTAAACCTCTTGACAGCTCCCTACGCCCGTAGGGAATAATCCCTGCGGCCGTAGGAACTGTCGGTACAGCAAAATCACTTGCTTTGTTCGAACATCAACTGGGTTTCGAGGTTTTACCCTCTAACAACGATCCAAAACGTGTATTTTGACCAAACAACAATCTCTAACACATACTACAACATCTTATACCATCAAACAACATCAAAATCAAAGACTAACACATAACTCAATGATTCAATCTATGAATCCATTTTCTTGACCTAAAACTCAATTAAATTAATCAAGAACAAATACCTCTGTTATAAAATCACTATGTAATCACTTTCAGATGAAAATCTTTCCTCCTTGAATCGAATTCAGCAACAACAACTGAGGGTGTGTGTGCATCGTATGTGTGTTTGTGTTTTATCTGAGAGTTTGACCTCAATGGTCAAATAAAGCTCCATATAAATCTACTACTTTGAGCTAATTACCAAACAGTCCCTAGACTTCTAAGTTCCAAAACTTGTCAATTTAACCCCTCCGACTTAATAAAAAAAAACTTTCAAACTTTGGGGCGTTACAACTCTTCCCCACTTGGGACGATTTCGTCCCCGAAATCTACTGAACAATTAACTGTGCTTCAAATCATACTGAATGCTATCGTAGCGCACTAGCGGTAGTCTTACATCTCCTCGACTCTGAATGCTATCCCAGCGTACTGCCGATAGTCTTACATCACACATCTACCCGCTACTAACGTAGAATGTCTATAACATACTAAACATAAAATCACTTATCATCCATAAATTATGGCATATACACCTAAGTGTTATTTGAACTCTCCTTGTGCTTCTACCGTATCTTTACCAATTTCATCTGTTTGTTACACAAACCCTTACCTTTTCTTTCTACTAAAGCTGCTAGCTTTACTATATAACTAAACTTTTCATCTATTGCCCCGTCTTACAGATGGACAACTACTAAAACATCAACTGGACTCTTACGAAAGTAGGATACATGACAGGTATCACGAATCTGAATCACTTCATCTGGAAATTCCAATCTATACACTACTTTCCCTACCCTCGCAATATTCTCGAAAGAGCCTATAAACTGAGGCCGTAACTTACCTCTATTTCTGAATCTGATAAACAATATCCATGGTGACCCTTTCAACTATACGTAGCCTCCAAATCTGGAACTCTAATGACAATCTCTTCTTATTCACATAACTAATCTGTCCATTCTATACAGCTCTAAGCCGCTCATATATCTGTTGTACTATCTTAACATTTGATCATAGATTGTGTTAGATTGATGGTATAAGATGTTGTAGTATGTGTTAGAGATTGTTGTTTGGTCAAAATACACGTTTTGGATCGTTGTTAGAGGGTAAAACCTCGGAACCCAGTTGCTGTTCGAACATAGCAAGTAATTTTGCTGTACCAACTGTTTTTACGGCCGCAGGGAATATTCCCTACGGGCGTAGGGAGCTGTCAAGAGGTTTTGGTTAAGTTGTCTCTTACGGCTGTAGGTAAGGGTTCCTGCGGGGGTAGGACAGTGTTTTATGAGTTACCGTCTAAGGACGAAGGGAACTAGCCTACGGGCATATAGCATATAGCTTACAACCGTAGGAAGCCTAGAAACAATCCTACGGGCGCAGGGATGAACCCCTACGGCCGTAGGAAGGGCCAGGACCATGTCAAGTTGTTCGTTGCTTGATGTTCAGTTTTAGTTGCCGCAGAGCGTATAGAAGTTAATGTAGCACATGTTTATTGCTTGTAGGCAATAAGAGACTGACGTTTCTATGAGAGGAGTATATATCTTAACTGCTGCTAAGGTGAGTGTAGTTACCTCTAATCAGATTAGCATATGTATATGTATTAAGTATCTAGTATGTCAATTTTATGCTTGATATATGATTTGATTATGTGAGATTCAGTAGCACTATGCTGCAGTGTTTAGTATGATCAGCATACATTTATATGCACAAGGTGATCCGTATGTTATCCGTGTTATGATATGTTTATCTTATGAGTTAAGACTATTGTTTCAAGGTATAATAGAACTTAGATATATTATTCAATACAGAGATAGGGGTATATTGAGATCCTTATACCCAAACAGAGTGTCAGGGATTTGATTACGCGCGAGGTGTGAGCATACCCTGGAGCAAGGTGTCCAGCTTGGATGTGAGACATCCCCAGAAGAGTTACTTATGTTTTTAGTGTTTATCTATTCAGTTTGTATGCTCACTAAGCGAAAGCTTACGTTTTAGTATGTTGTGCATGTAGATAACCAGTTTCGAGCAAGGGTAAGGCCCCGTTGCTTCAGAGAGTTGGATAGCTCCCAGTTTTTGAAAAAGAGTACTTTTAACACTGCTTTTTGTAAAACTGTTAGCATTAAAGTGTTGTAGCTAGTTTTCCGCAAACTCTGATGTTTTAGAATGCTAATTAGTAGTAATTAAATTTTTTTAAAAGCTATTTTAGAAAAGTGGTGTTACAATATATATATATATATATATATATATATATATATATATATATATATATATAATGGATCAATAAAGAATCATGTGTTAAACAAATAATCTAAAGAACCAATCTGGACCATTGGATCATCAAAATCAATGGATGAGATTGAACGATGACAAAACTGTAATTATTATGTATTAATTTAGGTAGAAAAGGGCAAAGATGGAAAATCCCCTCCCCCAAAACCCACTTTTTAAAATAAAAAAAACTCAAAAACATTAAATTGTCATAACTTTTTAAGTTTTGTGAATTTAAATAAAAAAATTATACCAATCTTTTAGTTTATTAATTCTCTTTTAAACAAGATCACTCTTCCCATATTTTTCCAAATTTTTTTAACACCATTTTTTTTTTTGCATTTTGGCAGCATGTAGTGTTTTCGTGTACGAATTTTGCATTTTGTGTTGAATGTGTAATTTTACATTTTGGGCTGCATTTTTTATGTGAATCATGTTGGATATAAAAAAAAAAAACCATACGTGCATACCTTTATTACCATACCAAATAAACCAAAAGTACAAAACATGCATGGCACCTAAGCCATGCCCAAGATGAAAAATTGGCCCAGCACATAAGAAACAAATAGGTTTTGCTATTTTCGGTTCTACTACTATATACGGGCTACTTTCGATGTTATGAGAAGTACTATATCGGGTCTAAGACAGTATCGGTCTGGATAGCATCATCACTGTTATGATGTATGGATATAAAGGCTTCTCAGTATGCAGTCCTTGTGAAGATGCAGGCCCTAGGCTACATTTTTATCGTGACAGGTTTTGCTGGGTTATGTGGATGATTTGGCTCTGGAAAATTATTGGAAATGCATCATCAAGTTTGTGCAGGGGGTGTAATGATTTCATTTTAATCAAGATTGTGGTGGACTACCAACAACCAAGTGTTGCCCTCCTTTATATATTTACTGTGTATAGGCATTGTGATCATGGTGACATGTGTGTACTTTGTGAACTACCTTTTAATTCACTGTTTTCAATAATATAATCTTGCGGTTAAAAAAAAAAGAAACAAAATCACAATGCCATCATATGCGATCAGACCTACAGAAACCATATTTTCACAATAAGTTGGGATTAGCATTTTGGATTTCATTTTGTATTTTCATAATTTATGCATTTTGGAAGCATTTATATGACCTGCATGTTTATTTTTTACATTTTTCATTTTTTGCATTTTGCATTTACGTTTTACGGATTTTGCATTTTTGGGTTTGAATGTGTAATTTTGCATTTTGGGCTGCATTTTTCATTGAATCAGTTTTGTGTTTGCATTTTGCATTTCATAAGTTTGCATTTTGGAAGCATACGGATAACCTGAATAATGATAATTTGCATTTTAACGATTTTTTGCATTTTGCATTAAGTATGAACACAACTAAAAATGCAAAATTTGCATTTCAAAAAAAAATTTGTTTCTGAAATATATCAAGCCCGGTCTTTTTTGAAAGAGAACGAAAAATTGAATCTAACGGTATAATTTTTTGTTAAAATTGTTAAAAACGAATGAGTTATGATCATTAAAGTAAGTGGGGATTTTTTTTAATTGTTAGGGGTCGCTGTGTGAGGGACGCTGAAATTGTTTTTTTTTTCTTTTTTGCCCCTAAACTATGTGCCACAGGTATTTTAGGTTCTATGTTTAAGGGAGGTTCTTTATATAACCTTACCCTATATATATATATATATATATATATATATATATATATATATATATATATATATATATATATATATAAATAGAAATTGGATCAATAAAGAACCATGTGTTAAACAAGGAACCAAAAGAACCAATCTGGACCATTGATTCATCAAAATTAATGGATGAGATTTAACGATGGCAAAACTGTATTTATGATGTATTAATATAGGAAGAAAAGGACAAACATGGAAAATCTCTGCTCCAACAACCCACGATTTTTAAAAAACGTACCCCACAAACTTTAAATTTTTATAACTTTTTAAGTTTTGTGAATTTAAACAAAAAAATTATACCAATCTTTTAGTTTTTTAATCCTCTTTCAAATAAGATCACTCTTCCCATATTTTTCTAAATTTTTTTGAACATGAAATTTTTGTTTGCATTTTGGGCAGTATGTAGTGTTTTGTACGGATTTTGCATTTTGGGTTTGAATGTGTAATTTTGCATTTTAGACTGCATTTTCATTGAATCATGTTGGATTTGCATTTCGTATTTTCATAATTTTTGCATTTTGTAAGCATCTAGATGACCTGCATGTCAAACTTTGCATTTCAAAAAAAAAGTTTCATAAATATATCAAACATGGTCTTGTTTAAAAGAGGACGAAAAAACTGAATCTAACGATATACGTTTTTTGCAAAAATTCTTAAAAACGAATAAGTTATGATCATTTAAAGTTAAGTGAGGTTTTTTTTATTTATAAAGTTGATTTTTTCTTTTTCTTTTTTTTTATTTTCCAATTTTGCCCATAACTAAAGTGACATGTGTCATTAAAAGGATGGTTCTTTAGGTTCTATGTTTAAGGGATGTTTTTATATATAACCTCACTATATATATATATAGAGGGAAGTTCCATCGAGAACAAAAAAAAATGCGAGAACTGCGAGAACCGATCTAAACCGTCTATCTTAGCTTCTTTCTTTTTAATTAATTACCCCCATTTTTTAAAATTAAAATATATACAAACGCTAAGATATTAAATTATAAAAGTTATACCAAATTAACGACAAAAATATGCTCTTTAATATGACATCTATATTGTTATATTTTTTTCAACAAAAAAAATTCTTTTTTGCCGGGTTTTTTTTCTAGCACTATAAGGTATGTTACATATATGCATTAAGGGTTTTTTTTGCCGGGTCTTCTGATGTTGTTAATACTGATTCAACTAAGGTTGCTGATGCCCCCTAAAAATACTAAAAAGAGAAGAAGACGGTCTTCTAAGAAGTGTGATTGTCTTGCACGGATCAGATTGTCGGTTACCCCCGACAATAAGTATCGTATATATCATTTTAAGGAAGAGCATGATCATCTGTTGGTTCATCCAGAGTACATGAAACACCTTAATGCATTCCGCAAAGTGAGTTTTTCCAAAAAAACTCCTCCTGCATAACCTGAATGATGCTAGTGTTGGGTCTTCTGCTGGGCATAGAATTTTGGCAAAAGTTGTTGGTTTAGACCATATAGGTTTTACAAAGATAGATGCTAAGAATTACAAAAGGGATATTTTGTCTTTCATTGGTGATTATGACTGTCAAATTGTTGTTGACTTTGAACAAAAAGAAAGCTTCTATTTCTGATTTTTCGTTTGAGTACTTCGTTGACTCTGATAAAGCATTTGCTGGTTTGTTTTGGGCTGATGAAGATGCGAAGCGGAATTATCATGCTTTTGGTGATGTTGTTTTGTTTGATGCTACATACCGTACCAACAAGTATTTCTTCTCTATATTATGACCCACTGTCTTTTTTAATATATAATTTTTTGATTGTTTTTGGTGTTGTTGTGTTGATCTTTAATATATAATTTCAGATTATTAAAATGTTATACCCTTTTCTTTTTAGGTACGATATGGTGTTTATCCCATTTACCGGTGTCGATAATCACAAGAAATGTGTTACGTTCGGTGCTGGTATGTTGAGCAAAGAAAACGTTTATTCATACAAATGGTTATTAAATGCGTTTTCAAAAGCATTCCCACAGCATCCTCGGATGATATTAACAGAACAAGATCCTGCGATGAAAATTGCTATTGATTCCGTATTTCCATTATCGAGGCATCGATTATGTATGTGGCAAATAATGGAAAAAGTTACTACGAAGGTAGTCATGTTTTTTGCCTATTCTTGAATTTTGCATTATGTATGTGGCATTTTTTATCAGGTTTGTAACCATTATGTTTATGCATGTTGCATTTTGCATTTTGCAGTTTGTTAGTTTGCATTTTGCATTTTGCAGTTTGCTTTTTGCATTTTCTTAGTTTGCATTTTGCAGTTTGCATTTTGCAGCTAGCATTTTGTATTATTCATTCTGCATTTTGATTTTGTTTATAGGTTATTTTATGTGTCTGCAACAATGGTTTCAAAGCGCAACTAAGCAAAATTGTTTGGACTGACAAGCTTGAACCTGAGGTTTTTGATTTTTTATGGGATTTTTTATTTCAAGAGTTTGAGTTGGAAGATAATAGATGGTTATCCGATATGTTTGCATTAAGGAAGTTTTGGATCCCAGCATATTTTCGTAACTGGGAGTTGTCTGGTTTGATGCATACATCGTCTAGATCAGAGTCTGAGAATCATATGTTTAACCAGTTGATGCGTTCAAGCAACACGCTTGTTGAGTTTTTAACTCATTTTGATACCGCGATGCACGAGCAAAGGTTTGTTCAGTCAAAAAATGATCATGAGAGTTTATATATCACGCCTATCTTTAGACATGATTGGCCTTTGGAGGAGGATGCATATAGGATTTTTACTAAAGTTGTTTTTAGTGACATATCAAGGGAGATTGGTTGTTCTATCAGGAAATGTATGTCTTTTTCCTTTTCAGAGTTTGAAAATCAAAAAATATTTAAGATTAAAGACTCAGGTGTTTTGTCTACTGAAGTGGATGAATCGATTAATAGAGACAAGGAGCCAAAGAAATTTGATGAATATTTTCCAAAAGATAATGAGGTATTTTCTGCATGTTCATGAGTTATTTTAGTTATTTTCTAGTTATTTGTTTGCATTTTGAGTTATATTATTTTTCATTTTGCATTTTGACAGTTTGTATTTTATTGACAGGTTATCTTTATCCTTTCTTCTGAGGTTATTACGTGTTCATGCAAAAGATTTGAAAGATTCGGGCTTTTGTGCAGACATATTTTTTATGCTCTTCGTATTTTTGATGTCAACGAATTCCTCGTAAATATATTTGCAAAATATGGACCAAGAATGTAGTCCCTCCGAAGATTTTTGGCAGTTCTCAAATTCGCAATGCTGCTGTTCTTGAAGATGTTGGTTGAAAAGATCTTATTCGGCGTGTATATCACCATGTTGAGAATGCGTTGGACAAGGTAATAGGTAACAATGAAAAGTTAGTTAAGTTTTTAGAAGCACAAGAGGAGTTGTGTAAGTCATTTGTCCACGGTTTCAGCGAGGATGATCAGATGCAAAATAAAGATTTTGTAAGTGAAATGTTGGGGGTTGTTCAGCCTGAGAATGTTGAGGTTTACAATCCATCTGGTATTCGGAATAAAGGTGGCGGGACTACGAAGAGAATTACGAGTGCACGGGAGAGGGCTATTTCTGAACAACAAAAGACGCACATGAAATGTAGTTATTGTGGTTCTTATGAACCTCATAACATTCGAACTTGTCCTAAAAGACTTAAAGATATTGAAGAGAAGAGAAAATCTAAAGGGGATGGAGTTGTTAGTGATTCGGGTATTGGTCCTTGAGTAACAAAGTTTTGTATTTTTTTTAATATTCAGTTTTTTTTAATAATTACATTGTGTGTTTAGATGACCCATTCGTGAATATTTTAGTGGTTGTTCATTATTATGAGTAGATTTTGCATTTACTTTACTATGTTGTTAGTATTTTGAGTAGATTTTGCTTTTACTTTTCTGTGTTGCTTGCATTTGAGTAGATTTTGCATTTTTAGTAGATTTTGCTTTTACTTTAACCGTGTAGTTTTCATTTATATTCAGTAGTTGTTCATTATTATGAGTAATTGCAGTTGCTTTTTTTATATTATGGTTGTTCATACCTTTTTTTTTCAATTTTGTGATAAAATAGTTTGTATAAGATCAATTATTGCAATTTTTTTCATTTATCACCATTAATTTGTTTTTTTTATTGGCGGTATGTTTTCTCCCCCTTTTCCCATTTTCCCGCTCTCCTTTTCGTCCATAAATAGGCCATCTATTGAATATCCCACACACATCTAATTTTACTTGGCCATTCAATATTTACATCCATGGATATCCCTGTTAATTCAGAAGACGATTGCAAGAACAAGGAAATGTTGCGTAAAATTCAGTATCTGTGAAAAGAAAATGATTATCATATACTTCAGGACACGGCAAGGCTTAGAGACATATAGAAGATGATTGCAGATTTTTGATCGAAACTTGAAGATGTTCAAAACATTGAAAACATGATTAAGGCTACTCCGATGATTTCTTCCCTTGAAGAGGAGTGTCTTTGCAACTTTACCTCACAGATTGAACATCAGAGGTCCATGCTTGCATCTGCGGAAGCGTTATGAGCACAGATCTTTAAATCAATTCAGGATCAATCTTCTTACAATAATGGGCTTGAGAAATGGTTGGATTAGGGTTTTTGTTTATTTATTTTTTAAGATATCGTATGTTTATTTTCTGAAGTATGTTTTTATGTAATTAAACATGGTGTTTTTTTATATTTAAGTATGTTTTTAATCTATTATATGTAATCGACCATGGTTATGTTTATTTTGCATTTAGATTTTTTGCAGTTATGTTATAATTGTTCTACAATTTAACCTATGTAAACAATTTTTGCCTTTTACATTCTATTTAAAAGCAATTATTGTATTAAGCATGGTTTCAGTGTGATAATATTACTGAATTAAGCATGCTTACAGTGCAATTTAACGTATGTAAACAGACAAAGCATGATAATATGAGTTATTGAATTAAGTATGAGTTATTTCATTTTTTACATTTGGACTTGACTATTTTTAGCATTCTGATGTCATAGCGGGTGTATTGTTAACATTTATTAATCATTTTTTGCACTTCTTTTTGCATTCTTCGCATTTTGCCAATGTCAACAACTATTATTTAACAAGCATTTGGAATTAACAACTAAAACATATTTCAGAACAACCAATGTTAATCATATTTTCTCAGAACAACGTTTGTTTTAAACCAACAACTAAAACATGCAAAAAACAATTTTTCAAACCAACAAACTTTTGTGTTTCCAGAACCCAATGTTTTAAAACCAACTAACTAAGTCATGTTATGTTTTTTGAAACTAACAACTAGTGTGTTTCCAGTAGTAACTTTAAGCATACAGTGCAGCACGTTCCTTGATTCTCGTATCTGCTTCAAAGTGCAAAATTCTTTGCTCGTCGACATGTAGCTTTTTGTATAATCCACCTCCTTTAGGACTATGTCTTTTTCCTCGTTGATGTCCGAAAGCAAAATCTTTGCTGCATAGTTCTCCGTCAGACTTAAGATTTGTTCTGTTTGATCAAAGCGTTCCATCTTGAACCCTGACTCCAAAAAAAGTCTCCATGTGTCTCATAATAAAAATCCCACAATCTCTGTAATTCTCTTTTTTTCCAAGACACATTCACTAGTTTCGGGTCCTTCTTGAACAGCTTCATGTGGATTTGAATCTTTTTCTTTGATGTGTACATCTCCATACTCCTTTTTGAAGAGTTTTGTAGGGTATAAAAATATATCAGATTAACATGCACAGCGGAATAAAACAAAACTCAATCCAGTGATCTCATCTAACTCGTACAGAAACTAAAAGAGAAGTAGAGGATTAAAAGTTATACCTTTGCAGTTCAACTTCAAACTTCAATCCTAGAAAGCTAAAGGTAGAACACCGCTACTGCACCACCTCGAACAGGCTGCTAGACCGCCAAGGATTTTACCAATGATCAAAACTTGATCCCTTGTGTGTGTGTGTGTGTGTGTGTCGCGTCGCCGACCACCCTGGTGGTTCTCGGCTTTTGCGCCGATCGAGAGAGAGAGAGAGAGGGAGGATTAGGGTTGATTTTCTAACTTTTTGTAATTATCTTCTTATGATTCTAAGGTTTAATAAGGTATTTATATATATGACCTTATTAAAGCCCAAGCCCGTTTAATTAAAACCCAGCTTTAATTAAACTATCAAGTAATTACAGAAAATACCCTTAACCTTTCTAATTAATTAATAACTATTAATTAATTGGTCCTGTTAATATTTAAACTAAATATTAACTTCTCCTTTAATAAATTATTATTATTTTCCTTTCTCTCAATAATTAATTAACTAATTAATTATTCTTACACATGGTAAAATCCAGATGGTTCTAATTGGGTGTGTAGCAGTATGATCCTTTAGTGTCACATAGTATTGGACACGATGGTACATGTTATATATCTCTGCACACAATCTAACAAACTCCCACTTGTGCAAGATAAGTAACACTTCTTGTACATCGTTGACCTAAGGAGGTCCCTAGCCAGACACTTATGTTAACCAGACTATGAGATCTCTTATATCTAGAGATATAATCCACCCCTTGGATTATCTTGGATTTTCCTTTTGCATCGCGATATTCCGTAATGTAAGTATTAGACATGGAGCAGGGATCTTATTCTAAATACTCAGATTTTCTCGACTCTGATCTCGACACTCTGCAGTTACGGTTTACCGAATGAAACCTATCATTCTAACCGAGCGTGGCCACGCATTTTCAGTAGTCTTAATCGTCGAGGGGCCCAAAAATATCTCTCCTGAAAAGGAGGTGCAAATCTCATCTTGACTATTTGCAATTTGAGCACATGGCTTCTGCTGCACCTAGACATGCCCCTTATGATCACCTTGTTACGGCGTGACGTTAGAACACACTAAAGTACAGAAGTTACCATGCCACAAACCAAATATCTCAGGTCTAAGGACAACCTATCAAGTTTACTTATGATAACGCTTCATGAAGTAAACTCGATGCGGATCACTCCCAATATCTATCCCATGATAGATATCTATGAATATTTGGTCACAACCTTGTGATTTTATTCATCCCCGAATAAATCATCAAATATCCATAATAGTGTTACCTCCCTAATGCAGCTCCCACTACATTAAGTAGCTACGGGTATTTAGACAATTCATCACTTGACTTGTCATGGATAGGTTAAACATGCTAAAAATAGACAACTAGAAACAATTATGTAAATACCTCATATTTCAATCCCATGAAATGTAAATACATAATAAAAGAGTTTCAAGTTACATCTATAGTAATAATAAAAAAACATGAACTAGCTGCTATGTTCTAAATACTGCATTCCTATAGAACTCGCATGTCTCTCATGCTTAGCCCTAGCTAGCGGCTTTGTCAACAGGTCAGCAACGTTGTCGTCCGTCGGTATCTTTTGCAACCTAATATCATCTCTTCCAATGATCTCTCGGATGAGGTGATATTTCCTGAGTACGTGCCTAGTCTGCTGATGATCTCTAGGCTCTTTAGCTTGCACCACAGCCCCTGAGTTGTCACAGAATATATCGATCGGTCTAGAGATACTCGCAACAACTCTAAGATCCGAGATAAAATTCTTCAGCCAGACAGCTTCCTTTGTTGCATCACTTGCCGCAATATACTCTGCTTCTGTAGTAGAATATGCTATTGTATCTTGCTTTTGACTTTTCCAAGATATGGCTCCTCCGTTTAGGGTAAAGACAAATCCTGACTGCGACCTAAAGTCATCCCTGTCGGTTTGGAAACTGGCATCAGTGTAACCAGTTACACTGAGCTAATCCATCGAACCTCCATAAACTAGAAATATGTCTTTTGTCCTTCTCAGGTACTTGAGAATATTCTTCACACCTACCCAATGGGCTTCACCAGGATTTTGCTGATATCTACTCGTGACACTGATAGAGTAGGCATCATCGGGCCTAGTACATAGCATGACATACATGATTGAACCAACTGTTGAGGCATATGGTATCAATTTCATCTTGTCCTGATCTTGACTAGACACAGGACACTGAGCCTTGCTCAAAATCGCGCCAGATTGCATAGGAATAAATCCTTTCTTGGATTCATCCATCTTGAATATTTTCACAACTTTGTCAATATATGTACTTTGACTAAGTCCGATAAGCCGCTTAGATATATTCCTATAGATATTTATACCCAGTATATAAGCAGCTTCTCCCAAATCCTTCATCTGGAAACATTTACCTAACCAAGATTTTACTCCTTGTAATACTGGTATGTTGTTTCCTATTAGCAGTATGTCGTCCACATACAAGAGTAGGAAGGTTACCGTGCTCCCACTGAATTTAGTGTATACACATGACTCGAACTCACTTTTGGTAAAACCAAACTCTTTGATACGCTCATCAAAGTGTAAGTTCCAGCTCTTAGATGCTTGCTTCAGTTCATAAATGGATTTAAGCAACTTGCATACTTTATTAGGGTTCTTTGGATCTGCAAAATCATCCGGTTGTATCATATATACGTTCTCAGTCAACTTCAAGTTAAGGAAGGCGGTTTTGACATCCATCTGCCATATTTCATAGTCAAAATATGCTGATATGGCCATGAGAATCCTAATAGTCTTAAGCATTGCCACTGGGGAAAAAGTTTCATCATAGTCAACACAATGAGTTTGCGTGAAACCTGTTGCCACTAGTCTTGCTTTAAAGGTATGCACCTTTCCATCTATGTCTGTCTTCTTCTTGAAGACCCATTTGCACCCACCAGCTTTGCTGTGTTGAGGAAAATCCACTAACTTCCAAACTTGGTTGTCATACATGGATTGCATCTCTACCTTCATAGCTTCTAGTCATTTCTCATATTCTAAACCTGAAGCAGCATCTTGGTAGGTAGTGGGTTCTAAAAGATCCCCTTCGTCTTGAGCAATTAGGAATCCCAGATACCTGTCTGGTTCATGACGAGATCTACTAGACCTGCGAAGGTCTTGTGTTTGCACCTCTTCCTCAACCACATACTCGGGTTGAGATTCAACAATTCTCTGTTGAACCACGGGTTCATATATCGGTGGTGGTGTTATATCTTCCTCTTCAATTTCTTGAAGCTCTATTTATTTTCTTGGAGTCTCTGAGTTTAGAAACTTCTCTTCCAAGAATACCCCTTGACGAGCAACAAAAACTTTGTTCTCATCTGGGTTGTAGAAATAGTATCTCATGGTTTCCTTGGGATAACCCACGAAGATACACTTATCTAATTTGGGATTGAGTTTATCCGTGAATGTTCGCTTAACATACACCTCACATCCCCAAACCTTGAGAAAAGACATTTTGGGCTTTTTCCCCGTCCATACCTCGAACGGTGTCTTTTCCACCGACTTTTTCGGAACCCGGTTAAGCATGAACGCTGCTATATCGAGTGCGTGCCCCCAAAACGACAATGGTAATGAACTTCGACTCATCATTGATCGTACCATGTCAAGCAGTCTACGATTCCTCCTTTCTGATACACCATTCATCTGAGGTGTATACGGAGGTGTGAGTTTTGAAACAATCCCATATTCCTTGAAATGATCGTCGAATTCCTGACTCAGATATTCGCCACCTCGGTCCGACCGAAGCAACTTTATCTTCTTGTCCAGCTGATTTTGTACCTCATTCTGAAACTATTTGAACTTGTCAAAACTTTCATATTTGAGTCTCATGAGGTAGACATAACCAAACCTACTGAAGTCGTCAGTAAAGGTTATGAAATACCGGTATCCTCCTCTAGCTTCTATAGTAAAGGGTCCACACACATCTGTGTGTATAATCCCTAGTAGCTCACTTGCCCTTTCATTCTCACTGTTGAAAGGTTGTTTTGTCATTTTACCGGACAGACAAGATTCGCAAATATCATATGACTCCAAGTTAAATGGCTCTAGAATTCTGTCATCTCGGAGATTCTCTATGCGTTTCTCGTTTATATGTCCTAAATGACAATGCCAGAGGTAAGTATGATTCAAGTTACTCTTGGATCTCTTACTTATATGATAGATGTCATTGTTATCTAGATTTAGCGTATATAGACCATTTTCTGGAATAGCTTTAAAATAGAAAATATCATTTTTAAAACATGAAATAACCTTTTCATTCAAAACATAATTAAATCCATAGTCTATAAGCAAATCAAACGAGATATCATTTTTAATAAGTCTATGAACATAATAACAAGGTTCTAATTCTAAGACCATGCCCGAAGGCAAACTAAGACAATATGTTCCTACAGCTTCAGCACAAACCATGGAGCCTTCGCCTACCCACAGGGCCATATCTCCTTGTCTTAGCTTCTTACTTCTCTTGAATCCCTGCAAATGATTGCATATGTGATGACCACATCCGGTATCCAATACCCATGATTCATAAGAAGTAATAAGACAATCTATTATAAAGATACCTGAGTCATTGGGCAAACCAATGTCCAGCTGATCTATGTCGAGTGAGTGCTCGCATGAATCCTTGCTGCCACAGTCTGGGCAACAAATTTCTTCAAGCTCTTCCAACCAGTCATCTTCCTGCATAGGGTCCACAACTGTTGACTCTAACTGCTTTAGATTCAACTCATTGCTGATGCACATAAGGATCTCGTGCAACCCCGCGACAGTCATCTCAAAATCACCGAGGACATACCCTTCTCTGATAATAGTCCGACAAGGAACCAAACAAGAGCATAACTAGCTCATGTGGTTTTGATTTTCACCCAAAACTTTCATAGCAATCCAAGAGCCTTCTCATGTTAATGAGATGATCGCTAATTGACTGGTTTTCTTTCATTTTCGCTGAAAGAATTTCCTTCATCAGCAAGATACGACATATTCGTTATTTGTACTTGAAATTACACTCCAGTCCCTGAACGACCTCATAAGATGACTTTTCCCGGAGATCATCCGTAAACGCGGATGAAGCTGTGAGAACGAGAATTGACATAACGTCAGATTCATCAGCCAGATACTGATAGTAAGCATCGTACTCACTATCCTGGGCATCTACCCCTGGTCGTCCTGGAGGCAATGTGTCTATGATGTGAAGCTTTCCCTGTGCATCCAAAACATTCTTTAGATGCATCTTCCAAACAGCAAAGTTTAGACCTGAAAGCTTCCACTTGCCAACGATGAGGCTTAGAGATTCCTTTGGTGAATAAAACGGAATAACAGATAAAAAGTACATCTACAGAAAAAGAAAAGATAAAAACCGATTCAGTATAGATTATATCTTCTAATAATTATTACCTTTTAAAAATAAATTATTAGACTAAGATCCATATTTCACATTTCCCGATGTAAGGTGTAATAATGTACTTTTTAATTAACATAAAACTGCGTGCGGGAGCTAATTACATAATAATTAGATTAAAATTAAAAGATAAATACAACTTTGACTGGTTATCATTTACATAAAATGCCATTACAGTGTTATATACAAAACAGACTCTAATCAAAAACTTTGACATCAGAGTAATGGTCTGTCCATCCATATTCCCAGTCTTTATCTTCAAGAAACTCACCACGGAGTATCTGCAAAACAATCTAGTGGGGAATTAGCACAAAGCTAAGTGAGGAAATGAATATCTAAGCATACACAAGGCAAACATGCCTAAAATACAAAGCTCATAAATCATGGAGAACCGGCGGTGTTGCAACCACCTACAACCAAGGTCGGCCAAAACCAAGGTTTACCGATGACCCAGTTACATGGACAACAATAGTAGCACCCTTGAATACAACCAATGCAAATCAAGCTATGTGCTACTACTATATATCCCTAAACCAGGCCCAGCCGAAAATCCCCCACGCTGATCTCCAAAAGTAACATGTATACATATTCAAAATCAAGACATACAGTCCAATGAGCAAGTAACAATCAGGATATCATATCCTGTATATCCGAAGATATAAATCCTCTCACCAAAGCTTGCACAGCTCAACACTCAGGAATCTATATCACTGAGTCTTCTCGTTTCCAGGGAAGATGTATACACGAGTCAATATTTAATTCACAATACTGATTCACAACAAGTAACACACTTATTCATATTTTACATGTATATATATATATATATATATATATATATATATATATATATATATATATATCACATATATACATTTAAATTTAGTACATAATATATGAATTATTAAGGAAACCTTAAGAATCCCAAATTCCGGATATATCATACGGAATTGTCAAAATTCCGAATCCATCTTGTAATTCCGAACAAGCAAAGGCAATCCTTGTAGTTTGTATCAATTCCGGATAATTCATAATTCCGTATAAGGCAAGGCATATTCCGAACAAAAAGCCAATTCCGATAAAAGATGCAATTCTGAATAAATTACAATTTTCGAATGTTAGGGAAATTCCGAATAATACAATTCAGAACAAAGTCCAATTCCGGATAGATTCCAATTCCGAGCGAAAGGCCAATTCCGAGCAAAAGGTCTAATTCCGAATAATACAATTCCGATCAAATGAAATTCCGAGTAAAGGCAATTGTTCAATTTCCGAATATTCCTCAATTCCGATTAATCTCATTCCGAATAAAATGTTATGGCATTAGCAATTCAATAATCAATTTAAGCGGAATTCATCATTTCCGAATAACTTCATGCGGAATTTACCTCAATTCCGAGTATTTTGTCCGGAATTCAACCTAAGTTCCAACAGTTTATTCGGAATCCATTACCAATTCCGATCTAATCTATTCGGAATCCATCAATTCCGATTAATTCATGCCAATTCCGAATAATTCATATGTTCTTGCATATTTTTCAATTCTAACTTCAATTTATTGCTGCATTATACACATACATATAATCCATATTTCCAGAAATGATTCTAAGCTTATAATGAACATAATTTCACATAAATATCTAACATGCAACATCCTAATCATCAATTAATCTCTTGAATCATGCGGAATTCATTTAAATATTCAAAACCGAAGATAATTAACAATTAACAATTATAATTCAGAATCCTAACCTGCTGGATCAGTTCTTCTGTTAACAATTAAGCATGCAAGAATAAAATCAAATTGGTAAATGGTTCTTTGCTTTCTCCTCTTCTCGGCCGAACACAAGCACACACACACACACACTTTGTTTAATTGCATGTAATGAGGGAAAATGGTGTCATGTGGTGACTAAGTGTCATCAAACTTAGACACATCATATTCCACTAACACACACATAATAATTTAATATCATTTTCTTAATTAAATAATTAATTAACACATAATAATTATTCCAATAATAATACAATTAACATAATTAACTTCACATAATCAAATATAAACCTAAATATTGGAATCATAAACACCTTAATTAATGTAGGCCAGAAGAGAGGGTGTTACACAAGGTTTGGGCACTTCCCACCGGGACAATACTATTTCTGGTAGGTAAACCTATACCAATCGTATCCAACCTGGACACGACTCCTAGATCCGCGGAACATCGGTTACAAAAACCGCGCATGTTTAGTCCCTCTAGTGCTTTTTGGGTCGGGACTCCCGATTATCACCAAAATAGATCGCACCACCTAAGACAGTGTGAACGCTGGCCGGGACTCCCGATTATCACAGAGTCTTTCACACCCTCCCCCGCAATGGTTTGAACCCGAATGCCCAAGGTTTGGTCACTTCCGACACCCGAATACCGTTTAACAGGAAAGGTGTACCATTAGGTGGGTAGCACACTAATATAAGATTTTTCTAAAAAGGATTTCAAAAGTTTTTGACGAGAAAAACTTTTTGCCAGTTTTCTTTAAAACGACTGTTTAATAATTAACTATTATTAAAACTCTTGTTTTATTTCATCGTGAGAATCACAACCACACATATATAATATGTAAAGAAATAAAACAACCACAAACAACTATGTCTTAGCCTTGCCCTTAACTAATGTCGGTTTCGTGAGCCACACGAAAAACCCGACGGTCCAAAAAACCTAAGTGGAAAAACAAAACACACATGGCATGACATTCTGAAGCTCCCGTTGGCTCCAACATCAAATCCTACTCCTTGCTCCTTGCTCCTTGCTTCTTTTTATCAGCTTCAAATCTATTCTATTTCTACACTATTCTATTCTAACATCTAAAAAGAAACAAAAAATACAAGATATTCAAAGACATGCAGGCCCTCTAATCTAATACTTTTACAAAATAGAATAGGGGTTGTAAGTGGCACGCATGCCTCCCCACACCATAGAATAGAAAAACCAATCACAACCACAAGTGCAAAGAAAAAAAACAATCCACAAGGTCTAGGGCTTAGCTATGGCATCCCAAACATGTATTAAAACAAATACATTCAACAATTTATTCTAATTATCATTTCCTGACGAATTATCTTGATTTTAACTAACGGTTAAAATCACCTGGTTTAATAATTGTCAAATTATATATTAAATATTGTTATGCGTCTAAAACATTAAAATTAATTAATTTCAACCTTACTTGATTATTACAATAATAACCATGATTAAAATTAAGAAATTTCAAACATAAGTTTTTACAAAAATAAAAACTATAGTAACCTTTTAGTTTTATCTTGTTAGGTGTTACCCCAAACAAAAACTAAAATAACCCTTTTGGGCCTCAAAACTGGGCCAAAAGTTAAAACATGAGCAAACCACATAACTGGGCCGCAAGTTTGGTGGACCGAACTACCCAAAATAAATTGGGCCGAAAACCACAGCTTCGGTTGGGCCGTGGCTGCTGGGCCGAAGCCACCTACTGCCGCCGATTGCTGCCGACCACCACCTGGTCGCCGCCGTCCTTTTTCCGACCACCACCCTGGCCGCCGTTGACAACCACCTCGCCGCCGACCAAAACAGATGGCAACGAGGCTGCCGACGCCGAAAACAGCCAACCGAAACCGACTGCCGACGCCGGCCGTGGTGCGTTGTCGTGAAACCACCGCCGGCCACCGTTCAAACGCAAACAATAATAAAATAAAATAAAATAACAACCTTTAAATTTAAGAATTTAAAATTAAACCTTATCCTTTTATCATAACTAATTCTTGTTATCCATTTAAAATTTAAAACTTGATTTTTAAATTACTTGGATAAAGAAAAGAAAAAATTTAATCCTTGATAAAAAGAAACCTATTCATCATGATAAAAAGAATCCTACCTAGTTTCCTACGAGATTAGAAGTGGCTCTGATACCACTGAAGGGTTTTGTAGGGTATAAAAACATATCAGAATAACATGCACAGCGGAATAAAACAAAACCCCCTCCAGTGATCTCATCTAACTCATACAAAAACTAAAAGAGAAGTAGAGGATTAAAAGTTATACCTTTGCAGTTCAACTTGAAACTTCAATCCTAGAATGCTAAAGTTAGAACACCGCTACTGCACCACCTCGAACAGGCTGCTAGACCGCCAAGAATTTTACCAATGATCAAAACTTGATCCCTTGTGTGTGTGTGTGTGTGTCACGTCGCCGACCACGTGGTTCTCGGCTTTTGCGCCGATCGAGAGAGAGAGATAGAGGGAGGATTAGGGTTGATTTTCTAACTTTTTATAATTATCTTCTTATGATTTTAAGGTTTAATAAGGTATTTATATATGATCTTATTAAAGCCCAAGCCCGTTTAATTAAAGCTCAGCTTTAATTAAACTATCAAGTAATTACAGAAAACACCCTTAACCTTTCTAATTAATTAATAACTATTAATTAATTGGTCCTGTTAATATTTAAACTAAATATTAACTTCTCCTTTAATAAATTATTATTATTTTCCTTTCTCTCAATAATTAATTAACTAATTAATTATTCTTACACATGGTAAAATCCAGATGGTTCTAATTGGGTGTGTAGCAGTGTGATCCTTTAGTCTCACATAGTATTGGACACGATGGTACATGTTATCTATCTCTGCACACAATCTAACACTTTTTTGTACCATTTAAAATATATGCAAATTAATTTAATGTTTTCAAGTATGATGAAACTGTTAGAATTATTATATATAAAGGAACTGAATTGTTACCACAATATCATATATATCTGCATATCTAAACTTTGAGTCTCATGGCCTTGCTATGTTGTCTATTATATGTGCAAGTCCCTTCTTGATATCTGTTAGTCCATTATAACAAGTGATTCAAGGAATGGATGGCCAAAATCTGGTTTTGAGACAAAAAATTGGTGACACTAAGAAAGAAGACCCAAAAATCAGTTAAGAAATAGTAGGATGACTAGACATAAGGGTACTAGACAATCAATATATGGTAACAATGATCCAACATTGACCCGAAGCTAGAAACATCAGAATGATAATTGAAACTTTGAGAACTCCTGACTCAGCCAAAAAATCCAAACACTTGACTTAGGAATCAAGGTGACAAGATAATTCAGTCACAACAACGACGACGGGGTTCAGGGGCAGAGCCCCTGGCTGGAATTCCTTAAAAATTTGAAAAATGAGTGTAAATCCGGGTGATCTAGAATTCCGATAAAATTGACAATTCCGAGCACTGAGAGCATTCCGATGAAATAGAGAATTCCAAGAAAATAGAGAATTCCGAGAAAATAGAGAATTCCGAGAAAATATGAATTCCGAGTAAAATCACCAATTCCGGTCAACAACCAATTCCGGTCAAGTTGAATTCTGAGAAAGTTTGAAATCCGATACAATTTTCTCGGATTATAGCAATTCCAACCAATTCTACTCGGAATTCAGCAGTTCCGACATATTTCTTCTCGGAATTCGACAATTCCGACCAAATTATTCTCGGAAATCAGCAATTCCGACATATTTCTTCTCGGAATTCGACAATTCCGACCAAGTTATTCTCGGAATTCAGCAATTCCGACTGATTCAAAGGGCAATTCCGACACCTTCAAACCTGGAATTCCGATAGCTTCAAGATCTTACCCGCTCAGATTCAAAAAATCTCGAATTTTGCCCAAATCTGATAATTTCTTGTCCAGATCACTTTGCCTACCCCCGATTTACACTTCTCAATCAACAATAATCATAAACAACGATCAAATGAGCAGATTCGATCGATTTTCTTCAAGAACTTCACAAACCCGAAAACACAAAAATCTTCAAATTTGGCCACTGATTTGTGAATGAATTGACTCCTTTTTTATCAACGAGTGTTACTATGATAAATGCGACCCTAATCCAAGCTATTGACACTCAAAAATTCCATTAAATCTTCACTTTGATTTCAAACCCGAAAGTACATTTTTTCTTCAAAAATCTTCAAAAATTCAACTTTTGTTGCTGAATTCAGAATCATATCTTCACTCCTTTGGCTCTGATACCACTTGTTAGTCCATTATAACAAGTGATTCAAGTAATATGTAGGATAGATGAAGGATTGCATATATAGAACTAGAGAGAATGTGTAAAAACACCATGAAAACACATAGTTCTTTATTTCATTGTGTGCAAAACCTTACACATTACATATGTCATATCCCTATATATACTCCATGAGTATATTACAATTAAACTCCTATTTCTATACAATATTATACTACAATATCAAATACGAAGAAAAAGTAATGGCTACCATCGATGATTGGAAGAAAAAGTAATGGCTACAATATCATACATGTTGCATTTTATTAGTTAAAAGAGAACAAATATATTACAATTTGCATGTTAATAGTTAAATTTGTCTAGTTAATCATACAGTTTGCATGTTATTAGTTAGTTTGTCTATTTAATCAACTTGTGTTTTTGCATTTAAGTAGTACCTTATTAGTTACAAAGCAGAATAATCGTCTTGGTGACGCTGAGTCTTTGTATCTCTCTTCATTGTTGAGTACAGCTACCCATGAATCAACCAACGAATGATGCACGTGAGATTCTAGAATTATAGTTTCTGCCAATGCCTTTGTTAATCCTACACCCGTTTGCTTCCAAAACACTATGTCCCTGTATAATAGATATTTTGTGAGATTTAAAAAAAAAATAGTAATAATAACAAATTTTATATGTATTAGCTTACACCGGATCCCTTGTTGCTGAAAACAGCCAGCATGTTACCTCGAGCTCCTCCTTAGAAGTAATTGCATTTATCTCTACTTCTCTATTCTTGTATGGAGATAACAATGCAGCAAATGGTTTTACCTTTCGTTTTTCTTTGTTGTCATCTCCCGTTCCAAAATTCTCTTCATACCCAAGAACAAGATTACTCAGCCCTGCTTTCTCTTTCATTCTGTCGTATTTTAACAATACTGCATTAATAGTAGTAGCGATTGGTTCATCTTCTTCCACCTGCACATTGCTAGGTCCCTCTACAGCTGTTTCACCCCTTTCCACTTCCACTTTATCCATCACTTCTACAGCTGTGTCACCCCTTTCCACTTCCACATCAGCCGGTCCTTCTACAACTGCATCAGCTTGTTATTTTTCTATTTGCACTGATTCGTTTAGAAATGGTATTGATTTGATCACATTGCACATCATGTTTGCAATGTTTTGGAAATCAACTTGATCCTCATGCACATCATCTTGTTCACGTTCCTGTGTTTGTGTCAATCCAAGACTGAATGAGGGAAAGTTATTCAACTCTCTACGCTTCCCTGGACTCTCCTCATAGTAGGTATTTTTGCATGTAGCCTCTTTTCCTTCTTTCCTCAAAATCTTATGTGAGTCAACTATCATATCAACCATGTCCAGAAACGGTGTGCTCTCTATTACTTGTGTAGCTGTTGGAGTTGTATCTGATACGCTGGCAATCTTTCTGTTTGGTGTATGCAATCCTGCTCATTTCCTACAACTTTTGCTCCAGATCTTTTCATTTCATATTCCTTCTCTAAATGTTGCATGAGCTTTTCAGAAACTTCCTTAATCACACTTTTCTTAACCTCTTCAATCATCGATTCCATTTCCTCATTCTTATGGACATAGTTGAATTCACTCAGTTTCAGATCTTCCACCACTTTGTTTTTTATTTGGTGCAATAGATCGTGGATATTCTGATCTTCAGGATATTCAAATTGCGCCCTCCACATAACCTCAGTAAGTTCTTCTTTCTTTGTAATCAGATCTATGTACAGTTGTTTTATATTTGTAACAAACTCCTGCATTTGAATGAAATGTCATTCATGCAAAATGCAAAATGCAAAATACAAACTGCAAAATGCAAAATGCAAAATACCAACTGCAAATAACTATTTTTTGCATTTTATACCTCGGGACTGTACTCTTGAACTTCTGGTTCATCTTCCTCATTGATTAATGGACTATGCCTCTCAAAAACTTGTTCAGTTTCATCTTGTTCATCAACATCTGCCTTTCCATCTTTGCCATCTTTCCTTTGTTCCCTTTCTTTATCTTCAAAAAAACAACTTCAATTTCCTTCTCTTTAACACCCTCATCAACTATATCACCTTGTTCACCTTCATTGCCTGCTGCCATAAGATTTTCTCCTGATTCTATTTGTTTAGGAGGCTCATCACAGACAGAGGTTGATGTGATTTAACTGTTTTTTGCATAGTTTTGAGGAGGACATTAAAATGTATATCATTTTCATTTATAGTTGATGTATATATAGCATAGATTTGAGAATATGTTTGCATTTACCTTTCTTCGCTGTAGATTTCACAATGATATACTTTTTTGATTTTGCAGCTTTCCTCACTTTTGATTTGGTTTTAGTAACTGCTTTTATCTGCTTTGTTGTTTCTGATTTTTCCATTTTATCTTCTTTTTCACCTGCATTATATATATGTTTTGTGATCAAATCATGTAAATATGAACTTGTTGTTGGCATATTGTTTGCATTTTGGGTACTTGTTAAACAAAACATTACCTCTACCTTTCACCTCAGTCTTCACAGCCTTCGGGATTGTTTTGATCTTCAACTTTGCATCAGATAGCACCTTAATTTCCTCCTCTTTCAACATGTCTGTTGTCCAGTAGGTACATGTAGGGTATGACATGTTTCTTGTCTTCTTTATCCTGTTAAGTGTTGTACAATACCAAAGCTACAAAATAGAACATATTTAATTGTTTGAATTTTTGTTTTTCTGTATATATACAATTTCAAGTTTTAATTATACATACCACCAAAAAAAGCAATGGTCCTGTAAACCAACTTTTGATGTCATCTCTGTCCCATTTTGTTTTGCATCTCTTCGCACATTCAACGACATATGCGCACCAGTCCATTTTCCTAGTTTGGTTAACATCTGTAATGCAAGGGAGGAACTTTTGGTTAACCGTCCCACATCTGACCCCCTCTGCCATCATTGTCATGATTATAACCGGTACATTCATCTTAAACATTTCTCCAGGATTTTTATCAGATAGTATTCTCTCTATGACTTGGTTCATATATATATTTTGGGGACCTTTCTCGGGTGTTGGATACTGTTGTCTCCAAGCTGTTACCTTTTCTGTATCTCCAACACCTGCCTTATTAACAACCTTTACTTTAGTACCTCCCAATGGGAACCCCAGTATTTCAAACACTGTATGGCTGTTTAGATGACAGGAAACATCTCCGATGGTATAAATCCTATTTTGCATTTTATTATTTCTCCAAAACCCATTTATTTTATCATCTTCTTCATTCCAGGAGTCAAACTTTTACACATGTGCACAAACGAGTTTGGTGATTGCCTTGACTTTATATTTCTTGTTTTTTAGGCACTTTATTTTTGCCAACAGACTTTCCCCTTTTTTCTTTTTGCACAAACGGTACGATTTCAGAACTAACAGACTTTCCCTTTTTTTCTTTACATAATAGATTTTTCCCTTTCTTCCTTTTCCTTGTTGTTGTGCCTTCATTGACAACCTTCGGTGGGGGTTTAACAAAATCATCATCTGAATCAGGTGTATCTGTCATGCATAGAAAAATGCAAAATATATGAAGTGAAAACTGTTAAATGCAAAATGCAAACTAATAATTCTCAAAATGCAAATGCAAACTGTTAATCAGTTGTGCAAATACAAATTGTTCAGTCCCAAATGCAAATTGTATCATTACAAAATGCAAATTGTTAATCAGAATTGAAAATGTAACAAGCTTAGTACAATTTTAAAACGTGTATCATTACAAAATGCAAATTACAGTGGTTTTTTGCAGTTGTCCAGTACCACATTTTTTTCAAAATGCAAATTGTTACAGTGGTTTTTTGTAGTTAACATAAAACAATACAACACTTTTGCATTTGCAAAGTACCACATATTTTTATAAATCATTTGATACCTTCATATTCACCAGCTTCAACAGGTTTTGCACTTTCAACAACCTTTTTTCTCTCAATTGTTTTTTTACTTGTTCCAATTCTACTCTTTTTTGTTGTAGGCTTGGATTTGCTAATACTGATTTCTTTTTGTGGTGGCTTCACAACTTCATCATCTGTTTCTGTATCATCTGCATATTAAGGAATTATATTTTATATGAAATTTCTCTGCAATATGGTTGCTATAATCATATCAATTTTTGTTTTATTTAAAATTCAAAATGCAAAATGTAGCATTCAAAATACCTTCATCTTCATTTTCTTCACTCCATTGATTTTCAACAGATTCTTTACTCCTTTGTTTGTTGCTTTTCTTTGTAGTAGGTTTTGCATTTCTTATTTTCAAATAAAATTGTGGTGGTGGAAAATGTGAATCATCTGTTTCAGTAGCCTCTGTAAAGCATATAATTACATGAACATCTTTTAAAATAAAAACACACAGTGTTGGTCATCCCAAATGCAAAATTACAACGTATAACAATCCAAAATGCAAGCTGTTAGTCCAGTTATGGAAATGCAAAGTGGTACAATGACCATTCCCAAAGCAAAAGTTACAACTGATAACATTCCAAAATGCTGCAAAATCAATGACCATTCCCAAATTACAGTGTTTGAAATTGATTTTTCCAATAACAAAATGCAAACTGATAATTATCAAATGCAAATGCAAACTGTTAATCAATTTTGGAAATGCAAAGTGGTACAATGACCATTCCCAAATGCAAAAGTTACAACTGATAACATTGAAAAATGCTGCAAAATCAATGACTATTCCGAAATTACATTGTTTGAAATTGATTTTTTCAATAACAAAATGCAAACCGATAATTATCAAATGCAAATGCAAATTGTTAATCAGTTGTGAAAATGCAAAGTGGTACAATGACCATTCCTAAATGCAAAAGTTACAACTGATAACATTGAAAAATGCTACAAAATCAATGACCATTCCGAAATTACAGTGTTTGAAATTGATTTTTCCAATAACAAAATGCAAACTGATAATTATCAAATGCAAATGCAAACTGTTAATAAGTTGTGGAAATGCAAAGTGGTACAATGACCAATCCCAAATGCAAAAGTTACAGCTTATAACATTGCAAAATTCAAATTACAGTGTTTGAAATTGATTTTTCCAATAACAAAATGCAAATTTAAAAAAGCAGAATGCTACATATGAACTTCAAATGCAAAATGCTAACTAGTTGCTAAATAACAACGTGTATCATCTACATTACACATCAGCATACAAAATGCAAATTACAGTGGTTTTTTTCCAAATACAAACTAGGTTTGGTTGTTTTAACTAGTTCTTTGCACATTAGGATTTTGAAATTACCTTCATCATCGTCACCAGAATCACCATCTCCTTCAACTGGTTCTGCTTCTAATTTATCTTCATTGGCATCCTTCTTTGCACTTTGTTGCTCGATGTCGTTAGCATCATCGTCAACATTGATTACCTTTCCATCATATATATATATATATATACTCAATAGTCAATACTTACCAAGTTCCGAAATTATTGCAAAAAGTTATAGTAACTTTCACTTTTTAAAATATTATATAGTTTTTAAGTTCTTATATATATTCTTTCTGTTATAGAAAAATAATTGAGCGTCTCCACCAAAAACCAAACACGTTGAATAAATATACAAGTTGTATGTATTACTTGCTTGATAGTCTCATTTCCAATCATTTGTCTCTAAACTAATAGTCATAACAACAACCTTTATTTCTCTCTACAACAAATCTTTCTTAGAATATCCGACTCTCATAATCTCATTGTATTTCACTTTATCTCAATTTCTCTTACTTTCAATCGGAAAAAACCCACTATTTTTCACTTCCTTTACTACCCATGATTGCTCCCACAAACCATACCCAAATCCACCACCACCACCACCGTGTCAAAATGTATTGTCCATATCATTGTCGATATCATTGTCGAGATCTTACAAATCACATCCCTTTTTGTTCTCGTCTAGATTTACCTCTAATATCGACCAAACCCGTCACTTACTATTTCATGCTCGATTTATAGCCTTTAATTCTCAACATAGCTACACCATCACTCTTTTTATGTGTTTTTCATTATATCGCGAGAATTTTAAAATAGCGTAAAAGCATTAGATCGTGAGGCGAATGCATTATTACTGAAACGCCCTTCAAAAAATCACAAGATTATGATTGTTTACTTTGCAACTTGATAGATATAGTAATAATAATGATTTACCCAAAGACCAAAAGTTTAGGCAAATTGCCGACAAGAGACAATATAAATATTAAAATTTGTCAATGAAGGTAATGTGAATATAAAAAGAAATATTAACAGGATAATTTTGTTTTTGTCATGTATATGATAGCTTTTCCAATAATAGATTGAAATATACATACAAAATCTTATTGAAATCTTACATTTAAGATTGGAACACGTATATACATGATCTCAAGGTGTGTGTTCAAATATGCAAAAAATGGTTAAGTACAGTTGATCATCTTCTTTTGAAACATGCAAATACAAGTGTGTGCTTTAAAATAACTACCTATATAAGTAAGAAGTTTAGCCGCTTCAAGAAACTTGAACTTGGCTTTCTTTATGTTCACGAATGGATAGCTTAAGGACGTGTCAAATTTGTTAGACACAAATTGTGTTTATTTTATTATTTTATAATAGTTTTGCTTCTAGTCGTATCTCCTAAAAGTACAGGGTATATTATGAAAATACCTAATAGGTATATAAACAATGTAATTAACCCTAATTATTTAAGCATTTCATTATTTTAGATCAAAGTGTGTGTTCTTAGTTTTCTCACAAGCATTCATACTAAGTTCATCATCAATATTATGGATTTGCTTCAATACCATTGATACTTGATATGTATTGGGAACATACAGTTGGTATCAAAGCAGAGAGTGGATTAAAAGGTTTGTTATTTATCAAAAGATTGAAAAGAAAAGAAAAGAAAAGGCATCGAATTTTGAATCATCGTCGTACATGTTCTTCGAAGAAAAAAACCATAGAATTCTTCACCTTCTTGCCTGAATAATTTCACCTACCTGCTTGTTTGCTTGAATTAATTCTCATGCTTGCTTACCTGCTTAAATTAATTCTCGTGCTTACCTACTTGGTTAAATTAATTCTCGTGCTTACCTACTTGGTTAAATTAATTCTCCAGCTTGTTCTTGCGTTTGTTTCTTTCGGCCGCCGTTTCAAAAAAAAAACTAATTAATATTGAAATTTGGTTATTAGGAGTTGAATCTCATCATATTTGCATTTTGATTGTACTTGGCAAATTTCAATTGCAATTTGAATAGTAATCTTAGTTCTTTTGACAATTGCAATTTATCAATTGCAATTCCTAATTATAGTTTGAATCACATTTGGGCAATTGTATTTTACAATTGTAGTTTGATTTGTATTTGAGTAATCGCATATCACCACTTCACTTACCGATCGTATTTGGTAAATTGCAATCACCAATCGTACTTGAGCAGAATTAATATTCGATCGTATATGTCCTTTGGAATTTTGAATTGCAATTCCACAATCACAATTCGCCAATCGCTCTTCCGAATCACAATTCACCAATCGCAATTCCCAATCGTAATTTCTCCAATCGCAATTCCCATCAATTGCAATTCATCCATTGCATTTCATTCAATCAAAATCATCACCTTTATCATTTCACTTAAAGATCCATTGTCAAGTATCAACCATGCTTCATGCCAAGGAAAAACATGTTATCAAATCAAAGGAGGTAGAAAATCATGGTTCAACTCTTAGTCTTTGGGCAGATTGTACCATGAAACAGACGTAGAGAACAGATGATTTAGAACAAGAAAATGTCACACTTACTTTACAGCTCTCTGAAGTGACCGAAAAACTTCACATGTCAGAAAACAAATGTCACGAGTTTGAGATTTAAGAATGTGTCAAGATAAGGAATCTTGAACAACAATTGTTAGAAATTCAAAGCAAGTCAACTTTAGAAAGAATGAATTTTGAGACCGAGAGAAATCAATTTATGCTTAAAATTCAGAAATTGAAACAAGACTTACAAAATTGTGTAGAAGAAAAGATCGCGACATCTTCTGATTCTAAAAAGGTTCGAAAGTGTAAGTCTTCCAAAGGGAACGAAAACAAGGTGGTTCCTGTAACGGTCCATGCAGGTGAATCATCAAAAAGTGTTGTACATCCAAAAATCACTCATTCTAAGAATGATCATGCTACATTCAAATCTTACACGGAGAAATTAATTAAAAGGGTCAAACTTCGGAGAAATTTAAGAAATGAAAGTAAATATAATTCTGAAGAAATGAAACAACAACGCCTTCCGCAAAACAATTGTATTCATGTTTCTCGTGCTACTCCTCGTCATGTTACTCGTCCATTTATGCGTGCTAGTCAAACAAGATCGCATTGGAATGCTAACACAAATGCATGTCTTCTCGTGTTACCTGAATTGAAATATCCATATGTGATTCGCTCCGTCAAACATCTCTTAAGACTTTCTAAAGAGAAGATTTGATTAAAACCACATTACTTTTCCCCGGTTGTCTACCATAAGAAGATATATGTTCGAAAAATCAAGGGGGAACAAGGTAATGAAAATGTTTCAAGTCATTGTTGAAGATCAAGAACTACATTCGAGGGGGAGTATATTTCTGTTTGATGAAAAATAACAAGGATGCCGAAACTGAAGATTCTCTCAATGATCATTTATCTGTTTATGCTCAAGATCAAATGTTTCAGCGAAGAATTTATATTTCATTAACATGCTTTATTTGTGCAATGAACACAAAGAGGGAGAATGTTAGACCCAAATTATGTTCATTTTATTATTTTTAGAATAGTTTTGTTTCTAGTCGTATTTCCTAGAAGTACATGGTATATTGTGAAAATACCTGATAGGTATATAAACAATGTAATTAACCTTAATTTATTTAAGCATTTCATTATCTTAGATCAAAGGGCGTGTTCTAATTTTTGAATATTTGAAACATATAGTATATTAATACGAAAATTCAATATATAAAACACATTCATTTATGCATAAGTTTGGTATCATTTGTTATTTAGTGTCATTGTTTTTTACGTAATTGAGATTTATTTACAAGCAAAGGGTTTTTCAGGTTAGGCTCAAATACGAGCTACGATGTGCAAAGGTCGCCCTCATTTTAGCTAACTTAATATCGACGCAAGCACTTGCGAGAGTCTATTGCCCAAATGGTACGTTTGGTAGACTAAACGGTTTCCCATCAAATGACACAATGGTTCATCTTACCATCATGTTCGGTATTCGTATGTGTTTTTCCGTTGGTTATATATAATGGTATTCCAGTCATTGAATGCGAGTATTTCTGAGTTACCCGCATATAGATTTCGTGCAGTCGAGACATATATAAAGTCGAAATACTATATTATAAAGTGATTAGCAATTCAGGGCTGTTTTTTAATGTTACCAATTTCCCTATCTAAATAATTCCAACAAACAATGCCTTTAAGAAAATAATGCATTTGAACTCTACAGAAGGCTAAATATTTTATGCTTGGGATAAAAAAATAATATAAGCAGTTTGAGACATAAAATCTATAGTGAAGATTCATATATCAAAACCCTGACAGATATCCGTGAATTACGCGACATACAACCTTCATATTGGTCGTATGATTGGTCAGTTGGAGACCCAAGCCAAACTATATATGAATCGGTTTTCGACACCCAACCAATACAAGGATATCCATCCCACCTGAAGCTAGTAGAGTATCCACTATCCAGGTTAAGATAATGCAAAACCATTGTTACAAAATGAAAGAATATATATATCTCTACTGGTATTTATCAACACCAAATATTATAAAGTCAATCATCAAATTCCCATGTTGTAAAACCAATTGCACCCACAAAAACAAAATCACACTTACAAATATAAGAAAGAAAAATAATCCATTCTCATGTGTCCATAGATGAAGCTAACTCAGGATATATAGAGCCCTTTAGAGCTATTCACAGATCTTCCAAAATCTTGATTTTACTTCCCCCATGGGAAGCAGCAGCACAATTGCTACACAAGAAAAGAAAACCAATATAAGGGCAACAATTAATGACAAGTTAAAGTTCAGAAAAAAAAACAAAATAAGATCAACAAGCGGTCATACCTTGTCTTTGGTTTTTTGGTTTCGCGGGATGTTGTAATTTGGTCTTCCTTCTGAACCAGATACCATTGGTGACCCTGTTACACGTTCCTCGCGAACCTTGTTGAAGATATGAGTATAGTTGTCTGCAGATGAAGGGTTGTTCTCATCCCACTCACCAAACCTAGGAACAGCGGCTCCTCTGTCGGGCTGAAGGTATAAAAGAAATTAGCATTTGGTAACAAAAAGAGTTTAAGATGGTAAATCGGTTTCGACCTATTTACTTAAATCTCTTATATTAAAAGAAACAGATTATTGCAGTATACTTCACATGAGAAATGTTCAATATAGTCCAAATTTAATTCATAGTCCTAAGGGACTAATTTTAGCATTTGGATCAGCCCCATTATGATCCAGATTGAATTTTTAAATTTTGGGCGGAGTGACAGTTTTGTAATTAACATGTGATGCTTTTACAATCACATGTGACTGTATACTGAATCACCTGTGTGATTGAATATTAAAATTTCAGAACTATGTTTTTTAAATGGACTTTATTAAACATAACCCTATCTCACATAATGATTATTTATAAATATTTGATATCAAAAGCCGAAGTATATAACAACAAACTTACAGAGTCATCGCCTCGAGTTGGTTTCATTTTTGATCGACCTGGGGTACCATGACTACTATCATAAGAATTCTTTCCTTCCCAAGCAGGGGAAGCGCTACCACCTTTCCCGGCGACCTTCGCCTGATAATGTGGATGGAGTGGTGAACGGTCAAAGCTATTGTCAGACCCGACACTATGCTTTGCAGAACGACCTACAGCCGCCCCTTGACCACCACGCTGATGGGCTGGGCCACCAGAAGTTCTCCTGCCTGTGTTATCATTAGGTGCAGGATACTCATTGTCTTCCCGGCTCACCCGCTGGTCATAAGTGGGCCGAACCGCCCGCCTTTGGACCGGTTCCTCCTGTTCAGCATAAGGTCTGGCCCGAGAAGCAGGTGGTGGTGGTGGTGGTGCAGTTCTACCAGCAAACATTTCAGGATTCTCTTGTGGGTCGTTTGGATTGATCATTTTTCCACCAGTTTTACCTTTGCGAGCCTTGTCAAAGTAAATTGTATAAGGTACATTATCTTCGCTTTCCCAGTTGCCGAATTTTGGTACTGTTGGACGCTGATATTATAAGAAAATTAACATCAGTGAATATATACTGCCTACAGATTCATACATTTCTTAGGAAATCAGATACTTATATTATAAGAAAACTGTATAAATATTACAAAGTTGTATAATGTATTAAGAAATAACAACTATTAACAATAATTAGAGTTGATAACATTAGATCAGCATTTTGTTAGTTGATATTTGAATCTACTTATTGATAACAATAATTAGTTGAACCAAATTCCTGCTTCAAACATGCTGAAAATGTGCATTTTCAGTTCTCATGAACAAGAAAGCAACTCAATTATACAGCATAATCCTTAAATTACAGTTGTCAACAAAAGTCAACTCATCAATAATATTTTCAAGCTGAGCCACTCAGTCATCCATACAAACATGGATCTACATAGCATTTTAGAATGACTCTAAACCATATCAAATTCCCTTTTAAGATTAGATGCGAATAACAATATCAATAAGATCTTCATCCCAAAAGTAAAGTCAACTCTTGACTTTTGATGACCAAATTGGGCATCTTCCAGAATGAAAATCGTATCAATTGAAATTATTGACGGAGGGGTATCAAATTTAGGATTATTATCATGTGAGTTGTAAACAAAAAAACGCCATTGAAACTGGTTTCAAGAACTTATGTTGGCTTGCTCTATATATAAAATTATGCATTGAAGCGAGTTCGAATTTCTTTATTATGTTAAAATTATCAATTCTCAAATTGGCTCTGATTTGATAGCGGTATCGACATCATAATCAGGTCAATAAACAAAAACCCATTGAAAATCAAGTCAAAATTTTACCCAAAAAACGCAATTAATATGAGAGAGATAGAGATTAGAAGAAGAATACTTCATGTGCAACGAGTCAGACTTACCGCCATGCCTGTTTAGATGAAACCCAGAAATGGCAGAGCAGAATAATTCTGGAGCAATTGGAAGATACAGGTCACGAAATTGAGATGTTAATTTAGCAATAAAATTTTGAAACTGTAGCTCGCAAGTTCTTCGATGACGTGAGAACTCAAACAGGAGAGAGAGAGAGAGTGAGAGAGAGAGAGGAAGAAAAATAGAGGAATGAAGAAGAAGAAGCGGTCTTGAAGGAAGAAGACTAGAAGAGTGGTTAATCAACCGTTGACCGGCGCCACCGGTCATCTTTGACCATTATTCGCTTTCTGTAGATACTGTCTATTACCGTAATTTAAAATTTATTGCAAGAAAATGCGACTACATTTATTTCTTTCTTTTAAAGGCAGTAATCAATATTTCTATTTTTCATTTAAAATTATTACATAGCAATAATAGTAAGGGTCATTTAAAATTACTAGTGGGGTACCCGCGCAATGCGGCGGCGGCGAATAAAGAGGGCTTGTGATGAGTTTTTGTTGCGGGTATGAATCAAGAGGACGGAGAACACAATACAAACTATAATACACTTTAACTTAAAAGGAATATAAGTTAATACATCGTTGTGATTGTTAACCAATAATGAAATATTAGAGTACCTTATTACTGAAAAACTGGAATGTATGTTAACTACTATTAAGAATTTCAATCCATTGCGCA
This sequence comes from Pulicaria dysenterica, assembly GCA_947179395.2. Taxonomy (NCBI): domain Eukaryota; kingdom Viridiplantae; phylum Streptophyta; class Magnoliopsida; order Asterales; family Asteraceae; genus Pulicaria; species Pulicaria dysenterica. The sequence goes on along the minus strand of OX359292.1, from coordinate 74,154,828 downwards.
AGCATATTATCGTAGGAATATGACAAAACACGGTCTGAAGGAGATAAATAAAAAAAGAGATAAATAAATAACGTAAATTATGCTAATCTTCATCGGATTCATCGATAAGCTAGTAAACTTTATTACATCTAAATATCGAAATGTGATTTTTCTTTCTTTTGACATGTTCATCGATAAGCCGGTAAACTTTATTAACTAATGATGAGCCTTGTTCTTTTTTTTTGAATTCTGTTAAAAACAATATATTAAATATTAGTTGTTATTTTGATTATAATTATATATTTTCATTGTGTTTTTTGAATAAAAATATTAAGAGTGTATTTGAAGACACTCTAGGTGATGTGAAACTAATGGATAATGATAATTTTGTAACTTGTTTTGTTACATACCGCAAATGGTTGATCTTACTTAGAAAGAAAAATGCAAAAGTTAGGCACAATTACCTCTTCAACAAGAATCACCTTCTCATTTATCATATGTGAGTCATGTTTGAGAGCCATCAAAGCATCTTGATCAATGATTTCCATTGCCTGTAAAGACTGTTGTTTAAATATTTTATTTATTTTCATATTAGAATCACCTTGTCATAGTAATATATGTATATATACACGAACATTTTAAAGACTGTTGTTTAAATATTTTATTTATTTTACCTGAAATGTTATAGTAAGTTGTCAAGCATTTATTTGGTCATATATGCCATTATATGGCCTTATTCCTATATGAGCAAAACTTGGACATGAGCTCCTTACAAGTCCTCACCGTATTGACTTTTATAATAAGACTTTTCATATAGAAATTTGGTCAATTTGGTCTAGACATAAACTTACATGTCTCGTAAACAAGTTTGACCATTTATGCTGTGCTGGTAAAGTTGTTTGTTGTTGTATTAGTTTTGCTCAATCATTAGAAAGTCCTTGTTATAACATGCAACTTTGTTTAATGCGTTATTGCTTTGATATCGTACGTGATCTGGGGTTGGTTCGTACTGAATTTCCTCACACATTTTATTATTGCGTCACAGGGATTCAGGTAAAGTAAATTGTTAGCACTCGAGCTTCATGGCTTGTGTCATAATGTGCACTGTAGTTTATTTAAGCAAAAATATTTTTCACAGAAAAAGGATCACCAAACTGTAGATTTTAAAGAGAGTTCATGGTCGGAAGACTATATGGTTCAAGGGTTTTTTATAATAAAATTTCCTTTGTCAAACTGTGTTGTTAGTTAATTTATTACTTTCTTCAATATCTTACAAGAAGCATGAAGCAATTAATATTTCAAGATGAAGTAAAATGAAAAATATCAAAGAAGGTCATACCTGAGTTTGCAAAACATTCTCCATCTTGATTAACATTGGACCAGAACCATAACTCTTTCAGCATACTCCGTGTTGGTTTGCGAGTTGTCATCAATGATATCGGGGACAAAGTTGATCATTTTCGCGCTGTCCATCGATTTCAGTGAGTTGATATCTTCGGTGAGGCAAAGAAAGGTATGAAAGTATGAAAATAGAACCAATAGATTTATTTATATACTGCTGAAGTTTTTCCTTGTTTTTAGTTGTATATATTATAATTTCCTTTTTTGTTGCTGATCGTAACCAACATTGCAGATTGACAAGAATTAGCAGGAAGAATTAGTAGAGATTCTGTTACACTGGAAACTTTGCAATCACCTTGCAGATTGACAAGAATTAGCAGGGAGAATTAGTAGGGATTTTATTACGTTGGAAACTAAAGGAATGATATATGATTTTGTTTGACTTTTTATTTTATATATTCCTTTTTTGTATTCTGGTCATGATAATTTGCAGATTGTAATAAACAATTTCATATCATTTCTAATTCAATAGGTCTTCTGTTGGCTGTTAGTGGAATCTTTTAAGAGATCCTGGATATTTGTTTGTAATTTAATCATAATTTCCTTTTTTGTTTGTAATTTGATTATAATTTCCTTTTTTGCTAAGAAGATCGTGGATAGGTTGGTTGACATATTAGTGGTTAGTGATAGTTAGGGGTAGTTTAGTAATTTTAACTTACTTAAAAATTAAGAGTTTTTGAAGTATAAATGCTTTATAAAGGAGTAAGATTACATAGCAAAAATTTATATTTATATTTATATATTTATAATTTATAATATATGAAATTATTAAGATTTAATCGTGCTTTTTTACTGTTTATTAGTAGGGTTTTTTATAACGCACCCATATCATTTAAGTATATTTATTGATTTAAAAATGTTGTTAGATTTTTTTTTATATATAAATAAAGTCTTATTTTAATGAAACGTTCGCGAATATACAGACCTTTCCAATAAGTTTATTTTTTTTAAAGAAGCTTCTGCGCAACCGAAGATATTTCTAATAAGTTTTTTTTTGTTTTTTCGCAAACATAAGACCTTATTCATTCTTATTTTTGCTTATTCTGATAATCTAAAAATTACATATTTTTTTCACAAACCTTTTCAGACTTAGGCAGTGTTTTGTATGAAGGAATGAGAGAAGGAATGAAATGCCTCATTCCTGTGTAATAGAAAAAACATGTTTGTTTTATTACATAGGAATGAAATGATCCATTACACAAGTAATATGATTCCTTCCATTTCATCCCATAGGAGAGATATGTTTTTTTCTCATTCTATCATGGAATGGAATGAACTTTATTAATTAATATAATTTTTTTAAAGTTTCTTTTAGTAACATTAATAAATATTTTCTAGATACTTATAAAAAAATTTAAAAAGATATTTTCTATAATGTTCTTAACTAAGTTTTTTTAATTTTTTTATGCTTAATCTTTCTATATAATAAAATAATTTAGAAATGTGTATATAAAATATGAAAATTTGTTAAAGAAAGTACTGTTTTCAATTAAAATATATAAACAATTTTTTTAAATGTCGTATGTAAATATCATTTTAATAAAAAAATTTCATTTTTTAAAATGTCGTAATAATAATAATCTCGTAGTTTTGATATTTATCAATATTTTTAAGACGTGTATAGTGTATTTAACATAGATTTTTATATATGAAATTACTTAAATTTAAGTTATATCTATTTTTTTAACATTGGCATTTTGGTCATTGTTTATTTATTTTATTCCATTCCAATGGTCTATTCCTCTCTACCAAACATATTACATTAATAATTCATTTTATTCCAATAAATCAACCAAACATGCGGATGAAATGGTTATTCCATTCCATTAACCATTCCATTCTTTTATCTATTACATTCTTTTGTCATTCTTTTCCGTCCAACCAAACATACCCACCCTTAAGACTTCCTAAGCTATATCTTCTCTTGAAGACATAAGACATTTACAACTTAAAAACAAACACCTAATTAACAACATTGTCACATAACCTAAAAAATATGGTTTTAAACCCTTTTTACTTTTCTAGATTTTATGCTTTTCTTTCCTTTTCTTTTTACATTCTTCTATTAATTTTTTTCACTTCTAACCAATTTTGTTTTGTTTCACTTCTCTTCCTTCTTTCTTACTTTTCTTAATATTTTTAATTATTATTTTTTATTTATTAATAACCAATGAAAGTTCCTTTTAAATATATGCATTTACTTATTATGAAATTTTCTTTTGCATTTTGATTTTAAATTTTAATGATTTCATAACTTTTTTTTAACTATAATATATATATTCTATGAAATATATTTTACTTTATAAGAAGCTAGATTACATTAAAAGCAATGCCAAGTTGCCAATATGTATGATAATGTAATATAAATGTAATATATATATATATATATATATATATATATATATATATATATATATATATATATATATAACTTTTATTTTAATTGAATATAGATATTTTCATTTTAGTAATATGTGTATTATCATGTTTCTTTACGAATATGAGAATTAGACATTCATATTGATTCATTTGATTTAAAATAAGATCCAATCTTATATTTGTAAGAGAATATGACAAGTCATGTTTGACCATAACATGAGATTGTCTCAAACTAGTTTTGTTATGACATGATAACATTTTTATTAATAACTTGAATTAGTAATTTTTATGCAAAATTGAATAAATTGCAGTATTTTCTATATAACATTTTAGCATTTTATTGTATAAATAAATGAATGAATGATTGATCTGTATGAGATAAAAAACTATTTTATTATATAATCTCTAAGTATGTAAATTAATTTATTATATAATTAATGAGTTACAAACCCACGGCAAAACATGGACATAAGTGCATAACAACACTTGTTTTTGCTAAGACCATCCGCATTCATCACACCCTTCACACAGTCACGTCAGCTCCACATCAGCGCCACATCATTCCCCCACCATTCCCTCATCTCATCACACAAACCCCGCATCCATCACAAAAAAGAAAAAAAGAAAAAAAAACAAATAACTCACTCACGAGCCAGCCCTCACGAGCGTTACCCGGGTCGCATGCGCGATCGGTGAGCCACCCTCATGAGAGACGGCGATGGTCTTCGCGGCTGTGAAGAGGTGTGAAGAGGGCTCACGAGCTCCATCTCGTGATGGATGCTCCCGGCCTTAATTGGAAAAAAAAAACGTGCATACACTTGTAAATGTTGGACAAAACAACGTTAATCTGTTTTCTATTAAGATGATTTGTTTGTAAAGAGGTAAATGATTAATTTACAATTTCTTTAGGAAAAAGTTAATAATAGTCTTTTTCTTCTTAAAAAGAGTAATGTGTTTATTAGAAAAAGAAAGACGGACGAAAACTTGAATCGCAAAAGGATTACGTTTTTATTAAAAGAGTTAAAAAAATTATGTTTTTATTTCGTCGGCGAAGGCAACATTAAAGGAACTAGATGACTCAGAAATCACATCGAGAAAGAGGATAGAGAGAAACCTAAATCGCTTTAAATAGAGGTTAAGAAATAGTAGGAATCAAGGAAGCATAAGAATTGGTTTAGGTTGGTGTTCTATTCCTTCTCTCATTGAGTTGATGATCTTTTCATTCTTCCTTTTTGAAAGATCTACCAATAAAAAGAGGTGAGTTCTCATACGACTACAATGGAGTCGAGCTTTTCCGAACTTCCATAGCTCATCTCAATATCAAACAAAGCTTAAGTCGAGTTTTTTGGAATTTGAGTTTAAAAATGAACTTGAAATATATAATAAATTGAGCTCAAGTTTATAATAACCTAACTCAAGCTTTATATAAGATAAAAATGTGTATATACATGTATACAAAATCGAATTTGCAAATATTATTATTTATGAAGTTTATTGAATGTATACTTAAGCTAAACTACTTTTACTCATAGTCAGATTTTGTTATAATTGTTCTACACATTCCAAATCGTTTTTGTTGTTTAATGTGTTTTTTAGATATGTTGAAATAAGTTTTATAAAAAGTTCTTTTTATAAATTTTTGAAAGATTCGAGTCAAACTGATCTGATTTTCAATGTTTCTCGAACCAAACCCCGACTTGTATCATGAAAGTCTGTCAAGCTATCTAGCCAAACTCGAATTTAGTCTAAAGTAGTGAGGCTGAACACGAGTTTGACTCGTCTTGAATAATGCAACTAACTTTTCAAAACTATTCCTCTTATGTAACAGTAAACTGTTTATTAGCTTACATGTTTTTTTAATTATTTTAAAAAATATTCTACATGTTCATAAATGTATTAATGTGTTTTTCAACTATGTTTTTAAGCATAACCCATATATCAAACCCCAAGACTAGTCTGCAAATCAAAGATCCAAAATGGCAAAAACGAAATGAACAAACGAACAAACCCAACAACTATCCTTGAATCTGCTTGTGTTCGTAACACATTGAACAAATGAACAACCCCAAAAACAAAATCGACATGTAGAACAAAATAAACACAACTAGAAAATAAACTCAAAATTATCTTATTATTATCTTACATATTTTTTAGTTATTAAAAATGAAAATTTTATTTATCTTAAAATCGAATGCGAGTCTAATGATCACAATTATTATTGCAAGCATTCGAACATTAAGTAATGGGTTATTAGTACTGACATAATATTTAGTAATGTTACCGACATCATATTCACTAATGTTAGTAATAATAAAATAATTGTTATCATGTGTTTTCTAATTGTAGTACGTTTTTACATTATGTTTTTTTAATTTCATTATCGTTTATCTATAGTACTATATAAATTATTTAACTTTCGCTTTTCTTCTTCTATTTAAGAGTTCTTATATTTCAATCAAGATTACATATTGACCATTCATTCTATTTAAATTAATAGCAACCATCTAATATTTAACTACTTCATTCTTTCTTCAAATTTATTTAGCTTTTCAGTTATTTAAAATATACTACTATACTAACGCTATTCCATATCAACATGATTCTTCACCCACATCAATACAATTTTCAAGATCTTATTATTTTCATCCCTTCTTATTTCATAAATAAATATTTTTTTCTTAATTTAATGTTTTTTAAATTAATTAAAAAATGATGTAAAAATATGAAAAAACGGACATGTTACTGAACAACAAATATTCCTTGACATCGAATCTCATGAATAACATACCATTATACTCTTGAATGACAAGTTACAAAACAAAAACTATTTACCGCCGCCGTATTATGCGGGTAATATACTAGTTAGTGTATCAAACGTCAAAACTTGTTTTGATTTGGAAGTACTGTATTTGTATAATAGTAGTTAGTAATAATAATAATAATAATAATAATAATAATAATAATAATAATAATAATAATAATAATAATAATAAAACTAATATAATGTGAACACGTACTAAAATAGATAACGTTTTGCATTTATATTAATCAAACAAATTCAAGGATAAAGAATTCAAGATACTACTTTGTGTATAATAATTTGTAATAAAACTATTTTGCCACGTACGGCCACCAACCGCTCGCATTGTATTGGCTTTGGCTCTACCAGCTAGCTGTCGTCTTCTGTTTAACAAAAGTCTTCATTTTTATCATTTTGGATTTTGGGCGACTTAACTTATATTTAATGCTAAACAATTATATTATATAAAAAAATGTATTTTTAAAATTGTCGTTTTACATAGTTTTTAATTTGTAACAGATCTAAAAGGTTAGATCCATCCAACAAATCAAAACAAGGTAGGGGCGTTCATCTAGGGATGTGTTCGGTTCTGGAACCGGCCCAAACTGGACCGGAACCGCAAAGAACCGGTAACCGAAATTGGTAAAAAGCTAGAACCGGTAACCGGACCGATATAAGGGAACCGGTTCCGGTCTTGGTTCCGGTTATTAACCGGTTATTTCGCGTATAGAACCGGAAAAACCGAAAATTTATTATGAAACAGGTTTCAAGCGTAGGAACCGAAAGAACCGATAACCGGTAAATATTTTTACTATTAAAGACAAATATAATATGTTTGTATTAGTTGTTTTTACTTGTAAATATTTACTAATAACCAAACAATAAGTTAGATTTAATATAAGGTTATATTTATCGTAAAAATTGACAACTAAACGGATTCAAGTTAAGCTAAAAATATAAAAATACTTAAGATCACAATTGAACATGCATGCATCTTTAACACTAATATATGATCAATAAATAAAAGTTCTTTGATTTCGTGATTTCAAACAATAACTATTAACCATTTAAGCAACAATAATAGTTCAATAACAAACTATATCATCAACAATAATAGTTCAATAACAAACTATATCATCAATAAAAATAATAATTCAATAACCAACCATCTTAACCAACAATCAAGAGCGCATCATAGATAGCATCATTATACCCTCATCTTAACCAAAGATGATTCTAGGATGAATCATTAATCATAGTTTGTTTTATGTATTCTATGATGTTGTTTCATGTGTTCAGTAGATGTAGTTTGTGTTACAAGTACTGGGAAGCACTTGTAAATGGGTGTTTGGTGATTTTTGGTTTGGAAACAACATGCAGTCGTGAGAAACTGCTGTTGTAGTTCATAAGGCGCTGGCGTACCCAAGAGGGTACGGGTCGTGCCTAGCAACCGTGACAAGCCCTAGTTATTAAAATATAGGCGTGCTCGGTCACGGGCGTAATTATGAAAGGTACGGGCATATCTGTAGGTACACCATTATCTGCAGAGGTCACGACCGGACCTGAGGAAGGAGCTGACCGTGCCTGCAAGCAAGCACGGGCTTGCCTCTATCCTATTCAATTATCAATTGTTTAGCAGATGCAAAGCATGAAGGGTTTTGATCTGATCAAACCACTATATGACACAAACTGGTCAAGTCCTGGGTTTGATTCTACTGGTTCAATCCTAACAGCGGAACTGAATTGAACACAACCCTCTAAACCCCAAAAAGGGTTAGGATCTTTAAACTAATGATCTATTTCAGCTTCTCAATCATCTACAATAAAGGTTTAGAATTTTACCTGCTTTGATCCTGGGATTGCTAAAGAAAGTCCACCACTACTGCACCTCGAATGAACTGGCTGCTAGACTGCTCCTGGATTTACCCGATCAACAATACTCGAAATCTTGAGTAAGTATGTATGTGTGCGTCGACCTCCAAAAGCCGAAACACCCTTGGGTGTTGTTCTTGAGCTTCGACGAGAGAGAGAGAGCCGAGAGAGAGAGAGGGGTCGACGAGAGAGAGTGAGGTGGTGGCTAGGGTTTTTTAGAATGCTTAATTCTTAATCCTTAAGGATTAAAAGGTTATTTATAAACCTTACTAAAAAGCCCAAGCCCGTTCAATTAAAGCCCATGTCTTTAATTGAAGTTCCATTCTTCTCACTTTGACCCCTGGACTTTACTAGTTAATTAATTAACTATTAATTAACTGGTCCATTAAATATTATCCTTAATATTTAATTTCTCCTTAAATAATAAATAACTATTTATTATTTATTTTCTTTCTAATAATTAATTCGACTGATTAATTATTTAATTTTCTCTCTAATAATTAATCCAACTGATTAATTATTTCTACACAGAATTATGGTAAATTCCCACTGTTCTTATATAGGTGTGTAGCAGTGTGACCCTTTAGTCTCTTATAATATTGGATACAATGTACCTATTAATTATCTCTGTACATAATCCAACAGACTCCCACGTGTGCAAGATAAGTAATAGTTACCTGTTTATGAATGGGTACGTTTATTATAGGTTTGTCCCTTGAAGCGCGATATTTCAATTTTGAGCATGAGCATGGAGAGTGTCAACTCAAAATCTCAAAAATTATGTTCATGACATACTTGATTTCAAAACAGCGTGATAAACGACAAAGAACAGATCAGTTCGTTTGGGCACGGTCGTGCACTTACCATCTTGCATATTTGCATTTGGCAATACGGCTCCCACTGAATCTAGATACGCCCCTTATGACCACCCTGTTATGGCGTAGCGTTAGAACGCACTAAGGAGACAATAGTCACCGCATCTCAAACCAAATACCTCAGGTTTGAGGATAACCTATGTGATAAATGCTTTTGACACGAATCCACGAAGTATTTTTCACGGTGGGTCAATCCAATATTCGTAACCCTAACGGATATCCGTCAATTTTGGTCCGCAAGAATCTTTTGCAGCTATATTCGATATACCTTCAGATATCCACCAAAATTACGATGACTTTATAACCCTATCAAGGTTCCCACCAAGATAAGTAGTCATGGATAGTGTTTTGAATAAATCAAGTTTATTCCTGGATGAACCAAAACATACAAAATGGTGAAGAACAATGAAACTAATTTCTGCACCCTTCCATATTCCACCCTGGAATAAAGATGCATAATTTCTACCATTTCATTGACTCGATTCCCGGCGTTCATCTAAATTACTTATTATTTTACATTGTAACTTATCACGGATTACAAAGAAAATAATATGACTATAAACCTAAAAACTCAAGACTAGTACCTTGAAGTACTATTTCTTGGTTTTGCTAGAAATCGTTCTTGCAACCTAGGAACAACTCTAGACTTACTTATCTTATAAATTCCTTAAACTTGGAGAACTGGAAATAACTCCAAAGTTTATGAGTTTATAAAATAATACCATTGTAATTAAAACTTTAATTACATTCGTAGATGTATTAAATCTTACTAGATTTATGTCATTTTGAAATGATAAATCCCTTTTACACCTACTTGTAAAAGACTTGAAACTAGATTCCTAGTGTATACCAACACTTATCTAATTTCATTACTTAATGATATTAAAGAACATCCTATTTTATCATTTCAAACGTTAACCAACCAACAATATTAAATTATTCTGACTCACGGAACCTTTAAAACGTATATAATTTTATTTAAGTCGTAGCTTGACTTAAAATCCTGCAATGACACCTTTATTGAGTACCTCTCAATAAGTCACGTGTTTCTCGGATTAGTCCTTTTTATTGAGTACCTCTCAATAAGTCACGTGTTTCTCGGATTAGTCCTTTTTCAAGAACCTACTATTTTAGATAACTTCTAAAATAATCCGATAATTATATACTTTAAAAGTTTATCCTTGTATTTATCATACTAGTTTAAACAACCTTTATAAATTTGATAAATACACTAGTCAGGTGCTCCAACTATCTTTTATGAAAAAAGTGCATTACCTTAAAACATCCTTTTAGACTTAGTCAATCCTTGACTAGTATGCCTAAAACCTGTGTTCTAAACACTTGTTTTAAACTTAGTTTTGTAAGAAATTTAATTGTTTTATGAAACCAAAAACTTGGATCTCCCATATATCCATCTTTCCAATTACGGAAAGTGGTTTCATTAAACTTACCATGATTAGAAGTATAAAACACTTGTAAAGGTATTTTAAATTTCTTTTCTTAAAACATTTAGTATAAAACACCCTTGATCATAATAACTATCATAATCACTTTTATACTTTCTCAAATGTTTTATTCAAAAACTACTTTACCTGGAAATAATAACTATTATTTCCCCATTTCAAGACTTTGAACATTCACTTTTTATAAAATCCTTAAATACTTATAGATTAGAAAAACTATCTAATTTCATAAACAAAGCTTGTTTATTTAAGTATTTATATATAGTGGAACTAACATTTATGTAACTACAACAATTTTCTGCATAAGATCACTATGAATCACCAATTAAGTCAAAACTTGACTTATTGGTATCCTTTAGTCATAACTGGACTAACCTGATTCATATAAAAACACACGTGCACGGATATAATTCAAACTTTCAAACCTTTAAAACATAATGTCAAACCAAGAGTTTTAAACAAACCAAGATAATCAAAACCAAAAACTTAAACAAGTTTAATAGCTAAAAAAACGTGAAATATTAAAATATCCGTAGCTGCACGTGGGATCTCAAAATGTTGGGCCGCTTCACTTTCCATCACCTCCTGCAATAAACGATTGCAAGATGTTAGACTACTCATAAAAACTTTACAAGTGGAAAGTGACAAAGAAGCTGATCACACGATACCTGAGGAGCCAGACTTGCCTCCTGCCTCGTGACCCTTCGGACAATCTCTTTTCCAATGTCCGGTTTCGCCGCACTTGAAGCACCGATTCTCGGTTCTTGCTTTGTTTGACTTCGGCTTCATGACGTGGTCGCTGACCGAAGTCTCTTAGCCATCTTGCACGAGTTAAATGCCCTAGTGGCATCATAACGCTCTGTGCGGGCTAGCTCCTGAAACATGTCCCTCAGCTGGTGGATCATGTCATAGGCAGGAGTCTCCATCATGCTTGATTGCAACTCCGGACTCATCGTTGCAAGCATGAGGCAACTAACATCCAAAGCGTCATTGGAGCGCTTCTGAAAAGCCTCCCTGACTTCTGCCCTGGCATTGTCGGCAGGGGGATTTCCTAGAGGTTGTTCTAGGATGTGCCACTTTCTCTCGTGCCTTAGCACGATTCGGAGATTTCTCTCCCATGTGAGAAAGTTTGACCCGGTGAGCTTATCCTTCTCAAGGATAGAGCGGAGAGAGAGGTTATTAGTACTGGTAACGTTGGTTGCCATCTACAAATTAAAACCCGGTTTAATTAGTAATTACAAATAAACTTTCCAACCCATAAACAATATATATTAGACCTAGGACCCATATTTCACATATTTGACGCAAGGTTTGGTCATTTCCCGCTAAGTCATGCTATTTCTGGTAGGTAACACCCTGTACCAATCGTACCTAGCTGATATGACTCCTAGAACCTCGTAGAGCACTTAGACCCAGTTTAGTATGTTTAACTCTACTCTAGTGGTTTTTGGGCCGGGACTCCTGATTATCACCAAAATAGATCGCACCACCTAAGACAGTATGAATTCTGGCCGGGACTCCAGATTATCGCAGAATCTTTCATACTCTTTCCCGCAATGGTTTGAACCCGGATGTCCAAGGTTTGAGCACTTCCGACACCCGAGTACCGTTTAACAGCAAAGGTGTACCATTAGGTGGGTAGCACACTGATCTAAGATTTTTCTTGGGTTTTGTAATTAAGTTTAATGAAAAACTTAATTTTCCAATTTTTGAAAAATCATTTTAAAACTAACTGTTTTAAAAATACGATTTACATGTGTACATTTACTAGGTGCACAAAACGACTTTATAAGTTCAAACTTATAATTTTGACAAAACTTTAAATTTATAAAAATTTAATTAATACGACTAACAAACTGAAGTCGTATTCTAGTTTGTCATAAAGCGTGGTTTTTCTCTGTTTAATAACAACCTGTTATTAAACCCCCTTTTTATTTAGCATCACATACACATATCTCATACATATATGAATAAGCAGTAAATAATAGCACAACCACGTAGATAATAATAAGCAGATAAAGCCCTATAGATTTGCCAACTAATCCTAAGGTCAATCCTAAGGATAAACGGACTTGGATTCGCCTTCATGATGAATCGCTCCCACTTGCTTTGACACCTCCTCCGAAGTACACGAGCTTCGTGCAAGCCATCACCTTGAACACCTTCTTGAATTCCGTTTTGGTAAAGGGATAAAACTACAACTAATCTATTACAAATACAATAGTGAATGGGGTTGTAAGTGGCACGCAGGCCTCCCGAACCAGTACAAAATTACATTCAGAAAGGGATTGTAATTGGCACGCAGGCCTTCCCAAAACCAAAAATCAAAAAGAAAAGAAAAGCGATTCCTAAGTCGGCAAAACTATAGCTATATATCACAACCACGCAACATATATATTTCAACCACGCAGTTAAAGGAATATATAAAAAAAACTATGCGATAAAGCATAACCTGATTCGTTTAACCATTCTCATTTACCTTTTGATTAATAACTATCAACCAAAATGAGAATTATGATCTTCTAAGGAATTTAAATTTACTTGACCAAAAACAGTTTTTCAACAAACTTTGAAAACTTGATTTTATTCGAAAACTTGAATGAAATCCTATGTCGGGTTTTTACTAGTTTTGCCAAAAACTTAAACATGACAAAATTTGGTCATTAAAATACCATCTTGTTTGTTTCTCCATTCTTTTATATAAACCTACCCCCTTTAGAGTTTATTTAAAACGACTAAAACTAGTCGTAATAAATAATCATCCAAAAATATGTGTATATATATATATATATATATATATATTAACTAAACTTAATTAAAATACATATAATACTAGTTTATATAAACTCTTATTAATTTTAATACTTAAAATTAACAACGTTGTATCTAACCGGAAAAATTAATTTGGACAAAAAACACTCGTTCCAAGCACCACACGGGCCGAGAGCCCCTTTGGGCCGGAAACCTTCCTGGGCCGAAACCCCTTGGACCAAACTACTTGGGCTGAGAGCCTCTGGGCCAAATCCCCTGGGCCGTAGCCCTTCTGGACTGACGACCGCCTGGGCCGAAGCCCTTCCTGGGCCGTGACCGCACCTGGGCCGAGACCCCATCCAGGCCGAGCTACTACCTGGGCCGAAGCCACCTAGCTCGTGCTGCCGCCGACCTGCTGCCGTTCGACGACTGCCGACCACCGCCGACCACCCGACATCGACTGCCGCAGGCTTTGGTGGTGGCGTCGGTCTCCCCTTTTCCGATTAAAACAAATAACTTAAAAAGAAAATCTTAAAACCTAATCATTTTAATCCATTAAAACTTAACTAGTTTTAATATCTTGATCAAAAGTGGGATTTATTCAAAAATCATAACTTTAATTATTAATATTAACAAAACTTGTTCTTATTAATAATTAATTATCCTAAAACTAGATATTAACCTTTTAAACAAAAAAGTTCAAATTTTTGGTTAAGATCAAGTTCTAGATAAAAGGGTTATCTTTTTAACCGTTTAAACATAAATCTTGCTTAAACTTATCTGGTTTAAAATTAAACCTTTTATTGTCTGGATAAAAAACAGAAACTTGTTTTTATACCCTTAGGTTTTCGATTTTCATGAGGAGAAGAACAAGATGAAGTAGAAGATCATACAACCTAAAACGAATCAATAAACTGGATTAGCTAGGTTTAATTAATTAAAACAAACTGTTTAATTTTTCTTAATTCTAACTTGTCCTTATCCAAAAATCATAATCCTTCTAACCGTTTAAACTAACTGTTTAAACTTTATGATTAATAGGATTAAACCTGATAACAAAAACAAACTGTTTTGTTACCTTTCTTGATTTTCGAAAATACCAAGAACAAGAATGATATCAAGAACAAAACCTTAATCCTAAAACAGATAAAACTAGAAACTAATAGATCATAGAGCCGAGGCTCTGATACCACTGAAGGGTTTTGATTTGACCAAACCACTATATGACACAAACTGGTCATGTTCTGGGTTTGATTCTACTGGTTCAATCCTAAAAGCGGAACTGAATTGAACAAAACCCTCTAAACCCCAAAAAGGGTTAGGATCTTTAAACTAATGATCTATTTCAGTTTCTCAATCATCTACAATAAAGGTTTAGAATTTTACCTGCTTTGATCCTGGGATTGCTAAAGACAGTCCACCACTACTGCACCTCCAATGAACTGGCTGCTAGACCGCTCCTGGATTTACCCGATCAACAATACTCGAAATCTTGAGTATGTATGTATGTGTGCGTCAACCTCCAAAAGCCAAAACACCCTTGGGTGTTGTTCTTGAGCTTCGACGAGAGAGAGAGGTCGACGAGAGAGAGTGAGGTGGTGGCTAGGGTTTTTTAGAATGCTTAATTCTTAATCCTTAAGGCTTAAAAGGTTATTTATAAACCTTACTAAAAAGCCCAAGCCCGTTCAATTAAATCCCATGTCTTTAATTGAAGTTCCATTCTTCTCACTTTGACCCCTGGACTTTACTAGTTAATTAATTAACTATTAATTAACTGGTCCATTAAATATTATCATTAATATTTAATGTCTCCTTAAATAATAAATAACTATTTATTATTTATTTCCTTTCTGATAATTAATTCGACTGATTAATTATATACTTTTCTCTCTAATAATTAATCCAACTGATTAATTATTTCTACACAGAATTATGGTAAATTCCAACTGTTCTTATTTGGGTGTGTAGCAGTGTGACCCTTTAGTCTTTTATAACATTAAATATAATGTACTTATTAATTATCTCTACACATAATCCAACAAAACAACCATTCCTATATTCTTTATATTAAGCCTACAAACATTAGACAAAACCCTTTTAAACAATTGAATCAAAACTTATATAATATTTCCCTTTTTGACCTATTATGAACCTTAATCCTAAATTTTGATTCTTAGTCAAATTCACATGTAAATGGGTTGTATTTCATCATTCTATCAGTAAGTGTTATGATACTTTTTTTTTCTTTTACGATACTGGTCATCGCTACACACTATTCTCAACCTCCGCTTCATCACATCATCATTCTCACTCACCAATACTTTATATATGCAAAAAAGCAACTTGATTGTAAGTATGACCACAATCACTCCAGTCTTCACAGTGACATGAAATCGTGATGTAGTTATCACACTAAGAACCACTTACTCACGGCGTTTCCTCGAATAATAAACCTATATGCATACATACGCACACACCATAATACAAACAAATCTAGGCAAATATAACATTAGTAAATTTTACCCTTCAATCTCATCTTCCCAATTTGCTAAAGGAACCCAATTAAAAAACATTCTTTATTTCCTATAATCAATAATCTAGTAGATCAATGTATGTTGCTTTTTTCACTTAAAGAACCAGCTAATTTTGTTTTTTCCCAACCAATTAATTGTTGACCAAGTTCATAATTTTAAAATTCGTGTATAGCACAACTGAATAATATAGTTTATTGCATATTTAATTTGATTCGTATAGCAAATATATTAATAATCCTAACTGAATAAATTAATTGAACTAGAGCAAATGATTTATGGATTTTTTTTATCATATATTTTTTTATTTATAGTTTCATTGACTTTTAACTTTGGACAATTATTATAAAAAAATGTCTACTTGTCTAGTTTTATTTTATAAAACTCAGCAAACTAATGATCTTATATTGAGAAATATATATGTTTTGATATTAAAACATTCTCTTGCTTCCTCGTTGTATAATCATTTTTAATAAATATTATAATATTTTTAAATAGCTTTTCAAAAAAAAAATTCTTAAATATTAAGATTGCTTAATTTGTTTTTAGTCTCTAATAGTCTAATAGATACACATACATAATTCATAATTGTGTTCCTTGAAATATCAAATGTGCAATTCACATCAATTAAATTAGTTGATTTATGTAAATTACCATACCAGGATCATGTTGTTTTTTTTCCTCATTACTCATTATCTTTTTTAAATAATATAACACACCTATATAATTCTATTTTTAAATCTACATAAATTGTCGGACTTAAACCCATAACAACATGGGGTGTATTCCATGTGAAGCATCCAATGCTTCGTATCATGATATCGTCACATCATCATAACACACAACATGCTTCAGTCATGCTTAAACATCAGTATTTGTAACACCGAGTTTTACGAGCTTAAAATTAGCGCCAATTTAAACTTTTTATACAAGATTAATTAAAAGATCGCAGCGGAATCAAACCACAGATTACAAAATATTAGTATTAATACCGGACTTGATGAGGAACGTATCAAAATACATCAAGTCCCAAAACTACCAGTGTTACCAACTAGACACCGACTACCTAAACATGGTAGACTAACTACAAGCGTTCCCAAAAGATATGTACAACTACCCACGAGTATACCCAGCTCACCAGGCCCACAATCACTAACCTGCAAAAAGGAAAATTTATACACCAGTTAGCTACACTAGCTAGTGAATACAAATTTCACATAAACATCAATAAGCATGGTTTCACACTACAGGTACGGCACACAAGCTAGTCTACCACATAGCGGTGCGCTGACAAGTCGGCAGGGTCATGTCTCGCGGGGGAGCCAGCCCAGCTCAATGACCCAAACTGGGGAATCAGCCACAACCAACCGTACGGGTGGGGGAGCGAAGTATTAGCCTATAAATACATAATTGTGAAATTAGTCCAGATAGGTAGATTGTTGAGAACTCTCTCTTATTCCCCAATGTATCTTCTTTGTTCTTTAATATGATTTGTTCTTGAATAAATCTCATTTTAGCATTAATCATCTTTCGAGTTCAATTCTAAAAGTTGAGATTCTGGAATACATTTTCGACTTAGGTTTGAAATTCTTGAAATGTTAAAGTAGTGAGTCTAAAGCCATTTGGGCATTTGGAATGTTGAGTTCATTTTGTTTGTTTTAATTCTGACTTGGTTCATTTTCTTTGTATTTGGTTTTTGCTTCTTGTTTTTGGTCTTCATATGATTCAATGGAAATATTTTGCATACTCCGAAATTAAAGACGATAAATAGAGTTGTTTTATCTATTTATTTATTTGTTCTATTGTATTAGTGACAATAATAGGGACACTACAATTGTCATAATTAGGATGAAATCCAAATAACCCTCTGCATTGTTATGGTTTTACAGGGGTGCAGAAGAAAAAGAAGAAGAATAATGACTGTAAGTTTTAATATATTCAATGTAACTCCATAGATTTCATATATGTCAAGAAATATACATGTTTTGGTAATTGTTGCCATTTATAATATAATGGTCTTTAACATAGCAGTAGAATTTATACCTCCTACATACCAAAAAGAAAAAAAAATGACTAAGCAAATGACTAGTTAAAGACCTCCTATAAGATTTGAGGGACTTTGAATAATAAATGACTAGTTAAAGACCATTTGAAAGAGAACATTTTTCTGGCACATTAAGAAGCCTTCGACAATTTCCAAAACAGACTTAATGTAATGTGTATTATTGATATTTGAATGTTATGATGCTACTTTTAGGATCCTTTCACAGCTTTGTTTTGTGGTTTGCAGAAAGAAAATACACCAAAGTTGGTGAGGATGAAAGTCACCCACAAGCCTAAGACTAAGGATGCCATGGTTGGCAAGGTTGCCTCCTGCTCACATGCCTCATCCTCTCTAAAGTCAAAGTCCAAGTCCTGGAAGACCACAAAGACGGTTTCCTCCTCCGAGGATTTGTTTCTGTCTTTAAGCAAGGCCTTGTATGAATTAGTTAGTTTGGGCCATATAAGAATCACTGATGTGACGACTATGGAAAATCTTCCAACGGGTCTACATCAGAATCCGGGCACGGCACTGGTCTTTCTACAAGAGACGAATCAGGCTAAAAGGCTCGATATTGAAAACGCCAACATAGTTACCTATTCCATCTATCGTTTTTTCTCTTTAGCACAAGAGTGGAGGGTTTACATTTAATGATAGAAAATAGGCCAATCTTGACTTTGGTTTCCTCGGGTAAACAAAATACACACCCTAGGAAACACAAACCCTAAAAATAGGAAAATCAAACTTTTATTGTCAAAGTTGGTTTCTTCGGGTAACGTAATACACACCCTGGGAAACACTAATAAGCCATGGGGTTATTACAAAATCAGAACTCTACAACAACACAAAATCAAAAATCAAATATTAACAAAACCAGAAAGATAAGAAAAGTAAAAGTAAAAGACAAGAACCTTGAAGATAGTTAGAGAATCCGAACAACTTGGTTGCTGACTGCTGGATTCGGATTAAGAACCTTGTTTCGGATATGGTAAAAGCCATAAAAATAGGGTTTTATAAAATTTAATACATTCGGTTACTAAATATATAAAAATACTATACGTTATTAGTTATTAAAACCGTATGAAACAACCCTAAAGATAGAAAACCAAACAATTATTCAGACTTAGTTTCCTTGGGTAAACATAATACACACCCTAGGAAACACAACCCCTAACAGGAAAATCAAACTATTAGTCAGACTTGGTTTCCTCGGGTAAACATAATACACACCCTAGGAAACACAACCCCTAACAGGAAAATCAAACTTTTATTGTCAAACTTGGTTTCCTCGGGTAAACGTCATACACACCCTAGGAAACACTAATACGCCATAAAAATAGGGTTTTATAAAATTTAATACATTCGATTACTAAATATATAAAAATACTATACGTTATTAGTTATTAACACATAATGATGATGATGAATCATCGACAAAAGAAGACAATAGTATCATCACTGGACGGCAATAATAAATTAATAACACCATGGCAACATAATCGGCGGACTCACCACTAACCTTGTGCACCCTCTCTCTTCAACCACCACCGCTAACTCGCCCTGCTTTCCTTATATCAACGACCAATCGGTATCTGCATCCGCCTCCATCATTATCGTGTTCAACTTCGTTGACCAAAACCTTCTCGCTTACTCTATCTGTCAGTAGATCGTTTTGTACCAAAAGATTATGGGAGTGGGTATATCTCGGGAGAGATTGAAAAACTCGCCAAGTTATTATACCACGAAATAAACCCAAAATTACTAAAACACCCCTTAAGTTATCGTGATAAATTGGGTTTCAGGTTTGCTAATTGATATATATATATATATATATATATATTAATCGCTATTACCGGTATAATTGCTATTAGACTAAATTACTAAAATGCCCATTTCCATTATTAATTCTCCAACCAACACTTAGAATGTTAAAAGTACATTGCTAGAATGTTAAAGTACATTGCAGCATCATGTATTTTGTCCCCAATTCCTAGCAAAAGCAAATTACAAAATGAGTCCTATACCAGATTTTTGTAGCGATCAACATCGAGATTTTTTCTGATAGGTCAAATATTTGTAGAATCAGGGTTACAATTAATTTATTTGTAGAAACGGAGTTAGTGTCTTTGTGGTCATATCACAAAAAAACTTATTTCACCTTTCTTTAAAAAAACCTCAATATTAAACGTGAAACAAAGAATAATCATCACAAACTCCTAGTTATAACTCATTATTAATATACCAAATTAACTAAATCAGTAAAAAAAATGCATCTGCCGAGGCTCAAACTCAGCTAGTAAGCCTCATCCAAACAATAACTCTTTTCGTTTAATATAACCCCTTCATATTATAGTTATTATTATTTGTTATTACTATTATTTTTTGTATTACCATTATTATTTATTATTACTATTATTATTTATTTAGTATTACTATTATTATTTATTATTACTATAATTTATTATTATTATTTAACTTAGAGTAAATTGCAAAAATGGTCTCTCTGATTGTCATTTTTATGCGGTTTTAGTCCAGACCCAACATGGAATGACTAAAATGCCCCCCCCCCCTCCCCCTCCCCCTCGTATCAGTTCTCTCTCAAGATACAAGGATGTATCTCCACCTCTAGCCATCACCTTCCACCACATTCCTCCGCTGACCGCTATCTTCCACCACCGGTGGCCCTAGGTTTGGGTAATCTGGAAACCGTGGTTCCGATGGCCATTTTTGCAATTTACTCTTTAACTTATGGTTTTAGTATCATTATTTAACCCCTAAAACATAGTAGTCTTTTTCTTCGGAAAAAAAATGCAATCGAAATTCAGGTGAAGTATGCGAAAGAAAGGGCGAGACATCGTTCGTACCTGAGATTCAATCAAAGTAGTTTAATTTTCGAAATACAATCGAAATTCAGGTGAAGTATGCGAAAGAAAGGGTAAGAAGAAACGTTTTTGTGTATTGGGGGCGCGAGAAAATCAAATTAAGAGTAAATTACACTTTTTCGTCCTTGTGGTTTTAAAATGGCTTTAACATTGATATTTTATAATAATAATAATAATAATAATAATAATAATAATAATAAAAAAATAATAATAATTATTACATTATGAAGTATAAAATATAAATAAACTATTAAACAAGTCGAGCACTTACACATAGACATTTTTGTGTTGTAAATCGACTGAATCGTAGACATTTTCTGTTTTGGATCATTCAAATCGTTGAAATTGTATGCTTAAATCGTTAAAGAAAAAAAGTCTAGTAACTAAACGAGTCGAGCCGAGTCGAGCTCAAAAGTGTCGAGTACTTTATCGAGCCGAGCTCGAGTTTGGAATTCTATGCTCGATCGAGCTCGAGTCGAGTTTCGAGCTCGAGTAGTAGTGTCGAGTTCGAGTTCGAGCTTGGTGATACTCGACTCGGCTAATTCTAAGACAAATATCTTTATATTAAATCTACCGTGCAAATATTGTAACTAAAAACGTAAAACTTAATATTAAACATATGATGGGATTACATTTTCAACATAGAATAAAAAATGAAAAATAAACCCCACAAAAATCAGTTTTTACCCAAAACATACAACAATCCACATACATCTAAACAAAGTTACAATTTTAAACAAACATCCACTTCACAGTCAGCAAACAATCAACCTATCAACTGGTTTTCTATTTCTAGAACCTTTTCGACATGCAATTCTTTCAATGTATGCATTCAAAGACTCATAATCATGCAATATTTCCTCTCCATTTGTTAATAGATTGGTTTCACTTTGACATATTTTCTCTAGGAAACTCTTTATTTTGGTTCTTAAGGTAGAGGCTTCTTCCGGCTTGAACCAGTGATAGCCAAACTGAAAATTTGAAACAGGTTAATCAAGTAAGAGACCAACAGAATGAGAAAATCTTTTCTAAATATCAGAGAGGAAGAAAATTTGAAACAGGTTAACCTACCATGTTAAATGTTCCACTCTCACTCTCTCAGGTGCCTGCCTGATGAAGTGTTCAATAAAGAGGAGGACAAAGACACCACAATCATAAGAATTATTTTGCTGTGGAACCTGGTAGATTGGTCACGTTTGAAGAAATGGTAACAGTGCACAACAAGAAGTTCCTTCCGAAGTCCGTGGATGACGAATTCTGTTGGACGTAGGGACCGGTACAATTTACCCCTGAAACAATTGTTTCAGAGTGTATACATCCGGTTGTATACCGGGTAAATTGTACACGTCCCTACGTCCAACACAATTCGTCATCCACGGACTTCGGAAGGAACTTCTTGTTGTGCACAGTTACCATTTCTTCAAACGTGATTCGTTGAGCCATCTCAAATGCAATTCCGATTTCGCCCACGCCTTTGGAGGGGCCGCCTGCTATGACACTTCTCGATGTAAACCGGGTAAATTGTACCCGTCCCTAAAACGTGACTATGTCGAAATTTAACTTATTTAAGAGATTATTTAATGTTACCCCTCCATTAAATTTAGACTAACAGCACCCCTATTAACTATGATAACCCCTATTAAGATATCACTTGCATGATTACAAATCTAACATGGAAATCAGAAGCATATATATATATATATATCAATAACTAACATGGAGATCGAATTAAGATATCACTTGCATGATTACAAATAGGTACAAACATAGTCCTTTTAACTAGTTTAGTTTCAATAGCATACATCCACTAATCTAAAGGTTTAACAGTTAAGACATCTAGGGCATTTACAGATTAAGCGAGTCATAGTGCTTATGCTCAAGGGGTTAGGAAGGAAGTTGAGGAGAATAAGAAGAAGAAATGGGATGCAGACAAGTTAGAGGTGGAAGAGTACATTGAGAGGGCTTATCCCTATGGGTGAAGTTTTAGAATATTTTGAGGAATTATGTGAGACTAGGAGGCTGAATATGGAACCTCTTAGGAAAAGGACTCGTGAAGATTAGAATGGAAGTGATGTTTAAAGGTGGTGGTTGGAACATTAGGGGTTTGAATCAGTCCTCTAAGCAGACGGAGGTTAGGAATTTGATTAGGGATGAGAATTTGATGATTTGTTCTGTTATTGAGACTCATTTGGTTGCTGATAAAGTTAATGATGTTTGCAATTCTTTGTTTGGTAATTGGCAGTGGTGTTCTAACAGTCTTGAGAGCAAAAGAAGCTGTAGGATCATTTTGGCTTGGGATCCTTCGGTTTTGAATGTTATGGTTATTAGTCAAACTAGTCAGGTTCTGCATAGTGAATGGGTCTTTTTCTTTGTTTTGGTCTGTTGTCTATGCTTTTAATAAAAGTAGGGAGAGAAGGGTGCTTTGGAAAGACTTGTGTAAGCATAAAGTTTCTGTTGGTAGGAATCCTTGGTTAGTTTTAGGGGATTTTAATTCTGTCCTTAATCCTGAAGATGCTTCTAATGGTACTTCTTTTGGCAATGTGGGTATGATGGATTTTAGAGATTGTGTTAAGGAGGCTGGTCTTGATGATATTTGCAGATCTGGTATTTCACTTGGGTTCAAAAAAGGAGTAATCCTGATCTTGGTGTTTTAAAGAAGTTGGATAGAGTTTTAGCTAATGGTGCCTTTTTTTGATAAATTCTTAAGAGCTTATGCTGTTTTTCTCCCTTATCTTGTTTCTGATCATAGTCCTGCTGTTGTTACTATTCCTGAGTATAGCCAAAAGAAATCTAATTCTTTTAGGTTTATGAATTTTCTTGCTGATAAGAAAGAGTTCTTGCCTTGTGTTAGGGATAATTGGAATGGTGACATTCAAGGTTTTGATATGTACAGGTAGGTTAAAAAGCTCAAATATTTGAAGGGTAGATTTAGGCTTTGTTTGTTTTTTTGGATAAGGCCTTATTTTCAAGAAAGGTCTGCGGGCGGGCACACGTTTTTGTTTAAGACTGTTTGTTTTTCTACAGACATAAGGTCTTTTTTTATCTTCTTTTTGCTTATTATAGGAAGCGATTTAAATTGCTTTTTCTTTGCAGACGTTTAAAACATCCCGTCTCTCAAGCCCTAAACGCAACCACTGCGCTATGTCGCTCCGTCGTCGCTCCGTCGTCCGATCCTCCGTTGTCGCTCCGTCGTCCGATCCTCCGTCGATCGATCCACGGTCGTCGATCGATCCACCGTCGTCGCTCCGTCATAGCTCCACCCCATCGATCCTCGAAGCCATTACAACCCAGATTTGAAGCCTTTCGTCGATCTCGAAGCCTGCCGTCATATCTCGAAGCCTGCCGTAGATCTCACCCTCGTCAGACGAAGCCCTAAACACTACAGCCCAGATTTGAAGCTACAGGTATGAATCGAAGCCTGCCTCCTCTGAATGTGTTGTATTGAATTTGGCATTATCTGATTTAACTTATGGGTTATGTGTTCTATTTTGTCAAACATTGGTATTGTAAACATTTGTTTTATGTGCTACTGTTAACTTGCTGCTGTTATCTTAACAAGCATGTAATGTTGGTTTAGGTTTAAAAGAGATTGCTGCTGTTAACTTAACGACCATTGTTGAAGCCCTAACTCGAAGCTCCACCCTCGTCAGTCGATAGTCGCCCACGAAGCTCCACCCTCGTCAGTCGATAGTCGCCCACGAAGCTCCACCCTCATCAGTCAACTATAAAAGCTACAGGTAACCTTTTTGAAGTTTGAAATTGATTTGGGTTTGCTACCATTTTTGTTTGAAATTTCTGTGATTAATTCCAGATTTCATTCTTGTTTTGTGGAAATTGATTTGGGTTTGCCATTCAAAGTCCCTCAACTGTCGATGAATAAAATGTGTGATTCTCTCTTGTTTTATGTTTGCTGCTGCCATTTTTACACTCAACAGTAAGGGACTTTTGATGATTAAAATCTGTGATATTTTAGGATGCTACCTGCATCATGTTATTGAAGCATGATATTGTTAGCTTCATTCCTTGATACGAGGTTAGCTCTAGTCATTGAGTCACCTTGGTAACACATGATAATGTTCAAGATTGTGATTTCTGGAGTTAATTGGATATACATTGATGATTTTAATATTTGAGAATGAAGTGTGAACAATCAGGTTATTTGATTCAGTTACTAATTACATGGTTTTAATATGATGCTAACAGTTGGTGTTTAAAAAGGTGTGTTTGTTTATTGAATTTGACATTATTAAGACACAACCAATGTAAGTATATATTGACTAGCATTCACTTGTGTGTAGATTCATCCGAAATGTGGGTTTCTGAAGACGACGCCGATGCCTTATCCTGACCTCTGCGCAACTTTATATGATGGGAGTAGCGCGAGTGGTCATAATCAATGGGCCCTTCCCAAGCAACATCCGGGGGTACATCATCTGTCCATCGTGTCCAAACAATTCAGACCGAGGACAACCCTTTTGCTGACTTAGATGATGATGAGGGGACTAGTGCTCCTACTGGCACGGCTACTGCTCATGAGATTCCTACTGATCCAGAAGAACAAAGTGGTTCTAGAGGTAGGCCTAGTAAAAGGGCTAAAACCTCTACTAATCTTGATGACTTGGCCGCGGATATGCAGAAGGCATTACAGTATCTGATTAAAAGTGAGGGGCCAACCATTGAAGAATGTCACGAGAAGCTGAAGTTGGTTGGGTTAAGTCCCGTTGATCCCTTGTTTTTGGGCGCGTTTAACATCTTTGGCCAATCATAAAAAATGAGGGAGTCAGATGTTTATTCTGGATATTGCTAAAATGTTGAATATGGTTTTTTTACTGTGTTTATTATGTTTTTAACAGGTTTATTATGGATAAGGATAAAAAAATTATTTATAATACTTATGTACTTGTACATTCGCTATTTTTGGAAGAAATCCTTAAAAAGAAAACGAGACAATACATCGGTAATGTCGGGACATCAATTCACAATGGAATTGTTACAAGGAAACAACAGACAATGTATCGAGCTTCTACGTATGTCACGTGATTCCTTCGTCCGGCTCTGTGCACATTTTAGAGTTAAAGGTTGGCTAAGGGATAGCAAACATGTGTCGGTTGAGGAAAAGATGGCTATGTTCTTAATGATGATTGGTCATAATCAACGATATGTTGTCGTGGAGCGTAGATTTTAACACTCGCAACAAACAATTCATTATTATTTTCATGAGGTATTAGATAGAATGATGGAGTTTGCGAAAGAGATTATAGTCCCAACAACTTTTAACCCAAATCCGAACATTCCGGGACATCATAAGAGATTACGACGAGTGTTTAAGGTATATAGAAATAAAATTAATTAAATGACATCTTTGTTTTTTTATAATTTTAATATTATTTAATTGCAACGTAGGGAGCAGTTGGTGCACTTGATGGAACGTTGGTGCATGATGTGGTGTCTGTCAACCAACAACACTTATATAGAGGAAGAGGAAGGGGAGACTGTTATCAAAATGTACTAGCCATATGCGACTTCAATATGATGTTTACTTTTATTGTGGCTGGATGGGAAGGGATAGCACATGATGCTAGAATATTATGTTTTGAACATTAATCATTTTATTATATTTATAGATAAATACTATCTTTGTGATGATGCTTATGCACACACTCGAGGATTTATGGCACCATATCGGAATGTGAGATATTGGCTTGGAGATTTTCGTCGAAGACGTGCGTTGAATAGCAAAGAAAAATTTAACCACTCACATGCAAAACTTAGAAACGTTATTGAACGTTCTTTTGGTGTCTTGAAAGCACGTTTCCCAATATTGAAGAGAATGACCCGCTTTCCTTTGATTACACAAAGAAACATTACAATTGCTTGTTTCACGCTTCATAATTTTATAAGGAAAGAGGGCTTAAGTGATGAATTATTCTCTCAGTATGATCAAGACATTGTGTCTCCGTACAAAATCAAGTTGATAATGATGATGTTGATAATGAGGTCCAACCACATGGAAGTGTAGCAGATCGTGAGTACATGGTTCAATTGCGAGATCAAATTGCGGAACAATTGATGCAAATGTAGATTTTTTAGTGACTTTGGATGCAATATGTGATAAGAATATGGTTTTTAAATTTGTTACAGAAATTAAAGTTTAGAACTTGAGGGGTGTTGCAAGTACTATTCATATGGAATCGAATGGTTTATTAATTACAAGATGTTTGGTTACTATTCATGTAGGTTTGGAAGTTTGAAAATGCTAAAAGAAGATTTTGCAGAAGATTTTCGTAGGGGCGGGGCGGGGCGGGGCGGGGGGGGGGGGGGGGGTGGATATTCGACAGTTTTACTCAAATTGTTGAATTTAATTTAAAATTATAAAATTATAGTAAATAAGACATTTTTTAACATTAAAAAAACAAACAATATTTTTTCGCAGACATAAGACCTTTTAAACTTTAGCTTATTCAATAAGACATTCGAAGACATGGAATAAGACCTTAACAGCTTATGTCTTCAAAAAACAAACAACACCTAAGAGGTTTGAAAAAGTTGTGATTTTAAGAGAGGAGTTGAAACAAATTCAAAGCAGGCTTGATTCGAATCCTCATGATGGAAGCTTGAGAGAGCAAGAATTAGTTCTCTGTAGGGCTTATAATGAGTGGTTGAAAGAGGGGGATAGAAATTCTGCTTATTTTCATAAAGTTGTTAAAGGTAGGAGAAGTAGGCACAGAGTGGAGTCTATATGTGATGGGGATGGTGTTACACATTCCATGTTAGTCATAGACACGTGTTGGATCCAATTTAGCCTGATATGACCCAAATTTAGACTAATACCAATTTGGACTAACATGACCCAGATTTAGACTACAGTCACATTTAGACTAACATCACCCACATCTTCTACCTCCATTAAATTTAGACTAACATCACCCATATTTCGACTAACAGACAAATTTAGACTAACATCACTCTCATCTTCTACCTCCATTAAACTTGACCAATACGGGTCATATCATGTTTTATTCATCAAAATATCTCATAATACTTATAACACATTCCATGTTAGTCATAGACACATGTTGGATCCAATTTAGCCTGATATGATCCAAATTTAGACTAATACCAATTTGGACTAACATGACCCAGATTTAGACTACAGACACATTTAGACTAACATCACCCACATTTAGACTAACATCACTTTCATCTTCTACCTCCATTAAATTTAGACTAACATCACCCATATTTAGACTAACAGAAGGACCACCTTAGTTAATAGGGGTTATCTTAATAGGGGTTATCAAACAACACCCCTAGTAACGGTAGTAGGGATTATAACCAACATGTGAAACTTATATAGACGAATTATAAATATAACTTGTTCAACTTGAAACTTAGAGAAATTAGGGTTGTACCTTAAATGTCGATGGAAAAATGCTTGACCATATATAGACGAATCATAACATGTCGATAATAATTGGGGTCAGAAATTGGGTGAAGGATTCAAATGAAGGTTGAATTGGAAAGAGAAAGGCACGGCGCTAATAGAAGTGGGGAGACCTAGACACGTGGCATTAGCAGAGAAGAAGGTATAATGAGCGGGAAATTAAGATATAGATGGCTTAGAAATGTGCCAAGTGTCCTCCCATTACTCTTTTATTAGAGAAAGAAGATTGTTAACATATTTGATTTTCACATCTAGACAAAGAGTATCTTGAAATAGGAAAATATTATTGAATACTCACGCTAAGTCCTTAAAATCATATATTATTGAACACCTAGTATTTCATCTTAATACCCCTTATTTACATGTTTATTATTAACATTAATATCTTAACCTACAATCATCTCACATGTTAACAAGATAATTTTCCATCATTTAATTATTCATTGAAAATATTTTATCAACCATTTCATACACAACATTTAAATAATTCACACAATCAAAATCATATATCGTTTCATAATTTTCTTTAAGTTAATTACATTTTAAGTCCTTTGTTTAATGATTTTTATGGTATTGATATCTAACATTTCATTTTTACGTTTGATTTCTAAACGAACAAACCTTTTATGAATTTGGTCTCTGGACAAACTTGAATAATCATATTCCCCATGTCCTTTCAATTAATTAATTATCTCAATTTTCAATTCATTATTAAATTGTTTCTTAACAATAAGAAATAAAACAACACAATAAATTTTGGTTCCCTCTCCTCTCTACTTTAATATCAGTAATCATCTCTCACCATATATTTTACCAGGTGGTTCCTAAACGACCAAACATTTTACGAATTTGATCTTTGGACAAACTTGAATGATCCAAATCCCCATGTCTTATCTCAATTTTCAATTCATTATTAAATTGTTTCTTAACAATAAGAAATAAAACAACACAATAAATTTTGGTTTTCTCTCCTCTCTATCTTTTATATCAGCAATCATCTCTTGCTATGTATTTTACTAGTTACCTCAATCTCTTTAACTCTATCTTTCTCAATTTCATATCCACCACTACTATATTTATATTCAACTCCATACCACCACTATCATTACGCCACCACAATGACCACCATTGTCGTCTCCACCACCATGACCACCACCTCAGTTCACCCACCAATACACATCTTAAACCTCCCATACTCTTCCGTGTTTAAACAATAATGTTCATGGAGATATAGAGTAAGGTCTTGATTATTCTTGAGTATTATTTGTTAGATTTGAATCCAAATGTATGCATTGTGTGCGTGTTTTCATTTGAAACAATACGATAAATTTGAAGGCATGCTTACTTAGGGTTTTCATCATCTTGAACCGAATTAGGGTTTTCGTCTTCGTATTTAGGATTATGTTTCATGGTGGCGGTAATGATGGTAGCGGTGGTGAGATGAATGTGGCGGTGTCGTATAGCAGAGAGAGAAAGAGAGGGTTGGATAAAGTGAAATAAGAGAGAGACTATTGATATAAAAGAGAGAGGATAGAAAGAAACTGAATTTATGTTGTTTTTTTTATTTTAAAAAACAATTTAATAGCAAATTAAAAAAAACTGGAAAAATGAAGAAATTAAAAGTATAATGACATTTGGGCCAAGAGGTTTGATCGTTATGTATCAAATTCGTAAAAATAAAAATTAAGATATCAAAACCGTAAAAATCACCAAACCAAATGAACAAAAAATGAAATTAACTTTTTTAGTTTATCAAACAAACTCTGTAACTTTAATTTTTTTATAGCAACAAGGTTTTTAGTGCCCGCGCGTTGCGGCTGGACTTCTATATAATAAATTTAACGAAAATGTTTGATTGGTTATTAAAACATAAACATTCAATTGAACGGGTATCGTTCATTTTTTAAACCAAACACAAATCCTGTACCCCTAATAAGTGTCTTGGTGTTAAAAACAAACTTTTATCACATGTACAACATACTTCCATAGCATCATTTATGGCCTTCAACTCTAACAAAACATATTTCCATAATCATTTATGTCCTTCCACTCTAACAAACTTTCATCTCCGGTTGAACATACTTTCGTAACATCATTTATTGCTTCCACTCACAGAAATTCAGAAGTACTTAGACATCCCACACTTCAATCTTGTTGCATGAATCAACCTACACATTAGTGTGAGTAACAAAAGTTTATTCACTTACTATAATTCAACCCAAAAACCATCTCTCTTTCCACTCTACACTCATACAATTTTACTAAAAAGACATATGAGACTACATACATGCTGGTAGATACACAAATATAGAATAACCACTTAATAGGCTTCATGGATCTAAAATTTTAGTTAATTAATTGACTCCTTGTGCTTTTCGTTTCAAATTTGCAAGTTGTCACACCCTTTTCCATGGTATCAATATTTCAACACTCGAAAGAAAGTAAATATATCTATCTCTGTAGTAAATATGTATATTTATATACAAAATTTTCAAAATATACATCTATTAAAAAATAAAACTTAAAAACCCCTAGAAATCTGAAACTTACCACAAACACGAACCACCCTCGTAAAAATATGCAAAATCGAGCCTCATCCACTACTAATAGTCACACAAATCAACCATATGTCATACAACCTTAGAAGGTAGTGGTTGACATAAGATTATTGTAAAATATTTTCTGATGTTAACTTTAACTATATTAGACTTTGAGGTGGACTTTGTTAGTTAGTTTTTCAAATACTAACTTTAATAAATTAGACTTTGAGATAGAACTTTTTTATAAAAAAATAATCATTATGAGAAAACTACATTTATCATAGATGAAAAAGTCCTTAGTTTAGATAAATAAAATCCTAAGAGTGTAAAAAAAACACTGTAGATGAATAGTGCTTAGGAATAGTGAAATAACATTTGATAAATGTTATGTTGTTTAATTAGAAGGTAGTGGTTGACATAAGATTATTGTAAAATATTTTCTGATGTTAACTTTAACTATATTAGACTTTGAGGTAGACTTTGTTAGTTAGTTTTTCAAATACTAACTTTAATAAATTAGACTTTGAGATAGAACTTTTTTATAAAAAAAATAATCCTTATGAGAAAACTACATTTATCATAGATGAAAAAGTCCTTAATTTAGATAAATAAAATCCTAAGAGTGTAAAAAAAACTGTAGATGAATATTGCTTAGGAATAGTGAAATAACATTTGATAAATGTTATGTTGTTTAATGGCAGTGTGATAGGTACTTATACTACGTATAATATGCACAAAAACTTCGTCATTCATCTAGTGACATTTCTTTTCTTGTTCATGAAACTCATGATTAATTATTCATCTAATAAATTATACAATTTTGGCCTTCGTTTTCAACATACTATCACTTTAACGTTACAAGAATGGTTAGACTCGAACTTCTAATGTGAAAACCTTTAACAAATATTAAAAATAAAATAAAATACAATTTTCTTCATCAAATTGCAAGTGTGAATGAAGAAAATGGGTTAAGGATTTGAACGTATATGTACGACTGGCCGGCCGATTATTTGACGGAATGCGATATTCGTATAGTATTTATTAAAACTTAAAGATGATAATATGAATAATCTTATTTTTCATAATTTAGTAATTTTTTAATGTAATGTGATTTTCATTTTAACTGATTATGTCATTTATATAGACACTACTATAATTTTTATTGCAATTAATATTATTCATTTTTTATGATCAATATTTTTATTTATTTAAATGACAGTGAATATAAGCCCAAAGGAGCTATCAAGAGTAATAATGTGATAGAAAAATTAAAAGCGAAGGGTGAAGTTAATTAACCTCTACAATACAAAAACCTTAATAGGATTACCTATTTACTAAATCTCCTTGCTCATTATTCTATTTATCAAATTAACATAAATATTAAAATCAAAATACGAAATATATAAAGAGATTTAGTAAGATAAATGTATATTATACCTCTATCAAAATTTGATCAAGTGAGATTATGTATGATTGCTATTATTTATATAAAGTGGAGAGAGAAATTGTAAGATCAACAAAAAAATAATGATTTTTCAATGAATGTTGAACTTTAGGGGCCTAAGTTAGGGCTAAAAAGTATATTCAAGTACATTATGGTTGTAAATATGAATTAAGATAAAATTTCTATATATAATATATATATCCACTTTTCAATTATACCAATATCATTCTAAAAATTTAATAGTCTCGCATGTATCCAAATATTTAATTTAATAATAACTAAATCATTTTAAAACATATTTTTTTAAATTTAATTTAGAAGTAAAATTTACACTAATTTCGTGTACTAATTGTCTCTCTCATACGCAAAAGCAACATTTCCTTTTGGATCTTGTGAGAAGGGGCAAAATAATCAGAGTAGTACGTGATATGATTCTTTTATATTGTGGTCAAACGTAATACGTTATATTTTCTTATAAATACAGGAGTGAGTTGTTTATTTTAAGTCAATACCGAATCCTTTGTAGTATCACTCATTTGTTTAACTAAACATAAGATAATCTTAATCGTACGTGAGTTACTTGGGACACTTGGGCACAACATGCAAACGGAAGGGTTACGTGGGACTTTTAGAAGAATTAATCATTAGTTCATTGATATCACTTCGAAGTAATCAAATTGAAATTTTGTAAATTACAGCCAGTTAAAAACGTTCTTTTCTGACCTTTTTCTTTGAAGGAATAGCAAAAAAAAGAAAAAAAAACAACATTTTAAACTAGAAGTTCTTCATAAATTCTTAATGAAAAGTTATGATTATTGATCATACATTCATACAGATATATAAATGAGTTGTCTATAAAGTAATAAAAAAAGAATGACAAACAATTTAAAACAAGACAATTTATCAAATTAACAGTACAAGAGTGTTTAATGGTTCGGTTAAAGAGGGTAGATCTAATAAAATCGAGTGATTCTATTTGGATCCTGTTCATATTCTAAATTGATCAATGTGATGTGGTATATGATTGTATAACCTATATTAAAAATTATAATCGATTGATGTAACATGCATAATATGTGAGAGGGAGAACATCCAATTATCCAAATAATAGCACACATTCAAATATCTTTATATCTAAAATAACTCCCGAATTACCTAATAATACTTCTTCAAATAACGACCTATATTGTTTTCTTCTCTTCAATCTCTCTCTACATAAATCTTAGTGATAAGATAATTACCCAACTACCACAACCTTTTAAATCTTTATCATTTTCCTCTGTCTATTTACTTATACTTTATATTTTTTTACCAGTAAATGGGGATACTTCTCCGCTTCTCCAGTGTGGGCTCGAATTATTTAGTGGCGGGTTTTCAACCACCTCTCGTTATTTGGCTTTAACCAAGTTTCGAGCACCACGTCTTCACTCCATGGAGGACCCCTAATGGAAAAACCCTCAACCCACTGCATGCAGCAGGATTTGATCCCCCAACCTCTTATGAGGAAGGGGGCGTCTTACCATATAGGCTAAACCCCATTGGCTACTTATACTTTATATACATAAATAAATTAAAACTTTACATTTATAGAAAAACAATTTAGTTAAATTGTATTATTCATAAGCCGAGAGAGAAATACATCTATTGCATAATTATATCAATATATTGTTTTAATATTATATACATTTTATTTAAACATAAAACTAGATAATACAAAAAAATTACTAGATCATAAAAACTTACTATAACATTATTTTATACAATTTATGTACATATAAATGTGTTATAAAAAAAGTTAACATATTTTAAAATTTTTAATACTTAGAATACAAAATTCCAAATTTTGATCTAAATTAATACTAGTATCAAATTAAAAAGTTTAATATAAAAATTATGTCTCGACAGTTTCTTCATAATATTTTTCACTTTATATTTCAAAAGTTAATATATTAAAATTAAAATAAATCTATCAAGATGCTAGTAAAACGACAAAACTAACAATGACCTCACTGAATGTTTACGTTTCATCCCTACACTAGTAACCAATCACAATCAAGAAGTTTTACGTCTCATGTAATTACATATTCATATAAAATATTTTTGATTTGATTCTTATATATTTCTAACTATATTTTCTATTAAAAGTCTTTTAAATTATATATATAATTTTTAAAAATATATTTCATAAAAACATATTATTGTTTTATCATAAAATACAAAGTATCAAATTAAACATAACTTAATCTAAAAAGTTATTTTATAAATAATTAATTTGAATATTAAACAAAAATCAAATGAATGAATTACTGTTAAAACAATACGTTATTTTTTTATATGTAGTGAAATTTAATGGCAAAAAACACCCACTAATGTGGCATGTGAGACAAGCATGGAACGGTAAACGTGACGAGCAAAAAAAATGTATGGATCCAATATTCAATGAGTTACGTCTATCTTCTTAACAAGAAAACAATAATTAATATACTCACACATTTATATAGGTAATTAAGAGGCCTACTAGAATAGACACCCATGGTAGGCTAGGGTTTCTTTTTCAAATTTGTGTTATATGTTTAAATGTTTTTTAATGTTTAAATAATTTGAAGTTATAAAGAATTTAAGGTTTTCTTTTGAATGATTGAGGATGAAATAGACGTATTTGCTTTTGCCGACAACCAGTGGTAACGATACGGTGTTTAAAATCTGAACCAAGATGAAGATGAAGATGAAAAAATGAGAAAAATCGAAGAAGGTTGTGGTGGTGTTCACAATGATGGTGGGTGATAATGGTGGCGGAAGTGATGCACTAGCGAGAAGGTAGCTACTAAAGAGAGGGGGACGGAAGTGTGTGTGTGTGTGTGTTAAAGGGTGAGGAAAAAAAGAGATATCTGAGTTTTTTTTATTTTTTATTTAGAAAACAATTTATAAATAGGTTCAGATTAAAAAAAGATGAAGAAATTACTAGGTCATATTCAATTTATTTCTTTTACCTTAGCTAAGATCAAATCCGTAATAAATTTGTTATTTTAAGAACCAATAAAAGTTAAAACTTAAAGACTAAAACCATCTAACCACGTTAATAAATAGATAAGTTTTATATCCTCCTACAATGTATTACTATTTATCCTCCTACTAATTAGATTAAGATATTTGTCAAAATTAAAAGAGGAGATTGGAAAAGAGAATAAGTGGATTCCACATGTAATGATTTAGTGAGTAGGAGTATGAAATTAGGGTGAGCAGAAAAACCGAAACCGAACCAAAAACCGGAAAAACCAAACCGAATGAATTCCACATGTAATGATTTAGTGAGTAGGAGTATGAAATTAGGGTGAGCAGAAAAACCGAAACCGAACCAAAAACCGGAAAAACCAAACCGAAAAAACCGAACCAATATAGCAACCGACAGTTTTGGTTTTCAAAATTTCAAAAACCGACTTTTTTGGTTTTGTTTTGGTTTTTGAAATTTCAAAAACCAAAAAAGCCAAACCGAACCATTCCAAAGACCAATGTTACAAATATCACTTAATTTCGAGTCTACAAATTCATTTCATCTCGATTTTATCCATTTACATCTTAATATAAAAATCCATTTCTAGTTGTTTATCTCGATTTTTAGGTTCTAGTTTATAAGTTGCATGTAGTTTATTGAAGTTGGTTGTCAATCTTGAATTTTAGTTTTGCTAATATGTTTTTGCTTTGATTTTTAATTTGCTTCAATTTTGGCTTTAGAGTTTAAACATTTAACAGACATTTTGTTTGTATCAATTGCAATGTATATAGCTTGAATTAAGTGACACACATCTTGATGTTTTTAATATAACTTCAATCGTATATAATTTCATAACCTTACAATGATCGTTGTATATCTTCAAATCTTGATAGTTAAAAAAGATGTAAAACCGAACCAAAAACCGAAAACCAAACCACTCAAAAACCGAACGGTTTTGGTTTTGGTTTTCCAAAAATCAATATTTTCGGTCTGATTTCGGTTTTATGCCAAAACCGAACCATGCTCACCCTATCGATGAAATAAAAGAAAATATAATTCTTCTAATAAAAAATGTAATTAATTATCTTTTTATTATAAAGTTGACTGTATTT
Organism: Pulicaria dysenterica; assembly: GCA_947179395.2. Classification (NCBI taxonomy): domain Eukaryota; kingdom Viridiplantae; phylum Streptophyta; class Magnoliopsida; order Asterales; family Asteraceae; genus Pulicaria; species Pulicaria dysenterica. The sequence continues at coordinate 74,118,322 of OX359292.1, read as the reverse complement.
TGAAAAGACTCTCAAAGCCAAACATAGTACATGATGCTAGTGGGAAGATCCTCACGGACTCGGCGAGTCACCGGAACATAGATTGCTCTTTGTGCTTCCCTATATACTCGCATTTAGTCTCACCAACACGCTTCTAAACTACTTTTCTTTCATATTTTTTTAAAGCAAATTCCATCTCCCCACCGATCTCCAAGCAACACTTTGAACATCACAGAGTGAAGTGTTTCCTCATTGTACTTCCCTCTCTCTGTTCACCACTAGCATTTCAGATCCTCTCTCTAAACCCTCTTTTCTTAAAGCCAAAATGAAGAAATCTGAGAACTGGGTTTTCTAAATCTTGTAAAAAAGATTAAACCCAGTTCACAAAAGCATAATGTTGCGGTTTTAGGCTATAACCCTAGTATAATTTTGATATATCACATTCATTTTACTATTTACAGGCTAAACCCACTTTCCTTTTTGGCCAAAATCGAAGTGGGTTATCCAAGTATTCTCATAAAAAACCTCAAATCCAATTCAGATTAGATTTTTCAAGATTTTCTCATTAATATTCTTGATAACGGGAAGATGTGTTCATACTAAGCTATAAACCCTGGTAAGATTTGATATTTCTCCTAATTTTGAAATTTCAGTGTCTATTGAATGTGGTTTCTTCAATCGTCTTTGCTATTTGACATGAAATTTGGTCAGAGGTTTGCTTAGAACTGTAGAAAATTTGGGGATTTTGGTTTGTGAAAAATTAAAGATGACGCAGTTGTTGTTTTTAGTCGTGTTTGCTGAGGCACTTGTAGCATTTCTTCTAATGGTGAAAATTGGACCACTTAGAGAGCTAGTGATGAATGGTATAGATCAAGTGAAGATGAGAAAAGGAACTGTTTTGACAATTGCTGGTACAATGTCTGTGATTCTATTCTCAAATTGGATCAGCATTGTTAAAATCCAGAATAAGGGTGCCAAGATTGGTACAATGACACCAATGGATCAAGTTCTTTGGAGGACACATTTGCTGGAAGCTTCTCTAATGGGTACATTGTTATCTCTGTCGATTTAATGTTCATATATACCTTCTTATTATAGTTTATTTTGTTTTCATCAAAACTTGCCTGTCAGTAGTTTGGTTTATAGCATTTGCTGCATTTATCATGTTAAAGCTTGCTTATGATGGCTATGGAGTTTGTTTTTTTTTGTTGCAAAGCTTGGTTGTATCAGAACTGATACATCTTTCTGATTATTTGGGTGTGTAGACTGGTTTATCTTATGCATATGTCTGGTTATCTTTGCTATAGTTATTAACCTGATTCATATTCAGACCCCCATATATATTTGTTTGATTGTTGTTATTGTCATCTGAAGTTTCTTAATTTGAATCTGGTGTTTGGTTCTTCAGTTTGTGAGGGTGGTTTACATTCTGTTTTTTGGAACTCTGGATAGACTTCTGTTTTGTAATCTTGAAGAAGTATTATCGTGATTCTCAAATCTATATATTGTTGTTATTAGCTAGATTATGAACATACTCAGGTTTGGTAATTTTTGGCTAGTTGACTTTAGAACTGTTGAATCTACATCTGCTATTCTTCTACGGATTTGAATCTTTTGGTTTCAGACATCTATCAAAGTTTATTTGGGGAATTCTCATGTAGTTAATTGCTCTTAGTTCGGCACTATTTCGGCTGTGGGCTTGATCACAGTTTTTTAGCTGTTCTAGATGGAAACTCAAAATTATATGCCTTGACTGCCACATTTACTAAGACAAATGATTCTACCTGTCTCTTATTGTCTGTTTCCAGATGGGTTATTGATTATGATGCTTAAGCAAAAAAACGGAAACCTTTCAAACTACATGCTTAAGCAAGGTATGCTTCATGAATCTTTCATTCGTAGATACTCCTGTTCAAGATGGAGTTGCCGAACAAAAAAAATACCAGTTCCTTAAAGTGGCTCGCGCGTTCTTATTTCAGATGACGGTCTCAAAATCATTTTGGACTAATGCAATATCCACAGTTCTGGGTGGTAAAGCTCTAATATGTGTTATCCTCCCTATTCAACGTCTATTCCCTATTGAACCTAAGATATTTGGTTGTAGTTGTTTCTTTGGGATGCCTTACCCCACATTAGTAAACTTAATTCAAAATCTCTCTAAGTGTGATTTTGTTGGATATTCTCGTCTTTAGAAAGGTTTAGGTGTTTTTCTCCTACACTTGATTGCTACATTGTTTCATGAGAAATAAGTTTTCTGGAAAATGAACCTTTCTTCCCGGTCATCACCTCTCAGAGTCACGAAGCCAATGATGATTTGTTGATATATACTATACCTGCCTCATGTGGAGTTCCCGATCTCGTTTAAGTGTCTGCAGTCTTGCGAGCCTGCAAGGCCACCGGTGATTCATGTATATAGTAGGCAACGTTGACTTACGTCTGGACCAAATCTATTACCTCCCGTGCTTCTTTGTTCTTCTCATGATGATCTAACCAGAACACATGATCCAGCTTTGCCCTCCTTTATAGACACTCTAGATCTGGGTGTTCTCGAATCAGTTCCATCGTCTGTACACCCACCTAGGAATGACTTTGACACATCAAGAAATCTATTACGTTAAGATTCTAATCATGATGTTCTCATTGCTCTTCGAAAGGGTAAATGTTCGTTTGTGTCTTATAATAAGCTCTTGACATCTTCTCGTTCACTGGTTGCAACATTGGACTCCACATCGACACCAAAAACCGTTGGTGAACCTTTAGCACATTGTGGGTGGCGAGTTGCTATGATTGAAGAGATGAATGCCCTTGAACATAATGACACGTGGAGTTTGGATGAGTTACCCATAAATAAAAGGGTAATCAGGTGCAATGGGTGTTTACTATTAAGGCTAATCCAAATGTATTCATGGCTCTCTTGAAGGCAACATTGGACTCCATATCGACACCTAAAACTGTTGGTGAACCTTTAACACATTGTGGGTGGTGAGTTGCTATGATTGAAAAGATGAATGCCCTTGAACATAATGACACGTGGAGTTTGGAGGAGTCACTCGTAAATAAAAGGGTAATCGAGTGCAATGGGTGTTTACTATAAAGGCTAATCTATACGGATTCGTGACTCCCTTGAAGGCAAGATTAGTTGCCAAAGGTTATGCTCACATTTATGGAGTGGATTACCCGCGACCTTTTCTCCTTTAGCTAAACTATCCTCTGTTTGCCTATTTATTTTTCTCACTGCTACTTACAATTGGGCACTTCATCAACTTGATGTTAAAAATGCATTTCTTCACGGTGATTTGCATGCGGAGGTTTACATGGAGCAACCACTTGGGTTTGTTGCTAGGGGGTAATGGTAAACTAAAGAAGTCTTTATATGATTTAAAACAATCTCCTCGTGCCAAAGGAGTTTATACAATCACTCTGTGTTGTGTTCTCTACTTCATTTATCGCCGGATGCATCATGTTAGTTTTGTATGTTGATGACATCGTGATTACCGGAAATGATGAATCAGGAATCAAGAAGTTGAAAGCATTTCTTGGATCTTATTTTCAGACGAAGGAATTAGGTCCATTGAAATATTTCTTTGGAATCAAGGTTTCTCGTACGAGAAAAGGAATATTTTTGTCTCAACGAAAATAATGTTTGGATGTATTAAAAGATTTCGGGTTGATTCACGGAAAACCTTGTGCAACTTCTATGACTCTAAATGTGTAGTTAAAAGCTGATGATGGGGATGGAGATCCACTTGGGAGGTTAAACTACCTTACAATTATTCGACTAGATAGGTTAAACTACCTTACTATTACTCGACTAGATATCCCTTTTCCCGAGTATTGTTAGTCAATTTATAGCGTCTCCACAAACATCACATAGGAATTTTCAAATATCTTAAGGGCACACTTGGTCATGGCATCTTATATCACCATGTCATAGAAGGGTTTAGAGATGCAAATTATAATGGTGACCCTACTAGTAGGCAATCTGGAACATAATTCTTAGTATTTGTTGTTGGAAATCTTATTTCATGGAGAAGTAAGAAGCAAAATGTTGTGTCGCTTTCTAGTGCAGAACACGAGATAGAGCCATAAACCACGTGTGAACTTCTATGGTGCTAAAAGAAATTGGGTTCTCTTAATATAAGCCAATGAATTTATAGTGTAACAATGAAAGCATTCATTCATATTGCAAATAACCCAGTATTCCGTGAACGGACCAAGCATATCGAAGTCATTTTACTTGAGAAAAGATTGAAGATGGAACAATCAATACTCCTCACGTCGACATGACCTATGCCTAAAGTTAGGCTCACATATATTTGTAACAAGTTGTGCATGATCAATATCTATGCTCCAGCTTGACGGGGAGTGTTAGAATGCGTTTGGCTCATTAGTGTTGATATTCTTTAGTTGGTATTCTTTAGACTTGTTTAAGTTAGTTCCTGGTCCCACTTAGCCTCATGTATATATTTTGCTGGTGACTCATGCTATATGATGAAAAGCTTGATGCTTATAATCCTCATAGGTTTGTTTGTGGATCCAAATGTTATGTTATCAAAAGTTCTGAAGCAGAAAAATAAATGACAATGTTTAACCTTATCGCATATTTTTTGTGGTAATGATCCAAAATTGTTAACTGTCTAACTTGTGGTATTACAAGATTTTATAACTCATTGCTCTCATGATTTGTTTCTAGTCTTATCTGAACTAATCTTTGCCCCTTTTTTATTGTCAAAGCGGTTGACATGCATTATTTTGTTCCATTTAATTGCAGGATTCTCTCTGTACCTTGGTTTCTTGATTGATCGAATGCACCATCATCTTCGGAAACTAATTAACTTAAGAAGAAACGGAGGTGCTTCAAAACAAGAAGTAGAAAAGCTCACCAAAGAAAAATTGGATCTTCAAGAAAATGAACAGAAAGCAAAGGAAGAAGTAATGAGATTGCAGAAAGAGATGTCAAAATTAACAGAAAACATACAGAAGCTTAAGTCGGAGTCTAAAGAAAAAGATAAACAAGTCGAAACTGCAGAAGCTCATGTTGCTTCTCTTCAAAAACAATCTGCTGACTTGCTTCTTGAATATGATCGTCTTCTTGAAGACAACCAAATTCTTCAGGCCAAAGCTTTAGGTTACAGGGGTTGAAAAACAATGGATATTTTGAGGTTGATTTCAGATAATGTGTTGCTGACTTTTCTCTGTATGGCCTGGCTTATTTGTTCTTGTCTGTCATGATGTCTATAGGACCCAGATCCTCAGTTTGTGGCCTGTACCTGTTTTCTCCATCTTTTGAGGCTTTTGTAGATTGGAAACTGCAATCTTGTTGTATACACATGATCAATGCAATGAATCTTGAATTCTGGAAATGTTTTGCAAAATTTTGAAGATTATTTCAAAATTTTTACAACTAGTCATGTGTTGATGTCATCTCAAGGTCCATTATTTCCAAAATTTTGAAGATTTCTTGATGCTCAAAATGGCTTTTATCTTCCATAAGAAATGCATGAAGCTTCCCATTTACTTCCACAATACTATTACCAGGCACTTTCATTGTCCCACTTCTTTTCATTGCACTTCTCACTTCAGCTACTTCTTTCCACTTCCCTGATTTGGCATAAAAATTTGAAATCAAAGCATACACCCCGGTCTTGATATCCGGGTTCAGCGCCAAGATCATTTTCGTCACCATTTCTCCAATTTTAAACTTACCATGGTTATGGCTTCCTGACAAAAGGGCAACCCAAAAAGCTAACCCTGGTTCTGTTTTCATCGAACCAGTTAGATTGTAAGCTTCCTCAACATGTCCACCACGAGCCAAAAGATCAGCCATACAAGCATAATGTTTATCAGTTGGCTCAATGTTATATTTATGAACCATACGGTTGAACCATAGTCTACCTTCTTCAACTAAACCTGCATGACTTAGTGCCGAGAGCAGAGAAGCAAAAGTTGTATGATCTGGTTTTGAGTTTGCTTCTAACATCTTGTGGAACACAACAAGAGCTTCACTCCCATGCCCATGAATCCCATAGCTAGCAATCATTGCATTCCACAAGATTGAATCTTTAAAAAGCATTTTATCAAACAGTTTACGTGCGTAAGGAAGGGAACCACATTTTGAGTATGTATCGATCAATGCTGTGCCTAGAACCTGATTAAAAACTAGCATTTTTATCACATACCCATGTAATGATCTAGCAAGTTTCATAGAACCAGTTTGAGAACAAGCTAAAAGTGCACACACAATGGAAGCCATATCTGGTTGGAATCCGAAGCTTTGCATTTCTACTAATAAATCAAACGCGTTAAGAGCAAAGCCGTTTTGAGCGTAACCAGAAATCAAGGAACTCCAAGCAACTATATTCTTGTAGTGCATTGATTTGAATACTCGGGATGCAAATTCCATGTTTCCATTTTTGGCATGCATGTCTATAAGACTTGTTTGAACTACTACATCCATTCCAAGACAATGTCTTCGCATCAAATACCCATGAACTGAAAGACTGATTTTTGTGTTTTTAACATTAGCACAAGCCTGAATCAAACCCAAGATCGCGATTCGGTCGACTTCCATGCCTTCTCTTTGCATAAGCCGATACACATCTATGGCTTCATAGCCTCTCCCACTTTGTGCAAATCCTGTTATCATTGTAGTCCATGAAACAACATCTCTTCTTGGCATTTTATCAAACACCTTCATTGCTTCCATCATTTTCCCACACTTTGCATATAGATTCAACAGAGAAGATGCTACAAAAACATCATCTTTGTACCCACAATTGCTCGCCTGCTTTCGAATCTCATCACCCATTTCCAAGTTCAACATGGTTGTGCAGGCCTTGAGTGCCACCGTAAAAGTGGAACTATCGGGTTTAATTCCTTCCAAATTCAGTTCTCGGTAAAGAGTAATCACTTCCTCAGGACAATCATTATAAGAGTAAGCAATTATCATAGCGTTCCATACATCCACCCTTTTCTTAGGAATTTTATCAAACACCGTGCGAGCAAATTCAATATCCCCAGTTCTAGAATACGATGATATGAGGTGGGTGTTAAATCTCCCACTATCAATGTACCCAGAAATTATCAGGAAAGCATGGATCTTTGCAACGGATGCGGAGTCTTTACAAGCGAGGATAAAGGGTTTGATGCTCCTTAGGGGAAACATACATTCATTTATGCTTCAAAATCTCAACAAATTACAATTTTCAGTGATGTTTTTTGAGTTCGGAAGGATCTGCTCATGAAGTTAGGAATGAGTTGGCTTGCAGTGAATAAGTAGTACTATTCTCTCGTATGTGTAGGAGTCTGCGATGATCTAATTAAATGTCATTTCTAACGAGTGTCTGTCCATTCACATTTCTTAACTGCAAGGAATATGCAATACTAAACAGTGGGGATAGCAATGGCAATGGTTGCTAAAATTGCACAACTCTTTGTCGATTCAGAATGATGAAAGAATCGGAGCCTCGGAGGGATAGCAGCGTGGATAGGAGTGCCACTTTTGCTTTTCGTTTTTTTTCAAATAATGAAAGAAACGGGCGTTTGTGAAATTGTTGGTCAATAAAAAATTCGTTTGTTTAATTAAATGAACAACTATGAACAAGATTTTTCATTCATTTAATTAAACGAACGAACACGAACAGAGCTCCTGTTCCTTCATTTATGTTCGTTAATATTTGTTTATCCGTTCGTTTATGTTTTATATAAATATATATATTTATAGGGGAATGTTCATTTGAGAACCAAGTACCGCGAAAACCAATTTTAGCCGTTTATTTGATAAGTTTAATTCATGGATGTAGAGCGCGGGGCGATCAAGTGTGGCGGGGTTCATGTGATGAATTCATGGGTGTGTGATGACATTGAAGAAAGGATAATTGGATGGCTGGGATTGGTTCTCGCAATACAAATGTTTCTCAAATAAACTTTTTCCTATATTTATATTATATGTGCGTGTTTAGATATAGTGTTTATTTGTGTTTAATAATGTTGGATTTATATTATAGCGTGTGTTCTTTCGTTTACGTTTGTTTATCATTTAAATAAATGAACAAAAATATACACGAATTAACCAATCTTTTAAACAATTAAACACACATGCTCGTCCCTTTATCATTCGTGTTCTTTTATTTGTTCGGATAATGTTAAACAAACGAACACGAACACAGAAATTCGTTCATTTATTCGTTTGTGTTCGTTTATTTTTCGGCTAAAGTTAAACGAACGAACACGAACAAGCCCGTTCGTGTTCGTTCAGTCCGTTTATAGCCCTAGTCATAGAGCCATCCTATTTGTTGGAACCTAGAGGGGGGTGAATAAGTTATTTTACTTAGTTTACTAATTTTTACACTTATAAATATTTGTAAATTGTGTTTAAAAGATTTTTCTTGAAGTTTATAACACAACAAATATATATACTTGAAAAAAAAAGAGTAAGGGTAGAGAGATATCACCAAAAGTAGACAAGAGATTTATAGTGGTTCATGCAAGTGTTAACAAACTTGCACTACATCCACTCCTTGGCCTCACCCACCAAGAGTTTGCTCCACTAGCTTCTCTCTTTGAAGGTAGAGATAAACCTTTTACACTTCTTTTTTTCACTTGCAAGAATTCACACTTCAAACTTGCAAGTAAGGTAAAGATAACCTTGCTTCACTCTAATTCTATAGGCTGGAGTTGATCCTTACTTCTCTCTAATTCTAAAGGCTAGAGATGATCCTTACTTCACTCTAATTTGGAAGGCTAGAGTTGATCCTTACACTATTACAAAATATATGAATGATGATGTAGTGTTTAAGCTTTGAAAGCTTTGCTCTTGCTTGATTCTTGATCTTGAATGATAGATTAATTATCAAAGAATATGAGCTCACAAGATAAGAATATATGTTATGTGTTTTTGCTGTACAAGAGGTTAATAAAACACAAGACTTGAGTTGGTTTAAATAAGGAAAAAGGTGCAAGTTCAAAAAGTGTCCAGACTGCCCACGGTCGATCCACGGTCGACCGTGACATCTTCCATCAGCATTCTGGAATTTTTTGAGCCTTGCAAATAAAGACGTTGGCATTTTACCAAAATCACACACAACCCAATTTTACCATTAAAATGCACTGAAAAGGAGTCTTAGAAAAGTTGGGTTGGTGCCATACCTCTTATGTTTGAATTTAAACACCAAATAGGAAGTTTAGAAGCCAAATGCATAAAACATGTTGGAAGTTTGCTTCTTTGGGAGATTCCTTTTCCTATAAGTGGTGTTGTGTTATTTCAATGGAAGATCATGTTTGGTATTTGCCAAAATAAGAAATCTTATACTTTTTCAACCAAGCTTGTGATTTATATAAAAAGATATTTGAATTTATTTTTATAAAAGTTTTTATAAAAATTATTTTGTAAAAACTTAAACTTCTTTAATTAATTATTCTTGTAAGCTCATATTTTCCCAACTCTTGTTTGTAGTTTTCTTCGCCACCGGCTGTCGGGTACGAGTTCGGCTGACTTCAAGAGGAACAATGTTTAAGAATAGTGAGCTGTGCAGTGACGGTTGATACACGGTCGACCGTGGGATCGACCGTGAACACTTTACGCTTTCTTCAAAACTTGTTTTCTTCATATCTTGTTGAGTTAAATTCTTTTACTTGTTTGTACTTCACTTGATCATCAATTTGAGGCTTGTTAGTTTTCTTTAAGAATATAGATATGAACATATGAATAATTTTGATAAGCAATAGTATCACATGTGTATATTTTTATCATCATCAAAACAAGGAGTGCACTTTTAGATGTATGACCATGTATGCACCAACAATCTCCCCCTTTTTGATGATGACAAAATATGAAACATTTAATTAAGATTGCTACACAAAATTATTCATGTTAACAATGTTGCATATAATCACTTAAGGCAATTTGATGAACATGAACATTGTATATTAAGTTTTAAAGTATTATTCATCAATATGCAATTTTAACTTTAAGCACAATATTTCTCACATTCAAAAGCAAATACTCTTGTTTAGATGCAGTTTAATTATTCTAACTTTATGAAATCATACATCTAGAATTATTTTACAATTAATCAACTATCAATATTCACAAATTTGATATATAATGATCTTTAAGATAGTTTGATATTTGTCATGCATCTATATGGAAGAGCTTCAAGTTATTATTTAAATCACAACACCAAGTAATATGGGCACAAGTAATATGTCATTTTAACGCCACATAGTTCAACTTTGTAACTCAATCAAAAAGTATTTGACTTGAGTATGAATTGAGCTTTGAAAGACATTTAAGCATTTGATAAGTATTTCTATGTCTTTTGTTAATGTTTTTGCTACCCTTGATTTATTTTTATAGCAAACCAAGTTTATGTAAAGTACTAGATACAATAAACACATTTAAACATGTCAAGTAGTTTCACATAAGTTCTCATGGCACTTTCAACACATAGATGTCAACATATAAAGCCTTGAGAAGTGAAAGAGAAACTTATCTTGATTGTGTTTCACTGGTGTTGTTCAAAAACATTATTCTTGATTATTTATCATCCAAGTCTTTCATCCACACAAAACTTCAAGTTGCATCAAGAATGATATTCAACCTCAATTGCAACCTACAACTCAAACATATTTCATATGTGTGGTACCCATCTTTTCATGGGTCCGGGATTGTTAGTATAAAAAACACCTACTTTGATCCACCTTGGTGTTATCTTGAAACCTTGTTCATTCCTTGAAGTTTGAGTATAAGATTTTATCATATGTTTATTACATCCAACCTTAGGCATACTAGTGAAAAAACTAGAGGCAATCTTGTATTTTTCAAACTTTTGAAAATTCCAGCGAGCTGACTGAAGATGCACGGCATCAACCGTAGATCGACCGTGGGTCGACCGTTGATCAACCGTGTATCGACCGTGAGCCTTCTGGATTTGTTCTTTTGCCTTTTCTTTCACAATTTTGAATGGTTTTAATGATATGTTGCTTGTTTCAATTGATAACTCATGACCTCCTTCATCACTTGATAATTTTTGAATTCTAACATTCTTTTCTTTGAAGTTTACACAAGTAGAGCAACCTTGTGACACAATGTTAGATTTTCTTAACTCATTTATTTCCTTGACCAAGATTTCATTAAGATCTTTGAGTTTAAAATTATCATTCTCAACATTTTTCAAATCATTGATCTTAGTAATGAGTTTTGAATTAATATCAAGTAACATATCATATTTATCTTTTAGCTCATCATAAGGATTATGTAAGTAATCTTTACTACTAGAATCATTTATGAAAGATACCTCATTTTCTTTAAAAGCCATGAAGCAAGCAAGTTCTCTTGATCTCTCTTTTTCTTCATTTCTTGTTGCCTCAAGCTCTTAAAATTACCTATATCTTTCCATAATCTCTTGGCACAAGTGTAAGAACACATATATTCATATTTACTTCCCTTAAGAGATTTTTGAATAAATATCAATGCTTGTTCACTTTGTGACATATCTTCATCAAGATCATTTTCAATAAAGTCACCCATGTCATACTCTATTGATCTTAAGAATGTTAACATGTAGGCTTTCCAACCCAAAAATGTATAATCAATAAACATAGGTAAAGTAGCCATATAAACCCCTAAACTTAGGTTATCATTTAAGTCCATGGATCTAACTCAAGATTTTTGTATAAAATTGTTTACTCAAAACATGTATAAAGTAAGTTCTATCTCATTTAAGTCATGTTAGTTTTTTTCTTCAATCACTGAGTATTGTAGTGGTCACTTTTCACCATACTAATTTTTAAGACCCAATCCAATACCTACCAAATGAAAGAGTGAGACTGTCGATTTAAATTGGTAAAATATTAGTCTTTTATTAATATTAATTATTATTATAAAAGATTAGAAATCAGAGTACGCCGGTTATTATTTTTGTAAAGATCTCGTTGATTATACTTCCACTCTATTATATATACAAATCACATAAAAAATCAACACATTCACGTACATTATAGGCTACGGCTGTAAACGAACACGAAGGGGCTTGTTCGTGTTCGTTCGTTTAAATTTAGATGAACAAATAAACGAACACGAACAGATAAAAGAACGGATTTCTGTGTTTTCGTTCGTTCATTTAACTTTAGCCGAATAAATAAACGAACACGAACGAACATTTGTGTTTGATTGTTTAAAATATTGGTTAGTTCGTGTACATTTTTGTTCGTTCATTTAAATGATACACAAACGTAAACGAAGGAACATACACTATAATACAAATCTAACAATATTAAACACAAATAAATACTAGAATTAATTACAAAGACGGTCCCTGTGGTTTGCACTGAATTTCACATTTAGTCCTTTAAACTCAAAAATTACACTGGTAGTCCTTATGGTTAACGTTTTGTTTTAGTTTTAGTCCTTTAGACTAACTGGTGTTAAAGTTGACCGTTAGTCAAATGGTAGACTAAAGGTATTCTGGTCATTTTCCATCTTATCCTTGTTACCAAACATCATTTTCATTATTCATTAATTAAAAATTATAAATACAAACACTCATTTCTTATTCATTAATAAAAAATTAATAAAAAATACAATTTAATTACCCAACACATTCAACCACATTCAACCACAGATCGTATAAAATTGGTTCTTGTTTCACGTAATTGCAAGTTATAGAACCACCATTCGGATTCAAATGCATAAAAACCAAAGAAAATTAATTTTCACATGAATCAATCTTGTTTAAAATAGACTAGATCATGTCACAGGCTTAAATATTTTCTTTATAGCATAGTATCTCACACATGAACAACTGTAAATGTAGTTTATGTTTGATCTTAAGTCCAGAAAAAGGGGTTTGAGGATCTCAAATGTTACAGCAGTGAGGCATTTAATCAAAGACGTAGAGCTCAATTTCAGATGAACACAGTGAAATTTCAAGTCAACCCCACTCCATGGATGAATTTGAATAATCAAAATAGTTACAAGAGACATGGGGCAAAAAGGTGACAAGACCTTGTAATTATGTTCGTAATTCGAACAACCAAATTGGGAAAATGTTTCAATAATTAAGAACTTGCACAGACCAACTTAGAATCAATACACCCAAATACCTTCTTCCAAATCCCAAATCCCACAGATCGTATGAAACTACACATTTCAATTCAAATCTCACCAAATCCCAAATTCCTTCTTCCAAATCTTTGTCTTCCTTATCTTTTGGATCGAAAATCAAAACCTTGATTACTCAAATCTGGGTTTCAGATCTTGTTCATCATCTAATTTCTTGTGTTTCATATCTGGGTTTTTGGTGGCCTTTAGAAGACGGTGGTGGTTGGGTGCTCGTGGTAGACAATGGTGGTTAGGTGATGGTGGTGGTTGGGTGATTATGGCAGACGGTGGTGTGGCGGTGATACGGTGGTGTAGGTGTTGGTAAACGGTGGTGGTGGTGATAAATTATTATATTTGTTTATAATTAACATTTCTTATATTATTTTAATATTATTTAAATAAATAAAAGTTAAATTAAAAAGAATAAATTGAATTGAAAAGGGTAGTATTGTCTTTTAAAGTGATCAGGGATCATGAGTGAAGCTAGGGGTGAGCATGGTACCGGACCGGTACCGACCGGTACCGGTACCGGTTTTACCGAATACCGAATTTGATTTAAAGATGGTACCGAATACCGTACCGAATTATTCATATACGGTACCGGTACCGGTACCGAGTACCTGTTTTAACTAGTTAGTTCGGTACTAGTCCCGAATACCGAAAATACCGAGTCCCGAATACCGATTTAGCAATAATTCAAGTACCGAATACCGGACCGAAAACCCTAATTCGGTACCGGTACCGGTACCGGTTCCGGTACGGTGCCGGTACTGTTCGGTATTTCCGGTACACATGCTCACTCCTAAGTGAAACAAAACTCATACATTAGGGACTCCCAGTGTAATAAATGAAGTTTAGGGACCAAGAGTGAAATAAGTGACATAGTTCAGAGACTAAATATGTAATTAACTCTAAGTAAATTAGATAAACTATAAATAATTGTGTTTGGAAACAGATTAATAGGATCAATGTGTTTGGTTAAAAGGATAAGTTGGAAAAAGACTAGAATACTCTTTGACTAACGGTCAACTTTAACACCAGTTAGTTTAAAGGACTAAAAGTGAAACAAAACGTTAACCATAAGAACTACCAGTGTAATTTTCTAGTTTAAAGGACTAAATGTGAAATTCAGCACAAACCACATGGACCATCTTTGTAATTAACTCTAAATACTATATATGGTGAGGTTCAAGGGAGAACCCTTTTAAATAGAGAATAGAGAGAACACATGTAAACTTGTAATTTATTATTTCTTCTTTACGTCATGTTCACCCATAGTTACCCAAAAGTCAACTTTACATCCTAAATCTTAAAATCAAAATTATTTCTATAATTATTTCTATAAATGAATTTTCCTCCGAACAATTTCATGAACGGTTTACGAACATTTTGTTCGTTTACAGCCTAAGGGGGTGTTTGTTTCATTGACTTGAAATCCTAAGGATTCCAAATCCCACCAGATTTCAAAACTCTTGGGATTTTAATCCTATCAAATCTCTTGTTTGGTTCATGTAAAAGACAGTGGGATATCTAGGGCAAATATGGTGGAGGAATTCACTCACCTTCACAACTTGACTGGCTCAGAGACGATGAAGGGCGACGACGGAGGAGGGAAGCGCGGAGAAGGGCGACGACGGAGGATGCGAGCACGGAGAAGGGCGACGATGACAGAGGCGAAGGAGGATGCGAGCACGGTGGAGGGCGACAACGGGGGAGTCGGTGAAGGGCAATGGCAAAGGATGCATAGTCGGTTTGTAGGGCGGTGGCGGAGGAGGTAGAGGAAGGGCGACGACAACAGAGGCAGAATCGATTAGAAGGGCGACGACATCGGAGGCAGCGGTGAAGGTCAACGACAGCGGAGGTGGCGGCGGTGAAAGGTGAAAACGACGAAGGTGAGTCGGTGAATGGCGATGGCAACAGAGGCAGAGATTAGGAAGGGTGATAGCAGAGATTGGAAAGGGCGATGGTGGAGACAAGGAAGGTTATGGCCGTGGCCGGTTAGGGTAGTGATGGAGACGATGGTCAAAGGGAGATGATAATGAATGCAGAGACAGTGAAGAGCAACGATTACAACAGTGGTGGTGGCCGACAATGGTGATGCCGGTAACAGTTATGGCGGTGACCGATTACGGTAATGACGGCGAGAGTGAAGCGTCGGTTGATATGGTGAAGCCGAACGGTGAATTGTTGTTTAGGTAGATCCTGATTTGAAATCCCACATATGAGGGATTTAGAAATACCCCCTCCCCCCCCCCCCCCCCCCGGGATTTTCTGTAGCAGCGGCGACTAGGAAAAGGTCAACGAAGGAGAAAGGTTAGGTCGACGAAGGAGAAAGGTTAGGGTTGACTAGGCAGCGGCGACTAGGCAAAAGGCGACGACGAAGGTTTGCGAAGGTGTAGAAGGAACCTTAGTCGCAAACGAGAACGACGAAGGTTAGGGTTTTCGAACAACGGCTAGGGTTTCGAACAACAGAGGACGACGGCAACAATGGTGATGTTTCGAACAACAGAGGACGACATCTAGGGTTTGTGGTTTGCCGGAGAAGAAGACGACGAAGGAGACGAACCAGGGTGTTTTTGTGACTCGGTTTGACGGAGAAGAAGACGGTGAAGGTCGCCGGAGAAGGAGACGGAGACGAGACGAGGGTCGCCGGTGAAGGAGACGAAAACGAGACGAAGCCTAGGGTTTGTGGTTCGCTGGAATGTTAGCCGGAGGGGTCGCTGGAGCAAATCTACAGTTGGGGGATTTCAAAATACCAGGGGGGGGTGGGAGGATTTCTAAATCCCCCATTCATAGGATTTGAAGAATTCCTATCATTTTGATTCCTCCCTCATAATTACAAAACAAACATATCATTTGGGGGGATTTGAATTCCAATTCCCTTGAATTCCCCCCAAAAGAATGAACCAAACACCCCCTTATAGTATTTGAAATTCCAATACTTTGTTTCTTATTTCCAACAAAACTAAATGCCAAAGGATTTAAAATGCAAATTCGGTGAGATTCCATGAAATTCCACAAACCAAACAGGCCTTAAAGTCTATATGTTGAAGAGTGCGCGTACGTATACAAGTAAGCTTAGTTATACTATTACTATATTGTTTTTAACGAATAGTATATAGTATAGTGATTAAAAGTCCATACTTTTTTTAAGTCTAGAGGCTAAAATGTTATGTTTTCTAAAGTACTCTTATCAGTCTTGATCTAGGAAGTTTTATAGCGAGCTGAGCAGAGACTTTGAAGGTCCATCAATGGCGGAAATCTCTGAGACCACGGGAAATGATTCGTCTCCACCTGGAAATAACAAAAAGGAGAACTCAGAATCATCGAATTTTGACCATAAAACCATGCGAAAGACGAAACCTGGATTGAAGCGTCTCATACTAACGTTAACTGTTTTCTTCTCCTTCCTCTTGGGTAGCACTCTCTAATGTACCTATATATATTGTGTCGATGCACATGTACATTCACATCTACTTTATACAGGCATAGTGTAGCTGAATTGTTTTGGTTTTATTGTGACAGGTCTCCCATGGTTACTTAAATCGATAGAGATCTACCGATCACCACTTCCATTTCGAGAAATAGATTCACTATCAAATGCAATTGATTCAAAACCGTTCTTATTTCCTTGTAAATTTCATGTCGTGTTTGTTGATTTCGAGCACAGTAGTTTAGTTAAGGCAAACGCTAAAAAGCTAGGGTTTCTGGTTAGCAGTCATATGTCACAATTCGCTGAAGGTAATTCTGTTTGTGGCACTTGTGACAACAATTACACAGTCTCAGTTAGTTTAGACTCTGGTGATGATTGTGTAGAATATGGAGATGTTGATAGAGGGAGGGCATGGAAATGTGGGGCACTAAGGGAGTTGAATTTTGATGAGACTGTGAAAAACGATGAAGTTTTTGATGAATATTTGGGATCTGTTATAGGAATGAGTAGGGTTTACACTGTAGTAGTTTTGAATTCTGGTGAAAGGGATAGGATTAGGGCGGTTGTGGGGAAGTACCGGCATGCTTGGATTGTTGGTAGGGTGGCAGAGATGGATGTGCTGGCGGAGAAGGTAGCTGCGATGTTCGTAAAGATATTTGTGAGCGGTGCGAAAGATGAAGGGAGTATCCAAGGGGAGTTTATGCCTGTTGGTGCTGATGGGAAAATTGTTCTTTCTTTCAATTTGTTGAATGCTGATCCACGTGATTGGATTTATGATTGGTATATATATATTTTTTGGTTATTCATTCCAACAGACTTATATGCATCACAATGTTATATTGTTTTTAACATATGATATGTATTTGTGATGATTGTTGGATCATATTGTGGGACATTAGCTTTAGGTAGCTTTGCTTTAGCATTATAAAAGTAAAACTCATTGGGAGATAAGCTGGTATGCAAAATATTATCTTGGCATTAGGATGTTGTTCTTTGCATATGTGACGTTTCCTAAGATATGCTTAGTGGCTGATTTGATGGCAATGAGCTTTTACCACACATGTGAATGGCTTCTAAGGGCATTTTAATTTTCACATTAGCATATTGAATGTCATTAAACATGTTCTGTGTTGAACCACCATCTGCTCAGACTCAGAGCTCTGTGAGTGTACCACTGTACCCTGTTATGTTGTAGGCTAAAATAAACTCTCTATACTTTGTAATACCCATCACTACTTGGAACATTTATGGTAGTTTAAATAAACCTATTTATCTATCTATCTATATATATAGTTGCGAGTATCGAGAGAACCAATCTTGACCCTTAATTAAAATAAATCAATGATTGATAATTTTGGCAGCTCGTTAATGACAATGATTGGCTCATTACTGAGGGGGATTTTGGTAAAATTAAGTCAATTAATTAAGACTCAT
Organism: Pulicaria dysenterica; assembly: GCA_947179395.2. Taxonomy (NCBI): domain Eukaryota; kingdom Viridiplantae; phylum Streptophyta; class Magnoliopsida; order Asterales; family Asteraceae; genus Pulicaria; species Pulicaria dysenterica. Next base: position 74,100,374 of record OX359292.1, on the reverse strand, counting down.
GCACCTGGACGCAATTCACGGTTGGGTAAATATATAAATGACCAAAGTACCCCTATTAATGAGCATTAATGTTAGTTATAAGTGGTACTCGCAATAAGAACGGTTATCAAATGAACTTCTCCCCTTGTGTGTGTATGTATATATGGTTCTTCACTTCTTAATTGATTCTATCTTCAGGGATTTTAAAGAGGTAGATGAAAAACTTCTAGCCCCTACACTTGAAGCCTTGGGCCCTATAGCGAACATTAGTGTTGAAAGTCAGGTAATATGTAAGTTCTGATAATGAGGTTTTCAGTGGAAATTCTGTTGCCTCACAATGATTATGTTTCTGCAATTTGTAACAGACGTTCACCCATGCAGGTTCTGTATCATACTCCAAAATCTTCATATTCTTATTGGGATGCTGAACAGGAGAGCCACATCTTTAGCACCAAAGATCTTCCGTTTTTTGTAAGTTGAAAAGTAATATTAACTACTATTGCATATCACGTGGTAGAATTTTTCTAAATTATGTGCTTTATGTTTTGTAGGTGAATTCAAATGAATGGCACCTGGATACTTCCATAGCAGCTGGAGGACGATCAAAGATTTTGCAATTTGTGGTGTATATTCTTTAACTCAATATTACCTATTGTTCTTATGGCCATTTTTGAGGAAGTAAAGAAGCTAGAATACACTGCAATAACCTTAAGTTTTAACACGGTTTATGTGAGTCGTTTAGTTGATTCTTAAAATCTAAACCATTAAGAGGAAGATACACAAACTTTTTTTTGGTCAGCTGGTGGCTGTCTTTTTGCCTAAAAAAATGTTGTTAACCACTCAAGGTTTATATTTTTTGCAATTTCCACGAAAAAAACTTACTCCTCAAAATACAGAATTTGCACTTCCTGTGTCGAAGTTCACCTGTGATTGTTAGGTTTTGAGATCATGTGGTTTCTGTAAGGTTCGAAGTAGTAAACTCTGTTACTTATCTAATGTTGTGTGGCTTTGCACCTCCAGATATATACCATCGGCCAATGAATGTCCACTCAGATTACAACTTCCAAACGGAGAGATTTCCGTCACAAATGGCTTTATATCTCCAGTGAACATCTGTCCCTATCTCAATATTATTTTTACTTTTTTACCAATACGCTTTGTGGTCTTGATTTTATTATGTATCTAATATTGCAGACATGGGGAGGTGTTGTTGTCTTGAATCCTCCCAACTGCTTAGGAAATGCAGATAGCATGCACCCTCTCAGGCGTAAAATATCTCCCCAGGTGAATAACAAACCTCTACTTATAATATAATCAGTGAACCATATATATCTATATGGTTGTTAGAATTGAATGTAGGCCTAGTTTGCATTACTTAATTTTGTGTAGTGAGCAATGTGCTAGTTTTCCTACTCCTGTTTATTAAATTAAACATGGCAGCTTCATGTTTCTCTGAAATAATGAAAAGCTGTGGGACTTCTTTTTGATGTCATAAGACAATCAACATTGAGTCTGTGTCATATGACAATTAACATTGAGTCTGTGTCATATGACAATCAACATTAAACAATACTAAAGTTCTGAAATATGAAATTCTGTGGGAGTTTATGGCGTGCTTCACAAATGGAAAAATAAATCCAATTCTAACAAAGCTTTTGTTTCTGGTAATGAAGAAAGGATTTGAAAATTTCCATAGTGTTGACATGCAAATGTAAAAGCTGACTGGAACATAAAATCTGATTCTTGAACCGAAAATTAGAAATTTTTTTTTTTCTCTTGAATGAGTAAAATACATCCTGTATATTTCATATGTTTAAATACCCTAACAAGGCTTGATGGTAATGATCCTGAAACAGGAACTTAACCAGATTTTTGAAGTTTTCATGGGGCAGATTCGGCAATTATTTGGTTTAGAGTCTACTGGGTTCTACAGGGGTGCATCAGGAACAACTGTTCTTTTAACCAGCGAAAGAGGCTTTACAGAATGGTATAACATAATGGTTATCTTTTCATCTGCATCGTTTATATTTTGAGCCATCATATTAAAGTTCAAATACTTCTGTAGGGAAAGTATTGTTCAATCTATGTTCTTATTTGATGATAGCATACATTTCATGCATGGCCTTCTTCTTTTGATCTTTATTTCTATAGCTCTTCATAGTCTGGACTTGTCCTTTTTTTTGGGAAGAGGGGTGGGGGGATGATTAGAGATGACATAATGGAAGTATTGATTAACCGATAAAAGTAGGTTCTGGTCAAAATAGGTAAATTGCAATACCTTTCTCTTTCTTCTAGAAAATTATTATAATTTTGTTTATAATTGAAAAATGACATTATTACAGCGGATCCAGCTTTTGAAATGAAACAGTGAAGGATATTTTACTTTGAATAAACGTAGTGCGACTTTCGACCTGTTTGACTGACTTGATCCTTTCAACCTGTTTTCCTTTCTGTTACTTTTTTCATTTTGTACCCCTTTGACCTGATAGAGGCAGAGTATAGTTTACAGATTAATGAGGCAAAGTTGCAACCTTTAGGCATAACTACCATGATATTTATCTCTTCATCGTATGCAGGGAACTAGATGCATTGGCTCGGCAACATGCATGTTATAATCTTCATCAGTGTGGTACAACCCTTGGATCACTTTCAAGACTGGTATGTTTCACCTCTCAGCACCTTTACGGACTTCAATCAGGTATCTTGGTTCTTTTTGTTTTTGTTCTTCCCTTTTGAAATAAAACATTGTGCAGGTCCAGTCACTACCAAGAATGATCATTAAGGATGAGATTGGAAAACAGGTAAAGTTTATATAGGGATGCAATGTGTATTGGTCATTTTTAATCTTATAAGTTAACAGGGTTTATTTGTCTTCCTCCACATGCTTTCGAGTTTCCGAAGTAAAATTAGCACATTAGATGACTATGATATTCGATCAATTACATCTATGGTGTTTGATGTTTCTTTCCTGTATGTGCAGGTCAAGTTTTCTCTTGAAGCTGCAAAATTAGCTCAGGATAATGCCTCACAAGGAATTTATGATGCTTCAGCTGGTATGTTGAACTGATAATAATAATAACAGTAACAGTTTATTTTAATTTTTTAATATTTTCACGTGTTATTAACTTCTCTTGTATTATAGATCATTTTACTTCTATTTGCTACTTTTGGCAGTTTCTTCAAGGCATGCTAGATCCTTGGCTGAGGATGCGTTCTTTCACCCATCTGTAATGTCTATCAGTTACTACTCTTTCGAGCACATGTTTGCTGTCTACTCGGTTAGTGTCTCCTCTAAATTCCTGTGCTTATAACTTCATTTACAAGTTCATAAATGAGACTTTGACCTTATGTTAGGGAATAATGATGAGGGTTTATCGAGTAAACAAACCTACAACCAGGTTTCATAATGAAAATGTGTGTTACGCCGTTGCATTTTAATACTCTTAATTATTTTGTCCTACATTAGAACTATGTTATTATCTTGTTTTGTTAGGGATTTTTTTCCAGACATGTTATTCTTCCGTAAAATACCTATATTTTTGTTGCAACTCTTGAATCTTTGTACCTAAATTAATTAGTCCTGGTAATGTTAACCTATTTTTACGAAGACGGGTTGATCAGGGTTGTGTTCTATAGATGACGGGTAGGGATGTAAACGAGCCGAGCCAAGCCGAGCTTTACAATAATCGAGCCAGGCTCTTTAAGAAATGCAGAAGCTCGAGCTCGAGCTCGTGATTTGAGGCTCGAGCTCGGCTCGTGTAGTGTTTTACGAAGCTCGTTGAAGCTCGTTAAAACTCGTTTATCTTTTTTGTTTTTTTAAAAATAGGTTTAATTATATAGGCAATAAATAAAAAAAACAATTTGAATTTAAAAATTTTAGTTTTGTATTTTTTCATATTTAATAATATAAAAACAATTTAAATTTTTATAATTTTGAATTTTTTCATATTTAATGATATAAAGATATATAATACAATTATACAAGTAATAAATAAAAAGTAAAAAATAAATATTATATCAAAGCTCGTTTAAGCTCGCAAGCTTAAATGAGCCTAGTATATAAAGCTCGGGCTCGAGCTCGTTTAATAAATGAGCCTAAATCTAGGCTCGAGCTCGGGCTTGAGCTTGTTTAAACTCGGCTCGTTTCGAGCTTTTAACGATCCGAGCTCGAGTAGCTCGGCTCATTTACATCCCTAATGACGGGTCAAATGGATCAAAAGTGCGTTAAAGTGTGTTGAGATGCTGCTTACAAACTTCTAAACCTTCTTCTAAAGGAACTTATATTATTCTTTTAATAATATGTTTGTTGCAGCCCTTCTTTTTGCCATTGTCGTTGCATGTGATTCTTGCGGTTGTAAGAGAGATCAAACGATACAGACAAGAAAGCAGGAAATATGCAGCTTGGAAAGCTGTTACAAAGCAGCATTCTGATTAGACCAAACTGAAACCAAAGTCCAATATAAGAATATGTAGCCAATTTTTTTATAAGCTGTTGTACTCCATTATATTCTTCTTTGTGAAACTAGTTTCGGCATCGAGTATTTAGCAGCTACGTTAATTAGCAATTTTATTTTCTATATATACCGTCGGACTTTTGAAAGGTGCTTACAAAATGGACTATACAATGTGTTCAATAGTTTGTCTTTCATACCTTTTCAATCTTCAATTAATTTCATACGGGGCACTGTTTGCTTATATGTTCTTCCTTGCAAACAAAAGCTTTTTGAGTTGCTGATAATGTGAATCCGTGAATGGGTTGTCATTCAAAGGACCATGTGATATTAACTTTTGTCAGTGAACACTGACCTCCATAATGCAAAGCATTCTCTAATTTTTTTTGTTGGGTGTTACTATTTGATCCTTCTCCTCTCACGTAACATACATGTCTAATAATTGAATTACCACTTTCAGTGCATGTCACATACTCGCATATGTCATATCAAGGGGGGTCATCTAGACTATTAAGACGGACTTAATAGAATTGCTTTTTTTTGTTAGTTTTTAATTATTTAAGCTATTGGTTTAGATTAGTGGTTTTAAATAGTGGTTTAGGTTAGTGGTTTTATATAATAATTAAGATTGTTTTTAGTTTATATACTATTTTATTTGTATTGGTTTAGGGTTTTTATAATAATTAAGATTCTTTTTACCGTTTAGACGTTTTGTTGTGTTCCCGTTAGATTAAAGTGTTTAATTATTTTAAATATTATGTAATATTATCACAAGTACTTAATAAAACCATATTTTAATTAGTCTACTAGTCAGCAAAATTACAATTTACAACCAAAATAATAAAGTATTGAATGGAAATTGATGCTATTATAAATTACAATGATTAGATACAAGTTAGATAATTAAATACATAATTACAAATTATATTTTCTAAATAAAAAATAAACTAATGATGATGATCTAGCCTACCTCTTGTACCATAACTAGGTGTTCTTCTATTTCTTCTTGGTCTAACTTATTCTTCTTCTTGTGTTTCATTTTCTGTCCATGGTATATTAATATCTAAATCTAAATTCCTGAAACTTACAGAAGAATTATTTCTATTTACATACGAAGGTGTGCGTTCACCCTGGTTCGAGGTACCCGCTTCATTAGTTTGGGCACGAGTATGAGCATCTCGCCTACGCCATCTTCTGGGCATTCTTTGCAGCCGGTTTATATTGGGAGGCACATTTGGGACTTCAATATTTGTATCTACTACATGTGTAGACCGGTAATGCATACGGTTATCTGCATGTGTTAGATGCAAATACTGCTGAGACATATCAAAAAATTCCTGTACGTACGGTTGACTATGTGGGTTAGTTCCCATCATGCTCCCCGCTCTTTGATGCATTCGGCTAATACCGTCAATCTACATTCAGTTTACTGAAATAAGAATTATTTGTAATGAAAACAAAACATGAAATAAGAATTATATATATACGTACTGCAACTTCAAAATTTCCTCCAACATTACGTAAACGGGAGGAGTTTTCAACACTGGGCCCTGGATTGGTGATAAATATTACTGTACGAGGCCAGTACCATTCTATATATCCATTAACGGTTATCGGAGCATGGGAGAAAATCCCTGTAACGTAATTTTGACTCCGATTATTCCATTGGACAATGTGTGTTTGATTATGATTCCTCCAGTCTTTCGTACTGGCCCCTCGACGTGTGATGTTGTGTAGCGCCCTATGTTGCGCTATACTTGATAAACCGGTTGTGGGGGGATTTGTTTGGACTATATGAAATTGTCTCATTACCCTGCTAGGTAAACACTCCTCAACGATTTCCCAAAATATTATATAAGTATCACACAACCAGTTTTCCTGGTCACTAGTGCAAAAAACTGGTAGTTTATTTAGAATAGCATCGTAGGGAGTCCAGATAACCTGCAAAAATTTGTTTCATATTTTAGCTTCCACGTTAACAAGTAAAAACCCGTATTATATAAACCCAGAAATACCTCATTCTCTTGTAACATTTGCAGATGAGACCGAAAACCGATTAACATGTGTGCAGGTGTTTCTAGAAAACTAGTACCGCGGTTCCACCTTCATAAGTATACGGAAATAAATATTACGTTCAAATTAGAAAAAACCAGTGTTAGATATGACACGTTTTTATTTTTTATAAATAATTACATACCAAGCACCATAAGGTTTGCCAGAAAATTCATCCTCGGTTGGAGCCAAAATCGGGGAGGTGCCCGGCAACCTGCACCAACACCACAGCTGCAACAACATAAGCGGACCCGTAATTTCTATTGCATCTGGTGATGTAGCTTTGCACAGATTTCTATACAGACATGCTAGGACAGCACTCCCCCAACTAAGTTGCCTACATCTGTCTAAATCTTTTATAAGACATAACATAAACATATGTACATTTGTATCTGAAGTATCAGGGAAAAGAACACCACCCAGTAAAAGTAGTATGTACACCCGTGCTCTTTGTATAAATGCAAAGACAGGAGCGTCATTCGGTACAGGCTTCTCCAAAATCTTACGTAAATATTTTGATTTTATTTGCGCACCTTTGAAATTACTAGGCTCAGGTGCAAAACCGAGCAATTCAACACACTTGTTACGCGCATCATTATAATCCCATTTTTTTTCTTTTCCCGTTATTGCTTCACCCGCAACTTGTAAACCCCACAATACCTGTACGTCTTGGAGGGTAACTGTCACCTCTCCAATTGGTAGGTGAAATGTGTGAGTTTCAGGACGCCATCTTTCTACAAGTGCCGTTATTAGACCGTGGTCAATTACCTTGTAACCACAATCAAACACGCCGCCGAACCCAGCTGCACGTATGAATTCCATCACCCTAGGCTGGATGGGGTGATCTCTGATAAGTGACCACAAATTTCGGTCAGCTCTTCTCACGTTCAATGCTTTATCATTTGATGGTTTGTGAAACAAACCATACGCTCTATGTTCCTTTTCTAAATATAATAAGTCTTTGTTAATTGGGCCGGGAATAACTCTCACATTCCCCATTCTATAACAAATTTTTTTGAAGAAGTTAACAATTCAGAAGTAGAAAGAATTTGAGAGCTGAATGTTATAGAACTTTCACAAAATTTGTGAGAATGAATCTCACTTGTGTTGTTTTTAAAGAGAAAAGGAGTAGGTGTCAATTAACTTGAAAGGATAGGGAGGGACCGATGGGTGTGGGTGGGTGGGAATTGAATGGATGATAAAAGAAAATAAAGACAAGCTATTTAAGTATGGTGACAAGTTGGAAATGTGATTCCCGACTAGTCAGATTGAATGACAACCCATTCACGGATTCACAGTATTGCATTCATTCATTTAATTGAGAAGTTGGGAATCTGATTCTCAGCAACTCAAAAAGCTGTCAGAAAGTGGGTGCAAGTGGCAAGTCATGATGAAATATTGTTGTGCTTCATCAGTCTTATTTCTAAATTATAATTGCTCAGAAATGGTATATCGTAATCATCAATTGAAATTGGCATCTGCAATTTGTTTTTTAATAAAAAGAGATCGACCATTAAAGCATTCATAAACTTGGGTTAGAATTCGATTGACGTGTTAGAAATACGAAGAGAATTCGACCGATAGATACAAAATAACAAACTATTCTCATGATTTCTGACCAATTTCAATATTACCCTTATATAAATATGATCTGTATGGTAAGATGTAAGACCCATATGTGCTACTGAATTATGCTTGAATTTACATGATTATACTTGTCTTGATACAAGTCCAAAGTAAGGATTAGTTATGGCAGACTGTAGTTCATTCCCAGCTGACTTAAACACTGCCATGTCAAACCTATCTCTTGGAAGAAACAGATACTTGCCTCCTTCCACTCTTTCAAACCCACATAGCTCAAGAAATTTCACCCCTTGTTTGAATATTCCAACTCTTTCCTGCCATTTCAATCACGAACAACAACGATTATAAGAAAGATAGATTACACATGTCATGCAAGATTCCATGAAGGTTTTGAGATTTTATAAGAAAGAAGATACCTTGAAAGCTGGATTACTCAACCGAATCTTCCTGTATTTATCCTCATCAGGATATTTTGCAACATTTCTGACATAAGTTAGAAGAGTCTCAAAAGCTCTCTTCACTTTGAAATCAACATCCTATATTTGCAACAGACGTAATTAAGATTTCATTTAAATAATAAAGCCCACTAATATGTTGTAAGTTATGTATTTCCAATGAGCATAGATACAATAATATTAGCTTGTGATGCTAAAACCCACCTTATTGTTTTGCCTGAGCGACCTTAAACATTCTCTCATAAGATCTACCTTTTTTGTTGAATTAACACCAAACCCAGTAGACATGACAGGCAGCATCTCCTGTTTCTGATATTCAAAAAGAAATTCACTACCAACCTTAAATCCAGTCCATAATCTTAGAAATAAAAAATGATACTCAAGCTACCTTACTAGATGCATGACTTTCTGAAGGTAATCCAAGCCGTCCCCTTCTTTCTATCTAATAAGGCATAAGGAACACTATAAGATTAAAAGAATGTTATAAATTCAAAATCTAGAAGCAACAGAAAATAGTAGAAGGGGTAGACAAAATAATTATAGAGTTGTGTTCAATATAGTCTATATAAAAAACATAGTCCAGGGGTTTTAATATTCAATCACATGTGATTCAGTATACAATCACATGTGATTGTAAAAACATCACATGTGAATTACGAAAATGTCACTACGACCAAAATTTTAAAAATCAATCTGGACCATTGATGGGGCTGATCCAAAGACTAAAATTAGTCCCTCAGGACTATAGATTAAGTATGGACTATATTGAACATTTCTCAATAATTATAACCTAAAAAATAAGATAATGTTGCGTATTAGAGGCAGTACAATACGTAGGGTGGAAAACCCCGTTGTGTGCATTTTTTTTGGGGGGGGGGGGGGGGGGTCTGGTTGACCCAAATCACTTTTGCACGCTTTATTTTAGTGTAAATACATAGCATGCTTAATGTGATCATAAACTATACTATTATAATACTAATTTGTTTCCTTATAAGGTGATTTAAAGGTTGTATGCATTAAAGATACATTTTGGACGACTTTTAACCCGTTCAACTCATTTGACACGTTTCCCTTTTAGCCATTTTTTTGTTTGACCACTTAAACTAACCTATATATAAGCAAATGAGTCAAAATTACCGCCTCTTTTGCTTAACAATGAATTCATAAAAAATGTTCATTCACAGCTATAGTTTTTTAGCATACCAACTAAATAATATAAAATGCTGGATTTACATTTAAAAAAAAAGAGATGAAAGGGAATGGGTTATATTGGGTTGTATTTTATTGATAACAGATTAACAGGTTAAAGTCCATCAAACTCGGGGAGCTGTCTCTTACCTCCCCTACACCTCATTTCGTAGGATTGGATAAAGTTGTTGTTGATAAAGTCCATTAAACAGGTAAAAGTATAAAATTAGTTAAAAGAAGTAAACGGGTTAAACGATTTTAATAGTCAACCAAAGTATACTCAAGTGTTTACAACCTCCTAAATGGCTTTATTTAAATAAGAAAAGGATCATCAACTCCTTAAGAGTGTTGATGATCATATTGAATATAGTTGTTTTTTTTTATGAATATATAAGAAAAAGAAAGAAAGTGCTGGAAGGTCAACTAAACCAACCCAACCTATTTTGTCCAGTCCCGAAACTTTACCCATTCTAGCCCGTTACAAGAAAATCAACCACTTATTATCTGGATAGTAGAGGTGAAGGGTAGGAAGTGTAATGCAGGAGTAACCTTGTCCTGATGTAATTTCTGACGAATTCTTTCTCGTGCCCTTTCTTCTTCTTCTTTCTCAGCTTTCCGCAAGGCTAAAAAACTGTGTACAATTAAGTGATTCAAGAAAAATATACCCTTAAAAAATAGAAAACGAATAAAATGGAACTTGGCTTTCTAGACCGTTTTCTCTCATTTTCTTCTGCAATTTTCTTTGCTTCTTGTAGTTCTTTTCCTACCCGAATTCTTTCCTATAAATGTGAAAGAAATCAGACCTCAAAAAAATAATAAGAAAAAGCAATGAAAGGGGGAAACTTAAAGCCTTTTATCAGAAAATGGGTTATCTTGTATTGCTAGTGAGCCAGTAAACTTTAACCGAAAAGAAACAGTACAAACAGGTTAAAAATTGCTAAAGAAATGGTTCATTATTTCAAATATAGTATGTGAAATCAGAGAGCAATCATGTGTATTTCATTCATCCTTGGTTACAGACGATAGAAACATATATATAGTAAACAACTATGACCTATTTACATAATAAGCCCTTATATTATACACTGATATTAATTCACAACTCTAACATCGTCATTGTAATTATCTCTCAAAAATTACAAAGAAGAAAAAGGAGTTTTGGTAGATGGTCAATCCAACCCAGCCTGTTTTGACCGATCCGCATTAGAATATCTATGTTACCTTTTCTCTACTCGTCTCTGATTTCATATCTTCCTCCTTGTTCCTTTTTAGTGCTCTTTTTCTGAAATTGTGCATAAACAAGTACTCGTTATAGAAAACAAGCAATCATGAAGTCCATTAGCCACATGAACTGCTTACTGGATAACCTAACATAGAATTGTTATTACTTTGCCATTATTATTGAATAAATCTCATCAAGAACTACTAGTTAAGTAGTTATAAAGAATTTTAAATGTTTCACTAAAAGAGACAGAACGAAACCTTAATTTTTGTGCTTTTAGCTTTACTTCTTCTGACACAGAAGAAGCCTCAAAATCCTCGATTTTTATCGGAACCTGGTGGAATAGAACAAACATTCAATCATATTTCTGAAATAACAATTAAAACATTAAACTTCCTTTTTCGAGCTTTTTACATAAACAACATTGAACAACATATAAACCCTCATAAACACTAAGATAATCCCAAAACATAAAACAAGACAACCAAAGATTACAAATGAATATGCATACCGAAGGCATCTGATCAATTTCAGGGTCATCCTCATGTTCAACAATCCAATTAATAGCATCCTCCAAGCTAGAATTACCTTAAAAAAACAAACTTTATGTTCAGGATAACAGCAAAAATGCAATAAACCGAGTGATAATATAAAAAAGACAATAAATGATCATCCAAAGGCAAAACAAAACTACCTATTTACCCTTACTTTTAACTTAAATTAAAATTTCCTTGATTCAAAGAGGTTGACAGTTGACTAACCAGAATAATGAAGTGCTCTGATTGCTCGAGCCAACGGGAAGCCCATTTCTTCAAGTTCACCAAGAAATTTCTTGTTTACTTCTGGAAGATCCATTTCTAATGTACAATCATAACACACAAGTCAAGACAGACAGATTATGAAACAACAGACACCACTGCAAGTTGTTTAAAGATTTGAAGAAAAATGAAAAGCAGAAAGAAAGACAGACAATCTAAAGAACTGAAAGATATTCCTTCTTCTTCTGAAACAACAGACACCACTGCGGATGCTCTTATAGCCACTTCAGATTGTGATAATCAGTTTTTAATGCTTGGATAACCAACTTCTGCTTATGATTATTTGATTATTTACGGCTCTAATAATCGGTCTTGACAATAAATCTACATACTGACAGCAATAAAGTTTATATTACATCTTAGAGTAAGATTACTCATCTACTTATCTACTTTTATTTTATATAGAAAGTTACTAAAAAAGCATATTTGCAACACTTACACATCTCAAAAGTAACTATATCAAGTTCAAGCAAGAGAAGGGCATCCAAACACCATTTCATAAAAAAGATTTAATTACATTTCATGATTTTGATTATCAGTATCAAATAAACATTTTCTTAATGCACATCCAAATACCCTCTACCATTGCTTTTAATGTTAGAGGCAATTATATAAAGTATATGTATAGTCACACCAAACTGTGTATACGAAACCCTAGAAAGTATCAATCAAATAATGGGCCTCGATCAATGGTCATATTAAAACAAGCAGTAATTGAGAACATAATTCAAATCGAAATGAAATTCTCACCCTTTTTTCTCGTAAGTAGGAAGACAACGATAGATGTAAAGCTGTTGATGATTGATTATCGATTTGGGGGAAACCCAGACGAAGATTAGAAATGCGGAAAAGATGACCGCCATCGAAAGATAACTGGGATGCTGATTCGTTACTTGGCGGGATCAACCTTGTGCTCTCATAGTCTCATCTTCAGTCTTTCTGGTTCGCATATACAAAAGTGGAGTCCTTTTTTCGTAGTATTTATACGTTTTCCTGTTTGCCAAAATCGATGTAAGCGCCTGTTTGGGTTTCGTTAGCGATTGGTTAACTTTCATTTCTCTGAATTCTAGTATTTTAATTATTTAGAATTTATATTTGAAATTAAAAATTAATATTTAATATATAATCATTTTATTTCATGTTATATACTACTATATCTAGAGTTGTGTTCACTAAAGTTAATGTAAAAAACATAGTTCTAAAATTTTAATATGTAATCACAGGTGATTCAGTATACAATCACATGTAATTTGTAAAAGTATCACATATGAATTACGAAAATGTCTCATCCGCCCAAAATTTTAAAATACAATCTGAACCATTAATATCATGATCCAAACCCTAAAATTAGACCCTTATGGCTATTAATTAAGTATAGCTATATTAAACATTCTTCACTATATCTATTTACAAAAGTAAGTTTTCTTTTCACATCTAAGATTTGCTCTTTCTCTCGCACAATCTATTTCACTTTCTAACTCATTTTCCTTTTGTCTTTTCTCTTTCTTCTTTGTCTCTATCCGTACAAGTGGCACCATTACTAAAACCAGGGCTATCAAGAAAAAATTCTTGGAAGCAGCTGTTGGGGGCATGTTTTGGAACATATGGAAGGCTAGAAATGACTTGGTGTTCAACCGAATCACATTTTCACCGGCAAAGGTGGTGGATGAATTTCAAGCCTCGTTATTCACATGGGTCAAATATAGGGGAAATTATAATTCATTGTATTGGTCAATGTGGCGTTGTAATCCTTTGTCGTTACTTTGATAATGTTGTAATTTTATCTTCTAGCATCTTGCTAGTATATAATATTTATATTAATAATAATAATAATAATATGGAGTGCTAGTCTAGGGTGATGGCAATACCGAAGCTCTAGTTCTAATATTTCCTTTTTGCTGTTCAAAAAAAATTACTAAAACCAGGGGAGTGGAGACCAAATTAGCCTTATGGTTGCGATAAATGGCAATATATGTTGGGCGAATGTGGTAGTTAGCAAATCTTGTTTAAGTAGCCGTCATTGTGGTGTTGATATATGAGCATTGATGAAAGTAGATTAATAAATGACTACGAAGATGGTAGAGAGAGGACTGAGGAGTCGAGGAAATATGAAGCAAGACAAAAAAAATGCGTTGATAAAGGAGAAAGGTATTAGTCTATTAGAGGTTGTCGATGGGATAAAGAGGGTGTTTGGAGGTGGCCCAATGGAGGTGACAAATATAATTGGTGAAATGTCATAGGTGTCTTGAAAAGAAGACGAAATGAGTTGTTGATTGGGTGATTTTATTTAGCCCTCTTTAATAATCTAGATGATCCTTTTTGATTTGACATATATGAGTGTATGCTATGCATTTAAAGTTGTAATTGAATGATTTAATATGTGAGTCGAGAAGAGCCTAATAGAAGCACCCTTGTTGATTATGGAGAAAGGGTGCGGGGTCCATAGAAAGAGAGAGAAAATTTTCTATATGTTTACATTCTTTCTCATTGTGTGCCTGTGTTTTTGTTTAGATCATATTTTCTGTGTGGCTTTAAAGGATTCATTTATTTAGATCCAATGAACTCTCTAATAGTTACATCAAATAACTTTTGAGTGTTATTTTTTAAACCTCATCAAAGACATGTCACAAAGCACAATTTTAAATACAAGTTATACATTTATATATGTCACATCAGTGTAGTCAAATTAGACAATAAAAAAGATCCAAATAGTTTCACCAATAACTTCCTAAAGTAACAGAATAATAAAGTTAACATTACATAATCATTTCAATTTGTTTACCTTTTAACAATAGTTATAACCTTGTAGTAGTAATAATACAATCATGAATAATTAATAATATTTGTTTAATTACTCGAGAGTTGTAGCCATGAAGGGCGGGGGTTTTAGGTCTTAGAGTGTCGGTGAGTGAGAATTGTGTCATACTATAACGAAGAAGTGTGAAAGGTTAGGAGTGAAAACATGGGTTAAAAGTGTAGTGATGGTTGGAGGGCCCTTCTCTCCATCATTCTTATTTATATTTTCTTATATAATACTACAAGACTAAATAGAAATAAGTACAAATAGCTTTCAAAAGCAAATAGTTGATAATAATATAAGAAATATATCAAATAATCAAACTTTACTCTCATAGCATTGCTAATTTAATAGAAATAAGTACAAATAGCTTCAATCTTATTTCTAGAGTGGAAGATGTTGGATCGTCAGATATATCATAACACACGCATAATCTAACTCAACCTAATCCAGTTTAGAATACTTAAACGACTAGATTACTCATGAAAGCACTCTGGAGGTGGAGTAGGGTACCTACTTCTATCAGTACAATAGTCATAATTCATATACTTTTTTCTTGCAATCTCATAATCTTTCACTTGATGATGGTTTAACTGCCAATACTTCTTTTTGTTCCACCAATATTTAGTGGAATAACAATCCTTATTAGGACTAGTTGGTGATGAAGGACACCCATCAATATTAAAATCTTGAAAATGGGCTTGAAATGGTGCATTAGTCCAATTGGTTTTAGTTTTGCCTCCATCTGTGGCCCAATTAGATCCATCCCATAAACTCACAATAACTTGCATTGCTTTATGAGGATACCCAATTAAACCTGTGACAATGTCATTCTTGTACACCCTTATTGGTATGTCATCTATAAAAAACCTGCCAAAGAAAAGTAAGAGAATAATAGTTTAGTCTTATATATAAACGAGTTTAATTCATTAAAATTTATCTAATTTGTTATGTTTTGCTATTGTGTGTATTAAACTTTTAATTTGTTGGTGTTATATATATTTTGGATACATAAAAAAGAAAAAATGTATAAGTTTAGTACATACAATAGAAAGTTTAATACACACAATAGCGACGCATTAAATGTTCGATACTATTAGAGATGTGTATATTGTATTATTTATAGGAGATAATGTTTCCTAGTTTAGTGCTTAATTAGTTAGGCTAATCTCTATATATTGTATCCTTTGTATTGTGTGAATATTCAAGGAAATACATTCCAATATGGTATAAGAGCCAAAACCCTAATACCGGTCCAATAGATACATACAATAGAAAATTCTAAAGTCCGTTATACACAATAGCAATGCGTGATACATTTTGATAAACTAAACCCAGAAATTGATGCGAACATTTCTACTAATTGATATTAATATATGTTAAGCCTTATTCTAGTTGTGCTACTATACACAGGGTTTAAGAAACATTTATTCTTTTTCTGTATGGTAGAACAATACACATTCTAATTCTAAACCTAAATATACACCTTGTTTACAACTAGATTTAATCGATAATGTTAGACCAAAATCCATTAGTATACATAAACGCTTATGTTATAAGAATAGCAAAACTAGATCACAAACAATTTCATAAACTTGATTGTAATAATTTTATTGCACGCAAAGTCAGTTTTTACTTTTAAGCAAATCAATAGTATAGATGTATAGTTAATTAACTACTGTATGAGATAGAATTTCATGTAATTCATCTATAGAACAAAAAAATAGTTATAAAATGTTGCATATATACTAATGTCATGTATAGCTTTTGCTAGTAAGAGGAGACAAGTGCATACACAATCTGATGTTGGTTCCACAGAAATTTGTAGTAATGAAAATCTGCTGTGGGATCGAACCAAAGGCTGGTTCTTTGCTCTCGACCCCCAAGCCCGTTTGCAAACACATTGGTTTGTAGAACAATGGGTTTGCCGGGTCGATTTCCCAAGAACTCAAAGTCTAACTCGTCATGTACTCCCACATTTGAGTTTAACTACATAGTGAAGTTAAAAGAAATCAGCATATATATAGTGAGAAAGATGCAATAAACATATTGGTATATATATATATATATAAGTAACAAAACTTAAACATCATTGCCTTTATAACAAAATATGGGAACTTGTAAGTTAAAAGGATATAGTGATACAACTTAGAATTTATCCAAAAACTTAATTGAACATTTACTTATATGAGTTTTAGAAAAGCATAAATGGTTTTCTGATGTTGTAAATAAGATTTCACACAAACAAGTTAAGCTCAATTGCTTATTTCTGTCACCTTCAGAGTTAGCATAAATAATTTTTTTCCTTTTTCTAATAAGAAAACCCCTTTTATCATTATAGATTACTATACAAGGACAAATAAGTAAGAAACAAGTTTAGAGTAATTATGGGTACATAAAAAGCGGTAACAACACCAGCGGAATCCTTATCCGGTAGTTTAATCCTCATTTGAAAGAATCCCGATCCAAAGTATTCTTTTGACGCAAATCCAGATCCTATAAATATATTCATAAGTGCAAATTAAATAAATTAATATGGTGATGTAAGAATGTTGTAACCAAAATAAAATCATTAGAGGACAAATATATATATCTTTATTTGGATTACTAATAGATGGAGGGTGTTCCATATTTAGGTAATCTGGAGCATGATGAGCCTTTAATTCAGATGTATGTGCCCGAACCGGTGTATCCGTGATCATTTTTAAATCATCCCCTCGTCAAAAGAAGACTGATTTGTAAAAAATATAAAATATTTTACAAGAAATTTATATAAAACCTGAAGATTGGTCCAAGGACAACTGAACTTCTTGTCCATGTTTAAAAACCAAAATGCGATCTTTTCCCCAAGTTATATGATAATTTCGATCAAAACTTGCATTTCTTGATGTGCCACAAAGTGAGTCAAACATTTGGAACAAAGCCATGACCATTATGAAGATCCTTGGACCAAAACCCATTTTAAGAACATGTACAAGATCAAACCTAAATATTTAATTTGTTAGTTATGTACAAATAAAGGGATTTATATAAGCCATAAGTTTATGTTATTTTCACATTTAATTCTCAACAATATAACTTGGTATTATATAATTTGCCTCATGCCCATAACACAATTACATCATGAAGGCTGATTTGGAAGCTAACTTGTGGGTTTGAACTACTTATTCTGTTTATTTTTGCAATTAATAGGAAAATTAATATCAGAAACTTATCATTGCAAGAATATATTCTTTTGAAGTCATTTTCTTGACTTGAACTTGAGCTAACCCACATGCATCTTATTCTATTTTTCCATTAATACTATCATTTACTCCATTCTCCTATGGAGATCACGATTTTTTTTTTCTTAACAACTCCCATGCAAAAGTGGTTTACTCTTTAATTACAAAGGATTTGTGTTATTTGTTTTTTATTTCAAATCCATGATCCTTAGAAATAACATAGTGATCATACTCATTTGAGCTTACAAGATTCTTAATTGTATTAGTTTTTCAATTCTCTTTCATATGGTATGTTAGGTGAAAAATCCTAGTTATGAGGTCATAAACTTGGAAGGATGTAAAATTTATCAAAATCTTATGATTTAACTACATTAATTAATACTTAAATTCCAAAACACGCCTTTGTTTTTTCATTTAATGCATTAGCATATGCAACTACATTTTAAGATTAAAGAAATACATGTCTAATAAATATGTCTAATCCATTTTTTGATCGTTTGACATGTTAATTACACATTTCTCTCTTATTATCCCCTCGATCCTTTGATTTTATCATGTGTTTCGATCACTTTCGTACAAAAGTTGATCATACCATGAGAGAATCCCCTTCACCGTCTCCACATTCGTTGTGCGAATTTTCTTTATTTATTTTAAATAATAATTACAGGGGTAAAATGCAAACATGTGGCTTTAGTTTTGCAATTTTAGAGTAATCAGTAAACAAAAAGTTCCATCATTTTATTAATAAAGTGAAATTTTATTCTAATAATATGCTTACTCTAGTTGTAAAAAAACATATCCTACACTACACCCAACTAAAATATACCAATTAACTAAAGTATATAACTAAAAGAGAGAAACTCAATAAAGATTTTCTTTTTAACATATAGCAATAAACTAATGACAATCCAATTAAAATATTAAAAAAATAATTTATTCCTATTTAAGATAATGCCTGTTACTAAAATTACTAAATCACCCTTCTATTCACCCAATACACTCTAGAGGAGGAACGGGGTACCTAACTCTATCTGTGCAATAATCATATCTCATATATCTTTTCTTGGCATCCTCATAAGCTTTTTGTTGTTGTGAGTTGAGTATGAAATAGTTCTTGGTGTTCCACAAATACTTTTGGGAAAAACAGTCTTTAGTGGGATTAGTGAGGGGTGAGAGGCAACCATCAATACTAAAATCTTGAAAATGGGCTTGAAAAGGTGCATTGGAATAGTTGACTTTGGTTCTGCCCCCATCAGTAGCCCAACTAGAGCCATCCCATAAGCTCACTATCACTTGCATGGTCTTGTTTGGGTACCCTACACCTCTGTTTATGTTGTTCTTGAATACCCTTATCGGTATGTCATCCACAAAGAACCTGATCATGGGGGAAAAAACAACTCAAAATCATTAGTTTTTTAGTTTTTATTTTATGACTAGCATATAATATGAAACATCTTTGAATCTATGACATTTAGAGTGAAGGGAGTGAGAGGGGTTTGGGGGTGCCATGGGTGAGAGATATATAGTCTGGCCGGCCGCGTGGTGAATGAGGAGTGTCACACCATCATGGTGTAGACCGTGTAGTAGTGATCACTCGAAAGACAACGATACGTCGAGATGGCGGTGTATTATTGATTGAACTGGCGGGTGATATTATAATCGGGTTTTAGAATCTATTATGATGGTGAGTGATCATACGTTCAATCGTGTACTTAGTGTTTTAAGTGATAAACATGTGATGATATATAACAATATTGTAAGAAAGTATAATGAAACTGAATACTCTTCTTGTTATTAATTAGATTATTGAGGAGTTACTAATGATTATTTGTTGATGTCTTATTTATTTATTTATTATTAACTTTTTTAGCTTTATGTTTCAAAAGAGGTACTAACGCCAAGAGAAAATATATAATTTGTAATATTTGATTATTATAAGGTTGGTTTTGATATATACTTTTTTAAATGGTGATGGTTGCATATATGCAAGGGTATAGAAGATCTATTCTAAATTACATAAATGTTAGACATATATACCAAACATATATAATCTATCTATCTAAGAATACATGCATACATCTAATTCTAATCTATCAAGTCACTCAACTATAACATCCAAACATTTTGATATTTTTGTAGTTTTTTTAATACCCTTAAATCTCTCACCGATCGATCGGTTCTACGGTTAATATAAATTAATACGGCAAATCGTGTATAACCTACGACTATAAAACATGCCTACATCTAGATTTGATCTTGCTGGAGAAGAAAAGATCAATAGATAATTGAAGACGTTCATAATTTGATGTGATTTAACTGTTAGAACTTAAATTGTGTCATTTTACAATTTGGTCATAGTTTTGTTTTAGTTGTATTTTCTAAAAGTATAAGGTTTTGAAAATATCTAATAGTTATATAACCAATGTAATTAACCGATTTAACACTAATTCATTAAGCATTTCAATATTATGATCAAAGTGTTTGTTTTTAGTTTTGCTCTCACATTTATACTAAGTTCATACTTCATACTAATCATTAATAATGGTTTGCTTCAATTACTATTGATATCCGAGACAACTGAGATATATAAAATAGAAGACAAAAGATCGACTTACACAATTTGATGTGGGTTCCATAGAAATTTGTAGTAATGGAAATCTGCAGAAGGATCGAACCAAAGAACGTATTTTTGTTCTCTACCACCAACACCATTTGTGAATACATTTGTTTGTAGAATGATCGGCAAGCCTTGTCTATTTCCCAAGAACTCAAAATCTAACTCGTCATGTGTCGTTGTCGTGTTTAAAAACAACTGCATCCAACATCATATAATATGGTCTTATAAGCGTTATAAACGCAACATCATCGAACTATAGGATGCTTAGAGCCTTAGATTACCTCATTCTTTTTACTTGTGAGCTTATTAACTTAAGTTTATTCATTTACATAATCTCATTAACCGGAAAACTTTGGTTTATATATGTGTATAGGCAAAAGTTCAAATGAGAACTGTTATTCGTACGAGAACTGCGAGAACCAATCTAAGCCGTCCAATTCCCCCTCCTTTAATGTCATTGCCCACCCATGAATTTCTCACATGCACCCTGCCACACTTGATCCCATCCACACTCTCCAACCATGAACTTCCCATATCCAAAAAAGAAGGCTGAGATTGGTTCTCGCAGTTCGTACGCAAAACAGTTCTCGTTTGAACCCTCCTCTCTCTCTCTCTCTCTAAATATATATATATATATATATATATATATATAGGGGAGGGTTCGTGCGAGAACCGTTGTTAGTGCGAGAACCGCGAGAACCAATCTCAAACGTTCCATAGATATGGGAAGTATCATGGATGGAGAACGTGGAGGGATAGAGTGTGGCAGGGTGTATGTGAGGAATTCATGGGTGAGCAATGACATTGAAGGAGGGAGAATTGGACGGCTTAAATTGGTTCTCGCGGTTCTCACGCTAACAACTGTTCTCGCATGAACTTTTGTCTATATATATATATATATATATATATATATATATATATATATATATATATATATATATATATATATATATATAATGAGAGAGAGATAGAGAGAGGGGAGTATATATTAATAGTGGGTTACGTACATAGAAAGCAGTAACAACACCACCAGAATCCTTGCCAGGAAGCTTAATCCTCATTTGAAAGTACCCAGAACCATAATATGATTTTGATGCAAACCCAGCACCTATGTATATATATTCACAAATACATATACATATTAGCAAACTTACAGGAATTGAAGCTTTATATATGTATCTGTATATGTATGTATGTATGTACTGTTGAGTAATGTCTCACATAGGACGGAGAGTGACTTTGTAATGAGCTTATAAGAGTCATGGGTTACTCCTCTCATAACCAATTAGTTTTGAGTTGGAACCCCACAAACTTACATGTACGTGTTTGTGTGTGTGTCTGTGCAGTGGATAAAAGTTAAAGGTTGAGATAATACATAATCCATGCAATTTCATTCTACAATAAAAGGAAGACAATTAAGGTGATAGAATTGAATACATGGGACGTATGAATGGGAACATGCATATATATTATATAAGGACCCAAAAGTAATAAATGAATTAAATAAATAAGTACGTAGAAGAGAAAAGTGAAGATCGATATCTGAAGCTAGAAAGGAATTAACTTATATATAAATTACAAGAAAATTAAAAAGAACCTGATGATCGGTCTAAGGTTAACTGAACCTCTCGATTCTGATTAAGAAACAAAACATGATCGTTTCCCCAAGTAACTTGATAATTGTCACCAAAACTCGCATCTCTTGCTGACATGATCACATCACTCATCATGGAGAATGTTTGGAAAAAAGCTAACATCATCATACTCGTTTTCATCCCTGAACCACTGCCCATATATCTGATTACCAATCATGTAACTTAAGTGTTATTTATATACTAAAAATTACCCTTAACAGCTAAATTGCTCATTTAATTATTGTGTGAATGGAAGGATTCAGTAGAAATGAATATGATTGTATATGCCATAAGTGTATAATCTTATTACATTTTCTACAAAATATTTCCTCTTAATTTCCTGCATGCCCATATATATTTAATATTAACCACCACGGCTGATTGTGGAAATAACTTTTTATTTTTATTTTTATTGCTTAAATGGATAAATTGAAAAGATTATATGTGTTAAGAGTTATTTTTCCATGAGTCCAATGACCCCTATTAATTGGATATATATAACAATTTCTATGGGCCTAGAGTTGGAAATATACAATAAGGTCATAAGGCCTTAATTTGGTCCTCCTAACCAAAATACTTTGTAATTACAATTAATACAAATATATATATATATAGGAAGAAGTTCCATTGAGAACCATTTTTATTGCGAGAACCGCGAGAACCAATCTGAGCCGTCCAATTCCCCCTCTTTTAATGTCATTGTTCACCCATGAATTCCTCACATACACCCTGCCACACTTGATCCTCCCACGCTCTCCATCCATGAATTCCACTTATCAAATCAACGGTTAAGATTGGTTCTCGCGGTTCTCGCACTAAAATCGGTTCTCAATGGAACCCTCCCCTATATATATATATACATTAATTTACCCGATAGCTTGATTGGGAGTTTTACCATGCACGTTCAAGTTGTTACAAAAATCACAAAAAGTAGAGAAGATGGGAGTGAGTATATATCATATGTGCATATTGCGAATACAAGGGCACATAGAGTATATGGATATTGTTAAAAATAACTTAATCACGACCAAAATGAATATCAATGTTTGTGTACTTTCTTTGTTGATGTTGTCTTGGATTGTTGGACATATAAATGAATATAACATTGTCACGGTGGACAATGTCTAACTTGGTCAACCGGGTTGAAGCTTACGCCTTGAAGCAGTTTGTGCAACCAACATACATGTTTCAGTGACAACGTTAGTCGCCCCGTGTGTTCTCATCCAACACTAGAACACGAAATGTTATTTTAATGTCTAAAGTACCACGGCAAGATATTGTCCACTACCCACCCCCAATTAACACTAATCGGGCAAAGTGTGTAAAGTGAGGGTATCTAAAGTACTTTCGAGTAACTAAGCTATGTATTTGAAAAATGTTCCGCTAAACATCGTATTGAGCTCTAAATCAGGAGAATAAGAGGTATGTATACCTTATGGTTTGTTACTTTGTTATCTGATAGGGTTTCTCGGTGACTATGTGGGATGGTTCGTCTATATCCATTGATGAGAGGGAGGGACAATGTGTAGGTCACCTGAGAAGGGAGAGGACCAATTGAAGGTTTTATACCTTGATATGGGAATAAATAGCTGGTAAGTCAAGATTTGTTAGAGGATATAATAAGTATACATCTTGCTTTGATATCTTGATAGAGTACCTTTTGAGAAAGATTATTTATATTTTTTTGGTAATAAATAGGAAATTTTCATTATTCACTCTTTCTCTTGTTATCTTAACCATTCAAACTATTATTTTTAACATATACATTAAATTCATATTTTTCGTGTTTGGCAGTTTGTCAAAACAAGTTAGGCACATAACTTGTAACTCATTACATGTATCATTTCCATATTTCTATATTATATATCTATGTTTGTGGTCCACAAGTAGATTCTTGGACTATGGGGTGTTTGGGATATATAGCATTAGTGGTTTTAAGAGCATTTTAAGTTAGGTAGTACAACTACCGAAATATCTTTTATAATACTTTAAAGCAATCTAAACTAATTTAGGGTTGAAGTAACTGAAGACAAACGTGCGTTCCCCCATGTTCCGATATGACACATTAAATTTTTGTTCTACATCTGGCCATTTAACTTACAAAAAAAAACGTGTTAATATGCCCATTTTGCGACCTACACCCTGTTCTTCCGGTTTCAGCCCGTTTTTTGCATTTTTTGGTCGATTCTTGATCGTTTTGCGTATTTTTTTATAGAACATTGTAAATTATCATTATACCTTTCAAATGACACCAAATTCATGAATTTTCACCAAGTATTAAATAGTAGATAAGTTTTAATTAGATTTGATGGCTTTTTATTTGATTATGACATTGAAGTTGATGTTTCTTTATTTTTTCCCCTCAAAACGTTGATGAGTTTGAATTTAAAAGTTAACTAATATCGAATTGTTTACGAAAATTTCTTAAATTTATTTATTAAAATTTATTTTAAGATAACTAAAAGTACACGTGATATCATAACAGAATGACACATGTCTCTAATATTAAAAATAAAATGACTGGTATTCAGTAGACTGAAATCATTCAATAGTCAATGCATCTCCATTAGAGTTTGGACTTATAATATGTGAAGTTGATAAGTGATACTTGCAAGAGTACAAGTTATTAGTTGACGCTACATTAGAAAATGATTATACGTGCTTTTTTTAACCCATTTTCTTATTTAAATCAATTGATCGTGGATTTTAATTTTTTTTAACCCATATTTCGTCCATGTTTCTTCCTTGCGTATTTTTTATTATTCTTTTTTAAATTGATGCTCATGCATATTCCATCAGATCCATTTTTAGGCTTGCATTTTCGTTTCGATCATCTTTTTCTCTTTTTTCTAACCCTATGCATGTTCGTCGGAAAAGATGCATTTTAGCACTTGCATTTTAGCCCATGCATGTTCGTGTAATGCTTACTGTTTGGATAAAACCGAATGCATAAGTCCTTGAAATCTCTTATCGTTAGTTAAAAAGGAAGTTTGTTGTTTGATTTGTTAATGAAGAGTATCGATGAAGATGAAGATGAAGGGTGAAAGTTGTAAATCTCATGCCCCATAATTCCATAAATTAATATGGTTTGACTTTTGACCTTTTTGTGGTTTGGATATATTTACCACTACAACCCGCGTTGAAGGATAAATCTCATGCCCTATAAATTTGGGTAAATCGCATGCCCCATACATATTTTTTATTGATTTCAATTTTGGTGTAACCGTCCCATGTCGAAGGATTCTTATTGGGTCTATAATACTACATTTAATATATGGTTTATATCGAGATTTTTAGTTAGAAAGAAAGTACAAAATCAAATACAAGAAAATGGAGAATTACACCAATCTATCCATTTGTATTTAAAGAAAGCGTCTCCCGATCTTTGTTTGATCCAAAAGAATGAGAGGGCTTGAATTTGAGATTTAAATAATATGTAAGAAGATGTAGCTCATGAGGTTAACAACAACAACAAAAGCGTAATACAAAAATCAGTCCACCTCTTATTTGGTAAACCTGATTAAAACGTTATCTTAGTCAAACCAAATAACCCGATTCTTATTAGGTTCGTTTATTTGTTATTTTACGAAAATTAAATACTTGAATAACCCAAAAATGGAATAAAACAACTGAATAACACACCTACTAGATCACCCTGCTTCTTCGATCTACAACCTCTACCTAGTTTAACAACAGGTACCCGATATTCGGGGTTTTTAAGAAATCCCTATGAAATTATGTTCTAGAAAAAGAGAATTCTTGCTTTATCGTACATAATTAACTTGATTACACGAACCGTGAGTAAGCTATAAATTGTTAGTAAGCAAAGGAAAAACATTTAATATTGTAAAAATAAATACACCATATATCTAATGAATAACAAAACATAATAATAAATTGATTAAATGTAACAAAATCTATAATATACATGTCGACTTGCGTCCCATATTTTACTACATACTCATGATGTCAGAAAAAATAAAAACTATTATGAACTGATTGAGAGGCCATAAACTGTTTGGATTTTATAGCAAGACTTAATCCATATAAAGAACAAGATTTTGAACGACAAAATGTAACAAAGGAGCATGGATGTGTCTCATCCTACGCTAAAATAATATAACCGATATTGATGGGTAAACAGGCGAAGAATATATTACAGATACTCGAGAGAATATAAGTTATGCAAGTATATCACCTAACGTCTCCTCTAAACAGGACTGAAAAAGAACCAACCGAGTCCGGTGCGGACTGTCTTGATGAAGACCCTTTTAGAGCAAAAACGAAAAAGACCGGACACTCTAAAACTAAACCAGGGCAAAAAAATGTTCGCTACTAGCATAATGTGTTATTAATTGTGAGTGTTCACCACTAGCAAATTGGTAAGTGTTCAGGAAGAGAGAGAGAGAGGGAGGTGAGGCGGTGGTTAGGTGTAAAGAGGAGAGAAGAGATAAAAAAAATAGGAGTAGGGAGTGAGAGTGTCTCATAGAGGTAAAAGTGTTTAATTATTATTATTATATAATTATTAAGAGGATAAATAAAATAAGTATAAGGGTATAATAATCAATTTGATGGCAGTTAATGGATGAAGAGTAACGAAAGTTATTAAAAGATTATATTGCTCCAAAATTCTCAAATAAAGGACGATTAATATACTTTTTATTCTCAAAGGACCAATAATGCATTTTTAAAAAACTTTAAGGATCAAAAAGCAATTAACTCTAAATAAAAAATAGCAATAATACTACTGCAAGTCTGCCAACCATACTGCATATTTGATTTAATTCTATTTTAGTTAATTTAGGAATTGTTTGTTTTGTCTTATTATAACTTAAAATAATAAATTAAGCAGAATTTATAAAAAATAAGTTAATAAAACATACTTATAAAAAACTGGATTTCTTAATAAACTAAAACAAAAACACTCTTATTATTATTTTTGTGAGTTATATATCATAGATTTGGTTCATAGTTATTTCCATCAATATATAGTTTATTTTCTTAATCAATTAAACCGGATTCTGAGTTTTGACCCGGTTCGTAATTATACTACATATCATTTTGTAGATTTTTTTTTTATCTTTTTATAAATAAACATATATTTTATAATAAGGGCAAAATACGCGAAAATACAACAAACTATATTGAAATTGCCATTTTATACAACCAACTTCATTTTTTATCAAAAAAAAGAACAAACTTTAAATTTTTGTTCATTGTATGCAAGATGACCTGCTATTGGAGGTCACCCTATACCAACCGGTTTCCGGCAACTATTTCCAGATTCCGGAAATTATTTCCAGATTCCGGCGACTAATTTTTTAATTTTTTTAATTTTTTTTAATTTGTGGGTTATCTTGATCAAGGTTTATATGCTACAAAAGAATTAAAGTTGAAAAAGGTTTCTCTCTCTACAACTTCTCTCTCTGACCGTTGCTCCTCCTCTCCATTTTTTCCGGCACCTCACCGCCTCCTAGACCACCACCCACCGTTGACTCCCGTCACCTCCGCCTCTTGCCACATCATAGCAGATCTGGGTTTCGCAAGGTCGGTGACGGCGAGATCTGGATTGCTTATGCAAATCTGGGTTTTGAAGAGGGTCAGCAGTGCAGATCAGGGTTTCTCTTGTTGAAGGTGAGAATTTAGGGTTTCTTTTGTTGATTTGGGGTGGTTGTTCGAATTTAGGGTTTTCGAATGGAGATGCAGTGGTGGTGGGTTGAAGGTGACGGCGGTGGTGGCGTTTGAAGGATTGAGAGGGCGATGGTGGTCGGTTGAAGGTGACGGTGGTGGTGGCGTTTGAAGGTGACGGCGGTGGTGGTGTGTTCCACATCAGGTTCAACAGCTTCATCTTTTTCATCTTGTTCAGGGTTTGCATTCATGTAGTTATTGTTCAAGATTTGTTGCTTAAATATCTGTTATTGTTTGCTTTAGTTATCAACTGATTTTGTTTTGATTTGTTCTTCCTCACTTTAGTTATCAACTGATTTTGTTTTGATTTGTTCTTCCTCACTAACTTGATTGTTCTTCATCAACAACTAAGAAAGTTTGAAGAATACCTTGAAGAACACAAGAACATATGAATATCTTAATTAAAAAAATTAAAAAAAAAATTACCGGTAACCTGATTGTATACAATGAACACAAATTTGACATTTGTCGTATTTTTTGATAAAAGATGAAATTGGTTGTATACAATGACAATTTCGATATAGTTTATTGTATTTTCGCGCAATTTGCCCTTATAATAATTATTATTATTAGCAAATAGATATATATTTTTTATATTATCTCTTATTATTAAAACTATTAGAATAGATAAATAATACCAATCGTAACACGCGAATTTATAACATGTTAACACACATAACACATTATTTTTTTAAAAAAAAATTTAAATGTAAAACAAATAAATATTCAAAGACTATTAGGCTAGCATTAGGCATTAAAAACACGAAAAGTCTGGTGTTGTGTAGCTAACATATAAAAACACACTCAGAAAAAGTGGGCTTGGTGCCGAGTGACTGAGAGCCGGCGGTTTCCATACCCATTACACATATTCCGACAACTTGTCTTCTTTCATCTTCAGTGCTTCTGTGTGTTTTTGGACCATATCCGTTTCACCTTCAGTTCTGATTGCTACACCAAATCAACAACAGTGTTGTCCTGTGATATATTGTTTGATTTCCTCCATTTGTCTGCAGATTTGATTATCTTCTCAGATGAACTACAACGATGATGAAAAGTAGGTGCTAATGCTATTCTGTTTGCTGTGCTATTTTTATTGTTTAATTTATGTTTGCAGATGCAGTTGTTTGTGACTTTTATCTAGTTCGTTTGTGTTTTGAGAAAAATGTAGGTAGATTATGACGATTTTGTGTTTTGTATTTACCCTAAGCAGTGAAAGGAAGGATTTATGACTTGAATGCTACTTGATCTCATGAATTTTGTTTGCTAACTTGGGGATTTTACGCTTGTGTTCTTATTCTCGCCTATGATTTATGTCGCATTTGTTTGTGAAATTATATAACCTCTTACGTCTTTGGTGAAAAAATGCTGATCGATTATGCCATCTAGGTGATTTGGGATTTGGATTAAGCTTTCATGTATTTTGTCTACTAACCCGAGGGGTTCTTACTCTAGCATTTTTATTGCTTGCCTATGTATTCAGATGCATTTATTTGGGAAAATACATGATATTTTTCTTGTTTCGAGAAATAGGTAGATAGATCAGGCCAATTTTCTGGTGTTTGAAGCATTGAGATGACGGTTTTGCATCTTGATTTCACATGTGTTCACTAACTTAGGGAAAAGAGGTAGGTTAGTTTGGGTGGATGATTCTTCACCGAATGTTATGCAATTTGCTGTTTGTTAAGTATCCTGTTTCCATATGATTCTCATGATGCAATGCAAGTAACTAAAACATGAGTAGACACATACATTGTTGTAATGTTTAGTGTTGACCATGCAGTCAACTTGAATGATGATTTTGGGTCCATACTTCAGTGCTTTACTGAGATTTAGTAATTTTAATTATTAGTCATCAAGTTATCTTCAGATAATCATGGTAGCCAAGTGAGTTGAGAATGTTCAGTGATTGATTGTTCATGGTAAGTGTTTACAAGCTTCTCTCGATGACAATGTAAGTGATGAATTTTCCCCAATAATATCTGATTTAGGTTCCTTGTAATAGCTCCAATAACAAATACACCCATTTTCCATTTTTCCCCCTGTAATTGTTGTCAGCCAAGCACTTTTGAGCACGGATTAAATGATTTGTATTATCAGTTAACCCGTAAATGTGCCTCATCTTAGTTTTCTTTTTTCTTAAATAGTTGAATGTTCTTAATAAGATGCAATGTTTGTTGATCATGGTTTGCACTTTGCCTGCTGCATTGGTGTGTAGTTGATAAACCTAATTTGGAAGCTAATGTGGTATGCAGTATGCTGCTTGAGCTTTATGGAGTTTGTGTAAACAATATTAAAATGCAATGTTTGTTGATCATCTTTTTCTTTATTTCCTGTTAAATTTCAGTACTGAAATGTGGGATTGGCAAGGTGAAGATTATGGGTTGCGAACTAGTAAGACTCCACATATGATTCTAAATGTCTCATCAAGAATACACGCACACGCATACATGATACATGCATTTTGAGTAATATTTTGGATTATTATTATTCTTAGTAATATTTTGATATGTCAAAATGACTTTAAGCAGATGATTCTAATGCCCTATGGAGCAATGTAAATGAGAATGAAGATGATCTTTCTTACGTGTTTAATGAAACAACCCCGGCAAAGTCCTTTGAGGATTTGGATTATCAAGTTACCAACAATGGTAATCTACATATCTGAAAGAAATAGCATCCTTTTTTGTATGTTTCTATTTAGTTATGAACATTTGACATCTAATACAAGGAATAAAGATGCAGGAAACTCAAACAAAGGAACAGAGCCATGTAGAGAAGCCTATTCACAAGCAAAGAGGCGTCGTGTGCTACGTTTTGACAATGAAGTTTTGGACGCGGATATTATGCCGCTTTGTGATGAGGACTTCTCATCTGTGTATCTAAAATCCAAGGTTAATTAAACACTTAAACTTCCACAGTTCCATCATAAATCATTATTGTAAGTCATATGAAAACTATACTTATGTTCCTTTAGGCTTATGTTTTTTGCATTAAATTTATAATGTGGTAACCAAAAGTCGCCAAAAGTGTGTTTTTATAAGGTTAGACCTGTTGATACATAAGCTCTGAGTCTCGAGTTATGGAATCTAAAAAATGCGAATTGTGAACTTTATTAGGGGAATTGGGTTGTCTTTTACGGGTATCCTTATTCTTGTTGGGGGAGCTGTTCATTGTAACATGATTTTCTTTGTGATGATGCTTAACCACTATCTTTTTCTATAATCAGGAGAGGGAGGCTTCATTGGATGAAGCTTTATCAGATATGACTCAATGGGTCTCTGGATTTGCAGGTTTGACCCTTATAATAACTTGATAAATGATTTCTGACGAAAGTATGAAACAGGTGTTTGAATTTGCAATTTATCTCTGATTATCCTATTATTTAGGGGTCCAGTAATCAGTTTTATGCAGAATAGCTCTAGCAAATGTTACTCAGTGTTATAGGGTAACTAAATTAACTTATTTACTCCGTTCAACCTAGTTTGAAAGACTTCTACTCACATCCAGCCAGGGTTGGCCGTACCGAGCTTGACTATGCTAAAGCTCATCTATATAAATTGAACTTGGTTCGCGAGTAATTCTATAGGCTCGAGCTCAGCTTATATATTATATACATTTACTATATCTTTTTTATGTGTGTGTGTGTGTATATATATATTAAATTTATTGTTTTATATCCATTTTTTATTTATAACTAACAAGAGGTTCTATATTTTCTTACTAAATCCTCCTACATTCCTACTTGCTAGAACGAGACAAGTGTCAATATGATAAGGAAAGAGAATTAGTGGATTACAAACGTCATCATGTAGTGGGTAGGAAGATAAAGTAGGAGGAAATGGAATTTTCCATAACTAATAGACATGTTCTGGTTCCATTTCTAATCGAGCTCAGTGTATGAAGCTTTGGCTCAAGCTCGTGTATATCAACAGCTCTCTAAGTTAGGCTTGATCTCATTTAGGCTCGGCTCTAGTCGAGCTCACAAGTAGCTCGGCTCACTTACATCTCTACTCACATCTCACAAACTATATCCTTCTTTCACACAGTTTCTCTTTTTTGGGCATTTATACTATTAACTAATAAATAAATATGATTTGTCAAACATTGATTGTTACAACTTTAAATAACATAGCATCCAAACATTGTCTTTTACAGCCAGCTATCACAACTGATTATCCAATGGTTCAATATTACATAATCACTTCAAGTCACACATATGAACACCCCTGTTATTGTTTCTTGTTAAAAACGTGTACAGTGTTCATCTACCATATTTAAAATATTTCATAAGACTGTTTATATTTGGTGTGAGCAATTATTGCTTTTTTTTCCAGAGGTAGATGATACATCTGGATCTGGTAATGAGCTAGAGCAGTCTTCAGATGGATGGCTAGCCGATTGTCTAATAAATGATACAGAGCTGCATTTAAGTGCTGATGATGCGTATGTTTCTTTCAACCTTCATGGTAATTCATCAACTGAGCTACCAGATTTTTTTAATCTAAATCCAATATGCCCAAAACAGGAATCTATCTGGAGCCACTGCTGTGCATATTGATCTTACAGGTAAAAACATTCTAATATTTTAAATTGATTTATTTCTTTTAACTTCTCTCTCATATTGTCTTTGTTTTCATTCATTCTCTTACTATATCATAACCAATCACTATAGAGTCCAACAATTCCCAACCTGAGAATGGTGGTGGTACTGGCCAAGAGCTCTCCACTCCTACTTGTCAAAAGATAATCTTTAAAGGTTTGTTTCATTCCTAGAGATTATCCTTTTGTGATCCATTCCAAAGAAATACCATTTCTGATAAAGTGTGAATACATGACTTTTGTTTTGAAGTGCAATTATTACTTTCTAATACTTTTGGCATTACCATAAAAAAGAACTGGTTTGCACATAGTTTTATATACGATTCATACAATTACACAGAGTGGAATATAAGTATGCAACCCATGAAAGAACAAGTTTTTGAGAAAAACATTACATGAAAATGAGTGGATTTGGGTTATATTGCGACTCCAATGGGTCAAATGGGCAATTAAAAAACATAGCTAAAAAATTGTTGGCGGGCCAACTTGATCGGACCTGATTCGTCCTCTCCAATCTAGTTTTTAGTTTTTACACGTTTTGACCCATAACCCAAGTACCCGACCCACCATTTTTGCCATATCTACTTCTATTGTTCTGCCCTTTTTAGATGTTTACTCTTGGTTAATCTTGCCATCTTGTAATTCAGGGAAAAAGTCTTTTATCAAGGCACCAACAAAAATGGCATCATCAGTTGTCCTTCCATTTGCTTTTGT
This sequence comes from Pulicaria dysenterica, assembly GCA_947179395.2. Classification (NCBI taxonomy): domain Eukaryota; kingdom Viridiplantae; phylum Streptophyta; class Magnoliopsida; order Asterales; family Asteraceae; genus Pulicaria; species Pulicaria dysenterica. Next base: position 74,067,352 of record OX359292.1, on the reverse strand, counting down.
AAAACCATGTGGTATGCAAGGGGCCGTCACTTTAAAAGACATAAACCAGAAGATACTCACTCCACCGCCGTCCAAATCAAAGAAAAACCACCAAAATCCCACAAAATCATACCCTACTTCAGCTTTTTCAGGCAAACCCGTTGTTGGCAAAACCAAGATTCGTACCGAGGGTGGGAAAGGAAGCATTACAATCATGAGAACCAAAGGATGATCAAGATCATGATTCCAGGTCCTTTTTTGTGAGTAAGTTCATATGTTGTTATAAAAACGAGGAAAAAAAGACGGAAAAAGGTAAAGGGAAGCATTTTGTGGCAATATTAAGTTATCAAATGATGCCAAGTGTTTGTATCTTCATGGAAGATTCCTGTTGTTTTATCCCTTGAGTTAACCGGAATCTATTAGGATCTTTTTTTTGTCTTAGAGATCCTTCTACCATGTTTGTGTCTTTATAAGTAAAAATATTTTCTATGTATACGTTATTATCATCGCTGTACCATCCTTTTGTCTTTAGAAGTAAAGATTTGTGCTAGCATATTATTATTTTGTTGAATTCTTTCTTAATCTTTAGTAGACTCTGATGTTATGCTTATTTTGTGATGGCTCGTTTTACAGTCAGGACATTATCTTAGGGAGTGTTTGGGCATGAGGCTAAAGTGATTATCAAGGTAGAAGAACTCTCTGATTTGGGGAAGGTTGATAGGGAATAAGGAGTGGTAGTAAGAAAAATGTGATTAACATAATATTATTTTATTATTAACCATGATTTTACTCATTTAGGGCTGTTTATCGGGTCAAAACTGATAGCAGAACCAACAACCAGATTGATCTGAACTGGTTCGGTCCAGTCCTAAACTGGACCATTAACTGAATACATACTCGGGGTTTAGAAGCAGTTAGGACTGGTTAAGAACAGATGGACCCTTTTGTACACATTCTTGGTCAAAACCGAATTCCACTTGTCTTGACCCTGGTTAGGACCCGTAGTATCAAGGGGTCCATGTTTTACGGCTCCATACTTTGTTAGGGTCGGTGTACCGAAAGAACGGGTCATCCTAGGTCCGTATTTTTGGAATCAGTAAATTAGGATGGTACATAAAAACAGAAGTGAATTTAATATTGATAGGCTATTGTCTGTTATGTAGGTGATGGATCGAAGCTGTCTTAAAAAGTCATTAATGTCACTACAAGGATATGGGTATCTTTTATTTAATAAGGTAAGTCTACAAATTTGGTGCTATGTACAATATTTAGTGCAATAAAGGCCAAACTGTTATGGCATTTCTGTCATATTAATTGATCTCATTTGTTGTGAATAACAGCATGCCACTAACTGATAATTGGATGTGACAAAACAGACTTGTTAAGTAATGGCTTTGTGATAGGTTTTTGACAACATAAGTAAGTCATAGGAAAGTTTGGCTTGGCTTGATTGTCTAAACTAGATATGATTACAAAATTAAAAACGTTTTTCCGACTATTTTAATCTGTTTAGAGCATCTGTAGTGTCGCGAGTTATTTTGGACCATCCCAGATGTCATCTAAGTGTCATATCACTTTTCTTTCATATCACTGTCACACCAAGAATACCTTGTAGCGTTTTACTAATTACTACGACACCGGACTGACATAATTTATATCCCCTCGGTGTAGGTAAAAAAAAAAGTAAGGAAATATACCAAGCTAATCGGCGTTGGTATGCCAAAAGTTTCTCCATAATGACGCCGACCATGAGGGTGTAGTGCGACAGTGCCCATACTGATAATCCATGTAACCATCGCGAGATAACCATGAAAGCCATTACACATGCTCTTAATTTGTTCCATTTCTAGCTTATAATTTGCTATATTACTCTTTAGACTCGTTGTTATTAGGGTTAAAGTCACCGTAGACATAGTATACCCCAATGTTTCGATATGACACATTAACTTTTTTTGTACACATATGTCCATATAACTTGGAAAAAACGTGTTATTATACCCATTTTGTTGATTTTGACAGGTCATCTTTCCCTCAAATTTCTTCACTTCGAAATGTATACTTAACAAAAAACAATGATTCTTGACTCTATGGAAAGGTAATCGAGTTGTCTATGAACTAATAACAAAAAAAAACAATAAAAACGAGCTTAAAAATGTGTCAAATCATCAAAATTCTGTAAGGGTGTTGAATTATGTCATTATCGACTTTAATTAGCAATTTCTTGGCCTACACTTGATGGTTTTTCATGAATTTTGTGTTTTTTGAAAGATAAAAAGATTATCTACGATAATATATAAAAAGAATTATGTAAAATGATCAAGAATCGAGCAAAAACACGTTTTTTTTCTGCCCTGTTTTAAAACCAAAAAACCCAAAAATATTGACACTTTGACCTCAAAATTCTCTATGAATACTTGACGAAAATTTATGAATTTGGTGTCATTTGAAAGGTACAGTGATAATTTACAAGATTCTACAAAAAAATCACGCAAAACGATCAAGAATCGACCAAAAAATGGAAAAAAACCCACGTTGAAACCGGGTGAATAAGTTGCAGGTCGTGAAATCGGCATATCGACACGTTTTTTGTAAGTTAAATGGCTAAGTGTGTAAAAAAAAGTTAATATGTCATAATGAAACATGGATAAAAGCATATATTGTTTACAGTAACTTTATCTCTTATTATTAACTAGCAGCTATGCAGTTATCGCGGTGGGAAGTCAAATAGCGGTCAAGGTCCTTGATTTGGGATAGCGGTTATCGCGGTGGGATAGCGGTTTTTAATATTACGTAGAATATATATTTATATATGTATATATATAATTAAAATCATCAAACATTGATTAAATTCATTGTATAAAACTTAGTACACTAATATAGTAAAGAGTAATACGGGAATCGAGCGTGGAGTGTAAACCGAAAACAAGTATAATCTGCAAAAAAAATAAAAAAAATGTGAAAACCGCTATCCCACCGATATTTGACCGCTATTTTGCCTCAAATAGCGGAAATAGCACTGGGATATCGGAAATAGCACCGGGATATCGCCTCCGCTATTTCCGACCGCTATTTGAAACCGCTATTTATCCTTAAGACCGATAACCTGTATCCCACCTGTATCCCACCGAATTTGACTGCCCAGACTAGCAGTGTACCCGCGCAATGCTGCGGCGGTAAATAGTTTTTGTTTTGTAACATGTCGTTTTCAATGATGTAACGCGTAATTCAATATCACGAAAAAAAGCTCAACAACAGTCCGATTTTTTGTTCAATTTATCTTATATTTGTATCAACTAATTTATTAAATTCCAAAAAAACATTAAAAAATGTAAAAAGATTTATATTTATGAAATAAGGATAGAGAAGTTAATAAGATTTTAAAAATTATATTGATGTGGGTGTATGTGTTAGTGAGAGAATATATTTTAAATAAATAAAAAGTTAAAGTTTATTATGAGAGAGAAATGGTTAGAAATTAAGTGGATGAGATTAATTTAGATAAAAAGAAGGGTGGAGATTAGAATTTGACATAATTTTAAGAAGTTCTTAAAAGTTAAGAGGAGAGAGATTGTTAAATGGTTTATATAGTAGTATAGATACGGCACATAGTACCCACTTTTCATATAAATTGATTGAAATTCTCACTTTTACTGATGGCATTTTATAAATTTTTTAAAATTTAAAGGATTTAATCATGCAAAATAGAATTAACTTGTGTTAATAAATAAAGTTTAGATTATGCGAAGTTCATAGAGTTTTTTAGACATGATTTTGGTATCTAAATTGGCAATAATCATGTCAAATATCACATCGGATAACTTTTTAAAATGACAATAATAATCATAACGATGATAACACCTTTCAAAAAACAATAATATTAAATTAAAAATTATGGTAGGAGTTAGTAAAAGGAATATTTGGTTTAATGGTTAGTTTTGAATTGTCACGCCGGTTGAGTTTATAAGTTTATTCTATCCTCTTTATACAATTGAAAAAGTCAAACAAAAATTGCCATTTTATATAGACAGCTAAAGATATAATATTTTGTTTAAACAAATATTATTTATAATAATAAATAATGAATTTGGCAATTCCTATTTAAAAAATTATAATGAAACAATAATTCTGCTTCTTGGATTCTCTTAGTTAAGAATTTCTACTTCTTGAAAAGTAGTAATGAACAAAATTGGTGTCCTCATGGGCCCACACACACTCTTTCGCTTTTATTTCATGAAACCGGCATGCAAATCACTTATTGCAAACACCCCACAATATTGCTATCCATCCCCATCAATCACTATTTGAATTTTTTGAGATACAAATTTCACCAAGGGTAAGTTTAAAGTAAAATTTAACAATTCATATCTCATTCCGAAGATAAATACTTGTTATAATTGAACAATTTTTTTGTACCAACTCATCTTATATGAAAAGATATATGAAAATTAAAATACCTTATAAGTTTAAGGTTATAAACTACCAATATCTTTTACCATAGTGTTAAGTTATTTTAAAAATTATTGGTCTAGTCCATTACTTTGGACTATAAGGTGTTACATTTTCTATCTTTATAGCGTGTTACTATGAAACACTCCATGATCTTTATTGTTACAAAATTCATGATTTCTTTTATGAGTTCGTAACAATTTACTATCTTTTTCATATAAATTAACAGATCTCTGTCTAAACTTGTCATGTTGCGGACATATGATGTATGATTCTCTAATTTCTTTCTTTATCTAATTATTTTCGTAAAACATCACAAAAAGATGCAGGTCTAATAGAAGAATTTGGAGTTTAAGAGGCTCGATCATGAACAAAAATATCATATGGGACTCATGACTTTTGAGGGAATGAACAACATTTAACTCAAGAGAGAAATCAACCAACTTAAATGAGGTACCATCTAATAATAGTAGTATTCATGATGATGAAGAAGGTATGTCATATAATCCGCATGATGAAATAATAAAAATTATATTTTGAGTTTTGTGATTTAGGCTCCCCAAATATATAACAATAAATAATTAACAAGACCTAAAGAAGAAGATGTTGAGCTTTAAAGATTAATAAAATATTAATCATAGAATTTACTAACTTAAACATAGTTGAAGAAGTTCATAAAATGTGTCTCTTGTGAAAGACTAAAACAAGTAAGCAAAAATTTACTAGCTGATAAGTAAAAAATGCCTTGGGACAAGTTTCTTTAAAATTTTAAAAGTATGGTGACATGTTGATAATTTTTTTGGATATGCATATATTACTAAAGCTAATAGTGATTTTTCACATACAACTACAAGTCTACAACCAAGCTATTTCTGTAAAATAAAAGAAAAATATCCAGACACCTTAAGTCTTATTACTGTCCGTTCGTAATCTTTTCACATATTGTGTAGGATCAAAATTGAAAGACAAACACAATTTAAGTGTTGAGCATGCAAATCATCATGTGACTTCAAAATCAAGTTCTAGCTATGATGAAGAAAGAAACCGTATTACTACATAATCAAATTAAATACATTGCTGAGCATGAATGGAATAGTAATATGAAAGTATGTTTTCAAAATACTCATCTTCTATGACATAAGAATTGTAAAATGATATAACATTAGGATGTTTGATATTAACAATTTAAAGAACAGTGAAAACATATATCATCATCTATCCAAGTATCCATAATATGTTTATTTAAATAGTTGTTTTATTTATCTTCTATACCACTATATAAATTATTTAACACTCTCTCTTCTCTTAACTTTTAAGAACTTCTTAAAATTATGTCAACTTTTAATCTTCACCCTTCTTTTTATCTTAATTAATCTCATCCACTCAATTTTTAACCATTTCTCTCTCCAAATAAACTTTTAACTTTTTATTTATTTAAAATATATTCTCCCACTAACAAATTCTCTCACACAAATACAATTATCCACCCACATCAATATAATTTTCAAATTCTTATTAACTTCTCTCTCCTTAATTCATAAATATTTTTAATTTTTTTAATACTTTTTAGAATTTATTTTTAAATTAATAAAATAGTTGATACGAATTTAAGAAAAATTGAAGAAAAAAACGGACATTTTACTGAAATTTTTTCGTGACATTGAATTACACGTTACATCCTTGAAAATGACATGTTGCAAAATATAAACTATTAACCGTCGCAGCATTGCGCGAGTACACTTCTAGTGTTATAAAAAAGATATAGTTCCTTATGCAAAGTAAGTTAAGAGGTTGTAAGCATTGAAAAAACCCATTATGAGTTTCAAACTCTTTAAGTTAATGATTTAAGTTTTATATTTAATAAGACAAATTATAAACAATTAGATAAACCTATTTTTAGATAAATAAAAATTTTACTAAATCTGATAGTGTTTTTGGCTTTTTGCCAAGACAACAACTTGCAGTTTTAATATCTACAAAAATGAAATTATGCAGCTGAAATTACTCGGAACCCCAAACATTTGTAATTTGTTCATTGTGTGTTTTAGTACCAAATGTTGCTCCAGACAAGTGATTATGCAGCTGAAAATAAAACTGTAGACTTTTGTCCTATCATTCGCTGAGCTCCTGTAAAATATGTATCTTCTCCGCCTTTAACTCCATCGTTGTTTGATGCCGCTTTATCATCAACATCTTTGCTTATAATTAATACTAGTAAATCGACTAAATTATGAAACAATCCGAAGCAGTTGTTTATCTCTTGACTCTTGTTGTTCAGAAAGAGATGATGATGTTGGTTTTTTCCCCTCTTGGTTACACCCTTTAACAGTATATGTGTTGACTACATGAGTGTCATGGGATGTGGCCACCAAATATGTTAGTATGATGAGTTTTGTGATAAAAACGAGATATTTATATAACGATGTATTAGTGTGGAGTCATGTAATTACTGGGAGTGATCTTGTTTATGAAGCCTAAAATTTATTGTCAAAATTGGCATAGAAATAAATGTTTTAATTGACCCAAAGCCAATTAAGATATAGGAGAAAATACAAAATAAAATAAAAAGAAATAAAATAAAAAATCTGGTAAAAAACGAAATTTAAATTTGCTTTGCTTTTTTCCATGGATTTTGAATTAGAAGATATCAAGAATTTCCAAGATGAAGTTATTACACAATGGACAACTAGCCCTTTTAACAAAAAGCTCCCTTGAGCAGAGCCTGCAAAATGTGTGTCCACAGGGGATAAACGCTGCACCCTTATGTCTTACCATGCACACGCAACAGTTGTTGTACTTGTATCCGTCACCGCCACCGCCACCGCCACCGCCTTCTCCCACCGCCACCGCCTCCGCCTCTTCTTCATCATCCTCAGCATCAAAATAAGCGGATCCTTCCACTTCCAGCAGCGACATTAACGACATCCTCACCGCTGCCGGTTCTCGCTCACCGCTGGCGCCTCGCTCTTCCTCCGTCGGCGGCGTTGGCTCACGAACCACCACCGGCGGCTCGGTTTGTACAACGGCGGTTTGCGTTTCCGGTAAGCTACTAGTGTTACTCACCAGTGGTGAATTAACTCGCCATGTTGACTCACTTGTGGAGTTACGCTGCGTGTTACTGTTTCCCGACGTGCCACGGTTGCCGTCGGTGGTAATATGTACATGAGAAGCGAGTGTAGGTACGGTGGTTGTACAGACTGATCCGGCGAGTTTAAGCCGGAGTTTCTCCCGGAACATCCTCCACGACTTCTTTGACTCCTTTCCGCAAGTCTGATCGTCACGGATAAGATCCAGTAGCGTCCGATCTTGGATCCGGTACGGCGGCGTTTGTTTGATCGAAAGGATTCCGCCTAGGGTTAAACCAGCCGATGAAGCGGTCGTTTCTCCGCCGAACTCGTAACGTCTGCTCCGGCCACCGCCGCCGTCTTCCATAATTTCCATTCCTCAGCCTAAAATGCCTCTCCGAATTCAAGAGTTTTTTCGCTCTTTCCTCAAGAAGAAGTCACAGTCATGAAGTAGAACTGAAAACAGATCTGAAAAACAGCATAAATTAAAGGAAAATTAGAAAGACAAAAGAGACAAAAATTGAGATAAAATTTTCGATGGAGAAGATTCAAAGATGAAGAATATACCAGAAGACGTACAATTGTGTGGTGAAGAAAATTGTAGGATTTGGATATGGATTATGATGAATTGCTTGTCTTCTGTTGAAATTTTGTCTGGGTTTTCACACACGTTTTCACACACTTCACACACACACACGGTTCGATGGAGAGAGAGAAGTATTTGGATTTTGGAAGAGACAGTGAGGCGATTCTTATGGAACGCTCTTTATTAAGAGGAAAGCTGTTCAGTATGTCTACTGTTATAAAAAATATATATTTTTACAAATTGTACCCTTTTATTTTTTATTTGTTTTTAACTTTTTGTTATTGTTTTGGTTACATATCTAAGTTAAATAAGGTTATATTTATAAATTATTTAAATAAGTAAATTACTTCACATTTAATGAAATATAAGTATAGTATCGCTTAAGTTACGTGACATCAATTTTGTTGATTATTTTCCCTTAGCAATAAATATACAGTTAGCATTTAAATAGTTTCTCTATCTTGGAATTAATATTTTATTAACAGCATTTGTTAATTTGTTTAATTAACCGTGTGATTAACGGCCATGACATTCTGGTACGGTACCGAAACAACGTGGTGTGTCACAGTAAGAAGGGGGCCATGAAATTCCGATACGGTGCTGAAATAACGTGGTTTGTCATATTAAGTAGGGTCATAGACTCACAATGTGTTTTCTGAAATACATTTAGATTTGTTTATTTTTAATGTATTAAAAGAGATTATAGATATAAAAAACGTGGTATGCGATTGTTACATGATAAAGTAATGATTTACGCAAAATAATATTATGATCTGAAAAACATTACCTCTTCTATAATTTAATTGATTTCATTATTGATAGGAAGAAACTAACAAGAGAAACTAGCTTGTGTGTTCGATTTGTCTTACATACGAGGAAATAGAATAAGCTAGTTGTAATTAGAGATTATTATTGAATAATTTTATGGACAGCTTTCAACTTTGAGTCTGGACCCCGTTGCCTTAAATGATTGGCATGGATCTTTGCATAAGGCTTATCTAACATTTACCTAATTTGTCCTGCCGCAAATGTTGATTTCTAATCCATAATAATACTTTTTGTATTGCACTCATAACTAATATTGTTAAATTTACTAAAGTATTTTTTTTATTAATTTAATCGTTATTATATAAGTTAAAATGGTAATAAGATTTTCTCATAATTATATTCAACGATCTGAAAACATATGTTTCTAAAATGATTATGTAGTTATATATGTAAAAAGTCCAGTTATAATTGAACATGTTTAGAAAAAAGTAAGTTTGAATGTGTATTTGTTTGATTCAATATTGTAACACCGGGTTTCATGAGCTTAAAATCAGTAATATTTAAAACTTTTTAAGTATACTTATCAAGACGTGCAGCAGAAACTAAATACTAATTATAAAATATAAAGTGTTATTATCCAACTTGGCGATTATAAACATGAAAAGCCAAGTAACAAAACAAACCGGTATTACCGTACTACCAACCGACCATCGGATCACAAATAATTTACAACAACAAAGTGTTCCAGAAAAGCTAAATATATTTACCCACAAGCACCCGCCTCGCTAGGCTGCCTAAATCTTTACCTGTAAAAGGGTAAAACATAAACCGGTTAGCTACACTAGCTAGTGAGTACAGGTTGCACATAAGTATCAATAAGCATGCTATCACAACACAAGAAAAGCACACAAGACTATCCTATCACATCGTGGAGTGCCAACATATCAGAGGGAGTCATATCTTGCGGGGTTGCAAATCCAGCTCAACAAATCCAACTGAGAAATCAGCAACACCAATCCGTGCTGGTGGGGAAGCAAAGAGCAACCCCCTGAGCACGTTGCGGAGCCACCTGGGCTCAATTAGGCCTTAGTTACAAACCAAGACCCCACTGTTTGTCAAGGAACGGCGGTCCTGCAGAACCTACGACCCAGCGTGCACCACCGAGTCACCGTTGATCCCGAATAACCAGCCATCTAGGCCCTCAAGGGATCCAGCCGCAATATAGCCAGCTGACCTCAACCGAGTTGGAAACTATAAGCAGTTTCCCGAGTGTCCGGACATAAATACACAAACAATAAGTGATCCAATCAGGATCCAATATCATGCGCGCATATAGTCACATCAAATACTGTTCATACTAGTGAACAGAACATGCGAGTATAACTTAATCATAACATACACTTACAACATGATTCACGTTACATACTTTTAGTCACTGTCAATATAACACTGTAGCATGGCATATCATGTTATAACATACCTTATGCACACACATGTGGGAGCACCAATTACACATTAAAAACACACAGGGGTTAGCACTACTTACTGAGCCTCACGGGAAACCGGTACTCACCTCGATATCACCAGAGGCAGATATGGATCCAGGAATCCCAAGAACACACAGAGTCGTCCGAAACACCTAACACACTAGGTTCAGACTTAGTTATCACCTACACATAACACACATAGGTTAGAACACAAGCTACATAAGCTGTCAACATAAAACAGCTTACTACGGCCGCAGTGCACATGTCCTACGGCCGTAGGACACTTAACAAAACCCTACTACGGCCGTAGGGTCCAACCACTACGCCCGCAGAGTTTCTTTTCAAGAAAACATGCACTATGGCCGTAGGAATCTATTCCTACACCCGTAGTAGCTATTCTTTGGTGAACTACGACCGTAGGTTACGTACCTACACCCGTAGTCCTTACTTCATCGTCCGTAGACGGTAACCCACACAAAAACACATCCTACGGCCGCAGTGACCTTGCCTACGGCCGTAGTGTATACACAAGGCCTACTACGGCCGTAGGGAATACCCACTACGCCCGTAGGTAGTCCACGAACAGCAGACCTTCGTCCCTGTTTTTGCACAGCTGCTGGAAATCGTCTATTTTGACACTTAATCGATCGAACACTGAGTTTTAGTCACTTGCATACTACGCTTGACATCCAAGGACACTTAGAAACACATTAGACACAATTAAACAACACAAGAACACATCAAACACCATCCAAATGGTGTTTCTTGTTCATGAACTCAAAACTAGGGTTCTAGATCAAATTCACTTACAAAGAAGACGAAGAACAGCAATTTGGACTTGTATTTACTTCTGAAATCACTTGAAAACACTTGTTCCTTGATTGAATCTTCAAAATCTCCAAGATAGCTATGTGTGTGTGTATTTCGTATGCAAGTAGGTGTGTTGGTGTGTGTATTGCTTCAACAGGGGATAAGAAGAAACAAAGGACCGACTTTGGGGTTATTAAACAAAACCCCGGGTATTTTGTTCCCCTTTTCTAACTTACAACACATACCTCATTCACCTGTTTCAACTAACGAGGATATCTATGGATTCATTACACGAAACCATTTAATATTCTATCACTTTTGTACATTAACTCTAACTCTTATATAACACCTCATATATCCCCTTTAACTAACTAAAACATAAAACAACCATTAAAATACTTATTTAAAGTCAAGATACAATCCCCTGAGCAAGAAGTACAACTAGGTACTACTAGGCCCATTTTGAGGATGTTACAAATCTACCCTCCTTAAAGAGGATTCCGTCCTCGGAATCCACCCTCGATCATATACATGGTTACATGCTACCACAATTATCCTACACTGAGCCGCAACCACAATTAATCCAAAAGTTACAAACACCAAAACTATATTTATTCCAACTAAACGCAACATTTCTGTATACACAACACACACATTACACTTACACGCGTTTCACTTAAACCACATGACACTTTCTACAACCGTCTGAGGACCTACATAACACTTCCAACTAATTAGGACACTCCGAAGAGTCGTGCCCGTACTGGCTACACTTGTAACAGAACTTACCCAAACACTCTTTGGCATAATGTCCTGGGAGTCCACATTTATAACACACTCTGTCTTTGTACTTGCACTCCCCGACATGGTTCTTTCCGCAGGTCTCACACGTAACTCGACGTCTAGACCCTCCAGCCTCAACCTGAGTTTTCGTCTTTTGGCCCTCTTCATTTCGTTCCTCTTTCATTGTACGAAATTCTTCTCGTACCGCTTCTCTCATCTCGCCCTTCATTTCCTCTTTCACCTCATTTCTTATGCCCGCTATAATGGGAGGCATATTTTTCTTAAAACACTTATCGAATTGATCAGTCATCACTTCTCGGAGGTGTTGCGTAGGTATGGCTCCACGTCTACTTCCATATACAGAGATATGATCTTGAAGTTCGCCTATGGCAGTCAGATCCAAAGCCTCCTCACGGGTTTCCTCATTCTCAGCTTGTTGATTTATGTTTCTATTCATATCTCTGCAACAAAAGAACTCTTAATTAGTACAAATACAACTTCACTTTACACATACTTTCTTAACAAACCGTTTAAGTTTCACTTGTTAGTATTCTAACTATATCTTCACACCATTTATTTGGATTTATTGATTACTTACTTAGCTTATCTTCTACACTTTAAACATCAAGCTTATACAATTACCCCTCTCTTATAATATTTTACGGACTAAAACAAATATCTCATATAATCTCGGCAGTACCAATAATAACCTCAAAAAAAAACATAACTAACAACTATTACTGCTTGGTATCAATAAACCTTACTTTACACGAGTCAGTACACACAGAACGGACACTCACAATCTTTTACAAAACCACTAATTTACAACATTACAAACAAAATCTCTGACTCGTAAACTTACTAACACAGTTACAACAAAACTACTAAAGAAAACACTTATAACTATCCTTCCTTTCCTGCTGGCTTTCTATGTCATCACTGAGAACGCCTTTCAGTTGTCACCGGGAGCATTTTTATCCTTTGACCAGAGGAAGATTCGTTTACTCCTTTGCCTCGTCTTGCAGTACAATCCATAATCTTGTGCCCCGGCTTAAGACATTTAAAACACACACTTTCTTTAAACTCGCATTCATCTCCCACATGCCCCATACGTCCACATCCCATACATCTGGTAGTAGCTTCTGTACATTCTCCAGTGTGATAAGTGCGACATTTACAGCACCAAGGACCATTAGACCTCGGCCTTTTTGAGGAATCAGCTTTCTTTACCGCAGAGGACTGTCCTTCTAAGGAAACAAACAGCGGTAATTTTCTCTTCTTACTCCTATTCGCTTGATCCCTTTCATAGCGAAGACATTCTCCTTCTATCTGCAGTGCTATCTGAAATGCTTGTTTCAAGCTTGTAGCGGTTTTAACGCAAACACGATGTCCGATCGGCAATAGGCTTGCAAACTTCTGTATCTTAGAGTTTTCATCAGGTAGCAACCTCGGGAGAAACTCTATTTTATCTTTAAAAACTTTAATCAAGTCTCTCATGGATTGTCTTCCTTTTTGGAGCTTATTAAGTTCCTGCTCTACGTACTCTTCATTGAATTCAGTGCAATACTTGTTCATCAGCTTCTCTCGAAATTGTTCCCAAGTCACTGCATCTAGCACTTTCTTACCGACCGAAACTTCCACAGCGTTCCACCATGAAGCAGCACCATCTTTCAACATGTGTATTGCGTAATCCGTACGATATTCCGGTGCAGTAACACAAAACTCAAAAATCTCCTCCAACTCTCGAAGCCATCGAGTAGCAACAGAAGGGTCGTCACTACCGCTAAAACTAGGAGGTTTACAGAAAAGAAATTCTTGGAAAACGTTATACTTATCATCTCTACTCTTAATCGAATGAGACAACATTTCTTTGGTCAGCCGCAACTCCTCTTCTAAATGTCGGACATAAGCCTCTCGCTCTTGCTCACGCTTCAAGTCCTCGGAGTAGTAGCGAAAAACCTCTTCTCCTACTTCAAGGCGAAGACGAGCCATTTTATCTCCCGCTAGTACAACATCTTGCTCAACACTATTTCGCTGCTCCGACATTGTAGTCTATTACGGGTAAAGAAAGAACTATATGACACGCGACTTACTTTCGAACTATTAACACTACAAGTTAGTTCACAGCACACAATAATCACATAACACTCACACTCAACCCAATCATCCCGCAAGGAACACCTAACGATGGTCGGGCCCGAGTTTGAGATCGAATACTTTTACAAATGTTCGATTCCCTCAAACTGAGGCTCTGATACCTAATTGTAACACCGGGTTTCACGAGCTTAAAATCAGTAATATTTAAAACTTTTTAAGGATACTTATCAAGACGTGCAGCAGAAACTAAATACTAATTATAAAATATAAAGTGTTATTATCCAACTTGGCGATTATAAACATGAAAAGCCAAGTAACAAAACAAACCGGTATTACCGTACTACCAACCGACCATCGGATCACAAATAATTTACAACAACAAAGTGTTCCAGAAAAGCTAAATATATTTACCCACAAGCACCCGCCTCGCTAGGCTGCCTAAATCTTTACCTGTAAAAGGGTAAAACATAAACCGGTTAGCTACACTAGCTAGTGAGTACAGGTTGCACATAAGTATCAATAAGCATGCTATCACAACACAAGAAAAGCACACAAGACTATCCTATCACATCGTGGAGTGCCAACATATCAGAGGGAGTCATATCTTGCGGGGTTGCAAATCCAGCTCAACAAATCCAACTGAGAAATCAGCAACACCAATCCGTGCTGGTGGGGAAGCAAAGAGCAACCCCCTGAGCACGTTGCGGAGCCACCTGGGCTCAATTAGGCCTTAGTTACAAACCAAGACCCCACTGTTTGTCAAGGAACGGCGGTCCTGCAGAACCTACGACCCAGCGTGCACCACCGAGTCACCGTTGATCCCGAATAACCAGCCATCTAGGCCCTCAAGGGATCCAGCCGCAATATAGCCAGCTGACCTCAACCGAGTTGGAAACTATAAGCAGTTTCCCGAGTGTCCGGACATAAATACACAAACAATAAGTGATCCAATCAGGATCCAATATCATGCGCGCATATAGTCACATCAAATACTGTTCATACTAGTGAACAGAACATGCGAGTATAACTTAATCATAACATACACTTACAACATGATTCACGTTACATACTTTTAGTCACTGTCAATATAACACTGTAGCATGGCATATCATGTTATAACATACCTTATGCACACACATGTGGGAGCACCAATTACACATTAAAAACACACAGGGGTTAGCACTACTTACTGAGCCTCACGGGAAACCGGTACTCACCTCGATATCACCAGAGGCAGATATGGATCCAGGAATCCCAAGAACACACAGAGTCGTCCGAAACACCTAACACACTAGGTTCAGACTTAGTTATCACCTACACATAACACACATAGGTTAGAACACAAGCTACATAAGCTGTCAACATAAAACAGCTTACTACGGCCGCAGTGCACATGTCCTACGGCCGTAGGACACTTAACAAAACCCTACTACGGCCGTAGGGTCCAACCACTACGCCCGCAGAGTTTCTTTTCAAGAAAACATGCACTATGGCCGTAGGAATCTATTCCTACACCCGTAGTAGCTATTCTTTGGTGAACTACGACCGTAGGTTACGTACCTACACCCGTAGTCCTTACTTCATCGTCCGTAGACGGTAACCCACACAAAAACACATCCTACGGCCGCAGTGACCTTGCCTACGGCCGTAGTGTATACACAAGGCCTACTACGGCCGTAGGGAATACCCACTACGCCCGTAGGTAGTCCACGAACAGCAGACCTTCGTCCCTGTTTTTGCACAGCTGCTGGAAATCGTCTATTTTGACACTTAATCGATCGAACACTGAGTTTTAGTCACTTGCATACTACGCTTGACATCCAAGGACACTTAGAAACACATTAGACACAATTAAACAACACAAGAACACATCAAACACCATCCAAATGGTGTTTCTTGTTCATGAACTCAAAACTAGGGTTCTAGATCAAATTCACTTACAAAGAAGACGAAGAACAGCAATTTGGACTTGTATTTACTTCTGAAATCACTTGAAAACACTTGTTCCTTGATTGAATCTTCAAAATCTCCAAGATAGCTATGTGTGTGTGTATTTCGTATGCAAGTAGGTGTGTTGGTGTGTGTATTGCTTCAACAGGGGATAAGAAGAAACAAAGGACCGACTTTGGGGTTATTAAACAAAACCCCGGGTATTTTGTTCCCCTTTTCTAACTTACAACACATACCTCATTCACCTGTTTCAACTAACGAGGATATCTATGGATTCATTACACGAAACCATTTAATATTCTATCACTTTTGTACATTAACTCTAACTCTTATATAACACCTCATATATCCCCTTTAACTAACTAAAACATAAAACAACCATTAAAATACTTATTTAAAGTCAAGATACAATCCCCTGAGCAAGAAGTACAACTAGGTACTACTAGGCCCATTTTGAGGATGTTACAAATATATAGCAATTTATAGGTAAATGACATATGTTGATGCTAGTACTATATAAGTTTGTTTCTTTCCAACTCACATACCTTTTTATTTAGGTATTTCGCCGATACTTAAATGACAAAATTACTCTGCATTAAATAGGTATATGAGTGTAACAACATCTAACATATATGTTTTATGTGATATGATTTTTTAATGATTATATACATTTACTAATTATTTTCAATTGATTTTTGGATGATGATTTAGTATCCATTCGTACATTCTTAGACTTTTAGGTCTCAATCTACATAATAGTTGTGGGGTGGTGGTGTGGTGGGGTTTTGGTGGGACGTGGGGGCTAAACCCTAAAGTAAGTTTGTAAAATGGACTTTTCATTCGTATTTCTAAAAAACAAAAATCTTATTAATATTATTATTATTTTTATCGAATTCACGCTAAACGTTTAAATTCATATCATAATAATAAATATAATTATTCATGTTATTATTTTTTTTTGCAAAAATTTTATGATCGAAACAATGACTAATAAACACATAAAACCAGATAGAATTAAACCTTTCAAATATATTTTAAACAATCTCTGAGATACGGCTAATTCTAGTAGTTGTTATCTTTAGAAATAAAGTAAAACATTAATTGTAAAGTGATACACATAAACCATTATATTAGTTGTTTGTAGCAAATTTTTAAAAAATAAATAAAAAAAGAACAAGATACGACGATAGAGTGGGTCAAACGGCCGAACTACTTCAAACAAATCACCATGGACCGGTCACCCATAACTTAACCTAAACGCATTACCATGTTTATATGTGCATTAATTTTAAGGGAGAATTTCATATATATCCTTACAAACTTTCATAATTACGTATATATCCTTACAAAAATCATTATTACTTCTATATCCTTCTAAAACTTGTATATTCTCAAATATGTCCTTCTCCCTAATTTAATAGTAATTAAATAATTTAAAAATTAAAAACCATATTTTCTAATTTAATCTACAACTAAAATACCCTAAATACCCTCCTTTTATAAAATAAAAAATAAACACCAGATCCCTCTCTTTACCCCTACACCTTCTCCGGCGACTTCATTTTCCGGCGACCATATGTGTTCCAGCGACTCCATTTTCTCTGGCGAAACATGCAGGAAACGAAGTGATCGAGACCACCAATAAAGCTAAAGAACATACGTACACCCGGAACATCACCATATCCACCATGGATTTTAGGGGTGTTTGCGATTTGCAGGTGGGTTTTGGGGGATTGTGGTGCCCCTTGAACTGATTTTGGAAGTGAAAAGGTTTTTCTTGTGATGTTTGTGGTCATGATAAAGTGGATTTGGCAATTTCAAATATGAAGATATGGTGGTTTATTTTCACCATCGTAGCATCTGAAGTAAGGGGTTTGCTGGAAAAAGTTTTGTGGTGAGAAACCCTCACCTGAACATGTGTTTTTTGTTTGTGCAGTGGAATCGCAAACACCCCTAAAATCTTCGTTTCCTGCATGTTTCGCCAGAGAAAATGGAGTCGCCGGAAAATGAAGTAGGGGTATAGAGAGGGGTCTGGTGTTTATTTTTATTTTATAAAAGAAGGGTATTTAGTGTATTTTAGTTGTAGATTTAATTAGAAAATATGGTTATCAATTTTTAAATTATTTAATTATTATTAAATTAGGGAGAAGGACATATTTGAGAGTTTACAAGTTTTAGAAGGATTTAGATGTAATAATGATTTTTATAAGGATATATACGTAATTAAGAAAGTTTGTAAGGATATATATGAAATTCTCCCTAATTTTAAAACATATATAAATAATTCAAATCAAATAAGACAAATTTTGGAAGTTCCTAATCCCTTACATCGAAACGGCAGAATGTGTAATACTCCATTAACAAATCGCATGTTATTTCTTTAATCATGCTAAGGTATTATAATAAAACTTGTTTTAAGTATTATTATATATGCATAAATAATTATTAAAATTACAATTCTGATCGCAGGTTTGTACAATTCTATGATTTCATAAACTGATAATTTGTCGGATCGTATATGATCATACGTTCTCACGATCTCACGTACAATCATGTTTATGTGATGGAGAACTTGAAGCTTGATAAAAGAGAGAATAATTGATGAGGTTAGTTCGGATGACGAGTGGTTTGTGAAAGAGGAATCCATGCATCACAATGTAACGAGGAATGAATTAATGTTTTCGTCGTTTTGATGGTGCAAGTTCCCTAGAGGCCCTATGGTGGTGGTGTATAAGACGGGTTTTTTGTATTTATTTTGCTTATTACTCTTTTTTTTAATTCTATTATCTTTTACATTTTTTGATATGATCACTTTGTGCTAAGAACAATTGTTAACAGTTTTTCACTTTATGACTTTATGCACATGTCACATTTGTTATTTTTATTTTATCATAAGAGAAAGAGGTTCACGAAAGTAAGATTTTGTTACGAAAGAATGATCTGATGCAAAATGTGATATAGATTTATTAACTGTGTTTGAGAGTCATACATATCATATCAAACTCTATTATAATGTTTGAACCAATGGTTTGCGGTAAAATTTTATTGTATATTTTTAGCCTTTAAAAATTGGACCATTGGATATATGATAACTTAAAATTCAATGTTTAATTTGTTCATTAAAAATTAATATATAATAAGAATGATCACACATTAAAAATTAAATTAAAAAGTTAGTAATTTGTTGTAGGATCTTACGGTCTGGACTTGTAAACACAAAAACGATCATTGGTAAGATTCTGATTTTGGTAACCTTGATTATATGTAATAAATATAAAACTCAAGAAAGGAAAGAGAGAGAATGACAAGAAGACTAACTTGGGCTAACGGAAGACAAGTCAGGTCGTTACACGAAGAAATATGATTATATTTTCTTCTACATGCTAATGTGCATAATACCATATAGAAATTATCAAAGCTCAAATAACAATTGTTCATAAGGTGACATGGAATAGAACACCAACTCAAACATACAACTTCTTTATCTTTAATCTAACTTATTAAAAAAAACCAGGTCAATCATAAAACCTAGTCACCGATTTAATCGAATTAATCGTAAAACCTGGTTGGTACGTCAAATTCCACTGTACAAGAACTCCGAATCATTCTTTTAAAAAGCTAATTCTCTTTTATCATAAATAATCCATTTTCCTCCAAATGATCAGAAAAATTCCAATGTCATAAGTAGAGGTGTACAAAAAATCCGAATATCCGATTTTGTGCAAAAACTATCCGAACCGATTTTTTATAAAACCGGATTTTTTCAAACCGGAGCGGATTTAACCGGTTTTATCCGATCCGAAACCAGTTAAACCGGTTACACTTTTGTCCGATAAAATCCGGTTTTAATCCGTACGAAACCGGTTACACCTCTGTCCGAGAAAATCCGGTTACAATCCGAAAATTCGGTCAAAAAAAAACCGAATAAATCCGGTCCGGATTGGATTAAAATCCGAAGATGTGCACCTCTAGTCATAACTCATAAGTAAACAAAAACTTGGACTTCAGTTTTCTGAACCGGTTCACAAAGTATTGGATTGGACTGGCCTGCAGATTTAAGATTTAAAACATTCCCTAAAAGGCTAAAACAATCGGGAGAAACAGGGCCCAAGTTATACGTTAAATAACAAAGCCCTCTTCTTCGTCATCTGCATGCCCAGCCCACTATTCAAAGAGTCAGAGTCACAGAGACGACGACATAGTTTTAATACAGTCGAGCTCCAAGATCAACAGGGACGAAGAACACTATATTCACGGAATTTATTTGCACAAGATAGTATATCTAAAACAACCACATAGTTTACGTACATATATAATTTGTGAGTGTTTAGGAAACAAATAAGGCGAAGTCACTCAATTGAATGCTTTCAGGTCTGGTTTTTTCTAGGGCACAATTCGTTTTTAACTTGAATTGTTGCAACTTAACTGAAAGGAAGCAGTTTAGTGGATAGGGAACGTTTATAAGCAGAAAATTGCGGCAGAGCACTTCGCAATTCAGGTATATTTCACTGAAACCCTAGACTTATATCATGTTTTAATGTTATATGCTCTACAAAACCTAGTAGGGGTATATCATGTTTTGTTTCTTATAGTTGATCACAGGGAAATGAATGTGAAATCATGTAAGCGTAGTGGTGTGTTACTGCATTTTGATTTATTGCATGCTTATAATGTTACTGATCGTCGAAGCTGGTTACTTGGAATTACGAATGCTTGTAGTGATGGTGCTCTTCGACATATGCAGTACGCAATTTCATGCAGTTTGCAATGCAAGTTCTTTAAATTCACTAAAATGTAGTTGATTCCAGTTTCGGGTTTGTGAGCTGACGAGGCTGGTTATCATTAATTGTTGGAAATGTTACTTGGATTCGTGAATTAAATTATCACTGATTATGGTCAATGATGACATGCGACTGGATATAATGATATATATGCATCGGGTGATGTGAAACCATCCACATTTCCATTAAATTATCTTTTTTTATACAGCACAGTTGGATTTCATAAAGGCGTCAATTTAAAGCCATATAATTAAGTGGCTATGGGAGACGCTGCTTAAGTCTGTGATTGTCAAGTAAGCTTCTTGAGAGGAAGTTTGTCAGCACATGATCCTTACCACTCTCTTACAGTCCTGCATGTGATCAATGATTGGCCTGCTATTGATGCTTATGTTTTATGTTGAGATCTTACTGTATCATGCCTATTGCCTAAGCATCAACCCATGTCATATAAAGGTTTAATGGCTGAATAGCTGATGATGACGAGAAACAATACTTTTTGTGGCATTTAGCTTGTTAATATGATAGTCTGTAAGGACATTGCTAGTTTACTGATAATTTTAATTTGCAAGTTGAACAGACCTGTACAAGTACATTTTGAGGGAATATATCATACATATTTCCTATCTAGTGAAATACTATGCATTTCTATCACGATGATACGATTATAGAGGTTGTCTCAAAGCTCCATGACTTCATTTTGTATCTAGAGGCAAAAAGCATCCATGGATGTCATGCCTTCCTTTATTACGACCTATGTTTTTCCTAAAAAAGAATTACCACATTCGTTGCATCTATTGTATCTGATAAGATAGATTTGTTACTCTTTTGTTCGAAACGGGTAAATCAGTAATGTTGAAGAGGCAATTGGATGCCTTTGATGTTTTAACTTTTATCAGAGTGTGTTTTACGATTTATGATTCTTCTGTTTTGTAAATTCTATTATTCTAAGGTCAAGATTAGTACTGAAAAATGCAATCTAGCTGTTCTTCCTAGAAGTGAAAGAACAGCCTATTTAATGCTCACACAAAAATATTTTGTCCCTGTATCATAGACTACTTGCGTTGTTGTACTCATGAATTGTTTTCGGTCTTCACCTTATAGGTTTTATAGACAATCTTGGTTTTTTTTTTAAAGTTTATATACATTGTCTCTTTTCATCAGCCCGGATGCTCTATTTTAAGATTTTCCATGTAATGAGTAATGACTTTCTTTATCCATCAATGTAGTACTTCATATTATTAGTTTAGTATTCGTTTTCAAAATCTATTATGAAGTTCTTACAATCAACTTCTCTATAGGTAGTTTGTCAACCATTTTGCCCTTTCGGATATGATTATTATCTCTCCATGACACTATGTTATCATCAGATGCTTCTGTGTGCATGTAAGACTGTCTTTATCAATAAGACAACTGCAAAAGTTTTCAAAGTGGAAATGCATGAACATACTTGATGATTTGTGCTCTTGGTCAATGCTGGTGAGGTTGATTCCATGGGAGGAGGTATTGATGGCAGATTTGGAATTTCTTCTACACTTTCTTCACAGCAATCATCAGATCTTGAGAAAACTCGATCTGAGCTTAGGTGAGTGGGGTGTCCTTTATTTATACTTTATACTAGAGGCTGTAGAATGGATAGGTTGGATAACGGGTCATAAGTCAAATTGGGTAACTCATTTTAGTATGGGTCAAATTTGACACCTACCTTATATCCCTTTTTATTATGTTAAGTCAATAACAACATAAAAGTGGATCAATATCATTGCAGGCAAACATTCTCTGCTGCGGTGAAATACAGACAAGAGCTAGAGTTTCTACAGAAAGTATGACAATATAAGCATTATTACATTATTTCTACTAGAAGCATTTTATGCCTACATGTAATTATTCAACTGCTTTTCCAGGGTGGCAATCCATTAGACTTGAAACCGCAGAGTGCTGCATCAGTTGGTGTTCAGTCCACGTCGTTGACAGAGCAGCATCCAGAGCAGTTTGTGACAAGGTTTACTAGTGTATATCAACTTGTAGCATGACAATACTTTTATTCTAGTATTATAATAATTGACTTACTATATTAGTTGATTTCTTTGATTTTTTATGGTATTGTAGTGATGCAAAAGGAAGCTTTGCAGTAACTGCTTCTACTCATGGGGATTCTGTTGGCAGTAGTTTTAGACTCGGGGCCCTTTCAGTCTGTGAGCCTAATAGTACTGATAATCTCGCTCTAATTGATGGTGACCATAAGTTTCCTGAAGCTGAAAGAAGATCTATTGCTCCTTTAGAACATGTGTCTTGGTTAAATTATGGTCAAAATGTTAGGGAATCAGGTGATTCTGCTGCATTAGAGTTACCCAAAAAGTCATATAAGCGTAGAATTAGGTCCCGGCCAAACGATGATGGTGTGCGGTCAAGTTCTTCTGAGGCTAACGTGACTATTAAGAATTTAGTTCCTAACATTCTCTTAGACGCGGAATTAGATGGTTCGTTGGCTGTAGAAACTACCCTTGGGCGGGTCATTTCCACCAAGAGTTTGCGCTTGTGCACCCAGAATGGTCAAAACCTGGATGTTAATAATGCGAATAAGTTGTCGACAAGTCGAAAAAGTATAAAATGTAACGGGATAATGGAAAAAAGGTTTGCATCAAATGAGGTACCATCATGTAAGGAAGTTAATAATTTGGTTAGAGAAAAGGAGCGTAAGATATTAAACAGTGCCACTAATAATTTTGATTCATATCTTCCGACTCACAATGAGGATGATTCTACCGCTTCAGAAGCACCCTGTAATGTGTTGGTGTCTGCATCTTCTGTTAGAAGTCTGACTGATATTTCAGAGCAATCTTCATGCTCTCAATACAATTTGAACTTGGTCACCAAGGAACATGAAGACTATATCCTAAACGAGGCTCAGATTATAGAGGTCTGTTTGATGTTTAAAATGTAACTTGAATAAAAAAAAAGTTTAATATTATCTGTCTCATAAAAGTGTCATGCAGCTGATACAAGATTGTTTTGTAATAGGCAAAACGTAAGACGATAGCTGAATCATCTGCTAGCACATTGCGACTGCAGAACCATCAAAATTCACATTGGGATTTTGTTCTTGAGGAAATGTCATGGTTGGCTAATGATTTTGCACAGGTTTGATTTCTATTTTCTGATGCTTTCTAAAGTATATTTCACCTGTTCAATGTATTTTCTGATTGAAAATATGAAATTTTTTGTTTCCTTATCCTAAGCGTTTTTCTTAATTCATCTGATCAATTACAGGAGCGCCTTTGGAAGGCAACTGCAGCTGCTCAGATCTCACGGCAAGTTGCTTTTACTTCACAGATAAGATATCATCAACATAATTCATCAAGGACGCAAAAAGTAACAGCCCGAACCATGTCTGGAGCTGTCATGGAGTTTTGGCAAACAATAGAGGTACATTGATAAGTTTTGGAAACTGCAAACATAAATTGGACTTCATGTTTGATGTGGTGGTGGACCATTAGTTTATGTTCAATAGTGATTATTCTTTATTCATTGCTCCTCTTTACATGCCTAGTTGCACCATGCTAATATTATTATATGGTACTAGGTGAAATCCAAGAATTTGGAACTTCAGCCTCTGAAAACAGATTCTAAACCAGGGCTTCAGGGATATGCTATCAGATTCTTGGAGTACAATAATACTCATGCTCGGTTTAGTACAGATAAAGTACCTCCAACTCCTGATATGATATCTGATATGGGCGTCATAGACATTGCATGCGATGATAATTTGACACAAGTATGGCCAACACTTTGTACCTTCCCATAGCAAGTTGAACCATGAATGCACCATTTTAGTTGTTTTATTTGCTAATATTCAATTACAACACAACCACAATTTCACAAACTTGGGCAAACTATATTTATTCCTATATAATAGACTAGCTATGTGTTTGAAGGATCTTATTCCATTGAAGTAGAGGTAGCATGATTTGTGGGTTGAGGCTGGTCCAAACACTTTTTCTCGTCTGTTTCTAAAATTTTCTACTAATAATTTGTGTGTTAATTAACTATGATCACAGTAACATGGTAAATCTTTGAATAGAATGGTTTAGGAGGTTGAATGCGTTACAAATAGACTTGCAATCACCTTCATCTGTTAAAACCATTTAATGTTCTCTTTTTTATCTAAATTTTTTACTTTGACCCATTTGGTCCTTTTGAGATAAAACACCACCCAAATTGGTCCTTTCATAAGTAAATGGGTCAAAATCGCCACCTCTACTTGGAAGCATGATGCTTAGCATATTGATGTGTAATATATTACCTCTCTTTGATCTTAACTTATCCTAAATAGGTGTCCTCTATGCAGGAAAACCTTTTCTATATGGTACCACCAGGTGCAGTTGCGGCCTATAAAAAGTCTATTGAATCCCATATGCTACGATGTGAGGTAAAAGCACTGCTCAAGAATGAACTATGTAATGTTTTATGCCGGCATAGGGCTGATTTTTATCCTTGCATGCTGTTTCAAGTGTTTTTCTTTTTATGTTTGACGAGAATTATTAGTGTTATGATGAATGAAACAAATACTCTTATCTGCTATTGTATAAGTTGATTGAATTACTCATTGTTACAAAAAACTTCTTCACATCTATAGGAAATGCAATTCTTCTTTCTCATTTATGTGACGACGTGCCTATTTTACTTACTATCACTACCCACATTGTCCTTTGTGCCAACTAAATAATGACAAACTTGAATGAGGGTTATAGAACATTTTTCTCACAACATGTTTGTTGAGGATGTTATGGGTTCCAAGCCAGTTAAATTATTAGTTTTATTAGGTACTAGATTAAATGTCCGTGTGATACACGAATTGGTCTTACGATATGATAAACTTTAAACATTAAGAAAATTATATTAAAGAGTTATAAAACTGTAAGAAATGAGAAATTATAAAATGACGACAAACGACGTCAACACCCAGACCAACAGTGGAGGCGTCGATGCATAGGGGAGGCAAACGTGACGGCAAAAGTGTGGCATCTTGATATGATTATTCGAAAAGACGTGATTAAACTTTCTTGTCAAAGCATCGATCATTATTATAACAATTAAGGATGATAAGTTCGAGTTTTTATTGGTTATATATAAAAAGAATTTAAAATGTTTAGAAAATATATTAAATGATAAAACTAAAAAATTGGTTAAATATGATATTTTGACATGTTATAAAGGGTGAGTATGATATTTGTAAATTAGAGTGAGCAAATACGTTATTCTAATGTTTAAGAAGGGCATATCTGAAATTATTTCTAAAAAATTATTCAAACTAAAGTCAAAATTGAATCTAATTACGACCAGGAAAAGTCAAAATTAGATTATAATTTATATTAAAATAGATGGTAAAGATTGCACAATTAAAATTGATTTGTTAAATGAAGGGCTAGGATTAAACTTGATATGTTTTTATCTGGGTATCCTTAGTTTATATACATGGTATACTTTTTTTTCCTCCTCTTGAAACAACC
The DNA here is from genome assembly GCA_947179395.2 of Pulicaria dysenterica. NCBI lineage: Eukaryota > Viridiplantae > Streptophyta > Magnoliopsida > Asterales > Asteraceae > Pulicaria > Pulicaria dysenterica. The sequence goes on along the minus strand of OX359292.1, from coordinate 74,041,093 downwards.
TTGGGTGGTATGCAGGAAGAAGTCGATACATCAGGCTATGATGCTATTGCAGGTATTTTTAGATTTGATTTTATAACTTTTCTACCAATTTCGTCGATGGCGAAGTCTAATTATATACTCTTTGGAACTCAAGACAATGCATATGAAGAGGACAATGAGGAAACAAGAGCATGTTACTTTCCAAGAGCATATGAGGGTAGCAGGGCATCACAATCTACCAAGAAGAGAAGGAAAAACTTCAAATTTTATACTGCAAGATCATATGAAACGGGATCTGATTTCCCATTCGCGCAATCTAATGAAAAAAATAGTGGGAGTCAACCCTCTGTTGTTAGTGGGAAGCGGCCTGGCAGCAGTCTAAATGTTTCACTTCCCATAAAGCACGTGCGTACTGCCTTCGGGCAAAGGGTCGTAGGTCCATTCAGTGGTGATATCAATTCTTTTCAAGGAGAGCTAAAAACTCTGGATGGAGGAGCCAAAATTTCAAATAACTTGGAAGCTCGGACAACAGGTGACTATGAAAAGCAGTTACAGTTGGATTCAGATGAAGTTGCAGATAGACCAAGAAAGAAAAAGAAATCTAAGCATCCGGTATGTAAATATTTAATGGATTTTTATAAAAATGACTGTACTAGCAATTTGGATATTAGTTTTAGTTCCTTCCTATTAATGGTTTTGCAGGGATCATCGTTTAATCATCAATGGCAACTTGATCCTAATTTTCAGTGTGACCAGGTAATCACCGATCTTCTCTCTGAATAGTTTGTTGTAATCACTCATAGTATTGAAGGCTTCAGATCCTGGTAATGGTTGATTTTTTAGCTGTATGCTGTAATTAAGCTATAAAAAAAGGAGACAATTTCAGATGGTGACAGTTGCGGAAGGACCTCATGGGGTCAAGTGGTGGTTCAACGAACTTCTTTAATAAATGTGTACTTTGAGAAGTATTAGTATTGTGGTAGAATTAAAGATCATATCAAGAGTGCAACCACATAATATCATGTCAAAGTGGCACTAGCAGAGTAACAGAGATGAAAGATTAATTCCTGCAATTTACGTCTTGTTCTCTTAAGGATTTGTCTACATTTTAACATATGTTATGGGCCCTTCTTTAAAAGTAGCCAGTTTCAGGAAATTATGCAGACAATGTCTATAAGATCTTCTCTTTCATTTAATGTGTACTGCAATGCCGGTATCAAAGATATATTTTTGTGGAAGTTCCTTTTTTCGTACATTTTAGCCTTTTCTTCTCCGATGATATTTCTTGTAATTGTTTGTATATAGTATAATATAAACAAAATTAATGCATCATATCATTCTGTAGGGAATGGCTTCTAATATCATTATACGTGTATTGAACTGCAGAAGCATCACTCGATAAGGAGACTGGAAGCTCACCAGTTAGATTCTAATGGACGCAATGGTATAGTACTAGCATGTGTTGTTAGTTAAATTGAAAAATAGGTTTATATTTTCCCAGTTACATGTTGCATACATTTTATGAAGGTTTATGCATCCAACATAACACAAAAAAGCTGAAGATAAGACATTCATTTGACCATTGGACCCCTATGGCTCATTCAATTCCTTCTCCGGTAATGTACCCCCAAATGAGTAACATGTCGAACCCAAAGAAGTTCATGGAATCACTTGTACGTAGGAAATCCAAAACTCTCAAGGTATTATGGATCTCTAAACTTCTAAAAATCTTTGGTCATTTTTCTTCTTCTTCTTCACGGTTTTGAACATAATGGTTCCTAATACTCCTCAGATCTCGGCTGGGCAGCCAGGTTCAGGAAGCCCATGGTCGTTATTTGAAGATCAGGTTAAAATCTAGCATCTTTATTTGTTTACTCTAGGGCTAATTGCATGAAAAGGTAACCAACTTTTGTCCAATTTCTATTCTAAGTACCGACTTTCTTTTAGGCTAGAAAAATTCTAAGTTCCAAAATTTTTTAATCTAAGCTAACCAACTTCTAGAGATTTCAATTATGGTAATCAGACCAATGTTGTAAAACTCGCTAGGTGTTACTTGATTGGCCGACAAGGGTGAGTAATTGATCTAGGCAGGGAGTACTGGGGTAGTATTCAGATTTTAATTTTATTTATAAATTTCAATATTGTAGGGGTGAAATGTTCATTGGACCATAAAAATTTTAAAATAAATACCCAACTATAAAAGTAATTGTTGATATCATAGTTATTAACTCGTGAAATGATAAAACTGGGTATATATTAATGACTTCAATTATGGGAACCAAGTAGACTAAGTATTTACCGAGGAGACCGGGTATTTATCAAAGGCATTTAACTGGGTATTTAACTAAAGATTTGGGAATGAGGAGACTTAGTTGACAGTTTATCACAGGCTGTATTTATTAGTGTTCATATTAGACCAAAAAAATCTGGGACCGAATCAACCTGAGTTTGGCCAAGTTGGGGCCGAGTTCAACAATACTCGGAATTAGGGATGTAAACAAGCCGAACCGAGCTTTACACTAATTGAGTCAGGCTCTTTTAAAAGTGTAGAAGCTCGAGCTCGAAATTTGAGGCTCGAGTTTGGCTCGCGAAGTGTTTCACGAAGCTCGTGATAAGCTTGCTAAAGCTTGTTTATTTTCAACAATAGTTTAAATTATATAAGTATTAAGTAAAAAACATTTTATATTTTGAATTTTGAATTCTAATATTTTTATATTTTTTTCATATTAAATGATATAAAAACAATATAAAATTTGAATTTTGAACTTTTTCAAATTTAATGATATAAATATATATAATACAATTATACAAGTAACAAATATAAAATAGAAAATAAATATTATATTAAAGCTCGTAAAAGCTCGCAAGCTTAAACAAACCCGATATACAAGGCGCGGGCTTGAGCTCGTTTAATAAACGAGCCTTAATCTAGGCTCAAGCTCATTTAGGATCGGCTCGTTTCGAGCTTTTAGCGATCCGAGCTCTAGTAGCTCATAAGCAGCTCCGCTAATTGACATCTCTACTCGGAATCACCTCAACTTAGCAAGGTCACACACCTTGTCAAGAGTACTCGCTTAGTAGTTGTCTTGGAATAGGAGTGTTATAACACTGAATCAGACCCGATAAGCTTCATGTTGATGACGTTGTGTTGGTATGATGTTGACCTTTTTTAGAAGTGGTTAATGACACCTGGTTATCTTAGGTAATTTACCTTATATGTAAAATTTGAAACATAGATGGTTTTTTTTGGCCTAAAATTAATTGGTTACCTAAAACAAAAATCAGACCAAAGTTGGCTACCTTTTTTTTTATAAATGCAATTAGCCCTTTACTCTTTGTTCGATATTTTCTTCGAGTTAAGGTTTGATGTTTGTTTGAAAGATGACACTGAAAGTACTCTTTTTACACCTCAGTCCCTTGTTGTTCTGGTTCATGATATGGGTCCCAACTGGGAGCTAATAAGTGATGCTATCAACAGCAATTTGCAATTCAAGGTAAATCCTATATTCAAGGCTCTTTTCCGTATATTTTGAGGTTTCATGTTCACATTAGATGGTTCCACCCTTTCTTACTATGATTCTTTTCTAGATGCTTAAATGGTAGGATAAAGGTGGGCTCAATTATGCCTTATGTGTTTTCTCTTGTATCCTTGCAACTGTTATCTTTAATTCTCTCTAGAGGTGGCAGTTTCGATCTATTGACTTATGAATTGGTCGATTTTGTTATGTCTTATCTTCAATGGATCAAAGGGGTTATTTGAAAAAGTAGCTAAAAAACAAAGAGGTCGGAGTTCGTCCATGACATATTTGTAATGTATAACACCTCCTAATCATTCTATTCAATAAAATTGGTTATCATTGAAATTATACAGTTTCTGCCAGTAATTTTCTATCAAGAAATTTAAATATTGGACAACGTTTTGAGTTGACGCAATCCTACCCGTACACCAATTTGACCTGACCAACCTACCTATTTTGCCAACCTTTGGATATCACTTGTTTACTAGTAATTTTGACTCCCTCTTGCATTAGGTTATTTTTTACTGTGTTGAGAACATGTGCAGTGTGCTGTACGGAGTTCAAAGGAATGCAAAGAGCGCCACAAAATGTTAATGGACAGTAGCAATGGTGATGGTGCAGCTGATGGTGCCCACGATTCAGGGTTGTCTCAACCTTATCCATCTACTTTACCTGGCATCCCTGAGGCAATTTTCTTTTTAATTCTTTGGTTTTTTCATTTATTTGAGTCTTAAGTATTGAATATGATATGTTTTATTGTCCATCATTGAGCTAAATACTTGCTTCTATGTGGTAAAACATCTCATACAGGGAAGTGCAAGACAATTATTTCAACGCTTGCAAGGACCAATGGAAGAGGCTACTCTAAAATCTCATTTTGAAAAAATTATAGTGATCAGCCAAAAGCAATATCGTGCAAGGAAACAGGTGACTTAAATTAAAATGGCCTGTTTGTTCATTGATTTTATATCTTTTTACAATCATTTAAAACACATTCCAAGAACTGTTTGTTTTGTCTCTTATGTGGACATGTGTAACATGTGATACTTTTGAACACCATCATCTTTCTTAAAGTTTCCATACTTATTGTTCTGAAGCATAAAAAGAATGTTCTAATATAACCTATCAATCAAGTTCTCTTTCTTGGGATATGATTATGCTTCCTACCTGTTAATCTGATATCTTTTTCCTACTTTTTTTTCGTTCTGGAAGAACGAGAATCAAGATCCAAAACAACTCCAGCAGCCTCACAGTTCTCACGCACTTGCTCTTTCTCAAGTCACCCCAAACAACCTCAATGATGGGCATGTCCTCACGTAAGTTTTTTTATTTTATGCAGGATCCCAAGTACATTGCATCTACTTTTTTCTGGTTTTTTAGTTTTTATTATTTCTCTCCATTTCTTATGTATCCCTAATATAAATTTTCTTTCCAACGAAGGCCACTTGACCTATGTGATGCAATTGCATCTACCCCAGATGTACCTGCTATTGGTTATCAAAGTTCTCATAGTGGTGGCTTACCAGTTCTGAATCATGGCAATGGAGTGGCAGTGCTTCCTGGCTCTAGTTCAAGTTCTTCCAATTTGCCTCTTGGCAACAACTTCTCATCTGCATCGGTCCCACTTAATCCTTCTATGAGGTAATGCTACATATAGAGGTAGAGGTGGTAATCTCAACACATTTACCTATAAATGGAACTGATCGTTTTTATCTGTAAAGTTTCATGAGGGTTGATGAGTTAGGATATAATTGAAAAGGATACAGATCAAAATTCCTTTGAAGTGTATTCAAATTGATAATAAAATCTTCAAACTCAGTTTATTAGATAAAAAAGTTGTGATGGCGCATGGGTTGTTCCAACCTAAACCTCTTTTGGCTTTCTCTAAGCAGAGGACAAGTTTTATCTTGATACTAAAATCTGTCTTTTATATTGTACTCGTACAGAGACATGAGATATGGAATCCCTAAAACAGGTTTGTTACCGAAAGATGACCAACAGAGAATGCAACAGTATAACCAAATGTTGTCTGCTAGGAACATGCATTTCTCTCCTGGTCCTGGATCTCATTCTGGAAGTGGCCGAGGTGTAGTAGGTATGTTACCAAACGGGAACAATATTGGTATTATTCCGACAGGAGGGATGAATAGAGGCATAACAACAGCCTTTCATGGTTTTGCTGCTTCACCAGCAATGCTCGATATGCACTCTAGGGCTCGAGGAAGCTCAATGTTGAGGCCTCATAATTCTATGCATTTGATGAGGGTCAGTAGTGAAATAATTTTTATTCACTGCATCCAGATGATAGGTTTGAAGAACTATTATGTCACTTATATCTACAGGTGGCACAATGGGTGGGCTGGGTGACTTTTGAAACAGATTTGGGTCAGAACTGGCCGACCTAAGGACACTTATCTATCCGTTTTCTCTAAATATTACGTAATTGATGTTCTAAATTATGAACACGAGAACTATGTTATGAAAAAATAATATAAGTTTTACTTAAATAAACGATGTCAAGTGTTTTTATGCATTTCAGTATGTTTAGGATGATTTTAAAACCCGTTTGTTCATAGAAAAAAGGTCTAGCTTAACCAATATGACCCGCTAGAGATAGAACATAGCCCAAATCTACTCAATTATAGGAAAAAATGGGTCAAAGTTGTCACCTCTGCTTATGTCATGTCACTTCTGAAACCAATCGTTTTTTTTGGTATGAGAAAATGGGTTGATTTATATGCCGCTTTTATCACTGCCTTTATGAAATTTCTTCGATCATTTATGTGGAAATTTCCTGCCATTTAATAACTATTTTGTTCAAACCTTCTTATCATCTTCAATGTCAAAGTAAACACAAGTAATTACACCTGTGGATAGTTATTACTGCTATGCTTGCGAGAATGTCATCTTTTACTCATTTTATGACTTATGAGTTACTTTTACAGGCCAACCAGAACAGCGACCATCAAAGGCAAGTTCCACAAAATTTTCCAAGTCAAAGCAGTCAAGGAGTTCCCCAATTTGCAACTAACACTTCACATCCAGGCTTTGGAATGCAGTTTGCTAATGCTAAAGAAAGACAACAGCAGCAATTTGCTACATCCAATTCAACATTGCCACGTGAACAACCCCTGAAATCTCAGTTTCCTGTCTCACCTCCAGAAAATAGTACACAAAAACATCCGCTACTACCATCACATGGGCTTATGGCGAACCCTCACACTAATGGCAACCAGATACTGAAGAAGCAACAAATAAATAACCGATTACTACATTCCAGTCAAATGCAGGCTGCTAGGCTTCAACATCAAATGCCTGATAATTGCAATCACCAAAAGGTAGTAAATTTGTCGCAACAGTCAACAACTAAAAAACTGGGACATAGTCAATTGCTAGTAAATTCTTCTGAACCACATACAAGTAAGCTGCTAATATCTCCACCTCAAAGAAGTAGTGCAGGGGCTAGCAGTTGACCAGATTATAATTCATACAATCTTTATGGGCGAGGTTTGCCTACTCCAGCTAGACAGACATATGATGGTGTACAGCGGCTGCTACCATATGCCTGCTACTTTTTATATTGGATTGGAGCATGCAAGCAGATATTGAGCAAGCCGGATATGAATCCTTCCTGTCATTTGCGTGTAATAACAATGTACAGGTTAGTTTTTTATCTTAATGTTCTGCAATCACACTGCATGTGCACAATTTGAACTTGCACTTGCTGCAGATCTTTTTTTGTTTTACCATTATGGAAAACCGTGCTTTTAATTTTTCACCTTAATTTGCTCCGTGATACTTTCATTTGTTGATATATTTTATGTGTTTAAGAACCTTTTTTTGACAATATATAGAGTTGTGAGTTTTGACCCGTTTACCTACAGATGGGTCGGATTGGGTTGTGAACTTGTGGCTTATGCTTAAAGAGTCAAATCGTTTAAACTGAATGATTCAACTAAAAAGGAAATGGTTTAAATGTTGTCTAAAGCCTTGTATACTTTAAACCACACTTTGGTGAAATTTGATGTGTTCCTTTTTAGCTGAAGCTTTTGATTCTTCCCATATGAAGCTAGATAAAACATTGCTTGAATCATCTGATTTATTCATTATTAAATGGATTAAAATTGTCACCTCAACTTAAGAACCATTATGTTTTAGCAGGCTGCTAATTGAAGCTTTTGATATTAATGTTGCAGATGAAGCTTATAGTTCCATCATGTAATAACTATTGCGAAGATGGACAGGCGCCAATTTTACAAACGTTTTCTAAATGTGACTATTAGCTGAAGTGATTTTAGCAGACTACTAATTCTTGGGTATTTTGTACAAAATCGCTAGTTATAGCCTTGGTTGGAGATCGAGGAAGGCTTCAAGGTATGTGTGTAAGCATTCCCTCTCTGACTACTAACATTTTGACTAGATATCGTTGCCCTTTTTATTATAAGGGTTTGTTAGTGGCCAAAGCCAATGTGAAATTTTGTGAATTCGAAGATCGCTGTTGTTAAAAATGATCTTTATGCATTTTCTGTAACTTATAATAGATGTTTTTCTTTTCTTTCCTAAAAGAGTCTCACATATCAAATTGAAACAACCTTTGTAATTTAACATGCTCAATTGCTCACACTATTTTAATGCAATTTGGAATGTGTTTGGCCTGGATTGCCAACCTTTCTCATTGAGAAGTTCAAGTATTGGTCATTGGTCTATCATGGTTTCTTTTGAAGATTAAACCTGGCATTATGCATTTTAGTGGGTTCGCTCGCACTTTCAACACCTAAGGTAATGAAGAACTGGATTTAAAAGAAGAGGACAAGGGCTGAACCAGACCCCGAAGCCTTGGACCGGAAATGGGACTGGGTAGCAAGCGGGTTTGGATCCTCCTGACTTGCATGTGTGTTTGTTCGTGTTTTTCTTTTATTAAATTAGTCGTATTGGATTCAAACCTGGAAGCTCACCTCCCTCACCGTTTCCCTTCCAAGCATTCAAAGTTTCAAACCACACAACAAAGAGTGCTTATTGCGAGCTACTTGTTTTCTTTTTAATTGTTGAAAGTATATTAATTAAAGAGTGAATAACGTTATTGGTCCTTGTGGTTTGTAAAAATAAGAGTTAATTACAAAATTGGTCCATGTAATTGTTACGGATTTTCACTTTGTCATTTTTAACTTCAAAAGAGTTTGATTTGGAGTTTCGTTCGATCAGAGTTTTACCATCGATTAGGTTAAGACAGCCTCCAAGGCCGTTTCGATTAGGGTTTTACCATATTATCGATTTCGTTCGATTAAGACCCTAATCGACGGAGGTCTGTTGGTCCCAAAACGAAAAACACAAAGGAAATGCACAAAGATCTTTCTTTATTGCTTTGAAATATCGGTACAAAGTGGCACACAACGGCCTTACATTTGATACATATTTATAGTGGTGAGTATGGCGGTTTTCCGGCAGTTATGCGGCGGTTCTCCGTCATCTCACGGCGGCGGACGTCGTCGGCGGTTGTCGGCGGTGGTGGTTGTACATACCATTCTAGATACAATATTTCTAATAAATACAATTAAAAACTTATGCTAATGTTTACTTTTGACAATTATTCCAACAGTCTCCCCCTTAATTGTCAAAAGTCTTTAATCTTCGATCTTTTGTCTTGAAACTTTCATATCTTCATCTTGTTGTTGTTCTTGTCATGAAAAACTCCGCAACTTGTTCTTCTATATTTTGGATACACCTCCAATAGTTCCTTGCATCCTGTTAGATATTCCTCTAACATATTTCTTGCAGTATTATGATCTTCCATATGTCCAGGTTGATCATTTGGGTACTCCACCTTCTTTGTTGTTGTGATCTTCCTTAAATCCAAGTTGATCATGTTGCTTCTGATTACTCCATCAGTTTTTGTCTTCATCGTTATGATCCATCATAAATCCTGATTGATCATGTTTTTGGTTGGTTATACCACCAACACGTTTATACCACCAACACGTTTATATTCCGCTTCTGGTTTTATTCCACCAACACTTTTATCTTCGTCTTCTGGTCGGTTATTCCACCAACACGTCTGTCTTCATCTTTTGGTTGGTTATACCACCAACACTTTCCGATGCTCTTGGTTGGTTATACCACCAACACTTTCTGGTGCTCTTCTACGGTTGCCATAAGTAAAGTTGGTTCCAAGTCTTCTTCAATGAGATTGGACTGCACTTGTTTCTTTAACGGACATTTATTTGCATAATGCCCATACTCTTTGCACTTGAAATACAACACCTTGCTTTTATCACGAACATTTTATTTGTGTTGCCGTCCGCTTCTTTCTTGAAGTTATTCTGGGGTCGTTCCCAAATCTTTGTGTCCGATCTGAAACTGTTATCCCCTCGACCTCTTGGTTGGTTAAATCCACCGTGATCGCGTCTTCTGAATTGTTGACCATGATCTTCTAGCTGCGTGAACATCAATCCTTCATAAATATCCACATATTTTTCTTTCTTGAATTTCAATCTTTCTTCGAATGTCTTTAGTCTTCCGATTGCTTCGTCTAAAGACATAATCTCTAAATCCGAGTATTGTTCAATAGATGCGACAATTTGAAGAAATTTATATGGTACGACATTTAATAACTTTCGTACGAGAGTAGATTCTTCATACGTAAATCCCAAGCTTGCAGCTTTGTTGATAATACTCGTCAATTTCGTTGTAAATGAATCGATTGATTCATTTTCCTTCATCTGTAACATCTCAAATTCCGATTTGAGTGTTTGTAACTTCGCTTGTTAAACACACGTGACACCGACGTGTCTTGTTTTTAAGGCTTCCCAAATCGCCTTTGCGCTCTTGTACTTAGATACAAGAAGCAACTGATCTTCTGGTAATGCTTGATAAATGTAGGCAATTGTATTCTTGTCTATATCTTTATCGACTTCGTCCGTCGATTCATTCTCAATTGCTTCCCATAACTTATGTGCTTCAAATATGACTTGCATCTGAATAGCCCAAATTGTGTAATTCGTTGATTTTAACATCGGACACCGGAAATTGGATGAAAAACCTATCTCCTTACAAATCTTATATCTCTTTGCAATATCTTCTCCTCCTGACATACTTATACATTTTTTCAGGTTAGTCAAAATCTTAATCAAAATAAATATAAATTTAAATTCCTTTAAATAAATATTAATTAATTTAATCAAAAGTTTTAATAAAAATATAACAACAAAAATAAAGATTTTAATTAAGTTTTAAAAGTTTTGTGAAAACTCTTTTTTTTAAAACGTGATCTGTCCTTAAAAGAAAAATATGTATGTATATTAAAAAAAAAGGTTTATTTTAAAAGAGGTTAAAATACGAGGAAAGTAAAATTAGGGTTTTATCCCCTTTTTCTTTCAAATGATACACAACCCTGTGCTCTACAGGGTTCCAAACCTTTCTTCAACATAGGTGACAAGGAGCAAGGCCGTAACACTTCTTAGTTTGGGCCTAATATTTATTCTATATACCATGTTCATATGGCGACGCGATGTTCTACGTGAATCCACGTTGGAAGGACATCATACCAAACTCGTACAATTAGGACCTCGATAGCTCCTGATGTCGACGAGAAAGAAGTGGCCGGTGCTCCCTTCTTCGTTTTTCCGATCTGCTGCGCCCCTGTCGACAAAAAACTTTTGCCATTTCCTTCCTCTAATCGAGTATCCCTCAATGCTTCTTCTCCTTCTTCGTTGCTGGTTCCAATCGAGTAACCCTCGATTTATTTGCTTTCTTCTTCGGCGATGTTCCGGTGGTCGCCCCTTGCCATTGGTTGCCGTCTCTGGTTCCGGTTAAGGTAAGTCCCCTTCTTCTCCGGTGAAATGAGAACTCTTTGGCTCCGATACCAATTGTTGGTCCTAAAATGAAAAACACAAACAAAAATGCACAAAGATCTTTCTTTATTGCTTTGAAATATCGGTACAAAGTGGCACACAATGGCCTTCCATTTGATACATATTTATAGTGGTGATAATGGTAGTTTTCCGGCGGTTATGCGTCAGTTCTCCGTCATCTCACGGCGGTGGTTGGCGGCGGACGCCGATGGTGGTTGTACATACCATTCTAAATACAATATTTCTAATAAATACAATTAATAACTTATGCGAATGTTTACTTTTGGCAATTATTCCAACAAGGTCTGCTCATAAGACCACCTCCGACGCCGGTTTCGTTCGATTAGGGCGGTTTCGTTCTATAAAGGTTCTACCATATAAAGTTTCGATTTGTTTCTCATTGATTCCAGATGAGTTTTTTCGTTTATTTAGATTCACATTTGATTCAATCTACTTACCATGTGATCAGTTCCAGATCTATTGTTCTTTGATTTGTAATTTTCATTTTGCTTTTCATAGATGTGGGATGTGGTTGTGGTGTTGTTTATCTCTAAGTTATGATTTCATATGATCTGGTTTGAGTTACAAATTGATATGATTTTGGTTGAGTTTGTAATTTCATAGATGGTTCTGCTATTTGTAATTTCATAAGTTCATATGATTTCATCTTCTTCTCATTCACACGGTGGTGATTGTATGATGAAAGTGGCTACCGTTGTGATTGTATAATGAAAACGGCTACGGTGTTGTTTAGTTACAAGGTGTTGAATTTTAAAAAAAAAATTATAATGATATGTAATTAATAAATAATGGATAAAACTGTAACTAACATTAATTATCTTGTAACCAAACGGTTACAAGAATATATTGGAAAAAGATAAACATCTAACGGTCAACTTTAACTCGAGTTAGCTTAAATGATCAAAAGTAAAATAAAATGACGACGGTGACTATTTTTAAATTAAAGCACTATCAGAGAATACCTTTTATTATGAGTCTTCCATGAACTCAATACCAACTCTACTTATCCTTATCTTATTTGGGTATGCCTTCGGCTTCCTCAGGGGCTACCACTTGGTGGGAAACCTTTGCGGTGGGGACGGGCTTCCCAAAAAGCTAGCCCGGGCCGGGGTCAGTATAGAATGAAGGGGACGCTCGCCCCAAAGACCGTAATTACATAGATAACTGCTCCTCCCCTTCTTCGTCTTTAAGACTTTGAAGTTAAGGGACTAAAACTAAAAATTAGTAACAATCACATGGACCATTTTTGTAATTAACTCTAAAAATAATGACAGCTCTGTGGATCTGGATAATTACTAGTTCGGTTCTTTTTTATGTGAATATATTTCATTTTCGGTCACTCCCAAACTTAAAAGGACCAAAATACTATGCACTTTCATTTTTTGTTCATATTCAATTAAATTTATAATATTAAATGGGAAATGATTTGTGCGGCTAAAAATACTTAAGATGAGATGTTTCTACTCTTACAATTACTTTAATGACCGAATGATAAATTATTAACATACCCCTCCTTTAATGTGTTTGTAAGTGTGAAAACATATAACATAGATGATACTATAAGCGTATATCATATCTCTCTACTAAATTTCATTTTTAAAAATTTAAGACAATAAATTGACCATCTCTTCCCTCTCTTGCTACAATCTCTCTCTACCTCTTACATATCCTTTCTTTCTTTCTCTCTACCACAAAAACTACCAACATCGATCACATGTACAAACTCCATCAACCATTACCACCAAGCCTAATTGTCACCCTCCACCTCTCTATTTCTCTCTCCCCCTTTCCGCTAACGGTTTCCAACAACAAAACCGCCACCATTGCCACTGTCACCTATACCAACTCCATGACTCACCACCAAGAACCCTAATAATCAACTCACACTACTCCAGCATGACCAACCTCCGGCAATAAGAAATGTAAACATATAAGTAGCAAAACATAGACAACCACAACAAGTGTATGCTCATTGATTCCATTTTAAAACATAACTTAATTAATTACAAGTCTCAGTCACTAATAATAACTTATTTAATAATAAATTTTAGAGCAAATTACATTGATCGTTCCTGTAGTTTGTTGCTTATTACATCATTCGTCCCTGGACTTCATTTACAACACTAGGCGTCCCCAACGTTTATAATCTGTAACGTCTATGGTCTGGCCCACCTGAAATGACAAAATACCCTTAACCCCCCTTTTTAATTATTTTTCTTGATTTTAAATTAATATTAAATTTTTTTAAAATTTAAAAACAATATATTAATAATAATAATAAAACAAACATCTCCGCAATGAGCCATTAACCACCACCACCTGCAACTCCGCCATAGGTAACCACCACCATCACCTGCACCGCCATAGGTAAGAAAACAAACATCTCCGTCAAGAACAACAAACATGAGAGAGGATCGAGATGGCGGTGATTGGCGGCGCTGTCAGTGGCGATGGAGAAGGATGGTGGAGAAGGAAGGACGCATCGGTACACGGAGAAGGAAGGACGCAGCGGCGGAGAATGACGGACTTGGCGATGGAGAAGGTTGGTGGCGGCGGCGGCGTGGGGCGACGCTTGCGGTGGTCGACGGTAAAGGGGTGGGGAGAGTTACGGTGGTGGGGGAGGTGAGTTCACAGAGAAGAGAAAGAGAGAGAGAGAGAGAGAGAGAGAGAGAGAGAGAGAGATTGTGCGTTGAGTTTTATAATAATAATAATAATAATAATAATAATGATAATAATAATAATAATAATAATTTATTAATTGAGAAATTAAATAAAAATGTAAAAGAAAAGTCTAAAATAAAAAGAAAAATGGTATTTTAGTCATTTTAGGTGGGACAAAGACCATAGACGTGACAAATTGTAAACTTTGCGAACGCCTAGTGCAATAAATGAAGTCCAGGAACGAACAATGTAATAAGCGACAAAATACAGGGATGATCTGTGTAATTTTCTCTAAATTTTAACTTTTAAAAAGTAATAATAATATATTACTAATAATACCATTAATTAATGAAGTTTCAAAAGAATTTTTCCACACACACACACACACACACACACACACACACACACACACACACACATATATATATATATATATATATATATATATATATATATATATATATATATATATATATATATCTCGGAAGAAGTTTCATTGAGAACCATTTTTAGTGCGAGAACCAATCTGAGCCGTCCAATTCCCCCTCTTTCAATGTCATTGCCCACCCATGAATTCCTCATATACACCTTGCCACACTTGATCCCCCCATGCTCTCCATCCATGAATTCCACATATCAAATCAACGGCTAAGATTGGTTCTCGCGGTTCTCGCACTAAAATCTGTTCTCAATGGAACCCTCCCCTATATATATATATATGTATGTAGGGTGGGGATCAAGTAAAAGGTATATTAACGTAAAAATGGTAAGAGGCAATAAAAAATCCTTTTTATTGATTAAAACTAGTTCTTCATCGATTTCTTTATGATGAATCCAACATATTCATCACTTTTTACACAACAAAAGAGATTTTCAAATACAGATTTTGAAACCAAATTTTTGGAATAATTTGGTGATGAACAAAATGCTTTCATCTAAAAAGTGATGTATATGTTGGATTCATCAAAAAGAAATCGATGAAGAACTAGTTTTAATCAATAAAGATGATGAACTAACAATTATCAGTTGATGTATATACTGAAAAACTATCACTAATCATCCCTCTTACACTTTTTACTTTAATTTACCTTTTATTTGATCTCATCCCTATGTATATATATATATGAGTTTTGTTCAATAAAGTCCATTTAAAAAAATATAGTCCTGAAATTTTAATATTCAATCACAAGTGGTTTAGTATACAATCACATATGATTGTAAAAACATTACATGTTAATTACGAAAATGCCGCTCCGCCCAAAATTCTAAAATCCAATCTGGACCATTGATGTGGCTGATCCAAAGGCTAAATTAAGTCCCTCATATATATATATATATATATATATATATATATATATATATATATATATATATATATATATATATATATATATATATATATAACAAAGTATTAGTCATACAAAATAATATTAATATTGAAAATTGTAAATAATGGTACCTTTATTATCATAATAATAATTGTAACTAAAGAGATCTTTTCATACTTTATATATTTTTTATTATTCGTAATAGGCTATGAATAAAAATAAAAATATTTTCTTTTATATTTAGATATTGGTAAAAAATGAAATGAAGAAATGAAACTTGTACATAACCTTTTTAAAAAATTAAGGGACAATTTCATATATATCCTTCTAAATTTTCATTATTATGTATATATCTTTATAAACTTTGATATTACGTATATATCCTCCTAAAACCTCTTAAATATCATATATATCCAAATAACTATATTATTATTATTTAATCTTTTTAAAAATCAGTATTCGTTAGGGCAAATTGCCGAGAAAGTTAACTAAAATATCCAAATTTGCCAATAAAGGTAACATTAATTTTTTCGGACCAAGAAATAATTATAAATTTCAATTTTTGACTTGTTTAACCGATTGCTGGTTAAAAATGGATGGGGTGGCAAAAAAATTTATTTATTTTTATAAGCAAAAGCCTACATGGTTTTTTTTACTTTAATATAATTAAATTATGAAGAACCACCGCCACTATTGCACCAGCGCCACCGTCGCGTTCCCACCGTTGCTCCGTCATCAATATCGCTCCATCATCGTGCCACTGTCGCGTTCCCACCATCGCACCAGCGCCGCCACTCCAGATCACCATCGCACCAGCGCCGCCCCTCTTCGAGATTTAAGGTTTTTGTGAGTTTAGGGTTCGGATCTCTTCGAGATCTCTCTCTCTCTCTCTCTCTGTTCTTCGAAGTTCCACCGCACAGATTTAGGGTTTTCAGATCTGTTCTTGAGTTCTGTTCTTCGAGATCTGTTCTTCAAAGTTCCACCGCATAGATTTAGGGT
Organism: Pulicaria dysenterica; assembly: GCA_947179395.2. Taxonomy (NCBI): domain Eukaryota; kingdom Viridiplantae; phylum Streptophyta; class Magnoliopsida; order Asterales; family Asteraceae; genus Pulicaria; species Pulicaria dysenterica. Next base: position 74,024,740 of record OX359292.1, on the reverse strand, counting down.
TTTCAAGTTCTGTGTTTGTTGGTGTTTGGGGGTTTATGGCAGCGATGGTGTGGATCTGAAGATCTGAGTTTTTTTTTGTCTAGATTTTGTGGGGTTCATTTTTAGATCTGTGTGTTTGTTGGTGTTTAAGGGATCAAGAACACAAATCTGTGCATCTCATGGCAGCGGTGGTGGTTCACGGTGGTGGTTCATGGCAGCGATGGTGGTTCACGGTGGTGGTTCTTGTCTTTCAGATCTGTGTGTTTAATATGGCAGCGGTAGTTCATGCCAGTGGTGGTTCATGGCAGTGATGGTTCATGGCGGCGGTGGAGGTTCATGGCAGCGGTGGCTCAGAGTGGTGGTGGTTCAAAGATTGAAATTATTCATATCTTCATTCTTCAAGAACATGGACATCAATTAACAAACACAGGACATAAATTCTAATTAATTAAATTATTAAACATAAACATTAATTCTTATTAATAATTAATTAGAAAAATTAAAAAAATTTAATTAAATTCTTATTAAAAATTGAACAGGTTGTTTGCCATGTCATCATAAAACATGACTTAGCATTGACTGGACTGTCACATAGGTTGCCACTTCACTGTTAGGCCTTGCGTTATACCTCGGCAAAAACCTCGGAATTGATGAGGTGTGCTCGGTATACCGAGATGCACACCATTCCGCATTCTCGGTATACCGAGGTTTTTGAATATCTCGGCACTCCTCTACCGACTTCATTACCGAGTTCAAAGAGAGAGAAAGGGGAGAGAGAAAGAGAGAAGAGAGGAGAGAGGAGAGAGGAAAGAGGAGAGAGAGTATTTTTTTAATAAAAAATCTAAAAGCATTGAAGCATGTGCATTTTCTACCTTGAAGCATAGATAAAACATGACTGATGTGGCGCTGACGTGATCCTCGGCATGTCATGCCGAGATTGGGGTACTCCCCATGCTCTTAACCTGCTGACTAGCTGGTTAGCAGGTTAAATAGGTCATCATACTCTTTTTTTTTTTCAAAAATTGAAATTTGTAATACTTTCTTGGGCCGAAAAAATTAATGTTATTTTTATTGGCAAATTTGAATATTTTAGTTACCTTCTTCGGAAATTTGCCCTATTCTTTATGATCTAATATATTTATTTATTTACGAAATTACCCTTATCTTGTTAGATTAACTAGCTAAGTGACCCGTGTATCAACACGGGAAATAAGTCAATTTAAAATTTATATAGTTTTAAAGAGTATTAAGACGTATAGTAAAAATAATCACAAAGCATAGATATAATATAATATTTCGTAAGAAATGAATAATCATTACAGAATTTTGAAATTCATACATAAGATTATCATTAGTTTTTCTTTAAAACCTCTGTATAAACAACATTCATAGTTTTATTAGTAGGGTTTCCTTAATCATCGCAAATTAAAACTTTTAACTTCTCTTTACTCTTCACTCAAGAAACTGTCACATATAACTCCATAAGTGAAAACGTGTCTTTTTAGTACTTCTTATAAATACTCTTTTTAAGAAATATAAAGTTACATTACACGTCTAAAAGTTTTAGTATAATATTAATGTGTTTATCGTGATGGAGCTTTATCCCGATATTGTAAAACCATAATTATAATATTATTGTTGATGTTTATAAGTGACCCGTGTATCAACACGGGGATGATATAAGATAATTTTAAATTTATATAGTTTTAAAAATATTAACACGTTAAAAAATTAGAAAACATATATATGAATATAAAATCTCGTAAGAAATGATAAACATTACAGAAGTTTGATATACATAAGATTATCATAATATTTTCTTTAGATACTCTTTATAAACAAAATTAATGTTTTTATTAGTAATTTAACGCACACACAAACTAAGCTATTTTTCATACTTGGGTATTTTTCATACTTTTATAATTGTTGCCCCAATTCACGATTTTTTTTTAATCTACTGAATGTTGTTTTTCCTTTTTTTGATATCATAAGATATCGAAGATATCTTTTACAGTTGATTTGTGAACTCACTACCTCGCGTTTACTAAATAAATTGCACACAAAATCAATGAATTTTACTAAGGCAGGGTAGGAAATTAGAGATAAAAAGGAACAAATTATGAATCTTCAAACACTTATATATAATTTTCGTTTCTTAATCTAGCTTTTAGGTAATTTAATCACAGAATTTCATGAATTTTTTAAATCACATTTTAAAATTTTTTAAACCTAATTCTAAAAGTAACTTCCTTACCTAACAAAATGAGGTAATTTTAAACCAATTAAATACACGTCGATTAGAAAAATGTATTCAACTCAAATTTAAATATATATATATATATATATATATATATATATTATTATGTTATCCATGATTAATTCAAATATATATTATTATCTTATCCAAGATTAACAAACACATGAAATTTGTTAAAAAAATTTCCCTTAAGAGATTTGATGGAATGTGACATAATAACTAATATATTTTTGATTTTCTTTAATTTTTTTTAAATCAAGGGCTATGATTGGTGGAGATTTTTTAGTGAAAGAGTTGATGATGTAAGTAACCCTTTTTTTAATAGTTTTATTTTTAATAGTTGATTATATATATGATTCTTTAATTTTTTATATTGATTGATGCACCTTTGTCTGTTTTAAATGTTATCTATTTTTATATAAATTTATCTTAAATAAAACAACATTTTAAAAAATAATAATTTTATTACTTATTATCGAAAGACCGAGAAATCAGTTATTATATCGACTATTATACGTAGATAGAATAAATATAACAAAAATATAAATTGTTTTATGAATAACCTACCCACTACTATTAATGGATAACAAACAATTAAAATTATACTACTTAAAAAAAAGTGTCATATTACAATAAAATTAATACCAAAACGTAGATAAAAATGAGACGGTCGTAAATATATAATTATTATTTCTCTAAACAAATTATATAATAACTTATTAAACATATTTTATAAACAACCTATAATTAATTATATTAATATACAATTTTTTTATAAAACACTCTCACATTTTCATAAAAAGTCCCCAACATATTTTATAAAACCCCCTCAAAATTTTCACAATGTCCCCTTTCAAAGGCTTAAGGATTTTTGACATTTTTGACATCATCATCTCGATTTTTTTTTTCTTTTCAAAATCAAGTGTTGTGATTGGTGGAGATTTTTTAGGAAGATAGAGAAAACCTTTTCTTTTAATATAGGGAAAATTATCATTTTTGCCAACATACTATTCATTGTTTTCCAATTTTACCAACGTTCTTTTTATTTTATCAATTACACCATTACACTTTCAATATTTTTCTAATTTTACCAACATTCTTTTTATTTTATCAATTACACCTTTACACTTTCAATATTTTTCCAATAAACACAGGGTTTACCTACTAAGCGGTAAGGCTTGCAACTTGGGTCGGGTTCGTGTTATTGGGTTCGTGTCAGTTTCGTGTCGACCCAATTTCGACCTATTTATTTTCGTGTCAGGTTCGGGTCGTGTCACTTTTTTTGTGTCGGGTTTGGGTCGTGTTTTGTGTCAACCGATTTCGGTAAAAAGTATTTGACTAGTTAACAATTAGATAAACATCAAGCTACAAAAGTTAATAGAAGAAATTTATATATCGTAAATAAGAGCCTTAACTATAAACCCTTACGGAATTTGCAAAGGTTTATAGTTAAGGCTCTTATTTACGATATATAAATTTCTTCTATTAACTTTTGTAGCTTGATGTTTATCTAATTGTTAACTAGTCAAATACTTTTTACCGAAATCGGTTGACACAAAACACGACCCAAACCCGACAAAAAAAAAGTGACACGACCCGAACCTGACACGAAAATAAATAGGTCGAAATTGGGTCGACACGAAACTGACACGAACCCAATAACACGAACCCGACCCAAGTTGCAAGCCTTACCGCTTAGTAGGTAAACCCTGTGTTTATTGGAAAAATATTGAAAGTGTAAAGGTGTAATTGATAAAATAAAAAGAATGTTGGTAAAATTAGAAAAATATTGAAAGTGTAATGGTGTAATTGATAAAATAAAAAGAACGTTGGTAAAATTGGAAAACAATGAATAGTATGTTGGCAAAAATGATAATTTTCCCTTTCCGTAATTCTAAATTGCATAGTTTATTTTTTTTAAATATTACTGCAAAGTTTTTTTTCTCCATTTTCATATAATTTTAGGAATTTCTTTTCATTTATGGTTTATATTATGTTTAATCCAAAACCGTTTTGAAACCCATAATCGAAAACCGTAATTGATAACTGTACCCGAAACCCGTATTCGAAAACCATAATCGAAAATCAAAAAAATACTAGTCAAATACTTTTGACTGAAATGGGTTGACACGAAACACGACCCGAACCCGACATGAAAAAAGTGGCACGACCTGAATCTGACACGAAAATAAATAGGTCGAAATTGGGTCGACAAGAAACTGACCCGAACTCGAACAACACGAACCCGACCCAAATTGTCAGCCTTAGTAGGTAAACCTTGTGTTTATTGGAAAAATATTGAAAGTGTAATGGTGTAATTGATAAAATAAAAAGAATGTTGGTAAAATTGGAAAAATATTGAAAGTGTAATTGTGTAATTGATAAAATAAAAAGAATGTTGGTAAAATTGAAAAAATATTGAAAGTGTAATGGTGTAATTGATAAAATAAAAAGAATGTTGGTAAAATTGGAAAAATATGAATAGTATGTTGGCAAAAATGGTAATTTTCACTTTAATATATATTAAAGATTAAAGATAAATCGATTAGCAGATGTTTTAACTGCCCTTATATCATTAGATCAGTTTAGCAGATGTTTTAACCCAAAACCATCGATTGAGAGCCAAGGCATGTAATAGTACTATAGTAGCTCCATCGACAATGACTATGTACTTAATCAACAAGCCAGATTAAGGGAATAAAGATGGTACTTAAATCAACAAAACAGATTAGCAGCTCAATTCAATCGATTTATGGTAGTGCTCATTCAGTTCCATCACTGCTCATTTGTTTGGGGAAGATTAGCAGCTTCATTCAATCGTTTTCCCCATTCGATCCTTTGCTGCTCCTTCCTTCGCTGCTCATTCAGTCCCTGCTCATTGGTTAAATCGACTGATGGGAGGAATCTCGAATCTTGAATCCATCGTAGATCGAAAGGGGAAAACGATGAAGCTAGGGCACCGTTAATTCATGGTTTGGGGTAAAGAATTTGATTTCATACGAGCGTAGCTGGGAGGAAGCTTGAATCGTCAATTGATCCAGGGAAGGAACGAAGGGGCAAATGATCGCAGGAAAGATCCTAGGGCATAGTTATTCAATGGTTTGGTGTCTACAAAATCGATTTCATAAAACCAGGGAAGGAACGAAGGGGTAATGTTGATGGTTTGGGAATTTTGGGTAAAAACTAATGTGATAATATAAGGGCAATTTTGTAAATGATTAAATAAATATATTAGATGATAAAGATTTTGATTTTTAAAAAGAGTAAATAATAATAAAATAGCTATTTGGATATATATGATATTTAAGAGGTTTTTGGAGGATATATACATAATATCCAAGTTTGTAAGGATATATACGTAATAATGTAAGTTTAGAATGATATATACGAAATTATCCCAAAAATGGAAATTAGGGAAAACAAGCATGCAAAAAGAAAAATCAAATTAAAAGTGAAAAATTATCTAATAATAACATATTTTTATACTTATCTATAACCGACTATAGTTATCATTCTCTTTTTTTAATTATTCACTTGGGAATACTCTACTATAATATTAATATTATTCGAAGGGGTAAATGTATTATAAAAAGATAGGGCCGGCGATGTGCGTGGGGATCATTAATTCTGGTTGTGCTCTATATAGTAGTTGGAAATGAGTCAAATATTAATTTCTAGAAGGACGTTTGGCTAGACAACCAATGCTAATTATACCCAAGACTCTTTAGAAAATTTGGTAATCAGAATAGCATGTTAAGCAATATGGGCAAATGGAATGGTGACTCGTGGCAGTGGATCTTAGGAAACAGGGAACAAATCTTTGGGCAAGTCGCAGTGAAATACGAGGAATTATTAAATGCATGAAAAGAGGTCTACAGGTGGAGTTGGTCTATCGGTGTATAAGGAAGATACTCGGTCAAATTGACGAAGGAACATCTTGAGAAAAAAATATTTATAACTAAAACACATTCACAACTTATTGGCCGTAGTTGTTGTCAAAGATAGTATGTATATTTGGTTAGAGGGTAGATCGGGAGTGGTTACTAGTGTACTCAAATCTGCTTAACAAGGGGATAGATTTATCATCAACACTCTGTTTTAGATCCCAAGATTCTATCAAAATGTAACACCACTATTCTAAAATAGCTTTTAAAAATTCGTTTGCTACTAATTAACACTCTAAAACATCAAAGTTTACGGAAAACAAGCTTACATCACTTTAGTGCTAACAGTTTCATAAAAAGTAGTGTCAAAAGTACTATTTTCAAAAGCTTGGAGCTATCCAACTCTTCAAAACACTGGGGCCTTACCCCGCTGGAATCTGGTTACCTGCATGCACAACATACTAAAACGTAAGGTTTTGCTTAGTTAGCATACTAACTGAACTGAATATAAACATATATAGCTTAAATGAACTCTTTTCAGGATGTCTCACATCCAAGCTGAATACTTGCAAAATTGTTCAAACTGTTAACTGGTCCAGGAATAGAACCACACCTCGGTGTAATCCAACCCCTGACACTTTACTTGGTTATAAGGATCTCAATATACCCCATCTCTGTCTGTAATGCTATAACTGGGTGCTACCGTACCTTTAAACAATAATCTTAACTCATTACATAAACGTATCATAACATATATATCATACTATTCACCTTGTGCATATATGCATACTGAATATACTCAATATCACAACATAGTGTTACTGAACCTTTACTTAATCAAATCATATATCAAACATACAATTGATATAATGTTCACTTAAAGCACATATGTATGCTAATCTGATTAAAGGTAAGTACACTCACCTTAGCAGCAGTTAATAATACACTTCTATGACAAATGTGGCAGTCTCTTATTGCCTACAAGCAATAAGCAAGTACCTCATTAACTTCTAAGTGCTGCTTCAAAGAATCTGTTTGACTAGCAAAAGTTTAACTGAAAACTACCTCCTACGGCCGCAGAGGAAATACTCGACGCCCGCAGGAGACAAAATCACCAAAAACTCTAAAACACCTTCCTACGGCCGCAGGAACCTAAACAACCAAAAACCCCTAAACATGTTCCTACGCCCGCAGGGAATAATCCCTACGGCCGTAGGGACAGTCGGCACAGTAAACTTCATGCTCTGTTCGAAAACAGCAGCCGAATCTCAACTTTTAACACTCAAAACTTGGTTAAACACATATTCAACTATACAAACTAGTTCTATATCATTACTACTAACATTCTTGCATTAACCATGACACAAAACAACACTAAAATACAAGAATCAAACTATAAAATATGGATTCAACCCATGAGCCCATTTCTTGACATAAACCTCACTTTAAATCATCAAGAACACATACCTCTTGTTATAGGAGCACTATGAACTCAATTTTAAATGATAATCTTCACTTCTAAGCTTGAAATCAAAGTCCAAAATAGAGAGAAAGTGTGTGTACGTGATAGTGTTCTTGGTTCCTGGGGTTTTGACCTCAATGGTCAAATATAAGACCATAAATATAAGTCACTTTCACTAATTGGCACAATTGGTCCCTGCACTTCTAAACTTTTCTGAATTTACAATTCATCCCCTCAACTTATTGTTACACAATCATAATTCACATATTCACATAATGGCAACTCGCTAAGCATACAAAACACTTAACACATTACTTGATATAAACTCATATCTAGAAACTTACAAACTTTGGGACGTTACACAAAAATGTGAATTATGCAATATCAATTGCCATGAAATCCAACCACTTTGGAACATGATTCATCATTGGTGGGGTCTCATTCACACGGGAGGTGTCGAGTTCATTGCTTTAACGGAGGTTGCAACTTGTAGGTTGAAGACATGGAGACTAGAGTTATGGGAGATAGTTATTAAAGCAACGGTGTTACCAATCTGGAAGTACATGAACGAGAATTTGGTGTTTTTTCAAGTTCAACTACTATTGTTTTAATGCTTAAAGTATCGGTCAAAGAAAGGGAATCATCTAATTATTGGTTAACAAAATCATAATTGTTAATCATAAAAGGGCGATAGTGGGATTCATGTGTGGCTATCCTTATAGTGTCCGTATTCACCTCTTAACTTACTATTCTTTCTCTCCTCATCCTATTGATCGATGTATATATGTATGGGTAAGGATTATTCTAAATTTGGATTCTTGGTATGTCAATATATACTTGCTTTAAAAAAAAGAACTCTACTATTATATTTCCTTTCATTTTATTCACATGGGAATCTTCTAATATAAATAAATTAATATGAATCAAATCTAGGGTCAATAATAGTTTAATCATCAAAGTTGTAGTTCAATTTTGGTGTAACTATCCAAAAAATAAATTCTAAATTGTTTTACCATAAAGTTTGAATTTGTTATGATTTAGTTCTCAAAGTTACAACTTCTTTTTGGTTTCACTCTTAAGTTTTTTTTTTCTTTTTTCAAATGATTTAACCCTTAATTTTTGCTAGAAAATGGTCTAAGCCCTTAAGGATTGGTAAGTTTCTAAAAAAAACTAAACATGTATAATCAAGTAAAGTTGGTATAATAAAATCCCATATAATACTTAAGAGATTAATCAGCTTTTAAGAAAACGTCAAGGTTTAAACCATTTGAAAAAACTTCAAGGTTTAGATTATAACATATAGAAAACTTTATGGTTTAGGTGTTGACGTCTACCCTTCCCCTTGTATTGACGCTTTCACTGTCGGTCTGTGTGTTAACGTTGTATCTCGCTATATTTTAAAATTCTCATTTCTTCCTCACGTTATAATTCTTTAATTCTTTTATTAATATTTACTATTTATCATTTTTAAAATAATTTATATATCACATGGACTTTTAATATAGTAAGTTATGAAAGTAGTAATATTAAGTGCCACCAATTAACGAACTTGATTAGAAAATATGGGTCGTGAATAGAGAAAGCATTTTGTCTCTCTCTCTCTCTCTCACACACACACACACACACACACACATATATATATATATATATATATATATATTTATATATATTATATAGTATCATCTAACGATAACTTATTTATTTATTTATTATTTATGAAGACATGTATGGATCAAAAAACGATCCAAATTACAACCTAATTAATTAATTAAGTGGTTTATCTTGCATTACTTTGACATGATCATCGAGGCTTCCTTTAATATGTGTAGGCGAAGGTTCTTCACCATTCTTTCCTTTAATATGTGAAAGCGAGGGTTCTTCACCATTCTTTCCTTTAATACGTGAAGGCGAGGGTTCTTCACCATTCTTTCCATTAATATGCGAAGGCGAGGGTTCTTCACCATTCTCTCCATTAATATGCGAAGACGAGGGTTCTTCACCATTCTTTCTTAGACAAAAACAATGATGTTTTATGCAAAACGGAATCCCGAGCCTTTCACGACAGTAGTGCACACAATCTTTAACTTTATGGCAAGGTGGATATGTGTCTTGTGAAACTACTCCACTTAAGTTCAACAAACCTGCAATATACACACACATATATATGTTAATCCATACTATATATATATATATGTTTATCATCTATAAAGAAACTTTTATACATAATTAGCTGATTAGTTTAATGAGTTTTTTCAAATGACGTGTAACTGGTTACCCTTTTTTAATAATAAAAAGTAAACGATCGATCGATCTAGTTGTTCACCTGAAAGATAAACCAAAAGGATAACGAGGTATGCTTGCTTCATTTTTAAGGTGTGGTTGAATTGATTCGAAGTGCAATCAATCGATCTATGGGTTATCTAAATTGCTTGTGGGTACTTGGATCGAGTTTTTCATTTACTTGAGATTATATAGAGAACGTTAGTCTGTATGGTTCTTTTGCATTTAAGGCTAGTTTTCTATATATATAAATCACATAAATGTTTATTGTTGACCATTTATATATGTAGTTGTAACCACATCATAATTTACTACGTACGTATGCATAATTAATTATAATGAAAAAATCATTACTTGTACGCATAAAATACGTGTGTAAGTGTATGTCTAAAAAAATATATCATGACACCTCAAAGGTTAAGATTATGAAAGATAAAACATACAAAATATGTATGTGTGAAATACTGAATGGTTTAGACATAACATTTTAGTTGATTTAAACCATTAGATTATTTAATTTATTATTACGATGGCAATGGCAATTTTGTAATTAATTAAAAACTAAGGAAATTAAAACAAAAGGAAAAAAGGGTATTATTTTCTTTTGAACCTATAGCAAATCTCATGCTTCTTCCAATCAGATACACCCTACGTACACACACGAGTTATCAGTTCAAAACTTCAAATTCTCCCAGCTCTCTCTCTAAAGCTAGGGTTTCTACTATGTTAATGGTGGCCGGCGACAGCTATCAACGCCGCCGTCATGCCCTCTCGATTTCTCATATGTGAATGGTGGCCGACGACAGCCATCACCGCCGCCGTCGTGCCCTCTCTCCCTGTGCCGCTATCTCTCTCTTTTACTCAATTAACCAATGAAAACGGCCATCACCGCCGACAGCCACCACCAGATCTTACTTGAAGAACGACACCACCACGCCCTCCTCCGACTCCCGCTGCCACTGCCATAAAAACAGATATCACTACCGCCATCACACACTCTCTCTCTCTCTCCATGCGTCGCGCTCTCTCTCTCTCTATCTCTCTCTCCATCAAAGTAACCAACGCACCACCGTCGGATCTGACATGAAGAACGAAACCACCACCTGGCCACCGTCACCGAACCACCGCATCCACTGAATCACCGCCTCCCCGAACCATTCCCTCAAAATGGGTTTAAGTTTTATATTTACACAAGGTTTTGGTGCCCGCGTGTTGCGGTGCGCGGGGTTTCAACGAATACATTTTATAATATATAGAAACCAACACCTTGTTTTACTCGCGCACTGCGTCGTTGAAGGAGAATCCCGAGTTAGGCATAAACGTTATTCTAGATTATGAAGTTGATACTTTATGTCATCCTTCCTCATATAAACAATCATCATTCACATAAAAAGTGTGATTACCCAACAACCTACAAGATTCAACATGAATGATAAAGTAACCAATTTTAGAAGTATGAATTGTCTACCATTTATAACATATATGGCAAGTTCGAGAAGTATACAAGAAGATTATATTGATAATAACATAATTGAGACACATTTGTTTATAACATAGCATGTCAAATTATAAGAATATGTAAAATACATTTGACCAAAGACACATCTAATATTTTAACTTTATTGCAGTTAGCAACCAAGAACCCTAGCTAAATTATCCGCGAGATTGATTTGATTTTGTTGTTTGTATATATAAGGTGGAAGATCTATTCGTCTATCTCTGTATCAAATATGTATACTTACATAAACAAACTTTAAAATACACATCTATTGAAAACCAAAGTTAAAAACCCCAAGAAATCTGAATCTTACCACAGACACGCATCACCGTTGTAAAAATATGCAAAATTGAGTCTCATCCACTACTAATCGTCACACAAATCATCCATGTGTCATACAACTTTAGAAGGTAGTGGTGGACATAAGATTATTTACAGATGTTAACTTTAACTATATTAGACTTTGCGATACACTTTGTTCGTTAATTTTTCATTTATTAAGTTTAATAAATTAGACTTTGAGATAGAACTTTTTTGTAATTTTTTTTTCAAATATTAAGTTTAACCCTAGAAGGTAGTGGTGGACATATGATTATTTTCAGATGTTAACTTTAATTATATTAGACTTTACGGTAGACTTTGTTAGTTAGTTTTTCAAATATTAAGTTTAATAAATTAAACTTTGAGATAAACTTTTTTGTAATTTTTTTTCAAATACTAAGTTTATTAAAATAAACTTTGAGATAGAACTTTTTTGTAAATAATTATCTTTATGAGAAAACTACATTTACCATAAATGAAAAAGTCGTTAGTTTACATAAATAATATCCTAAGAGTAAAAAAAACACAAAAAAACACTATTGTTGAATAGTGCTTGGGAATAGTTAAATGTTAGTAGTTTTAATTTTTGTTTTTTATTCTGTATTTGTTTTTGTTCTTTCTAAAATCTGACTTTTTTTTAATTAAAATCTTCTTTTATGTTCTTTTCATCATTTTGTTTAGTACGTAAGTTATTTTTTTTGTTCTATGTCGTTCATCATCATTGAATAGTAATAAATTTATCATCCATGAATAGATATTTTAGTTTGTTCATTGCTGAATTTCTAAATATTAAGATCACGATTGTTAAACACCATTTCGGGGAGAGGGGGGGATATATCAATGTTGAACACCATTTCGCTGGGTTTTATCTATTTTGAACGTACCACTGCCTCCGGCGAACACCGCCTCCCCCAATAGGTTTAGTGTTTTGTCTATTCATCATCACCTTTAACCATAAAGAAGAAGTTGCTCTCTTAGATCTGAAACAAAAGTGAAGACCTGCTTGTGGTTTGTTTTTTTTCATTATCACTGATTATTCTTTACAGAAACTCATCATCACCATCAAAGAGTATAGATTTTTATTGATTTGTGATAGAATAAAGTTTATGTATTTTTATCACTTTGCTTACTTTTTTTGTGAAATTTTTATTGACCTGTGAAACATGAAAGATATTTAGAAAATGTATACAGTATTGAACAATATAAAAATGGTTAACAGATTTTGGTTTAAATGTATTCTACAATAATGAACAGTATTATAAGGTTTTATTGGGTTTTTATTTGTTTATCAGCCAACCATTAGATGCTTAATAACTATTTTTTTCATGTATTGATGGTTCAATAAATTTTATAATGATCAATGGATACTGTTTTTTTTTGTTTCTGAATAGTTTGTTTAATACTGAATTTTATAATGAATAATGGCCAATGATTTTTTTCTTTCTGTGTATGGATTGTTCAAGATCGAATTTTAAAATGATTAATGGTTATTTTTATTTTATTCACTAATAAAAGAAATAATTTATTATCTCTGTATTTATCAATGAACATGCAGTACTAAACAAGAAACAGTAAAAAAAATACAATAACAAAAAAGATTGTTAATCCTACATTTTATTCATCAATGAACACAGGATATATAACGAAAAATTTATAAATCCTACGTAGTGTTCTGTGTTAAACACCGTATTAATAATAAAGTAAAAGGAAATTTAGTAAATATGGAAAATTAGTTAATTAGAGAGAGAAAATATTAATTATAGGAGAGAGAAAACATTTTTTAAAGGAGAGAGAAAAAATTATGTTTACTAAATTACCCTTTTGAATTAAATAAAAATAACAATTATAATTAATGTGAACTGTAAGATTAAAAGCAAAAATAAGAGTTTGACATTGCTTTTCGCAATTTTCGCAAAAAAAAAAAAAAAAAAAAAAAAAAAATATATATATATATATATATATATATATATATATATATATATATATAAGTATCAAGTCAATCATCATTAAATCTTTGAGTATAGATATTGCACCAAAAATGTTAATTGTCTAAACCAGCAAAAACGGTTAATGTGCCATTGTTTAAAATAGATGATCAATCAAAATCCTTGAACGTAGTTGTAGTTGCTATCATGCCGGAGCCTTGTCCTTGCCCTTGTTGATCCCCGAGGATCCTAAAATTTAAATAATAAGGAGTAAGCACAAAGCTTAGTGAATAACCACCACCCTGATGTGCGTTATACGTACCATATTTATATTTATAAAATCCGCGTTTATTTACGTACGACTACAACACAAAATAGGCAAGAAGACATAATCGTATTATAGTATAGAAAATAAGTACGAGTGTCAAACATTTGGGGAACGAGTATGATTTGATAAAATTATATTAATCTAAATATTAAACTAAATTAAACTACTAAACAACAATAAAAAGGGGAATTATGAAATTAATCACCAAGACAGCAACAATCAAACTTTAATGACTAACAACCTAAGAAAACACTAGAACAACCCAATGAAATTGGAAAGCAAGAAACTTTGGATTTAAACAATCAAGATGAAAAGTATCTCCACTTAGACTTTGGAATCCCCTTTTCAATTTAGTTAATTTCAAAGAAAGTGCAATAGAATGTGCAATCATATACCCATTCCTAAATTAGCTAGATCTCATGTTTAGACTCACTAACCCTATAGATATAGAAACATTAACCCACTATTCATGGCATTAACTATTCCTATAACTAGTCAATTTGTTTCGTGTTATGAAAGACTTAATCTTTTGATTTGTATTGGTCACAAAATCAATTAATTAACATTGAATGGTATCACATGCAATTGCTAACAGATTAGAGTTCAATCTTTTACAATCTAACCCTAGGATTTGGTCCATCACTAGTTATGAATCCTAATGGTCATAGCAATTCATAATTAAAGCAATTATAGACAGAATGGTTATCTAACCTATGAAAACTTAACAATAGATCATAAAATCAGAAACTTTAACATTCAAGTATCTTCGAAAAAGATAACCATAACAAATATATAACTTCATTTTATCCAAATCTATGAAATCAAACTAAAAATTTAAGCTTCATCATATCTAAGCAGAGAGATTACAGAGTCTTAGCTCATAAATATCATAATAAACATACTAGAATCGTTCAAAAACAAAAACATAGAGTTAAGAACGAAAAACCGGTATGAAAGTATGATGAAGTTCTTGAATCTTCACTCCAAAAAGCTAAATCTTAGAGCTTTATCTTCTAATATGCCTTGGATCTCCTCTAGGGTGTTCTTAGAGTTGTAATGGTGGTAAAAGTCGGATAGAAGCCCTCAAAACTGATCTGGAAGTTTGTTTATATAAATAAGGCTTTTTTGCGCAAATGCGTCGCGTTTGTCTAAAAAACGTGTCGCGTTCCGCATAGTTCTCGCGTAATCTTATTTTTCAAATTTTGAATTCTGGCCTTATCTTGACGAACGCGTCGCGTTTGAGCTTTTTCACCTAATGAACATAAAATAGATTTTGTATCTCTCTGAGTTTAGTTTCCGTGGCCTTTTGAATCACCTCAATCCGAGCTCGTATGAGCGAGATATGATCAAAACAGTGAAGGTGTGTTGGATTAGACAGCTTTTGTGAAACTTTAACTTTTCTCCATTATTTGCTCAAAATTTCTCGTTATCCGCCTTTTTAACCTGAAAACCATCAAATAAAGATATTAAGTATATTTTCACTTATTTAAGAGCAGCAACATGCTAATTTAAAATAGATATCGCTTAAAATATGTAACTAAATATGGCGATATCAACCCTCATCACATTGATCACATAATATCATCACATACTAAACGTGGACCTTGCCCACTACCGTATCTAGAGTCTCGCCCTTTGATGCCTATCACGGGCCTCGTACACTATGACTCATGATCGGTCTCGCCTTTAGATGAAGTCATCTGCGCCAACCAGCAACACAGGCCCGACTGATATACTATCACAATTAACATAAAGCACAAAATAACTGATCACATATAAATGCATGTTACTCGTACATTGGTAACGTTCATGCCACATTACACATCTTTAAAATAAAATTAGGTTAGGGTAACTCACCTGATCCGCAGTACACAATAACTGTAGTTCACAAGGTTGAACAACTAACGAATCCAACAGTAGGGACCTACAATACGTCCTATTATATCAATGCAAATTCTCACAATATGATTTTTATGCTTTATCATGGTTGATTACACTCTAATTTCGGAATTCGGTCAACACTACCGAAATTCGCCGCTACCGAAATTCGGTCAACGTTACCGAATTCGGTCAACACTATACTAATTCCGGTTAACTCTTGAAATCCGGTCATTACCGAATTCAGTTGACACCAAATTCGGTCATCACCCTACTTGGTCCTTACCTGAATTCGACCCCCACCAAATTCGGTCGACACCCGAATTCGGTCATCACGATACACAACTCGGTCACAAATACTAAATCCTTCATACCCTGAGTATTCTTCGATTCCGGTCAACATTAACTTGACACCCGATTTGATCAACACCCGAATTCGGTTAATACTATATTAAATACCCATGAATGTAGATCCCATAAGTTCCAATTATAATAATAGTAAAATAATAATAATATTACTCTTAATATTAATTTGGGGAATAGGTATTACAATGGTGCTCTCTGATGGCTGCTTCAGTGTCCAAAAGCTCTCGGCTTCGCTATGAAAAATATCGTTGCAAGTCTCTTCCATTGACACTACCCAAATTTGGAACAGCTGGCTACCTGAAAAAATTAATATTTGTTTCTGGAGAGCACTGCATAATTGCCTACCGTCTCTTGACAATCTGTTCGCAAGAGGAATTGTTATTCAAAATATCATATGCCCTTTGTGTCTCTCGTTCAGTGAGTCCCTTCATCATGCGTTCTTTGGTTGCCCCAAGACCACTTTAATTTATATTAGCATGGCTTAACACTAGGTTTCAAGCCCGTGTAAACACGGGCCAAAATGTAAGATCTTCGACATATGATTTTATATATGTATGTTTTGAGTATCATATAACTTGTTAATCGAATGTTAACATATAGGTTTACAAAATTATTCTTTTAATTAAATAAGCTTAAAAGGCCAAAATAAGTAGTTTATGGCTTCCAAGATCCCTTTCTTATATACATGATTTTCCTCATGAAGTTTTACTGTAGCTCCGATGTGGGAGAAAAGTTTCAACTCTTATTTTTATAACCTTCTTTCTAATTGTATGCCACATCAATTAGCAACCCTCCCTAATTAACTTGAACTTCAAAATTAGAGCTCAATCCTACATGAAATTTACTCAAGTATAAATCTTTCACACTTCTGCATAATTTGAACCATGCAATCTCCTATGAAGTTTCCTGCCACACCTCTATTCAAAAGAAAAAAATTGAACCTGATTACATACATGTAATTACTATGTGAAATTAGATATCGTAGAACTAAGAAAGTTTTTGGTAGATCGATAGGAAATGATGATTCATACGTGTACTAATATGAAATATTTGATGGCTCGTAGAAATCAATATGTAAGATACACGAACTTTCAAATTTAAGCATTATCATTCTTTTATCTAAAATAACTGACCATTCAGCTTGTACCAGTAAATAATTGGACCATTCAAGTAGGTTATAACATAAGAGGTAGTGTTTGAAGTGGAGTTGTTGCATTTGAATAATCAATAAAAGGTCATATATTTTGACGCAACTATTTTTAGTGATTAATCTTTATAAATCCGGTCTTTACAATCCGTGTCATAAACCTAGTCTTTGCAATCCTTTGTTAACCTATTTGAGATCTAATCAAAATCCTTGATTTGGATGTCTAGCAGCACCTTAGTAGGAATAGACTTTTAGTTGACAAATTTTAACTCATTCCGGTTAACAGGGAATCAGACATGCCTACGATTCAAAACTGACCGGAAAACGGATAAAAAAACCGCCCGGTTATGTGAAAACCGGAAAAACCGTTTGAACTGGTGGTCTTACGACCGAACCGGAAACAGATCACCCATTTCCAATCATGAGTTTTTATGGGGCAAATCCTTACTAATTGGCTTCCAAGTTCCATTTTTTATATACACGATTTTCCTCATGAAGTTTTCTAGTAGCTCCAATGTGGGACAAAAGTTTCATGTCTTATTTTTATAATTTTCTTTCTAATTGTATGCCACACCAATTAGCAACTCTCCCTAATTAACTTGAATTTCAAAATTAGAGGTCAATCCTACATTCCACATAGGATTCAATACATCCTAAATTAGATAGGATATAGATTACAAATTTCACGGTTTGCATAAAATTTTATATTTCATCTTTTAGTTTTCATATTTAAACTGATAGTTCATATAGTTTAAGTGCTGTAACATTTTAGTACATTGACCATTTAAATTTTATCCAAAAGAAAAAAATTGAACCTGATTAGATACATGTAATTACTATGTGAAATTAGATATCGTAGAACTAAGAAAGTTTTTGGTAGATCGATAGGAAATTATGATTCATACGTGTACTAATATGAAATATTTGATGGCTCGTAGAAATAAATATGTAAGATACACGAACTTTTAAATTTAAGCATAATCATTCTTTTATCTAAAATAACTGACCATTCAGCTAGTACCAGTAAATAATTGGACCATTCAAGTAGGTTATAACATAAGAGGTAGTGTTTGAAGTGGAGTTGTTGCATTTGAATAATCAATAAAATGTCATATATTTTGACGCAAGTATATTTAGTGATTAATCTTTATAAATCCGGTCTTTACAATCCGTGTCATAAACCTAGTCTTTGCAATCCTTTGTTAACCTATTTGAGATCTAATCAAAATCCTTGATTTGGATGTCTAGCAGCACCTTAGTAGGAATAGACTTTTAGTTGACAAATTTTAACTCATTCCGGTTAACAGGGAATCAGACATGCCTACGGTTCAAAACTGACCGGAAAACCAGATAAAAAACCGCCCGGTTATGTGAAAACCGGAAAAACCGTTTGAACCGGTCTTACGACCGAACCTGAAACAGATCACCCATTTCCAATCATGAGTTTTTATGGGGCAAATCCTTACTAATTGGCTTCCAAGTTCCATTTTTTATATACACGATTTTCCTCATGAAGTTTTCTAGTAGCTCCAATGTGGGACAAAAGTTTCATGTCTTATTTTTATAATTTTCTTTCTAATTGTATGCCACATCAATTAGCAACCCTCCCTAATTAACTTGAATTTTAAAATTAGAGGTCAATCCTACATTCCACATAGGATTCAATACATCCTAAGTTAGATAGGATATAGATACCGGCAGCTTCCTTTGCTTCTTTTTCTGATTTTTTTGCAACTGCACAATCTCTAGGCCCAAAACTATCTGTCGCAAGGAGGATTATAGACGGAGTATGTAGTGTTGTCGTATCCAGGATTTGGATATGGCCAAACAAAGTGATACACATGGAGGAGTCGGCAATATAATTAATCTTGAAGGAAGATAATATTCAGCACGTTACGTTGCTATGGATGCAACATAGACGTAAAAGATCCTGGTTGCTATGGGATAGATGGGTATCAAGCCGCTGGAAGATGGAGCAGGTCTTCTTCAACCCTCTTGATATGTAACATGTGCTCGTATTAGTCTCTTGCTCACAGCCTGTTTTTTTTTTCTTTTGGCGGTCAAACATTGGAGGCTATTGTAAATTTCCTTTACAGTATTTAATACAAAGTCCCTAGCTTTAAAAATTTTATATATTACATTTTATTACACTTTATTTTATTATACATATACCATTATATCAAAATTAATGTATTCTTTGAATATATTTTATTGTTTTGTATGTTGGATAACAAAAAGGGTTGATTTAATAAAAGTATCCAAGACACCTAAGCTGATTCAAGCAAGAGTATAAAATATGAAATATATACATACTATACCTTATATATTACATATTATATATAATCTAATTTAGATCGCACCACCTAAGACAGCATGAATTCTGGCCGGGACTTCTGATATCGCAGAATCTTTCATGCCCCTTCCCGTAATGGTTTGAACCCGGATGCCCAAGGTTTGGGCATTTCCGACACCCGAGTACCGTTTAACAGCAACGGTGTACCATTAGGTGGGTAGCACACTGATCTAAGATTTTCTTGGGTTTTATAATTAAGTTAAAAACTTAATTTTCCAGTTTTTGAAAAAAACATTTTAAAACTAACTGTTTTAAAAAAAATACGATTTATATGTGTACCTAAACTAGGTGCACAAAACGGCCTTTATAAGTTCCAAACTTATAACCATGACAAAACTTTAAATTTATAAAACTTTAACTAACACGACTAGCAACCTGTAGTCGTATTCTAGTTTGTCATAAAACGTGGTTTTTCAATGTTTAATAACAACCTGTTATTAAATCCCCTTTTATTTACCATCACACACATCATATGCAAATATGAAAAAACAGTAAATAAAATCACAACCACGCATATAAAAAAGAATAAGCATATAAAACCCTATAATTTTGCCAACTAATCCTAAGGTCAAACCTAAGGATAAAATGACTTGGATTCGTCTTCTTGATGTGTTGCTCCCACTAGCCTTGACACCTCCCCGAAGTATCCGTGCTTCGTGTGAAGAACACCATTTTACCTCGTCACCTTCTTTGAGTTCATCTTGGTGGAGGGATTAAACTATCACTAATCTATTACAAATACAATATTGAATGGGATTGTAAGTGGCACGCAGACCTCCCCGAACCAGTACAATATTACAAATAAGAAAGTGATTGTAATTGGCATGCAGGCCATCCCAAAACCAAAAGAAAAAGAAGAAAAAGAAACACGAGTCCTAAGTCGGCAAAACTATAGCTATATGTATCACAACCAGACAATTATATATAAGCACTATATATATAAAAGACAACCACGCAGTTATAATAATATAAACCAAAAAAACTGTGTTGTTAAACACATAACATGATTTGTTCAAACATTCCCATTTACCCTTTTGATTAATACCTATTAACCAAAAAAATGAGAATTATGATCTTCTAATTAAATTTAATTGACTAAATAGTTTTTCAACAAACTTTAAAAAACTTGATCTCATTCAAAACTTGAATGAAATCCTCATGTCGAGTTCTCTTACTAGTTTTCCAAAAACTTAAAACCGACAACTTTTGGTCAATTAAATATTATCTTATTTGTTTCTTCATAATATTATATAAACTTTATTCTTTTTAGAATTTATTCAAAAATGACTAAACTAGTCATAATAAATAAAAGTCAAAAAAATATATATTTTAACTAAAGTAATTAAAATATATAACACTAGTTTATATAACGCCTTATTAATTTTATAACTTAAAATTAATAATCCTTTTGTATTAATCTGGAAAAACTATTCAAGCCAACATTTCCTGGGCCGAAAACCCGTTATCCCAAAGAACCCACTGGACCGAAGACCCTATTGGGCCGAGAACCACATTGGGTCGAGAACCACATTGGGTCGAGAACCACATTGGGTCGAGAACCACATTGGGTCGAGAACCACATTGGGTCGAGAACCACATTTGGCCAAAGCCCACTAGGCCTCGAAATTCCTTAGGCCGGAACCCCTTGGGCCGTTGCCCATTAGGCTTTAGCGCCGCTAAAGTCCTTTTAGCGCCGCTAAGTGCCTTTAGCGCCACCACCTGACACGGTGATGATCTCGGTTCCCGTTTTCCGATTAATAGAATATTTTAAATCCCTTTTAACCTATTAAAACTAACTGTTTTAATATACTGATTAAAAAACTGGATTTAATTCAAAAACAAAAACTATTAATTATTAATTTCAAAAAAACTTGTTTTATTAATAAATAATTATCCTAAAACTTGATTTCAATCTTTTTAAACAAAAGTTCAAAACTGGTTAAAATCTAGTTTTAGATAAAAAGTTTATCCTTTTTAACCGTTTAAACACAAACCTAGTTTAAACCTAACTGGTTAAAATCAAACCTTTTATTAACTGGATAAAAAACAGAAAACTTGTTTTTATCCTTTTATGGTTTTCGAAAAACAGAGGAGAAGAAACAAGATGAAGAATATCATATTATCAAAAACAAATCAATTATCTGGATTAACTAGGTTTTTACCAACTTAAACGAACTGTTTAATTCAAAACTTTTTCTTATTCAAAAATCATAATCTTTTTAACCATTCAAACTAACTGTTTGAATTTCCTGATTAATAGGATAAACCTGATAACAAAACAAACTGTTTTGTTACCTACTTGATTTTCGAAAAACTCAAAGAATAAGTAGAGAATTAAAAACAAAACCTTAATCCTAAAAACAGATAAAACTAGAAACTATGGATCATAGAGCCGAGACTCTGATACCACTGAAGGGTTTTTGAACCTGACCAAACCACCATATGACTCAAACTCCACTGGTTCAATCCTAAAAGCGGAACTGGATTGAACACAACCCTCTAAACCCCAAAAAGGGTTCGGATCTTAATACTAATGATCAACCATAGCTTCTAACAAACAATCCACAGATAAGGTTACAGAAAATATACCTAATCAAAAACTTGGGATTGCTAAAGTAGTCCACCACTACTGCACCTCCTTTGGAACTGGCTGCTAGACCGCTCCTGGATTACCAAAACTTCAAAAACTCGAAACCCTTGTGTGTGTACCCTTTGCGTCGATCAACTTAAAAAAATGCAAACACCTTTGGTGTTTGTTTCGTGATCGTTGAAGAGAGAGAGAGAGAGACCGAGAGAGAGAGATCAGCCGAGAGAGTGAGTGAGTTCGACGAGAGGAGAGAGGGAGAGAGTTGGTGGCTAGGTTTAATCCCTTGTCTCTTATGTCTTAATCCTTAAGGCTTAAGGATATATATAAGGATTAGATGGACCTAACCCGTTTAATTAAAAGCCCACTGGTTTTAATTAAACTTTCAACCTTCTCACTTTGACCCCCTGGACTTTACTAGTTAATTAATTAACTATTAATTAACTGTTCCGTTAAATATTAAAACTTAATATTTAATTCTCTTTAAATAATAAATAACTATTTATTGTTTATTTCCTTAATATTTAATACAAACTGATTAATTATTTATATCTCTCTTTTCAATAATTAATTCTACTGATTAATTATTTCCTTTTTCTCTTTAATATTTAATCTAACTTTCCACACAGATTTATGGTAAAATCCAACTGTTCCGTATTGGGTGTGTAGCAGTGTGACCCTTTAGTCTCTTATAACATTGGATACAATATGCCAATTAATTATCTCTGCACATAATCCAACAAAATCTCTCCCCCTTAAGAGGATTGCGTCCTCGGAATCTTATCGTTCTTGGATAATGAAAGTTTCGTCTATATCTATTGGTACCCAATTCACTAACTTTATAACAAACACTATCCTACCATTTACAATTTTTGATTTTAACAGAGAAGCAATCGCAGTAACAGGCATTTTCAATTTATCACATAAGGACACAGTTATGAAAATTCTACTTGCACTAAAATCAAATAACATATGAGCAGGCACAGAGTTTTATCAGAAACATACCCGTAGTCACATCCTCATCTCCGGTGGTCTCATTAACTGTCATTTTATTCTCTTCTGGCCTGCAAAAGACGATCCCCCGACAGTGACTACCCCTTGCCTTGTCCCCGTTGATCTTTGTTGTGCATAAGCTCCAGCTCTGTGACCCTCTTCGTGACAATTCCAGCACACATTAGTTCTAAACCGACAGTCTGACGGTTCATGACCAATTTCACCACAACGTAAGCAACGACGAGTTTGCGGTGTGCACGGGCCGGTATGACGAGACCTACAAGTTCCACACCGTTATTTTTCTTGAGTATACCCCGAACCCTTTGATTCCTGATCTTCCTGATTCTGGTTACTTTGCCACTTTCCTTTATTCCGAATTCCACTAGACTTGTGAGACGACCCCTTTTCTTTGTTCATTCTCTCCCTAGCTCTCACATCACCTTCAACAGCCCTAGCTAAAGTGAATGCCTGAATCAAAGATGTGGCCATTCGGGTGTTACCCCGATATTCAGGCAATAAAGCTTGAACAAAATGTTCAATCTGAGCAGGTTCAACAGGCACCCACTGCTTTGCAAACCTCAAAGTCTCATTAAACTTGTTAATCAACTCATCAACAGTCATCTTGTCATTCTGAGCTAAGTCCATAAACTCTCGTTTCACTTTTGCCAAATCATGAGCATTGCAAAAATGTTCACAAAACTTAATCTGAAATTGTTCCCAAGTTACAGAGTTCAAAGTTTCCTTGGAAAGATGTGCTGTCACAGAATCCCACCAAGTTGCAGCTTGACCTTTCAATCGTCGGGTTGCAAACTTTACTCTCTCAGACTCGTCACAATTACAGGCATCCAATGCCTTAACCGTTTCCCTCAGCCAATTCAAAGTAAAAGTTGGATCGGAGCTTCCAGAATACTCCGGTGGTTGACAATTCATAAAATCCTTGCATTGACACCTAGGCTAATAACTCTCCTGAGATGGATACCATGGAATAAAAATATTTTGCTGATGAGGTTGCTGAGGTTGGTTACCTTGCGGAATAGGAATATAAGGCAATGTTCCAAAAGGTATTGTCACAGTACTAAAAGGAGTGACAGTATAAACAGGAGGGGATATGGGTTGAGTAAACACATTTGTATCTCTAGGCATATGAATTGTTTGGGTTTGTTGGGAAGATTGAGTCTGTTGCTGCTGTTGTTCTAACTGTTGAATTCTCTCTCTTAGAGTCAGCAGTGTATCCTCCAGTTGTAACACATAATCCTGCTGTTCGGATTCACCACTGTGAGAAGTACCCGCTCTGTGGTGCTGTTCATTTACTACTGTGGAGGAATGATTGTTATTTCTTCTGGGGGACGTAGGGGTAGTTGTCTGGTTCACGTTATCAGCCATATTCTGTCTCATATACAATATCTCACTAGTTGTTAGATTTAATCCGTTAGTACAATCACACTAACTACTCTCGAAGCTATACTACTAATTACCCACCCTGGGAATACTGGACTGACCAGAGCCTTGGGTCGAGTATTGCACGACAACACCAATGCAAATCCTCAAACCGGGGCTCTGATACTAATTTGTAACACTGTACTTTTTAATTAACATACAACTGCGTGCGGAAGTTTAATTAGCATAATTACATATAAACATAAGTTAATAAAATCTTCATCTGGTTTTACATTTACAAAATTGCCACTACAGTGTTATTTACAAAACAGGCTCTATACAAAATATTAGACATCAGAGTAGTGGTCTGTCTAACAAAAAGTTATCTGCGAAAGATGATAGTGGGGAATTAGCACAAAGCTAAGTGAGGGAACAGATATCTATCTTAACAAATACAAGGCAAACATGCCCAAACACAAAGCTCATCACCCCAGGAGAACTGGCGGTCCCGCAGAACCTACAACCAAATGCCGGCCAAAGCATAGGTTTACCGATAGCCCAGTTAACTTGGACAACGATACCAGCACCTTTTGAATACAACAAATGCATATCAAGAAAGAACTAATACTGTATATCCCTAAACCAGGCCCAGCCGAAATACCGCCACGCTAATCTCCAAAACAACATGTATACATATTAAACAAGACATACAATCCAATGAGCAAGTTACAATTATGATATCATATCCTGTATATCCTAAGATATAAATCCACTCACCACAGTCTGCACAACTGTAGTATACTCAGGTGACTAACTCACTGTGTCTTCTCAGTTCCTGAAAAAATATAAACACAAATCAGTATGCAATTCACAATACTGATTCATAATAAGTAATACACTTATTTCATATTACATGTCTACATACATAATGTGTAATACATATATATCATATATATTCAATTAATAGGTCTTGATCTCAATTCATTCTTCAAAACCGTATAAGGTGCCATGCGGTTTCTCTCCCATACGGATTTCTCATCATAAGTCCAATTCCAACCAAAGTGTTAAGGAAAATGTCTAAGTCTTGAATTCCGGATGAGTCATGCGGAATTATCATAATTCCGGATCAATTTCACAATTCCGAATAAGCATGGGCAATCCATGCGGTTTTATACAAATTCCGGATAGCATTCAGTTTCCTCAGAATCCGAATAGGTTATAATTCCGCATAAGTTCAATACCGAATAAATTCCAAAACCGATCAACATGTGAAATCCGATTGAACCATAGTCCAATTCCGAGCAAAGGCCCCAATCCGAATATAAGCCAAATTCGATCAATGTAATTCCGATCAAAGTCCAAATCCGAAAAATCTTCAATTCCGATCAATCAAATTCCGAGTAAAGGCATATGTGTCAATTCCGAATAATCTTCTATTCCGGTCAATACAATTCCGATTAAAGTGTTAGGGAAATTCAGTCGTGGTCTTATTCGGATTCTACAAAATCCGATCATTTTGTTCGGATTGTATCAATTCCGATCATTCTGTTCGGTTTTCATCCAATTCCGGATAAAATTGTTCGAAATTCACCAAGTCCACATAACTCATACTTCAAATCCGCATAATTCATATGTTCTTACATAATTTCTATTTATTTTCAATTCTATACTGTAATTGAACATGCAATGTAATCTATGTTTCCAGAATTCATTCTAAGCATATAATGAACATTAAACAACATCAATTTCTAACATGCAACGAGCTAAGTTCATGAATTCATAATACATGCATCATTCGGATTTCACCATTAAACCAAGAAATCAATTACAATTTAGGAACTAAGGATACATGTAAACTAACCTTATGATTCTATGATCTTCAATAAATCAATTTAGCTTGAAAAGCATAAGATGAAGATCGTTGTTGATTCTATGTTCTTCTTTTCTTTCTCGGCCGAACATAACAAACACACACACTACACTTTTGTTTATTTACATGTAAAATGGAATGGTGGAGATGATAAGGTGACTATGTGTCACCAAATTGGACACCTCATAGTCCACTAATTTTTATTTTAAAATTAATTAACATTTCTAAATTTACTAATTAATCACATTTAAATAAACACATAATTATAGTCAAGTAATTTCAATTATCTATAACTAATATCAAATAATTCAAAATTAGACCCAAAGATTAAGAAATTAATTACCAAATTATTTTAGGCCGGTTGAGGGGGTGTTACATTCAAAGCACCCAAATAAATCGATTTTGGTAAAGTCGAATATGGAGTCACGTAGAAACAATCGACTAGGGCATAAACCGGGGAAAAGTCGATAATGGTCCATTAAGGGAAAAGTCAAGTGGTTTTGTCGAACCTCAAAACAAAGATTTAATCGATTAGGTATACCTCTGTCATATGAATCGTGATTAGGTTCCTTTAGAGCATTGGAGGTATTGCTCTTGTTCTTCTAGACCAATAGAGAGGTTTTGCTCTTATTCACGACCTGCGTATATGAATCATTCCACATTTGGCACTCAACTATGGTAATGGTTTTTCTTTCATTGTTTGATTTTTTGGTACGTTAGTGTTTGATCTCGTTCATGACCTTATGTTCACATCGATTCTTGTTGAAACGGGTTAAGGTTTTCAGGTAAAGGATTATTGTTGACCGGGTTTATAGGTCGGGTTAGGATTTTGTTTGCGACCGCAAGCCAACTTATGGATAACTACACTCAAAGTTGTTCACTTATAATTATCGGCATTTAAGACTACCTCTGAAATTTATTTTTAATAACTTTTAACACATTTGATAATTCAAAGACTTTTTATGTATGGATAAAACTGGTGAGCTAACACCCGAGATCGTTTTGACCCGTTACCCAACCCACCCAAGTTGTCACCTCTTGTACTTACAAGTGGAAGTGTAACATCTCACACCTTGTAATTGGTAAGAGTAAGCTTTAGCTTTCGTGTAAAACACTTACAAGCAACATAACTAATATATATATATATATATATATATATATATATATATATATATAATCATTTGGAAAAACTTACTTAAATAAAAAAGCAATTAACCAATCAAAATCCTTCATTTCCTCAATTTTGACCATAATTTTTAATTTTGACTTCCACAATTAGAATGATGGATTTGAAAGAGTATATGGAACATTTATGAGTGAGCTATATGAAAATATATAGGGTCTTTGTATAAATTATATATTTACATTTAATAGATGAACTTAATTGTTTATGTCTATGTATTCTCTTTTATAACTTTTAATGTATAATGTTTGTGTTGGAAAAAATAGACTTATATATATATATATATATATATATATATATATATATATATATATATATATATATATATATATCCTCTTTTGTTGACACAAAAATATACAATTTATTTATATAATTATATTTATTAACATTAACATATCTGCGCGCGCACACACACACACACACACACACACACACACACACACACACACACACACACATATATATATATATATATATATATATAGGCATGATCAAATAAGAACACTTATTAATTGAATAACGGTGAGAACGATTTTTGTCCATTAGATTAGTCCAATCAATGATTACTAAAAATTAGAGATTTTCATTTTCCATTTAAAAATAAATCTCAAATACATCAAAAGGGTATTTTAGGTATACCTGTATTATAATAATTTAAAACATCCCCTCTTTCCATTTTTGCTAGATCGCATATATGTTTTTTTACTAATTTTTTTCTTTGTTTTTTTCATTTATACGATTTATGACTTGGAAAACAATTCTCTATCTTTTTTCAACTTTTCAAAATCAAAGTTATTTGTGGCATGTCTTATAGATGAAATAATATACATTTTATAATGCAATCTCTTTTGTATATACCAACATATACATATTTTTTTAGATTAATTTCTTATTTTTTAAAAATATATTTCTACTTAATAACGGCATGATCTATTTCAATTTATATTTTAAGTTTACCGCATCTGCTTGATTTTTGAGTGTGTATGTTTCATGGTTGACTTATGGTTTTTGATCCTATGCATCTGTTTTCATAGTTGATTGCATCTGAGTTTTGATTTAAAATGGTTGTTCGTATATGATCATTTGCATCTTTCATTTAAACTTTTTTCTAATATTAGGATGCATCTATGGATACATACAGGCGACTCGCATCTAGCATTTGGATCTATGATTTTTTTAAGAAATATATCAAAATTGATATCATATTAAAGAGAAATCAAAGATGAATGTAATGGTGTAATTTTTTTTGTTTAATTTTCATTATTGTGAAAGTTATATAGTTTTTAAAAAATCAATGGATATAAAAAAGGGATGTTTTAAGTAGGAGTAAAAGTAGGAATTTTTTCAAACTTCCAATATTGCCATTATTTGTTAATAAATATGATTGGCTCATAGGTGTTCTTACCGTTCTCCGCTTAAGAGGTGTTCTCCCTATATCCTTCCTCTCTCTCTCTCTCTCTCTCTATATATATATATATATATATAGGGTGTGGTTAAACAAAGAACCACTCTTAAATAAAGAACCTAAAGAACCACCTCTGGTGATGACACGTGGCACATACTTTAAGAACAAAAAAGGAAAATAAAAAAAAAGAAAAATCCAGTGTCGTTCACCGGTCTTCCCAGCTCCCCAAAATTAAAAAAAAAACCCACTTACTTTAAATGATCATAACTCGTTCGTTTTTAACAATTTTAACAAAAAAATTATATAATTAGTTTCAGTTTTTCGTTCTCTTTCAAACAAGACCGGACTTGATATATTTGAGAAACTTTTTTTTTTAAATGCAAAGTTTGCATTTTGAGCTGGGTTCATATTAAATGCAAAATGCAAAAAATCTTGCAGAATGAAGAATGCAGAATGCAAAAAACATGCAGAATGCAAAAACATGCAGAATCAAAATGCAAAAAACATGCAGAATGAAGAAATGCAGAATGCAAAAAACATGCAGAATGAAAGAATGCAAAATGCAAAAAACATGCAGAAATACAGAATGCAGAAATGCAAAAAACATGAAGAATGCAAAATGCAAAAAACATGCAGAATGAAGAATGCAGAAACCAAAAAACATGCAGAATGTAAAAAACATGCACAATGCAGAATGCAAAAAACATGCAGAATGTAGAATGCAGAACGTAAATCCGTATAAACATGCAAAATGCAAAAAACGAAAAACGTAAAATATAAACATGCAGAATGCAAAAATCCGTAGAACGTATGATGACAAAATGCAAAATCTGTACACAGAAAACGCTACATACTGCCAAAATGCAGAATGCAAAATCCGTAGAACATATGCTGTCAAAATGCAAAATCTGTACACAGAAAACACTACATTCTGCCCAAAATACAAAAAAAATTTCATGTTCAATTTTTTTTTTGAAAAATTTGGGAAGAGTGATCTTGTTTGAAAGAGGATTAAAAAACTAAAAGATTGGTATAATTTTTATGTTTTAATTCACAAAACTTAAAAAGTTATGACAATATAAAGTTTTTGGGTTTTTTTTTAAATCGATTTTGTTAGGGGGCATTTTCCATTTTTACCCTTTCTTCCTAATTTAACATATCATAATTACAATTTTGCCATCTTTGATCTCATCCATTGATTTTGATGATCTAATGGTCCAGATTTGTTCTTTAGGTTCTTTGTTTAAGTATATGTTCTTTATTGATCCAATTTCTCTCTCTCTCTCTCTCTCTCTCTCTATATATATATATATATATATATATATATATATATATATATATATATATATTCAAACAAATAAATATTCGTATTTATTTGTTACAAAGTATTTTCATCAAATCGTCAAGCGTCAATCGTCAAAGATTCGCATTCAAGTAGAAGACAACGTCGAAAATACCTACAAGCAAACGTTGAAATTATATGAGCTTACAAAATAAATAATTAAACAAGTTTAAGTTTTTATAAAAAATATTTTTATAAAAACTTATATAAAAATTGACAAACTTTTTATAAAAATCACAAGCTTGGTTGAATAAGTACAAGACTTCTTAATTTGGCAAATACCAAACACAATCTATCATTAAAATAAGACAACCCCAAATTTAGATAAAGGAATCTCCCAAAGTGGAAAACTTCCAACCTGATTTCTGCATTTGGTTGCCAAACTACCATTTCTATGATTTGATTCAAACTTAAGACGTATGACACCAACCCAACTTTTCTAAGACTCTTTTTCAGTACATTTTAATGGTAAAAATGAGTTGTGTGTGGTTTTGGTAAAAGGTCAACGTCTATATTTGCAAGGCTCAAAAAGTTCCAGCAGGCCGACAGTCGAAGCCACGGTCAACCGTGGATCGACCGAGAACCGTCTGGACACTTTTTGAGCTTGCACCTTTTTCCTTATTTAAACCAACTCAAGTCTTGTATTTTACTCACCTCTTGCAATCTGAAAAACACAGAATACTCTCTATATATCTTGTGAGCTCATATTCTTTGATAATTTATACATTTCTCAAGATCAAGAATCAAGCAAGAGCCAAAGCCTTCGAAGCTTAAACACTACATCATATTTCTATATAATTTGTAATAGTCTGATGATCATCTCTAGCCTATAAAATTAGAGGGAAGTGAGGATCAACTCTAGCCTTTCAGTCAGAGCGAAGTGATGTTATCTTTTCATTGTTTGCAAGAGTGAAGTGTTAATTCTCGTAAGCTAAAAAGAGAAGTTGTAAAATGTTTATCTCTACCTTCAAAGAGAGAAGTTAGTGGACAACTCTTGGTGGGTGAGGCCAATGAGTGGATGTAGAGCAAAGTTGTTAACCCTTGCTTGAATCACTATAAATTATTGTGTTCTACTATCTACATTGGTGATATCTTTCTTCCCTAAACTTCTTAATTTCTTGCAAGAATTGTTAAAAACTTTAAAAAGTGGGTATATAACATATTCACCTCCCTCTAGGTTTTAACAGTTTGGTATAAATAGAATTGTATATTTATTACCGTCTCATTTTTATCTACGTTTTAATATAAATTTTACCGTAATTTTACACAAAACTAAAAAAAAAATATTTCTTTAATTTTCTATTAGTAAAAAAGGTATATTTTATAACCACTAGAAAAAGTAAATTACAGTATTTGATTTTATGTATATCCAAATATAATGACAGATAATCTTTTCTAAATGGGAATGAGTATTTTCTTGCTTATCTTCTATATAAAATTCTACCCCAATGAGCATTTTTATGGTTAATTTTTATGTTATAAATCATTAAATAAGTAATCCTTTTCTATGAGTATTTTTGAATTAGAGTATATGAGAACATATATCTACAATAGATTAATGAGGTAGAATCCTTTTTTTTTCTGGGGTAGTTTATGTTTTTTTGAATCCCTAAATCGGTTATCTTTTTTGTTGACGTAATCATACAACGTTAAACTCTCGGTATGTTTGTTGATGACAATGATTTCAAAATAAAAATATTGATTAAACTATGATGGTCTTAATAAGCACATTATTTGGCTAGATGCATGTCAAAATAAAAAGTTATGAGTATGTCCTCCGAAATTTGAGACAATGTTATTATGTGCAATTGAGGTGATTTTTTTATTCATTATGATTTATAATTTGAGTTTTACGTAATAACAGTGAGAAATTATGATTAATTATATTTTAAAAAAACTGTAAGATTTTGAAATTAAGAAGCATTAATAATGTTTATTTAGATGTTTGACTCTCACTTTAATATACTGTATTTTTTATGATTATACTTTGATAAAATTAATTATGACTAACTGTGTATCACATGAGTATCTAACAAACGAAGAGGTTGAACACATAAATGATTACATGATATTAATGAACATCGTTTTTTCGAAATTTTATTTACGAGAGACCTGTTCTAAAAATAAAGAGGTTAAACACATAAATTATTATATGGCATCACTGTTAAACTTGTAGATGTATGATATATTAGTTTAGATAATACATGTTAACGTGAACATTCCAATTATTTTTAAGAATCATTATACACACAAAATATACTTAATTCCCTCAAGAGTTTATCTTTGTGTTATAACCTAACAAATAAAAGTATAAATGTTCTATACAAACAAGTACTACTAAATATACGAAAATTCGTCTTAGTTCAATCTTTGAACATTCGATAAATATGTTGTTTTAATAGTTAATTTTTCTATAGATGTGATTCCGTTTTTTAAGTTGTTATATATATATATTTTATTTATGTTTTATTAAATATTAAATGTATTAGGTTTATAAAACTTACATAGAGCGTGCACCGGTCATACAACTAGTTATTACATAATTATCTATATTACAGAATTCAACTGACAAAACAAAGAATAAAGTCATTTATTTGATTTTACTTTCATCCAAAATAAATCAGAAGCTGGTAGATTAACATTCCTATTCAGATTTACAGAAGAGAAAAGTTGTCTTGAACTTCACTAACTTTCTCTATAAATCTCAAAACTAGACAGGTATATGTTTTTAAAATTTTGTATAACACTAACCGATAAATTATATCGATAGGGTTAAACTGTATAGTCTGTCAATTAATCCATATACGATACTTTGTTTTTCCTTAAACTTAATAACACAAAACTGGCACTATCTCTAGTACTGTTCATTAATCTTTTATTGAATCACTTCATTACTTCAACATGTGCATTTCCCCTTTAGCACTCTATATTGGCATTTTAATATATGCATCTATGTTTTAATATAGATGCTAATCACAGAAACATATGGATGTTTGGTATGTATCTTAGTGAAGGGAAACAATTTTTCCAAAAGCGTTGGGCATCAAGCACGTTAGCTTCCAAAACCTTGTCTAGAATTAGGCTTCCAAACTTTAGGTAAAGTTTATTTAATGTACGGATTTCTTATATCGAAAAATACGATTGGTTCAAATGATCACATATGGTAGGATATCTTCTTGGTTAAAATTTGATCCAGTTTTAACTTTAATTTGAATTAAAATTATTGAAGATAATTTCATACATGCATTTCATAAACCTTAAAATATCGTATTTACACACACTATTATACAAGTATCATATTTATCATTTATAAATTTTTTTAAAAGTGCAAATTGCGAGAAAATACAACAAACAATGTGAATATTGCTATTGTATGCAACCAACTTTATTTTTTACCTAGAAATACAAACAACTTACAATTTTGCTTCATTGTATGCATTATTAGGTGACCTGATTAGCAGGTTACGAGTTTTTTTACATGAATTTTGATTTTTTTTAATTAGCAAATTCATATCTTCTTGGTGTTTGTCTTGTTCATTCTCATGTTCTTCATTTTTAAAGCAAAAACATAAAAAAAATATCTTGAAATCTTAAACCATAAAGTTGATTGGGGATGAAATTAGATGAATATGAACCAAATCAAACTCACCACCACCATTGTTGTCTCCTTCGCCGCCTTCGCCTTCAAACTCACCATCACTGTCGACTACAGATCTGAAACTCACCATCACCGTCGCCTTCAAAGTCCACCACCGTCGACTTCAGATCCGAAACTTTCTGGGATTTGTTTACAAACCATCACCGCCGCTTCAACAACCACAACCATCACCACCGTCCAGAACCGCTGCCGCCGCTTTAAACCACCAAAACCACCATTGTCGCCTTGTGATTAGGGTTTCTTGTGTCATCTTCAAACATCCGCCGCTGTCCCCTTGAAATCTGGAGCTCATCTTCGATTTGATAAGTATTGTGGCTTGTTATTTAGGTTTTTTGTTTGAATATGAAAGAACCATTCATTAGGATTTGTTTTTGTTTGAATATTAAAGAACCATTTATTGGGTCTTTTTTTTAATCCGAAAGAAGCATTCATGTTGAACAACAATTATTATTTTTTTAATTAAATCAATTATAAAATAAAAAATGAGGAAAAATACAATGAATAAAAAATGTAAGTTGTTTGTATTTTTAGGTAAAAAATAAAGTTGGTTGCATACAATGACAATATTGACATAGTTTGTTTTATTTTCACGCAATTTGCCCTTCAAAAAATATATTTATTAGAGAGATTTTCATATATCTCTTCTTAAATATTAAAATATTTTAAGGGCTTAATTTACAAATATCATATTTACGCTT
Source organism: Pulicaria dysenterica (assembly GCA_947179395.2). Classification (NCBI taxonomy): domain Eukaryota; kingdom Viridiplantae; phylum Streptophyta; class Magnoliopsida; order Asterales; family Asteraceae; genus Pulicaria; species Pulicaria dysenterica. The sequence goes on along the minus strand of OX359292.1, from coordinate 73,989,952 downwards.
TATAAAATTTAAAAATATCATATTTGATCAGATTCTTAATTTTATCATTATAAAATATTTTATAATTCTTTTAAACTCTTTTTAATTATAACAAATAATACTTGACCGTAGTGCCACTAATTTTTATAGCAATGATAAATAGTTTGTACAATAAATATAATCAAAACTTTTCATATCATGATACTACGTTTCAGTCATCACATATACCCTCCCCTTGTGTTGACGCTTTCTTCGTCAATCTAGGTGTTGACGTCATGTGTCACCATGTTTTAAAAATCTCATTTCTTCCACGTGTTATATTTTTTAAATTTATTCTTTACTATTTTTTATTTATCATTTTTAAAATAATTTATATATGACATAAGCATTTGATATAGTAATTTAGGAAACTAGTAAAAATTAAGTGCCACCAATCAATGTACTTGATTAGAAGTTAAATCATAATTAATTTGCCACACATATATTATATCATCTAAGGATAATTTATTTATGAATATATGTATGGATAAAAAACGGATCCAAATTACAACCGACTAATTAATTAATCAATTAACTAATTAAGTGGTTTGTCTTGCACTACTTTGACATGATCATCGAGGCTTCCTTTAATATGCGAAGGAGGCTCATTCCCCCTTCCACAAAAACAGTGATGTTTTATGCAAAACGGAACATCAAGACTAGTTCATACAATCTTTCCATGTACGACAAGGTGGATGTGTTTCTTGTGAAACTACTCCACTCAAGTTCAACAAACCTTCAATATAATATATAATAATTAATTAAACTAATTAAATAATTAGTTTAACAAGTTTTTCTAAATAATGTGTAAGTAGTTACCCTTTTTAAAAACAAAAAACTAAAAATAATCTGACAAACAAATAATTGATCGATCGAGTTGTTCACCTGAAAGAGAAACCAAAAGGATGATCAGGTATGCTTGCTTCATTTTTAAGGTGTGCTTGAAATAATTCCAAGTACAATTATTGATCGGCGTCTGTCTAAATTGTTTGTGGGTATATGGAGTTTTTCATTTACTTGAGATTATATAGAGAATGTTGGCTTGAATGGTTCTTTCGCATTTCATGTTAGTTTTCTCTCTCTCTCTCTCTCTCTCTATGTATATATATATATATATATATATATATATATATATATATATATATATATATATATATATATCATAAATGTTTTCTCACAAGCATGAGTTTTGATTTTTTATAACATTTATGATATATATATATAGGGAGGGTTCCATTGAGAATCGATTTTAGTGCGAAAACCGCGAGAATCAATCATATATATATATATATATATATATATATATATATATATATATATATAGGGGAGGGTTCCATTGAGAATCGATTTTAGTGCGAGAACCGCGAGAATCAATCTTAGCCGTTGATTTGATAAGTGGAATTAATGGATGGAGAGCGTGGCAGGATGTATGTGAGGAATTCATGGGCGGAGAATGACATTGAAAGAAGAGGAATTGGACGGCTCAGATTGGTTCTCGCGGTTCTCGCACTAAAAATGGTTATCAATGGAACTTCTTCCTATATTAAGGAAGAAGGTGTTTATATATATATATATATATATATATATATATATATATATATATATACACACACACACCTATATATATATAAACACCTTCTTCCTTATTTTGTTGACATGTGTCTCCAAATAATAACATATTATTACCCCTTTTTTTACTTGTTATTTATTTTATATATATATATATATATATATATATATATATATATATATATATATATATATATTATTTATTTATTTTATTTATTATTTCCAAGTAAACTTTCTTGTATATATATATATATATACATATACTATAATTATTATTATTAAAGCTAAGAATCTTATATCATTTTGAATTAATTACACAAACAAAAATGTATATAACAATATACGTACAAGGTGTGAGGGTTGTATATATCATACGTCTTTAAGATCTTAATTACATCTTTTTAAAGTTTGTGATATTGATAATTTATATTGAATTTTTAAGATATACTACAATCGATATTATTTCATATTATTTTCTGACTTAGTTTTATAAAATCTTTTTAGCCAATTTATAAATATTTTAGTGATATCCTGTAGTATTTAAAGACTAAGTACTTCTTACCAGAATATGTAACGTGTTATGGATGAAGTGTGTGTGTGTGTGTGTTGAACAAAGGAAAATCATGAAAATGGTGGAGAAATACGAATCGTGGTCCTTTTAAGTTTTGTCAATCATGTTTTCTTATAAAAATAATAGTAAATACCCTGTTTTAAATCAAATCTCGATCCACTTTGTTGATGTCATTCTCATTTCTGTTAGAGATCATAATTGGTTATCTTTCACCAAAAATTGATAGGATCACAATATGAGAAATAGATCATCTTTTTCTTCAAGCTTGAAGAAGAAATAAGTATGAGACATGTATTATATTCACATGTAATATACTAAAGCTTTTACTATAAATAAACTCTTATCTATAATAATAATTTTCTTGGAAAATGCAACCATATGACTACGATGTCAAAAACAACCATAAAAAATTGATATATTTTTGGAAAAATAATGACGGGTGAAAAACCAACAATGGGTTCATTTCAATACTTATTTAATATTTTTCATGTTGATTTATAAATTAATATTAACATTTTCGATACTAACATGAAGCTTTTCAATTTTATTATGGTTAACTTTATATCATATGCTAAATATATAATTCTTAAATACAATAATTGATATAAAATCAACATTATATTCATGACACTCTTTCTACCTAAATAAATCTTATTTTGTACGCATTCTTGTTCTTTAAAACACATTCTTGTTCTCAAAACATGAAACATCCGTTTTGAATTCCTATTATTTTTTTAGCAAACCTCTCGAATTTTGTTTGTTTGGAAGTTCGATATATTTTACTCCTTTATAAAACATTTATAACTTTCAAAACTCTTAATTTTTAAGTAAATTTAAAGTACTAAATTACCCTCAAATCAAAGTAAATAAAAATTCTTAAATTAAGTAACTATTAGATGGATTTAATGAGATTTCTATATACCATTTTAGTGAACAAACATTCGATAATAAGAAAATATTTAAAACATTAAGTCAATGCCAATTAACTTAACTATTACAAAATATTTTACCAACTAAACATTTCATTATATATATTTTATCGCATAATAAATAATTGGACTTGATTATTAGAAACTGTGTATAAACAAACTCATGAATTTGAATAACCTATAACCTACATTCATAAATATCTATGAAATTTAAATAACTCAATAATTAAAAAGAACAAGTTGTTGAGCAAAACTATTCGTCGCCGCTGCATTTACGCGAGTACTATGCTAGTGAACTATTGTCTCTTTAGTGTGCGCTCTTATTCTTGAATTTACACGCGTCACCCATTTGATATTTTGGTTACATAATTACGTATGTGAGGAGAAGTTTATTTGGGAACTACTCTTAATGCGAGTACTATTTGTAACTATCATTAATATTCATTAATAACTCGTTAATAGAGTAATTTGGTCATTTATATATTTATCCAGATGTGAATTGTATTGGGTTGGATGAGTCATTATTAAATGAGACTTGATTTTCTCAAAATGCCCAAATTAATAAGTTATTAATGGGCTATTAATGAGTCATTAGCATTATAGTCATAGGTTTAATTTAATCAAGTGTCAAGATCACTAATTCTCATGATACTAAGAAGAATAATAGTTATCAAAAGAATATTTTCCTACGTATTAATGCTCTAAAAATAATCATAAAACGTCGCACAGCCTAAAGACTTTACTAATATATATATAGGGTGCGGTTCAAACGAGAACTGTCTTTCATACGAAAACTGCGAGAACCATTTCTGGCCAATCATTTAATTTCATGTCTTTTATATTTAATTTAAATAGGAAAGGGTAGTATATACATTATGACATTACCCCTATTTTTTTAAAACTAATATATCTATCAAACAAGAATGTGTTAAATTATGAAAAATATACCAAATTAACGAAAAAATTATGCTCTTTAATTTAAGACCGATCTTGATATTTTTTTTTGAAAAAAAAAATCATGTTTTGCTGGGTTTTTTTAAGTATAGTGATATGTGCACTAGTGCAAAACTTTGCACATGTGCATATTTATATCTGTCCTGAAAAAACTAGGGGAACTTGTGCATATGCACATGTGCAAAATTTTGCACTAATGCACATGTCACTGTACTGAAGAAAAAAAAACCCAGAAACACACACAAATTTTAAAAAAAAAAAAATTATATCAAGAACGGTCTCAAATTAATTAGCATAATTATCTCGTTAATTTGGTATAATTTTTGTAATTTAACACTTTTCCGTTTGATGTATATAGTAATTTAAAAAATATGGGGGTAATGTAAAAATGTCCAAACTACCCTTAGTTAATTAAGGAGAAGTTTGATTAGTTTAAGGTTATCTATTAACAACTATTTAATCTCAATCCTCTATCTCTTTGATCAATGACTGTAATTGGTTCTCGCAGTTCTCGTACGAAAAACGGTTCTCGTTTGAACCGTCCATATATATATATATACCTTATATATAAAAAGACATTGTCACCTCTAAGGTCAACACGTGGCCTTGAATAATTTAATACTATTCATCACTTCCAGCTTTACCTACACTCCTGATCGGCTTTATGTGCACTTCACATCTTCTTTTTCATGTGAGACATCACCATCCTAAGCTAATTTGCACTTCTGTTTTTTTTTCTCTAAATCAAACCTCAAGTAATTTGTTGTTCCATTCATATTTCATCTGTTATTAATTCCTGTCTCAAATATTTTTAAGCAAAGCAGTGTGAGATTCCTCCGGCGACGTACTACTGCTCCGACTTCTTTGACAATGGCGAGCCTCCTCAACTCTGACCTCCTCGACTACTATCTCCCGCCACCGACGTCTGTGACAACCACCTTTTGTGGCTAAGGTTCGCTCAATCCTTGTTTCCATCATGAATTTCATTAGTTTGGTAAGGTTAGGGTTCGCTCATTCTCTGCAATTTCGTGATCAATTTCATTATCTGTTCAGTGTTTAGGAAGGTTTGATTTCATTATCTTGTATTTTCTGATGTGCCATTTGTTTTATAAAGTCTTAGGATGCGATTATTTATATATAATCGCTTTTGGGTTTGTTTTGGTTTCATTTATGGCTTTTCTTATCCTTCCATAAAATGTTCATTTTCATATTTTGACTAATAAACTTGGGAGTGTCTGTTTGTTAGAGAATGAATTGAATGGTATAGTATCTGATTTGAGTTTTAAGGAGTTGTTTTTAACTTTTCGTTCATATCTTTTGTGTGACATCTTTGGGGTATATATTCAAGCAAATCGTCTATTGGCTTTTGAATTTAAAGATGTTAGTGCGTAATTTGGTCCTAACTGAAACCAATGAACACATAACCTATCCATGGTCATCAGTTGTGTTTGTTTGTCAAACATTTACCAGTTGCTTTATCATTTAATCTTTTTGAACTCGTAACTTAAATATTTTCCAAGATTGTACCATATCTTTTTAAAATTCTTATTGCTTTGATTCCTTTTCAATATTCCACTATTTGTTGCTTGTATGGTTGTCATTTGATACATCATAAACTCTCGTCAAATAAGTTTTCATAACATTTTTATCATCTGAATCCAAATATGTACTAAACCTCATGCTAAATGAATCAAATATACTTTGGTAATTGTGTGTTCATCCAATAATTACTATCTACCCTTTCCAAGTGAATATTGTGTATGTGCTAGAATTAGCATTTATCAACTTCTAATGGTGTGTTTTTTATACTTTGGTTATTCTAATAAATGTTTTTTTTACTTTGTTGGTGTGCTTTAAAGCTTTTATTGAGACATATTGGAGATTGATTCGGCCAGTCATGAAATTAGCTATGTAGACATGATTTTTAATAGTTTAAAAAGTACTTGATAAAGACCTTTGTTCTTACCTTCTTGTAGGTTTCCATGTTCATCCAATAAAAAATACTCATCATGATACATTTTGTCTGCTTTGATGGCAGACCTAAGAATATGCCAAGAAATGATTTACTAAATCAAGAATTCATAAAAATGGTTTAAAATAAAAGCTACAGAGGTAATATTTCCTTTACTACGGTATTGAATGTTGGTGGGATTTTTTATTCAAAACTTTGTTTTATTGATATGATAAGAAACAAATTGTTACAAGGTTTCCTAATTTATGTATTGGCACCCCACAATGATAACCCTTCATTTCTTTCATTACTTTAAGTTTTATTTTGGTAAAGTTTTAGTGAGCAGACTTCTAGCTTTTAATTCGATTAGGTGAATGTTGTTGTTAAGCAAACTCTAATGTGTTTTCTCTTCTAGAAAAAAAGGATTAGTATGTGTTGCTAAAATCTAATTAAGCAAACTCTATAGTAACGTTGTCACTTAAACTTGATGTGGTTGGTGCATATTTTATAGATTGTCAGTTAGTTTGAGTTGTTCATAGATAATACTTTTCAAATTGTACTTATAAAAGCAGATATTCATGCTTTTCAAAAAAAAAAGCAGATATTCATGCTTCAATAATCAACATAAAACGTCCGTACAGCCTAAAGGACTAACTAGTATATATATATAAAGCATCTCATGCCTCTTAAATCAACACATATCCATGAACAATTCTATACTATTCACTACATAAAAGACTTCTCTTGGTTAGTATTTATAAATTGTTTAAGAATTAAAAATAGCAAATAATAAAAACAAAACTTTCATAACATAGTACGTACTCAATATATTTTTATAAAATGTCTATCTAAAAGATATACATAGTTTGATTATAATACTTTTTTTATTCCAAATAATTGAGTTTGTAAATATACATAAATTTTTTATTATATCGCAAATTTTAGAATGATAAATATCTCATTAATTTTATTTTTTATTTCGAATGACTCTTGACAAATTTTGAATTTTCTTTATTTTATTCTAATTAAACTATTTAAGTTGAATTTTATTATGTTATCTCATATTTATTTCGTAGCTTTTTGCTTTTGATAATATATACTTTATATCAAAGTCTAGAGGCAAAAACTTGTAATAGACTATTGAACTATTAATTTAACGTGTAAATGAATTTAGTTCTATCTTTTTAAAAATTTCATACTTCACTGTATTATATAATTTTTTTTTTTTTTGAGAAAGTCAGTATCATAATAAAATCTTGATTGGAAGTAGCCTTTTCAGTTTCACTATTATTAATGACTTTTGGAATGACATTAAATTTGTATGTGTGAATTAATTGGCACTTTAATCTTTAGTTCAATTCTTTTTGTAGTTACATGATACAAACATGGTCAAATGAGCATACACAAAAAGGAGTTTATTATTACCAGTAGATTGTTTGTACAAATTAGAAAGAATTTAGTAAAGTAACAATATGCGAAGATTTGTAAGGAAAGATTTTACACAAGACTACACTCATCATGTTGTGAGTAGATAGTCAATATTGTAATGAATGGTACTCAATGCATTACACAATACTACTTAAATTAATTTATATTATACAAAGTATTAAAATTAGTATATATCATTAATATCTATATATACAAATTAACCAGTATAAACGAACAAATATAAACAAACATAAGTGACTGAAGATAAACGAAAAAATTATCAAACGTTCATGAACATAAATGAACAAACAAAATGTATGTTCATGTTTGTTCCATTAATTCAAACGAATGAAAAATCATGGACATGGTCGTTCATTTTTTAAACAAACAAACGTAAACGAATTTTCCGCCAAATGATTTTATAAACGTTCGGTTCCTTTACAGACTTATATTTACCCTCTCGTAGACTTAATTTGATTTGGTGGATGTGTCTCTAGACTATGATTAAATAATAAGTTGTGACTTGGGTATGTGTAATTGGTTTATTATTATACCGAGTATGTTTTACCATATACTATATTATGTTAGTATAGGCATGACATTTCTCCAAGTTAAAATATTCAATATATTTCTTTTGTTGTAAAAATATTATATATTTACGTGGTTAGATTAGATATATAATGAATACTGAAATCTTTGAATTTGACGAAATAAGTAATGTTTACAGTATTTGCGTTTACTATATATTTCACAAGTTTACATTGCTATATAGTTTAGCCGTTAACATAACTTAAGAAATATATTAGTTTTCATAACATGTCATTATATGTAATGTGAGTATGACCGATTTCTAACGAATACATACATGTACTATATACATAATTGTCTTACATTATTATGTATTCATGTTTAATTCATTAACATAAAACTCCATGGGTTGTGCGTAGCACCTCCTAGAGGTTCAACTAGTATATATATATATATATATATATATATATATAGGAGGGTTAATCCGAGAACCGTTGTTAGCGCGAGAACCGCGAGAACTAATCTCAGCCGTTTCTTGGATATGGGAAGTTCATAAATGTATAACGTGGAGGGATAGAATGTGGCAGGGTGCATGTAAGGAATTCATGGGTGGGCAATGACATTGAAGAAGGAGGAATTGGACGGCTCAGATTGGTTCTCACGGTTCTCGCACTAAGAATGGTTCTCAAATGAACTTTTTCATATATATATATATATATATATATATATATATATATATATATATATATATATATATATATATATATATATATATATATATATATATATAGTCAAAGGATCAAATGCGAACGCATATATATCCTTGCAAATGATGCTAACGCATATATCCTTGCGAAAGATGCGAACACCTCTCAGCCCTTGATCTCGCACACTTCTCTGCCTTTGATCTTTTTAACAGATTCTCAGAATCTATATAAAAAGTGTTGATCATATTCATTCTCTTCCTATCAAACATTCCATTCAATTTCATTCGTTTGCTACTTATCAAACACATGATGCGATTTCTTCTTCTGCAAATTCTTCTTCTTTTGTGACTTATTCGGAGGCTTTACATTCAATTTTGAGGTCCGATTTTTGGAATGGAAGATTTAATCGGCGTTTCAACTCCACCTAGGGTTCCATCTTCAGACGCATGTATGTATCGATTATGATTTTGATTTCTATTCATTTAATTGTTGAACAATAATAGTGAAATCGCACCTATCTAGCATTTTTAGTATTGCTACTTGTTAATTTCTTTCATAAGTGTTTGTATTTACGTATATCTTATACGTATCCAGGTTTTATTACTGTAGCTAGTTTTTCATGACTAATATGGTGCATCTATTTAAAAATACTGCATCTAGCCCTAATTAAAAGCATATGTTGATTGTACAGTGCTATAGTTGTACTTTATTCAAATACACTTTTATAGAAATGAATCACATAGCTTGTTTGCTTTGTGTTATATAATTGTGTAACTCTTATTTCAATGTAATTTTAACCTTATAACCTTATATTTACTGATTTGCTACATCTAGTTTGATTTTACTGTAGATAATGAAATCATACCTTCTAAATTATTTAACTTTAACGTAACTAATACACCTTTTTGGTATATGTTGTTAGATGGTGATAACATATGCAGTGACAATGATGCTTGTATTGAGCAAGTTACACCATCAGGTTCTAAATATTGGGTACCTTTTGTTCCTGATTCTTTGAAGCCTGTTGAAGGCATGACTTTTGATTCGCTCATTGGTGCTCAAAAGTTTTATGAAGAGTATGCAATAAACGGTGGATTTCAAGTTAGGAAGGGTGCATCAAAAACACTTAAAAGTGGATGCATAAAGTTAAAGCGATATATTTGTAACCGTGAAGGTTTTAACCCATCGAAAAATGGTGACACCCTTGATGAATGCAACGAAGGAGAAATTTTCAATGTAGATATAATGACACTTACATCTGATGCTGCTCAACTAGATGAAAGTTCATCACACATAGATAAAAAAAAGTAGGGAGAGACCATCACATCGTTGTGGTTGTTTAGCGGCCATACGTTTAGAAGTTACAAGTGGCAATCGTTATAAAATATACTTCTTTGAAGAGAAACATAATCACAGCCTTGTCCATCAAGCATTTAGGAGACATCTTATGTCTTCAAGGAGGCTTGACTTTGGCAAAAAAGTGCTACTACATAAGATTTGTGATGCTAGCATAGGTCCTGTTGTAGGTCATAGGGTTTTAACAAAGATATATGGTGGTCCAGATACATTTGGCAGTACAAAAGTGGACTGCAAAAACTACAAAAGAGATGTTAATGCTTTCATTGGTCGGTATGATTGTCAGATGATTGTTGACGTGATGACACAGAAAAAGAAAGTTCTCCCCGATTTTTCATTTGATTACTTCACTGGATCTGATGGTAGATTAGGTGGGCTTTTTTGGGCTGATGAACATGGCTAAAGGAATTATTTTGCTTTTGGTGAAGTTCTTTCATTTGATGCAACATACCATTCAAACAAGTAATGTACTTAGCCATCTAAATTTATGATTCCATATTATCTTCCTTTGATATTATTTACTTATTAACAATAATGTTTTCTAATTTAGGTATGACATGGTTTTTATACCATTTACCGGAATTGACAATCATCGAAAGTGTAGATGTTTCCTCTTATACATGGTTGCTAGAAGCATTTCTATAGGCATACCCAACCGAACCTAAGCTTGTGGTAACCGACCAAGATCCATCAATGAAAATTGCAATTGACAAAGTCTTTTCTACTGCAAGATACAGATTATGCATGTGGCACATTATGGAGAAACTGACATCTAAGGTTATTTCACAAATTTAACACTACTTGGTACTTGATTGTATTGTTTATTGCATCTGTTTATAATGTCTGCCCAAATTACTTTTACCGCATCTATTTCAAATGCATGTTACTGCATCTATTAACAAACAGTTGGTATTGGTATATCTGTTCAAATTTCTTGATTGCAACTTATACTATAATGTTATATCCGTTATATAGTTATACTGCATCTATTAACATGTTATTCTTACACATTTGTTATATATTAATTCATACTAGGTTGGTGTTTCAACTTGCAATAAGGGTTTTAAAGAGAAGATAAGCCGGGTAGTTTGGACAGATGAGTTAGATCCATTAGAGTTTGACAGGAGATGGGCCCAAGTAATCAGTGAATTTGATTTGAATGGAAACAAGTGGTTATCATACATGTTTGGTCTCAGACATTTTTGGATACCGGCTTATTTTAGAGATTGGAACATGTCAGGCTTAATGAGAACTTCTTCTCGTTCAGAAAGCGAAAATCATATGTTTTCTCAGCTCATGAGTTCTACATCTACACTTGTGGAGTTTTTTTCACAATTTGATACTGCTATGCAAGCTCAACGGCTTGAGCAGTCAAGAAATGATCATGTCACAACTTATACTACTCCTCAAACAGGGTCTGTTTATGGATTTGAGAAAGAGGCTGTTTTGATTTATACAAGGCGTGTTTTTTTGGGCGTTAAGAAAGAGATTGATCACACTATTAATTCTTGCCTGTCGCTGGCTGTGAAGGAAGAAAATGGATGCAAGATATTTGTAATCATTGATAATAGTGTTTCTTCTACAAATATTGATGAAACCATGGATAGAGTTACTGACCCGGAGTACTTTGATGAGCTATTCCAACTGAAAGTCAGGTGAGTCATTTTCTTTCAACACGTGCATTTTTAATTAATGCATAATATCATACATTTGAATTTTAATTTCAGGTGTTCTTTAAACACGAGAGTGAGGAATTTCTTTGTTCATGCAAACGTTACGAGCGATTTGGTACCCTTTGTCGTCATATGTACTATGTTCTAAGGATATACAAATTTAATCATTTTCCCAAAAAATACATCTGTAAACGTTGGACAAAGGATGTCGTTCCTCCAAGTTCATATCATACTGCTTTACGTCTTGGGCAAGATTTGGGTCAAATGGGTGAGCTGATGAGACAAATTTATTATAATGTAGATGCTGCAGTTAGACGGTTAATGGTTAACAAAGAGAAGATGCACGAATATTTTGATACACAAAGGTCGTTGTTTAATACAGTTGATGCAAATATGGGTTCTGCACCTACAATGTGCAACAAAGAATTCATTCAAGCTTTTTTAGGTATATCACAACCAGAGCATGTTACCGTTCAAAATCCTCAAGGTATTCGTAATAAGGTATCTGGAATGCACAAGAGAATAAAATCATCTAAAGAACAATGCATGGATAAAGCAAAGAAACATAAAAGAAACTGTTCATATTGTGGTAAATACGAGGAGCACGATATTAGGACATGCAAAAAGAGACTAGCAAAAGAAGGCAAATTACCTCAATAAGTTCTTCATCTTGAATTTTGATCGATAGCTTATTCTTTTTTTGTAAGGATTGTAATCAACTTCTTTAGTAGAACTTATAGTCTTACAATAATTCATTTTTATAGTAATACAATGTTTCATTTTTTAATTGTATTGTCAAACATTAATTCATTCAAAATCAACTCATTTTTTGATCCATATTAACAAAGATCCTATAAAAATAATACAAAGGTTAATTTGTATTTTCTTTTAACACTTACAAAGAAAAACATATACAGATGCAGTAACAGTACTTAGATGCATTAATATCAGTAGATGCACTAACAATGCAATATGATGCAATACACTTAGAGCATTAGATAGATGATGTAAATTTTAGAAGCGAGTACACCTTCAATCCAAAATATAAATGTAGTTTCAAACCAAATTTCAAATTCATGTTCCAAAAGTATTACATCTTACTAATCCATCTTTTCTAATTGCATATTGCTACCTAATAAGTTCTAAAACTTTTTCAGATTTTCAATTATTTGCAAGATTCTTTCCAAGGCATCATCTGAAATGTGAAGTTGTTCAGATATATCAAGTTTATGGTACATATCAACTTCATCAGTCACAATCTTCTTGTACTCATTGATTTCAGCCAATAGAATCTTTGCTGCATATTTTTCTCTAAGGCTTATGAGTTGATCTTCTTGTCCGTTTTTTTCAAAGTTGAAATCACAAATCCATTCTTTTCTGGTTTTTCCCTTAAACGTCTCCATGTGTCGCATGAGGAATGTAACAGAGTCAACCTTGTTACTTCTTGTTTGCCACTTCAACATTACTTTAACAGGCTTGATAACACTCACTGAACATTGCTTCACTATGTTGTAATCATCCATATATCTTCTCATATACTTTATCTGTTTACATGAAATTCTAAATTAGTTAGTAATTGTTCGTGTAGCTATTATTATATGTTTGATGCAACATTGTAAATTACCACTACCTACATGTAAGAATATATGATTGCCTAGTTGCTTATCAGTTTATTTGTTGCAGCCTTGTATCTTCCCAAGTCGTCATTCCCATAATCCACATTGTCTATGACATATATATTTACACCGTTGAGATCTAGGCAATAGAGATAGAAGTGCATCTTGTCTAAGACCTGGAAGAAGACCTAAGTAACCACAATATAATTAAATTTTCATATTTATACAGTAAAGATTAAAAAAAGTGTAAATGCAATTTTATCGATTAACAATATATATACCATGCAGATCCTATTGTTATAGTCGTCGTTAGCAAGCTTCTATTGAGATTCATAACAAAAAATTCATATCCATTGTTTTCCCCCTGACAGAATAGTTTCATAAGTAACTTTGTAGATGCACCATAAAACATACAATTCAGATTCATTAAATAAGCAAGTAGTGTCTACCAATATTGTTGGAAAACAAAATACTCTCTTAGGTGATGTTTCACTTGTGTATTTTTCTTCATGATTCAACAAAACAACCCAAGCATCAATCACTCTTACATGTACATTGCATTCTGGTATTAGGCTCTCAGCTAAAGCTCTTTTTAATAAAACTTCAGGGACCACCTGAAAAACAGTGTTACTGAAAAAAAAGAACATTAAACTGATGGTTGTCAATACCAAATATGCAATTGAATATTATAAAATTATGGTAAACGATCTCACTTTATTGCTCCTATTCCAGAAAATAACCATGAAACCACTTTTCTTTCTGCTTTCGTCACCTAATCTTTTCATGTTGATAGTTTTGTTGGTGTAAGGTGATTTTAGTGCAGCTGATGGTTTCATTATCCTCTTACCTTTTGTTGCAAAATCAACATTGTTATTGGTTGTATCTCCAACAGTGGCTTCCTTTTTGGACTTCCATCTCAACAGGGCCTTTCTTCTCAACAGGGCCTTCCTTTTCAACAGGGGCTTTTTCCATTTCAGATGCACTAACAACTTCAATATTCTTTGAATTAATCTTCACTGAATCACTGATTTCTATAGAACTTTTCCCAAAAACAGAATTTCTTAAAAGAGATGCTTCTTCTTCCATCAAATACGCCAGACCTTGTGTGCTAAAAAAAACTTGTGTATGTGAAGGTGTTGAGGTATCTATTGCAACTTGTTTATCTCCAGCTAGTGTATTATCACGCTCACGCACCTCACTTGTTTGCTCTTCCAACTGAGTTGTTTGCTTTTCAAATTGATCACGTGCATCATTCCCCAAATTTTCTTTTAACTCTTCCTTTTTCTCACTTAAAAGTTCTGTCTTCAAAGACTCTTTTACTTCCAGTATTACATTTCTCAATACATCACTTACCGGATACTTCTCAATTGTGATTTTCATCAGATGTTTTAACTCAACAAAACCTTTCAAAAATTTTCTTCCATTTTCTTTTATTTGAGTTGCATATTCCTGATACAAAGATAATAAAAATTTAAAGAAATGGTTTTAGCAAATTTCAATGCATCCAATAGATGCACCAAAAATGTTAGAGATGCAGTAACAATATTAATATGCAGTAAACATATATAAAGAAAATCAATGTAAGTTATTAACAAATATAAATTAATTTAAAGTCATATAAATACTAGTATTTGATATACACAATGAAACTAGTTAGATGCAATACATATATATGATATAATAATGTACAAAAATTTAGAATTTGTCAAATTTTACTTGCCTCTTCGGTGAACTCATTTTGAGTCACATTGTGTTCCATCTCCAACGAATCGTTTAATGTTATCATGTCTTCATAATCACGCATGCCATTCTTGTCATCTCTAACATCACATTCCTTATCACCGATATCACCATCATCATTTCCATTATCACCTTCATCTTCAAATTTAAGATTTTCATATTTTATACATTATAGTCAAATATAAACTCATAACATTGTATGTTTTTAATATATAGATGCAACAAACTATATTATACAAGATTAGTGTAGTAAATACATCAAATGCTATTGAAATTTACCTGCAACATTCTTTTTTACAGTAACATGGGTCTTTCGTCCTTTCTTTTTGTCGACTCTTGTTGAATATTTATCAACTTCCTGCATGAGCTTCATCTTTTCAAACCCTCCCATAGAAATCATTTTCTTTTCCCAATATCTAAGTTTATCACTGGTCCAGTATTCAATCATTGGTATTATTTCTCCTCATTTTTGTTCATGCATCTCAACATGTCACAAACCACACCTACAAGTTTATACAGTCATTAGTGAGGGAATAAGAATATCATGCTTATTCAAATTAATAAAAATAAATTGCTTATGTATTTAACTTACCACTAGAAAGAGCAAAGGGCCCGTGTACCAACATTTAGAATCATTTCTTCTCCGGTTATCTTTACTTCTACGTAGACAGTAAAAAACATATCCACACCAGTCCATATTCTTTATATCATTGACACTTTTTATATTTTGAAGGAACCTTTGATTCACCGTACCACAACTTATGTCTTCTCCCAATAAAGACATTATCAGAACAATCATGTTTAATTTGAACATATCTCCTCTCGTTTTGTCCTTACTTATCATATCTATGACACTTGTAATGTATATCCTCTGAGTTCCTTTGGTAGGTACATGATATTGCTTCCTCCGGTCTATTATTACATTATTCTCTCCGACTCCAGCCCTTTCAACTGAACTAACACTTATGTTACCCATTGTGAATCCCAATATTCGCTCAACATATTCTTTTGTTATCTTAACTTTTTCTTTCCCAAACTGCATCTCACATGCTGATGCATCAAAGTTATCAACAATCCAATATGTTAATTTACTCGGTATTGCATCAACCTTACAACTCACCATTGAACCAAAACCCATCGACTTTACTACTTTTTTAGATTTTTCATCCATTGTTAAAAACAACGTAACCATCTTTGATGGAGATTGTCTTGACACTATTCCTTCAAAAGTAGTTTTCGTTCTCTGTGTTGTATCTTTCTGATTCTTTTCCTGTTTTTTTCTCTTTGAATCCTTTTCCTTTTTTTGTTAGGTGTGTTTTGTTTTTGTATTTTTGGAGGCGGATTCTCGAAATCATCATCAGTGTCTACATATGCAGAACTTGTTAAAAACTTGATGAGGTGCAGTGAAAACACACTAATTACATGCATTAATCAAAACTTGATAAAATACAACAAAACTCTCGCAAACAAAGTATATGCAATAATAAAAACTTTATCACATGCAGTCTATCAATTAGATAAGATACATGATACAATAAAAATATTTTCTATATGCAAATATAAATAAGATATGGTGGACACATATGGATCGAGTGAACTATGAACCCATTTGATAACAACACAAGAGAAAGAACTAAATTTAGATGTAGTAAAACATAATTAATAAGAAAATATTACCTGCGTCAGCTTCATGTCCAACATTTACAATTTCAGCAACTGGTTCTGGTTCTTCTTCATTAATATCATTTTCATTTTCAGCAACTGGATCTGGTTCATCAATTTCTATAGGACGATCAACTCTAGGATCCCACTTTTTGCTTTTGTTTTTGAATATGGATGCAGCTAGCCTCATTCTTTTCCTTGGAGTATCTAATTAATCATTAGATACAATTAATATTAGTAAAGACAGTGAAATACATTATATGAAAATCAGGTGCAGTAATTGAACACATATGCAGTAATCACACATATATGCAGTAATCACACACATATATGCAGTAATCACACACATATATATGCAGTAATCATATATATATATGTAGTAATCAGTGAGAATCAGATGCAGTAATCGCAGACATATGCAGTAACCAGATACATATATGCAGTAATCACACACATATGCAATAATCAGATACATATATGCAGTAATCAAATACATATATGCAGTAATCTGAAACAAATATGCAATAATCAGAGACACATATGCAGTAATCACACACATATGTAGTAATCAGATACATATATGCAGTAATCAGAAACAAATATGCAGTAATCAGAGACACATGCAGTAATCGGATACATATATGCAGTAATCAGATACCTATATGCAGTAATCTGATACATATATGCAGTAATCAGAAACAAATATGCAATAATCAGAGACACATATGCAGTAATCAGATACATATATGCAGTAATCAGAGACATATATGCAGTAATCAGAGACACATATGTAGTAATCAGAGACACATATGTAGTAATCATACACATATGCAGTAATCACACACATATGTAGTAATCAGATACGTATATGCAGTAATCAGAAACACATATGCAATAATCAGAGACATATATGCAGTAATCGCACACATATGCAGTAATCAGATACACATATGTAGTAATCAAATACATATATGCAGTAATCAAATACACATGTAGTAAATTAGCAAAGACATTGAATCAAATCAACAGTAAGTAAACTCGAAAAACAAAAAGAGTAAGTATCAAATCCATAAAATAAGATCAAATCCAAATAATCAGTAGTTATTCAAAGATAAAAATCATAAAAATATATAAAATATATTATAACGAGAATCAGATGAAGTAATCGCACCATATATTTTCCTTTGAAACACATATACAGTAATTACAAAACGGAATGTATGATTGAACTTACCAAATTGCTCCATTTGTTAGATTTTGGTTCGGAAATCTCTTCGGTAACCGAACTTGCCCTAAGCCCCTCTTTAATCGAACTTCAATGGAGTATTTGATTCTCTTACGTTCCTTGCCCTAATCCCAAAATTGATGCAGTAATCGAAACAAATGCCCTAATCTCTTCGAGCGATTTTTAGAATTTTGAGCAATGGCGGTGGTTTTGAAGGTAAGCAATGAGGGGGAGGTGTTAATCGGGAGCAATGGCGGTGGTTTTCAAGGTAAGAGATGAGACTGTGAGCAATGGTGGTGGCCAGATGAAGAGGCGATGGCTAGATGGTGGCGGCAAGGAGGGATGGCGGTGAAGATTGCGACGGTCGATGAGGAGTGTAGTGAGAAGGTATGTGAGCGTGAAGTCTGGTGTGTTTGAAAAGATGGAATGTTTGTTTAAAACCCTCATTTAGTTGGGATGCATCTGAACCGTAGATGCTTTTTAAATCGGACGGATGATAGGTGTTCCTATCGTTCTCATTTATTAGGTGTTTCCAAGGGATCTTTACCCTATATATATATATAGGGGAGGGTTCCATCGAGAACCAAAAAAAATGCGAGAACTGCGAGAACCGATCTAAACCGTAAAATATCTACCAAACGCCAAGATATTAAATTATGAAAATTATACCAAATATCCTCTTTAACATGACATTCATATTACTATATTTTTTTCAAAAAAAAAATTCGTTTTTGCCGGGTTTTTTTTCTATCACTATAAGGTATGTTACATATATGTAATCAGTACTTAATATATTTGTAATAAGTACTATAAGGTATGTTACATATATGTAACGAATTTTTTTTGTTGAAAAAAATATAGTAATATGGATGTCATAATAAAGAGTATATTTTTGTCGTTAATTTGATATAATTTTCATAATTTAATATATTTCCGTTTGGTAGATATTTTAGTTTTAAAAAGATGGGGATCAGTTCTCGCAGTTCTCGTATTTTTTTTTGTTCTCGATGGAACCGTCCCCTATATATATATATATATATATATATATATATATATATATATATATAGGTGAGATCAAATAAAAAAAAATTATAGTAAAAAAATGTAAGAAGAAATATGGTTCCTTTTAGTTAAAAGGGTAATTTTGAAAAAACATTTCTCTCCTACAACCTCTCTCTTTCTCTCCCCCACCCACGTATCCCTATGCCTTTTACACTATCATAAGTCAAAACCCTAATCTTTTCCATTACTCATCCTATGAGCAGCTTATATATAGGGATACACAAAACCCTAATCGCCCCCTTCACCTCATGAAAACCTAATCACCCCATCGCCGCCGTCATGGACCCTTACAGAACTCAAGGGACAAAACAGAGAACAAAGTCATTTATTTGATTTCACTTTCATCCAAATTGAAATCAGAAGCTTGTAGATTAACATTCTTATTGATCAGATTTGCAAAAGAGAAAAGTTTTCTTGAACTTTACTAACTTTATATATCTCAAAACTAGACAAGTATATGTTTTTAAAATTTTCTATAGCACTAACTGATAAATTATAATCGAAATTAAGGATTAAATTGTCTAGTCTGTCACTTAATCCACATGTTGTAATTTCATACACGATCGATACTTTGTTTTTCCTTATAAGTAAGAGCATAGAACTGGCGCTATCTCTAGTGTTTGTTAATATTCTATCAAATCACTTCAACGTGTGCATTCCCCTTTTAGCAATCTCTCAATTGGCATTTTAATATATGCATATATGTTTTACTATAGATGCTAATCAAAGAAACATATGGATGTTTCATGTTTGGTATGTGTTTTAGTGAAGAGAAGCAATTTTTCCAAAAGCGTTGGGCATTAAGCCCGTTAGCTTCCAAAACCTTGTCTAGAATTAGGCTTCCTAACTTTAGGTAAAGTTTATTTAACGTACAAATTTGTTATATAGAAACATACAATTGGTTCAGATGATCAAATATGGTAGGATATCTGTATGAATCGAAGCAACAATATAGGGATTAAGTTACTGCCAATCTAAAAAAAGATGATATATATCATACTTACCGGATTAATGAACAATATTGAAGCAAATTCACAGCCAGCCCTAGATCTTCAGTAATTACCTTCCTCTACAG
Organism: Pulicaria dysenterica; assembly: GCA_947179395.2. NCBI lineage: Eukaryota > Viridiplantae > Streptophyta > Magnoliopsida > Asterales > Asteraceae > Pulicaria > Pulicaria dysenterica. The sequence continues at coordinate 73,969,888 of OX359292.1, read as the reverse complement.
TCTAAGGGTAGTTCTTGTTCTTCGATACCAGTATATCCTTTTTCTCCTTCTAATATTTTTGAGATTTTTTGATAATTTAGTATGGAAAGTAACAATCATTTCCATCCACACATTATATTGATTTATGTTATGTGTAGGTAATTTACCTTTATGTCAAGCGACAAAAATAGAGGGAAAAATGAATAAAAAGTATTATCCACATAAAATAAATGTTCAAATCCTTAAAAAATTTGCTAATTATTTACACATTTACAAAATATTTGTAAGTATTTACAAACACGTTAAAATGTATGATTAATCTATGTGTGGGTAAATATACCAATTTTCTTGTAGTGAGTATAAAATAGAGGATTATTAACTAAGTTTGTGATAATAATTAATAATTTGTTTATTGATTTGAATATGTTGTTATGTGTTCATTAGTTTAGTTTCACACTATAAGTGATTTAAACCATATAAAAGAAAAGAATATAAAGCCTAAGGAATAAATGTGAAAAAGTATAAACAAAAGGAATTAGGACTCTAGGAGAATGATTAATAAAAATTTAAATTAGAGAGATTCATAAAGAACGATCTCTTGTTGTTGTAAAAAAATAATTTAGATAACAAAGCATGTTATTTTTAGGAATGAAAACAAATCCACATAATATCCCAATTAAAAAACTCAAAACAATAAAGATAAGTACTTTTCAATTGCGTATTAACTGCATACCTCGCCTGTTACATTTCAAGTTGTCTCCTGATGTGGTGACTTATTTAGAAAATTATCTAAAAAGAACTGAATATGGAATATCGAAGGAAAAAAAGTGAACCTTCTTTAAATTCCATGAAGGATAATTTAGGCACACTAATGATAAAGGGGATGTGCCTATTCCAATAGTAATTCAACTAATCTCATTTTGCAGCTTCAATGGTTACTAAAATGGTAGTAGTTTCTTGCAAAATTAATTAAAGTTATCCCTTAGCAAAAATCAACAAATTACACATAATAATCTTTTATTTGCTAACAAACAATCACAACACAGAGGTACTTTCGGTTAGTGAACAAACTGAAACAAACTAGTATTTTACCCGCGCGATGCGGCGGGGTAAAATAGTTTCATTTGTTGACATAGGGGTGTTCAAAATTCGGATATAAACCGTTTTAACTGTAATCCGAACCGCTCCGTAACCGAAAAAGCCGAAACCGTTTTCAAATTCGGTTTTCGGTTCGGTTTAAAAACCGAAACCGATTACCATAAACGGTTTTCGGTTCGGTTACGATTTTAGGAATGGTCAAACCGAATAAACCGAATTAGATATTTTAATATTTTTTAATTATATATTATATAATATATAAATGTTTTTAAAATTTTTTAAAGTACACTCTCCCTGGCTCCCTCCGACCTCTCGCCTTTCCTGTCATTAAATTCATGACAGTTTTTTGTAAACATTTAAAGTGTATTTAAATTCTGACATTTTTTATAAAGCATTTAAAGTGTCATTAAATTCAGGAGAGTTTTTTGTAAAACATTTAAAGTGTTTAAGATTATTGCTTAAACATATTGTAAATAATGCTATTTGAGTTGTACAATTTTAAAAGTGTTAAGATTGTTACTGGAAGTTGATCAACTCAACTTAACCCCAAAAATCCGAAAGAGGGTTAAGATCTAGCAGTCTAAAAAACTAATCATATAAAAGAAAATTATGATATCATAGTTACTCAAGCAACCACAAACAAAACAAGCTGTTTGTTTGTATGTGTATGTGTGCGTCTAACAAGATAAAAACCGACCCGGTTTCTTCCTCCTTTATGGTCGGCCGAAGTAACAGGTAGAGGGGAAGAGAGTTTTTTGGTAACTTGTTTCTTAAGCTATCTCATTAACTTATGAGGTAAAATTAAGTTAAATCTTTTTTAAATACCATTTTATTTAAAATAGATCAAGCCCAGATTTAGCTCATATGGAATTTGGTTCAAATAAAAAGTGAATTAATGTAAAATATGTAAGAGACATTCACAAGATGACATGTGGCAAAAACTATAAAAGGGTAAATTAGACTTTTTATATTGTTTATGATGCATTTAAAAAAATTTAATTAGTCAAACTAATCCATATTATGTTGATAAGTATTTCCGTCTGTTTTTATCCTTTTCTCCAATATTCTTTCTGATTTTCATGAGCACTCTCTAGTTTCTTTATATTGGTTTAATTCTGTTTCATGTCTCCTTATAAATTGTTTTAAGAATATGTACAGTGTTCATCATTTTAATCGAACAAAATAATATATTCATCGATTTTTTAATATATGACAATCCATCAATTATTTACTACGCAATCATCAATTTTTGAAATAAATTATGAAGTTGGGCATTCTTCAATTTTTGAAATATATGATAATTCACCAATTATTTAATATGCAGTCATCAATTTTTAAAATAAATGAAGTTCCGCATTTTTCAATATTATTGTATATTAAATTAATAACATAAATGAAGTGCGCGTACCTTTTTTTTCCGATGAATCATTTCCTTCTGATAAAACGGTCTTCTATTTAACTAATCGTATGAATTTCGTTTTCCAAACAATCGTGATTACTAGAGGCCACATAGCATATTTTCGGTATTAGGGTAACTGAATTGATCATTTTATTCTAATTTTGCCCTCGCGTCTCAATTAAACTGTCCTTCCATGTCATCAATTTTGACCAACGAAAATTGATATTTTATGGCAATCCGACGGTTAGGATTGCCTCTTACCCTTTTTACATTTTCACACCTTTTACAATAACGACACTCTATAAATACATATTATCCCAAAAAACATATTTTACCCCGCCGCATCGCGCGGGTAAAACACTATATATATATATATATAGTGGAAGGTTCAAAAGAGACCAAAAAATAAAAAAAGTACGGGAAACCAAGTCTGAGTCGTTGATCACATCACCGTTAGTGCTTCCAGTTAATGCTGCCCTTCCCAGTTAATGTTGTCAGTTATATTTCATGACTGAATTGATGCTACAAAATGTTAATGTTGCCACTTAATGCTGCCCCTCCACAGTTAATGCTATATATATATATATATATATATATATATATATATATATATAGTGGGAGGTTCAAAAGAGACCAGGAAATAAAAAAAGTACGGGAGACCAAATCTGAGCTGTTGATCTCATCACCGTTAGTGTTGACAGTTAATGCTGCTCTCCCCAGTTAATGTTGCCCGTTTTATTTTCGCTTTAATGAATTATAATTGTGTTATATCTATACAATTCTGAGTTGGTTTAAACCAGTTTGGTTGTGAATCAGGACAATTTAAGTATGAATTGTGACCTGTAAAACCCAACAGTGGTATCAGAGCCTCGGCTCAGTTTATCACAGTGTTATATATATAGTGTTTTAACCGCGCGATGCGGCGGGGTAAAATATGTTTTTTGGGATAATATGTAACTTTTGAAGTAAAATTAAAAGAAGAAGAGTGTGATTATCGATAATATGTGTTGTCTATATTAAAACCATTTTAAAACGACTAAATTTAAGATAAGTAATCAAGATATACTTTAAAAAATCTTTTTTTAACAAAATTTATGTTGAATTTAATATTAATTAAATCACAACAAAAATTTAATACCTTAAAGAAATATTTATTAATTTTTGAAAACTATTTTAATTAAGTAGTACAATACTAAAAGATTACTTACAATACCTTAAAGCAATAAATTATTGAACTAAACTTAAGTTCAATTTAATATGCAATAAATCATAATAATTGGTTACAATAATTTGAAATTAATGTAATTAATTAGTTTGTTTTGTAACTTACAATTAGTTAATTTTCATAACTTCAATGTTTCAAAATGTTGCTTTAATGTATTGTAATATATGCAAAATGTGTTGTACTACTTAACTTAAAAAAGTCTTAAAAAAATAGGCTAAATGCTTTATAAAGTAGTAAAGATGTTGTAGTTACCTTGACTTTAGATATCACAAAAACCAAGCATATCAGCTAATAAGTAGCATATCCAGTGTTGTAAAACTTGGCCTACTCGGCCGAGTACCCGGCGAGTACTCGCTACTCGGTCACTTACTGAGGCGATTTAGGCAAAATCGGACTAAAACTCGGAACTCGGTCAAACTCGGCCAACTCGGCCAACTCGGTCCAACTCGCTCTCCTCGGTCAAACTCGGTCAACATAATAATTATGTTTTTAATTGGTCATTCCCCTTTTTTTCTTTCCATTTTCACACGTAAGTCTCCCGCCGCCTCCTTCAATTTCGCTTTCGATCTAGAAACAGCCACGCATACTCTTCCATTGGTGACTAAATCGAGAAATCTTCTTCCATTGGTGACCGAAATCAACCTTCATCTTCAATTTCTGCTTCGATTGGTTGTTCTGCTACTTCGATTTCTGCTTCGACGGGAACAGGGCCGGGCAACACAGGGCAACACAAAGGTAAAAACTAAATAATTTATATTTTGGTGTTCGATTTCTACTCTGGTGTTCAATTCATTCTTCGATTTCTGGAGATGAAGATGAAGGCTGATTTCGGTCACCAATGGCTATGAGGTACTTTTGGCGCTGGATGCAGGTGAAGCTCAAGAATGGATTGATGGGGATGAAGTTGAGGGACTACCTTGGGAGACGGTTGCTGAAGCCACGGGTGCCGATGAATTTTTAAGGCCTCGAAGAAGTACACGATCAAGACAACTTTTTGACGAAGAATTCGAGTCGCAGAGTGAAGAAGAAGAAGAAGAAGAAGAAGAAGAAGAAGGAGAAGTAGATGAGGAAGTGGAAGTTGAATACGAGTCGGATGGTGTTCGAATCATTGAACAATATGGACAAGACGATTAATGAGCATCAATCTAGTGATAATGCTAACAAATGAATGTTTTTATTGAAGTATTTGAATTTTCAAACAATTATGTTGGTGTTTTTAAACATATATATTGGATGCTATGAAAAATCATCTTTATATTTGATTATTTATGACTTAAGAACATGCTATATGTAAAATTTTCAAAAACATTCAATAAAAAATCCCAATCCGAGTACTCCCCGCTTAGGCCGAGTACTCGCTACTCCCCGGTCGGCCGCTCGAGTAGCGCCTAGCGAGTTTTACAACATTGCTTGCATAAGTCATAGAATATATTGAAAGTCATTGAATGAACAGCTCTCAGCAACGTAAGGATCTCACTTTAATGATCAAAGGACTAAGTTTCACTGTTGTAATTTCTAACATTTGGTTTACTTTAGCAAACAGAAGTTTTAATCTATTTGTCATTCTTATTAAAAAATGAAACTTAACTATGCATAACAAATAAATGAAGAATCGGACATGAAGAAGTTAATGAAAACCTGCAATTATACTTAATATCTGATTCCAAACAACCATTAAACATGCACAGATGTATGAAAACTAAAAACAACTAAACATCATATGAATTGTGATAGAAAACTGAGAAAATCAGGAACAGACCATGAGAAACTAAATTAGCAGATCATATTGGCTTAAAATGTAGATTAAAAACAGTAGCACATAATAAGATGGGCATCACTTCAAGCAATTCAAACCCACATCCTAAAGCATATAACAATTGCAAGTTTCAGAGAGTTTCACAACAGCCAACGATGCAACATTCAAAAATGAGAATAATACAATAACTTAATAATTTTAAGAATCCAGAAAAGAATCTAAGATCTAAAAACGGAAGCCCCAAACACTTGGAAATCATAGTGTCAAAAAATCACAAATCGCAAGAAAAGGGACCGGACACACCTGGTAACCCCCCATTTGCTTTGTTTGAGGATCGTCTGTCTCAAAACCAATCAAATATACACAACAGGTATGATATATACCCTTCGCCGATTGAAACGATTTTAGCACCATTGACAAACAACATTGATTTACGTACATGTTGGGTAAATAAAGAGGTTTGAAATTGCTCAGTTCTTGAATCCCTAAATCCCTCTCTTACCTCTATCTCTGGCGAACTTCGAATAATAAAAAAAACAACGCAAAGGCAGTGTCGAATGACAAAGAAAGGGAAAACCTACCCGTACACGAGCAAAATTAGATGATTGAGTGAGGAAGGAAGAAAACCATGATCACCTTCTAGCTTCTGCTATGCAGCTACGGTGCTACCCAAAGCTAAGAGAAAGACAAATGTAAAATTAAAGAGCGAAAAAGAAAGAGTATCATGAGAAAATGAGAAAAAGAAATATCACGGGTTTATCATACAATTACTAAACTGTCTCTTAATATCTCATGAAAATTGGCAATTGATATAATGTATAATTTAGGAAAGAGTAAATTACGTCAATTGTCCATTTGGTTTGCCACTAATTTCATCGTTCGTCCATATGGTTCATTAATTACACTGGACGTCCTCAAGGTTTACATTCGGTAACGTCTGTAGTTCCCTGGTCCACATAAAATGACTAAAATGCCCTTTCTTTTTTAATTTAGACTTTTCTTTATATATTTATTCTTTTTTAATTAATAAACCATTATTATTATTATTTTATTATAATTATTATTACTTTATTAATTAAAGAAAAAACAAGCAACCCCATGGTCTTTCCCCCTCCCCTCTCTCTGTGCCAATACACCACCACCCACCCATCACCACCACCACCACCACCCACCATGACCACCACCTCCATGTCGGCTCCCCTCTGCCACGGCACCACCACCACCACCGTAAAGGCACCACCACCACCACCTCCCTGTCGGCTTCCCTCTCTCTGTTTCTCACTCCCAAACCCACAAACGCCCCCATTTAAATGCTTCCCCCCGTCAAACCCTTGCACCACCCGCCACCTGCAACTCCGGCGAGGTCACCACCACCGCCATACCACCGGCGTCTGAGTTCGTAACCACAACATCAGATTTGTAAGATACAAGAATGGAACCACCGTCGCCATCATCATGAAACCACCGTCGCCATCATCATGAAAGAACAAGACCACCACACACACACACATATACCAGATCTGTAGCTAAACAAACCCTAATCTGAAAACCCTAATATGAAGAACAAACAGCGCTTAAAACGTGACGAACAAACCCTAACCCTAGCTCCGGTAAATTACAAACCCTAACCCTAGCTCACATCGCTGCTTGAAAACGTGACTGGGTTGCTCGTTTTTGCTTTCCAGCATGGTGGTGAAGGTAGGCGGAGAGAGTCTAGCGGTGTCTTTGAATGTTCAGATAGGGAGTTAGGGTGGTGGGGTAAAGGAGGTTGACGGTGGCGGCGTAGTGAAAGCGGGAGGGCGGTGTGGCAGGTGAGGGTGGCCGGTGAGGTGGTCGGAGTTGCAGGGAGGTGGGCAGAGGGCAAAGGTCGCCGGAGGTGGGGAGGGGAAATGGAATAGATGGGGGAGGGGGGAAGACCATGGGGTTGTTTGTTTTTTTTAATTAATAAAGTAATAATAATTATAATAAAATTATAATAATAATGGTTTATTAATTAAAAAAGAATATATATATATATATATATATATATATATATATATATATATATATATATATATATATATATATATATATAAAAGAAAAGTCTAAATTGAAAAAGAAAGTGCATTTTAGTCATTTTATATGGACTTCCCTACAGATGTTACAAAATGTAAACCTTGAGGACATCCAATGTAATTAATGAACCATATGGACGAACGGTGAAATTAGTAACAAACCACATGAACGATTGGTGTAATTTACTCTTTAGAAAACTAGTAAAAATTAAGTGCCACCAATTAATGTACTTGATTAGAAGTTAAATCATTAATTAATTTGCCACACATATATATAGTATCATCTAAGGATAATTTATTTATTTATGAATATATGTATGGATAAAAAACGGATCCCAATTACAACCGAATTAGTTAATTAATCAAGCGGTTTGTCTTGCACTACTTTGAGATGATCATCGAGGCTTCCTTTAATATGCGAAGGAGGCTTCCTTCGACAAAAACAGTGATGTTTTACGCAATACGGAACATCCAGACAGTAGTGCGCACAATCTTTCACTGTACGACAAGGTGGATGTGTGTCTTGTGAAACAACTCCACTCAAGTTCAACAAACCTGCAATATAATATATAGTGAGTTGTGTTTAATATAGTCCATATAAAAAACATAGTCCTAAATTTTAATATTCAATCACATGTGATTCAATATAAAATCACATGTGATTCAGTAGACAATCACATGTGATGGTAAAATCATTACATGTTAATTACGAAAATGCCACTCCGCCCAAATTTTTAAAATTCAATTTGGACCATTGATGAGGCTGATCTAAGGGCTAAGATTAGTTCCTTGGGACTATGCAATAAGTATGGACTATATTGAACATTTCTCTATGTAATTAATTATTTATGTTCTTGGTGCCTAATTAAATAATTTGTTTAACAAATTGATCGATCGAGTTACCTGAAAGAGAAACCAAAAGGATGATCATGTATGCTTGCTTCATTTTTAAGGTGTGCTTGAAATAATTGCAAGTACAATTATTGATCGGCGTCTGTCTAAATTACTTGTGCGTATATGGAGCTTTTCATTTACTTGAGATTATATAGAGAATGTTGTCTTGAATGGTTCTTTCACATTTAATGTTAGCTCTCTCTCTCTCTCTCTCTCTCTCTCTCTCTCTCTCTCTATATATATATATATATATATATATATATATAGTAGGGTTTATGTAAGATGTAAATTATCGTAAGATGTGAAAGATGCAATCTGAAACGTCCATTTTTCATCCGATCTTCAAAATATAGAATGTTTGCATTTCTTAAAATAATTTAATAAAAATAGAAGTTAAGGGTATTTTTGACATTTTCATCCTTCAATCATCTCCTAAAAACATGCTAACCTATTCAAGTATAATCCAATCAGTTCATTGAAAAATTGATACATCAAAAATATTGATTTTTTACATAAAGCTGACTCAAAAAAAAAAGAACATCAACGATTCATAACGATTCACAAAGAATGCCGGATTCATCAAATCATTACAGAACAGATCCATCGAAAATGATATGAACAAAATAAGTGATGAAAAATACCACATTCATCAAATCGTTACAATTTACAGATCAGATGATATGAAACAAAAAAATGATGAAAATGAATCTTTTATACATAGGACAATACATAGAAATAATCAGATTTGTAAAACAAAAGTTATCAACCTTGATTCATCAAAACAAATCAGATGTTGATGAAACCCCAAATGCTCGCCTCTTTAGATCTGTGAGAAGTGATCAGATCTGAAAAACAGATGAAAAAACCAACCTTGCATCTTTCAGATCTGGTAGCGTCGACACTTGAGGGGAAGGAAAAACAGATGAAAAAACAAATCGTCAAACAGATGAAAAAACAAATCGTCACACTACATGGAAGAGAGAGAGAGAGGGGGTGCGATGGCGCTGTCATCGGCGGCGATTAGTTGCAGGTTGCAAAACCCTAAAAACGGTGGCATCGCACTTCAGGGGAGAGAGATAGAGTAGGTGAGGTGTCGTGGTTCATCGGCGCCGTCACTTGCAGGTCTCAAAACCCTAAAACCGTCGGCGTTACATTCCAGGGAGGATACATAGAGTGGATGCGGTCGGCGTGGTTCATCGGCGACGGAACAGGGGAAGAGAGATGTGGTACGACGCCATAGTTCATCAGCGTGGTCTTCATCGGAGTGGTCTTCAACGGCGGGAAACATGGTGCAAAACCCTCGGTGGTTCAAGAATGAGGAAGGCGGACTTTAAGTTTATATGAGAGAGAAAGTGAATGGTTGCTATAATTAAGGATATTAATTAGAAATAATTATTTAATTAAAATGATAAAAGGACTGTTATACCCTTTGTTAAAAGTGCCACATGTCATACTCATATTGCATCTTTCACATCTTAGGATAAAACACATCTTTTTTGATCTCATACATATATATATATATATATATATATATATATATATATATATATATATATATAGATGCGAGAACCGTTGTTAGTGCGAGAACCGCGAGAACCAATCTCAGCCGTTCCTTGAATATGGGAAGTATCATGGATGGAGAGCGTGTAGGGATAGAGTGTGGCAGGGTGCATGTGAGGAATTCATGGGTGGGCAATGACATTGAAGGAGGGGAAATTGGACGGCTTAGATTGGTTCTCGCGGTTCTCGCGCTAACAACAGTTCTCGCATGAACTTTTGTCTATATATATATATATATATATATATATATATATATATATATATATATATATATCATAAATGTTTTCTCACAAGCATGAGTCTTGATTTTTTTTCATTATTCCATTATAATTAGCGGTCAAGAAGAATTTATGATATATATATATATATATGTATATGTATGTATATAAGTGAGGGTTCATTCGAGAATGGTTGTTAGCACGAGAACTGCGAGAACCAGTCTCATCCGTTTCTTGGATATGGGAAATTTATGGATGTATAACGTGGAGGGATAGAGTGTGGCAGAGTGCATGTAAGGAATTCATGGGTGGGCAATGACATTGAAGGATGGGGAATTGGACCGCTCAGATTGGTTCTCGCGGTTCTCGCACTACGAAATGTTCTCAAATGAACATTTTCCTATGTATGTATGTGTGTGTGTGTGTGTATATATATATATATATATATATATATATATATATATATATATATATATATATATATATATATATATATAGGTGAGATCAAATCAAAGAAAAATTAAAGTAAAAAATATAAGGAGAAATATGGTAATGTCAAGTGTCTTTTTAATTAAAATGGTAATTTTGGTAAAACATTTCTCTCCTAGAAATCTGCAACCTCTCTCTTTCCCTCCCCCACCCACGTATCCCTCTGCCTTTTACATCATCAGAAGGCCAAACCCTAATTGATAATATGTCCCCAAACTTCCAATCACCGACTTGATTAAAGTGAGTTTACCACCCGAAGACAACGTCTTTGCCTTCCACTTACTAAGCTTCGACAGAAATTTACTAAAAACCGGGGCTCAAGAGTCATATCTATTCATCGAGACCCCGATGGGGAAGCCCAGATATGTAAATGGGAAAGCACCAGTACTACAATGAATTTTTGCACCAAGTGGTTAATGTCTTCCGATGCAACTCCCAGTCCATGTAAATTGCTTTTGTTGATATTGATTTTAAGACCTGAAGAAAGAAAAAAGCAGCGCAAAATTCGAATTAGATTAGAAAGACTGAATTCCGACCATTCACCTAAAAAAATCGTGTCATCCGCAAACTGTAGTTGAGAGAGAACAGGGCCATTGTTAAGGAGCATGAAACCATGAAAGACACCTTTCTCACATGCCTCGTGCATCATTACGTTAAATTTTTCGGCAACAATAAGGAAGAGAAATGGGGCCATTGGGTCACCTTGTCTTAAACCACCGCCCATCTGAATTTCTTGGGTAGGAGCACTATTTATCAGAATAGAAATTGAAGCCGTAGAAAGACACCCTTAAATCCAGTTTCTCCACTTTGCTCCAAATCCCATTTGATGCATAATCTCGTCAAGAAAGTCCCAATGAATTGAATCAAACGCCTTTTCAAATTTAATTTTGAACAAAATCATTTTTTTTCGTTTTCTTTGCCCAAGCCATTGCCTCACTAATTATCAAGGGTCCATCGAGAATACTTCTTCCGCTTATGAAAGTTGATTGTTCTACTCCGATGATGGTATCCATCACTGTCGACAACCTCTTCTAATTCTCAATTTAGAGCAAAATCCCCAAGACACCCTTCTTCCATCTTTATCTTTTTCCTTAATCAAATCCTTAATTCTTTTTCCTATCTCTCTGTTCGGTAATATTGCTCCTCGTGGTGTGTAAAAAACATATATGGAGTCATCGTATAAGGTCTAGAAACAAATTAATTTGCCTATGATTCGATTTGTTTGCAATAAGAAATCGAGTTTATGTAGTTCCTCACGTATCTAGTTAACGGATGAAATCTCAGTTGCTTAACTCCTTATTGGTTTAGTCAATTTTCCGTCAGCAACAAATCAAACAGGGTGTTGTGTAAATCTGATATCTTAAATAGCTTCTTTGGAGCTCGTAGACTTATATTAATGGCTTTCGCTAAGTTAAATAACGCAAATCTTTTGGCCGTTACCTACATTATTTCCATACATAGTCACCTGAACCACAAATTCCAGTCTCTGATGTTGATACCACCGTTGGCGACGGCGAAGTTGCCGGAGATGATGGTTTGATTAGTCGTGAAGCAACAGGCTACTGTTAACAACCAAAGCAAAAAAGGATGGAAGCTGGAAGGAAAAATTAGGGATTATGTGTAGGAGGAATAAGGTACAAATGAAAAAAAATGGTATTTTGGAGATTTTACTTTTAAGTTAAATTAGGGATGGTGTTTTTTGTTTTTTGGATAATTTAATTACTATTAATTTAGTTATAAGGACATATTTGAGAGTTTAGAGAGTTTGGAAGGACATATACGTAATATTAATATCTGCAATGATATATACGTAATTAAGCAAGTTTTTAAGGATATAAATAAAATTCTCCCTTTTTTTCATCTAAAAGGCATTTAACTTAACTTACTAACACTTTAATTATTATTATTCTATTAGATAATATTATATATATACATAATTTACTTGAGAACTGTATTTATTGTGTGTACCGTGGGTAGTATTTGTAACCACTAATAATGTACATTAATAGATATATTTTAGCCTTTTATATATTTTTCTAACCGTGAATTGCGTCCGAGTGTACAGTCATTAAAATACAATGCTTGAATTTCTCAAAATACCCGTCATTAATGTGTCATTAACGAGCCATTGAGTCGTCATATTTATTGGTCATTGATTTATTTTAATTAAGGGACAAGATTGGTTCTCACGGTACTCGCAATAAAAATAATTCTTAAATAAATTTTTTTCTCATTATATGAGAAGATTATATATGTTTCTAGTAGCACCTACTGCTTCCACCAAGTTTATCTACAATGTATTTTTTTAAATCATATAAGATTTCACCATATTTTTAATCCGATAAATTTAAAATTTAATATTATAAATAATTTGTGTTTCTATGTTAGTTTTTATATTTTGTTAATCTTAAGTTTTTGTTTCTCGCTGCAAAGCGCGGTTCCAATGACTCGTTTGATATAATAATTTACGAAACTAGTAAAAATAAAGTGCCACCAATTAATGTGCCTGTTTAGAAGTAAAATCATCAATTAATTTGCCACAAATATATAGTATCATCTAAGGATAATTTATTTATTTATGAATAAATGTATGAATAAAAAATGGATCCAAATTACAACCTAATTAATTAATTAATCAATTAATTAACTAAGTGGTTTGTCTTGCACTACTTTGACAAGATGATCGAGGCTTCCTTTAATAGATGCGTACGGCGTGGGATGTGCATCACGACAGAGACGGCGACCTTTGATTCACAAAAGGCGGTAGTGGTCGGCGATGGAAGAGAGTGAGGCGGTGGTGGAGGTTGGCCTCCCGAGAGGATGCACTGATGGAGGCGAAAAATAAAAATGTGATAGGTTTAGGGTAAACATGGGTGGTGGGGGGTGGGGGTGGGAGGTATATAGGAGAGAGAATTTAATTAACTTACCCTTAATACCCCTTATCTGTATTTGAACATGTCATCTCCATGTTTCTCCTTACATTTTGTATCTTAATTTTCTTTTTATTTGAACCCAATTATATATATATATATATATATATATATATATATATATATATATATATATATATATATATATATATATAGGAAGATTCAAATAAGAATGAAAAATTAAATGTGAATGAGACACTCAACCTCAGCAGTTCATTTTGTAAGTGGAATTCATGGATGAAAAGTGTGAGGGGATAGAGTGTAGCAGGGTGCATGTGAGGAATTCATGGGTGAGCAATGATATTGAAGGAGGGGGAATTGGACGGCTAGGATTGAGTCTCTCATTCTCAATTAATTTAAAGTTCTTATTTCAACCTCCCACTATATATATATATATATATATATATATATATATATATATATATATATATATATATATATATATATATATATATATATATATAGTGAGAGGTTCAAATGAGAACCTTAAATTAATTGAGAATGGAAGACTCAATCCTAGCCGTCCAATTCCCCCTCCTTCAATGTCATTGCCCACCTATGAATTCCTCACATGCACCCTGCCACACTTGATTATCCCACGCTTTCCATCCATGAATTCCACTTACAAAATGAACGGTTGAGATTGAGTCTCCCATTCTTGATTTATTTCTCATTCTCATTTGAACCTTCCCCTATATATATATATATATATATATATATATATATATATATATATATATATATATATATATATATATGAAGATTTTAATAAGAATGAGAAATTAAATGAGAAAGGGAGATTCAATCACAGCCGTTGACTTTGTAAGTGGAATTCATGGATTGAGAGCGTGGAGAATAGAGTGTGACTAGGTGTATGTGATGAATTCATGGGTGAGCAATGACACTGAAGAAGCATAAATTAGATGACTAAGATTAAGTCTATCATTCTCATTTAATTTCTAATTTCCATTTGAACATATATATATATATATATATATATGAATAAGTTCATTTGAGAACCATTTTTATTCCCCCTACTTCAATTTGATTGCCCACCCATGAATTCGTACATGCACCTTGCCACACTCTATCCCTCACGCTCTTTATCCGTTAATTTTGTTTACTAAATAAATGACTATGATTGGTTCTCGCAATAATAATGGTTTTCAAATGAACCATCATCTCTCTCTCTCTCTCTCTCTATATATATATATATATGTGTGTGTGTGTGTGTGTGTGTGTGTGTATGTGTGTGTAATTGATAATTAGCGGCATACATAAAAGGATATTTTGGAATAACAAAATTTCACTACCATGATATTTTTCATTCACGTTTTTTATGTGATAAGGAAGGTTTTTGTTTAGCCGTTACATAAATATTACTTTTACTAACAATAGTGAACACGAGAAACACATTAATATTACACCGAAACTTTTAGGTATGAAATATAAATAGGGTACGTAAAAAAAGTATTAGATATAAAAGTTTTATTTACGTACCCGAGCACTGTACATGTATAGCACTAGTTTAAACATGATACGTAGAAATCTTTATTGTTTTGCTATTCCATTATAATCAATGGTCAAATAACATTTATGATATATATATATATATATATATATATATAGGGTAAGGTTATATAAATAACCTCCTTAAATATAGAACTTAAAAAACCTTCTCTGGTAATGACACGTGCACATATTTAGGGGCAAAAATGGAAAATTGAAAAAAAATGTATATATCATCGTCGCCTCACCCAGCGACCCCAACAAACTTGAAAAAAACCCCACTTATTTTAAATTATCATAACTAGTTCGTTTTTAACAATTCTAACCATAAAATTATACTGTTAAATTCAGTTTTTCGTCAACTTTCAAATAAGACCGGACTTAATATATTTTAGAAACTTTTTTTTTAAATGCAAATTTTGCATTTTGAGTTTTGTTCATACTAAATGCAAAATGCAAAATATCTTTTTACAGTCATCCAGATGCTTCCAAAATGCAAAATGCAAAATGCAAAATGCAAAATGCTTCCAAAATGCAAAATCCGACAAAAACACTACCTGCTGCCCAAATGCAAACAAAATTTTTCATGTTAAATTTTTTTTTAGAAAAATATGGGAAGAGTGATATTGTTTGAAAGAGGATTAAAAAACTAAAAGATTGATATAATTTTATTGTTTAAATTCACAAAACTTAAAAAGTTACGACAATTTAAAGTTTTTTAGGGTTTTTTTTTAATTCGTAGGTTGTTGGAAGGGGGGGGGGGTATTTTGCATGTTTGTCCTTTTCTTCTTAAATTAATACACGATAATGACAGTTTTGCCATTGTTAAATCTCATCCATTGATTTTGAAGATCCAATGGTCCAAATTGGTTCTTTGGGTTTTTTGTTTAAGATGAGGTTCTTTGTTGATGTAATTTATATATATATATATATATATATATATATATATATATATATATATATATATATACACATACTAGCATAGTATGAAATATAATTTTATATGTTTTAGTAGGGTACGTAAAAAAAGTATTAAATATAAAAGTTTTATTTACGTACCAGAACACCGTACGAGTATAGCACTAGTTCAGACATGATACGTAGAAATCTTGATTTTTTTGTTATTCCATTATAATCAATGGTCAAAAATATTTATGATATATATATATATATATATATATATATATATATATATATATATATATATATATATATATATATATATATATATATATATATGCAGAATTAAATGAGAATAGCTTTTAAGGTGAGAACGGTAAGAATAGTTTATAGCTTTTGGATTATCTTTATTTATGGTTGATATTTAACTTGGTTTAATTAGTGTATTTTAAATTTTAATTATTTGGTTTAATTAAGGTATTTTGAGTTTATAGATTTTATTTATGTAATTAAATGATTGGCCTACGAGTGTTCTTACCGTTCTCACCTTAAAATGTGTTCTGACCGGATCACTCTTCTACACACACACACACACACACACACACACACACACACACACACACACACACACACACATATATATATATATATATATATGTAACACCGTGTTTCACGCGCTTAAAATAAGTGCCAACTTAAACTTATTTATCAAAAACTTGCAGCGGAAAATAATCACCATTTACAAAATATCATATTGTTATCCGACTAATCAACATTTCAAATATCAGGTGTTACCGCAATTAACAACCGACCATCAGATCACATGCATATAAACAACAACTGGTGTTCCTTAAAATACACATACTACAATTACCCACGAGTAACCTCAGCTCGCCAGACCATCAGCCACTAACCTGCGAAAAAGGGAAATTTTGCACCGTTAGCTACAACTAGCTAGTGAGCACCAATTTACACATAAGCATCAATAAGCATGCTATCACATCACAATATGACACACAGAGCTAAGCTATCACATAGCGGTGTGCCGACATGTCAGCGGGATCATATCTTGCGAGGTAGCTAGTCTGGCTCAATGATCCAAGCGGGGGAATCAGTCACAACCATCCGCATTGGTGGGGGAGCGAAGAGCAGCCCACCATCACGTTTACGAGTTCCGGTTTGCACCAAGAACCCCATTTCACAACCAGTTTCCGGCTTTCACCGAGAACCCCCTTACCTAACCAAATCCGGCTTTCGCCGAGAACCCCATCTTCGTCAAGGAACGGTGGCCTGCAGAGCCGTCACCAAGCGTATACACTCGGATGCCGTTAATCCCCCCACTTCCAGACCCTATTGGGCCCCAGGGACCAGCCTACGCGGCTGACCTTAACCAATCCCAGGAACTGTGGTACAGTCCCCCAATTGTCCGGACATATCACAATAACACATAACTTATCCAATAAGGATCCATTTGCATGCACAATATAACACTCTAGCACAACTGATCCAATCAGGATCCAATTACATGCGCAATACAATAATCTAACATAGCTGATCCAATTAGGATCCAATTACATGCGCATGTACAATATCATATTAGCTTCTGCTCATACTCGATGTGCAGAATACTAGATTACACTTTAAGCATAGCATACAGTTGTCACATAAGTCATAACACTACACGGTTCTATCTCGTATCACTTCACTTATCTATCGTCACTACTATAAACACATTACACATGTTATAGCACAACACGTCACTCCACCACTTACCTTGCATGTGCATACATCAATACCACAATAACACGTGTTAATACACAACAATTAGCCCTACTTACCTAGTCTCATGGGAAAATCAGTACTCACCCGAGTCCTCACTAGGCAGATACGCCACTCGTGTCTTCCGGTTTCTCAAGTACACCTAACACATAATATACACGCTTGGTGATCACTTACACATAACACACACAGGTTTAAACACAAGATACATAAGTTGTTAGTACAGAGCCCATGCTTGCGATCGCATGCACTATCCATGTGATCGCAAATGACCCCTCATAACAGCCCACGCGATCGCAAGAGTATCCCATGCGATCGCAAGAGGTCATTTACCTCAAAACCAATGCTTCCGATTGCAAGGGAAGCCCCTTTTGGTTACAAACATGATTCTAGGGTTGGTTACGATCGCAAGTTACGTACCTACGATCGTAAACCTCGTTTCCTTCGCCCGTAGACGGTAAATACCATAAAACAGACCCATACGATCGCATGGACCCTACCATGCGATCGCATAGATCATGAACACCCCATGCGATTGTAAACACTCCCCATGCGATCACATGACCCGTTTTTACAGTGTTCTTCCGACTCTGCTTCGCACAGGAGCTGTAAATCCCGATTCTAACACTTAAATCGATCCAAAATTGAGTTTTAATCACTTATACACTTTACTTGACATCCATGAACACTTATAAACATAATAAACACCAAAACCTAACACAAGAACATAATTTACACCACAAATTTGGTGTATCATCTTCAAGAACACAAAACTAGGGTTCTTACTAGAAAATCACTTACAAAGAAGATGATACACAGCAGATTGTACTCGGTTTTGGTACTGAAATCACTTGCAACAGAGTTTCCTTCTTGATTCTTCAACTCAAAACTCCAAAGTGTGTGTGGTTGTATGTTCACGTATGTGTGTATGTAGGCTAGTATATGTTTGCAAAGGTCAGGGGATAAGAACCCCCATTAGAACCGCCTTTAGTTCATTTAATTTAAACACGGGTATTTTGTTCCCCTTTCCAACTTACAACTTAACACACGTCATCCCGTTTTAACTAACGGGGATATTTACGGAATCATAACACGAAACCGTTCAACACTTTATCACTTTTAAACGCGTTTAACACCTTTCACATAATCACTCTAATTAACGCATAACACGCGCTAATAACTTAAAACACACTAATTTAAATCACTTAAATTCACTGTACAACTATTTAAGCACAAGGTACAAGCCTACGCAACTAGGTCCAATTTCAGGATGTTACTATATATATATATATATATATATATATATATAGGGTAGAGATACTGTAAAAAGAGAATTAAGGTACAAAAAGTAAGGAGAAATCTCAGCCCATTACACCTGATGAACAATTTAAAAACAGATGTACAGGACAAAACCCAAAACCTGATTCACAACCCATTTGTATTCAAAAAACAATTGATGAACATAATTCATATATCAAACAAAATGATGAACATAATTCATATATAAATCAGTATATGTTGCATCGATGAATCAAAACCCCATGAATCCAAAATAACACTTATAAACTAATTCATGTCGATATAATTCAATAGCATCCCATGCATAAGCACTACCAAAAAGAAATCAGATGCACAAAGTTCTACAAAACCAAAAAAAATAAAATTAATTGATTTACAGATCTGATAATGTTTCTTACAAATATGGTCGGCAAACAGAAACTCTAGTATCGAACAACGAAGCATAGAAGCACAAAAACCCTGAGTCGGCAAACAGTGGCGGTGTTCATCGGCGTTGCCGAGTGTGCATCGCAAAGCAGCGGTGGCGTCGGAGTAGCCAACGGAAACAGAGAAAGCCTACGTCGATGGCGGCGGTCACTGCGTTGATGTACAACCACGGAACCCCTAAATCGATGGCGGTGGTCACCGGCATTGATGCACAACCACAGAAAGAACAATGAAGGCGGCAAGAAGGAAGTGGCGGCGAATATAGGCGGAAAATTGTCGAACATTGACGGAATAGCCCAGTAGGAACGGCGTGGCGAACAGCGATGTAAGTAGGCGGCAAGTGGTTAAGAGAAACAACAGATCTGGGGCTAAATAAAACGATTTGATGCATCTACGGCGGTGCTTCACAGGTTGGTAGCGATTTAGGGAGAATGGACGTCGCCGGTCAGGGACGGCGGAGGGAGCAAAGACGGTGGAGGAGCAGAAACGGCGGATGTCGACGGGTGATTTTAGGGTTTCTCGAGACGTAATGGGTAATCGGGAAGTGTAAGATCATGGCCTATATTTAAGGAGGATGAGAGATAAACAATTTAAGATGCCAATTGCGCCCTTTTTTACTTTTTTTTAACTAACATGACACGTGTCAACACCATAATTCACCCTACTCATTTGACCCAAAAACTCTTTTTATTTGATCCTGATTCTATATATATATACACACATTAGCATAATAGACACGTAATGCAGTGGTTTTAAATGATTTCAACTCGATAATTTGTATGTTTTCAGTATTCACGAACACGGTAATACCAAATAATTTTTTTTGGTAACATATCTATTTCCTTTTTATTTTTTCCATTTTCTATATAATTTTTTTTCTCAATCAACTCTTTTATTACTTTTAAAAAGGGTCTCCACTTATAAAGTAGGTTAAATTATATGAAAATACAAAGTGTAAGTTAGTAATTTAAAACTATTTAAAATGAAGAGGTTAGGAAAATAGAATAAATAATTTGGAATTATTGATTATATGAGTTATTCTAAAAAAATTTAAATATATGTTTATGAATTATTTTTTTTGAATGGCCAACACACACACCCTCTCTAACCTAATCTTAAATCTACACCATTTTGTCCACAGCAGGAATTGAACCCACAACCTTATTAGACACCTAAACACCAGATACCGCTAGGCTATAAGCCCTTTGGTATATGTTTATGAATTATGATTATATGTTATTCAGGTTTATGAGTTCTACTTATACAGATTTTTTTGATAAATAAGTTCAAATATTTATTACATGATTGAATATATATTACTTGATTTTTTAAATAGGAAAACTTTAGTTATGAAAATAGAATATAAGAATCTTATTAAATCTATCTAATAGTTACTTTATATATTAGTTTTCATTTATTTATATGAGGGTTAATTTAGTAATTTTAAAATACTTAAAATTTAAAAAATTTAAAAGACTTAAATGCTTTATAATATAGTATGTATATATATATATATATATATATATATATATATATATATATATATATATATAAAAACTAGTATGTCATTTAGCTATGCTAAGCACAACCCACGACGCTTTATGTTGATTATTGAAGAATGAGTGATGATTTGGTAAGAGCGATTCAGAAAGTATGATGTTTTTAGTTTAATATTTATATATAATAAACTCTAATTCATGATTTGACCAACCCATGGTGATTCTAAATTTCCAAAGGTATCTGTAGGAAAACCTTCTTAATTCCCTAAATGACGTAATTTTGTGTAGCTGGTACTTAGAGATGTGTTTTCCAATGTAAGTATTTATAGAGTAATGTATGCAGTTTCAAGCCAACAATTCAATTACCTATCATTTTCTTTTATATATATATATATATATATATATATACACACACACACTATGTTGTATATACAAAACAGCCATCATAGCCATCTCCATTTAACCCATTAATTGTTTAATTCTATTTATTTTTCTATAAACACATTAATTCTTTTCATATATATATATATACACTATGTTGTTTAATTCTTTTCTTTTATATATATATATATATATATATATATATATATATATATATATATATATATACACACACTATGTTGTATATACAAAACAGCCATCATAGCCATCTCCATTTAACCCATTAATTATTTAATTCTATTTATTTTTCTATAAACACATTAACAGCTATAACCCATAAACCATCGATTTTCTTTCTTTCCCCTAATAACTTACTGATTTTTGCCCAGAACTTACGTCTTGGATGTAACCACCATTGCACCATCGCTAGGGCTCACACCAATAATGATGTCGTACGTTATTAGGGTTCATATGCTCTAAAATAGTCGCCGCGGGCGTTGTAACCCGTCAATAAACCCGCTGAGGTGTAACCTCTCAATGAAACCGCTGACACTATAACCGTGGATGAAGTCATAAGCTTGTAAAAATAGATTGTGTTGTCTTATGTCGTAAGCTTGTAACCAACAAGTTGTATCTTCTTGCTTTATTAGTGTTGTTTATTGTTTTTTCTTTTATCACGTGTCATCGCGTGGGACAACCTAAAACAAAGATGATCGGGGATTGGGTTCGGAGATGCGTTTAGTAGGAGACCTGAGGGGTACCCCGAAAAAATCCCCAACGTAGATCTGGGAGGGGGCGGTATATGAAATCGGGTTCAGGACAACGATGTCAAAACCAGCCCTGAAGAGGGTTGCACCAACGTGCAGAAGAGGAAGCGGTGGTGGGGAGGTATTTTTGCTGCCGGTCAACTATGAAGATAGGTGTGGAACTATGGGGAGAAGCAGGCAGAAGTGAAGACATGAGAGAAATAGGTGAGAGGACTTATTGTCAATCTATGAATAGTTTGGAATTATTTAGGCCACATGTGTCAATCACACAAGGAATGAGATGATTTTTTTTATAGGTACATATATATATATATAGGGTATGGTTAAACAAAGAACCTCCCTTAAACATAGAACATAAAGAACCTCCTCTGGTGATGACACGTGACACATAGTTTACAGACAAAAAAGGAAAAAAAAAAAAAAAAAAAATCAGCGTCACCCTCCAAGCCTCCCCCAAAATTAAAAAAAAAAAACTCCACTTACTTTAAATGATCATAACTTGTTCGTTTTTAAGAATTTTAACAAAAAATTTATACCGTTAGTTTCAGTTTTTCGTCCTCTTTCAAACAAGACCGGTCTTGATATATTTCTGAAACTTTTTTTTTGAAATGCAAAATTTGCATTTTGAGCTGGGTTCATTCAAACTCAAAATGCAAAATCCGTAGTTTGCATTTTGAGCTGGGTTCATTCAAACCCAAAATGCAAAATCCGTAGTTTGCATTTTGAGCTGGGTTCATTCAAGCCCAAAATGCAAAATTCGTAAATGCTGGGTTCATTCAAACCTAAATGCAAAATGCAAAATCCGTAGTTTGCATTTTGAGCTGGGTTCGTTCAAACCTAAATGCAAAAGGCAAAAAACGTAAACGTAAAATATAAACATGTAGGTCATCTAGATGCTTCCAAAATACAAAAATTATAAAAATACAAAATGATCATTGGCTTTGGTAGCTGGAAAGACATTGAAAATGCAAGTAGTCACAAGTAAAGAAACAAATAATTGTTGGCAACATTTTGTAATCTGCAGGTCTGATCTTATGAGTGGAAGCTATAGCTAGGTATGTATATATATTGAATTTAAGGATATAATGAATGGATAGCTACATAGCATATGCGAGTTGGAAATGTATATGATCATGCACCAATTAAGTAGCTATGTACACTTTCATTTACACACACACACACCAAATTGGTGGGGTTGATTGTGGGTAACTAAACAAACTGGGCAGATTTCGTATGGATCAGATAGGTAAATGCAAAATTACACATTCAACCCAAAATGTAAAATTCGTACATAATACTACATTCTGCCCAAAATGCAAACAAAAATTTCATGATAAAAAATTTTATACTTGTTTTGCCCAAAATCAAATGATACCTCTATACAAATTTAAGAAAATTGAAGATTAAATATAGGGATTTCGCAAATTGCATATTCAAACTCAACCCAAAATGCAAATTCCATTCACAACACTTTTCAATATTATAAGAAACAGTTAAACACAATAATCAAAATGAACTTTTCAAATATAATTTGCATGTTTATTTATTTGTATAATCTAAAATGAAGCCCCGTGAAATGCAAACAAACTAAGGAACTAACTCGAAATGAAACCCAGATGAAATGTAAAACTAACTACAATCTGAAAATGCAAAGCAACTTAAGTACAATCTGGAATGAAAAACCCAGATGAAATGCAAAATCTCAAAATGCAAAATCCATACACAACACTACAATCATTCCAGTACGCCACTATATTAGCAAATGAAAATGCAAATCAACAACTCTCATCTGCATTTTGCATTTCACAAATCTGATTCAATGAAAAATATAGCTCAAAATACAATTATATATATATATATATAGAGAGAGAGAGAGAGAGAGAGAGAGAAATAGAGAGAGAACTAGCTTTAAATGCGAAAGAACCATTCTTGCCAACTTTTTTTATATAATCTCAAGTAAATGAAAAACTCTATATACCCACAAGCAATTTAGAGAACTCATAGACAGACGTTGATCAATAATTGTACTTGGAATTATCTCAAGCACACCTTAAAAATGAAGCAAGCATACCTCGTCATTCTTTTGGTTTCTCTTTCAGGTGAACAATTCAATCGATAGATAGTTTGTTTGTCAGATTATTTTTATTTATTGGTTTTTTAAAAAGGATAACCAACTATACATCATTTAGAAGCTTGTTAAAGTAATTATTTAATTAGTTTAATTAACTATTATATATTATATTGCAGGTTTATTGAATTTGAACGGCGTAGTTTCACAAGACACATATCCACCGTGCCATAAATTCACAGATTGTTGGCCCTATTGTCGTGTAAGGCTCGCGATTCCCTTTTGCATAAAACATCATTGTTTTTGTCTAAGGAGGAATGCTGAAGAACCCGAGCCTCCTTCGTAGATTAAAGGAAGCTTCGATGATCATGTCAAAGTAGTGCAAGAAAAACCACTTAATTAATTAATTCGGTTGTAATTTGGATCCATTTCTGATCCATACTTATATTCATAAGTAAATAAATAAAGAAATTATCCCTTAGATGACAGTGATGATACTATATATATATATATATATATATATATATATATATAGGGTATGGTTAAACAAAGAACCTCTCTTAAACATAGAACCTAAAGAATCTCCTCTAGTGATGACACGTGGCACATAGTTTAGGGGCAAAAAAGGAAAATTAAAAAAAAAAGAAAATCAGCGTCTCCCTCCCAGCCTCCCCCAAAATTAAAAAAAAAAAACCCCACTTACTTTAAATGATCATAACTTGTTCGTTTTTAAGAATTTTAACAAAAAAATTATACCGTTAGTTTTAGTTTTTCGTTCTGTTTCAAACAAGACCGGACTTGATATATTTTTAAAACTTTTTTTTTTGAAATGCAAAGTTTGCATTTTGAGCTGGGTTCATTCAAACCCAAAATGCAAAATCCGTAGATTGCATTTTGAGCTGGGTTCATTCAAACCCAAAATGCAAAATCCGTAGTTTGCATTTTGAGCTGGGTTCATTCAAGCCCAAAATGCAAAATTCGTAGATGCTGGGTTCATTCAAACCTAAATGCAAAATGGCAAAATCCGTAGTTTGCATTTTAAGCTGGGTTCGTTCAAACCTAAATGCAAAATGCAAAAAACGTAAACGTAAAATATAAACATGTAGATCATCTAGATGCTTCCAAAATACAAAAAATATAAAAATACAAAATGATCATTGGCTTTGGTAGCCGGAAAGACATTGAAAATGCAAGTAGTCACAAGTAAAGAAACAAATCATTGTTGGCAACATTTTGTAATCTGCAGGTCTGATCTTATGAGTGGAAGCTATAGCTAGGTATGTATATATATTGAATTTAAGGATATAATGAATGGATAGCTACGTAGCATATGCGGGTTGGAAATGTATATGATCATGCACCAATTAAGTAGCTATATACACTTTCATTTACACACACACACCAAATTGGTGGGGCTGATTGTGGATAACTAAACAAATTGGGCAGATTTCGTATGGATCAGATGGGTAAATGCAAAATTACACATTCAACCCAAAATGCAAAATTCGTACATAATACTACATTCTGCCCAAAATGCAAACAAAAATTTCATGATCAAAAATTTTATACTTGTTTTGCCCAAAATCAATTGATACCTCTATACAAATTTAAGAAATTGAAGATTAAATATAGGGATTATGCAAATTGCATATTCAAACCTAAAATGCAAATTCCATTCACAACACTTTTCAATATTATAAGAAACAGTTAAACACAATAATCAAAATGAACTTTTCAAATATAATTTGCATGTTTATTTATTTGTATAATCTAAAATGAAACCCCGTGAAATGCAAACAAACTAAAGAACTAACTCGAAATGAAACCCAGATGAAATGTAAAACTAACTACAATATGAAAATGCAAAGCAACTTAAGTACAATCTGAAATGAAAAACCCAGATGAAATGCAAAATCTCAAAATGCAAAATCCATACACAACACTACAATCATTCCAGTACGCCACTATATTAGCAAATGAAAATGCAAATCAACAACTCTCATCTGCATTTTGCATTTCACAAATCTGATTCAATGAAAAAAATATTTCATACACAAAAGAAACAACTGAACACAAATAATCAAAATTCAAATTTCATTTTCTACACTTAAACGAACAGCGCAAACCCCATCTCGAAATCTCTCTAAAACACAACCATTCAACACAAAAAAGAACACCTAGATACTCACAAAGAGGTTAGGGAAGACTACCTGATGTTCTTTTTTCAACTCCCGTGTATGTTGATGAACAGTAGTTCACAAAATCGGCATTTTCCTTCTCGGGTTTCCTCGTGAAGAATCATCAACAAAATCTTAGAATCTCATCCAACAAACTCAACTCGTATTCATCATCATTCAACACAAAATTTGATTTATACATATCTTATCAATCAGAAGCTTACGAAATGCAAAAAATGAAAATGCAAAATGCAAACCCACAACTCTCATATACATTTCCAACATCTGATTCAATGAAAATGTAGTCCAAAATGCAAATTACATATCTATACCAAATTGTGAATGAACAAAAAACACAGACTATCAATCAAACTTAATTTTTTTTGCATATTTATACATATCATATCAATCACTAATCTATTAGTAACAATGTACAGGTACAGGAAAAAAAATTCAAATTGGAAGTATACAAGAAAATGATTATCAGTTTTAATGTGTAGACTTATACAAGAAGATGATTTCTAGTTTTAACAGTTGAAAAGTCAACATTTCTAGACTCAAACTAAATTGGCAGATGCAATATAATCCTTCTTAGATGAAGCATTACCCATACTCTGCTCATTCTCAACAAGAACCTCACAAAATTCAACATAAACAGAGTAAAAAATTCCCAAGTTACTAATAGCTTTAATAGAATCAGAATTCACATTTTTGACATTTAAAGCAGTTGGTTTCATGCTAAAGAAAGGATTAGGAACCTGAGATTTGTCAAAATTTACATCAAAATCGTTCTTGAGACTTCTATTTGGTTGCACACGGTACCTAACAGCAGCAATACCTTCACAAATTAGCAAAATTTGATCGATTAGAAGAACCTGAATCACCAATCGTGCCCTTACAGTCTGTAAAGTGGTCTTCGAAATCTTTAACAGTAGCCTAGGGTTCCTTCGATCTTCAAACTTCGACTTGGGTGTATGGAATACATCTTCAGTAGTAGAAATTGATCCTAGATCCTTGTTATTCACATCATTCTGATCTCCAAGAGACTTGTCATCACTTCGAACGGACTCAGGATCATCAGATTAGGTATGCAAAGCTTAGAGTTTGGAGGTGGGATAAGGAAATGACAGAGATAAGCCATATCAATTTGATTCCCATATTACCCCTGTGTAATATAAACAGCGCGTGAAACATTAAATTTATTGATTTGTTTTTGTTTATAATCTCAGCCATTGATGTAGAGATCTAATGGATGATATTGGTTCTTTAGGTTCTATATTTAAGTAGTGGTTCTATATTGATCCATTATCTATATATATATATATATATATATATATATATATTCAATCTTATACGTGTGAGAAAAAATGATAAGTCATATTTAACTATAACATGAGTGAATCTTAACCCATAGAATATTGAATGGTTTAGACACAACTTTAGTTGATTTATAAGGCATGTATAATAATCAGTATATTTTATATGTTACGTTTTATTACACTTTATTTGGTTAATATATACCATTAATATATATTAACATTAATATATTACATTGATATATATTATTGTTTTGTATGTATGTCGGAGAACAAAAGGAGTTAATTTGATAGATTATCCAAAAGATTCAAGCAAGAGAGTAAAATATGAAATATATAAATAATATACCTTATATATTACATATAAATATATATCTTATTTAGATTTCATATTACATATTACATATATGTTATTATATATATAGAGATAAGATCAAGGGATCACGATCATAATTTAAATAAAACAGTCATAATTTAAATACATAATGAATACTTTAAAACTGTCAAAAAATTAATTACAAAAAACTGTCCTGAAATTAATGACAGTTGTACTATTTTAAAAGTGTTAAGATTGTTGCTGGAAGTTATTGTAAATCATGCTATATTACTTGTACTACTTAACTTAAAAAATTGTTTTAAAAAAAATAGCTAAATGCTTTATAGAGTAGTAAAGATATGTGTATGTGTGTGTGTGTGTCGTGTGAATATATATATATGTATAGATTTATGAATGTGTACATATAACGTTACTCTTAATAGGAAGAATGTGCGTAAAAATTTTGAGAAATTTGCCAAAATTTCCATCGTATGCGATTAGCACTATTTTGTAAATAAAAATACAATGAATGTGCAATTCACCTATATCAACTAGTTTTATAATTTTTGTTTTTAACCATGAGTGTTTTTATTCTATTCACATCATCGACATACATGAACACAAAAATTCTTCATCTTGTAGGCAACTATCGTTTTGACGTTTCATACCCGTTGTCAAATCACCATTATATTCTTCAAAGTTCAGTGCTTGAAACCAGATCTTCGTAATCAGAAGTTGCAAGTAGATTTCGATTCTATGTTTAGGGCTTCAAAGCACCAACATAAATCAATTAAGGTAAAATCGAATATGACTAGGGCATAGACATGTTCATAAACGGAAAAGTCAAGTGGTTTTGTTGAACCTCAAAATAATCAATTGAAGTAGATTTCATCGATCAGGGGTACCTTCTATCATATGAATCGTGATTAGGTTCTTTCCGAGCATTTGAGGTATGCGCTTGTTCTTCTAGACCGATCGAGAAGTTTTACTCACGACCTGTTAATATGAATTGTTCCACATTTGGTTATCAACTATGGTAAGGGTTTTTTTTTTCATTATTTGATTTTTGGTAATCGATTAGGTAAACGACGCGTTAATGTTTGATCTTGTTCTCTTATTCATATCGATTCTTGTTTAAATGGGTTAGGGTTTTCAGGGAAACTATTATTGTTTGATTGTTTATTGATCGTGTTAGTACTTTTGTTTGTGACCATTGTTTTTTTTATTATTTTACGATTTTTGTTATTGTTTAAGGTTTGATTTAAATTTTGCGTTATAAGATTAGATTTTGTTATGAAAACCTTGAAGAGCACCAATTATATATGAATATATTAATTAAAAAATTAAAACTAAAGAAAGACACAAAATTAATTGTATACAATAAATCAAAAATTAAAAGTTGGTTTTATCATTACAAAATATTTTATAATTCTTTTAAATTCTTTTTAATTATAACAAATAAAACTTGACGTAGTGCCGCTAATTTTTATAGTAATGATCAACTGTTTGTATAATAAATACAATCAACACTTCTCGTATCATGATACTACGTTTCAGTCATCACGTATACTCTCCCCCTTTTGTTGACGCTTTTTTTGTAAATCTAGGTGTTGACGTTGTGTGCACCATGTTTTAAAAATCTCATTTCTTTCACGTGTTATAATTTTTAATTATTTTTTTATCAATATTTAACATAAGCATTTAATATAGTATTTTAGAAAACTAGTAATAATTAAGTGCCACAAATTAATGTACTCGATTAGAAGAGAAATCATTAATTGATTTGCCATATATATATATATATATAGCAAAGCACCCTCGTAATGCGAGGGCGACGATAATAGTTTGTACTCGATAACATGTTTGATTTAAAAAGTAGGGTATAGTGTATAAAATGCGGTGTTAGTCAAACTATCCATGTTTTTTCTTATTTTTCTGATTTTTTTATTTTTTTACAATCAACCATTTTATTATTTGCTATAATAGTTTTTGAAAACAATTAAAAAAATATTATTATTAAATAATTAGAGAAAAAGATACTATAGCCTTAAAAATGTATTGATGTAAGTAATTTAAACAAAATTAGATAAATTAAATAGTTGTTGTAATGTTTAATGATTATTAAAGTAATAGTTGCCTTTATTTAGTTGATATAATTAAGGGGAATGATTGGTTAGACTATTGCTTTAAGTGTTTGTATCTTAAGCATAAAAACTTGTATTACTTAAAATTAAGTAGTCTTAGAATTTTTAAGAGAGAGAAAGTTAAATGTTTTATAATGTAGTATAGATACAGATATATAAAATCATCCAAGGATAATTTCTATATTTATGAATATATGTATGGATCATATATGGATCCAAATTACAGCCGAATTAATTAATTAATTAAGTGGTTTGTCTTGCACTACTTTGACATGATCATCAAAGATTCCTTTAATCTGCGAAGGAGGCTCGGGTTCTCCAGCAATTCTTCTTAGACAAAAACAATGATGTTTTATGCAAAAGGGAATCCCGAGCCTTTCACGACAGTAGGGCCAGCAATCTGTGAATTTATGGCATGGTGGATATGTGTCTTGTGAAACTACTTCACTCAAGTTCAACAAAGCTGCAATATAATATATAATAGTTAATTAAACTAAATAAATAATTCGTTTAACAAGTTTTTCTAAATGATGTGTAACTAGTTACCCTTTTTAAAAACTAAAAAATAAAAATTTTCTGACAAACAAACTATCGATCGATTGAATTGTTCACCTGAAACAGTAACCAAAAGGATGATGAGGTATGCTTGCTTCATTTTTAAGGTGTGTATGAATTAATGCAACTACAATTATTGATCGGTGTCTGTTTATGACTCTAAATTGCTTGTGGGTATATAGAGTGTTTCGTTTACTTGAGATTATATAGAGAATGTTGGGAAGAATGGTTCTTTTGCATTTAATGCTAGTTCTCTCACTCCCACTCTCTTTCTATATATATATATATATATATATATATATATATATATATATATATATATATATATATATATATATATATATCACATAAATGTTTGTTGACCATAATTTATAATGGAAAAGTGAAAAAATAAAAGATTTCTACCAATCGTGTCAAAATGCCTAAAAACTATATTATGACGCATGATAAACTAATATAAAGGTTAAGATTATGACAAAGAAAATATACAAAACATGAATGTGTGAAATATGGGTTAATGTACTCTCATGTTGTAGTCAAACATGATTTATCATATTCTCTCATAAAAATGAAAGTGATGCCTACAAATGAACCCGTTCTTGACTTATAATAAGAGACTCACTCTTATTCTTATGAGAAGACATGATGAGTCATGTTTGACTATAAAATTAGTAAATCTTAATACGTAAAATATTAAATGGGTTAGACATAACTTTAATTGATTTATAAGGCATGTATAATAATCGGTATATTTTTTATATTATATTTTATTACCCTTTATTTTATTAATATATACAAATATATATTAACATTAATATATTACTTTGATATATATTAGACTATGCGTAACATTAATATATTATTTTGATATATATTAGACTATGCGTATCAGAGGCCATCCAGCGCTCGCAAGCCAGCCAACCTAGGACACCATCATGCCCACGTTGGTTGGCATTGGTTCCGGCCCAAGCTGGTTCACCCACTAGCGTTGCTTTACAAGTTTTTCTTTTCTTTTCTTTTTTGCCTTATTTTATTATTAATAATATGTGTGGGTTAGAGAGGGTTGGATGTGAGGGTTTGTGAGTTAGAGAGAGTTGGAGGTGGGAGATGATGTACATAATGTGGTCTTATTGTTGTGTATGTATTGGTCCCGAATGGATACTACAACAACAACAAATGTTTGTAGAAGGGGGGGGGGGTGAATACAAACTTTAGCTTTTAAAAATTTAAAGGCACACGATTATACTTTATATAATTCTTATTGAAATTAATCAAGAATTACATGAACTAGATGCGAAAAATCTAAGTTCATTAAAGGTGTCAACAAATTGTCTAACACATAGACAAAGTTAATCATAACCAACTAATGTTTAGGATGTTCAACACATGAACAAGTTTGCTCTACATGAATTAATGCTAACTCTAAAAGTTTGTTATTGCTTAACAACTTCGAACCTGCTTCTAAAACCAAGGTTGTTTCAGTTCTTGTGTAGTTCTCAACAGATGAGATTTCAACGTACTTAGCATGTTCTTCATGCTTCAGTATAGATAGAGTATTGGCGTCCGGTTTATGCAAAGGTGGTATAAGACAAAGTACTTGAGATAATAATATTATAATAGATAATATTAGTGGGTGAAAAGTAAAACACTTTATACAAGCAATGTATAAAGTGAATGTACTTTTCTTTAAAAGTACATCTCACTATCTATTATTATATTATTAAACTAATACATGTTGCCTTAGAAGTGTAAATTTCTCCTTCCATTCTTGTACTTTAAGCGACACCATGCTTTCTTCAGATTTGAGCTTACTAAGTATGGAGTTGCCAGCCATACTTAGTTGTTGAAACAAATCTTCGAGATCTGCTTCTTCTAAAGTATCTTTCACCTTTTCTAGAAGATAAGATCAATCCCTTTTGTCTCTTTGTAGATTCAAAAGGTGCTAAAGACTTTTACAAAGACAAATCTAAAGGCATAGTAAAACAACACATATTTTGTCTTTGACGTAAGAATAAATACAAAGATACAGCTAACTGTTATAACTTTTTCTTAACTCGGCTGATACAAATACACTAAACTACAAATACACCATCGACACCACCCTCCCGCCCTCCGACCTACACCATCACATGAACTGCCATCGTCTTCTCCCTTCAAGATTGCCACCGCCACCATTGAATCAACTACCCCCTTTTCTCTTTTCTAGATCTGCAAACACATTGATTGGAGGTCGATTAAAAGAGTTTGATTTGGAGTTTCGTTCGATCAGGGTTTTACCATCGATTAGGTTAAGACTGCCTCCAAGGCCGTTTCGATTAGGGTTTTACCATATGATTGATTTCGTTCGATTAAGACCCTAATCGACGAAGGTCTGCTCATAAGACCACCTCCGACGCCGGTTTCGTTCGATTAGGGCGGTTTCGTTCTATAAAGGTTCTACCATATAAAGTTTCGATTTGTTTCTCATTGATTCCGGATCAATTTTTTCGTTTATTTAGATTCATATTTGATTTCATCTACTTACCATGTGATCGAATCCAGATCTATTCTTCTTTGATTTGTAATTTTCATTTTGCTTTTCATAGATGTCGTTGTGGTGTTGTTTATCTCTAAGTCATGATTTCATATGATCTGGTTTGGGTTACAAATTCATATGATTTGGGTTGCGTTTGTAATTTCTGATGGTTCTTCTTTTTGTAATTTCACACGTTCATATGATTTCATCTTCTTCTCATTCGTATAGTGGTGATTGTATGATGAAAATGGCTATGGTGGTGATTGTATAATGAAAATGGCTACGGTGGTGTTTAGTTACAAGGCATTGTTTTTTTTTTTTTTTTTTATAATGATATGTAATTAATAAATAATGGATAAAACTTTAACTAACATTAATTATCTTCATTTCTATAGGGTATCAAAACTCTAATAGGTAATGGGTATTTGGTTACAAGAATATATTGGAAAAAGATCAACATGTCTTTTGACTGACGGTCAACTTTAACTCGAGTTATCTTAAAGGATCAAAAGTAAAATAAAATGACGATGGTGACAATTTTTAAAAATTTTAAAGTTAAAAGAGCAAAACTAAAAATCAGTAACAACCACATAGATCATTTTTATAATTAACTCTAAAAACTATTTTTATAATTAACTCTAAAAATAATGACATTTCTTTGGATCCGAAAAATTACTGGTTTGGTTCTTTTCGATGTAAACATATTTCATTTTTGGTCACTCCCAAACTTAAAAGGACCAAAAATACTATGCACTTCATTTTTTGTTCATATTCAATTAAATTTGTAATATAAAAAGAGAAATGATTTGTGCGGCTAGAAATACTTATGATGAGATATTTCCATTTTTACAATTACTTAAATGACTGAATGATAAATTATTAACGTACCCCTCCTTTAATGTTTTTGTAAGTGTAAAAGCATAGAACATAGATGCTGCTATAAGCGTATATCGTATCTCTCTACTAATTTTTAAAAAATTTAAGACAATAAATTGACTATCTCTTCCCTCTCTCGCTACAATCTCTCTCTACCTCTTACATATCCTTTCTTTCTTTCTCTCTACCACAAACACTACCAACATCGATCACATGTACACACTCCATCAACCATCACCACCAACACTAATCGTCACCCTCCCTCTCTCTCACACACTCTCTCCCCCCCTTTCCATAACGACTTCCAACAACAAAACCGCCACCATCACCACTGTCATCCATACCAACTCCATGACCCACCACCAAGAACCCTAATAATCAACTCACACTACTGCAGCATGACCAACCTACGGCAATAAGAAATCTAAACATATAAGTAGAAAGCCATAGACAGTCACAACAAGTGTATGCACATTGATTCCATTTTAAAACATAACTTAATTAATTACAAGTCTCAGTCACTGATAATAACTTATTTAATAATAAATTTTAGAGCAAATTACATGGATCGTCCCTGTAGTTTGTTGCTTATTATATCGTTCGTCCCTGGACTTCATTTATTACACTAGGCGTCCCTAACGTTTACAATTTGTAACGTCTATGGTCTCTGGCCCACCTGAAATGGCTAAAATACTCTTAACCCCCCTTTTTAATTATTTTTATTGATTTTAAAATAATATTAAATAATTTTAATATTTAAAAACAATATATTAATAATAATAAAAAAACAAGAACAAGGACAAAGAAAGAATCCCTATCAAAGATCTGATGGCGAACCCTAATCTACACAGATCTGACCTAAACAAACCCCAATCAAGAACCAAAATCGAAGAACAAGTGAGGGTTTTTATTTTTTTTATGATTAGGGTTTCTACACAGAGAGGGAGGATCGAGATGGTGGCGAGATGGTTGTGATGTCAATAACAACAAACCCGAGAGAGGATCGAGAGGGTGGTGGATGGTGGTGCTGGCGGTGGCGAGGGAGAAGGATGGTGGAGAAGGAAGGACGCATCGGTACGTACACCGAGAAGGAAGGACGCAGCGGCGGAGAACGACGGACTCGACGATGGAGAAGGATGGTGGTGGTGGCGGCGTGGGCGGCACTAGCGGTGGTCGACGGGAAAGGGGTGGGGAGAGTTACGGGGGTGGGGGAGGTGAGTTCACAGAGAAGAGAGAGATTGTGCGTTGAGTTTTATAATAATAATAATAATAATAATAATAATAATAATAATAATAATAATAATAATAATAACTCATTAATTAAGAAATTAAATAAAAATGTAAAAGAAAGGTCTAAATTAAAAACAAAAGGGTATTTTAGTCATTTTAGGTGGGACAAAGACCATAGACGTGACAAATTGTAAACCTTGAGGACGCCTAGTGTAATAAATAAAATCTAGGGACGAACGGTGTAATAAGCGACAAACTACAGGGACGATCCGTGTAGTTTTCTCTAAATTTTAACTTTTAAAAATTAATAATAATATATTATTAATAATACCATTAATTAATCAAAGTTTCAAAAGAATTTTTCCATATATATATATATATATATATATATATATATATATATATATATATAAATTAAAGTATTAGTCATACAAAATAATATTAATATTGAAAATTGTAAATAATGGTACCTTTATTATCATAATAATAATTGTAACTAAAGAGAAGATCTTTTCATAATTTATATATTTTTTATTATTAGTAAACACGACTATAAGGTTATGAATAAAAATAAAAATATTTTCTTATAAATTTAGATATTGGTAATAAAATGACATGAAGAACTGAAACTTATACATAACCTTCTAAATAAATTAAAATTTGGAGAAAACAAGCATGCAAAAAGAAAGTTCAAATTAAAAGTGATAAAAATTATATAATAATAATATATTTTTATACTTATCTATAACCGGCTATAGTTATCATTCTCTTATTTTTAATTATTTACTTGGGAATGCTCTACTATAATATTAATAGTATTCAAGGGGTGCAAGTTGGGTAAGACAAGATCGTAGTTTCTCATCTATAGTATGTAGATGACACTATATTGTTTGGAAAATGGAGTTTGCGAAATCTAAAATCAGTCGGCGCACTGCTCAAATGTTTGAAAGGAGTTTCAAGTTTGAAAGTAAACTTGAAAAAGAGCAGCTTAAAAGGGGTGGGAGTAAGCAAAGTGGCACAGGGTGATTTCACCAATTACATTGGCTATAAATTGAGTGACTCACTGATACAATATATGGAGGGTATCGATTCACGGTAGCTTGAAAAAACCAGTTCATTTGGAGAAAGCAATAAAGAAAGTAGAGCTCAAGTTAACGGGGTGGAAAAGAAAGTTGCTTTCCTATGGTGGAAGATTGCCACTCATCAAATCCATTCTACCAAGTTTTCAAGTCTACTTCTTGATAGAAAACTAGTTGGAAAAAATGGGATAATGTAGTAGCTAAAAGGGTTTGGGGTCAACTCTCT
Organism: Pulicaria dysenterica; assembly: GCA_947179395.2. Taxonomy (NCBI): domain Eukaryota; kingdom Viridiplantae; phylum Streptophyta; class Magnoliopsida; order Asterales; family Asteraceae; genus Pulicaria; species Pulicaria dysenterica. The sequence goes on along the minus strand of OX359292.1, from coordinate 73,933,224 downwards.
AGATATTGGCAATTTAAACTTTTTCAATTTAAGTTTGTTGGAAAAATGGTGGTGGAGATTTCGTGTTGAATCAAAAAAAAAAATTGGGTAAAAATAATTCGTAGTATTTATGGACCGGATGGTAGGCTAAATGTATTATAAAAAAAGAGGGCCGGGGATGTGGGTGGGGATCATTAATTCTGGTTGTGATCTATATAGTAAAGATATTTATTTTACCATTCTTTCTCAAAGTAGTAGTTGGAAATGAGTCAAATATTAATTTCTAGAAGGACGTTTGGCTAGGCAACCAATGCTAATTATACCCAAGACTTCAGAAATTTTGGTAATCAGAATAGCATGTTAAGCGAAATGGGCAGATGGAATGGTGATTTGTGGCAATGGATCTTAGGAATTAGGGAACGAATCTTTGGGCAAGTCGCAATGAAATATGAGGAATTATCAAATGCATTAAAAGAGGCCTACAGGATGAGCTGGTCTATGGTGTATAAGGAAGATACTCGGTCAAATTAACGAAGGAACATCTTGAGAAAAAAATATTTATAACTCAAAACACATTCACAACTTATTAGCCGTGGTTGTTGTCAAATATAGTATGTATATTTGGTTAGAGGGTAGATCGGGAGAGGTTACTAGTGTACTCAAATTTGCTTAACAAAGGGGTAGATTTATCATCGATACTCTGTTTAGATGCAAAGATTCTATCAAAAACGAGTTGCCATGAAATCCAACCACTTTGGAACATGATTCATCATTGGTGTGGTCTCATTCACACGGGAAGTGTCGAGTTCACTGCTTTAACGGAGGCTGCAACTTGTAGATTGAAGACATGGAGACTAGAGTTATGGGAGAGAGTTATTAAAGCAACGGCGTTAACAATCTGGAAGTACATGAACGAGAATTTGTTCTCCACCACGCATTGCTAACGTGTTTTTTCAAGTTCAACTATTATTGTTTCAATGCTTAAAGTATCGGTCAAGGAAAGGGAATCATCTAATTATTGGTTAACCATCATAATTGTTAGTTATAAAAGGGCGATAGTGGGATTCATGTGTGGCTATCCTTACAATGTTCCTATTCACCTCTTAACCTACTATTCTTTCTCTCCTCGTCCTATTGATCAATGTATATATGTGTGGGTAAGGGTTATTCTAAATTTGGATTCTTGATATGTCAATATATACTTGCTTTAAAACAAAAAACTCTACTATTATATTTCCTTTCATTATATTCACTTGGGAAATTTCTAATATAAATAAATTAATATGAATCAAATCTAGGGTCAATAATAGTTTAATCATCAAAGTTATAATTCAATTTCGGTGTAACTATCCAAAAAATAAATTCTAAATTGTTTTACCATAAAGTTTCAATTTTTTTATGATTGAGTTCTCAAAGTCACAACTTCGTTTTGGTTTCAACTTTAAGTTTTTTTTTTCAAACGATTTAACCCTTAATTTTTGCTAGAAAATGGTCTAAGCCCTTAAGGTTTGTTAAGTTTCTAAAAAAAAACTAAACATGTATAATCAGGTAAAGTTGGTATAAAAAATCCCATATTTAAGAAAACGTCAAGGTTTAAACCATTTGAAAAAAATTCAAGGTTTAAATCATAACATATACAAAACTTTATTGAAGTGTACCCTCCCCCTTGTATTGATGCTTTCACTGTTAGTCTGGATGTTGACGTTGTATATATGTTGCTATGTTTTAAAATTCTCATTTCTTCTTCACATTATAATTCTTTAATTCTTTTATTAATATGTAATATTTATCATTTTTAAAATAATTTATATATCACAATGACTTTTATTATAAGTTACGAAAGTAGTAAAATTAAGTGCCACCAATTAGGCAATTAACGTACTTATTAGAAAATATGGGTCGTGAATAGAGAAAGCATTTTGACACACACACACACATATATAGTATTATCTAACGATAATTTATTTATTTATTTATTATTTATGAAGATTTACAACCTAATTAATTAATTAAGTGGTTTATCTTGCACTACTTTGACATGATCATCAAGGCTTCCTTTAATATGCGAAGGCGAGGGTTCTTCACCATTCTTTCCTTTGATATCCGAAGGCGAGGGTTCTTCACCATTCTTTCCTTTAATATCCGAAGGCGAGGGTTCTTCACCATTCTTTCCTTTGATATCCGAAGGCGAGGGTTCTTCACCATTCTTTCCTTTGATATCCGAAGGCGAGGGTTCTTCACCATTCTTTCCTTTGATATCCGAAGGCGAGGGTTCTTCACCATTCTTTCCTTTGATATCCGAAGGGGAGGGTTCTTCACCATTCTTTCCTTTAATATCTGAAGGGGAGGGTTCTTCACCATTCTTTTCTTTAATATCCGACGGGGAGGGTTCTTCACCATTCTTTCCTTTAATATCCGAAGGCGAGGGTTCTTCACCATTCTTTCCTTTGATATCCGAAGGCGAGGGTTCTTCACCATTCTTTCCTTTGATATCCGAAGGCGAGGGTTCTTCACCATTCTTTCCTTTAATATCCAAAGGGGAGGGTTCTTCACCATTCTTTCCTTTAATATCCGAAGGTGAGGGTTCTTCACCATTCTTTTCTTTAATATCCGAAGGGGAGGGTTCTTCGCCATTCTTTCCTTTAATATCTAAAGGCGAGGGTTCTTCACCATTCTTTCCTTTTCCTTTAATATGCGAAGACGAGGGTTCTTCACCATTCTTTCCTTTAATATACGAAGGTGAGGGTTCTTCACCATTCTTTCCTTTAATATCCGAAGGCACACAATCTTTCACTTTACGGCAAGGTGGATATGTGTCTTGTGAAACTACTCCGCTCAAGTTCAACAAACCTGCAATATATACACACACACAGTCACACACACATAATATATATATATATATATATATATATATATATATATATATATATATATATATATATATATATATATATATATATATATGTATGTATGTATGTATGTTAATCCATACTCTATATATATTTATCATCTATAAAGAAACTTTTATACATAATTAACTGATTAGTTTAATGAGTTTTTTCAAATGATGTGTAACCGGTTACCCTTTTTTAATAATAAAAATTAAAGGATCGATCGATCTAGTTGTTAACCTGAAAGAGAAACCAAAAGGATGACGAGGTATGCTTGCTTCATTTTTAAGGTGTGCTTGTATTGATTCCAAGTACAATCACGACCTATGGGTTCTCTAAGTTGCTTGTGGATCCTTGATTCGAGTTTTTCATTTACTTGAGATTATATAGAGAATGTTAACCTATAGTGTTCTTTCACATTTAATGCTAGTTTTCTATATATATATAAATCACATAAATGTTTGTTGTTGATATAAATGTAGTTGTAACCACATCATAATTTACTACGTACGTATGCATAATTAATTATAATGAAAAGATCATTATTTGTACGCATAAAATACGTATCTAAGTGTATGTCTAAAAATTATATCATGGCACCTCAAAGGTTAAGATTATGAGAGAGATAACATACAAAATATGTATGTGTAAAATATTGAATGGTTAATTTAGACATAACATTAATTGATTTATAAGGCATATATAATGATCGTACGTCTAATCATTATAGGAAAAAACATTTTCATGGAGGACAAAAGTCCTGGCGAAAAGTGAAGAAATCGTCGCAGAAAACTTTTAGCGAGGACATGTCGTCGCCAAGAGTCGTTGCTGAAAGTCCGTATGAAAAACTTTTCAGCGAGGACAAAGTCGTCGCGGAAAGCTACCGACGACAAAAGTGGTCGCTAAAACTCATTATTAAAAATAAACCGAAAATAAATCAGCGAGGACATTGTCATCGCGAAAAGTGGCTTTTCCATTTATTTTTAATTTATTATAAAGGTTTTGGTGACGATTTTATCCTCTTTCAAGAAGCATGCTCAAAAAAATAGTTTTTCGAGGGCTAAATGCTCAAAAACGAAGTAAACTTGTCTCTCCTCCAATTTTGCAAACGATGCAATCTTCTTTGACGGTTGGTCGAGATCCAATATTTTAATGCTGATTGACATATATATTGAAGTGGTATGAGGCAGCATCAGTGCTAAGATTAAAGCTAAAATGTGTTTCATATTTGGGATTAATTGGAGTTCATAGTGTGGAGATTAATCAGATGGCAAATCTCATTGGTTGTCAAGTGGGATCCCTCTCCTCCACATACCTTGGCCTGCCCCTCGGGTTCTCAATGAGCAGAATTTCAAGCTGGTCCTCGGTGGTTGAAGCTTTCTCTAAAAGACTGAGCAGCTGGAAGTCAAAACTTCTTTCTGTAAGTGGAAGAATGGTACTTACAAAAGTGGTGCTAGGAGCCATTCCCTTCTATACCTTCTCTTTTTTCAAATCCCCATTGGCGGTAACAAAAAAGTTGGAAACAATGCGGAGGCGTTTCTTTTGGGGTGGCTTAGAAAACCACAGTAAAAATGTGCCGGATAAAATTGAACCAAATCACAAACGACAAACAGGCACGTGGTTTGGGCTTAGCCTGCCTAAATAGTTCAAATCTAGCCCTGCTAGGAAATTGGAGGTATCGTTTTCTATCCCAAAAAGACTCCCTTTGGAGGGCTGTTCTTTTCTACGTTGGGTAGTATCATCAAAGCTTGCCAAACCATTGAAACATTAGGTATACCTATCTTCTAATCCTTCACCAGAGTTGTGGAAAATGGAACGGACACACGTTTTTGGCTCGACTGTTGGTTAGCGGAATCTCTAGCCCTCAAGGATCTCTTTCCAACGTGAAGTTTTAGTTGACCTAAGGTCTTATTCTCTTCTCGGCTTGGTGCGACACAAAACATGCCCTAACCTTCATCGATTGATGATATTTTCACTAAGAATTAGTTATACTAATTGAAGAATATCACTATGTCAGAAAATGCATTTCGGATGAAATTTTTGAAATTTTGAATGGAAATTACATGTTTGAGATTTACGATCGAATGGAATCAGGATCGATCGAATGGAATTAGGATCGGAATTAGTTTGAACACTTAGAAAATTTAATCATGGTCGATGATCAAGATCTATGATCAGGATCGATAATCAAGATCTATGATCAGGATCTATGAACTAACACTTGGGTATTTTTCAAAAATCAACCAGAGTAACGACTTGCAATTGTGTGTTGTAGAAACCAGAACAAGATCGATGACCACAATCGATAACCACGATCGATGAACCTTTACTTTACAAAATCGGGATCGATGATCAATTAATAATACGGTCGTTCCAATCAAACAACTTCCTTATCGATCCTAGTATAGAAAACAAGGTCGATGAGTATCAATCTCACCTACCACGATCGATGCTAACTGTTTTTCACACACAAACACCAAATTTTTGGTGTTTATAATCTTCTTGAATCAAAATTCCAGATCTGAAATGTTCATCATTTTCCACACTGTTCTTGACGAGAACTTCAAAACCCTTCCAAATCGATCAGATTCAAATCGAAAGTTCTTGTATGTGATTCAAATTCTAATTTCGACCATTCCTCTTTTAAAATCTGAGTCAATAACACATGAAATAAGGTCTTCGTAAATCAAACCGTGAACTCGAACTTTGAACAATAACCTCAATAAGGTCTTCGTAAATCAATAACAACAATTTCAGATCATAATTGACTGTTTTGAATAAAAAATTATTTGATCAGCCCCTTTTTCTCGACTTCAGCCCATTGATCTTTACATTTTCAATTTGTTGATGATGAATTTGTATCAGATCTTCACTCCCTTGGCTCTGATACCACTTGATAGCAATTAACAAGTGGTAGATTGAAGGATTGCAATGTAAACTATGAAAAAGGTTGAGAGAATCTCAATTTCACCTTAAAAAACACATAGTTTATTTCATTGAAGTGTGACAATCTTTACACTTTTACACTAAGCATAAGGCTTATATACCTCTTGGGTATATTTACAATAAGTACCCCCCAACTATTGTTTGAACTCCTAATCTATTACAATAATATAGTTCTAACAAAGATCAAGGGAGTATGACTATTTCAGTGTGAACATAACTGGGCTATAGAAATCTTGATCTAAGTGGTACAAAAATATGATGAATTTATAAAATTAGATGCTTTTACTATAATTATCACATTTTGCATTTGTTTTTAATAAATTTAAAAGTTTATTATTTTATATATTAAATATGAAGGTAATTCTGTCTATTTTCGGCGGTGGCAGTGGTGGTGGCCGACAGTGTGCAATCACATGTGATTGCGTCGCCAGAGGAGGTGGCCGGAGGTGATGGTCGGTGGTGGTGGTTGGCGGTGTGCAATCACATGTGATTGTAGCTTCAATCACATGTGATTGTGTAGCCGGAGGTGATGGTCGGTGGTGGTCGGCGGCTGTGGTGGTGTTCGGAGGTGATGGTCGATGGTGGTGGTTGGCGGTGTGCAATCATATGTGATTGTGGCTTCAATCACATGTGATTGGGTCGCCAGAGGTGATGGTCGGTGTTGGTGGTTGGCGGTGTGCAATCACATGTGATTGAGGCGGCCGGAGGTGGTGGTCGGCGGCTGTGGTGGTGGCCGGAGGTGGTGGTCGGTGGTGGTGGTTGGCAGTAATCACATGTGATTGTGCTTCAATCACATGTGATTGGGGTGGCCGGAGGTGGTGGTCGGCGGCAGTGGTGGTGTCCCGAGGTGCTGGTGGGCATTTGTCTTATTTTATCCTGTGGCTGAGATTTGTCCCTCAGGACTACACAAAAACTTTGGACTATATTGAACATTTCACACCTTATATATTTCATATAAATATATATCTTATTTAGATTTCATATTACATATTATATATATGTTATTATATATAGAGAGATAAGATCAAGGGATCACGATCATTTTAGGGAGAACATATGTGGGCTATAAAAATCTTGATTTCAGTGGTACAAAAATATGATGAATCTATAAAATTAGATGCAATTACTATAATTATCACATTTGTATTTATTTCTTAATAAATTTAAAAGTTTATTAATTGTATGTTAAAAATGAAGGTAATCATGTCAATTTTCTTCATTTTACAACCTTTCTCTATGTACTCATAAGAATGATGTTTTCTCTAGAATCTTACCTTACACACTTATATATATATATATATATATATATATATATATATATATATATATATATATAGAGAGAGAGAGAGAGAGAGAGTGAGGTTCATGTAAGATGTAAATTATCGTAAGATGTGAAAGATGCAATCTGGAACGTCCATTTTTCATCCGATCTTCAAAATATAGAAGGTTTACATTTCTTAAAATAATTTAATAAAAATATAAGTTAAGGGTATTTTTGACCTTTTCATCATTCAATCATCCCCTAAAAATATGCTAACGTATTAATGTATAATCCAAATCAGTTTATTGAAATTTTGATACACCAAAAATATTGTTTTTAAAACATACAGCTGATTAAAAAAATTGATGAATAAATTGATAAATTCATCACCTGAACAATTTGATAAAAATATCACCTAAACAATTTGATAAATTATATACAATTCAAACAGGAACAAGAACTCAAATTTATATACAATTCAAAAAACAGATGAACAACAACGATTAACAAAGAATGTCAGATTCATCATCAAACAACAACTATATTGGTTCATCGAGGCTTCGAATTATACATAGAAATCTTGGAGTTTTACAACAAACATAAATTAGAAAATGATGAAATAAGAATTTATACATAGAAATCAAATCAGATGAATCACATCTGATGAAACGAATCTGATAAATCTTGGAGCTTTATACATAGAAATCAAAAAATGATGAAATAACCTTCAAAAGCTTCAAACTGATCTGAAACTTCGATAAAATGATGAAAGGTTTGCTCGGCGCGCGGCTGTGTTTAGGGTTATGCATCGGTCCTGAATGCACAGTTGGATGAGCGTGGCAGCATTGGTCCTTTCATGGTGCCTAGCGTGGTTTATGGTTGCACAGTTGATAAGGTCGCAGCATATGGCGGTGGTGGTGAGCGACTCTGGAATTGCTCCAACGACATTAACTAATTTAATGGCGGCGATGATGAAGGTTTGCTCGCGGAAGCTGTGTTTAGGGTTACGCATGTATCGTTGAATGTACGGGCTATGGTGGTGGTTTAGGGCTACAGTGAACGGCGGTGGTTTAGGGCTAGGGCAACTGAGAACGGCGGTTGTTTGGGGTATGGGGGCTGTCATCTTTTAAAAATGTAAGGGGAAGGTGGTGATACCTAACAGCGATGACCACCAGGATCTGGCAAAACCCTCGCATGCGATAGTGGAGGTGGTGGATACCGTCGGTGTATTTCCAGATCTGAAGCGTAGCGAAGAAGGAGAGAAAACTGAAGCGTATAATGAGAGAGGCGGCTGAGGGTGGGTTCGGTGGTGGTGGTCCAAACGGCGGCGAAGAGGGGCTGCAAACCTAATCGACTGTCGGCTGGGGGTTTTGACATCTAACGTAAAAACGTATTTATGATAGAGAGAAAGGAGTTGTCATATTTAGGGTTTTAATTTTAAATAAATAATTTAATCATAATGATAAAAAGACTTTAATACCCTTTTATTAAGATGTCATGTGTCACTCTCTCCTTACATCTTACACATCTTACATTAAAACACATCTTTTTTTATCCTAATCCTATATACATTTATATATATGTGTGTGTGTGTGTGTGTGTGTGTGTGTGAGAGAGAGAGAGAGGATTATATTGAGAACCTAAAAATATGTGAGAATGAAAGACTAAATCTGGAGCGTTGATCATAAAAATCTAACGATTGAGATGAAAATGACATTTTTGTAGTTTCTTTGAATTTGTAAAAAAAAGGCGTGTATTTTTTACACTGGAAGGGTTAAAATTGGAAAGAAAAATAATAAAAAGTCAGCTGCCGCCAACTTAGAATTGCCTACGTGCTCTCTTTTTTTTTCTTTTTCTTATATTTTTGTAATGTAAAATTTCATATCAATATTTCAGTTATGAATATACTCGTATTTCATTTCAGATATGAAAAATACAATCAATAGCCACATTTTAGATCTGAAATTCAACTTTATTTCAGATCTGAAATACTAAAGCCTGAAGAATAACCGTATTTCGGATAAAAAAATCCATACTACAAAACTGAAAATACTAAAACAAGAAAAATACCTATATTTTCAGATCTGAAATACTAATTAAGCCCTTATTCCAGATCTGGAAATACAGTATTCATCTTAAGACTGAGCGCATCCGTCACGAGATGCACCATGTGAGAGCTGGTCACGAGGGCGAGGGAGGGTGAGGACCATCGCCCCTCTTCTTGAGGGGGGGCTCACGGTCACGGCGGTGACCAGCATCGCGAGGGTGAGCCGTTTTTTCCTTTTTTTTTATTTTTCTTTTTTTTCTTGTAATGTGAATGATGTGATGTATGCAGGGTTTGTGTGATGGGATGAGGGAATGGTAGGGGAATGATGTGACGCTCATATGGCGGACAAAAAAGTATGTGAAGCATGTGATGGATGTTGATGGTCTAAGAACATTTAAACCAACAAATTTGAACCAACATTCATATAATTTGACCCAACATTCAAGAACATTTGAACCAACAAAATTTTCCGACAATCTATATAATAATCTACAAATTTAGATCTCAAAACACTTCCAGTATAGAAATAATCAAAGTTTCAAGTCTAAGATGGTGGTAGTTGAGACTAGCAGCAGTGGAGGGAAGATACCGGAGGATATCGGCGATGGTGGTGGTCCACCGAAGGAAAGGAATGACGACGGTGGTGGCGTCGCGTGAAAGATCTCAAGGAAAGGAACAGCGTCGTAGGCGGTGGTGCTTGGTAGTTGCTAGATCAAAAATTCATCGTAGCTGGCGGTGGTTGCGATATCCGAGTCCGGAATGGCGTTGTAGGCGGCGGTGGTTGCAAGATTTGAAATTCGGATCTAAATTCCGGAACGACGTCATAGGGGGAGGCTTTGAGGGCGGCGGTGGTTGCGAGAGGATTGTGAAGTGTTTTAGAGGGAAGAAGGTGGAGGTGGTTGTGATGGCGGAGGCAGGGCGGTGGCTGTAAGGCAGAGGTAGGAAGGTGACTGTGAGGCGGAGGCGATTTTAGGGTGCAGGTAGTCGGGGGGATGGATCGGTAATGGCGAACAGATAGAGAGACGTGTTGTGTTTAAGTGAGTTTTATGTATTAAATAATGTGTTAAAATTACAATCATGCCCTTGAGGAATGGATTGTCCAGATTTGGTCTCTCATTCTTATATATATTTAAGGTCTCAGTTGAATCCATATATATATATATATATATATATATATATATATATATATATATATATATATATATATATATATATATATATATATATATATATAGGGTGAGGTTCAACAAAGCCCCCTCTTAAACAAAGATCCCAAAGTCTCAATCTCAGCCACTCATTTAAAAGGGAAAAATAAGAATTGAACCAATTTTATTAAAACCCACGCGCTGCCTATAGTAACTCCCAAATTCAGTTTTTTTTTACCTCTTAAATCTTTAAATGACCATAACTATTTCAATTTTTGAGTTTGAGCAAAAAAAAGTATACCAATCTTCTCATTTCTTAATCCTCTTTCAAATGAGACCACTCTTCCTATATTTCTGGAAAAATAATTTTTGGCGAAAATGATGAAAATGACGAAATTATCATTTTCAGCTGTTGGAAGAGAGTAACACCTACCAGTTTAATCATTTTCGTCCACTACCTTCATATCCATAACACCTAACAGTTTTCATCATTTTAGGACCTCTGTTCACCATTTTTTTTACGAAAATGATGAAAATAACGAATTTTTATCATTTTCGTCACCCGCTTTTACGTGACATACAAGGGGGCACGAAAATGATGAAAATGACGAAATTTATCATTTTCGTCACCTGTTGTTACATGATATATAAAGGGGCAGCCGAAATTGATAAATGACGACATTTATCATTTTCGTGCCCCTTGTATATCATCTAATAACAGGTGACGAAAATGATAAAATTTCGTCATTTTCATCATTTTCGTGTCTCCCTTATATATCACTTAAACAGCAGGTCCCGAAAATGATGAAAATGATGAAAATAACGAAATTTATCAATTTCGGCTGCTGCTTATATATCACGAGAATCAGATTTTCAACAAAAAAAAATATATTACGAGAATCAGATTTTCATCCTGTTCAATTCAAGATCAGTCTTGACATGATTCTGATATATTATTTTTTCCGAAAATGCAACTACAGAAATGCATATGATCTTCTAACTGAAAATGCAAGTGATCGTATGAACACTCCAAAATGCTAAATTAACACTACAAAATGCTATTCAAGACTCCAAAAATGCTAATAAAGACAACTGCTAATTATTCAGTCAAAATGCATTCATCAAAAGAATACATAACTACCTTCATCTTAGCATTTTCATACCAAAACACTACATTTTCATAAATGCAAACTTGAAGACGAACCGCAGCCCATCTCCGGCCAAAATGCAAACCAAAAAAATACAAACTACTTTTGCATTTTACATTCCCAAAATGCAAACCAAAAAAATACATTCTAAAAAATACCAAAAACTCCGGCCAAAAAAATTCAATTGAACCTGGAATGATGTTAGTCCGACATAGACGAGTAGGATTGACCCCACCCCACCCCCAAAATCTCTGGTCACTGTCGAGGTGGTTTGCGATGGCGGCATCTTGTTCGAAAAACACATCAAAGTAGGGGCTTTGGTGGTCGGATTTCGATAATTGATGATGTATCCCCACTAATTCGACTGCCGACTTGAATGCTGGGTCTCGACAGGCCAATTTGGCCAGCAACCGGCGGCGGCGGCGGTGGTAATGGCACAAAACGGCAGTTTAAGGGTTTTGCAGATCTAGGGTTTTTTGTGATCGGGATCAAAATCAAAGGCCATGGGATGAAGGGGAGGGGATTCCGACCTCCCTCACCAATTTTTGTGAGAAACAGGATACTTGATGGTGGAGAGAGAAAGGGAAACGAGATATTATGCGTGAGGGGGGAGAGAAAGAGCCGACTATTAAGGGTGGGGGTTATTTTTTATTCCGTTTTTACCCTTACAGTTGTAATTAAGTCTAATAATTAACATGTAATTTACAAAAAAGTCATCATCAGATCTAAGCCATTAAATTAATTGATCCAAAGGCCCAGATTGAGACTTCGTGAACTATGTTTAAGGGAGGGTCTTTGTTGATCCAATTTATATATATATATATATATAGTATTCTACCCGCGCGATGCGGCGAGGTAAAATAGTTTCATTTGTCGACATAGGGGTATTCAAAATTCGGATATAAACCGTTTTAACCGTAATCCGAACCGCTCCATAACCGAAAAGGCCGAAACCGTTTTCAAATTCGGTTTAAAAATCGAAACTGATTACCATAAATACTTTAATTACATAAAACTGAAACCGTTTTCAAATTCGGTTTAGAAACCGAAACCGATTACATAAAATAGTACAACTCAAATAGCATTATTTATAATATGTTTCACCAATGATCTTAAACACTTTAAATACTTTAATTGTATAAAACTATCATAATTTAAATACATAATAAATACTTTAAAACTGTCAAAAAATTAATTACAAAAAACTGTTCTGAATTTAATGACAGTTGTACTATTTTAAAAGTGTTAAGATTGTTGCTGGATGTTATTGTAAAGCATGCTATATATATATATATCACATAAATGTTTGTTGACCATAATTTATAATGGAAAAGTGAAAAAATAAAAGATTTCTACCAATCGTGTCAAAATGCCTAAAAACTATATTATGACGCATGATAAACTAATATAAAGGTTAAGATTATGAGAAAGAAAATATACAAAACATGAATGTGTGAAATATGGGTTAATGTACTCGCATGTTGTAGTCAAACATGATTTATCATATTCTCTCATAAAAATAAAAGTGATGCCTACAAATAGACCCGTTCTTGACTTATAATAAGAGACTCACTCTCATTCTTGTGAGAAGACATGATGAGTCTTGTTTGACTATAAAATTAGTAAATCTTAATCCGTAAAATATTAAATGGGTTAGACATAACTTTAATTGATTTATAAGGCATGTATAATAATCAGTATATTTTTTATATTATATTTTATTACCCTTTATTTTATTAATATATACAAATATATATATTAGCATTAATATATTACTTTGATATATATTAGACTATGCGTAACATTAATATATTACTTTGATATATATTAGACAATGCGTATCAGAGGCCATCCAGCGCTCGCAAGCCAGCCAACCTAGGACACCATCATGCCCAAGTTGGTTGGCGTTGGTTCCAGCCCAAGCTGGTTCACCCACTAGCGTTGCTTTACAAGTTTTTCTTTTCTTTTCTTTTTTGCCTTATTTTATTATTAATAATATGTGTGGGTTAGAGAGGGTTGGATGTGAGGGTTTGTGAGTTAGAGAGAGTTGGAGGTGTGAGATGATGTACATATTGATGTGGTCTTATTGTTGTGTATGTATTGGTCCCGAATGGATACTACAACAAGGACAAATGTTTGTAGAAAGGGGGGGGGGGGGGGGGGGGGTGGGGGGTAAATACAAACTTTAGCTTTTAAAAATTTAAAGACACGCGATTATACTTTATATAATTCTTATTGAAATGAATCATTAATTACATGAACTAGATACGGAAAATCTAAGTTCAATAAAGGTGGCAACAAATTGTCTAACACATAGACAATGTTAATCATAACCAACTAATGTTTAGGATGTTCAATACATGAACAAGTTTGCTCTACATGAATTAATGCTAACTCTAAAAGTTTGTTATTGCTTAACAACCTCGAACCTGCTTCTAAAACCAAGGTTGTTTCAGTTCTTGTGTAGTTCTCAACAAATGAGATTTCAACGTACTTAGCATGTTTTTCATGTAGAGTATTGGCGTCCGGTTTATGCAAAGGTGGTATAAGACAAAGTACTTGAGATAATAATATTATAATAGATAATATTAGTGGGTGAAAAGTAAAAACACTTTATACAAGCAATGTATAAAGTGAATTTACTTTTCTTCAAAATTACATCTCACTATCTATTATTATATTATTAAACTAATACATGTTGCCTTAGAAGTGTAAATTTCTCCTTCCATTCTTGTACTTTAAACGACACCATGCTTTCTTCAGATTTGAGCTTACTAAGTATGAAGTTGTCAGCCATACTTAGTTGTTGAAACAAATCATCGAGATCTGTTTCTTCTAAAGTATTTTTCACCTTTTCTAGAAGATAAGATCAATCCCTTTTGTCTCTTTGTAGATTCAGAAGGTGCTAAAGACTTTTACAAAGACAAATCTAAAGGCGTAGTAGAACAACATATATTCTGTCTTTGACGTAAGAATAAATACAAAGATACAGCTAACTATTATAACTTTTTCTTAACTCGGCTGATACAAATACACTAAACTACAAATACACCATCGACACCACCCTCCCGCCCTCCGACCTACACCATCGCATGAACTGCCATCGTCTTCTCCCTTCAAGATTGCCACCGCCACCACTGAATCCACTACCCCCTTTTCTCTTTTCTAGATCTGCAAATACATTGATTGGAGGTCGATTAAAAGAGTTTGATTTGGAGTTTCGTTCGATCAGGGTTTTACCATCGATTAGGTTAAGACTGCCTCCAAGGCCGTTTCGATTAGGGTTTTACCATATTATTGATTTCGTTCGATTAAGACCCTAATCGACGAAGGTCTGCTCATAAGACCACCTCTGACGCCGGTTTCGTTCGATTAGGGCGGTTTCGTTCTATAAAGGTTCTACCATATAAAGTTTCGATTTGTTTCTCATTGATTCCAGATCAATTTTTTCGTTTATTTAGATTCATATTTGATTTCATCTACTTACCATGTGATCGAATCCAGATCTATTGTTCTTTAATTTGTAATTTTCATTTTGCTTTTCATAGATGTCGTTGTGGTGTTGTTTATCTCTAAGTCATGATTTCATATGATCTGGTTTGGGTTACAAATTCATATGATTTGGGTTGAGTTTGTAATTTCTGATGGTTCTGCTATTTGTAATTTCACAGGTTCATATGATTTCATCTTCTTCTCATTCATATAGTGGTGATTGTATGATGAAAATGGCTATGGTGGTGATTGTATAATGAAAATGGCTACGGTGGTGTTTAGTTACAAGGCATTGTTTTTTTTAAAAATTTTTATAATGATATGTAATTAATAAATAATGGATAAAACTTTAACTAACATTAATTATCTTCATTTCTATAGGGTATTAAAGCTCAAATAGGTAATGGGTATTTGGTTACAAGAATATATTGGAAAAAGATCAACATGTCTTTTGACTGACGGTCAACTTTAACTCGTGTTTGTTTAAAGGATCAAAAGTAAAATAAAATGACGATGGTGACTATTTTTTAAAATTTTAAAGTTAAAAGAGTAAAACTAAAAATCAGTAACAACCACAGAGATCATTTTTATAATTAACTCTAAAAACTATTTTTATAATTAACTCTAAAAATAATGACATTTCTTTGGATCCGAAAAATTACTGGTTTGGTTCTTTTTGATGTAAACATATTTCATTTTTGGTCACTCCCAAACTTAAAAGGACCAAAATACTATGCACTTTCATTTTTTGTTCATATTCAATTAAATTTGTAATATAAAAAGAGAAATGATTTGTGCGGCTAGAAATACTTATGATGAGATGTTTCCATTTTTACAATTACTTAAATGACTGAACGATAAATTATTAACATACCCCTCCTTTAATGTTTTTGTAAGTGTAAAAGCATAGAACATAGATGCTGTTATAAGCGTATATCGTATCTCTCTACTAATTTTTTAAAAATTTAAGACAATAAATTGACTATCTCTTCCCTCTCTCGCTACAATCTCTCTCTACCTCTTACATATCCTTTCTTTCTTTCTCTCTACCACAAACACTACCAACATCGATCACATGTACAAACTCCATCAACCATCACCACCAACACTAATCGTCACCCTCCCTCTCTCTCACACACGCTCTCTCCCCTTTCCATAACGACTTCCAACAACAAAACCGCCACCATCGCCACTGTCATCGATACCAACTCCATGACCCACCACCAAGAACCCTAATAATCAACTCACAGTACTGCAGCATGACCAACCTCCGGCAATAAGAAATCTAAACATATAAGTAGAAAGCCATAGACAGTCACAACAAGTGTATGCACATTGATTCCATTTTAAAACATAACTTAATTAATTACAAGTCTCAGTCACTAATAATAACTTATTTAATAATAAATTTTAGAGCAAATTACATGGATCGTCCCTGTGGTTTGTTGCTTAATATATCGTTCGTCCCTGGACTTCATTTATTACACTAGGCGTCCCCAACGTTTACAATTTGTAACGTCTATGGTCTCTGGTCCACCTGAAAAGACTAAAATACTCTTAACCCCCCTTTTTAATTATTTTTATTGATTTTAAAACAATATTAAATAATTTTAAGATTTAAAAACAATATATTAATAATAATAAAAAAAACAAGAACAAGAACAAAGAAAGAATCCCTATCAAAGATCTGATGGCGAACCCTAATCTACACAGATCTGACCTAAACAAACCCTAATCAAGAACCAAAATCAAAGAACAAGTGAGGGTTTTGATTTTTTTAATGATTTGGGTTTCTACACAGAGAGGGAGGATCGAGATGGTTGTGATGTCAAGAACAACAAACCCGAGAGAGGATCGAGAGGGTGGTGGATGGCGGTGCTGGCGGTGGCGAGGGAGAAGGATGGTGGAGAAGGAAGGACGCACCGGTACGTACACCGAGAAGGAAGGACGCAGCGGCGGAGAACGACAGACTCGACGATGGAGAAGGATGGTGGTGGTGGCGGCGTGGGCGGCACTTGCGGTGGTCGACGGGAAAGGGGTGGGGAGAGTTACGGTGGTGGGGGAGGTGAGTTCACAGAGAAGAGAGAGATTGTGCGTTGAGTTTTATAATAATACTAACAATAATAATAATAATAATAATAATAATAATAATAATAATAATAATAATAATAATAATAATAATAATAATAATAATAATAATAATATTAATAATAACTCATTAATTAAGAAATTAAATAAAAATGTAAAAGAAAAGTCTAAATTAAAAACAAAAGGGTATTTTAGTCATTTCAGGTGGGACAAAGACCATAGACGTGACAAATTGTAAACCTTGGGGACGCCTAGTGTAATAAATAAAATCTAGGGACGAGTGTAATAAGCGACAAACTACAGGGATGATCCGTGAAGTTTTCTCTAAATTTTAATTTTTAAAAAGTAATAATAATATATTATTAATAATACCATTAATTAATCAAAGTTTCAAAAGAATTTTTCCATATATATATATATATATAAAATAAAGTATTAGTCATACAAAATAATATTAATATTGAAAATTGTAAATAATGGTACCTTTATTATCATAATAATAATTGTAACTAAAGAGAAGATCTTTTCATAATTTAAATATTTTTTATTATTAGTAATCACGTCTATAAGGTTATGAATAAAAATAAAAATATTTTCTTTTAAATTTAGATATTGGTATTAAATTGACATGAAGAACTGAAACTTATACATAACCTTCTAAATAAATTAAAATTAGGAGAAAACAAGCATGCAAAAAGAAAGTTCAAATTAAAAGTGATAAAAATTATATAATAATAATATATTTTTATACTTATCTATAACCGGCTATAGTTATCATTCTCTGTTTTTTTAATTATTTACTTGGGAATACTCTACTATAATATTAATAGTATTCAAGGGGTGCAAGTTGGGTAAGACAAGATCGTAGTTTCTCATCTATAGTATGTAGATGACACTATATTGTTTGGAAAATGGAGTTTGCGAAATCTAAAATCAGTCGGCGCACTGCTCAAATGTTTGAAAGGAGTTTCAAGTTTGAAAGTAAACTTGAAAAAGAGCAGCTTAAAAGGGGTGGGAGTAAGAAAGTGGCACAGGGTGATTTCACCAATTACATTGGCTATAAGTTGAGTGACTCACTGATACAATATATGGAGGGTATCGATTCACGGTAGCTTGAAAAAACCAGTTCATATGGAGAAAGCAATAAAGAAAGTAGAGCTCAAGTTAACGGGGTGGAAAAGAAAGTTGCTTTCCTATGGTGGAAGATTGCCACTCATCAAATCCATTCTATCAAGTTTTCAAGTCTACTTCTTGATAGAAAACTAGTTGGAAAAAATGAGATAATGTAGTAGCTAAAAGGGTTTGGGGTCAACTGTCTAGATATTGGCAATTTAAACTTTTTCAATTTAAGTTTATTGGAAAAATGGTGGTGGAGATTTCGTGTTGAATCAAAAATAAAAATTGGGTAAAAATTATTCGTAGTATTTATGGAGCGGATGGTGGGCTAAATGTATTATAAAAAAAGAGGGCTGGGGATGTGGGTGGGGATCATTAATTCTAGTTGTGATCTATATAGTAAAGATATTTCCTTACCATTCTTTCTGAAAGTAGTAGTTGGAAATGAGTCAAATATTAATTTCTAGAAGGACGTTTGGCTAGGCAACCAATGCTAATTATACCCAAGACTCTTCAGAAATTTTGGTAATCAGAATAGCATGTTAAGCGAAATGGGCAGATGGAATGGTGATTCGTTGCAATGGATCTTAGGAATTAGGGAACGAATCTTTGGGCAAGTCGCAGTGAAATACGAGGAATTATCAAATGCATTAAAAGAGGCTTACAGGATGAGCTGGTCTATGGTGTATAAGGAAGATATTCGGTCAAATTAACTAAGGAACATCTTGATAAAAAAATATTTATAACTTAAAACACATTCACAACTTATTAGCCGTGGTTGTTGTCAAATATAGTATGTATATTTGGTTAGAGGGTAGATCGGGAGAGGTTACTAGTGTACTCAAATCTGCTTAACAAAGGGGTAGATTTATCATCGATACTCTGTTTAGATGCAAAGATTCTATCAAAAACGAGTTGCCATGAAATCCAACCACTTTGGAACATGATTCATCATTGGTGTGGTCTCATTCACAGGGGAGGTGTCGAGTTCACTGCTTTAACGGAGGCTGCAACTTGTAGATTGAAGACATGGAGACTAGAGTTATGGGAGATAGTTATTAAAGCAACGGCGTTAACAATCTGGAAGTACATGAACGAGAATTTGTTCTCCACCACGCATTGCTAACGTGTTTTTTCAAGTTCAACTATTATTGTTTCAATGCTTAAAGTATCGGTCAAGGAAAGGGAATCATCTAATTATTGGTTAACAACATCATAATTGTTAGTCATAAAAGGGCGATAGTGGGATTCATGTGTGACTATCCTTACAATGTTCCTATTCACCTCTTAACCTACTATTCTTTCTCTCCTCGTCCTATTGATCAATGTATATATGTATGGGTAAGGGTTATTCTAAATTTGGATTCTTGATATGTCAATATATACTTGCTTTAAAACAAAAAACTCTACTATTATATTTCCTTTCATTATGTTCACTTGGGAATCTTCTAATATAAATAAATTAATATGAATCAAATCTAGGGTCAATAATAGTTTAATCATCAAAGTTATAATTCAATTTCGGTGTAACTATCCAAAAAATAAATTCTAAATTGTTTTACCATAAAGTTTCAATTTTTTATGATTGAGTTCTCAAAGTCACAACTTCTTTTTGGTTTCAACCTTAAGTTTTTTTTTTCAAATGATTTAACCCTTAATTTTTGCTAGAAAATGGTCTAAGCCCTTAAGGTTTGTTAAGTTTCTAAAAAAAACTAAACTTGTATAATCAGGTAAAGTTGGTATAATAAAATCTCATATTTAAGAAAACGTCAAGGTTTAAACCATTTGAAAAAACTTCAAGGTTTAAATCATAACATATAAAAAACTTTATTGAAGTGTACCCTCTATTGATGTTTTCACTGTTAGTCTGGATGTTGACGTTGTATTATAGTATTATCTAACGATAATTTATTTATTTAGAAAATATGGGTCGTGAATAGAGAAAGCATTTTGACACACACACATATATATAGTATTATCTAACGATAATTTATTTATTTATTTATTATTTATGAAGATTTACAACCTAATTAATTAATTAAGTGGTTTATCTTGCACTACTTTGACATGATCATCAAGGCTTCCTTTAATATGCGAAGGCGAGGGTTCTTCACCGTTCTTTTCTTTGATATCCGAAGGCGAGGGTTCTTCACCATTCTTTCCTTTGATATCCGAAGGCGAGGGTTCTTCACCATTCTTTCCTTTAATATCCGAAGGCGAGGGTTCTTCATCATTCTTTCCTTTAATATCCGAAGGCGAGGGTTCTTCACCATTCTTTCCTTTAATATCCGAAGGGGAGGGTTCTTCACCATTCTTTCCTTTAATATCCGAAGGTGAGGGTTCTTCACCATTCTTTTCTTTAATATCCGAAGGGGAGGGTTCTTCACCATTCTTTCCTTTAATATCTAAAGGCGAGGGTTCTTCACCATTCTTTCCTTTTCCTTTAATATGCGAAGACGAGGGTTCTTCACCATTCTTTCCTTTAATATCCGAAGGCACACAATCTTTCACTTTACGGCAAGGTGGATATGTGTCTTGTGAAACTACTTCGCTCAAGTTCAACAAACCTGCAATATATACACACACACAGTTACACACACACATTATATATATATATATATATATATATATATATATATATATATATATATATGTATATATATATATATATATGTTAATCCATACTCTATATATATTTATCATCTATAAAGAAACTTTTATACATAATTAACTGATTAGTTTAATGAGTTTTTTCAAATGACGTGTAACCGGTTACCCTTTTTTTAATAATAAAAATTAAACGATCGATCGATCTAGTTGTTCACCTGAAAGAGAAACCAAAAGGATGACGAGGTATGCTTGCTTCATTTTTTAAGGTGTGCTTGTATTGATTCCAAGTACAATCACGACCTATGGGTTCTCTAAGTTGCTTGTGGATCCTTGATTCGAGTTTTTCATTTACTTGAGATTATATAGAGAATGTTAACCTATAGTGTTCTTTCACATTTAATGCTAGTTTTCTATATATATATAAATCACATAAATGTTTGTTGTTGATATAAATGTAGTTGTAACCACATCATAATTTACTACGTACGTATGCATAATTAATTATAATGAAAAGATCATTATTTGTACGCATAAAATACGTATCTAAGTGTATGTCTAAAAATTATATCATGGCACCTCAAAGGTTAAGATTATGAGAGAGATAACATACAAAATATGTATGTGTAAAATATTGAATGGTTAATTTAGACATAACATTAATTGATTTATAAGGCATATATAATGATCGTACGTCTAATCATTATAGGAAAAAACATTTTCATGGAGGACAAAAGTCCTGGCGAAAAGTGAAGAAATCGTCGCAGAAAACTTTTAGCGAGGACATGTCGTCGCCAAGAGTCGTTGCTGAAAGTCCGTATGAAAAACTTTTCAGCGAGGACAAAGTCGTCGCGGAAAGCTACCGACGACAAAAGTGGTCGCTAAAACTCATTATTAAAAATAAACCGAAAATAAATCAGCGAGGACATTGTCATCGCGAAAAGTGGCTTTTCCATTTATTTTTAATTTATTATAAAGGTTTTGGTGACGATTTTATCCTCTTTCAAGAAGCATGCTCAAAAAAATAGTTTTTCGAGGGCTAAATGCTCAAAAACGAAGTAAACTTGTCTCTCCTCCAATTTTGCAAACGATGCAATCTTCTTTGACGGTTGGTCGAGATCCAATATTTTAATGCTGATTGACATATATATTGAAGTGGTATGAGGCAGCATCAGTGCTAAGATTAAAGCTAAAATGTGTTTCATATTTGGGATTAATTGGAGTTCATAGTGTGGAGATTAATCAGATGGCAAATCTCATTGGTTGTCAAGTGGGATCCCTCTCCTCCACATACCTTGGCCTGCCCCTCGGGTTCTCAATGAGCAGAATTTCAAGCTGGTCCTCGGTGGTTGAAGCTTTCTCTAAAAGACTGAGCAGCTGGAAGTCAAAACTTCTTTCTGTAAGTGGAAGAATGGTACTTACAAAAGTGGTGCTAGGAGCCATTCCCTTCTATACCTTCTCTTTTTTCAAATCCCCATTGGCGGTAACAAAAAAGTTGGAAACAATGCGGAGGCGTTTCTTTTGGGGTGGCTTAGAAAACCACAGTAAAAATGTGCCGGATAAAATTGAACCAAATCACAAACGACAAACAGGCACGTGGTTTGGGCTTAGCCTGCCTAAATAGTTCAAATCTAGCCCTGCTAGGAAATTGGAGGTATCGTTTTCTATCCCAAAAAGACTCCCTTTGGAGGGCTGTTCTTTTCTACGTTGGGTAGTATCATCAAAGCTTGCCAAACCATTGAAACATTAGGTATACCTATCTTCTAATCCTTCACCAGAGTTGTGGAAAATGGAACGGACACACGTTTTTGGCTCGACTGTTGGTTAGCGGAATCTCTAGCCCTCAAGGATCTCTTTCCAACGTGAAGTTTTAGTTGACCTAAGGTCTTATTCTCTTCTCGGCTTGGTGCGACACAAAACATGCCCTAACCTTCATCGATTGATGATATTTTCACTAAGAATTAGTTATACTAATTGAAGAATATCACTATGTCAGAAAATGCATTTCGGATGAAATTTTTGAAATTTTGAATGGAAATTACATGTTTGAGATTTACGATCGAATGGAATCAGGATCGATCGAATGGAATTAGGATCGGAATTAGTTTGAACACTTAGAAAATTTAATCATGGTCGATGATCAAGATCTATGATCAGGATCGATAATCAAGATCTATGATCAGGATCTATGAACTAACACTTGGGTATTTTTCAAAAATCAACCAGAGTAACGACTTGCAATTGTGTGTTGTAGAAACCAGAACAAGATCGATGACCACAATCGATAACCACGATCGATGAACCTTTACTTTACAAAATCGGGATCGATGATCAATTAATAATACGGTCGTTCCAATCAAACAACTTCCTTATCGATCCTAGTATAGAAAACAAGGTCGATGAGTATCAATCTCACCTACCACGATCGATGCTAACTGTTTTTCACACACAAACACCAAATTTTTGGTGTTTATAATCTTCTTGAATCAAAATTCCAGATCTGAAATGTTCATCATTTTCCACACTGTTCTTGACGAGAACTTCAAAACCCTTCCAAATCGATCAGATTCAAATCGAAAGTTCTTGTATGTGATTCAAATTCTAATTTCGACCATTCCTCTTTTAAAATCTGAGTCAATAACACATGAAATAAGGTCTTCGTAAATCAAACCGTGAACTCGAACTTTGAACAATAACCTCAATAAGGTCTTCGTAAATCAATAACAACAATTTCAGATCATAATTGATTGTTTTGAATAAAAAATTATTTGATCAGCCCCTTTTTCTCGACTTCAGCCCATTGATCTTTACATTTTCAATTTGTTGATGATGAATTTGTATCAGATCTTCACTCCCTTGGCTCTGATACCACTTGATAGCAATTAACAAGTGGTAGATTGAAGGATTGCAATGTAAACTATGAAAAAGGTTGAGAGAATCTCAATTTCACCTTAAAAAACACATAGTTTATTTCATTGAAGTGTGACAATCTTTACACTTTTACACTAAGCATAAGGCTTATATACCTCTTGGGTATATTTACAATAAGTACCCCCCAACTATTGTTTGAACTCCTATTCTATTACAATAATATAGTTCTAACAAAGATCAAGGGAGTATGACTATTTCATTGTGAACATAACTGGGCTATAGAAATCTTGATCTAAGTGGTACAAAAATATGATGAATTTATAAAATTAGATGCTTTTACTATAATTATCACATTTTGCATTTGTTTTTAATAAATTTAAAAGTTTATTATTTTATATATTAAATATGAAGGTAATTCTGTCTATTTTCTTGGTTTTACAACCATTCTCTATGTACTAATAAGAATTATGTTCTCTCTAGAAACTTACCTAACACACTTACATGCATGCATACATATATATATATATATATATATATATATATATATATATATATATATATATATATATATATATATATATATATATATATATATATATATATGTGTGTGTGTGTGTGTGTCTGTGTGTGTGTGTGTTTGTGTGTGTGTGTGTGAATATATGTATGGATATATGAATGTGTGCATATAAAGTTACTCTTAATAGGAAGAATGTGCGCAAGAATGTAACGAATATTATCCAAATTTCAATCGTATGCAATTAGCACTATTTTGTATATAAAAATACAATGCATGGGCAATTTACCTATATCAACCAATTTTATAATTTTTATTGTTTTACAAAAATTTTCTAGCTCGGTTCATGAGTGTTCTTATTCTATTCATCATGTACATCATCGATATACATAAACAAAAATATTCTTCATCTTGTATGCCATGGAGACTATCATTTCATATGTGTTGTACCATTATATTCTTCAAAGTATAGTGCTCGAAACCAGATTTAGATATCACAAGTTACAAGTAGATTTTGATTCTATATTTAGGGCTTCAAAGAACCCACTTAAATCGATTAAGGTAAAGTCGAATATGACAACCCATAAAAACAATCGTCTAGGGCATAAACCGGTTCATAACGGGAAAAGTCAAGTGGTTTTGTTGAACTTCAAAATAATCGATTGAATCAGATTTCATCGATCAGGGTTACCTTCTATCATATGAATCGCAATTAGGTTCCTTCCAAGCATTTGAGGCATTTCTCTTGTTCTTCTAGACCGATCGAGAGGTTTTGCCCTTATTCACACTTGTTCATTCGAATCATTCCACATTTGGTAATCAACTATGGTCTGGGTTTATTCTTTTTTTAATTGGAGTTTCTGGTAATCGAATAAGTAAATAACTCGTTAGTTTTTTATCTTGTTCATGATTATGTTCATATTACTTCTTGTTGAAATAGGTTAAGGTTTTCTGGTAAACTATTATTGTTTATTGATTGGGTTAGTATTTTTGTTTGTGACCATTGTTCTTTTTATTATTTTATGATTATTGTTCTTGTTTAAGGTCTTATTTAAGTTTTGTGTTTTAAGATTTGATTTGTTCAACACATGATGAAAACCTCGAAGAGCACCAATATTATATGAATATACTAATTAAAAAATTAAAATTAAAGAAAGAAACTAATTTTAAGTGTATACAATAAATCAAAACTTAAAAGTTGGTATTATCATTATAAAATAGTTTACAGTTCTTTTAGATTCTTTTTTATTATAACAAATAAAACTTGACCGTATTGCCACTAATTTTTATAGTAATGATCAATAGTTTGTACAATAAATACAATCAAGACTTTTAGTATCTTTATACTATGTTCCAGTCATCACGTATACCCACCCCCTTGTGGTGACGCTTTGTTTGTCAATTTAGGTGCTAATGTCGGTGTTTCACCATGTTTTAAAAATATGATTTCTTCCATGTGTTATAATTTTTTAATATTTTTTATTAGTATTAAATATCTATTATTTTTGAAATAATTTTTATATAACATAAGCGTTTAATATAGTAATTAAGGAAACTAGTAGAAATTAAGTGCCATCAATTAATGTACTTGATTAGAAGTGAAATCATTAATTAATTTTTCACACACACACACACACACACACACACACACACACACACACATATATATATATATATATATATATATAGAAAATGGATCAATATAGAACCACTACTTAAATATAGAACCTAAAGAACCAATATCATCCATTAGATCTCTACATCAATGGCTGAGATTATAAACAAAAACAAATCAATAAATTTAATGTTTCACGCGCTGTTTATATTACACAGGGGTAATATGGGAATCAAATTGATATGGCTTATCTCTGTCATTTCCTTATCCCACCTCCAAACTCTAAGCTTTGCATACCTAATCTGATGATCCTGAGTCCGTTCGAAGTGATGACAAGTCTCTTGGAGATCAGAATGATGTGAATAACAAGGATCTAGGATCAATTTCTACTACTGAAGATGTATTCCATACACCCAAGTCGAAGTTTGAAGATCGAAGGAACCCTAGGCTACTGTTAAAGATTTCGAAGACCACTTTACAGACTGTAAGGGCACGATTGGTGATTCAGGTTCTTCTAATCGATCAAATTTTGCTAATTTGTGAAGGTATTGCTGCTGTTAGGTACCGTGTGCAACCAAATAGAAGTCTCAAGAACGATTTTGATGTAAATTTTGACAAATCTCAGGTTCCTAATCCTTTCTTTAGCATGAAACCAACTGCTTTAAATGTCAAAAATGTGAATTCTGATTCTATTAAAGCTATTAGTAACTTGGGAATTTTTTACTCTGTTTATGTTGAATTTTGTGAGGTTCTTGTTGAGAATGAGCAGAGTATGGGTAATGCTTCATCTAAGAAGGATTATATTGCATCTGCCAATTTAGTTTGACTCTAGAAATGTTGACTTTTCAACTGTTAAAACTAGAAATCATCTTCTTGTATAAGTCTACACATTAAAACTGATAATCATTTTCTTGTATACTTCCAATTTGAATTTTTTTTCCTGTACCTGTACATTGTTACTAATAGATTAGTGATTGATATGATATGTATAAATATGCAAAAAAAATTAAGTTTGATTGATAGTCTGTGTTTTTTGTTCATTCACAATTTGGTATAGATATGTAATTTGCATTTTGGACTACATTTTCATTGAATCAGATGTTGGAAATGTATATGAGAGTTGTGGGTTTGCATTTTGCATTTTCATTTTTTGCATTTCGTAAGCTTCTGATTGATAAGATATGTATAAATCAAATTTTGTGTTGAATGATGATGAATACGAGTTGAGTTTGTTGGATGAGATTCTAAGATTTTGTTGATGATTCTTCACGAGGAAACCCGAGAAGGAAAATGCCGATTTTGTGAACTACTGTTCATCAACATACACGGGAGTTGAAAAAAGAACATCAGGTAGTCTTCCCTAACCTCTTTGTGAGTATCTAGGTGTTCTTTTTTGTGTTGAATGGTTGTGTTTTAGAGAGATTTCGAGATGGGGTTTGCGCTGTTCGTTTAAGTGTAGAAAATGAAATTTGAATTTTGATTATTTGTGTTCAGTTGTTTCTTTTGTGTATGAAATATTTTTTTCATTGAATCAGATTTGTGAAATGCAAAATGCAGATGAGAGTTGTTGATTTGCATTTTCATTTGCTAATATAGTGGCGTACTGGAATGATTGTAGTGTTGTGTATGGATTTTGCATTTTGAGATTTTGCATTTCATCTGGGTTTTTCATTTCAGATTGTACTTAAGTTGCTTTGCATTTTCATATTGTAGTTAGTTTTACATTTCATCTGGGTTTCATTTCGAGTTAGTTCTTTAGTTTGTTTGCATTTCACGGGGTTTCATTTTAGATTATACAAATAAATAAACATGCAAATTATATTTGAAAAGTTCATTTTGATTATTGTGTTTAACTGTTTCTTATAATATTGAAAAGTGTTGTGAATGGAATTTGCATTTTAGGTTTGAATATGCAATTTGCATAATCCCTATATTTAATCTTCAATTTCTTAAATTTGTATAGAGGTATCAATTGATTTTGGGCAAAACAAGTATAAAATTTTTGATCATGAAATTTTTGTTTGCATTTTGGGCAGAATGTAGTATTATGTACGAATTTTGCATTTTGGGTTGAATGTGTAATTTTGCATTTACCCATCTGATCCATACGAAATCTGCCCAATTTGTTTAGTTATCCACAATCAGCCCCACCAATTTGGTGTGTGTGTGTAAATGAAAGTGTATATAGCTACTTAATTGGTGCATGATCATATACATTTCCAACCCGCATATGCTACGTAGCTATCCATTCATTATATCCTTAAATTCAATATATATACATACCTAGCTATAGCTTCCACTCATAAGATCAGACCTGCAGATTACAAAATGTTGCCAACAATGATTTGTTTCTTTACTTGTGACTACTTGCATTTTCAATGTCTTTCCAGCTACCAAAGCCAATGATCATTTTGTATTTTTATATTTTTTGTATTTTGGAAGCATCTAGATGATCTACATGTTTATATTTTACGTTTACGTTTTTTGCATTTTGCATTTAGGTTTGAACGAACCCAGCTTAAAATGCAAATTACGGATTTTGCCATTTTGCATTTAGGTTTGAATGAACCCAGCATCTACGAATTTTGCATTTTGGGCTTGAATGAACCCAGCTCAAAATGCAAACTACGGATTTTGCATTTTGGGTTTGAATGAACCCAGCTCAAAATGCAAACTTTGCATTTCAAAAAAAAAAAAGTTTTAAAAATATATCAAGTCCGGTCTTGTTTGAAACAGAACGAAAAACTAAAACTAACGGTATAATTTTTTTGTTAAAATTCTTAAAAACGAACAAGTTATGATCATTTAAAGTAAGTGGGGTTTTTTTTTTTTAATTTTGGGGGAGGCTGGGAGGGAGACGCTGATTTTCTTTTTTTTTAATTTTCCTTTTTTGCCCCTAAACTATGTGCCACGTGTCATCACTAGAGGAGATTCTTTAGGTTCTATGTTTAAGAGAGATTCTTTGTTTAACCATACCCTATATATATATATATATATATATATATATATATATATATATATATATATATATATATATATAGTATCATCACTGTCATCTAAGGGATAATTTCCTTATTTATTTACTTATGAATATAAGTATGGATCAGAAATGGATCCAAATTACAACCGAATTAATTAATTAAGTGGTTTTTCTTGCACTACTTTGACATGATCATCGAAGCTTCCTTTAATCTACGAAGGAGGCTCGGGTTCTTCAGCATTCCTCCTTAGACAAAAACAATGATGTTTTATGCAAAAGGGAATCGCGAGCCTTACACGACAATAGGGCCAACAATCTGTGAATTTATGGCACGGTGGATATGTGTCTTGTGAAACTACGCCGTTCAAATTCAATAAACCTGCAATATAATATATAATAGTTAATTAAACTAATTAAATAATTACTTTAACAAGCTTCTAAATGATGTATAGTTGGTTATCCTTTTTAAAAAACCAATAAATAAAAATAATCTGACAAACAAACTATCTATCGATTGAATTGTTCACCTGAAAGAGAAACCAAAAGAATGACGAGGTATGCTTGCTTCATTTTTAAGGTGTGCTTGAGATAATTCCAAGTACAATTATTGATCAACGTCTGTCTATGAGTTCTCTAAATTGCTTGTGGGTATATAGAGTTTTTCATTTACTTGAGATTATATAAAAAAAGTTGGCAAGAATGGTTCTTTCGCATTTAAAGCTAGTTCTCTCTCTATTTCTCTCTCTCTCTCTCTCTCTCTCTCTCTCTATATATATATATATATATATATATATATATATATATATATATATATATATATCACATAAATGTTTGTTGACCATTAATTATAATGGAAAAATGAAAAAATCAAGATTTCTACCAATTGTGTCTAAATGCCTAAAAGCTATATTATGAAAAATGATAAACTAATTTAAACGTTAAGATTATGAGAAAGGAAATATACAAATAATGCATGTGTGAAATATGGGTTAATGAACTCTCATGTTGTAGTCATACATGATTTATCATATTATCTCACAAACATGAATGTAATGCCTACAAATGGACCCGTTCTTGAATTATAATAAGATACTCACTTTCATGTTTGTGAGATGAAATGATGAGTCATGTTTGACTATATCATGAGTAAATCTTAATCTGTAAAATATTGAATGGGTTAGACATAACTTTAGTTGATTTATAAGGCATGTATAATAATTGGTATATTTTATATATTTTATTTTCTTACACTCTATTTGGTTAATATATACCAATATATATTAAACTTAATATATTACTTTGATATATATTAGACTATGCGCATCGGAGGTCATGGCCAGTCAGCCAACCAGATAGAACACGATGTGCCCAAGTTGGTTGGCGCATGTTCCGGCCCAAGCTAGTTCGCCCACTAGCGTTGCTTCACAAGTTTCTCTTTTCCTTTTTTTGCCTTATTATATTTTTAATAATATGTGTTGGTTAGAGAGGGTTGGATGTAAGGGTTTGTGAGTTTGAGAGGGTTGGACTTGGGAGATGATGTGGATATTGATGTGACCGTAGAAAACTTCATTAAACCCCCATTATAGATGCCGATGGTCTGGTTGTTTTGTATGTATATTGAAGAACAAAGTTAATTTGTTAATTATCTAAAAGATTCAAGCAAGAGAGTAAAATATGAAATTTATACATAATATACCTTATATATTACATATAATATATATATATATATATATATCTTATTTAGATATCATATTACATATTATATATAAATATAAATATAAATATAAATATAAATATAAATATATATATATATATATATATATATATATATATATATATATATATATATGTTATTATATACATAGAGACAAGATCAAGGGAGTATGACTGTTTCAGTGTGAACATATCTGGGCTATAGAAATCTTTATCTAAGTGGAACAAAATATGATGAATTAATAATTTTAGATGCTTTTACTATAATTATCACATTTTGCATATGTTTTTAAGAAATTTAAAAGTTTATTATTTTATATTTTAAAAATGAAGATGATTCTGTCTATATATATATATATGTGTGTGTGTGTGTGTGTGTGTGTGTGTGCACTACTACAAAAAACATATTCAGACCCGGTTTTTAAAGCCTTTTCAGGCCCGGTTTTGTGGGGGGGGGTGGCTGAAGGGGGGAGCCTGAAAGTCTAATGATTCAAGCCCGGTTTTGAACCGGGTCTAAATCTACTTTCAAGCCCAGTTATGGTAAAAAACCGGGTCTGATTCTTCTTTTTTAAGGTTTAAAGGTTCACTTTTAAGCTCTGTTTTATATTAAAAAACCGGGTCTGAATTTATTAAATTTTAAAAAATATATATTTTTGTTTTTATTTTTTTCCTGCTTTTACCGGCTAATAATATTCAACCCATGTAACATCACAATGATAATAAACAACTATTAAGTAATAAATAAATACCAATTGAGTCAAATTGGTTAACCGGCCATAATAACAATAACCGGGCCTGAATCTCTAAAAACGCATGTGCGGCCTTTTAAGCCCGGTTTTTGGTAAATTTTTTTAAAAACCGGGTCTAAAACCGGGGGTAAATGTGTTTTTTGTAGTAGTGGTGTGTGGTGTGTGCGTGTGAATATATTTGTATGGATATATGAATGTGTGCATTTAAAGTTACTCTTAATAGGAATAATGTGCGCAAAATGTAACGTATTTTATCAATAATGCAATTAGCACTATTTTGTATATTAAAATACAACGAATGGGCAATTTACCTGTATCAACCAATTTTATAATTTTTGTTTTTTTACAAAAATTTGCTGCCTTGGTTCATGAGTGTTCTTATTATATCATCTTGTACATTATCGATATAGATAAACACTACAATTCTTCATCTTGTAAGCAATGGAGGCTATCGTTTCATACGCGTTGTTAAATCACCATTATATTCTTCAAAGTAGTGTTTGAAACCAGATTTTGATATCACAAGTTGCCAGTAGATTTTGATTCTATGTTTAGGGCTTCAAGCACCCACATAAATCGATTAAGGCAAAGTCGAATATGGCAACCCATAAAAACAATCGACTAGGGCATAAACCGGTTCATAACGGGCAAAGTCAAGTGGTTTGTTAAAATTCAAAATAATCGATTGAATCAGATTTCATCAATTAGGGTTACCTTCTATCATATGAATCGCAATTACGTTCCTTCCAAGCATTGGAGGTATTTCTCTTGTTCTTCTAGACCGATGGAGAGGTTTTGCCCTTATTCACGACTTGTTCATTCGAATCATTCCACATTTGGTAATCAACTATGGTCAGGGTTTTTTCTTTTATAATTTGAGTTTTTGGTAATCGAATAAGTAAATAACTCGTTAGTTTTTTATCTTGTTCATGATTATGTTCATATTACTTCTTGTTGAAATTGGTTAGGGTTTTCTGGTAAACTATTATTGTTTATTGATTGGGTTAGTATTTTTGTTTGTGACCATTGTTCTTTTTATTATTTTATGATTATTGTTCTTGTTTAAGGTCTTATTTAAGTTTTGTGTTTTAAGATTTGATTTGTTCAACACATGATGAAAACCTCGAAGAGCACCAATATTATATGAATATACTAATTAAAAAATTAAAATTAAAGAAAGAAACTAATTTTAAGTGTATACAATAAATCAAAACTTAAAAGTTGGTATTATCATTATAAAATAGTTTACAGTTCTTTTAGATTCTTTTTTATTATAACAAATAAAACTTGACCGTATTGCCACTAATTTTTATAGTAATGATCAATAATTTGTACAATAAATACAATCAAGACTTTTCGTATATTGATACTATGTTCCAGTCATCACGTATACCCTCCCCCTTGTGGTGACGCTTTCTTCGTCAATTTAGGTGCTAACGTCGTGTTTCACCTTGTTTTAAAAATCTGATTTCTTCCATGTGTTATAATTATTAAATATTTTTTATTAGTATTAAACATCTATTATTTTTGAAATAATTTTTATATAACATAAGCGTTTAATATAGTAATTAAGGAAACTAGTAGAAATTAAGTGCCATCAATTAATGTACTTGATTAGAAGTGAAATCATTAATTGATTTTACACACACACACACACACACTCACACACACACACACACACACACACACACACACACACACACACACACATATATATATATATATATATATATATATATATATATATATATATAGGGGTGAGCATGGGTACCGAAAATACCATACCATCCCGGCACCGTACCGGAACCGGTACCGGTACCGGTACCGAATTAGAGTTTTCGGTCTGGTACTCGGTACTTGAAATATTGTTAAATCGGTATTCAGGATCGGTATTCTCGGTATTCGGGACTAGTACCGAACAAAATAGGTAAAATAGGTACTCGGTACCGGTACCAGTAACGTATATGAATACTCGTTACGGTATTCGGTACCGTCTTTTTATCAAATTCAGTATTTGGTAAAATCGGTACCAGTACTGGTCCGGTACCATGCTCACCCCTATATATATATATATATATATATATATATATATATATATATATATATATATAGTATCATCACTATCATCTAAGGGATAATTTCTTTATTTCTTTACTTATGAATATAAGTATGGATCAGAAATGGATCCAAATTACAACCGAATTAATTAATTAAGTGGTTTGTCTTGCACTACTTTGACATGATCATCGAAGCTTCCTTTAATCTGTGAAGGAGGCTCGGGTTCTTCAGCATTCCTCCTTAGACAAAAACAATGATGTTTTATGCAAAAGGGAATCCCGAGCCTTACACGACAATAGGGCCAACAATCTGTGAATTTATGGCATGGTGGATATGTGTCTTGTGAAACTACGCCGTTCAAATTCAATAAACCTGCAATATAATATATAATAGTTAATTAAACTAATTAAATAATTACTTTAACAAGCTTCTAACTGATGTATAACTGGTTATCCTTTTTGAAAAACCAATAAATAAAAATAATCTGACAAACAAACTATCTATCGATTGTATTGTTCACCTGAAAGAGAAACCAAAAGAATGACGAGGTATGCTTGCTTCATTTTTAAGGTGTGCTCAAGATAATTCCAAGTACAATTATTGATCAATGTCTGTCTATGAGTTCTCTAAATTGCTTGTGGGTATAAAGAGTTTTTCATTTACTTGAGATTATATAGAGAATGTTGGCAAGAATGGTTCTTTCGCATTTAATGCTAGTTCTCTCTCTATTTCTCTCTCTCTCTCTCTCTATATATATATATATATATATATATATATATATGTATGTATATCACATAAATGTTTGTTGACCATTAATTATAATGGAAAAATGAAAAAATCAAGATTTCTACCGATTGTGTCTAAGTGCCTAAAAACTATATTATGAAAAATGATAACTAATATAAAAGTTAAGATTATGAGAAAGAAATTATACAAATAATGCATGTGTGAAATATGGGTTAATGAACTCTCATGTTGTAGTCAAACTTAATTTATCGTATTATCTCACAAACATGAAAGTGATGCCTACAAATGGACCCGTTCTTGATTTATAATAAGAGACTCACTTTCATGTTTGCGAGAAGAAATGATGAGTCATGTTTGACTATATCATGACTAAATCTTAATCCGTATAATATTGAATGGGTTAGACATAACTTTAGTTGATTTATAAGGCATGTATAATAATTGGTATATTTTATATATTTTATTTTCTTACACTCTATTTGGTTAATATATACCAATATATATTAAACTTAATATATTACTTTGATATATATTAGACTATGCGCATCGGAGGTCATGGCCAGTCAGCCAACCAGATAGAACACGATGGTGCCCAAGTTGGTTGGCGCGGGTTCCAGCCCAAGCTAGTTCACCCACTAGCGTTGCTTCACAAGTTTCTCTTTTCTTTTTTTTGCCTTATTTTATTTTTAATAATATGTGTTGGTTAGAGAGGGTTGGATGGAAGGGTTTGTGAGTTTGAGAGGGTTGTAGTTGGGAGATGATGTGGATATTGATGTGACCGTAGGAAACTTCATTAAACTCCATTATAGATGCCGATGGTCTTGTTGTTTTGTATGTATATTGAAGAACAAAGTTAATTTGATAAATTATCTAAAAGAATCAAGCAAGAGAGTAAAATATTAAATTTATACATAATATACCTTATATATTACATATAATATATGTATACCTTATTTCGATATCATATTACATATATATATTTATATATACATAGAGACAAGATCAAGGGAGTATGACTATTTCAGTGTGAACATATCTGGGCTATAGAAATCTTGATCTAAGTGGAACAAAATATGATGAATTAATAATTTTAGATGCTTTTACTATAATTATCACATTTGGCATATGTTTTTTAAAAAATTTAAAATTTTATTATTTTATATTTTAAAAATGAAGATGATTCGGTCTATATATATATATATATATATATATATATATATATATATGTGTGTGTGTGTGTGTGTATGTGTGTGCACTACTACAAAAAACATATTTAGACCCGGTTTTTTAAAGCCCTTCATGTCCTGTTTTGTGGGGGGTCTGAAAGGGGGAGCCTGAAAGTCTGATGATTCAAGCCCGGTTTTGAACTGGGTCTACATCTACTTTCAAGACCAGTTTTATGGTAAAAAACCGGGTATGATTCTTCTTTTTTTAAGGTTTAAATGTTCACTTTTAAGCCCTTTTTTATATTTGAAAACCCGGTCTGAATTTATTAAATTTAAAAAAAATTTGTTTTTATATTTTCCTGTTTTTGCCGGCTAATAATATTCAACCCATGTAACATCACAATGATAAGAAACAACTATTAAGTAATAAATAAATACCAATTGAGGCAAATTGGTTAACCGACCATAATAACAATAACCGGGCCTGAATCTCTAAAAACGCATGTGCGACCTTTTAAGCCCGGTTTTTGGTAATTTTTTTTAAAAACCGGGTCTAAAACCGGGGGTCTGAATATGTTTTTTGTAGTAGTGATGTGTGGTGTGTGCGTGTTAATATATTTGTATGGATATATGAATGTGTGCATATAAAGTTACTCTTAATAGGAATAATGTGCGCAAAATGTAACGTATTTTATCAAAATTTGCAATTAGCACTATTTTGTATATTAAAATACAATGAATGGGCAATTTACCTGTATCAACCAATTTTATAATTTTTGTTTTTTTACAAAAAATTTCTGGCTGAGTTCATGAGTGTTCTTATTATATCATCTTGTACATTATCGATATACATAAACACTACAATTCTTCATCTTGAAGGCAATGGAGGCTATCATTTCATACGCGTTGTTAAATCACCATTATATTCTTCAAAGTATAGTGTTTGAAACCAGATTTTGATATCACAAGTTGCAAGTAGATTTTGATTCTATATTTAGGGCTTCAAGCACCCACATAAATCGATTAAGGCAAAGTCGAATATGGCAACCCATAAAAACAATCGACTAGGGCATAAACCGGTTCATAACGGGCAAAGTCAAGTGGTTTGTTGAAATTCAAAATAATCGATTGAATCATATTTCATCAATTAGGGTTACCTTCTATCATATGAATCGCAATTAGGTTCCTTCCAATGCGAGTTATAGCAGTCCTAGGGAATTTGTTCGGTGTCTCAGAGTTGTAATCTTACTCTTTATGATTGTGATAGCTTTTATAGGATACGTACCACCTTGGGGTCAGATGAGCTTTGGAGGTATTTCTCTTGTTCTTCTAGACCGATCGAGAGGTTTTGCCCTTATTCACGACTTGTTCATTCGAATCATTCCACATTTGGAAATCAACTATGGTCAGTGTTTTTTCTTTTATAATTTGAGTTTCTCGTAATCGAATAAGTAAATAACGCGTTAGTTTTTTATCTTGTTCATGATTATGTTCATATTACTTCTTGTTGAAATAGTTTAGGGTTTTCTGGTAAACTATTATTGTTTATTGATTGGGTTAGTATTTTTGTTAGTGACCATTATTATTTTTATTATTTTATGATTTTTGTTCTTGTTTAAGGTATTTTTTAAGTTTTGTGATTTAAGATTTGATTTTGTTCAACACGTGATAAAAACCTTGTGATAGGACATAACAAGTGGTAGATTGAAAGATTGCAATAGAAACTATGCTAAAGGTTGAGAGAATCTCAATTACACCTTAGAAAACACATAGTTTATTTCTTTGTAATGTGGCAATCCTGACACTTTTACATAAAGCATAAGGTATATATACCCCTTGGGTATATTTACAATAAGCCCCCTCACACAATATTAGAACTCTTATTCTATTACAATATTTTGCTGTTCTAACACCTTGAAGAGCACCAATATTATATGAATATACTAATTAAAAATTAAAATTAAAGAAAGTAACTAATTTAATTGTATACAATTAATCAAAAATTAAAAGTTGGTTTTATCATTATAAAATAGTTTACAATTGTTTTAGATTCTTTTTTAATATAACAGATAAAACTTGACCGTATTGCAACTCATTTTATAGTAATGATCAATGGTTTGTACAATAAATACAATCAAGACTTTTCGTATCATGATACTATGTTTCAGTCATCACGTATACCCTCCCCCTTGTGGTGACACTTTCTTCGTCAATTTAGGTGCTGACGTCGTGTTTCACCATGTTTTAAAAATATCATATCTTCCATGTGTTATAATTTTTAAATATTTTTTATTAGTATTTAACATTTATCCTTTTTAAAATAATTTATATATAACATAAGCGTTTAAAATAGTAATTAGGAAACTAGTAAAAATTAAGTGCTACCAATTAATGTAGTGCTACCAATTAATGTACTTGATTAGAAGTGAAATCATTAATTGATTTTCCACACACACAATATATATATATATATATATATATATATATATATATATATATATATATATATATATATATTATCATCACTGTCATCTAAGGGATAATTTCTTTATTTCTTTACTTATGAATATATGTATGGATCAGAAATGGATCCAAATTACAACCAAATTAATTAATTAATTAATTAATTAATTAAGTGGTTTGTCTTGCACTACTTTGACATGATCATCGAGGCTTCCTTTAATCTGCGAAGGAGGCTCGGGTTCTTGGGCATTCCTCCTTAGACAAAAACAATGATGTTTTATGCAAAAGGGAATCCCGAGCCTTACACGACAGTAGGGCCAACAATCTGTGAATTTATGGCATGGTGGATATGTGTCTTGTGAAACTACTCCGCTCAAGTTCAACAAACCTGCAATATAATATATAATAGTTAATTAAACTAATTAAATAATTACTTTAACAAGCTTTCTAAATGATGTATAACTGATTATCCATTTTAAAAACCAAAAAGTAAAAATAATCTGACAAACAAACTATCTATCGATTGAATTGTTCACCTGAAAGAGAAATCAAAAGGATGATGAGGTATGCTTGCTTCATTTTTAAGGTGTGCTTGAAATAATTCCAAGTACAATTATTGATCGGCGTCTATCTATGAGTTCTTTGAATTGCTTGTGGGTATATAGAATTTTTCATTTACTTGAGATTATATAGAGAATGTTGGAAAGAATGATTCTCTCGCATTTAATGCTAGTTTCTCTCTCTATTTCACTCTCTCTCTCTTTCTCTCTGTCTTTCTCTCTCTATATATATATATATATATATATATATATATATATATATATATATATATATATATATAGATCGTGGATCAATGAAGAAGTTTTTTTGGGAGAGAAGTCTAGGAAGCAAGGAGGAGATGACACATGTCCCTATCCCTTTCAAGGGTACTTTTGGTATTCCTCCTACTTGTGTCTTTCCCCCTAAAACTTTAACATACCATAACTTTTATATACTAAAGTTTTTTTTAAAAAAAATTGCACCACTTTAAAGATAAAATTATGCTCTTTCATTTGATACCAGTATTGCATATTTTAATTTTTTTGAACTATGTTGCACAATATTAAACTGTGTTGCACCAATTTCGCACTGTAAGTCATATCACTATGTTGCACATATTTTGCGCTCTATTACACAACTTTACACTATTTTACACAACATTAATATGTTGCACAGCATTCGCACTGTGTTGCACATCAAATACACAGTTTTTCTATTTTTTTCACTATTTTGACCCTAGTTTTGACCAAGATCGAGTTTGATTCGTCAAAAACTTAAAACATAAAAGTTGTAGAGCTTAGTGCACACTTTCTACAGTTTTTCGAATCATTTAAAACGGATGTAGTATGAGCAAGATACGAATTTTTTGGTTTTTTTCTATTTTTTCAACAATTTGACCGTAATTTTGACCGAGATCGAGTTTGATTCGTCAAAAACTTAAAAAATAAAAGTTATAGATATTGATGTATACTTTCTACAGTTTTTTGAATCACCCAAAAAAAACATGCAACACAGTTTAAAAAACGTGCAACACAGTAAAAAGACGTGCAACACAGTTCCGAAGCTGTGCAACAAATTAACGTTGTGTAATATAGTGTAAAAGTTGTGTAACACAGCGCCAAATGCGTGCACCAAAGTAATATGCCTTACAGTACGAAATTGGTGCAACACAGTGTAAATTTTGTGCAACATAGTTCAAAAAAAATAAAAAATAAAAAAATATATGCAAGACTGGTATCAAATGAAAGAGCATAATTTTATCTTTTTAATGGTGCAATTTTTTTTTTAAAAAAAGTTTACTATATAAAAGTTATGATTGGTTAAAATTTGAAGGGGTATTGAGTTTTTTTACTCAGCCCACTCTCCTTTCAGGAGAGTGGCTGCCACTCACGCGCGTAATGACTTAAATACCCCTCCAGCCACTTTTTTTAGTGCCCCTCCCACTTAAAGTTCATTTTATTTACTAAAATGCCACTAATCATCCTAACCTTAGATTAAATTTGATCAAAGGCCTAGATTGCTTCATAGGCTTCTCATTTTTAATTCCTTCTTCCTATATCCCTACCCTATATATATATATATCACATAAATGTTTGTTGACCATTAATTATAATGGAAAAATGAAAAAATCAAGATTTCTACCGATCGTGTCTAAATGCCTAAAAACTATATTATGAAAAATGATAAACTAATATAAAGGTTAAGATTATGAGAAAGAAAATATACAAATAATGAATGTGTGAAATATGGTTAATGAACTATCATATTGTAGTCAAACATTATTTTTCATATTATCTCACAAACATGAAAGTGATGCCTACAAATGGACCCGTTCTTGAATTATAATAAGAGATTCACTCTTATGATTATGAGAAAACATGATGAGTCATGTTTGACTATAACATGAGTAAATCTTAATCCGTAAAATATTGAATGGGTTAGACATAACTTTAGTTTATTTATAAGGCATGTATAATAATTGGTATAATTTATATATTTTATTTTCTTACACTTTATTTGGTTAATATATGCCAATACATATTAACATTAATATATTACTTTGATATATATTAGACTATGCGCATTGGAGGTCATCCAGCGCTGGCTAGTCAGCCAACCAGGTAGAACATCATGGTGCCCAAGTTGGTTGGCGTGGGTTCCAGCCCAAGTTAGTTCACCCACTAGCGTTGCTTCACAAGTTTTTCTTTTCTTTCTTTTTTTTTTTGCCTTATTTTATTATTAATAATATGTGTTGGTTAGAGAGGGTTGGATGTGAGGGTTTGTGAGTTGAGAGGGTTGGAGGTAAGAGATGATGCGGATGTTGATGTGGCCATAGGAAACTTCATTAAACACCATTAGACCGGGAGCATCCATCACCAGATGGAGCTCGTGAGGTCCCTTCACACGTCTTCACAGCCGCGAAAACCATCGCCCTCTCTCGTGAGGGTTGGCTCACGATCGCGTACGCGACCCGGGTCACGCTCGTGAGTATGATGTTTGTTTTTTTTTTGTTTTTTTTTTGTGATGGATGCAGGGGTTTGTGTGATGTGATAAGGGAATGGTGAGGGAATGACGTGGCGCTGATGTGGGTGTGTGAAGCATGTGATGGATGCTGATGGTTTTATAGGAACCGATGGTCTTGTTGTTTTGTATGTATATTGGAGAACAAAAATAGTTAATTTGATAAATTATCTAAAAGATTCAAGCAAGAGAGTAAAATATGAAATATATACATAATATACCTTATATATTACATATAATATATATCTTATTTAGATATCATATTACATATTATATATATATATATATATATATATATATATATATATATATATATATATATGTGTGTGTGTGTGGTGTGTGTGTGTGTGTTATTATATACATAGAGACAAGATCAAGGGAGTATGACTATTGCAATGTGAACATATCTAGGCTATAGAAATATTGATCTAAGTGGTACAAAATATGATG
This sequence comes from Pulicaria dysenterica, assembly GCA_947179395.2. Classification (NCBI taxonomy): domain Eukaryota; kingdom Viridiplantae; phylum Streptophyta; class Magnoliopsida; order Asterales; family Asteraceae; genus Pulicaria; species Pulicaria dysenterica. The sequence goes on along the minus strand of OX359292.1, from coordinate 73,892,118 downwards.
AATTAATAATTTTAGATGCTTTCACTATAATTATCACATTTTGCATTTTTTTTTTAATAAATTTTAAAGTTTATTATTTTATATTTTAAAAATGAAGGTGATTCTCTCTCTCCACATATATATATATATATATATATATATATATATATATATATATATATATGGTAAGGTTATATAAAGAACGTCTCTTAAACATAGAACTTAAAGAACCTCCCTGGTGATGATACGTGGCATTATGAATAGGGGCAAAATTGGAAAATAACAAAAATGAACTCATCCCACGCGCCTCCTTCAACACCCTCCAGCCAAACCCATTTTTAAAAAAAACCCACTCAACTTTAAATGATCATAACTCGTTCGTTTTTAAGCGTTTAAGTAAGAAAATTATACCATTAGCTTTAATTTTTCGTCCTCTTTCAAACAAGACGAGACTTGATTTATTTCTGAAAAACTTTTTTTTTTTTGAAAATGCAAAGTTTGCATTTTGCACTGAGTTTCATTCCAAAATGCAAAATGCAAATATCGAAAATGCAGATTTTGCATTTTGAAACTGGGTTTCATTCCAAAATGCAAAATGCAAAAAATCGAAAATGCAAAATATGAAGATACAGTTTATGAAAATGCTTCCAAAATGCAAATTATGAAAATACAAAATGCAAACCCAACATGATTAAATGAAAATGCAGCTCAAAATGCAAAATACATATTCAAACTCAAAATGCAAAATGCGTACACAAAACTATAATGCAACCCAAAATGCAAAATGCAAACCTGTCGAACCACTGAGTTGCTTCAGTCACATGTTGTAACCCCTTTGTGCCTCAGAGTCTCTTCAGTCAGATGTTGCTTATCCCCAATACAGTGAGCGTGTTAATAAGCAACTATGACTTTTTTATACTGTTTTGGTTCTTTAGTTTGTCAACAGGAATTGTTCGATGTCGGCCGCGACAAGGAGATGCCGTAATGGGTCTGTACTAATGTTAGGATGACGGAGAGTTGCTGGACTCTCTTTTGTTAGTGTTGGTTGTAATGAGATGTTCGGAATTACCTTCAGTGGAACTTTACTCTGATCTGTTGTTGTTTTGTTGCTGTCTTTGGGAACTTGATGTCATCTGATGCGAATACGCTGCTGTTGTTGATGGTTTGCTGCAAGGAATGCATTGCCGCCGATACTGAACTGTTGCTACGAGTGTGATTCGCTGAACAAGTTGTTCCTTGTTACGATTCCATTATATTGTTGCTGTTTTGCTTTGATTCAATACACTAACAGTGGTGTATGCTGAAGCTTTGTGGGTACAGTTAACGCCTCCTGCATTCACACGCTGCCGTTGTGGTCACGACGCTGGTATTATATCGGTAGTTGTTTTCCGTGAGGTCATAACGCCTTTGCAGGCTGCTATCGCAAAACCCGTGCAGTGTCATTGCTCCATTCACGCACAACTTGTGGTCTGTTGTAGGGGTTACGAGCTGCCGGGGAAATGTTTTATAATACAAAATGCGGATAGACGCGTGGAAATTATCAAAGGAAATTTGATGGTATATAATATGTGGTCAAATGATGTAATTACAGTGAGTTCATTATAAATGCAAAATGCAAAAAACGAAAAACATGCAGAATGCAAAATCCGTAGAACGTAAACATAGAATCGTAGAACGTAAAATGCAGAATGCAAAATATAAACATGCAGAATGCAAAATATAAACATGCAGAATGCAAAATATAAACATGCAAAATGCAAAATTTGCATTTTGAGATGTGTTCATACTTATGTAAATGCAGAATGCAAAAAACGAAAAACGCAAATTATGAACATGCAGAATGCAAAATCCGTATAACGTAAACATAGAACCGTAGAACGTAAAATGCAGAATGCAAAATATAAACATGCAGAATGCAAAATATAAACATGCAGAATGCAAAATTTACATTTTGAGCTGTGTTCATACTAATGTAAATGCAGAATGCAAATTCTGCTGTAATCGCATAATTGGAACTCATTGTAATCGCAAGTTTGGTCTGCGTTTTATCGTGGCTATGTGTTTTATCGTGGCATTTGAGTTGTGCGTATACTTCCAGCAAGTTTGGTATGCGTTTTATCGTGGCTATGTGTTTTATCGTGGCATTTGAGTTGTGCGTATACTTCCAGCAGGTTTGTTACACCATGTATGATTTGCTGTTTTTGTAGTGATGGATGTATGGTATTAATGGTATTGCTTTTCAAAAAAAAATTATAAACATGCAAAATGCAAAATGTAAACATGTAGAATTCAAAATTTGCATTTTGAGCTGTGTTCATCCTAAAATGCAAACAAAATTTAATTTTCAAAAAAAAATTAGAAAAATATGGGAAGAGTGATCTTGTTTGAAAGAGGATTAAAAAAACTAAAAGATTGATATAATTTTTTTGATTAAATTCACAAAACTTAAAAAGTTATGACAATTTAAAGTTTTTGGGGGGTTTTTTTGTTTAAATCGTGGGTTTTATTTTGGGGGGGATATTCCATATTTACCATTTTCTTCATAATTTAATACATAATAATTACAGTTTTGCCATCGTTCAATCTCATCCATTGATTTTGATGAACTAGTAGTCCAGATTGGTTATTTAGGTTCTTTGTTTAAGGAGGGATTCTTTGTTGATCCTATATATATATATATATATATATATATATATATATATATATATATGTATCATTTTATTTGATCTCATCCCTATGTATATATATATCTATCTATCTATCTATATATATATATATATATATATATATATATGTGTGTGTGTGTGTGTGTGTGTGTGTGTGTGTGTGTGTGTATGTGGGGTGTGTGTGTGTGTGTGTGAATATATTTGTATGGATATATGAATGTGTGCATATAAAGTTACTCTTAATAGGAAGAATGTGCGCAAAAATGTAACAAATTTTATCAAAATTTGCAATTAGCACTATTTTGTATATAAAAATACAATGAATGGGCTATTTACCTGTATCAACCAATTTTATAATTTTTGTTTTTTTACAAAACTTTTCTGGCTGGGTTCATGAGTGTTCTAAATCTATCATCTTCTACATCAACGATATAAATAAACACAAAAATTCTTCATCTTGTAGGCAATGGAGGCTATCGTTTCATAAGCATTGTTCCATTATATTCTTCAAAGTATAGTGCTTGAAACCAGATTTTAATATCACAAGGTTGCAAGTAGATTTTTATTCTATGTTTAGGGCTTCAAAGCACCCAAATAAATTGATTAAAGTAAAATCGAATATGGCAACCTACAAAAACAATCGACTACGGCATAAACCGGTTCATAACGGGCAAAGTCAAGTGGTTTTGTTGAACCTCTACATAATCGATTGAAGGAGATTTCATCGATTAGGGTTACCTTCTATAATATCAATCACAATTAGGTTCCTTCCAAGCATTTGAGTAGTTCTCTTGTTCTTCTAGACCGATCGATAGGTTTTGCTCTTATTCACGGCCTGTTCATATGAATCGTTCCACATTTGGTAATCAACTATGGTAAGTGTTTTTTTCTTTCATAATTTGAGTTTCTGGTAATCGAATAGGTAAACGACGATTTAGTTTTTGATATTGTTCATGATCTTATGTTCATATTGCTTCTTGATGAAATAGGTTAGAATTTTCTGGTAAACTATTATTGTTTTATTGTTTATTTTTTTGTAATCTATTGGGTTAGGATTTTTGTTTGTGACCTTGTTTTTTTTATTATTTTACGATTTTTGTTCTTGTTTAAGGCTTGATTAATGGTTCATGCTTAAGAGTTGATTTTGTTCAAACACATGATGAAAACCTTCAGAAGCACCAATAGTATATGAATATACTAATTAAAAAATTAAAATTAAAGGAAAATTTTAGTTTAACTATATACGATAAATCAAAAATTAAAAGTTGGTTGTATATTTATACAAAAAGTTGGTCACGTGCAATAAAAATTAGAGCAAATTAAAAGTTTCACTTATTACATCTTCATTTATTACACCAGAGTTCATTAACGTTTATGTTTTATCACGTCTATGGTACGTGAACTACCTGAAATGACTATACTCCTCATTTTTCTTGATTTTAAATTAGTTTTAAAAACTTTTAAAACTTAAAACAATATATATATATATATATATATATATATATATATATATATATATATATATATATATATATATATATATATTATACACACAAACACCACCCATCTGGTCTCTCTATAAGACATTTCACCGGCCACCACCACATAAGACCATCGCCAAAGAGAACCGCCACCACCACGCCTGCTCTCCGCTCATGGCGTCACATCACCGCCGCCACCACAGCATCGCAACCGCCACCGCAACATCCTCTGTCTCTCACTGTCGCATCACCGCCACATCATCGCAACTGCCGTCGCAACATCGCCACTACCGACGTCGTCATCGACACCTCTCTCGAGGGAGTCCACCTCAGAAAACCTTAGGTCGGGCATCAACCTTGTCGTCTGGCACCATTTCGCATCCTTGCGGCGGCGACCACCGTATGTAAGTGTGGATCTTCTTGTTCTGGTCTTCGATCCCATCGCTCTCCTCAAACCCTAATTTCATTTATCTCCGATATTAGTGATTTTAGGGTTCTTGGTTCTTAATTTCAGGGTTTTTGGGTTTTAATCTAATTTTTGGGTTTGATGTATACATGTTTGTGTTCTGATTTAGTCTTTGTATTGATTTTGGGACTTTTGGTTCTGATGTGTATATGTTTGTGTTCTGAAACGGTGGTGTATGGTGAGATGGTGGTATATGGTGGTTAGTGTCGGTGGTGTTGAAGAAGCGATGGGTAATGGTGGTGTGACGGTGGAGATGAAGATGCGATGGGTAATGATCGGAGTTGATGGAGGAGGCAGCGGCCGTGGCCAGAGTTAAGGCGGCGGCTGTAACGTCTCAGGCACCTCATCGAGATACATTGGGGGTAGGAAATGTTTTGTGTGTGTATATTATATATATATTGTTTTAAGTTTTAAAAGTACTTAAAACTAATTTAAAATCAAGAAAAATGATTAAAAAAAGGGGGTAAGAGGTATTTTAGTCATTTCGGGTAGGTCTGCCAATTCGGGTCGTGTTCGTGTTAAATGGTTCAGGTCGTGTTCGTGTCAACCATTTTCGTGTCGACCCATTTTTTACCCGGTTTAGTTTCGTGTCATGTTCGGTTCGTGTCACTTAATTCGTGTTCGGTTCTGGTCGTGTCTTCGTGTCGACCCATTTTTTGGAGAAAAAAACAAATTATGTTTTCGGTCAAATAACTTGACTTTCATGTCGGGTTTTCATATCGAATTATTTTTTAGAAAAATGTTGCATGTATAACTTTCTTATATCAACTTTACTAAGCTTTTATTACGCATTTTAATTCTTTATTTGTTCAACTTCGCAAGCATAAAAAATCAACAATATAAAACCAATATAACGGTTCTAACTTCTAAAACACAAATACAAATAAAATTCACAACATATGTTTGGGAATTCAAAACACAAATACAAATAAAATTCACAAGGGAGGTAGGTGTTGACTGAGGGTGGAGAGTTGGAGGCATCAGGCTGGTCGCGTGGAGCCGTGGAGGTGGCCGGTTGTATCGGCAGTAGCAAACTCGCTAGTCGCGAGTCGCAATGCAGGTCGCAGGGAGGCTAGGGCACAACCGCACAACGTTCTTGACTTCTTTCACCTTTCCCCCTTGTATTCAACTTATTCTTATTTCTATTCTTAATTTCTTATGAATATTTATTAATTTTATCAAAATAAAGATTGACGGTATTTGACTATTTGGTACAATTTTGGAGGTAAAATGAAAATACTGAAAATGAGTCCTGCCATTCTAATATTTCATATACTAGTTACTTAGTTAGTTACTTAGTTCCTATTTATAATTTAAAATTTCTAAATATTTTTAAGTTGAATATTTTTTAGGTTTTTTTAATTTTTATTATAAAAAGATCGTGTTAAACGGGTTACCTTCATGTTATCGTGCTCGTGTCGTGTTCGTGTCAAAAAGTTTCGTGTCATTTTTGGGTCGACTCCTGACCAGTTCAGTTTCGTGTCATGTTCAGATTGACCCGGTTCGTGTTAGGTTCGGGTTTGTTTCGGGTCGTGTCAGGATTTGTCAGCCCTAATTTCAGGTGGGTCAGAAACTATAAACGTGACAAAACATAAAGGTTATTGGTATAATAATTGACAAACCACAGTGACGATGCGTGTAATTTACTCTAAAAATTATGTCAATTGTCAAAGTTGCTTTATTTTCACGGACTTTGCTTCCTAATTATACTACCATACAATATGAATGAAAAAAAACAAATTTATCATATATATTTTATTTTAAAATCAATTACGTAAATAAGCAAAATACATTAAACATTCGCGAAAACAAGCTAAGAAAAGTCAAATTACGAAAATAAGCATCAGTTTCGCCCCCAAAGCACTCAGTTTCGCCCCTAGCTTTGCCCTCCAATCATACGACGACACGTGTACCCAGTTTCGCCCCTCGCACGAAAACCGAGACACTTAGGGGCGAAACTAGCCTTCTATGGGCGAAACTGGCACAAGAACCCTGGGCACGAGTAGCGACACACTTTAACGTTAATCGAGACCAAGCACAAATTTCGAGTCAATAAGGGGCGAACCTAACCTTCTTGGGGGCGAAACTACCATCTAGGGGTGAAACTGATGGACACGTGGCATCACTTCATTGGGGGGCGAAACCATGGGCGAATCTGATAGGTTGGGGGAGAAACTGATGCTTATTTTCGTAATTTGAGTTTTTTATGCTTATTTACGCGAATGTTTAGTGTATCGTGCTTATTTACGCAAAACTCTCTATTTTATTTGGTACACTGAACCCAAGCATTGTGTTTCCCTCAATGGCTAAGTTACTCACTCTTTACACATATGGCCCAAATTCAATTCTTGCGCTCATCATTTTCTTTCTTTTATTTTTTATTCTCTATTCTTTTATTTAAATATATATTTTCTAGAATTATCATTATAAAAATCAGATTATTTTTTGTTCTTCCTTATAAATCTTCTATTTTCACAATTGAAATTTTATATAAGAATAAAATCTTTTAGTCAGTTATATTTTCATTATACAATTTAAAATCCTTTCAAATAAAAATTTATAACAATATATATGAACAAGTCTAGGTTCGAGTTCACATTATGTTTCACTTTTTTGTATAAATTTAGTATAGTAATTAGGTTTTAATGCATATTAGGCCTCTGAATTGATCATTGGCTAAATCGAAATTTTTTAACAATTTGGGAGAAATCTTGATCTCCGTTGAGAGATCGTGATTATTTTATTTTTTTATGATTAAATTAATATAATAACTCTATTTTGAAGCCAACGACTAATAATGTCATACTATTACAACAATTTGTTAACATAAATTGTAAATTACAATAACTTTAACTTATATATGTAAAAGCTAAAGTGATGTCTTTATGTAAAATTATACTATATATCAATTTACAAACTAACTTAGCATTTTATCATGATATATTGGAGGGTAATTTAGTAAAATACTATTTTTCTCATGAGATATTACTCTCTTCAATTTATCATGAGATTAAGAGTGGTATCCCTTTCTTTTAGTTGTCAAATGGAGCTGCAACCAATTGTACCATTTTATGTTTGTATTATTATATCTTTATTTTCTTTTCTAATATTAATATTTTCAAATTGTTTCTTAATCTATAAGTGTATACAATTGTTTATTAAATTACAACTACATTTTTAATTACTAATATGAGTTATGTTGTCGACTTATTTTTGGGTTTTCTATTTCTTTTTTTTTATTCGTACTTAAGAATTATTAAGCCTAAATTTAATACATTGAAATCAAACTTTTTTATATTTTTAATAATCTAAGTTTTGCACTACCGAAAACTAAGAAAACAAGAATAAGAATAGTAGAGAGGCGACGATATAATTATTTTTATTTATATAACACATCATTAAGCCTGTTTTTCTTAATACATGAACTCTTTCAATTTATATTTTTAATCTCAATTTTAGATCGCTATAAATTAAGAACACAACGCACCTAGACGAAGAGATGTGGTGGTATAATGTGATAGATAAGGTATTCGTCATGAATCTAAATATAAATATAGTAGGGGTTGTTACGGTGGTGTGTGGGAGAACGAAGCAAGGTAATGTGATTGTCAACAAGCAATTAAGATGGGTGGATGCCACTGTGTCGTCAGTAAGTTTCAAATTATGTATATACTTATTACATGTTTCAAATTATAGAATCAATGCAAATGTTTTTCTTTCCTTAATTAAACAAGTGTCGTTAGAAATCTGGAATATGTAATAGCTTAGAGAAGCACAATTAATATAGATAAATGTTAAGTAAATGCATTACTTTTTTTTATCCCGCGTAAATACGCGGGCAATTAATTACTTGTTAATTAATAATAACAAAGAAAAAATCCAGCTCTATTTGAGCATCATGATATTGTTTCAAACCCTCCTTTTTGTTAGTACGTATGGAGCAATTAGGATAGAATTACATTATTTATATATTGGAAGTTAGACCACCGCATCCATCACCTGCTTTACACAATCACATCAGCGCCACATCATTCTCCCACCATTTCCCCATCACATTACACAAAATCATGCATCTATCACATGCTTCACATCATTTTCTATTTTTTTTTTATTTTTTTTATATTTGTTTTAATTAACATAATTTAATTATTAAAACAATATAATAAAAACATAATAAATATAAAAAAATTAAATACCAATATAACTTTAAATAATAAAAATTAAAAAGAACATAATTTAAAAAAATAAAAATAAAAAGTACATAATTTTTATAATATACAATCTACCACCCGTATCTTTTTTTGATCTCATCCTTTCGTTTCATAACGGCAGTCAAATCATCCCCCGTGAGATGATCGTTCCGGCCATACACAAAGTCGCGATCTTTGCGCTCTTCTCTATTTTTCATTATCTCCGTTTTCATCTTTATCGATTCGGCATGCTTTTATTTTTTCTTCCTCGGTTTTCATCAATTGTTCGTTCCCGGAATGGAACTTTTCAACGTATTCTTTGAACTCCGCTATCACGTCCATGATACTCGAGCCCAAACCTTTTCTCGTGCTTTTTTCTTTCGTAGCACGTTTAGATTTCTCCCGGCCCGGCGGGCGTAAAGGCTCGTGGATTTGAACATCATCATCATTCTCGTCGATGTCTTCTAAGTTAAGGTCAATGTTAACCCCGGAATTGGAAGACGCAGTGTGCGGGGTTCATAGATCCAAAGACTTGCTCCTTTTTTATGGTCTCGGGGTTTCAACCATCAAGGGCACGTTTAACCATTTTGGAAATACCCTCCATGCCTCCTCGTGAGCAAAGGCAACATTTTTATTTTCTTGTTGTATGTTTTGGATGTAGTTTGATGGTGGAGATGATATCCCGAACATGTTATCAGCGCGGGGGGGGGGGGGGGGGGGGGTCGGTTGCGAGCTTGTGCCTCGCGACTTTGAAACCCGTCGTGGGGTTTTGAACGATTGTTTGTCCTAGAAGAGAAGAGAGTATAGATAAATATTAGATGAATAGAGATTTGTGTGAAAAATGAGTTGAAAATAATGTATATTATTTATAGGGGAGAATTGGTAAAAAAAAAGTAAATGCCTCCAACGTAGGGCTGGCAAATCCTGACACGGCCCGAAACCCAACCCGAACCTAACACGATCTGGGTCGACACGAACACGACACGAAACTGAATTGGGTCAGAAATGGGTCGACCCGAAAATGACACGAAACTTTTCGACACGAACACGACACGAACACGGTAACCCGAAGGTAACCCGTTTAACACGATCTTTTTATAATAATAATAAAAAAAAACCCAAAAAATATTCAACTTTAAAATATTTAGAAATTTTAAATTTTAAATATGAACTAAGTCACTAACTAAGTAACTAGTATAGTTAGGAAATATCAAGATGGCGGGACTCATTTTCAATATTTTCATTTTACCTCCAAAATTGTGAGTCAAATCAAATACCGTCAATCTTAATTTTGATAAAATTAATAAATATTCATAAGAAAATAAGAATTGAAATAAGAATTAAGGAAGAAGAAAATGGGGAAAGGGGAAAGAACGTGTGTGCCCTAGCCTCCCTGCGTTGCGACTCGCGACTTGCATCTCGCGACTGGCGAGTTTAAAAGTTAGAACTGTTATAATGGTTTTATATTTGATTTTTGATGCTTGCGAAGTTGAAAAAATAAAGAATTAAAATGCGTAATAAAAGCTTAGTAAAGTTGATATAAGAAAGTTATACATGCAACATTTTTCTAAAAAATAATTCGATATGAAAACCCGACATGAAAGTCAAGTTATTTGACCGGAAACATAACTTGATTTTTTTCTCCAAAAAATGGGTCGACACGAAAACACGACCCGAACCGAACACGAATTAAGTGACACGAACCGAACACGACACGAAACTAAACAGGGTCAAGAATGGGTCGACACGAAAATGGTTGACACGAACACGACCCGAATTGCCAGCCCTACTCCAACGGCTAGTACAATCGTCGACTCCCCCCCCCCCCCCCCCCCCACTTCCGCTCACATTCGTGACCACCGTCACCCTCGTGACCGTGAGGGCCCTCTCACAAGGAGAGGCGATGGTGTTCCACCTCGTGACCGGCGCTCACACTCTCCCTCTCGTGACGGATGCGCATGATCTTATAGACTAGTTTGTGATATTTTGGTTTTTATGAAATGAAATATAAATTTTTATGTTACAAAAAAAACGGATAAGTAATATTTAGTTTGAGTTTGATTAATTTGATTTGTTATTATCTACAGTAACTTTTACGATATCATGTTAGTCTGTAAAATGAGTGGAAATCTAGATTTTTTTTTTTTTTTTTTACTTTTGTGTTGTGTTCTTATATGCTAGAAATTAACTTTGTATGTGTCGCATTTTAAGGTTAAAAATCAAAAGTTCTCTCTTTGTTTTTTTAATGTCTGGTTATGTTTGATAGAATAGATGTTAGTCCATTTTAATGTCTGGTTATATCGGATTAATTAATTTGATTACTAGTATCATCTTAACAAGTATGTCATGTGTGTGTATTTTGTTAGTCCATTTTGGTGTTGTATAGTTAGGCCAATGACCTTATTTGTATTCTTTTTATTCTGATTTAAACGATTAAGGAAATCATTAGAAATAAACCTTCTCTCAGTTAATGGGGTTTATGTTATTTGGGTCAACTCATTAAACCTAACGTTTTATTGGATACAGAAAATCAGCAACTCTCTTTCATTCATCATGTCCTTAACCATTGCTCCCCATATATTTTCATAAGTTCTTTTTCGAATAATATACAAAAAGTTTAAAAAAAGAATTATGTAATATTTCTGTCACAATTCATTTGCAAAATAAGTTGAAGATGATTGTTTAAGTAATATGTTAATTCATAAGTTCTAAATTAGTATATATGTTATTTACATAATTTCAATATCTCATATCCATTGTTATATACATAATAATAATTATCAGAAAAGTACTGTTTATTAAGTACTGTCCCAATAAACGGTAATTTTCCTATTTGTTATTATATACATAAAGTCACAAACTAATTCTTTTATACTTTTTAATATATTACTTTATACTTTTTTTTCTTTTTGCTGTTTACATGATTATTTTATTTTATTTATTTTTATTTTATTATATAATTTAAGACATTAATATTACTATTGACTATTCGTATTTTATTCATACATTCTATTCTATCGTGTGAAGTGTTTACTATACAAAATATGATACAGTTTACGATTAATAATAAAGACTTCGTTTGAGACTACGTAAATGATACAACATTAAGTATAAATCCTTATTTTTACATCCTACCGCAAAGAGCGGGTCAACTTTATCTCGTTGTATAAGAAAGAGAAGAAAAGAAGTTACCTTTGAAAGTTCTATGTTAAAACTTATAGGTTATCATACCAAACAAACATCGAATATTTGCTAAAAACCTTACTTCATTTAATATCGATCTTAAAACGTCGAGTTGCAACTTGCGAGTCCAGGAAGAAACTTACACTTAATGAAGGGTATATTTGTTTTTTTACTGTTTAATAATTTAAGTAGTGTTGTAAGTGTAACATATGATTTCCCCTTATGACTTGTACTAATGAAGGGGAGAATCTTCGAGCTTTTCTTGGTCCATTTGTGTATAAAGCTCAAACCTTGCAACTAATGCTCGTGCAGTCGAGGAGGAAGAAGTGTGTTTGATATATGGGCTACAGACTGTCTTACCTTGTGAAATTAATGAAAAGAACAAGACAACAAGACATGTGGATAATTCAACAAGAAGGCCAAAAAACAATTAGTCAATTATATATCTAACTGATTTAAAGAATGAGCCACAAGTTAAAACATCCAAGAGTCGTTGTTTGATGTAAAGTCACCAATAAAAGATAACAACTAGAGTCACCAGCTGGCTTGCATAAGACCAAAGGAACCTTCTTACAACTTTCTACTTGCAAACTTAGGGTATGTTTAGAAACGGGCTTATAGGGGATTATAGGAGTTTGGTATTCTAGTTTTTATAATCTCTATCCCTCTAGTCTCGTTTGGGTGTTAAAATTTTAAGTGGATTATTAAAAACTGAATCCCTCATAAGCTCCTAAAATACAAGCTTTTCTTATGTCTTGAGCGTGGGATTATCAATTAATCAGTTACAGCCTCAGCTCCAGCCAGTATACCCTTACAAGACAAAGTTATGGCATTGATTTGGATTGCTTATTTAGATTGTTTATGCACTTATCCAAGTAAAATCTTTACAACAAAGAGAATCATCTCCCAATGGATTCTTTTCTTGTTCTCTTCACCACTCTTTTGTCAATAACCAATATTTTCAAGAGAAAAACAACTATAAGACTGAAACACAAAACCTTCATTCCCCTTCCCCTTGTATGCTTTACACAATGGGACCTTCAACTAGAGAGAAATGTTTGCTTAAACTAGTGCATCCGGGTCGGCATATCGAGTATCACAAAACATCAGTAACCGCTGGCGAGATCATGAGGAAGAATCCTAGACACAGTATCACTCGCCCCGATTTCTTTAAGAATCCTGATATTGTGGTTCACCCTGAATCTGTTATGGTTCCTGGTCAAGTCTTCTACATTGTCCCAAACACAACCGTTCATCGACTGATCAAGAATAAAGCTCAGCAACTTAATAATCAACCCTCTCCACAACAAACCATGTTGCCAAACACTAGCGATTACAAACACGCGTCCAAAGAAACCTCACCTTGTAAATTGTGGGCAGGAACAACACCTATGTACCACCTTCATCAGGAACAACAAGGCTCGGTTTCCTGTCCTAAGTCAAGGCATGAGGCTGAAGAAGATGACTTGTTGGATGATAGTTTGACTTTGACTTTTCAAGCCAAAGACTATTATCTTAATGGAAACAAGTCAGAATGGGGAATAACTAGTAATTCCGATCAACAACAGACAAGGAATGACAAACAAGTTAAGAAATTGAAATCTTGCATGAAGAAGGAGGGCTGCATTCGGACATCTCCTAATCTAAGGGTGACTTTTGACTTTAGTTCAATGATTCAATATTGACAAAAATGAAGTCTCCATTGTTGAAAAACCTTAGAATTCAACACTCCCCAGTTCTGCAGACAGTGAATTGAGATGATTTACTAAACTACTTTATGTTCTGTAAGCTCATAATATTAGAGCAGAAGTGCAGAACAATCCACACATCTCTGGATTATAAAAGTCAAGCTTTCATGCTTCTGCATGAGGTTTACGACTTTGAGCCATTAGTCCAAACGATAACTGAAACGATCTACTAAAGATGAAAAATGGGCAGGTTGAAACGGGTTTGGGTAACACGTTTATCTTTTGTACGTGTCAAAAAGGGTCGGGTTGGGCTGACCTGCAAACACCATTTTCTTCACTTTTTTGTTATTTCCTTTTGTACTTTTATTAAATGAATGTGTTAATTATAGATAATTTTATTCATTAATGAAATGATTTGGGAGGTTTTATGCATTAAATACAATTCAGATGACTTTCAATCGGTTTCATTTATAATCACATATACTAACTTGCCTATATGACCCGCTAGATATAAAATTTGACCCAAATCAATCGATTTACAGATAAACCAGTTGAAACTATCTGTCTCTACGAACCACTGTAAAAGAAAACGCCGTGAAAATCATTTACAAGCATAGAGAAACAAATCGTAATCGAATTATATATATATATATATGAACTATAAGTTATGTGATTAATAGTAAACACAAAAACAAAAGACTCCTAAACAATTTTCTTTATTCTGTTCTCACTGTTACCTTAGAATCAGTTCTTTGTGAATTTCTTGATGGAGAGGTTGATCCTCTTGAAGAACTATGTCCAAAAAAGTTTAACTTACTAATTTTCTTCGAAAACGAGCTCATGAATTTTCTTGAACTAGATTTCTCCATATTCATCTTCATGCATACATGCTCTTTCTCCAGATCATTTAATCTCATCCTTAACCGAGCCAACTCAAGTTTTAGCTCCCGGTTTTCTCGTCTCAATGATGCATAGTTATCCTTCGGGGACATGGAAGCACTGAGAGCGCCGCTGTTGATCCGCCACGACTGGTGGTGCATTGGCGGCTTGTGGTTGTCACCAAGCTCAGAGCAGTATAAGGCGTTTCTAAGTCTTAGCTGTTCTATGTATAAAACTTGAACTATTGATTGAAGAGGAAGACGTTCGTTTTGTGCTGCGTGTGCTCCAGCTTCAGGTGACAGCTTCTGGAAATCAATTAACTTACAGAGCTTCTTTTTGTCTAGTTCTGATAAACCTTGATGAGCCTGCAAGATTTGTTTCTTGGTATAAAATTTACAAATGAAATGTGTACAAAAAATGGGCGGATCTATGTGTTCATCAGAGGTGTCACGGGACACCGGTCAATTTTACAGACGCAATGGAAAATTTCAATGTTTTCGAGCCGGTGCTACCAGTCAAATTTTAGGGTGTCATCACTGATTTTTTTTATGACACCAAAATTAAAGAAAAAATGAAATATTTTATTACAAAAATGATAAAATATAGTTCAATCTTCGATTTATACTTTAAAATATTTTAATTTACCTTAAAAATAACAATTTAATTAACATGACTTCGAATAAATTGTGTTTTGTTTTAAATTTTGGGCCTAAAAAACCGAAACAACAACTAAAACCTCGTTAATCCGGCCCGATTAACTGGAAACCCGAGAAAAAACCCGAACAACACCCTTAATATTAAGTCATTTTATTTTCGCCATTATATGGTGCCACCAGTCAAAAAAATTCCTGGGTCTGCCCCTGACTTTGAATAACCCAAAACCGAATAATACCCTTAAACGGATGGACGTACCTTGAGGAAAACATCAACGGCTCGATACAACCCATCATGAACTGTTCGAGCATGAGCGGGTAAACTTTCGGCAACGGCTATAAATTTGGAGAGTTTTAGATTAGCATCTGGCGCGATTTCAGCAAGATAATTATCAACCAACATGGAAACCTTAAACAACGCGGTTTCTGATGGCGAATCAAGCCCATCAGATCCAAACCCCGACCCATCTTGATCATCATCATCATCATCACTATCATCTTGTTGTGAGAAATTAACCAAAATCCTATGAACTGTATCAACATCAAACAAAGTATCACTAGCATGTCGAAATGAAGGTATCAAAAGATCATCAAGTGTCGCTATATCTAATTGTGACCCGATTCGCCTCTCGAGATCAAGTCTACAAGCAACCGTACAATCGAGCATCGCCGCACTTCGTAACAGCCCGAAAAGAAAGCTTAACGGCACTACAAGTTTTTCCACAGGAAGCAAACTAACAACGGTCTCAACGACGAGCTGCTCCTGGTCGCTAATTAACCCACCACCTACGGTTGACTTCTGTTGACCGTTTGACCTTTTGGTCAACTCCTTTTGGGCATAATTCATAAGTGATTCGCCTATACTTTCGGGTCTCACCCCACGGCATTTCATTGCGGTTATGACCCGTTGGTACAAATCGACCCGAAGAAGTGATAAATCTTTGATCCACCAATCGGGTTCACTCTTTTGACGGGTCATATGGAGTCGACCCGAACTGCTATACTCCAGTCTTGAAAAACTCGACGCGATTTGCTCGACGCAAGCTTTTGAAGCTATGGCGTCGATGCATCTGGTTACGATTTTGAGCTCATCGGCTAAAGGGAGTAAGTTTTCAGAGTGTTGTAAAACTTCGACCGACATTTCAAGACTCTGGCAGACAATATAGTTGAGATACTCGTCGGCGCGTGAGGCGAGGTTGTTGTTTGAGAAATCCTCGTTCATTTCGAGGTAGTCGGAGACGCAACATAGCTGCGCGACGTTAGACGGCGTTATCTCGAAGTTGACGCCGTAACAGAATTTCGCGGCGAGCTCGAACGTCTCGGCGCCGCCGGGGAGGCTAAGAAGCTCGACTCGTGATACGGCGGATTCCCGGTGTTCTGAGACCAGTTTTCTTATTCGCCCACATCGCGACACGAGTGGAAACTGCAGAAAACATCATTCATTTGACCATTAAAGATCAAATTTTGAATATTTTTCAAGAACAGGGAGACTATCACAAATTATGCAAAGAATGACCTTATGCAAAGAAAAGACGACGCCGTTTACTTCTATGGTTATATCACTTGGGACGTCGCGAAATATCCTGCAATTAAAAGATCGACATGAATGTAACATTTGAAAATGTAAACCACGACATTTATGAAATTAGATAAGAATTAAGCAAATAAGAGAAATTGATGTTAAGAGACGAACCATTCGTTAGAGCGGTGGCGCGAGCTGGTCTTGGCCAGAGTGAGGTGGAGTTGTTGTTGGTGTTGGTGTTGATGGTGGTTGGAGTGGTGGTGCAGGTCCATGAGAGAAGTGCAGAGGAAAGAGAGGAAGCAGGATATATGTAATAATTAACAGAGTATATCATAATTGTGTGCAGTGGCGGATTCAGGAATTTTTTTAGGGGGTTCACCACTGATCTCGAGTCTTTCCCGTATTTCATCTGTCAGCTATTTTTTCATTGAAACATAAATTTGTCATTGGATTTGTGGGTTCACAACCTCGCGCCAATGAATTTGTGGGTTCATATCCAAAATTTAGTTGATTCTCATATAAAATTTGTAAACATTTTATATATATAATTGATTTTTCAAAAAAAATGGTGGGTTCACCGTCACCCGGAGGTCCTATGTGGATCCGCCCCTGATTGTGTGTGTGTGTGTGTGTGTGTTAAGGTGGTTGAAGGGAGATGATAGATGGAGGGAGACATAACCCCAGTTGGAGATTTTGATGTTTTCTGGACATTTTTTATTTTCTATATTTTAATTTTTGGGTTCAAATATGCAAAATCATGAGATTGTGATCTCTCAAAATTAACCAGTTGGATTGTGGAAGAGTCGGTAGGGTCGTATCTTCCAAACTACAAACTATTGGGTAGTGACGTGTTAATAAATAGCACTAGCAAGGTGCTGCTAAATATTTTTATTTTGTAACATATAATAATAATAATAATAAGATTATTATTATTATGTATTTTGCTAGAGTGGGCAATCTAATTATCTATAGATGTAGAGCTGGTTGAAGCGAGCAAAAAAAATTGTGTAGTGGTGGAATGGAAGGAAAATGTATGGTTTATGGTTAAGGGAGATTAGATAACTTAACGAATTTAATTATAGAAGAAATAAATATGAGAAAGAGATTTTGTATTGAATTAAAAACTAGTAGTCTTTATTTGATTAATGAGAAAGGAGTGTTTAACTTAATATAATTTAGGAATAACTATTTGAAAATATAATGGATTTTCATAAAATATTAAAACTATCTTTTCAGATATTCAATCCCCTACCCCATTTGTTTATATGATTTGATTTTTGCAAGTTTGCTCTATCTATACCTAGCCAACAGCCCACTGCCTTCAACTCACCATCGCTACCGCCTTCTCCTTCAACCCACCACCATTGCCACCGTCACCATCAAACTACCACCATCACAATAGGTTTCTAGTTCAAACCACAACAAGCACTGCCGATTTTTTGTTCAAACAACCTGGAAGGTTCGATGTAGCATGTTTGGGTGTAAAGATCTAAAGCCCACCACCGCCGATTTCTTCTAATTTTTCTAGTAACTGCCATCGCCATTGTCGCTGCCGAGTTTTGGGTAACCACCACCGCCATATTTTTAAGATCCACCCATGGTTGCCGATTTTTGCTTCACGCTGCCGCCGAATTAAGGTTTAACACTAGTGTTTCCAATTGTATAAGGGTTTTTACATGTGTGATTTTTGTTGCAGAGGTTAAAGATTTGAGATTTGGGGTTTGTTACAAATCTAGAGTTTTTCATGTGTTCATCTGCTTCATGTGCAATTTTTTGTTCTTGTTCAATTGTAAAGATCTAGAATTCTCATGTGTTCATCTGCTTCATGTGCGATTTCTTGTTCCTGTTCAATTGTACAGGTCTAGGATTGTATGGTGATTACACATATGAAGAACACTCAAGAACATTCAAGAACACTCAATAACACATGCATTTAAAATTAAAAAAACTAAAAATAACTAAAATTACCGGTTACATACACTTCGGGTAAACAATAGCATACAATGTAGGAGTTATAAAGTTGATTATATTAATTAAAAAAATCATTGTATAAAATGATATCTTAGCCAAAGTTTATTATATTTTAAAAAATAAAATTCTTTAGATATAATAAAATTTAACTAAAATTCATTATATTTTTTAGAAATTTGTCATATAATTTAATATGGATAAAGATAATAGATAATCATCCAATTCCAATAATATTTTGCTCTCTCTCTCTCTCTCTCTCTCTCTCTCTCTCTCTATATATATATATATATATATATATATATATATATATATATATATATAAAAAAATCCGGTATCAAACTAATATTAAATGACCTAAATTAAACAAACATTGTTTAATGTTTTAAATTGATGTTTCGATCTCTAAGATGGTCTTTATAAATTATAAAAAGGTTTATCATTCGTTATGAATGTATATATCATCTAGATTTCTTTTGTTCTAGATCTCATTTAGAAATATTTGAGAAGGGGCCACAAAATTTTCTAAGATTTTAAAAGTAATTCTTGATTACAACTTTGGTATTCATGTTTATCAAGTATTAAAATAATTTATAAAATTGTACAATTTTTACTCTTCTCTTTAAAAGAGAGACGTTTTCAGTTAAGCATAAGCATCTCTGCATAATCTAGAATACATGCACGGTAAAGTGATTTGATTGAAGTAAAAAGTTATTCAAATGGATCTGATCTTAAAAGGTAAAAATTCCGTCAATATCCTTAAAATTTTAACATTGTGTCACTATCTTTCAAAGCTTAATATCATGACAATATTCTTTTAAAGCCTTAAAACACTTGGTGTATTTACATTTACAAATTTAATCATGATTAAATGATTTTCATATAGCTTTCGGCTATTAAAGTTTGTGTTATAATTATAATTCTTATTTAAGTATATAAGAATGTTGTTTATATTTTATAAGGACCTATAAGTAATTTAAGATAAGAATAAGATGTTTATGTAACTCATGTTTGTTAAGATATACTAACTCGCGAAATTTAGCCTTGTTTGATTTGCAGGTTTCAAGGGCACGGTTTTTTGGTTGCCAGTGGGAGTGGTTCTGGGTGTATTTGTTCCTTCAAGCCTATGAGTTTCGTGGTTTTGGCTTGGTAAGCTGGTCACTGTCCATATTGTTCTGTTCGTGTGTGTGGTAGTCAGGTCCAAAGTGGTTTTCAGGGTCTATATTGAGGTCTCGGTGTGTGTGGTCTCTGTTTATAGTGTTTAGGGGTGTGTGGGCGTGATTTTGGTGTGAGTCTTTATTGTTACTCAGGAAAGGGTTTACTTGGGAGGTTTGGGCAGTTGGTATAAGGGTGGAGTTTGGTAGGTTAGTGGCTGTGGTCATTCTTCGATTGATGGTGCTTTTAGGTGGCACTATAGATTTCACACACAGATCACTTTGTTTCTCTTCGTTTCGTGGCCATGGTCATAGGCTAGTTTTGGGGGCATTATCTCTGGTGCTGGAGGTAGCACCTTTGTTTCCCTGGTGTGATAAGGGGGGCATTCGAAACCCATTGATTTGCTTAGCCATTTTTGTTTTATGCTGATGCAAATCCTTCTTTCAAGCCTCAGAGTTTTGGGTGCGGTTGTAATTGGTATAATGGGTTGGATGGTTCTAATCTTTTATTTCTATTCTATTTAGGGTGGTTGGGTTGGGTTGGTGTATTGTGGTGGTGTTGGTAGTGGTCTGGGGATGAGGGGAGGCCAGTCTAGGGTTTGGAGTTATAAGGGGTGTGTGATGGTGTGCTTATGGTAATTAGGAGGTTTGGAGGTGGGGTGTGTGTCTGGGTTCTACCTACCTCTGATTTACCCATTGAGTCTCTGAGTTCTTTCTTTGTCTAGTGCGGTTGACGGTTGAGTTGACATATGGGCTAGGTTTGAGTGGGGGGTGTCTTTTATTGACTTCTTTTGTACTAGGCACCCTGTTGAGCCTCAAAGTTTTTTGTCAGATGTTGCTTATTCCCCTGTTTTTTTGAGAGCCTTAATATGCAACTATGACAGTAGTTGCGCCGATGTGTTGAGTGATTCTGGATTATGTCTGGCCGTGAGTGGTACTCCATTGGTTACTGGGGCGGTACGGTCAGGCCGCTTTGATGCCATTTTGTTGCCATTATGCTTTCGCCCTACCTATACTGTTTGATGCTGATGTTTGATGTCTTGTTCCTTGTTACGGTTGTACGAGTTTTATTTGATGTCGATGAGAGGTTTGAGTTCGAGTTTGACATTATACAGATGATGGGTGATTTTCTGTGATTTACTGATGCTGCTGGAGTTGATGTGTGCCGATTTATGTTGATGAGCAGGTTGTTGCGGTATTGAGTATATATTCTTCTCTTATTGTGCGTTGAGGTTGTTGAGCTATGGTGTGTTTTGCTTTGATTAGTGTGTGCGTTGAGGTTCTTTGAGTTTTGTTTTGATTAGTGTGTACGATGATATCATATGTTTTGAACCTTTTGTGTTGATTGAAATCGTTGGCTGTTCAAAAAAAAAAAAGATAAGAATAGACAACTTTAAAAACACAAAATAAAAGGTAAATATTAAAAAAATGAAAATTGTAATATGTTATTAAACTAAGAAAATTTTAATTATGAATTTCCGTAAAGCATGGGTAAAAAGGTCAATAAAATTGACTTTCTATGCTTAGAAACCCTTTTATTCTTAAAACGATGCCTTTCATAAAAAATGAAAGAAAAGTAGTGAAAGTAATTTCTTTTTTCTTTGAAAAAGTAAGGGGGGAAAAGTAACATTTTCAAAAGCAGAGGTAGGCTGAATGATATTTTTGATTAATTTAAATGATTGCCCACCCAACTTCAGATGGGCTAGCTGGGCTGTGGGGCCATGTTTGCTAGTTGGGCCCTTTTTAGACTTGCCATTAGACATGGGCAAAATCGGTCCTGGACCGGTCCTGGACCACAGCCGGTCCGGTCCGGTCCGGACCTAGTCGGTCCTGAGCCGGTCCGGTCCTCGGCGGACCGGTCTTCGCGTAAGACCATTTCGATAAATTCGGTCTTCGGGCGGTCCTGGACCACTTCCGGACCGGTCCAAGTCCGGACCGGTCCGACTTCGGTCCTGGACCGGTCCGTTTTTCGTTCGGGTATTTTTCCGGTTCGGTTTAGATATTTCCGGGTTTTTTTTAGTTTCGGTTTAAAATTTTCCGGTTTTCGATTCGTTTTTTTGTTTGAAAAAAAAAGTGACTTGTTAATTTAAAAAAAATGCAAGTTATAAACTATAAAATATAAACATATATAATTGCAAGTTAATAAAAACATATAAATAACATTGCGATACAATTACAAAATAAAATTACATATTGTTGAAACTTAATTTATTTTTTTAACAAGAAAAGGGAACTCTAGCAATGGAGCTTCGGCATTGCCATCACCCCAAGTTAGAGACCCGAAAAATACATATTGTTCGAAAGAAATAACGTCACAAAATATAAAGAGACAACTACTAAAATGGATAGTCGGAATTGAAATTCCAATAGTTGTAACTATCGTCGGTATATGGCACATGCCCATAATAGGCGACTTCGTTCGAGTGGACGTTGGATGATGAACCCGCGTTCATTCTATTTTGAGTGTCGTCAACGTATTCTTCGCCGGGTTCGGGTTCTTCAGTTTCAGCTTCAGTGTTAGTGTTTGATGTTCCCGATGCGAAGTCCCTGTTGTAATCGTCTTCCATAATTGCTTCCTCCAAATTAGTTAAGCCTTCTTCGAGATCTGCATCGTTTTGACATCTTTCCATAGAATCATAGTAGTCCTTAAGCATCACGGCCATTTGCACCGACTCTGCCTTCAACATACACCGTCGTGCACTTAAAATCCTGCCACTAAGAGAAAAACAACATTCCGAAGCTACGCTACTAGCTTGGACGGTTAGTACGTCCCTAGCCATACGGGCTAGGATCTTAAATTGACCAACGTTTTCTCTTTCTTGCCACCATTTTAATACATCAAATTGTGTAAAATCTTCGGTGCCAATATAACTACTGTAATCAGTTTCTTTATAAATGGAAAGTTCGTCTAAAGACGATTGAACTCGTGTACGTTTTGATTGAGATACATTTTGAAGCCAAGACGATCCAATGCTAAAAGTAGTGTTTGGCCGAGAAGCCGATGCTTGTGAAGTCGAAGACCTCGGGGTGGAAGCAAGTTGTCCCCGTGGTGCACATTCATTATCATAAATCATATATAATTGTTTAACACTATTTTCAAATTTGGATATACTTATCGTAATCTCATCTGGAGATTGACCCAATGCTTCCCCGATTGTAGTTAAAGATTCCGTTACACCCTTAAAATTAACAAGAGGGTTTAATGCCGAAGCAATCAAAAAAATTGTTGGAAACTCTTTAAAATATTTTATAAGACTTTCACACATTTCGTTGGTAATCATATCCCACCTTTGATCCAAAGAACCAAAAGCCTTTAATGTTCTTAAAATTTCACAAACACCTATCATAGCGGAGTGAGATGATGGAAAATATGTTTGTGATAGCATTATTGTGGCTTGATACAAAACTCCCAAACCGATGTGTAATTCTTCTAAAATAATCCAATCAGTTTCCGTAAGTACTTCATATAATTGGGGTAGGTGTTCTCGATGATATTCGGTAAGTAAATCCTTATTTTGTATCAAACGCCCTATCATTTTATAAGTCGAGTTCCATCTCACGGGCATATCTATGAGAGGTCTCAAACATCTTCTTCTTTTTGTTTTACAAAAATGTTCATATTTTTCGAACGCGACTGGTCCGCTTTTAAAAATTGTCTCATTTAATCTTCTAAATTTCAAAAGACAAGTTTCCATAGCCCCCAAACCTTTTTGGACCGCGAGGTTGAAAATATGACAACAACAACGTACATGCAAGAATTCCCCGTCACATATTGGGTTTAAAACCCGTTTCAATCGTCCCATAGCGTTTGTATTGTTGCTAGCATTATCTAGGGTGATTGAAAGTATTTTTTCTTTTATTCCAAAACCGTTAAAAATCCTTAATAAAATATCGTAAATTTGTTCACCTCCATGCGGGTGAGGAAAGTTTTCAAAAGCAATAATACGTTTTTGCATAAGCCATGTATTAGGGTCTACCCAATGTATCGTAACACAAATAAATGAATAATGGGTTGTATGTGGAGCGGTCCAAATATCGGTGGTTATAGAAACTCTACCATCGAATCTAGTAAAGAATTCCTTTAAGTCTTGATATATTATTTTCCATTTTGTCATAGCTCTACGTTTAAGAGTTCTTCGACTTACAGAGGAATAATGAGGTTGTAAAGCTTTTTTGATAAAAGTTGTGACTCTTGGGCGGGAGAAGAAGTCAAATGGTAATGCTTCTTGTATTGTTAACTGCATGCTTAATTCCTGAGCTAAAGCGGCATCGAAACGCCATGTTTGACCATCAACTTGAGTTTGACTCTCAACCTCAGCGGCTTGTCGCACCAAGCATTTAGTCTAATTTTTTAAAGTTTATATTAGAATAAACTAAGTTCAAGTAATGTAAACTATATTTAACTAAGGTCATGTATTTAATTCAAGTACTAAACTATATTTAACCAAGTTCATGTATTTAATTCAAGTATTAAACTATAGTTATTGATTCTAAAGTAATACGTTTGACTACCAAGCAAAGAGTGGCCAGGCATGTCAGTCGGGGGGCAGGATCCTTTCGGTTTAAAACCTTTCGGAAAATCCAACAACCACAAGCCGATCGTGACTATTCTAGACACCACTCTCCGGGTTATATCTACTAGTATTACGATTAGAATGAATAACTAAGTTATGAATAACTAGAACTACATCAAATTGTTTTTGGCTCATGAATTCCTATAATTTCAATTTCATGAATTCCTATATTTTCAATTTCATAAATTCCTATAATTTTAAATTCACAAATATAATAAGTTGTCCACCAATATTTTCAATTTCATAAATTCCTATATTTTCAATTTCATAAATTCCTATAATTTTAAATTCACAAATATAATAAGTTGTCCACCAATATTTTCAATTTCATAAATTCCTATATTTTCAATTTCATGAATTCCTATAATTTTAAATTCACAAATATAATAAGTATTTAAATAAACTAAACTTAAATATAAAAAAACTAGTATTTAAATAAACTAAACTTAAATATAAAAAAGAATACTTACTAAATGCCGAGCGAGAGAAGAATTAGAGCCGGATAATATTCCTCCACAATGCGTACACTTCGCATATTTTTTGTTATTTTGTTTGAGTTGCACAAAATCCTTCCAAATTTCCGCAACTCGATTTGTTTTTGGAACTTCTTCGTACGGGAGATTTATATTGAAATCACTTCGACCCGCTTTCAAATTGCTAGGTCCTTCACCCGCCATTTTTTATAATCTTGATTCTTGAAGCAAATCAAAAAATTATAAGCAAATCCTTGATTCTTGAAGCAAATTATAAACAAATCCTTGAATTGGAAAAATTGCAAATTATAAGCAAATCTTGAGAGAAAGAAGAAAGAATGAGAGAATAAGTGGTTTAGAGAAGGTGTAGGAGAAAAATGGCAACCAAATGGGGGGTATTTATAGGAAGAATTGAAAAAAAAAAAAAAAAAAAAAAAAAAAAAAAAATCGGAAACTAGCCGTTGGGGACCGGTTCGGACCGACTCGGACCGGTTTGGACCGGTTCGGACCGGTTTGGACCGGTTCTGGACCGGTTTGGACCGGTTCTGGACCGGTTTGGACCGGTTTGGACCGAAAAAAGAGCCGTTGCATTTTGAACTTCGACCGTTGGGCATTGGACCGGTCTTGGACCGGTTCGGACCGAGTTTGGACCGGTTCGGTCTTGGACCGGTCCTGGACCGTTTTGGACCGGTTCGGATCTTGGACCGGTTCTGGACCGGTTCGGACCGCTTACGTCATTTTCGGTCTCGGTCCGGTCTTGGACCGGTTCGGTTCGGGCGGTCTTTCTTGGACCGGTCCGGTCGGTCCTCGGGGCCCATGTCTACTTGCCATAATTGTAATGATGGTTATTGCATGATGACTTCTTCCACTAAATTTTTTAATTTCTTTTTCTTTATGTAAGTAAGAACAAAAAGACTTATTTGGTCCAAACTCAAAGTCAATCAAATCTTACAACTTTAAAAAAATCAAGAAATTGGATGCATTTGTTTTCACATATCAATATAAACTTTTCAAAAAGATCCTCCTTATTATAACGAAATAATCTAATATTGTAGAGCGAATAATTTTAAAATATACTTTTTTATCCGAGACATCTTCGCATATATATGTATCTATAAACAACTTTATTATATCTTTTACAGTTAGAAAAAGTTATAAAATATGCGAACATGTGTACATACACGAGTGAGGACACATCCGCCCACTCCGTAGATACACATATACATATTATTGCTTTAGGAGTGGTTATTGTATCTAAAGTTAATAAGAAAAGGATAACAAAAAAGAATATTTGGAAGGGTTAAGTTGTGTTATTTAATCATGGTTAAAACTTACAATGAAGGTAATGAACAAAAAGTACAACTAATATCTAATCAAGTAATCATCTTAGTACTCATGTCACCTTGTATGGTAGTGTACTCTATGCATCCTCTCAATAGCTTTCAAGTGACATGGGCATGTTCCTTGACAAAAAGGATTTGTTAATTTCTTGAAATCAAATGGACAATTTGGAGAATAGGGTTATTGAAAGCAACACTTCTATTATGGTGCGACTATAATGTATGTAGACCACATGTTAAATAGTCATTGGTCCATAGTCACCATTAATGTTTTGAATGGAATCATTCATTTATAAGCGGTCGATAAACGTTTTAACTATCATATCTTTCAAGTAATGAATACAAGTGTCAACCTATTGAAATCTCTAGAATTATCAACTGTTTGACATCATTAATGCATTTTGTTTTTTGTTTTTAATGATAAACATATACTTAAAGTTACTTTTAAATTTATTTTACTGTTTATAATAGGGCTTAAACTCTAATATCTTGAGAAGGGATATCATTTCACAACACCAGATACCGTCGGCTATAAACCCTTTGGTATTAATGTGTTTTGAAAGAGTTGTACTAATAATGTAATTTGATATTAGAAAACTTAAAACAATCTTCCAAAAATGTTTTTTTTTACATAAACAAAAGTTTTATAAATAAAAGATAAAAGTGCTAGCAAGGTAACAGCTTACCAATTTTTCCAATCTAGCCGTTTTTTCTTAGTACTTCTCGAATTAAACCAAAAAAAATGGAAAGGTGTTGTAAAAGACCCTCCAATCTTGATGGAGAATATTTCTTCGGACCATAGATTCATCTACATCTTAGCTTCCAAAGCAGCCAACACATCCTATACGAGATAAGTTAGTTATGTATCAACTCTTTCTTATATAATATACAACATTTTAATAATACATTGGCATATCATTAATAGTATAGTGTTCATTTATTCAAAAACCATTCTCAATCGGACTGGTTATTTCGGACAAGTAATTGCATACTAAAGGTTAAGACATATTCTATCTTTATCCAACAATTGATCATTCATAATCTTTAATACAATGATTTGCTTATATTTAATTAAACCTCAAATTAATCAACTATAAGAATCTCAGTGCATTAAAATCAAATTTATTACATTATGTATCATATATAATGATGTATTCTACGTGAAAATACTGTTAATGGTTTTAGTTCAATCAAGCCATTTAATATGGTCGGGATTAGTGTAAGACAACTTGAGGTGTGCATGCTTGGATAAATTAAGTTCATCTCGGATACACAGGGGTCTGGGGGCACTGCTCCTGGTGGGGTTGGCTGAGCCTTGGCCCAATAATAAATCCGTATAATTATTTGATCCGTTTGTAGTTTTCCCGCAAAAACTCTCAAATATCCAACTTCAGCTGTCTGTGGCTATATGAAGTCATATTGAGCGATTTTGTGGCAGATCTTCTTGTTCCTTGGCATTTGCTATTCCACCGGATTTGTCTCGGGAGAACACAAACAAAGCAAGGTATTATGTATGTTTAGAATCTAGGATTTTGTTTGAATCTGAAATCATTATGTTTCGTATTGTGGAACCTGAATCGAGATTTAGGTTTGGCTCGATACCATGTTACGTATTGTGGAAACCTGTTGAGGGCGTATTGCATTCATTTATAAAATATATATATATATATATATATATATATATATATATATATATATATATATATATATATACAGTATTTACACAAAGGGCCCTACACTATACATTAAATAACGATAATAAATTATTATTTTAACACATTCTTCTTGGATTATCTTAAACTTGATTTCGTGATACCCCAAACAATAGAGACGAAATCACAAATTTTGAAAAGTGTTTATACACGATCCTTGATTTATCAAAGTTGAGTTGAGATTCTTATTCCAAAATCTAACAAACACTCTAATGACGAGGAAGTTTCTGACTAGGGAGAGTTTGATCACTTAGAGATATTAACCTCGGGGATTTTAAACTCCAAGTAAGACTAAAATGTTAGTCATAAGTCCGTAAATGAATCAAATATTTGTATGAGCCATTTTACAGAAAGTTTGTTTATGTTATTATATTTAATAAATAAACGAATAGGAATAATGGCTTTGTTCGATTATTATGTTGGTGAATCTTCATTTATGTTCATTTACAACACACATATAGGCGATGTTTAATTTTGACTTAATAAACCTAATGAGAAAAAAGACTTATTTTGATGAGTTATAACCGTATTATTTGGCTTTTACCGAAAATGACTTAACAAAATAAGTTATAAGAATGGTATTTTCCATATTAAGTCAATGTTTTGATTCTTTTTCTTATTCGAACAGTTCATTTAACACACATAATAAACAATACTACTTATCCCACATCTACGTCATTTATCCACACATACACTTTATGCAAACACCATTTAATAAGAATGACCAACAAGCAGGATACACACATATTGTTTGTATTTAATAATGTTGTTTTGCATTATATTGCATATGTGGGCGGAACTAGGATTATTATATAGAGGGGATCCTACTTATCATAATGCAAACCCAAAATTTAAAGTAGAAAAATAGAGAAAATTGGAAGTGCTTAATAAAAAGAAGGAACTAGGACGAACAACTAGCCAAGAACAAAACCAAAAAACTGAAATCATTAACACGTAATCTCAAACATTTGACTAATTTGGCATTGGAGGCTTGATTATTTGAAATCGACCATAGTTCCAAGCATAAAATCAAGAAACTCTCGAATTATGTATCACAAATAACACAACACAACCGATTATGTCTCATACATCGCATGTTGAGTAGTACATCTTTAGCCTTCATCATTCATTATAGCGGGCGTCTACTTTGATAGGGGTGACTTGATGACAAATTAATTAACTTGAGCCAATAATATGTATAGAAATTGGGCTAATTGAGGGGGGCTAAGCACCCTTTAGCTCTCCCTTATCTCCGCCTCGCAGTTCATCGGTATATATATTTGTTTATCTTCTGTTAAAGTTAAACGAATGGATGCGTACATGTCTTATCATTCACTTTCGTGTACGGAACTAATGGTTGCGTGAAATATGCGATACTATATTAAAAATAATTGCTAGCCCGAATTAAAATTTGGATCCAAAGCACATGAAGAATCTTATCAAGAAGCCTACTTTCTTCGTCTTTTAGCAAAATCGACTTCAATCGCTATTATATGCATGGATGCTTCAATTTTATTTATTTTTAATAAAACGTGGCAATATATAAGCATTTATGTGTAATCATGATCAATGTAGTCATATCAAAACATGTGCAAGTATACATTTTTTTTTCTTTTTGAAAATGTTTCGCGACAAACTTTTCAATATAAGAATGTTTTTTTTTAGTTTGACGCGTGACTTAAATGTGTTCATGTTTTTACATAGAGAATATTGTATTAGAAAAAACATCATGACAAAGTAAAAGTGGATGAGATGAAATAATAAAGTAAATGTGACTGAGACCGATGTTTGACACGTTCCTTATAGTCGATTTGGCGCTATAGTACGATGTTGAAACATTGTTTACGGTCGGAGTTGACCTGCTTGCTTGAAAGATTAGACTGAAAAGAATGAACTATGTAAGAGACGGTTTTTGGAGAAGTGTACAAATGCTAACACCAAAAATTGAACGAGGAGCTTTGGTAATATAGTGGTGATATGAATTAGTTGATTACAATATCCATCTAAATATTAATACAAAATCTAATCATCGAGATTTGATTGCTAAATCAAACTAAAAACTTGATTTGCAAGTTCATGTCATTTCCTAAAATAGAATTTTGGAATTCCTAGAAGGAAAACCAAATCGACCGGTAACAAAACTGGTTGCTCGCAGTGGCGAATCTATAATCTAAATGTAATGGGGTCCAATATAATTTAGGTTACAAGATTAACAGATGGAATGATTAGATAACGGGTTATTATGGGTCGGATCGGTGATAAATGATATGATTCAAAAGCATTATGAATAACCAGGGTTCTAAAAGGCGCAGCATGGCGGCGCCATGGCGTCGCCAAGGCGTGAGGTGTGGCTTCGCCGTTAAGAAATGGTCCTAGGCGTGAGTGCTAGGCGTGGCGCGCGCCAAGGCTTGCCAAGGAGCGCCTTTGCGCGCCAAATGGCGAGTTTTTCATAACGTGGCGCCAAAAAAATAATTTTTAAAAAAAATTTGAACTTTTTTTTATGCATTTTGCAATTGCGTGTATATAACTTTTATAAATTTGTATTTTATAATTTGTATATGTTATTTTGCTCATCATTTCTGTAACTTTGTGTAATTAGTATATTACTAATGATAAATTTGATATATATAATTACAATATATATATAAAATCGTCGCCTTAAGTCACGCCTTAAAAAACGCCAAGACTTCGCCATGGCTCCTATAACTTGAGGCTTGACCTCGCCGCCACGCCACGCCTTACGTTATTTAGAACCATGTGAATAACTACAAAAAAGTAAACATATATTTAAAACAAATAGCATAAAGTTTTTACCTAAAAAACCTTGTTAATAAACTCTATGACCTCCTATAGATATCTCCGTGTTGATAGAAGTGTTTGACACTTAATGATTGAAACCCACACACTCACTCACTTTCTTTCTCTCTTTATCTCTCTCTTTCTTTTACTTAGCCCAAATTTTTTTGGGGTCTACTTTATAATTTTAGAGGAGTCCTATCAAAATTTATATATATATAATATTGTATTAGTGGGGTCCACGCACCCCATTGCTCTACACATGGAATCGCCCCTGGTTGCTCGAGCCTATAAATTTCAGATTGTGCACCTCCCTGCGCGCATGTAAGACTTGAGTATAAAACATGGAAGAAATATAACAAAGCCTTCTACTTTCATGATAAAATTTGCTTCAAAAATCTTCCAAAATCAAGTTCATACACACTCTTATGATACAATGTATGAACCACCATGAGATTCGAAGAAATGAATTGAAATTTATGCAGTAAAGAAAGATATTAGAGCAGTCACTTTTGTAAAAGATATATTCTACTCACAATGTCAAATTTATATATAAATACAAAGTATCCAACTCCTCTTATGTTTGACTGTTTCACTATCACAAGAGTTTTCAAAAATAAAAATTTAAATTACTTTTACAAAGGATCCAAGACCATGTTTGGCTGTTTCACATTTAAAAAAAGTAATTTAATTATTTTTACAGAGTATCCAAGACCTTTTATGTTTGGTTGTTTCACTATCACCAGAGTTT
This sequence comes from Pulicaria dysenterica, assembly GCA_947179395.2. Lineage (NCBI taxonomy): Eukaryota > Viridiplantae > Streptophyta > Magnoliopsida > Asterales > Asteraceae > Pulicaria > Pulicaria dysenterica. The sequence goes on along the minus strand of OX359292.1, from coordinate 73,860,643 downwards.
TCAAAAAGAACAATCAAAAACAGTGAAACAAAGAATCATCATTAAAGGAGTTAAAGAAATAAAAAACAAACATATAAATAAAATCACATATTTGCCATCCACAGAGTAAAAGAAAAAAAGTCAGCAACTCAGCATTATCTTTATCATCCGGCTTTCTTTTTTCTTATATTTCTATATTTATACCGTATTAAATTAATTATGATCTCGTACGAGTTTTTGAATCTAGTTCAACCGGCCACCGATCCAGTATGACTACCAACTTGATAAGTGGTTGGTTTTCAATATGAGTGTCCCTTCTGAATCTATCTTCACTTCTACTCTTTGAAACTTTCCTTTCTACCTTATATTTCATTTGTTTGAACAAGTACCAAAAATAAAACTGAAAGCAATAGGCAATACAAGATGTAAACAAGCAATATTTTCAAGTTTGGAGCCAAATCTAGCAAACATATACAAAGGTAATATTTTAAGATCAAAGAGAGAAAAGAAAGAGTTCAAGGACATGGGATTTCTAGAAAAATACAAAGAAATTTCATATACATTATAAATTTATTTTATTCAAAATAACAATATACAAAAACCAAATTTTTATTTGGATCCCTAACATTTAACACCCAGACCAGGCATTAGGTTTTATCCCACGTACATGATTTGTGCGTAGCAATAATTTATCATACTTACAAAAGCATATGTTTTTACCGTAATGCACTTAAACATGCAGATACAAAAATAGATAGGAAGTTAATGAGGATATAAAAGTCATTATTGTGTGTATGTCAAATTAGTGGTGTATATAAATTATCTCCCTTAATTCAATTAGCTTTAGTTTTTATCTTAAAAAACGAAACAAATAAAAACCCGATTATAAGTTCATAATTATGCAAGTATATTACAAACTAAAATTAGACACATCAAGCCTTACCAATTACCAAAATGTAACTATTATACACAAACTCTGGTTCCTTATAAAATAGTGGCTCAAGAACTTGAATCTAGTACATGCTTATTGATATTAACTATTTGTTTACAAAGGGTTCATTCTAAAGGGGTTAAAGCCTCTCAACATTGTTGTTTAATTACATTAAAAATACTCAAATTTTGTTTTTTGGGTCAAACATATGTGAAATACAAAAATCTAATAATTGATAAATCAAACAGAGATTAAGGACTTAGCCACTCTGGTTTAATATATGTTTGACCAAAAGCACAAACTTTAAAACCTTAATTAATCACAAAAATAGTTAAGGGACTTAAGTCACTTAAACACTTACAATGTGAGTTCAAAGGTAACAAATTTACATAGAGTAGAAGTCGGCAAGTTTAAATCGGTAGTACCTTTTATATTGGATGCTGGTTGTCACTTTGATCTTCAGTGGTAGCAGAGGAGACACCATCTTCATCAACTGAAGGAGAAGTAAGATTTGGAGTCACATTCAGAGGGCTAGACTGATTTCTAGAAGCCATAGAAGAAACAACTGCCAGCTGTCCACTCAAAAGCCGATATATAATGTTTCGGTTTATTACTGGTTTGACTAACTCAAGGTGGTGTGCTGGAGTATGCTTCTGGTTAAACCTGCCTGGAAGATTTGAGCCCGTGTTGTGACAGTCGCCACAAAGGTCATAACCACACTTTTCAGTACAATCTTTGCACTGATACCGATCTCCAATTATTGGACATATCTGTAAAAAAAAATAAAAACAATGGAAAACGATAGACTATAAGTATATTAGATTGTTTTTTGATGCAAACAAAGGACACCTTTTTTGCTACACGAGGACTTAGAGGTGGCAATTTCAACCTGTTTAATGTTACACACATATAGTTCTATTTGGGTTTTGTTTTCAGCGGGTGAAATCGGGCTAAGCTAAAATATCCAACTTAAAAGGAAACAGGGCAAGATAAATGCAGGATGTATTCAAATGGGTCAAACCACTTGTGAATCGCTATATTAAAATAAGTTTAGTTTGTCATTGTAATAAGATAGGTTTTGTAATGAAATATATTGCATTTAAGATTCATAAAATTTCAAAGAATAACTAAACAAGTGATTGTGACGCAGCCCCACCCGCCCGACCCATTTAGGATCATTTCAAAAGTTGCATCTTACACAACCTGCCCTATTTTCCACCCCTACTTGAAATCAACTTGCATCAAATGGCGACCGAAAGAGTTATGTGCTAAAAAAAAAGTTGTCATAATCGTAATTTGAACAGCTAATTTGCTGGAGCACATAGTGCAATTTGTTTTACAGCCTCTCCCAAGTTTATATGTAATAATAAACAGGCATCCTAATGCTAGACATGGGACAGCCGAGTAGCCGACATCCCATTTATATAGGGATATTAACTATTTTAATCATATGAAGTTAAATCATATGTAGAATATGCACAATCTTATAGCTTTTCGAAAAAAAGAATATGCACATTCTTATGAAGCTTGTATATGGAAATCTCAAAATTTAAGAGAAAATGAGTAGTTTCCAATGGTTCCCCCAAATTTACGTAGCATGCTTGAGGGCATACTAGATAAGAAACAAAGTTGTTCAACGAAACTAGAACTTTACTTAACTTAAAAGTACGAAGATAAATTTGACAACCAAAACATGATATGAAAACTATAGGAGTTCTACCGTATATTAGTTATGCAAAACAGAGGCTAAGAATTGAAGAATTTTGCCTGACGACAAAGTCTTTACCACGATGACTTAAAACAGCGCGTGCACAGGCCCAGGGCATCAAATGGGCTAGGGGCATTATCTAGGTTCAGTTTACTTGAGCCTTGGACTTGGGAGTCGGAGAAAGGGGCAGCCGGCTGTAAGACGATAGTCGACACTCGACAGGGCAGCGGCGATGCCCCATACTCGATAGTCGACATAGGGGCAGGGGAACCGAAGAGGCGACTTCGAGACACAACAGGTTTGTCGACTGTGGTTCTTCGAACATTGGCTGTACCATCGCAAGTCGCCGTCGGCTCCGACTGTGGTTCTTTGTCTTCAAACAAAGCTACAGGTTTGTACAGCAACTTACCATGTCGATTGTTTCTTTTTGATATGTTACCAACTTACGATTTGTACCTTCATGTTCTTTGTTTTAATTTCTAAACTTTTAATCTCGCATTCATACTGATCTCTTTCTCCTATTCAAACATTTAGATTTAATTTTATTCACTTCGTTTTGCAAAGCAATCATCTTAATTTTGAACTAAAGAGTATATCCAATTTTAAAATGCAAGATATATAGGATTTAGGAAAATAAAATTGCACATAGAAGCTTAGAAGGTACAAAAAACTTTGATTTTTTTTTCATTGGCGTATCTGTTTTTATTAGTTCTAATATTCTCTAACTATTAATCCAAACTCAAACTTATAGTCATTCTTGATGTGATCTAACTTGGCAGAAAGTAGTCAAATAATAATTGTATTTAAAATTCCAATTTAAAAATTGAACATGAATCATGAATGTATATGATGATGAATCTGTGTTTTTTTTGGTAAAATCATAATCTGTTTAGTAATTGCTCTTGATGTCAGTTAGCTATGATAATGTTTTTGAGTTAGGAAAGATGATTGACTTTTAATTCATAATCATAGTTTTTGTTTCTCCAATTTGGCTTTGTTTAATGTAGTAAACCTTTGATACTTATAGGCCTTAGAGAGGAGTTAAAAACAACTCTATTAGGACACATCAAGCTTGCCAAAAGACTCGAAGGAAGTTGCCTCATGATTAGCACATTTCAGTTGCTTACTAAACCAAAGAGGATTGCTACTGCTTTTTTTGGATGAGCCGGATCCAACCGCAAAAGTTCAATTATACAAGCTTCACCAGGTTTTATCTTCTAAGCTTGAACTTCATTTTGTTTTATGTCTTATTTACTATATCATGAGGTGCATGATTGTGGGATTGTTTAACATAACAATTAACATGTTTCCCCGATAAACTTATTGGTGTATTTGCTTCAAAGAATGCACATAATCATCTTAGGTAGTTTATAACTTTTGAGAAACAGTTTGAACTTTTGATGTAAAAAATATGTTATACATTTATGTTAGATATCTTGTTTTTGTGCTGTAAAGCTCATATGGGGGTGGGTGGGAGGGGAGGCCGCAAGGGGCATCAGTAGCTTACTTCGCCCAGGGCATCAAAACTCATTGGACCGGCCCTGATCATTAGATGAAAATAGTAACACGTATTTATGCAGTTATGCTAATACCATACAGGGAAAAAACAAAGGAACTTACCCCACACATATCACAACCAACACCATCATGAAACTTAGAGCTATGAACAGTCCACCACTGTAGAAAATTCTCTTCTGTGGGAAATGAGAGCTTGGGATACTGGGTACTGGCCACTGTACAAACCAAAAGACCCATCAATACATGTAAATATATTGATATACAGAAACTGATTAAAATGGCACCATATGTCCATATGTGTGCCACAATGAGCACCACCAATTTAACCGAGAACCCCATAATTTGTCATTTGGATGATTCGGCAATAAATAGAGAGAGATTTTTTTTTCCTTCAGCAAGCATTTTTTTTCAGCTAAAATATAATATACTAAATGTCTAGCATGAGAAGAGATTGTACTATATATAACACCAAAAAAGAATGGTTTTTACGAGCATCATTATATTTATTACAACTCAAAAACATACCATTAGGTGAAATTGTATTTTGAGTGTGCTCTTGATAGAGTTGAATGGTGCTTTTTCTCAATGCATACTCTGAAGAAAACTGTTCCTCTAAGAAGTGATCAAGCTCCCTACAAACTTTTGGAAGTCCACTTGGATGCTGACATTCACAAACTTGACATTTAAGCACCCCCTCGGTTGGGATGGTTATGCAGCCCTCACAGTAAACTACATATTGATTTTGAAACAGAAACGAGAAGTGTATCAAATTAAATAATTGACATATGGCATTTATAATAATAGCTAGACAGAAGCCCTATTCAGCAAGCATACCATGGCCACAATTGAGGACAACAGGCCGAAATAATAGCTGTTTGCATGCAGCACACAGAACATCACTCACTGCCACTAGCTTAGAAGTTCCAGCAGTAGAATTGCTCGATTTATGTTCTGTTGTAGAAGAAGGATCATTTTGAAAATTGAAACCGGAAGATTGACCCACATTGCTTAGATTATTTACTTCTTCACTGGTAGCAAGACTGTCAATATCCGGCGAAAAGCCTAATGTGTTTTCTTCATCCTCTATACAATGTAAGAACAGAAACATTATGAATGTTACAAATAGAATTAATCCATTATAAGCACTTAAATAACTTAAGAAGCAGGGAATAGCAAGTTTACCCAGTGTTTGAATCTTCCTTCTATTGTAGGAAATTGGATACAACTTCTTGAGCAAGAAGTGAAGTGTATGACAAATGGCTGGAAAATGATGATAAGGATGCCTACATAATGGACAATGAGACTCACTTCTCATACGCATCGAATGTTGGCAACACCAGAAGCAGGAGACATGACCGCAAACTGCAAACAGCCACAACATCATCAACGATAACCAGTTAACTACGAAAAAAATCACCACCATTTACAAAAACTATTTCTTTCGTGAGCAATTCCTACCTAGAACAATGGGCTTGTAAAGGACATCTCTGCAACAAGAAAATAGCAATCTCACTTTAGAGAAATCATCAACAACCGAATACGTATAAATGCCATCAATGAATAACCACAAAGCAACAGAAGCTATGTGAGATATTTCAGCAACGTTCTCAACATGAAAAGGTTCAACCTTTAATTCCACAAGTTAATGAAAAATGCAAAGAATTTTCTTAAATTATTGTAATTGTGCATACAATATTATAATCATCAATTGTTACTCCAGAAGATGTTGAATCTAACCACCATATACAAATTTGTTCCTGTTTTAGGGAAAGGGAGGCAGTTATTTCCCTGTAACACTATCTATATATAAACAACAGATCCAATTGAACTACCGTGATTCCAACAAAAAATAACAAAACTTGAGATAATGAATGTCATTTGTATCTGAAACATCAATCCTAACTATAAACCTAAAATGGAGCTACGAGACAAACAATATCCGAGATTCTCGAAAGAAACCGAAGAAATCAGGAGGATTATACGAAACAAAATAAGGAATTGAAAGCGAAAGTGTAGAATTTACAGGCAAACGGCGCAGGTGAAGTTATCAGAAATTTGCTCCGATTCGGCGCCTTCTTCCATGGCCGATCTTCCGGAGCAGAACAATCTCGATAATCAGTTTGTGATTGGAAACGAGGTTTAGACGTTTAGCATTTGTGACGGAATGAATTATTATTTAAGACGGTTTCTATCTTATATACTTCGTAACATTTTTTTATTTTTGGTTTTTCAATTTAGAAAGGCAGCTCATAACCCAAATAAAATTAAACACACCCCAATCACAAGTGTTTGTTTAAATAAATAAGTAAAGCTTGCTCAAGTTTTGTACACCTCCTCTTAGTTCAAGAGTACCCTAAACCTTAATCCAAATCCAAATACTACTTCAGCTGCAAGCAATATTAGTTTTTTTTACTTTTTCATTTCTAATCCAAACTAAACTCAACTCAAGTACCCCATAACCCAAACAACCCTAATATTTTTTACTCTCTTTACCCTCTCTTAAAAACAAAAAGTTGTACATTGCTCTCAGTTTGGTTAAACCGGAAGGAGAGAGAAATGGCTTGAACTCGAGCAAGGCGTACTCCATTTGGGTTGGTGAGCCGATGGAGCCCGAAGTCCGATACGCTCGGCATTGTGTGACAACTGATAAACTGATAACTTAAAAACAACTTACGATTGTTGAAAGTATAATTTGAACAAAGATTGGCTTTGTAGAAGTACATCTACCCCGGATTTTGAAGAAGATTGAGTAACCATTCAAGGAATGGATAACGTGATTTTGTTTGTTGATAGTAATGGTAGAAAAAACCAAAACTGACGGGAAAACCAAAAATCAACATAAACGGGGCAGGTTTGGGAGCGATAAACGAGGAAGGGGAAAACCCCATTATTTTTAACGAGGACACATATGGATTTGGTGATCCACTCACCAATTACTCGGTACTCGATAATAATTTAATATTATATATATACATAAAGTTTAATTTTAAATAGAAAAAACATATGTTTTTATATTTCTGTACACAACCTAATTTTAATCGTTGTCCTTTTAAATTGTTTGGTTGTGATATTTTGGATGTATTTGGACTCTTTAAGACTTAATTTTGGTTCGGATATGTTTGTATTCGATAATGTTATATAATTTAGTATAATTGTTTTATCAAACTCGTGGCAAAATGTTAAAATTGACGGATACCCGCGGTGGAAATTGCCATTTTAATCACATGTTTACATTAAACATGGATGCATGTTTCCCCATGGTTTTCCTTGATGGGGATCCCTGTAATCCCTGTGCTTTTTAAGTGGGGACGGGACCAGAATGAGAGGACCAATTCTCACCTTAAATCCTTCCCGTTAACATTTTTAAAAAAAGTAAGTATATCTAATTATAACTCGGATTGGAAACGTAAAATGACAAGAAAAATAGATGTACTTTATGAGGTTAACATGTTTTAATTTTGAAAGTTTATGTAGATTTTGGACTTATTTTATAAGCCTTGCGTGTTGATTTTAGAATATGTTATGATGGAGACGTATTAAATATTGACAAGATTTTATTATATAGTTATGTCAATTTACGTATTAAAAAGGACTAAGTAACAAAATTATATGCGGGCCCAAAAAATATCTAATAAAAAGGCCAGTTGAATCGGTTATACCCGAGTGTAGAGATGGGCTTTTAGGACCGACCGGACCGGTCCAAGAAAGACCGCCCGAACCGAACCGGTCCAAGACCGAAAATGACGTAAGCGGTCCGAACCGGTCCAGAACGGGTCCAGAATCCGAACCGGTCCAGAACTGGTCCAGAATCCGAACCGGTCCAAAACGGTCCAAGAACCGGTCCGGACCGAACCGGTCCAAACCGGTCCAAGCCCAACGGTCCAATTTCAAATTCTAACAGCTAGTTTTTCGGTCCAAACCGGTTCAGACCGGTCCGAACCGGTCCCAACGGCTAGTTTCTGATTTTTTTTTTTTTTTTTCAATTCCTATAAATACCCCCCATTTGGTTGCCATTTTTTTAAATTAACAAGTCACTTTTTTTTTAAACAAAAAAACAAATCGAAAACTGGAAAATTTTAAACCGAAACTAAAAAAAACCCGGAAATGTCTAAACCGAACCGGAAAATACCCGAACGAAAAACGGACCGGTCTAGGACCGAAGTCGGACCGGTCCGGACTTGGACCGGTCCGGAAGTGGTCTAGGACCGCCCGAAGACCGAATTTATCGAAATGGTCTTACGCGAAGACCGGTCCGCCGAGGACCGGACCGGCCCAGGACCGACTAGGTCCGGACCGGACCGGACCGGCTGTGGTCCAGGACCGATTTTGCCCATGTCTACCCGAGTGGCTGAGTATGTTTCATCCGATCCGTTTCCTAATTTAACCCGACTTGATTCCCGAATATTAAAACGATTTAATTACTGGTTATAATTTTTGAATAAATATAAACAGGTGCGGATCCAACATTTTTTACTGGTGTCATTATATAATGGCGAAAATAAATATATTTAATAGTGAGGGTATTGTTCGGGATTTTTCTTGGGTTTCCAGTCAATCGGGTCAAATTAACAAGGTTTTAGTTGTTGCTCCGGTATTTTATGACCAAAATTTAAACAATATATGAAGCAATGTTAAATAAATTGCTATTATTAAGGTAAACGAAAGTATTACTGGTGGCACCCTGAAATTTGATTGGTTACATTAGCTCGAAAACGTTAAATCTTTTATTGAGTCTGCAAAATTGACTAGTGTCATGTGTCTCTACTGGTGGACACATAGGTCCGCCCCTGAATATAAACCACCTGACTACCCAAAAGTCACCCTAGAGAACATCTCTACCCATAATTACATTTGTTATTGCAAGATCGGATCTTAAGATTAGATCAAGATCGTAAAATCTTCCTTAAAAATTTTATTTTTCCAATTAATTCATTATATAGTGCAAATAAGTATCTTCCAATTTTTAGACGCATTGATTAAGTTTTGCACTAATCAACTTTGCATTAACAAACAAAATAATTAATACTTTACTAACTTAAAAGGCAATGATATTGAGTACAAACATGCATAAATCACAAGATATCGATCGTTATCATTGGTATGTGATATGTGTGTTCTATAGAACTTAATGTAATAATTACCATATTGAATTCAAATAATACTATATAACATTGATTGATTGGAAAGTTATGAACTTGATAAATAATTACCATATTCAATTCAAATATTATATATAACTTAGGGATTGTTTGTTTGCTGCTTAATAGAAACATTCAACGTTAAATGATGAATCGTTCAATATTCAGCGTGTTTGATAACTGCATCTGAATGAAGACTGTGCTGAATGAATTAGAAGAACGCTGCTGAATCATTCTACCTTAAAGTTCATGCTAAATCATTAAGCACTACGTATTTTACCATAATATTTCTCCTTTCACATGTTGTCTTGTTAAACAATCATATCTTAAAATATAATATAGAGTTAATTACACCAATGGTCCTTTAACTATCCAAAAGTTGCGACTTTAGTCCTTTTTTTCAAAAAATTGCAAGGATAGTCCTTTAACTACTCAAAAGTTGCACCAATAGTCCTTTATGATGGTTTCCGTTTGTAAGATCCGTTAAATTAAGGTTATTTAGGTCATTTTACCATTTTTACCATTTTAGTTCATTTAAAGTAATACTTTAATCTTTTTTAAATAAATTAAGTTATATACACTTCAATCAGTCAACTCTCACTCTCTCTCTTTGTCAACTCTCACTCTCTCTCCTTTTGTGAACTCTCACTCTCTCTTTCTCACTCACGGAGACACCGCCTCCCCACCTTCCACCTAGAACCACCGCCTCACTCACCGGCGCACCACCACCACCAACGCACCATCCCACTCAGTCAACTCTCTCTCTCTCTCTGTGTGTCAATTCTCACTCACTCTCGCTCAACTCTCACTCTCTCTCTCTCACTCACGGAGCCACCGCCTCCCCACCCTCCACCTAGAACCACCGCCTCTCACTCACCGACGCACCACCACCACCGACACACCATCCCACTCTCTCCCTTTTTTCGGCGAACACCACACAAAGCAACCCTAGATATCACCGCCGCATCATCACCAGGTGGTTCTTCATTTTGAAAAAAAAGGACTAAAGTCGCAACTTTTAGATAGTTAAAGGACCATTGGTGCAATTAACTCTATTATATATCACTATTAAAGTTAAAATGATAATATGCATCATTTAGATTGTTTAGATTGTTCATTCAGTACCTTAATCAAACATCATGTCACATTCAGAGGCAATTTCATTCATAGCCTTTAAATAATTCAGACCACATAATCATTCAGTGTTTAATCATTCCGTTTTAACAAACAACTTATTATAACTTCGATTCTTTGCATATGCATTTTACAAATTAAAGTTGCTTTTTTTCACTTGATAATAAGGACAACCTCAGATTTTTTTATTATTTTTTTTCTTGTCCACTTACATTCCACTATTTCTTTTTTTAACACCCAAGGCCACAACCACAACCACATTCTTTTATTTCTTTTTTCATTTGAGTTTTTAACTTTATTATTATTAAATTGGCTCTAAAACATTACTCATATGTTTTTTTCATCAAGTTTTAGATTATTGTTATTATTATAATTATCTGTATTTTTATATAAATTTTATCATACTTCAATATTTATTAAAAGTATATTTCTAGCAATCGTAAAACTTAAAAAACCCATTTGCTATAATCTAAATATAATATATTTCGGTTTTATTAATTTTTATGAATAGTATAACTTATCTTTTTTATTATTACTTTATTAATGTTACTCAACGAGTTGATTTATGCCCGCGTGTTACGGCGGGATTTTAAAATGAACAAAAAATAATAATTAATCCAAACATATGTATTTTAACTAAAGCCGGAAAAAACATAGATTTTTACACTTGTAATGCATCATTTGGTTCAAACTGAAATGATTTCATGTTTTATTTTTTTGTATTACGTCAAATATAATTGTTTAATATTAATAATCCTTACAATCGAAAGGTTCTTTAGTATAAAGAAAATATAGAAACTAACATATGAAATTTTTTTAAAATAAAACAGGAGAAACTTAAACATTTAGGATGTTGAAATTTAAAATGATTTAAATGTTATTTTCATATTACGTTTAATGATTTTCTCTTATAAGTTTGACAAAAAAAAAACCCAAACATTTTGGATGTTCAAATTTAAATTGGTTTTTGCTAGTTTTATTTTTTATATTACGAATAACATATTCTCTCGTATACGTTTTGATGTATAATGTTTGTTGAAAACCAAAAACACCACCAACCCTTAAGAAATAACATAATATGCTAATTATACAGAAATACACTTTATTTGAAAACTGCATTTCTAAAATAAATATTGTACTAGGACAAAATTTATATTGAAATTTAGATAACAATATGATTACAAAGATATATTTATACTACGTAAGATGTTATATATTAAGAAAAACAAAAGGGGCTCTCTTGACCACTCCGCCAACCACGTGTTTGGGTAAAGTTTTCAGTAATATTAATTTATTTAGTAAAGGTTTTTTTCCTTCTAAATGTATAGTAACAAGTAATTTTAACCCGCGTTTCGCGACGGGGTAAAAATAGTATCTCGTCTACTTTAAAATTATATTAAACTTTAATTTTTAATGAAATACGTCTAAACAACTCTATAAAAAATAATTTAAAAAACTTTGAAATTTTAGCCCTGACTTAAGTCACTAATATTAATATAAATAACTATTGAGTTACACTAAATTGTTTTTAATATAAATAATATAATAATAATAATAATAATAATAATAATAATAATAGGTTTTAATAATAAGAGATGAATATAAAATATATGTCTATTTACTACTACTACTAACAACAATAACAACAACAACAATAATAATAATCTCGGCTACTGTAAAATTATATTGTTACTTTAATTGAAATAAAAAATAATTTAAAAGGCTTCAAAATTTTAGCCTTGACTTCACTCACTAATATTAATATAAATAAATAAAGAAGTTGAACTAAATTATTTTCAGTATAAATAATAAAAATATAATGATAATAATAATAATAATAATAGGTTTTGATAGCCTTTCAAAAAAAAAAAAATAATAGGTTTTGATAATAATAAATGAAATATAAAATATTTGTCTATTTAATAATAATAAAATCAATAATAATAATAATAATAATAATAATATAATAATAATAATTATATTTATATTTATAATATAATATAATAATAATAATAGTAATAATAATATAATATTATAATAATAATAATATAATAATTATGATTATAATTATATAATAAAAATAATAATAATAATAATAATAATAACAATAGTAATAATAATAATATAATATTAATAATTAAAATATCAGTTTGTACAAAATGACAAAATACATAAAAAACAAAAATCTTAAAAATAATTTAAAAGGCTTCAAAATTCTAGCCTTGACTTCACTCACTAATATTAATATAAATAAATAATGAATTTGAACTAAATTATTTTCAGTATAAATAATAAAAATATAATGATAATAATAATAATAATAATAGGTTTTGATAATAATAAATAAAATATAAAATATGTGTCTATCTAATAATAATAATAATAATAATAATAATATCAATAATAATAATAAGAATTTTTATAATAATAATAATAATAATAATATAATAATAATAATAATAATTATAATTTTATTTATAATATAATAATAATAATAATAATATTATAATAATAGTATAATAATAATAATTATATAATAATAATAATAATAATAATAATAATAATAATAATAATAATAATAATAATAACAATAGTAATAATAATAATAATATAATATTAATAATTAAAATATCATTTTGTACAAAATGACAAAATACATATAAAACAAAAGTCTTAAAAATAATTTAAAAGGCTTCAAAATTTTAGCCTTGACTTCACTCACTAATATTAATATAAATAAATAATGAATTGAACTAAATTATTTTCAGTATAAATAATTATAATATAATTATAATAATAATAATAGATTTTGATAAATATAAATGAATAATAAAATATATGTCTATTTAATAATAATAATAATAATATCAATAATAATAATAATAATAATAATTTTTATAATAATAATAATATAATAATAATAACAATTATAATTATATTTATAATATAATAGTAATAATAATAATATAATATAATAATAATAATAATATAATAATTATAATTATATAATAATAATAATAATAATAATATAATTATAACAATAGTAATAATAATATAATATTAATAATTAAAATATCATTTTGTACAAAATGACAAAATACATAAAAAAACAAAAATCTTTCCCGCATATTGTATATATTATATAATATAATTATATTATATTTTTATGTTTTTTTCTAGGTTCGTCAATATAAATAAGGCTAACTATAGGTTTTTGGATAAAAAAATTTAAAACGAAACTAAATAAATAAAAAGATTCGATTTTAATAACAAATTTAATATGTCTGAAATCCCGTTGCAAAACGCGGGTAACAATAACTCGTTTCTATTATTTTGCCTTTAATTATAAGATTTATCAAAAAAAATGTATAATAGTTCAAACGAAAACTGTTTTCGTACGATCAAGAACCAATCTTGACCCTTAAATTACTAATAATTGTAACTAGCCTAACACCCCGTGTATAAACACGGAGAATGATTAAAGTCGGTATTAAAATTTTTAGGTTTTTAAGAGTACTAAAATGTATATAAAATACAATTGCAAAAGATACATTGTAATATAAAACGTATTATAAACATAATTATTTTCTCTAGAATTTCTTAATCATGATTTCTTCATAGAGTTGAATATTGTTCCAATAAATGTCTCTTTGAAGATGATAAGATTGTTAATTCTCTGTAATTGATAACTATCAAAATGAAGAAGAATTATAGCAATATGTGTGATATCGAAATGCAGTAATGTTTATAAATTTAAGATATAAATGCCTACAATAGTTACGATCATCCCGTTAATAAACATCTATATTTGAAAAATAATTAAAAAATAAAATAATGAACTGCTAATATTTCAATTCATGTTGTGGTGAATTTAAACATTTTTAGTTGTTTTTAATATAAACATGTTATTAACTAATAGATAATGGCATTAGAAAGTTTCTAACTTAATGTTACTATTTACATATAACTTGTAAGATAATTAACATATATTGTTATTATATATTATATGTTTACCAAAACTAATCATCTAAAAATATGGAAAGTTTGAAAATTTAAAAAACTTTAGTATCTAAAATTATTTTTGACTTTTAACTAATCACTCTTGATATAAGAAAAGTAAATATGTTGAAAATAGGAGGTTATTATCGGTAATTATGGGGGGTTATTAAGAAAGTTTGTGAAATAGAAGGTTGTAATTGATAATTGCTATAATTAAGGGATAATTATCAGGGTGTTATTAAACAAATTTGTAAAATATAAGGTTGTAATTAATAAAAGTTTGCTATAATTATGGATGATGATATCGTCATTTTTTTCTTTTAATAAGAAGGGTTAAAGTTGCGTAATAGCATGAAACTTGTGTCAATGTTTCAATATGGTACTTAAAGTATTTTTTTTTACTCATATGACCATTAAACTTGTACGAAACGTGTTAATATGCCCATTTTTTAACCCGTAACGGGCGTAGCCGGTAATCCATGATTATAAACTTATCTTCAAGATTCAGGATAAGGTAGGAATCTTGTCATATTGTTCTAATATGGTACTTAAAGTTTTTTTCCGTTTGTACACATATAACATTTTCCAAAAACTTTATTTTTCTCCATTTTTTACTTAATAACTCTATCTTTTCTTTGTAGATGGCAAGTTCAGTTTCCTTGTCATCCAAAAGTTGTTTGTAGTCTTGTAATCTTGATTGTAATTCTCATTGACTAATTAGGAGTATTTTCACAAATTTCGGTGGAGCTATTACAAAGACTACAAACGATTTTTGGATGACAAGAAAACTGAACTTGTCGTGTACAAAGAAAAGATAGAGTTATTAAAGTCAAAAATGGAGGAAAAATGAAGTTTTTGGAAGATGTTTAGATGTGTACAAACGAAAAAAAACTTTAAGTACCATATTGAAACAATATGACAAGATTTCTACCTTATCCTGACTCTTGAAAATAAGTTTAAAATCATGGATTACCGGCTAAGCCGGTTACGGGTTAAAAAAATGGGCATATTAGCACATTTCTTACAAGTTTAATGGTCATATGAGTAAAAAAAATACATTAAGTACCATATTAGAACATTGAGACAAGTTTCATACTATTATGCAACTTTAACCCTAATAAGAATGATAATGTCATCATCCTTTTCTTTTAATATAATATTGAGTTAATTACAAAGATGGTCCCTGTGGTTTGCGCTAAATTTCACATTTAGTCCTTTATAATCGAAAATTACACTGATAGTCCTTATGGTTAACGTTTTGTTTCACTTTTGGTCCTTTAGACTAACTCCAGTTAAAGTTGACCGTTAGTCAAAGGGTAGACTAAGGGTATTTTGGTCATTTTTCATATTATCCAGGTTGCCAAACACCAATTTTTATTATTCATTAATTAAAAATTAATAAAAAAACACAAACACTTCATTTCCAGTATTCATTGATCAATCAAATAAAACACTTCTAAAACCCACATGCATTAAAGATTTAGAATCAAGAACATCCTTTTGATACAAACACTTATTTCTAGATTCATCAATTAAAAATTGATAAAAAAAATATAAACACCCAGATGAATCAAATCCATAATATCTGAATCAAATACACACCAGGATCTTGATTTACAACAGAAACACAACACATACACATAGATCTTAAAAAATCTCAAAAAAATAGATCTCAGATCTGTCTCAAAAATCTGTCTCAAAAAACCCTAATTCAAATCTCAAAAAACCCCAACTCAAATCTGCCTCTCGATACACACAAATAGATCTCAGATCTACTGGGTGGTGGTGCGAAATTACCGGATCTGCAATGGCGGTGGTTTGTGCGACGGCGGTGGTGGTTGACTTCTTCGGATCTGAGGCGGTGGTGGTTGTTTCTTCATATATGCGATGGGGGTGGTGGTTTCTACAAATCTGTGGTGGTAGAGATCAAAGACGTGAGGTGGTAGAGATCGAACCGTCAGTGGGCATGGTAGAGAGAAGAGAGAGAATAGATGAGAGAGAAATGGAGAGAAAACCCTAATCTCATGAACAAACCACCGTCCGACCACCACCGTCTGCAACCACCAACATAAAACCCTAGATATGAGGCGGCGAGGGAAGATGGACGGTGGCAGTGGTGGATGTAGGTGACAGTGTTGGATGTTGGTGGCGGTAGGTGATGTGGTTTTCGGACGTGATGATGGTGGTTCAGATGCGATGACCGGTGGGTTTCGGCGGTGAAGGTGGTTTTCGGAGGTGATGATGGTGGTTTAGACGGCGGTGGTGTGGTGGTACAGCAAATGGTGGCCGGCGACTGGCGGTCGGCGGTGAGAAGTATAGGGAGAAAGAAAGGTTGTCCAGTGAGTGAGGGAGTGAGAGAGAGATGTCTTTTATTAAGGAAAACAAATCTTGTTTGGCAACATGGATTAAATAGATGAATATAATTTATATAAAAAACATGTTTGGAAATAATAATTAGATTAAAGTAGTTTGGTTATAAGGATAAAGTAAGAAATGACTAAATTACCCTTTGACTAACGGTCAACTTTGACTGGAGTTAGTCTAAAGGACTAAAAGTGAAACAAATTGTCAACCATAAGGACTACCAGTGTAATTTTCGAGTTTAAAGGACTAAATGTGAAATTTAGCGCAAACCACAGGGACCATCTTTGTAATTAACTCTATAATATTATAAAATGATTCCTTAATGTGCTCATGAATAACACATTAATGAGAGATATTTTGCAAATATCAAGTCTCATTATGTAATGACGGTCCACTTGAACAACATAAATGATTGGGTAAATATATAAATGATCAAATAATCCTATTATTGAGTTATTCACGATGTTATAAATAATTCTCACACGAAAACAGTTTCCTTTTAAACTTTTTCTATATACATAGATCATTTGCTATATAATGTTTAGATTAGAGCTGATGATGAAAGAAGAAAATCATGGATGATTTTCTAATTATAAAATGTTCAAATTAATGCCCTTATATAGTCATATATATATTAGAGTCTTCAAATAAAACTGTTTTTCGTACGAGAACTGCAAGAATCAATCTTAATCGTTGATTAAGATTAATCAATAGTTAAGACTCATTAATACATTGTTAATATATCATAAATATTAATAAATTAAACCTCACAAATTAATGATAATATATCCAAAGTCCAAACACAACTTGTATGGTGATGTGCACCTCTCCTTTTGACTTTCGTGCATGGAAATGATCGAGTCGCTACCCACCAACTTGTATAAATTAATCCTTCTTTATATTCTAAAGCATCCATATATCATTTGTATTCTTTCCTGCTCCAACATTTCCTTTTCATAATACTATACATGACAAATCATTAAATAACACACGTCAAATAGATAGATGCTAATGTTTTAGTATACAGAAACGTAATGAAATTAATTTGCCTACCTTAATATTATGTGTAAGGAAGAAAATTAAACTTATGATAAAATTCGAAAGTTAAATTCTGTTAAGCAGATTTTTTTTTTAATTTCGTTCAAATTATTGCATAACCATTTGCTTATTTTAATTATTATTTTTCTTTATTTGTCCATCAACCACGCAAGAACATGTTGTATGAGCTATATGTGACTTACACTAAGTCAAAGGGGTGTTTGTGTAAGTTCCATAGTTGGGTAAAGGTTGTTAAGAAGGTTGTTAAAGAAGGTTGTTAGGAGCTGTGACAACTGGAGGTTGGATGACAGCTGGAGGTTAACAGCTGGAGGATAACTGACAGGTGGAGGTTGGACGTCAGACGTCAGATGTCAGGTCTTTCATCTATATAAGGGTCATCACTTCTCTAGTTTCAAGTACCTTAGACCAGAGATCATATCAGAGATCAGAATTAGATTTCATTCTCATTTCCTTTGTAATAGTTTAGTTCTTGTATTTCTTTAGTTCTAAATAGAGTGTTAATGGAGGTTTGAAGAATTCCATCATCTTTGTTAGTTTTGGTGATCAATTGTTCATTGAATCAAGTCGTTTTGGTTGTTCGTTTGTCTCAAGTTTACAACAAATTGGTATCAGAGCTCCAAGGCTCAGCGTTCTGGTCAAGATTGGTTTCTTGAATCTGTGGGTGGTTTCATGAAGACGAAGAATAGGAGAAAAGAAGGTTCCAATCTCAGGGGAGATTGAAGAAAATGTTGGTGATTCAATTTGAATTGAAGTGATCAGATCACGAAAGTTCTTGACAGTGAACAAAGATGGCTCCACCTCTTGTGATGCTCGAGAAATTCACAGGTATGAATAACTTCAGTCTATGGCGATTAAAGATGAGGGCACTTCTCAAACGAGAAAGGATATGGGCTTCTTTGGGAGGAGAAAGATCAGAAAACATGGAGGAAGTGGAGTTTAATCTTCAAAAGGAGAAAGCTCACTCCATAATCTTGTATCGCTCTCGGATGAAGTTCTAGTGAATTCTTTCGTGGTTGGAAGAGATATGATATCGCTGGAAGAGGTAAGGTCGGGTATGCACTCACGAGAACTACGATACAAGGCTTCAGGTCATGTTTATGATGCAACTGAAGGAGCTGTAGGTCTGATTGTGTCAAGAACAGAAGGACAAGATGCTGATTGGTCAGACAAAGGAGAAGGTAGAAAGAGAAATGGAAGATCTCGGTCACGGGGAGGAAATCCAAATCCGAAGGACGTGTATCACAGGTCTGGTGATACAGGGCATTGGAAGAATGAGTGTCCTAAGAGCAGGTTGAATGCGAACGTCATTAGGGACGATGCAAGCTCTGAATCGGAATTGGTTCTCATGGTGTCAAGTTGTGTTGGAAGGTCAGACGTGTGGATTATGGACTCAGGTTGTTCCTTTCATATGTGTCCAAACAAAGGTTGGTTCTCCTCATATCAAGAAGTGGATCATGGCAGTGTCTTGATGGGTAACGATGCTCCTTATCGGGTGGTTGGTGTTGGATCAATCAAGATTAGGATGTATGATAGTATGGTAAGAACATTGTTGAACGTAAGGCATGTTCCGGAATTAAAGAAGAGCTTAATTTCAATGAGTACGTTGGATGAAAAAGGATTCAAGTATTCTTGTGTAGGTGGAGTACTTAAGGTGTCAAACGGTGCCTTGGTGGTGATGAAAGGTGTAAGGGAGTCTAATCTATATGTGCTGAAGGGGGAGACTGTAACGGGGCAAGGTGCAACTGATGTCTCACAAACATAGGAAGAAGCTTCAGAGATGGGGAAACTATGGCACATGAGATTGGGTCATGTTGATGACAAGCGTATGGTGCTTCTCAGTAAACGTGATCTGTTGGGAGGTCACAAGGTGGAGAAGCAGAGCTTCTATGAACATGGTGTTTATAGGGGTAAGGGTTATCGATTGTGGTCACCACCTGAAAGGAAGACAAGTGTGAGTAGGGATGTAACTTCTGACGAGAAGTTAGTGGTCTCACAAGGGGGTCTTCTGGGTATATCTAAGAAGGTGGAGGATAGTGATCTTGACATGGAGATGGAGTCGACTCAAGAAGGTACGGACCTTGATGGTAATGTTCAAAGTAAGTTTGTCAAGATGGTTGCAAACTAGGATGATGGACAAAGTGGAGGTAGGTCTGTGGAAGGTTAAGAATAACCTCAGGAGGTAGATACACAGGAGGATGTATATGTTGGTTTACAAGGTGAAGGTGGAGCTGACCAGGGAACTGATGAGAGTGTTACGTTGGCTAAGGATCAATATTGGATGCAGGTTAAACCTCCGGTCAGATATGGTTTTGAGGTTCTGGTTGTGTATGCTTTGCAAAGGGCAAAGGAGGTTAGTAATTTCCATGAACCAGGGGCTTATGGTGAAGCAAGTGTTTCGCAGGAAGCAGGTTTGTGGATGGGGGCAAAGATGGAGGAGATTGAGGCTCTTTATAACAATGGAACTTGGGTTCTTGTTAAGTTGCCTAAAGGTAGGAAAGTCGTGGCATGTAAGTGGTTCTTTAAAAAGAAGGTTGGTTTGGAAGGGTCCAAAGCTGAATGTTACGATGCACGATTTGAGGCTAAAGGGTATAGTCAGAAGGAAGGTGTGAACACGGCGTTTCTTCATGGTGGTCTGGAGGACCTGGTGTGTTTGCTCTGGAGGTCGCTATTTGGGTTGAAGCAGACTCCAAGGCAATGGTACAAACGTGTTGATACTTTTGTGATCAAGCATGGGTTTGTAAGGAGGTCCTATGACTATTGTATATATCTTCGGAAGTTGAAAGTTGGAAGCTTGGTGTACGTCATGGTGTGTACAAAGCTGTACCTAGCTCATGTAGTCTTCAGGTTCATGATCAATCCGAAGAAGGTTCACTGGGTGGCAGTAAAAAGGTTTTATAGGTACTTGGAAGGTACTTCAGATGTTGGTCTCATCTGTGGAGGTAATAAAGAATGGTTTGTTACCAGGTGCTCTGATTCCGACTACGCAACAAGTCTAGATAGAAGGAGGTCTGTAACAGGTTGTGTGGTTACGTTGGGAGAAGCTGTGGTTAGTTCGGAGGCAACATTACAACCTTTGGCTTTGATAAAAGCTGAGTACATGGCTTTGGCAGAAGCTATGAAAGAAGCAAGCTGGTTGAAAGAACTAGTGGGTGTGACTTAGCTTAAGTCAAGATGGAGATTGTAGGAGCTATGTGTGACTTACACTGAGTCAAAGGGGTGTTTGTGTAAGTTCTATAGTTGGGTAAAGGTTGTTAAGAAGGTTGTTAAAGAAGGTTGTTAGGAGCTGTGACAACTGGAGGTTAGATGACAACTGGAGGTTATCAGCTGGAGGATAACTGACAGGTGGAGGTTGGACGTCAGACATCAGAGGTCAGGTCCTTCATCTATATAAGGGTCATCACTTCTCTAGTTTCAAGTACCTTAGACCAGAGATCATATCAGAGATCAGAATTAGATTTCATTCTCATTTTCTTTGTAATAGTTTAGTTCGTGTATTTCTTTAGTTCTAAATAGAGTGTTAATGGAGGTTTGAAGAATTCCATCATCTTTGTTAGTTTTGGTGACCAATTATTCATTGAATCAAGTCGTTTTGGTTGTTTGTTTGTCTCAAGTTTACAACACATGTACTTCGGCCACCATCACCGACCGTCACACTTTTGCGGCGATCACCTCTTCCGCCCACCACCACATTTCCTTGAAACAAACTTTCAAACCCACCAATTTCTATTTGTTCGTCTTATGTGATTTCCATGCCAGATCGATTGAATTTGTTATTTCCCAAAATTAGGGTTTTCGTCGTGTGGGTTGTCTACGATATATATGTCCAAGATCTACAAATATTTATTCATCTTATGGTTCAATAAAAAATAGACACTATTTATTTAATCTAAACTTACAAAACATTTAAATACTTTCAACCTACCTAAAAGAACTCGGATCAGTTACTCGTAAACTTTTCTATAATACAGTACCCACGTAATGTGATGCCGACGAATAGTTTTTGTTTGACAACATGTCTATTTCCAAAAATGTAAGAGTATGCTATTTATGGAATGCGATGTCAGCAACTAGTTTCTTTCAACTATTTCAAATTTATTTATTTCTTTTCTTTCTCATTAACTCTTTTATTGATTTCTAACATGCTATTTGAAAACAATAAAATAATAAAAATAGATATATAATCATGTTAAGTGAGTTGTTAAACTATACTTACCATTAATAAGGTTAAAGAATTAAGAATAGTATGGAATAGACTATTGTTTTGAGTATTTGTATTATATGTATAAATATATACTATCATGGTATCCGTGCAATACGGCGGTATCAAATAATTTCTACTTGATAACTTGTCCGTTTTCAGTATTCACGCAATACAGTTTGAATTCATTTTTTTAAAATATGGAAGCTTTAGTTATAAAAATGGAATATAAGAATCTTACTAACTCTATTTAATAATTACTTCATATAAATGGTTTAAATTTAGTTTATATGACGGGTAATTTAGAAATTTCAAAATACTTAAAGTTTAAGAGATTAAGCAAAAAAAGCAAAATGCTTAAATGCTTTATAATATAATATATATACTATTTTAAAATAAGTCGTCTTAATGATCAAAGAAGAAAATGTTAAATACTTTATATATAATATATATTAGTATAGATTGAGTATATACTAGCATCGTATCTGCGCAAAGCTTTAGCGGCAAATAATGTTTATTTTATAGAATGTCGCTTTAAAAAATGTAATGATATGTTATTCGCGTGATTCAATGTCACGCAAAAAAATTCTAGATTAACATGTTTGTTGTTTTCAAATTTTCATTTATTTGCATCTAACTCTTTTATTAATTTTAAAAATAATTTCTAAAAGACATTAAAATAAGAAAAATGATTTATATTGGTGAAATAAAGAGAGAGAAGTTAATAAATTATTGAAAAATATGTTGATATGGGTGGATAATTGTGTGAAGTGTGAAGTGTGCTAGTGTGAGAGAGTATATTTAATGAATAAAAAAAATTGAAGTAAATTAGAAGAGATAATGAAATGGTTAAAGATTGTGTGGATGAGATTAATTTAGATAGAATGAATAGTCAATATTTTATTTTGATTGAATTTTAAGAACTCTTTAAATTAAAGAAAATAGAGAATGTTAAATAATTTATATATATATATATATATATATATATATATATATATATATATATATATATATATATATGTGTGTGTGTGTGTGTGTCTATTTGACCCGATACAACTACATATATTAACACCTTTATAAATATAGAAAAATAAGTATAAAATTTCTTGTACATATATTTACTAGAGTTAATTCTAGTTTTTGTCTTTCGAATTTATTTGTTTTATAGTTTTGATCATTAACTTTTTATTTTTACAGGTTTTGTCGTAAAATGATCAAATCTTTTACGATTTTAGTCTTTGATCAAAATAAAATGATCAAATTGTCCTTGAACCTTTATTTTATTCATTTTGTTCATTTTTATTTCATTTTAAATAATATTTAAAAATTATAAATTGATTTAATAATATAATATTTAATTCTTAAAAAATAAAAACATATATCATTCATCTATTGCATCGCCACTACTCTACCACTACTTCTCTCTCTCTCTCCCTCTCTTATTGAATGTCTCTCTTCCCTTTCTCATCACCACCCTCAGCGAGTTTCACCGCCACCATCACCACCACCATCGACAACAACTTCATTTAACATCAACATACCATTCTCCATCTCTCTTACCTATTCCCACCTCTATCTTTCCTTCCCGATAGACTTTGCACCACCATCAACTTCACGGGTGGAGCTAGGTTTTTTGCATAGGGGGGCTTCATATACAAATGATAAATAAATATATACGAATGACGTAAAAAAGTTTGATTATTTTGTAAGATAAATAAATAATAAAATTTCATTTGAAGACAAGAGATTACGTGTTAAGATAACACTTAAAATCAATCGTTTTGTCATTAATTAACTTGTCTGTAACAAAACATTTATAAGAGCAATATTTCAGATCATAAAAATATTATATAATGATTTCGTTTGATTATATTAACTCATTATTGGGGATTCAATAACTTAATAACAAAATTAATTGTTCACTACAAACTCTTAGAATCACGATTTCAATAACAAAAGTTCTTTATTATCTTAAATAATTCAATATTAAAAACTAGAAAGTGAACTAATTACTTCAATTTCTTCTAGTTTCTAGATTCTTTGATGGTTTGGTTTTGGTATAATCAAAAACAACATTTACATTCAAATTAAAATGATGCAAAAACAAATTTTCAAAATAGAGAATAAAATATCAATCAACATATTGACAGCAGAATAAAAATATTATTAAAAATATCTTGAGAAGAAGTGAATAAAATAAGAGAACCTTCAAACTCTCAAAGGCACAATACTGTTTCAGTTTTCAAAGTCTTAATTGTTTATTCTGGTATTATACTTAGTTTGTAATTTTATTTGTGGATGAACTTAATAAAGGATGTTGGACTTATAATATACAAAGACTTTGGACTAATTACAGGGCTCTAGCACCCTTCATTCCCTCTCTGATTCCGCCCTTTATCAACTTATCGCACATCACCACCCACTAACTCCACCAACCACCACCACTAGGGGTGAGCATGGTTCGGTTTGGTTCGGTTTTGGCATAAAACCGAAACCAAACCAAAATTTTCGGTTTTTGAAAAACCAAAACCAAAACCGTTCGGTTTTGGAGTGGTTTGATTTTCGGCTTTGAAGTCGGTTTTTGGTTCGGTTTTCGGTTTTTGGTTTGGTTTTACGGCTTTTCCACTTTAACCATCAAGATTTGAATCTATATAACCATCATTGTAAAGTTATAAAATTAATCGGAATTGAAGTTATATTAAAAACATCAAGATGTGTTTCACCTAATCCAAGCTATATATATTGCAATTGATGCAAGCAAAATGTCTGTCATTATTTAAACATATTAGCATAACAGAAAATCGAGATAAACAACCAACTCCATATGAACTGCATACAACTCTGTAAATTAGAATCTGAAAATCGAGTTAAACAACTAGAAATGGATTTCCGTATTGAGTGAAAATGGATAAAATCGAGAAGAAGTGAACTCATCGGCTCGAAATGAAGTGATGTAGATGAACTCAATCGAGTAGTCCGACGACTAAACAATGCAACAACTTCGAACAAGGTCTAAATCGGTGTGATACCTCTTTGAAGGTACCCTAATGTAAATGGGGGGTGGCTATGAAATGGGAAAATGATAAGGTATTTGATTTTTTAGATATATACATTTATAATACTACCCCTTGGAATGGTTCGGTTCGGTTTTTTCGGTTTTTGACATGGTAAAAACCAAAACCAAACCAAGTGAATATCATCACACCCCCAATCTCCAAGTCAAGTTGCAATATTCTTGCTTTTGTTAGCTGCTAGAGGACAAGGGGGTCATAATTAGAGGGCAAACATCGATCCACCCTCAATAATGCCACCCGAACAGGTTTCTTATGTTGATTCGTTGATTAGAAAATTAGGGTTTGGAGTGGGGTTGAAGTCTGATTTGTTTGATTCTTATATTGTTTGAGATGAAATCAACATCATGGTACTCGATTTGAAGTAGGTAACACAAATTTACAATATAAAGTTCCATTTGTTCTTTGTTACTTTGAGTTGTTGGTTTGAAGTTTGATTTTTCAAATTTCTAGTTACGTGATTACTAATCAAAATGATAAGTGGAACAAGGATTTACAGAGGAGGGTGTCTTGATTTGCAGCTGGCAAAGGCCATCTAAGAGAGCAAGGCATAAAATTAGAGAGGACGATTGGAATTCATGGTTGTTGGCGTAGGAGAAGTGGATGGCGAAATCGTTGAGGGTGGTGATGGTGGTGGACAACATAACAATGGCCGGTGTTCACGGTTGCCGGCGGCAAAAGCGGTGATGGGGGTGGTGGAGAGATGCAATAAGAGAGATGAAAGAGATAGATGAGTAATATATGTATTTTTCAAGTATTAAATATTATATTATTAAATCGATTTATAATTTTTAAATATTATTTTAAAAGGAAATAAAAAAGAATAAAATAAGTGTATGAAAATAATTTGGTTATTTAATTTGACCAGGGACTAAAACCGTAAGAGGTTTGATTATTTTGAAACCAAACTTGCAAAAATATAAAGCTAAGAAACAAAACCATAAAAAATCGACTAAAAATGTAATTAACTCTATTTACTATTATATAATTTGTATCATAACAATTTTTCTAATCAATTGTAAAGGTACAAATTTTAAATTAATGTGAAATCTGAAAAATTCATTCTCTTTACAATCATTTTAATCTCTAAAAACAATTATATATATCATTTTCAAATAAAGAACAATCATGTATCATGCTCCCTCAAACCCTAATCCTATAATCACTAACAAAGTTTAAGGGGGCGTTTGGTTCAAGTATTGATTTTGGAAGGAATGAGATTTATAGTGGGATTGGGATTTGGAGGGATTTGCATTTGAGGGGATTTACCATCCAATCCTTTGTTTGGTTCAAACTTCTTGTGTGGGATTTCCACCACCTCCAACAACCACATCTGCCCACCACCTCCAACAACCACATCTGCCCACCACCTGCAACAACCATGTCGCCGGTGAACCACGAGCAGCCGGCGAACCATGAGCAGCTAGGGTTTTTGTCAGTATGCGAACCACGAGCAGACGGCGAACCACGAGCAGCCAGGGTTTTTCTGACGCGAACGACGGCTAGGGTTTTCTGACGCGAACATCGGTAGGGTTTTGGAACGGTGGTGGCTTGACGCGAACGACCGGCGAAGGAAAACGGCTAAGGTTTTTTGCGAAGGAAAACGGCGACTAGGGTTTTTGTTTCTTCTGACGAAGGAGAACAGCAAAGCGACTAGGGTTTTTGCGAAAGTAAACGACAGCTAGGGTTTCTGTTGCAGCGAAGGGGTGACGACGGGACGAAGGGGTGACGGTGGCGGCGAAGGGGCGACGATGAAGGCAGTTTCTGTCGACTCGCCGGAGCGTCGCCGGAGTGTAGCCGGAGGAAATCCTTCACCCGTGGGATTTTAAAATACCATGGGGGGTGAAGGGATTGAAAAATCCTTCAACCAAGGGATTTTAAAGATTCCTGGGATTTTGATTCCTCCCTCATATTTACAAACCAAACATGGTATTTGGGAGGATTTCAAATCTCATTCCCATGAAATCCCATGAAATACCACGAACCAAACGCCCCCTAAGATTATAAATTTTAGAGTAAACTACATTTTTAGGCTTTCTTATGGTTTTAGTGAAATTACAAGTTTTCTGTCTTCACTGCTTACTCACTCATCTCCTACACCATTGTCTTTATCTCGAGCGACATTCGCCACGCCACCATTATTGCAATTCACATCCACCGCCTCACTCACTTTCATGCTTCATCACCATCACCGGTACTATTGCAACTCCAAGCCATCACTACACCACTGCAATTTGAAACAGATTTCAAGGGTTCTCCCTTTTTACCGGAATAGCTACACTGTAACTTAACATTAGTACATTTACTTTTCCCAATTTTTAGCTAACAATTTGTTTCTAAAATGGAGGTGATCTGTGCAAAATAAATATGGTCATACACAACAACTTTATGCATAATCAACTTGTACCATTCGCAGTGCATGGTTAAAAATCGTTGTGTACGGATAAACTCTCTTTCTAAAATTTATGAATCATAACCGAACTGAGAAATTGAAAAGTATCTTGGAGTCGAGAACCATACTTAGAGAGAGGGTTAAAAGAAGCGTCTCCTCCTAATCAATGGTTGTTTAGCTACTATTTGTTTGTTGTATGTTTGTACGTGTTGACCAAATGTAAAGTTTGTTAGTATTATAGCCTGTTATAAAGTCATAGGTTGAAGTTATGTAACTTTTAAAGGATTGATGCTTGCGATTAAGATTTATATACATATAACATACTTCATGTCTTCATCCTTAGTTTTGTCCATGGTTCTAAATAACGTAAAGCGTGGCGTGACGGCGAGGTCAAGCCTCAAGCTTTAGGAGCCATGGCGAAGCCGTTGCGTTTTTTAAGGCGTGACTTAAGGCGACAATTTTCTATACACGCGATCGTAAAATGTATACAAAAAAATTCATTTTTTTAAAAAATAATTTTTTTTGCACCACGTTTTAAAAAACTCGCCATTTGGCGCGCACCACGCCAAGGACCATTTCTTAACGGTGGAGCCACGCCATGATGACGCCATGACGCGCCTTTTAAAACACTGGTTTTGTCTAAAAGTAGATGTTGGGTAATGATATATATTCTATTATTAAAAGTTACTTAAATTTTACTATGGCTTTGGGTTTAGTTTTTCCTGAACATATCCAATACAACCAGAGTTCTAAAAAGTCCGCTAAAATATAAGGTTTGACTATATCGTCATGAAAAAAATAACCCAAAATGCTAGTATAAGACCCGACATATCTAAAGAGCTGACTATGCATGCCATTACCCGTTGCGAAAACTTATCAGAACATCCCAACCACAACCTCCCCCCCCCCCTCCGAAATTTTTTTTTTAAATGTTTTTACTAGACATGGACAGGCTGTATAAAAAATCAAGAATATTATATTTCCCACCCAAAGATAATGATAACCTACCTTTCGAAAGTCATCCAGTCCTTTAGCGTTTGTTTCTTCGTTCACCTAATACTACGGGCCTACGGGGCCACAGCAACCTGTTCCACGCTCAGAAAGTAATTTAAAAAGAAGATATAATAATAATAATAATAATGGAAGAAAATTATTTGAGTGTATAAAAACAAATATATCATTCCTATTTAACTAAAGTTCACCAATACACATCATTTCATTTCTTCCAGCCATGAGCTCTTCACAGGATGCTTACAAGATGTCTGAAGAAGAAGAAGGGTTACTTAGAGTGAATCAAATTAATGGTGGGATTGGTCTTCCTATGGTCATCAAAACTGCTATAGAACTTGATCTTTTTGAGATCATGGCTAAGAAACCTGGTGGTCTATTCTCTAGTGTTGATCTTGCTTCTAGTCTTCCTAAACAAAATCCCGAGACCACCCCGGTTTTATTAGAGCGAATTCTTCGGTTTCTCGCTAGCCAATCGGTTCTCAAATCGAGCCGTGTAACCGATGAACATGGTGAATCTAAGACCTTGTACGGAATGACACCGGTGTCCAATAATTATGTCCGAAATGAAGACGGGACATGTCATGCTTCATCACTTCTCCTTATCTATGATAAAGTACTCGTTGATTGTTGGTTAGTTATCTATATTTGCCTCTTATATATATATATACACACACACACTGAATTCTAGTATCAAGAAAGTTAATTCCGGTCAACTTGTCCTTTTCGAGGATGAAACAGAGTGAGAGGTTGTTAGCGGTGGTAATTAACTTAATTTGTTCGCCATCTACAAAATTAAAACTTGATTTATTTAGTAAAAGCATAACAAACTTTTTCCTAATATATCAAGAAACCCTTATAATCTTATATGATTAAATATTAAGCTAGGATCCATATTTCATATGTTCAATGCATGGTTTAGGCACATCAACACAGAGTCATGCTATTCTTGATAGGTAAGTCTATTTACCAACTGTATCAACTAGCACGACTCCTAAAACTCAGAGCTTATTCTAATCTTACACACATAGTACATCATGACTTGCGTGGTCATTAAAATAATCATCGTGATAGATGGCAAAATATATTGAGGGGTCAAAGAGGTTCGGTAACTAGTGCAAATGAGTGTCTTTAAAATAAGACTAAAAAGATTAAAGAAATAAATACGATTAGGACAATTTCGACAGGGTCAATGAAGACTTTTTCTCAAACTTATGAAATTTGAAATTAATAAAAATATTATAAATTCATGCATTGCACCTGCATGTAAGATACTTTTAACCTTTTCAGTCATTGTACATGGGTCATGAGACTCGTGACAAATCATTTTACTTTTACTTGATTATATAATTTTAACCTGTCTGACTTATTACGATCCCATCATATTTACAAGGGTTAAGATCTTTCATAACATAAATGATCATGTTCTTTTACAAACATAAGAATGAGTCCCTTATTTTAGTCAAGAATAGGTCCCTGTTGTATTGGTCCACTCTCATGCTTGTGAGAGAACATGATCAGTCATGTTTGAACCAAACATTAGGGAATCCTAACCCTATTTCTAATTCATTTGTTTTTACTTGACCAGTGACCTTGAAATAGAACTCAAATCAACTGTCTTATTTTCACATAAATAAGTAGAGGTTTCCTTTGTCTAATGACCATTTAATATTCTTTGGAGAAGGTATCACCTGAAAGATGCAGTGGTTGAGGGAGGGGTCCCATTCGATAAGGCCCATGGGGTACATGCTTTTGAGTACCCTGCAAAAGACAGCAGATTCAATGAGGTTTTCAACAGATGTATGTATGACAACACAAGAATAGTGATGAAGATGATTCTTGAAAAGTACAAGGGATTTGAAGGGGTGAAAGAGTTGATTGATGTAGGTGGTGGTTTAGGGGCTAACCTTGAGCTTATTGTTTCCAAATACCCTAATATTAAGGGCACCAACTTTGACCTACCCCATGTCATCAAGGATGCACCTGCTTATCCAGGTATTCAGTTAATTTCATACACACACATTAATTTATGAAAGTATCATCTTTGGACCATAACTAGGTCTTGAGAACAACTTACCAGTATAAGCTAGAGATGAGTATGGTTCGGTTCAGTCTAGATTCACCTCTATTAGCTAAGATCGTCGTAGAGTTGGGGGCAGTTTATCAAAAGAGAATGATTAAGCACATAATGATTATGTGGTCTGAATTATTCAATGACTCTGAATGAATCTGCCTCTGAATGTGACATGTTGTTTTATTAAGGTTCTGAATGAACAATCTAAATGATGCATATTACCATTTTAACCTTAATAGTGATATATTATATTATAAGATATGATTATTTAACAAGGCAACATGTGAAAAGAGTATTATGGTAAAATACGTAGTGCTTAATGATTCAGCATGAACTTTAAGGTAGAATGATTCAACAACGTTCTTCTAATTCATTCAGCATAGTCTTCATTCGAATGCAGTAATCAAACACGCTGAATGCTGAACGGTTCAGCATTTAGCGCTGAATGGTTCCATTAAGCAGCAAACAAACAACCCCTTAGTGAAACATGTGTGACCTTGCTTATAGAGTACGAAATCAATTACATCATGTAGCATCGACGTCTTATTTGATGATTCGCACTCAACTTTATATTAATAATTGGATTAGAGAGGTATATTGACACATTATTAACCAATAAATGTGTTGATTATTTAGGTTCTGTTATATTTCTAAAAGGTTCAATATATTTAATAAAGATGGAACAGGCTGAATCTAAATGTACTCAAATTATATAAAACCTCCTAAATTTCTTTTATTGAAAAATGTTAGATTTTGTAATCATACTTTACATGCTAATTATATAAAATTCAAAAAAGGTAATAATAAGATATATGTCCAACCACTTTTGGCCCATCTTAAAAAAAAATTACCCGCTACAAGCATAAACGGTCTGTTTTGACACCTTTATACTAGACAGACCAAGACTCTTAATTAGTGAATGTAATTGATGACGGTCGCTTAATGTTCTTGACTAGGTGTGGAACATGTGGGAGGAGATATGTTCCAAAGTGTTCCTAAAGGAGATGTTATTTTCATGAAGGTTGGTATATCGATCAACTCTTTGTACATAAACCTTGTCTAAATGATAATCTAATTTTTTTTTTTTTTATAAAAACACATTCTTGCTTTTAGTGGATACTTCATGACTGGGGTGACAATTATTGCATCAAGCTTCTCAAAAACTGTTGGGCGGCATTGCCGGAGAGCGGTAAGATCGTGGTGGTGGAATCAATCATGCCCGATCCAGAAATAGATGTAGGTTCTAGTGATGAAGCATCTAAGGTCACCATTGGTGGTGATATAATAATGTTGATTGCGAACCCTGGTGGCAAAGAACGAACGATAAAAGAATTCAACACTTTGGCCAAAGAAGCCGGATTCACTTCTACAAAAATTGTTTCTAGGGTTTCTTTATACTGGATTATGGAATTCTACAAGAATATCATGTGACTATTGAATTAAATAGTCACACAACAACTACCAACAAGAACATGAAAGTTGGACTCTGTATTTCTACATTTCCTTTGAATAACAATAAATAAAAAATTTTTGTTACGCATTTCACACATCTATCATTATTGTCTTTCTGTCTTACTAGACGTGGCATAATAGAAACACATAAACTTAAGGTGCGGGTTAAGTTGTGTTGCTCTTAATTATGTTCTTTCATCCATACTCGATCTTATTTACAACTAATTAGGTGTGATATATGATTAAATTAATTACATTTTCAGTGATGATATATTTTCATAGTTGAATAAAAAAATTTATTCAACTATGAAAAATTCTATCCAAGATTTCTAAGGGATTTCTAATAGTAAGTTGACTTCTTAATTTTTTTAACGACAAAATTACAACCCATTACTGAATGTAAAATATTCATTGGAAATTTTCTATAATTTCTTAAGAATCTCTAAGGAACTTTTGAAGGATTTAAATGGGGTCAAAAGTATGAAGTTTCAAAATATTCAAATTTCTTATCATCGTCAAAAAAACTATGTTAGAAATTTCGATAAACTTCCAACACTTCTACAACAAAAACTATTAACTAAATACAAAATACAAAGATAAAACGTTTAAAAAATCTTGAAAATCCATATAAAAGTTTTGTATGTGCATACAAACTCGCTTCTATATACTTGGCATTCTCTAATATCATCAGATTCATAAGCAAGCATATCTTGTAAAGCAACACCAAGCCACTCAAAAAACCAAACCCATTGTCTCGGAGAAAGGCCCGGTAAAATAAACATATATGTCAGTGAAGATATAGTCCATCTTATGAGTTGTTTGATGCATATTAGGCATGAGCTATGGAAAGAGATAGAAGAGAGATATGGACAAAATAATGGTCCAGTCATCTATCAAATTGAACGAAATTCTCACAAGGTAATCTCTCTGTTGCAGCATATTTTAACAAAATGAAACGATTTTGGGATGAATTGCATAATAATTAATATGAATGGTATTCCTACATGTTCTTGTCGCAAAATGAAAGAATGTTAATGTGGAATTACTGAGAAATTTCCGTAAATAGACAGTAGATCTAAACTAATGCAATTCTTAATGAAACTCAACGATGATTAGAAATTAGAAAAAATTCAAAAAACTATCTATTGATCCTTTGACAAATGTTATTAAGGCATACTATATTGTGCAACAAGTTGAGAAACAAAAGCAAGTTACTCATAATGTTGAAGATCCGACTGTGTTCTTTGCCAATTTTAATAATAACAAACAATCATGCTGCGAGAAAAGATATTAAAATTGAAAGGGATGAAAACAAGAATGAGAAAAGGTTTTGTACTCATTGTAAACAAGACGGAGACACTTATGATCATTGTTCTGAAAGAATTCGCTATCGTATAAAGGAAAGAATGGAAAAAGAAATGTAAGATTGGCTACTCAAGTAATTTATATATGTATTGGATGATAGTATGACAAAGGATACTCCATTTGATATAACTTGTGAAAATCAAATCATTGGAGAAAAACAAAGTATGCTTAATCACAGGTTAGTTGCTGTTGTTTGCAAGAAATGATGGAAATATTTAAAGGAAATCAAGAGAATAGCAAGTCAAATGTTGATTCTCCTATGGGACACGCATGTATGTCATTTGGCACTTATTCATATGCATTATCGTGATGCTAATATGAATTTAAGGCATGAATGGATTATAGACGCAGGAGCCTCTGAGCATATGTTGTGCAACATCTCGATCAATTTGTAACTTCCCAATTTTTTTTAAATAATAATTACAACACTAAGAAGTATATCAGATTAAATTGCGGAAACATCACAAGTAAGTAAAAGTCGAGTACAATTTCCCAAAGTTACAAATCAATAAGTCGTTTGAAATAAGAACCAGAAATAAAAGTAAAATCATTCGTGGCTGTGAGTTGCCTTCACTGTCCTGGAGCTCCATACTTATCCTGTCCTGAAAAGATAGAAAATTAACAACAGTAAGCGCGAAGCTTAGCGATCACTTACATCCTAAAACAGTACAACATAAGCACATATCATACATATCATACCCGCTACCGTCGTAGTCGATCTTATCATACCCGTTGGAATCCAACGGTCTTACCATACCCGTTGCCGACAGGTACAACAAGCACAGCGGAATATAAAAAAACATTACTAAATCCCATCCCAGGATCACAACTGGATCAGGTGGGGAAACAGAACATGCAATCATAATTATAACAGATATATTATATGTACAACTCTAAAACAGTATAAAATAAGGATAGAAATATACCCTGAACTGCTAGAGGGGGATACACAGCTATTGCACCTCACGAACAGACTGCTAGACCGTTTATCCAAACAATACGCGAGAAAACCGTTCCCGTATCCGTGTACACCACCAAAACCGTGAGGTTTGGTGTGTGTGTGCCGCCGCCGAGAGCCCTCGCCGCAAGGGAGGGTTCGGCCGAAAGGGGTATCGCCGCCGAGGGAGGGCCGCCGCAGGGCTACCGCCGGCCGCCGCCTATCGCCCCCGCAGGGCAGCCGAGAACCACCGTGGAGGTAGTCGTCGGTCGTGGGAGAGAGTGAGAAAGGGAGAGAGTTATGTGTCTTTGTTTTGTCCTTGGTGGCTTTTGAATTAGATTAGGTTAAAGTTAAGGCTTAATCCTCCTTAAATAGATAACCACTTGGATTAAAGCCTTTGGACCTTAAAGCCCAGTTCGTGATCAAACACTTTGATCAATCGACAAAACAAACCCTCTAATTTGGTTTTATTAATTAATATATATCCCAACCAAACTTAAATATATTAAATATTAACTAATATTTAATATTCCCTTTGAATAATAAATATCAATATATTGTTTTCTCTTTTCCCGATAATTAATCAACTATTAATTATCTTTCTTACACATATCGTATTGTTTTCTGGTTCGTTAGTTGGGTGTGCAGCTGTGTGATCCATTAGTGACTCATAGTGTTCATGGATGTGATGACACGTATACACTATCCCTGCACACAATCTATCATCTCATACATACCCGACACAAGTTCCGGTCATCATTCCTTAACCACTACTAGAAAAGTTGCCAACAACAACGATTTTTTGGCAACAATTTGAGAATCGTTGCTAATTCTTACTTTAGCAATGATTTTAACAACGAATGGTGTCAAAACCAGGTTTTGGTTTTAGCAACGAATTATTTGTTGCTAAATTCGTTACTGTTTACTTTAGCAACGAGTTATGTTAATAAAATCGTTGCTAAATTCTCCCTATGAAAATAGCAATGATTTGTTGATTGTTGCTAAATAAAGTTACCAACAATAACAACAATTATTAGAAAAAATAACAACATACTTATTGTAGGTTTTAATATACGTTAACTATAGCATAGGTTTGTTGTTATTTCAACAATTTTTATAATTCAATTTTGATACCTTTTTAATGGTGAGTATTAGGAAAAATAGGTGAATGCAGTTGATATTGGTAAGTTACAGTCGTACTTGAAACCAAATAGGATACTGAGTGTCATCGTTGTGCCAATTAAGGTAACAATTGTTAAAAAACAATGATTCGTGTTTCAAAAAATAGTTAATCAAGGGCATGTTTGGCTTAAATAGGTGAACCACGGACCAGGTCAACATTGATTTATAAAGATCGAATTTTGTTCAAATAGGCAATGTGATCGGTATTGGTCAACTACACTCGTACTTGAAATCAAATAGGTTAATCGGTGTCAACATTGGGTCAATTGAGGTCTTGTTTTGTTCGAAACCATGAATTATTGTAAAAAATAGTCCTTTAAGGGCTTACTTTGGCTTATATAAGTGAATCTTAGTCAAAACACGGGCACTCATGGTCAAACTGCTTGGTATAGGTCTATCAAATGTCACACTTGTTCAAATATGTCATAATTTGATCAAATAAATCAATCATAGCAACATTGGTCAATCAAGGTCATAATTTGTTCAAATATGCGAATACTATCGATATTGGTTCATTACACTCATATTGACACCAAAAAGGTCTACTATGGTTAACCAATGTTATGTTTTACTCATAATCAAGGGCGTACTCAGCTTAAATAAGTGAATCACAATCCATACCCGATCAATCATGGTCAGACTTGATACATGTAGGTCAACCAAACTACATTTGGTTCTACTGGGTTATAATTTGTTCAAATAAGTCAATTATGATCAACATCGATAAATCAAGTCACACTTCGTTCAAAAATGACATAGTTTGCTCAGATAAGTCACCAATGGTAAGAAAATCGTCATTTAATGTCATAGTGTTTTCATATGCAAGAATTACGATTAGTATTGGTAAATTATGAATTTAGTTTTATATAAAACAGAATATCATAGCAAAAAAAGATATATTTTTATTAAATTAGTATTTAAATGCTTATATATTATATATATATATATATACACACACACATGTTAGTCGATAAAACTAAGATATAGATATTCAAGAGCTAGTATATTTAATAAAAAGTTATATTTATAATATATAATTTAAAAATTTAATATTAATGGCTAAAAAATAAGAAAAATTACAAATTTTTTTGGCTCCCTCCTATATTTTTCCTTTCCCTCTACAATTTTCATTTTCCCTCTTCATCCTCCCTCCCCTCCAAATCCCTAACCCGCCTAATTGCATTTCCACACCCCACTCTCCCTCTCGAATCTGAAACACAGCCGACCACCCTCCCTAATCGGGCGAATTGACCTCTCACCTGTTCCTTCTGTTGTCATCGACGAAACATAGGCCGACGAGCACTCCAAGCCTTAAGCCACCGGCGATAGAATTGGGGCTTCACTTGCTTTTTTAGATTTAAACAATACCTCCACACCGGAGTCATCTTCATCGCATCTCTAGCTTACGTCATTTCCATTGTAGGTGATCTTCACCTTCTCGGTTTGCAATCTCCAGATCTACTCCCATCTTTGTCTTAGGTACATAGAATATTTTTGAGCGACTTTATGGGTGTTCATGATTTTAGGACTTCCTGATGTTTGTTCGATTTTAGGATTTCTCGTGTTTGTTGGCCGTCTTCTCACATTCTTGACTAAAATTCAATGACGTGTTTCTTGACTATCTTCTTTGATTTGTCGATTTTAGGGACTTTCATGTTCCTTATCGGTGTGGGTAATGTTGAAATGCTTCATTATATAGTTTCTATGTTATCACTTGATTCAAGTTTTCATATAGGTTAATGACGTTTTCAGCTTTATGAATTATGATTATGCAGGTAAGTGACCCAATATGTTGAAATGCATATCTTCTCCCACTTTTCATTTCTGGTAAAGATTGATTTCAAGTGTTCTTATAAATATTTTTAATGTTTCTTTTGAAGTTAGATTACGTAAGTTGACATTTGTTATATTTTGTGTAGGTGTTTGACCATTTGCTTCATGATGCAAGCAGCAATGTAAGAACTCTAATTTTTTGCATTGATGTGTATATGGTGGCTTCTTATTTATGGTGCTTCTTATTCATGTATATGGTGCTTCTTATTTTTTTTGCGTTGATCTGTAGAAAGTACGCGTGCTCTTACGTAGAAGGTAACTATTTATTTACATTGATCTATATATTGTGCTTCTTATTTATGTCAATAGGTACAATGAGATTTTGAAGAACTATGTTTTGAAGCATTATGCCAACCACATGAGTCGTTAAACTCGAATCAGTAGCTTTACCCTCATGACTCAATACCATTCTGTTTGGATTGGTGACATGTCAAAACAATTTGGGTTAGGTTGGTTATAGGTCAAAACAGTTTCAAGTCGTTGGGTTGGTGACAGGTCAAAGCCGTCTGAGGCATGCTGGTAATGGGTTTAAATAGTTCTAGGTCGGGTCAGGAACAAGTCTAACAGGGGTTGGTGACGGGTCAAAATAGTTTCTTATTTATTTTCTTTGATATATTACATGTATATCTGTTTGTTTGGTTTTTTAATTTTGACTATTTTTGTAGGAACAAATACTAGGGTTGAATCAAAAGTCAATGCTAGATTTGAATCCCAACGGTTGAGATGGAAGAATTTATGAAACTGTTCAACGACCGACACAACACATTGGCTTGTTTTTTTACTTGGTATATTACTAGCTAGTAAACGTAATGGTAGATAGTTGTGTATTCTTTTGAGAAATTGTAACTCTAGTTCTCTTATTAATTTTTGACGTGTTATTGTTATTTTGGAACAATTAATAGACGAATTGTATACCAGTTCATCTTTTACATCTGGATGTAATTTTATATGGAAATGTTGATTTTTTGTATTCAGTTTGGATTATGTAGCTTCTTATGAGTGACACAATTTATGTTTGGACACAATGGCGACGGCTGAATTTTGATGTTGATAACTAATAATAGCAACGATTTTGTATTGTTGCTATATTCGGAATTAGCAACGACTTGTGAATAAATTGAACTTGGCAACGAAATTGAAATTCGTTGCTAATTAGCAACGACTTGGTGGACTTTAGCAACGATTTTAGACTTAGCAACGAGCAATATAGCAACGACTGTTTTTCGTTGCAAAAGTCGTTGCTAAAGGCATTTAGCAACGAATTTAGGCCATTTAGCAACGAATTTAGGTTGTTGTTGTTGGCACATTTTCTAGTAGTGAACATACCCGACTCATAAGTGTCGGTCATCATTCGTTCACATACCCGACACATAAGTCCCGGTCATCATTCGTTCACATGCGTGACACATAAGTGCCGGTCATCATTCGTTCACATGCCCGACGCAGAAATGCCGGTCATCATTCGTTCACATACCCAACACATGAGTGTCGGTCATCGTACGTTCACATTTAATACTAGTTCGGTATGCAAGTAAGAATACTCATCTGACAATAGTTCAATCACAGTTAGTGACTAATCGCATCGTTGCACAATTAACGAGTCCGATAGCAAGAACTTACAACATAACTTACCGAATCAATACAAGGTATGATACCTTAATCCAAGTCATACCGTTTTTCTATGTTCTCTACGTCGGACCACCTATCCAAGTCGCCCCAGCCACTTGGTCGTATGCATAAGAGTCCAATTCGGATCCTAATTAAGTCGGATCTCAAGTATATTCGCATGCTACAAGTTCCTAAGTCGCTCCATCAAGTCAGACTTTGTACCCCAAGTCGCACATGGCTTAAGTCGCACCCATGCATAACACAATGGAAGTCGGATAGGCCCAAGTTGAACCATCTAGGTCGCACCATGCATATCACAATAGAAGTCGGATAGGCCTAAGTCGGACCATCTAGGTTACACCATGCATTAGGTCGCACAAGTTATGTGTATCCTAAGTCGGATGTGTTAAGTCGTACCTTTAAGCCAAATTGGCCAAGTCGCACGTGACAAGTGCGTAAGTCGGATCGGTCTTTAGGTCCTAAGTAGGACAGCATACATAAGGGTCTTAAGTCGGATCAAGGGTCCTTAGTCGCACAAAAGTTCTAAGTCTGACCATGTACACTATCGCACAACACCCCTAGGTCCGGACCTACCCCTAAGTCGGATCCTCCTCACATCCGACCTATGCCCCAAGTCGCACAAGTCCAGGACCTATCATCTTGGTCGGACCATTCATAGGCACATACACAATCAAACATTCCAAAATTAAACAATCTCAAAACTTAACCACAGGGGCGGACCTATTAAGGTCCCGAAGATGTCCGTGCTACCCCTTAATTTATATCGCGAAGGGTAAAAAATTTTATCGAATTTTCGTTTACGTATACGTGCTACCCCTAAAAATATTTGGGATAATCTTCTACTAGAAAACATTGGGCTATTTGAGTTTATGTTTTAATCTAACTTAAAATTAATAGGCCCATAACACAAGCCCATTACTTGTTACATAATACAAACAAAGCAAAAAAGGAAAACTTAAAAAAAATAGAAAAAGAATCCAAAGTTCCAAACCCTCGTTAGTCGTTCCTGCCCTCCTCGGCTCCTCCCTCCTGCCGTCGACGCCTCAGTGCCTCACGGTCGACCTGAGTCCTCTTCCCCTGCTGCCGTCGTCGATTCCCTTTCCAGGCAGGCAGCAATCCGGCCGGCGAGAAGCCCCTGGTCTGCATCATCAATTAATCGATTCCCTTTCCAGGCAGGCAGGCAACAATCCTAATTTCCTACTCTCTTTTTTCTCTCATAATGAAACAACTCAAACAAGTAAGTTTATGCCTTTATGGTTAAAAAGTTAATGTTTTTGTTAGGTTATAATGTTATATACTTATATTATCTTTTATTTGTTGTTGTGTTGAAACTTGAAAAGCATGAAATTAACTGTTTACAAGTACCGACAATGGCTTACCGCTTATGGTTATTGGTTAATGCTTTTATTAGGTTATAAACTTATAATGTTATATTATTATCTTTTCATTTTAGGGTTCCATTGGCAATTATTATAAAAGAAAGCTACATGTTGAAGATGACAATAGTGTAGGACCTTCAAAAAGAAATAGTTCTAATGAAACTCCACAAGTTCCACAACCTAGTGAACCTCAACCTACCCATACAACTCGTATTCCATCAAGTTTTGATTTAAATGATCTTCCTTCGGACCCGGGTGATAGGCCAAATATTACATCTTATGATCCAAATCAAATGGATGAAATTAGGAGGGCGTATTTGATGAAAGGACCTTGTCAACCAAAGGGGCATGATTTTCCATCAAGGTTATTTGGAAACAAGTCAAGGCGTTTTGTTGTTGGATGGTTTGATGAATTTCAATGGTTAGAGTATAGCATTAAAAAGAACAAAGCTTTTTGTTTGTGTTGCTACTTGTTTGGAGATATTGTAGGACAAAAAGGTGGGAGAGATACATTTGTTTCGGAAGGGTTTGACAATTGGAGTAAAAAAGGTGTATTGTGGGCTCATGTGGGTAATATTGATAGTTTGCACAACAAAGCACAACAAAAGTGTGAACTTCTATTGAAAACACATCAATCTATTAGTGAAGCCATTCATAAGCAAACGGAACTTGAGAGAAGTAATTATGAAATTCGATTGCGTGCTTCAATTATGACTTGTAGATTTTTATTGAAAGATGCATTACCTTTTCGGGGTCATGATGAGTCGGATAACTCTCTTAATAGAGGACTCTTCTTAGACTTACTAAATTTGATTAGAGAAAATAATGAGATCATTTGTAAGGTTACTATGGAAAATGCTCCCAAAAATAATAAATTGACTTCTCCAATGATTCAAAAGGATATTGTTAAATGTTTTTCACAAGAGGTCATCAAGTCCATTTGTGATGAAATTGGCAAGGATGTGTTTGGTATTTTAGTTGACGAGTCTAGTGATGTATCAAAAAAGGAACAAATGGCTATAGTTTTGAGATATGTTGATAGACTTGGAATTGTGAAGGAAAGATTTATTGGAATTGTTCACGTAACGAATACATCTTCTTTGACTCTAAAAGCGGCCATCGATACCGTACTTACCGACAACAACTTAAGTATGGCTCAGGTGAATCTTTATTTGCTTTATTTATTTAATTAATCTTTATTTGCTTTACTTATTAGATAATAGTTATTGAATTTTTATTTAATATAAATAGGTGAGAGGTCAAGGTTATGATGGAGCAAGTAATATGAGAGGTTCTTTCAATGGATTGAAGTCATTGATATTAAAAGAAAACAAATCCGCACATTACGTACATTGTTTTGCACATCAACTTCAATTAGTGATTGTGGCGGTAGCAAAGAAGCATGATGAAGCTAAGGAATTTTTTGAGCAACTAGCTTTGGTGGTTACAGTGGTTTGTGGTTCATGTAAGAGAAAAGATATGATACTAGAGATGCACAAACAAAGAGTGGAAGCCGAAATTGGTCAAGGTGAAATTGAAACTGGAAGTGGGTTAAATCAAGAGGTTTCCCTTGTTCGACCGGGTGATACAAGATGGGGTTCTCATTTGAGAACAATCATAAGTTTGATGAAATTATTTGAAGAGGTTGTTAAGGTACTCGACTTTGTTGGAAAAGATGGATCTAGTGCATCTAATCGTAATCAAGCAAACGGTATTTTGGCATATTTCAAGACACTTGATTTTGTGTTTGTTTTACACTTGATGTTTGAAATTCTAGGCCTCACTGATACCTTGTCAAAGCATCTTCAAAAAAAAGATCAAGATATTTTAGAAGCGGCTTCATTGATAAAAGGGACAAAGCAAGCATTGTTAGCTTTGAGAAAAGATGGGTTTTCACAACTTTTTGAGAAGGTGTCTTCTTTTTGTCAAAAACATGGTATTGGAATTGTGGAATTGTCGGAATATTATGTTACCCCACGAAACCGTACGACAAAGGTGACAAATCAATATCATTTTGAAGTTGGGATTTTTAACACAATATTGGATATGCAAATTCAAGAATATGGGGATCGGTTTAGTGAAGTGACCACCGAATTGGTAGAAAGCATGGGAGCTTTGAGTCCTTGTAATTCATTTTCAAGGTTTGATAAATCAAAGTTGTTGAGGTTAAGCGAGATATACGAAAATGATTTTAATGATTCGGAAAGGGCGCATCTTAGTAGTCAACTTGATGTATATTATCACTCTTTGTTACATGATGAAAAATTTGCCAACTTGAAAGGAATTTCGGACCTCTCTCGCTTAATGGTGGAAACGGGAAAACATCTTTCTTTTCCGTTGGTTTATAGGCTATTAAAGTTAGCTTTGATTTTGCCCGTCGCAACCGCAACAGTTGAACGATGTTTTTCGGCAATGAAGTTAGTGAAG
Source organism: Pulicaria dysenterica (assembly GCA_947179395.2). NCBI lineage: Eukaryota > Viridiplantae > Streptophyta > Magnoliopsida > Asterales > Asteraceae > Pulicaria > Pulicaria dysenterica. Next base: position 73,817,866 of record OX359292.1, on the reverse strand, counting down.
ACGGATTTGCGTAATAAAATAGGCGACGATTTTTTGAATGGGGCTTTGATTTGCACGGTAGAAAAGGAAGCACTTATGGCGGTTACGGATGAAAATGTAATTGCTCGTTTTATTAAATTGGGCGAACGAAAAGGACGACTTTGAAAGGTAATCTCTACATTTTTACTTTATTTTTTGATTTTAATCTTATTATATAGTACGCGAAAAAAAATTGTGCTACCCCTAAACTTTGCTTCTTGCTCCGCCCCTGCTTAACCATATCGGATTCTTTTAATTACAGACCCTTTCTCCACTCATTTAAACAATTCCTTATACACAAGTTTGCATTCCATTGGGTTTTCGTGGGTTAAATCCCCTTTTTCTTTCTCGTGTTTCACACATACGAAAACATACACATACAAACTTCTAAACTCGCCATTAATCATGCTCGACCCATACGAAAATTACACCTACATGACCACCACAAGGTTAGGAACATTACCTGATGTTTATTTTAACAATTCTTTGAAGATTGGTGCGAAAAAAAGAAGGTCCTTGTTCTCCACTATTCTTCTTGTTCACAGCTTAACTCAAGAACACACACAGATGAATGGAATAGTATTTGGCTTCTCTTGCGGCTGAACCCTAAACTAGTTTATATATTCTCCATAAAAGGATTAAGCCCAAACCTTTAATTAGTCAAGGCCACTTGTAGGGCAACCCTAAGGGCTAAGACCATGAATCATTTAATTGTCCCCCCCACAATCTCATCCCTTGTCTAAAAGATCAATCAAGCCCAATCTGCATTCATAAATTTACATTCAAGGATAAAAGAATATTATTGAGAACAAATATATATTCTTTCTATCGATTCAAAAAAATCAGGTGTTACACAATTTGTATCCAATCCGAAGGATAATCATATCCAAGCTGCTCTTCATCATCTATTACGATATCGTAAAGGTAGTATCTCGAAAGGGCTCTTTTATCCTGTTCAGCGACAGCTGAATCTTACGGGTTTTTCAGATTCAGACTGGCATCATGTTTGATGACTAGAAGATCTCTTACTGGAAACTGCATTTTTCTTGGTCGTTCTTCGGTATCGTGGAATACAAAGAAACAAACAACTTCTTCTAGATCATCCAAAGAAGCTGAATACAGAAGTATGGCAGCTACTACTTGTGAATTGATATGGTTATCTTACTTGTTAACAAGATTTACATATCAAACATTCATTACTAGTCACACTCTTTTGTGATTATAAATCAGCTCAACAAATTGCAGCCAATCCATGCTTTCATGAACGGATGAAACACCTTGATATTTATTGTCATTTCACAAGAGAGAAAATTCAAGAAGGCTTCATACAAACAGCACACGTTCCAACTTCTTTACAATTAGCTGATATAATAACTAAAGCACTTGGTAGAATGCAACATTCCTTCTTAGCTGACAAGTTGGGACTCTCCAAGCCTCCACCTTCAGGGGGGATGTAGAGTTATATGGGTCAATTGTGAGAAGTTTAAAACTTCAAGGTGCTTTGTGTAACTATTTAAGTAGTTGTGACACTTAGTAATCATTTATCAGAGTTTGTTAGTTTGATTTCATTCTTGTGTAATTGATATAGAGAGTGTAAAGTTCATGAATAAGAATTAATCAATAATCATTCCCAAATAATTGTTTGTTTGCTTTCGCTTCACACCATATATTCGATTGCAGCAGCTATGATCAACCACTTTTGATGACGTTTAACTATAATTGACCCTTTCTATAGAAGTAACAGGTTAAATGCGGTTATGATCAACCATGATTACACATTTTGTCACTGACTGGATCATTTTCCCATGTGTATTTATGAATAACCAAGCATGACTGTTATTAACCATGCCATTGTTGAGTTTTTAGAGTAAACACAACTAAAGATAAGTTGCAAAATTTTACTTTTAGGGTCGATGGACCCAGACTAGTACGTGATCGAGTAATCAAGAGCAATTTAAAAAAAAAAAAAATTAACCTACAAGAGGGATTTAGATGGTTACCTATAGTTCTTCAAATCTTGAAATAGTAAGCTCCTTAAACAAGTTCCATCACTAATGACGTACGTAGAATATACAATTAGTTAGTAGTAGGTCTATAATTCGAATGGAAAAGATGTTTCTTCGTTTGCTAAAACATTGCAATACAAGAAAAATGATACAGGTATATACATATAAAAAATACAACATATGCAATACAAGAAAAAGTGAATATAAATATCCACCGTTGGTATACAGAGTTCTTTGGTTTTAAGACAACACAATTTTATTGATTAAAAAAAGTACATCACACCATTTTTCAATTACATCACAAATACATCACACCATTTTTCAATTACATCAATCATTTTCCAATAACATTCTTTTGATTAGCAAAGGAGTAACATTTCTAATTTCCAATTTCATAACAAAAGCAACAACAATTCAAACCAAAAACTCATAACAACTATCCTTTTTCAACCTATGTAAACATACATAATCCCGTTAATATAAAATCTTTTCAATACAAAGTAGTGGTTGTCATAAATTGAGTTAATAAAAGTCTAGCCATTAGATTTTACAGGCTAAGTACTAAAAAATTAACTAACTGGACATGATTTGTTAGGCAACAATAAAGTAGACAACTATAGAAGATCTCTTTTCAAGACACTACATCTCTTTCCTCCAAACTATAACAGATCTTCACAATATAAAGAGATATACATGTGAACTTTAAAGTATGCATCTTCAATTGCTTTTTTGATACTTAATGTTAAAGATTCACATCCATATTTCATAAGCATCCCATTAATCTTTTTCCCAAACAAAAAACTCCTCATAGTAGCAATTGTAGTAAATACACTACAATAAGGGTACATATCAACTTGTTGCTAAGAAACCATCATCTGCAGCTATACAAAGCAAAATAGTATGGCTAGCTAGAACTTACGATTATGTTAATACAAATCATGAAATTTTGGAAGACGCTTCCTTTATGCTACTATTCTGCCATTCATGCCCAAACATGGAAAAAAGAAATGCAAAAGACAAAGCAATTATTTATTAAAAACTAATTTCATATTAGAGTTGTACATTAAAAGTGTATCTACTGCTACTAACCTACAAAAGAGATATATAAAAAAACAGCTTACATTATATAGTCTATACCTATATCTTAATTGCAAAAATTCACATACCGTGATAACAATTTCAGGAATATTTTCGTAGATGCATAAACTTTATATACACAATATATAATCTCTAAGTCTACGTATAATATGAAGGGTTTTATCTGACTAAACCACCCAATGACACAAACTGGTCAAACCTGAGTTTGATTATACTGGTTCAATCCTAAAAGCGGAACTGAATTGAACACAACCCTCTAAACCCCAAAAGGGCTAGGATCTTAAAACTAATGATCATCATAGCTTCTGATAAACTAACAATCCACAGACAAGGTTATAAGAAAATATACATGATCAGTAACAATGAGATTGCTAAAATAAGTCCACCACTACTGCACCTCCTTGGAACTGGCTGCTAGACCGCTCCTGGATTACCAAACAACGATACTCGAAAAAAACCCGAGAATGTATGTGTGTGTATGCGTCGACCTTTAAAGTCGCAAAACACCTTTGGTGTTTTACTTCTTCGACTTCGACGAGAGGAGAGAGAGGCCGAGAGAGAGAGTGCGACGAGAGAGAGAGAAGGAGAGTGGTGGCTAGGTATTTCTTCCTTAATCCCTTTTATCTTATGTTAATCCTTAAGGCTTAAGGATATATATAAGGATTAGATGGACCTAAGCCCGTTTAATTAAAAGCCACTGGTTTTAATTAAACTTTCAATATTCTCACTTTGACCCCCTGGACTTTACTAGTTAATTAATTAACTATTAATTAACTGGTCCGTTAAATATTAAAAGTTAATATTTAATTTCTCTTTAAATAATAAATAACTATTTATTATTTATTTCCTTTCTAATAATTAATACAAACTGATTAATTATTTATTTCTCTCTTTTTAATAATTAATACTACTGATTAATTATTTACTTTTCTCTTTAATAATTAATCCAACTGATTAATTATTTCCATACAGATTTATAGTGAAATCTCACTGTTCTGATTTGGGTGTGTAGCAGTGTGACCCGTTAGTCTCTTATAACATTGGATACAATGTGCCCATTAATTATCTCTGCACATAATCCAACAGACTCCCACTTGTGCAAGATAAGTAACAGTTACTGCACATTGTTAACCTAAGGAGGTCCCTAGCCAGACACTTAGGGTAACCAGGTTATAAGAACTCTTATACCACAAAGTAACTATTGATAAAATTTCATAAGCAACCTGCTTAGAAGTAACCTGTTATAAACTAACTGTTTATAAACTAAACTATCATAAACCCCCTGTTTATGAATGGGTACGTTTTTATATATACATACATGCATATATATAGGTTTATCCCTTGAAGCGATATTTCAATTTTGAGCATGAGCATAAAGAAAGTCAACTCAGAGACTCAAAAACTGGTTCATGACATACTTGATTTCAAAACTGCGTGATAAACGAAAAAGAACAGATCAGTTCGTTTGGGCACGGCCGTGCACTTACCAGTTTCTCTAATCAGTCAAGGGGCCCCGAAAATATCTCTCCTAAAAAGAAGTTGCAATTACCATCTTGCATATTTGCATTTGGAAATACGGCTCCCACTGAATCTAGACACGCTCCTTATGACCACCCTGTTACGGCATGACGTTAAAGCGAGCTAAGAAGACAACAGTTACCGTATTCCAAACCAAATACCTCAGGTTTAAGGATAACCTATGTTACTAATACTTTTGACATGAATCCACGAAGTATCATTCATAGTGGGTCAATCCAATATTCGTAACCCTAACGAATATCCATCAATTTTGGTCCGCAAAAACCTTTTGCAGCTATATTCTACATACTTTCGAATCTACCCCAAAATTACGATGACTTTATATCCCTATCATAGTTCCCACCATGATAAGTAGTCACGGATAATATTTTGAATAAACCTAGTTTATTCCTGGATAAACCAAAACATACAAAAATTTGTGAAGAATAATGAAACTAATTTCTACACCCTTCCATATTCCGCCCTGGAATAAAATTGCATAATTTCTACCATTTCATTTACTCGATTCACGGTGTATATCTGAATTACTTATTATTTTGCATTGTAACTTATCACAGATTACAAAGAAAATAATGTGATTATAAACCTAAAACTCAAGACTAGCACCCTGAAGTACTCCTTCTTGGTTTTGCTAGAAATCGTTCTTGCAACCTAAGAACAATTCTAGACTTACTTATTTTATATAATTCCTTAAACTTGGAGAAACTGAAAATAACTTCTAAGTTTCTGATTTTATAAAACAACCTTCCTGTAATTAAGACTTTAATTACTTTTGTAGATATACTGGATTTTATTATCCTTTTGAAATGATAAACCTTCTTACACCTACTTGCAAGAAACTTGAAATTAGATTTCCTGTGTATGCCAACACTAATCTAATATCACTACTAAGAATGTTAAATAACATCCTATTTTATCATTTCTAACTTTGACCAACCAACAATCAATTAAGCTGACTTGCTGAACATTTTAAAACGTGTATAATTTTATTCAAGTCATAAATTGACTCAAAATCTTGCAATGATATCTTTATTGAGTACCTCTCAATAAATCATGCATTCCTCGGATTAGTTCTTTCTCAAGAACTTACAATTTTAGATAACCTCTAAAAACATCCGATAATAATATACTCTAAAAGTTCAATCTTGTATTTATCATACTAGTTAAAGGAAAAACTTTTTAACTTTGATAAATACATTAGTCAGATGCTCCCACTATCTTTTTATGAAAAAGTGCATTACTTTAAAACATCCTTTTAGGCCTTAGTCAATCCTTGACTAACATGCTTAAAACTTGTGTTCTAAACACATGTTTTAAAACTTAGTTTTTGTAAGAAATTTGTTTTATGAAACCAAAAACTTGGATTTTCATATATCCATCTTTCTAATTACAGAAAGTGATTTCATTAAACTTGCCATAAGTGCAAAACACTTGTGAAGGCATTTTAAATTTCTTTCCATTAAAAACATTCAGTATAAAATTCCCTTGATTATAGTAACTACCATAATCACTTTTATACTTTCTTAAATGTTTTATCAAAAACTATTTTCACTTAGAAATAATGACTATTATTTCCATTTGTTCAAGACTTTGAACATTCAATTTTCACAAAAACTTAAACACTTGTTAAATTAGAAAAACTATCTAATTTTATAAACAACACTTGTTTATTTAAGTATTTTGAGTAGTGGAGCCAGCATTTATGTAACTACAACAAATCACATCATAAGATCACCATGAATCACCAATCAAGTCAAGACTTGACTTATTGATATTCTTTTAGTCACTACTGGACCAATCTTTGATTCATAAAATACGCGCACGGATATGAACTAAATAATTAAAATTTCCATAAACACAATCCAAAAGTTCCAAAAACAAACAAGATAAAAATGTTTAGATAAACTTAAAAGAGTTTAATAAACTAAGAAATATAAAATTATTATAATATCCGTAAGCTGCACGTAGGATCTCCATATGCTGGGCCGCATCACTTTCCATCTCCTCCTGCAATAAACGATTGCAAGACATTAGAATACTCGTAAAAACTTTTACAAGTGGAAAGTGATAAAGAAGCTGTTCACACGATACCTGAGGGGCCAACCTTGCCACCTGCCTCGTGACCCTTCGGGCAATCTCTTTTCCAGTGCCCGACCTCACCGCACTTGAAGCACCGATTCTCGGTTCTTGCTTTGATCGGCTTCGGCTTCTTGCCCTTGTTGTCGTTATTAGCCCTAGATGCACTCTGGCTAGGCTGGGCCTTGCCCTTTCCCTTTCCGTTGCGCCCCTTCCTCTTCTTATGTCCGCCATGTACCACCATGAGAATGTCCTTAGACTTGGTCCCGATACTCTGCTCAGCTGTCTTGAGCATAGAGTGCAACTCAGCTACGGATTTCTCCATGTTGTTCATGTTGTAGTTGACTATAAAAGGCTTATAGTCATCTGACAACGAGTTGAGTATCGTATCCGTTGCTAGCTGCAACGGTACTGGGTGCCCAAGTCTCTCTAGGTGGTCCATGTAACCTTTCATTTTCATGATGTGATTACTGACTGAGGTCCCCTTAGCCATCTTGCATGAGTTAAATACCCTGGTGGCATCATAACGTTCTGTGCGAGCTTGCTCCTAGAACATGTCCCTCAGCTGGAGGATCATGTCGTAGGCAGGAGTCTCCATCATGCTACACTGCAACTCTGAACTCATAGTCGCAAGCATGAGCCAGCTGACATCTAGGGCGTCATTGGAGCGCTTCTGAAAAGCCTCCCTGACGTCTGCCCTAGCATTGCTGGCAGGAGGATTTCCTGGAGGTTGTTCTAGGACATGCCACTTTCTCTCGTGCCTAAGCACGATCCGGAGATTTCTCTCCCATGTGAGAAAGTTTGGACCGGCAAGCTTGTCCTTCTCAAGGATGGAGCGGAGAGAGAGATTGTTAGTACTAGTAACGTTTGTTGCCATCTACAAATTAAAAACTCGGTTTAATTAGTAATTGCAAATAAACTTTCTAATCATATATCATCAAACCCATAAATAATATATATTAGACCTAGGACCCATATTTCACATACTTGACGCAAGGTTTGGGCACTTCCCGCCAAGTCATGCTATTTCTGGTAGGTAACACCCTGTACCAATCGTACCTAACTGATACGACTCCTAGAACCTCGTAGAGCACTTAGACCCAGTCTAGTATGTTTAACTCTACTCTAGTGCTTTTTGGGCCGGGACTCCCGATTATCACCAAAATAGATCGCACCACCTAAGACAGCATGAATTCTGGCCGGGACTCCCGATTATCGCAGAATCTTTCATGCCCCTTCCCGTAATGGTTTGAACCCGGATGCCCAAGGTTTGGGCACTTCCGACACCCGAGTACCGTTTAACAGCAAGGGTGTACCATTAAGTGTGTAGCACACTGATCTAAGATTTTCTTGGGTTTTACCATTAAGTTTAAAATCTTAATTTTCCAGTTTTTGAAAAACCATTTCAAAACTAACTGTTTTAAAATTACGATTTATATGTGTACCTAAACTAGGTGCACAAAACGGCCTTTATAAGTTCCAAACTTATAATTTTGACAAAACTTTTAAATTTATAAAAATTTAATTAACACGACTAGCAACCTGTAGTCGTATTCTAGTTTGTCATAAAATGTGGGTTTTCACTGTTTAATAGCAACCTGTTATTAAATCCCTTTTTATTTAGCATCATATAAATGTCACATATCTATATGAAAAACAGTAAATAAAAGAACCACAACCATGCAGATAATAATAATCATATAAAGCCCTATAGTTTTGCCAACTAATCCTAAGGTCAAACCTAAGGATAAAGTAACTTGGATTCGCCTTCTTGATGTGCTGCTCCCACTAGCCTTGACACCTCCCCGAAGTATCCGTGCTTCGTGTGGAGAACATCATTTACTTGATCACCTTTTTCGAGTCCGTTTCTGTTGAGGGATTAAACTACTACTAATATATTACAAATACAATATTGAATGGGGTTGTAAGTGGCGCGCAGGCCTCCCCGAACCAGTACAATATTACAAATAAGAAAGGGATTGTAATTGGCACGCAAGCCTTCCCAAAACCAAAAAGAAAAAAGAAGGAAAAAGGAAAAACGAGTCCTAAGTCGGCAAAACTATAGCTATATGTATCACAACCACGCAGTTATATATAAGCACTATATATAAAAGACAATCACACAGTTACAATATATAAAACAATAAACTGTGCTGTTAAGCACATAACCTGATTTGTTCAAACATTCTCATTTACCCTTTTGATTAATACCTATTAACAAAAAAGAGAATTATGATCTTCTAATTAAATTTATTTGACCAAAAATAGTTTTTTTAAAAAAACTTTGAGAAACTTGACTTCATTCGAAAACTTGAATGAAATCCCATGTCGGGCTTTTACTAGTTTTCCAAAAACTTAAAATCGACAACTTTTGGTCAATTAAAAAATTATCTTATTTGTTTCTCCATTTTGTTATATAAACTTTGCCCCCTGTTAGAATTTATTAAAAAATGACTAAACTAGTCATAATAAATAAATGTCTAAAATTTATATTTTAACTAAACTAATTAAAACATATAATACTAGTTTATATAACATCTTACTAATTTTATTGCTAAAAATTAATAATCCTTTTTGCATTAATCCGAAAAACTATTTGGGCCAACATCTCATGGGCCGAGCAACCCCTTGGGCCAAGAACCCCTTGGGCCACGGAACACATTGGGCCGAAACCCCTTGGGCCGAAGCCCGCTTGGCCTTAGCGCCGCTAACGATCACCACGAGGCCCACTTGGCCTTAGCGCCGCTAACGATCACCACCCAACACGGTGATGATCTTGGTTCCCGTTTTCCGATTAATACATGAATGTTTTAAATCCTATATAACCTATTAAAACTAACTGTTTTAATATCCTGATTAAAAAACTGGATTTAATTCAAAAACCAAAAAACAATTAATTATTAATTTCAACAAAACTTGTTTTATTAATAACTAATTATCCTAAAACTAGATTTCAACCCTTTTAAACAAATAGGTTCAAAAACTGGTTAAGATCAAGTTTTAGATAAAAAGTTTATCCCTTTTAACCATTTAAACACAAACCTGGTTTAAACTAACTGGTTAAAAAATAAACCTTTTATTAACTGGATAAAAACAGAAAACTTGTTTTTATCCCTTATGGTTTTCGAAAAACATGAGGAGAAGAAACAAGATGAAGAAGATCATTCAACTATCAAACAAACCAACTAAAAAGATAAACCAGGTTTAACTACTTAAACAAACTGTTTAATTTAAAACTTAATTCAAACTTATCCTTATCAAAAATCATGATCCTTTTAACCATTCAAACTAACTGTTTGAATTTCCTGATTAATAGGATAAACCTGATAACAAAACAAACTGTTTTGTTACCTACTTGATTTTCGAAAATCTCAAGAACAAGTAGAGAATTAAGAACAAAACCTTAATCTAAAAGCAGATAAAAGTAGAAACTATGGATCATAGAGCAGAGGCTCTGATACCACTGAAGGGTTTTGATCTGACCAAACCACACAATGACACAAATTGGTCAAACCTGGGTTTGATTCTACTGGTTCAATCCTAAAAGTGGAACTGAATTAAACACAACCCTCTAAACCCCAAAAGGGCTAGGATCTTAAAACTAATGATCATCATAGCTTCTGATAAACTAACAATCCACAGACAATGTTATAAGAAAATATACCTGATCAGTAACAATGGGATTGCTAAAATAAGTCCACCACTACTGCACCTCCTTGGAACTGGCTGCTAGACCGCTCCTGGATTACCAAACAACGATACTCGAAAAAAACCGAGAATGTATGTGTGTGTATGCGTCGACCTTTTAAGTCGCAAAACACCTTTGGTGTTTTACTTCTTCGAATTCGACGAGAGAAGAGAGAGAGGCCGAGAGAGAGTGCGACGATAGAGAGAGAGAAGGAGAGTGGTGGCTAGGTATTTCTTCCTTAATCCCTTTTATCTTATGTTAATCCTTAAGGCTTAAGGATATATATAATGATTAGATGGACCTAAGCCCGTTTAATTAAAAGCACACTGGTTTTAATTAAATTTTCAATCTTCTCACTTTGACTCTCTGGACTTTATTAGTTAATTAATTAACTATTAATTAACTGGTCCGTTAAATATTAAAACTTAATATTTAATTTCTCTTTAAAAAATAAATAACTATTTATTATTTATTTCTTTTCTAATAATTAATACAAACTGATTAATTATTTATTTCTCTCTTTTTAATAATTAATACTACTGATTAATTATTTACTTTTCTCTTTAATAATTAATCCAACTGATTAATTATTTCCATACAGATTTATGGTGAAATCCAACTGTTCTGATTTGGGTGTGTAGTAGTGTGACACTTTAGTCTCTTATAACATCGGATACAATGTGCACATTAATTATCTCTGCACATAATCCAACATGATATAAATAAGAAATATAATTAGAAATCTAAAAAACTCATTCATTATGTTTAGTCATTCAAAATTTCTTGTATTGTATCACTGGTTCATTGTCTGTCATTTGTTTCATTAATTATACTTCATCATCTATTTCACTTGTTTAAATGATTCATCAAAAAGTCATAGAACATACATCGGAGCAGGGGAAAGAACTGATGGATAGTTTGAGGGGGAAAGATTAACGCAATTCCATCTCCAACCTCCATTTGTAATTAGGGCACTTGACGAATGACACTAATATATTTTCTTCGAATCATTTATGTGTGCTCCCTTCTTCACCGAGAAGCATATTTTTTCTTGTACACATAGGAAAAGAAATGTTGAAAGTGTTTGACGAGAATCCAAAAGATTACTTGATTTGGAACCCTAGTTTCAATTATTTATGCTCTCTGCAGAGATAGGAATGACGATGTGAAATATAAAAAAACCCTAGTTTCAGTTACTTGGCTCGAGAGGGGAAGAGAAGGAACAGAAAACTCAGGGAGAAGGGATATAGGAGCGTTGATAGAAATCCCAGAGAGGCGTAGACACGTGGCAATACAATGGGACGGGTTAGTGAGCGGGAAACGTAAAAAGAGATGTTCTAGGAAAATGCCAAGTGTCCATCCATTTACTTATATATTAGATAGATAAATAAATAAATAATAAAATAAAATAATAAAAATAAAAATAAATAAATAAATAAAAATAAAAATAAATAAATAAATAAATAAATAAATAAATATATATATATATATAGAAAATGGATCAATATAGAACAATTATTTAAACATAGAACCATAGAACCAATCTGGACCATTGAATCATCAAAATCAATGGTTGAGATTAAGGATGACATAATTGTAATTATCTCCCAACAAATCCACGTTTTTAATAAAAAAAATACCCCCCAAAACTTTAAATTGTCATAACTTTTTAAGTTTTGTGAATTTAAAAAAAAATTATACAAATATTTTAGTTTTTTAATCCTCTTTCAATCAAGACCACTCTTGCCATATTTTTCAAAAAAAATTATGAAAATGCAAATTTTGTTTTGCATTTTGGGTTGCATTTTCAGTTAGTTCTTGTTTGCATTTTCAGTATTGGTTTCAAAATTTGCATTTTTGGAAGCATATGCATAACTTGCATCTTCGATTTTTGCATTTTCGGTTTTTGCATTTTTGCATTTTCAAATGAAACCCAGGTGAAAATGAAAATTTTGAAAAATTTGCATTTTCAAAAAAAAAAAAAGTTTCAGAAATATATCAAGCCTAGTCTTGTTTGAAAGAGGACGAAAAACTGAATCTAACGATATACTTTTTTTGTTAAAATTCTTACAAACGAATGAGTTATGATCATTTAAAGATTGAGGGGTTTTTTTTTAAAAGTTTGTTGGAAGGGAGGGGGAGGCCACGTGTCATCACCTAAAGTGGTTCTTTAGGTTCTATGTTTAAGTAAGGTTCTATATGTAACATTACCCTATATATATATATATATATATATATATATATATATATATATATATATATATATATATATATATATATATAGACAAAAGTTCAAACGAGAACTGTTTTTCGTACGAGAACCGCGAGAACCAATCTGAGCCGTCTAATTCCCCATCTTTTAATGTCATTGCCCACTCATGAATTCTCACATGCACCCTGCCACACTTGATCCCCTCACGCTCCACATCCATGAGTTCCACTTTATCAAATCAACGGCTAAGATTGGTATTCGCAGTTCTCGTACGAAAAACAGTTCTCGTTTGAACCATCCCCTATATATATATATATATATATATATATATATATATATATATATATATATATATATATATAAGGAAGATAGGAAAGTGATATCAACACAACAACTTTTAGACATACATAACAAATTTAATCCTTATACCCTCAATTATCATGCATTTTTCTCATAATTAGGGGTATAAATGTTTAAATAAAACTTTTAATTTGTTACGTGTGGCTAATAGTTCTTGTATAGATATCACGTACCTCCATGGAACGTGAGAAACTTACTCCTATTGAATTGTTTATTCCCTGGTATATTAGATCTTTTATTTATTATCCAACCAAGTTAGCTAAGGACAATTAATTATCTTTTAAACAAAATAATTTTATTTTATTTTAAAAAATTGATATTTTCCATTTAATTAATAAATCAATCTCAATATTTAATTCATTATTTAATTAAGTTTAATTCATTATCTAATTAAGTTAGGTTGTTTGTACAAAATTTAGTCAGTGTGTTGTTAGAGCTCTTTCTTTTAATTAGAGCTATTTGGGTTTCGGGTTAGGTGGATTAATAATGGGTATTCGTAAAGGTGGAAGTATTGTTGATGATAAAGCTGCTGAAGCTGTGGTAATTAATTTTTATCAAGTTTAGAGGTTCCTATCTTTGATGTATGTTTACATTTAAGGATATTTTTATTATTATTATATTATGTACATAGGCTTAGTTGAAAGCTATTGCAAGTGACTCCACGAGCACACCCGTAGATGAAGATAATTTACAAATGATGACTACTCAAAAGTTACAGGACCGAGAAAAGGGGGTACGTTCAACTAGTTGGAAGGATACCGAACGTTAGAAAGAGTGGTGATTCTTCAACGGATTCACAAACTATTCATCAACTAAAAAGCGTTTTCAATGAATGTTAAACATCATCCAAGAACATATCCCCAATACGAACATATCATCGGTTCTTAACAACATGGACATAGAGGTACTTATATGAATTATTGCTTATTTGTCCTTTTACTATTACATATTAATGTATTAACAACATTTGTGTTCGTCAAATTGTTTTAGGTCCCCGGTATTTCTTTGACCCCAAACAACTCTCAGTCGGTTAATCAAAGATCACCTTAAGGAAGTTATACTAATAATGTTATTTACTTTTATGTTTCTAATTCCTCATATGTTGTTATTCGGGAAATTGATTACTTTTTTATTTTTTGAACAGTCTTTAGAACCTTTCATTCATCAAAGTTGCTAGTTCAAATGCACACTAATATCCTCATACTCACACTAAATTTATCACGTAATCACAGATTAACAACATCAACGCTCTCATGTTAATTCGCGCGCATCAACCCTCATTATACTTTGTAGAAACACTTGGACATCATCTCTTGTCCCTACGAATAGTACTTCACAGAGGATTTATGACATCGACTTGTGAACTTGAAACCTCACCGTAGCCAAACAACACAATAACAACCCAATCAGCAACATAATAGCAGCATATTAGTATCAACTGCAGCATAACATCAGAATCAATGGAAAAACACCACAAGACGTAGAAACCATGACTCGAAATCTGTTTGTGCAGTTAATTAATGGTATGGTTGCTAAGAAAGAGTTAACAACAGGATCATTTAGTGACACTTTTTTTATTTTTTGTGACACTTTTTGTATGCCATTAAATGACATTTTTTGTAGTGGGTTAGGTATTCTTAGATTGGCTTTCGAGAACAATCGTTTCATTATTGTCATATGATGAAGTTTGAAGTGGATGGTACTTGAAAAGTATGAAAGAACTGGTGGATGTGAGTGGTGGTTTAGGTGCTAACACTTGGGATTATTAGTATTAAGGGCATCAACTTTGATATGTCTCATAAAGATGCGACGCCTTGGTAATATCTAATAGGTAGAATGTATATTAGGGTGTTAGTAAAAGATAACCTGGTCCATCTATACAATCGGGCAAGGTTAACTAAAACCCTAATATACATTCTAACATATCTTGATTCACTACGATAATTATATAATTTTCACACTTATAAATGTATAGATAAAACAAAACGGCCTAGATTTGAAGTTTTCAAGCTTGAAAACAAGCATGAAAAGTTGAAATAGGAAGATCTAACCATATGAAGAAGTACATTTTATACAACTTGTCCCTTTTTTAAGTTAAGAAAATTGAGTTATGTTCAATAAAGTCAATTTAAAAAATATAGTCGTGAAATTTTAATATTCAATCACATATGATTCACTATCACATGTTAATTACGAAAATGACACTCCGCATAAAATTTAAAAATTCAATCCGTACCATTGATGGGACTGATGTAAAGACTAAAATTAGTTAGGAGTATATATGAATTAAATTTGAACTATATTGAACATTTCTCAAATTTACCACGTGTAGTTCCGGGTAAGAACCACGCAATAAATTTGTAGCAGCATCCATCTATATAAAGTCATCAACAGGCTGTAGTTGCCCACCATCCATTTATATAAAGTCATCATGAGGCTGTTCTTTGATTCGCTCAAGGCTTCTCTCTTTGACTCCAGATTAATCTCCGGTAAGAACAGCATGTTTCTCGTGTCTGTTTTCAATTAAAATATTTTAGAATGCGCGCATCAGATTATCCCGTAACGCAATGAATTTGTACAAATTTCCGTGATTCATGCTCCGATTGCTGCTGATACGTGAGATGTTATATGATTAATTCCATCATACGATTGAAGTTTGCAATACTAATTGGAATTTATAGTTGGCCGTTAACTTACTCGACGATCTAAGGTCACCAATATTACACATCATTTCATTTCTTCCAGCCATGAACCCTTCACAAGATGCTAGCTTACAAGATGTCTGAAGAAGAAGAAGAAGGGTTACTCAGAGTGAATCAAATAAATGTTGGGAAAGGTCTTCCTATGGTCATCAAAACTGCTATAGAACTTGATCTTTTTGAGATCATGGCTAAGAAACCTGGTGCTCTATTCTCTAGTGTTGATCTTGCCTCTAGTCTTCCTAGACAAAATCCTGAGACCACCCAGGTTTTAATCGAACGAATTCTTCGGTTTCTCGCTAGCCAATCCGTTCTCAAATCAACCCGTGTAACCGATGAAAATGGTGATTCTAAGACCTTGTATGGAATGACACCCGTGTCCAATAATAATTATGTCCGAAATGAAGACGGGACATCTCATGCTTCATCACTTCTCCTCGTCTATGATAAAGTATTCGTTGACTGTTGGTTAGTTATCTAAATTTGCATCTTATATATATCTAGCTTGATTAGTTATATATATATACATAGGGGGAGGATAAACTAAAAATAGAAATAAGCTACAAAAAGTAAGGAGTAATCTCAGCCATTAATCTGCTCCTAAAAAAATGGCTTTTTTCTTTTTTAATTAATTATAAAAAAGGTAGTTAGGGGTATAATTGACCTTTTAAATTTTAAAATTTCGGTTTCCTGATTTGTAGGCACTGTTTTTAATTTATTTATATTTTCCAAAATACTAATTTGCTTTAGAATATTCTCCAGAATTATTTTTGATGCACACGGAAAAAATACACAACACATACATGTATACCCAGATTTAACAACAAATGCACAAATCACACAACTTTATTGAATGAAATCTTAAATAAATTCAACTATGAATTCTCATATTCAACGAAAGATGTATAAATCAACAGATGGTGCACACTCACCATAAAAAATATGATGAATAAACATTTTTATTCGTTAACTGATACATAACTCTAACCTACTCTCACTCAAAACAGAAACAATAAATTGATGATACAAATTCATCAACTAAATAAAGCACATATTTCGAAGATAACAAAAAGAATTGAAGATGAAAAAATTCAGAATTAGAAGATATTTTTGAGCAATCCATAACAAAATGCATGTGTATCTTTTTTCCACGACGCCGGTTGTTGACGGGAGAATTTGGACAACCAAAAATCAGAGGTTACGACAATGTGATGCACAACAATAATCGACGCAAGTGGCGGCGACGGTAAGGCAAGGAGTCGACGGTTTCCACGTAGAAAGCGACGGCAACGGATTCCACGCACCAGCAGCAACGGCAACGGTTTCAGGGCATGATAGAAACCAAACCCGTAGATGGTCAGAATCGTGATGAGTGGCGGAAATTGGAGTCGACAGGATTAGGGTTCGGGAGGGAGAGGTCGGTTAATATATTCGACGAGAACCGACGGTCGACGCTTGTCAACGCAATACCGAACGGCGGAGGTAGTGAGGGTCAGAGAGGAACGGTGGCCGGATAAAGAAGCGGTGCTGCATCACAGGGGCGGCAGAAAATGAAGAGGATGGGTTGTGCGATTAGGTTTTTTCAGAGGGGGTGGGGCTGCTACTAATTTAATCAAACGTGGGTAGGTTTTAGAGAGAGAGAAATTTTATAGTTTTTTAAAAGTTCCTAATTTACGCTTTTGTTAGTTTTTTCTTGTTATGTCATATGTTAAGCTCACGTTTCTCCTTACCCTTTTTACTTTAAATCCCTTTTTATTTGATCCTGATTCTATATAGGGATATATATATATATATATATATATATATATATATATATATATATATATATATATACTATATTGTAAAGCATTTAACTTTCTCTCTCTAAAATTTTTTAAGACTACTTAATTTTAAGTAGTACAAATTTTTTGCTTAAAATACAAACATTTAAAGCAATAGTCTAACCAATTATTCCCTTGATTATCTCAACTAATTTAAGCCAATTATTACTTTAATAAACCATTAAACATCACAAAATTATTTAATTTATTTCATTATGGCTAAATTAATTACATCAATACAATTTTAAGGCTATAATATATTTTTCTCTAATTATTCAATAATAATATTTTTTAGCTGTTTTTCAAAAACTATTTTAACAACTAATAAAATGATTGATTGTAAAAAAAATTAAAGAAATCAGAAAAGGTAGAAAATACATGGATAGGTTGACTAACATCGCATTTCCCATACCATACCCTACTTTTTAAATCAAACATGTTATCGAGCACAAACCATTGTCAACACCGCATTGCGCGGGTGCAATGCTAGAATATATATATACATATATATATATATATATATATATATATATATATATATATATATAATCAAGATCAAATAAAAAGAGTTTTAGGGTAAAAAGAGTAAGAAAAATTATGGTGTTGACACGTGTCCTATTAATTAAAAAAAATAAAAAAGGGCATAATAGGCATCTTAAATTGTTTATCTCTCATGCCCCTTAAATATACCCTTAACTATAGCCCACGATTCACACTAACCGATTAACCATCGGGAGAAACCCTAAATATCACTACCGTTCCCTCAGCCGTCCCTGCGCCCTCCGGTCGTCCCTGCTCCCTCCGCCGTCCCTGCCTCCGGCGACGTTCCTTCTCCCTAACTCACTATCAACCGCCGATCTGTAACCATTGGTCTCTTCTACAGCCCCTCGCTCCTTGCACCACATAACCTGCAGAAATCGAAACCCACAACCACGGTCTTCTATGTTGCCCGCAGATTTCGCCGCCGCTGCTTTCGAATCAGTCCTTCACACAAGAATCCAGCACAGATCTCGGCGATTGAAGACTGATTCATCATCGCAGATTGAAGACTGATTCATCATCGACACCAGCGATTTTTAGAGTTCCTGTTTGTTTGTGCATCGATTGAAGACTGATTCATCATCGATTGAAGACTGACTGATCATCGCAGAGTGAAGACTGATTCATCATCGATTGAAGAATGGTTCATCGTCGACACCAGTTAATTTTAGGGTCCTGTTTGTTGTGCATCGATTCTGGAGGTGATTCATCATCGTTGTTACTGATTTATGTATGAATTGTATTAATCATTTGTTTTGATATATGAATTATGTTCATCAATTGTTTTTATAAATATATGTGGTTGGTTGTGAATCAAGTTTTGGGTTGTCTGTTATTCCTCATCTTTGCACTTTGTCCTGTACATCTGTTCTTAAATTGTTCATCCAGTGTTAATTTTTCTCTGTAAATATGTTGATGCACAATTTTTTGATTGCTCGATGCAGTAGTTTATGGGGAAACGAGTTTTTAAACCTGTCCCTAAATATCAGGGAAATGATTTTTTGAGTGGTCGATTATACCCTTTAGTGAATTTTTTGATAATTAATAAAAAAACAAAAAAAACCATTTTTTAGGGACAGATGGATGGCTGAGATTTCTCCTTACATTTTGTATTTTAAAACTCTTTTTACAAGATCCCCTCCATATATATATATATATATATATATATATATACATAGGGGAGGTTCATGCGAGAACCGTTGTTAGTGCGAGAACTGCGAGAACCAATCTCGACCGTTCCTCGGATATGGGAAGTTCATGGATGGAGAGCGTAGAGGGATATAGTGTGGCAAGATGCATATAAGAAATTCATGGGTGGACAATGACATTGAAAAAAGAAATTGGATGGCTCAGATTGGTTTTAGCGGTTTTCTCTCACTAAGAATGGTTCTCAAATGAACGTTTTCATACACACACACACACATAGGGGAGGGTTCAAATGACAACTGTTTTTCATACGAGAACTGCGAGAATCAATCTTAGCCGTTGATTTGATAAGTGGAATTCATGGATGTAGAGCGTGGGGGATCAAGTGTGGCAGGGTGCATGCGATGAATTTATGGGTGGGTGATGACGTTAGAGAAGGGAAAATTGGACGGCTCAGATTGGTTCTCGCGGTTCTCGTACGGAAAACACTTCTCATTTGAACTTTTGCCTATATACATACATACATACATACATACATATATATATATATATATATATATATATATATATATATATATATATATATATATATATATATATATATATATATAGGGAGGGGATCCACTAAAAAGAATCTTATTTTACAAAAAGTAAGGAGAAATCTCAGCAATTCATTTTTCAATAACCGCTTCTATAAAAATGGCTTTTTTTCTTTTAATTTTAATTATAAAAAATACATTAAAGGGTATAATAGTATTTTAGTTATTATCCATCTCCTGCAGAATCAACAATCAACGAATTCAAAAATTAAATTTTTTATAGTAAGATTTGATGCAAAATAAGAAATACATAGATGCACAACAATAGAAAATCATCAGATACATTCATGATGCATAACCCAAAAGAAAATCATCTTATACCGGATATCAAAATTCAAAATCCCACTGATTCAAAATTTCATCAAATCTGATGCATTATACCAACAAATGCCAGACATAAAATATATAACAACTTATGAACACAAATACAACAAAAAACAACTGATGAACATAAAACAGATGCACCAAATAACCGCAAACCTTGAAGAAACAGGGCTGCTTCGACAGAATCCGATGCATCGATGGTGGTGACTGATTCACAGATCTCAGGACCCCCTAATGTTCGACAAATCTCCACTGAAGAAAGAATCAGGGTCTTGATGCATGTCAATTCATCGATTGTGCATCTCTTGGTCTTGGAACAATCAGCGACTCGCAAAAGGTATCGATAGTACGTCACAGTTACTCTGCTTAGGTCACTACCACAATCACATCAGGGTTTCAGCATCTGAATGAACCCAAAACACAGGCAAAAAAGAAGACAAATAAACCGCCACAATCGAACACCTTGATGCATAATAATTTGTGGCGGTGATGGTCGGCGACTTCACAGATGCAGCGAAGGCTTTAGCGCTGGTGGTCGGCGACGGCTTCAGCGCTGGTGGTCGGCGACGGCTTCAGCACTGGTGGTCGGTGACGGCTTCAAAGGCGCATGTAACAACGAGAACTCAGATCTGCTATTTCTTCACAATTTAATAGGTAAAACCAGCGGTTGCGTAGGATAACAACTAGCGGCAGCGTAGGATAACAACTAGCGGCAGTGTAGGACAAAAAACCAGCGGCGGAGATACCCACCGTCAATTGTGAAGTAAAAACTTGGGGCGGCGGTGACGGTTCGTGCATCACCGAAGGGTTTTGCGTTGTTTTGGAAGAAGCGGCGCTGAAAGGGGTTATACGCACGTCTGCTGAAAGAATATATATATAAAAAAGTCATTTTTCTACCCACATTTTCGGAATTAAAAAAATTAAAAAGGTTAATATGGTAATTTCAAAAAACACAAGAAAGCCTAGAGAAAAACGTGGCCACGTCAACTTCAAATCCTATTCCCGTCTACCAACTCTCAGATGCAAAAATACAACCATTTACTGCACAAAGTGCAACCATTTGATGCACAACATAAACTATTGATTCACATTATACATTTAATACACAAGGTACAACCATTTGATGCACGAAATAAAAACATACATACTTTAGCAACCTGATGCACAACACATGAAAAGGGCAGCGGTGGTGGTGCACCGGCGGTGGTAGTCGGCGATGCACCTTGACCACATACAAAGAAGAGAGGTGCACCGGTGACAGATGCACACAACAACAAGAAAGAGAACATCGAGAACAGCGGCGGCGGCGATGTGCACCTTGACCATGAGCGGCTGTTAGGTCTCCGACTGGTGTGAGACGACGGCGGCGGGATTCATCACAGCAACGCTAAAAAATTAGGGATTTCGAGGTGGCGGCGGGATTCATCACAGCAAACCCTAGAAAATTAGGGCTTTCGAGGTGGAGGAAGCACAATTGGCGGGAACAATGGGATCTGTGTCGCACATGAACTAGTTGATGGTGCAGCGGCGGTGGTGGCAGAGGAACGGCGAGCAACAACAAGCAAAGTGCACAGGCGATAGTTGGCGGCGGTTGTAGAGACGGTGGGCAGATGGAAGATCGGCGTTAGTTTCCGACGAAGCGGCGGGGTGCGCAGATGGGAGATCGGCGGTGGGCAGATGCGAGAGCGGCTGTGGGCAGATGGAAGCGCCGGTGGGGAGATGAGAGAAACGTGAGAGAGAGTGTGACATCTGGGTTTCACGCTAAAAAACGGGAACGTGGGGTTGTGTGGGTATAAGATGAGAGATAAATTTTATTGGCTTTACTAATATACCCTTTTGTTAGTATTTTTCTTTAATGACACGTGTCAATCCCTCCTTTCTCCTTACTCTTTGTACCATAAAACTTTTTTTACTTGAACTTGATTATATATATATATATATATACACACACACACACACACACACACACACACACACACATTATATTCTAGTATTAAGAAAGTTAGTTCTGGTCAATTTGTCATTTTTGACGATGGAACGGAGTGAGAGGTTATCAGTGTTCGTAACGGTTTTTGCTAACTACAAATCAAAACTTGATTTATTTAGTACGTAATAGTGAGAAATGTTCAATATAGTCCATACTTATTGCATAGTCCTGAGGAACTAATCTTAGCCCTTGAATCAGGCTCATCAATGGTCCTGATTGAATTTTAAAAATTTAGGCGGAGTGACATTTTCGTAATTAACATGTAATGATTATACATCACATGTGATTGTATTGTGAATCACATGTGATTTTATATTGAATCACATGTGATTAAATATTAAAATTTAGGATTATATTTTTTATATGGACTATATTGAACACAACTCACGTAATAGTATAATAAACTTTTTCCTAATATATCAATAAACCCATAAATGATTAAATATTAAGCTAAGATCCATATTTCCCATGATGCACGGTTTGGATACATTGACACCTAGCTATGCTATTTTTGATAGGTACCCTCTTTACCAACCGTATCGACTGACATGACTTCAAGAACTCATAGGGGGTGTTTGGTTGGCTGATTTTTTTCAATGGAATTGGATTCCTTCAAGGAATTGGAATTTTAAGGATTTGTAATTTGAATCTAAATCCTTCCTTGCTGTGTTTGGTAGGCTACCCCATGTCATCAAGGATGCACCTGCTTATCAATGTATTCTATTAGTTTCATGAGTTGTGTACAATAAAGTTCATATAAAAAACATAGTCCTAAAATTTTAATATTCAATCACATGTGATACAGTATACAATCACATGTGATTGTAAAAGCATCACATGTTAATTACGAAAATACCACTCCGCTCAAAATTTTAAAATTCAATCTGGACTATTGATGGGGCTGATCCAAAGGCTTAGATTAGTCTCTCCAGACTATGAATTAAGTATGGACTATATTAAATATTTCTCTTAGTTTCATATACACATATTTATGAATTATGAAAGTATCATCTTTGGACCATAAAGGTACTGAGAACAACTTACCAGTATAAGCTAGAGATGAGTATGGTTCGGTTCAGTCTAGATCCACCTCCATTATCCAAAATCATTGTAGAATCAGTTAAACATGTGTGACCTTGCTTATAGAGTACGAAATCAATTACATCATGTAGCATCGACATCTTATTTGATTATTAGCTCTCATCTTTATATTAATAATTGGATTAGAGAGGTATTTTGACACATTGTTAACCAATAAATGTGTTGATTATTTATTTAGGTTCTGTTATATTTCTAAAAGGTTCAATATTTAATAAAGATGAAACAGACCGACGTCAATGTGTTCAAATGTATAAAACCTCCTAAATTTTTATTAGTAAATAACCGTTAGTTTTTATAATCATACGTTACATGCTAATTATATATAAAATTCAAAAAAAAGTAATAAAACAATATTTATGTCCAACCACTTCTGGCCCATCTCAGAAAATTACCCGCTACATGCATGAACCATCTGTTTTGCCACCTCTATACTTGATATCGCGGTTTTTATATATATATTTTTATGCGATAATAATTGTTTTTGATAAAAATCATGGATATATGTTTAATATATATTTAATATGTTTAAATATTATCTTCAGGTTCAAATTTCGGATCTATGATGATAAATATGAAGAAAAGGGATAAAAATCGAAGATAAGTGTGAAAATCCCGAAAATCCGCCGAGTAGCTCGATAGCGCCGCTAACCAGCTCCGCGTCGCGGCGCTAACTCCCGGTTCGCGGCGCGAAACCCCCTGGGCAGCCTTTATAAATTTCGTTTTTGTTCCATTCGGGATCTAAGCTTTCATTCCGACTTTTCACCATCTTCAACCTCTGGAAACTCCATAAAAACACCATGTAGCATATGGGAGCATAGCTCGGAGCATTGGGGCTTGGATTGAAGATAAAATTGAAGATCAAGTCTTGGAACATTCGGCTTTTACGGTTTTATTCATTCTTGTTCTTCATGTTTCTTTGTTTGAATAATTTCCAGAGCTTTGGCATGTTTGTTCTAGGCTAGACTTCTGATTTTCCTCCCTAGAGGAGATGAACTTTAATTATGGTTGATTTAATTCATGGTTTTGATGCTTAATTCATGTTTGTTCTAAGTTTAGCCTAATCTATGTTTATCCATGCTTATGAATCTGTTTTGATTGCTTAGAATCTGATTTTTTTGTTTTGAGAGGCCACTTGAATCATAAAGTTTGAATCTTGATTGTCTAGGACCAAAAGATGATTAAGGAATAGTGATTGACTAAATCCTATGTTTTGAGCAATTAAAGTTAGAGTTTTTTGCATGTGATGTCCATATAATGACCATTTATATGTTAGTTTGATGTTTTGTTGACCATACAAGCATTAAGATTAGGGCTTAACTTGTTAATCGAATTAATTGGCTAATTATATTTCTTAATCGCGCTTTTGACCATAAAGGTTATTAAGTAGTATAATTAGACGGTTATAACCGGACAAAGGTTTTAACTATTATAGAAATCGATGCATGAATGTTTAAGTATCTTTAGTTCTTTTTACCCTGAATCTAATTGTCATGAGAAAAGTGTAATCGAATCTAGAGAGGGAAAGCTAACACTATATTATCTGATTTTCATGTTCCTTGCTAATTCGCTCTCTGTGTTTCTTTGGTTGTTTGAGGTGTTTTCCAGGGTTGTTGGTAGTGTTAGTTGGTTGATGGCTCATTTATCCAAAATTTCCCCTTTATTTTACCGTTAGTTTAATATTTCAATTAATATAATTTTATCAAATCATACCCGTTCCCCTTGAGTTCGACACCCGTACTTATTTTCTATACTGCTATACGATTAGGTCCTCTTGCCTATTTGTGTTGTAGTCGTACTAAATAATCACAGATTTTATAAATAAAAAAACTGGGACCAAGATTCTTAATTAATCAATGTAATTGACAATGGTCACTTAATGTCTTGACTAGGTGTGGAACATGTGGGAGGAGATATGTTCCATAGTGTTCCTAAAGGAGATGTTATTTTCATGAAGGTTGGTATATCGATCAACTCTTTGTACATAAACATTGTCTAAATGATAATCTAATTTGTTATATAACCACATTCTTGTGTTTAGTGGATACTTCATGACTGGGGTGACAGTTATTGCATCAAGCTTCTAAAGAACTGTTGGGGGGCATTGCCATAGTGCGGTAAGGTGGTGGTGGTGAAACCAATCATGCCTGATCTTGGTATAGATGTCGGTTCTAGTGATGAAGTATCTAAGGTCACCATTGGTGGTGATATAATTATGTTGATTGCGAACCCGGGTGGCAAAGAGCGAACGATAAAAGAATTCAACACTTTGGCCAAAGAAGCCGGATTCACTTCTACAAAAGATGTTTCTAGGGTTTCTATATTCGGGATTATGGAATTCTACAAGAATATGTGACTATTGAATGAAACAGTCACACAACAACCAACAAGAACCTGAAAGTTGGACTCTGTATTTCTACATTTCCTTTGAATAACAGTAAATAAAAAAATTTGTTACGAATTTCACACATCTATCATTATTGTCTTTATGTCTAACTAGACGTGGCATAATAGACGCTATTGGTAATGGGTTAAACGAGTAAAGTTAAAACACATAAACTTAAAGTAGGGTTAAGTCGTGTTGCTCTTATGTTCTTTCATTGATACTCTTATTTACAACTAATCTTCTAATATATATAAAAGACTAATTGAATAAATTTTATTAAACGATCTAGACCGTTCATTTAATAAAATATTTAATCTTGACAATTCATTTACTTGAAATCAAAAAATCAATTTTGACTTTTTAGAGTCAAACTATCACATAGAAGTTTAAAATCTTTCTTTAATCTTTTCTTTCTTTATATTAAATACTAGTTAAATTACCCGTGTATTACACGGGTTACAAAAAAATATTTACTATTAAATAATAAATAGTTTTAAAAAATATAAATACATAAAATAAAAATAAAATCATCAACTGTTAAAATAGAGTTATTGAAATCATGAATAAAATTGAAAAATATGTACTATTAAATAACAACTAATTTTTAAAACATATTAGTACGTACAATAATTTTTGTGTCGCTAGATTTCAAATTATTGATCATCAAATTATTTATCATTTATTACGATTTTGAAATAGATCCTAATCTATTGAAATATTTTGACATTTAGTATGTTAATTGGTTATAATTTTTTGATATTTATCATAAGGGTTAACTTTATCTAACACATTAGTTTGACTCTAAAAAGTCAAAATCAAAATATTAAAATTAAAAAAATTAACGGCTAAGATTTAATCTTTTATTAAATGAAGGGTCCGGATCATATAACAATTTTTTTCAAATTAGTCTTTTATATATATTAGATTTATTTCTTTAATATTCATATAAACACATGGTGCGTGGGCTAAGTGTTTAATAATAATAATTTTATTTTTGTTTTTAGAATATTTGTATTTTAAACAAGATTAAATATAAATCAAAGAATAACATTTCAAATAACAAATACGATCAATTAATTAATTAAAATAAGAATAAATTAATCTTTATTTTTTTATTTATTTAAAGGAGTAGGATTATAATGTCATCATATTTTTTAAATTTCTTTCACCAATCTTCTTCATTCATTTTTTTAAATGTCTTTGAATTAGTTGTTTTTACGTCAAAAACTTTAAGACTTGCATATTGTTCAAAAGTTGCATAATTAAAAACAATATCATGTCGTTCATTATGGCGATTCTTTTTTGTATGATTTAAAATTATTTTACTATATACATTTGTATTGTTTAATGTAAGAAAATTCAAAATTTATTTTAATCATTTCCGTGTTTATACACGGGGTATTAAGCTAGTTAGGTGTGATATATGATTAAATTAATTACATTTTCACTAATTATATTCGTAGTCAAATAAAAAAAATTATTATCATTATGAAAAACTCTATTCAAAATTTCTAACAGATTTTCAATAGTTGAGTGACTTCTTAATTATTTAACGACAAAATTTCAACCCATTACTGAATGTAAAATATTCATTAGAAATTTTATATGATTTCAAACGAATATCTAAGGAATTTTTGAAGGATTAAATTGGGTCAAAGGTCTGAATTTTCAAAACATTCAAATTCCTTATCACCGTAAAAAATATATGTTAGAAATTTTGATAAACTTCCAACATTCCTAGTCTTCTACAACAAAAACTATTAAAAGTTTATAATATCTTGAAAATCCACATAAAATTTTAGGGTAAAGCCATTAAATAACTGTCATCTTTCCCCATGTTCGACTGTGACACGTCTATTTTTTTTACACATGTGGCCAGCTAACTTATAAAAACGTGTTAATATGCTTATTTTGTTGATTTTGACCTGCTATAGTAGGTCACCTTTACCCCTCATCTTCTTCACCTTAAAATCGAAACTTTAAACTAGAAATTCTCCATTTATACTTGATGAAAATTAATGATTCTTAAGTCTATGGAAATGTAATCGAATTGTCTATAATATAATACAAAAAACCCAACTAAAAACGAGTCTAATATGAGTCAAATAATCAAAATACCGTAAGAGTGCTTAATGGGTCATACCCGACCTCAATTAACCATTTATTGGCCAATACTTGATTAAAATTGTTGAATTTAGTGTCCTTTAAAAGATAAGGATTTAGTTCACTAAAACGTATTCAAGTTGTCACATTTTACTATTGTGTGTATCGAATTTTAAAAGTTTCTAATGTGTGTATCAAACTTTTAATTCGTCGCTATTTTATGTATTTTGGTTACATAAAATAGGAAAAAACGTACAAGTTTAGTACATAAGATAGAAAGTTCAATACACACAATAGTGACAAATTTAAAAATTCGATACACACAATAGAAAATTATTAAGTCCGATACATATAATAGCGAAATGTGAACTTAAATACATTTTGGTAAACTAAACCCTATTAATAAATAAGAAATAATAAGAACTCACCAAGCTCTGTGTTACTTTATAAATTTAAGCTGCTTCAATTTCAATAACCATGCTGAACCAAAGCAGCGATCAGGGTGTCATGAGCTGGAACGGCCATGCTTTTGTTTTCAGCCACGTTCCATAGCTCCAGAGACTGCTCAAACATTCATAGAACCACCGTGAACAAAAAAAAAAGAGAAAAAGATGCCGGTTAATATTTAGTATTCTTGAGGAGAAAAAGATGGTTAAGAACTAACAGTCTACCATAAAGCAGTACTAAGGAGTTATAGTGGTGTCAAAATATTGTTGTGTAGGTGAATTCTGATATCATGTATGATAGTGAATATATGGTCAAGGAAGTAGACAAAGACAAAAGAAAAGGAAAAGTCAACTTGACAACTCACAAAGTGTGCAGCCTTCATAAAGCACACTACTTTACATCAAAGCATGTACTACACAAACAATGTTATACTCAATGTGGCAGAATGTAACTAACATCTTTAGTTTGTTAGTCAGTTAAATTAACTCAAAGTTAGGTAGCTGCGATTTTCTTCTATTGTCCATCGTGTATATATGTACTGCTATGTTCCTCTTTTTCATTTGAGAAATAAGATTTCAACTTCACAGATACCTTTTCTCTCTCTTTCTTTCTTCTTCATACATCTTCATGGTATCAGAGCCATAAAAGCTCCTTGATCAGATTTATTTTTCGTATAATTCTTTTAATCGATCATCATATATTTGATCACTTCATCTGATTAAGATCCTCTGTGATCCATTGAATATCAAGTTTGAATCTCTGAAGCATCTCAGATCTGAAATTCAGATCTGGAAATTTGTCACTACGAAGATCATTAGATCTACATTGGAATCCATAACAAAAATGGCAGAAGATACAAAATCTACAAATCATCCTCTGTACCTACACCAGAATGATCACCCTGGCCTTGTTCTAATCTCAAAGAAACTAACAGGATCTGAAATATACAGTGCATGGAAAAGGTCAATGATGATAGCCCTAAATGCCAAGAACAAGCTGAAGATCGTGACAAAAGAACTTAAAGAACCTGAAATCGGATCTGATACAAGGGCTCTATGGGAAAGAAATAATGATATGATTATTTCATGGATCCTCAACACAGTTACAGACCAAATCAGTAACAGTCTCACCTACATAAACTCTGCTTCAGATCTTTGGTCAGAGCTTCAGGAACACTACTCTCAAATTGATGGCCATCGTATCTACCAACTAGCAAATGAAATCACTCAAATCAAGCAACAAGACTGTATTATCACAAACTTAAAGGTCTTTGGGATGAATTTGATGCACTGGAAACACCTTATATGTGTATATGCACATGCACCTGTGAAAATGGTAAAACTAATGGTGAAAGGGAACAAAGGAAAAGGCTACTACAGTTTCTTATGGGATTGGATGATAGTTACTCTAATGTTAGGGGCCAAATTCTACTCATGCAGCCTCTCCCATCTACTGCCAAAGCTTTTGGTATGATAAAACAGGAAGAAAAACAAAGGGAAGGCATTCTGCCAAAACCTCTTAACCCAACCATTATGTCTCTCTCATCTAATAACAACTACAAACAATTCAATATGAAAACATCTGTACCAGGTTCCAACACTGGGAAGAAAATCAATTTTAGAAAAGGTATATTTTGTAACTACTACAAAAAGGAGAGACATAATAAAGAGGAATGCTACAAGCTTGTTGGATACCCACTGGGACACCCCTTACATGGGAAAGTGCAACCAAAGACTTATGAAAATAAAAATAATAAAAGTGTGAATCTAGTCTTTGGAAGGGATGAAACTCCTACTTCTCCTGTAGAAAATTTCAATCACCAGGCAGAAGTTGCAGTGTTTGCTAAAATGGACTTCTTGCAAAATCAGTTGAATCAAGTAATGTTGATGATGCAAAATGGTCAAACCAAGCATGACATAACAAATTCAGGGGCTGGTATACGTCCTTATCTTGCTTCACTCATTTCTAATCTTAAAGATGCATGGATTGTAGATAGTGGTGCTACTGACCACATATCCACATCCTTATCTCATATGTTCAATCTTCAAAACTGTCACACTCCCAATCTTGTTACTTTACCTAATGGCCAAAATGTAAAAGTAACAATCACTGGTTCTGTTACATTTAATAACTGTTTCACCATTCATAATGTGTTTTACATTCCCACATTCACATACAACCTCATGTATGTATATATATACATATAACACTAGTGGAACAAAGTGATCCATACGTGTTATGTTTATGTTTATTTATAACTTATTATTTTTAATTATATATTTATAAAGTCACTACTCCCACTAGTTATTATAACTTGGACAACTATATTTTAATCTTAATAGTATATGTATCGAATCTAGTTTTTTTAATATCTCGACTCTTTAAACATGTATTTGTGGTACAATGAAAACTGAATTGTAAAAACCGATCCAACCGGATTGTAATTTGGATGGTTTGGTTCGGATCTTAATATTATTTGGATGGATCGGATCACACTTTTCAAAACCGAAATCCAATTGGATTTACTCAATCGGATCGGATCAAACCGATCCATCCGAACGTACACCCCTAATGAGACTCTCTTTCAAAAATCTCCTGACATATCCCATTTAAAAACTATTGGTTGTGAAGTATTTATTCACCATCACACAATGGATAAGCTTGCTCCCAGATCCATACCTGCAGTGTTTCTTGGGTACCCTCAGAACCAAAAAGGTTACCTACTTTATGATACTACCACAAGAAAGATGATAGTTAGCAGGCATGTTCAATTTAATGAACACATTTTCCCTTTTGCATGTCATTCTCGGTCAACATCCAACTACATGCATACACCTACACCTATTTACTTTCCCACTCCCCAAGACCATATCTTGAACCCCACAAATCTTGACATATCTAATCCTATACTCTCCACTCCATCACCTTCCCCACATGATACCCCTCACCCTATCCCACGTGACACCCCACCTACTTCCCCACATGACAATACCTCTCCTCATGACACATCACATGCAAGTACACATGACACATCCTCTCCATGTGATACATCTGATCATTCTTACAACACATTAAATAATGACAATGATGTTTCACCATCCAACTCATGTGACTCACCAAACCCATGTGACCTACCTACCAATCCTACTTCACAAAATGACAACACAAATCCTATTCCACCACATTCCCATCCTACGAGACTTTCCACCAGAATCAAAACCATTCCTTGTCCCATTCTTCTACTCACACAATTTGAAATAAAAATCATCATTCCCACTTCCATAATCTTTCCAACGTTCACTTTGTTTCTTCTCAACATTTCATTCATTCACTTGACAGTCATGTAGAACCACATACATACAAACAAGCATCTAAAGATTCTAAATGGGTCGAAGCAATGACAAAGGAAATACAAGCATTTGAATCAAATCATGCTTGGGAATTGACTACTCTGCCCAAAAACAAACATCCCATTGGCTGCAAATGGGTTTATAGAGTCAAATACAAAGCTGATGGAACAATTGAAAGGTTCAAGGCGAGATTAGTTGCAAAGGGATTTACACAGAAAGAAGGTATAGATTATACAGAAACTTTTGCTCCAGTAGCAAAAATGGTTATAGTTAGAACCCTTCTTGCAGTTGTTGTTCATAACATTAATTGGTCCATAGAACAGCTTGATGTCAACAATGCTTTTCTTCATGGAGACCTACATGAAGAGGTGTATATGACTATTCCACATGGTTACAAACAATCTTTACCAGCCAACACAGTGTGCAAGCTCAAAAAGTCACTATATGGTTTGAAACAAGCAAACAGAAATTGGTTTATTAAACTTACCACTTTCCTTCAAACTCTTGGTTTCAAACAAAGTTATGCTGACACATCTCTTTTCACATTTCATAAAGGGAATACATCTATGACTATTCTCATTTATGTAGATGACATTCTTGTTGCTGGTAATGATACTGAATTTTTGAAAACAATAAAGCAACAACAATCAAACATTCAGTATCAAAGATCTTGGACCACTTCAATATTATTTGGGCATTGAATTGTTAAGAAATTCAAATGGGCTGGCTATGTCACAAAGAAAATATGCTTTAGATTTATTGAAGCATGCAGATGTTCTAGATGCCAAACCTGCTATTACACCTCTTGAATCTAACCATTCGTTACACAAAGATGAGGGAACTCCTCTTGAAGACCCATCTTTATACAGAGCTTTAGTGGGTAAACTCTTATATCTTACAATTACAAGGCCTGATGTTTCATTTGCAGCCCAAGTTCTTAGTCAATTTTCTCAAACTCCAAGAGCTCCTCATATGAAGGCCTTACTAAGAGTCCTACGTTATATCAAACTAAGTCCTTCTCAAGGTCTTTTCTTCCCATCGAACAATCAACTTCAAATTTCTGCATATTGCGACAGTGATTGGGCTAACTGCACTGAATCACGTAGATCAGTTACAGGTTACTGCATCTTTATTGGTTCTTCTCTTGTATCCTGGCTCTCCAAGAAACAGAAAATTGTTTCAAGATCTTCGATACAAGCCAAGTACAGAGCTATGGCAGATTGCACTTGTGAACTTACCTGGTTATCTTGTTTACTGAAAGACTTTCAAATACAAGTCCCTACCCCTCTACTTGTTTTGTGTGATAATGCCTCTGCCATTGCTCTTGCATCAAATTCAGTTCAGTATGCCAGGACTAAACACATAGAAATTGACTGTCATTTTGTTAGAGACAAAATTAAAGATGGGTTTGTCAAACCTGTATTTACATCTTCTAAAACACAAACAGCAGATGTATTTACCAAATGCCTCAACAAAGCTTTACATACAAACTGTATATCCAAGTTAGGCATATGTGATCCTTTCACATTGCCAACTTGCGAGGGGGTGATAGTGAATATATGGTCAAGGAAGTAGACAAAGACAAAAGAAAAGGAAAAGTCAAACTTGACAACTCACAAAGTGTGCAGCCTTCATAAAGCACACTACTTTACATCAAAGCATGTACTACTGATGTGCGTAAAGCGTACCAGTTTTTTATTTATAATTTTCGTGATTATTTAGTACGACTACAACACAAATAGGCAAGAGGACCTAATCGTATAGTAGTATAGAAAATAAGTACGGGTGTCGAACTCAAGGGGAACGGGTATGATTTGATAAAATTATATTAATTTAAATATTAAACTAACTAAACTACTTGCAATAAAATAAAGGGGGATTATGAAGTAAATGAGCTATTAACCACCTAACACCACTAAACAACCTAAAAACACTAAAAGCATGCAAAAGAGACAAGAAAACAAATAACTCGGAGAATTAATAATAATGAAGATGTTCCCTCCCTAGATTCAACTCAACTCAATTCATGGCAATAAATTCATGGCAAGATAAGCTAATGATACTTTTAATATTCATGCATCGATTTCTAAAGTGATTACAGCCTTGGTCCAGTTATAATCGTCTAATTATCCTAATTAATTACCTTTATGGTCAAACGTGCAATCAACTAGTTAAATTAGCAATAATTCGATTAATAGGTTAAGCCTTAATCCTAATGTTTGTATGATCAACAAAACATTAAACTAACATATAAATGGTCATTATATGGACATCACATGCAAAAGACTCTAACTTTAATTGCTTAAAACATAGGATTTGGTTAATCACTATTCCTTAATCATCTATTGGTCCTAGACAATCAAGATTCAATCTTTATGATTCAAGTGGTCTCTTAAAACATAAAAATCAGATTCTAAGCAAGCAAATCAGATTCATGAGCATGGATAAACATGGATTAGGCTAAACTAAGAACAAACATGAATAAAGTATCAAAAACCATGAATTAAACTAAGCCATTACAAGAGTTTCATCTCCTCTAGGGAGGAAAACAGAAGATTAGCCAATAACAATCATAGAAAATTCTGGAAATCGTTCATAACAAGAAACATGATGAATCAAGAATGAAGAAAACAGTAAAACCGAATTGTTTTAGCCGAAAGCTTCACTTTAATCTTCACTTTTGAGCTCCAATCCTTCCAAGCTATTGCTCCAAGCTTCCTCTGGACTTTAATGGTGTTTTCTGGTGATTTAGGGTTCAAAATTCGGAACCCAAAGCTGCTAAACCGAATGGAGAATCGATAATATATATAGAGCTGTCACAGGGCCTTTAGCGACGCTAAATGGTGGCTTTTAGCGACGCTAGCGACCATTTAGTGACAGAATTTCGGAAATTTCAAACTTTGATGCTTATCTTCGAATTTTATCCCTTTTTCTTCATATATATCACTTTGAATCCGATTTTGAACCTAAAAGATAATATTTAAACATATTAAATATATATTAAACATATTTTCATGATTTTTATCCAAAAACAATTATATATCGCATTAAAAATATATATAAAAATCGCGATATCAACTACACAAACAATGTTATACTCAATGTGACAGAATGTAACTAACATCTCTAGTTAGTTAGTCAGTTAAATTAACTCAAAGTTAGGTAGCTGCGATTTTCTTCTATTGTCCATCGTGTATATATGTACTGCTATGTTCCTCTTTTTCATTTGAGAAATAAGATTTCAACTTCACAGATACCTTTTCTCTCTCTTTCTTTCTTCTTCATACATCTTCAATGTATATTAAGGCAAGAAATGGGCAAGTTGCTTTTATTGGAGTTTCAAATATGATGGGTTTAAATAAAAGAATCGGTTCGGGTTATGTTTCATCTTGTAATTAGAGACCAAAATGCAAAGAATATGTGTATTTACTTGAGCCCATTGAGCCTATTTTGGGGATGACTTCTATATACACTTTAACACATCTCCAACGGACAAAAATAATTTTTTTTAAAAAATATAATCTTAAAAGGCAACTGGTCCAAATGGGACAAACTGCATAAAACCTACTACCTCACTCACTCTGTATGAAAATTCATAATCATATATAGTGAAATAATATACCTTTAATAAACATATATCAAACAATGAATGTCATAAAATTTTTAAAGTTTAACTAAAAGTGATTCGGGTCAATTTGACCGAAATGTTTCAACATGTAAAAAAAGTTTTAAATTTTGACCTGTTACCCAACCTAACCGACCCACCCTATTTCCATCTCAAACCAAAATTACACACAAGAATGAAACAATATGAAGGATGCTGAAGATATATAACTCCAATATATGTTCAAATTAGGTATACAAGGAAAGAAATCTTACATTAGGTGCATCCCATATTCACACAGATTTATAAGGGAAGCAGTTCCAAACTGGGTCGAATTTTGGTCTAAACCAAGCATTGTTATTTAAAAGTTCATGTTCTTCAGGATGGGTGCTGCCGTATACATGTCCCACTGCACATCCTGACAGTAGTAATTAGTAATCAAGCTTCAGCAAGTAATCATGAGATGCAGCCAAATTCCCATCAGCAGGTCAAGGTAAATGAACACAAGGTCGGGTGAGTTTTGAGTGTTGAGTAATGTCACACATAGGACGGAGAGTGACTTTGTAATGAGCTTATAAGAATCATGGGCTACTCCTCTCATAACCAATTGGTTTTGAGTTGGAACCCCACAAACTTACATGGTATCAGAACAAGGTTCACCCACTCCACCTAACCCATAGGTATCCACGTGTTAGGCGCGAGAACAAAAAAAGAACCCCACATGTGAGGGGGCGTGTTGAGTAATGTTCCACATAGGACGGAGATTGACTTTATAATGAGCTTATAAGAGTCCTGGGCTACTCCTCTCATAACCAATTGGTTTTTAGTTGGAACCCCACAAACTTACATTGAGTTGATATGGTTAAAATGTTGCTTTGAAGGCTTGAGCAAGTAAGAAACTACAATAGTCAATCACAGGTGGCAGCATGGGTGGATTAGCTAACAAGTCAAGGTGGGATGAGTCGGATTAAGATGACCATAGACACTATTTGTCCAAATGTTAGTTTTTAAATAATCAATGTGTTAATTACGACTATAATTTTTTTACAACAGTAACCCATTCCCCATTTTTAGTTGCATTTATTCTTTTACCCGCTTCAATTAAATACAACCTAAAATGAGACATGCATAAGTAATTCGATGGAAATTGCTACTCTGTCTATAAATATGGTGTTACTGTCTATCGCCAATAAAATATATATACATAGCGGTTAATGCTCATGAAGTCATGATACCCTAGAAAGTCGTCTAATAGTATTATTTTAACTAACATAGCATAATATATATCTGTGTGCATGAGTGGAGAATGAGAGAGAGAGAGAGAGAGAGAGAGACTGTGCCTTTGACAAATGAACGAGGACGCGTCAACAGATGTTCCCAATGCCTCACAAGAAGCAGCGAAATGGCGACCAAGAAGGCACCTAATGAAGGTATGGAACATCACAACTAGCCCAAACTGCAAATTCCTTTATATGTTGCAACTTCAGTGAAGGCATGGAATTGGTGTGTTTCTTCCATGTCGAGGCTTCCCTTATTGTAACTGAAATTTGAGGCCTACTGGGGTCCTTGTTCCATCCATTCTTGCCCATGATTTTTATTGTTTCTTCAAAAGACGACGACAAACAAATCCAGACTGATTTCTTTACCAATAATGGATCCTAATGTGCACAATAAAACATTAATGAACTTTAAGATATATATAGGACTACTAGTTTACATCTTAAGCCTAAAATGTAAGTTATATATAACATAATATAGGAAGAGATACTAGCTAGAAATAAGACATAGTGTGTGTTTGGTATGATGGAATGGAACGAGCAAGGAAAAAATAAGGAAGGTAATGGAAACAGAATGGTAATCAAGTGATACATCTCTTTCCATTAGCATGCTCGATTTGCAACTAGAATGGAATCACTATTCAAATATGCTCTTTGATACGTATGAATGAGCTTTTGAATGCAATGACATAAATGAACAAAAGATGAAATATCCTTGCATTGTAAATCAAGTTTCTGTTAAAAGAACCACGTAGAATCATTAATATATACATACACACACACACACACACACACACACACACACACACACACACACACACACACACATATATATATATATATATAGGGGGAGGGTTCATGCGAGAACCGTTGTTAGTGCGAGAACCGCGAGAACCAATCTCAGCCGTTCCTTGGATATGGGAAGTATCATGGATGGAGAGCGTGGAGGGATAGGGTGTGGCAGGGTGCATGTGAGGAATTCATGAGTGGACAATGACATTGAATGAGGGGGGATTAGACGGCTTAGATTGGTTCTCGCGGT
Organism: Pulicaria dysenterica; assembly: GCA_947179395.2. Lineage (NCBI taxonomy): Eukaryota > Viridiplantae > Streptophyta > Magnoliopsida > Asterales > Asteraceae > Pulicaria > Pulicaria dysenterica. The sequence continues at coordinate 73,780,447 of OX359292.1, read as the reverse complement.
TCTCGCACTAAGAACGGTTCTCGCATGAACTTTTGCCTATATATATATATATATATATATATATATATATATATATATATATTAAATGTTCTTATGCATTTAAATCACAGAGAATAGGTAAAAGAACATTCTAAGCTCACATAACCAAAACAATTGTGAAAACATACATCATGTGAAGAAATTTTCAAGAATAATAATTGTTCTAACTAGCTTCTCTCTATTGTTCTTAAAAGACATTCACATGTTCAATGAAACTAGTTTGGTTTTGACTAGGAGGCTAGGAGCTAAATTGTCTTTTTTTAGTAGGTATCATAAAACCTCCATATTCATCATAGAATAATCCATCAATCTGTTATAGTATTATTCCAAGGTATGAGCAATATAGAGCTAACATTAAGGATACTCGATGAAACTAAATAAAAATAATGTAATTTCAACAAACAATACAACACATGTATTCAAGCATATTATCAAACATTTGGTATGCATATAGAGTTACAGACTTCTTCCGGTAAGTCAGACATATGCAGATAGTTAATTGTTAGTAAAAATTAAAAAATAAATAAATAAACCAATTTTCACCTTTGGATCAATAACCGTTTGAGATTGATGATAATTACTTCAATGAACAACGCACTCTGCTCATGACGAATGACATTTTTGATGACTTTGACGATTTTGTTGTGATATAGTGATATGACATCATCTCTGATGGATTAAAGCAAACCCTGGTAGTTTGTACGAGTAAATATATTCATAACTTCACGATTTTGTTGTAGTATGGTGATGTTTGATGGATTAACAAAGGGACTTTGGACTGCTGTATAAGGGTGATTTAAGATGATCCTATTAAGAATGTTAGATTAGGTAGTCTTTAATTTTGGTTTTTTGTATTAAGTTTAAGTTTTTATTGTAAAATAGCAAGATTGGCAATTCGGATCAAGTTATCAGGTTGGTGATTGTGTCATTTTCTTGTCGTTCTATTATCAACCTATTTATTTTCGTGTTATATTTGGGTTGCGTAAATTTTTATGTTAGATCGGGTCATGTTTTGTGTTAATCTATTTCTGTCAAATCTTAAATGTATTTGACAAGTATATATTTTCATTTTTAAGAGTTAATTAGTCAAATGGTTAACTTAGTTATTTTTGTTATTTTTGTCATTTTAGTCATTTAATTTTATAAGTGATGAGAACAGTCTTTTATGAACCATTTTTTAGCGCCGATAGTTCTTAGTTTCTCACTAATGGTGGATGTTAAAAAACTCCGTTAGCTAAATTGACATTTTTACCCTTTCTATAATAACTAAAAAACTCATAAATCCTTATCAATTTTAAATATTATAAAACCTAAAATAAATATAAAACCTAAGACCCTAAACATAAAAAAGTGTGGGATCTCTCTTCACAGGGCGACTGCACCATCCGGCAACCATTAGTCCACCACCACCGTCGCCTTCGGGCTTCACCACCACCATCTGAATCTCTTCCCTCCCCCCTCTCTCTATCTCTCTCTCACATATCGTCGCCTTCGGGCTTCACCACCACCATCTGGATCTCCGTCCTCGGACGTTGAGGAGAGTGGTGGTAGGGAAGTTTCGACTAGTTGCGATGAGGTGTTATGGATCTAAAGTTGTTTGAACCATTGGATATATTATAAGGTTTGATTCTTCAAAATCATTTTAGGGTTTTCTACGAATGAGGGATTTGATTCGAGGTATTAAGGAGGGGGTTTTGGTTCCAGGGTGGTCGTTTGGTTGAAGATAACAAAGATCACCTCATCCAAGGTGATGAACAGTGATAGTGAGTTAAGGTTTGTGGTGGTGGTGGTGCGTGCGGCGATGGCGGTTTCCAGAGAGAAAGATCTTGGTTTCTCATGGCGTTGTATGCAGTGGTGGTACAGTGGTAGTGACTTGTGGTTTGTGGTGACAGTGAAGTGTTCCGCGGTGGTGGTTTCGAGAGAGGATGGTGGTTATTGTTGTACTTTATGGTGGAGGTACCGGTGGTGGTGGTGGTGGTAGGTAGTGGTGTCCTGAGGGAGAGATTTGAGAAAGTGAGTTGACTGAGAGATATGGAACATTTTATTATTTTTTAAAATCATATATTATTTAAAAAGATTTGAAAATTAAAAAGAGGGTAAAAAGACTTAAATGCCCTCATATGCACTGCACATATGGAGAATTTAACATAATTTATTAATGTCTACCGTTAGAAAAGACTATCTGCGAAAAAAAAATGGTTAATATGCTCTCATCACTTTTGAAGTTAAAGGACTAAAATAATAAAAATAACTAAGTTAAAGGACCATTTGACTAATTAACTCATTTTTAATAAAGTTATATTTTAATTTTTCTAAATTCCTTGATTTTTGCTTAGTTTATAACTTTAATATTCAATATTCATTTTGATTATTTCTTATTTTTTATTGTTGTATTTTAAGTTTTAAGGTTTTTAAGTTTTATGGCTCTAAAATGTTACTTCTTCATGAAAAAAATTTAGGTGTTACTTCTGAAAAAGTTAGAAAACATGTTGAAATTAAAGGGTGGGGTTTTCTTTTTCAAGAATAAATGGATAACATGTTTAATTGACGTGTTTTCTTGAAAAAGTTGTTTAAACAAGTATGAGAATTTGAAAAAATTGAGGAGTTTAGGAAAATGTGAAAAAGTAAGAGAGTTTTCCGTTTTTTTAAAAAATGTGTAAGTTAACATATATTCTAATTTTCAGTTTTCTTAACTTCTATCAAGTATTGTTTCATATTGAGGGAGTGTGACTTTAAAATATTTTTAAAAATCGTAAGTTACTCCCCTCATAATTAATTGATTTTAAATACTCACAAACTTACAAATTCAAACCACAACTAAATAACCAATATTTGTCACCTCAAAAAAAATACACTTAACTTGGATTACACATTCATACATTTCAATAACAAAATATATAAGTCAACAAAATTTACCTAGATAAAAATAAATTTAAAAAATATGAGATGTATAAGAATTTCATCTTGTCACAAAAAAAGTGTAAAACACCAACAACAACAAACAGACAAAACTGTATTGAAAATTTATTTATTTTATTAACATTAATATTAATATTAATATGTTTATATTAAATCTTAACTTGGATTACACATTCATACATTTCAATAACAAAATATATAAGTCAACAAAATTTACCTAGATAAAAATAAATTTAAAAAATATGAGATGTATAAGAATTTCATCTTGTCACAAAAAAAGTGTAAAACACCAACAACAACAAACAGACAAAACTTTATTGAAAATTTATTTATTTTATTAATATTAATATTAATATGTTTATATTAAATCTTAACTTGGATTACACATTCATACATTTCAATAACAAAATATATAAGTCAACAAAATTTACCTAGATAAAAATAAATTTAAAAAATTTGAGATGTATAAGAATTTCATCTTGTCACAAAAAAAGTGTAAAACACCAACCACAACAAACAGACAAAACTGTATTGAAAATTTATTTATTTTATTAACATTAATATTAATATTAATATGTTTATATTAAATTACGAACTTTGTTCAACGATTTAAACGTTAAATTAAAGTATAAATTCGTAGATTCTAGAATGTGAAAGTCGGGAAAGATCCACCGACCCGGTAGTTGCCCCCATCCATCTATATAAAGTCATCATTAGGCTGTTCTTTGATTCGCTCATGGCTTCTCTTTTTTGACTCCAGAATCTCCGGTAAGAACCGCTTGGTCTCTGTTTCTCTTTTCTGTTTTCAATCAAAATTTTCTAGAATGCACCAGATTGTTCCGTGTTTGATCTCAAGTTCCTCCGTAACGCATTGAATTTGTACCAATTTCTGTGATTCATGCTTCGATTGCTACTGATATGTGAGACGTTATATGATTAATTCCATCAGACGATTGATGTTTGCAATACTTTAGGATTTACAGTGTGCCGATAATTTACTCGCCGATCTAAGTTCAATATATGTAGTATGAAGTCTCTATGTTAGTCTAGGCATGGATTTATGTTCGATGAGAAATTGTTTTTTTCTCTTCTTTTTTTCCCTATTTTTTTTTTTTTTTTGATACCCATTTGTTGTATGCTTGGTATAAAGTTTCTCCCAAGTCTTCAAATTTGCTTAATTGTTTCCCACATGTGAGGGGTTTTGAGGATTTATCGTCTGATTCCCAATTTTGACTGTCTTCATCCATTTGATGTTTGTTTGGTCTCAAACTATCCCCTAATACTTGGAAATTTCAACAAAAAAACCTAATGATATTGCCTTTAATTACAACTGAAGTGTTAGTTGCTTTATATATATAATATTGTCATATATCGGATTTCGCAATTCTGTAGAATTTCCATTCAGCCTCCATTTATTTTCACCTATGGAAGTGCAATATGTATATGTAGAAGTTTGTGATGTTAGTCAAACTATCATGTACATCTGATGTTTTGATTAGAGATCAAAAAGTCTATTGGAAAATAGTCATCAATTTGCTTTTCCAGTTATGGTCTTTGCTGTTACATGTATTTTGAGGGGCTTTTTGTGTTTTTTGTTTAAATGGTTGAGCCTTCTATATGATTTCTAGTTCCTGTTCGTAAGTTATTTGGAGTCCAAGAATGACATGGCAGGGAGACCTGGCTAATGATGTGATTTCCTTGTAGAGAATTTCTATTAAGGTTGAGAGATCTCCTCTTGAGCCATTTCTGGATAACTGGACTTGACATTTTGTACAGTCCCTTTCAAAAGTCTTAAAGAAAGAAAGAACCCCGAGAACGCATTACTGGCAAATGGCAATAGCGGTGCTAAATAAACACCATAGGTAGTCAAAGGTTGGTGGGAACAGGCCCCTTTTTTTTATTGGCCATCTCTTCATGGTGTAGTGTTCGTCTTTAACAAATTTTTGTTCATTGGAGCTGGGGTTCATAAATTGCTAGTACAAAATCCGTACGAGGCGTTGTATACAGGATTTTGAGAGTCTTCATGTAATGTAATAATTTCAGATTTTAGTGACATTTTTTAGGGAACAATGAAGAGGGTAAAATAGTCACAGAGAACTGTTGGAAGAGGCTCCAAAGAGCGTCTTAGATGCCATGAGGGTCATTAGGGGGACCACTTCCTTAATGTATATCTCAATAGCAGCTGAATGAACATAATTACCCTGTCCTCAAGTTTTTTTAATGAGGGGAAGGGAAGGATTGGGAGGGGAGGGGAGAAAAAATTGTGTTCTTAAGATCTTTTTAGGAGGGGAAAGAAAGGATTGGGAGGGGTTAGGAGGGGCAATTTTAATAGTATTGTGAGTAAAATCTATCCTCCCATATTTGAGATGATTGGGAGGGGGAGGTTTTCCATCCTTCCCTTTCCTTTCCTCCCTTCCCACTCCTTTCCTTCCCCTCTTTAAAATAACTTGAGAACAGGCTGTAATTAAGAAATTATGTTCTAATTTGTAGCTTATATTACTTGGGGAAGGTGCTGAATTTTGCAAATTGTTTTTGTAATTTGCACTATTGATCATCTTTGATAACAGATGCTTTTCTGGAAGTCTAATTTGCATGATACACCTCTTTTGAATGATACTCTGTAGTTCTTTTGCTAATTGTTACTTTTCTATCGTCTTAATGTGTATCTTTTTGTTTGAACAGAGCTCATTGTTAATCAGTTTAGCGCACAGACAGGGCATTTGTCGCATCCTCAACTCCCATTTATATTATAAATTGTGAAGAATTTAAAGATGGCTGAGGTACTTTACTCTACCTGCTAATTCTCATTCATTTTCAGAAGCTTTTTACATTTTGGACAACTCTTTTACAGGAATAACATTGTAGTATCCGCTAATATCTTTTATATTTCACCTGTCTTTTGCATCAAATTATACTAGTTGGGATGTCAAATAATCACTTTAAAATTCCATTTACAGGAAGGTTATAAGGTTAGTTTGCATGTGTATGATCTAAGCGGAGGCCTTGCTCGCCAGCTCTCCATGTCATTCCTTGGGAAAGCTATTGAAGCCATATGGTGACTGTCCTTTTTCTTCCCTTTTTTGTCAACATGATATTTCCATCTTGGGCTGGTCAGGCAGTTTGGCTCAAAACTGGTTTAGGCCAACCTGCACAAAACCTTTTTTTGCCCGTCTAAATTATCAGATAACTAATGTTTGAAATGTGATTACAATGATAGTCTGATTTTTGGAATAAAGGGAATTAGGAGATTGTATGCTTTCAAATCCACTTTATGTGAATTCTACCCTTTTGATCTTACTTGACCAGCTCAAGCTATTTTCAATTTAACTATTCTTTTTCATGTTCTACCTATTTGGCCTGTTAGGGGCAAAGTGTAGACTGTAGAACAACCATGTACCTATAATTCTATAAATGGGTTGAAATGCCTCTTCTAACTGTGACATGGTGAATCAACTATACGCCTAAAAAAATAGGCACACAGGTGTGGTGGTATATGGCACAGAGTACTATTTTGGCGGTGGTATTCAACAGATACCTGCGGGAACAGCACCATATGGATCTCCACTTCGAGTGATTGATCTTGGGGTCACCCATGTCCCAAAAGATGTGTTTGAGATGTATTTGCAGGAGATAAGTCCCCGCTACACGGCAGAAACCTACAGTTTAATGACACACAACTGTAATAACTTTAGCAACGAGGTTGCACAGTTTTTGGTGGGTGCCTCCATACCTGATTACATCCTCAGTCTCCCTAACGAAGTGATGAGCAGTCCAATGGGTGCACTTATAAGTAAGTTTCTTATCTCGAATCATTTTGTTGAATTCATTTTGCATCAATCATGAACTGAAGTTCACGTTGATTCTCATTAGAGGTGACGGAATTGACCGGTTGGACTAATTGGTAAGACGTCAAAGTGTTTTAGCTCAAAACCTGTAATTTTTGTAAAGGTCAGGTGCAGTTGACCAAAGCACTATTTGTTATCAAGTTCTAAGCTGTTTTCTAACAATGTGTTCTATAAATTTGTTTACAAAATTTATATTCCTTCTATACAAACATAGTTTTTCTGAATAATGATTTTTGAGGTTCTGTGCATTAAAATACATTCAAGTGTCTTTCAACCAGTCTGACCCATTTTCTTTAAAGCGATTCTTTTTATTAGAGTTTGACTTGTTAGGGCTAAAGCATAACCCAAATCAACTCATATTCTTATAAATTTTGTATGTATCGCAGTGCCTATGATCCAGAATTTGGAGACCACATTGAGGGCAGGTGCTGTCCCACAAGCTCCTCAATTTAGGCCCTCTTCGGTGCAACGTTCAGTTCCTCAAGTATCAAGGAAAGTCAATGTATCATCAGAAAGCCAGGGAACTGCTAGTGCCAGCGATGGTGATACAAAGTCAAAAACTGAAAACAATGTTCCGCCTGCAGTTGTGCCAGCTGGTACACCACAAGAGAAACCAGCAGTTGATCCTCTGGGAGATGCAAGAAACAAAGTGCAAGAAGAAATAGGGAAGGAGTTTGCTGCAATCATGGCTAGTGGGACCTTTAGGGCCAGTGAAGCTGCAGCACTTGCAACCAAGAAGGTGATGCAGAAGTATGGTCACATGAATTCTGCACAAAGCTGAAACAGGTTTTGTGCTCAATTTTTTCTTAAGACTCCATTAGATGGTGTATCCCATTTAAGAATTATACTTTGTTTGTGACGGGAAAATAAGTACATCTTTTGAAAATATTTAGTTACTCTCTCCACAAACAAATGTTGGGTGTCTTTATGGTATTATGCGATGGAGCCTCGGCTTGCGATTGTCTCACATACTTCACTTATTCCTGTTATTTGTTGCATTCTTGTTTTTTTCACAAGAATGATGCTTTTTTAAAAGGAAAGGGATAATTGTTCGAAAATTATATAATTTTATAAAAGACCAACGAATCACGACTACCCATGTGAAGATACGAATACTTTATTTACTTCCTATAGAGAACAAATCTCGGTACATTTGTGGTATATGCAATTGAATAAGGTCATTTACTACCTATTATGTTTCGTTCCTATTAGCATTTAGCATTTGAACCATATGACTTGACCAGGATACACCTTGTTTGAACCCCATTCGTCTGCACTCATCACCCTTGTTCCGACTACTTCATGGCTATGAGTAAGTGGTCTAAGGGGAGGAGTTGTCATTTTAATCGTATTGGATCCTACACAAGGGAAGCAAGGGCTGCAACCACGTCGCTGATTGATGGACGAACAGATGCATCAATACTAAGACACATGGCTGCTATGGCTAGCACCTGGCTCAAATCAGCCCGTGGGTAATTTCCTTCAAGAAGCGGGTCCACCAGTTCTGCGTATTTGTGTGGGTCCTTGATCCTTGGTTCCGCCTTTTCAATAGAAGTAGATTATTTAGTAAAAACAGAGTGCACTTTTGGTTGTACTCCTGGATACAACCCTTAAAGCAGGGTTAGGATCCTCTCATGTTGGATTAAACATGACTGATTATGTTCTCTCACAAAGCATGAGAGTGGACCCTACAAAAGGGACCCATTCTTTGACTAAAATAAGGGACCCACTCTCATGTTTGTGTAAGAACATGACCAGTCATGTTTCACCCAAACAAGAGAGCATCTTAATCCCTTAAAGCATGATGTATAACACAAAATAGGGCTAAACCATGAACTTACCCAACGGACGAGATGCAACTCCTCGCTCTTCCTCGTTAAGTCAACAGCTCTCCTTCCTGTGATGAGCTCCAACAGAACGACTCCATAGCTGTAAATGTCTGATTTTACAGTTAGCTTACCTGTCTTTTGATACTCGGGTGCACAATATCCAAGCGTTCCCATCACTCTTGATGTCACATGTGTCTTATCCCCAACTGGACCAAGCTTGGCTAGCCCGAAATCAGAGAGTTTGGCGTTGAAATCCTTATCAAGTAGTATGTTGGAAGACTTTAAGTCACGATAGATAATAGGTGGGTTGTTTGTCTCGTGCAAATACTCCAAACCTTGTGCTGCTTGCAAGGCTACTTTTACTCTTGTTGACCATTCAAGCGCCCGCTTTCCACGTGGAAGATCTGCCAATTGAAAGAGTTAGTTTGTGAGTCGGTCTTGAAATGAGTTGGTTGACTTTCGAACTAAGAACACATAAACTTCCGTATAAGAGATTTAGGATCATGGTATATAGTGTACCTAGAAGATGGTTTTCTAGAGAACCTGCAGACATATATTCATATACAAGTAATCTTTGATCTCCATCTGCACAATATCCAACTAGCCTTACCAAATGTGGATGACAAAGATGACTTAACATCATAACCTCGACAAGAAACTCCCCGTTTCCTTGTTTCCCGTCACGATTTAGTTGCTTCACAGCCACAATCTGGACAAAAAAAACCCGACATCACATCATTACACGAATATGAGTGTAACATAAGTTAAAAACACTACATTTGAAGTTCTATAATTCTCTAGATCACCTCGCCCGTTGTATCTAGTTCTCCTTTGTAAACTCGCCCAAATCCACCTTCCCCTAGGAGACATTCTTCCTTGAAGTTCTTTGTAGCTATCACCAGCTCCTTAAAGGTGAAGTTTTTTGCTGCCACATTGTTGTTGGCTTGATTCTTGGTCTTGATCTCGGTTCTGTGCCTTTTAGCTTTGTTACGGCCCCTTTTCGGGGCAAAGACTTCGTGGTTCTGGATTTCTGCTGAACCCCTTTTCTTATTCTCTGCAAAAAATGGTTGAAAATTCGTCAACTATGATGAAATTTGACACAAACTAAGTTTCGAATGGTTTGAGAGGAAAACGGATGCTTACTAAATGGAATGAAAGGAAGGCCTTTGTGTTTTCGATTTCTCTTTCTCAACCACTTGGATCGTCTCTTCCCTTTTATTCGAAAACGCAGTTTACGTGTTTTTCCTTGAGCTGAATCTTTCTTTGGAAAACACGAAGACATTTTCATGTTCGGTCTCTTTGTTCGTTTCTTATGTTTCTTTGCTTGTTTTGAATATTGTGCCTGAAAACATGAGAAACAGTTCAAGTTTCGCGTCTTTCCTTCTGTAGAATCTTGTCTTTGAAAACACGAAAAGCATGTCATCTTTCTTGTCTTTCCTTGTGTAGAACCACATGCTTGGAAACATAAAAAACGATTGATCTTTCGTGTCTTTTCTTGTGTTGAATCACCTCGTGTTGGAAAACATGGGAAACAACTCGTCTTTCGTGTCTTTCCTTCTCGTGTTTGGAAACAAGAAAAGCAGTTGATGTTTCGTTTCCGTTCGTGTTCCGGACCTTCCGTTGAAAAACATGAAAAACAATTCATGTTTCGTTTCTTTCCTTCTCTTGAAAAACATGAAAAACAATTCATGTTTCGTCTCTTTCCTCCTCCCGTAGGAAAACACGAACACCGGTTCGTGTTTTCTCTATTTTCTTGTCTTGGAAAACATGAAAAACAACCCATGTTTGATCAAATTCCCTTTGTTTGATCTTCCCAGATGTTCAAGGAGATCAGATGTCTAATTATTGAAGAAAACTATCAAGATTTTTAATGGGATTTTGACCCCATAATTGAAATTCTTGAGGGTTTTTAAGGAAAGATCAGATAAACAAAGGGAAGATCAATCACTGGGCTATTTGAATAACCCCTTTGGTTGATGATCTAGAGTGTGTCATCTGTCTCCCATTTTGGGAGACAAATGGGAGAGAAATGGTGGGAAGAGAAGAGAATGGAAGGGAAGGAGATTTGGGTCAAAATGTTGGAAAATAAGTAGATTGTTGTAAATAATGAGAGAATTAGAAGGGATGTTGCATGAAGAAAGGAGAGAAAAAAGTGTGTTATTAGGTGGTGGGTAGGATACAGGATTTCCTCCACAAATGTAGAGGCACTGTTTGATAATTATATTATTGTTGTAATCAAAATATTTTCCCTTCTGTTCTCGTATAGTCAAAATAAGTCAAAGTGGTGAAAATACGGATACTGTTTAGGTTGACGGATACAAGGATCTAACTTTTTAAAGCTGTATCATAATGTTCTTTTTTATTATAATAATCAAGTTGGATAGCGGGGGATCATCATGTGTACAGTGTCCGCTGCATTAGTTGATACCGGTTGCGACCATATTCATTCGATCAATAACTGGCTATAGAACACAATATTGTAATGGATACCGGACTATGGATGTGTTTGGCAACGAGCTTTTGTGGGATTATAAAGGCTTGGGATTTTAATTTTCATAATCTCCGGTCCTTAAGCCTCGTTGGGGTGGTAAAATCTTGAGAGGATTATTAAAAACATAAACTGAAAGCCTTTTCAAGTGTCTTAGGCTATCTGTTATACTCCTCATTTTCCCTTTCCTTACTCATTGCCACATCAACGCCACATCATTTTTTCTCCCATTCCCTTACCCACTACACCCGTTATACTCCCCATTTCCCCTTTCCCTTTCCTTTTGACTTTAAAAAAAAAATGCTAAAATCTGATTGGTTGAATGTGGAGGTGGGTTTTGGCGGCCGAGTCTCACAACATGTAAACTCTTGCTACCCACCGAGTACTGACCACCCGAGGTGGTGTTCCCCCTCAACTCGCAGCCCACTCGCCAGCTTACTCGTTGGGCGAGTAAGCCCACAACGGATGGCCTTATAATTTGGGTTTAAGATTATATATTAATCAGCCAAACTAGAGTCTCAGCTCTAGCCTCGGTTAGTTTCGCCATAATAGAAGATTTTTTTTTTGTGAGTTGTTTTTCATAGAAATTTCTCTTTTTTCAACTGAATTTTCGGGTAAACTAATATTTTAAGGACATGATATGGGAGAGAATTATTTTCTTCCAAATATTTTCATAATTTGGAGTAATTGACCTAAACTTCCCTCAGTATCCTATTTTCTCCTCTTCTTTTAGTTAAATGCAACTCGATAACACTTTTCTATGTTTTCTTCTAAATCATTTACTTTTTCTCATAAAAATCTCGAGGATAGGGTGTAAAAGTCTAACCCCCTTGTAGCCCTATCTGTAACAATGAAATTGAATCGAAGATCACATTTTTTGCTCTTGTAAACTTTATAGATTCGTTCTTCAAGATATTAGCATATGGTGAAATATTCAAAGCCCTCTTCGTTCAAATGTTAAAGGTTTACTCAATTGGGGGAAAGATTTTGGATGGAAGAGGGAGCTGCTCAATGGTTATCATTCCGAAGCATAGAACACTATAGTCTTCAATGTATTTGCAACATCTTTGTGTGGTGGATTATCTTTGCAAAATAAGACATAGGTGGTGTTTGTTTTTTTAGAGATAAAATGTCTGATGTTTGTTTCCGTCTATTTTCATGTCTGCAGAAATAGATGTGGACTAATTGCACTACTACAAACTGACCCTTTTGCGACGGCAAAATCCGTCGCAAATCCGTCACAAAACGCTGTTTGCGACGGATTTGGGACGGAATACAGCGGTCCCAAAAAGCTTCGTCGGAAAATCATGTTGCGACGGGTTTGTGACGGAACATTTGCGTCTGATTTGCATCGGCCGTTTTGCGTCGGATTTGCTTCAGATTAGCGACGACCTTGACGTTTTTGCGACGGCTATTGTTTTGCGACGGTGTTGTGACCGATACTACTTTCGACGGATTTGTGACAAATAAGAGTTGCGACGGTTTTGCGACGACAAGGTTTTGCGTCGGATTTGCGACGGTGTTGCGTCGGATCTGACATTTTTGAACAAAAGCCCGTTCGTCGCAATTCCGTCGCAAAAATGGAAAAACATTTTTCTTTATTATTTGCTTTTATGATTTTTCAATTTTTTTCTTGTTAATACAAAAATGCAAATAACATAAACATTAAAAGATCATCCAAATTTAACAAACATAATTTATTTAGTCGATAATAATTCATAATAATCCAGAATGAAGTAGCTTTTAACCGCTAATCCAAAATAAACTAGTATGTTAATCCAAAATAAAGTAGTTCTTAATGCCTTTTTTGATATTTCGCGATTTGTGCAAACAACTCGGCCAACTTGTTATTTGTTTCATTTTGGTGGTCCTTTGTTTGGCGAGTTTTTCACACCCTTTTCTTTCATTCTCTCATTCTCTTTCTTTCTCTATTCTTTCTCTTTCTCTTTCTTGTTCAAAAGCGGCTCTTTCTCGCTCCCTTTCTTCTTCTTCTAACTCCTTTTCTTTTTCCATCTCTTTGACCACCTTTGTCAATTTTGCGATCTATAAATCATAACTCATGTATTAAACACATAAATATATACTCCAATACTCTTTTTAAACTAAACAAATAAAATATACAAATAAGAGTAATATATTAAACCTCTTCGCTTCCATGTTGTGAACAAGTTGATAAACCCGTGCTAGCTGAAGGCGTTCCCGTGAGTAGAAAAACAGGATCAAACGCATCATTAGCCCTGTACTATTAGTCATCTCATACATCCACCCTCGTTCTCTAACCTGCGACATAATTAATAACTACAATAACCAAAATAAGAAGCATTAAAGTGTTGCAAATCCATCACAAAAGTGTGGAATTTGCGACGGGTTTACGACGATCTATTTGTTTATATAATTTTTATTCATTAATATACTTTTGCGTCGGATTTGCGTCCGTTATCTCCGTCGCAAATTCGTCCGTCGCTAGTCCGTCGCTATTCCGTCGGTATTTCCCGTCGCAAAACTGTCCGTCGCTACTCTGTCGCAATTCCGTCACTAATTTTGACCACATGATTGTGATGGGTTTATGCCTTGAAGTTTGTCGCAAAACCGTCGCAATACCGTCGCAACTTGTCTATTTTTTGCTACGGATATCGTCCGTCGCAAATTTCCGTCGCAATAGCCTGTTTGTGTAGTAGTGTTGTCTGTAGTCTGCACTAAGAAGACTGCTTGTTTTTTAAACTTAAAAAATTATCTGGAATAATGTCATGTTACAAAGTAAACTTTTAAATAAACACATGAGAAAAGTCATACATTTTAACATAATTATAAATAACAACTCGAATTTTAAACACTTGAATTGAGCATTACTTGAAGACATTTGTTATATATGTGTGTGTGTGTGTGTGTGTGTGTGTGTATAGGGGAGGGTTCATGCGAGAACCGTTGTTAGTGCGAGAACCGCGAGAACCAATCTCAGCCGTTCCTTGGATATGGAAAGTTAAACGGATGGAGAGCGTGGAGGGATAGAGTGTGGCAGGGTGCATGTGAGGAATTCATGGGTGGACAATGACATTGAAGGAGTGGGAATTGGACGGCTCAGATTGGTTCTCACGGTTCTCGTACTATGAATGATTCTCGCATGAACTTTTTCATATATATATATATGTGTGTGTGTGTGTGTGAGTGTTTCTCCTGTGTATATATTATATATACATCGACATATATATATGTATGAATGATTGTAGGTATGCATATATATATATATATATATATATATATATATATATATATATATATATATATATATATATATATATATATATGTGTGTGTGTGTGTGTGTGTGTGTGTGTGCGTGTGCGTGCGTGTGTGTGCGGGTGAGTGTTTATCTTGTGTATATATTATATATACATAGACATATATATGTATGTATGATTGTAGGTATGTGTGTGTGTGTATATATATATATATATATATATATATATATATATATATATATATATATATATATATATATATATATATATATATATATATATATATATTTGTGTATGTATGTATTATGTATTTATTTATGTATGTATATGTATGTGTGTATGTATGTATATTTGTGTATGTATGTATTATGTATTTATTTATGGATGTATATGTATGTATGTGTACAACCGGGTTGACCGGTGGTCGAATAGTGGTCCGTTCATCACACAATCAAATAAATGTCCGTATTATATAATGATATGATTATAAAGTTAGAACCAAAGACAAGAATGTGTAACAGATATACATGTGAGAATGTCTATTTAAAACAGACGATGATACACCTCTGCTGGAAATAGATGTAAAAAGATCTGCAAAACTCTTTTCTGATTGCAAAAACAAACAGTCTGTTTTGCATGTCTGCAGACATCAGAGGAAAACAGATCTGTTTTGAAAAAACAAACAGCATCATAATCTTCTTTGGGGATCAAGTATAGGTGTAGTAAAAAATAAACATTAATTGGATAAATTGGTGTTGTAATCTTAGTGGTGTTATCTTTTGATTTTCTCTTTTTGCTTGATGGTGTATGATCATTCTAGCATCTTGCTAGCCTTTTGTTAAAATCATTTTATCGTTGAAAAAAAAGTATTAAATGTCAAAGCCATAATCTAAATTCCTCGTTATATTTCCCGAGCTAACATGCCTCGGGCTTATGATGTATCTTGTGCACAAAAATACATAATACATGTCAACTTATTCAAAAACCAAAGTGTTAGCCAAATAGGCTAAGTGAGATAAATTGGTTATGATTAAAAAGAAGAGTGAATTAATTTTTTTTTTGAACGATAAAATGTCACTCAAGGCACGTGCTTCGGCCCCGCCATCACACGACCCTGAGCAATAGAGAAAATTTTATAATTAGCTAGCCAGAAACTAGCAAAACCAAAGGATACAAATACAAGGAAAGCCAAACAAGACTAACTAAAGGAGATAGAGAATGGTGCAGTGCACCAATTACACCAATCAAGGGACCCCTTAAATTTTTTGTTTCTATGAATAAGCCAAAAGAAGGAAAAAACTTGCAGGTTATTGAACACCAACACTTCGTTTGACCTGCTCGATTGCGCGAAAACCCTTTCGTTCCTTGCTTTCCAGATTGCCCACATGTAAGCATATATAATACCAGTGAAGACCATGTGAAAGTCTCCCTTAAAGCCTAAAGAAGAAGCCCAATTGAGAAGGCTGTGTACATCATTGAACTTCACATAATTGATTTCCCACCAGCTGCAAATGCTTTGGAGTACCTTTCTACTAAACAGACATTGCACTAAAACATGATCTTCAGTTTCTTCAGCGTCACCACACAATGGGCAGTAGCATGATAATAGAGTTATGCCCCTTTTTTGCAAGTTGACTTTAGTAGGGAGTCTATTTAAAAGAGCTCTCCATGCATTAATACAAACTTTCAAAGGAACCCAATTGCTCCATGTGAACTCAAAGTTTTCTATACTTCTTAAAGTGCGAGCATCGTATGCCTGTCTCATAGAAGCCACCGTGTATTGCCCAGAATGATCAAGAGACCAAGTAATACGACTGGGGTTGGGCTCAGTCACTTGAAACCAGTCATTGAGGGGTATACACACCTTGTTGTAGTCCTTGTACACTCTAAGAATATTACGCCATAACCCCGGTTGTTTCCCTCGCGGATTGCTACCTGAAATTCCGCCGTTATCTCCATGGAAGGCTTTGATTATTGACTTCCATAAACCACTTCCATCTACTTTGAATCTCCATAGCCACTTTGTTAATAGACCAAGATTGAGAGCCTTAATGCTGCCGATATCGAGACCCCCCTTATCCTTACTGTTTAAAGCCAGATTCCACGATACCCAATATTTTTTTCTCCTTGTCTTTAACGCCCCAAAAGAAATTAGAACGAATGCTTTCTAATTTTTTTAAAACTTTCTCCGGAGCTTTAAAAAGAGAGAGAAAGTAAATTCCCAGACTACCGAGAACAGATTTAAGTAGAGTCATTCTCCCCCCAATCGAGAGAGTATAAGCTTTCCAACTCGATAATCTTTGTAAGAATTTATCGATAATGGGGGACCATGTTTCAATCTTGTTGGTGGAGGCTCCGATGGGCAGTCCCAAGTATGTAAAAGGAAGTGTACCTGCTTTGCAAGAAAATCTGGCTGCCATGTTTTCTATTTCCATTTGAGGGACACCGAGGCTATAGAGGCAACTTTTGTTGAAGTTGATCTTCAAACCTGATGAAAGGAAGAAACATCGCAAGATACGAATTAAATTAAAAAGATTAGAAACAGACCAGTCACCAATTACAACAGTATCATCTGCGTATTGCAGATGTGAGATTGATAGGTCACGGTTTGGAATTTGAAAACAGTTAAAAACCCCTTTGGAACGTGCTTCCTTCATGACGACATTAAACGCCTCCGCTGCAATGAGAAAAAGGAAAGGGGCCATTGGATCACCTTGTCTAATACCTCTTTTCATAGCAAACTCCGGAGTAGGGGAGCCGTTGATCAAAATCGAAACTTTGGCCGAAGCTAAACAGCTTGAAATCCAATTCCTCCATGTAAGGCCAAAGCCCATTTGCCTCAAGGTGTCGTCTAAAAAATCCCAGTAGATGGAGTCAAACGCTTTGTCGAAATCAATCTTAAAAATCAACAAACTCTTTTTGTGCCTTTTAACCCAACTAATAACTTCTCCAAGGATCAAGGGACCATCTAAGATGCTCCTGTTTTTAATGAAAGTCGATTGCTCCATCCCGATAACTGTATCAATGACACCACTCAAACGAAGGGCCAAGATTTTAGCGACGACTTTGTAAAGGCTGTTAAGGAGACTAATAGGACGGAAATCATTGAACCTTAACGGGGACTTCACTTTTGGGATTAGAGTAGTAAAGGATGAATTACAATCTAAATCAAATACTCCCGTCCGTTCGAAATGTTTAACCGCAACGAGTAGATCATCTTTAATTACCCCCCAATATTCTTTGTAGAAAACAATAGTGAACCCATCTGGGCCAGGGGCCTTTTCAGAACTCAGGTCCCAAACGGCCTTCTTAATTTCAGCGATGGAGAATGGACTTTCAAGGAATGAAGACTGCTGACTACTCAATGTTTTAAAGTTCCCACTCGAGAAGGAAGGTCTCAACACCGAGTTCATTTCAAACTTTTTGCTAAAAAAATTGAAAGCTTCCTCTTTAATAGAATTCGGATCACATACCCAATCTCCATTAACCGGAAATATGGAGTCAGGCATGTATCTTCCAGAAGAGTGAATTAATTAGATAGTCTTTGTGGTATGCTTTTGATTGCTAATAGTTCTTTAAGATAAAAAATTACTTTCTTAGTATCTTTTGGTCAGATTTTGTTTTTGATTCCATCCTTTAACTAATAATCCGTACATATTTGGTATTGGTTGACTATTTTAAAGAGGCATAATTGTTAATCGCTCACTATCTCTCCTACTTTTTACCTATAAATTACTTCACCTCTCTCTCTCTCTCTCTCTCTCTCTTAGTGTTATCTTCTTTCCCAACGCTCGTCTTTGACCAGAAAAGGGGTTCCATTGAGATGACCACATTGATGACCATAGAGAGCTTTGCCTTTAGTGCGCAATCGTTGTTTAGATAAACCAATCTAACAAAAAAAATCAAAAGGCAATCTATTTGAACAAGAAATCAAAAGGCAATTTATTGTCAGTATAACCAAAGTAGGGAAACGAACAGAAAGCTTATTATCGAAGTGGTTGAATGGAATGCAAAGTTTATGATAAATCGAAGCCCTCTTGAAAGGCCAACACAAGAATCAGCTATTAATCTATTCTACATGAAAAAAAAAGCGTAGATTACTCGCTAAACGAAGGGACAACCAAGAACCATAATTCAAATGACGCGCAAGGTTAAAAAATAGGCTTTTTAGAGATAGAGAGAGAAAGCCTTTGCTTAAGAGGCAAGAGGAAGAGAGAGAGAGTGCTTGCAATTTTTTAGATATAGAGATATAATAACGAGAGAGAGAGAGAGAGAGAGTAGGAAAAATGACTAAATCTGCAACGAAAAGTAAATTGTAGGGACTATGAACGTAATTTCTTTTATCTAAAAGGGCTAATTTAGCGAAGCGAATCGTATCACAAAGACCATTTGAGTAATACACTTTAAAAAAAACATAAAAGTCAATTTGTGTAAACAATCATTGACATATAAACACTCCTCGTGGTATTACATAAGGAGCAAAGAAACACCTACGTGGTGTCTATCATGCCACTTAAAAGTCAATTTGTTTAGTAAACAATCATTGACATATAAGCACTAAGTGATTTGGATTAGTCTCTTATTGATCAAAGATTATGAGTTCAAATCTTGTTATAGGCAATATGGTATAGATTAAAAGCTTTTAAAAAACTGTCTATCGTGATTTTCATATTTATTACAATTTATCATATATCTTTTTTCTTTTGTTCATTTTTCTTAGTTCAATTGGCTAGCATGAGGGATAGTTCATTGGTTAATCATGTGTTACATGCAAGTCAAACCATATTATATAGTAACCATATGAGAATGTCCATCACCGACCTAGTGGGTGAGCATATAAATTAAGAAGTCTTCCATTTGTCATTACACCAAGTTAATAAACACAAAATCAGTAAATCGAATATAAAAAAAATACCAATATCTAGATGAATCTTTGAATTTCTATTGTGATTTGAAGATGAAAATTGCAAAATTAATTTATAATCTTCCCTTTATTAGTGTATCACTTAGTATATTTCTTGTTTTATGTAATCAATCGTAATTATGTCACGTAGAGTAATGACATTAATAGATGCATTTAATTGCATCTAAGAATATGCGATGCATCCAATTACACCTTGTAATACTTTCTATAAACATATATCTAATTTTGTCTAAAGTCCATTAGGTTAAATGTTTGACCAACACTCGCTGACTCGCATGTTTTTTGTTATTGTTATTGTTGTTGTTGTTTTGCACACGTCTACAGAAAATCGGTTGAAATCTAATCATGCATACATGTAGCATTAACTTATAACACAAATACGGAACTATATATTAGTATATATGCTTTCGAAGAACTAGAATCAACGATGGAGATGATCGTTTTTGTATATACCATTAACTATTCAATTGGTATTCCGAACATATATAAATATTCCCAAGATTTCTTGACTTGCTCTTTGTATATCCTTCCTTGGAGCTCAAATTAATTTATTAAATAGTTTGAGATAGGGTTTGGTCCAGATGGAACTTCATGGGCATCAGCTTCAAATTCCGCCCCTACCTGAGTGCTTGAGCGCACGAAAGCTGCCGAATTCGGATCATGGGCTCTTTTCGGGTTATCAAGATCATCTATTGAAGAAGAAGAAGAAAGGGTCCTTGAGAGCGATGGAGGTATCATGGAAGACATTACCAAGAAGATTAATAATGAAAGCAAAATGGGAGTTTGTGAAGACATGTTGATTTTAGCCATGTAAATTGTATTCATCAACCAATTGCACAACAAATTAAATTAGTAGATGAAAAGAATGGGTTGATACACTAACATCAAACACAATTTATAGGAGAAGGAAGACACTAATCCTGGTTGACTTCTTGACTATTATCCTTGATTTTATATATATATATATATATACATATATATGGGGGAATGTTCATTTGAGAACCGATTTTAGTGTGAATACCGCGAGAACCTGATTTGATAAATGGAATTCATGGATGTAGAGCGTAGGGTATTCAAGTGTGGCAGAGTGCATGTGATGAATTCATAGGTGGATGATGACATTAAAAGAAAGGAAATTGGACGGCTCAGATTTGTTATCGCGGTTCTCGCAATAAAAATGGTTCTTAAATGAACTTTTTCATATTATATATATATATATATATATATATATATATATATATATATAGAGAGAGAGAGAGAGAGAGAGAGGAGAGAGAGAGGAGTGTTATTATGAGATTGAGTATATAGGTGAGAATTTGTGAACAATTCATATTCATCAATTAGATGTTGATCTATTAGATCCAATGGTCGAAATTCACTCGTCACAATTCATGGTTGGGAAATGAATAAAATGAAGGTCGAATGTAGATCGTCCGATCATATCAAATGAATGTCAGAGTTAAGTCTCACATTCTCCTTAAATATAAATTCTTATTTGAATCTCCAATATATCTATCTAGGGGAGGGTTCATGCGAGAACCGTTGTTAGTGCGAGAACCGCGAGAACCAATCTCAGCCGATCTTTGGATATGGGAAGTATCATGGATGGAGAGCGTGGAGAGATAGGGTGTGGCAGAGTGCATGTGAGGAATTCATGGGTGGGCAATGACATTGAAGGAGGAGGAATTGGACGGCTTAGATTGGTTCTCGCGGTTCTCGCGCTAACAACAGTTCTCGCGCTAACCACGGTTCTTGCATGAACTTTTGTCTATATATATATATATATGTGTGTGTGTGTGTGTGTGTGTGTGTGTGTGTGTAAGAAAGAAGCCATATATATGGTTTGTATGAAGAAGCAATTAATATGGTTGATTGGTATAAATGCTTTGAAAAGTAAAAATTGTTGTAATAGCAATAATATTTCGTTTTAATTTCCAATTTTAAAACTTAATGACAAATATGATTAGAGAAGACAATTACTCAAAGGCGAATTTATTGCCAACAATGGAACAAGTTTAATGCAGAATGCAACAAAAACTATATATAAATATATATAGTTAAGTCGTTAAGAATTAATACATAATCCACTTTACAGATATAATCAAACCGGGAAAAATATTTTCGAGAATCATTCTTATTGCGAGAATTATGGAAACCAATTTAGTCATATAAGTAAAATTTATGGATGGATAACGAGGCCAGGGGCGGACCTAAGGGTAGTGGGGGATCACGTGACACCGGTCTTTTAACGGTTCGTAATTTAATTTTTGATTTTTTGAGACGGTGCTACCGGTAAATTTTCAGGGTGCTATCAGTAATGCCACCAAAATCAAAGAAAAAATGAAACTTAAAAAAAATGATAAGAAATAGCTTAATCTTTCAATTTATACCTTTAAAATACTATAGTTTACCTTTAAAAGAGCATTTTAGTTAACATGGTTTCATATAAATTGTGTTTTGTTTTAAATTTTGGTCCTAAAATACCAGAACAACAGCCGAAACTTCGTTAATCCGACCAGATTAACCGGAAACCCGAGAAAAAACCCGAATCAGACCCTCAATTTTATTTAATTTTATTTTCGCATTATATGGTGCTACCGGTCAAAAAAAAATCTGGGTCCAACCCTGAACGAGGCGGGATAGAGCGTGACAAAACGCAAGAGATGAACCTATGCGAGAGTGATAGAATTGAAAGAGGAGGATTAAGAAAATTGGACAACTCAAATTGGTTTTTGCGATACTCGTAAAACTATTCATACATACATTAATTACATGATATACAAAAAAGAGAAAAAAAATAAGCGGGTTAATAAGAAAAATTAATTCCAAAACGTTTTTATTGATTACGTGTCTACTTTTTTAATTATAAAACCAAATTACCAACGATGTATCAGTTTATTTATATATTTATTTTTGTTGTATGAATAGCAGAGTCAAACGTAGAATCTGAGTAATAAATGTTACAGAGTACAAATTAAACTACAAAAAGTCAAGCTTGTAGGTGTAAAATTAAATTATGTCGTAATGTAATAGTATTACTTATCATATTAATTAGGCGTAGAATAATGTGAATGTATCGATACTTTTTTTATGCCAAATTTATTATCTGTAGATATATAATAGAATGTCTTCACACGAATATATTTATTTAAACCCGAATATGAAGGGAGTTATTTGTTCTGGTTACTCAAAAGATGTTGAGTATTTGATTCAGATTTCGTGATAAAATTGATATACTAGTTATTGTTTTAATGCGTCCCTCTAGCTATCCTTCTCTTTGATTGAAACATTATTAAAGTAAAATTTTGACTTCTCATATAAAAAACAGATTCTGTCCGCTATACCATCATGTAATTATTTACATCTATCTCTCCCATGCTCTTGTTTTATTTTTCGTTTTCATTTAATATAATCACATTGTTAAAATAATCGAGTTACAAAAAGAGAAATTATAGTTAGTTATACAACTAGTTGGTGGGCGTTTTAGCATTTATATTTTCTGATGTATATATTTATGGATTTAATGGCATTCAATCAATTTGTTAAAATAAGAAATGTTTCTAATAACTCTTTTCAAGGGAAAACTATATAAAAATGAAAAACGAATTTTTGTTAAAGATAATAATAAAAAAGGATTTAATCTTGATTATTCGTTTATTTTAAATTAAAAAATCAATTTTGATTTTTTAGAGTCAAAGTATTAAAACTCATATCAAAGTGATTAAGACTATAATGTTATCCAAATTCAACCATAACTATTTAATATCTTTATAATAATATGGGTTTAATAAATTTTAAATAAAAATAAATAATCAATCTATAATTTAAACCTTTAATTGGAACAATCATTATGATATACGATTAAATTTATAAATTATTTTATTTTCCTCCGAATCTTTTCTCTTCTCTTCAAATTAAAATTCGAGAACACAGTGTTAGGGTTATGTATTTTCGAATTAACTTGTTTTCACCACCACCACCACCACGACGACTATGACGACGTTATATACAATAGTATGATTTAGAATGTTTCTTATATTATTTTTTTAATATATTGTATAAAATGGTAATTTGGTTAAAATTTATTGTATTTTCATACTCTTTTTTTAAGGCAACTTTTATTTATAAAACCAACATAGATGATTTGTACACATAAAAATAATTAGTCATACATGATTGTAACACCGCGCTTTTGAAAACAAGATTTTTTTTTAAATTAGTAATTCAAGAATCCAAACTGCATTGATCCATCTGTAAACTCAAATTAAACCAAACCTGTTTTTCAAAATATCATAAGCAGCGGAAAACATTTAAAGTGGCTATAACTACAAACAAAATTCGCCACGATATACAAAAGTACTGTTGGTGTTACCGAAATTGTCTACCGACCACCATAAACAAAATATATACAACATAAAGCAAAGACAAGTGTTCCTCCAAAAGCATATGTAAAACCATCAAGTACCCAAGCTCACGTGCCTAAGTACCACCTGCAATCATGGGGAGAGTATATGTTAGCTATTTAACGCTAGTGAGCATAAGATAGCATAATCAGTAATACAAACATATCACATATCCACAATAGTATCAAACAGTGCTATCCTAGCATCTCGCGATGAGTTGGCATAGCCAGAAGAAAGCATAATCTTGCAGGGTAGCGAACCCGGCTCAACACTCCTAACTAGGGAAACCAGACACATCAACCGCGCAGATGGGTGAGCGGGTAGCGGTCCACCGTTGCGTTATGAAGTCATCTACTCCATGGGATACAGCGGGTAACTGATCCCCAAATCGCACGAGGAACGTTGGGTTTGCAACCCCAAACAGTTGACGGTATCATCGACCCGCGGGTCTCAAAACACCCCAGCCCAAATGCTGGCCCCGATCAAGGACTATATCCAGTCCCCATATCTCGGATCCGATCACAAACACAACTCTGACCCAATCCGGGCCTCATAGCGCACATATCATAACCATATAATATCCATGGTTCAATTCATACATGCTTCTTGCATATTCATAATCTTATTATAAATCATGATTCAATTGTTACGTGTGTCATGCATAAACATAGCATACATCAAGATTTATTACATTTCATTGAATTACTAACACATACTGATAACATGTAATATGGTTATATTAATTCTTATGTTATCCTATACTCACCTGAGAGGCTAGAGACTACAGTAAACAGATATAATGATCGTCACAGTCGTCGGGGTCGTTCGGTTCACCTATAAGAGAATACTCATGTTTAGTCACTTTACACAAGTACATTAACTCATATAACTACTATGAATCCCTTAATGATGTCATTAGACTATTTAGAACCCTAAACGAGCATCCCGTACAAGGAAACGTCGAAAAACAGCAAACAAACCGCGCACTGTGGCTGGAGAGGCCCCATGCGATCGCAAGGCACCCTGGAACACCCATTTGCGATCGCAAGGGAATGTCATGCGATCGCATGGCACCCCAGAACAGTGTAATGTCGAATTCCAGCTCCAGTTTTGGCCATTTTCTCATCCAGACTCATTTCCAGCATGTCCAATCCAATTTCCAGTGTTTGTATAACATTCAAGGCATCAAAACAAGTCTAGAAACATATATATATATATATATATATATATATATATATATATATATATATATATATATATATATATATATATATATATATATATATATATAACAAGCTCTAACCAAGGATTGAAGCTATGTGATCAAAATCTTCAATCTTGACCCATTTAAGCAATTTCTTTGAACATGAACAAAACTAACATTTTAATTTAAGAAATTGGTTCCTAACTACTTATAAATGATGTAAGAACAGACTGGAGCACTTAATTTCACTTCTTGAATCCAATTTCAGATTTGGTCATTCTTGACCTAAACTTCAAGAAAATGGAAAAGATGAAGAAGAAGGACTTACAAAGGGGAAGAAGATGATTTAGAACAGATTGAAACTCGAATTTGCTGCAAGAACAAATATATTTGATGATTTCTCCTTTGATTTACTCCTTCAAAGTTCAAGAACAAGAGAGAAATGAGAAGTGTGTGTTGTGTACGTGTCTGTGAAAAGGAAAAGGGGAGAGACCGACTTTGGTCTCAATATTATCCATAAGGGGTATTTTGTTCCCCTTTTCAACTTACAACTTAATATCCGTTTACCCGTTTCAACTAACAGGGATATTTCCGGAATCCTTATTCAAAACCGTTTAATATTTTATTAAAGTTATCTATTTTCATTATAATATTTAATATCATGATTTCTTAATTATTTTAATAATAATTCTAATATTCATTAATATACTTAAGATTTGGAACGTACCGAGAGTATAAACGACTAGACCCATTTGAGGATGTTACAATGATAAAAATATATATTATACAATAATACTATTAAACATGTGGATGGGAAAAATAGTATAAAATTTTTATATAAACAAAAAAAAACCTTCTTTAATACGGTAAATTCTTAATGTTCCTCTCAAAAATCAATAACCACTACATCCAAAGATTCTTGAAACAAAACATTACGATTCACCAAGTGCAGAATCACATCACTTCTAAGTAGGGGTATGCATAGAAACTGAAAAACCGAAACCAATCCGTTAAAACCGACAAAACCGAAACTATTTCAAAACCGACAGTTCGGTTTTCAATTTTGCAGAAACCGATGGGTTCGGTTTGGTTTCAGATTTTAACTAAAAACCGCCCTATTAATTTAATATATCATATATTTTATTTTTAATTTATAGTTTTTAAATAGAAGTCAATGAAGCCCATTAAATATTTCAAGGTCCAATTATTAGGGTCAATAACTTTTCATTCTCTTTGTCGTTTACCTCTTTTCAGATCGACGTTTATATTATGATTATATAATACAAAATATTTTTATGTTTTAAAATTTGAGTTGATAATTGTATCTAGTGTTGAAGTATGTTATTAGACATTGAATTTAATGCTAGAAGTTATATATTGTGGCTGAAATTTGTATATACGGTTATAAATATGAAGGTTAGTGCAAGACATTTGATATTAATATTGAAAACCAAGTGGGTTCGGTTTTAAAACCGAAACAAACCGTTAATGGCGAGAATCCGCCAAAACCGAAACCGATAGAAACCGAAACCATTGGGTTTAAAAATCTTAAAGCCAAAATTAGCAGATTGGGTTCGGTTTGAGCTTAAAACCGCTCCAAACCGCCCCATGCACACTCCTATAATCTAAGCTTTAATATCTAAAAATGAATGGGAATTTCAACCCAATATCAACTAGCTATTGGGTTATTGTTCTTGACCCATTAGTAATTAATAGCCCAGCTTCTTTCTTCCATCTAGACAATTTCAAAAGAGATGAGAGAGATTCACTTTTAAGACAAACAAAACGAGAAAGAATATAGGTGTTTTGTATTAAATAGATATATTTTTTAGACAAAAACTTTACAACACTTAGGTCAACATTTTAGACGTTGGATCCTTCTTTTAAGGAGTGAAAGTCGATTTCGTACAATCGTACCTCACCATAATGCACAGACTGAGTTATGTTCTTTTTCTTTAGTTTAGACTTTAGAGCATGGGGTGTACGTTCCTTTGGGCATCTCATGTTTCAAGACACATCAGCGTCACATCAGCATAACATTCACATGCTTCAAGCATACTTAAACCTCCATACTACGCACGCTTCATACACTTTCAAAAAAATTAAAAAAAAGTTAAAAATTACTATTTTCCCTCTCTACTCTTTCCTCTATCCTCTACCCTATTTTCTCTCTCATCATTCTCTCTCCTATCTTCTCTCTCTATGACATTCAAATGTTGTTTCCTTCTCCTTTTTTCGGAACCGCCCTAAAGGGGTGGTGTGCCCTCAGTACGCCCCTCCATGTAGGCATACCGAGCCTTTGTCGTGACAACAACCCACGCTCTTATATTTCATAATCTTGAGCTTAATTGTAAGATTATTATGATTGTTGTGTTGTTTTGTATTTGCCTAGAGATCGAAGACTTTATATTATTCTCTTATTGGTCAGTAGATTTTGAGTGACACTAGGTGTCGAATGGTTTTTACTTTCGTTTTAAGAAGATTTTCATGTTAAAATATTATTATTCTTTGTGTATGTTATTACAACGTTTATGTACTTAGTTTTAGTTTTAGTTTTTGTCCTATACACCTATTGTTCTTCTATTTCTTATTTGTAACTCGCTTATTATAAATGGTATTATCCAACGAAGAAAAGATATCCAGGTAAACAACTTGCAAAAAAAAAAAATGCCCCTAAATCCATTGACTGCATTTTGCAACTTGGAGGTGAGCATTATAACTAATAACTAAAAAACCAAACTGAAATTGTTTTAACAGTTAAAACCGGTTAATCAAATCATTACTAAAATCGAAGATTTGATTTTTAAGTTATTAAGAATCAATTTTATTAGTTCAATTTTAGTTTCTACTATAAACTGGTCCACTAACGGATTGGTTCGGTTTTAGGTCCAAAATTAATACACACACACCCTTTTCCAGTTAAACAAGAATATGAGACCCCGTTCAAAGTTCAAAACTCAAGTATGTCGACTCACTTATATTCATAACAACATAATAGTAGCCAACTCGTTCTTTTAAACTACACCTATATTCAAATGACATAGAGAGTATCACAATTAATATGAGGCCCTCAAATGATTGTACGGACGTGATCGATAGCACCAAAGAAAATAAGTGGCTTGTAGACGGCTTACCTGGAGGCATTGAGATTGTACATTAATGATTATTAATCACGTTTCAGTTTTCGTACCAAAGTGGGCCCGTTGACCCATTTACCGGCCCAATTCTGCTTGAGTCATATTTTGTGGGTCTTTTGTTTGCATAAGCCATAAGGGATGTTCTAGCATTTATGGGGGGTCCAACTTCAAACGATTATGACGTGAATGATGACAATTGACAAGGACCAATTATGATGAAAAGACATTAACACAAAAATTACGAAAACTTTATAATATATATGTATATAGGTGAGGGTTATTGTGAGAATATATATCTAGGTGATAATGGTAAAACAAATTCTAGTCATGATGATCTATTAGATCTAACGGTCGCAATTCACCTGTTACAATTCATGATCGTCGCAACTCATGGTAGGGCAATGAATAGAATGAAAGATCAAATGTAGATTGTCCGATCAAATCAAATGAAATATCATAATTAAGTCTCTCATTCTCACATGAACTATTTTTCGTACAAGAAGTGCAATAACCAATCTTAGCCCTTGATTAAAATTAATAAATGGTCGAGATTTTTTAGTGGCTCATTAATAGATCATTAATGATGCATTAATTAGGGTTATTTCGGGAAAATCAAGCCTCGCAAATTAATGACAGCTCGACCGGAGCAATTCATGGTTGGGTAAATATATACATAACCAATATACCGCTATTAATAAGTCATTAATGGCGTTAAAAACAGTTGTCGCAGTTCGCGTACGAAAAATCGTTTTCATTTGAACTTGCATATATATGTAGAATTGTGTTTTAATAAATAGAATTTTCGGCTAGGAAGTGTATGGAGAAAGGAGATTATGACACATGACAAAGATGGTTAGAGGGTATTATAGGTATTTTAGTCTATTCATTTAATTTAGTTAAGCTCAACCGTCCTAAAATGTCTCTTGCATCTCTCCCGCTATTCATTTCATAAAACCTATTTAATTCATAGGCACGTTATTCCTCATTTGGTGAAATTTTTTCTCTCACTTCTCCTTTTCAATCCTTTGATTGCTCTTCACAATTTCCCCTCTATTCAATTGCGGCGGTTTCCGATGGCTGTGGGCATGGAGGTGAAGATGGATTGATAGGGATTCATGAGAGGATCATTGCAATGGTCTTGAATTCGTCAAATAATGCTCGAAAAAAAGATATCATGGGTAAAAACACTGTTTCGGTGTAAATAGTCTTGAAGTCGGGTTTTAAACTTTCTCATTTGCGACATTCAAGGGGTGTTATGGTTGATTATGAGTGTCCTAATGCTGTTGATGATGTTACTAAGGTCCTTGTGGTGTAAAAAACTAGTCATTTTGGTGTTCTTAGGGTCCAACTTTGGTGGGTTCTCGATCGGCTCTGCACAGCCGCCGCAAGGGTTGTTGCGTCCGCCTCCAAATGAATTGGTGGTGGTGGTGGGGCTCGTGGTAGTCGTTCAAGTGTTCCTAAATTATTTTCTAAAGAGGCGGTTGCTATTCCTAAATTTATTGTGCATCAATTTATTATTGATGACTTCTTGATGTGCATTAATTTATAATTAATGATTTCTTGATTTGTATCAATTTATACTTGATGATTCGTGTTGTGCATCAAATCTATTGACCCATTGCTTTTTGAATTTTGAATTAATGTTTTTAGTATGAGATATGTTTACATGATTTTAGGAGGTGGGTAAATAATCAAAAGACTAATATGCCCTCAACTAACCGATTTTAATTAATTAATTTAAAAAAGTTAGTTATCAAATATCAAATCTGATGAATCTAATGGCTAAGATATATCGTTACCCTTTTTATCTTAATTTTCTTTTTATAAGATCCTCACCTTACATATGTATGTCATCGTTATCGGTAAAAAATAATTTTAAGTGAATAAAAGTTTAGATATGGTTATTTGTGAAAGGTTTTGTAGAGTATAAAAACATACGCAGCGGAGATAAACAAAAACCCCTCCAGTGATCTCATCTAACTCGTACAGGAAACTAAACAGAGAATAAGGATTAAAGATTATACCTTTATTGCAAAACTTGAAACTTTAATCCAGATAGCTAAAGGTAGAACACCGCTACTACACCACCTTGAACAGGCTGCTAGACCGCCGTAGGATATCACAAAAAACTCGATCACCCAAGCCCTATGCGTGTGTGTGTGTGTTCGACCACGTCCGAGAACCCCTTTGGGGCCTCCTTGAGTTCGACGCAGAGAGAGAAGAAAGGGAGAGGCTAAGGTTTGTTTTTGCAACTTGTGATTATCTCTTGTGATTCCTTAAGGGCTAAAGGTTATTTATATAATAAACCTTATTAAGGCCCAAGCCCGTTTAATTAAAACTCAACTTTAATTAAACTATCACCTAATTACATAAAATACCCTTGATCTTTCTAATTAATTAATAACTATTAATTAATTGGTCAAATTAATATTTAAACTTAAAATTATTAATTTCCCTTTTAAATTAATAAATAACTATTATTATTTTTCTTCTTAATAATTAATTAACTGATTAATTATTCCACACACATACAACTTGGTAAAAATCCAAATGGTTCTAAACGGGTGTGTAGCAGTGTGATCCTTTAGTGTCATATAACATTGGACACGATTACACGTGTTATCTATCTCTGCACATAATCTAACAGACTCCCACTTGTGCAAGATAAGTAACACTCCTTGTAAACCGTTGGCCTAAGGAGGTCTCTAGCCAGACACTTAGGTTAACTAGACTATGAGATCTCTTACATCTAGAGATATAATCCACCCCTTGGATTATCTAGGTTTTTCCTTTTGCATCGCGATATTCCGTAATGTGAGTATTAGACATGGAGCAGGGATCTTATTCTAAATACCCAGATTTTCTCGACTCTGATCTCGACACTTGTGCAGTTACGGTTTACCGAATTAAACCTATCATTCTAATCGAGCGCGGCCACGCATTTTCAGTAGTCTCAATCGTCGAGGGGCCCAGAAATATCTCTCCTAAAAGTAGGAGGTGCAAATCTCATCTTGACTATTTGCACCTAGACATGCCCCTTATAATCACCTAGACATGCCCCTTATAATCACCATGTTACAGCGTGACGTTAGAACACGCTAAAGTACAGTAGTTACTGCACCCCAAACCAAATATCTCAGGTCTAAGGACAACCTAACAAGTTTACTTATGTTGTTGCTCCATGAAGTAACTCGATGCAGATCACTCCCAATATTTATCCCACCTGATAAATATCTACGAATATTTGGTCACAACCTTGTGCTTTTATTCAACCCCGAATAAATCATCAAATATTCATAATAGTGTTATCTCCCTAATGTAGCTCTCACTACATTAAGTAGCTACGGGCATTTCGAGAATTCATAACTTAAATTCATAATGGATAGGTTAAAACATGCTAAAAATAGACAACAAGAAACAATTATGTAAATACCTCCTATTTCAATCTCATGAAATGTAAATACATAATAAAAGAGTTTCAAGTTACATCTATAGAAATAATCAAAAACTTGAACTAGCTGCTATATTCTAGGTATTGCATCCCTATAGAATTCGCATGTCTCTCATGCTTAGCTCTAGCTAGCGGCTTCGTCAACGGGTCAGCAACGTTGTCGTCCGTCGGTATCTTTTGCAGTCTAATATCTCCTCTTCCAATGATCTCTCGGATTAGGTGATATAATCTGAGTACATGCCTAGTCCGCTGATGATCTCTTGGCTCTTTAGCTTGCACCACAGCCCCTGAGTTATCACAGAATATATCAATCGGCCTAGAGATACTGGCAACAACTCTAAGGTCCAAGATAAAATTCCTCGGCCAGACAGCTTCCTTTGCCGCATCACTTGTTGCAATATACTCTGCCTCTGTAGTCGAATCTGCTATTGTATCTTGCTTCTGACTTTTCCAAGATATAGCTCCTCCGTTTAGGGTAAAGACAAATCCTGACTGCGACCTAAAGTCGTCTCTGTCGGTTTGGAAACTAGCATCAGTGTAACCAATTACACTAAGCTCGTCCATCGAACCTCCATAAACTAGAAACATGTCTTTTGTCCTTCTCAGATACTTGAGAATATTCTTGACAGCTACCCAATGAGCTTCACCCGGATTTTGCTGGTATCTACTCGTGACATTTATGGCATAGGCAACATTGGGCCTGGTACACAGCATGGCATACATAATTGATCCAATTGTTGAGGCATATGGAATCAATTTCATCTTGTTCTGATCTTGACTAGATACAGAACACTGAGCCTTGCTCAAAACCGTGCTAGATTGCATCGGAATAAATCCTTTCTTGGATTCATCCATCTTGAATCTTTTCACGACTTTGTCAACATATGTACTTTGATTAAGTCCGATAAGCTGCTTAAATCTATTCCTATAGATCTTAATACCAAGTATATAAGCAGCTTCTCTCAAGTCTTTCATCTGGAAACATTTACCTAACCAGGATGTTACTCCTTGTAATACTGGTATATTGTTTCCTATTAACAGTATGTCATCTACATACAAGACTAGGAAGCTTACCGCGCTCCCACTGAATTTAGTGTAAACACATGACTCGAACTCACTTTTGGAAAAACCAAACTCTTTGATGCGCTCATCAAAGTGTAAAATCCAGCTCCTAGATGCCTGCTTCAACCCATAAATGGATTTTAGCAACTTGCATACTTTATTAGGATTCTTTGGATCTGCAAAACCATCAGGTTGTATCATATATACGCCCTCTGTCAACTTCCCGTTAAGGAAGACGGTTTTGACATCCATCTGCCATATCTCATAGTCAAAATATGCTGATTTGGCCATAAGAATTCTAATGGTCTTAAGCATTGCCACTGGGGAAAAAGTTTCATCATAGTCAACACCATGAGTTTGCGTGAAACCTTTTGCCACTAGCCTAGCCTTATAAGTATGCACTTTTCCATCCATGTCGGTCTTCTTCTTGAAGACCCATTTGCACCCAACAGCTTTGCTGTGTTAAGGCAAATCCACTAACTTCCAAACTTGGTTGTCATACATGGATTGCATCTCTGCCTTCATGACTTCTAGCCATTTCTCAGATTCTAAACCTGAAACAACATCTTGGTAGGTGGTGGGTTCTAAAAGATCCCCTTCGTCTTGAGCAACCAGGAATCCTAGATACCTATCTGGCTCATGACGAGGCCTACTAGATCTACGAAGGTCTTATGTTTGCACTTCTTCCTCAACCACAGACTCGGGTTGAGATTCAACAATTCTTTGTTGAATTACGGATTCGATTATCGATGGTGGTGTTATCTCTTCCTCTTCAATTTCTTGAAGCTCTATTTCTTTTTTTGGAATCTCTGAGTTTAGAAACTTTTCTTCCAAGAACACCCTCTTACGAGCAACAAAAACTTTGTTCTCATCTAGGTTATAGAAATAGTATCACATGGTTTCCTTGGGATAACCCACAAAGATACACTTATCTGATTTGGGATTGAGTTTATTCGTGAATGTTCGCTTAACATACACCTCACATCCCCAAACCTTGAGAAAAGACATTTTGGGGTTTTTCCCCGTCCATACCTCGAACGGTGTCTTTTCAACCGTTTTGTCGGACCCCGATTCAGCATGAACGCCGCTGTCTCAAGTGCGTGCCCCCAAAACGACAAAGGCAATGAACTTCGACTCATCATTGATTGTACCATGTCAAGCAATGTACGATTCCTCCTTTCTGACACACCATTCATCTGAGGTGTATACGGAGGTGTGAGTTGTGAAACAATCCCACATTCCTTCAAATTATCGTCGAATTCCTGACTCAGATACTCACCACCTTGGTTGGACCGAAGCAGTTTTATCTTCTTGTCCAGCTGATTTTGTACTTCATTTTGAAGCTGTTTAAACTTGTCAAAACTTTCAGATTTAAGTCTCATAAGATAGACATAACCGAACCTACTAAAGTCGTCAGTAAAGGTAATAAAGTATCGGTATCCTCCTCTAGCCTCGGCAGTAAAGGGTCCACACACATCTGTGTGTATTATCCCCAGTAGCTCACTAGCCCTTTCATTCTCACTGTTGAAAGGCTGCTTTGTCATTTTACTAGACCAACAAGATTCGCAAATATCATATGACTCCAATTCAAAAAGGTTCTAGAATTCCGTCATCTCGAAGCTTCTCTATGCGTTTCTCGTTTATATGTCCTAAACGACAACGCCAGAGGTAAGTCTGATTCAAGTTACTCTTGGATATTTTACTTATATGATATATGTCTTTTTTATCGTAATCTAGATTTAGCGTGTATAGACCATTTTGTGGAATAGCTTTAAAATAGAAAACATCATTTTTAAAACAAGAAATCACTTTACTTTCATAACATAGTTAAAACCACAGTCTATAAGCAAATCAAACGAGATAACATTTTTGATGAGTCAAACTAAGACAATATGTCCCTACAGCTTCAGCACCAACCATGGAGCCTTCGCCTACCCACAGGTCCATATCTCCTTGTCTTAGCTTCCTATTTCTCTTGAATCCCTGCAAATGATTACATATGTGATGACCACATCCGGTATCCAATACCCATGAATCATAAGAAGTAATAAGACAATCTATCATAAAGATACCTGAGTCATTGGGTGAACCAATGTCCAGCTGATCTATGTAGAATGAGTGCTCGCATGAATCCTTGCTACTACAGTCTGGGCAACAAATTTCTCCAAACTCTTCCAACCATTCATCCTCTAGCATAGAGTCCACTACTGTCGACTCTAGCTTCTTTGGATCTAGATCGTCACTAACGCACATGAGGATCTCGTGCATACTCGCGACAGTTATATCACCTTAGACTGATAATGGTCAGATAGGGATTGCTAATGGGTTGGTTTTCTTTCATATTCTGCGAAATAATTTCTTTTATTAGCAAGAAACGACATGCTCGTTCACTATTCTTGAACCTTTCCTCTAATGCTTGAACAACCTCAAAAGATGACTTCTCCCGGAGATCAACCATAAACTCGGATAAAGTTGAGAGAACGAGAATCGACATAACATCAGATTCATCAGCCAGATACTGATAGTAAGCATCATACTCACTATCCTGGGCATCTACCCCTGGTCGTCCTAGAGACAAAGTCTCTATGACGTACAGCTTTCCCTGTGCATCTAATACATTCTTAAGATGCATCTTCCAAACAGCAAAGTTTGGACCTGAAAACTTCCACTTGCTAACGATAAGGCTTAGAGATTCCTTGGGTAAATAGAAGGGAATAACAAATAAAATATACATCTAGAGAAAAAGAAAAGATAAAACTGATTCAGTAATGTGATTATATCCTCTAATAATTATTACTTTTTAAAAATAAATTATTAGACTAGGATCCATATTTCACATTTCCCGATGCAAGGTTTGGGCACTTACCACCGGGACAATGCTATTTCTGGTAGGTAAACCTATACTAATCGTATCCTACCTGGACACGACTCCTAGATCCGTGGGACATCGGCTACAAGAACCGTGCATGCTTTAGTCCCTCTAGTGCATTTTGGGCCGGGACTCCCGATTATCACCAAAATAGATCGCACCACCTAAGACAGTGTGAACTTTAGCCGGGACTCCCGATTATCGCAGAGTCTTTCACACCCTTCCCCGTAATGGTTTGAACCTGAATGCCCAAGGTTTGGTCACTTCCGACACCCGAGTACCGTTTAACTGGAAAGGTGTACCATTAGGTGGGTAGCACACTGATATAAGATTTTTCTAAAAAGGATTTTGCCAGTTTTCTTTAAAAACACTGTTTAATAATGACTATTATTAAAACTCTTGTTTTATTTCATCGTGAGAATCACAACCACGCATATATAATATGTAAAGAAATAAAACAACCACAAACATCTATGCCTTAGCCTTGCCCATAACTACTGTCGGTTTCGTGAGCTACACGAAAAACCCGATGGTCCAAAACCTAAGTGGAAAACAATACACATGGCATGGCATTCTGAAGCTCCTACTGGCTCCTGCATCCAATCCTGCTCCTTACTCCTTGTTTCTTTGAATCAGCTTCAAGTCTATTCTATTTATATACTATTCTATTAAAAAAAACTAAAAC
Source organism: Pulicaria dysenterica (assembly GCA_947179395.2). NCBI lineage: Eukaryota > Viridiplantae > Streptophyta > Magnoliopsida > Asterales > Asteraceae > Pulicaria > Pulicaria dysenterica. The sequence continues at coordinate 73,744,355 of OX359292.1, read as the reverse complement.
TAGAAATATAAAATTACAAGATAATCAAAGGTACGCAGACTCGCTAGTCTAGTACTTTTACATGATAGAATAGGAGTTGTAAGTGGCACGCAGGCCTCCCCACACCATAGAATAGAAAAACCAATCACAACCACAAGAGCAGAAAATAAAAGCAATCCACAAGGTCTAGGGCTTGACTATGGCATCCCAAACATGTACTCAAACCAATACATGAAGTAAAAACAACTGATTTCTAATTATTCATCTTGATAAAAAAATACTGATCTTAACAACCTGTTAAAATCCATATATTGTTTTTCTGTTACTTGCAATGAATGTATATATTTTAAGTTTTATACTTGATGATTAATCAGAAACTCAAAAATAATATTTAAACTTGAAATTAAAATAACAACTGTATTCTAATTTTATTTCGACCACAGATATCTGAGCCACTAACTGGGCCGAATACATGGGCCTGGGTCAAACGATTAACTTGGGCCGATAAATCAAAACTTGATTGGGTCGTAGCCCTTTCGGACCTGAAAACCGTAGCTGGGCCGGCCTTGGGCCTTGGTTCCTGGGCCGAAGCCGCATCACGCCACCGCCGTCGTTGCCCTGCCGCCGTACGCCACAACGTCGCCGACCACCTAACTCGGTGGTTCCGATCGGCTTCAGCCGCCGGATGGGCTTCCGTCGATCATCGACCGGCGACCGCTACCCCACCTGGGACTACCGTCGACCAGCAACGTCCACGAGCTGGGACGCCGCCGACCGACCGCAGCCACCGCCTGAGGCCGCCGCCGATGATGGTGGTGTTCTTTGGTTTCGTTTTTCGCAAATAACAACAATAAAAATAACAGGATTTAATTAATCCTTTTATCAAAAAGCAATTAATTTATATAATAAACCTTATTAAGGCTCAAGCCCGTTTAATTAAAGAACAACTTTAATTAAACTATCACCTAATTGCATAAAATTCCCCTTGACCTTTCTAATTAATTAATAACTATTAATTAATTGGTCTATTTAATATTTAAACTTAAATATTAATTTTCCTTTTAAAATAATAAATAACTATTATTATTTTCCTTCTCAATAATTATTTACTAATTAATTATTCCACACACATACAACTTGGTAAAAATCCAAATGGTTCTAAACGGGTGTGTAGCAGTGTGATCCTTTAGTGTCACATAGTATTGGACACGATGACACGTGTTATCTAACTCTGCATATAATCTAACAATTTGTAGTAGAAATTGATTATTTGTTGGTAATTGTGTCGTTTGGGTCGAATACGAAGCTTGTATGTTTTCTTTTTCCTTATATTTTTAACGATAGTTGAAAAACACAGACTCTTTAACGTACATCTACATATATATAATAAAATATTAATTCCCCAACCTTAAAAATAAATGAGCACCTTTAACACTTTAGGTAATGATTATGGTATAATTGGGATTTTAGTTTCTAATTAGATTAGAAGCTTGTGTCACACGAGGAGCTCAAGTAATACTACATATGTGTGTGCGTTTTATAATCAAACTTGAACCATAAACCATTATGCACTAATAGACGAAAAACCCAAGAACAAAATAATTATCATATGACATCAAATTTTAAATAGGCTAAATCACAAGAATGAAAAGAATTTTAAAGGTATACATGTAATCGAGACGAAGGAAAATAGAAAAAATATATGTAGAATAACCTTTATTACTAGAACGCGTTTAAGTAGATTAAATAATAAGATATCATTTAAATTTTAAAGAAGACCATTTTTGTTAGCCGCTTATTTCTCGATGATTATTAACAAATGTCATGGATAATCTTTGCCACAAACTAGTTGTACTTCAAGCGACATATATTCACTAGTGAACAATTGTATATTGTGTTATCTAGAGCAAAGAGTGGAATTGGAATTAAAGTATTAGTTTAAGGAAGATAGACAAATTACTACCTGCGTAACAAATGTCATATATAAAAGAGTTAATTGTTCAAATGGTCCCTAAACTTAGTCAAAACTGTCGTTTTGGTCCTTTAACTTTAAAAGTGGTACATATGGTCCTTAATAAAGCATTTTGCAGCCAATTTGGTCCTTTCTAACGTTGATCGTTGGTCAACTCCGTTAAATGAGGGTAAAATGACAATTTACCCCTCTGGTTTTATTTTATTATTTTTATTTATACTTTTACTTATTTTATATATTAATTATGAATTATTAATATATAAATTAAATATGAAGTTTTATTTTATTAGATGTAATGCAGGTCTAGAAGTCTCTCTCTCTATTTCTTACTCTCTCTCTCTCTCTCTAATACTCTCACTACGTGTACACAGTCAACAACTGGCAGTTTTCTCGCCGGCAACCACCAACAACAACCGTACAACACTCTCTCTCCATCTCTGTTTCTTTCTCTCTCTTTAATACCCTCACTACCGCCACCACCGTACACCAACAACTGTACACCGCTCCCTTTCTCTCTCTCTCTCTCTCTGTTTTCTTGCCGGCAACCACATTCGTTTAGGGTTTTCAAGAAAAAGCAAAAGATCTAGGGTTTTAAAGCCACACATTCGTTTAGGGTTTTCACCCACCGCCGCCGCCTCATCTTACCTTTAGGGTTTTCAAATCACACACATTCGTATCAGGGTTTTCACCCACTTCCGCCGTTGCCTCATCTTCATTGATCTTAGGGTTTTTAAACGATTCGACTATAGATCTAGGGTTTTCACACATTTTAGGTGTCGATCTAGGGTTTGTGTCGACGGTGGAGAGAGAAGGAGCCGACGGTGGATTGGGGCTTCTGTGGTCGTTGTTGGCTAAGGTTTACGGTGGCGGTTGGGTTTACAAGAGAGAGAGAGAGAGAGAGAGAGCTGACGGTTGGCGTTTGGAGCTGCCTAGATGGCGGTAGATGGCGGTGGATGGTGGTGGTCCTTGGAGATAGAGAGAGACAGAGAGAGAGAGAGCAGGTGGTGGTGGTCCTTGGAGACAGAGAGAGAGAGAGCAGGTGGTGGTGGGTGGTGATGGCGGTAGGTAGTGGCGGATGATGGTGGTGGCGGATGGTGGTGGAGGCTGTGGATGGTGGTGGAGACGGCTTGGAAGTGACCGGGAGTAGGAGAGATGAGAGAGAGAGGAAGAGTGATAGAGTGAGAGAAGGTGTGTGTTGCATTTTAATATATATTTTCTATTAGAAAAAGATATATATTATGTTTTAATATTTTAATTAACATTTTAGTTAATAAAAAATTAGAAAAGCTGTAAAAAGACCAAATTACACTTGATTTAACGGTGTTGACTAACGGTCAACGTTAGAGATGACTAAATTGACTACAAAATGCTTCACTAAGGACCATCTGTACCACTTTAAAATTAAATGACTAAAATGACAGTTTTAGCTAAGTTTAAGAACCATTTAAACAATTAACTATATAAAATATAATAGTCTTACATAGTTTATGACTCTCATGTGTTGGTATAAAACTCCTACTACCATTTGACACACATTTATGTTATACCATTCAATTTATCAAATATAGTGTAAATGTTAAAATTCATCCACTTCCGTTATGAGATTTAAGTTAATAAGTTTACATTTAATTACATCTCATTTGTTTAGTTACAAAGAAAAACAAAAGCAATACATGTTAGATGAATGATAAAATATCTACTACAAAAATGAACTACTAATAATGCATGTTTGTATGTGTGCCGTGTGCGCACAGGGGCCAAGGCGCAAGTCATCCGCATAGTGTCAAATTTGGTTGAAATTTATTCATTTTAGGTGGGGGATTGTTACCATATGTAGATGAAGTGGGTGTATCGTTTTCTAATCTAGAATGAAATCTTATTCAAATCAATTCAATGAGTTTTGTTGGTTAGTGGCAGGGGCGGACCGTGGACGCATGATTATTTTTTACCGGTAACACTATATAATGGAGAAAATAAAATTACTTAAAATTGAGAGTGTTGTTCGGGTTTTTTTCCGGTTACCAGTTAATCGGGTCAGATTAACGAGGTTTTAGTTGTTGCTCCGGTATTTTAGAAGCAAAATTTAAAAACCTAACATTTATCAAATGTTGGTTACTATTCATAGCATGTAGCTTATGAATAGAGTTTTTTTTTACTTTTAGGTTACAATTTTTTTTTACTTTTTAGTTAACTCATTTATATGGCTATTCATTGTATTTAATTTTTTTTATTTTTTACTTTGTTTTTTAAGCTTCTAAATACTATTTAAATGAGAGGTAAGAATTTTGACAGTTAAAATTATGCTATCAAAGAAGTCAAAGGATGTAATACTCGGATATTTCGTAATATAAAACGTAAAATCTTTTTTTGGCGTATATAGCCTTCTAGAAATTTAAAAATGATAATCCTAATTTTCAAGTTTAATATTAAATAGTCGCTTGAGCCATAATGTCTTATCGATTTATGTTACATATATAACAACTACTTTTAGTTTATTTATGTTCTTATATATATTAGTTAACCCTTAAGGCTTGCCCCACTCCCGCAACGCGTGGCTGAAAAACCTTGTTAAAAACAAAACACAATTTATATGAAACCATGCTAATTAAATTGCTATTTTTAGGGTAAACTGAAGTATTTTAAATGTATAAATTGAAGATTGAACTATATTTTATCATTTTTGTAAAAAAAATTCATTTTTCCTTTGGTTTTGGTGGCATCAAAAAATCACTGGTGGCACCTTAAAATTTGACTGGTGGCACCAGCTTGAAAACATTAAATTTTTTTATTGTTTCTGTAAAATTGACCGGTGTCCCGTGCCACGATTGAGGAACACACATGTCCGCCCCTGGTTAGTGGTGATGAATAGTTTGGTATATTCAATTTACTTAAAAATTTAAAGTTTAAAAAGTTATAAATACTTTATAAAAAAGTAAGATATTAGTTTCAATCACTTGTTATTAAGGGAAATTAAGAAATTATAATATTCAACTCATATGCGTAAGTATATACAAAGACAATTTAGCCCCCATAACATACTCTATGTGGTGCCCAACCCGAACACTCTCAAAGTCGCTCATGTTGACTCGCACTTGTTTTAAACTTTATATAAGATATACACAAAAATATTGTTGCAGATGTTTGTTTTTAACAAACACCCCCCCCCCCAGGGCCGGTCCAATGAGTTTTCATGCCCTGGGCGAAGTAAGCTACTAATGCCCCTTCCGGCCTCCCCTCCGGCCCTCCCCCCGCCCCCATATGAGCTTTACAGCCAAAAACGAGATATTTTACATAAATGTATAGCATATTTTTTACTTCAAAAGGTCAAACTGTTTCATCAAAGTTATAAGCTACCTAAGAGGATTATGTGCATTCTTTAAAGCAAATACACCAATAATTTTATCGAGGGAACATGTTAATTGTTATGTTAAACAATCTAGCAATCATGCACCTCGGGATATAGCAAATAAGACGTAAAACAAAATGAAGTTCAAGCTTAGAAGATAAAACCTGGTCAAGCTTGTATAATTGAACTTTGGCAACGGCTCATCCAAAAAAACCAGTAGCAATCCTCTTTGGTTTAGTAAGCTACTGAAGTGTGCTAATCATGAGGCAACTTCCTTCGAGTCTTTTGATACACATTAGATGTTGAATGTGTGATCATTGGTCATTTAATATTTGAATAAGTAAATTTGTAATCATATCAAGTCAAATAGACATACATTACTGAAATATACTACCTACAATTGATTTCTTACTTCATAAAATAACACATAATAATTAAGAAAAATTTAGAAAGATACTATCTATACAATTAAGCTTCTAATTTTTTATTTGTAAGTTAAAACTAATTTCTTGTATCTGTCCTATTGGAGTTGCTTTTAACTCCTCTTTAGGGCCTATAAGTATCAAAGGTTTACTACATATTAAACAAAGCCAAATAGGAGAAACAAAATCTATGATTATGAATTAAAAGTCGATCATCGTTCCTAACTCAAAAACATTATCAAAGCTTCACTCACATCAAAAGCAATTATGAAACATATTATGATTTTACAAAAAAAACAAAACACAAATTTATCATCATATACATTCATGATTCTTGTTCAATTTCTAAATTGGAATTTTAAAGACAATTATGATTTAACTACTTTCTGCCAAGTTAGATCACATCACGAATGACTATAAGTTTGAGTTTGGAATTTAGATAAATAGTTAGAGAATACTAGAACTAATAAAAGTAGATACGCCAATGAAAAAAAATCAAAGTTTTTTTGTACCTTCTAAGCTTCTATGTGCAATTTTATTTTCTTAAATCCTAAATATCTTGCATTATGAAGTTAGATATACTCTTTAGTTCAAAATTAATATGTTTGTATTGCAAAAAGAAGTGAATAAAATTAAATCTCAATGTTTGAATAGGAGAAAGACAATATGATCAGTGAGAATGCGGGTTAAAATTTAGAAATTAGAACAAATAACATGAAAAATACATGAAGATGCAAATCGTAAGTTGGTAACATATAAAAAAGAAACAATCGACATGCAGTAAGCTGTTGTACAAACCTGTAGCTAAGAACCACAGTCGAGAGGAGGAAGGAGCTGACGACGTGCGATGGTACAGCCAATGTTCGAAGAACCACTGTCGACAAACGAGTATCACCATTGTGTTTCTCGAAGTCGCCTCTTCGGTTTCCCTGCCCTATGTCGACTATCGAATATCGGGCATCACCGCTTGGTTTCCTGCTCTGTCGACTTCCCTTGATTACAGCCGGCCCCCTTTCTCCAACTCTCAAGCCCAAGGCCCAAGTAAATTGAACCTACATAAATATGTATTGGGCTATATGTTTGATGCCCCTAGCCCATTTGATGCCCTGGGCCGGGAACAAAGTAACAATAGATACATATAAGATTATTTCGAAAAAAATAAAAAAAAACAAAATCACAAATAGAACCCCAAGTGGCAAACTACCATAGCCGAGTAAACTAACTAACACATAAGACCACACGTTGTGGTCGACCCGAAGCCATCGGGTGAGATCGAGTTCCATCGGGAACACCAAAACTCATCATCGGGTAGCACCATCGAGTAAGGCCTTCGGGCTCCTCTACTCCTCATTCAACCGAGAACACCACCCCCCTCCAACGGTCCACTTTTCAATTTTTTCCTTTTTTTTTTTTAATTTAACCATTTTACCCTATACATATTACCACTTCACCATCTTTTAAATCACACAACTCTTATCTTCTACTCTCTTCTACTTCTACCTTTATATATTTTCATCTACATCAAGATTTTTATATTTTTTTTCATCTACGAAGAATATTGATCCAAACGAGGGTTCCACTCAACCATCAACAGGGCCTTTGGGCTCCTCTACCGTTCATGCAACGGACGAGTCATCTTTCGGGAGCGGCATTGGAGAATATGAAGGTAATGAAGGAGGAAATACGACGCAAGTACGGGTGGACCTCAATGGATTAAATATTATTTTTAATTTTTAAGTTTAAAATTATGTATTTGTTTTAAGTAGTTAAGATTTTTTTAAGTTTAAATTATGTAATTTTAATTTTTTTTATTGTTTGAATTTTAAATTAATTAATTTATGAATTATATGATTTATATAATTGGTTATTTGTTGAAATAAAAAAAGAATAAAAAAAGTGAAAAAATATTTGGTAAGAGAAGGTAAGGTATAACTTGATAATTGAGTAAGGAGAAAGGTAAGGGAGGGAGAATAATGTGGCGCTAATGTGACATTGGGTAAGAGTTACCTTAAGGTAACCCATAAGGCGCAGCCTAATGGGATTGAGGGATTGAGTTGTATATAAATTTTTTTTGTTATATATAACGGTTATGATATTTATATCTCCACCACCAGCATTCTATATATTATTTTTATTCACCTAATCGTATCATTGCATTTTACCAGCTAAAATCAGTGAAAATTTAAACCTTTAAAAGCATGTTTACCCAAAACCGAGCAGCAGAATTACATTATAATAAGTACTAGTTATATGACTTGGCAAGTATTAGATACAACAAAATGTGCCAAGTACAAAATCAGGTGTTACCATAAGCTATACGCTGACCATCAAGTAGCAATATAATAATAACCAAGTGTTCCCTAAAAGATATATTTACAACTATCAATAGGTAACCCGATCTCGTCAGGTCACCTAATCTTTACCTGGAAAAAAGAGATAGTAACTACAACTAGCTAGTGAATTTAAGAAAATAATAATCTAAATTTTTTTTTATTATGTATATTAAAAAATCATTATGTATAAACTATTAAAGATGTCGATTACACTAGAAAAAAAAGTAGTCCAAGAATTTCAAATTCATTGATTTGTAGCCAGGCTTGCGAATTCTGGTTGCATTTTGCTTGTCTTATTATTTTATACAGACACGTGGCATTGAATAACCGGGGACACAATACATTAACCAAAGCTCATCATAAGCTCTAGACCGACCTTCCAGAAACTTCTCGTGAACTCGTGGCTCAGAATAGCCTAACACATCCTCCGGCTCATATCACGCCACGTGGACATACACAAACGTGACCATCCTACGTGGCACCCCCTTCCCCTTGAAATTGATACTCTCCTTCTTCTCATTCGCAGGCTACGATTTAGGGCACTTTCCAAAAATAAACTTCAACTGTTCCACAATTCGACTTCCGAGGCACTGAGATTTGCTTTGAGATTGGGGTTTTCTTGTTGTTGGATTTGAGAAAGTTAGTTATGAATGGTGAAGGTGATGAAGATATGAAAATGGAGATGAAAAGCGACGAGAAGTCGGTGTATATGTGGGGGTATTTACCTGGAGCGTTGCCGCAACGGTCGCCGATATTGTCTCCGGTGGAAGTTAAGCTCCCGCAGTCGATTGAAGCTGGTCGGTTCTGGACGGATGTTTGTGGCGGCGGTTGTGGATTTGCTATGGCTATTTCAGGTTGGTAATCTATGATTCCTTCTTCCTTTTTCCATCTAGGAAATTCATGAGGCGTGAAGTTTTTGAGATTATTGTGAAAACTTAGGTAAAAGCTTGAATTTGTACCTAATGAGCTGATCTTGCATTTGAACTCATTCGCAAACAAAAGTCAAAATGTAGCTTTTTCCTGGGACTGAGGGAGTGTAGTAAATCTGTAATGTTAGGTTGTTTGCTTTTTGATATTTGATATGGACTCAACTTAACTAAAATGTCGTTGTACAATTTGGTTTCCCTCTTCAGTAGTTAATGGAAAACTCGTCATCTTATGCTTTCTATAAGCAAGCTTGACTTGGGTAATGTGGTTATAATTAAAGCTAATAAGCTATCATCTTTTTCCCTGGACCTCAACTGCTTGAGACTTTGAGTTCATATACTCAGCTGAAGAGTAAAGAAGCATTGGCTTGGCAAAGCCACTTGAAATGTCCGCATTTCTTGTATGATTAATTATTGCTTAATTGGGTAGAACTGATTTAAATGAATGGTTTCCTATATTCCTGATCCCAGTTATATCTAGCCCTATGCACCCTGGTAAATATCCAATGTGGGGGACCTGAAAATCTGAAACAGTAACAATCTTGTCTAAAAGGAGTTTTTGATGCCTAATAGTAATAGAAGTTTTCTTGTTCATATACACTTTTAACAGCCTTTTTTTAATCAGACGCAGGGAAGTTCATTACATGGGGTTCGACTGATGATCTTGGTCAAAGCTACGTGACATCGGGGAAGCATGGGGTACTAATAAAAAGCTTCATATCTATTGCTTTATTTATTGAAGGAAGCTAACATGCAGTTTCTTTACATGCCTTTGTTAAGGAAACACCAGAACCTTTCCCTCTTCCAAATGAAGTTTCATTAGTAAGAGCTGCAGCAGGTTGGTCACATTGTGTCTGTGTAACAGGTACTAGTTTCATCTGTAATTTGAATCAGTGATGAAGAGACTATATTCAATTAGTATTCTATTCTTAAAGCATGCAAATGAACCTAACTTTTTGTCTGCAGCGGTAGGAGAGGTTTATACATGGGGATGGAAAGAGTGTGTCCCATCTGGGAAAGTTGTTGGAGACCCAAACTCAGCTCAAAGTCAAGAAAGAGACGTATTCGAGAGACAAAATCCATTTTTGACTGAACAGGGTAACTTCATTAGACTTAATACTGGTCATTGCTAAAGATGTGGTAACTTCTCACAAACCTAAGTTTCAAGTGTATTACAGTGAGTCCTCGGTCGCAGGGATCAAGATCCAGCGCTGTAGAAAGTAAAGCCGTTGGTGATGAAAATACAAAAAGGAGACGTGTATCATCAACTAAACAAGCGGTTGAAAGCTCATCATCCGGTGATGAACCTCTCTCAGCTTTGCCCTGTTTGGTAGCATTAAATCCAGGGGTAAGAATAGCCACAGTTGCAGCTGGTGGGCGACATACATTGGCATTATCAGGTAGTTTTAGAATTCAGACAACACTTGGCATGAGTAAGCTGTTAGTATTCTTAATGTATTATAACTTGTGTGAAGTTTCAGATATAGGACAAGTGTGGGGTTGGGGGTATGGAGGTGAAGGGCAGCTAGGTTTGGGGTCTCGTATACGAATGGTGTCTTCCCCACATCCTATTCCTTGCATTGCCCCATCAGCAGTAGGAAAAGATAAATCCACATTGCTTGCAAGAGGAACCACAGTCTCTGAAGGCCAAGCTTATAAAGTCCCTGGAAGTTATATAAAAGGAATTGCTTGTGGAGGGCGACACAGTGCTGTAATTACTGGTAAAATTTCATCTGACTCACAGAATTTTATTTAAACATTACAATAAACTCTATACTGACCTTGTATATATGCATCTACAGATGCTGGGGCATTGATGACTTTTGGTTGGGGACTCCATGGACAGGTGAGTTCCCTTTCAAAAAATATTTATTCTCGTCTGTTTCTTGTTCATTTGTATTTCTGACAGTTCCATTTCTTGTTCATTTGTGTTGCTGAAAGTATATGTGTTTCTAATTGAGTAAATGATCATGGTAGTAGAAGCTTTTAATCTGTCTTGTGCATGTTAATTATGGTTTCTATGTTAAAATTCTTGTTTCTGAATTGGCGGAGATTCGATTCCTTGTTTTTTGACTCGCTCTGCGCAATCGACATGTAGGTAAGGTAGAAATGATGGAGAAAAGCTGACTGAATGTTCAAGATGAAGTTCTATGTGAAAGGCGATAAAAGACTGCATATTTTTGAATTATATTAATGTTCTTCGGTTTCTGTTTTTATTTAAATTGTTAACTGCACATTGGGTTCTAAGGCTGGTATTACATTTCTTGTAGTGTGGGAAAGGAAGTACGGATGATGAATTAAGCCCTACGTGTGTATCGTCACTGCTGGGCATTCGAATAGACGGTGTTGCTGCAGGTCTTTGGCATACAGTCTGCATATCAGGTGATGGTGATGTGTATGCTTTTGGTGGGAATCAATTTGGCCAATTGGGTACTGGAAGTGATCAATCTGAAGTAAATTCCATCTCAACTTTTCTTAAGATTTTCAATTATGCATGATCTATAGTTGCACATGTTAATCTATGGTTTTGTTGTCAGACTTTGCCACGGCTTTTGGATGCTCAGAGTCTAGAAAACGAACATGCAAGAGTTGTATCATGTGGGGCACGGCACAGTGCTGTTGTCACAGGTATGGTTGTGGCATGCTGTTTATGTTTAAATTTTAATTTCTTATATAGCTTTAAATGACCCTTCAAATGGCTTTATTTACTGATTGCTGCTTTTATTTCTGAAGACGGGAAGGTGTTTTGCTGGGGGTGGAACAAGTATGGTCAGGTATGCACCCGTCACACAAACCTTGGTTCATTTTATCTGATAACCAGTCCTGACTCTCTGTAAACATTGCAGCTCGGTTTAGGAGATGTGATAGACCGTAACATTCCATCTCAAGTGACAACAGATAGCTGTGTCCCGAGAGTTGTTGCATGTGGCTGGTGGCACACACTTCTTCTTGCTGAATCATTCGGCTAGGGTGGGGTTCCCACTTTGCTGTCAACCAGAAAAGTTTTGTTAGTTCAGTAGTTGCTCTTTCATGGAGGAGAAGAGTACATGTTCTGCTTACAACCCTTACATGTGCAATGTATGCATATGATCAATCTATTCGTTAAAACTTGAAGGGTTTCTTGATTGTAGAAGTGGGACTGATTCTTAAATTATTGTACATATGTCAATAAAACTCGACACAGACCAAGTTTTTGCATTAAATGGAAGGCTATAAGATCTAGATATACAGTCTAACCGGTGTTCATATTTGGTTTTACGTGACAGGTTTGTTTGTATTGGTACCACTGCAGGGGCGGACCCATGATCTGAAATGGGTGGTGGCACCATTAGAAATGAGTGGTAACACTGGTTCGAAAAAATCAAAAAACCAAACACAGGATTTTTATTTGTTTTCTTGATTTGATTTAATATATATTTTAGAGTTCATTTGCTTTAATATTTTATTACTATGTCTATATCAGGTGAGATCAGGGATATTATATAATGTCAAAAGGTAAGGCAATGTGGTTAATCGATTAATAGTTCATTCCTTCAATTCTTTTCTCAAGTGCTTCTAGGTATAAGCCAATTTAGATGAGGATAATAGAACCAGAAGTTAAGTCTATTCATTAAGAAGCTTTTAGTTTTTTTTATACATTCAGGGTCATTTCTTTTTGTAATGCATCCTTAATTTCTTTGACCAAAGCTTCATACGCCATATAGCAAAGAATGAAATGATCATTGTGGTGAAGGCAAGGAAAAAAACTTGAACAAAGAACACTGCATGATGTAGTTTGATGCAACACAATCAAATTAAACATTTAATGATATAGACAAAAGTTCATGCGAGAACCGTTGTTAGCGCGAGAACTGCGAGAATCAATCTAAGCCGTCCAATTCCCCCTCATTCAATGTCATTGCCCACCCATGAATTCCTCACATACACCCTGCCACACCCTATCCCTTCACGCTCTCCATCCATGATACTTCCCATATCCAAGGAACGGCTGAGATTGGTTCTCGCGGTTCTCGCACTATCAACGGTTCTCGCATGAACCCTCCCTAATGATATATTTATTCCTTTTTAAAAGGTGCAATTTTATGCCAATACCAGAGTCCAAATTGTGTTTGGATTTGATGAAGCATATCCATGCAATCATGCCAATCTTGTCACGCTTTCTTGTCTATTTCATGTCAAAGTTTCTAGTGAAATCCATGGCGTTTTCTCTTGATTCTTTGGGATTATGTTCAAGTCCATGCATGTGTCTTTTAATTTGTTTTTACATTAAGCTATTGTTAGATCTGTGGGTAGAAAGTATTCTGAATTGTATGTAAGCCTGAACAATGTGAAGGATCATGTAGACACTATTTGAATATGATATTTCAACCGTATGTCTAGGTCACGAAATCCAGATTGTGGGGATAATGCTTCAAGAACAGTTTGTATCAAGGCATTGATATGAGACCACGAACTAGGTGTTTATATAGGATTCAAAATCTTTGATCACCAAAGATAAGTCAGAAAACAATATTAGGGATGGCGATTTATGCTAGATATCCATAAAAAAAATTAAAAAAGATTATGATAATTTTCCGTAAAATATCCAGAAAACAATTTTCATAACCTTTTCTTCTATTAAATAAAATTTTCAGTCCTGGGTGCTACTCCTTTGACCCCCGCTCCATTGAGTTGAATTGAGATCAAACTATACAAGCGTGCATTGAACACCTCCTACCTTGTCTAAAATCAAGATATAAACTCCACTAGTAATGTATAAACTCCATTACATTATATAACCTAGCAATACTAAAATCACCAACCGTTATTTTCTTATCAAAGTTTTCTTGTTATCATGATAATGATTTAATCTATCTTATAAAAAGGCATCTACAATCATATTTGAGAAAACAATGGGCATTTGGTTTGACAGACAGACACATTTTACATCCCTAATATTGAAGTAATGTTACAAATGCATTCATGAAAGATGCAATAGATAGAATGCAAAGAAATATAACAACTAAAATCGGACTTAAAAGGCCACTAAAACATATATATAAGGAAAAAAACAAACATGTAATTAATCACACGAGGAAGCAACCTGTAAGGCCTGCCTAATCGAGCGACTATAATCTCTAAAGAACTGGTAAAGGTTGAGACTAGTAAACATCTTCAAAATTTTCTATGATCTTAAGTACCGGAAAGGATTGAGACAAGCAAAGATTGATTCTTGAGTCGTTTCACGTTTGATTTAGAGTTGTTCTTGAGCTGATTAACTGTCCACTTGTTGGTATGGGGGTCGCCATTCTCTAAAGAAATAAGGAGTCAGGACTTCAGTCCCTTTTATGGATGAAAAATGAAAGGTCAGTTGAGACTAACATTATGTTCTCAAGTTTTCTTAAGGAATTAAAGGAAAAGAGAAGGAATATCAAGAAGAAGCCCACATAGCTGTAGCATTTACGACTTCTTCCTTCTGGGCTTAGTAGCTCAACATATGCAACGGACTAGTTTTTTTCACATTCAATATTTTCTTTTAAAAAAATGAGAGGATTTGAAAGGAAATATATCCCTTCTCTTCCTTTTGTTCCTTCTCCCCCTTAAATTCAAGAACATACTATAAAAACTGTGGAATCATGAAAGTGTGGAACGTGTTCACTATGAAAGCCTACTTCTTTTTCCTAATTGACCTAGTAGAGTAAGAGAGGTGATATATCCTCTTATCATTTTCTTATAGTTATATTGCTACTCATAAGATCGATACAAGTGTTAAAATCAATAAAAGAGATAAGAAAAGAGAATTAGTGAATTGCATATGTCATCTTATAATTAGTAAAAGGATTCAATAAAAGAAGTAATAGGGGATATATCAATTTTTTTAGTAGCGTAATACTTGTACTCCCAATATCCCATGTTCCCCTAACCTAATGGGTAATGATGTCTTGGCCAAAGCCTAAATTAAACATAGAAGTAGTGGTGAGCAAGAAAAACCGAAACTGAACCAAAAACCGAAAAAACCAAACCAAAAAAACCGAACCAAAACCAAAACCGACGGTTTTGGTTTTTAAATATTATAAAAACCGATTTTTTGGGTTTAATCAGTTTAAAAAAAAATTAAACTCACTCCAAACCCAACCTTCGAGTTTTGGGTTTAATCAGTTTTTTAAAAAATTAACCAGGGTTAAGATACTACCTAAGAAATATAGGATGGTGTATCAATATATTAACGTACTAAATAAATCACATAAATATTATCAAAATCAAATAAAAAATATAATAATATAAAGCCAAAGACAAGAGGTTACAACTGGACGTGTCCGTTATTTTCCATGGGGACTTTGTTAAGACCACACCGACGACAAAAAGAAGAAGAGAAAACCTTTACTTTCAGTTTAAGCAAATCCAAATTCTCCCCCCTTCACCTTTCCATATTCTCCATTGATCCACGTTTCTTCCACTTGTTTTTCTCTCTATACACGCCGTGGTTACCCCGCTAGGGTTTTCTGGTCGTCGGAGACGGAGAATTGAAGTTTATCATGGGGCAACAGTCGTTGATCTACAGTTTTGTTGCCAGAGGATTGGTGATTCTGTCGGAATACACGGAATTCACTGGTAATTTCACCAACATCGCTGCACAGTGTCTCCAGAAGCTTCCTGCTACGAACAACAAGTTCACTTACTCCTGCGATGGTCACACGTTTAACTATCTTGTTCAAGATGGATTCAGTGAGTTTGATCTGATTTACTTTCGTTGTTGATGGCTCTTGTTGCGAAATGTCTGTCGATTTTATTGTTTATATGTTGTTAGATTATTTATCTATGCGATTTGAGCAATTTGTTGGCGATTTTAAGTGTGATCACTGAAAAATCAGAGGAGTACGTAATCCAATGATTTATCACGGTCTATTTGACTAGTGATCATACTCAATTTTTTCTCATTTTGAAGTTTTTGTTTTCGCAGTTAGTCTAAGACGCCGTTGTTGGTTAACTTGATATATTTGGTATTACTCAAATTCTGAGACGCTAGGCTGTCCAATTTCTCTTTTTATTGTGTGTCAGATGCCCTGTTCTCAGTAAGTATGTAGAATGTGAGCAATATAATGTATTATTCAGTAAATGCGATGAATGAGCCCGAAATATGTGAACTTAAGTCAGTTAGAATCGTCAGACAAACTTCAGAAGTAGAGGTGGATCTTTGTCATTATTTGCTATTAGAAGTACTTAAAGTTGATTGACTGTAATTTCTAGATGTGATTGAGTACAGGTGCATGTATCAGGTTTGGCATTTTTGAAGATGCCAATAATATAGGTAGATCATGTTATATAAATTTATTGGGTTAATAAAGCAAAAGATAACAAAGAAAAAGCAGATAAAGATTTAAATTAACACCTATAACCAGTATAGCAAAAGGCACACTAACTAACTAAAGTTAAAGCAACAATGATCTCTTCATTATCAATATTTAGATAAAAATATAGGCATAAGGTACAGCTGTTATCACCATGATCATCTTAAAGCAATGTCAGTCATTCATTACCTTCATCATCACTAGCATGATTAGTAAAAGTAAGGAATAATTGTGGTTCGTCATTTAAAAGTTTCAAAGAAATAAAACATAGACATATTGGATGAATTTCAAGTACATATTGCACACTTATATTTGTCATTAGATTTTTGTATCACTTCATCACATGAATTCATGGCTGGTACAGCTTGTTTATATATAATAACGAGTTAAATTCAGGATATCGAATTTTTCTTCATGGCTGAGTGATTTGGTGTTTTATACTGGCCATCATGGTGATCTTTCTATCCCCCCTTTCGCATTCTCTTCCTGATAAACTGGGTAGATCGTAGATATGTTTCATCAATCTGATTGTAGTACAATTGGCTGCGGCTTCATTAATTCATGCCTGAATTGGTCCTAATGCTTATTTTGGTTGTCTTTCATAACCAGGATAAGTTGATAGAAATGCTCTGTTATCAGTGTTCCTCCTTTTGTTGCACCTAAGTAATCTTTGTTCTTTTTTGCGAGGCATGGGTATGGGGTTAGGTGTGATACATATATGGTGTGTGGATTTGGATCCTAAAATTTTATGTACAAACATATGTTACATATAAGTATGTTTTTGCTCATTGTGTGTAGAACTTAGACATACATTAAATTTGGATTCATCACAAATACTTCTTTAATAAAGAAAGGAGGGCCTGGGTGAAATTGTTGTTCTATAGGCACTTTTGTTTCGCTTGTTTTCTTCATTATATATCAGCTAACGATTAACTTCTTATTAAAAATTATGAAGCATACTGTGTGGTTGCCATTGAGGCTGTTGGTCGACAGATTCCAATGGCTTTTCTCGAGAGGATTAAGGATGATTTCACCAAGAAATATGCGGGAGGAAAAGCTGCAACAGCTGTTGCCAATAGTTTGAATAAAGAATTCGGGTAATCTCACTTTTTAATTTGAATAGCTGTCTTCTTTTACATCCTTCAAGCTTTAATCATCTATGCCCAAAATATTCTTAATTCCAGTCCCAAGCTGAAGGAGCAGATGCAGTATTGTGTGGACCATCCAGAAGAGATCAACAAACTTTCAAAAGTCAAGGCTCAGGTTTCAGAAGTCAAAGGTGTGATGATGGAGAACATTGAGAAGGTGAGTTAACAGTTGGTAAATTCTGGTATCGTGTCCAATCAATAAAATTTATTAATTCAATCTTAAAAGAAAAGTCTAGCGAAGTGTGATGCGGTACTTACAACATTGTAAATCCATATGGCTGGATCTAACATTTTGTAATCTGGATCTAAGTATAAATTTTAAAACGAAATTGACAAAAGTGCCAGTGGGGGCAACAGGATTTTAACTGTTTTGACATGTCCTAAAGTTTTACGGGTTTTATTCTAACTCATTTTGATCCTTTACAATACCCGACTTCCCGGTTACTTCTATTGTCAAAATTGGATTAGCCAATGAACACTTTTGTCCATTATTTAGAAATAGTTAATGTATTACAATATGATTCGAAAAGAGTTTCGGCACTACAATAATCTAAATTTTTGAATAATACAATTTAAGGGGTTCTATGCATTAGAAGTACATTTTGAGCGACTTTGGAGCCGTTTACATTTTAGCCAAGTTTTTTCTTTTTTTATTCAAAGTGACATGTTAGAGATGAAACATAACCTGATCTGCTTATTCTTAAGTGATTGGATCAAACTGTCACCTCTATTTTTTTTCTACATATTATTTGATGTTATAATCGACCTTGTAGGTTCTTGACCGTGGAGAGAAGATCGAGCTTCTGGTTGACAAAACAGAGACCCTTCACTCTCAGGTAAAGTCATTCAAATGCAAATTTAAAATCAAATTGAAGATCAAGTTTCCTTATAATATCTCGTATGTTGTTGAGCGTGTGTTGTAATGTTACAGGCGCAAGGTTTTAGGACGCAGGGGACGCAATTGAGAAGAAAAATGTGGTTGAAGAATATGAAGATAAAACTGATAGTTTTAGGAATCATCATTGCACTGATTCTCATCATATTTTTCTCAGCTTGCAATGGAGTCAAATGTGTCAAGTAAATGTCTGCATCTTGGTTTCTGGATTATATATGTTCATTTGCTTACCCATGATTTTGTTTCTTTTATTATTTTTCTTAATTTTTGGTTGACTGTAAAAGCTTATATTGTGGGATAATACTTGCATAGGTTATACCTATAAAGTAATTTTGATATATGTCTTATTAGAATATATAATTGATGTCAGTTCTTGTGCTTTTGTTTCTTGTTTCACTATCTTAGGGGTGTTTGGGTTTGCGATTTGAAAATAGATTATGCGTTCTTAATAATCAGAATCTGATAATCAGCTGTAAGAAGAGTAATAGTGTTTTGATTTGATTATGCTGCTTTATATCGTAATAATCAGATAATCAGTTTTTTGAGTGCTTAGCAAAGTAGATTAACTGATTTTTAAAGGGTAAAATCACAATAATCAAATAATCAGTTTGAAAAGACAACTCAAAAGTAGATTCATAAAACTACGTTTTGTAGTCTCTAAAACACAAATAATTGATTTCTGACAACACAGCTCCAGACACCTTAAACAAGTTATTTGTGAATCACAATAATCAGATAATCAATGTTTAAACGCCCAAAAACACCCTCTTAGTAGGGCTGCAAGCCATCCTAGCCTAACCTCAAACTAGATTTGGTAGTTTGACTTGAAACATTTGTCACAACTAAGTGTTCGAATGCAAAAGTAGCTAAAATCACATTATCTAATCGAATAGCTTAATCAAATAACTGTTGATAAACTTTTGTACAAGAATGCTATTGATATATGATATTTTTACATCATGACCCCAACTATTGCCCTTAGAAGCTTTACAATTCAGAGCCCCTCATTATTTCATTCTTACAAAACCCACATAGATCAATAACATTTAAAAGATTTTTTAACAAGCTATTTGGTCCCTAAAATTTTCAATCTGTTCAAATATGGGCAATCTTTTTGATCTACCTAGGGCCCATACATTCATTAACTTCTCAAGCCCATTAATAAAGTCATCATCTAGATCAAGCCCAGGAAGGTCAGGCAAGAACTGTGATGTGGGCTGCAACGTTTGCGCCTCCATCAACAGTTCTTGGGCCCGGTTTCTAGCCCTCATGTCGCCGGATCCTGGAATCAATCCATTGACGACATGTTGAAGAACCGAACAGGCTTCGCTATATCGAGCTTGTTTCATTAGGCAAAGACCCAAATTGCAAGCCTTATTTACGTCCGGGTCGATCATTTGGGCTTTCTTGTAAACCACCTCTGCTGCCATGAAGTTGAATTTTTGCATGTAGGCCCATCCCAAGTTTCCCTGTTTTATAAAAAAGAAAACTTTGTTACAAAACAAAAATTAAAAATAAAAAAACTAAAAAAAACAAGAACTTTAGATGGAATGAAAATATACCAGAATCCTAGAACTTTCTTGTCTGACAGAGACTTGAAACTTCTTGCCATGGGATCTAGCAGTCTTTGTTGGTCTTCCATTAAACGCTTGTCCTTTGTAAATCATCCTAAGCTTTTGCTTTAATAACCCTATTTGTTCATCCACTTTTCCACATTTCTGTTTCAATACACATATGAATTTTAAAGTTTAACCATGATACAAATAATACACTACAACTCTTAGGTCCAGTTTGTTTTGCGAAATTTGAAGTAATGGAATTGATTTAAATTCCATCCAGCTCAACTATGGAATGGACTTTCCATTACTTGAGGGAATGTAAACATCCCAAAGAATGAGATTTCATCCAAAAACAAGTTTACCAAACGCAATTCAATACGGAATTTGATTTTAGTTCCATTCTATTCCTTCGAATTCTGTAAAACAAACTAGAACTTAGAGGGTTCTATTAGTAATTAGATTAGTATGCATGTAAGATGAGTAGCATGTTGATTTGAGGTTGTACCTTGAATAAATCAATGAGGACATTATCAAGTGATTCTTGTGAACTTTTGGGACATAGACACCTAAATGACTTGATGGCTTCAATGGCTTCTTCAGTTCTGTCCAATTGCTTCATTACAACTGCCATGTCTTTTAAGGCACTCTCCACTCTATCTCCTGCATTTATAGCCTTCCAAAACCACACTATTGCTCCCTCCTGATCCTTTTCCACAAGCTGCATATATGTATTTCATATATCACATCTCTTCCATTAGTTTTTCTATTTTTACTTGAACCAATAAGAAGTGTTGATAAAGAGAATTTATAGGGATCTAACATTTGACATTTGGTTTTTTGTTACTACACACGTCTTTAAT
Source organism: Pulicaria dysenterica (assembly GCA_947179395.2). Taxonomy (NCBI): domain Eukaryota; kingdom Viridiplantae; phylum Streptophyta; class Magnoliopsida; order Asterales; family Asteraceae; genus Pulicaria; species Pulicaria dysenterica. Next base: position 73,723,587 of record OX359292.1, on the reverse strand, counting down.
CAAAGATGATTCTTTCACGTAAGAAATTGATTCTTACGTATAAAGTATAACAACCATCCAACTATTATACAAACTAGTGAAACATGCTTTTTTAAATGAATGGATCTAACATCTGACATTTGGATTTAGTTACTACACATGTCTTTAATTAAAGATGATTCTACCATGTAAGAAATAGATTCTTGCATATAAAGTATAACAACTATGCAACTATCATAAAAATTAGTGAAACATGCAATTTTTAGTGGATGAATTAATTTCTTTCGTCTATTTTGAAATTACACTACAAGAAATCAGTCGGTGACGACAAAAAGTGTTGAAAAATGATCGCTAGAGACGGTTGTGAGTACTGACTTGTGACGACAAAAAGTGTTGACAGAGGACGGTTTATTTGAGAACTATTATTGCGAGAATCAGTTTTAGCCATTCGGTAAGTGGAATTCATGGATGCAACATGTAGAAGATAAAGTGTGGTAAGGTGAATGAGATGAATTTATGGATGGGCGATAGAATTGAAGGAGTGCAAATTGAACTGCTAAGATTGGTTCTCGCACTTCTGATAATAAAATTGGTTTTTATATATATGGTTACATGGTTTAATTAGATAATGTGAATATATTTATGAGGTAACTAATTAACTATGGACAGGTGCATGTGGTTAATTTAAAGAGTAGTAGGTTAATATTATATGATAGAGCTACTTTAATCAAAATTAAATAAGTATAAAAATTAATAACTCTCAAGATTAATGAATGTTAATTCATTGAGTATGAAACAATATATGAAAGTAAAAGTAAATTAAAGTATTAATCATGTGTTCTGCTGTTTTATAATTATCGATACATATACAACATTCTCACTTATATAGTGAAATTCAATAGCTTAAAAATAATAATTTAGTAATTAACATTTATTAGTTTATTGATGATATTCCATCGTGGTTTCCAACGATATTGGAGAACATAAGGATAAATTCGTTTCTCTCTCTTTTTTTTTAAATAGGAAGATAAATTCAATCTTATATAGTGATTTTATAAAGCAGATACAATAATTAATACAAGTATATCAAAATCTAGATTTGCTGTTAAAAAAAATCTGAATATGAGGTTTAGGTTAAGTTGGTGAATTTTTTCATAACTAAACGTCTGAGATTAGTTACAGAAAACAGATCCAGTTTTCTTTTCTGTAATTTTTGTACTGCAGATGATTCGTACATAATAAAACTGAATAACGATTATGAGATTAATAGATCCAGATAACTTAAATTTAAATAAATTAATAGATTGATACAATTTTCTTGTTTATTGATTTAGTTTTTGTTAACAATAGTATATATAAACCAAAACCCTTGTCTATATATAATATTATAAGTTGATGAAAAAATTAACTGAAAGAAAATATAAGTATAGAAGTAACCTGAGCATGTTTAGCTTTCACATAAGGACCATCACCAGATGGTACTTTATGAATTATATGAAACTCATCTTCTTCAAGTTTCCTTCTTGAATTCACTTCCATACTCTTCACTCTCTCTCTCTCTCTCTCTCTCTCTCTCTCTCTCACTCTCTCTCTCTCTCTAGCTTTGTTTCTTCTCTCTCTACATTACACATATCTATATATAATATATATCTCCAATTATTTTGTTATTATTATTATATGCAGGGTGAAGGCTAGAAAAATAACAAAATGAACCTGGACATGTATATGTCCATATAAATTTACAACTTCTTTGCATTAATTTTCATATATTATCCGATCGCGAGCAGTTTTTTTCTTTCAATTAATTAATTATCACAATTTTGTTGGTTTATCATTTAATCTTTTAATTTGAATCTTAAATTTCAAATATAATAACTATTTCCATCTAATCTTAAACCAACTCTAGCCTCCATTACCTACTTTGCAGTGATTATAACATTTTGATTTTTAGGGCATTTTTACGTTAAATTACAATAAATTTTATTTAAAATTTAATTATATATAATCAATTTTGTTTTTTTTAAATAATGTAATCAATTAGCAAAGTTGTATCATTATACGCAACCAAAATTTAATTGTATGTAACCAATATTTAATCAACAAAATTAGATCAGGAAGATGAACATAAAATCACAACAAAAATGGAACTGCGCCATGAAATTGCGCATGTGAAAAATAAATCGAAGCAACATATATCATTCCCCAGAAATAAAAATATAACTTTGCCCTGAAAATCACAAGAACAAGTGACAATAGCAAAAGATTATATTATGACTTATTAATTAATAGAGGTATTCTAGTTATCTAATTAGAGTTAACTACAAAATGGTCACCGTGATTGTCATGAAATTTCACTTTTAGTCCTTTAACTTTAAAAATTACGATTAGTCACTATTTCGCTTAAATAGTCAAATGCACATCCATTGCAAATCAAATTCTCCCAAAACTCTCTCTCTCTTCCCCTCACAGCACCCATCATTCCCGTCGAAGTCTCAGGCGACAACCTCCACTGTCGCGCCACCTCTGCCACCTTCGCACCATAATTTTGGACCACACCGCCTTCGCTGGACCACCATCATACGACGACCACCAACATCTATCTATGGTCTCTATATTCCTCTCACTCTAATAACCCTAAATCTACAGTATCTACCGCTTCAACACCGCCGGCCACAACCTCTTTCTTCTCTCTTGAAGACCTCTAGCCACCACCCCTTGTTTCTTCAAGATCGCCGTCTCACACAGCCAAATCACACAACACCATTGCCACCGCCATCGCACAACACTACCGCGCCGAACCACAATCGCACAACACCTCCACCCCTTGTCTCTTCATGATCGCCCTCGCACAAATCAAGATTTGGAAATAGAGGATTTGATATTATAGTTAAATTTAATATGTGACTCTTAAACACAATCAATAAATCTAGAGCACACTGTGCACAAAATCAATTCATTATTTCATAAAAAAATCTTCTTCTTGTGAACCTATATCTCTTATAATATAAGAAAAAAAAAATATGACATGTGCATAAAGTAGAAAACGAAAACAATTGTTTTAAGCACAAGGTTGACGACTTCAAATATAAAAATAATAATGTAAAATAATAGTAATAATCAAAAAATATAAAAAATAAAAACGTAAACTAATAGTAATAATTAAAAAAATGTAGAAATATAAAAGATATGTGGGGTCGTAGAATCCTATAGCGATCCTACGATCTTACGATCCTCAGTACGGTCCTATCAATTTTTTATCGTAAGTAAGATATAGCGTGTTTTTTATTAGTAGAATTATAGAATCGTACGAATCAGGATCATGATTTTAATAACCAAGATCTAAATAATATATATCTAAATTTACAAATATATCATAAAATATGGGGCATTATAAATGTTTAATTTATACATGGTCAAGGAAACAAGAGAGAGAGAGGGGGAGAGAGAATCTCATCATAATTAAGCATGAAACCTGCTTACTAACAACATGGGTTGAGAATTGTAAATGTTTAAAGGGAAAAAACATTTGGACTTTGCAAAGAGGAAGTTGAGATCTATGTTTTCACTTAATTATGGTTCTAGCCTTCTAGGGGTCATATAAACACAATTTCCAAAATCTTATTCACTAACCTCTTCTTATTTCATAAATATAAATCATTTTTCTTATTTTAATATAAATGCATTACATTCTTGAAATCGATTAACATATCATTACATTCTTGAATTACCGAATAACATATTATTAAATTCTTGAAATCGACATGTTGGAAAACAAAACTATTCAATGCCGCAACATTGCGCGGGTACGATACTAGTGTATATTAATGTATGAAAGTTAAATTGGATATAAATGTATATTTATATGAGAAATCAAACTTTAAAATATAATATACACATATATACGTGCAGGTTTTAGCTCGGGTTCGGGCTCAGGTAACCGAGGGTATCCATTCGGGCCCCCATCCCCGTTTCTAAGTTTGGGGAGTCCCCATCCACATCCCCGGTCAATTCGGGAATTCACCGATTAAATCGGGGTCAAGAACGGATTTCCTATCGAATACATGGTTTTTTTACCATTCCTACCGTCACCTAACACGGATACCTTACTAATTATTTTAAAATGATTCGCTTTATTTTTACATTTCTTTTCGTTCTAACTTTTTTTTTTTTTTTTTTTTTTTTGAACGGCAAAAATTCATTAATCTTTTCGTTCTAACTAATTAACATAAAAGAGTTTAATTTTTTTTAAAAGCTTACAAAGAGTTTAATTGAATCCATAAATATATCAAGTCACTCTTTCTATGTATAACTTTTATATAAACTCAGTTCATTTTTCTCTAAACTCATACATATTTTATATTTTAAGTTCTAGAATTTGACGACTTTCTATCAAATATGACACGACTTATTTAAAAAAAAAAAAAACAGTTAAAATATCGTTTACAATGGATAAGCGGTGTGTTGAATTTTTTAATTTGTTATGACGTTTTTATTTGTCTGATTGTGAGAATGAACATGGACGCAATAAGACGATCTATTTCTCACTTGTAACAATGAACGTGGACGGTTCCAAATTTAATGGTAATTGAGACTTTAATATTGACTTCTTTCTATAAAACGGTTATTATAAGTTGCGTTTGTACATAACAAATACAAACAGTAAATAGCATATGATATATGTTGATAAATTATGAAGTTGTTATATACAAATAATTTTATTATGTATAAATTATCAGTCAATATAAAAGTTGTTAATTTAAATTGAAAACCCTAGTCAACCTAACAGATTATAATGTTATATGCCAAATACTAATGTATACATTTTTACATTATTATTTTAATATTTAATTTTTTATTTTCAGGAACTTTTAAAACACCAAAAGGGATCAAATTTTAAATTGTACAAAGAATATTGGGATATGGTTGTATTCTTTCTATATTGCTTAATTCCAAAATTAAATGATGCTTTGTGTTCGAAAGACTTCCGTCTTATTAGTGGATATTATAAGATAATTTCAAAAGCGTTGGCCGAACGATGAAAAAAAATAATTGGTGGCTTGATTGGATAACTTCAAAATGCAATTATGAAAGGAAATAATATACCTGATGATGTTTTAATCTGAAATATATGAAGTATAGTAAATTATGTGAAGAAAAGAAATTAATAATAATTTGTTTTTATGATAGACTTTGAAAAAGCGTTTGACAACATAAATTGGAACTATTTGCTCTGCATAACAGAACAACCGGGTTATGGGTGAAAATGGTTTAAATGACATGTTAGTTGTTGTAAATCATCAGTTGTCTCAGTTTTAGTTAATGACTCACATTCTAGAGAATTTTACTTAGAAGAGAAATTCGACAATGTAATCCCCTTTCTCCTTAATTATTTTTTATGATAATTCCACTTTTTTTTTTTTTTTTTTAAAAAAACTTTGGCATTTATGCAAAAAGAGTTAAAATCCTTTTAAGTTGTTAAACATGATGTGTCATTTTGTACGTCTTACTTTAATGTTCGTTAGAGAACACGTGAATCATTAACTAATATAAGAAGATCTTAACCTAGAAATAAAGAGATGCAGAATTGATTTTTCTTTTAGATAAAATGTGAAATTTAAATATATGTCTTAGGTGTTGTTTGTTTTTGAAGACATAAGATTATTTATATCTTATTTTATGTCTGCGGGATAAGATGTGGTTTAGAAGGTCTTATGTCTGCGAAGATAAGATTGTTTGCTTTTTTAATTTTAAGAAATGTCTTATTTACTATATTTTTCCAATTTAAAACTAAATTCAATAATTTAAGTAAAATTATCAAATATTTAGGTTCAAAAAATTTATATCCACTATCTAAAACATTAATATCCAATATCCAAAAGTTTAAATTCAAAAAAATAAAAATAAAATTGTTATACAATTTGCTTAACTAACATAACAGTCACTAAAATTTTTACATTTGCATCAATTGTTTCGCAATTTGATCTCCCAAATGAACCATGTACTCATAATCCGCTGCACTTCCATGTGGTTGGATCTCAATATCAATAACATCATTATTATCATGATTTTGTACATGGTTGTTTTCAACTGGTACAATGTCTTGATCATACTGAGAGAATAATTCATCATTTAATCCCTCATTTCTTATAAAATTATAAAGCGCGAAACAAGCAATGGTAATGTTTCTTTGTGTAATCAAAGAAAAGGGGGTCATTCTCTTCAATATAGGAAAACGTGCTTTCAATACTTCAAAATAACATGCAATAACGTTTCTAAGTTTTGCATGTGAGTGGTTGAATTTTTCTTTGATGTTCAATGCACGTCTTCAACGAAAATCTCCAAGCCAATATCTCACATTCCGATATGGTGCCATAAATCCTCGAGTGTGTGCATAAGCAGCATCACAAAGATAATATTTATCTATAAATATAATAACATGATTAACGTTTAAAATATAAAATAAATATCAATTATAAATCATAAATGTACTTGGAGATGGAAAAATAGAGCATTTGGGTTTGTTAAAGTTTCAGACAATATTCTAGCATCATCCCTTCCCATCCGGCCAATCGCATGGCTAGTACATTTTGAAAGTTGCAATGTCCCACCAATAACCAATTGTAGACAAAACAGATATTTTGAATCGAAATAACACATTATCAATATCGCAACAAAGAACAAAGAAAAGGAACAACGTCCCTCTTGGTCAAACAGTAGTGGTTACGTTTTTGCTTTTTTGTTTATCTAATTTCAGTGGATTATGGCATAACTAAGGGATAAAAAGAAAGGTACCTTTGTGCAAAGAGAGACGTGAAAGTGGGATCCAAGAGAGATGTGAATCGGCGGGGGAAATCAACGAATCTCTGGTGTGAATCAAAGCATCGATGTTGTGAATCAACGAATCGACAAGAATCCAAACGAGAACGATGTGAGCCGAGATGATGTGAAGTGTCGCCTTGGCTGGATGCTTAAGCCCCGACGAGAGAGATGCAGTGAGCCGAGAGGTGTGAGTTGTGAAGCCTCGACGCGAATCCGACGAGAGTCCGATGAGAATCCGACAAGAATCGACTGGACCAGGGGCGATTTGGCAACTGACGAAGGTGGAGGGCGTCGAGGAGATGTCTGCGCTGCTCTAGGGTTTAAAATAAGTGATTTTTTATCACTTATTTAAAATAAGTGATAATAAGTGAAGATAATATCTTATTTCTATTTGTATCTGATTTTTAATAAACAGTCTTCTAATGAAATGTCAGCCCTCCCGCAGATATTTCTAAAAATAAGTACTTATTTCAATAAACAAACAAGCCCTTAGTTTAGAAAGTTTCTTTAATCTTATATTAACCCGTTTACGGGAATAAACTTCTTAATCCTTATTACATACACTTAAACCAAATAAAGTATATGTAAAAATGTGATTTGAATCTGTATTAGTGATCCAGTTGGTTTCAGGATACCAATGGCCAACTCGTGGTTTAATGCATCTTAAATAACAGCGTTATTGCTTGGAGGATCCTACACGAGTTTAGATCAAGTTGTTTCTTTCTCTTTATGTAAAAAACAGTTGGATATTGTAATACAGAAAAATGATGACGTGACCAGTGTGATGTTATGATGGATGACGGTTTACCAACTTAACGTAGAAAGTTACAAAAACATAAAAGCTTCATTCTTTAGATCAAAACGAGTTCTTAAGTTTTAATTTCAGGCAAATTTAAAATTGTTCAAAATTACATATTTTTGGAATACGATTTCCATAATACAATTAAAGCGCGGCACAAGCTATGAAATCAGATTCAAAAAAATGAGGAATTGTATTAAACATAGGTTTCATATCATATGTAGGCAGTTAATCAAAGATGATATGAAACTTAATATTTTAACTAAATTTGCAAAATGAAGTGTTGATGAAGGAGGTATTGATTTTTAGATTCTGTTAATACTCAAATGTTGGGGTGACTTGGGTATATAAGCGAAAATTATCGGGTGGATAATTTAGCTCTACGTAACTACAATACATAATGCAAACAAGATAACCATAACCATCCATTCCAGTGTGTAAGACTCGTCAAAATTACACAAATGCCCTTTCGAGCTATGATATTATTAACACTAAAAGTTTTTTGAAACCCAAAATACTCACACATACTTGTCCCTCTTGGGACTTGGATCCACACCCCTTGGTTGATGGTCCATGCCTTTGATACCACTAGGCCACAGGCTTGTTGGTACACAAAGCGTTTCCCAGTGAAAAGAATGAACAAATGAAGGAGAAAAGTAACAGACAGACACTAGATAGATACAATATAAACACAAAACCTATTCAACTATACGTGCTGACCTTTTTTGTTTCCGTTTGCTTGGAGGGCTTTGGACATGGCTCGCAATCTATTTGTGATCTCCGTAAATGAAGGCCGCAAGGTGGGGTCCGCTAACCAGCATTGCTCCATTATCATCCTCCACTCAGGATCACACTTGTCCGGTATTTTAGGGCGAAGGGTATCCTTCACAATCCCTCCTGTTATCAAGACATTTATTAAAATTATATATATATACATAAAAAAACATAAAACACAATGACAAAGAACTTGCTGTCTTTCTCCTAGCAACGGCTAGATGTGAGATGGGAACTTATGACTAGGGGTGTTCAAAACTGGATATCCGAATCCGAATGCGAAATTTCTTTTCGGATATCTGAAATATCCGATAATTTCAAAAACATATATTTTCATATAATTTTTAAAAATATAATTACTAAATAACCACATTTTAAACTTTAATCATCAAAAATAGCTCAAGTATGCTTCAAAATGAAGAATACATGTATATAAAACTATATATGTCAAGAAAATAAAAAATAAAAAATATTTTTCGTATGTCGGATATCCGAAACTTCAAGACATTACTATCCAAATCTGAATCCGAAACAATAGGATATCCGAATTTTCCGAGAATTTTGGATCGGATTTTCGGATAATTGGTTCAGATGTCTGGATTCGGATTATTTTGAACACCCCTACTTATGACCTTATGATTATCATAACTATGAAGTTACATTAACTTTATGTTTATTTCATCAAATGCAAAGGGTACGAACATGGGAGGGTTGGGTCAGGCCCGACCTGCAAACAATTATACTCTTCTTTTTTAATACATCAGGGATGACTTTTAACCCACTTTGACCCATTTCCTAGTTAGATCTTTCTTATTGCCCTATTTATCTGTTAGGAGATAAAGCATAGCCCAGACTGACTTATTTTGTATATATATTGGTCAAAAGTGCCCAACTCTAATCAATACAATGCTTAAAAGAAACATTGTCCCACTCATCAAAAAGTTAATAGAATTCGGACCAGCTACATTAAAGACAATTGGTGAAAGGTACATAAACTGAGGAAGCAAGGAGGTGTTTGAATGTATTGCAAACCTGATGTCAAAATTATCTGAATCTTTCTATCCACTTTTGAATTTCACTATGCTGCCTGCTATCATAATCAAATTATCCACTGCTGATTTTCATACCTTTTTAAAGTGGAGGATATGGTCCTCGTTTCACCCAACCACCTTAATTGTCACATGAGTGCCACATCAGCTTTTCTCTCTACCCCTTCCATCTTTCCTATCCCAATAAACCCCCCCGTAGTGGTCATCTTTCTACCCTACTATCCCCCTTTATAACTAAAAAAACATACAAAAAACAAGTGACAGTGATGTGCATCTTTCTTCGGCCTACAGGGCTTGGCAGGGTGAATTTTGGGAGGGGCCAATGAGGGTGGGATGGTGTTCCTATTGGGGTTTCCACCCTTTTCTCCCTACCCCGAGACCATACCTCTCACTCTTAGGGTGAAGATAAGAATTTTGAGAGCATGTAAGGAACTGTGGCAGCAAAATTGTGAATCTCGAGGTAGATATAAAATTATCCAGCTATCCCTAGCGTTAATCACTTTGCACCTAATTATCTTAGGGAAAAATCGAAAACGATCCATGATGTTAACATCATCTGAGTTAGGTAATGTTGCTCTCACAAACCATTAAAATGAGAGGTGGTGAAGTCATTTCAATGTTTAGTCATATGATGGTTTGTGAGAGATACATCACATAAGTTAGGTGATGTTAACATGGTTCATTTCCCCATTTCTTCTTATGATTCCAATTCTTGAAAGTTACAATTTTAATTTTGTACTGGGTCAAAATGGATCCGTTGTGTTGGGCTGCAAACACCCTTTTGTCCAAGATTTTTAATTTTTCGTATAAATAATTAACATGTTTAAATGATCATCTAAACACTATATTACTACAATAAACGTCTAACTTTTCAGCAAAGCAGTTTGTGAGGTCATATGCACTAAAAGTACAAGTCAGGAGGACCAAGGACTCTCAACCCATTTGACCTCTTCATTATTAAAGTGAATTTCTTATTTGACCCATTTAACCTACTATAGATTAAAACAAAAAACAAAAATAAAAAAACCCAAATTCACTGTTTATAACTGAGTTGAAATTCCGACTTCTAGTCACAATATACTTTGTAAATGCACATTTAAATACCCCTAATTTCATCACTACCATTGGTTAAGGTGAAGACTTCAATAACCATGTCTTTGAGCAGTTTCCATAGGCACTCCACTGTTAGTGGTTAGTTGCCTAAACAAACTCCAATTTTATTGGATGTTCCCAAAGGGGTATTTTCACAAATTCCAATATATAGTTAGATCTTAGATCAAGGAATCAGTTGTGAGATCATACTCTACCTGACCTACTCATCTCTCAAAGTTCTGTTCACGGACTAATTTCCGCACATTTCCATAAGTTCCAAAACTAGTTATCAAATAAAGGAAAATAAGTTACCGATGATTGCCCCACAATGCATGTTTGCATAAGGTTCTTCCCCAGTTAGAATCTCCCACATTGTGATGCCAAAAGAGAACACATCAACCTGTTAACATTCGAAATCAAAGTTCACTTGAATAAACCAATAGCTTCGTTTAGCTATGTTTTTGCATGCCATGATAATATAAGATATTCAGATGTTCTTACCTTTTCAGAAACTTTGGTGGTGCTACCATTTAACAATTCTGGTGCCATCCATGGGAGCGTTCCTCTAACACCACCTGAAACTAGAGTGTTGCGTTTGATCCTCGACAGTCCAAAATCTCCAACCTAAAAGAGGGTTCGAGCATCATAATTGATACAAAACTGCAACTATAAGCATGCCATACAATAAAAAAATAAATGCTAGATATTGATAGCATTCAGTCCACTAACCAGCCCAATACCCAGCCCAATTTGAAGGTTTATTCCAGAAGAGGCAATAGTAACAAACTCTACATGTAGGGATGTGACGTTTAGTGGTATTATGAGCTGGGGCCTGTTGGGATAGGTAGTTGTGCTGAATATTGGGCTTATAAGATAGAGTCGGACTAGTAGGAGAGAAATTCTTCCACTGGGCAGAAGATAAACACCCTCCCGTCGATGTCACAGATTTGGGTTTTGTGCCAGACTTATCTCCATGGCGGTGGCAAGAACTACGTGGCGAGCTAGCTCCATTGCCTGATCACAAGATCTAGGATTAAGTGCTCTTACAGAATTTCTCACTTCCAATCACGATCCCCTGAGAAACAATCCAATTGTCTTATTCTTCTGATTGGTCATGTATGAGAGCTGACAAACCTTCAAACTCTTCTATATATTCAGCAATATCCCCTCGTCGAACATATGCCTCCCTCATCCCCTCACAAGAATAGATATAAATAAGAAATTAATTAACTGCTGCAAACGTCACAGCCCTACACATGGAATTTGTTACGATTGCTCTTCTGGATTAAACTTTCAAACTGGGCTGGGTATCGGGATGGTTAGTGGACTGAATGCTATCACATATGCTGTAGTGTACCGTTGTTTTGTTGTTGTTAAAACGATCCCTTTTTAAAACATGAGGAATTAGGTCCGGTTGACCCACTACTTTTATATTTCTTTTGAATTTCATAATAACCCAACATACTAAATGAAATGTTAATATTTAATGTGTAATTATTTATTACTAAGAAATAAAGTTGTACCAAACTAATAGCAGTTGTCATGTAATGGGTCAACAATTGATTACCACCTCTCCCAAATCATTTCCTTGCAAAAGATTTGATTGTTAATATAATAGTATAATTTTGTAATTATGTTATTATTTTAATGATTTGCACAAAAAAAGGATTTAAAAAAGTCTTGGCAGATAAACCCAACCTGATCCCAAATCATTTCCTTACAAAAGATTTGATTGTTAATATAATAGTATAATTTTGTAATTATGTTATTATTTTAATGATTTGCACAAAAAAAGGATTTAAAAAAGTCTTGGCAGATAAACCCAACCTGAACCATCAAGTGAATTCGTAAGCAATTTTCTAGTTTTAGCACACTGTATCGACCCAACAAACCCCAAAAATTAACAAGAAAACCCATACTGACACAGTTGAGGCCATGATTGTAATATTTTGCAACGAATTAATACATAACAGACTGACAGAGCAAGCATGCAAAAGAAAAAGTGGATGCCAACATGTGGAATAGATTGGTAACTTCCAATTACCTTGCAGACGGGTCGTTGTGGATCTCGCATATTAACAAGCAAGTTGTCACACTTTAGATCAAAGTGGACGATATTTTTCATATGCAGGTATTCCATGCCAAAAGCTGCATCCATGGCTATTATAAGCTTTCTACGACGATCAAGTGATCTGCGTAACAATTCAATTTCAGAAATAGTTAAGATCCAAACAAATGAAAAATTTGCTAGAGAGAAGAAAGCTAAGTTCACCTATCCTTTTTTATCAGGACACTTCTGAGTGATCCATGCGTCATGAATTCGGTAACAGTAGCTAAAGTTCCCTCGGCTCCATCTGGTACAACCCCATAAAATGCAACAACATTTGGATGGTGAAGATTTGAAAGGATTTTAGCTTCTCTCCAGAAGTCATTGGTCTGTGCAATTGGAAGTTAATAAGAATACAAAGGGGCCTGCAATGGCAATAAGGCGTAGAAAAATTGCAACTGTTCAAAGAAAAAAAATGTTGGAGAAAGTGACCCACCAACCGTTCTTGCTCTGATGATCTCCCAGAAAAGCAGCTTTTCTTTATCCTCTTAATGGCAACATCTGATCCTCGCCATCTACCATGATAGACAGTTCCATACGTCCCAGAGCCCAACTCTCTTAATTCTTCAAGTTCAGCATTCTTTATTATCTGCATACACCATTCAAAATTTACTGTTGAGGATAGCAGCTACTCTAACAAGAAAAAGGAGATCATCTATGTTACCACCACAATCACAATAATAATCCAATGTGTAGAATAACTGTGATCTTATACACGTTCTCTTTTCTCATCATGCCACCATCAGAAAAAGAAAAAGGTGGAAATCTTAGACGTAGATTTGGTAGTAGCCAAAGTTTTTTACTTAACTAAAAAAGCGTATGAGGATAGAAACAGATACTAATTACATAAATAAAATTGTGATATTCATTGCTGCAACAAAAATGACAAGGATCATAACCACAATGGAAATATTGACATGATAGATAAACGTTAAGAGGTACACTATATTAAGAGAAATTTTAATGGTTGTCAAATTTCATTATCTGATTGTGAGGTTAGTGTGCTCAAATATGAATAATCTTGCATCCATCAGTCCACCACCAGTACTATGTACTTCACGAATACTTATAAAGAAATTTTGGCTTTTTAGCATTGTTTCTTTATAATCAAAGTTGAAGGTATTGCTGGAAAAAATCTAGGGAACAATGTTTAATAGAAAAGCACCAGCGCGCAACTTTTCACAAAGTGGGGTAAGAAAATATAAAAGATATTTAACGAAACAGGTCAGGAAGAACAAATAATAGAAAAAGAGAAGCGGGAAACAAGCAGGTTGAAAATAAAATAAGTGGCAGATTAGGTTACTGTTATTTAACAAACACTCACATGATAAGCAAGAAGTAGTATTGCCTGGGTACTTCACAGGATCTGGACAACGTAATATACTTATATGTAGAAATAGTAATGTACCTGTAGACCATACATATCAGCTTCCATTTCAGCTATTAATGCATTACTGAACGGGCCATCCTTACCTCCATTGTCTATTGCAGCATCCTGCATAATAGGGAAAACATCTTACCTATAAGCCAATAGGCAATTGCTTAATTGAAGATTGCAATTTCTAAAAGTGCTCGAGAGCATCTTGTTTCATTGTCTCCTTTTTCTGGACTTAGTAAAAATCACCCACTTGCTCATTTATGTAAGTCAGTTTTAGGTTTATAACAAACAGAACGTCACTGCCATCAGCTAACACACAAGAGAAACTTATTCATTAGGTCTGGGTTGTAAGATGCCTTGATTTCATTTCATTAAGTCTTTGATCAGCTTAACCAACAAATAACAAGTTTTACCAAGATTTAGGGTCGGTATTAATATACACAAAGTCTTCAGTCAATCCAAGGAATGAAGAGACTCAAAATTACAAAATTATGTAACATTTTATTGTTTATGATACTTCGTCACATGCAATAGGCATGTATCATCAGTAGCCCAGCATGTGAATATAAAAAAAAGCATTTTAATCTTGAAAGTAGGTAGTTTCAATTAAACTGGACCTAAATATCATATAGAGAAGCTTGAGCTCTATAGTCAACACAAATAAGGAGACTACAATAAGAGTAACTGGGTCTAGAACAAGATCTATATTCATTTAAGGTTTGTAGTTACCTAAAGGGATTGCAGCATCAAGAGATGATGAACTCGATATTGTCTAACCCATGTAAGCTTCGTGTTTTTTGTTCTTTGTATACTTTTAACTATCCAGCAACTGGTTGTTTTTACCAGATGTCTGTCATAGTATAATTTTTGCTAATATTTTTTTTTTTCACTTGTCAAAAAGTCTGGATACAAATCTGATCACACAAAACCCTAATCAAGACATAGTAATAATTTGCTGTTAAAGAAGACATAGTAATAACCCATAACAAAGTTACATACCTCAATACTAGAATCTGAGATAGCATGTTCAGCCTCTGTTGCACCTGGGCGAATCTCTGAATGACTTATAGCATCAGTCACATCTTCCAAAGTCTCATTCAACTCCGGTTGCTTTTGTTCCATGTCCTTGGATGATGGAAATTGGATCTCCTTCTGTGTCTTACTATGATATTCTTCATGAACCACCAAGTTAGCAGCTTTCCGTTGGGTGTAACTGAAGTTTTCATTAACGAATTTCACTTCTTCTCTCCTAATTTCAGCACCTGTTGTGGGTATCTGCGTCAAAGGAACATCAAGAATCATCGAGTCCAGCACGGGAGCATCAGTTTCGGCTGATGGATGCCACTCCCTGTCTCTCAAGCTGCTCAGCACGCGCTGATGGCTATTATCTAAATCCTTATGGTGTGAACTTGGTAGTTGCACAACAGATACATCAGAAGAACCTAAACCATCAGATATGTGAGAAAGTAAATCATTCAAGGATCTGTCAGCATCAGATATATTGTTTTGATTGGGAACCATTCCTGTAATTGCAATGTTATTGGTCCATGGCATGTTTTCTGCAACCTGTTGCTGATGATCAGCAACATGTCTTCTGTTATTAGAAACCTCAACTGGAAGGTTCTTTAAGTTATTGTTTAAAAGTGGCTGGATCATTGGATTCGGCCCAGGGACAATGTTTGGGGCTTGCAGGGGTATGTCGACTACAAGAGCAGATATCTGCTCATGATTCACCTTTGAAGACTCATCGATGTGGTATTCCTGGGAAGTTGTGGTAGTCTTAACAAAATTCCCAGCTTGAAGAAAAGGATTGCCATTTATGTCGTGAAAATTGTTTTGCAACCCATCATTCTTGTAATCCTGTATCGTGTCTTGGTTGCTATGCATTGCACCCTCATGGACTATGCTCAAAGACTCACAGCCAACAGATGTTTGCAGAAGATCTGTTCCACCGTAAGCAACACGAGGATTCATATTTGGCATCTCAAGTGAGACTTGTGGTTGTGGGTGAATGTTATCATGTAGTTCGACAGACTTTCCCTGCAAGAAGGGAGATGCCATCTGTGCAGGTAGTGGTGGAGATGCAAAGCTCAATGTAGATGGAAAGTCTGATCCATCTTGAGAACCAAAAGCAGATGTTGATCCACGTTCCTGGAGTTGGGGGTCAGAAAATGCGTGTGGTATGCCCAGTTGAGACCCATTGGATCCCACATATAGATTCAATGGATCCGCAGGAAGTACAATACGATTTTCGGAATGAAATGTCCGACCCTTGAGTATCGGGATCTCGATACTATCAGATAGTGGTTCCTTGCACACTTGTGCATGACCATTAATCAGCTCATCTTGCGGCACTAGAACAGGTGAAACAAGAGATTGATCAGGAGATGCA
The DNA here is from genome assembly GCA_947179395.2 of Pulicaria dysenterica. Lineage (NCBI taxonomy): Eukaryota > Viridiplantae > Streptophyta > Magnoliopsida > Asterales > Asteraceae > Pulicaria > Pulicaria dysenterica. The sequence continues at coordinate 73,707,198 of OX359292.1, read as the reverse complement.
ACTAATATTTCGGGTCCAGAAACAGGTGGAGTGATATTTGCACCTGCATGGTTTTCCAAAGAATTGAAAGAGGGGCAATGCATAATGGGCAAGCTCAAGTTTTGCTCCAAGCTAGATTTCAACCCATTCGTTTCGTTTGCCAAAAACAGGGCTTCGTTGTTTCTTATTTTATCATCATCAACTAATCCATTCACAGCGGCTACGTATTGATAGTCTGTGTTGTTCTGCATATTAGCATCAGCTTCAATGGTAATTCTGCTTTCAGATTCGGTCACAGGAATCAAAAATATCCTAAGTCGTGAGGAACCATCACCACTTCGAAGGCCATTATACTCCTCCATCATATTCTGAAGATCCTCATCAGAAGCCACAGATATAAGAGCGTCAAGATCCTCTCCAGGAAGCTGGTATTTGATCGTGTGAGGCTGATTGCAATATTCACTAGTTCGCTTGACAAATTCATCAAACAGCATATTTTTCTGTATAGAAAAAATATGTGTCTCACCTCCCACATATCTCAGTTTCCCATCACTAGGTCGAGGCAAAATTTTACCACCAGAACTGCAAAGAAACTTTACCTTTCCTCTTTGAGAATCATTTGAGATGCCTGACCCTGAAGCTCGCTGAGACAGAGAAGATACAGAACCAATGACTGGTGCACTTGCCATAGAAAGAGGCCCTTTTGACGAAATGAATTCAGCTGTATTAGGATTACTTACAGGATCCCTCCTTTGCAACCCGATCATATCACTAATTTCATTGTAACCAAGATGACCATTGACATCACTTTTTGATCCAACCACTATCCCAAGGTTCATATCATGTCCACTAGGAATTCTTCGTGTACCACGCTCTTGAAGAAACTCCAGGGAAAACTCCTCACCAGTTCTTAGAGATATATTGTTACTCGAACTCTTGCCCACCACTAATCCGTCTTTTGTAATAGCAGAACCTGAATCTTGCTCAAGCCATAGACCAGAGGAGCAATGAGTTTCACTGGTCATCACTGCAGCATCAGATTCAATTGCGTCAGAAGTTACACCTCTACCTCTAACATTTTTGTCAAAACAGCTGTTATGCAGATGCAGATCTTCAACCACTATACATGAACTCAATGTCAACGTCTTCTTCACACTGAATTAGTTACTATAAAGCAGACTTATTTGCGTTTCAAAAATCTACATGAATCTACAACCAATACAATTTAAGCGATTATTAAACAAGGCGACGATCTCAGATGCTTCATGGAAAGGTAAAATAAAAAACAAAACTTCTACATAATTCTAGTTATATTCGTAAATTTTGAAGAATATGACTCTGTATTTATTACGATTCAAAAATCAATTCAAGCCGAGCAAACCAGATCATAAAAGCTAATAATATATCGTAATCATTATTAACCTTACGAAAAGAAAACTTAAGCATCAATTGACAACGAACTACGATCGGAAACTAAAATCGATGCATAATAGAGATATCTACTTGTGAAAATGAGAATATAACCTTAATTCTTCAATATTTTTGCTTTAAGTTGATTTACTTGTGTTGTACTTCACAAATTGACTAAACGAATACGCGGAATCGATCAGAAAAGAGATTCGATCGCTGGATTGGAATATAAGTGTAGGGTTTAAACTTGAATCCAAGGAAAGATGCTTGTACAGGGCACACATGGGGGCGTGAGAAAGAGAGAGAGAGTGGTCGTAGGTTAATTAAGAGTTCGAATTGAAGCTGTAAAGGGACAATTGGCCATGGCGATTGGCGGATATAGTTGTCAAATGGACGCCATTAACAAGGCAACTCTCGGATTCAAACTTCTCTCTTCTTCCACGACTATTTTAATATCGACTAAACTTCAACTATTGTTTACCCTATTAAGCTATTTTTGTTTATTGCGAGACTGTAATTGATAGGCCGGGCAATCAAACATCAAATTGTTTCATTAAAATTTTATTTATATATTGTGATATAAATAAATAGTATTTTTTTCTATTGATAGATAATAAGAGAAAATTGAATATCATATTTAAATGTAATTTAATTGGAATAGTTTAAATGTAAATTGATAGAGATAGTATGAAATATGTGGGTGGGTTTTAAAAAAATTTGTATACTAATTTAATTAAGTATAGGTCGTTTGAAAGTTATGTTTAATAACTTGTGATATATTTTGTTTAGAGAAAAAATAATTATATATTTGTAACTATCTAATTTTTATTAATGTTTTGATATAAATTTTATCGTAATATGACGTTTTTTAAAAACATAGAATATTTTAATTGTTTTATCTGTCGAGAGGAACGGGTAGTTAATTATTGAACCTTTAATTCACCTTTTATATTCATTCCACTACATACGACAGTCACTATAATAATTGATTTCTTCGTCTTTCGATAAAAAGAGAATTAAAAATACATTATTTACTAAAATTTTGGTGTATTAAGATAAAATTTATATGTCACTTGGTGGGTCTTTTAAAACTGTTGGTTAGTGGCATAAAGTTATTTACAAAACTACCACTACCACTTTGGGGTTCTTTAAAATTGATTGTTACTGCCTAAGATTTCTTATTTTTTAACCAATATGTTAGTATAAAATTAAGGTTATTACTAAACGTATATCTGGATTCAATGTTATCTTGTGTTTTCAATTATATATCATTAAATAATAAATTATAAGAAATTTAGATATGTATAAACATAATCTATTATATGTTAGGATCTTATTTTTATGTGACTTAATTTGTGTATACTTAGATTAATGTCATAATTATTTAACTTTTAATAGATTTAGTTTACAATTCCAAATATTCAAATATATAATTGACTAATAAAAATGTCTTTTAAGCACTTGATATTATAACAACAACAATATTATGGTTATACATTTACAATATCGGGACATAACTCCATCACGAGAAACTATCAATATTATACTAAAAAAATTTAGACGTGTAATATAATTTTATATTTTTTAAAAAGAGTATGTATAAAAGTATTAAATAAAAAGTTTTATTTACATACCCGAACACCGCACTAATATAACACTAGTGTATTGGGGACTAAACTATAACTATTAATATCGAATAATATAGGATTGGATTCAAACTTATATGTAAAAAAATAATTGCAGGATTTTATGTCATAATTTAATAGAGAAAAGAACAAAGTAAAAAAAAAATTAGTACGAAAAAATAGAATTGTTTATTAAGTAAAGGCAATTTTTGTTGTTTAACTTTATAGTTCATAATTATTTTCTTAGCATTTTGTCTTTTTATGGTTAATTATACTAAGATAAAAATGGTTTAACAGTTTTTTAAAAATAAAACGATAAATGTTGTTAATAAAAAAACCTCTACACAAAAGTACGATTATTATTTTATGTATCAATTTCTGATTTTTAATAAATGTATTATTTATAATTTTTTTATGTAATACCTGTTTGTAATCTTTGACATTATAAATATTTACAAGTTATATGAAGCATCACATATGTTTATACAAGGTTATTAAGCTAGTTTTTTTATAAAGTAACTGTTATTGTAGTTCTTTAAGGTTTGTTGGGGTTATTGCACTTTATTAGTTATAGTTATGGTTATTGTTTCTAGTTTGAAATTTTGTTTCTTCACAGTTTATTCCTTCATTAACTTTAGAAACTAGTGTTATATCCGTGCGGTGACCGGGTACGTAAGCAAATTTTTTATATTTAATACTTTTTATATATACTTTTTTAAAAAATACTATGAAATTATTCACGTCTAAAAGTTTTTAGTGGAATATTAATATTTTTATCGTGTTCAGTATTTTTAATAAAAGTAATATTTATGTAATAGATAAATGAAAAATCACTCTTATCACATTAGATTCGTGAATAACAAATATCAAGATATTGAATTTTTGTTATTCTAAAATGTCCTTTTATATATACGGATGCATACCGATTATTGATTACATACATACATACACACACACACGTGTGTGTGTATATATATACACACACACACACACACTCACACACACAAATCTAAACCCTTGATGGATAAATATGATTATTCATAATGATTTCTTAAGTTTTTTATATAAGAGAGGTTTTTGTTGATCCTTGTTATATATATATATATATATATATATATGATTCTTTAATCTTTATATTTACTGATATTCATTACTCGGAGTGAATTCTATTATGAAAAGAAATTTTAATTTTATGTTGGTACATGTACTTTTATCCATTACGATTAAATATAAATTTTTAAATATTTTTAGTGCATCAACTATTTAACATACACCTAACTTCATTATAAATCTTACCTATTTTTTATATAAATTATCGTAATAAAACAAAATTATAAAAAATAATATATTTTTAAATCTTTTATCGAAAGACCAAGAAATCCGGGATTACATCAACTATGAAACGTAGAAAGAATGAATATAAAAAACATATAAATCGTGCTAAGATTTATCTACCCACTATTATTGGTGGATAAAAAAGTAAGAATATACTAATTATTTAAAAGAAATCATATTACGATAAAATTTATACCAAAACGTAGAGAAAAATGAGACGGTTGCAAATATATAATTATTTTTTCTCTAAACAAAATATATCACAAATTATTAAACATAATTTATAAACAGCCTTTAATTAATTACATTAATTTACAATTTTCATAAAAACCCCTAATATTTTCATATAACCCCCTTAAATGTTTCATTAAACACCCACATAATTTTCATCTAACCCCCTCTTCAATTAGATTTGAATTCACTTCTCCCCACGTTCTACCAATCACAAGTGTTCTATTTGACATGTCATATTTACATGTCATCATTTCACTTTTTCTCTCTGCTGTCTCAACAATATATATATTAATTGTCGGTTAATTACTTATTTTTTATATAAACGACAAATTTCTTCAGTTTAGTTTTGTTTTCACTTTTAATCCCTTGTACATACACAAACATATATATGTTTTTTAACTTCTTCATGTCCTCTTTTTATCAATTTAACTTTTTATTAGTTTAACTTATTCATCTTGTTATAAATTTATCAAATACAATCATTCATATAATAAATTAGAAATCATAAATTATTCAAGATTGAAATCAGTTTAACTTCGTTGAAGAATGAAATCGGTATCATATATTAAAAGCAGTTTAACACCATCAATCTATCATCATGTTCCACACAAATTGCTAGATCGCATAAATAGAGCCTCGAGAGGACAAAACATAAATACAACAATAATGAACCACAATTCGTGCAACCCAAATTAAAGAAAGACATGCAATGAACAATATTGTCTTGAAATTTTACCCAAATCACCACTTTTACGGAAAAAAAAACCCAAATAAATGAACAATAATTGAACCCTAAATCAGGTTAAAGGTTGATGTCTATGTTAATTCTTTGGTGGTAAAAAGGGAGCCGATGGAATGGTGTTCTTTGAAGGCGGTGGTGATGGCTAGGAGTCCAGAGGCGTTGACTGGAAGAGTAAGCGACGGTAATGGAAGCAATGACGATAGAGGGTTGCACTGTAACATCTTGAAAATGGGTATGGTAGCGACTTTTATGTTGTAGATCATGAAAGTAACCAGATAAAAGTTTAGTTGGTTAATGTGTTTTAGGGAACAATTGAAATTACATATGGTGATTAAAGTTTGTATACCATTGAATGGTTAAAAATGATTCGTGGTTGGTATTTTATAGTGTGGTAAAAGTTGAGTCTTAAGATGGAAGAAGAAAACAAGAAGCAAATCAGAATACTAAATTGAAGTTTAACAAAAATTGAATCAAGGAAAGAATCAGAAATTGAAGATTTGAATCCAAATAACTGTGCTCCTTTCTCTTAACTAAATGTTCTTGAATCTTGATGTAGGAAGTGGAGCCGATAAGGTGTAAATAACACCAAAGGTGGCTCATAGCGTGTTTGTAATGTAATTTGTGATCAATAGATGCACTAAATTGAATTGGATCGATATATGATCAAAAGTAAATGGTAAAACTTATGGATGGGTCAAGCGAGTTGAATTGGGTGTGAGTGTGTGACCAAATAAATACAACACTCTTCTACTCAAACATCTTACATCATTTGTATTAGTCAAAATTTTAAAGTATGTAATCCGAAGTTTTTAAATTTATATTCTCCTAAATAATTTTGTTTTTAATATAGTTGATTTAATAGATATTATAAAAGTGGTGACTCCTGAATTTCAAAGTGATAGGATGTTACTATATGATCAAAAGGGTGTGATGAGTGAGTAATGACGGTGGTGGTATTGAAAAAAATCAACATAACACCAAGTGACGGAATACCACATTGTCCTTGTATCAACAACCACGTACAACATTGATTTGTTTCGGGGGAAAACAATTGGATTGGTAATGTGTTTTGGTGTTAAATATGTATCAACCTCTAAACTTTATTTCACTTAATGGTTTAATCAACAAACTTTTGTCTTATTGTTTTAACCATGAATTTGTTGTAAATGTATATTTTCTCCGATGACCTATTTAACCCTAATAATTACAATTATTTATACCTAATAATACTTTTATAGTTTAACTAATTTCATTAACAGTTAAATAATAATTTATATTTTTTTTCATATTGAAGAAACTCTTCCCGCAAAATTATCCTATCTCCGGAGGGCCCACTTGGTTAAAATCCGCAACAACCTTCACCCTCAACTCTGATTATCTCTTACAATCGATTCTTTGTGTGTGTCGATCTTCAGCGGTTGTTTATGTGTATGTCAATTTTGTACGGATGTGATGATTTATCATAGCTCCAGTTCTAACCCCAACCACATCAATTTACATAAGCTTCTTTTTCTCTTTTCTTTTGGTTGTAGGTTTTACCTAGAAAATGATAAAATGAGGCTTGGCTTTGTGATAAGAGGGTTGGTGGTGGAAGTGAAGCTTGGGCTAGAAAATGGAGTTTTGGTTGTAAAAATCTCACCAAATATGATAGGTAGGTCGGAAAAGGGTGTCCGTAGTGGTGACCCGCTTAACAATCACTAAACTAAACTTTTTAGTTAAGGTGATATAAAAGAAGTTTAAAGGTTAAATAATTAAAAAGAGAAAAGTAGTCTAAGAGGTAAACTATATTTAACTACACTTATGATTTAGGAATGTTTGTAAAAACCGATAATTCGATTATTATAAATTAGTACAAAAGATAAGCATTTTGAGATTGTTTGAAATTGTTTGTCCGAAAGTTTGTTTAATTATATCGACTTAAATAAACACTTTGAATTAAGTAGCTTAGAGTTCGTTCTTTTAAACTAAAATCAGTACATAATTAGTTTTGTTACACAATCGCTAACAACTTTGGTCACTTTTGATCGCATTCTAAAGAGCAATATAAAATCATTTTTCCTTTTGTAATCCTTTAGAGGTTGATTATTAAAATTAAACATTGAATAATTTAATGACCTAAATAATTAAAGATTTATATATGAAATTGGTTCCGGATATTTTGATAAGAATCTTACATTAATAATTTTAACCTATAAAACCATATATCAAAGAATACGATATAATATTTTTTTTTAAATAAGATAGCATGTAGAAAAATATATTTTTGGGTATAACATTTTTTGTTTAATGATATTCTAAGATAGAATGATTTAATAATATTTTTTTTTCTTATATACTACAGTCTTCATTTAGATGTAGGACAACACACGACGCTGGATCAACTTCTTAATAATGAGTTGGATGGCTGTGAAACGAAAAAAAGAAGGAAATTCATGGAGGCAGCAATGGGGAGGGAGTTTATTGTGGTTTGTCTGGAAAGTTCAAAATAATTTGGTGTTCAACAAAAAACGTTTCATCTCTTAAATGATTGCGGATGAAATTCAAGCTACTCTTTCTAATTAGATTAAATATAGGACTAAATGTAAGTCATTAAAATGGTCATTGTAATGTTGTAACTCTACTTTTTTAAGCACTTTGTAACACTTTCTAGCACTTGCAAGATTTTATTAGGGCAAATTGCTCCATAATACAACGAACTTTTGCTAAGCTACCAATGTATACAACGAACTTCAAAATTTTAAAAAAAATACAACCAACCCTCTTTTATTCCCCAAAGTATACAAGTTACCGGTAGAAAAAGGTTAAAAACCGGTTATTTTGATTTTTTTTGATTTTTTGATTTTTTTAAATAAAATATATGAAGATGCTTTGAATGTATGATGGTAGCTTTGAATATATGAAGAACAAACCTTCATCTCCCTTGGTCTCCCTAAACAAACCTTCATCAAGATCCTTCCCCTTCATCTCCTTTGGTCAAACAAACCTTCAAACTCCACCAACACCCTCTCTAATTCAACCGCCGCCACCGCCGTCGTCCTGGTCCGACCACCGCCGTGAACAAGCAGTCATCCACCGCCGCCCTAGTCCGATGTAGTCATCCATCTTTATCTTCGCAGATCTTCATCCTTTACCCCCACTGTTGTCGTGGTCGCCGGCCCATCGTCATCAACCCACCACCACTACTGTTGTGGTCGCCGCCGCCTTCTAACCATCACCACCACCGTCGGTTTTTTGCTATAGAAGCCCTTGAAGGTTAGATTTATGTTCAGACCTCCTTTAGGGTTTTCACATCTCGATTTAGGGTTTTCATTCTTCATCTTGTTCTTTTTCATTCACCATCTGGATTTAGAGTTATCATTCTTCATCTTCTTCGTTTTTTAGATCTCAATTTAGGGTTGACATTCATCTTGTTCAAACCACCATCTGGATGTTTTTGTTATTTAGATCTCGATTTAAGGTTCCATTTTTGTTCATCCTTTAGGGTTTCATTCTCTAATCTAGATTAAGGTTCGATTTAAGCTTCGATTCAGGGTTTCTTTATTTAGGACTTTCATTTTCAGATCTGCAAGTGTATGATTTAGGGTTTTTTATTGTTCTACATCTTCATCTATGTTTATGTTTGATTTCTACTTTAACTTGGTTTCGATTTCATGAGTTGTTACTTCATCAAGTTGAATTTCTGGAGTTAAACACCACGAAGATAGAGTTTATCACTTGAATTTCTGGGATTGGATGTTCTTGAGTTTGAATATTCTTGAGTTCATGAAGAACACATTATTTAAAAAATTAAAAAATGGTTAAAAATAAGAAAATGACCTGCAACCTGTTGTGTAGGTTGCCACTTGCATACTTTGGGGAATAAAATAGGGTTGATTGTATTTTTTTTAAAAATTTTGAAGTTCGTTGTATACATTGGTAGCTTAGCAAAAGTTTGTTGTATTATGGAGCAGTTTGCCCATTTTATTAATATAATTTGAAGTCTCTAGTCAAAGTGATGATGTCAAAACTATTTGTCTAAAGTTCTATTTATTGTCGTTCAAAGAAAAGTTTAGAATGAAATCAAAGAAACTTATATATTCAATTGTAATAGAATAGCCCCTTGGTAATTTAGTATGCGTCGATCTCTTTCTACATACAACAATATAGAAGTGTTTTTGGAAAGAACTCGGCTGCTATCCTACTAAAATGAGTATTGGTTTATGACATTTTCTTACATTAATTTGGAAATGACTACTTTAACTATGTAAGAGCGTGGGTGTACCCTTCTTTGGACATTCTATACTTCAAGTCATGTTAGCGTCACATCAGCATAACTCATTTCATGATTAAAATCACGTTCGTGTTACTCATGCTTCGCACGTTTCAAAGATTTTTTATTTAAAAAAAATACTTTATCTCCTTCCTACTCTTTCCTCTCCCCTCTTTTCTCTCTCTCCATCTCTCATCTCTCCCTCCTCTCGGCTCTCTCTTTAGCATTCAAATGTCGATTTTTTTCGATACCGCCCTAATTAGAGAGGTGGTGTGGGCTTCAGTGCTACCCATTCATATCAGCATACCGTGGTATGCCGCATGTGCATAGGATGCTCTAACTATCTTATAATTGTTGAAAACATGATGAATTACAACATTATCATTAACACTCATTTAAAGTCAATACCTTATCTTTTTACAACAACTCCAAAGCTAGTTAAACAAAAGTTATACAACCGTAGATGATTTGTACACTATTAAAAGTGATATGTGCACGAGTGCTAACTTTAACCTCGTCTAAATTGACACATTTTTATGGGTAAAGTTGGTATCATGATAAACACGGTCAAATAGGCATCCACAATCATTAAAATGATATAGAGAGATATAGGGAGCATTTTTACCTTGTTTACAATATAAATACATATTATAAAGAAGTGTTTGCTTTAGCCTTTTATGAGCTTATAACTCAATCTGTTTTTTATAAGCCTATTTTTTCTTCTTTTTTCTAAATAAGCTTGTAAGACAGAAAATAAGTTTATTAAAAAATAAGTCACTTATAAGTCCTAATAAGCTAAGTCACACACCCCCTAAATACAAAAGTAAGGTTTACTTAGTACTATGTGAAAATGGTATCGATAAATACGAACAAATAACCAACCAATAAACGCGTTGATTAATTAGAGAAATTCGGTATCATAAAACTCTAACAATCGTCTTATCGAATCTATACATCGGTATCGCTATATATAGACTAAGAAGACGTATTGGATTACAATTCCGATTCTATCCATAAACAGTAAAAATAGGAAATATTCTAGATAAGTATAAAACTTGGATAAGCATGAAACTTGATCAACACTCCAAGATAAACATATATCTTGGTCAACCCATTCGACCAACAATCACCCCCTGAATGGTTGAGATGGCAACTCGCACACACCGAGCAATGACCTCATTTCACCGAACCTTACTCTCGCTAAGGCCTTCGTTAGGGGATCTGCCACTTGTTCATTTCCCGCCATGTGTTCGACTTCAACTTGCTCGTTTTCCACACGCTCTCGAATGAAGTGGAAACGAGTATGAATGTGTTTGCTCCTCCCGTGAAACACCGTATTTTTAGATAACTCGATCGCCGACTTGTTGTCTATCCGAATCAACACCTTTTGCTTCTCTAATCCAGTTACCTCCGCGAGCAACTCCCTTAGCCAAATTGCTTGACATGTTGCTGAAGTAGTTGCCATGAATTCGGCTTCACATGAAGATAAAGCCACGGTATCTTGCTTTTGCAAACACCACGTGATAGGGGATTTACCAAGAAAGAAAATATGACCAGTAGTGCTCCGACCATCATCCGCGTCTACATTATGACTACTGTCACTATAACCCAGAAGTTTCAACTCTTCGCATCTCTCATATCTAATTTTGTACCGCGAACGTAACGAAGAATTTGCTTGATTGCGCGCGCATGAGATTCTCTCGGGCTTTGTATATAACGACTCACTACCCCGACTGAGTAAGATAAATCCGGACGAGTGTGAAGGAGGTAGCGCAAGCACCCTACTACCCTCCGATAATGAGTGGCTTCAACTTCTGGTTCACTCTCGGCTTTTGACAATTTTAGTCCCGGTTCCATTGGACATTGTGTAGCATTACATTCTTCCATGCCTGCCTCTTTCAAGATCTTCATAGCATAGTTTGCTTGCTTAGTTGTTACACACCCCTTTTCTTGAGAAACTTCAATGCCCAAATAATAAGTCAACAAGCCAAGATCCAACATTTCAAACTTCGAGGACATCATGCTTTTGAATTGGCTAGTTATTTCATGACACATTCCCGTTACAAATACCCATTTAAAACCCATTTCTCGTAAGATGCCATCAAGTTTTATGTTCCACGCCCTTGGTGCTTTTCATAAGCCATATAAAGCTTTAGCTAACTTATAAATTTTTCCTTCCTCTCCCGCCTTTTCGAAACCCTCGGGTTGACTTACATACACTTCTTCTTTCAACTCACCGTGTAAGAAGGCTGTCTTGACATCTAAGTGGTAAATCTTCCATCCTTTCCCGGCTGCGAGAGCAATCAATAATCGTATTGTCTCAATTCGAGCTACCGGCGCGAAGACTTCATCAAAATCAATGTCGTATTCTTGTACATAACCTTTTGCTACGAGCCGTGCTTTATACCATGAGATAGATCCGTCTGCATTTCCTTTGATTTTATATAACCACTTTAATCCGATTGGTTTGACATTCTTGGGTAGAGGTACTAGTTTCCAAGTTTTGTTTTTTCGATCGACTCGATCTCGCTTGTCATCGCCTTGAGCCATTCGGGTTTCAATATGGCTTCTTTAAAATTCCTCGGCTCCTCGTCAAAAGTCAACATTAATTCATACATGTTTAGCTCGTAATCGTTTAAACAAATCGGTAACACAGAAGTTCGATTAGAGCGACGTACCGCGGTGGGCTGATTTACATCGAGACCTTCAAGCTCATTATCTTCGCTGCTCTCGGGTTCGATAAAATTGCTTCCTGCTGCTGGGCTTGCTGCTGCAGGTGGCTGCCAACAACAGGAGGGTCTGCTTCGTTGTTAGGCTGGGCAGGCCCAACATTAGCTAAGGTGGCCCAAGTGATTTTAAATGTGCCGCATTCATCATTTTTTGTTGCAGTTTGCATGCTTTTTTCTTTTTCCTTGTTCCAATCCCATGACACTTTCTCATCATAAATTACATTATTGCTTATAACAATTTTATTTTCATGCGGATTAAATAAACGAACACCTCCCGATCCCGGCTCCTTTCCGAAATAGATTAATGGTCTCGATCTATCATCATGTTTCTTTAGGTGTTTTGAAACAATTCTTTCATACGCAATACATCCGAACACCTTCAAATCTTCGAGATTCGGTTTTAGACCATAGAATTTTTCATAAGGCGTGACTCCTACCAATGCTCGCGTAGGGGTACGGTTTATTATATAAGTCGCATGTCGCACGGCTTCACCCCAAAATTGATTTGGAACTTCTTTTGCTTTCATAAGACATCGCGTCATTTCAATTAGCGTCCAGTTTCGTCGTTCTACTATGTCATTTTGTTGGGGTGAGTACAGAGCCGTTAACATTCTTGCAACACCTTCTTAGCTCCAAAAAAGATTAAAATCATTTGAAGTAAACTCACCGCCTCTATCCGTGTGGAATGTTTTTATCTCTTTGTCGTTCGGTTTTCGATTGACTTTTTAAATCTTTTGATTACATCCGCCGCATCGTTCTTTTGCTTCAACAAAAAAGACCACATGTATCTCGAGAAGTCATCAATAAGAACTAAAATATAAACATTACCGGCTTGCGTGGAAGGATCAATAGGTCCGCAAATATCTCCGTGTAACATCTCGAGAATATTTTTAGACATATAATTAGCTTTCTTCGGGAAGGTGTGCTTGTTTTGTTTACCTATCACGCAAACTTCACAAACTTCCTTTTGGTGCTTCAAAACCGGAACTCCATTAGTCAACTTGTGCATCATATTCATCGCCCCAAAGTTGATAATGGCCTAGTCGGGCGTGCCATAACCAAGACTCGTCATCAACTTTTGCTTTCAAACATTGGGGTTTTCCAACTTTAAGTCGTGTTTTATAGAGGCGATTTTCACTACGCAGAACCTTCATTAGCGACCTCCCATTTCGATCTTTCATAATCAAATAATCACCATGCATTCTAATGTCATAACCGGATAATGTCGTTTGGCCAAGACTAATGACATTGCTACGAAGAGAGGGAATATAGTAGATATCTTTCATAACCTTTTGCTCACCGTTTTTTCCTTCGAACAAAACTGACCCTTTTCCTTCAATTCGAACACACGAGCCATCTCCAAATCTTACTCTTCCGGTTATCCGTTCATTCAACTCTGAAAAGTACAAGTATTTCCCGGTCATGTGATTACTTGCCCCATTGTCGAGGTACCACAAATCTTCGTCTTCTTGATTTACCTTTACTTTGGGTGGAACATATTTGTCTTCATTGAGGAAGACCGTCTCCTCTTGTATCATAAAAAATGTTCCTTCCTCGTGATTCACTCCTTCTTGAGCATCATTAAGGTTTGCTTCATGGTTACGCCATCGGTCAGGGCATCTTGACACAAAGTGTCCATATTTGTCGCAACGGTAACATTTAATTGTTGACATATCTCGCTTCTCATTATTATTACCTTTTTTTCTTTTTATCATCCCGGTTATCATGGTTTTGGGTGTTACCCCTACCAAGACCACGTCCACGACCTCGACCCCCTCGGTTTGAACTACGACCCTACCATGGCTCGAGTCTTGATTTCTACTAGTGTTTTCTGATTTTGAGTAAAGCAACTTCTCTTCAGAGTCACTTGCTTTCTTGGTTCCTTTAATCTGTTCCTCGTACGCTTTTAGTCTTCCAACAACTTCTTCAAAAGTGGTGTTTTTAGATCCAACACTTGCTCGAGTGCGGCCACAATATGAATAAAGCGATCCGGTAGGCTTGTGAGAAACTTCTTTACTAACTTCTGCTGAGTTATCGATTCTCCCAGGGTTGCGGAGATCGATGCAATACTGGATAGCTTGGATGAGAATTCATCAATCGTACTCGTCTCCTTCATCCTTAAGCCCTCAAACCCTGAAGTTAGTGTTTGTAACCGTGCTTCTTTAACCCGATCTGCACCCAAGTTACGTGATTTTATTGCGTCCCACATCTCCTTCCCTATTTTAAGATTACCGATCTGAAGGATCAGTTCTTCCGGTATCGATTGAAATAGAAGACCCTTCACAATGTTGTTCTTCTTGGTGTCATCATGAATTCCTAGGAGGACTTCCATTCGCATCCTCCATATGGTGTAATTGGTTGGCGTTAATATTGGAAATTGAAACGTCAACGAGTTTGATTCCTTTGCTACCGTCTGGTTCACAGGACCCCTGTCATCTGAGACTTCTTCCGGGTACGCGAATAAGTCTTTAATGGGGATTTATCCAGCCCCTATCTCACGGCTAGAAAGTTGCTTTCGGTTTTTGTTGAACTCGCGTAGGCCAATCAACGGTTTCCCGGATTCTGCCTACTATGCTCAACTAATGTCGAGACAATCAACAGTCCAAAAGACTGTTTCCAACTCGATATTATGAACCGAAAAACAAAGCCGTAATGTTGTATGAATGAATTAATTCCAAAAGCAAAATCACATGAATTAATTAATTCCAACAACAAAATCGCATGAATGAATTAATCCCAAAATCCAATTCTTACCTACCTCGTATTGAATTGGAATTGCATATGACGTAACTTTGAAGTAAATAGAGCCAATCATAGATCTATTGAAACACATAACTTTGCACCGTAAATTGCAACTGTTTTATGATCTCTTGCTCCCGATCGAACTCAGACGCCGGTGTAGATTTCGCCGGCTCTGATATCAATTGAAAACGGTATCGATAAATACGAACAAATAACCAACCAATAAACGCGTTGATTAATTAGAGAAATTCGGTATCACAAAACTCTAACAATTGTCTTATCGAATCTATACATCGGTATCGCTATATATAGACTAAGAAGACGTATTGGATTACAATTCCTATTCTATTCATAAACCGTAAAAATAGGAAATATTCTAGATAAGTATAAAACTTGGATAAGCATTAAACTTGATCAACACTCCAAGATAAACATATATCTTGGTCAACCCATTCGACCAACACTATGGGTGTGTCATGTGTGCATGAAAAATTAGAGGGAAAACCAGAAATATAAACATGTATGTAGAGTAAGTAATTAATTATACATCATACATGTTAGAAAAACTAACAATTTTTTTTTATCGTGATCACCTAATATGTATGGCTTTTTGTTAACATGTTCGGGTGTAAAATGCTTGAAAACCAATATGAATCCTATTACCAAGTCGATTGGTTCAGCATACATGAGTAGTTCATTATCTGATGAATCGATTCACGACTCGTTCACCTGTCCATATGGGCCGTTGGATTAGATTTTATTAGTAAAGTTAGCTTTGATGAAATGTTTATGAAATGCCCGTTGCAATGTCCGAACTTCTTGATATTAGGAGCTGTGTGGATGGTTGGGCCTTCGGCCTTGTTCCGAGAGTTTTCTCATTAGGTTGAGGATGGTAGGAATAAGCTTGGTGGATAATGCGAGAAATCCTGTAAGCTGTAGACATGAACCAAAAAGTGTCATGAGAAAGACGTCAATATTAGTGACTTCTTAGCATATAGAGGTAGCAAAATTGTGTCGGGCAAGCTGAATAATATGATTGAACATGTATGGGTCGAAATGGATCGGGTTGACCCAAGACTCTCTTTGCCAATAAAATATAAATTTTTTAATAAAAAATAGTGTAAATAATAAACATTATGCTAATTCAATAATGAGTATATTTTGAGTAATATGATTTAGGAGGTTTTATGAATTCAATATACTTCAGAAGTATATTAAACTATTTTACATGTTTACTTTTGTTAGTGTTAATATTCTCTAGTTATTATGCTTGATATCGGGCTATCATTATATGGGGCCTGCTAGTTAGACTTGGCCCTTATGGGCTGATGGGTTAGTTCCTTGTTCTTTGTATGAATGTAAGTAATCAGATATAATGAAGATAGTTACTTTTCCTCTCTAGGTTTCTCTGATATCATGGTATCAGAGCCTTGTACTCTGTGCATCAGAAGCTTGTACGTCTGCATCAAGAAGCTGTGATAGTTTCTCCGATATTCATCTGGTCAGCACCCAGCGAGTGCTTATCTGGTCTCACCTCCGGTACCATAATTTTCAGAATAGAAAGGCGACTGCTCGCCGGAAACTCGAGGCCCTACCGCCGGTCCACGCGCCGCTCACACTCCTCCGACGCGCTGCCGACGTCGCTCACGCGCCGGCGCGTGATTCTCACTCTCGCCGCCGCTGACCTTCAAAATTCAGCGGGTAGCTCGGTTTTGTCTTCTGATTCTGTTTCCGGTGAAAACTTGGTCATTTATTCTCTGTCGGGCATGTACATCTGTTCGGGTATCATCCCTTCATGACTATGGTTATGTAGCTGCACCTTATAACAGTCTCTTGTGTGGTTTTCCATCTGATCTTGAGATTTATTTCTAGCTTGCCAATTCCTTGTAGAAAAAACATCTTGATTAATCACCTGATAACTGTTCGGTTTGTTTGGGTTTCTTTGTTGAGGTACTTGCAAGATCAGATCAGAAAGTTTAGGTGCTTCAGCCAGCCGTGTTCCTGAATTTTGTTGGTATATCTAATCTGATTATCATCTGTCGTAATCTATGTTTTGATTTGGTTATCAAGGACAGGGTTTAGTAGCATTGCTATTGTGGTTATCAAGGACAAGGTTTAGTAGAATCTGATATTGATATTGGTTGGGTTTCAACTTTGTCTGGTGTAATTCGACTCTGAAGATCTAACAACAGTCTTTAAAAGTTCCCTATGGAGAACTTGAAATCATACACCTCGATGGCTACACTTGCTGATACTTGTAATCCTACTTGTTTGTTATCATCTGCTTTCGAATGGGTTATTGATTCCGGTGCTTCGGATCACATGACGGGTAATCATAATTTGTTCTCTGACTTTAGTAAACATCGATCTTCCGATAAGGTTGTAGTTGCTGATGGATCTATCTCTCAAGTAATTGGATCGGGAACAATTAAACTTTCTCAGTCTATGTCATTATCATCAGTGCTAAGCTTACCTAAGTTTACGTTTAATTTGATATCAGTGAGTAGGATTACTCGTGGATTGAATTGCAGTGTTACCTTTTATCCTGATTATTGTATCTTTCAAGATCTTTCAACAAAGCAAATCATCGGTAGAGGTCGAGAATCTGGTTGACTTTATGTATTTGAACCTCGAGCTATGCAGTTATCTCGGTTGAAAATCAAATATCGGACAAGGTCCGAGATTTGAAATAGCGGTTATCGCGGTGAGATATCGGTGGGATATCGGATTTTTATATTATGTAAAACACACACATATATATAATTAAAATCATAAAAAGTTAAATAAAAAGCATAGAACTTCAAGTCAAAATTGTACACGAAGAAAGAAGAGGTATGTCATATAGAAAAAAGAAAGAAAGCCTATGTTTGTCGCTCATACACGAATGAAAGAAGGAAAGGAAACGTGTGTTAATTAGGTTTTAGGCTGAGAAATAGGCTATTAAAGTGGACAGAAGAAAATCTCGGCCAATCTCGGCCAAATATCGGCAAAATATCGGTCAAATCTCGGCCAATCTCGGCGAGATATCGGTTCCGATATTTACAACCGATATTTGAAACCGATATTTTTCCTACCTCCGATATCCGATATCTCGGCGAGATATCACCGAGATATCGCCGAGATTGACTGCATAGACCTCGAGAAGTAAAACCTCAAGTTGGCTTGGCATCATTATCTCCTATCGAAATACATTGTCGTTTAGGGCATCCATCTCTTCAAAGTTTGAAGAAATTATATCCTCAACTTTCATATCTAACGTCCTTAAATTGCGGCTCATGTCAATTTGCTAAGCACCATCGGGTTCATTTAAGTCCGAGAGTTAATAAACGAGCCGCATCTCAGTTTGAGTTGGTTCATTCAGATGTATGGGGTCCTTGTCCCATCACTTCCAAAAGTGGGTTCAAGTATTTTGTGACTTTTGTAGACGATTTCTCCCGGGTTACTTGGCTATATTTGATGAAGAATCGATCTGAAGTATTCACTCATTTTTGTTCATTTGTTGCTGAAATTAAAACGCAATTTAACATCTCTGTGAAAACTTTGCGTAGTGACAATGCAAAGGAATATATCTCTGAAGTCTTTCAAACATACATGCGTCAACAAGACATTCTTCATGAATCTTCATGTGTAGATACTCCAGCCCAGAATGGAGTTATTGAACGAAAGAACCACCACCTTCTTGAAGTGGCTCGTGCTCTACTATTTCAGATGACTGTTCCGAAACCATTCTGGGCAGATGCAATCTCTACCGTCTGTTTTCTAATCAACCGTATGCCATCAGCCGTTCTACATGGTGAATCCCGATGTCTGTGCTTTTTCCTAATAAACGTTTGTTCCCGATTGAACCTAAGATATTTGGTTGCAGTTGTTTTGTTCGAGATACTCGGCCTCATGTTAGTAAGCTAGATCCAAAGTCTCTCAAGTGTGTTTTCCTTGGATATTCCCGTCTTCAGAAAGGTTATAGGTGTTTCTCCCCTACCCTCAATCGTTACATTGTTTCACGTGATGTCACATTTATGGAGGAAGCGCCTTTCTTCCCGGTACCTACTTCTCCTAATCATGAAAACCATGATGATTTGTTGATTTATACTATACCGATTCCGAATTCAGCTCTTGGATCCCCGATTCCATCTAACTCTGAACAGTTCTCAGAACTGTCACGACCACCAGTGATTCATGTTTATAGTAGGCAACGCCGACCTCCTTCAGAACCTTCTGTGATTACTCCTTTAGAACCTTCTGTGGTTTCTCCTGTGGCTCCAAGTTCTGGCCATGTCCTTCAAGATCTTGAGGTTCCAGCAGCTGATTCATCATCTAGTAGTGCTTCAGATTCAGCGGGGGATCATCAATCTGATCCATCAGCTCAAGAGTCTAATCATGATGTTCCTATTGCCCTTCGGAAGGGTAAGCGTTCGTGTACTTATCCGGTTGATTCGTATGTGTCTTATACTAAACTGTCTACAGCTTCTAGATCATTGCTTTGTTAGATTCCGTATCCATTCCTAAAACTATTGGTGAAGCTTTAGCTCACTCTGGTTGGCGAAATGCAATGATTGAAGAAATGAATGCTCTTGAAGACAATGACACGTGGACTTTCGTAGCGTTACCCGCAAGCAAGAAGGATCGCTCAAACCTATGGGGTAGATTATTCAGAGACATTATCTCCTGTTGCTAAGTTGTCTTTGATTCGTTTGTTCATATCTCTGGCTGCTACTTACAATTGGCCCCTTCACCAATTAGATGTGAAAAATGCCTTTCTTCACGGAGAGTTACACGAGGAGGTGTACATGGAGCAACCACCGGGGTTTGTTGCTCAGGGGGAGTATGGTAAAGTCTGTAAATTGCGAAAGTCTTTGTATGGCCTAAAGCAGTCTCCTCGGGCCTGGTTTGGTCGGTTCAGTTATGTAGTTACCAAATTCGGGCTACAAAGAAGCTCATATGATCATTCAGTGTTCTTTGCCTCGTCTGATTCTGGATGTATTTTGTTAGTGGTATATGTTGATGATATAGTGGTTACAGGTAGTGATGTAAATGGAATCAAGAAGTTAAAAGATTTCCTTGCATCTCAATTCCAGACCAAGGATCTGGGTCCGCTAAAATACTTTTTGGGAATTGAGGTCTCTCGTACTCACAAAGGAATTTGTCTGTCTCAACGCAAATATTGCTTAGACATCTTGAGTGATTCGGGTACGATCGAAGCGAAACCTTGTGATGCTCCCATGATTCCAAATGTGAAGTTGAAAGCAGATGATGGTGACCCTTTTGAGAATCCAGAGAAGTATAGAAGGGTTGTGGGAAAGCTCAACTATTTGACAATCACACGTCCTGATATTGCGTTTCCAGTAAGTGTGGTACGTCAATTCATGTCGTCTCCAAGAACATCACATTGGGATGTTGTTTGTCATATTCTGAAGTATTTGAAAGGGGCTCCTGGTTATGGCATAAAATATCAAAATCATGGTCATCACATAATAGAAGGGTTTACGGATGCTGACTATGGTGGAGACCCTACCAACAGACGGTCTACAACAGGCTATTGTGTTTTCGTTGGAGGGAATCTGGTGTCTTGGAGGAGTAAGAAGCAAAATGTTGTATCAAGATCGAGTGCTGAATCTGAGTATCGTGCTATGGCTCAAACCACTTGTGAACTTGTATGGTTACGCAATCTACTTCATGAGATTGGTTTTCCTTAGCCAAAACCAATGAATTTATGGTGTGATAACGAGGCTGCAATTCATATTTCTAATAACCCAGTATTTCATGAGAGGACTAAGCATATTGAAGTAGATTGTCATTTCACTCGAGAAAAGATAGAAGATGGAACGATTAAAACCTCTCATGTGAGGACAGGAGGTCAGCTTGCGGACGGATTCACCAAAGCTTTGCCGCCGAATAGAGTTAATTATATATGTAACAAGCTGGGCATGATCAATATCTATGCTCCAGCTTGAGGGGGAGTGTTAGTGTTAATATTCTCTAGTTATTATGCTTGATATTGGGCTATCATTATATGGGGCCTGCTAGTTAGACTTGGCCCTTGTGGGCTGATGGTTTGTGTCATGTATATATTAGTCCCTTGTTCTTTGTATGAATGTAAGTAATCAGATATAATGAAGATAGTTACTTTTCCTCTCTAGGTTTCTCTTATATCAACTTTTAAGCAATTTTTAATTTTATCCATTAATGGGTTTGTCCGTGAGTTTTGAGTAACCAGCGTCAAACATATTACAAAAACTCTCTTATTTCAACAATAGTATAAATCTTCCAACAAAATGACTCAGGGGGTTTTATATATTAAAATACATCTTAAACAACTTTCAATACTTTGACACAATTTGACCTGATCTTCTTTTAAGTTATTTTGTTTTGTTTTACCAATTAAAGGTAACAATAAAACATTACCCAACTCGACCCATTTAGAAGTAATTGACCCACTTAGAAGTAAATGGGTCGAAATTGCTATCTTACTATCATGCAAAAACATCATATAACACTCACAAAGCCATGTTGAAATTGAGAAGCTATGTCGAGCTGAACCCACAAAGCTTTTAGGAGCAAATAACTGACAAAAATCAAAACCAGATACAATGGGTTCCTGCAAATGAAGACAAATGAGGAGAGGTTAGTCACGAGATAACCAAGTATACGGTTATGGACACAAGTTAGAGCCGAAAGAACCTCAAAAGAGTCATGAACTCGTTGAATCCCAGAATAAATAATGCAATAATAGCCCATGGAGGTGGTAACCAATTGCTGCTTCGCTTGTTTGCTTCCTGAAAATCATAGCAGGAAATTTTCATCAACTAGAGAAATTCAACATCAAAGATGAATATAGAGGTCACATAATCAGTTTGAGCATCAAGTTTAAACAAGTTGCACCTTAATTACTATATAAAGTAAACTAAAATTAAATATTTACCAATTCCTTCAGCATAACTAGAGAGACTTTTACTTCATTTCACAAAGCATTCATCCTTCTATTCACAAACATGTCCTTTTTGGTCATTTTATCTATAATTTTCTTTATGGTCTAAATTTGTCAAATAGTTCTAGCATAAGATAGTTAAAACATTGAGTACCAAATGCACATTCAAATGCTATTTTCTGCAGCCTATTATACAAACACCATTATTCTGTGAGCAAATAACCATGACGGCTGATAACCTGATTGAAGTTCTCTTCTGTTATACAAATAAGCAGTAAGTGAATGACTGTTGATATTAACAATTACTTTTTCAATTGTATACTTATGAAGACCAATCTATGTCTATTTTGTAGGTTAAAACTTCAATTAACTTGCTATTGGACTAAAAGAAAAACCGTCTACAGGACATTGGTTTTAGATATAAAAGTGCTGAGGCTAGCAAACTAAGGAGATGTGAAAATTCATGCTAAATAAATTATCATGCTAACCCTTTAAGAATGAATTTAAGAGAAAATAAAAGGTAAAAACTTACTAAATGCACTCATACTAAGAGCCATATGTACGGTGATTTGTTTAAATCATCCCCGATATAATATTAGTTAAAATAATAAGATAAGCAAACATGCCTGGGCAGAAATAGCTTGAGTGACGGTATACTCTGTCTCTCTCTGAAATTGGCTCCACAAAGATTTGCACTGGACGGGAGTAATCAACGTCCTTGATGCTGGGACCTAGTTTTTAACAGACAAGTTGAGTTAAGTTGTCCTGAAATACTTCTAATACATTCTCATAGATTTTGGGTAAAATGTGTATACCAAAAATATATATATTATTACAACAGTACCATATATATAGAAAAAAGCAATGGTGTGAGCTAAGAATTCAATTTGGTCAACTTTTAACCAATGTTTGATGGGTCAAAATGGCCACCTTGTATAGTTTTCTCTAGGAATGTTAATCATCATTATCAAGTAGCAGAATAAAATTGCAATCTACATTCACAAATTTTACCTTTTCCCATGTGCTCGAGGCCAAAGGATCATTTGAAGTGGAGCTCTTAGCAGCAACTTTCTTTGGATCCAATAGAGCAAGCATTAGCGTATCTGCAATCTTATCGGCCTCTCCATCCAAACGAATTGCAGCCAAAACGGATAGCAACTTTAAAGACTGGAAATGTGTAAATTAACAAATTTGAACATATCCAACATGTTAAAAATAGAAGATTCCATTCTTTGATGCAGAAATTCTTACAGAAGAGCGAGCCGTTTTAGTAATTGCTCGGATATCTTCCTTTCCCGTCCAAACCCGAGGCATTTGATCGTTATCATGATTGAATATGCCTATAAACCTGTGCATGGTTTTTTTTATAAAATCACGTGAAAAGTAAGAATAGATCCAACACGTACACACCCAAAAGATCGAGTATATGTGGCAAAAATGGGGAGAGTGGGTTGGGTATTGGGTCAAAACAAGTCAGTGTGGATTAGGTTGATCTACAAACACCTTTTTCTGCAACTTCAAACTTATTTCATAGATAAATTATTATGTTATTTATGGTTACAAAAATAGTCGAAAATTTAAATCAAAAGATTAAGAGGTTGTATGCAGTTAACATGAAGACATTACATTGGATGACTTACAAAACCCATATGACCGGCACACTTTTTTTTTATTTGACATGTTTGAGATAGAATACAACCCAAACCAACTCATTCTTAAGTAACTAGGTCATTATATGCAACCTTTAGTTTGAGCCCTATACTAACAAACAAGGTAATACCTCTCTTTCATGAGATATAGAACTCTGCCAGCTTCTTCTTTAGCCTTCTTTTCAACTACATCTCTTGCATAGGTCTCCAATTCTGAAAGCAGATCCTTTTTGGAGTCTTCTTTCATTTCAAAGCCAGAAAGTGCAGCAGAACATTCAGAAACAGCAGTTTCAGTCTCACGTTTATAAAGTTTTCTTATTGCAGGCCAAGTATCATCATTAGTCGCTTGTAGCAGAGCTTCGACTGGTCCATTTAATGCCTCCTTTAGTTTTGACTGCAGAAAAATTCATACAATTGACGCCTATTTGATGAGAACATAAATCAAGGAAACAGAGATTTACCGAATCAATCAATCAATCAATCAGGGTGGAAAAATTGGAGGGTTGGCCATTTATAGTTCATGTCAAAATGGGCAGACCCAGAACCACTTTTTATTCTTTTTCTTATTTCTATAAGCTAATAATGTGGAAAACATGTTCACATAAACTAGATTACTAATATAATGACCAGAATCTCTTTCCAATATAATAGTAACCTTCCATTAAATCAAAATGCCAAAATTTTCAAGCACCATTACCTGATGTAGTGTAGAAAGATCAGATAGTTTCGCATTACGAACATCGGCAATATGTGCATCAAGATCTTGCGAAAGCTTTTCCCTTTCTTTAGATGGATCCCACTCAGCTTGTTTGATGATGGCACCTGTAGAATAAATCAGTTTTTAGACCCGCAAATATCGACATGATTAACCACATAAATTATGATGATAAAACTTTTATTATAACTAAATCTACTCCTTCCCAAGATAAAATGGTAAAAACGATGTAGTTAACTAAACTGATGTATATATCAAGAAAAATTAGCAGTTCCTAGCTCCCAATGTCAAAGTATACACACAAAGTATAGAGTTAAAATGTAAAGAACGTAATTTCAACGAAGGCTTTGGTTTGAGATTAAATAATAATAATAATAAACTACATGTGGCTTAGAAGGTTTATGCATTGAAAATACTACAAACGACTTTCAACTCATTTGACCTTATTCCATTTTTAACTAAATATTTTTATTTGGCCCGTTTGAGATTATAACTTTTTATATTGTAACAATATTGTTTTTTAGTCTTATTTAATGCATAGTGATTAATTAAAAGATTTAGAAAATGGGCATAACCCGTCCCAACCTTACAAAAAATGACAAGTTTTTGACCCACACCCTTCTTGGCATGTTGTCCAACCCACTTATCTTGCCACCTTTAATATTTTGTCACTAAGTGGAGTTATACCTTCAGATTGTTCATCAAATAGTTTCATGACTGACGTTTTGCAATTATGAGCAGCAATTGCAAATCCTTGTCCTTCGCTCAAAGCACTGTCGAATGCTTTATTGAATTTTTCCAGTATCTCAGACCTTATATGTTCCAACGTTGATTGGTAGGCTGCTTGAACAAGCTAAAAGAAATAGAGTACAACAAGCAATGAGGGGAAGTGATATAAGTTATATTTTACAAAGAGCCCAACTATCTGACAAGTCTAACTATCTAGACGTCTTAGTAAATATTTGAGCTTGTTTATGTTATTAGTCATTTAATATCCAGAACAAGATAAGAAAAGTCCAATGTTTCAAACCATCATTTAAGAAGATTTAGGTTTTATGAGATATTATCCACTTTGTAATACTAAATCTATAGCTTTTTTGAAACCCAAAAGTCTTGCAAAGGGTCACAGAGAAACATTACTTGCAACAATTTCTCTTCCATTTGCTTTCGCTTTGCACTCCTAACTCCTTCTTCGAAAAACGTAGTCTCATCATCATAGCTGCCATAGGCAGTTATAATGGTATTAACATGTGAGGCCAACAAAACATCATGAATTGGTATTAAGAATTTATATATTTTAGTTATATGAGCATTTAAAAATAAAAGCAAGGATCATTATTATCACATTTGAGTACAGATCATAGTTGTCAATAGCGAATAGCGGTAAATAGCGATGACCTACCTGTATGCTACGTAGCGAATAGCGGTAAATAGCGGCCGCTATTTCGTATTTAGCGATAACCTTCTAAAATATAATTATATATTTATATATCATAATATTACCTTAAAATCTTAAAATATTATATATATTAGAAAACAAAATATAATACCAAGTCTTAAGTATTATAAGTATAATAAAAAAATCATCTAAATTATGTTCCAGAAGCATTGTATTATGTTTCAGTCCTCAGCCTTTGAAGAAATCGACCCCAATCAGTTTAATTCAATCCAAATTAGCGTTTTATTCTTCTTTCTCTTCATTCCAAATGATGCTCCAATCGTCGATAGATCAAATTGACTAGTAATTGGGGTCGATTTTGTTCCAGTCGTCAAATTATGTTTCCGCCTCTGAAGAAATCGACCCCAATCAGTCAAATTCGCGTTTTATTCGTTCCAAACTATGTTCCAGACTTCGAATTGATGAGAAAATAGATCGATTTGACCAACAATTGGGGTCGATTATGTTCCAGTCGTCAAATTATGTTCCCGCCTCTGAAGAAATCGACCCCAATCAGTCAAATTCGCGTTTTATTCGTTCCAAACTATGTTCCAATCGTCGAATTGATGAGGAAATAGATCGATTTGACCAACAATTGGGGTCGATTTCAAGCATCGCTACCGCTATAGGTTGAATAGCGGTATCCTGGCGCAACGCTACGCTATTCGCGATAGCGGCGCTATTTGCCACAATTGACAACACTGGTACAGATCCATGTCCAGTGTACCTAAAATTAAAGTAAATAACTAGACAAGTATAATACTGCCGTTACAGATGATTAGCTCAAGGCTCAGTAGCAAACTAGCATGCAAAAGAACATAATTAAAAAACACTATAGACTCCTAACCAATGATAATTTAACTGCAGCAAAGGTAGCATGACTCTTGAAGATCTCGATTCTTCAGTTATTTCGGAACTTTGAACATATGGCTGCAAATGAGTCGAGCTTCTATAGAGTTATTCAAGCTCTCTAACTTGACTATTACTTTAATTTATTAAGTTCAATCTTAAGTACAAACAACAAATACAAGCTCAGAACATATAGCAAGTCAAGTGCTAGTTTATAAGGACTTGACCCGGATTCTTGTCAAGCTTTTTGAGCCCTATGTGATATGTAAACGTGTATGTGTGTGTGTATTCTTAAAGCCTTATATGCAGGCCTAGAAAAACATAGCCCAGTATATTTTCATACCCTGAAAAACAAGTTTCAAGCATTGAACTAAGCTTCTTCCCGAAGTCTGGCACCAAATGAGATTTCGCAGCATCCTCAAGTTCGCACCAGTCCTGTGATAGAAAATGGGTTAGTTAGTTCTAGAAGGGGTAAAAGGGTAATTGGGTTAGTAGTTAGTTAGAGGGAATTCTATAAATAAGTAAGGTGAGTGTCTTTGTTATTCAGGCAGAAATTAGTATTGGCTTTGTATTAGGCTCATAGCTTTGGCTATTGAGAGAGGGGAGTTCCCTGGACCATTCTTCCATATTTGGTTGATTGGGATTTATCTTCTTTGTAGTTCAATTTCAGTATTATTGTTCCTATATCAATCTGTTCTATAATCGATTAGTACTTTGTTCTATAATCAATTTCTCAATTCCTATCATCCTGTAATAGTTATAAACAAAATTAGTTCCAATATCTCATGGAAACAAATGACCGTGACTAGCAGACATGAGAGCAGTGAACCTTGTTTGTTACAAAGGCAGAGTATTTCTCATTAGCGATTTCTTCACAGCGCACAGTGGCCACCATCACCTGCACATAGCATCAAATGTAATTATAGAATTTTGCAAAAAAGGGGTTGTTTTTGTAAATATGGTGTCGCTAGTAGTTGTATGTTGGTTTGGAAGTGTGATCAGTCCAGCATTTATATTTTTTATATGTTTGTTTTTATAAGTTTCACCCTCCCTCCTTTATTCAACTTCTATTTTATCATGATTGGATTTATTTAGATTGCGAACTAATAGTACCTTGTGAGCAGGCAGGTCAAGGTCACGGTTCTCCTTGATAACTTTCCAAATCTGCTCTGCACTAAAGGAAAAACCTGAAGCAGGAACAACTCCCTGCCTATCACCAGCAAGTCCTCCAGGTGCAATAGAATGGTAGAAACGTTGCCTCAAGTTCCCAACCTTGCATAATAAAGAGTATACATATACCTTTTTCTACTAAATACTGTAAATATGGAAAAAGAACCATACAAACTTTTCATAAGTGTTCCTCACTTATGAATAAAGATTCAAAAGATTATGAATAGTCTTAAGCTCACTTTGTCAAGATGATCTAGCTAAAGGAATTTAAGCATGGACATAAAAAACTAATATGAAGAAATATGGTATTCTATGTATTATGCATAAAGCATAACGCAAAAGTATTGTCATTCAAGGTCCATCTGTCCCTCATAAGATGTCATACCTGCTCCTTGAATTGTTCTTCCTTCTCTTCAAAACTAGAAAGAGCAACAACTTCAATCTGATCAATTCATCAGTAAGAAAAATAATAAGTAGACACGACAATCTGATATTGACGAATACACAGTGTTAGAAGACAACAAACAGCAATATGTTTAGTGTCTTACATTGAAAAACGTACTCAATGGTGTTTCTTTGTGGGCTTCTGGCTTAGGAACAGAATCCCATATCTATGGCCAAGAAAAGATAGCATAAAAACAACTTTAGACTTTTATTCGAAGGTAAAAGAGAATGCTACAAGTGAAAATAAGTTTAACAAAGTTCACCTTCTGGATATCTTCTCTCAAGACAGGTTCTAAATTTTCCAGAGGCGTCTTAAAGAAGAACAAAAGGAAAACAGATCTGATGAGCTTCAGCTTATTACCCAAGTGATTAGCAAATGACTAATATTGATTATTAAAAGATTTACAACAACTATTAAAATACATAAACCGCACTTACTCTTGTTTTATCACGTATAACAAAAATCAAAGT
The DNA here is from genome assembly GCA_947179395.2 of Pulicaria dysenterica. Classification (NCBI taxonomy): domain Eukaryota; kingdom Viridiplantae; phylum Streptophyta; class Magnoliopsida; order Asterales; family Asteraceae; genus Pulicaria; species Pulicaria dysenterica. The sequence continues at coordinate 73,678,492 of OX359292.1, read as the reverse complement.
TGTTTTGCGTGGACTAAATAATCTCATCATGACCTGAAAAAGGAAAATAGCAAATTAAATTGCTGGAAGTTTTTAGTCAAGATGGGAACAACGAAAACCAATATATAAACTATGTACCTGGAATACGGTTTTCAGTAAAGGCTTATTCGCAGCATGCTCTCGACCAATATCATGGCACCACCTATGGATCAAAGCAATATTGATTACAAATGTAGTTTAATCCATATACAGCTTTATATCTGAGATATTGGAACACTTACATATTTATAAGCACTATGTCTGAAACAGCAAGGGCAAAAAGTGCACTCTGTTTCTCAAAAGCAGTATCATCCTGAAACATGAAAGTTTTCTGAGTTGCAAGCAACAATAAGCCATATGTTTCACTATCTACTCTCACAAAAACAAATTTAGCAAATTCAACTTCGATTTCCTGACATATTTGTTAGATCACGAGAGATGTATTGATTATATGCCCAAGAGCCATGACTCATGAGCCTATATCATAGATTGCAATTAAATTCAAGTAGAGTCTACTACAATGGACATATAGCAACATCAACCTAACCCACAAACCCTGAAGTGAACAATTCACCACATATAAAGAAAAGTAAGTGGAGTTCAGAAAGTTGTAATCATGAAAACTACATTACAAAAAGGAACTATGCTGATATAACCAACAAAACAGAATAAAGAAACAAGAATTCATAATGCAACCTCTCCTCGTTCTCTTCCATCAGTACCCTCAAGATCCATTACAATAGTGCAAGGTTCAATACCAGCACATCTAGCCATCCAGATACCTTTAGTGGTCTGTGACCTGATAGGAACTCATTGCAATCAGTTTGCTAAGGCGGGACCGAGAAAAATAAAAGAACTTAATTAGTAACTTGCCTTCCCTTGAATGCATCCATTTCCTTGAAGTTGGTACGAAATAGATGATTTAAAAGCGTGCTTTTCCCTGTCCAAAACACATAATCATCACTGGTATCAACGTGATTTTGTTACGTATGGGAATAGGAATCCATACCGCTACTTTGTGGGCCCATGATAGAGACAACGGCATAAGAAAGACCACATTCACCGAGTTTTACTTCCTTCATGAATTTGTCAAGTCCTGCTGCATTAAAAGTTCCATCTCCATCTATGAGGTGTGTGGAGCAACAATCAGCAGCTTCGCCTGTTAAGGACAAAATATAACATGATTATGCATAAATTGTTCATCTTCTATTCTTCTCCCTTTGCTTTGTAATATCAGAATATTCATACCATCAAATTTGATAGCAAAGGATTCAACTATCACCAAAGTAACAATTAACAACATAAACTGAATATCATCATACTTGATCAATATTAAACCTTAGTTTACATATTCTTTGCTATTTATCAACTTATTTTAGAACTTCCAATTAAAAGTACACATATTTATTTTATAGTACCATAATTCCTTCTACCTTTTATGCTTTTTAACCCCATGATATAACCATGCATAATAATTCCACATTCACATTCATCGCGATAAAACAAAGTAACAAACAATCCAATACATTCATAGACCGTCAGTTAAATAATCACATAAGTTCAATTATGACCATTTCGGTCGAACAAATATCTGAGAGAAAGTGAGACGCTTATAATTTTCATCATTCAACTTTATATTCATGTTAAATTTAGATAAAACCATAACAAACGTCATGTAAGCATTTAAAAACAGGAAAAATCGACGACATTCCATTTTATCAAAGTGTTGGAACACAAAGCATGCATCAAATTACAAATGTAAGATGCAATTCAAACGAGCTGGGAATTGATCGGCATTACCCATCGGATTTTTGCCGGTATAGAATCAGAATCAGACGATGGTTGAAGAATCAGAGATCGTTTCGGCGAAACAGTGATTCGATGATGAGAGATTTAAATTACACATGAATGGCGTTTGGATTGTGCTCGTAAGGGTTTGAGGCGGGGAATTGATCGTTCCGACCATAGAGTAGAATGTTCATTAATCAAAGGAGAAAACTTTTTATAAATTTCAAAGGTCGTTAACAATCTGAATCTGAATTAACTAATCAGATATATTTCAAACTACAATTTCGGGTTAAATCGAGACTTTAGCTTTCTTATATTCTTTTGATAGCAGATTCGTTTGTTTTGTAATAATCTCAATACGTGTTAATGGATTAAAAGGATTATAGCCATCTTGGTACGTGTTAATCTTAATACATGTTAATCTGGTTTAAGAATAAAACGTATTTGTTCTTTATAAAATCATTATTCTGATTGTAGGATCGTATAATTTTATAAACTAAAAAAGAGTCGGATCATATTTAATATGATAAATAGGTAGGATTGTACTCAGAATCGTAAGATCCCATGTGAGATCGTAGGATCGTTACTAGTGAAATTAGAAATTAACTCTCTCAGAAATTAAAATAGTTGAAAATTTCAAAATAATGGCTATCTTTGTATTTTTATAATTAACTAGCTTGGAAGAAGTTCATTTGATAATCATTCTTAGTACGAGAACCGCGAGAATAAATTTGAGCCGTCTAATTTCCCCTCTTTCAATGTCATTGTCCACCCATGAATTCCTTACATGCACCATGTTAGACTCTATCCCTCCACGGTCTCTATCCATAAACTTTCCATATCCAAGGAACGGCTGGGATTGGTTCTCGTGGTTCTCACACTAACAACGGTTCTCGAATTAACTCTCTCCTAACTAGCTTAATACCCCGTGTATAAATATGAGTGATTGTTAATGTAAAATTTAGACATTTATGATGTGAAATCTTTAACATATAATAAATACATTTATGGATAACAAATCAAAAAAGAAAATTGGTAGATGATTCGTATACTCGCATATTTGCTTCGATTGTTGTTAGTGGAATTAGAAATTGGCATGAGATTCGAAAGTTGTTGATAATTGCCCAACAGACCTGCAATATAGTTGAATCAAAAAATTATTGTTTCGTTGAAGAATGCTTTTAAATGACATGTGGTTTGATTATCAAAAAGAGTAACTTGTTTCCATTTAAAATGCACATTGTGAATGGGCAGAGCCAGGTGCTCTTATTTTACGACGGTAGGGACGATTGCTTCCATTACTGACCAGAAAGACACCAAATTCTCCTTTAGGTGCTTCAACAGCGGTATAGGTAGAAGGAGCTGGTACGGAGGGTCTTGGTCTTCGAAACTATGAATCACACTCTTCGCACGGAGGGTAGGCTTCTCATGGTATGCCGAGCCTTTAAGTCTCGCTTCTTCCTTCCTCCAATATCATTAGGGGATTGGCAGCACCGGAACTAAGAACCCCTGAAAAAGTCGGAGTTCGAACATAGATGTAGGCTAAGTAAATCGATCGAACTCAAAATCCATGGTTTAAGACTTTTGACGTAAGAAATTTTTCATTTGTTAACTATTTTAGGGAACAAGGAAGGATGATTAGTACGAAAATAGTTCTAAAAGTGGAATAATAACATGATATACATTTTTATTTAATATTTATTAAAAATTAAAAATTATATACATATAATTAAAATGCGTCACTGCCTATGGAACCGTACCCAGATCCGGGTTTGGGTAAGAAACCGGGTTTGGGCCGGTTTTGGTTATTGGGCTCTATGTTTTTTTGGGCCGGTTCCAGTTTAAAAAAAATCCGGTTTTTTTTAAACCGGTTCGGGAAAAACCGGCTTGTGGACTGGAGGTTTGCTAGGATATATATACTCATATGTTTCTTCTCTTTTTTGTTTCTTCCACCGTTCAAAATGATGGTGGAGTGAGGTGGAGTGACGGCGGCGGTGGTGAGCGATGAAGATCGTGAGCGAAGTACGGCGGTGGACTGGCGGTATGTTGACGACGGTGAAACCGACAGGGTGGTGCGATTGAGATGAGAGAAAGAGAAACCGGCAGGGTGGTACAATGAAGACGGCGGTGGTGAGCGAAGTACCGACGGTTATGTGGTAGAGAGATGGTGGTGGTGCTATGAAGTTACGGTGAGTTAATGGGTTTTGAACAAAATGCAAATGAGGTTTTGAATTTCTAATGGTGGTGGGTTTACCGGGTGTTTTGAAATGCTGGAGTAGATGAGGGTTTGTAAGATAGGTGGAGAAAAGGTAATAAAGTTGAGATGGGACATGGGAGTAGAGGTAGGATATGTATAAAATAGGGAGAGAAAAGACAAAAGTTGTCTGCAGTTATTGGGGAATGGGAAAGGAAGAGTGAGGGTGATGTATTTCTGAATCTCGATGCTCGGTTATTTTACCCGGATTCAAACCGGTTCTTTAACCGGATTTATTTAAACCGGTTTTTAATTCGATAAAATATCCGGTGTACCAAATATATTTCAAACCGTCTCAAAAACCGGTTTCGGATTTATCCGATGCGGTTTTAAAAAAATCCGGTTATACAAAAATCCGGTTGGGATAGTTTTTACAAAAAATCGGATATTCGGTGTTTTTTGTGCACCTCTATTTTTGAATTTGGTTTTGAGCGGGGCATATATTGGGCCAAATTTTTTTGGGGCCGAACCAATTGTTTTTTTTCTTTTTGAAATAATTTTATTTTTTTGGCGGCCCCGTTACGAGGGTCGGTTACGGGTTTGGGTTTTGAATTATAAATTTTTTTATCGTGCTCTTGTGGGACCGGATCGGTTTTTTATTCTTTTTTTTTCCGGATAAGAGCCGGGTTTAGAATGGATAGGGTCGGTCAACCCAAGACCCGTGCATTCTTTTCACAAACCGGGTTTACGTTTTCAGCCACGATCAGATTTTAACCCTCCCACACCCGTGCGGAGCACGGGCTCAAACTAGTTAAAGATGAAGTTTAGTAACTAAAATGTAACATCCTCAAATGGTACGTTCTCGTCTTTAGTTTTTATAGTGATATTATAATTTTATATTAAATTATTATGAAAATAATCTAGAAATAGTGATATTAAATTATTAAAGAAAATGAATAAAACTAGTATATTAGTAAACGGTTTTGAATAGGGATTCCGGAAATATCCCCGTTAGTTGAAACGGGTAAACGGGTATTAAATTTGTAAGTTAAAAAGGGGCAAAATACCCACTAGGGGATAATTGAGAACCAAGGTCGGTTCTCTTTTTCTCATATACAGACACACACATGCGTATACACACTTAACACACACTTCACTCTCTCAACATGTGTTCTTGTGCATTTGAATAAAGAATCACAAGATAAACATCAATATTGGTTCCAGCAACAAATTTAAGCTTGAAATCTGCTCATAACCCCAATTCAATCATCTTCCTTTCCTTGTAAGTTCATCCATGTGCTTTGTTCTTCATTTTGGGTATTTAGGTCAAAACGGGTCAAACCCGAATTAGCTATCAAAAGTTAAATTCGTGTGTTCTAATATGTTCTTACATCAATTATAAGTAGTTAGGAACCAATTTCTTGAATTAAAATGTTAGGTTTGTTCATGTTCAAAGAAATTGCTCAAATGGGTCAAGATTGAAGATTTTGATCCCATAGCTTCAATCCTTGGTTTGAGATTGTTATATATATGTTTCTAGACTTACTATGATGCCTTGGATGATATGGAAACACTGGAAATTGAGTTGGGAATATTGGATTTAAGTTTGGGATGAAAATGGACTGAACAGGGGCTGAAAAACGAACACTGTCTGCAAATAGCTTCCTACGACCGCAGAAGATTTTCCCTACGGCAGCAGGGATTTCCTACGGCCGCAGAAGGCCTTTTTTCTGCAACATCAACAGTTTTGCTATTTTTCGTGTACTGAAGTAGGGGAAACTCGTTTAAGGTTCTAAATAGTCTAAGGGCATCATTAGAGGATTTATATTAGTTATATTAGTTATTGTATTTGTGTGAAGTGACTAAACATGAGTATTATCTTATAGGTGAATCGAACGACCCCGATGATCGAGACGATCATTATATCTGTTTACTGTAGCCTCTAGCCTCTCAGGTGGGTATAGGATAACATAAGAATTAATATAACCATATTACATGTTATCAGTATGTGTTAGTAATTCCATAAAATGCAATAAATATTGATGTATGCTATGTTTATGCATGACACACGTAACAATTGAATCATGATTTATGATAAGAGTATGAATATGCAAGAAACATGTATGAATTGAACCATGAATGTTATATGGTTATGATATGCGCGCTATGAGGCCCGGATTGGGTCAACTATATGTTTGTGATCGGATCCGAGATATGGGGGCTGGTTATAGTCCTTGAACGGGGCCAACATTTGAGCTGGGGCGTTTTGAGACCTGCCGGTCGATGATACCGTCAACTACCTGGGGTTGCAAACCCAGCGTTCCTCGAGCAGTATGGGAATCGACTTATTGTTGTACCACATGAAGGCTTTGGCTTGATAACGCAACGGTGGACCGCTACCCGCTCACCCACCCGCGCGGTTGATGTGTTTGGTTTCCCCAGTTAGGAGCGTTGAGCCGGGTTAGCTACCCTGCAAGATTATGCTTCCTTCTGGCTGTGCCAACTCATCGCGAGATGCTAGGATAGCACTATCTGATAATTGATATGTGATATGTGATATGTTTGTATTACTGATTATGCTATCTTATGCTCACTAGCTTTAAATAGCTAACAGATACTCTTCCCATGATACAGGTGATACTTAGACGCGTGAGCTTGGGTACCTGCCGGTTATTAATTATGCATTTGGAGGAACACTTGTCTTTACTCTGTTTGTATTATATTTGTTTATGATTGTCGGTGGACAATTTCGGTAACACCAACAGTACTTTATGTATCGTGACTAAATTTTTTGTTGTAATTATAGCCACTTCAAATGTTTTCCGCTGCTTATGATATTTTGAAAAACAGGTTTGGTATAATTTGAGTTTACAAACGGATCCACGCAGTTTGGATTCTTGAATTTATAATTTAAAAAGAAAAATATGGTTTTCGAAAATCGCGGTGTTACATAAAACTTGAAAAAATTAGTGAAATTGCTAAATAAACACTTTGAATTATAACATATAAAGGACACCCTAAATCAAATAATTTCATCGCCAAATTAAACGAGTCAGACAATCACATGATAAAAAAGTTCGTTACCTTCTTCCTATTAATTCAATTTATATTATTTTTGTTATTATATTCTTTGAATTAAGTTTATATAGTTATTTACTTTTTTCTTATAACTATTAAATGTCTAGTATAAATATAATTATATGTTTATGATTGTTTTTTTTCTAGCAACATATCAACATAAATTTTATCGTATTCCCACAATTATTAAAGAATACATTTTGTTATATAAACCATTCTACTAAAGTTTTATATTCTCCTATTGAAATTTATTACTTATCATGTTACTCAATTATTATTTATTACCTTTAAGATTTTAAGACATGATCATTGTCGTATTGTTATGACATTTCAATAAACAATAACCGACAAGTTTACTTATACGAGATTAAGAAGTCTTTCGAATCTATGATTTCTATTAAATATTGAATTTTTATTATTAATATATTTCAATAAAGACTGAATAGGGGTTTAAGAGTTTAAGAAGATATATTATGAGTCAAAGGGAGTGGGTGGAGGAGTGAAACTGTATGGTTTAGTTTCTTTTTTTGTTAATATTTTTTTGAACGACAAACACATATACAAACTAAATAATGAGACTTGAACCCACAACTACTTGGGAGGGGCACTCTCCACAAAACCAGCTACTGCCGAGCTTCAAGCCTTTTGGTTCTTTTTTTTATAATTATTTACTATTTGTTTTTTATTTGATTTCATTTTTTTTGCAAATAATATATTATAAACTAGACTAAAAGCCCGTGTGATACACAAGTTGGTTTAAAAGATAATAAATATCAAATATCAATAAAAACGAATTAAATAATAATAAAACGCGAATTAAATAAGAAGTTAAAAAAAGGACGACGTACGACATCAACACTCTAACCAGCGGTGGAAACATCGACGTGAGCAGGAGGGTAGACTTGACAACAGAAATTGCATGATAGCATGATACGAAGAAAAGTGATCGTATTTCTTATATAATTTTCAATAATTTTTTTTACAATTAAGGGTAATAAAGTTAAACGTTATTAGTTATAATTAAAAAGAAATTAAAATGATCATAAAATATTATAGAATGATAAAACTAAGAATTTGGTTAAATATGATATTTTATATATCATAAAGGGTATATATGATATTTGTAAATGACAAATACGACTTTATATATTTTAATAAGGACATATATGAAATTATCTTAAATAACTTTGACTCTAAAAAGTCAATACTTTTTTTTTAATTTTAAGTAAATAAATGGTTAAGATTCAATCTTTTTTTAAAATAAATGATTTAGATCGTCTAATAATTTTATCAAATTAGTCTTTTATATATATTAGAAGATTTGAAGATATGTTTTTAATCATAAATGACGTTTTATATAAAACTTTATTTTGTTAATTTATAAATAAAGACTTTGTTTTGTGTTAGATATTTAAAATATCCAAGGTCTGTCATATAGTTCTAAAATAATAACATAAATTATATTTCAAGAACATAAAGACAAGATTATTTAAAAAATAATTATAGATATTTTAAATAATAGATATTTTAAATAAAAAATAAATATTATTTAGAAAGTTGATTAAGAGGTGTATTTTTAGCAAAAATAAAGTGTCTTTTTTGCCTTTACGTGTCAAAAATCTTAATACAGAGATGGTACGATTCTAATTTGACTATCACAAGAAAAAGTTGACTATCACAAGAAAGACATTTTACCAAGAAATAAGAAATGTTGATAAGTTCTTTTTCCAGGACAAGGAAGGCTAAATCCAGAGCATAGACGCTGCAATGACTTGTACGTTACTAGCTACCAATTCTTGAAAAACGAACCACCGTCTCGAATAAACCACGCAGATGGTACTTGTACGTCGTCTACCGTTATTCGCCCTCCACTCACTTAAAACGTGTCCCTCCCCCAATTTCTCAGATTCTCGCACTACACCACGATTCCCGTTCATGTATCGGAGCTTCACTCTGCTTTTCTAATAAGCATTGAAACTGGCAAACGTCGGCATATTCTGTAGATCTGGATCAAAAAATACGTGAAAAGGAGGCGATTTCACTGCCGGAGATGGTCGTGGCTCAACCGACGGTGGAGCCGTCTGCTGAACCGGAGCAGAATCACATTGGGCCGAGCTCTTCTTCATCCAGTACTGGAGAAGTTGCTGGCGGCGGTAGTGTAGCGGAAATAGATAACGAAAGAGACGCTGCTGCCGGTGGTCCAGTTTCTAATGGCGTTACTAATTCTTCAGGTTCTTCGGTTTACTTTGTTGTTTTGCGTTTGGCTGTAAATGTTGATTGGACGGTGAATGATCGGAGAAAACAAGTAGAATGGTTATAGACTTATTGCAGTAATTGATCTTCAATAATTTGAACTTTAAACGCCAAATTCTAGTTTTTGTAATCTATATAGAAATTCGAACTACTGTGAAACTCTTAAGTCAAAGTTCTTACGCCGTTTCGTTCGTGAACTTAGCTATATATATAAATTTTTTTTTTCTTACACTCGTGTGGTAGTCTGATACCAGTTGTTTTGTATTATTAATCAATTATTTGCTCGGTCTAGAAAAGATGATGCAGGGATGTTTGGGTTAGCTTATTTGAAAAGCTTATGCATTATGGTAACGTTGAAAAGCAGGTATGGGTTGGTGGATAATCCCATTAAGCTGAAGCTGATAATACAGGGCTCTTTGATACAGCTTAAGCTGTTCCATTTAAGCTGACGACAACACAGTTTAGTAATTAACTGATAACTATTTGGAAGTTAGGGGTGTTTGGGATTGCTTTTTAAAAAAATCTTATGTACTTATTGCAGATTATCTAATCACCTAATCGAAACAACTTATCTCACTCACAGACAATTAGTTTGGATAAGTGCATTAAAACATTCTCAACCGCTGAATGTTGTATCAGAACACAATAAGCAGATAAGCAGTTTTGTAAGCAATTTCAAACACTCCTTTAATATATTTCTCTTTGGTTCACAAGTTTTCTTATTCAGACATTTGATCAATAGTCCAACCTGGCAAATGTTGTAGTTTTTTTTTGGATGTAGCAATGTGGGAGAACAGATTCTCTTAAAGGCTTTGACATAAGAGATTGACATGTACGCTAGACTGTGAAGTATCAATTCCGAGAACAGCAACAGACTGACCCTAGGCTGCGAAATCCCTTAATTGACCTATATTAAGCTGAAATATAATCGGGCATAGAAGCAGCTTTTCATTGCTTGAAGATTTCGTGTGGCCAGCTAATAATCAGTTGGAATAGACATTGTGAATGCACCATGTTCAAGTCTAGGACATGCGGCATTGTTTTCTTCATCAGACTGCAATATTTTGATTTGTAACTGGAAAAATATTATGATTGATAAAATGCAAAGGTTACTATACTTCAACATGGAAAGATTACACTTTGTGAAATGAAACAATTATGACTTTGTGAATGCAATTACTACTGTCAAAATAAATAGGTAAACATTTAAAGCCTCACGGTGCTTAAATGGAAGTAGCAGTCCTGCTGTAATTTTTATCCTTGCCTGTTTAAAAATGTTGAATTATGAGACAATTGTACATGCTCCAATTTGTTGCATGCTAAATTGATGATCTGAACAAGTGTTTAGGAGCAGATATATGCCCAGACTAACTTCGATTATTAATTTAGATTCAAAGAGATAAGTCTAGTCAAATTTGGTTTGTTGATGGTTAAAATAATACTAGACATGGGTTGCCCTCAAAGTTCACTATTTAAATATAAGCTGATAGGAGTTCAGCCTTGATTTGTTTGATATCATTTCTCTATGCTTTATCTTAATCACAAATGTAAGCAGACGTTTCTTTCAGTTGCAACATTTTTCTTTGATCTCATTTTGGTAATGACTGATTGTGCAGATGGCAGGAGCTTACCTGGATTGCATAAGTTACCACCAGAAATATCAAGTGCTCATAAGTTAGAGACACCTTCCAGTCAACTTAGATTGCGAAAATTAACATCAGAAATATCAAATTCGGACAAGTTAGACTCACCTTCAAGCCAACTTAGGCTGGAAAAATCAAAAACAGAAAGGCCTAAACGCAGCAATATACTCGTGGAAGAGGCATCTCAGATATTTGATCAAAATATATCTGTTCAGCAGAAGGCAAGTTGCTTTCTTGCATAAAGACATATTTACATATGTGCATATCTTCCTTCTTTGGGCAGCTTACTGTTCTTAATCATCACTTTATGTCCGTACTTGTTAATATGCCACTATTGATGTCCATATTAAAATTTATCCCCACGCATGCATTAAAGTAGGATAATATTGATATGATATGTTAATAGACTGACAAACATAACATTTAAGCATTAGAATTGTATCATAACATGAACCGAAAAGCTTTTTATTTAAGTTTTTTTTAGTAGAAATGCTTAGCTCTAAGTGTTTCATGTATGTTAATTTAGTTGTATATGTTAACATGATAGTAGCTTTGACATGTTAAAAGTTGGCATCCAAATTCAATCATTATCTTAGTTGAATTAAGCTACACAAAATTAGAACATTATGTTAGAAGCTCCCCGTTAATTTGATACTTCTTGAAAATCACCATACAAGATCCTATGAGAAAACAAAGAGTTATATCACTTCAAGTCTTCAACCGAAAAACTTAACACTATAGTATGTAATAACCATCATATATCTTTTGGAAAGTCTCAAATAATAAGCATCATATATTTTTTGGAAAATCTCGGAATTTGCTTGGTTAAATGGTCTAAGTATTAATCAAATAGGAAATGTCATCATTTAACTCATTTGCTTATCTTTGAACAAAATAATTAAGTCATGTTAATCACATCATACTACTAATGTGTAACACCCTTATTTTTCAACCTATTTTCAACTTTTTCAAAATACAAGTTCAAGTATAAGTTTTCATTAAATACATTGTGGAAGCATCGAAACATCTTTATTTCAACCATGGGTCACAAAACATATCTCTACTACTATATAAGGCAAATGCTTCTTTCTTTAATACCATTTTAAGTTAAGTAGTACAACCACTAAATCCTCTTTTGTAAAGGATTAAAGTTGCTGAAGACAAAGAACGTTGCCCCAATGTTCCATTATGGCACATGAAGTTTTTTTTGGTCAAATATACACATCAAGTTTACAAAATTTTCATTATGCCTGTTAATGTTCACAAAAGGTGTCATTATAACCATTAATGTTTACAAAAACATTTCATTATGCCTCTTTTTTGTACCAAAATTTTACACATACAAAACACTTATCTAAACATTAATGGGGTATATGTGAACACAAAAAACATCATGTGCGATAATGGAACATTGGGGAAATGTTCTTTGTGTTCAACAATTTTAACCCTTTACAATACTTTAAAGCAACTTAAACTTAATTTGGGTTTAATTTAATATGCAATAAATCACACAATTCGGTTACAAAATATTTGAATAAAAAATTAGTATTGGTTAAAATTTAAATTATATATATATATATATATATATATATATAGGGGAGGGTTCAAACGAGAATTGTTTTTCGTACGAGAACTGCGAGAACCAATCTTAGCCGTTGATTTGATAAGTGGAATTCTTGGATGTAGAGCATGGAGGGATCAAGTGTGGCAGGGTGCATGTAATGAATTCATGGGTGGGTGATGACATTAAAGGATAATTGGACTGCTCAAATTGGTTCTAGCAGTTCTCGTACGAAAAACAGTTCTCGTTTGAACTTTTGCCTATATATATACACACACACACAGGGAGAAGTTCATTTAAGAACCGTTCTTATTGCGAGTACCGTGAGTACCATTTATAACAACCATTAATGCTCATTAATAGGGTTATGTTGGTCTTTTATATTTTCCCAACCATGAATTGCGTCCGGGTGGACCGTCATTAAAGAGCGAGACTTGATTTTCACAATATACCCCTCATTAATGCGCAAATAATGAACCTTTAATGAGCCGTCATTTTTATTGGCCATTGATGTATTTTAATCAAGGGTCAAGATTGGTTCTCGCGGTACTCGAAATAAAAATGGTTCTCAAATGAACCCTCCCTTGTGTGTGTGTGTATATATATATAGTATTATACTATATTTCTTTAAATTTTAAAGACTTTTTACTTGTGTTTAATACATCATACATAAGTATTTTTAACTAAAATTAAAGAATTCACTAAATTGTATATCTTATATATATCTTTAAAGTATTAATAAACTTGACTCAACTATAATAATTTATAATATATTATCAAAATACTGATTAGAATTAATTTTTTTTAAGTTTTAATGGTTTTTTTGATGAAATTGAGGTAAGTTCGCGTCGCAATTAATTATTAGTAAACTAAACTAATTAAGGTAGAAACCAAAATTTAATTATATAAGCAAAAAGATTATGGCGTTCGTCAAACTTAAGTGTTCAATAAATTTTAAATTTGTATAAAGTACACATGTTATCGATAACCACACTCTTGTCACTATAAGTTAGTTCAAAAGCAATAGTATGACATCTTATAAAAAAGAAACATATTGTTTACATCACGACCATTAACAAATGTACGAAATATTGTTCCAAAGCAAAAGCTTCACTACCCGGCAGCCTCCCGAGCCTCTCACAAGTAAGGCCACGGTCTAACGATCACCTGCTAATACACATCTGAAAAACAACTTGGGCTAGCTTTACAAGCTAGTGAGTACACTAGGTTTTCAATTATCAATAACAACATATAAGGAATTTATCTAATCTTGGCATAATCATCAACAATGCAAGAATTAACATATCAACACGTCAAACAATATATAAGACCACAATACGGACATTAGCATGTGTAACTTCAACAACAATCAACAACCAGTGGATTCATGGATGCCCAAAGGTATCTTTGTTGCCTGGTACCTAATTGTGCTCAGCAATTCACTGGTAGCAGATCCAGACCAGCTGACAAGGCGGGTGAGCATAAAATGGTCCACCGTGTATCATTTGTTTGGCCTTGCAATGCAAGCCTAGCCTGAAGAACAAGTTGTTGAACCTAAAGCAAGCATGTCTTAGTCCCTTATACGGTCGTAAAGACCTCTACGATCCTCATACGCCCACCTTTAACATGTTTATGGCCGTTTTCACCTTCACAGACGTAACATATTCCTTTACGCCCGTAAAGAGTGACCATCACGTCCAGTATTGACTACAACAGCCCCTGTTCACTATTTTCATCTATCAATTCCAAACCATATGGCTTTTACAACATAACTGATCATTTATACAGATACAGGTCCTTAGGGTCATTTTCAACCACTTTTAACTGTCAAAACATAAATAAACCATCAACAATCCACAAGAATGTAATTGACCCTAAACTTGACCCGGACTTACATCATCTATTTTCATGCCTGCAAATTACCAGCATTCATCACAAAATCCATCAACATAAGGAAGGGAAACTTACTTGAAGGTAGAACTTTTACACTAGGGATACCAACTTGAGGAGAAATCCCACAATCAAAGCTCCACACACTTCAAACAACCTCAAGAAGGACTCAAACTACAGATGCACCACTATTTTATTGCAATTTTCCAAGGACAGTCTCAAATCCCCTCTCCTCTTTCTCTCGTGAGTAAGTAGCAGAATGAAGACTCCATATGAGTCATATACCAACTATTAAGCGCCTTAAAACTTCAATTTCACATATTGGCCATTAAACTTTAATAGATCATAAAAGAACCACCAAGACTAAGCATACGAGACTTATACCACAGCTTCCTCAATAATACATCCAAACCAACATGAGTTAAAGGACTTCTATTATGGGTTAAAGGGGACTTGTAACATCTTTATTAATCACAAGTAATTTTACTGTTATCAGAGAGCTCAAATTAGTGTTTTATTATATTTCTGATAGTTAACACAAGAACAAACAGGAACCTATATATACAAGATACCCTAAAGCCCATTAAGGCCCACATCTCACTAAGGAATATTTACACTAACACTCCCCCTCAAGCTGGAGCATAGATATTGATCATGCCCAGCTTGTTACAAATATAATTAATTCTATTCCCTGGTAAGGCTTTGGTGAATCCATCCGCAAGTTGACCTCCCGTCCTTACATGAGAGGTAGTAATCGTTCCATCTTCTATCTTTTCTCGAGTGAAATGACAATCTACTTCAATGTGTTTCGTTCTCACATGAAATACTGGATTGTTGGCAATATGAATAGCAGCCTCGTTATCACACCATAGATTCATTGGTTTTGATTGAGGAAACCCGATCTCATCAAGACGATTGCGTAACCATACAAGTTCACAAGTCGTCTGCGCCATAGCTCTATACTCGGATTCAGCACTTGAGCGAGAAACCATGTTCTGTTTCTTACTCTTCCAAGAAACAAGATTGCCTCCTACAAAGACACAATAGCCGGTTGTAGACCGTCTACTTGTAGGATCTCCACCATAGTCTGCATCTGAAAAACCTTCTATGACATGATGACCATGGTTTTGATACTTGATGCCATAACCAGGAGCTCCTTTCAAATACCTCAAAATATGACAAACGGCATCCCAATGTGAGGTTCTTGGAGATGACATGAATTGACTCACTACGCTTACTGGAAAAGCAATGACAGGGCGAGTGATTGTCAGATAGTTGAGCTTTCCCACAACTCTTCTATACTTCTCCGGATTTTCAAGAGGATCACCATCATCAGCTTTCAACTTCACATTTGGAATCATAGGAGCCTCGCAGGGCTTCGCCTGGGTCATTCCAGAATCAGTCAGGATGTCTAAACAATACTTACGTTGTGACAAACAAATCCCTTTGCAGTTTCGAGAGACTTCAATTCCCAGAAAATACTTCAGAGGACCAAGATCCTTGGTTTGGAACTGAGATGCAAGGAAGTCTTTCAATTTCTTGATTCCATCTTCATCACTCCCTGTAACAACTATATCATCAACATATACAACTAACAGAATACATCCTGAATTAGATGAAGCAAAGAACACCGAGTGGTCATATGCGCTTCTTTGTAAACCAAACTTGATAACCGCTGAGCTAAATCGTCCAAACCAGGCACGAGGAGATTGTTTTAGGCCATACAAAGACTTTTGTAATTTGCAGACTTTACCACACTCCCAGCAACAAACCCGGGTGGTTGCTCCATATAGACTTCCTCAAGTAAATCACCATGCAGGAAGGCATTTTTCACATCTAACTGATGAAGGGGCCAATTATAAGTTGTAGCCAGAGATATAAACAAACGAATAGATGATAACTTTGCAACAGGAGAGAATGTCTCTGAATAATCGACCCCATAGGTTTGAGCATATCCTTTTGCAACCAATCAAGCTTTTAATCTAGCTACCGACCCATCTGGATTAACCTTTGCAGTGAACACCCACTTACAACCAATGACCTTCTTGCTCGCCGGCAACGGTACTAACGTCCACGTGTTACCGTGCTCAAGAGCATTCATCTCTTCGATCATAGCATTTCGCCAACCAGGATGAGCTAACGCCTCTCCAACTGTGGTAGGGGTGGATATCGAGTCTAATGAAGCAACCAATGATCGAGACGTTG
Source organism: Pulicaria dysenterica (assembly GCA_947179395.2). Taxonomy (NCBI): domain Eukaryota; kingdom Viridiplantae; phylum Streptophyta; class Magnoliopsida; order Asterales; family Asteraceae; genus Pulicaria; species Pulicaria dysenterica. The sequence continues at coordinate 73,661,862 of OX359292.1, read as the reverse complement.
TAGACAGCTTTGCATAAGATACATAAGAATCAACTGGATACGTGCACGAACGTTTGCCCTTACGAAGGGCAATAGGGACATCATGATCAGTCTTGAGATGATGAATCGGATCGAGTATCCTCTACCGTATCTGAATCTAAGTTGTTATCAGAATGAGGATTCCCTGTTGTATCTGAATCATTGATAGATGATGGAGCACATGTTGGAACCTCGAGGTCTGGAGGGACAGTTGGAGCCACATGAGGTTCTGAAGTAGGTCGGCGTTGCCTACTATATACATGAATCACTGGCGGTCGTGTTATTTCTGAAGATTCTTCTGAGGTAGATGAAACTGGGGAGTCAACAGTCAGATTCGGAACTGGGATAGTATAAATCAACAAATCATCACGGTCTTCACGATTAGAAGATGTGGGTACCGAGAAGAAAGGTGTTTCCTCCACAAATGTGGCATCGCGTGAAACATTGTAACGATTGAGGGTAGGAGAAAAACATCTATAACCTTTCTGAAGACGAGAATATCCAAGGAAAACACACTTGAGAGACTTTGGATCCAATTTACTAACATGGGGCCGAGTATCTCTAACAAAACAGCTGCACCCAAATATCTTAGGTTCAATCGGGAACAAACGTTGATTAGGAAACATAACAGACATTGGAATTTCACTACGAAGAACAGCCGATGGCATACGGTTGATTAGAAAACAAGCAGTAGAGATTGCGTCAGCCCAGAATGGTTTCGGAACAGTCATCTGAAATAGTAGTGCACGAGCCACCTCAAGAAGATGACGATTTTTGCGTCCAGTAACTCCATTTTGAGCAGGAGTATCAACGCAAGAAGATTCATGAAGTATACCTTGCTGAAGCATATAAGTATGAAATGTTTCAGAAGTGTATTCTTTTGCATTATCACTACGCAACGTTTTGACAGAGACATTAAATTGCGTCTTAATCTACGTGACAAAGGACCGAAAATGAGTGAATACTTCGGAGCGGTTCTTCATCAAGTATAACCAAGTACCACGGGAATAATCATCTACAAAAGTAACAAAGTACTTGAACCCAGTTTTAGAAGTAATGGGACAAGGACCCCATACATCTGAGTGAACCAATTCAAACGGAGATGCAACTTGTTTATTAACTCTAGGGCTTAGATGAACACGATGATGTTTAGCAAATTGGCATGAGTCACAATTGAGGGAAGACATGTGTGAAAGCTGAGGACACAATTTCTTTAAACTTTGAAGGGATGGTTGCCCTAAACGACAATGTAACTCAATAGGGGATAATGATGCCAACCCTGCTTGAAATTTCAAATCTTCATGTTCAAATACATAAAGTCCACCAGATTCTCGTCCTCTACCAATGATTTGCTTTGTTAAAAGATCCTGAAAGACACAGTAATCAGGATAGAAGGAGACACTGCAATTCAATCCTCGAGTTATTCTACTCACTGATATCAGATTAAAAGTAAACTTCGGTGGACTTAGTACAGAGGATAATGACATTGACCGAGAAAGTTTAACTGTTCCAGATCCAATTACTTGAGAGCTAGATCCATCAACAACTACGACATGCTCGGAAGATCGGTGTTTACTAAAGTCAGAGAGCAGATTATGATTACCCATCATGTGATCCGAAGCACCAGAATCAATAACCCATTTAGAAGCAGATGACAATAAACAAATAGGATTACATCTCTCGGCCAACGTCGAGATTGATACGGATGGTTTCAGATTAGCCATAGCTAAATGTTCAAACACTGTAGTTATGTCTCTAACGCCGTAAGAAGAATTAACCAAATAAGAATACCCGATCACACTTTGATGATGTAAACGATAAGGAATTACCAGACAAACCAGGTTCAGATTTAGAATCCAGCACCCTTAACAATATCAGAGTCTTCAAATCCAGATTGAAAATTTCCAAAGCTAACTCAAACAACTTAAAATCGAATCTTTCCCAATGATAACTTAACAACAAGGTCCAAATAAATCCGAAGAAGTGTTGTCACACAAAATAATTAGCCCAGCAAGAATAATGGACTCAGATTGCGGCAGACCAGATAAAGCCCAGCAAGGGACTACGACTAACTGCAGAAATGTACCAAAATCTCACCGGAAATGGAACCACGAGTCAAATACGACTAACCAGCAGAAGAAAGCGAAGTCGAAGGTGACCAGAGAACTTCTCACGCGCCGGCGCGTGAACTAGGGCAGCGGAGGTACGGCGGCGCGTGATCAGCGCGTGGGAGGTGCTACGGTGGTCGGATTAGTTGTCAGAGGTCGCCAGAGGGTGCAGGTCATCGTAACACTGGAGGTGAGACTTAACGAACACATCACAAGGGTTGATCTAGGCTTTGAACGGGAACAGTGAACAGTACCGAGCCAGCTCTGATACCATGTTATCAGAGAGCTCAAATTAGTGTTTTATTATATTTCTGATAGTTAACACAAGAACAAACTGGAACCTATATATACAAGATACCCTAAAGCCCATTAAGGCCCACATCTCACTAAGGAATATTTACACTAACACCAACGATTAAATAACAACTAATTTAACATAATTAAATCACTAAAATACACAGTTTTAACCAAGGTAAAATCTCATAAATATGGATCAACTTTAATGTTCGGTTTACATGACTAAACCCCAAAGTAGGATGTTACATGATGCAACTAGAAAAACATCAGATCAGCAGCTTGACTAGAGAGTCCACTGTTTTCTGTTACCCTCTAGAATATCCTATTAATACTTGCTCAATATTATCTCTTCTCAGTATCCATTGGTTAATGAAATGTTACATGATGCAACTAGAAAAACATCAGATCAGCAGCTTGACTAGAGATTCCACTGTTTTCTGTTACCCTCTAGAATATCCTATTAATACTTGCTCAATATTATCTCTTCTCAGTATCCATTGGTTATTTTTCACTTTGAAGCTGTTTATATCTATATTTGCTTACATTTTAGTATTTCGATGGGCTGCATAAAGGTCAAGTTGATTTCAGATAACATGAGCTAGTTTAGGTAACAGGCTTGTTGCATCCGATTTTTAGTTCTAGTTTTTGGATATAAAATATGCTGTACTGTGCAGTTTCATAATATAAACCTGTTCTGTATGCCTATCGCTTTCTGCATACACTTCTTGATGATGTTATTAGTTTGATGTAGCTGCTTGATCTTGTAGATGTGCATGTCTGTGATTTCTGTTGAACATTTAAAACATTGCAGCTCAAATTATTGAACAGAATTGCTACAGTAAAAGATGACGGAACAGTAGAATTCGAGATACCGGCAGATGTAGAACCTAATGCTTATGGGGCTGGAGCTGGCAAAGTTCAAGATCTATGCAACGAAGATCCTGTTGACTCAACAGAACCTCGATATTTTCCACCATTACAGATAGTAATGCTGATTGTTGGAACCCGTGGTGATGTGCAACCATTTGTTGCTATTGGAAAGCGTTTGCAGGTACCCTAGATCTTATTTCCTTTACCATTTTCTATCAACTGTTTTGAACATTGTGAAAAGTTGTATGTTGTTTCGGTAACTGATCTGGTCATTGTATCTTCTGATCTGGAGTCTAAGAATCCTGGTGTCTACGTTTTAGTTAGCTGCAATCATGTGCCAGTAATAATCACATGAAAGTAATCCCTAGATGTTTATTTTATCTATATAACGAGGATTCTAATAGTGTATGAATGTGAATGATGTTTTATAATAAAACAACCACTGTACCCAATCCCGCCTAAGTGGGGTATGGGGGAGGTACAGTCATACCTCTATCCAAGGGTAGAGAGACTGTTTACAGAAATAACTATGGCAGAAAAAAACGAGAGAGAGAGAGAGAGAGAGAGAGAGAGAGAGAGAGAGTGATATTAAAAGATGATGTTTCATAATTGATTTTGATTTTTCAGGAATATGGCCATCGTGTTAGACTAGCAACCCATTCAAACTTCAAGGAATTTGTGTTGACAGCTGGATTAGAGTTCTATCCCCTAGGTGGAGATCCTAAAGTTCTTGCTGAATGTACGTCCAAGCTGCTTCTTTTCAATACAAACTTGATCACATTAAGTGGATCCAACAACGATCTGCTTTCATTATCTAATGTCCATTAAATCTTATGGGTTATGAATAAAAGGAGCATTGTCATGCACGATGTGATTGCAGAACTTGTTATATACTTCTATTATCTAATGTCCGTTAAATCTTGTGGGTTAAGAATGAAAAGAGCACCAACATGCATGATGTGATTGACTGATTGCAGAACTTGTTATATTTGATCCCATCGGTATCTGTTTTAAGTCCAAAATAAGATGTCTGGTCTAAATGCTTTTTTGATTGTCTTCTCAGCCATTTATAGTATGTATATCTGGTATCTTTACTTAGCAAAGGGGCTAATCATTAGGTTGATTTTAAGCAAAGGTTGGAGATGTAAGAATTGGGTCTACTCTACTCTACTACAAGAATTGTAAGCCTTAAAGTTTAAGTGCGATTACATGTTTAATGCTCTCTTCCCCTCTTTCTCTCCCACCATTAAATTAGGGGGATTTCTTTATTGTTTCTGTAAGAACTTTGACCCAGAAACAAGAAAAACTCTGTAACTTAATGGTTTGATTCCCCTTTTATATCTTCTATTACAAAAATGGCGAAGCTTTATTTAAACGGTCAGTTATGGTAAGCAGATGTTTTTTTTATTTAAATTTCCACCTGTGTACAACCTATATATTTAAGTACAACATTTTGGATGGTGATTCATCTACTTCTTATCAATTTGATGCATGATCAAAACATGAGGCTTACATAGCGAGTAGCTGCAGATTTGTTGGCATTATTGAAGCTTCACTTATAATACATGTGAATGAGGTCCCTTTTATGGGTATGCAGCTACTTTCATTTAACTCATCCCCTTTTATATTTTATCATCATGCAGACATGGTTAAGAACAAAGGGTTCTTGCCTTCAGGTCCTTCCGAGATTCCTGTTCAGAGAAGTCAGATGAAGGATATAATCTATTCATTACTCCCAGCATGCAAAGACCCTGATCTTGATACTGGAATCCCTTTTAAAGCAGAGGCAATTATAGCGAATCCCCCAGCATATGGTAAGTGCTTACTTGTTATTATCATTTAAGCACTGCACTGCACTGCAGTTTTTTCTGTCCACAGTATTCATGTTACTTGATTTATTTGGCTAATTTCATTTCTGTCTCGACTATTATTTTTTGCATCACTTCAATTCTTTTTTCTTCCCTTTTCATTAATAATTCTTCGTACATTATTTTTCTACCCATGTGTTTTGGATGACTAGCGTATTTAGCTGTCAGTATAAAAATGACTTAAAAATACAGATAACTCAGATGCTCCTTGTTTGTATGCCTAGACATGTCCATGGTGTATCAACACTGTTATTATTGCCACCATTCAGAAAATTAAGTTCTCCTTGAAATTTTGTACTTTCTCTATTTCTGGTGCTCCATACTGAAAGAAGGATCTTTGAATGACTTGATGATCATATGCAAGTACGTATTAGATTGTATTTACTGATCAACACTGGAAATCTGTTTCAGGACATACTCATGTTGCAGAGGCACTAAGAGTACCCATTCATATATTCTTTACAATGCCTTGGACGTAAGTCTTTCTGATTTAGGAGTTATTTATGAATATTTCATCTCACCAGTCATGAAATTCATCTTCGGTTATCAGTATTTCCCTCCTTAAATATTACTTCCCTCCATTTCCTTTCAACATATGCTCAATATTCTTAATTTTCGTCTGGAATCTGACTTCCGATCTCTCATCAAACCAGGCCAACTAGTGAATTTCCTCATCCCCTATCCCGTGTTAAGCAATCAGCTGGATATAGAGTAAGTTTATTGACTGATTTCATGTACTAGTCATTCAGCCCCATATTTATATTATCGTTTCTCAGTCTTATGACTGGTTTTTGCATATGTTAATGCAGTTGTCATATCAAATTGTTGATTCTTTGATTTGGCTTGGAATCCGAGATATGATAAATGATGTTAGGAAGAAAAAACTGAAGCTGCGTCCAGTCACATATTTAAGTGGGTCACAAGGCTCAGAGTCTGATATTCCACATGGATATATTTGGAGTCCTCATCTCGTTCCTAAACCGAAAGGTATCATTCATCGCAGATATGGTCTTTTGTATATTATGAGATGTTCACATTTTCTTATACACCGATTAATGTTCCTTCTCATCTACCTTTAGCAGTTCCGCTATTTAAGTGGAAGGGGCGTTTGTCTGGTTAAGACTTAAGAGCCTTTAAGATTACGTGGTTGATTTATTAGAGATCTATAATAGAGTCGTATGATGTGTTTTTCATGAAAAGTCTTTCACTAGAATTATTTTATAAGTTGAGAATGCCTCAACATGCTATCTTATAAAAAATAAAGTTAAAAGCTTTTACGATAACATGCATTAAATACTTAAGTTGTAAATATAATTTTGTTGCTGTAGATTCTTGCACTGTGCATTTTCTAAATGTGGTAATCGCAATCCGATTACATCTAAATGGGTCGATTCAAGCTATATTTTATATCAAACTCATAAGGGTTAAAAATAGCTAAAAAGGTATTGTATCTAATCTCACAGGTCAAGCAGGTTAGTAGTAGTAGAAAGTGTGTTTTAATGCATAAGACCTCTTAAGTCATTGAATTGAATTATAAAAGCTAGATATAAATTTGAAATTATGCAATTTTTCAATCATACTTGACATAATAACTATTCATATAAAATGGAAACTGTGGGTAAACAGTCCAACCTCGATCGATCTGACCTGCACCCAAAAATTGCCTATTTTGATCAAACACCCAAACCCTGACTTGCCTGTTTCACCACCTCCGCTAATCTAAACTTCGGAACTCTTCTTATTGAGATTTTACAACTGGAGATACACTATTGCATTATTTACCTTGATTGTCCATGAAATAGATCACAGATCAAATGTGCGAATTTCAGTATTTGTAGGTTTTGGACCCTCATCCATTCCTTATGCTTGTTTCTTGTTATCATTTATGAGGTGGGACGACTCCTGCAATATATATGTAAGTTTCAGGTCTAATTAATATCTATTCTCCTACTTGAGAATGATTTGGTATGTCATTTGCAGATTGGGGACCAAAGATTGACGTGGTTGGATTTTGTTTCCTTGATCTTGCTTCAAACTATGAACCTCCTGAAGAACTTGTAAAGTGGCTTAATGCTGGTCCAAAGCCTATCTACATCGGGTTTGGTAGTCTTGTGAGTCTCTCCAAACTTGGTCCTGTAGCTTTGTTATTTTCTTGTTTCCTGCAAAAGCTATTAACTTATGCGTTTCTGTTCTTTAACAAAGAAGAAACAGACAAGGTTAATAAGATATCATTTTTTAATACTTACGTTTCTTAAATAACCTTTTGGTCTTATACGGGCTGTAATATTTGCTTGTGCAATCTTGCAGGCCTATTTTGTTTCCAGTAAGATGAAGTATGATTAATACTTGTAAAAATAGCATAACTTGTACATTGTAACAGCTACACGTTATCATATCCTTCCAACTGAAACCTTACAACCAAGTTGGGTCTGTTTGATTCTGCCCTAATTGCAAGGCGTATCTCTATATAAACATGGTATCGAAGATGTTACTAGCACTTAAATAGGGAAACTAAATAATCTTCTTTCTTCTAGAATTTACATTACCTTCTTTGTAAATAACCTGGAAGGTCTTTGTTATCTAGTTCTTGTTTTACATTCAGAGTTTTGTGGCAAAGCTTTGAAGGAAACATGGAAGAGAAAGGGATAGATGAGGACACCAATCTACTTTAAAAGCGTTATGAAAATGCTTTGTAAAAACAAAAATACCTGCTATGTCAGTTCTTTTTCTATTAAATTACTGTCTGAACTTGTGGTAGTTTAGATCAGTAAATACTTGCTATCACATTGAAAGAAATAGAAAAAAATTGCAAAAAAAAAATAAAGCCACATGAGGACACCACTTGCACCCTTAATAAGGTGTCTATGATAATAGGTATTGTATTTTGTTATCTTTTCATTTCCAATATATTGGCTTTTCCTTTGTCAGCCTGTTCAAGAGCCAGAGAAAATGACGCAAATAATTGTTCAAGCTCTAGAAATGACTGGCCAAAGGGGAATCATCAACAAAGGCTGGGGTGGTCTTGGCAACTGTAAGTTTCTGGTCCCCTTATTTATTGGCAGTGTTTTTGACTTCATAAGTTTTTCACTACTTACTATTGTTTGTATTTTTATTTTCCTGGAATATGGAACTACATGATTATGAAGCGTGTTTAATGCTGTTCAAAAATCAAATTATTTTAGCTAACCTTTTTTTCTCCAGTGGCAGAACCTAAGGAATTTATATACTCATTGGACAACATCCCTCATGACTGGCTTTTCTTACAATGTGCATCTGTGGTGAGGTTTCATATACACCTTATTGATGTTATTGCATCCTTTAGTTTTATTGAAGGTTCAGAGTTTCAACTTTCAACATTGTAACAGTTGTGTGATTGATTTGTTCTCTTAAAATGCTAGACCCTTCTATAAATATTGTTTACTTTATATCTTATATGACAAAGATAATCCATGCTTCCTGCAACCCTAGCACTAAGATATCTTTCTCATTTAGATATGGGTTTAAGGTTATAGAAGTGCAACAACATTTCTCCCATGTATCAATATGGCACCTAATGTTCTTTACACATATGTTCATCAATATTTCAGTTCATGTACCGATATGGTACCTGTAGTAACCGCTTTAGCCGATTCCTAGTTCCCAGCGAGCAACATTTCCGCCACCTTTTTTACTCGAACTTAATGTTCTTTACAGTTGTTTATTCGACTAATTTCCTCGATAAAACAAATTCTATTGATTTTGAAATGAAATACCATGATTTCCGGTGAATCACCATGAATTCTAGCAACTCAGCATTATTTCCGGTGAGTTTTACTTGGTGAGGTTGTATTTTTTGAACTCATACCAAACCACCGGACCCCCTTTAGCCTAAACACCATTTTTCGTCAAGTTTCTATAGAATGATGAGTTTAGCGGCAAAAATGCGACTAGGTATCATATTGACAAGTAAACCTAAACATTAATGACTATATGTGTAAAAAAGAACTTCACGTACCGTGTTGGTACATGGAAAAGACGTTGCATTATATGGAGCAAACGTAGGGGATCTAAATTTGCAATAATGTGTACGAAATAATATATAATGGAAATTCGTAGACCACTAGGTGTGGCTAATCTACTACCTTTACATCTACTTTTACGTCATTGATATTACTGCTTAATATTTGTGATGACTACACTTAGAATCACTCAAGAATGTAAGGTTTATAGCCAAATATAGAGTGCATAAGGTCCAATTGTAGCATTGCAATGGAGCATTTGAGTTGCTTGATACGGTGATGACTGATGGTGGAAAATAGCAGAATTCCTTTGAAATTAGTCCGAATTGCTTAATACGATGTCTGATGTAGATAAAATAGTTAAATTTCGCCGAAGAAAGATAAGTTAGAAATTACTAAAGAGTGTGGCGACGGAGACGGAGGTTGATTTTCTTCGTATGTACTTAGATTTGAGTACTAATGTTGATTTTATGTGAGGTGATGGGGTGGAAGCTTTGGTAAATGTAGATATGAAGAAAAAATATATGCTTCTCCTTACGAGAGAGGCTGCCGGAAAGGATTACATGGTGGCGGCGACAAAAGATGTTGCCGGTAGAGATACAATGCAAAGGGTTTTACTTGTGCTCTGATACCATGTGGAAGTATTTATTTACAGATACATGAGAGCCTGGCACTCATACAAGGAATACCTAATCTGAAGTAGGAAGTAAATTACTATTTTTAGTGTATGATTATCCTCTAATATTCAACTATAAACGAGGGTGTCGTTAAAGAAAGCTAGATAAATTTTTGTAGATGAGGGTGGAATGCCTTATTCATAAAAGTGGGGGAGGAATAACTAAGAGACATTAGTAGAGTTCGCTCCCTTCCCTTCTTGCTTTAGAAAGATTGCAGCTAGCATGCTGGACTCAAAAGTTGTTGGGACGTTGATAAACTTAAACGACATAAAAAAGAAACTTGTCGTGACCCTCATGAGTGTAAACACGGTATTGGAAACCTCTCCCAAGTCCCCAACCCAACACAAACACACATCGCCTTTATCTAGAGCCCTATAGTTAACACAGAACCTCTACTTCCATCCTGCTTCTTTACAAAATAAAATATGCCGGAAAGATGGACTGAAGAAAGCCAGGTGGGTGGTCATATCTCTACACATGCGCAGTAGCTTTCGTCTCCGTACTCATAAGGCCTTTCGTCTCAACTACTAACCCTTCTTTTCTAATTGAAGTAAACCAAGAGGTCAGCTAACTCATCTGTACACACGCGCATAAGCTTTCCTCTCCCTACTCATAAGGCCATTCGTCTCGACTACAAGCCCTTTTTCTTAAGCTGCAAGGCCCGTAAAACAGCTTTAAGGGAAACAAATGAATGAAAGAGGCTAGGATCTCCAATAAACAAATTCCAGTTATCTTTAATAATTTGAAACATTGGTAGCATGACAACCACCCTTTTACATACCCTGATGCTCCTTTCGAACTTACTATTGCCCATCATTACTTCCTCTAATATCGATCCGCACACAATTTACAAACCAACCACTTGTGAAATATAGTTGTGTGTGGCATAACTATCAATGAAAATCACGATCTCCTCACCAATCACACCTTTAGGTTTCATGCTACGGGGAAGTGTAAATCCAATTATCGAATTCAAGGAAGCTTCTACCGAGTCAAGATGAATGTGCTGACTCTCCTCTGTCTTGTCATCCTTAATCCTTCATCTTCATCCACTAGAAGGACCTGCATCACTTTTGTTCACTTTACTGGCACAATGGTCACTTGGCGAAGATTTTGCATCACATTTAGAACACAAACGTTTCGATCTTTGCCAACTCATCCTTTGTCCAGTCTAATGGCATAGCATGATTATTCACCCCAACCTACTTTTCCTTTCCATCGTCCTTGTAGATACCAATGAATGTGACAAACCAATTCCGTTATTATGGTCGCTCGCAGGTCGCTGTCTAGCGGAATGACCCACTTCTGTGAGCGACAATCTCTTTCGGCTTGTTCTCATGATAAGAATCAATTTTTTATAACATGATTTTGAGTTGCATACCTATCCACCGTTTTTCAAATAATGCCACATACTTTTGCGTTGTACGGTTCCGTGAGGTTGCCAAGAACCTCTTATACAAGTTGTGAAATCAGAGAGCGATTGTGAAGATCGGGATTTCATTCAATTGAAATAGGGATACAGATTACAAAGTATATATACTAAACAACTATGACCTATATACACAATAAGTCCCTATACAATAAAAAGATATTAATTCACAATACTAATACTCCCCCTCAAGCTGGAGCGTGTAGATCATAAGCACCAAGCTTGCTATATATATCCTCAACCCGTAGGCCTCTCGGGGCTTTAGTAAACCCATCAGCCAATTGATTATTCGAGTTAACGAACTCCGTCACAATGACACCCTGAAGAAGTTTGTCTCGGACAAAATGACAATCAATCTCAATGTGTTTAGTTCGCTCATGGAACACTGGATTGGAAGCGATATGAAGGGCAGCTTGATTATCGCAAACAAGTTTCATCCGAGGCATAGGACAAAACCGAAGCTCTTCAAGGAGTTGTTTGATCCAGAGGAGTTCACAAGTTGCATTAGCCATGGCGCGATACTCTCTGCACTTGATCTTGCAACTACTGTTTGTTTCTTACTCTTCCAGGAAACTAGGTTACCACCAAATAAATCATAGTACCCGGAGGTTGAACGTCTGCTAAAAGGACATCCTCCATAATTTGCATTTGTATAGCAGGTTATCTCTGTGTTGCCTTTGTTCTCATATAGTATGCCTTTCCCTCGAGCTCCATTGATATACTTTAAGATCCGAATATCTGCTTCCCAATGGGTATCACACAGAGCATTTAAGAACTGACTCACTATACTTACGGCAAACGAGATGTCTGGTCGTGTTACAGTAAGGTAGTTAAGTCGGCCAACTAGTCTCCGATACTTCCCTTGATCAAGTAATAGCTCCCCCTGACCCGGGAGAAGTTTAACATTAGGATCCATTGGAGATTCTACCGGTTTGCAATCAGTTAGATGAGCTTCCTCTAAGATGTACAGAGCATACTTCCTCTGAGATATGAAGATTCCTTCCTTAGATTTTGCCACCTCAATACCTAGAAAATATCTAAGCTGGCCCATATCTTTTGTCTGGAAGTTCCGAACAAGTGGTATTTCAGTTGCTGAATTCCTTCATGATCATTTCCTGTGATTACAATGTCATCAACATATACAACCAAATAGACACATCTTGCCTCTGTAATGCGATAAAACATGGAGTGATCTGCCTCACTTTGCTACATTCCAAATTCTTTCACCACAGCACCGAATCTTCCAAACCAAGCCCTGGGAGATTGTTTCAGCCCATAAATTGAATTTCTCAACTTACAAACGAGTCGAGACTTCCCCTGAGCAACAAACCTAGGTGGTTGCTCCATATAAACTTCCTCTTGTAAGTCACCATGGAGAAATGCATTCTTAATATCGAGCTGATGGAGAGACCAGGAGCGCATAGCAACCATGGAAAGAAGAAGGCGAATGGTGGTCATTTTGGCAACTGGGGAGAAAGTATTCGTGTAGTCCAGGCCAAATTTCTGAGTATAACCCTTAGCAACTAGTCGAGCTTTGAACCGATCAAGTTTGCCATGAGGACCCACCTTTGGTGTAAATATCCATCGACAACCAACTTTAGTTTTACGTGGGGGTAAAGGAACTAGTTCCTATGTTCCGTTGGTATGTAAAGCAGACATTTCATCCATCATTGCCGTCTTCCATCCTGAATGAGATAAGGCTTGCAACACAGGCAGAGAAAGTAGGTGATAACCGATCATAGGTAACATAGTTGTATATAGGATCAGGGTTAACAGTAGAGCGTTTACCTTTCCGATAGGCAATGGTGGAGTATCTTGATCAGAACCATGAGTAGGTGAATGAGTCGAGGAAGGAGATGAGTCAGAGGGAACTGCTGCAGGGGTGGTCAGATCATCCACTGTCTCATTTGGAGGTGGAGGGAACGACCGGTGGCGACGTTGATATGTTTTTAGAGGAGTCGGGTCAGGATCAGTGTTGTGAGGGGTAGTGTCAGGTGGGAATTCAGGAGGGATGACGTGAACGGGAATCGGGAGGACCTCATTGACAGTAGGAGATGGATGAGAATCTTGAGAGTAATAGAGATCATGGTCAAAGAATGTAACATCAGCGACCATAAAGTATTTTCGGAGGATAGGAGAATAACACTTGTAACCTTTTTGGAGACGAGAGTACCCTAAGAAGACATATTTGATAGCCTTAGGGGAGAGTTTGTCTCGACCGGGTTCTAAAAGGTGAACAAAACATATAGAGCCGAAGGGATGCAAAGGCAGGTGATATGGGGTTTGGTTAGGATATAGAAGAGAAAAAGAGGTTTTGCTCTGTAGAACTGATGACGGCATTCTGTTAATTAGATAACAGGCTATCATTACCGCATCAACCCAGAAACTGCGTGGGAGATTACTGTGTAATAACAAGGTACGGGCGGTTTCAATGAGGTGACGGTTTTTCCTCTCGGCAATACCATTCTGCTATGGGGTACGAGGACATGATGATTCATGTAACATGCCCTTAGAGGTCATCAATTCTTGAAATGGTTGAGAGAAATATTCAAGTGCATTGTCACTTCTAGAACACGAATAGTTTTGCCAAATTGAGTATGTATCTCAGTTCAAAATTGTTTAAATATAGCAAATAGTTCAGTACGACTTTTCATTAAAAACAACCAGTAGAACGAGAATGATCATCAATAAAAGTAACAAAATACTTGAATCTCAAGTTTAAACAGACACGACTAGGACCCCACACATCGGTGTGAACAAGAGAGAAAGTAGACTCAACCCTACTATTAATACGTTTAGGAAACACAGTACGAGTATGTTTTCCTAACTGACAAGACTCACAATCTAAGGACTCCAAAGATAACAAACTCGGCACAATCTTCTTGAGCTTGGATAGAGAAGGATGACCATAGAGATGGTGCAGATAATGAGGTGAGATGGTACTGACAGCAGCAGAGTGATGAGAACCACCTAAGTAGTAGTTTCCTTGTGACTCATGCCCTTCTCCAATCACCCGTCTCGTCCTCGGGTCCTGTAAGAAAACAGAAGTAGGGGTGAATATCACAGAGCAGGCATGGGATTTGGTAAGAGGACTGACATAAAGTAAGTTAAATGGGCTCTTTGGAACAAATAAAACAGAATCGAGCGACAATGAATTGCTTGGATTCGTTGTACCTATACCCTCAACAGTCGTTTTAGTTCCATCAGCCATAGTAATAGGTGGTAAAACAGTAGTACAATTCAACCGAGAGAACAGATATTTGTTACCACATAGATGATCAGTCGCACCGGAATCAATGATCTAGGGTCCCATAGAATGGGTGGCAAAAGCAGAAGAATTACCCATATGGCTAGTAGCCGTGGGAGAAGGTGTCTGTGCAGCTCGGAACCTCAGTAATGCGTCATATTCAGAGACAGACATATTGATTGTTTGTGTAGAGTCGGTAACATTCACAGAGCTGGCAGGTGGAGCAGATGCAGATGGGGGAGCTGCGGGACGTCCATGTTTCTTCCAACATTTGTCTTGTGTGTGACCTAGGCGTTTGCAGAAGTCACAAGAAGGACGCTTGTTGTTGCCCTTCTTTGAGACGGCTGCAATGACAGAGGGATTTGTAGCAAATGCAGATGGATTGGAAGATGGACCTGTCGTAGTCCCTGCCATGTTAAATAGTCGCCGAAAAGTGTCTTTCATAGTTGGTTTAGAGGAACCGGTGAGGATGTGATGTCGAGCAGACTCTGGTTTAAGACCAGATAAAGCAGTAACCAAAAAAAAGCGTTCCCGTTGGGTAGTTTGCTCCGTTTTTTAACTCACAAAGGGCATTAGTGCCTCAAATTCTTGCATAAGCGCACAGACCTGACCCAGATAAGATTTCATACTGTCGGTCAGTTTCAAGTTTTGGATATTGTGAACAATTGTGTACAACCGTTGAATATCATTAGTGTAACATTCAGATGCCTCGGTCCAGACATCATAACATGATTTGAATGGACGAAATAACTGAACAATAGATGAATCAATGGATTGCCATAATAGGTTGCAAATTTGAGCATCAACTTGTTCCCATTTAGAACGTTCTTTTTCTGCAATATTAGTCGTACGTTTGAATAAATGATCGCTACGTCCTTGACCTTTAAACCACATCTTAACTGAGGCTGCCCATGAGACATAGTTCGCTGACCCAGTTAGCTTTTCTGAAGTAATTGACTGACTTCCCATGATTGTATGGTTGTTGGAGGATCAATAACATCACTCATGATACTCAATTAATGGGGGACCAGTAAATAATGCAAACAAATAGCAAATGGCTTGAAACAAATGGTTTGAAGCAAATGGCTGGAAGCAAACGTCGCAAGGCAAACCGCTGAAAGCAAATGGCTTGAAGCAAATGGCGCAAGGTTACAAATGGCTTGAAGGAATGGGCGCAAGGCAAGAGGGCGACTGTCGATAGGGTTAACACTGAATCGAAACACTAATCGATATATAATCACTGAATCGATAGAGAATCAACCAAACAGAGAGCAACTGAATCAAGCAACAATCGACAGAATCAGATACACCGTCGTAAATCAACCGATCAACTGATTCGATACACCAGTCGATAAAGAATCACGTGATGAAAAAGGTGAGCAGTAGCGGCAAACTCAGATACACCAATATAACCTTCGGAATCGGATACAGGAAGGTGGAATACGGTGAGTGCAGCAGATTAGGGTTTCACAATGGCTCTGATACCATGTGAAATCAGAGAGCGATTATGAAGATCGGGATTTCATTCAATCGAAATAGGGATACAGATTACAAAGTATATATACTAAACAACTATGACCTATATACACAATAAGTCCCTATACAATAAAAAGATATTAATTCACAATACTAACACAAGTATACAACAATCTAATGACAGTTGGAAATGCTCCATCAACCGTGTAATCCTTCCCAAGTCATAAATGGCATCCAACCAACACTCCGTCGATACCAAGAAAGCGCTACCCCTTCCAAACACACCATTGGCCACAAGTGATATGCCTTTTCAATTTCATGAATGCCAAACTACATCTGCGGAAATTTGATCGTAAACGTTGTTCCCTTAAAAAATCGGTGTCTTAAGTTTCTTCAAATGGACATCCCCATCATGTGTCCTATCTTTAGTGGCATTCCTTGTATCGGTGACCACTCCTTTTTGTTTCACTAACATTAAGGGGCTTCTGCCCTATCTATCAGCGTTCAACCCGTTCCCACTTGCCCCTAGCTTCTGCAAAATCAACTCCCACTCCCTTGTGTCGCCTGTCCCTAGCGGCACTAAACTCCTTTCTGTTGGCGGGGTTTGTAAAATCCAAATCGTCCGCACTGGTCTTCTACTTCTGTGACGGCATCCTGGGGCCATCTGTTGTTATGGTTCAGCAGGAGAATGACGGTTTTGGTTCTAGTGTCAAAACATTAGTGGCCAGGGTTGTTGGTAGATTCACGATCTCTTCATGTTTCTGGTTAGCCTCCAATCATAAAGCAGTCATATCAAATTTCAGTGTTGTATGTCGAACATCAGCGACCTCTAGTTTCTCGTTCAAAGTGTCTCCAACTAGGTAATCTGTCATTGTTTCCACTGACTTTTCCTGCAGCGTATACCCGAAGTGTTAGGTGTGACTTGAAATTAGCGGTATGATATTGAAACTAGAATCTAATTAAGGGAGAGCTTGACGTGAAGTGTACGATTTTGGATCTTGGTTTGATCAAGCTGGTTCATGGAGAGATGGTTCACGGCGTGAAGCAATGGGTGCTCGACGAGAAGAAAAAGTGCACGACTTGGTTGCTGGTTTTTCCGATGGTTGCTCGGCGTGGGGTTGAAGGTTGCACGTCCTGGGGCTTGGTCCATGACGTGGAGCAGCAAATTCTGGTGCAGCTTGGGTTCTTGATAATTATCGCGTATGGCGGCCCATTAGAGTTAATTAGGGTTTTTCAGTTTGTTCATATATATCGTAATTCAACCTATGCGCCTTAGGGTGACATGTTGTGAACACTTTCAGTCATAATAAATAAGTCTCTAGTTGTTGTCCGTGGATGTAGGTTGTGGCCCTGACAACTTAACCACGTTATATCTTGGTGTCGTGTTTATCTTGTTATTGTTATCCGCATCTTCTAACGTGTTCTTGTTAAGGTTTCAAGTTCAATCCTTACAAGTGGTCGTTTGATTCATACGAAAAGATCGGTCACGTCGGCTGAATCTTATGGACGTAGAAAATCAAATAATGAAAGAGAGAAACCTAACAATTCGAGAAACTAGGGGTCTCCAAGTTTGGTCCCATTCACAATTTACTAGATGCCTTCCTCTAAAACCCGCCTTGTCTATTTATGATAACCTAACTTAACCTTCAAACTAAACATAATAAGGAAACCAGAAATAAGGAAAAAGAAAATATATAGAAAAACTACAATTGATTACCCCCACACCCCCCTTCTGGTTTGTTGGGCTGCCTGCCATGAACATTCCCTCCGCATCCATTTCATATCACTTTAAGTGGGATAAACATGGATTGCGTTGCCTCGAGCTACAACACATGTTTGTACCTTTTTTGAATTTTGCAAGTAACTAATGTGGTAAGTGTGAACAATCATCTAGTTTTTTTATAATTAGAATGGTCTAAGAGGTTGTAAGTAGTTGAGTACACTTTAAGCAATTTTGCTTGTTGACCAGTTATTAATAGTATGCAATCTATTAAGAACTTGAGAGAATTTGAGAAGAAGAATTAGTGTAATGATTCTTGTTATTCATTACATCTGAGAGAGTGTACATTATATATACATAGCAGAGAATGGAACTAACTGTCTATGAGGCTTTTGCCATGTAGGATTCTGAGATTGTGTATGCCATGTGGTTTAGTTGTATACATGCAATGTACTTCAGTGGTGACATCTGAACTTGTGGGATTCGCTTCATGTATCTCTTTACAATCCAAATTGAAAGGTCATATGAATGAGTTGAAATTGCCAACGACCACCTCTAATCAGGGTCAATATTCAGCAAGGAATTTGAAAAAACTTAGGAATATAAATAGGCATTATGGCCTTATGGGAGAGATGGTTACCTCTCAAAAGGAGGCCAATTTCCTCTCTTTTACTTATTTTCTTCACCAAAACTCTTTGGTTCCCAGTGGTGCTACCTGTAATAGAGACGACTTCTCTGTTTTTTTTTAATTTATTAATCTCTTCATTATATGTATCCAGGTCCACCATGGAGGCGCTGGAACAACAGCTGCTGGTCTTAAAGCTGCAGTAATAGTCTTAACAAGCTCTTTTTCACTTCTTTTTCTTTCTGATTGCTTGTTTCTGAATCTTTCTTCATTTTTATTGGATTTCAGTGTCCTACCACCATCGTACCTTTCTTTGGTGATCAACCGTTTTGGGGAGAAAGGGTTCATGCCAGAGGCGTAGGGCCTTCTCCCATACCGGTTGATCAATTTACACTACCCAAGTTGGTTGATGCAATTAAATTCATGCTAGATCCCAAGGTAATTTACTCATATAATTTCAACATGCCTTAATTATCTAGTCCTGAATACATTTGAAATTTCGTTTTACAACTAGAGGTAAGAAAGTGGGAACAGATCAAAACAGGAGTTAGGCTGACTCGAAAAACTTACATAGTTACATCCACCTTTTTTATTTTTTTAATAAATTATTTGTTTTAAACTTGAGTTTATAGCAATAATCTAATTATTGAATATAGCTGTTTAGTAGTGGTTGTATGCGTTAAATGTACTTTGACCGACTTTTGACGTGTTCAGAGTTCAAACTTCAAACCTCTTTGTCCATTTTCTTTTTGGCTAAATTTCTACCTTTTTCCGTTTGACCAGGCGACTAGCTAGAGATAGAAATGTAAAATATGACATGAATCTACTGTTTTAAATAGATCATCTGCCACCTCGAGTTTCCACTCTCCCATTGCCCTCATGTTGAAAAACCAACACAAAAAACTTTCTTTTAGGAAATGTAAGAATCTGAATTTTAAAGTCAGGCAGCCATAATTTTCTCTCTTTCCTTTTCTACCTTAGCCACCTTCAAGAAAACAACACTGAAATATTTAAATCTCTACACTCTTTCTTATGTTTTGAATATGAAATAAGTTGGATTGAAAATCGCATTAGAAATCTTAGGGATGGAGAAGGTATTCTGTTTGAAGTTCCACCAAATGGCCTACAACCCAACTCAAATCTCCTTCAAAACATCAGTATATCATTTTGTTACACAATTTATCAACAGGAATCAGTTAAATAATTTGGAACATACAATTGCAGGTAAAGGAACGAGCAATGGAACTTGCGAAGGCCATGGAAAAGGAGGACGGGGTAGATGGTGCAGTGAAGGCATTTTTACGGCATCTTCCTCGAAACGAACCTGATACAACCGACCAACTACCCACATCATCAGGTTTATTCTCGGTACGCAAGTGTTTTGGTTGTTCCTAGATCCCGTCTATCATTTTCACATGTATATGTATCCTTTCACCACCTATCATAATCCTCTAGCATCGCGTCGTGTTTCAGTCATGAGAGGGTACCGAAATTTTCCTATAATCTTAATTACAAGAGTCCCATTTCTTGACCTTAGATCCTTCTTTATGTTCTTTTGGTGAATCGGCGAAGAAGTTTGTTTTCTTAACAATCTTCTTATAAAAGTTATAATGCATGTTTTTCATGGTGTGTGTGTTAGGAGTAGTACTTTGTTTTCTATATTTTCTGAAGAAATGTAATGTTCTTGTTTCAAGTAGTATTTTGATTCAGTCACTACAAGATGATACATGTGACATTGATCTTGAATTGTTAGGTTTTCTTTCTTTTTTCTTTTTTTGTTTTTATGAAGGTGCATTTTGGGTATGGGAGATACTTTCTGTACCACCAAAATTATAATGCATATCCAAGTAATATTTATTGACATAATTGGTTGTGTACAGATGTTTTCCTTTGGGTATTTGCTTATTGGTTATACATTTTTTTTGTATACACATTGTTAAAATCTAGGGATGTAAACGTGTCGAGACGGAGCTCATGATGTAAATAATAAAATATAAATTAAGCTCGGACTGAGCTTGTTTAGGCTTCTGCATTAGTTAGAAATTTTCATTGAAAGGATATATAAATGAAAATGATATGTAGTTCGAAATTTGCATATTTAAATCATGAAATATAAACTATAAATTGTACCACATATATATTAAGCTTGTTTAGGTTTGAGTTTGGACTTGGTTAATAATTAACCTTCTGTCTATACCCAGTTGTGCTTGTTCCGAGCTTTTAAAGAGTAAAGCTTGAATAGTTTACGAGTAGCTTAGTTTGTTTACATCCTTCATAAAATCTTGTACTACTCATTATTGAGTAACAAAACAACATTACAATTGAGCTATCAGTTTGGTTTAGTTGATGTCAAATCTCGACCAAAAGCTTGCCGAGGGATCGTAATACGGACAAAAAGGTTTAACTACATAAATACCATTGTGAGGTGTCGTTATTTATGGTTCGTATTATGAAGCGGTATATTATTCCAAATCCAATCTACATCAGAATGATGTTTAAAGGAATTCAAGCATATTTTTAAAGAGCAAATTTTGTAACATCATCTTCGTAGTATAAATCACAACAAATTTGGTCGATATGGTTTAGTAGTTATTATAAGTTTTTTACGTCCCTCAACTTGAAATATCTACTACACTCTCTCTTATTTATTTTCTTTAGTTTTTAATGATTCCTATATATTAATGATTAATCTTTTTAAAGAATTTATAAATTCCCACCCACATAATTCTCTGTGCTATCTATCCTCGTTGATGAGATGAGACAACACCATAACCACCATCACCTTCATTATATTTATCAAGCACAACCACCACCAATCACCTTTGACCAACGTTAATAGAGAGCTCTTAAAAAACAATGAGAAATTTAATACACCCAACACCATTCTATTTCCATTAATCGGTAATTAATTATTCTCTTCGCTTTAATTTCACGTTTTGTCTTACTCTTATTTTTATCTAAATTTATAGAAAAATATATATCTACAAATAAGTAATATCCTAATATTTAATAGATTCGTTCGTAGTATTTTTCTATTTTTGTCTATTAAAAAGACCAAATACTAAAAGTTATTTGGACTTGTTATGGAGATTTGAAGGAGTTACTGATGGAATCACAAGTTAATTTTTCGTAGCTCTAGAATAAATACATAATGTTATAATTAGGTTACGCAACTTAAAGTAAATAAATAAAGTAAAAGCTTATAATTAAAAAAAAAAGACCTTCATCAAGTTGAGTTATTTCTTTTAAGTAAAAAGTTTAAGATTATTTGTTATTAATTACTAAAAGTCTAGATGTTTTGTGAGTTGTGGACTTGTAGTGTGGTTGACTCATTTGTAACCAAAAGTTAAGTATAAATGTATAATTAGTTAAAAAATATAACTATTAAAAAAACTTAAAATTCTTATTCGGGTTAATCGGGTCACCCGAATTATCTTTTTTCTAACCCCCACCCGACCCGAACAAGGCAAATGTTAATTGGGTTACCCGAATTAAAGACCCGAAAACCGGTTAAACCGACCTGATTAACCCGAATTTGTTTCGGTTCGGTCGGGTTATTCGGGTTCGGTTTTTTTCGACACCTCTACTTAGGAGGAAAGCCATCATGATAACTGATGTGATTCTTTTATAAAAACTTGAATTTCTATTTTTCAAAAAATCATCAGTTTTTATTAATAATCAAAACCTTACGCCAACAAAACATTCTCATACAACCAATGTAATTTCTTTAAGGTACAGGAATCCCTTATACATCAGAAACAAACTAGCACAAAATCTTGGGTTTTTTTGTGCTGGTGATTGTGATGATATATATGGTGAAATATGGATTTCGTGTGATACTTAAGTGATAGTTGGCAAGGCCGGTTTGAGGAGAGTTTAATAGGTGCTCATGAACAGGGCCTTGTTGGCTCACTTGACCTCGAACCCACCAGACCAGACAAGTGAAACTTATGAGCAATGGGAACATGAAGATTTGATAGTGTTTTCATGGCTTATTCAAAACATCGAACCCTCGCTTGCCGGCAACCTAACCGAGTATCCCACCGCGAAAATGCTATGGGATGCCTTGGTGGTTACTTACAGCAGTGGTAGAGATAAACTCCAAACCTTCAACCTCCATGTTAAAGCAAATGATATCAGACAGAATGGGAGCCCTCTCGAAGAATTCTGGATTACACTTCAAGGCGTATGGGGAGAAATCGATAGGATCGACCCAAATCCTATGAAGTGCCCAGATGACATAAAAACTTATGCAAGAATCAGGTCAGAACAAAAGCTTTTCCAATTCTTAAATGCCCTTGATCGAAAATATGAACCAGTAAAGAGGGAAATCCTCCGATTAGAACCCCTACCATCGGCAGAGGCTGCTTACGCCACTGTTCGAAAGGAAGCCGCTCACCAGAACATTCTGGGAGCAGCTAACCACAATCAGGGCATAGCTACAGGTCTCGTGACCACCGAACCCGAAGCAACAAGGCTTGCCGCTAAAGGGTATCGCCGGTCGGAGAACAAAAAAACCGAAGACAAAACTCACCTCAGATGCGAGCACTGTGGGATGACTAAACACACCAAAGATCAATGCTTCAAGCTCGTAGGATACCCCGAATGGTGGGCGGATGGTCACAAAAAGGGAGCAAAAAACCTTGTACCAGAAAAGGGGAAGAACCCTACTGCCGATAAAGTCACTGATCGGAAAAACTCCACCGGATTTGGTGGGATGATGGCGGCGGCAGAAATGGATGAAGAAGAAGCAGAGGTCTCGGTAACCACAGGTAACGAGGGTGAGAGACTCGAAATCTCGAAACCCTCATATATGCACCATTATTTTAAAAACCACCCTCAAATATCTCAAAAACTCCAAAATACAACCTTTAATTATTTTTTAAATGAAAGTTAAAAAAAATGCAAAAAGGTTGTAAATATGAGAGGGTTGGTAAATGTGGTAAAAAATAATGTAACAAAGGAACAATCATGGATCTTTGATTGTGGTGCGACCGACACCATGACTTATGACTTATCGGATTTTGCTAAGACCGATAAACCTACAAAAGCATATATTCAAACGGCAAATGGAGAAAAAATGAGTGTTGGAACCGGGGGAACCATTGAAATTTCGTCAACTCTCAAGCTCTCAAAATGTCTTTATGTGCCTGATTTGTCACATAAATTATTATCCGTTAGCCATGTTACAAAAGAATTGAATTGCTGCGCTCTTATGCATCCCACCTTTTGTATTCTACAGGATATCAGGACGGGAGCGATCATTGGGCGTGGCACTGAGAGACAAGGGTTATATTATGTTGATGAAGTGGCTCGAGATGGAAGTGTGATGCTATCTCATGGAACCATGGAACGAGAAGCATGGTTATGGCATCGAAGATTAGGGCACCCATCTACCGGTTATTTAAATGTTTTGTTTCCTAAACTTTTTCCTTTGAATCATAAAACACATTGTGAAACATGTGTGTTAGCCAAAAGCCATCGAAAAAGTTTCAAACCAAATAACACAAGAGTTGATTCACCATTCTCATTAATTCATTCAGATGTATGGGGTCCGGCTCCAATCATTGGAGGACAAAATTTTCGATATTTTGTTACGTTCATAGATGATTGCACCCGTATGACTTGGGTATATTTATTAAAAAACAAATCTGAGGTCCTTGATAGATTCACCATTTTTTACAACATGATCCAAACCCAATTTCAGAAAAAAAATCCAAGTTTTTAGATCCGATAACGGTGGAGAATTTGTTAATTATGATATGAAACAATTTTTTCAAACGAAAGGCATAATTCATCAAATCTCCTGCCCTCATACCCCGGAGCAAAATGGTGTAGCCGAACGAAAAAATCGAATCATACTAGAAATAACTCGAGCACTTCTGATAGAATCCCAAGTCCCAAAAACCTTGTGGCCGGAAGCTCTTGTTACGGCCGTCTATCTCATTAACCGTCTTCCAACCCAAATCCTAAAATCAAAAACACCACTACAAAGTCTTACCGAATACACCAAGCCTTCTTCTGTTCTTACTCTAGAACCACGTATCTTCGGGTGTACGGTCTTTGTCCATATACCAAAAACCAACAGATCTAAAATGGACCCATGCGCTGAAAAGTGCGTATTTGTCGGATATGGGATAAACCAAAAGGGGTACCGGTGTTACAACCCCAAAACTTGTCACATGTTCACCACAATGAACTATGATTTTCTTGAAACCGAGTATTATTATGCCTCCCACTACAGTGGTCAGGGGGAGAGGGAATATGACCCACTGAGCTGGTTGACAACTGCAACATATGGAGAAAGAAGCCCACAAGTCGAAGACCCACACATCAGTGCCCCCCAAGAGTTTGCTCCTAACCTGATACCCGAGGTTCCCGAGGTAAGTAATATTCATTCAACTCCTACTGAAACTGAAACTAGTGACAACTTGTCAGGAGAAGATGAAATTATACAGGAACAGGAGAATGGTACAAATCAAGATGACGAAAAAGAGCAAGAGAATTTCGATGTGGGAACTTCAACAAGTGAAGATACATCGGAGAGATATGTCTTACCTCCAAGAACGAACCGAGGTATTCCTCCCAAGAGATACTCCCCTGAGAAAGAAACCCGTAACAGCAGATATCCGATGTCAATCATAGCCAAAGGAAACTTGTCTAACCAAGCTAAAGCCTTTACCGCATCTCTGTATTCTGAGGAAATTCCTACAAGTACGGAACAGGCGTTGAAATCAAAACAATGGAAAGATGCTATGGAAGAAGAAATGAAAGCACTTAAAAAAACAAAACATGGGAGAAATGTGATTTGCCATCGGGTAAGAAAACTGTCGGATGTCGGTGGGTGTTCACAATCAAATACAAGCCTGATGGTACAATTGAAAGATATAAGGCAAGATTGGTAGCAAAGGGCTATACACAAACGTATGGAATTGATTACTCTGAGACTTTCTCTCCAGTCACAAAGATCAACACTGTAACACCGCAAAAATACAAGCCATATTTTTTTTTAAATCACAGCGGAAGTAATACGTCATAAAACTAAAAAGGAAATAACATCAAAAGTTAAAACCAACACTGTACAAACATACAGTACTTCCTTTAGTGTTACAAAACATTTCATAAAGTATGGCTCATCATTCTAAAACCCAAAATATCATAGCTACGGTCAAACTTTCCCTGTACACAAAAGCTGCAACCTACCGTGCTCTCAAAACCTGAAACAGAGAGTTAGGGTGGGGAATTAGCACAAAGCTAAGTGAATGAAAATCAAGCCACAAGCAATTAAAGCAGAACCAAAACGATCACAAGAACAGTTTATCTCAAATATCAAAGGACCTGCGGCTCTGCCGAGCCTACGACCAATGCTGGCCATAGCAATGATCTACCGATAGCCATCTGCTATATGGCACAGTTAAACCCCCTCTGCTACAACAAATGCAACAGAGAATCTAAAACTGCCTAACCAGAAGCAACTGACCCAGCCCAAAACTGTAACGCCACCCCTAACGAGCTTAAAATTTGAGTTAATTGAAATTTTTTAAACATCGATTATCAAAAGTGTTGCAGCGGAATTAAACACCATTTACAAAAAAAACCAGTTTGACTCGGCTAATTAATTACAACAAAAAGGTTAGCCAAGTTCAAAGCTACAAGCGTTACCAACTAGTTACCGACCATCGGATCCAAAAACAACAACGTGTTCCCCAAAAGGTATATACAACAAAAGCTACCATCGGTACCCGCCTCACCAGGCCTCTAGCATCAACCTGCGAAAAAGGTAAATCCTGCACCGTTAGCTACAACTAGCTAGTGAGCACCAATTACACATAAGCAACAATAAGCAGGCTATCATGTATCAGAACAGCACACAAGGCTATCCTATCATATTGTGACGTGACAAATGTGTCAGCAGTAGTCGTATGTTGCAGGGAAGCTAACCCCGCTCAACAACCCAAAAACATTCCACATAGTACGCCAATTATCTATCATGTTGGTTCCCATCTATCAAGGAACCTTACTCCTTAGAGGAACGGCGGCCTGCAGGACCATCACCCAAGCGTATACTACTTGAGTACCGTTAATGCCCGGGTACTAACTCCCGTCTACCCGAGAACCCAGCCAAGTATTGACACCCGTCTACCTGACTGACCTCCGTGTTCTCCAATTCAGTGTCCGGACAAAACTTCATATACAACTAGTTGATCCAATAAGGATCCAGTTCATGCGCGCATATAATCACAACAATATCTTTCATATCAACAATAATAATACTAAGCATGCTTGTACAACTTTATCATAACATACCTCCATTTCCACGTATCAATACACCAATCATGTGTCAACATGTACTACAGATAACTTACCTACTGAGACTCATGGGAAACCGGTACTCACCTCGAAACTACAAGAGGCAGATATGCAATCGGGAATCCCAAGAGCACACAGAATCGTCTGAGTCACCTAACACCAATAAACATAGATAAACACCCCTTAGTATACACTACAACAGACTGCACTAACAACAGTCTCAACAAAAGGTCAACATGGCTTCTGACAGCCTCCTACGGCCGCAGGAACATGTTCCTACGCCCGCAGAACAACATTCCAACATGTACTACGGCCGCAGTACATATGCACTACGCCCGTAGGAGTTCTTGCCAAAGAACCATGGCCTACGGCCGTAGTAACCATTCACTACGCCCGTAGTATGTATCCTTTGGGCAACTACGGCCGTAGCAACCATATCCTACGCCCGTAGTCTTGTTTCCATCACCCGTAGGTGGTAATCCTCATAAATTCAATCCTACGGCCGTAGCAACCATTACCTACGACCGCAGTAACATAAACAACACCCTACGGCCGTAGTAACATCATACTACGCCCGTAGGAACCATATTTACAGCGTGTTCTTGCTCTGTTCGTAAACAGACGCTGTTTTACGGGTTTTTGACTCAAAATCCAACTTGAATCCATATTCAAGTGTTTATACAACATTTCTAACATATATACTAACTTACTAACATGATTTGGACACAAGAACAACATCAAAACACTTCTAAATCTTCACCTTGACACCACACACACAAGAACATGAAGAACTAGGTTTTTCAAGAAAACTTACAAGGAGAAGATGATCTCAAGTTCTATGAACAGATTTCCCACTTGAATCCAGCTTCTAAACCGAATCTAACTTGATTCTCTTCTTCAAATCAACAAGGGTTTGGGTGTGGCTTTGCTTGTACGTACATATGTGTGTGTAAAGTGTGTGTATGTGTCTTTTAAGCTTATCCAGTAAAGAAGAAAGAGTCTATAGGCCGACTTAACAAGTTAATACCCCATCTCGGGTATTTCGTTCTCCTATTCAACTTAAAACTCAACTTAGGGTTATCCGTTTCAACTAACGGAGATATTTTTGGAACCCTTATCCAAAACCGTTCAACCATTTGTCAACATGGTCAACTTATGACACTTTTCATAATACTACATTTTTATCCACATTTAACACCAGTTAACACCATTTAACACCAATTAGCACCAATTCGCACCAATTCATGTTTAAAACACCAATTCACATTTAAGACACCATTTAGCAACATTTATACTACAGTTAGCAACAAAACACCAATTAAAGTCAACGTACAACTGTTAAAGCTACATGTACTACAGTTTACAACTAAGCCCCATTTTGGGGTGTTACAAATCTACCCCCCTTAAGAATATTCCGTCCTCGGAATCTGATCGTCTACAAACAAGTGAGGGTATCTAGCTTTCATGTCGTCTTCCGTCTCCCAGGTCATATTCGAACCCAGGTTATGCTTCCACTTAACTAACACCAGTTTAATCAACTTTCGACGCAACTTCTTGGTTTTAGAATCAAGTATCTCTACAGGCTCTTCAACTAGGCGCTTTGAAGCGTCAACCTTCAATTCTTGTAGAGGCAGAATCTGGTTCTCCTCCACCTTACACTTACGCAGATAACACACATTGAACGTGTTGTGAATTCCAGAAAGCTCTGGAGGCAACTCTAGCGTAACTGTTTGATCATTAACCACGCGAATGATCCGAAATGGACCAATGTAACGTGGACTCAATTTACCCTTTCTACCAAAACGAATCACGCCTTTCCAAGGAGAAACTTTCAGGAACACCCGATCGCCCTCCTGGAATACAACTGGTCTGCGCTTAGGATCAGCATATACTTTCTGTCTGTCACGGGCCGCTTTGAGCTTTTCCCGCGCAATCTTCACTTTATCTGCCGTAATCTGAACAATCTCAGGTCCGGCAAACTGCTTTTCACCGGGTTCTAACCAACATGTGGGAGTACGACAACGCCTCCCATACAACATTTCATAAGGTGGCATCCCAATACTGGAGTGGTACGAGTTATTATAAGCGAACTCGACCAACGGCAAGTGAGAATCCCACGCACCACCAAATTCGAGAATACATGCGCGAAGCATGTCCTCCAACGTCTGGATCGTTCTCTCTGACTGGCCATCTGTCTGCGGATGATACGCCGTGCTCAGATGAACACGTGTACCAAGTTCATGTTGCAAGCTCTGCCAAAAGTGTGAAGTAAATCTCGCATCACGATCCGACACAATCGAACATGGCAAACCATGTCGTGACACCACTTCATCTACATACAGCTTTGCTAACTTTTCTAGCGGAGTAGACTCGCTGATAGCTAGAAAATGAGCGCTCTTGGTCAATCTATCGACAATGACCCAAATAGCATCATGACCCCTAAGGGTCTTCGGCAACTTAGTCACAAAATCCATCGTAATGTGATCCCACTTCCACTCAGGGATCTCTAGTTGCTGCAAACTGCCATAAGGCTTCTGATGTTCTGCCTTAACTTGCGCGCAGATCTGACATTTTTCCACAAAAGAAGCAATATCTCGCTTCAAAGTAGGCCACCAGTACAATGCCTTCAAGTCATGATACATCTTTGTGCTGCCCTGATGAACCGACAGCCTAGATTTGTGAGCTTCCTGCAGTATCAGCTCACGATTATCACCATGAAGAGGCACCCACACGCGAGACTGAAACGTCTTTAGTCCGCGAGTATCATCAACAAGTTGATCTTTCAGCTTTTTCATCGTTTCTGCTTTTAGGTTTTCATCTTGTAACGCTACTTGCTGCGCTTCCTTCAATCGAGCAATGATATCGGGAACCACAGTAAGTTTCATAAATCTAGCATCTACTGTAGAGCTCTTGCGACTCAATGCATCCGCCACCACATTGGCCTTACCAGGATGGTAGCGAATCTCACAATCGTAGTCTTTGATCAACTCGAGCCATCTACGTTGTCTCATGTTGAGCTCTTTCTGCGTGAATACATATTGCAGGCTCTTGTGATCCGTACAGACCACACACTTTGTACCATAGAGATAGTGCCTCCACAATTTCAACGCGAACACCACCGCTGCCAACTCAAGATCATGAGTCGGATAGTTGCCTTCATGAGGTTTCAATTGCCTTGAGGCGTAGGCAATCACTTTATCTCGCTGCATCAACACACACCCCAATCCAGAATACGAGGCATCACAGTAAACAATGAAGTCGTCAGATCCCTCTGGCAAGGAAAGTATTGGAGCCTCGCACAATAGCCGTTTCAAATATTGAAACGCCTGTTCTTGAGCTTCCGCCCAAACGAATGCAACATCTTTGCGAGTTAATTTAGTCAGAGGACCCGCAAGCTTAGAAAAATCGCGGATAAACCGCCGATAATAACCAGCTAGACCGAGAAAACTTCTAACTTCAGAAGGAGTTCGGGGAACTCCCCAATTCATAACCGCTTCGACTTTTGCCGGATCAACTTTCACGCCATCGCTGCAGATCACGTGACCGAGAAAATGAACTTCTCGTAGCCAGAACTCACACTTTGAGAATTTAGCGTAAAGCTTCTCCCATTTAAGAGTTTCAAGAACCTCTCGCAAATGCAACTCGTGTTCAGCTTCAGTCTTTGAGTAGATGAGAATATCATCAATAAACACAATCACCGATTTATCAAGAAATGGACGACAAACCCGATTCATCAGGTCCATGAAAACCGCAGGAGCATTGGTTAAACCGAAAGGTATCACCAAAAACTCGTAATGACCATAACGAGTACGGAAAGCCGTCTTTGGAATGTCTTCGTTAGCAACTAACACTTGGTGGTATCCAGACCGCAGATCAATCTTTGAGAAGCACGTCGCTCCCTGCAGTTGATCAAACAAATCATCTATCCGCGGCAGAGGATATTTGTTCTTTACCGTTCGCTTATTCAGCTCCCGATAATCAATGCACATTCTCATAGTCCCGTCTTTCTTTTTCACAAATAGCACCGGAGCACCCCAAGGAGAAGAACTCGGGCGAATGAAACCTTTGTCTAGTAACTCCTGAATCTGCATCATCATCTCGCGAACCTCGGAAGGAGCAAGACGATATGGAGCTTTAGCCACAGGGGTAGCCCCCGGAACAAGATCAATTCTATATTCAACATCTCTGACTGGCGGTAACCCAGGCAACTCATCAGGAAATACCTCAGGATAATCGGTCACCACCGGAATATCACGAACAACACGTTTCTCCAGTTTAGCATCAATCACATGTGCTAAATAGCAATCGCAGCCTTTCGAAACCGACTTTCTTGCTTTCAACAGAGAAATGATAGGAATATCTAACTTTCGTCTCTCTCCACGAGCCACAGCATATGACCCGTCAGGTAAAGGAACTTTAATCAACTTCTTGGAACAGAAAATCTCAGCGTTCAACTTACTAAGCCAATCCATCCCAATCACAACATCGAATCCCGCAATCGGCATTAAAAGAAAAGAAACAGGAAAACTACTTCCGTCGATATCAATAACCGCTTGAGGGACACTATCTACAACAGGAACTACTTTACCACTAGCAGTCTCTACTCTTACAGGCTCAGACAACACAGATACATGCATTTGCAGTTTATCACAGAAAGAGACAGACACAAATGAATATGTAGCTCCAGAATCAAACAGTACACATGCTGGGGTAGAGTTAATAAGAAAAGTACCCGTAATCACATCCCCAGCACTCTTGGCCTCTTCCTTTGTCATCTGAAACGCCCGCCCTTTAGCATGGGGAGCGTTGTCTTTCTTCTGCCCTGAGGCAGATCCTCCAGTTCCAGCGTCTGACTTTGACCGACAATCTGTAATCCGGTGCCCTGGCTTGTGGCACTTGTAACAGACGTTCTCCTTAAACTCGCACTCATTCACCGAGTGCCCTTTCTGACCACACCTAAAACAACGAGTAGTGGCCTTCGAACAATCACCAGCATGGTAGGTGCGACACAGAGAGCACCACGAACCCTCAAACTTAGCCTTCTTGAAAGAATCAGGCTTTCCCCCAGTCGACGACTGCCCTTTGGAAGTAACAGATTTTGAGAACTGCTGAAACTTCCTTTTCTGACCCTCAACAACATGATCCCCCTTTCCCTGGCGTCTATCCCCATCAATCTGTCGGGCTATCTCAAACGCCCGATCCAAAGTAGCCGCAGCTCTAACATGAGCGCGAAAATCAAGTGGCAACATGTTTACAAACTTCCGCATCTTGGCTTTCTCATCAGTCACCAAATGCGGTATGAATCTAACCTTATCCGTAAAAGCATGAATAAGGTCCTCAACAGGCTTATCCCCCTTACGGAGACCATTAAACTCGTTCTCCAGTCGCTCCAGATCATAATCTGTACAATACTTTGCTTTCAATTTTTCAGAAAACTGCTCCCAAGTCAGAGCATCAATCACCTCCGGCTTCAACGTATCTTTAACTGTATCCCACCAATCCAAAGCTGGCCCTTTCAACCTCTGAACAACATATCTGACGCGAAGCTCACGTTCACATTCACAAGCTTCGAACACCTGATCCGTCTCACGTAACCAACGAATAGTCTCAGAGGGATTATCACTACCCTCATAAACCTTCGGCCCGCAAGACAAGAACTTCTTGTAAGAGCACTTCTTTGGCTTCTTCACTGCCAAAGCATTTTGCAACAACTCCCTCGTCAATCGGAGCTCCTCCTCTAACAGTCTAACATATGCCGCCTGCTCTTGATCATGTCTTGGCGGTTCCACATTATGCTGAGAAACCTCGTCCTCAGCTTCCCGTCGTTCACTTGAGGCCTCGTCCTCCATTCGTTTGAGAGCCTCTTCTGTCGTAGCTCTACGTTCGGCCATTTCTACTCACCTAACTATTTACACGTAGACCACAGTTAGTACACCATTTATTCACCACGTACAAATACTACAATTAATCTATCACATAAGACAGCCACATATCACTCAACTCAACCCCAATTACCCAGATAGGAACACTTAACGATGGTCGGGCCCGAGCTTGAGATTGAATACTTCTACGAGTACTCAATTCCTCAAACTTAGGCTCTGATACCTACTTGTAACGCCACCCCTAACGAGCTTAAAATTTGAGTTAATTTAAATTTTTTAAACATCGATTATCAAAAGTGTTGCAGCGGAATTAAACACCATTTACAAAAACAACCAGTTTGACTCGGCTAATTAATTATAACAAAAAGGTTAGCCAAGTTCAAAGCTACAAGCGTTACCAACTAGTTACCGACCATCGGATCCAAAAACAACAACG
This sequence comes from Pulicaria dysenterica, assembly GCA_947179395.2. Taxonomy (NCBI): domain Eukaryota; kingdom Viridiplantae; phylum Streptophyta; class Magnoliopsida; order Asterales; family Asteraceae; genus Pulicaria; species Pulicaria dysenterica. The sequence continues at coordinate 73,628,901 of OX359292.1, read as the reverse complement.
TGTTCCCCAAAAGGTATATACAACAAAAGCTACCATCGGTACCCGCCTCACCAGGCCTCTAGCATCAACCTGCGAAAAAGGTAAATCCTGCACCGTTAGCTACAACTAGCTAGTGAGCACCAATTACACATAAGCAACAATAAGCAGGCTATCATGTATCAGAACAGCACACAAGGCTATCCTATCATATTGTGACGTGACAAATGTGTCAGCAGTAGTCGTATGTTGCAGGGAAGCTAACCCCGCTCAACAACCCAAAAGCATTCCACATAGTACGCCAATTATCTATCATGTTGGTTCCCATCTATCAAGGAACCTTACTCCTTAGAGGAACGGCGGCCTGCAGGACCATCACCCAAGCGTATACTACTTGAGTACCGTTAATGCCCGGGTACTAACTCCCGTCTACCCGAGAACCCAGCCAAGTATTGACACCCGTCTACCTGACTGACCTCCGTGTTCTCCAATTCAGTGTCCGGACAAAACTTCATATACAACTAGTTGATCCAATAAGGATCCAGTTCATGCGCGCATATAATCACAACAATATCTTTCATATCAACAATAATAATACTAAGCATGCTTGTACAACTTTATCATAACATACCTCCATTTCCACGTATCAATACACCAATCATGTGTCAACATGTACTACAGATAACTTACCTACTGAGACTCATGGGAAACCGGTACTCACCTCGAAACTACAAGAGGCAGATATGCAATCGGGAATCCCAAGAGCACACAGAATCGTCTGAGTCACCTAACACCAATAAACATAGATAAACACCCCTTAGTATACACTACAACAGACTGCACTAACAACAGTCTCAACAAAAGGTCAACATGGCTTCTGACAGCCTCCTACGGCCGCAGGAACATGTTCCTACGCCCGCAGAACAACATTCCAACATGTACTACGGCCGCAGTACATATGCACTACGCCCGTAGGAGTTCTTGCCAAAGAACCATGGCCTACGGCCGTAGTAACCATTCACTACGCCCGTAGTATGTATCCTTTGGGCAACTACGGCCGTAGCAACCATATCCTACGCCCGTAGTCTTGTTTCCATCACCCGTAGGTGGTAATCCTCATAAATTCAATCCTACGGCCGTAGCAACCATTACCTACGACCGCAGTAACATAAACAACACCCTACGGCCGTAGTAACATCATACTACGCCCGTAGGAACCATATTTACAGCGTGTTCTTGCTCTGTTCGTAAACAGACGCTGTTTTACGGGTTTTTGACTCAAAATCCAACTTGAATCCATATTCAAGTGTTTATACAACATTTCTAACATATATACTAACTTACTAACATGATTTGGACACAAGAACAACATCAAAACACTTCTAAATCTTCACCTTGACACCACACACACAAGAACATGAAGAACTAGGTTTTTCAAGAAAACTTACAAGGAGAAGATGATCTCAAGTTCTATGAACAGATTTCCCACTTGAATCCAGCTTCTAAACCGAATCTAACTTGATTCTCTTCTTCAAATCAACAAGGGTTTGGGTGTGGCTTTGCTTGTACGTACATATGTGTGTGTAAAGTGTGTGTATGTGTCTTTTAAGCTTATCCAGTAAAGAAGAAAGAGTCTATAGGCCGACTTAACAAGTTAATACCCCATCTCGGGTATTTCGTTCTCCTATTCAACTTAAAACTCAACTTAGGGTTATCCGTTTCAACTAACGGAGATATTTTTGGAACCCTTATCCAAAACCGTTCAACCATTTGTCAACATGGTCAACTTATGACACTTTTCATAATACTACATTTTTATCCACATTTAACACCAGTTAACACCATTTAACACCAATTAGCACCAATTCGCACCAATTCATGTTTAAAACACCAATTCACATTTAAGACACCATTTAGCAACATTTATACTACAGTTAGCAACAAAACACCAATTAAAGTCAACGTACAACTGTTAAAGCTACATGTACTACAGTTTACAACTAAGCCCCATTTTGGGGTGTTACAAAAACCACGCTTAGCTGACCTCTGCCACAAACATCATGGGCACAATTTCATGCCTTGATACTCATATCTTGGACACCATTTCAATAATCATCAAATAACCAGTCAAGTAATCACATCAGACTAAACAGTCTATCGCATGATTAATCGTATAAAATTCAAGTAACCATAACAGTTACAACTAAAACCACCGGTGCATTAAAGTCCACTCACCTGTGTCCTCGACACCCACCAAACTCAGTTGTCTAATTTCACTGAGGCTTCGGATTCCCTGAGAACACAATACAACCGAATTAGTGAATCTAATCTCAATTAATTCAATAATTCAAGTAGCTACACAAATGGGTCAAAACTAAGCCATTACACAAAACTCAAATAATCAATATGGAAAACTTCCAAAACCAATTAAGATATCCATATATGTTACCAACAAAGTGTAACAACCAACAAAACACATTTAAAGTCCAATTCATAAAATTAAAGTAGCCTTTTATCATGAATTAAGCATAATTAATTCAAATCTTTCTACACATGTTTCCTCATCAAAACCATTCATATATATATATATATCCTATAATCATGCATGTAATAGGTACTAGCAGCAAATAACAGCGTACAAGAAAACACGAAGCAAAACAGAACTTGCAGAGCTGTGCAGGGAAATCTCGCGCCACGGCCACCCCTAGCCTCCGCGCCGCGTAAATTCACGCACAGCAAACTGCAGTTTCTGTTTGCTCGCACCAGCAGCCCAAAACCCACATGAAACTCGATTTCCAGGCAGCTAAATCGAACAATAACACTTCCAAACATTCAAACAACATCAACTAACATATAAGGAACAACAAAACACATTTCTAATCATCAAATCATAAATCCTAATCCTCATTTTGAACTCAAAATCTCCATTAATGGGTTTGAAGCTCAAGTTCATAAAATACACATAAATCATCATATTCCCAACTCTAAATCAGTAAATAATACTTCAAGAACTTGTATAAACATAAACCAAATTCGGATTGGGTATAAACCCACATAATCTTGAACCCTAAAAATCAAAGATTAGCAATATCAATCAAGAACCCATCAAGAGTTAACAAGAACTAACCAAGAACAATAAAACATACCTTTAATCAACAAATCCCACACACAAAATGAAGAATCAAAGGATGGAGCTTTGAGAGTTCTTGGGGTTTTCTCTTTTCACTTCACCAAGAAAGCAAGAAAGGCACAAATGAAGAAACTTGACTTCTCAAAGTCAATTATAACCACAAAAGTTGGCTGGGATTTTAATTAAAACAACACACAGTGTCAAATACTGTTATCTAGCATACAGTAACCTAAATAAAGCAGTCCTAAACATTTAATAAATATACAACGAGGTATTATTCGGGACCCTCGTATAAAAATGAATCATATGGTACCAATATCATAGAAAAATATTAAATTAATATTTTTACCTCTTATCTCGCGGTCCAATTTAAATATCAAGTAAGCATCAAATAAATATAAATAAATAGCAGATAATTATAAACAATCAAATATACTAATATAAACAATTAAATAACTTACCACTGTCACGCAACAACCAGGCCCTAAACACGGGTGTTACAAACACAATCAGGGTTCTCTGTTCTAAAGCTGCAAATAAGGGATGACCTCTACATCAGTTTGATGTAAAGAACGCCTTCTTACATGGAGAGCTACAGGAAGAAGTTTACATGGAAGCTCCACCGGGCTTTACAGAAAGGTTTAAAAAAGGGAAGTTTGTCTCTTAAAGAAATCTCTCTATGGATTGAAACAATCTCCAAGAGCATGGTTTGGAAGATTTACCCTAGCCATGAGGAACTATGGGTTCAAACAAAGTAATTCATATCACACATTGTTTCTAAAACAAAGGGGGAGTCTCATAACCTGTCTAATAATCTATGTCGACGATATGATTATTACAGGTGATGACAAAGAAGAAATTGCCCGTCTTAAGAAGAGCCTATTTACAGAGTTCGAAATGAAAGATTTAGGAAACCTCAAATACTTTCTTGGAATTGAGGTCCTAAGATCAAAACAAGGGATCTTTATGTGTCAAAAGAAGTATGTCATGGATCTGTTAGCAGAGGCAGGCATGATTGAGTGCAAGCCAGCAGAAACACCGATGATTGCAAACCAAAAGCTCCTTGATAAAGAAAACACTGATCTGGCTGACAAAGAAAGGTATCAACGAATGGTGGGAAAGTCGATATATCTCGCTCACACTCGACCTGATATAGCATACGCCATTGGAGCCCTGAGCCAATTCATGCATCAACCCCAAAAAACTCACATGGAAGCCGTTTTAAGAATTGTAAGGTATCTCAAAGGGACTGCAGGGCATGGAATCCTATTCAAACCAAATGGGCACCTGGAGACACAATTGTACACTGATGCTGATTGGGCAGGAGACATGAACAACCGAAGATCTACCTCAGGGTATTTCACCCTAGTTGGTGGGAATCTTGTTACAGGGCGCAGCAAGAAACAAAAGGTTGTGGCACTATCCAGTGCAGAAGCCGAGTTCAGAGGAATCGCAAGGGGAATAACTGAAGTTTTATGGATACGAAAACTTCTAACTGAGATAGGATATCCACCACAAGAGCCTAGCAAGATATTGAGTGACAACAAAGCAGCCATTCAGATTTCCGAAAATCCTGTACAACATGATCGAACAAAACATATTGAAGTTGACCGCCACTTCATCAAGGAAAAATTGGAGAGCAAGATCATTACACTACCGTTTGTTCGGTCAGAAGAACAACTAGCTGATATTTTAACCAAAGCAGTCAATGAAAGATCCTTACGTGAGTGTCTGTTCAAGTTGAATTTCGGAGATCCCACTATTCAACTTGAGGGGGAGTGTTAGAAGTATTGATTTTGTGGGATCAGAATATTCTCATCATATCCCGAGTTCAAGGAGGAGATTGTGCTTTCTTTTTTTTTTCAAAAGAAGACAGCAGGATAATAGCTAATCATCAACAGTTTACTTAAAATAGTTTATGTAAGCCTTTGTATAAATAGAGGTTTTCTCTTCTTTGTAAAGATATACAAGAACAATCAATATACAGAATTTTCAGCCCTCTAAATATCAATATAATGGGCCTGCTCCGTTTCTACGGGGTCGTACGAAACTACGAATGTACGATCATGGTCCTACACGTGTTGCTGAGCGTCTAGTGTTGTGAATGAGAAGCGACTCATCCAAACATTGCCATTTGTTTACTTCTTATTGGAAGCAATGTAAACTTTTATTACTATATATATATATATATATATATATATATATATATATATATTACTAGACAAATATTTTTAGTTTCATTTTTTTAAGAAATAAAATTGTTAACAATATTATCTAAATCACGTTGATTTGGTTTCAATATTAAACCATTTATAAAAAGCGATAATTTATGTATAATAAAGATTTGTCATATATAACATAACTAGATCAAATATTTGTGTAATATTATATTTAGTCTAGATCCTTACATAAATCATCTTTTTTATCAATATTTCTTAGTAATATATCTGGAATTTCAATTTTAGGACTAATTTATGGTTTAGCAAACATGAGACTTTAAAACATTCAGAACATCAGGTGAGCATAAATTTTCATCAAAATGATTGTGAACACACCGTAATTGATAGAAACCATCTTAATTTAGATATACTTTTTCATCTCCTAAAAAAACATTAATAGAAAATGATCATTTATTTCTTTATCACTATTTACAAACGATACGATATAATAATATATATATATATATATATATATAGATTCGATAATCATAACCCTTGAATTTAAAATGTATAAGATGCTTAATTACAAATATTATATACTTAGTATTAGTCGGTTTATAAAACGATCTCCAATAAAATAAAATAAAAAGGAGGAATTTAATTAGTGTGGGAAAATGTGAACCAATGATTAATGATAATTGACATGCATGTAACCCACAAGGGTGTCCTCGTGGTTACTTAATATGCGTTCATAAGTCATGTTAAATAGAAAAGTTCTATATCTTTTCATAAAATATTTCAAATTACTATTTACTTACTAGATTAATATATGTGTTATGAATCAACAAAAAAGTATACTTTACATGTTATTGATTATTAGTGAGTAGATTGATGAAACAAAACAATATAATTTTTTTTATTATATTATCTTTTCTACAGACTAATGATTCGAAATTTTTTGATCATTAACTATATGTATAAGTAAGAAAATTATATAGAGTTCGTATAGATATAGATTATATAGAGTTCGTATCCACATAAATCATATTATAATTTTCTTCTCGATCAATAGTTGATGTATAAAATACACACACAAAGCCTGCGGTAGACCACCATTAGCCACCAGTTTTGGCTATTTAATAGGTGATGATTCTTTCACCTAAAAAATTGATTTATTTATAAAAAATGAGTGATTTACTAACTTGAAACATGAATACTATAATATTACATTTTATGTGAAAGAATCAATCAATTATTTATATTACTAGGCCATGTTATACTATACCATACCACTATACTAGGCACGTTTAAAAAAAAAACATGTATTGTGGTAATGGACTATTGGTTTCTTCGTTTGTCAGTTGCAAATCTAGAACGTTGTTTTTCACTTAAAACGCCTTAACAAAACATGACTAAAACATATTAATGATTTCGATAGGCATTCTTACGAAACACGATCTCGATCTATCTTCTTGCCGAACAAGATTCGATCGGCCTTCTTTTTTAACACAATTTTACGCTGAAAGTGTAATATTACGATCAAAAGAAATTGGCTTCTCAAGTTATCGATCAAGGTCAAATGTATGTTATATTTCTCCGGTTCTCCCGAAGGTAGATGTTTTGTAATTTTTGTTAATACACAATATTGAAATAAAAACGGTTTGCTTTAAATCATCCCAGGACTCGATCGATCGTGATTCACGTGAATTTGCGTTTCTTCTTTTCAAGTTTTTTACTTCTTAATTAAACCGAAAATTAGATTTTATTTCAGACTATTCATCTTTAATATAAAAGACTTGTTTTAATATGTCTATAATTTTAAAAAACATTTTAACATTATATTATTTATCACAACTTGATATAAAAAAGGGTGCACTTTCACTCGGAGTATATACCGATCATATCATGCTGGAGTCTTTCCCCTCTCCTTTCCCGACGCATGGGATTCACCTATAACATATACAACAACTAACATAATCTCTAAGATCGTTTAGCGAGGTTACTTAACATTTACTTAATCATACATCTCTCATCGCAATTATGATCATAGTTTACAGGGTAACTTTAACGGTTATATTAACAATTCAATAACCTACAAATTCTCATCTACATTCATGGGCAGACTAGGGGTGTAAACGAGTCGAATCAAGCTCGGCTCGATAGCTCAACGAGCTTTCATACTTGAAGCTCGAGCTCGGCTCATCAGGGTACATTTTTAGCTCGAGCTCGACTCGAAAAGCTTAAAATAATATCAAATAATAGAATTCGAAAACCAAGTTATTCAAAATATAGATAAAATCTTAATATATGATTTTTTAGTAATTACTTATTATTAATAGTACATATATAAAGTAGATTTGTTTTAATAAGCACTAATTTTTAATATGTTTTAACATTAGCCCATCATGTATACATATTAGGGATGAGCTTTTTGACCGAAAAACCGAACCGAACCGGAACCGGAACCGGAATATTCGGTCCGGTTATCGGTTCTCCTAAAATCTCATTTTCGGTTTTCGGTTCTTTCGGTTCCGGTTCCACCGGTTATCGGGTAATTCGGTCTTAGAACCGGAACCGGTTGATTTGTGATTTTGTATTTGTCATATGGTTGGCTATGAACTATTATTTTTTGTGATATGGTTGGTTATTAAAATATTATCGTTAGTGATATGGTTAATGATTATTGTTTGTAAGAACGAAGTCAACGAACTATTATTTTTTGGTCATATGCTAGTGTAAAAAATGCATGCATGTCTACTTACGATTTCAAGTTTTTTTTACTGTTAACTTTAAACCATTTAGATTTTTTGTTATTAGTTAACCTTTATGGATAAAAATCAACTAATATGTGTATATATAATATATTAAACTAGTGTTTCTGCTTCATGGTTCACGAAGAAATATATATAAATATATATACTGGACCGTAACTTCGAATATATATCTACTAATATAGTAATATGTGTATATATAATATATTAAACTAGTGATTCTGCCTCATCGAAGATATATATATATATATATATATATATATATATATATATATATATATATATATATATATATATGTATGTATTAATACATAGTGCTTCTGCAGTTCTGCTTCATCGAGATATGTATCAATACTATTTAAAGTAGTTGATTCATTCTTTATTGTATCGGTTCTTTCGGTTCCTACGCTTGAAGCCGGATCTATAGTAAATTTTCGGTTTTTTCGGTTTTTCCGGTTCTATACCCGAAATAACCGGTTAATAACCGGAACCGAGACCGGAACCGGTTCCCTTATATCGGTCCGGTTATTTGTTCTAGCTTTTGACCAATTTCGGTTCCCGGTTCTTTCGGTTCCGGTCCGGTTTGGGCCGATTCCAGGACCAAACACACCCCTAATACATATTACATATATAAATATACATATACTATACAAGGCTCAAAAAGCTCGTTAAGGACTCGAGCCGAGTTCTTAAAAGCTCGAACTCGACTCGTTAAATAATTTGAGCTCGTTTTTTGGGGTCGAACTCGAACTCGAGCTCGATAAAGTTCGACTCGAACGAGCCGAGCTCAAATTCGAGCTCGAGTTACTCGATATAAGCTCGACTCGTATACACCCCTAGGGCAGACATGTGGTTACCGGAGGGGTCATGGGGCACCGGTCAATTTTGCAGACACAATGAAATTTTCAACATTTTCGAGCCGGTGCCACCAGTTAAATTTTAGGGTGCCACCACTAATCTTTTGATGCCACCAAAATCAAAGGAAAAATGAAATATTTTATTAAAAACAATGATAAAATATAGTTCAATTTTCGATTTATACATTTAAAATACTTTAGTTTACCTTTAAAATAGTAATTAATTAACATGACTTCATATAGATTGTGTTTTGTTTTAAATTTTGGCCCTAAAATACCGGAACAACAACTAAAACCTCGTTAATCCGACCCGCTTAACTGGAAACCCGAGAAAAAAACTCGAACAACACACTTAACTTTACGTTATTTTATTTTCGCCATTATATGGTGCCACCAGTTAAAAAAAAAATCTGGGTCCACCCCTGTCTACATTTATTATATCCTAACAATATCTAAACTACCATATCCATAGTAAAGGTTAGTAACTTAGTATAAACTCACCTATATATCTTACATATGGCATCTACTCGCATTTCGTTTCTACACTCATGTTCGAACTACTAATTCTGCTTTCTAGAAACCTAAACGGCCTGCTTGTGGTCGTTTATCCCTTATGGTCTCTATACGAGGCATACGCATTCATTTCACATGCATAAAGCCTTTACGGGAGTATCAACATTTCACATACATGAAGCCATCCCTTTCCTTATTCCAGAACCTTTTAGGAAGGGGCGGATCTAAGGTATAGTCGGTGGGGGCACAAGACACTAGTCAAATTAATCTTCCTAGTGTAAATTATTTCGAGTTTTTGAGGTGGTGCTACCATTTCGTTGTATAATTTCAAGTCAGTGTACCACCAAATTTTCAAATGGTGCCACCACCCATTTCAAATTCTGAGTCCACAACCTTCACAACCTTCACCTAGAACAATTGTTTAGTTCCACTCTTCTAACAACCTTCGATGGTCGAGGACATCTACGAACGTACAACCTTTAACAAAAGCTTCTGCTCCTCATACAATATATGAGGAGCAGATACAACATCCAATGATCAATAACATATGTTAACCTACAACCTCTGACAATAACTTTTGCTTCGAGAATGAAACGATTCAGATTACGATGAAGCAATCCAGCTTAGGGTACGGTTCATAATCACAATATGATAAAACGATTCAGATCAAGGTTCATAATCAATATATCGAAAATGAAACGTTATATGATGCCTTTAGAACATTTGTTCAGTTCTTGATTGTTGTTTTTCTAAATCTCAGATAAATAATGAAAAAACTCTTCTTTGGTTTGAAGAAACAAACCGCTTATTGCATTATTATAAAATAGATTATTTGGTAATTAACCCATTGGAATAAAGAAAATTTTCTATTGATATTTTTAGTTAATCAAGATTTACAAAATATCAATACTATCAAACGTATCTCAACTTTAATTACTATATATGAAAATATTAAACTTAACTTCCATGAGTTTTTTTAACTATCATAAATATATTAATTAATTAATGAGGGAATAACACGTTTACGAGAAGGAAAGGAAAAAAAAGTAGACACAAGTATTATCGTGGGAAAATAATTATCCGAGTTTATTTGCGAAACAACCATTGAAGGTCAATAAATCGGGGCTGGGCAGGCGGGTGAATAAAGAGATCAAAACACGGCACGTGACTACCGTATCACGTTACACGTGACAGATCATCCCCAACACATGAAGTAGAATCGGTTTGTTAGGTGTGACGTTAAAGTGGTTAGTTGAAGTCAATACTTTCGTACGTTTTTCTACCTTTATTATTTTTAAGTTTGTAAGAACATACGTACCGGTCTCGTCTTGGTATCGGGTGAGTCCATTAGGTTTATTGGTTTTTTTATAACAACAGTAGATCCTCGTCCGTTAAACCGGTCAGTTTGATAATTTGGTTCTTCATACCCTATCATAACCTTTTCTTTTTTAGTTAAAACTGATTCGATACCATTTGGGTCCATTTAATATAAAGATGGTTAATAAGGGTTTTTTTTAATAATAAAAAGACTAACTAATTAGTGTAGCTCCAAAAGGGAGCCAAACATATTACAACCAAGGTTTGTTTGGGATAAAATTAACTCTAAATAGAATACTCGATATACACATAGCCCTACGCAAATACATTACATAGTACGTATACATCATAACACTGTTAGGATCGAGACATTTAAAACAAGCCTTAAAATAATGCGGAAATAGGAAATAAACGAACACGAGACATATCGGGGTTCAGTCGTCAAGAACTCGACCTACGTCTACGGGCAGGAACAGAGACTCATTACAAGAAACTTGGCGATTTCTGACGGCGAAATCCGTAGGAAAACTGCGTTTCAGACGGAATTAGTCCCTTGAAAAGGGGCCTCGTAAGACGGTTTCTGACGGATTTCAACCCGACACGATTTCAGAGGGATTTCCGACCGACATATTTGAGACGGATTTCAGACGGAAGTATTTGAGACGGATTTCAGACGAAAGTATTTGAGACAAATTTTTTACGAAAGTATTTAAGACAAATTTTTGACGGTGTTTAAAGACTGAATTTCGACGGGATTTTTAGACAGACCCTAGCCTTGGTAGTATAGACAAACAAACTAGCAACCCTATTCAAACTCTAATACATGATATCGACAAGATAAACATTAATCCAATCTTTAATTTCAAAAAACACTCCACGTCATGCTCTAGGACACCACGTCGCGCTCCCATTGCAGAATCAATTTCCAAGGACCATGCATGATTCAATTCCCATGCACTCCACGTCGAGCTGGAGAGCATTGTCTTGGAGATTTAGATACTATTTTGAAGATCAAGGCTTGGATTTATTCGGCATTTTACGGTTTTATCATTCTACTCATCATGTTCTTGTTTCTTATTGATTTCCAGAGTATTATTATGAATGTTCTAGGCTAAGAGTCTGTTTTCCTTCCTAGAGGAGATGAACTCTATTAAACTTGATTAATTTATTGATTATTGGATACTTTTATCATATTAATTATCAAGTTTTGCTTCATCATAGATCATGTATGTTTTAGGATCTATTTTTGGGTTGTTTATATGCTGATTTTTTATAAAGTTGAGGACCAATATCTTTATTTAACTTGAATCATTAATTTCTATGATCATTAGGATTAATGACTAGTGATTGATCAAATCCTAGGATTAAACACCTAAAAGCTTGAAACTTTTAATATGTATTTCAACATATAATGATCTTTATGTGTTAGTTTAATGTTTTGTTGATCATACAATCATCAAAGATTAAAGATTTACTTGAAATCGAACTTATTCGGCTAATTATACTTTTTAATCGCACTTTTAACCATAAAGGTAATTAATTAGTATAATTATAGGGTTAGAATCAGATCAAGGTTTTAACCACTTTAGAAATCGATTATGATCATTAGTATTCATGGCACTTAATTCCGTGAATCTAATTGATTTGAAAAGTGTGAAATCGAATCTAGGAAGGGAAAGTCTTAATTATATAAGTTTTAGCCACAAAGTTCCTTGCTTTCTTGTTTTTTTAGTTTGCTTTAGGTATTTTCTAGGGTTGTAGTGATATAAATTGTTTGATAGTGCAAACATCATAATCCCCTTTTTTTATTGCTTTATTTAAATTATTGCTTTTTAGGATTAAATTTAGTTTAACATTTAAATTAATATAATTTTATCAAATCATACTCATTCCTCAAGTGTTCGACAACCGTACTTTTTTATACTACGATACGATTAGGTCCTCTTGCCTATTATGTTTGAATCGTACGTAAATAAAGACGGATTTTATAAATTTAGAACTGGTACGTTTTACGCACACCAACTAACTCCCTCTAATTGTAATTAATTGTAACACTGTACTTTTTAATTAACATTAAACTACGTGCGGAAGCTAATTACATATACTTAGATTTAATAATCAAAAGATAAATACAATTTTGATTAATTGTCATTTTACAAAAATACCACTACAGTGTTATATACAAAACAAACTCTAAACAAAAACTTTGACATCAGAGTAGTGGTCCGTCCATAATCCTAGTCATCATCACCCAGAAACTCACCACGGAGGATCTGCAAAATAATCTAGTGGGGAATTAGCACAAAGCTAAGTGAGAGAATAAATATCTAAACATATACAAGGCCAACATGCCTAAACACATAGCTTATAAATCCCAAGAGAACCGGCGGTGTTGCAACCACATACAACCAAGGTCGGCCAAAACCAAGGTTTACCGATAGCCCCTAACATGGATAACAATATTAGCACCCTTGAATACAACAAATGCATCTCAAGATCTAATACTGTAAATCCCCAAGCAACAGGCCCAGCCGCTCGGCTCATGCTGATCTCCAAAATAACATGTATACAGTTCAAACAAGAGCATAATATCAAATAGGATATCATATCCTGCATATCCGAAGATATAAATCCACTCACCACAGTCTGTACTGATGGAGCACACTCAGTTTGACTAAATCACTGAGTCTTCTCAGTTCCTGAGAAGGTATAAACACAAGTTAGTATATAATTCCCAATACTGATTCATAATAAATAATACACTTATTCATACTTCACATTAGGGGTGTTCAAAATATCCGAAACCGATAAACCTAACCGAAAAACCGGCGAACCGAACCGAATTTCAGGTTAACCAAACCGATATTTTTAAAAACTTCGGTTTGGTTAACCGAACCGGGAATTTTTTCGGTTTTCGGTTTGGTTACGGTTCTTGATATTAGTGATGGAAGGTTAACCGAAAAACCGAATTTATATGTGTGTGTGTATATATATATATATTATATGTATATATAGAGAATAATAAGTTGTGTATGGTGTATTATAAATTTATAACACACTAAGTTGTGTATGGTGTATTATAAATTTATAACCAAACCGATATATATATATATATATATATATATATATATATATATATATATATATATATATATATATTCTTCGGTTTGGTTACGGTTCTTGATATATATTGTATTTGGGTGCTACATTTTGTCTATATTTTTTGGGGTAGTTTGATGCAGATATGTAGTATGAAAAAGTAGAAAACCACGTACATTGTTCAGTTCATATTTTGTATGTTGCCAGTTGCATAGTTGCTTGGTAGAATGGTAGGTGTAAGTGATTGAAATCATAATTTTTGTACATATTGCAGCATATGAAATGTAAATGTAAATGTTATGTTGCAAAAATAGTTTATATATCATGTATTATTAGATTGCATGTTATTAAAAACAGGTTAATTGGTTAACCGCATAACCGAACTGTTAAAATCGATAACCGATTACCGGTTAACCGACATTTTCGGTTTCGGTTTAGGTTCATCATATCATCAAACCGAATTTATCGGTTAACCGGTTGTCGGTTAACCGTTTATCGGTTAACCGTCCATGAACAGCCCTACTTCACATGAATATACACATATCACATATATCACTGACATATCAAAATAGTATGTCATAATCTGGATTGTTAAATAAATCCTTAATATCCCAAATTCCGGACATATCATACGGAATTATCATAATTCCGAATCCAACTCAAATTTCCGAATAAATCATAATTCCGAATGATAAGGCAATTCCGAATAGGTCCACTTCCGAATAGAGTTCATTTCCGAGCAAGGGCCAATTCCGGTTAAACGAAATTCCGAATATCAATTCCGAACATTATAATTCCGAGTGTTACTTGGGTTAAATTCCGAGCATAGGCTAATTCCGAACCAAAGGTCCAATTCCGAATACAAGTCAAATCCGATCAATTGAAATTCCGAGTATAGGCACATGTTTAATTCCGGATAATCATTAAATCGACCCAATTCCGTATAATATATTCCATATAAAGTAAAGGCATTAGCATTCGAAAATCAATATATGCGGAATTCATCAATTCCGAATGACTTCATGCGGAATTTTATCAGAATCCATATAGTTTATGCGGAATCTTCAAATCCCGATTGATTCAAATCCCTAATTTCCGAATGATTCAATATTCTTGAATAGTTTTGGTCCTAACTTCAATTCTATACTGTTTTATACACATGCATATAATCCATGTTTCCAGAAATCATTCTAAGCATATAATAAACATAAATTATCAATTAATTCTAACATGCAATCAACCTATAATCATCAATCCACACCAAGAAGCATTCGGAATTCATATAAAAATTATAAATCCGAATAAAATTAACAATTAAAAACAATTATGCTAACCTTCTTGTTCAGATTAAGCAGAATTCAACTCAATTAATTCACTATGGCAATAGATTGTTCTTGATCTTCTCTCTTCCTCTTCTTTTCGGCCGAGAGTACACAAAACACACACACTCAATTTTTCAATTTGCATGTAATGGTGGGTGTTGTTGTTGGTTTTGGTGATTAAGTGTCACCAAATTTGGGACACCTCAAAATCCACTATCTAATAAATTTAATTAATTAATTAACAATATTCTAATTAATCAATTAATTGCATAATAATAAACAAATAATAACAATAAATTTCACTTAACCAAATATAAATCTCAAGCTTAATAATTAATTACCTTAATTAATCTAGATCGGTTGAGAGGATGTGACATTAATATCTAAAGTATTTCTTAAAACAGAAAAATGTGTAGAGAAGGCTTGAAGTGGTGATTATGATATCTGAAAGAGCTTTCTCAGCAATGTAAACTATGAAAATAATGTTTCATAATCACCACTTCAAGCATTCTCTACATTGAGAAACAAAAAAGCAAGGAACTTTTGACCATAAAGGTTATTAATTAGTATAATTATATTCATGGAATTAAGTGCAATGGATACTAATTATCAAAGCGCGTCCAACTACAAACACACGAAAAATGATTTTTTATCGCTATTTTTTGGTTTCATTGAAGTTTTGTCAAGATATATAAAGTATTCGAGTTATTGTTTTAATTAATATTATGTTTGTAGCACATTAACTCATGACAACCGAACTGACGATTGTAAGAAAACTTTGGTCATTGAAGACCGATATTGGTAAAGCTTAAGTGTTATTTTAACACGTGAATTTCTTGTTTTTAAACGACTTTTTAATGTCATTCATATATATGTGTATCGTTAAATAAAATAAGGTCGGTCTCCAGTATACTAAAATTATAGCTCCGCCTCTAGGTAAAAAAGAAGGGTTATGACTTAGGCGTAACCTTACGAACCACCCTTTGTGAAATAATATCTTTTGGCAACCCAAAAAAATTGAAATTGAATACATCAATAAAGTTAATCCTCTTTGTCTTAAAAAAAAAGAGATAGATACTCAAAAGTCTAACGGGAACAAAACAACACTTTAAGTCTTATTATTATGACTTCATCACATAAATTAGTTATTTGATAAAATTGTATTTGTATTTTTTATTTGTCAAAAGAATTTTATGAAATTATTTTTAAATTTTTATAATTAGTTCACGAAAGTGTATTTAACTTGTCATATTTTACTATTCAGTATATTTAATTATAAAACAAACAATTTAATATACTAAACTTTAAGAAGTTACCATTTTAGTGTAGTAGGTTTATCTCTAACTTATTTTTTATATTTAATTTTGTACTAAGATATAATAGTAATAGTAATTATTATTATTTAATTAAGTGAAGATAATACAGATATGAAAAACAATCTCAAAAATTTAATTTACTCTAAATGACCAAATTGTTACAAAATTAAATCATATAAACTATTTATGTCATTTTTATACGTAAACCATAAACTTGCAATCTGATTTAAACGACAAAAACGAAATTTGTGGTTTACTCTAATGTTGGATGCATTATATTAGAACCAAACAATGTCAGATCGTCGTAAATGTGATTTTATTAACGGCAAATGATGTTTTTTTAACATAAAAAAGATAGTTTTATTAATAGATTTTGTCTCAAGTACATATTACACCAAAAAAAAGTACATATTACACCAAATAAAACTGGCACATAAAAGAAATGTATAAATATTTAAGCGTTTAGTACCACCAAAAGGTATACGCAGATCCAAATATGGTACAAATATGGATTTAGAATCCCACCAGAAGGGTTCCGAGAAAGGTGGCAGTACTCGATTGGAGATTAAGACATGGCAGAATCCCAGTTCGATCAAAATTAGATCTCATGGATGGGTATTGATTTAGAATCTATTCTCTGTTGAACAAGAAATTGAAACGTTGGACCATACTTTTTTACATGCTCGGAATCTAAGGAACTATGGAAAAGAGTTTTCGATTGGTGGGGTTTAAAGCTAGGCTGATGTTCCACTTTCACTTCATGATTTTGCTTAATGTTTATGACCCTACTTGGCAAAATTCAGACACAAAAAAGAATTGACGAGCAACGGTATAGGCGTTCATCTATCTGATTCTGAAACTACGAAACAAAGAGATTTTCGTTAATAAAAAAAGAAATTGGCATCAGCATTTGAAGATTTTCAGCAACAATCTTTGAATTGGATTCATTTCAGATCAAAGATAGGATTAGGCTCGTGTGTGTGCAAATTGTCTTTTATCTCCTTCAGGTGAATAGTATAACTGTTGGTTGTTAGATTCATATGTAGTCCTTTCGAGTTTGAGGGGATTTTTCATTTTATGTCTCGCAAAGTAGTTAATTGCAAGCCGCCCATTAACTGTATTTGTATATTTGTGGTAATGGTATTTCCTTGCTTTTATAAAAAAATATTTTTTCGCAATCAGACTACTGTTAGGGAGATATCATTTCATCACAATAATCAAATCCGTCTATTGAAATACATAGGATTTGATGATAACAAAACCACCCACTCCGTAAGACTTATAAAGAAGTTAAACATCTGTTGCTTGAATTCTGACTTGAAAATGTTGAGTATAAAGTATCAGTTGAAAACCTGCTAAGTACTAAGTATCATCCGAAGACATCATTTAAGATTAGCTGAGGAAAAGACAAGTGTAAAAGACCATCAGTTGAGCAACCAATTTGATCAGCTGGCAATCTGTTTAATCAACAGTTGAGCAACCAAGTGATCGGCTGATCATTATTCTCTATCAGCTAAGTACGCATTTTAACACTCAATCTATTTTTAATAAACTTATCCATCTGAATGATCAGTTAAACAACTCTAAGAAACGGATCATCTAGGTTGATTAGCATATACCATGTTCTAGTCTAACAGTTGATCAACCGGGCATTATATGATCAGCTGAGCATCTGTTATCAGCTAAGTCCCTTAGTGATCTGCTGAGCCATCAACACTTAGGTTGAGCCAACTTATTTTGGCAGTTTAGTACATTTTGATTAGCTGAGTCATGAATTTTGCATTTACAGTGTACTGTTTACTTTATAATCTTATGTATTCGTTCTTAAGTCAAAGGCAGAATGTGTATTGTTCTATAATGCCTTAGATTTTCATCTTGTAAAAGTAATAACATCTTTTGAATCAACTATGAGACAAAAAGGATAGATCTTATCTTCTGGAAAAGGAGAAAGATATTTTGAAGAGAAGATCCCGAAGATTTGTTCAACAACTAAAGTATCTCTCACAACTCTATCTTTGGTAAAGTCAAATCTCAAGACGCATGGTTGTTGTTTAACGTACAAGCATGAAAATAGAAATATAAAGTTCATAGGCAAAAGGTATGTTAGATAATATTATTTTATTGTGAGTGAGTTGTAATTTTATAGAAAAGTACACTTAGTTTATTCAACTCTTGATTAAAGTAAGTTTACCTTTCACCCACTAACTTTATAATTAAAAAATTATTCTCCTTTCTACTTTCTTGTCTCCTTCTTTCCTTCAACCGGATGCCTCACGCTTCTATAAATATACTTTCATTTTCAACATGCAAAACACGAAGAAGTAAACCACTGAAAATACTTGAAGAACAAGTTCGAAGCTTTTAAGCAAGAACAAGGTTTAGAGTTAAGCTTAGTGTAGCAAACTTGTCCATGTGTTTGACCTTTAAAAGATTTGTTGGTCTTAAAGTAGCTTTGTCTATGTTTTAGACATCTAGTTGTCACCTTTTAATGTACTTAGAATTTCCGCCTATGAGTGTGGGCATTTAATTTAAAAAGCTTGAGTTTGTATTCAACGCCCTTCTACAAACATTTATTTTTGTGTACTCGATCTGGGACTAACAACTACAACTTCTTTCATTCATGGTGTGTTGTGAGTCTTCCCCTTCATGAACCCATGAATTCGCTAATTATTCTTGAGTCAATCATCAGTTCCAAACTGTCCTGGATCCTCCAAATTAGATATATGTGCATCCTCGTTTCATATTACAATGGTTCAACCACTCCAAATCTACTCTCATTTTCGATGAAACTTGTATGCAATTGAGTTCCTTCTCGATTATTTCAAGAAAATGGCAATCAATAAACAACCCATATACTAAGCTATGTCACAGTGTTTAATAATCAACCTGTAATACACTCTATCCATTCTAATAGAACCTATACACACGGTTAGAGGTTCTTATTAGAAAACACAAAAGAGATTAGGAATAACCAACAACTGACCTAAAAGGATCTGAAGCTCTAGGGGTAATCCTAAGTAAAAGATGGGTGTAAATACAATATCAATCTTCCCTTCACTCAAAAATATACCAAAAATCAGAAAACAATCGTTGACCACCCATAATCACTACTAAAAAAGAACTCCAGGGTACTAAGAAGTGAGAAAAGGTTAGGGATCTTCTCAATGAACCACATAACCTCCATTTTGTTTGATTTTGTTCACCGAATTCACCATGTCGATGAATCTGTTCTTGCCTCATATTCACAGGTTTCAAAGGTTTGAATTTCTGCATTTATGTGTCGAAGATCAGATAGATAATTCAAGTAAAAACACATACAAAACAGAACATGAACACACACATTAATGCTTACATTCGTTTATATAGTTGATATACATAACTGTTTTTGGTCAGTTATTTTGGCGCCATTCAACCGCCAAACAGTGACCCAAAACGGTGACTTTAACACCATTTCCGTTCTCAATATTTTACATACATACTTAGTGTTTATAATGTGACAAATAACATAATCTACATAACTATTGTTTTGCCTTATTAAACCATTAAAGCTAACATTTTCCCCCATAATGGTTTAATGGCAAACTTACTTGTTATCCTTCACTTATCAAACAGCAAAGCTTGCTGCATCAGCAATCTCGCAATCACTTTGCCCATTTGGTCCTTCAATGTTGCATCTTCAACTCCACCGGGTAACTCTTCTCCCCTTGGTAGTTCTTCGGCTGTACTCGGTTCTGCACCATCACAAAGATCTCCTCTTGGTGCTGCATTCTTGCATTCATCTGCAATAAATGCCAATTCTTTCTTCAAGTATCTTGTAGCTACTTCAACATAAGCAACCAAAACTCCTAGATAAGTTATATAACAATCTCGTACAATCTCTGCACATTCTTTGGGTATCATCATCACATCAACCACCACATTCCATTTGTTTTGCTTGAAAACACTTTGGTAGCCCCAAAACTCTTAACAGTCATGTAAAGTTCTAATACATCAATTTTAAAACTTTCTATTTTAATGGGAAATATCCTTTCCTCATCATCCAGAAATATTTTATAAAACCATGCAATTAACTTCTCAAAGTGTTTCTTTACAATATCTTTGCAACCTTCGTTAATTTCTTGATCATGCAACATAACCATAAACCCAAGTAGACTATCAAAGTCATTCTTCAGGGGAGTCTTATTTCAAATGAACTATCATCACAAGTTAAGTCATAAAAGTAAGTAAAATATTTCAAAAGTAGACTTACAACTCTTTCCTTAATTTCGTATGCCATCAGTTCTCCCATACCATCTGTTTTAGGCTTGCCTTCATCGTAGTTATTCACTAAAGTATCCATTTGTTCCTCTTCACCGTTTTCTCTGGAATCATATTCACCCTCAAAGGCTCTCTTAAGGAATGCCTTTGAGTCTTTGATCTTGACCTTATAACCTTGGGCAATCGATTGACATAAACTCAGTACATTCAATGCACACTTTGGTACATAATATACTGCTGGTACCAAAAAATTTCTCACTTCTGTTGATACCACAACTTCACCGTACCCATCCACTTTGATTCTCTATTCACCAATTGCACTTGTACTTATCGATCCTTGTTTAAAATGTTTGAAAAGATCGATATTACATGTCATATGTCGTGGGTATTTATCTGATATGTACCATATATCATTCCAGTTTCGTTCATCAGATCCAACAATCATCCATTTTGTTGATGGTAGAATGATTCCATCAAAAGTTCTTTCAATCGACCCAACACTTGAACGTTGGTTGTCGATATCCATGTAATCTTTTCTTCTGTAATTCATCAACTTTGTATGATCATGTTTCAATCGACAAAATTTCGAATGTTTGTTTGGGCATTTCCAGTATGCGTGGCCTCATTGCAAGCATACATAACATCTTGCACGTTTTAACTTCTGGCATGAATAAGAATTTTGAAATGTGACTTACTGCACACTCGAACTTATGTATTCCTAAGTCCTCCATCTTCTGCAACACTTCCCTTTGTCTTTGTTTCCAAAATTCATTGCCATAAGTGTTCCAAACTTCATTCGCAGGGGACGTGAAAGGTCTTCCATTGTCTCCCATCGATCGTTTGAGCCATCGGCTCTGATACCATGTTTGATTTTGTTCACCGAATTCACCATGTTGATGAATCTGTTCTTGCCTCATATTCACAGGTTTGAAAGGTTTGAATTTGTGTATTTATGTGTCGAAGATCAAATAGAGAATTCAAGTAAAAACACATACAAAAAAGAACATGAACACGCACATTTCTGCATGCTTACATTCGTTTATATAGTTGATATACATAACTGTTTTTGGTCAGTTATTTTGGCGCCATTCAACCGCCAAACAGACCCCAAACGGTGACTTTAACACCGTTTCCTTATTCGATATTTTACATACATACTTAGTGTTTATAATGTGACAAATAACATAATCTACATAGCTATTGTTTTGCCTTATTAAACCATTAAAGCTAACACATTCCTCTAGACACTATATGCACATAAACTTGATCATCACCCAACCACATCCAAAGGTCATACCCACAAAATAACCCACACACACTAACACAAGTTTGAATCCACCATAGCCAAACCTAAACTACTTATAACAATCAATATCGGGCTAGAATAGAAGGCTCGGTCCAAAACAAAGAAAAGGACCAAGGAGACTTCCTTACGACTCCTTGGTTTCAAGCAACTCGCAACCGCTGCAATTGAGGTATTCT
Source organism: Pulicaria dysenterica (assembly GCA_947179395.2). Taxonomy (NCBI): domain Eukaryota; kingdom Viridiplantae; phylum Streptophyta; class Magnoliopsida; order Asterales; family Asteraceae; genus Pulicaria; species Pulicaria dysenterica. The sequence continues at coordinate 73,606,702 of OX359292.1, read as the reverse complement.
ATCTTTTGAAACTTTTTGTTTGAGGTACTCAACGTTGTTTTTCTTAACTTAAGATATTAAAGTTTTTTTTATATGAATTATGGATTGTTTAATCCGAACACTTGGTAATCAATTAATTAAGGAATCAAACGGAGGTTTGGTGACTATAACCATAACATTTTAATTCTTGTCTAAGCTTGGATAAAATCAACCGCTACCGAATGAATTTGAAATATCTAAATGAATCCATTTTATATTGTGTTCATTATTTATAAATGTGATATCATTAATTAGCGACTCTACTATGTTCATTGTTTGATTTGAATCATGTTTGGCTTGTCGTTTAAGGGATGAGTTGTACATTTTTAGCTGTCATAACATGATATTTGCATCAAAATAATTAAGAACTAATTTACAAGCAACACTTATTTCGTTGAGTAAAGAAAATTATAAGGCTAAAATTACGGAAGTTTGACCACGTATTTTATGCCTATAAATACATTCTCTTTGTTTTTGGCATTTGTTTAGGGTAGAATGTTTGTTTCATATAATATGTAAAATACAAAAACTATATATTATACCAAGATCACTCGTGTTGCACACTCATATATACGCATATACGTGAAAGTTTATATACGGACAAGTTTATTTATCTACAAGTATATAGCGATACGCATATGAAAATACGAGTCGAGACTTGTAAAGTCACAATTATAAGTGAACACACTTTTATTTTGAGTATACTCATGAATATAAGCAAATTAAAGGTGATAAAAACTTAAATTATATAAAATAAGAATTCTATGTTGGAAATCAGTTGGAAATTTCCGACGGATTTGTGATGAGTTCGTGTTGCGACGATTTTGTGACATATTTTTGCGACGGATTTCTGAAGACATTTTCCCATCACAAATCTGACACTAAGCCGTCGGTAATTACTTCACTTTCCGACGGATTTCCGACGACTACTCATCCGTCTCGAAATCTGTCGGAAATCTGTCGGTGATTCGCCGGAACTTGGTTCCATCCGTAATCCGTCAGTAATCCCTCTAAAATTTTCTGACGAATATTTTCCATCAGAAATTGGTGATTTTCTAGTAGTGATGTGATTGTTGCAACCCACATCTAATAACTTGCGATTGTTGTGACCTCTGAATTGAACCTAGATATAGCGACCCAAGTTAAACCCACATTAAGGATATCAGTTTGTCATCTTCATCTCGATTAGGGCTTCATTTCTTCTTCAAGTTTGAGATTAGATTGATTAGGGCTTCATCTCAATTAAATCTTCATCATATACCTCTTTCCACATTGGCTTTTACAAATTGTATATAGATGTGAGAATCAATTTGTGCTAATCTTCTTTTTCCAAGTGCGGAGAGGTGAGAACTATGAGCCATGTTTGCCATTTTCAATAGGGCTGCAACCGAGTCGAGCTTTTATCGAGTTATTCAAGCTCGGTTCGAGCTCAAACACTTTTGAGTCAAACTTTTATCGAGTTCGAGGTTAAACTTGAGCCTAAAAGTGAGCTCGAGATATATAACGAGCTAGGATCGCGTTTATAAGGGCTCGGTCAAAGCTTTTCGAGCTTTATATATGATATAAATGTGCATATAAATATTCATAAAATTATAGATAAACTGTTATTATCGCATAAATGTATCGGGCTATATTTTATAAAATCGAAATTTAACTTATGCTAAATTTTTATAATATTTTTATACACAAATTATGTCTAAGGGTCGTAACTTTTCACTAAATCACAGGAATAAAAAATATGATTCACTCCGAATCTTATTATAATTTTTTTTAACAACCAAAAATAATAATACATTACCCTTCTTACGTACAACCCATTAATACATAACGACCTTATTTGACCACCACAAAAAAACCAAATATAAATCTTATGCTCTAACATTATGTAACCTTCGATGTCCTTTTCTTTTCAAAAAGTAATCAAGTAGCATTTTAAGCCATTTAAAGTACACATTAAAATAATAAAACGTACCATAAGTTTTTATTCACAACATTATTTAAATTAGGTTTTGGCCGTTTTGCCAAACTTTTTTTTTCAAACCAATTATTGAATACAATATGCAACCAATCCAATAAATGTGTTAGATTTGGTTTAATACCGAGTATTCACTTGTACCATTTAATTCAACAACTTTTATAATTCTACGAGAAAAAGAAAATTCTATATATCATATATGTATTAGTTTTGTATCTAAGCATCTTTGGTGTTTTGTTTTTTCTGAACATATTTTTGTTTGTAAACTACTTTAGATATGGAATTACCTAGCTAAAGATGGTTTAGTGATGTGATATCTTAAAAAGTCACGAGTTAAATTCTCGCTAGATGCAAATATCAATAATAAAAATATTATGGAATTATCTTAAGATGGTCTAGTTGTACGATGATATCTAGAAAATACTGTAAAAACCTAGGTTAAATTCTTTCTTGAAGCAAATTTCATTATTTGTAACAATTTTTTTTATCATTAGAAACTATCTTGAAGTATATTGCAAATAAGTTAAGTGAAATGAGACTTATAATCACTCATTTACTTCTTCCTCCTAGCAACGTGGGACAACTTCAATACACCTTATTTGTTAGAGTGAACGGTATGTTCACCCCTCATCACACCCTATCACACCGCCACATCAGCTTTTTTCTCCAATCACTTATCTATCACTCAGCCCCGTAGTCATAACTTCCTATCACACCAGATAATGAGACCCGTAAAATTAATTAAAATTTTAAAAAGTAAGATAAAAAAATTGAATGTGTGAGTAGATTGATAAAGGTCCCACCTAAATACAAACCACACCCTTTCTTTTGGTGTGGTAAACTCCACATGCAGACACCAACCACTCAATTCTGGAGTGGCAAATTTTATTTACTACGCCGTGATGATTCAATAACATGGGAATTCACTTCCCACTCCCTTCACTCTTAATAAATATGTTATGGAATTGTGAATACAAAGTAAGTTATAATGCATAACTCATATATAATGTATCCTCTACACAACATCTTATCTTGATCACGTTGTCTTTGTTCTTGTTCACTCAATACGCCAGTTGGTGGTACTTCTATTACATTGTAAACTTTTGCAACAGTCAATAACAATTTCATCTTTTATTTAATTCTTCTAATCGTGAAATTTCATCCGGTACATCCCATTTGATTTTAATAAAACTTGACATGTCATTATATGCATCCATTCGTACATAATTATTGTTTAGTATCTTGTTAAGAAATAAGTAACATATCATTAAGCTTAATAAACCTAATTCTTGGCATTGTATATAATATTTAGATCTTACTTAAGAAGTAGGCAAGAATGATGTAACCAAAATATATGATTGATCTCTTAAATTCTTAATTTTTGCTTTGTAAAATCCTTAGACGTTTATATATTTTTATGCAATTTAGATCGTGCCAAATAATCTTAAGCTAGTGATGAAACCAGAAACTATATTTATAGTAAAGTATTAAAATTATGACTGTTCCATTCCATGGAAAAAAATTAATAAAAAAAAAATAAGAAAATGTGTTTACGATTTTTTTTTTTGAAAAATAAAAATATCCTCATTCATTTCTAACACCTAATTTTTGGAAAATTTCACTAAAAACACCGAAAGCTGGAAAATATATTTATTTTCACACTATTCCAAAAAACTAAAAATGAAAACTATATTAGTTTTTTTTTAGAATGAAAACTTCATTCTTTTCTATAAATGCTTTCTACTTTCCTTACAAACTAGAAAATTAAAACAAAATAACTTTTATCTAGCTAAACACCATCTTATTTTCATACATTAAATGTTATAATGTTTTATGAACAGTAAAGTTTTATTTAAAGCACTCTAGAAATTAAAAAAAAAAACTAGAGGAATGAAATACAACTACAAGTATAGGGAGATATATAGTTATACATGGATAAAAAAAAACTAATCATTCCATCTTTAAGTAACATTCTTATTTTTATTTAAAATTCACATAAACTAGAATCGTTTGAGGTTGCCTATGACCTCACTTTTTAAGGTTAAAGGTAAGTTTATCCTTCTCTCTATGAAAAATCGAAATAGTGATTTACATCATCTATCAAGCAATTTTTGAACTTGTGTTTTTCTATTACCGAATTCCGCTCATTAGATCACCTCTTCAATGTTTCTTAAAAGTTAGGAGAGTAAATCTTGTTTTGGTTTTTTAATTTTACTGGTCTATTTATACTATCGCTCACCAATTTTGGTCTCTATGTCTATTGATTGTGGAATATTATTTATTTTTCTAATTCTCACTTTCGAAAATAATATTCAAGTTTAAATATATTCTCAATACAAAAGATAAATGAACTTATTTTCTTAAACTTCACTTCATATATAATTACACTTTAAAAATTAAAACCTAATAGTTAATTTCAACAAGAATAAACAAAGTGAGTTTGAGGTAACCTAACCATGGTTAGAACTTTTAACCTAATACCGAGCCAGTCAACTGATGTGAATTATTTCAGGAGAAGGCCTTAATGGATTCGTGTTGAGTTGTGCTTTAGTTACCATCTCCCTATTTAAAGACCTCCGTCATTGAGCCCTAGTCTCTGTTCAATTGATCCACCATTATTCTCTCTCTAATCGCACACTAAATTGTGCGATTTCACGCTAACAATGGCGGTTTCTCTAAGATTTTTCGCGCTCTGTTTCTTACTGGTTTTCATGCTCTTCGCTTCAATCAATGCCGATTCGAGGTAACTTGATTCAATCATACAATGTCGAAGCATTTCACTATGAATCATAGCTTCTGACTCTGTTTTCGCAAAATTGATGTTTTTAACGTATTATGTGATGTGAGATAACGTACGTTTGAATCATGTTGTAGAATTTGATTAATAGAAGCTTTTTGTGATTTCAGTTTGGATGAGAAGAATGAGTTGCATAGCTTAATAAAGAACTCAACAATGGCGGACAGGTCAGTTGAGATGATCTCAGTTTAAGCATTATCATTTTATTTTATCAGTGGAGATCTTCAGATTTGATAACTGAATTTGAGTGATAATAATAGCGTCGATAACGATCGTTCGAATTCGATATCAAGTTACCGATTTTGGTGTTTTCTGTTAGTGTTAGATCCACCTGCTTTCTCGATCATTAAATGCTTTGAATGCTACATGAGATGATGAGATCTTGTCATCGATCTGAGTTGTACAGATTGTGTACCCTATTCCAGGGCAAAATTCGGATATCAAATCATTTTGTTTGGGTTTTTATTTTATTTGTCTCTGGAGGGCCAAATTGCACAAGCCAGAAAGTACCACAAAGTAATTTTTGTTTCATTTCAGTTATTTCACAAATTTCACGGGTCAGTTAGTTATCCAAGTGGAGCAGGAAAAAAAAACAATTTTAGTGGTCAAACCGAAAAAAGTATCATTTCTAATTGCCAAAGTAGACAAGGTGAACAACCAATGTTTGAGATTGCATCACGTTAAAAAAAGATATGTTTTATAAACGGCTTTTTGTAAAATCAAATGTGCTTCAAAATCACGCTTAGAGGAAATAAAACACATAATCACATTTTCAAAGCCCAATACCGAACAATATTTTTTAACGTTTACAAATATTGTTAGAGAAATAAAAAAATTGCTATTTTATTTAATTTGCCCTTCTTGGAATAATTTACTAAGAAAAAATGAAAAATAGCTTAGAAATTAAGATCCTAAAATTTGTTGCAACTACTCTTACAATGTGCTTTAGAATTCATCTTTTGTATCTAAAAATAATTTGTACATTAAATTTTGAATTCAACAATTCTCAGGAGAAGGGAAGATATTGCCATTGAAAAGAATGATAAAGCTGTTGACAAGAATCCGGAAAGTATTGCTTCCATGGTTGACATGTGAGTCTATTCTCTTTCATTTCTCTCACTTATTATCCAAACAGATTCATGTATTTCAGCTGACAATCAATGATTTTAATATTCTTAAAAGAATATTTATGAAAAGGATCCACATGACCTCCGAACTTCGATCAACGTACAAAGCAGCACCATGATCCTGTTTCATGTTCTGTTCCTGCGTGCTTTGTGAATCATCTTTTTTGTAAAATAACATATACGATAATGTATCTAAAGTAATTTTAATGTGTATAAAATATCTTCTTTAATAAAATAACGCCTCAAATACCCATCTAAATGACCAATTAAAAAAATGTAAAAATGACAACATTTACTTTTTATTCTATAATTAAGACATCATTAAACTACTTCAAACAGTAAATATTCATAAGTTTTTATTCTTTTGGAATATAAACTTATAAAGTTTTGATTGATGAGCCAATTAGTAAAATATATACATCTTTATCAAAAAGTTTTTTGGGTTAGTAGCATGCACATATCATTAAATCACACCCAACACATGTGAGTGTTTGTCACCTAATTTGTCTGAACAAAATTGCTTAGCAATTGCCAAATTAATGCTTTAGATGCCCATAGGGTGGTCCTTCATCTAAAGTTAATATATTAGAGAACATCTATTAATAAAAATCTTATGTTCACTTTTATAACGAAGTTGCGATTAATATGATACATTTGTCATTTTTATGTTCACTTTTAGAGTATTGCTATAGATCTTTTTACTATTATTCTATAATTAATAAAAATAGTAATAATTAAGAAAAAATTATATTTGTTCCTATTAAATCATCTGACTTTATTCGTCTAGTACTACATTATAACATGTGTAATCTGCTTATTCTTTTTTCTAATATTATATTTCAATTTTAATAAATATTTTAATATAGTGAATAGAAAAGTAATATAAAATTATATAAAACCTCTCGTTATTATAATGGGAGGTGATTCGTACACAATAAAAATTATCCATACACAACAGGTACAAACATATTACAGCACATGGTACAAGTAGATCATGCAGAAGTTGTTGTGTATGAACAATTTTTATTGTGTACGGATCACTACCCTATTATAATACTTAGCCTGTTTTTATCTAATTTTGTAATTAATGTTATCTTTGTAATTAGAAAAGACAATAAATGAATGTATTACTTTTAAGATCTCCCATGTTCTTATGCTGTTGCACCTTTTTACCAATTTTTTACTAGCATCTTAATATGCCAGCGTGACCACATGTCACATGACTCTCCTCTGGCTCATCTGCTCAAATCAAGCATTAAATATTTAGCATCTCTTCTGTTTTTTCCTTCTACTGGCCTGGTTTAATATATATTATTATTATACTAAATCACGTTGGGTTTCACTTCCGGTCATTTTTTTACTGCCCATGTTATTAGGAATTAATTAACTTATTGTTTGTTTGCTTTCATCATGTGATTAGGAACATTTTTATTCATAATTTTATTTCTATTTTATTTCTATTATTCATATTGTTTACATGGAACACTCAATCACTTATATTTTATATTTTATATATATATATATATATATATTATATGAAATCATCAAATGCTATAATTAGTTGACCAGAGTCATATCACTATACGTGATCAATAATTTCGAGGAATTGGATAATATTCCCTTTCACATGGTACCCTCAATCACCGATCGAAACATGTTTAGATCTGCATGCCATGCATGGTACGCATATAGATTGATTGCAAAATGACATATTATTACCATCTCCAGCTGGTCCCTAAAAAATGAACCCTTTTGGATCGAGTCTAAGAAGTTCAATAAGACAATTAAGTTTTTTTTTTAAGATTAGAGGATAACTTGAAAAGTTATGTTTCACTTAAGTTGGTATTTTAGAAAAGGGTTGATGTTTAAAAAAGAAAAAAAAACTGTTCACATATTTATTAATTTAACTGTTATAGTTTTTAGAGAAGTTTTGATTTTTTTTAACTACCAGATTAAGAAAAGTTCCATAGAGAGGATTAAAAAAGAAAAAATAGTAGATTACAATGCATTACATATATAATCTTTTAGCAAATAAATTGATAAAATATATAAACATTTAAAATAAAATCGAGTTTTTTATATGAAAAATATTAGATCTGATAATTGCACAAAGTGGATATGTTTATTAGCTTGGTAACCGACAGATGCATGTCCGTATTGAATGATTTAAATGCTAGAGTTTCCCTCACCGACGATACATGGGTCAATTATTTTATTCCCATCCCTACTCATTTATTGTCACCTACAAAATCATGTTGTTTCATTTTCCGTATAATCCGTATTCATTTTTCCGTATGCTATTTTATATATTATTTCTAAGGCTGTCAATCCGGGTCGGGTTCATGTTATCGGGTTCGTGTCGTTCGGGTTCAGGTCAGTTTCGTGTCGCCCGATTTTGACCAATTTATTTTCGTGTCAAGTTCGAGTCGTGTCAGTTTTTTTCATGTCGGGTTCGTGTCGACCCATTTAGGCCGAATGTGATCAGCAATTTCTTTTTTTAGTTTTCGAGTTCGGTTTTCCAAATACGGTTTTCCATTTTGACTAAGACCTTCTTTATCAAAATTTCAAATCCAATGTTTGTTTTCTAACTTTCGATAAGAATTTTGAAAATTATTTTCGTTTATATTCTAACTTTGATATTAAATGTTCGTTTTGATTTATTTGAACTTTAAACTCGGTATTTGTTTGGGTTTGATTCGAATTTTGATTTTATCTTTTATTCAACAGATACGAATGAATATAATAAAAAATGTGATATAGTAATATTCTACCAAATATAAATAAATAATGTCCTAAACAACCGAATAATTAAAAACTCCATCATTGAATAAATTTATGAATCGAATTGATAATATTAAAGTACCACTTATCAAGTAATAAAATGTCATGGAACCAAAATCATATCGTCAAAATAACAAATACAACAATGATATACTATTGCTTTAACTGTAAATTTTCTATTGTTTATTGTAAGTTTTTAAAATTTAAGGGTTTTGTATTTTTGTTTGACGGGTTTTCTTACCCTAAGATATGACTTTCTTATTTAAATTCATAATCTTTTTTTCAAAATTTTAAATTTAAGCATTAGAGAAAATTTTATAATATTAAAATTTTACTCATAAACGAGTTATACAGGTCACTTTCGGATTATCGGGTTGACCCTAACCCGACCCATTTATTTTCGTGTCAACCAGCTTTTGACCCGTGTCGGGTTCGTGTCACTTTTTTCGTGTCGGGTTCGGGTTGAGTTTCGGGTCGACCCAAAAGTTGTCAGCCTTAATTATTTGGGTTAAGGCCATAAAATAGCAACCTACTTTTTTAAAATTATCTATGTAGGTAACTTACTTTTTTATTACCTAAATAGGTAACATACTTTCTGATGACTTATTAAAATAGGTAACTTACTTTTTTATTACCTAAATAAGTAATATACTTTTTGATGACTTATTAAAATAGGTAACCACTTTGAATACAACATGTAAACATCTTATTTCATGATTTTAATGTAGAATGTACCTTGTTTTTGGGTTAATATATGTGTCATAATGCCAATAAAATACATATTATGTATCAAATAAAATATTGTCAAAATACATAATTTGTATTTTATTGGCATTATGACACATATATTAACCAAGAAACAAGGTACATTCCACAAAAAAACCATGACATTAGATGTTTACATGTATTCAAAGTGATTACCTATTTTTACAAGTCATCATAGTAACTTACCTCTTTAGGTAATTAAAAAGTAAGTTACATATTTTAGCAAGTTATTAGAAAGTATGTTACCTATTTAGGTAATAAAAAAGTAAGTTACCATAATTTTGAAAAAGTATGTTGCTATTTAACCCTAATTATTTCCTTTATTTTATGGCAGATGATTCCTACAATTATGTTTTATTAATTTGTATTATACGATATGTATTGCTTATATTTATTTATTGGCTATTGACATAAACTGTTATGCATAAATTAACTTTATTATTTGACTATTTTTTTTAACGGGTTATAATTCATGTAACTTAATCTACTTTACATTGATAGAAGATTATAGAGTATGGAATAACTTTATTTCTTAACCCACTAGGCTGTAACATCTAACTAACAAAATCAATACCGCTACCTAATTCTAGCTCCTCCCCTGTCCCGCTTAATTACTCACCAGGCACAAATGTTTTTTTTCTTCCTTTCTTTTACGGGGTAACTTATAAGTTAGAAAATGCTATATATTGGGTGAATTATTTGGATCCATTTAATAATTTAATTTGATCCCGTTAATATAATATATCTGAGTGTATCATATGTATTAAAAATTATAATTGATTAATGTGACATGTTTAAAATATAAGTGACATCTAAATAGTATCACGTAATACTATTATTATCATAAGATCTATAAAAATATATAGCATTCTCCATCAAAGTTCTAAATTCAGAGATAATCATTAATCCAAAACTGATTCCTGTTATCTAACTAATCAGGATGATACATCTTCATATAATCATCAAAAGTTTTGTTAAAGAATCAAACTTACTTTATCTCAACAATCTGTTTTTTTTTATGTCAAGTAATTATTCCAAAACTCAATGCCAAACCCCTGTTTAGCCATCAAGAATTAGTGTTGATAACCATTTTGGGAAAACTATGTAAAGATTAGAGGTTTATAATGTATATGTTCTTTTGGATCATGTTGGTTTGTTGATTCTGATTGATTCTGAAATCTTGAAATGAAATTACAAAAACTCTACTTCCTAATTCAAAGATTTTGTAAATTCTCAGGAGCACTAAAAACAGTACAGAAAGAAGGAAATTAGGATTTTTGTCATGTGGGACGGGAAACCCGATCGATGACTGCTGGCGGTGTGACCGTAACTGGCAGCGCCACCGCAAGCGCCTGGCAGATTGCGCCATCGGATTCGGCCGTAACGCCATCGGTGGCCGTGACGGCCGTTACTACGTCGTTACCGACCCGAACGATGATGACCCAGTGAACCCCCGACCCGGTACTCTAAGACACGCTGTTATTCAAGACGAACCTCTATGGATCATCTTCAAAAGAGACATGGTTATAACCCTAAAACAAGAACTACTGATGAACAGTTTTAAAACAATCGATGCTCGTGGAACCAATGTCCATATTGCAAATGGCGGATGCATCACGATCCAATATATTACGAACGTTATCATCCATGGTTTGCATATTCACGACTGTAAACCAACCGGAAACGCCATGGTTAGAAGCTCGCCATCTCATTACGGGTGGAGAACCATGGCAGATGGTGATGCTATTTCGATCTTTGGATCCAGTCATATTTGGGTCGATCATAATTCACTTTCTAATTGCGCTGATGGGCTCGTTGACGCCATCATGGGTTCAACCGCGATTACAATTTCCAACAATTTCTTCACTCACCACAATGAGGTACTCCTAATTCCTTGTATTTTCTTATACTTACTCAGTTAAACAAGGCCAACCCAATTAAGGTTATGTTTGGGGAGTTGATTTGTGCACAGCATGAATTTGTTGTGTATAACAAAAATCGTGTAATTGAACAATAATACCCTTAAACATATTGATGGAAAAAATTGATAATGCGTTTGCAGGGCATAAAAGTCATGATTGTTGTATATGACAAAAAAAAAATTTTAACGGCATCTAACTCTACACCAATTTGTCCACCACGGGACCTGAACCCATGACTTTTGGTCAATGGACATCACCACACCAAGCACCTAAGTACTTACCACTAGGCTACAACCTAAGTGACTTGACAAATTTATGCTGTGTACAAGTCACCTCCTTTCCGTGTGGTCCAGTTCTAGCCCATTTGGCACCCCTAGTCATAGCATATAGTGTATTAACATTATTAACGGGTTTAAACTTTAAAAACAGGTAATGTTATTGGGTCATAGTGACACCTACGACAGAGACAAGATAATGCAAGTGACCATTGCATACAACCATTTTGGCGAAGGTCTCGTTCAAAGAATGCCAAGGTGCGTATTAAAGATGCATAGAGTGTCCATTTTCACTATTTCACTTATGAATTAGTTGATTTATGTTACCCGGTATCTCAAACAGATAAAATAGTAAATATCTAAACATTTCGCTAAAAAGAATAAAATAGCCAATTTCCTGATATGTATTTTGTTTCATACTTGCAGGTGTAGACACGGGTATTTCCACGTTGTAAATAACGACTACACACACTGGGAAATGTATGCTATCGGTGGCAGCGCAGATCCTACGATTAACAGCCAAGGAAACCGATACCTTGCCCCTACTAATCCTAATGCTAAAGAGGTATAACAAAAAAAGATTCAATCTTTTCTCAGTTAATTGTAATTTTATTTATTTAAAATCATTAAATCAAGCTTAGTTACTGATAAAATTGCATGGTGTAATAAACAAACAGGTGACTCATAGAGTAATAACAGCAGGAAGATGGAGACACTGGAATTGGAGATCAGAAGGAGATCTGATGTTAAATGGTGCATTCTTCACACCATCTGGTACTGGTGCAGGAGCCAGTTATGCGCGTGCATCGAGCCTAAGTGCTAAACCATCATCCGTTGTGGCCTCACTCACTTCAGGATCCGGTGCACTTGTTTGTCGAAGAGGCAGACAGTGTTAAAATTAAATAAATAAATAAACAGTAAATTAAATCTCTCATCATTTTAATTCTTGAGAAATCCAGTTTTCCAAACATTCCCTTTCGGTTTATTTGAACGAAATACTTGAGAAGTGTATATTTTTCAGTATTTAGTTCACCGATTATCGCAACCAATTCGAGCGTGATTAAGTCATCGAATATAAAGGTTTGCTAATTGTTATGGAGAATGGTTAATTTAAGTATTCTCCTGCTATGTAATTACTGTTTGGCTCAGTTACAAGATTAATCCATTTTCCCCTTTATTTACCTTGTAAATTTTATCTTCTTGTTAACATTTAATTCTCTTGATTGATGAAGAGAGTAGTAATGTTGAACAGAATTCAAGTGTGTTTAGCTACTGTTGTTCTGTAAACCTTTGTTACTTCAACATATCTATTTTACCTGTCTCAAAAGGGGCTTCAATTATGTCATTATATTGTTTATACATGTTTATTAATTTTATAACAAGTGGGATTATGATGGTTATAAGTATTAATGATCATTATATTCTTTATAACTGAGATTATGAGTCTAATGTCACAAAAACCGAAGCTGGACAATCGTTCAAGGATTTATCTATACGCTTTGTATCTCTTCTCTTGTGTAGTGTTTTATAAACTCTTGATTTAGTTTATAAAACATATTAACAGAATAGTGTTTTGTTGGGTTCTTATTTCTTAGTTACATACTATTTAAGAAGCCAGTTTTCGCTTCGGATTTAGTTTCCCGAATTTTAAAAAGATATCAAATCCTGGTTTCGATTCGGATATTTTCTCAACTTTCAAACAGTGCTGTAACATACACTTTGATTTTTTATAAACTCTTGCGAAACTGAACTAGTATATTTATTTTGTTTTCGAAGCGAAGAAATTTGAAATGACAACGAAACCCCGGGTTTTTGGTTTCGTTACTGTATTTTTACTGTTACATTTTTTATAAGGTAGCAAAAGTAGCTCATGATATAAAAAATAAAAATGAAAATCAATACTTAAGATGAAAATTAAGATTTTGGTGTTAAAATAAAAAGAAAAGAATATAGGAAAGTGGAGTGTGTGTGTGTGTGTGAATGGAGTCCCACATGGATGGGGTGAGGAAAAAGGGAAGTGAAAGGGAGAGTATAAGAGAGAAAGGGGTGAGAAACGTGAAAGACTTACATACCTGGACGGGGTCAAAATGGGTGATCAAGAAGGCCCATGGCCTAGGTTAGTGGCTTCCATTGCACATAAAAAGGGAAGGGTGCTAGCCTAAGGTCGACCCTTGTTGGTCGATCCTACGTCGTAATTTGTGGTAGTGGGGGCTTGCGTGCGCGCGGCCCCTTCCAATACTTTTACACCCCAACTTTTTGTATTCTTGTCTTAGACGGTGAAGGGTTTCAAGTAGGGGTGTTCAAAAAAACCGAGTAACCGAGAAACCGACCTGTCCCGCGTGAACCTAAACCGAAAAAACCGATACCCGTAAAACCCGCGACCCGAAAAACCCGAAAACTAGGGTACCCGCTAAACGCGGGGCGGGTACGGTTTTTAAATTTTGATATCCGCGGTACCCGCCCCGCCCCGTATGTATATATGTATGTATATTGTTTAATATGAAATAACAAAGCCATTAGAAAAAACTTAAATTCCTCAAAACTACCTAACTTACTTCTAGTAGCCCATACCGTCTCCCCCACTTCATTTTTTAGTTTTGATATAGAGAATTTGCAAGCCTACAACTATCAAGAGTTCAAAATGGAGACACTGAAATCGATTAGAAGTGTCAACTTTGATCATATCGTTTTTTTTGTTTTTACGAGGTTCTCATCGAAGATTTGTTTGATTTCTACTAGTGATTTATTCATTATTGTTGAATTTTTTCTACCGTTGTTTATTGTTATATTATAAATCTAAACTTGTTGAAAACATCAAAAATAAAAAAAGTTCAATTTTAGGGTACCCGTGACCCGAACCGTGGATATCCGCCTCCCTTCGGGTACCCGCACAACGGGTACCCGCTGCTTGCGGTTCGGTTTCGGTTTTTGAAATTAGATACCCGCCCCTCGGTTACGGGTTACAAAAAAGCCACTACCCGCCCCGCCCCGCCCCGTGAACACCCCTAGTTTCAAGAATGGTTTTCAACAACTTTTATTATTTTCCCAATTAACGTTTGATGATCAATTATTCTTCATTATTTGTATAGTAACTATATCTAATAATTACCTCAATATCATTTAATTTTCAAAAATGTCACAAAAATTAAACCTTGACTTCTTTTTGTAAGAGATACTAGTTTAATTAGTAAGCAGTTAAATGACGTAAATGCTTGTTAGGGCAAATGTAACTGAAAAAGGAATTAGGGATTAGGAAATTGGCTCATTGAAGAAACTTATATAAAATAATGGGTTGGTCAATGTTTAACCAACATGTTTATTGTACTCGTACTCGTTACTCAAGTCAAACAAAAACTTACCGGTATTTGTATAGGTTTAATCATAATCCATTTATTTATATGCCAGATGATAACGTATAATCATACCCATGGTTAGGAACCCAAGCTTACCTTACAAATCATTGCAATATACTAAGGGCATTACTGTGCAAACGAAGGGGCACCCACAAGGTCTAGAGGAGGATGATATTTTTCTCTTTCCCCCTCCTCTCTCTCTCTCTCTATACTCATATATTTACTTTTACATAATAATCTCCTATATACATAAACAATAAGTCATACTCATATATTTACTCTTACATAATAATCTTCTATATACAAACAATAACTGACTTGACCATCAAATCGTAGATCCAGGGTCTCAGTCAGATCCCCTTCTAACAAGTTATTTATGTTTGATATGATTTAAGTCCAAGATGAATGGATGATAAAGAACGGCCTGACACAATCTAAAACAACCGGACGGATTGATGTAGCAACATCAAGTTCTAGTCATATCGAGAATTGCCAACCCTCCTTAAACTTCAAAGTTGTAAAAAACAAGAGTAAAATATAATGAACTCAAGAGATAAAACATGTTGTTGACAATTGTAACTTACAGTCTAATAAAAGAGAACGTTTTAGTTATTTAAACTATAAAAAAACATTCTTATTTTATATATCAAGTCAAATGTTATATTTGTATTTCGAAGCTCATTGCCATCGTTTTACCTTTTTATTCTTCTTCATTTCTAAACCAATCCTATGCAAGAAATATAATTTTGTGAGTGCAATAATGGTACTAATGTGTGATGATTATGGGTCAGTGATGAGTTAGAGATATTAACGTGACAATTAATGATGACAGTAATAGCAATAATGACTGTAAGTTCTAGCATAACACAAATGCTTTTTTTAAAGAAGACAGACACCTGATATATGAACTGAGACCAAGATAAGATTACGGTCTTGCAAGTCTGTCCATAGATGAAACGACTTTGTATAGAACTTCCTAATTCTCTGTCAAAACCTGTAAACTCCAAAATATAAACAGGTTCGGCCGGATTTACAAAATGTATTTACATATAACAAGCTTTTAATAGCTTGGTGTTTGAAGCATGAATGTTGATAATAGTTATTTGTACTTTTCCATGATTCTTCTAGCTTCTTCAAGGGTCTCTTCATCTGTTGAAGTGGGGATGCTGGTTGTGGTGGTGTCCGTGTCACCGCCACCCCCTGTAGGGCCTTCGTCCTTATTAAACGCGATAAATGCTGAGTAAATTAGTCCCATTGTTGCCTGTTTCATATATAAATAAAAACATTAGTTACAATCTTCACTAGTAGCAAAAGAAAGATTTGTGCGTGTGTGTGTGCACGCACACAATGCGTTCTATTAGATATCGAAAGCTATATTAATACTATAATAGTCAAAGTTTTATTGATAAAATTATTATAAAGGAGTTTGCACTAAATATACACTTTCGGACAACTTTTGACCCATTCTCTTTGTAGCTATTTTGTATTCGACTCATTTCACCTATTTGAGGTAAATATAACTGAAATCAACCCATTTATAAACAAGGAAAGGCATGATGAATCTTTGTACTAAGGCTGACAATTCCTGACCCGACACGAAACACGACCCGAACCTGACACGAAAAAAGTGACACGAACCTGAAATGGGTCAAAACTAGGTCGACACAAAGTTGACACGAAAATAAATGGGTTGGGTTAGGGTCAACCCGACAACCCGAAAGTGACCCGTATAAGGGTAAAACTAAAAAGTATAAAATTTTCTTTAATACTTAAAATTAAAGATTCAAAAAGGAGATTGTGAATTCAAATGAGGTAATGGCATCTTAGGCAATAAAATTCAATAAACAAAAGTACAAAACCTTGAAAAGCTAAAAACTTAAATAAGCAATATAAAATTTAAACCTAAACAATATTACATCATTTTGCTATTTGTTATTTTAACTATATTGTTTTGGACTTTTAGTACTTTGACGTTTGTCAACTTGGTAAGATTTAGACCTAAACAATATCATAGTGATGATAATTTAAATCAAGACCTTTTGGAACCCACCCAACCCGATATTCCTTCTAAGAATACAACGGTAAAGAAGAAAAACGACTTGCTTTTTGAAATTGGATAATTTCCTTTAGGTTATTTTAGTTCATGGTTTGTTCACTAGTTACCACTTTTGTATTAAAGCTATTAAATTGTATTGATATTCGATATTTTAATCACTAGTTAGTAGAGAAAATTGGAAATAGACAAGGAATTCGAAAATTTTATGACGAAAACCGTACTCGAAAACCGAATTTGAAAACCGTAATCGAAAACCTTATTTGAAACCCATAATCGAAAACCATACCCGAAACCCGTATTCAAAAACCATAAGCGAAAGCAAAAAAAAAACTTTAGACCGAAATGGGTTGACACGAAACACGACCCGAACCCGACACGAAAAAAGTGACACGACTCAAACCCGGCACGAAAATAAAAGGGTCGAAACTGGGTCGACACGAAACTGACCCGAACCCTAACGACACGAACCCAATAACATGAACCCGACCCAAATTGTCAGCCTTACACCATAAGAATTTATTGCCATGATTACTTATGTAGTGAAGATTGGAAGTTACAATATACCTATTTGCCCATGTCATATATACAAAGCCAATGATGATTTCAATTCTGGAAGTTCTCTCATATGATCTCATTTATTAATTAGTATTCATATGTATATGAAAAAACTATAACTTCTTGTTGCAAATTTTGTGTGATGCAAAGAGTATTGGTGCTTCAAATGGATAAAATATAACTCTACCAAAAACTAGTGTAAAGTACTCTAGATGAAACTAAGTGTATCCTCAAGTCTAAATGCATCTAGCAGATCATATAACAAGATGTGGCAACATAAGCAGGTTGTTTAATCAACCCTTGTATAGATTTGATGATGCAGACTTACATAAATAGAATAGTTTTCGCATAGACCATGTGTTAGTCAATGTAGAGGATAAGTAAGCGGATTAAGTTATCTGAGCTGACTGTCTAAGTTGTCTACAGCTAGGTCAGCTTTGCAGTTCATTCCCAGTCTTAACGTTGCAATATCTAAGTTGACCATGTGTTGGTGAGCTTTGCAAAGTTAACAGACTAACTCAGGTTTGCGCTTTCTGAGCTGCATTTTAGAACCTAGTGTCGTGAGGCTGGCTGGTTAATGCGGGTCATCTTACAAGTTAAAAAGTCAGATGAGGAAGGTGTAATAAAGAGAATATTTACAATTGATTCTCTAATGTTACTGTGTTGATAAAAGTCTGACTCTAAGCTTCAAAGAAGATATCAGAGGATATGAATCAGAAAAAGGACAAGGGACGGATTCGCTACAACAGTTCCGCCATATCAAGTAATTATGGTAACAAAGCTCACGGAATGCATGGGTGGAAATATACCAAAACAAAGAAAGCTGTGGACAAGAATGACTTGAGGAGAAAGAGTGCAACGGTTGCCCCAACCACAGCTACAGATATCCGAGCAACTGGTCTTGGAACAGACTCCTAAAACACATATCCAAAGACAACAGTCATGTTGTATGGAAAGTAGAATTAAATAATCAGATAAATCTATTTCGATACTAAAAGATAAAAAAAAAGGTTTAAAAAAAATAAAGGACATATAAATGGAGAGAAGATTACCGGCACTAAAGTTGTTCCTGCTTCAATTCCTTCCTTTCCCACTTTAAATGCTGTTTGAAGCACTTAATCAACAACACAGTGAAATATATGTCAGCACAAAACTGAAAGATCACATGAGAAAAATACCACTCCTTCGTTCAATGAAAATTGCGACATTTGATTTTACATGTGTATAACATGGTTGACAAGAATTGATTGGCTAGGTGAATGTCTAAAATACCCAATTTTATTGACCGGCCGTCAATGAAGAAAGTTTTGCTATCAAACTACATTTCCATATGACCAGAAAGCATCTGTAAATCACAGTCAACTCACTGAATTCATAGAAGGGCAAACTACATGAAATAAAACCAACTTTTATTTTTCAAACTATGGCCAAAATAGAAACCAACTTACAATTTATCATCTATTTTAGTATCCAATCTCATTCAACTTATTTTACCTATAAATTGCTGATGTGGCACAGGTTGAAGCCATGCCAGCTGCCAGATCAGATGCAACACACACACAAAATGTGAATGTAAAAGAAGTGAAAGAAAATGAATTGATTTACAATTGAACAAGAAGAATAGTGTGTGTGTGTGTGTGTGTGAGTAGGTAGTGTGTTTTCAATGGTTACAATGCCGTCTGTATATAGGCCAAGCATAGCTTGGTACCTTACTCTAATGGGTTGGGCCACAATGATGGGGCAGGCCCTATTGACATATTACACAATAGTACCCTCTAACTATGATAATTAAAATTAGGAACTTGTAGTATAATATGCACGTGCAAGCTAAAGACGAGGAACGGCATGTAGCTTGGATCGTGAAAAGAGAAATCTAAGAGTTGGTAGTGGCTCTATGAATTCTGATCATTTGTAGATATAAATTGTACACAAAGATCTTCTTGAACAACTTTTCCCTAGAACAAAATAAAAATTGGTTTCCACATGCTTTGTTGAGCATGTAAAATAGGATTAAGAGACGGAAAGGTTGATTAGATAGGAGCTGAAGTCACACAAACTATAAGTTCAAAAAGAAGAGCTTGCAACTAGGTAAGTTAGGCTACTAGGTTAGTAACAGCTTTGTATTTAGACTTGGTAGAGGAATGAGATAAGGTTACCCCATCGACTGAAGATCATCGAGACAACCGCCCAATTAGCATGTAGAAAGCTTTTAGATCGATGAAACCACTTTCCCATGAGTGAAGGCTTGAAGCGTAGATCTGATAGCTAGTTGAATTAAGATACCATAGTCAAGACATCCATGAAAGATATTGTGAACTTAGTTCAACTTTTTCATGGTTGACACTTGACACACTTTTGTAACCTCAAATGTGATATCATGTCGTGAAAGAGTAACATATTTAGAGCACCGTTAGATTTATTTAACCGGATTATAGAAGGCAGCACCGACAGTTAGAGATATCGGTTTAAGTTTGTATTGCAGGTTGTATCTGCTATAAAGTGATATGATCAATATTTTATAGATCTTTTAATTATAGTAGTTATTATATTTTAATTATAGATAATTTTTTATCTTAGGATAGTAATCTTTTATCTTAGGAAGGAAGTTATTTATTTGGTATAGATAGAGGTTTAGGGGTATCATTTGGGGAGGAGTGAGTTTAGAGTTATTTCAATATTTTCTTTGTTTTGGAGAGCTCCTACCTCTCGAAAGTGAGTTAAGGAGAGAGGGATGCCTCTCAAAAGCACGCCGACTATTGTATTCGTTCCGATTTATCAATATATATTTGGTTCATATCAAAAAGCAACTTGACTCTCATACCAACTTGAATCACAAAGGGTATATTAGAAATATGGTTATAATGGCATTTATTTATGAGTCAAGCATAGCTTCGAACGTAGCTACCTAACCCTAGTAGGCCACAATGATGGGTCGGACCTTATTCAAAAAGACAGAGACTACACATGAGTACCTTCTAACTATGAAAATACAATTTAATGATTTATAGTCAAAACTTACAAGATTAAAAAGGCAATCTTTTATTTATAAAATTTTGTATATGTAAATATAAGTTTAAATGTCACATCAGATGCCACTTGTCAAAGACATTTAGGTTGTATTTGTTTTTCATAGGGAAAAAGATCGTATGTCATCTTCCAAGTCCTCAAAGATAAGTGGTACAAAAGTATTATGTTTGAAGAAAAAGTATTTGTTCTCTTGAGAAAATAGACATCGATTTCCCTCATCTCTCTCTCACACTAACGACGATGCTCGGGGTTCCAGTATAGGCTCCGCAACTGCGAACCCTAAGCGTCGTCGACGTCATTGAGGAGGAGTAGGTTTCCAAGAAGATCAGCCAAGAGAAAGCCTACACAGGAGCCTACTCGTGGCCGGAGCCTAATCATCTCTCAAAAGTATAGGAACGAGTACAAGAAAAAAACGCTCTGCAGATGTCCTACTTAAGTGTAAAGAACATTCTTATGTTAAAAAAACCTCTTATGTCTGCCCGCCTGCAGATAAAGAGGTAAGAATATCTCAAAAAATAAACACTACCTTATAGTAGATATCATGCCAGCAAGTTTCCCTACAATGGTAACAAAATGACCAGCTACCAAAGTGGCAAAGTTAAACAGGTCATTCATTGCTACAAGAAGTGATAAAATGTAAATTTGTTGCTTTAGAATTAGTAACAACACGTAAGTTAGTTAATATTTTGACACCCAATTCAAAGTTAGCTTGTAACAAACTAACAACCAGAGCAAACACGAAATATTTGTCTCTATTCCGAGTGGTTTGTGTATTTATAAGAGTGAAGGCAGTGGGCGTCATTCTATCTCACTTGCCACATCAACTTTTCTCTCTCTACCCTTCCATTTTCTATCTCAATGAAACCCCCGTAGTAGTCATCCTTCTATCCCACCACCCCAGTAACCCCTTTATTATTATAAATAAATAAAAGGTGAGAATATTAACTTATGACCTTTTTATCCATCTTTCTTGGGCACAAACATGCTGCCGGGATACCCTTCGGCGGGATAGAAGGGCACCGGGTGGGTTTCTAGCCGGTATTACCACACCATTCCATCCCCATCACCTACATCCTCTACCTGCTTCCCTCACCCCAAGGGAGTGTTTGTTTTAGCTTATTGTGGGCTTCTAATCTTGGTTTAACAAGCTCATTTATCTCCAGCCTATTTTTCATAAGCTCGGATTTTTTTTACGTCACAATGAGTTCATAAGTTAGAAAATACACCGAAAAAGGATTATAAAAAACTAAGTCGGGCTTATAGGCTCTTAATAAGCTAAACCAAACACCCCCTTAAATTACTGGCAATTTGGTTTTAGACTTGCTAAAAAAGAAAATGATGCATTTTCAAGGGATTTCTAACAATGGGGACAATTTTATGTGTGAGCAAAGTTACCTCTAATTGTTGAAAAAAGTATTGTCATGGTCAGTTCAAACAACCAGAATTCTGAACTGAAAGAATAGAAACTGTAGTAGGGTTGCAAGTAAGGTTTCATTGAATGAGTAACCGAGTTTAGAGAGATTACAATTATGTATCTGAATATAAATGAATGGTTTGCTTTCAATGTACTAACTACCAATACTTGAGCTAACTGAGCTAAGCAACCGACTGGATATGGTTGCGATATGCCATACATGTACATATCTTGGGTAATTACTCATAACTGAGCTAAGCAACCGACTCATATAATTTGCACATAGAAGAGTAGAAATCTCAATATCTTTTACAATGAGAAACCACCACTTGACATAATACATACTAACTGATTTCGTAATCTGAGACACACAGCCAGAACATGAACAAATTCATACTAAAAGAAATCGAAACAAAGTTCACGAAATACCTCTGAAGAAATTAGATTGAGCAGCGTAGATTCTTGACCTGCACTTTCTAGTTCTAGTATGAACAACTGGAATCAATGAACGGTTCTTCGATTTCGAAAGCAACTCGCATGGTAATTGAGACCTGAAAGCTAGGGTTTGAGGTTTGTAATTGCATGATCTTGACGAATAGTAGAATGGAATATCTAAAGTATGAAAATTAACCATTGAAGCCATGAATTTTTTCTGAAGTAATCAATGTATTTACGATATTTTTCGTATCAATGGATATTAGTTTGAGACCAGGAATCGCATATTCCGCGGTGTGTGACTGTATTTTGGAGGAGGCTACCTGCGATGGGGCAGGTAGATGGGTTGATAGGTGAGCTTAGAGTTGTGGGCTTTGAGTTATGGGCTTAACGTTATGGACCTTTTTAAGTTGGGCATATTTATCATGGCCCTTGGACTACAAATTCAATAAAAAAAAGTTTAAAACATATGTAATAAGGGGATATGATATATGATTCTAGCAACACTTATCTTATATGTTTCTATACTCACAAACACTTTAAATAAGGGGTATGTTAGTCATTTTATCATTTACTCATTTGAGTGTGTGTGAGTGTGGAAGCACCAATCATAGGTACTTCTATCTACATACATCCTTTTCCCATGTAATAAATGGACAAATTTCGGGTAGCATAAAAAAGGGGTCGGAATTCGCATACAACAAAGTTATACATGTATAAAAACTTTATGTTTTATCAACTTATACTATTTGTTATTTAATATTTGTATATTTTATGTGTACATTATACAAAATTTGTTGTGTACAAATCATTTTTTAAAGAAATATCTTCTTAGCTGTGTGATGTAATTTTAGGAGTAAATTATATATTTTCAGATTGTGGTTTTTATAAAGTTTTGAGTTTGATCCTTAGGATTTTGAAACTATACTTATATTCTCTATTTTAAAAAGTGATTGTAAGTTTGATATCTTAGTCTGTTAAAACTAACTAGTGTTTGTTAAGTTGCCCTCTAACTAAAGTTGTTTGAACCAAGTCTTTTTGGTTAGTCCTTAAAGTCAAATTTGATGGTTATTGTTGATCAATGCATTAGATGGAATTGTAGATTCGTGTTTTTCTAAGTTAAACCAACAATATGAAAAAGTGAACAATATTTGTATTTGGTCGGATTTATAGGTTTGGGATGGTGTTTGAGGGTTATTGCTTTGATGATTGTAACACCGGTTTTCACGAACTTAAAATTAGCGACAATTTAAACTTTTTAATCAAAAGCTTGCAACGGAATAAGCAACGTTTACAAAAGATTAGTAAAGTTCATCCGACTCGGCTATTAATTTACATCAAAAGAAATAGGCCCTGTTCATAACTAACAGGTGTTACCAACTAGCAACAACCGACCACCGGATTACATATACAACAATCAGTCTTCGCAAAAGATATTTACAACGACTACCATCAAGTTCCCACCTCACAAAGCCAACTACTCAGCACCTGCAAAAAGCGAAATCCTGCACCGTTAGCTACACTAGCTAGTGAGCACAGATTTACATATAAGTATCAACAAACATGTTATCACAACACAGGAACAACATACAAATCTATCCTATCACAACGCAGCGTGCAAACGTGTCAGTAAGAGTCACATCTCGCAGGGTGGGAAACCCCGCTCAACAACTCCAACTTGGGGTATCAGCTACAACCAACCGCACTGGTGGGGGAGCGAAGAGCAGTCCACCCAGCGCGTTCGTGCCAACTCGGATCTTGATCGTAAGTCAAGATCCCAACTCACGCTAAGGAACGGCGGTCCTGCAGAACCTGAGACACGGCGTGCACCACCGAGCCACCGTTGATCCCGAATTATCCATCTCAAGGGATCCAGCCTTGCGGCTGACCTTAACCATGCCAGCTACTGTCCGGACAAGTACAACAAGCAACAACTTACCCCTATCGGGTCCAACACTACGCATGCGATTTACAATAAACGAGTAAAGCAACTTAACATGGCATAGCACATGGCAACATAGGATATCGTACCTCATATACGCACGTGAACAACGTTAACAACATATCATACCTCATATACGCACGTGTACAACATCAACGACATATTTCAACTAACCACAGACAACTCTATTTACCGAGCCTCATGGGAAAACCGGTACTCACCTGGATGTCAAAGGAAACAGATGTAATGTCCGGAATCTCAGAGTCCTCAGATACACCTAACACAATAGGTTCAAGATTAATCACCAATTAACAACAACTAACGCAGCTTAAAACAAAGTCTACGAAACCGTCAGCAAAAGATCCCTACTTGTGACCGCAAGGGGTTGCCTTACGACCGCAAGGCCATCTCAAACCCCCCCCCCCTTACGACCGCAAGGGATTAACCATACGACCGTAAGGGTGGTACTTCTAGTGCTTTTGGTCATAGGCTATGTGCTTACGCCCAAATAGCTATTTCCATCTTCCGTAGACGGTAAACTACAAGATACACATCGTGCACCTGCAAACACCTTAGTTTACAGTCGCACGAAACATCACACGCCTCAACACACAATTTACAACAAAACTGGAAACTTTTCTGAAAAACACCCCCTTGCGATAGCAAGGGATTTTCCTTGCGGCAGCAAGGGATTTTCTTAAAAATACCCCCTTACGATAGCAAGGGATTTCCCTTGCGGCAGCAAGGACCCATGCGACCACAAGGCTTTTCCCTTGCGACCACAAGGACTTTTCCTTGCGACCACAAGCACCCTTGCGACTAGACATGCACATATACCGGATATTACTATATCCTGTTATAGTAAAAACCGGATCGGATTTTTTGGACAAAAAAAACTGGTTACGAAAAAAACCGGTTTAGTATTATCCGGTTTTGATTTCGAATACTAATACTATAAAAACCGGTCTTGGTTATTACTATAACCGGTTTTTATAAAAACCGGTTTTTATTTGGGGCAAAAAAACCGGTATGCGTAACAGCCCACTGTTTTTTTTTGTTTTTTTAATTTTTTTTGTTTTTTTAAATACATTTCCTATAATATATACTATAAAAAAAACATACATGTGAAAGAAAACTCAAATTTTGACTAATTTAAATACTTAAAAAGTACAATATTAAAATTACAAACTTCCTAATTAAAAATATTCAAATGACAAACGTCTAAACATGGTAATAAAAATACTTAAAACCATTCAAACTTTGAATTAAAAGAGGGAAGCTAGGGAGGAGCTTCGGCATCCCCATCACCCCTACGTAGCAACACGTTCGATAGCCTCCTCTTCATCGTCTTCTTCGTCGGGAGATGATATTCCAAGTTCCACTTCTTCATTGTGTATGTTTGATTCCAACTCGACGTCAATTGGGTCTTCTAGTGTGGTCACGTTTTTTCTTCTCGCCGCGCCATCCAAGTAATCTTTTAAACAGATACACACTTCCACCGATTCGGGACTCAACCGTGATCTTCTTGCGGATACGACCCTGCCACTCACAGAAAAAGCAGATTCCGAAGCTACCGTAGAAGCTTGGACGGTTAGTAGATCACGGGCCATGGCGGCTAGAACCGGAAATTGTGATTCCCTTTCGTTCCATCAAGCCAAAATATCAAAAGTTTGAAAATCCTCATATGTATAGTTTGCGATAAAATTGGTTGCCATGTAATTCCCCAACTCGCTACTTGGGGTGGCAGTACGTGCTCTCTTGGAATGAGAGTTCATGATCGTGTTAAAAAGTGACAAACCCGCATTATTATTTGAGCGTCTACTAGATTCCGCTTGAGATCTCATTTGATCATGAATGGCACTAGATGTCCCGTATCTACTCAAATAAATCTCAAACATATCTCGAAAACATTTGTTAAAATAATTGGTTTGCTTAGTTATAAAACCGGGCTCATCTTCGGTAAGGTTAAAACAAAATGCAATTTGTTCGATTAATGTTTCAACTCCACCAACATTTAAACAAGTGTTCAAAGCGGCGGCACAAGTAAAAACCGGGGGCATTTCCTTAAAATATTTTAAAAGTTTTTCTTTCATTTTTTCCCCAACGAGTTTCAACTCTTCACCTTCAAACTCAAAGTCATTAATTTTGTTAGTCATCAAAAACAATTGATTAAGCACCAACGAACTAGTAGGATAATAAACGCCGGATAAACAAGTTGTTGCGTCTTTAAAAACCCCAAGCAAATCGTGTAGTTTTGAAATAATTTCCCAACCCTCATTCGGATACTCGTGTGCTACAAGACCTTTATCAAACAAGTTTTTGTGAAAAGTTTGCAATGTGTCTCTTTGTCTTAAGCCGTTGTGCATCATCAACCAAGTAGAGTTCCAACGGGTTGGGCAATCCAAACTAGGACTCAAAGCTTTACAATTCACCGACTTGTAAAATCGTTTATAATTATTTAATCGTTTGTTGTTGGAGCAAAAAACCGATTTGATCATTTCTTGAAATTCTTTTCTTTTGGAGTCAATAACCTCTAAACCGGCTTGCACGGAAAGATTGATGATGTGTGCAACACAACGAGTATGAAAAAATGCACCGTCTAAAATCGGTGAAAGTAGTATCTTTAATCGTGGAACCGCGTTTGTGTTATTTGACGCATTATCAAACGACATAGAAAAAACTTTGTTTTGTATGTTATAAACACAAATTACCCTTTTTAAAAGCGCAAATAAATTTGCGCCAGTGTGTGGTTCACCAAATAACTCAAATGCGATTGTACGTTTCATCATTTGCCAACTATCTTGGTCTAGCCAATGTGCCGTGATGGCTAGAAAAGAATGTCCGGTGTTATGTGGAGAACTCCAAACGTCACATGTAAGTGACACACCATAACGGTGTTCTTGGAATCTTAAAATCATTTTTTCTCTAGCGTCACGCCACATTTTTATTGCATCACGCCTAAGGGTAGTACGACTTACAGCGGTGTAACGCGGTTGCATGAGTGTTTGGATGGTTTCGGTGAAATCTTGATCATCAAAGTGGTCAAACGGCAAAGCTTTCGTAATCACGAACCTCGTAAAAGCGTCTCGTAATTTGTCGTTGTCGTAAATGAAAACACCACCTTGATTTGTCATGTTGGCTTGAGTTGCATCGGATGTTGCTCTTAGCGCCTTGCATGACTTGGTAATATGAGCCCTCAAAGTAGAGTTGCCTTCGGGTGCTAGAAACTTGTGACAAAGTTTGCACCGAGCCCTTTTTGAACCGTTGGACATCTCGCACAAGTCGAAATGTTCCCAAATTTCTTTATTTCTATTATGCTCAAAGATCCTCACCACATCGGGGTTTCCTCCTACGGAAGATGCTCCCGTATTCGGCATGCTACTACTACCGGCCATGATATCAATCTCAAGAAAGTGAATGAAAGTGACCTTTGGTGAATAAAAGTAGAGAATTTGGAAGATGTAAGTTGTGGATTAATCCTACAACATACCTACACTATATATAAGTTTTTTGGGTGGCAAAAGTGTACAAAAATATGAAAAAACGACCAAGAAGCTCCCCAAACGGCTATAAAACGGCTAGTTTTTTGAAAATAACGGCTAGTATGAAAAACCGGATAAAAAACCGGTTATAAAAAAACCGTTTTTTTATCCGGTAAAAAAACCGGTCGCCTAGAAATAGTTAAATCCGGTCATACTATCCGGTTACAAAAAATCCGGTCCGAATAAAAAAATCCGGTTTTCCTAAAAACCGGTTTCGGATATTTTTTCGTATAAGTCGGATATTCGGATTTTTTGTGCACCTCTACTTGCGACCACAAGGACTTTTCCTTGCGACCGGAAGCACCATTTTTACAGAAAACTCAGCTCTGTTCGAGCACAACCGCTGTTTTACGCATTTTTGACACCAAAATCAACTTGAATCCATATTCAAGCGTTTATACTTCATCTCTAACATACATATAATGTAACGCCACCTCTAACAAGCTTAAAATTAGAGATAATTTAAACTTTTTAACTACAATTATCAAAAGCGTGCAGCGGAAATAAACGTCATTTACAAAAGCAACGATAAGTGACTTGGCTGTTTAATTACATCAAAAGAATTAGCCAAGTTCGTAATCTACAAGCGTTACTTACTAATACCGACCATCGGATCCATACATAGAACCAGTGTGTTCCCCAAAAGATATTTACAACAAAAACTACCAACAGTTCCCGCCTCACCGGGCCTCTAGCATCAACCTGCGAAAAAGGGAAATCTTGCACCGTTAGCTACAACTAGCTAGTGAGCACCAATTACACATAAGTACCAATAAGCAGGCTATCACGTATAAGAATAGCACACAAGGCTATCCTATCATATTGCGGCACGCCAATCATGTCAGCAGGAGTCGTGTCTCGCATGGTAGCTAACCCCGCTCAACAACTCAAGCTGGGGAATCAGCCGCAACCAATTGCACCAGTGGGGGAGCGAAAAGCAGTCCACATAGTGCACTCTGTCTATCATGCTGGTTCCAGCCTAAGCGAAGAACCCTGTTGGAACCTAGAGGGGGGGGGGGGTGAATAGGTTCTTTAACTTAGTTTACCAATTTTTACACTTATAAAAATTGTAAGTTGTGTTAAAAAGATTTTTCTTGAAGTTTATAACACAACAAATATATATACTTGAAATAAAGAGAGTAAGGGTAGAGAGATATCACCAATTAGAAGACAAGAGATTTATAGTGGTTCATGCAAGAGTTAACAAACTTGCACTACATCCATTCCTTGGCATCACCCACCAAGAGTTTGCTCCACTAAAAACTTCTCTCTTTCAAGGTAGAGATAAACCTTTACACTTCTCTCTTTAGTTTACAAGAAATACTCTTCTCTCTTGCAAACAAGGCTAAGATGAGCCTAGCTTCACTCTAATTTGATGGCTAGAGTTAATCCTCACTTCTCTCTAATTATATAGGCTAGAGATAATCCTTACTTCTCTCTAATTATGTAGGCTAGAGATAATCCTTACTTCACTCTAATTTGGAAGACTAGAGTTGATCCTTACACTATTACAAAATATATAATGATAATGTAATGATTGAGTTTTGAAGACTTTTCACTCTTGCTCTTGATCTTGATCTTGATCTTGATCTTGTAGATGAATTATCAAAGAATATGAGATCACAAGATAAGAATATATTTGTTGTATTTTTGCTGTACAAGAGTTGAGTAATAAATGAGGTTTGAGTTGGTTTAAATAAGGAAAAAGGAGTGAGCTCAAAAAGTGTCCAGACATCTCACGGTCGATCCACGGTCGACCGTGGCTAAAACCGTGAGCGTACTGGAGCATTTTTTAGCCTTTCAAATATAGATGTTGGGCTTTTACCAAAACCACACACAACTCAATTTTACCATAAAAATTCACTGAAAAAGAGCTTGGCAAAAGTTAGGTTGATTCCATACTTCTTAAGTTTGAATTTTAACACAAAAATGGAACTTTGAAAACCAATACAAAAAGCATGTTGGAATTTTTCTTCTTTGAGAGATTCCTTTGCTAAATATGGTGTTGTATTGTTTCAAAGATGTATTATATTTTGTGATATGCCAAAATAAGAAGTCTTGTATTAATCCAACCAAGCTTGTGAATTTTATAAAAAGTTTGTTAATTTTTATAGAAGTTTTTATAAAAATAATTTTATAAAAGACTTAAACTTGTTTAATTTATTATTCTTGTAAGCTCATATTTTCCGAACTATTGTTTGTAGATTTCTTCGTCATCGGCTTTGAAGAATTCATCTTCGCTTGTTGAGTACGAGTTCGGCTGACTTCAAGAAGGACAATGTTTAAGAATTTTGAGCTGTGCAGCGACGGTTGATTCACGGTCGACCGTGGGATCGACCATGAAGGCTGAATGTTTACTTTTATCTTGTTATCTTCTTTTCTTGTTGAAACAAAGTCTTTACTTGTTTATTCTTCACTTAATCATCAATTTGAGGTTTGTTAACATTGAAGAATATAGATATGAACATATGAATATTTTTGATAAGCAATAGTATCACATGTTAATATTTTTATCATCATCAAAACAAGGAGTGCACTTTTAAATGTATGACCATGTATGCACCAACAAACCTAATTCCATAGAGGAACGACGACCTGCAGAGCCATACCCAAGCATATACTTCTGAGTACCGTTAGTTCCCCAATTCATAGCCCATAAGGACCCTGGGAACCCAGCCAGATATTATCACCTGTCTACCTGAATGACCTCAGTTGTTCACCCATCAGTGTCCGGACAAAATCTCATAATCAAATAACTGATCCAATTAGGATCCAGTTCATGCGCGCATATAATTACAACAATATCTTTCGTACTGATAAACAAGCATGCGTGTATAACTCTATCATAGCATACCTCGTGTTTCACGTATCAATACACCAATCACGTGTAAGCAAATACAACAGATAACTTACTTACTGAGACTCATGGGAAACCGGTACTCACCTCAAGATTACAGGAGACAGAAATGAAATCGGGAATCCCAGGAATCCCCAGAGTCGTCCGAATCACCTAACAGATTAGGTTCAGGCTTAGACACCAATCAACAACAATCAACGAGGCTTAAAACACAACACTACAAAGCTGTCAGCTTAAAAACAAGCATGCGATCGCAAGGCACTTCCATGCGATCGTAAGGCATAACCATGCGATCGCAAGGGATCTCCATGCGACCGCAAGGGCCCTACCCAAACCACCCCAGCTTACGATCGCATGGCTTTACCATACGACCGCAAGGGTGGTGTCTTGGGGGCTTAGGATTGCAAGTTACGTACCTACGATCGCAAGTTACGTTTCCTTCGTCCTTAGACGGTAAATCACGACAACGACCCCCTTACGATCGCATGACCCATGCATGCGATCGCAAGATACAACAGACAATCATGCGATCGCATAACATTACCATGCGATCACGAGTGTTTGGGAATCTGCTTACGATCACATAGCTACCCCATGCGATCGCATGGATACCAGTTACAGTATGTTCTTGCTCTGTTCAAACACAGATGCTGAAACTCGCATTTTTATCATCTAAATCAACTTGAATCTGTATTCAAGTGTTTATACATCATCTTTACACCACACATGAACTTACTAACATGTATTTGACATAAATCCAACACTACAACACAAATTGACCCATCAATTAGGTCATTTTCTTCACATGAATCATGAACTAAGTTTTTAGAGATGAAGGACTCCACTTACAAAGATAAATTGAACAAACTGAAGCTTACTTCAGCTACTGTAATCAAAATCCAAAGCTCCTTGATGATATTTTCTTTCAAAATCCAACAAGTTAAGTGTGTGTGTAATTGTACGTATGTGTGTAGGTGTTTGCGTGTGTGTCTTTTGAGTTCCCAGATGATAAGGGAGACTCAAAGACCGACCTTAAATGGTCAATACCCCAACGCGGGCATTTCGTTCTCCTATTAAACTTAAAACACAACTTAAGGTTATCCGTTTCAACTAACGGAGATATTTTCGGAATCATTATCTAAAACCGTTCAACTATTTATTGACTTGGTCAACTTATGACACTTTTCACAATACCACATTTTTATCCACAATTAACACCAATTCACGTTTAAAAAACACCAATTAATACAAAATACATCATTTAACAACAAATATACTACATTTAATAACAAAACACCAATTAAAGTCAACGTACAACTAGTAAAGCTACATGTACAATAATTTACAGCTAGGCCCCATTTTGGGGTTACATATAAGCCTACTAACATGTATTTGACATAAAACAAACACCACAACCCACTTGAATCCATCAAAATGGGTCATCTTTTACATGAAACTTCAAGAACTAGGTTTGGACATGAAAACTTACAAATCAGGTGGTAAAGGCTACAGAAACAGGTCATGAAGCTTGTATCAACTATTGAAATCACTTGAATTTGATTTCTTTCTTTGGTTTCTTCCAAGTTTAGAGAGTAGAAGTGTGTGTGTGTTTTCTAGTAAGTACGTAAGTGTGTATGTGTTTGTCTGGTGAAACCAAACAGATAAACACAAAGAACCGACCTTAATAATCTAATACCCCAACTCAGGTATTTTGTTCCCCTATTCAACTTATAACACCACTTAGGTGTATCCGTTGTTTTAACTAACGGAGATATCTCTGGAACCATTATCTAAAACCGTTCAATAAAATACCGACTTGGTCAACTTATGACACTTTTCATATTTCCACATTTTTATCCACAATTAACACCAGTTAACACATAAAACACCATTTAGCAACAAGACACCAATTAAAGTCAAAGTACAAACCAAAAAGCTACACGTACAAGTAGCTATTACTAGCCCTATTTCAGGATGTTACATAAAATCAAGTTTGTATTTATCGTTTTGTAGCTTGCTAGTATTAGATTTGATTAGTTGGTTTCGTCTTTTACTTTGTTCTGGTTAATTTTTATTAGGTTTGACGGGATTGTCCTTATAATTTCTACCTTACTAGTTTTACCACCAATAAAAATAAATTAGCATTTAAAAAAATCAAATCTCATTTGTCAAAGTAGAATGTCACTATGACATGAGGCTAGGGGTGACATAGGCTGCAGTAGGAATGGGAATGACCATCCGATCCTATAATCATATACCTGATCCGATTCATCAGTGGTGGATCTGAAAGGAGTTAAATGGGGGAATATATGATGTGAAGTGTATATGGTTGACGATTATCCATCCATAGATGTATACTATTTTTGATAGAACCTTTCGGAGAGGCCCCAAAGATAGGGTTCAAAGAGTAGGCGATTGTCACTTTCTCATTCCCCGCTTTCTTGCTTGCTTGGTGGTTAGCGGTCCTATTCCTTGCTCGTTGTCCGATGATTCAGGCTTCCGTTGCTTCTTTCATGGAGCCGAGGTAAGAACATGGATAAGAAAAGGATGCGAAAGCTACTGACTATAGAGAGTAAGGATGTGAAAGCTACTATCTTATATTAGAGTTTGCTTCCTTTAGTTGATTTATCAAAGATCGAGAGAATTGTCATAAAGTGAAGAAAGAAACCACGCACGAAACCTCAGAAAAGATGAAGGATAAATCTGTATACATAATACAGAAGAATTGGTGTGAATCGATTCCATATTGAATAAAGAATCGAATACTCATTGATCGTTAACTCTGGGTCCCATCCGTCCTGCAGGAACTCGAACCCATATCTATTAGATCTATTAGGACATTACCTTTTAATCCGAATATAAATTTTTCCTATATTAATTTATACATAATGAAGTTAATAAATTTACATGTTTACTATATTTTTAACATTTACACATAAGTATAATATTAAAGATATACATGTATTCAAAAATATAATATTATATAATTACAAATGACGTTTTACGCTTTAATTGTAGGTATATTAAACTATATTTTGATTTGTATATTTCTTTTATAAAATTACTATGTACTAAGTCAACAAAAATCATAAATTATATGTAAACTTATAACATTTTTATTGAGAAAAAGAGTTATCACAATATTCAATAAATATACATTTATCCATCTAATTCGATAGACATATATATGTATAGATAAAATAATTTTAAGTAGATATAAATATGTATATAAACTTATCTAGATCGAAATTTGATTTGTTATTCCTATGCTATAGTAAAGCTGTGGGCTTACTTTTCAGTTTTCATTATTTCTTAAATTATTATTTCAATTTCCAATTTCACCAATTGCGAGATATAGGTAGCACAATACATATTTCACCATAGTAAATCTGGGTTTTTATGATCATTTTTAAAGTTGGGCTATTTCTTAAGAGATAAAATGTGGACTATTTTATTTTGTTTCTTTCAATAAGGTAGTTCTTCACAATTTTTTAAGAGAGGTTTAAATAAAATTCTATGTAATTAATTTACAAAAAGTTATAAAAATAGATAATCTTGGGACTACCTACCATATGCATAATTTCACCTTTGCTTAAGGTTGTAGAAATCGGTCAGCGGTATGTCGGCGGTCGACCACCGCCATGCGATTAATCGGTTTCGGCGGCGATTAATGTGTTTCTAGACGGAGATGATAAATTATAAAGGAATATCTTTTAAAAAATAAATATTAGCAATATCCTAACAAAATAAGTAAATAACCATAAAAAACTAAAATGTTTAACAAGCTTGAAAGTTGAAACCATAAGTTTATAACTAGTTTCATAAACTTAAATAAAACCATAAGTTTAATAATCCATAGTCTTCTACTCTTCATCTCCATAAGTTTTCATGATTTGAGCTCCATCCGACTCATATTCACCTTTTGTCCTGTGAACTTCAAAATTTCAACTGTTGATCGAGAGATAAAAGGTCGCTGAACGTGGAGGTCGCAAGAGATAGAAGGTCACCAGAGATAGAAGTTCATTGGACGTGGGGTTTTATCGCCTGGATCCCTAGGTCGATCGAGAGAAAGCGTATACTGTTTGACGATGGCAAGGAGTGAGACTTAAACCCTAGTTTTTTTAATATGTTTGACCTTCGTTGACCGCCTAGACCGTCGAGGAACATTTTGACTAAATTTTACCCCCACCGCCAAACTTGACTGCCAAGCTGATTTATCAGTCGGAGGGCCGCCAATAACCACCTAGGCGGCGATTAATCGGCCGTCCAGACCACCATTTACAACACTGCCTTTGCTTGTTGGAGCTAAACATTTCTTCACCCAATTTTCAATTGCATAAATTGGGTATTGTTTTTAAAACCCAATCCACATTATAAAATCACTTACTTTTACCAAAAAGAACTTTTTTTTATGAAAAACACACAAACTAGCACACTAGTTTACTTTTAAATCTACGCCTTTTATATTCATAATAAAAATTAAACCTATAATTATAAGCCCGAGAAACGCAACCAAACTTGTCTATTTATACATCTTACCACCTTTAGAAACCATATAGTTCATAACCTATTAGGTATACTTGAATCAACCACTAGACTCTAGTATATATAAAGGAAAATTATATTTCCTCTTATTTGATCCTTTTAGTTCATTCTCATACTCATCACATAATGATATATGAAATCCTTTTCTATATCATCTTCTAATTGTTAACACTTGTCTTGATTTTTTTAGTATGAGGATGGATAAGAATACAAAATATGAGTATATATAACATTAGAACCTCTCATATGTAAATAAGTTTGATGTTTCGTTAAATAAAGTCTCGAGAGTCATGGATAAGCATCCCCTACATAGTGGCTATCATTATAGTCAATAAAATTGGTATGTATGTGATATAAGATCAGATCGTCTAGGCTTGTTATTCTTTCTCGGTTGACTTATTATTTTCTTATCTTTAAAAAGCTCGTATTTAACTTCCTATATTATTTCCTTCACACAATCACACACCTTTAATTACTTTCTTTGTTAACATTACAAACTATTATGATCGAGGGTTTACTTTGTGAATGTATTAAGGTGTTTGAGGGTGTTGCCCTTGGCATGTTGTCATGGGTTCAAGTCCTACTGTGAACATAAGGTGTAGATTTAGAAGTAGATTAGTGTGTGCGTGTGTTCTGCCATTCAAAAAAAAACTTCAATGGTAGTATATATATGACTAAGTACAAATTGTTATCAGCTTTCAAAAAAAAACTTCAATGGTAGTGTTAAACCTGATATTTATCAAGTCATAAATACTCATCTTTCGATATGTCATTATGTTTGTTAAATTGCATGTTTGGTGACTACTTATGTTTATTTTGGCCTTAATCATGCAGAGTTATGTTGTTCTGGTTTGAGGTGTAGCGCTTGCTAAACATATATAAAGTATGTTTATACAGTATGACTCTTAAGACTATAAGAAGCCGTTCCAATACATGTGGGCATGTTGATTCCGTAATTGATACGTACAATAGATATCACACCATCACCTTCCCCTCGAACACCTTGTACAAATCACAGTTGATATCGTTGTTGATGCTGGTGGTTTTAGTTCGCACAGTACTTCAAGCTAGTGAGGACGTACCCAATTACAAGGCATGTAGATGTGCTGAAACCATTATTATCAGTTTATCACATTCTAATATAATCACTAAATAAGTTCTTATGATAATAGCCTAGCAGTTAAGACAGAGAATCTTTAGTGGATGTTTACGAATCAGACTCTAACAAATGGCCTTTAATTTCAGATTAACCAATTTAACTACTCTATATTAATCGTGAAGCCAGTCGGTAAAGGCCTCCAAACAGGATTACTAATATTATCATTAAAGGACTTCGATGCTTATATAATGCTTCTCCAATATTTTCCCTTGGATTTAGCGGATTATGCATATGAACTCCTCAACTTGAGTATTCATTAATTTTAATGCTTCTGTTTCACATGGGTTCCCGAAATCTGGGGCTTCCATGCACTGGATTATGCACTCAATACATGAGTGAAAACTATCCTTTTAACCATTTGATAATAACATGTGAAATTCATTAAATTTATTTGTTATCTTTTTCTTTGATTTTAATACTTGTTTTAATCTTGTACGCAGAATAATAAATAAAAATACAAAATAAAAAGATACAAAACCTCCCTTTATTATACATATCATAGTTTATTCGGTTTTAATTGATTTCATATTTAATTTTTATATAGAGATTAGCTATCAGGGAATCAAATAACATGAATGATGATACTTGATAGTACAAGGATACACCAATGCCATAAATGAGTAAAGTTTTGGAATACTTTCAAGAAAAATGATTCCATAACACATCACATGGTCCTTTAGCCTCGAAATATGTTTAATCTATCTTATCTTAAGTTTTAACACTAAAATCATCACATGCTCCTTCTACTTCAAGTTTGAGGGATGCTTCCTTTTAATTCAAAATTAATTAAATTAATTTGCCATAATTTTAAGCATTACAACATCTACTTATAAAATTATATATATAGATAATAGGATTTTATCAAATGCCATTTGATATAATTTTCTTTGTAATTAAATAATGATTTTTATTTTTCTTTCTAAGAAATTTGTTCATTAGATAATCCCCAACTACAACTCTTATTTTTATTTCTAATGTTATATGTAGTGGGAAAAAAGCCATAACACTTCATCGTTAAAAAAATTCATCTACTACTAGTTACTCTAATAACTAGACTCAAAAAGTTTTGTTATCACAAATATTACATCTTTATACATATTTTTGTTAAGTTAGGCTATCTGGGTTATAAGATTTATACACGAACAGTTATTTAAATAAATTACTTATATGACACACGAACACGAATACACACACACATATATATATATATATTACATTATAAAACATTTAACATTCTTTCTCTTGAAAATTGTAAAACTACTTAATTTTAAGTAGTACATACTTTTATACATAAGATACAAACACTTACAACAATAGCCTAATCAATCATCCTTAATTACATCAACTAATTTATGGCAACTGTTACCTTAATAAATTAGTAAGCATGGCAAAAACTATTTAATTATCTAATGTTGGCTAAATCACATAAATTAATACAATTTTAAAGATAGATTATTTTTTTCTCTAATTTTTTATTACTAATAT
The DNA here is from genome assembly GCA_947179395.2 of Pulicaria dysenterica. Taxonomy (NCBI): domain Eukaryota; kingdom Viridiplantae; phylum Streptophyta; class Magnoliopsida; order Asterales; family Asteraceae; genus Pulicaria; species Pulicaria dysenterica. The sequence continues at coordinate 73,568,672 of OX359292.1, read as the reverse complement.
ATATTTTTCTTATTTTTATTGTTTATCAGAAAAAATTATACTATAAAAAAATATTTAATAAATTGGCAAATTGGAAATAAATAAAGAAAATAAAAAAGGAAAAAAAATAGATATGTTCGTATTTCACACATACAATCATACCCTACATTCTTGAAATTAAATATTTGTCGAGTACAAACTATTATCATCACTGCTGCATTGCGCGGGTGCAATGCTAGTATATATATATATATATGGGACGGTTCAAACGAGAACTGTTTTTCGTACGAGAACTGCGAGAACCAATTACAGCCATTGATCAAAGAGATGGAGGGTTGAGATTAAAGAGTTGTTAATGGATAACCTTAAACAAATCAAACTTATCCTTAATTAATTAAAGGTAGTTTGGACATTTTTACATTACCCCCGCATTTTTTAAACTAATATATACATCAAACGGAGAAGTGTTAAATTACGAAAATTATACCAAATTAACGAGAAAATTATGCTCTTTAATTTGAGACCGGTCTTGATATATTTTTTCAAAAGTTTTTTTTTGTGTTTGCTGGGTTTTTTTTTCTGTACAGCTCGAAATTTGCACTAGTGCAAATTTTGCATAAGTGCAAATTTTGCACAAGTGCAAATTTTACTGGGTTTTTTTGCTGTACAGCTTGGAATTTGCACTAGTGCAAAATTTGCACAAGTGCAAATTTTACACATATTTACCTGGTTTTTTCAGCATAGATGTAGATTTGCACTTGTGCAAATTTTACTGGTTTTTTTTTCTGTACAAGCTTGGAATTTGCACTAGTGCAAATTTTGCACAAGTGCAAATTTTGCACAAGTGCAAAATTTTCACATATTTACCTGGTTTTTTCAGCACAGATGTAGATATGCACTTGTGCAAATTTTGGACATTTTTACATTTTAAACTAATATATACATCAAACGGAAAGGTGTTAAATTACGAAAATTATACCAAATTAACGAGAAAATTATGCTCTTTAATTTGAGACCGTTCTTGATATATTTGTTCACAAAAAAATTTTGTGTGTTTGTTGGGGGGTTTTCACTACAGCTCTCGACATTTGCACCTGTATATAATTAAAATATTTTTGCACATGTGCAAATGTCGAGAATTGTGTTAAAAAACTCAGCAAACGCAATTTTTTTCGAAAAAATATAGCATGAACGGTCTCAAATTATGTAAATGCATCTATCAAACAAAACTTTTCAATTTTGTTTTAATTTCTTAATGAACCAACAAGCCGACATGCAAAAACTAGTGGACATTGTAAAAATTGGTGATTAGGAATTAGAAATCTTAAGTTGCTGCCCGTGTGACTTCAATTAAAGACATAGATAACATAGCTCATATTGCTTCTCATTCCATTGCTTAAATACGGACACAGATGATTGTTCTATAATCCTCTCATCTTCATCACACACGAACACCAAAGACAAATTAAAGAAAAGTGATGCGGAGGTGGTTGTCGGAATCGGTAGTGAAAGGGTGAAGCAGATCTTGGAGGTAAACTAAATATGATTTTCGGTAGCCGAGCACCGGTTAGACGAACAGAGTGAACTACTATTCTAAATTAAAATTTCTTCAAATCTGCTGAAGAATATTTTCAAAAAATAGCTCAAGTTATACATTACAAAAAACCCTTAAGTAACCCTTAAAAGTTCAACTACATGACATATAAAAAACAAAAGATAAATTAATTGATGCAATGTTGAATTAGAACTCACCGACATGGCGACATGTAATCCATAAAAAATTCAAATAGCTCAAATGAACCAAACAAGCAAATCGAATTAAAAATAGTGCTGGACGGAATTCAAAATGTTGCAATTAAACAACAGATCGATTAATTATATATAAATTGCAATCCTACTTTTACTAAGAAATCAATTCCTACTTTTACTAAGAATTCAATTCACGAATGGGAAGATAATATCCATATCTTACGCAAAATAATGTAAAAACAGGGGGAGAGAGTGGAGCTCCAGCAGACGAAGGAAACGGGACGTTGCCCATCACGTACCAGCTGTATGTTTTGTTAATAAGACTAAATTGCCCTTTTGACTTGATTAATGATGTTTTGAAATGGATAACAAATGATTGGTCATAAATGGTTCCCGCGGTTCTCGTACGAAAACCAGTTCTAGTTTGAACCGCTCCCTATATATATATATATATATATATATATATATATATATATATATATATATATATATATATATATATATATATATATAGGGTAAAGTTCAGTACAAAACGAGCCTTATATGAAGAACCTACTGATTCAATTCTAGGCTTTAAATTTGAACGATCAATGGTTGAGATTACGACCGAATATGCATTTTTTGTAAATCGAATGCGTATAATATGACAATATATGCATATAAAATAAATCGAATATGCTGTCGTAATCTCCCCTATTAATCATCCAAATCTAAAAACTGGTATTGATTATGTATATAAGGTCAATTCTATATTTATCATTATTTTATATTCATGTTAGACACCTGATTAGAGATCCAACTTCTTGATTGATGTTGCACCTTTGAGAAGATATCCAGATCTCGATTACCTTCTTTATTCTGAATCTAATGCAAAACAACTCAAATTTCTCAAGCTCTTACAAATAAGCATGAGAAACTTAAAAGCTTATTAGCCGAGACATATGGCTATATGTGCTTGACTCCAATTATACCAAAGACTAAAATCATTGAGGGAAATGGAATATTCCACCAACTCCAAATTCCTCTAGATTATATTTACTAATTAGCAAGATAGTAAACACAAAATCTAAAGTCTGAACTTCTGTTGTAAATGCAACACGTACCATATTGTATTTGCAGGAACTTCTTCTGAAAATAGATTGACTCAAAAAGGTAAAGCCTCTAGCGAAGCATGCTAGACTCGGATGTTGACTTTTTAGTATACAAGCAAGCCAAGAGAAAAGTGAATCATGCTATTTTGTATAGGGGTATGAAATTGGATGAATAGTTTTTATATGATAACATGCCATTTTGTATAAGGGTATGGTATTTGATGAATAATTTTTAGTCGATAATATGTCGTTTCATTTCTTTTTCTTTTTCCCATCAATTATTTTTTTTAATTTTTAAAACAGAATTTAAAAACAAAAAACAACATTTTCTTCAACTTTTGTGAGTGAGAATGTGAGTAGTTATGAAGGATTGCGTTCATTGATCATTGTGTAAAGTAAAAGAGAAAAATGAAGATTATTTTAGTGGCATATTAGTAATTTCCAAATACTAAAATTTCAAGAATTAAGTAAAGTATGTGAGAATGTTATATGTATTATGATGTGATGTGTGTGTGTGTATATATATATATATATATATATATATATATATATATATATATATATATATATATTATGATGTGATGTGTGTGTGTGTATATATATATATATAGGGAAGTTCCATCGAGAACAAAAAAAAAAGCGAGAACTGCGAGTACCGATCTAAACCGTCCATCTTAGCTTCTTTCTTTTTAATTAATTACCCCCATTTTATTAAAATTAAAATATCTACTAAACGCCAAAATATTAAATTATGAAAGTTATACCAAATTAACGACAAAATTTTGCTCTTTAATATGACATCCATATTGCTATATTTTTTTCAACAAAAAAAATTCGTTTTTGCCGGGGTTTTTTTCTAGCACTATAAGGTATGATACATATATGCATCAGTACTAACATATATGTAATCGGTACTATAAGATATGTTACATATATGTATACATTTTTTTAACAGCAAAGTTAGTTGTTAGTAAGTTAGTAAACCCCAAGTTAGAATTAAACTCAATTGTCAAGGTTTGAACCCTGGACCTCCTAGAAGGCATTGCCTCCCCCTCACTCTTAACCACTAGGCTAAGAGATCATTGGTATATATATGTATACATACCTTATCTTACACACATTTTAGGCTTATATTATACGTTAACAAATATCTTGTTGCTATTAAGTTGGTATTTCTTCTGTTTCTTTTTCTAGTGTTGTGTGTGTGCGTGTTTATTTTGGAAATCCATGTGCTTTAACCCATTAGATTGACTACATTGTTATCGAACTAGCATTTGAGTACTGTTCTAGTTTATTAATCATTTGCAGTAGTATGTCTTTTTTTTGTGTAATGTATATGTTATAGGAGTACAAGAGTTATTTGAAAGTTTATGTGTAATTACTGATGCACATGTGTAACATACCTTATAGTGCTAGAAAAAAAACCCGGCAAAAACGAATTTTTTTTTATTGAAAAAAATATAGCAATATAGATGTCATATTAAAGAGCATATTTTTGTCGTTAATTTGGTATAATTTTCATAATTTAATATCTTGGCGTTTGGTAGATATTTTAGTTTAAAAAAATGGGGGTAAGAAAGAAGCTAAGATGGACGGTTTACATCGTTTCTCGCAGTTCTCGCATTTTTTTTTGTTCTCGATGGAACCCTCCCATATATAGGGGAGGGTTCCATCGAGAACAAAAAAAATGTCAGAACTGCGAGAACTGATCCCCATCTTTTTAAAACTAAAATATCTACCAAACGACAACATATAAAATTATGAAAATTATACAAAATTAACGATAAAAATATGCTCTTTAATATGAAATCCATATTGCTATATTTTTTTGAAGAAAAAAAATTTGTTACATATATGTAACATATCTTATAGTACTGATTATAAATATGTTAAATACTGATTACATATATGTAACATACCTTATAGTGATAAAATAAAAACCCGGCAAAAACGAATTTTTTTTATTGAAAAAAATATAACAATATGAATGTCATGTTAAAGAGCATATTTGGTATAATTTTCATAATTTAATATCTTGGTGTTTGGTAGATATTTTACGGTTTATATCGGTTCTCGCAGTTCTCGCATTTTTTTTTGTTCTCGATGGAACTTCCCTCTCTCTCTCTCTCTCTCTCTCTCTCTATATATATATATATATATATATATATATATGAGTTAATTACAAAGATGGTCCCTGTGGTTTTCGCTAAATTTTACATTCAGTCCTTTAAACTTAAAAATTACACTGGTAGTCCTTATGTTTGACATATTATTTCATTTTTGGTTCTTTAGCCTAACTCCAGTTATCTTTGACCATTAGTCAAAGGGTATATTTGTCATTTTTCAACTTATCCTTATAACCAAATATCCTCTATCCTCTTTCTTTCTCTTTGTTAATTAATTATTAATTAACTTTTTATTAATAATTAATTAGTTATTAATAAAGTTAATTAATATTTTATTCATATTTGTCTAATTATATTTAATTATCCTAAACGTTTTACTTTGTAAAATAAAATAAAAATTAATATTATATTATTCTTTAAGCCAAATTAACTCCTTTAATTATGAGTTTTGAATGGCAATTAACAGTGGATCTTACAAAAACAAAATCGATGACTGACCTAATAAAATGTATAAATCTAGAAGTCTAAAACACAAAATCTATCAGTGATTGAAGATGAACACAAAATCAGTGATTGAAGATGGTCATTTTTATTTTTTAAGTATTGTTTTAATTGTATATTCATATGTTCTTCAAGGTCTTCATATGTTCTTAATCCATCTTCAAAATATTCATAAGCAGATCTGGTGCATACAAAAAACCAATTTTTTTTAAGAAGATGAAGAACAAATCTGCAAGTAACAAACTTACATACAAACTTACTCAAATCGTCCTAAACTTACTCAAATCGCATCATTCAAATCGATTTCAAGAAACCCTAAAACAAATAAATGTCTCAAGAATGTGGCTTCATATCGCATCTGGAAGTGGGCATTCACCGTTTTGCAGATCTACATCAAAACCCTAATAGCCGTCTTTCAGATCTGGAAGGTTGGCGACGATATCAATTTCAAGAAACCCTAATCGCCGTCTTTCGCATCTGGAAGTGGGGTTCTTTGAAGGTTGGAGACGGCGGTGGCGCTTCTCTTTTTCAAGGGCAGCTAGGGGTGTTCATTTTCGGATATCCGGATTTTCGGATATTCGAAAATTTTGGATAGTGCATTTCGCTATCCGATATTCGTATCCGAAATTCGGATATCCGAAATTTTGGATACGGATATCGGATAATCCGAAATATCCGAATCATCCAAAAGAACCAACAAACACATCATACTTCGGTCGTATGAAACTCAAAAGCTAGTTAGCCACATAATTGTTCAACAAAATTGAACTGTTAACTTAATACTAGGTACTCAAAATATCAAAAGCTTTCCCCTTTAAACTGATTACAAATTCACAAATCAGATCTAAAAATTAAAGAAAGAAATGCAAGATTCTTACAAGAGAAAGAAATGCAAGATCCAGAAATCAAGATTCTTACATATTAGGAATTGAAGTTCTCAAGTTCAACCTGGGTTTATACAAAGAAGAAGAAGGAATCGCAGGTTTCCGGCGCCGGCCGATCAGGCTCGCACTTACTGCTGTTGTCGCCGACGGACTCGCAGTCACTCTCGCTCGAAATCGCACTCTCACTTTGTACGATCTAACTGGCCGACGGTTGGAGTGTACGTCGGAGTTCGTTGCAATCGATGTCGCTCGCACTCGCCGTCGCCCACATTTGCCCTCGCCACTGCTGTGTACGTCTGAGTGTCGCGGTCGTCGCTGCTGTGTACGACGGAGCTGAACGCTTGAACTTGCCATTGCCGTTACCGTTGTGGGTTGCCGTCTTGCAGACCGGAAGTGTGGAACGATAGGAAGAAGATGGAGGCGGCGTATATGTGTCGTGAAATGTGAAATTAGGGTTATAAGTTATATATTGTATTAATATTATATTATATATATTTTTTAATATTTTTAAATAATTCGGATATTTCGGATATTCGAATATCCGAAAATTAAGAAAAATGCTATCTGAATCCGAATCCGAAAATTCGGATATTCGAATTTTCGTATAATTTCGGATCGGATTTTTCGGATTATCTGGTTTCGGATCGGATACGGATATTTTTGAACACCCCTAAGGGCAGCGACGGCGGTGCGTGTTGAAGGCGGCGACGGCGGTAACGTCTGATCAGGGCTGTAAGTCATGGGGTGATGGTGGTCGGCATAAACCAAAGAGAGAGTGTGTAAGGGTGGTGTCGTTTGGTTTTCCGGCGGCGGCTAGAGGGAGAGAGGCAGAGACGTAGAGAGAGAGGGATAGTTCAAATGTTTGCAAATTAAACAACTAGGAAGGGTGCAGTGTGTTTGTTTAAAAGGGTAAAGAGAGAATCAATCAAAATAATATGTTTGGAAATAAAGATAAGAGATAACAGCTGTTTGGCAACAAGGATAATATGGAAAATGGCCAAAACACCCTTTGACTAACGGTCAACTTTAACTGAGGTTAGCCTAAAGGACCAAAAGTGAAACAAATTTTCAACCATAAGGACTATCAGTGTAATTTTTTAGTTTAAAGGATTAAATGTGAAATTTTCTCAGAACCACAGGGACTATCTTTGTAATTAACTATATATATATATATATATATATATATATATATATATATATATATATATATATATATGTATCAAACTCATTTTTTGGCCCAAGCTCACTAATGATGAAACTCCCTGACACACACCAATATACACATCCTCTATGACCCTCATTTCTCACATATAAATGCGCTGCACACATAGAGCACACCTACACTATCGCCCGCACCTAATCACACAACCTACCTTCGTTACATACACAATGCACACACAACCTCTTCGACATTCATTACACACACTGTGCTCACACCTGCAACAAATCGTACGTTCGTTAAATATGACAAAGAAAGAGTGCGAAAGAGTATAAAAAGTGCACACACACAATCGTCGGAAACATCACACAAACATATTATCAAAGTTCCACACATCTTATATTTAGTGTTATTACTGAAGACAACAAACATAAAAAAAGGATGAAAGTTTCAGTTAAATTTCCGCACATCACACATCTGCTATTCTAGTTTAAATTCCACACATCATATATCTAATGTTAATGAAGGTTACTCTTCCAAGTTAATAGAAGTTGATTAAAAGATTAAAGTTGATTAAAAACTTCATTTTTCATCTTGAAAAAGTGAACAAACACAAACATGAAAACCGCACAATAATTTACTCTTAGAACATAAAGTCAAGATTAAAATTATATTTAACCCCAATAGGGCCCAATTTAGAGGCTATATTTAAAGCTAGGTTGAATTTTTGATTAAATTAAATATAAATTTGCTATGAAACATGATTCTTTAAATTTGGAGTAAAAGTAAAATTACCATTCGGGACAAATGCGAATCTATATTATGGACTATATTATATTATTATACTTTATAATTATAATTCAAAAATTGGCGCATCTCTCAACACATAAACACACACACACACTCATCGTTGAACTTTTAAGCCAAATCACTACACTCACAGCTTAGATTATATAATTCGCCATTGAAGAAAACCAAGCAAAACCCACTACGCACGCACATGATCTCATCTTTCTCGTCGTTCCCTATACTGTTAATGGAGGTCAATCTGTTGTACGTTATGCTTCTTTCACTTGTTCCTTGACACTCGCCTCTTTGGATGCCCAATTGTTTATCAAAATACAAAATGAAAAAGATAGATAACACAAATCAAGGAATTTGCAGAACCCCGAGGTAGAAGACGATAATGGAGGTGAGTGTGAATTCGTTGTTTTTATTAATCTTTAATTACTGTTCCCAATTTATCTGTCTCTCCTTTTCTTGCTTCCCTTCAAAGCAATTTTTGTCTAATTAACCAACGAATACCTAGTTTTAGTTTAGAGGAGGTGATAACACATCGATGCAACAAAACTCAGAAGTTTAATCTGGGAATCGAGCCCCCACATACACACATTTGCAGATGCCGATGTCCTCAAGGCACAAACACCACTATCTCTTCTTGCTTCTATCAATTGTTGTTTTTGTTGTTGATGCTTCAAACGATGAAGCTGTTGTTTTGCTTTCATGGCTTCATTCTTCGTCACCCATTTCACCAACACATTCTTCTTTCTCAAATTGGAACCCATCTGACCAGAACCCTTGTAATTGGTCATACATCACTTGTTCTTCACAAAAATATGTTACCCAGATCAATATCCAGTCTATCGAATTACCCATTCCTTTTCCCTCTAACCTTTCATCGCTCAAATTCCTCGACACTCTCATCATTTCAGGTGCTAACTTGACTGGAAAGATCCCGGATGAGATCGGAGATTGTAATGCACTCCAAGTGTTTGATGTAAGTTTCAACAGTCTTATTGGGGGTATTCCGGCATCAATCGGTAAGCTTTCGAACCTTCAAGATTTGATATTGAACTCGAATCAACTCACAGGATTGATCCCACAACAGATTGGTAACTGTTCCAGTTTGAAGAATCTTATTTTGTTTGATAATTTGTTATCTGGATACCTTCCTGTCGAGCTTGGAAATCTTCGAATGTTAGAAGTTATTAGGGCTGGAGGGAACAAAGAGATATCTGGAAAGATTCCTTATGAGTTGGGTAACTGTCAAAATTTGCAAGTTTTGGGTCTAGCTGTCACTAAAATCTCTGGCTCAATTCCTAGCTCTTTGGGTAGTCTAAGCAAGCTTCAAACTTTATCAGTTTACACAACACTGCTTACTGGTGAAATCCCAAAGGAAATTGGCAACTGTTCTGAGCTTATTGACTTGTACTTGTATGAAAATGATCTTTCTGGTTCACTTCCTTCTGAGTTGGGAAATCTTCACAAGTTAGAAAAGATGTTATTTTGGCAAAACAATCTTGTGGGTCTAATTCCTTCAGAGATTGGGAACTGTAGAAGTTTGAAAATCCTTGATCTTTCTTTGAACTTTTTCTCTGGTGGAATTCCTTCTTCACTTGGAAATCTTGTTGATCTTGAAGAATTAATGCTGAGTAACAACAATATTTCAGGCTCAATCCCACCTGTTATTTCAAACTGTACTCATCTAATACAATTACAGCTCGATCGGAACGAGTTATCGGGTTCAATCCCGGTTGAGCTTGGGATGTTACCAGAGTTATCGGTGTTCTTCGCATGGCAGAACAAACTCGAAGGAATCATACCTTCCACAATGGCAGGTCTGAAGAGTTTACAGTCTCTTGATTTGTCTCATAACTTTCTTACTGGTAGTTTACCTTCTGGTTTATTTGAACTGAAGAACCTAACAAAACTTCTTTTGATTTCAAATCTCATCTCGGGTTCAATTCCTTCTTCTATAGGGAATTGTAGCTCACTCATTAGATTAAGGCTAGTGAATAACAAAATTAGTGGACAAATTCCTAAAGAAATTGGGTTTCTTGGAGATCTTGATTTTCTTGATATATCTGAAAACCATCTCACAGGAGTAATTCCAGATGAAATAGGAAATTGCACACACCTCCAAATGCTGAATCTTAGTAATAACACTCTTTCTGGCACTTTACCTAGCTCACTAGCTTCTTTAACCAACCTTCAAGCTTTAGATGTTTCAAACAACCAGTTTTCGGGTCAAATTCCGGACACTTTTGGGCAATTGGCTTTTATCAACCGTCTTTCAGTTAGTGGAAATCTGTTTTCTGGATCCATTCCCACAACACTTGGCCATTGTTCAAATCTGCAGTTTCTTGATCTTAGTGACAACCGGCTTAGTGGTAACATTCCTGTTGAGCTTTTTAGTTTAGTTTCACTAGATATAGCGCTAAATTTAAGCTGGAATTCCTTAAATGGAACAATCCCTCCAGAGATTTCTTCATTAAACAAGCTTTCGGCACTAGATCTTTCACATAACATGCTCACAGGAGACTTGATAGTGCTTTCTGGGCTTGTAAATCTTGTCTCGTTAAACGTTTCTTACAACAATTTCACTGGTTTTCTACCCGACAGTAAACTTTTCCGACAGTTATCAGTAGAAGAATTAGCAGGAAACCAAGGGTTATGCCCTATGGGACGTAAGTCTTGTTTCATTGGTCAAACTGGTATGTCCAACAAAAGGGGTATCTCACAATCGAAGAAACTCAAAGTTGCTATTGCATTATTAGCAACAGCAGCTGTTGCATTGGTGATTCTTGGTGCAATAGCTGTCTATCGAGTTCCAAAAGCTAAACATCAAGATACAGATTCTGAAACTGGTAATTGGAGCTCATCAAATTGGAAATTCACACCGTTTCAAAAGCTCAACTTTACAATTGATCAAATATTAAGATGTCTGACTGAAACCAATGTGATTGGAAAAGGGTGTTCGGGTGTAGTCTACAGAGCAAATCTTGATCATGGTGAAGTGATTGCTGTCAAGAAACTATGGCCAACAACAATGGCAGCAGCATATTGTCAAAACGATTGTGTACCCTCAACTGCAGTTCGTGATTCTTTCTCAACTGAAGTCAAAACCCTAGGTTTAATCCGACACAAAAACATAGTTCGGTTTCTGGGTTGTTGTTGGAATCAAAACACTAGACTTCTTATGTATGATTACATGCCTAATGGAAGTTTAGGCAGTGTCCTTCATGGAAATAGTGGTTGCTGTTTGGAATGGAATTTAAGGTATCAGATAATATTGGGTTCGGCTCAAGGATTGGCTTATTTACATCATGACTGTGTACCGCCAATTGTTCATAGGGATATCAAGGCGAATAATATTCTTATTGGGCTCGATTTTGAACCTTACATTGCTGATTTTGGCCTTGCAAAACTTGTTGATGATAGAGATTTTGCTCGATCATCAAGCACTGTTGCTGGTTCCTTTGGTTACATCGCTCCAGGTTAGTTCTATCATGTTCAAATTTATCATTTTTTTAATGTCTGAAACTAGGCTGCATAGGAGTTAGAAGTTTTATGGAGTAACTTAAGCTCAAAAAGCAGATATGAACCTGAAACAGATATAGCTCGAATCGATAGGTTCTTGATATTTGAATTTAATTTCAGTTGTTGACTTCAGAATATTATCATACCATGCAGAAATAGGGTACATGATGAAAGTAACAGAAAAGAGTGATGTATACAGCTTTGGTGTGGTTATGCTAGAAGTACTAACCGGTAAGCAGCCAATTGACCCCACCATAGAAGACGGGCTGCACATTGTGGATTGGGTCAGACAGAAGCGAGGCGGGGTTGATGTGCTGGACACGAGCCTACAAACCCGGCCTGACCCAGAGCTTGAGGAAATGATGCAGACGATAGGTGTGGCTTTACTTTGTGTTGCACCAGCCCCTGATGATCGGCCTTCCATGAAAGACATTGAAGCAATGTTGAAGGAAATAAGGCTCGATAGAGAAGAGGGTTCAAAACCCGAGACAACTATGGCCCGCAAAGGGTCATGTGGCGGTGTTAATGGAGAAGAAGCCTGTAAAGTGAGTGAAGGCCCCTCAACTGATGCAATGAAGTGCTTGTACATCGAAAGCAATAACTCGAGTTTTTCTGCTTCATCACTGTTGTACTCTTCGTCCTCGAATGCAGGTAAGAATGGAGGTCAGTAGATTGTATCAGATGTTTTAGAATTTTAATTTGTAGAGTTTATAAATTAGATCTGTTTGTTTTCAATTTTTTTTTGAGGGAAAGAAGCAAGAAATAACTGGAGTGTGTTTTGAAGTTTCTCTAGCTGTTTTTTTCTTTTATTTAAATAGTTCTAGTTGAAAAATAAATGAATTTGAATGTTGAACAATCTTTCATTTTGAGTTGGTATTAGTTGGCAAAGCCAAGATCTCACTAGAGGGGAGGGCAAATAATCTACAAATAATTTAAAGAATTACAAATGGTCAGAATGGTAATTTCTAAAACAAATGCATAATAAAATACCAAAAACATTTAATTCAAAGTAAGTATCTGAAATGTAAAGCAATAATAAAAAAGGGTAAACGGAGAGGTTTTCTCTGTTTAAATTAACTGGAAAGAACGAATTTTTGACTCAGATGTACGCGATCTAATCGGGATATCCCGTTGACCGTTATGGGGCTTTTTTGAAAGCAATACAAACGAGTGATCCTGTAGTGGCAGAGCTTGAGGCTATCTTTTTTGGTGTCATTGTCATGAGAAGTAATATGTCTGTGAATGGGAGTTCTGTAATAATTAAATCAGATTCATTGGAGGCAGTAAGTGTGATTAAAGGCAACTTTGAACCTCCTTGGTTTGCTGCTCATCTTGTGAAAAGACTAAAGCTATTGGTAAAACTTTTAGGGATATTACGTATATATCCTTCTAAACTTGTATTATTACGTATATATCCTTACAAACTTGAATATTACGTATATATCCTCCTAAACCCTCTTAAATCTCATATATATCCAAATAGCTATTTTATTATTATTAAATCTTTTTAAAAATCAATAATCTTTATCATCTAATATATATATATATATATATATATATATATATGTAGTTATTTACGAAATTGCCCTTATATTATATTGGTAAATCGATTAGCAGACCCAAAACCATCGATTGTGCCCTGGCAAATTCACTGTGCGTATATACCTTCTTCAATACGAGTATACGACGTTTCATTCTTCAACTGTTCCATTCGAGCATCTTGTTCATTCATCTACTAGTCTTGCGATTAAGAACCAGGGCATGTGCGATTATTCATCTACTAGTCTTGCGATTGAGAACTAGGGCATGTGCGATTGAGAGCTAGGGCATGTGCGATTGAGAGCCTTGTGCGATTGACAACCTTCATACATAGGTATGCTTCTGCCTTCTTTGTTTGTGCAAATTCTTATTCAATTACTGAGGGTAATCTAAATGTTTCTTCTGTCAATGTGGTTAATTCTTCTTGGTTATGTGGTTATTTCTAATATACAATTTTGTTTAATCGTATTGTGTTATTTCTAAAATTATCCCTTAGTATCGTATTGTGTTATTTCTAAAATTCTAGAGCAAATGAATGATGGATGATGCGACTATTCATGACTTTTCAACACCGAGATGGGAGATAATGGCCGACTCGCCCACAATTGAGTAAGTTTGTTGGATAAATGCAACAATGAAAGATGTGTTATTGATACGATGGTTGTTATTTAGTAGTCATTCACTTAACTATTATATTTTTTTCGTCATCAATCAAATAACATCTAATTTTCGCGTTCTAGTATGTATGGAGATCATGAAAGTACATGTAAGAATTCAGCACCTTTGAGCACTTATGAAGGTTCCACTAGTAAAAGGTTAAGTTAGTTTGTGTCTAATTTTTTGCTTGCTTTTAAAACATCAATTTCGATATTACTAACTCAATCATTGTTTGTTATTTTAGGGGACGAGGAAAGAAAAATAAAGATCGTAAAAGTATGCATTCAATGTCGAATTAGGTAGTTTTGTGGACTTGAGAACTTGCATATTTGATGGAGTGGTTTATCACAAATCAATCATGAATTTCATAGATCAATGTACTCGGGATAATTAAATTAAAATTAAAACTACTAACATTTATCAAATAAATGTTACTATTTCTAAGCACTATTCATCAATAGTGTTTTTTTTTACTCTTAGGATATTATTTATCTAAACTAAGGACTTTTTCATCTATGGTAAATATAGTTTTCTTATAAGGATTATTTTTTTATAAAAAGTTCTATCTCATAGTCTAATTTATTAAACTTAATATTTGAAAAACTAACTAATAATCTTATGTCCACCACTACCTTCTAATGTTATACGACACTTGGTTGATTTGTGTGACGATTAGTAGTGGATGAGACTCGATTTTGCATATTTTTACAACAGAGTGCGTGTCTGTGGTAAGTTTCAGATTTCTTGGGGTTTTTAAGTTTGGTTTTTCAATAGATGTGTATTTTAAAGTTTGTTTATGTAAGTATACATGTTTGATACAAAGATATATGAACAGATCTTCCACCTTATATATACAAACAACATAATCAAATCAATCTCGCGGATAATTTAGCTAGGGTTCTTGGTTGCTAACTGCAATTAATTTAAAATATTATATGTGTTTTTGGTCAAATGTATTTTACATATTCCTATAATTTGAAATGCTATGTTATAAACAAATGGGCCTTAATTATGTTACTATCAATATAATCTTCATGTATACTTCTCGAACATGCCATATATGTTATAAATGGTAGACATTCATACTTCTAAAATTTGTTAATTTATCATCCATGTTGAATCTTGCGGGTAACCCACACTTTTTGAGTGAATGTTGATTGTTTATATGAGGAAGGAGGACATAAAGTATCAACTTCATAGTCTAGAATAATGTTTATGCTTAACTCGGGATTCTACTTCAACAACGCAGTGCGCGAGTAAAAAAAGGTGTTGGTTTCTATATATTATAAAATGTTTTCATTAAAACACCGCGCGCAGCAACGCGCGGGCACCAAAACCTTGTTGATAATATTATACAAAGAAAACAATGGCACCCTAGGGTATAACCTAAGGGAAAATAGCATTGATAATATTACCCTTAGTGTATGCTTAGTGAGCATACCCAATTAGCTGAACTGCATGTATGATCCAACATATAACTCTGTGAGATCTGATAACGGATACTGGATCCCTAACCCTGATGCCAAGCTATCCCTGAATACTCTACGAGCACATACTAAACATGTTGGATCAATGCACCATCACATAACCTACATACATTACAATTATAGAAAAGAGATTAAGCGTACTCACCTTATCTTTTTTACCCAGTATCAATGCTTCATGTATGTCAAGTATCGGTAGGTAATTCCTAAACACATAATCATACACATATATCAAATTTTGATTCATTCTGATGCTGAAAGAGGCATAGACGGCGTGTAGTCACCTACACGGACCGTGTACCTCTACACGGGCCGTGTAGACCTACACGACCTTAGCTACATGGGCCCCGTAAATCTACACGGGCCGTGTAGCCCAAATACACATCACGTGTACTCAACAAACAAAGTTGTTTCTTGAACCATTTGGTCTCAATTTTCGACATTTTAACACTGAATAATGTATCAAACACTTATGTAATTGTTTGTAAGCAATAATTCATCAATTTACATGCTAATTCTACTACTTACACTAATAAAACTATGTAATTTAACTAATCTGAGTTAGTAACATAAGATTTAACTAACATACCGTAATTTTGATCTTAAACTCTTGTTAATTTTTCAATTTACAACTGATAGTATCCTTGCAAGTTTACTCAGCTCTCCAAGTTTGTACACTTTTCTTTCCTAATTATGCATCATTTTATGTTAAATTAATCTAATTTAGGGGTGTTTGTTTTAGCTTATTTTATAGACATATTAGCTTGTTATTAAGGGTTTATGAAAAAAAGTGTTTATTTAAGTTTATTGGCTTAAGCTTATAAGCTTATTTATTTGGGTGAATAACTCATTTTCATAAGCTCCTTGATACTAGCTTTTTTTGTATAAGATGAACTTATTTTTATGAATTTACATTGTTACCCTCTATTTTACCATCTTCCCTATATATGTGTCATTTGTCTTCCTCTTTTTAATCATTTTACAAATATAAGTTAAGCCATAAGCTAACAAGCTAATATAAACACTTTTTTTTTATCTAATAAGCTTATAAGCTCATAAGCTTAAGTTAAAAAAAATATTCTTACTCAAACACCCCCTTATGTGTATTTATATATAATACTTTCAGCGTTTAGCACTTTTAGTCCCTTGACTATTCTTCTTTCATTTTTGACACTTTAGCCCACATAAAGTTTTGTTTTCACTAATAAATTTTATAGAAACTCTAATAAATTAATATTAATTAAATAATAAATATTTCTAATATTGAGAAGTTACAAATTTTAACTTTTTTAGTCAAAATTGAATGAATAATGATTAGAAAATTTTCATATATGCCCTTTTAAAATCTTATTATACCATATTTGTCCATCATAATTTACAAATATCATATTACTATTTATATTATATTAAATCAAATTCTTGATTTTATTAGTTTAAAATATTCTAAAATCATTATTAAATTATTATTTTTTTTAATTATAACCAATTAATACTTGACCTTATAACTCCAATTAAAACAAGAGTTAATTTCACAAACGGTCCTTTATCGAACTACAGATTGCAAATTTAGTTCTTTTTCAAAATGTTGCAAATTTCATCCTTATACTAGCATATTGTTGCATGGGTAGTCTTTTCTAACGGATTCCGATAACTAGGTATGCTAAATCAAGGGTATTTATGTCATTTTACCAATTTTTAAAATTTTAGTTGATTTTAAATATCTAATTTCTCTTAAAATAAATTAGTCCTCTCATTCTCCTTATAAGAGCACATAGACCGTCTATCTCTCTCTCTAAAATTCCAACCACCAAGAAAATCACCACAACCACCGCCTACCTCCGATTATGCCATCATCACCGCCACTTTCGTCGCTGCCATTACCAACACCACATTCGTCGATGTCATTACCACTGCCACCAAGAACACACAGACACACAAACACACAAACACACACACACTCACTCACACACATACACAGATACACATACTCTCTCTCTCTCTCTCTCTCTCTCTTTCTCTCTCTCTCAAACTCCAACCACCAAGAAGACTACCAATGCCATCGCCCACCTCCACCTCCGGCATCACCACCGCCACCTTCGATGTCTCATGGAGATGGTGATGCGGACGACGATAGTGGTACACGATGGTGGTGAGAGAGTAGTTGAACTTATTTTAGATCTACACCTACGGCGCTACACGATGGTGGTAGCTACACGATGGTAGTGCATGACAGTGGTGGAGATTTGGAGTCACCAGTTGTGGTGACTTTGTCGTCCGTAGTGACTGTCGCCGGCATGTGAATATACTAGAAGTAAAAATCATTAGGGTTATATATATATATATATATATATATATATATATTATATTGTTTTATATTTTTAAAATTTTTATATTACAAAGGTGTTTACTATTTTTTACGGTAATGTTAAGGATAAAAATGGTATTTTAACAAGGTTAACGAAAACTGTTACAAAGAATTACTCATGCAACAAAATGGTAATTAAAAGATGAAATTTGCAACTTTTTGGATAAAAAAAGACTAATTTTATTAGTCTGTGTAGTTAAAGGAACATTTTGTTTTGTATTTTAGAACTATTTAATAAATTAAGTATTTATTTATTTTGAATATCACAAGAAAATACACATTTCTATAAATATATGTTATAAACATTTCATTTTTCAAAACTAAATGTTTTAAATAAATTTTATTTTATTATTGATGACGAAATACATCATGGTTTATATGTGGAAAATGTCATCCTCTCTTTGGTTTAGAGTTTCAGTGACGTTTTATGTTTACCATTTTCTTACTATAATTAGAAACCATGACCTTAGTTGCTTTGTTTTGTTGTTCAGTTTTTCTCTTATCCTAATTGGACCAAGTACGATAATTCGGCAACAAGTAGATAACAATTGTTACTTTGTTGCTATTTTTAGTACTTGATATGTACGGAGTAGTTGTAAAGTGAGAATAGAATTAATTTATGAAATATTGTCATGCATGGTGTGTATATATATAGCGTAATGCAGCGATAACGAATATTTTTTTTTGACAATTTATTCGTTTTTAAAAATGAGTGGTGTGTATCTTGTCTAAATTATAAGGGTCTTTCACAATGATGGTAAAATACAACAAGAGTGTTAAATTATAACTATATGTTATTTTAATTATATTACGCATCTAGAATATGTGGAAATATTTATAAATATAAATCATATGTTATACGTGATTTAATGCTTCTTGTTATACGTGATTTTTTAATAGTTAAATGATCATCTTTATTATATAATAGAATATTTAATATAAAAGGGTTAATTATTAATTATTTAATAACTTTGTTAATCTGAATTGAATTTATTTTCTATTATTCTTTATTTTAAAAGGGTTAATTATTGAAATGATATATATGATTGTCATTAACTCCATCAAATAGTTACTATCTTTAATAGTTCTTATTTAGTTTAATATTAAGGATAAATAATTAATATCAAGTTACTTAAAATTAATAGATTGAGACAAAAGATTTAAATGTTTTATAAGATAGTATAATATATGATATATGTATGTATGAAAAAGTTCAAACAAAATTATTTTTTGTACGAGAACGGTTTATAACATCATTTAATAACTCATTAATATGGTAATTTTGTCATTTATATATTTTCTCAACCATGAATTGCGTCAGGTGGACCGTCATTTATGTGTGAGACTTGATTTACCTAAAATACCGTCATTAATGAGCCAATCATTAGCCGTCAAGCCTTTGATTTATCTTAATCACATGCCAAGATTGGTTCTCACACTTCTCGTTGGAACTATCCTCTATATGGTAAGTTTAAAAATGAATTATTTTTCGTACGAAAACTATTTTAACTAACTATTGTATTGATAAAAAAGCGAAAGGCCGAGAATAAATGGTTGTTAATGAATAACCTTAATTAAATCAAAGTTATCTTATGTTTAAGTTAATTATAGCCATATATTCTCTTCCTCTTCCAAATTTGTCGCAACCAAACTACGGTTAGCCACTGCTGCTTTCCTTCTCACCGTCATCATCCTTGAGTGATGACTCTTTCTTTCTTTGCCTTCTCAACCTACCTCGAGGACGAATTATAAATAAAAGTTTATTAGGTTTCTCTCCCTTGCTGCCATCATCGCATTTCTTTCCGCTAGCGTTGTTGTAGCTCCTGTCGCTTAGAGATGGCAAAAATAACCGATCCCGACGAAAATACCCGAACCTGAAACTTTTGGGACGGGATTTAGGACGGGTAAATGGTTATGAGATCGGACATTGGATTTCTCTCAAAAAAAAACTCGTGGGTTTTGGACGGTTATGGCTTTAGTCAATACCCGCCCAATTACCCTGATCCCGTATACGTGTTCACTAACCATTTATAATTTTATTAATATATATTATGAATATAATATATATTACAATTGTATTAATATATAAAATAATAGAAATTAGAAGACTAATAGTACTCACTTCTCTTTTATACTTCGGTGAAAAACGTCGTTTCCATGTAACGACTTAAATTACATTATCGTGAAATTCAGATAGTTTAAGCTTTGTGCGGTGATTTTGTATTTTGTAGGTATTTTGTAATATATTGATAATTATTTATAAAGTAAAAATGTTACAAAAGATACCCTAATGGGCCCTAGCCTATCTATAGAATAGGGTCGAGTAATCCTATACTAAACTCTAATCTACATTCTCTAATCCTCCCCCGCCATTAGAGCGTTCGAAGATCGGAAGTTTGCACTGGAGCAAAAAATACAATAAAAGATATATAAAATATTAATAAAAAGAAAAGAACATAGATGTATAAAAACGAAAACACCGTGGTAGCAGGGTGGCGACGGGTTAGCGACGAAAGGGTGCGGCGATATGAACCATGACTACAGTGGTAGGAGCTACAACAATCGCAGCGGCAGGGGCGGTGGCGGTAGAAGCTACGACTTTAGCAACAGTAGGGATGACAATGAGACTGGTATGGGACGGGTATTCATCATCCAATTTTCATACCTTATTATAAAATCATGTCTCATACCCGGTCTCGTCCCGTCGGTCTTGTAGTGAAATCGACATGAATTACTAAAGTATATCATTACAAGAAATAGCCTTTGACACATTTAACGCCATCTTTCGTGACATATTTAAAGCCAACGACACTCTAAGTGACGTAAGCAAGGTGAAGAGTTACTAATAGCAAATCATGATTTAGTGACTTCCACCCTCATGTCTCTAAAAGTAGAGACGTTTTAACCGATGTTCTTTATACTTTCGCTACTATTTTAGCGACCAAGAAACTACCGTTGCTACAGTGGTCGCTGATATGTAACCCGTCGCTATAAACGTCACAATACGAGTCGCTGTTGGGAAGCTAGTATACGTTAGTATTTGTTAACATGTCGGTACGCAATTCGCTAATGATGAGGCTATATCTAAAAGTTGCTATCCAACCCTCTAACGAAGACAATTTTTTTAAAAGCCACTACAAGAAATTAGAGTTTTTGCGGCGACACATGTCGCTGCTAAAACGCAGCTAAACGACAAAAATGTGGGCCAGGTGTATCAGCAAACTACGTGTCGCCGCAAAAAGTTTTCGCGGCGACTTATGTCGTCGCTAAAGGTTTTCCCACCACACGAATACCATGGCGGGACCGTTGTATCACCGTTGTATGACGTTGTATGAAGTCGCACTTGATGGGACCGTTGTATAACGTCGCAAAAAGCCACAAATGTCGTCGCACAAAAGTTTTGGGTACGAGATATTTGCGGCGACTTTTTTGCGGCGACATTTCGCCGCAAAAGACATATAGCGGCGACATTTTGGGTTTTAGCAGCGATTTTTGTAGCCGCAAAAAGGCTTTTTTTTTGTAGTGAGCTGCTATCTATGTCTTTAAAGATGTCACTTTCTTTTGAAAGTCGCTATGTATGTCTCTAAAAATGGTACTATCTTATCAAAAGTCACTACAAACATCATAATGTAAGTCACTAATTTGACATATTATATGTACACACACATACGATCCCCTTTTAGCATCTCAATTTATAATAATTATTAAAACGTAGATTTAACAATCTAAAATATTTTATTATCAAACCGAACATCTAACAAAAGTTGTATATAACACAAACTAATATCATCAAGTGGTCATCCAATTCAAAGAGTATAACATCAAAAGTTTTCAATATTCGACTAAAACCTATTGACGACCCCGAATTAAATCTAAAAGTTAGCGGGTAGCTTTTCGCATTTCACGAGCCACAACTTTACTTCTTGAGCATGGATGTATGTACTTCTTAGGAAATGATAGTCTTCAACTTTTGCTCCAACGAAGTTTGTGATTTAACGACTTGATCTAATTTTGTTTACTCTACTTCTTGTTTTAATCTTAGATTATCCAAATCGGCTCTTAGAAGTCCATTAATTCTGAAGTTTTTTGTGCTCCACATCTCCCTAAATCATTCAATTTCTCATTGGGTACACTATAAACAGACGACTCTTCCACATTGACATTTTCATACGTATACTCATTGAGCACCGACCCATAAGCCCTTCCATTTTTTATGCCAACATGTTCAGCCTCTCTTGAGCACGTATTAATTTGATAGATTCCCCACTCGGCATCAAGTTAGTCTACTTCACCAAAATTTTCTATTATATTGTTCCTATATTGAAATGCCAAACTTTAACATCTTAAAAACATAATCTTAAACTACAGCTATAAAACTAACTAATAATCCTAACGGGCCAACTAAATACTACGAACATGAGCTTAATTAATAGGTATTAAGAATTATTATATCCTAAAATACCATGACAAATAATATCTTTCTCATTATAATTTTATTAGAATCATGGATATAAATACAGATAGTACATGCATACATATCAATTTCCACCTTAAATTTCTGAATATTTGATGACATGCTTGCTTAATTATGTGAAGGTTGCAACCATCACATAATCAAACTAGCTATTTAAAAGTAATAAACCGTGAGATCGATCTAGCTGACCAACTGATGCATATGTTGAAACTAATTAGTAAAAGTTCAAGAATTCCATGCACAAGTTTAGGCATAACAAACTTACATAAAGTGCAACCAAGTTACACTATATATATACCCGCAGTCTACGGGTACATGATCATGGTTAAACCTTGGATTACATACCACACATCTTATGATCTATACATATACTAATCCACATACAGAATCAGCAACTATATCATCAAATTACACATAACGACAATTAGCTAAAGATCTTGAGAGCGATCTCCGCCATAAAAACACTAAACCAACGCATCGCGATCGACTGAGAACCTCGAATCAAATACTGCGAAACATGGTTCAGCGAACCATATTAACTGTAAAAGGAAGAAGCTTTAAGGTCCTCTCGATGATATCAGCGTTGTTAAAGGGTGCCTAAATTGCGGTTTTTTTAGTAGGTGACGAGGATGAGCTTCTCGCGGACAGGGAGATGCTACGATAGCTTCTCTTAACAGGTTTTTTACTCTCTGATTTCCCGCTGGTTGGTTGTCGTACCTTCACTCCCCTAATTAACTGCATACACGACATAATTACCATCGGTCATAAGAAGATGGTTAGAATGTACTTTTTGCACTAAAAGAATGAACCTTTTCAGAAAGGGGGATGATTTGTACACAACACAAATTAGTCATACACAACAATCATGACTCTTATACTCTTACCTACCCACCATCTTTTAAACTCATCCACAAATTCAAGGGTATAATAGTCCAAACATTCACTTTTTATTGTGTATAGCTAATGTGTATTGTGTACAAATCGCTTCCCTTTTAGAAATAATCATGGAGGTTTTTCGTTTAAATATCAAGTTTGTTGTTTTCAAGTAAAACAAGAATATTATGTCAAGATCGAATTCACGTATAGATAGATTGATAGATATAAATCCTTACATATTTGCCACACTTTACATCCGAGTACAAGACGATGAAATCCCCCTCTTGGAGACCGTTTGCTTTCACGAAATCACCTGATTCATAAAGATGATTTAGAAGAAATCAAGAACAAAAACAATTCACGTAAGCGAAATATGAAATGGCCGGTATTATAAGAATTTCCGTAATTATATATACTCTACTTAGATCATCTCCTGTTGATAATTAATTATATGATGTGGTATAGCAAGCCCTTCATAATTCAAGAATTGAAGTCTATCTCTAAATTAATAAAACAAGGGATAATATACAAAAGGAGCTAGGTCATCACACTACCAAAACAACTTTAAAGTCTTTTTATCTAATTTCAGTAGATAATATATTACTTTACTTAATAGAAAAAAAGTAAACAAGAATGTCTTTTGTTCAAAAATTAAAATTTTATCTTCATAATTCAACATGTTTTTGACCGTATTTGGGAATGAAATCAGATGTATATATACTCGGGTGACCGACATATATTAGATGATCTTAATGAAAAAGTTCAAATCAATTTGGTACCCTCCTTATATATACATTATATATGCCATAAATTAAACAATGGTCGAACGGTGTGTGTTTGTGTGCGTGTAATTTATATAAGCAAATTTTGACTAATTAAGTATTCAAATATGGGAGATGATTCGTACACAACAAAGATTGTCCATACACAACAGAGACAAATATATGACAGCAAATGGTACAAGTTGATAATGCAGAGTTTGTTGTGTATGGATAATTTCTGTTGTATACAAATCGTCTCCCTTCAAATATTAGGGCAAAGTTGTTAACGAGTTACTAACCTGTGTTCTCAAGGAGGTACATCCTGCTTTTGTTGTTTGGCCAAAACCTGAGGCTCCACAATTCAAAAGGGAACACAAAAAAACTTAACTAGATGCTCAACATTTCAATTCAAAATCAATTCATGATCTTATTTTCTACAATTGAAAATAAAAGTTAATTTAATAACGGAATATACCTATAACGCATGTTCCACACTTGAGAAGTCCCAATGTCCTCCATAGCGATCGAAATACCGTCCCTCGAGTCGAGATCAGGGAGGTGAGTCTCAGCTTCTTTCTGATAAATCAAATTCAACATATCACAGTTAAAACTAAACCAAAATTAATAAATTTCAGTTATTAAAAAATAATAAATTTAACCAACAGAAGTTATACCTTAGGCAGCACAATCCTCCCAAGACTTCCAACATCACTTTGCTTCAATACTTTCTGGAGCAAAAACTTCAAATTCTTCTCTGTCTTCAATCCCTAGTGAAAAAATAAACAAATTAGTAATGACACAATACATAAATAGCAAATAAACAGTGACTGTAATTTAAATTTTGTGCACCTGTCGCTTTTCGGAGGAAGCTTGTTTAGACTGACGATCATTGGACGGAAGAGGTCGTGAGGATGATCGGAGAGGTGCTTCCATAGGCGATGGTGATGGCAGTGGAGGAATGGTGGTGTTAGACGGCGTGGGCGGCCAGTACAACCAGTTACCACCATGAGACTTGCCGGAGCAATTGTCATCAACAAGCATGTGTGTATGGTGATCAGTGTTCACCACATGATTGTTTTGATTTTGTCTAGACTGGTGGTGGTGGTGGAAGTAAGTCCTCCGCTGTCTCGCCATTCGTTTTTTCCGAGCCTCTTTAGTCGCCGATGAACCCAACCCCATTAACCGCTGTTCACTACCACCAGCAGCACTGGCGGCACCATAAACCGTCGGATTATACGGGTATTGATCAGGGTAAGTAGAGGCTAGGGGCATCATTTGGGGACCATAATTGTTACCAACATCAGGAAACTGGTTGTTGTACGGAGACGCTGCCATGGTAATCTGTAACGGATTCCATGACGGTGCAGATTCAAGAACTTGATATTCACCAGAACCGGGATTACTATTATACGGATTAATATGACAATTCAAACCAGAATTATAATCACCACCCATATAAGAAAATGAAGGAGGAGGTGGCGGTGGCGCCACCATTGCCATCCCATTACCACCTTGATCCGCCATGTACGGTGGATACGGCGGGATCCACGGCGGAGGAGAGAATCCATGGTTGATCTCACTAGGTGAGACCCAAGAATTGCAACCGAAACGTGGTGGTGCTGGAGTTGGTGGTGGTGGTGGGAGTTCCTGGAATTGCTGTAAAGGGTACGGTGTACCGGCGGCGGCGAAGGTTAGTAGGTCACTTCCGCCGCTGTTTTTTCTTTGAAGCTGGTGCTGTTGCACCCACTCGAGAATTAATTTCAAGAGTTGTTTTTTACCTTCTTTTGAAGATCCTAATCTTTTAGAAGCACATTCAACCGTCGATTTCTTAAGCTTAATATTTCTCACATCTTCTGCTGAGATGAATTCTTTGTTTGATTTCAACCACTCGAAAAACATCACCCCGAGTTCATCCAACCGTCCTCCGCCACCATCACCATCGTCTTTCATTTCACTCTCTTGCACCACCTCACTTTCTTGCAAATCCGGCGGGTTTTGTTCGAAAATCGAAGACGGATCCCAAATTTCATTACCATCAATCAGATCCATATACCCAAAATTCTCCATTAAATCCATGCAATCAATCGTCCCACTACCGTCAGCCGCTGTCTCCAACGGTGGAACACCACCAGCCTCCACCGCCGTCATTACCGGCACCCCTTCACTTCTTGTCTTCCTATTAACCTTGATATCATTTCCGTCATCCTCCTCCGTGACATACTCCGACTTCAACACCGCCCATGACGCCGCCGACGAAGTGGAAGACGACACCGACGAAGCCGACGTTGTCGTTGCCGACGAAATCGGCTTCGCGGGTGCAGGATTTGACGAAGAAGAAGACGAAGACGACATGCATGGAAAATCAGGAATCCGTGGAAACCGTTCACTGTAATTATTAAACATTGCTGGATCATTCATTTCTTGAAGCAGATTCTGCTGCTGTGCTCTAACATCAATCTCCCAAATATTCCCTCTTTGATCATCAGTGCTAGTCATCATCGATGTACCCAATGCATCAACACCAGTACTTTTAGGGTTTTCTTGTTCATCATAAACAGCTTCCATAATAACATCAACCTTTTCTTCTTTAGGATACATGGGTGGATAGTTTTCAATTTAGATAAGATCTTGAACTTTAGAGAGAGAGAGAAGTTGATAAGGGTGGTCAGAGTATCAAATCCTGTACTTGAGAGTACAAAAAAACAACATAATACATCTGGGTTTGTAAGATAATTAACCTCAAACCAAAATTCCCAACTTGCTTATAATGTATATATATAATATAATAATAGTATTTAATTTACACAAGCACACAAAACTCAAACAGACATCACTTTCATGAAACAAAAACCTACCATTTATAAACACATTTGACACCAACAATCAAATCAAATCAATTTAAAATTAACAAAAACACAGGATGAGAACCGAAGACTGAAGTCGCCGGAAAAAATGGAGGAACACCGGGGATCGAGATCGATAAGATGAGGAAAGTTTGTTGAGTTGTGGAGGAAATTAAAAAAAAATATAAACTTGATTGTTGTAAGTTTTATGAAAGTGGGTGGGTGCTTGAAGATAAGCTCAAAATAAAATTCTTTGCATCTTGGTTTGGCTAGCTTAGCTTGCTGGTAGCAGAGAGAGAGAGAGAGAGAGAGAGAGAGAGAGAGAGAAAACAGGGAAGAAATTAAGAAAACCAGGGTCTGGTTTTAGGTTTTGGTTATGAGGAATACTTATAAAACCCGGATTGTACGCCAGAAGCCATGCGTCGGGTGGTGAATGGTGGTTCATAAGCGGTGGCTCAGTCTTTTTTCTAAATGTTGACGTTAAGCAGCTCAATTCTCTTTCTGCAACTTATTATGCCATGCCATCAGCAATGGCCATCCACATGCAATCTTTACTTGGTTGTTTTTTTCTTAATTTAATTGAATTAATTTCGATCTAATAAACTATTGCGTTTTGGATCTTTCTACTATTTTTTCATGCGTTACCTCAAGAAATAGTTAATTTTTTTTTGTCTATATACGGACATTCTTGTAGGTGATTGATTATTTATAGTTATGTTTTAGAATAAATAGACATTTATAAAGAAGATTGTTGTTTATATAAAGTACATGAGTTTGTAAGCTCTCTTTCATATTAAGAGCAAAGGGTATGGTAGTGAAGCATCCGCATGTTGATGTGTTATGTCGGTATCAAACCAAACACCGCTTTCATGGGGAGGTACCGTAAAAAGCATATGGAGTCGGCATTCGAATGTCAAAAAGAGAGGGGAGAGAGAGAGAGAGGAGAGAGAAAGAGAGAAAATGGGAGAGAGGGCGTTATTATAAATAAAAAATCTTTAAAGCGTACGAAGTATATATGGGTAGTATATGGTTTAAGCATGCTTGAAGCATTGAGTGTGTTATGCTGATGTGGCTTCATGCATGGAATGTTTCGGTCAGAGTACACCCCGTGCTCTAAGTGATTCTAAACCTACTTCTGAACTTACTTTACAAGTATCATCTCTCACACGATCTACTCAACCTCTAGTCATCACTCATTTCTCATCCTACTTAACCTCTAGTGAGCAATCATCTAGGACCGATCATCCTTACCGGTAATCAACCCTTGTTGGGTACCCATTGTCACCAGAGATAGAAGCAATTGGGATAAAAGTGAATATGGGGAGGTGATGAGAAGAGTGATCAACGAAGGAGATATATAAAAGCGATTAGAACGATAAATTAACAGAGTGTATATAGGGTTGGAAATTAATTACACGACATGAAAATAAATGGCTTTGAGTTGACACGTATAATAACAAGTAGTTTTTTGGGTTAACTCGTGTATAACACGTATAATATATAATTGGGTTAAACTAATTAAGGTCATATATAAATTTTCTGAATCGACATGTGAACCCGTTTAATACTTATACTAGATTTTTTCTTCATATATAAAACAAGTTTGGACATACTTAAGTAATTTTAATCCACATTCTCACAATCCATGTTCTTAATAGTTTTATTTTGATAAAAAATTAAATAATCTTGTTGTTCAAATTATGATTTTTAGGCACTGTGTGAAATTTAAATATATTGATCATTTAACGTGTTGATCTATTTACAACCCGTTAGTAACTTATCAATCTGCAAATTCTCTGTTATCATGAGGTTAAAGTGGAGAGATAATTTTTTTGGTCTATATAAAATATACTTAAACTACCATTTTCTACCATTTTCTTATAATTTTAATTTAGATAAAAAAAAAAGCATTCATTTGCGTTGTGTGCATTCATCTTATACACAGACACAAACATGGGAATAAAAGAAGGGTTCTCTATATTCATCTTATTCACGTAAGACACAAATAATAATTAATTGTTAGCTTAATAATTAATAATACATATATATATCCTTATAATTTGTTTACTAGTTTAATATTTTGTATATAAACACAAGAATAATTGAAATAATTTTAAAATAGTTTTCTAGTATATTAAAGAGTACTAACATAGTAACATATGCATGTATAGTGAAATAATTATAAATCATAGAAAAAGTATCGCATTCACGAGCATTGTTTGTATCTCAATAATATTGTTTATTTATATATAAGACATGAATAAACGACAAACATTTTTAATTAGGTTTAACGAAACATTCCGTGGAGTTCTATTATTTGTAATTGATATTGCTAAGTTCTGAAAATGATTTTCGTTCCGGTTAACTGTGTTTTCTTGTTTTTTCTTGAAAACTATCCCATTGAAGTTTTTTAAGCTAATGAAGACTTTTTTTTATTATTCATTAATGAAAACTAAACAATGAAGAATATTAGTTTCTTAGCAATTTTATACGTGAAGAAAAAACGAAAAAGACAACTGTTGTATATGAATCATAGCAGCTCAAATAGTGATTATCTCCGTCGATCTCCATGATAGCAAACAAATATAACAAAGAAAGAAGACATTAAAAATGATATGTTATGGCGTCATTTTTAATTATTTATTCCCAAAATAAAATATTATCATAAATCTTATAATGAAATTTAATGTTTTAATTTAATCAAATTGGTCTATATATGTGTTTATATAAATAACCAAAAATATATATATCTATTAAATGATTTGAATTATAAAATTTGTTAAAATATTTTAATGGTAATAAACTAAATCACTTAAAAAATAAAATCTTAAACAATATGTAAAATTTAAAGTTTTTACGTAAAAGCAACTAATTTTAAAGTAAGAAAATAAATGGACAAAAATACTCTAAAAATAAAATAATGACATGATAATCATATTCTAAAAATGGGATAGGACATTATAATTTTATTCTTTTAATATATATATATTGAAGATTGTTGTTGAATATAGTACTATTATATTACTTACTACCTAACTTCTTGTGTGAAAAATGAATATAGTAAATATTAATTAAACAATAATAAAAAATATATTAAATAGTTATGAAACGTGTAAAGGATAAAAATTTAAAAAAATTATCAACAAATGGTGTTAACACCCATACTAGCGTTGTAAGTGTTGACGCGAGAGTGATAAAATGATATGAAGAAACATGATTGTCTTTCTTGTATAATCCATTAATAATTATTGTTACAATTAAGGGCAATAAAAATATACAAATATTTGTTGGTTATAATTAAAAATAATTAAAATAGTTACAACATATAGTTTACATTGATAAAACTAAGAATATTTTTGTTAATATAATATTTTGAAATGTAATAAAAGATAAATCTGATATTTACAAAGTAGGGTGGCATAATTTAAGGTTTGAGAAGAGTGAATATGATATTATATATACTATTTTTTATTTCAAATTAAATTCATAACCGACTCCAATTTTGACCAAGAAAATTCAAAATTGTATTACAATTTTTACTAAAATCGATGATTTACATTTGATAATTAAGATTTATCTAAATCTTTAGCTATATTGTCTAGTAGATTTTATTCATATTAGCCTTTTTATTAGTACATAAGCATACATGGTAATTTTTATTTATATCAAAAAGGGATGTGAAAAAATAGATAAGTATAGTAGATGCATGATGTATCTAACAAATGCAATATACATTCTATAGATGCATCTAATTTTTTTATTCATTAGATCGATTAAATTTATAAAGATCAAGAATTGTTATTATTATTCTTTCTTAAGAAGGTAATTTACATTGATTGATTTGCCCATTCATTCATATATAAGATTGGTATAAACAGTTATTTGATTTAATGAGCCCATTCATACATATATAAGATTGGTATAAACAGTTATTTGATTTAATGAGATAGGTTGTATCAGTTTCAACATAAGTCATGAACGCTTTGTTTTGTAGTACCCAATAAAAGTCGAGCGAACTACTTTTTTTTAGCAAATTCTAATTTTAGGATCATCTATTCATACATCATAACTCAATCATATAATAAATAAACTAGTTTAAAGTCAAATGTATAAATATGAGGAATTTTTAATGTAAAATTTACGTATTTTATAGTGTTATAAAACTACAAATAGATATGATAAAACTACAAATAGATATGATAAACTAGTTTATTCATCGTTTTATTAATAAGTTTACATCTATTGCCAATAAAAACTTTTAAATCGTTCTTACTTTCTTTTGAGACATCACAACTTATAAGTGGTCATAAGAAGAAGAAAAACATGCATGTCAACAACAATCCAATATTTAGCTTCACATTTTTTCTTTTAGGCAATCCTAACATCCTTTCTTTCGATAATTTCTCATTGAGTCACCTTATCCCTCGTGTAACGTCCTAAGTTCTTTTTAAAATATCATTAATCAAAAATACTATAATTCAACCACCAAAATTCTTAAATACAATTATCCTAAAATCAGAGTATTTTAAATCATTTAAAACAACATAAGCTAAAGAACAACATGTTGTTTAAATGAACATTCAATCAAAATCTCTTGACGATACTGCTGCCACCGTCACACCGGAGCCTTGTCTTTATAGGGTAAGCACACACCGCACTTACACTTTATAGCGAATAACACATACCGCAAACGAATCACATACTGCAGCTGGTCCCAGCCCTTACAGCCACATCTTAGGTCCCATCCATTAATGCCTAAATACGAGCCCCACCCGCCATATATGACATATCACAGGTCTCACTTTAGATGATGTCATCTTCTCTCCAACTAGCTACACAGGCTTGGTTGGTCCATACAATCACAATTCTATAGTAATGTTAACTATCAATTGTTTACATATAAATTCGTACACAACATTACACGTACATTGCGAGTACATATCACAATATAGTGAGTATGTTAATGTAAACTCACCTGATTGCAACTATACGCTATGCAATGGCTATACAATGAATGTATGAGGTTAAACGGCTACTGGGAATCACTTACAATAAAACCTCTACAACTAAATGGCTACTTTAGGATTCAGACTCACACTTGAAACTTTACAATTGTAGATTTATGATTATGTGAAGAATTTGAAATTTGCTATTACCCCTAAAAATTATGTAACGCCCCAATTTTTTTAAAACATGTATTTATATAAGTATATAGCAGAGTAAGTAGTAATTATAATATTTCAATAACATTCTTAACAAGGTCCCGCGCGCATCCGGAATTACACGTCGTACATGTTGCTAAACTCAACAAGCAATCGTTTCAAATAAAACTTTAATTTTTTAGTGTTTATTAAAATAGCAGCGGTAAACGTTTGAAATGGATGAGTTATCTTCATTCTGCCAGAGCTTCTCATGATCGAACCCTGAAAGGATTTAAGATAACAACAGTAAGCATAAAGCTTAGGCATCACACAACCTACACACCACACTAGTTATGTACATATCATTAATCATCCATGATCACATATTCAATCACATAATAACGAAGTAGTGCACTGACGACGATTTCACACTTTAAGTCATAGTCGACTATTCAAGCTATACCAAGGATTTTACATGTCTCATTGTGCCCGAGTTGCGTTTTCACCATAATATAACACAATATTTCACTTCACATATCATCACATTAGTTACATTTTCGCATAAAGAACACATGTACATTACACACTAATATAATGACAAGTTAGTATAACTCACCTGATTGTAGTTCAAAAGTGGTGACAATACCAATTAAATAGTCGAAGCGCTTTTATTAACAATCAACTAGAGGACTTTTACAAGTCAATATAAGATTGACCTAACATCAAATTGTGATTAATTATGTTCAATGCCTAATCTACGATTACACAAACCTACAATTTGTGATCCTTGTATTGGTGTGGTTTGTGATTGTAACCTCAAGTCTCTATTTGTGATTCTAACTCAACCCCAATTTGCAATTCATGGCCCATTAGACAATTTGAGATCCATGTGCCATTTATATATTACTATTGAGTCTCGTGTGCCAATTTATGAGGAATCCACATACAATTTACGATTGCATCAATCTTACAATTTTTGACTGCCACTTGAGACTATTTCTTAATTATACGATTCCCAATTATCAACATGGTTTCAGTTCATTAAAATCAATTTTCGATCCTTCTTAATTAAATTTTTATTATTTAAAGACATCACGTGATTTGCAATTGCATCTAAACCCAATCTGAGATTAATTATTGAAGTTAACTAGCGATTCTTGTTCCTCATCTAATTTCCAATTTAATTTTCCTTATCTTTATCACCTAACAAAATTACGATTATAACCTATCACATGTGAAGATTTAAGATTCACTAAATATATATACATATAATTTGCGATTGTAATAGTGTAGATTCGTGATGCATTCATAAGGACAAGAAATTTTAGTCGAATTAACCCCATTCCCATGGATCAAAAGTTGTGCTTTTATTTGTATTAGCTTCCACTAAAACGGTTCAAGCGATACCTAGGGTTCGAAGGTCCCTCATACCATAACTAAAACATGTGATTTCAATTCACTTCGATTAGTTCCTTTTCAACATAGAATCAAAAGCTTGAAGGTTAATCAAAATTTAAACAAAAATTACTCATTCAAAAATCCATTTGTTCCCTTCGGTTCTCCCTCAAGTTTGAAACAACATTAAGGACCCCAATCCCAATAAAATCCCATTTACTTGCTACTTGGTTCATTCACAGTTAGTTGTTATCTATTTGTAGAATCATACCTAAAGATTTGCTCCTCAAAACTGATCGATTTATGGCCGACAGTCCTTTTCGTCTCGATTACACACACAGTTCTTCAACTTCCTTTTCACGACTATAGTATCAGCTCCCTAGGACACTATGCCCTAAAACAACTTATATACCTTTCTAACTTCTAAATTTATCATAGTAGTCCTTGCATTTTGAAGAATAGTTATTACACCTCTAAACCCTTTGGTGACTTTATAATCAAAATATACTAGTTACTTTTATTAATATACATGGAAAGAAAAACATGTATTACAAATTCAATTTTTGGTTTGGTTGCTATCTCAAACCAGTTTACGAATCTGTCCAAGCAAGGGTTTTCAATTAAGGTTTTCAATTCCCACTTAGGTTATGGTTTTTGAACTACACTTTACAATTTAGCCCATAACTCAATTTACAATCCATCTACCATAGCGATTTGCGATTTCAATTTCAAGATCTTCAATTGTCGATTCAATTTAGGCTTTTTCGATTTACGATTCGTGCTACAGTCTATTTTACGATTCTGATTCACGACTCCCTCTTAGATGTAGTTTTCGATTCAATTTACGATTCTCATGCTTTGATGCCTAATTTACGATTTCATATTTCAATATGTGATTGGGGAATCTCACAAAGAGACTCAACCCATTTATAATTGGTGCGTACATCACTGTTTTCAATTACCTAACACTGATAATCCTTATTTATGATTTAGGCTAATCCAAGAACATTCACGATTCAACCTAAACACAATCGACGCGTTCAAATTGGAAATTGGCCAAAGCTCAATCATTTTCACTTTTTCTGTTTTAATGGATTCCTAGCGTCAATTTAGCAAACCTTTCATGAAGGTTGTTTAATCTATTTTATTGTTATGGTTATATTATATATCAAGTGGTGTTACAATTCTATCAAGTTAGCATTCCGTAATTTCAGGTGTAATGCTATTCAATTGATCCATTACAACAATTCGTTGAAACCAAAACACTACCATTCCTATTTCATTCATAGGCATTACAATAATTGTAACCAAAATACATAAAAACATAACTTACATAGTTAGATAGCTTACAATTTCTATTTCATTTATAGACTATTACAAAGCATAAACACATAATCACTAAAAAAATACAATAGCAACTTATTATAAACTTTCATTTTTGACTTTATAACGATCAAAGCTTCCTTAATTTTTACTAAATCAGTCTCATTATCTTCATGATACTGGACCTGTTTCTCCTTGCTTAATCTTCGAAATTTATTGTGCATTTCAAATAAAAATTCCTTATAGTACTCATTTGTAAGCTGCTCATCGATTCATTAAACATCTTACACTTAGGTCCAGATTCCTGCCATATTGAACATAGATTATGTTCAGCTAACACTTATGAGTAAAATTTTTAACCTAAAAATGAGTTAGAGTAAGTCGACTAGACTGAGGAACTTTAGTATGTGATGCAATTTAAATTTAAAGCTTAACTAAATTCCACATCAGTTTATGTACAAGGTAACAAGTTAATTGGTATACTATTTGGTATAAATAGTAGGTTTAATACATTAATTGATAGTTTTAAAATATGGATATACACAATACCAATAAATGAAAACTTTAGTACACTTTTAGAAACTAAACTAAAAAAAAAGATGTAAATCACCTTCTTAGTTAATCTCGAAAATTTGCATAGCTCAAATTAGAGACCAAATTTCATTCAACATTTGAAACAAACAAAAAAAATTGTTTGATGTTAATTGACATAGATGATAAACTTTTAAGAGATTATTTAGTAAATATTAGTGTATTATAAAATAATAAAAAATCAAACTAACTGTTTTTTTTATATAATTGAACTAGGATATTATCTTGAACGGAGCTAGTCGGAGGATGATTGGTTGTTTGTCTCCCTCCAAACAACCTTAGACCATCAACATTCATCACATGCTTCACACAGTCACATCATCGTCACATCAGCACCACATCATTCCCTCACTATTTCCTCATCACATCGTACAACCCATGCATCCATCACATGCTTCATATCAGAAGAAAAAAAAAAGAAAAAAGAAAAAAAAATCAAACCTTGAGCCAGCCCCTCATGAGCGTGACTGTGGCCGCGCGCGCGACCGTGAGCCAGCCCTCATGAAGGAGGGCGATGATGTTTCGTGATCGTGACCGCTCCTCACGCATGGTCTGTGCAATGGATGCGGCCTTACTAATTAATACTATTAGACCACTCGTTATGTAGCTAGTACCCGATGAAGTCGGGTAGCAGCAAGTAAGGGCATGAACACCAAAACCTGTTTATCGGGTAGGCAAATCGAGTACCTCCTTCGGGTCTCCAGGCTCGAACGAGAAGCTACCCACTCCCCACCTCCCACCCCCTCTCAACCAATCACACTCACACACTCACACATCTTTAATTTTATTAATATAATAATAAAAAAATAGGAAGAATTTGATAAAAAATTTCGATAAAAAAAAGAATGATGTAACGTTGATATGACATTGGATAAGGAAAATAAAAAAAAGAGGTATAACTTATAAGCTTAGTTCCAAAGGTCCAAGACACATAATATTATTCTTCAAACCCGCAAAGAAATTGAACATTTTTGTAAATGGAAGTTACCTGAGCGTGAATTTCAAACTATCACTCACTTCTAGGTTGGTATTAAGTTTTCGTTTTAATGTAAAATTTTATTCTATGTGTATATGATTAGTTTCTAGTGTCATCTTTTACAACTAACCATTATAAGGCTTATTATGTGTAAGTATTTTGTTATAGGAGAGGGTTATTATAAAAATATATTTTAGATAAATATAAGAGAATTAATTTTTAGTCGTTAATTAAATATTTATCTATTATACCTAATTGTTATAATCACCCGTCATTATATGTAAGTTTGTGAGGTTCTAACTCAAAACCAATTGGTTATGATAGGAGTAGCCCAAGAATCTTATAAGCTCGTTACAAAGTCACTCCCCGTCCTATGTGAGACATTACTCAACACGCCCCCTCACGTGTGGCGTTCTTTTTTTTTTCTCACGCCTAACACGTGGATACTTATGAGTTACGTGGAGTGAGTGAACCTTGCTCTGATACCATGTAAGTTTGTGGGGTTCCAACTCAAAACCAATTGGTTATGATAAAAGTAGCCCAAGAATCTTATAAGCTCATTACAAAGTCACTCCCCGTCATATGTGAGACATTACTCAACATATATTTATAACCGTCACATTTATTTTGAGGAAGAAACTAGATTTGAAGAGAAAAAAAAAAAGAGAGAATTAATTAAGAAGGTGAGGTGTTTTCTTTTGTCTGGATTCGTTTCTCAAACGGTGCAACTTTTTTCCTTTTCTTGCCACGTCTTTCTTCTCAATTCCCTCGTCAATGGCGTAACCGATCGCACATCGATCTACTCCGTTAGATCTCCACGTTCTAATATTTGTTACCGCTGTTTGTGAGACTTATCTCAACCACTTAAAGCCACCCATGTCAGCATACATATATTGTTACATTTACGAAGTCACCAACTTTACATCACGTGTGCCCCCATTTTCAACCATGACATTTTTAGCAAACTCCAATATGGCAAATTGGCAATATATAGCTTAAAGATGACTGTTTTTTTTTTCCAACAAAAAAAAAAAACAAAACAAACATGCTAGACAAAATGCTTTGGCTAGCACAAAAGCTAACTAGTTTATTGAATACAAAGTTTTAAAACTTATTCAAGATCAATTAAGTAGTGCAAAATTGATTTTAGAATTTTTTTTTTTGTAAATTTTTTTTGATAAAGTTTGGAGTTTTTACTTTTTAAATATACTATAAATTTTTAAACATTTGTACATTTTCATGAGAAAGAATTTTTCAGGTTTTTTTACAGGTTTTGTATTTCTTATTGTCTCTAAAGTGAATTTATAAAACTGATCAAATATCCTAAATTGTCTTGTCACTTCCTGAAAACCCCGTGAACAGAAATTATATATATATATATATATATATATATATATATATATATATATATATATATATATATATATATATATATATATATATATAAATAACATATACATCCCTATTAAGATCGTTTATATTACGGGTATTGCGGGTATCATTTAGAACCACCATCAATACTCATTAATAGGGGTATTTTGGTCATTTATATATTTACCTAACCGTGAATTACGTCTGAATGGATTAGTCATAATTAAATTGACTTAGTATGTTTAAAATATATATATATATACATACATATATATATATATATATATATATATATATATATATATATATATAGGGGAGGGTTCAAACGAGAACTGCGAGAACCAATCTCAGCCGTTCCTTGGATATGGGAAGTTCATGGATGGAGAGCGTGGAGGGGATCAAGTGTGGCAGGGTGCATGTGAGGAATTCATGGATGGGCAATGACATTAAAGGAGGGGGAATTAGACAGCTCATATTGGTTCTCGCGGTTCTCGTACGAAAAACAGTTCTCGTTTGAACTTTTCCCTATATATATGATTTAATTATAAGGATGATTAGATATACTTAAAACAAAGAAAAAGATCGATTAACTACGTTATAAACCTATAATCATGAGTTTTTTATATTTTTTTATACAGAATTGTCGCTTTGAGTCACGTCTTGTGAAACATCATGACCTCGTTATGGCTTTCAAGAGACTTAAACTGTGCTCGGCCCTAAATAAAGTTTCTAAAGTGATCTTCCTCTTTTTTCCCAATAAGTCGATGACGGCTTAAGGCTTAACCATGTCACCACGCCACGCCACACCTTGCATTATTTAATTAGAAACTTCATCAAAATCACGTCATCCTATAAAACGTACATGGAGATAAGAAAATAATATAGTTTTTTTTTTCGTAATTGTGAGGTTTAAAGATGGAACGTGTGGCGAGCATGCAGGAAGGTGGAAGAAGATCAGAGGGAGATCATGCATGCAAGTTGGCCTTTGATCTGCCTACCAACCAATACTTTATTACCACATCCATATATACCTTCCCCTTCTATATATATAATATTCACATTCTTCTTTTCCTTTTAAATAATCTTTGTTTCTATATATTTAATTAACTTACTTTATTATTTTCTATTTCACTTTCCTGAAGATCAGTAGACGTGGTTGCCCTAAATTGTTTGATACAATCTTTCAATGGGCTATAACTCTTCTTTTAGTACTTCACCCACACCGATGATCCGACCAACACGAAGAAGAAGGTAAATTGTATAGATTCGAAACAAACACTTTTCAGAAAGATGCTAGGAGCGGATAAGACAAACTCAAACTTACACACCTATTCTGAAGCTAAATATTAAAGCTACTGGATCACATTCTTGATTTATCCGATTAGGTTGCGATATTGCTACATGTATTAGATATCCAAAGAAAAAGCAAAACTCTAGCATCATCGGTATATATATACGTTTTTTTAATAAAAAGCTAGAGGACGTTAAGTTATAAAATTTCTCGTTCGTAAACATCCAAGTTCCAACCAACCTAAAGGGTGGTTGTACAACCACATCGAAGAACCAATTAGGGCCTTATTTTCCTGGTGTGTGTGTATGTATATATATTCGTGAAAGGGGTACAGTAATGGAGGTAAGCTTGGTGAATAACCATATAAACAGTTTAAAACTTGAATTTTATATGAGAAATTAGGTTTTTGCCATATAACCTCTATTTATATGTATGTAATATTCGAAATTCTCATAATAAATATAAAAATGTTTATATACGTACTATGTACTTCAAATATATAATTTATGTGTATAAAGTGCTAAACTGTTATTCTTGTTATTATTATAACAAATGTCTTGAGTCATAGACAAAGGATCAGATAGAAACGTTCGCACCGTGCGAACACCTGCAAAACACTTCTCCAGAACGAACCACTACATCTAGATGCAGCAAAATTACATAATGAGGACCTGATACGACGGCTTACCAACGATGGGAATTGCCATCTCCGCCTCATCTCTATCTCACCTTCACCCCGCCCTTAACCACCTCATCCCCACTATCATCCTCACCACCTCACCTCCACCTCTCTCCAGCGCAGCGACCGAGGATATCCATCTTCCTCCTTTCTCCTTCCAAGGTGATTGCCGCCTCTACCCTAACCTGAAATTGAAGCAATTTTTGGAAGGACTCTTGTTGGAAACTACTCAATCGAACATAAGGTAAGTAATCATAGCCCTTTTTCTTGTAAAATTTGAATTTAAGGGATTAGGTGATGGATTAATCAACAGGGTATTCATAGCCCCGTTTCTTGTAAATTTTGAATATTTAAGTACTCATAGCCCTCTTGTGAAATTTCCTGGAAGGTTTCAAAAAGGTGGTTGCTACTTCTCTTGCCACTGCATCATCCGGCCAACGGATTGTGTAAAGCCGATGATTTCGTTCCCATTATTATTCAAAATTAATCAACAGCTCTTGCAAAAAAAGAAAGACAGTTGGAGTTGAAGAAGAAGAAGAAGGGAAAAGCCGATGATCTCCGTTGTTATTTCTTTAACTTTCAATCGTCAATTATCTTGTTTTCTACATCATCCAACAGATCTGCAGTCAATATACAAGTTTGATTTCATCTGTCGCATTTTCTCCTATGATTTTTTCCCCAATTAATTTTGCTGCATCTAGATGCAGTGGTTTGTTCTAGTGCATCTTAGTCGTTCGCATTTGATCCCTACCCATTTGTTCCAGAAATTAGCTTTTGGCCGTCATCACCAGTAGTATTTGTCATGGTGTTCAACAATTGTTGCACATATACTTCAGGAACATGTGGTTCCTCACCTTCAGCAACAGGTTTATATGAAAAGAGGTGTTTCAAAGAATGAGATTCAATTAGTTCTGCAATGATTGGAAATTGAGTTACTGTGTCAATTGAGTCATAAAAGTTATTGTTCATAACAGCGGGTAGGTAATTTTCTGAGGGAAACAAAAGATGTGAAGGCACAAAAGGATGATCAGGGTTTCCAAAGTTTGCCATCTGTAGATACAACAAGAATACCCATGGTTAATGATCAAACATTCAAATTAGATAGTGA
This sequence comes from Pulicaria dysenterica, assembly GCA_947179395.2. Taxonomy (NCBI): domain Eukaryota; kingdom Viridiplantae; phylum Streptophyta; class Magnoliopsida; order Asterales; family Asteraceae; genus Pulicaria; species Pulicaria dysenterica. The sequence goes on along the minus strand of OX359292.1, from coordinate 73,527,989 downwards.
AATAACAATGATGCCACTTTGAAAAAAAATTGATGTTTGAAAATTTTCAAAAAAAAATTCTGAAATGTTTATGCGGTTTTATGAAAAACCGAAAAAAACTTAGAGAAAAAACCGAATGAACCCTTATTTGTTGAAAACCGAATGAACCCGTAGTTGTTGAAAACCGAATGAACCCTTAGTTGTTGAAAACCGAATGAACCCTTAGTTGTTGAAAACCGAATATTCCTTTGAGAGTAAATCCGAACAACTCATTGGTAATGAGAAACCGATCAAGGTGAAAAACCGAATACTCTTAAAATCCAAACAACACTTGATGTGACAAACCGAATACACTTGAAATCCTGAATCAAGTGTAAAAACCGAATAAGATTCAGTTTTATTCAGTTTTGCGAAAAACCAAACAAAATACGTCAAACATACTTCAATTTATTCGGTTCGTAGAAAATCCGAATAACATGAAATCCGAATAGAACTTGACAATGTACACCATCAAATTATTCGGTTTTTAGAAAACCCGAACAAAATTCAAATTTATTCGGTTTTCTAAGAAACCGAACAATTCAACATGTTCCTCCTCATTTGAAATCCAGATTTTCAAAGTTACAATTATGCAATTTTAATCATCAACGAGTATACCCAATAGCCAAACTAACATATTTTGTTCGTGACTCAAGTACAAACAACAACAAAAACAAGGTCTTTTGACCAATTTATCTACCGAACAAAAACAACGTAAACCCATATTCAAATCCTCAACAAACAACAAGTTTAAGTAAAATAGCACACAGATCTATAGCATATACATCCTAACTAAGCATTTCGACAATTCATATAGCATAAACAACAACAAATCAAAGTCCTAATCCTCAAAATACAGTCCGACAGTTAGGGTTTTCGCAAGTTTGGATTTAAAAATCAAACCCTATACAAAGAAATCATGGAATTAGAATGTTACCATAGTGATCGCAACACAACACACTTGTAGATCTAAAAAACTCGAAAGATTTGAAACAATCTTGAAAATCTGAGAGGAAAAGTCGTCGAGAGCTTTTGGATAATCGAAAAACCGATGAAAAAGTCAAAACCCGAACACTTTTGGTTTTAAAACTTTAGACTGAAAAACCGAACAACTCTAACTGACATGACATTTATTCGGATTTGGTGAAAAACCGAATACAAAATTATTCGGTATTGGTGAAAAACCGAATACAAAATTATTCGGTATTGGTGAAAAACCGAATACAAAATCATTCGGTATTGGTGAAAAACCGAACACAACAAATCTTATTCGGTTTTTGGTAAAATCAAATTCAATCCACCAACACTTATTTGGTTTATGTGAAAAACCAAACACTTATTCGGTTTTGAGACAAAACCAATCTTGTCTTTTTGAATATTTTTGAAATTGAAATTATCACAAAAGACAAAAATTATAAAACTCCCCCTCAAACCAAACACTAATTTGAGATTGAAGAAAAATCTTTTTGACTTTTAAAATTTTCAAATGTTTTTGTATTTTCTGAAAAATAAAGCACTGAAGTACAGAAATTCTCCCCTACAAGTATGAATCATCAGTAATTCAATACTTGTATTTGCACATACACTCCCCCTTGAACCATGAATATTACCTGCACACATGAACACACACCGTGACATATCTGTTCAGCTCAATGTAACCCAAATAAAATCATGTTAAATACTTAGATTCAGCATGCCTAATTTTGAAACCAATGTATTAAACCGAGTTTCATCTAAAGGTTTGGTAAAAATATCGGCAAGCTGATTTCCAATATTAACATATTTTAATTCTATTAGCCCTTTTTCAATATAATCCTTAAGAAAGTGATACCGTATATCAATATGTTTTGTCTTGGAATGATGCACGGGATTGCATGATATAGCTATAGCACTCTGTGAATCACACATCAGTGGGATATGAGAAAAAGAGTTGTCTTAACTGCTGAAGCTTTGAACAAGGAGGAAAGAAATTGGAGGTATCAGGGTGTGGTTGTTGCATTCCTTGAGGAAAAGATACCTGAGATTTATACAGATGAGCTGGAGGATATGCTACCCATTGATTTGTTGGGAGTTACTGATGTTTCTGAAGCGGGACGCAGATTAATAATGAACTGCCACGGAAGGTCAAAGAAAGAAGTGGAATCAAAGTATCCAGTTTCAAGAGTCAATTGTTCTTTCAGTAAGGTCCTAAATATCATATGGGTTCACTTCAGTGTGATATGAGCTGATCAGAAAATATATCATTTTAGTCAAGCTGATTTGAAGCATTTAAGTCTGGATGATATAGAGTACATGGCAGATTTGCTTGAATCCAGGAAAGACAAATCTCATGTAAGAGTTTATGAGACAGAGAGTTAGAGTTGCAGAATATACTGATCTTCAACTGGGTGTAGAGGCTGACAAAGAAAAGATCAACATTCTCAAGCCAAACACTCATCACTCAAAATTGGATCAATTAGAACTATATCAACTAGTGTGGAAAGATGATGAAGATGGAGATGAAAAGTATGATGGTATTGTATTGTTTAATAGTAAGAAATAAAAGTTCTTCTTAAGGTTGAGTGAGCTCAATGCATATTCAGATGGTTCTCTCAGAATTTGGTTAATCAAAATCAGAGAATTCAGTCTCAGCCTTAAAGATGACATTGATCAGTCCACCAGAGTTAACCTAACTGAAGTGATAGAATCAATTGAAGCCAAACTGTATGAAAGAGCAAATCTAAGAAGATGGCAGAGAATTCTGGGAGACAAAAATCTAGACTAGACTCAATCAAGGGGGAGATTGTTAGATCCAAAATGTATGTTTGATCAACATCTAGTCTATCTTTTGTGTTAAATAGTTCAATATATGCCTTAGATTGATTGTATAGGTCAAAGGTATATATAGTATATGTATTTGAATTTCCTTGTAACCTTTGCTATTTTGAATATACAAACACACACTTTAAGGTGTTTCTACCATATGCTCTCTACTTGATCTTGCTTGTACTCATCTGATTACCTTGCAATTGGTATCACATATATGTATATTTAAAAATAAGTATGCTAGATAAAGAATGTGACCAAATTACAATTAAAAGAGAGTTGGAGGGCTGAAATTGACAAGTTATGAAAAAAATACCTATTTGACTCATCTTGGGGTAAAAAACCCCTTACTTGGCTGCAGTAAAAAACGTGAGTAAGAGAAAGAGATCACAAAGTAGGGTTTTGCAAGAAGAAGGAAAAATCAAGAGAGATTATTGATGCATGTGATTATCGGGTTAATTTTGGAGTATTTTGACTTCATCTTCGCCCATTTAGGGCTTTGATTTGGAAAATAGTGTGCCTACAAGAAGTTTTGAGATCACAAGTAAGTTTTACATGTGTTAGTACCATATGATGTTATTGGTGACCTATGATCAATGCATGTGTGAATTTTGAGTAAATGGGTCAATTTCAAATAAAAATTGGTAGTTAGGGTTTGACTTATCAAGATTATGGTAAATGCTATCTTGGAACTGATTCTTAGTGTATTGGAGTTTATTTCATGCACAATCATCAATGCAAATCCTCAAACCAGGGCTCTGATACCAATTTGTAATACTATACTTTTTAATTATCATGAAACAGCGTGCGGAAGCTAATTACATATAATTAGATTAAAAACAAAAGATAATTACATATGACGGCATACCAATGCTGGAGTATTGTTGTAGGCAAACTCAACTAATGGCAGATGTGATTTCCAAGAACCCCCAAACTCTAACACACAAGCCCATAGCATATCTTCTAAAGTCTGAATTGTTCTCTCTGATTGACCATCTGTTTGCGGGTGATAAGTTGTACTCAAATTAACCCTGGATCCCAATTCCTGTTGCAGTCTGTTCCAAAAGTTAGACACGAATCTTGAATCTCGATCTGAGACAATGGACAAAGGAACTCCATGTCTTGACACTATCTCATCAATGTACAATTTTGCTAACTTACTCAGCGAAGCAGTTTCAGTATCAAGCCCTCTCTTAGTTTGTGGAAGTTTTGTTACAAAATCCATCATAATATGATCCCACTTCCACACGGGTATTTCTAATTGTCTCAAAGATCTGTATGGTTTCTGATGTTCGGCTTTAACTTGTGCACAGATGTGACATGTTTCAACGAAACGAGCAATATCCATTTTCATTGTCGGCCACCAATAACGAGTCTTCAAATCATGGTACATTTTTGTACTACCCGGATGTATCGACAATCTGGATTTGTGAGCCTCATTCAGAATTAACTCCCTCAAGTTTCTAAACTTTGGCACCCATACACGTGTATGATATACCTTCAAACCACGCAAGTCAGTAGTTAATTCAAGCTGTCGTTTAACCATCAATTCATCCTTCAGATTCTCATCTTTCAAAGCTTCAAGTTGAGCAGCCAAAAGTTGATCCACTAGATCAGATTTAATTTCCAAAAGCATAAATCTTACAGTTTCCGAAGATCCCTTTCTGCTAAGTGCATCAGTAACTACATTAGCTTTACCCGAATGATACTGTATTTCGCAATCATAGTCTTTGATTAATTCTAACCAACGACGTTTCTCATGTTCAATTATTTCTGAGTGAAAGCATACTGTAAACTCTTATGATCTGTGCAAATCGTACACTTGGTTCCATACAGATAATGTCTCCACAATTTCAATGCAAAAACCACAGCTGCTAATTCCAAATCATGAGTCGGGTAGTTTCGTTCGTTTGGTTTCCACAGTCTCGAAGCATAAGCAATCACTTTACCCTTTTGAGTCAAAACACATCCTAACCCGGCGTGAGAAGCATCGCAGTAAACAACAAAATCTTCTGAACCCTCGGGCAACGAAAGGACAGGAGCTTGACACAACAATTGTTTCAGAGTCTGGAAAGCACTATCCTGAGCTGAACCCCACTGAAAGGAAACATCCTTTCGAGTTAACTTGGTCAACGGACCAGCAAGTTTAGAGAAATCTTTAATAAACCATCGGTAGTAACCCGTCAATCCTAGAAAACTTTTTGTCTCCGTTGGTGTTCTCGGAGCGTTCCAATTCATCACTGCTTCGATCTTGGACGGATCCACTTTAATACCATCTTGACAAATTACATGCCCTAGGAATTGAACTTCGCGCAACCAAAATTCACATTTCGAGAACTTAGCATATAACTTGTGTTGTTTCAAAATCTCCAGAATCTATCTCAAGTGTTGATCATGTTCATCCTCCATCTTAGAATACACCAGAATGTCATCAATAAACACAATAACAAACTTCTCTAAAAATGGACGGCAGACGCGGTTCATCAAATCCATAAATACAGCAGGAGCATTCGTTAGACCAAATGGCATCACAAGAAATTCGTAATGACCATACCGTATACGAAAAGCAGTCTTAGGTATATCCTCCTCTGCTACCCTTCCTTGATGATATCCCGATCTCAAATCAATCTTTTAAAAGTAAGAAGCCCCTTGTAACTGATCAAACAAGTCATCAATTCTGAACAACGGATACTTGTTCTTGATGGTCCTTTTATTCAATTCTCGATAGTCAATGCACATACGAAGAGTACCATCTTTCTTTTTCACAAACAGTACAGGTGCACCCCAGGGTGAAGAACTCGGTAGAATAAACCCCTTGTCTAATAGTTCTTGTATCTGAGTCATCATCTCCCGGATCTCTGAAGGAGCTAAACGATACGGAGCTTTCACGATAGGCGTAGTACAAGGTATCAGATCTATCTTGTATTCAACATCCCGTACAGATGGTAACCCTGGCAGATCATCTGGAAATACTTCCGGATACTCGGAGACAACACGAACATCGGTAACAGGCCTCTTCTCCTTCTTCACATCAATAGCGTAAGCCAGAAAAGACGCACACCCTTTGGCTAGAGATTTTCTAGCCTTCATAAACGAGATAATCGGGAAAGAAGATTGAGATCTATCCCCACGAGCCACGACATGCGAGCCGTCAGCCACAAGAATAGTAATCAGTTTCTTATGACACTGGATACTAGCTCTATGGTGACTTAACCAATCCATGCCTAGTACTAAGTCAAACCCCGGTATAGGCATCAACAAACAGTCTACAGGAAAGCTAGTACCATCTATATCTATTAGCACCCCAGTTACAGAAGTAGTTACATGCACTAATTTACCGTTTGCTATTTCTACCTCTAACGGATAAGCAATCACAGTTGCAGGTAGTTTCAATTTTTTACACAGAGATACAGATATAAACGATCTATTTGCACCAGAGTCAAATAACACACGGACAGGCACAAAGTTTATCAAAAACATACCCGTGATAACATCACTGTTCTCAGCAACCTCTGTAACAGTCATTTTGAAGGCTCTCCCTTCCGCAGAAGGTGCAGCCTTACGCTTCTGACCTGCAGAAGACGATCCCCCTACAATGGCTACCCCTTGCCTTGTCCCTGTTGATCTCTGTTTCGTGCAAGCTCCGGATCGATGACCTTCCTCATGACAATTCCAACAAACATTGGTTTTAAACCGGCAATCTGATGGCTCGTGACCAAATCCACCGCAACGCAAACACCGATGAGTCTGCGGTGTCCAAGGACCAGTATGACTTGACTTACATGTTCCACACCAAGGTTTCCCTTGATTAAGCCCCGAACCTTTAGATTTCTGATCTCTCTTGTTCTAGTTACTCTGCCATTTTCCCTTGTTTCCACTCTGATTCCCACTGTTCTTGTGAGACAATCCCTTCTCACGATTCATCCTTTCCCTAGCTTTCACATCTCCTTCTGCGGCTCGAGCTAACGTGAATGCTTGAACCAGTGATGTTGACATGCGGGTGTTACCCCGATACTTAGGCAATAGCGCTTGAACGATATGTTCAATCTGAGCAGGCTCATCCGGTACCCATTGTTTCGCAAACTTCAATTTCTCATTGAACCTTGTAATCAACTCGTCAACGGACATCTTATCATCCTGTGCTAAATCCATAAATTCCCGCTTTATCTTAGCCATATCAAAAGCGTTGCAGAAATGTTCACAGAACTTGCTCTGGAATTGATCCCAAGTTACAGAGTTCAAAGTCTCTCGAGATAGATGTGCTGTTAATGAATCCCACCAAGTTGCTGTTTGGCCCTTCAATCTCCTTGTTGCAAACTTAACCCTCTTAGACTCCTCACAATTACAGGCATCCAATGCCTTAATCGTCTCTTTTAGCCAGTTCAAAGTAACATTAGGATCTGAGCTCCCTGAATACTCCGGCGGCTGGCAATCCATAAAATCCTTATACTGACATCTCAGTTTAAAGCCTCCCTGAGATGGATGCCAAGGAATGAAGAAATTTTGTTGTTGAGGTTGGTGCTGTTGTTGAGTTTGTGATACTGGTGGAAAAGATACATACGGTAAGGATCCAAATGGTGTTGACACTTTGTTAAATGGTGCTATAGTAAAAACAGGAGGTGGTATCGGTTGAGTAAACACAGGTGTCACTCTAGGCATCTGGATGGTTTGGGCTTGGTGGGAGGATTGAGTTTGCTGCTGCGTCCCGTTGTTGTATTCTATCCCTCAAAGTTTGCAATGTATCTTCCAATTGCAGCACGTAATCCTGTTGTTCAGACTCACCATTGTGAGAAGTACCAACCCGGTTGTGTTGTTCATTTGCTGCCGTAGAGGATTGATTGTTGTTTCTTCTGGGGGGACGCAGGGGTAGTTGTCTGGTTCACGTTATCAGCCATATTCTGTTCTATACACCACATCTCACCAGTTGTTAGATTTAACCCGTTAGTATAAACACACTAACTACCCTCAAAGCTACACTACTAATTACCCCCTGGGAATACTGGATTTAGTATAAACACACTAAATCCTCAAACCAGGGCTCTGATACCAATTTATAACACTATAATTTTTAATTATCATGAAACGGCGTGCGGAAGCTATTTACATATAATTAGATTAAAAACAAAAGATAAATACAAGTTTGACTGATTATCATTTACAAAATGTCACTACAGTGTTATATACAAAACAGGCTCTATACAAAAACTTTGACATCAGAGTAGTGGTATGTCCATATTCTCAGTCCTCATCTTCAAGAAACTCACCACGGAGAATCTGCAAAATAATCTAGTGGGGAATTAGCACAAAGCTAAGTGAGGGAACAGATATCTAAACATATACAAAGCAAACATGCCCAAACATATAGCTCATAAATCCCAGGAGAAGCGGCGGTGTTGCAACCACCTACAACCAAATGCCGGCCAAAGCATAGGTTTACCGATAGCCCTGCTAACATGGACAACAGTACCAGCACCCTTGAGTACAACAAATGCACATCAAGATCAGATACTGTAAATCCCCAAGCAACAGGCCCAGCCGCACAGCTCATGCTGATCTCCAAATAAACATGTATACACATTAAACAAGAGCATAGTAACAATTAGGATATCATATCCTGTATATCCGAAGATATAAATCCACTCACCACAGTCTGCACTGTTGTAAGGCACTTAGGTGACTAACTCACTGAGTCTTCTCAGTTCCTGAGAAGATATTAACACAAGTCAGTATATAACTCCCAATACTGATTTACAATAAGTAATACACTTATTCATACATCACATGTGTACATATATATCATATATATATATATATATATATATATATATATATATACATAAAATCATAGATAAATAAACTCTGTATGTCATGATCTTATTTCATTTCTCAAAACCGTATAAGTCCTTATGCGGTTTCTTAGCCATTCGGTTTTATAATCATAAGTCCAAATCCGATTAGAGTGTTAAGGAAATAGTTCAAGTCCCAAATTCCGGATAGGTCAAGCGGAATTATCATAATTCCGAATACATCTCTCAATTCCGAATAAGTCATAATTCCGTATAAGAGAAATTCCGAATAGCAAAGGCAAGGTCGTCCGGATTTCATGAATTCCGAATAAACATGCGGATCTAGACCAATTCTGAGGAAAGGCCAATTCCGAATAAAGGTTCAATTCCTAATAAGATCCAATTCCGAATATAAACTAAATCCGATCAATGTAATTCTGAGTAAATGAAATTCCGAGTAAAGGCAGTTATTCAATTCTGAGTAATCATCAATTCCGATCAAAGTGTTAGAAGATTGTCAAGGTCTTGATTTAATACTTCAAATCCGATCATATCATGCGGAAATTCATCTCAATTCCGAATAAGCCATTCGGATTCTCATATTCCGAACATAGTTCATTCGGAATTCATCATAAGTTCCATTACTTCATTCGAATTTCCTCAATTCCGCGTGCTTCATATCAAATTCCGAATAATTCAAGTGTTCTTGAACAAAATCGATTCTAACTTCAATTCTTATCTGATTTTAAGCATGCAAGATGAAATTTGTTTCCAAAATTCATATAAACATGTAATGAACATAGATTCACATAATTTTCTAACATGCAATCATCCTATCACCATTTAATTCATCAAGCATCATTCAGAATTCACCCTAAATATTCAAAACCGAATACAATATCAATTAACAACTTTAAATTAGTAATCTAACCTTCTGGATCAATATAGAAGAATCCAATTTCAATTTAAACTAGCAATGAAAATGAAGATTGTGTTCCTTATGTTCTTCTTTCTCAGCCGAAGGTCACACAAAGCACACACACACAAACACTCTTCTAATTGCATGCAAATGATGGTTGAATGGAAGTGTTGTTGGTGATTAAGCACCCACACAAGGACACCTCAACATCGACAAAACTATTATTTAATTAATTAACAATATTCCTAATTAATCAATTAATCACCTAATAAATAACAAATAATAACAATTAATTTCACTTAACCAAATATAAATCTCAAGCTTAATAATTAATTACCTTAATTAATCTAGGCCGGTTAAGAGGGTGTTACATCTGAACACCTTAATAAACTTTATCTTGACTTCTTTTGACCTCTTAATCGATTAGAGTTGGTTTCTAATGTTTATATATGGGGTAAAAATAGAGTCTTTAAAGTCCCGAATGAGTGCTAAAGCTTAGAATTGAACTCATACCCTTTATAAGACTTGAATTGGTTAATTTATATAAGTTGATTTTGGTGTAGGACCATCAATCAAGTGATTAGCATTGGTAATAGTAAGAAGTGATCCTTATCACTTCATCACGTGAGTTGTACCCTACGGATACCCCTTTTGCTTAAAGATTACTAAGTCATCATGTTTATTGTTTTATTAAATAATGTATAATGGATGGCATCAATGTGTTATTATTATTATTGACCATCATGTTATTGATATTGTGTTATACTTGTGCGCGTGTTTTGAAAACTTTGAGTATATGATATGCTATTTGATGATTCTTACAAGTTAAGAACTTTATATGTTTAACTTGCTTATGATTTAGAGTATGACTTTTAGTCCGGACCTGTGTTTGAGATTAATACTTTATGCCATTGAATTCCTTACCATTGGCTAACATGTATGGGTCAAATGGTTTCGGCAATTCGGCATTAGATACACGGGTGGTTTGGAATTAATGCAAAGAGTGGAGTGGAATGATAAGTAACCATTATGACCATGTGGTTCTATGGGCTTATGAGCCACCGAACCTATGTTTACATGTGTGGATTTGGAGAAAAGGTCATTCACTCCTGATAACCATTGTATGGTGAATATTTTGTGCGCCCTCACCTTGACGGAAGAAGTGGACGTACCCCTACGTAGACTTATTGACTATGACTGGCCATCATGGGAGATACAAGGTCTAGTGGACATGTTCCCTACATCTTATGTGCTAAGTTTATATGATGCCATGTTAATTAATTTATGATGATGACTTCATCAAATACTAAAACTGATTTTGGTACACTCACTAGCTATGAGCTAATTATTTTGTTATTAATTGTTTTTGTATCCGTAGGAAATTAGTAGATAGAATTGGTGAGCCGGGTATATATTGTGAAGCTTTTCAAGATCTTTTGAAGACATGTTTGGCCGGAATTGTTGTTATAAACATGTTGTTTTGTTTATTAATGGTTATATGTTCCAATTACCAAGTAACACCACTTATTTTGTTAACGGTTTTAAAGCTTCTGCTCAATTTGTAAACAACATAGATAACTAAATTTGGTTTTAAATGTTCTAGAAGTTTAAATTTATACGAAAAATCTTGGGTGTTACAATGTACCTCCCACTTCTAAGGGTGGAGAGGATCTGTATATATATAGAGCATGTGGAGACAACTTATATGAAATCTTGGTCTCCTTAAAGATACTGTGCAAAGATTTCATTTGTCAGTTAATGAGAATATTGCGTCATGGCTAGCTAGTCTGTGCATTGCCAACAGATTTAGAGACACATTTTGGTAATTGTAATCAAAACCTTACGATCTTTTATGTGTCTTAAAGCTAGTGGTTTGTTCTATCTAAATATGTTTATGCTCTTCTAGGTCATAAGGTTTCTTGACCTAGAAAATTCTAGAGAAAATACATTGTATAACTGGGAAATTTGTGCAATGCCAGTGTTGTGACCCCCCTGGTTTAAGGACTCATGGTCTAAAATTATTGTCTTTTCGTTGTGCTTTTCTTCAAGTGGATTAATTGTCTAAACTGATGAATGTAGGACTTTATGCGGGCCTAAGTTGTTCCTTCATTTTGTGGGTGTTCATTTCCTTTACCCTAAAGGATTGTTTGATTCTCATATTTTGTGCTGCTAATTTCTCTGTTTTGTATATATTTCTGTTGCAACTACATATTATTTATTAATATGTAGTCCAATTAACAATATACAAGATTAAGATATATAATAAACTCCAAACACCATCTTTAATTTAAGGAAATAATTTATAGTAAAAAATAAAAGTTTAATCGAGAAATCTTTTTCGTACTACAAGTGCAAAAACTGTTTGTAACACCATTAGGGATATTTTGACAATTTATATTTTTATCTAACTATGATTGTGAGGCTTGACTTTGCCAAATATCACTCGTTACTGTATCATTAATGAACCATTAATGAGTCAAAAAAATTTAGTCATTGATTAATTTTAATCAAAAGCTATAAGATTGGTTCTCATTATTCTCATTTGATGAACGCTCTCCTCCAATACAATACATTAATTGACTCGCGTCCAAAATAAATACAAAAACTGTAAATAGCTTACTACTTCGTTATATATATTTCATGTTACAAACATCCCCTTCTTCCGTCGAAAAATTATTACACATATTTAACTTTTAAAAGTTTTTTTTTTCAAAGTTGATCTTAATATTTTTGTTTGTGTGGTATATATAATACTTTATAAAAATCATATCAATAAAAATATATTTAAAACACAATCTATTCATATATTATATATCAATTATAGTATAAAACGTATAAAAATATTTATGCTAAAAATTGAAAAAAATGAATATTTTAATTGTAGTAACCTTAAACAATTGTTGTAAATATATACATATAATACACTTGAAAAAAACAAAAATTACTTTGACAAACACCCATTCACGGGCAATTCCAATTTTAGTAATATATAACTTATATATATCAGATAATTAAACTGTTAATTTGTTGTGTTCATGCTGTGTTTGGCAGCTTCTATATTATCTTTGACAGTGCCGGCAGCTGCTTCAGTTTTTCCGGCCACCGTGTTCTGCACTTTCTGGGCAGCATCCTTGGTGGCGTTCCATGCTTCCTTTGCTGATTGCTTTGCTTTCTCGGCTATGTTCTCCGCCGCTCCTGCAGCTTCTTTGGATTGGCTCACCGCCTTTACAATCAGTCATTTTAATTAACCAAAGTTAAGAAATACAACAATTTGTGATTAATACATTATATAGTTTTAGGGAGATGATTCGTACACAATACTATTTTTTCATTATATCATATACAACAATTATGACTAATTTTATACTTGTACAATCTCACTATCTATCATTTTTATTCACATATTTAAGGATATAATGGTTCAAACAACAAATTTCTATTATGTAACACAAAATAGAATTAAACAAAAATCATCTCCCATAGTTTTAACATAGACCAGGCAAGGAAGACTCTAAGGAAGGGTTCCCAAAAAAACTTGAAATATCCTAAACTCTTAAGATTTTAATAATTACAGTTATTTTCGTCAATATAGGCTGCTTTTGAAGTTCAAATTTTTGTTCAATTAATTGTTAGGTTACGCAGAAAATGTCAACATGACTTTGAATTTGGAAAATTCCCCAATATATATCTAACAAGAATTATAGCGTCCTGTGATATTTGAAGGTAGAAGGCTAATTTGTACATAATACTCGTTATCACTTTCTTTTATCCACATCTTAGTATGGTTATCCAATTAAACACTTTATTATGTATGGTAGGTATATGGCAGATGACAGATTGTTATTGTGTAGAAATCACCTCTTTATTATATATATTGATATAATTTGACAAATAAGATACGTGCTTACATAACTAGCGTTAGAAGCTGCCTTTTCTTTTAGCTCATCGATGCCACGTTTGGCTGCATCAGGTGAGGAGGGTAATGTCACAAACCGAACCTATTAAAAGATTCATATATTTAATAGGTTATCCTTTGTTAAATCATAGAATACAAATTGAATAAATCTTATAAAATCCATAAACTCAAATACAAACTATAGTTGATCAAATCGCTAATATTAATTTCTGGTCCATTTTTCAAAACCATGGTTTTATCGTAGATTATTTTGACATATAATCTACGCGTTATCGTGTTTTATCACATAAATTAATTAGTTCTCAAATGTTGACAAGAAAGGTGAACAAGGATGACCTGGGCTGGTTTATGGTTGGTGCCAAAAACCCTCAAACACCATGCGGTGCGGACCATGGTCCAGTTGGTTTGGAACCTTGCTGCTGTTGCTGTGACTCCTGCCATTTTCCCTTAAATGTTTTAAATTAATTTTATTATTTTTTAGTATTTTTAAATTCTGGATTTCTAATTTTTGGCTAACAGGTTGTGTATATATATTGAAAGGGAAATGAATAGCTGAAAAGATGGTCATTCTCCCTCAATTTCCTCGGTTGAAAAATAGAATATAGTACTTAAATGTAGGAACGAAAAACGAGCAAAACCGTCAGACGGGTGTCATAATTTGTATTAATTAAGTGTAATATGTTTGAATACAGCCAAATGGTTGGATATATATATATATATATATATATATATATATATATATATATATATATATATATATATATATATATATATATATATATATATATATATATATACATACAGGCAAAAGTTCAAACGAGAACTGTTTTTCGTACGAGAACTGCGAAATTCAATCTCAGACGTTCCTTGGATATGGGAAGTTTATGGATGGAGAGCGTGGAGGGGATCAAGTGTGGCAGGGTGCATGTGAATAATTCATGGGTGGGCAATGACATTAAAAAAGGGGGAATTGAACGGCTCAGATTGGTTCTCGCAGTTCTCGTACGAAAAACGGTTCTCGTTTGAACTTTTGCCTATATATATATATATATATATATATATATATATATATATGGAGGGGATATTCTACAAAGAGTCTTATTCTACAAATAATAAGGAGAAATCTCAACCCTCCATCTGTCCCTAAAAAAATGGTTTTTTTGTTTTTTTATTAAGTATAAAGAAAATCACTAAAGGGCATAAATTAAAAAAATTAGTTCCCCTGATATTTAGGAACATATTTAAAAATCCGTTCCCCCATAAACTGATGCATCGAACATTCTGAAAATTGTGCATAAAAAGATTCACATAGAAAAATTAACATCTGATGAACAATTTATAAAACAGATGTACAGAAAAAATGCAAAGATGAGGAATATCTAATAGACAACCCAAAAGGCCAAAACTTGATTCACAACTAACTATTTAATTCAACAAATGATGAACATAATTCATGCATCAAACAAATGATGAACATAATTCATACATAAATCAATCAAAAACACAATTCAAAAAACAATTGATGCACAAATTCAAACACAAATCCAGTATATACAATCCCAAATATTTGATGAACAAGAACCAGATTTAAATCATGACAATAACTTAACAAAAAAATTGATTCACCTATTAAAGAAACCCGTGATGAAACTCGATTCCCGTGATGAAACCCAGATTCAAACAGATACAAATCCTTCTGTCACAGCACTGCCGTATGAGAGATTCAAAAGTTCCCGTGATGAAACCCAGATTCAAAAGTTCCTGTCGCAGCACTGCCGTATGAGAGATCCAATCTCGATTCTGTGATGAAACCCAGATTCAAAAGTTCCCGTCGTAGAAGGTTGTCGCAGGAGGTTGTCGGCTACAAAAAGTTGCCGTCGCAGGTGGTTGTCAATGATATGTGCGGCGACGACGATGTGTGCGGAGGCGATAAATTTAGGGTTTCCTTGAGGGGAATGGGGCGGGACTCTCAGATCTTGAATGAGAGGCGTAGGGTTTTTTTCAGCGATGAGGAAAGACGGCAAGAGAGAGAAGAGGCTGCAGATCTGGATGTCGCCGGAGCAGGGAGCGCCGGAGTGGGAGGGGGCATCGACTGTGTATCTCGGTGACTATGGGCAGAGAAGGATTAATCTCTCGATATAAATAGGGTTTACGACAGAGGGAATGGGGATAATGATAGACGTGGGGGTAGTGGGGGATTAGGAGAGAGACTTTTTTTAAAACTTTCAATTATACCCTTTATTATTTTTTTTAATATGTATGCCACGTGTCAGGATCACGTTTCTCCCTACCCTTTTTATCCTAAAACTATTTTTATTTGATCATGATTATATATATATATATATATATATATATATATATAGGGGAGGGTTCAAACGAGAACTGTTTTTCGTACGAAAACTGCGAGAACCAATCTCAGCCGTTCCTTGGATATGGGAAGTTCATGGATGGAGAGCGTGGAGGGGATCAAGTGTGACGGGTCCATTTAAGGAATTCATATGTGGGCAATGACATTAAAGGAGGGGGAATTGGACGGCTCAGATTGGTTCTCGTAGTTCTCGTACGAAAGACAGTTCTCGTTTGAACTTTTGCCTATATATATATATATATAATATACACACACAGGGGAGAGTTCATTCGAGAACCGTTGTTAGCGCGAGAACCGCGAGAACTAATCTCAGCCTTTCCTTGTATATGAGAAGTTCATGAATGGAGAGCGTGGAGGGATAGAGTGTGGCAGGGTGCATGTGGGGAATTCATGAGTGGACAATGACATTGAAGACGGCTAAGATTGGTTCTCGCGGTTGTCGCACTAAAATGGTTCTCAAATAAACTTCTTTATATATATATATATATATATATATATATATATATATATATATATATATATATATATATATATATAT